>OX327699.1:8865013-13665013 GCA_946807835.1 Ailanthus altissimus | reverse complement strand
TAAAGTGAACCAAATAACATCGTAAGCACTACTACTGCTTGCTATAGTACATTATTTTTTTGGAGTTATGTATTATTCTTCACTAAGACTGAACTACAAAGAAAACAGTAGGTGAAAATTTATAAGGAAATTAGTGTGGATCTTTTAACTGTTTCACGTCCTTTTTATTTTTGAACTCGTCGTAGTGCTGTTGCGGTATGCGTCTTATCGCGCCAGCGACACATATTGTTGAGGCGATAATCTTTGCATCGTTAGAGCGCTATGATGCACGTCATTAATTTTTTTGTAACTGTTCTGGCACTGGAGTGATGCGCCTTGTATCACGGGCGCACTGAACTGAAGCAACGATTAGAATCCATTTTGAACTTTCGCTGCAGCGACGCACTAGCGCTGACGCGATAATTTTCCCTCGCTACAGCGCTGGAGGCTGTTTTTTGGGTGCTCACTAGAATTTCAGTTGGCGCGCTAAAGTATGTACCGCGGGGGCAGTATTGACTCGAGATTTCTATCGCTACCGCATTGAATTATGTCGCTGCAGCACTGTACTTCTTGGGTTTTTTTTTTAGCTGAAAATAATAATAATAAAAATAATAATACTTACCTTGATTTGCCTACTAAGTAACGCTTAATTTAACGGCGTCAGCTTGACCGGGCTTTCTCTTCTCTTATGGTGGGTCGAAGATGCTAATGGAAGCATTTGTGTAAGTGATCTTGTTGGTTTTCTTCTTTTTCGGCTTCCATATTTTTGCAATTAAACCTCAGGCAGTATCATTTGCTGCATGCTCATTGTGTCTCTTCGAAAATACTTTAATCTTAGACCGAAGAAGTAGTTCTTCCTTTCCTTTCTCTTTGATTACTTCGTCGAGGTACTGCCCTTTCTTTTTCTTTCTTGCCTTCCAATTGGGCAATAATAGAAAACAGAAAGGTCACACTTTTACAACAAATACTTGTCTGCCCTTCTACACAAATATGGGGTCAATCACAAAATTGCCATAGCACGTCACCCTCAGACAAGTGGACAAGCCGAAGTATCAAATAGAGAAATCAAACGGATCTTGGAGAAAATGGTACAACTGAGCCGAAAAGACTAGGCTTCAAAATTAGATGATGCATTATGGGCATATCGCACGACTTACAAGACACCCATTGGAATGTCTCCTTAACGACTCATTTTTGGTAAAGCTTGTCATCTCCTAGTAGAACTTGAACACAGAGCATACTAGGTCATCAAAGCTCTAAACTTTAATCCACTAGCAACTAGAGATAAAAGATTACTTCAACTCAATGCTATGGATGAATTTCAACTTCAAGCTTACGAGAATGCTAAGCTCTACAAAGAGAAGACTAAACAATGGCATGATTAAAGGATAAGCTCCCGGAACTTTCAACCAGGATAGCAGGTATTACTATATAACTCAAGATTGAAACTTTTTCCAGGGAAGCTAAAATCAAGATGGTCTAAACCTTTTCGAGTACTCAAGGTATATCCGCATGGAGCTATAGAGTTAGCAAACACAGAAACCAATCAACCCTTCAAAGTCAATGGCCAGCAAGTAAAGCATTATTGGGGAGGAGATTTCGATCATCAACAATCCTCAATCACCATAAAAAAAAGTCCTAAAGTAGCATCACGTCAAGTCGATGACGTTAAATCAAGCACTATTTGGGAGGTAAACCAATGTAAGTATTATTATTGTTTAATATTTATTTTATCTTTAAAAAAAAGAGAGAGAAAAGGGTTCAACACTGCAGCGAGAGCATTTAGCATGGCAGCGATAGAATCTCAAGTCAATACCGCCCCCACAGTACACACTCTAGCGCGTCAGCGAGAATTCCAGTAAGAACCCCAAAATAAGCCCCCAGCACTGCAGCGCCCAAAATGTCACCCTAGCAACAGGTTACAGCGCGGCAGCGATACAAATCTCGAGTCAATACCCCCTCCCCCGGTACACACTCTAGCGTGCCAGCTGAAATTCTAGTGAGCACCCCAAAAACAGCTTCCAACGTTACAACGGGGGAAAATTATCGCGTCAACGCTAGTACATCGCTGCAGCGGTAGAGACTCAGCGCTGCAGCGAAAGTTCAAAAAGGATTCCAACCGTTGCTTCAGTTCAGCGCGCTCACGATACAAGGTGCATCACTCCAGTGCCAGAACAATTACAAAAAAATTAATGAGGTGCATTGTAGCACTCCAACGATACAAAGATTATCACCTCAACGATACGTGTCACTAGTGCGATAAGACGCATAACGAGACAGCACTACGACGGGTTCAAAAATAAAAAGGATGTGAAACAGGTAAAAGATCCATACCAATTTCCTTATAAATTTTCACCTACTATTTTCTTTGTGGTTCAATCTTAGCGAAGAACAATCCATGGCTAAAAAAAATAATGTACTATAGTAAGCAGTAGTAGTGCTTACGATGTTACTCGGTTCACTTCAACCAAAATACAAGCCCGATATACAGACATGGTTCTCAAAAAGGAATTTATCGTAAAGAGATTTTGATTTAGAAAACCTAAATATTCTAAGTATCGAGGACATGATTCAAGAATGTCATTGGGAACAATTCTGCACACAATCAGAGCACAGCATAGTTCCCATTGTACGAGAGTTCTACGCTAATGCAAGTGAACTAGACAACTATAGGCAAGTATTTGTTCGCGGCAAGAGAATAGCATTTGATCTCGCAACAATCAATGCTCATTTTGGGTTACCAGCAGAGATTGAAGACAATATGGCAGAACTCATAGATCACCCAAATTACGAGGAGATCATCACTACCTTATGTGCACTGGGTACACAATGGCATGTAATCAACGATCTATCCATGACATTCATGTCTCGCCATATGTATTTAGAAGTCAAAGCCTAGTACAGCTTCCTTGTAGTAAGACTCATGCCGATCTCTCACACTAGTGACATCACCAAACTCCACGCCATCTACCTCTTTGCCATCATGACACATAGACTAATCGACATTGGCAAGATTGTTTACGCCGAAATTATGGCATGTTCTCACCTTAATAGCCGATTATTTTTTCCTTCCTTAATTACAGCTTTATGGGCACGAGTCGACGTCACTTAGGACCAGCGAGAGGAACGACACGCTCCAGCTGCTGTTATATCTACTCCTATCATTTGTCAGATGATTGCTGCTAACCCGCCTCCTCTTGAGGCCCCCCGTCGTCCTATTGCTGTTGTTCGCCCTTTACTTGTCCATGAGCGCTTAGCTCAACTAAAGGCTCGCATGACTTCTCACGAGTGTACGACTAATGCTACTTAAAGGCATTTAATCCAACGAACCCAGGCTACTGCCACATCGTTTGGAATCGATCATTCAACTCTATCATACCCTCTAGTGATCCCCTCACCTCCGCCATCACCAGACATTGATTTTAAGGACCTTCTTTTTTACTCCAACGATTTTGAATGACTAGTTTCACAGGGAAGTTTCTTAATTTTTGTTCTTTCTTCACATGGGGGCCATGTTTCATTTTAAATGTGAGGGGGAATATTTAGTGCTGCTCTTTATGTTTAGTGTTGCTCCATATGTTTTATTTGTTACCGTGTGAAAAAAAAAGTAATGAAGTCATATTTTTATTTCTTACGTGTTTCTTCGTTCACTTTTATTAAGTTTTGTTATGATGATCATTAGCCTTTGATAAGAAAAAAAAAATACATGGCTGAATTTATTTTTACAAATTCATAGAGAATGATAGATACTTGAGACAATTTTGGTTATCTAAGTTTAGGAACAAGTTCGACCTTATTTATAATCACTATTTTCTTTTTGAGCACTTTATAAGCATGAACTTGTCATTATTTACCACTTAAAGCGAAATTATAAGAAACATATGAATAGAAAAATGACATTAAACCATCTTTGGACCGATTGAGCCTTTCTAACCTACCTTTTATTGTATAATTATCCCTAATACCTTATTTTGAGCCTAATTATCCATTCTTTGGTTTAACCACATTACAAGCCAAAGACTTAAAAGTTTACTTATCCAAAAATTTACCCATAACACCATAAACTTTGCATTTACTTAGAAATACTCTTAAAAGGAAAAGGTTGTGGTGATATGAATAAAATAAGTTTGGTTGGTATTTGTCAATCTAAGTTTTGGGGTATTCAAAGAAAAAAAAAATACTCTCAACTTAAGAAAAAGAAGAAATTCTTTGAAAAATAAAGGTTGAAAAGAAAGATAGAAAACACAATAAATTTAGGGGAAGAGATAATATATGAAAAAGAAAGATCAAGAGATTTCTAAGTAAAATCTAAGTGTTCATGGTGTGACGTGAACCTTATATGTTTATCCTTTTATCTCACCTTGACCCTAACCTTACGTTACAAACTAAGTAAAGCTCTAAATAGATCCTTAGACATGTATTTTCTACATTAGTAGAGAGTGATAGTAAAAACAAGCTTATGAAAGTGTCATTATACAAATCAAATGTCGAAACATCATCTTTTCTATACAAACTAAAGTATAAAGTAAATCAAAATATGATTTTAGCTCTTGCTTGCTGCTTGTACACATATGGTGATTATCTTTGAGGAACAATGAGTAACTAAATGAAGATAATTATAATTGTTAATAATTATTTATCTACCTTAAGAAAAACTTTTGGCGTCGTTGCCAGGGATAATTAACTACTTTTTTGCCAATATTAATATCAATCTTTCTAGTTTTTACTTCATTTTTTTTAATTATTTCTTTAATTTAGATTTACTTACTTTCTTTCGAGGTACATGCGAAGATCAAAAAGTGAAGACTTGATTACATTTGATCCAAAAATTGAAATAACTTTAAGAAGAATTAGAAGAGAGCAAAATCAAGTCAACACCATAAAAAAATCAAGTAACAATTGCATCCAACAATGAAGCAAGACCACTAAGGGAACATGTTGTTCCCCTAGTCAATAGAATCCATTCAAGCATTCAAAGACCAATTGTTCAAGCTAACAACTTTGAGATTAAGCCAAGCATGATTCAAATGCTCAAGGATTCGGTACAATTTAATGGACTGCTCAATGACGATCCAAACATGCACATCATCAACTTCTTGGAGATATTGACACAGTTAAATACAATGGGGTATCCGATGATGCAATCCGACTAAGATTGTTTCCCTTTTCCTTGAGAGACAAAGCAAAAAAATGGCTGCTATCACTTCCATCTGGATCCATAGCTATATGGGATGATCTTGCACAAAGGTTCCTCGGCAAATTCTTTCCACCTGCTAAAACTGTCAAAATGAGGAACGACATCACATCATTCCTACAACTAGATGGAGAATCTCTTTATGAGGCATGGGAGAGATACAAAGATATGCAAAGAAAATGTCCTCATCATGGAGTTCCAAAGTGGTTGCTCATACAAACATTCTACAATGGATTAGTTGGTCAATTCAGAACAATAGTAAATATTGCAGCTCGAGGAGCACTCATGAACAAATCCACCGATGAAGCATATGATCTACTAGATGAGATGGCATCCAATGCCTATCAATGGCCCACCGAAAGGTCAACCACAAGAAAGATCGTTGGATTATACGAAGTAAACGCTTTGACCACATTATTTGCCCAAGTCAACCTTTTGACCAAACAATTAAGCAACTTATAAGTTAATGCTATCAAGAGCCAACCTATCACTTGCGATTTTTGTGGAAGCAATCATGCTAATGGACATTGCATGGAGACTACTCAATATGTAGGGGACCACAACCGCAATAATCCTAACTCAAATTTCTACAACCCTAGATGGAGAAATCACCCCAACTTCTCGTGGAACAACAATAATCAAGGGCAGTATTCAAAACTCCTCCTGGCTTCCAACCGCAATTCCAACAAGAGAAAAAACTAGACGTTGAAGACATGCGCTTACAATATATGAAGAAAACAGATGCATTCTTTCAAAGTCAAGCAGCTTCATTTAAAGCCTTGGAGAATTAAATAGGACAACTCCTTGCAATAATGAACAATCGTCCTCAAAGAACACTACCAAGCAACACTGAAGTCAATCCAAAAGGAAAAATATAGCAGTGTCAAGCCATCTCTCTAAGAAGTGGTAAAATCTTACAATGACAACGCACCTCAACCACAGCTTTCAAAGACAAAGAAGAAGGAAAAAGAAACAGTGGTCCAGTGAGATGACGTGCAACCATATGGCCACCTATACCATTTCCCCAGAGATTACGACAACTAAGAAGTCAAGAAAAAAGTGTCAAAACACTAAAAAGCATAGAAACTGGTATTCAAGTATAAGAACAGAAAAGTGAAAATACAGCAAAAGATACCAGTAGCAACCCACAGAAGCAAGTCACACAGTCAATCACTCTACCACCACCATTTCCTCATAGGCTGCAAAAGCACAAATTAGATAAACAATTTTCCAAATTCCTTAATATTTTAAAGAAATTACATATTCATCTTCCTTTTGCAGATGCACTGGAGCAAATGCCGAGCTATGTGAGATTCATGAAGGATATCCTATCGAAGAAGAGAAGAGTAGATGACTTCGAGACTATGGCCCTAATAAAGGAGTATAGTGTCATCCTTCTAAAGAAGCTACCTCCAAAGCTCAAAGATCCTAGGAGTTTTATCATACCATACTCAATTGAAAATTACGATTTTGGGAAGCCACTTTGTGATCTGGGAGCTAGCATCAATCTTATGTCAATATCCGTGTATAAAAAATTAGAACTAAAAGAAGCCAAACCAACAAATATCACTCCAGCTGGTAGATCGTTCTCTCACCTATCCCAAAGGATTCATTGAAGATGTGTTAGTTAAAGTCAATAAATTCATCTTTCCTGCCGATTTCATCGTTTTAGACATGAAAAAAGACAAGGAGATCCCTATCATCCCTAGAAGACCCTTCCTAGCCACTAGAAGAACAATTATTGATGTGCAAAAAGGGGAGTTGACCATGAGGGTACAAGAGAACACAGTCACTTTCAAGGTCTTCAAGGAGATCAAATTACCAACTGAAAGTGAAGATTGTTTTTGCATTAATGTGTCGCAAACAAGCGTCAAGCAAATAAAAAATATAGAGACATTGGATCCTCACATCCGGAAAAAAAGGGCATTAAAGCATAGGAAGGCAAGAGAGAGGAAGAAAAAGTAACATCACGACGAAGCAAGCAAAGAGAAAGAAAAGGAAGAATCATCCCTCGGTCTAAGATTAAAGTCTTTCGAGAGAGACACAAGGAGAATGTAGTAAAAGATACTGCTCGAGGTTTAATAGCAAAAATATGAAAGCCGAAAAAGAAGAAAACCAGCAAGATTACTTACACAAATGCTTCCATCAGCATCTTCAACCCACTATAAGAGAATAAGAAGTCCCGTCAAACCGACGATGTTAAATCAAACGCTAATTGAGAGGCAACCCAAGGTAAGTATTATTATAATTATTATTATTATTTTTAGCTCCTTAAAAAAACAAAAAAAAAACCAAGAATTCAATGCGACAGCGATAGAGCTTTGAAGTCAATACTGCCCCCGCGGTACATAACCTAGCGCACCAGCGAGAATTCCAATAAGCATCCAAAAAACAAACCTTCAGCGCTGTAGCGACTAGGGGTGGGCAAAAAACCGAAAAACCGAACCGGACCCGAAAAACCGAACCGAATTGGTCGGTTCGGTTCGGTTTTTCTCTTGGTCGGTTCGGTTTTCGGTTTTTTATTTTAAAAACCGAAAAATTCGGTTCGGTTTTCGGTTCGGAAGGCCGAACCGAGAACCGAACCGAAAAAACCGAATTTAAAAAAAAATTTAAAAATTTAAAAAAATTAAAAAAAAAATTAAAAAAAATTAAAAAAAAATCAAAAAAAATTAAAAAAAAATCAAAAAAAATTAAAAAACCGAACCGAACCGAACCGAACCGACCCAAACCGAACCGAACCGGTTCGGTTCGGTTCGGTTTTTAATTTTTCAGTTCGGTTTTCGGTTTTATTTTTCAAAAACCGACCGGCTCGGTTCGGTTTTCGGTTCACACTAAAAACCGAACCGAACCGGATTTGCCCACCCCTAGTAGCGACAGACGATTATCACGTCAACGCCAGATCGTCGCTCCAGCGACGAAAAGTCAGCGCTGCAACGAAATTTGAACAGGAAAGTATCTTACTTTCACTTCTTTATTTTTCAACGTTGGGGACAATGTCTAAATTAAGTTTAGGAGTGAAAAACACTTTCTTGTGTTTATTTTACTACATGATTTGAGTAATTATTCTTGTGGGTTAAATTTTTTGATAACAAATACTTATCATCAGCCCTTTTAATAAATAAGTAATTATTAAAAACTACATTTTTAAAATGATATTCTAAATTTCCTATCTTCAATTGATATATTAAACAATTATTAGATAATAAAATTGTACAAATTCTAAAATCACTTATTAAACCATTTCACCACAAATATTTACTTAATACATCATTTAAAATAAAAAAAATTTAAATACCATTTGAGAAGTGTAACATTATTCTGAATAATTTAGTTTAAGACGCATTAGTTTACTTATTCTTCTATGAGCAGGTATAGAATTCTCGCCCTAAATTTCAACGGGAAATAAATTCTCGACCCATATATCTTTTATCCAAGGACAAGTGTAATAATACCGCAAAGAGCTATTAAGGGATAAATTAGAATTATATATCACAAAGACCAGAAAAGATTGCATCAAAACAATTTTACTCGGACATAACTAATAGGAAACTATTTAAGAGAAACGGCAGATATAACTAATAACCATTGACCAGTTAACTAACTTTTGGCCCATTTGTCTGCCTACTGCATGATGTGGACCAAAAACTCAATAAAAATCATGTATCAATAAGCAGAGTTTAGATAAATTACATGTACAAGTCATCTTGTGTTGCAGCAAGCAACATGGAATTAAGCATCTCTAAGAATGTTTCTGACCAAATACTGCTCATTGTTTTCCTTTATGTTTCTGGTTTGGGGAACAAAACGAGATGGAAGAGGAGGATGTCCATCATGAATGAAATCAGACGTGCTCAGGTTGATAGAAAGTACCTGACGGAAACCCTTCTGTAATGATGTATTCTTGAACATTATCTCAACAAAGATGCCCTACCAGCATGAAACCCTTGCGTATATGCTGTGTTCTTGAATATTGTCTGCATTAAAGATGTCCTTTTTTCAACCATAGTATTTGAACATTCTTCTTTTCAAAAAAAGAGATGTAATCATACTCCCAACCAAATGTACATAGTAGCAATGCTTGATATTACTAGAATGCTACACATGACCAAATGTCTGCAATAAAGATATCCTTTTTTCAACCATAGTATACCAACATTTTTTTAAGAAAAAAAAAAAGATGTAATCATACTCCCGACCAAATGTACATAGTATCAATGCTTGAACTATTTAAACTGTTGAGATGCTAATTATTGCTTCTAAAGTGTCAGGAAAAGATTAAAATTCTGTTGCATGAAAAATACTAACAGCAAGGTTCTTCAACTCTGGGTTGCATTTTCTTAATCTGTTGGCTATTTCAGCTCCAAGCTCTTCTCCCTGTCGCTTTATACTGTCTTCCTTGGTCTGTATAAATAATTTCTAAAAGTTATCATAAAAACAAATCGTCAATTGAGTTGAGACAAAAGAAAGCATAATATTCTTCATACTTCTGAAAGTAATTGAGCAGATATTCTATCCAGTATCTCATCCACAAATTTCTCAGCATCTGTGAAGGATTTTGATGGATGGACAGCATTGGCTGTGCTGTCCTTGACATTCTGTGAATTATTGGATTGCTTTACAGCTTTCTCTGCATCCACAAAAAAAAGGGTCAACTACAGGTTCTGGAGCTCAATTAAAC
Organism: Ailanthus altissimus; assembly: GCA_946807835.1. Lineage (NCBI taxonomy): Eukaryota > Viridiplantae > Streptophyta > Magnoliopsida > Sapindales > Simaroubaceae > Ailanthus > Ailanthus altissimus. The sequence continues at coordinate 13,655,162 of OX327699.1, read as the reverse complement.
ACAGGATAAAAGTTGCAACTATTTTAGTTTACAAAAAGAGAACTTACTTTACTTAAAGCTCCCCTCTTGCAATAACAAGCAAACAGATTCTTAGGTAAAGTTGTGGGTACTAGTGGTTTGGCAAGAAAGACCCCTCGAGATGATGCAAAGGATCTTGGGATATTTCTACTTGCATCAAATCGGGGAGGGATTTGATCAAAATTTAGGATGGCTGGGGTTAAGGGTGAAAAAGAAAAAAGATTCTTGAGTGGGAAATTCAAAAGTTGTCTTTTGTTAAATCTGATGAATCTATTGATATTAAAATCACCAAATCAATCTAAACAAAATGAGATCCCTCCAATGTATTCTGGCAACAATATTCCATGGAAACCCCCAAAAGGGCAAAAAAAAAGTATCAAATTCATTTACCTGTAACTGTTTTGGAATTAGTATTTGCAATGCCATGATTTCCAGTAGCACTTTGCAAGGTTGATGCTTTCTCTGGAGGGTCTGGCAGAACCATAGAACCAGATGGAACAAAGGCAGCCAGGTCAGGAGGTTGGTCCTTCCCAACTGTAGGGTTAGCCTGCAAGAAATATAAGGGTATTTCACTGAACAATCTAACAGATGACTGTTTGGTAAAATAGACAACAAACTGCTAAATCACCTCCAAATCAACATATGCTGGCTCTCTCCCTATCGATTTAAGAAACTTGTCAAGATCATTGGTGTTAAGAGCTGGGAAAAGCAATAGTACATGAGATATCAGAGGCTTTTTTTACAAACAAAATTTAGAAGTCAGTAATTAAGAAATAGCCTATAGAAACCATTTGCACTTACAGACTGACATGTCGTTGGAAAGTGGGTGGAAGAAGCATCGTTCCTGGGATTTGAATCCTTTATCCAACAACAGCGCAACATCTCTTCAAATAAGAAAGTTGTAGGATAGCGAATATATTAGGAACAGACTAAGAAATATTAGAACAAGACATGCATGCAAATTTTGCTGTTAAAACTCACACAATCACACTCATTGTACCATGGGTTTTTCATGGAAAATATGCCTAGATAAGAACTCAAAATATAAATCAGCTCACTTCTCATAACCAACAGCTTCCTTCATTCTCATAACCACCATTTATTTTGCCATGTGTTTTTTTTTATTACAACACACAATAGTATTGCACCCCCAATTTCATCTTTCTGGCATCCAACAACCTACATCTCCAAGGGGCATGCTAAAAATAACATAGGAAATTATGCTACTCAGAATTGCATTGTGCTTCAGTGGTTAAATAACACGGTCTACCTAAATACTAAGAAAGTAGCACCAAAACAAAAATTCACAGGATTTTGCCTTCAGAAATAGAAAGCATAACAAAATATTATAATTTAACAAATGATACATGCACCCATACCAACAACATTAACTGGCATAAGATTGAAAGAAGTTAAATAAAACACTAAAAAACTCTGAATTGAGCGCAAAGATAAATTTGAGTGCTGCACAAATTGAGAAATCAATAATAAAATCCAGGGAGTAAAATTCAAGATAAAAAGGACAATGAATGCATACCGTGCTGATTCATTCACCAGAGCAAATGGAGTAACACTTCCCAATGGCACCTTGAACAGTAGACAGCACATTCAACAATGTCAGGCAGTGATTATATAACATAAGTTTATAATCCAGAGCATGATGAGTTATCTTCCCCGTGTTAAATAACAAAGCATATTTCAATTGGCAGTCAAAACTGTAAATAGCTTCCTTAGTACGAAAATCTGATATTAATATAACATTACAAATCTATATTAGTCATTCACTATAGTTTCATGTGGGAATTCCCAAGACGACTAAATGCTTTACCCTTAAAAAGTATTGCACATGTTGGTTTGACAATTTAATTTCAGTTTTTACATTGTTAAGAACAAACACCATAGTTATTGGTTCTAATCTTCTGAACTCCAACCAATTCAATATCAAACAAACTGAGCTGCAGAAGGCCAATTTTGCTTAATTAACAGTTTAAACTATTTGCTTGCACACGCCTTCTAGAAGTAGAGAGCATATGACCATAAGTGGGACTCACATATAGAAAGTTAAGTCAACATAATATATCCTAAATGCACATACCCACCTGAAGTATTTCAAGCAATGCCTCTTTGGGAGCCATCCTCAAACCTCCCTTACCAAGACCAAGTCTTTGAGATAAAACTGCTCAGACAAGGGGCACAAGTAGCTATGATTAACTATCAGATAACTGTTAACCATTCATGAACAGTAGCCAATTACATGAAAGAACAAAGATGTGCATGTTTGCGATGCATTAACGTGCTCTAAGCTTGATAATGTGATACTATACCTTTCATATCCACCCTTGTATCTGCCAAAGCAGAAACAATATAAAACCTATGTTTCTTGTCCTGCGAATACAAGCATCTTAAATCATTGTAAGAGAAAAAAGCAGGAGTTCTACAGCTAGAAAGGTAAGCAATTAAAGTCTTGTATTAGCATCAAGTACCATATCGTACCTTCAAGAACAAATTTTTACTGAGGCCACATCCCATATTCCCAACATACTTTGCCTGAATGGGTAGATAAACTCCCACTTCATTATAAATGATCGTTTCGTGGGAGTAAGAAAACATATTAAAGAAAATATATTAACCAACTTCCGCTATCTTATCTTACCTGAGCTTCGACTGTCATAACAGCAGGATGTTCATACTGAGAAAATTCAATTTGAAGATCCTAAATATCCCAATATGCATGTTAGTAGCAGAAGATAAAAGATGAAAAAGGAAACTCGGTTTTAAACCTATCAAGAAGACTGCAGAGAGCATATGTACATAGTGCATTGAATAAAACCACATATTCAAGTAAATATTACCATATTCTAATAAAGCCTGCCTTAATTATTCTACCAATAGTATCACTACATTATAAAAGCAAAACCAATACCAGTGAGTCTGACCAATTAGAGAACAAAATGAAAAGAAGAAAAAAAAATTGTCTCCATTTTGAAAGTGACAGATGTCTGAACTCAATTGTACATGAGTAGTTACATCTTGTTTTCTTTAATGCATAAGTGTTGGCAAAGTATAAAGAAAGAGTATTTTGCTACCTCCTGAACGAATAAATTTCGCAGAAACAAAATTGAGTCACATTAGAATAAGTATTAATCCATTCCTCATTAATGCAAATACCGTGAGAAAAATGCAACTTAAAAATATCAGTACGCGGCATCGATTCGACAGACCTTCAATTTAACCGTGCCAATTGTGAACGTAAACAAGTTCAAACAGAACAATTGTTCACAACACAGGCACAAGAGTTAAAAAAAACCACATTATATCATCCATATCCGCAGCAAGAAAATGTATGCATTGGCTACAAGTTAAATTTGGCCACAAATACCACATATTGCTTTACCATGCTTTAAATATATTGCATATAATCGTTTTTGTATAATATCAGCCAAAAACATCAAGACATCTAATGGCATCCCGTATTGATAACGCAAAATACCCAGATCAAATTTGACTCAAAATCATGAGATACAATTAATATCCTGAAATGGATACTTAACGAAGAGAGGAAGACGAGAGGGGAACCTTTAAACGAGCGAGCAACTGTTCCTTTGAATAACCCATTAATTGCTTTCGGATCAGTCTTTGTCGTCTCAATGTAAAAGATGGAGAGCTTAGAGGTAGCCAAAACTTGACAAACGGCGCTCAGAGGTAGCAATTGTGGACTCCCCTTTTTTATTCGGAGGAATAGCTATTTAAAAATATTATAAATTTTTATAACAAAAAATTATTTGATAAATTTTTATTAATTAAAAATATAAGAAATTGATAGAATTATTCTTATAAATAATATAATTTAAAAATATTTGAAATTTGAACTATAAAATCAATAAAAAAAATATTATTATAATCTAAATAAATCTAAAAAAATATTTTATAGATTAAGAATAAACAATTTTGTACAACAATGTCTAAACAAAAATATACGAAAATAATAAAAAATAATGAAATCGAAGATAAAAATAATGAATAAAATCAAAATTCCTTACACTTTGTACAAGGCGCAAGGAGGGGTGCAAGATGAGGCCTTGCTCCACACCACGTGCGAGGTGTGGCATGAGACCCCAACTCTCATAACACTTCGCATGCGAGGTGCTGTACAAGTTGGGCGCAAGAATCTGTCAGCCTCAATCTTCTTTTTTGACGTTCTTTGCTAAATTTTACTTTTTTATAATTTTTTAATTATTTTCAATCAAATTTGTTAAATTTTAACTTATTCTGTTTTAAATTACTCATTTTAAATAATTTCAATGTATATTTTGGATCAAAATTTTAAATGACTTATGAAAAAGACATACAAAAATGCTTCAAAAATAAAATGGTACAAAAATTAGGTGTAAGGCAATAAAGTTCATAAATTATTTTGAGACTAAATTAAATTTTTGCTTTAAAAAAATGACCATTTTTAAATATTTTTTTTGTTTTTTTGTTCAAATTCCAATTTTAACCTTTAAATAAAAATATATCAAAAAAAATGACCAACAAGAAGAGAAATTTTCTAAGTATACAAACACATCATCATCTCTTACAATATATACCCAATTATGGTTGATTATGAAATAGTAAATTTTAAATTTTTTATTATCTCAGTTTCTTTTTACTTTATTGAATTTATGGTGAAATAAAATAATTTTATGATTAAATTATATAACGTTAATTGATGAACGTGTTAATAATTAATTTAATAACTTTTATAACTAAATAGAGGAATTATAAATAAAAATCTACTTTGTGCACTTGCTTAAAGGCTTTAAATCTTTCTTCCTTTTTGTCAAAATAAAATATTATTTTGTTCATGATTTTTATATTATAATATTTTAAAAAAGTAAAATGTGATGAGAAAATTAAATTAAGAATTAAATAAGTTATATTGAAAAAATAGATATTATCAACGATACTTTTGAGGTAATGTTTAATTACAAAAAAATTTACAAATTTAAAAAAGTGACACTAATAACCATTTATTTGGTAAAAATGCATGATGCCCTGCTATTAAGAATAGTTTGTTAAAAAAAAGTTAATAAATTCTCAATTAATATGCATCAAAGACTAAATTGCCATATTTAATACAGATTTTAAATTTTTATCTTAAAAAAAAATGATAATAACAATAATAAATTTTAAAAAGTTAAAATAAAATTAAATAACAATAATAATTCTTAAAAAATATATTAAAAAGTTAAAAAAAATTATAGTTGTCCAGATCAAGCTGACCAAGTAATGTAGTTGGCCATTACAGTAGCGGCTAGCCAAGGCCAATTTTAACTGGCCGGCTAGCAGCAACGACTAGCCACAACAATTATGGGTGGGCAAGGCTTGTTGCCTGGCTTATTTTTTTATTTATTTTTAATTTAATTTAATTATTTTTTAAAAATATTTATAAAAGGGGTTTGAATGATAAAATGACTTTGTTACCTTTGAATCTGTTAATTTTAATAAAAGATTTTTAACGATAGTGTCTTCATGCTTATTTTTCTAAATATTTAGGTATTAATATCATTTTTTTAAACACGTACATTTTTTTTGTAATTAAGTCTTACCAAAGAGTATTTTTAATAATTATTGTTGAAAAAATATAATTTTTTTTAAATTTTTTAATGACAGATATTAACTAATAGAGAGGTTGATACAGTTACTTGATTGACTTAAATAAATAGTTTGTAGCATTTTTTTTAATTAAATTAGAGAATTTAAGTTCGAATATTTGTTTTTATTTAAAAAAAAATGGAATAGAGATTGACGAGGTCAAATAGTGCCACTAATGGAATCGCGTGGTTGGCAAGGTTTGTGGCCCATAAATATGACTCGTCTTTTAACGCAACGAATGATATAAGCAACCCGATTGAATGCTAATTACACTCTTTTTTTGGTGGTAGGTGCATTTAGTAACAAAATAGGTTCATTTAGGTTCAGCCTTTCATGATCATGACTTGAAAAAAAAAAAGACTTAGGCCCAAACTCACCAAAGGGATTGAAAACTAAGTATACACTCATCGGTTACCAAGACATTTAATATGCTGAATTGGATTGAACTATACACAATTAAATATGATAAAATTATATTGGATAGGATAGACTATAATTGTTATTTTTTTATTAATTTATGTTTGGTGTAGTAAAGAATTGACTTAACTTGTAGATATAATTTTATTATGAATATTTTAAAATAAATTAAATAAAAATAATTAATTATTTAGATACTTATTCAACCACTAACTTGATTAAACTAGTTCGAATTTTACTAATTATATATTATATACTACTATTAACTAAGAATTTGTGCACCCTAAACATAGTTGGATTGATCACGAATGCGATTTGTGCTCGTAGTCACTTGAATTTAAGTAAAAATCGGGTGGTAAAGATTTGTACTTCATGAGTTAAATTTTTCATTATTATCCAAAATTTTATAAAAATTAAAAATAATTTAAAATTTAAGTGGTGTAAAGGAAATTTTTATGGGTTTATGAGTTGTAAGCTTGTTATGTTACATTCTTAATTTTTTTTTCATTTTATTATTATCATACATTATTGCAATTTTGGATTTTATTATTAAAGTTAGGATGCTCTCGTTAAGATAATGCACTATATGTAGGATTAACATTTCTATTACAAAGCCGAACACTAGCAAGTGCATCTCACAAAATAGATTCGTATCAGAAAGAAAACAAGAAATTATGAAATGGGTTTGCAAAAAATGAAAAAACAAATGATAGAAAATATTATCGTAGAAGTAATATTGTTGTTGCATAAAATCTGAGTTGTTAATTGTTTGCTTGCTTGTTCTATATATAAAGTTTCTTGGAGAGCGTTACTAATATTATGTTGACTTGTATTTTTTTCTAATTAAATTTTGTATTGGGACTTTGTTTTAACTCGTCATCTTTCAAAATTTTGATATAGAGATTAGAATCTTATTGGTTTAATTGGAAAGTTTAGTAACAAATCTAATGTCATATTGTAAAATATTCTTAAAAATACCAGAGAAGGCAGAGCTCTTTTCATCAGGCTATGGTTTATCTATATAAACATTATTCATGAGAAAAATGCTAATAACGCACAATTGCTTTGTGTAGATGGGAGAGGTCGTGCATTTAGATTTGTGTAAATAATTTTCTTTTTATGTGAGGATTTTTTTATTCTTCTATTATGGATACGTGTATTTGAACATCTTTAAGTGTTAAATGATGAATGGTTTCAATTGATGCATATTATATAGGTGTGGCCTTGGACGTATTTAAGTTTTAAATTATGTATGATTGTGTGTGTTTAGGCATATTTAAGTGTTAGGTGATGTATGATTTTAATTGATGCATATTATATAAGTATGGGTTTAAACATAAGTATTAAATTATGTATAATCCTATGTGTTTGAACACACTTAAGTGTTAAATGATTTATAATTTTAGTTGATACATATTATATAAGTGTGGGTCTGGACATACTTAAATATTAAGTAATGTATAATTTTAATTAATGCATATTGTATATTGTAGATGTCTAAAGAAATATTATGATAAAAGAGAAATATATTAACAATGTGGGTTTGAATATGTGCTTAAATGTTAAGTGATGCATAATTATATGCTAACTTTGTAAATATTAATTCAGGTGATTGAATTAAGAAAAAAATATTTTTAAAAGATTGAAATAAAGCGCAGATTGGTGCTCGTAATTATTGCAAAATATAACAAATTAGAAAGTTGATAATTACATTCTTAAATAAATAAATAGCATTTAAAATTTAATTGTGTAAAAAAAAATCTAAATTTTATATAATTTAATATCTAAAAGTATTTTAAGAAAAAATATATATTTAAATTAACATGGTCTAATGAGAATATTATTCTCATAGATATTAATATATATTTTTATTTATTACATTAACTTTTTATTTTATGTATTTAATCATATCATATTATTTATAAATAATTTGTATGTGCATTTTTTTAATAATAATTTAACTTTCAATTTTATAAATATTGCAATCACGATAAAAGAATATTAACGCTCCCATTCAACTTTAAAAAAAATGTTAACCACACCCACTAATACCCTCAAAATAATATTTTATTTATTCTTTTGATATGTATATTTTATGATTAAGACAAACATTATTATAAGTTAGTGTGATTAATTATGTCTTAATAAGGCCAAACCCCTGATCATTCAAGTCATGCCCAATGTTGGATCTGACTTACACCCATGCCTTCAATTTCAGCAGCAATCACTGGGTTTCAATTATCATGAAATAAGATACTATACATATACAAATGCAAATACATCACAAAGATACAACAAAAATATTTGATTGGGATTAATTGCATTGAATTTGGCAATCGTCTCCTGATATTAACAAAATTAGGGCAATACTTTATTAACAATACAGAAATCTTGAAGTTGATTGATTGATTGATTGTTTGGAAGCCACATGATATGTTGTGAAATTTATTGGTATAGAATTTATGTTAGGGATTCTCATGTGATTATATTCACCAACAACTTCATGGCTATATGTGGGGCCATAATCCAACCTGGGCCCAGAAGCAGCAATTTGCATGGCCCACTAATCTCAAATACCGCTGAATGGGGCATTTCAACAAACACTTTCCGGAATGAGTAGCATGGGCATTGGCCATATCCTATGGAAAGCTCCACGAAGTTGAACGAAGAGGCCACATACAATGTAGAAGAAGAATTAAGAAATACAGAATGGGACCCCATCCCCCTTAGCCATTGCAAAAGAGGACAGGTCATGTGCAGTCTTCACTTGTGAGCCATAGGTTCAGCCCCTTAACCAGGTTCAAAATTGTCCACAAAGTACCAATATTTATCAATCTATCTGACTGTAAAAGATTTTGATGTGACATATCATGGGTGATCTTCCAACTTTGCATTAATATCCATCCCATATGAGTTTCCTAGAACTTTGCCTCTTAGCAAAGAAATTACAAGTCCAATACTGGATTCAACAAAGAAATGTACAAAAATAAAGTAGGCTCTGCTTTGAAGATCATCGTGCAAAAGATCATAATCATATATGAAATTTGTCAACTTCTCAGATTTTCTAAACAACACCTGACAAAAGAAATCGGCCAATATATTTTGGATCATCAATATGGACCCATCAGAAATGTGATCGCTGTGGGGGGCAGTAAAATGAAAAGTTGGCTCACAAATTCATGGGATATTCCAGAAAAAGAGCATATATAATATATGCCAGCAAGTAGATCTTGTTTAGATTTGATGTTGGCAATAAAATTTTTGGAGTTACATATAAATTGCATTGGTCTTTTAAGGCAGCTGCAGGTTTAATATCTATAATTTTTTTTTAAAAACACTGTTGCAAATGGTTTCAAGTTTCCACACTTCTCTGTATTTTGTTTCCCAGTAAGATAAGCGTTTCTGACACATTACCAGCAGCAAGAGCAAAGCTTTTCAGATTCCCGTAGGGCGCGAGACTACAGTTTCTTTGATGAATACAACAGCATCTCTGTGAAAAGTGAAAATGGTACCGAACAAAACAAAAATATAGGCAGTAAAATAATGTATATATTTGAAATATGAAATTTTCCTTTTTATTACATTACAATGAAAAGACCAAATAATAATATTGCATATTACACACTTTCACTTTGCATAATTGATACATAATATAATATGTAGAAACCCACATGAAAGAGTCCAAAAAAATGTCTCATCTCCATGTGAATTTCCTAATTTTCTAACTCAAAAAGACAATAACATATGAATTTAGCACATTGTCAGTAACATCTTCAAGCAACAAAGTATGCTGAAGATCATGAATGAATACCAATGGACAAAGATTAATATTGATATGTAGTAGTTTTGACTTCATCAGCAGAAGCTCCATAAACGAATATCTCCTTCTTCCAAAAAGTCCTCAATCGTTGGTGGTAGATCAAATGATGAGACCTCAGTATTGATGAACATTTGATCAACATACTTAGGTGATGGAATCCCATCAAAGTAGTACCATGAGATTGGTTCCATCGCAGAGATGGGTTCATTATAGGTCCCAAAGGATTGCATTAGTGACACATCATCATCAACTTGATCAGACGGTGAGGAGGACATTGATGGGGATGAGATTGGTGATGATGAAGAGGAGGAAGAAGAAAGAGGAGGTGATATTGGTGGAGTAGTACTAGTGGCATTGTCATTAAAGCTATTAGCAGCTGCAGCAGCTATTCTTTGGATTGATTTTGGAGACATAACAATATCAGGAATGTAATGAGAAGAAGTGATTGGAAAGTTGAGATTTGCTGAAGAGCCTTTGAGGCATAAGAGTGCAGCATCATAAGCCCTAGCAGCTGCTTCTGGGGTTGAATAAGAACCTAGCCATATTCTTGTTTTCTGATTTGGTGCCCTAATCTCTGATACCCATGAACCCCAGCTTCTCATTCTCACTCCCTTGTACTTCTTCTTCTTGCATGATGATGATGATGGTGGTGGTGATGTTGATATTGATAGCATTTGTTTTGATGATGTCTCTTGTTGAATCTTCTGCTCAGACTTCACCATTGTGGACAGCTGAAAGAGATCTAAATATGAGAAGATGCTAAGAATATCAATGCTTTGATAAACAAAAAAGGTTGAAGATCAATGCTTTTGTGCAACAATATGTATGTTGAAGGATCAAATGCTTTGATGAAAAAAGGTATTGAATGAAGGAATATTTATCTATCTGGGTTAACTTCTTTTTTTTTTTCCCTTTTTCTTTCTTGTTCAGCTGAGGAAAGCAATGAGCTAGGAACTGAAGGTGAGGGAGGAATAAGGCTGCTATTTATAGATGGGGGGTTTGAGTTTTTAATGTAAGAGGATCTCCTTGTCAAGGAAGATAGTTTGAATAAGAAAATGGATGACAGATATTTTCACTCTTATATAAAAGGAAAACTGTTGCTTCTTGCTTTCTTCTAAAATGACATGGTTCTCCATATCCTGGGTAAAAAAAAAAACATATATATTAAAGTTAAAAGAAAAAATAGTTTCAAGAGAAATGGTAAACCACACTCAACCCACTTGCTTTTATATCTAATATGTTGAAATTACAAGTGGGATATTTGGAAAAGTTTAATACAGTCAACATCATCATAATTTTTTTTTATCAAAATTCCCATTGTCCTTCCATGGAAAAATTGAAAGGTTATTAAGTTTACAATGCGGCATGAAATGAGTAAAGTTGTTCTTAAAGTTGTACACAAAATAATTGAATAACTTTTTTTTTCTAGGTAGTAGTTACACCACTTAATAATGCGGCTTAAAAGAAGAAAATCACCGTAAACTTTTTGAGGAGCAAGCACATGAAAAACTAGCATTTCTGTTTTGTCAGAAAAAAAAAACTAGCATTTATGGGAACCCCCATATGCACCAATCGGAGACCAGCAAAGCAATTAGAAAAAGCTTAAATTATTTACTTTATTTTATAAAAGTGGCTATAGTTATAGAGTTTTTTTTTTCCTGACTTAAACCGCAAGTCTTCCCCTCCCCTGTTGACACCCAACAAAAATAACATTAAACAAATGCAATCTCAGAAGATTAAACCAGTGGCATATAGGAGATTTCATCATCTGGGTTATTATTATTTTATGCATTTGTGTCTATTTTTGGGTGATCAATATTTATATTTATTTAGTAATGTAATAAAAATAGTGTTGAAGAGTGAAACATAGGATTCTTCCTAAAGGCACCTTCCAACGATCTGCAGATGAGGCTTAAATTAACGCATGTCTGCGCTGTTATACACAGACATTAAACAAAACAAAACAAAAAATCGTAATAAATAAACACAAAACTCAACATCAACACGCGCAGTCTAAATAGTAAAGCCAGTATTTCAATTCATTGGCACTGCATGCATATGTATGCGAAAAAACCAGCTGTTGCTTCTCTGGCTCGCAGCTCTAAAACCGCGTCATGGGCTCATCTCATGGTCCTCCTCATGCAAATAAAAAAATGGAAAATGAATCTTTTCATCTAAAAACTAATAAATTATGTGAAAATGAAAGCTAATAAATTAAAGACAAACACATCTCAACCATTTTCGTGACATTTTGCTTAGCTGCTTACGCCTGCATGACTTGACTTTGCTCTTTGTTTCTCACTATCATATATATCTTTTTTGCTTTGAGAAATTCGACTGGATTCTCTTTGGTACGGCAGAATACCAAAATTTGAGTACTTCTTTTTTCACTTTGGGAAAATTGCCAGCACCCACATGGTGCCATGCTGTGCATTGGGAGGACAAAACGCTCTTTCTATTCTAAGTTGGGGTGGTCATGGTATTGGACTAGGGTTTAGTTCACACTTTGAATTCACTTGGTGAGACATTCACATTTGATTCTAACTTTCCATATTTTGCAGTATGGGGGAGATGGGATTTTTGTCAACTAACCAGCACAAGTTCATGCAATGCCCATTGATAACTGTGAAAAAAGCAAAAGACAGACAGTAGTTGAAGAGCTATTAAAAGTCCCCTACATTGACCCTATCTTTTGAGAAAAAGAAAATGTGCCCAAGGTGATTTTTCGAGAGATAATAAAGTCAATAAAAACATAATTGTAGAACATTTGTTTTTTTATGTTTAATAAGTGATAAGTCATTTTCATTGGAACAAGAAGAGCTCTACCTATAAATATTTATTAAATTAATTAAACCATGGCACCACTTGGTCATTAAATTTTGTTTTTAAGTTCTCAAATTCCACATACATCTACATAAAATTTCATAAATTAATTTTTTTATATCTGATCGGTAAGAAGATACAAATCAACGGTCAGCTTCTTCCTCTTATTTTTCGATCACAGCTCATAACACATTGGATAACTAAAACGTCTATGCGCTTTCAAACTTTTTACTGGTGAAAGTCAAATACCTTCTCGAGTTTTTCGATTTTACTTCGGCAAAATTTTGTTAAAGATTCAAGTTTTCTCATCATTGGCATGCATGCATGCCAATAAAACAGTGTCAAATTTTATCACGATAGAATGTTTCTCTAGAAATGAAATTTTTTTTTTATTGTTTTTAAATAATACTTCTCATACAAATTATCGACCAATTTCCTAGATAATCACTTGTCATATGTTATTTGTAAATATGCGAATGTTTGCAAGTGTTTCTTTAATTCTATATATAAGTCTTTAATACTAATGTCTAGTTCAGTTAAATTTTACAAAATAAATTAGAGAACATTTCAAGAACATATATTTAATGAGACGACATCCAAGGCAACCAAATTGTTTTCATAAAAAACTCTTAGATTATTTCAAGAAACTCCGTTGAGATTAAATTGCAATAATGCACATTAGAAATTTAACTTTTACCATAAAAAATACATTAATCTTTAAAAAATTTATTAAAATTGAGAAATCTTGATCCTAACCCATCAAAAATATATTAGATCTCATCTTATATAAGTATTTAATATGCCGAATCATTCACTTAATTTCATACAATTACGTTATGTAAACTTAATGTTGTTGACAAATAATAAATGAAAAGCAAAAGGAAAAATGAAGAACAACTAAAGGAAGGAAGAAAAAAAAAAACCATCATTGATCTTTCCAATTATTATGCATGTGTGAAAAGAATAGTGTCGTCAATCCGTACGAGTCCTCTCCCTCCTTCCTCTTTCCTTCATATGGAACAAACACTTAACAAAATTCATATCGCAAGAATTACAATAATTACAAGGCATCTCTTTCCTTTTCTTAAAAATGAGAGTATTGATTGTTCTAAAAAAAATAAATTACAAATTAGACAGTGTTTGATATTCTATTATCAGGTGGCTGTCAGTACGATTCGCCTTAAGTTGTTAGCATTATTTTATATTGCTCTTCACATGTTCAGGCCACACTCTCTTTTTTACTTTAGTAATAAACTTTGTCAGAAATGCAGGAATGAAACAAGGGCTTTGTTTGATGGAAAGTGAGAAGGAAATTTCAATCTTTAATATATATTGTTGTGGTAATAGTTTATTGTAATTAGGGTTTAGCACCAAGGGCACAAGTTGGTTGACCTAATGGGCGTTGAAAACGCAAGTGACAAATGACTCTGGTTTACTAGTAATGGGAGAACACATTGTAATTTGTAAATGGGATAGATTTATTTGCTGTTAATTTTATGCTTTTTGGCTGTGTTCAAGACAAAAAGAATGGCTGTGTTGAACTGTAAAGAATTAAAAACCAAGTGAGTTTTTGTGGCCGTGTTGAACCGTAAAGAATTACAAACCAAGTGAGTTTTACAGATACTGAATAAAAGGGTTCTTGGATTTGAAAATAACATTGTAACTTATTATTATATGCTACTGCTTTCATTCAATTCGCCTACCTAGAGTTAGGGGTTATTATTAAAAAGAGAAGTGCAGCCAAATGAAACAAGTTCAGTTCTATTTTTTGATCTACTTCTATAATTAATCTTGCAAATTCATAATCAATCTGCTTCTTGTTCACTTAAAAACATTTAAGATAAGATCAAAATTATTTTCTTATCTATTTTTACGATAATTGATTAGTGTTAAAATTGATAATTCAAAATTAAAATAAAATTTAATTTTAAGTTAAAAATTAATAAAAGTCAATATATAACCGGGAATGCAATGAAAGTTCACAAAAGAAAATCTACTTAGGTGTAAGTGCCGAGAGTTCCAAAGACAATAATTGTAGCATCGCAATGCTGAATTTCTCTCACCACGGCGCCAGAACAAAATTGTGTCTTCGCCAATTGATCAGAAAAAAAAAAATTAAAAACTTTTTTCTAAAATTTGTATAGCTTACTCTTTTCGATCCAATGTAGTAAGATAAAAGCACTTTCACTTTCTCACACAATCTTAGAATCACCACGGCCACCGAATCAAAGTCCCTACCTGATGATTAAATTACACAACCATTAATGAACATGCATGCATGCGTACAACTTCTTCTTTTTTCTTCTTCAGTCTTTTATATTATTTTGTACAACTATTGTACATTATCTTACAAGAATTTAGACTCTCTCTGCACTGGAAAAACCGTACCCCATAACCGTCCGTACTTCGTCTCCTATTAATGATCTCAGTAACATTAATACAATAATATGCGTTCCGTATTCGAAGGATTTGAGTGCAGTTGCAGCCAGCGGGAAGTAGGGCCAGTTTGTTGAGGCACAAAAAGAAGATGCATGGCAACATATATTTAGTTTTGATATAAGACTATTGTCATTCCAATATTTGTCACTTTGCAATTAAATATAAGAAACGGGAAAATGGAGAACTGAGGATGGGCGAAAGTGCAACGAAGCATTCCGAAATTTGAAGTTTGCTGGAGGATGGAGAGGCAAGATCCATGTGGGTAAGTTCTTCTAAGAATCGAATCCCTTCATTTCATTTTAATTGGATAAGAGAAACTTCGAGGAAAAAGTTCAAGTGAGAGTATCAACAACAACAACCATATCCATAGTCATGGCTCACGTAATGTTGAGGTACAGTTGGTTTTTTGGCAATAAATTTGCAAGTAGAGACGACGAACTGGGTTGACTCTAGAAGGTTTTCGTGAGGCTTGTGGAGTTATCAGAAAAGTGTTTTTCGGCAAGTTGGTATTTTATTATTTTGCATTATGTAGATTCTAAGATATTTTGGGAGATATTGTTTCTTTGGATGAATCTTTTTCCGTAGGGAAAATCTGCGAACACGTGGGTGTTCAATGATTGGGTTAAAGTTAAGAATAATAACATTAGGGAGTAGCATTCATCTTTGGCCATTTCTATATAAATAGGGACCTTTATGTGGCACAAATTTGCTGGATTTAAACGGCATAGCAATATATCTCCAGTTGCCATAAACATGCTACCATGGCCATGTAGCATAGCAATAATAACATAAACATAGCAATAATAAATATTGATACATGTAATGTTGCTTCCAATTGACTTAATTTAATTGGAATTTTCTTATAGGGAAAGGAAACAAAATATAGTCCTATTGATTTTCACCCGGGTATGACCAAATTTTTATTATTAGCAGTTAAATCTGCTAAAAAAACAGTAAAAATTCCAAAATGCTCAAAGGTTCACACCAAAACAAACCAATGATGGGAGTTCATTGTTCTAGTCCCGCCTTGCTAGTTGCTTCCGCTGGTCATTTTTTCATCTTAATCAGCCTGTAAATTGTAGGCAGGGAAAAGGAAATTAGACCGCAAATTGTCGAGAGGGAGTAGGTATTCTAGTCATACCAAAGTTTAGGAAGGCTATTTTGTACGCATGGATAAATGAATGCACATGCTGGCATTAGAAACAATGCAATTTTCCTTTGTGAACTTACTGCAATTGCTATTTCTGACGATGCTCTATCATTCATTCATGATGCTACAATTTTTCCCTTCGTAATCATATATGGGTAATTTACTAATACATAGAAAACTACCGTTTAGTTAAGCTAATACATATAATTTTTCAAGCAGATGACGCATGTTAGCATATACTATTTGTACTGCCATATGTATCAACAGTCGGCCATCATTAATGCACTGTTAAAACTTGAAAATTAAAACTCAAGTTCACTATCAGTTTAGAATGTCTTTATTCAAGGTTTACTAAGGAGTAATGAGCAAAATCATGTATGAAGGTTTATAAGCAAACTGTACTTGCAAATTGCTCACAGGCAACATTTGTTGCGAATGGGGCAGTATAAAAGTGAACACTGTAATACAAAAATTCTACACAACCAAATGATATAAAGAGCATGCCCAAATTCCCAATCATACCAGTGTAACATCGCTACCAACCATATTGAGCTCAGCATACGATATTTTCCTCCCCATCAACAACTAAATTGAGTGTCTAATTAGATGGTTCCACCAAAGAACTCAAGGAGCTGATAACAGATTCATAAATTTCAATTCCCCTCAAGAATACAGCATCTTTCAGGAACTGCAACACAGAGATTAAGTAAGAAAAGGAATCAGCAACAAGTGCACATAGTAGTACACAAAAGATACATTAGCAAATCTAACAAACCTCATTATGGTCATGCAACAGGATAGGGGTATTTGTCATTGGGGAGAAACCAAGACTGGGAATTCCCAACTGTCTCATGAACCGTGCATCAGTAGTTGAAGGCAAAATTTCAGGCTTTGCTAGCTTTCCTCCGACCGTCATGATGGCTTGCTTGAACACAGACCACCAGGGATTGGAATCATTGGTTGGGGTCATTAGAGGGCGGCCTTTATAGTCTCTTAGTGGGCCTTTTGCAGTTATCTGACATACAAAGACAGTAATTAGCATCAACTCGTGTATGCTCAGTTTCATTGTCAAGGAAACAAAGAAAGGCACACAGAAAATATAAAAACATAAAATCAACGAATTTTGGACCCATAATTAATAAAATGTTTAAACCTGGCAGCACGTCAGAAACAATCCAGTGATAGAACAGAGTACCATCATCCAGCAAATAGAAAGAAGACATGATTATATTATGATAAACTTCCTTATTATTTACATCAAAAGTTTTAAAGATGTTTCTCTATCATTTGGAAATTTGATACCTAAATGACACCCAGCAAATATCATAAAGTGTGCACACAGACATGTAGTTGAAAGCACAAGATTCAAACAGGCCTTTGGGATCAAAGTAGAAAATAAGAAACCCAGATTCAAACTGACAAACTAATAAATTGATTTTATCATTAAATTCTACATAGCACTCGAACTATCAAGCAATAACATTATCTAGAAAGTGAAAAAAAAAACAAAAAAATCTTAATTTGGCATATTTTTGTTTGACCTAAATCAACATGGGGAACATAAGAATATATGTGTAGCATAATTGTTCCACAATTAAACTAGAGAATGTTTAGCAATGGATAGAAAGTATTTGTCAGGACCTTTTTTTCTTGTTCCAACATTGTTTTCTCAGCAATTTCAGACAGCTTAGCATTGAAAACTTGCTGCCAGAGCTAGAGAATGAATTATAAGTATTTGCATTCATTATGATTACCAACCAACATTCTAGTGGTATGCTTATATACATTCTTAAATGACAAAATAATAAATTTCTTTACTGGCAAAAATGAAACAAAAATTTTGGGAGTTAAAAGCAAAGCAAGAAAAATACCAATCGTTAATGCAGGAAAAAAATGAACCATATATAAGCAGTACAACATAAGTTATATGCCTAAATTTCATATTTAGATATGGCTAAATGATGACCCCAAAGAGAACCTCTTGATGTCAATAATTCACTACGTTCGCCCTGAGGTATTTTCTGCTTTGGCTTTGGACATATGTTCTTGAATGCCTCTTAACTTATAAGGTACAGGGCGTCCTTGACTCAACTGATGTGGAACAAATCCTCCCTAGCACAAGCCCCTGTAGTCAAGGGTAGTTGTGTGCATTGTACGAGGAGGCTCACCTATTTCCCATGAGAGCCCTCTACAAACTGTGCCAATATTCAATGACGTGTCCATCCAAAGTGAACAATAACCTCATTGGCTGTGGCGAAATCTTGATATCCACATTACCAAACCACTAGTTTGGGAAAAAAGAAATCAAACGCAGCATCAAATGCACGCAAATTAATCTCATTCCACTTAGTTTCCAAACACAGTAACAAACTCGTCAATACATGTAAGTCAAAACAAGCAAAAGAGGGAAACACCAGAATTCACCTCAAAAGTCATGTTCCTTGTAGCCGGGGCCCATTCTTCAGCAATTCTCCTCATCATCACATCCGGGTCAGTAGTAGGCGTCAATCTAAGATCAAACCCGGCTTCAGCCTCCGACGGTTGCATGTTCATTACAAATCCCTGCACAAAACATTCAAACATTACCCTCTCTAACACAAAATCAAAAGAAAGCACCAGCATCCAACTCCCAACCAAAAACTCACATTCGGCGATGGAATCCCAGCTTTCAAATAAACCGGATTGACCGAAATAACCTCCGAATTCGCCGCTTTTCCAGCCTTAACCTCATCAAACTGAGCCTCTCTAAATTTCGAAATAATTTCAACGCTCTTCATCAAATTCTCCATCGCCCCATTATCGTACATCCTCGAACCGTGACCGGGCGCGCCTTTAGCCCTAATTACCAAATTCCACGGCGACCTGTCAGCATAAAAAACCCTAAATTCATCATTCGTAGAAGCCTGCCCTTCGTCCATCACAAATCCAACGTTCAGCTCTTTAAACTCCTTCGACTCAACAAACTTCGCCATCCCATCAAACCCGCCGATTTCCTCATCGGGGACATAGGACACATGGATAGTACGTATTGGTTTGAAATTTTTGACTAGCTTTAAATTGCGGATGGCTTCGAGGTACTGAATTGCGATGCACTTATCGTCCTGGGCCCCACGGGCGAATATTTGACCGGTCTCGGGGGAGTGGCAAGCGGCGAACGGAGGGTGGATCCATTTATCGGGCTCGGCGGGGACGGAGTCGAGGTGCGAGTTGAATAGAATTGAAGGGAGAGAAGGGTCTGAGCCGGGCCAAGTTAGGAGCAAAACGGGTTTACCCGGTACGAACTCCAAGGCGTTATATTGGAGGCCGATGGATTGAGCTTGGGATATGAGGAAGGAGACAGGAGCGGAATAGTCGGGATTCGGATGGGCTGTTTTGAATCTGAGGTATTGCTTGAAGCGAGTTATTGGTTCGGGCTCTTGTTGTTGTTCGTGAGCTGTTGATGGTGAAGTGAAAGAGAATAAGATGGTGACTGCGATTACCGGAAGCAGATGGCGAGCGGTGGCCATGGTGATGGAGTTGACAGCGAGAGACTGGGGTGAGAGTGTGGAGAAGAGATACACAACACTGTGCTTACTACTGATGGCTTAAGCTAACTCGAAAATCTCCAAGTGGAAAAACATGCGTAAGCAATTACAATCGTTAGGAGATAAAAGAAAAACACAATTATATTAAGACTTAAACGTTGCGGCTGAGCTTTTATTTATTAGAAAAGTTTCTTACTCAGATTTTTATTTTTGTTATTAGAGATAATGTCTAATTTTAATTTTGAGAGGAAAATATTTATTATGTGTTTATTTTCTGCTTGCAAAATTTAGTTATCTCGCTCATTAAATTTTTTTAATTGTCAATTTTGAGTTTTGATTAATAGCTAATGATGAGAATTTGATTCTATAGATATAAGTCGTGAAAATAATAGATGTTACAAAAAAAATTTTGTTTAATTCTTATTTCAAGTTTTGGTCTTATTTTCTAAATATATTGAGCACATAAGTTTAGTTTATTTGGTTATTTAAAGAATTTTTAGCATGACAATTACACTTAAAAGTCTCACATATTCTATAATTTGTATGATTATCACTCAATGCTAAATTCTAAATTACATATTACTGAGAAAATAATTTTAAACTATATTTGAATTATTTTAACTTTTTAAACCTACTTATATACATTATTTTTATCTTTAATTGCTCACTTTAAGTCTAATAATTTTTTTTTTTTGTTAAGCATATCTATATTTTAATCTTTAAATAAATTTTTTTTTATAACATCTTTTTACATTATAGATATGGTGATCTTGTTTAAAGATTACATTGAATTTACGAGAAAAAATAGTGAAATGAAAAGTAATTATAAGTTTTTATTGTTCGTAAAAGATTGTAAAAATATAAGTTTAAGGCTATAATAACTTATTCAAATATATATATATATATATAAAGTTTGCTATAATTATTGTTTAAAACAAAAAAAATGAACAATAAAATAGACAAGAAGGTATGAATTAAATTTTGAGAAATCTTTTAGGAAAATTAATGAAAGATAAATATGATTCAAGAACAAAAATGTGTCTTTATGGTGTGAATTAAAAATTTTATTTATTTTTGTTATATCTTCACCTTATCCATATATTACAAGTTGAATAAAGTTCTATTTTATCATTAGTTACGATTGCATATACATTAATAGAGAGTGGTATGAAAAATAAGTTTATGAAATATAAATAAAATATAAAATTTATAGAGACCATCTATTGTATCCTCGTGTGTATAAATTGATCTGAGTGCAAATCACTGATAAGAATAATTTACACACACACCAAATAAAATCACATATGGTGTAAGACTAGTGCATGAATTGACCTTTTAACTTTTGTGGTTTTAAAATTTTTCACGAGTTGTAGAATATATACAATTTTTAAGGCAATTTATTAAACACCAACCAATTCATCTTTTTGTTTTAATTTTTTTTTTTTAGTTCTTTTTGTTCGAATATGAGCAAACTCTCAAGTATGTGAGTATTTGATAGAAGTTAATTAAATCTAATATTTTCATATTCTAAATTTAATATTTGTTCATTTAAATTAAAATTATTTAATTTTTTTGTATATTTTATTATTATTTTGTATATTTTGAGTCAATTGAATAAATAGGAATAAAAATCTAACGAAAACAAGACAAAAATATCAAAATTACCACAATAACTATAAAATAGTAATATGTGAACAATAATTTTTGTTACACTGCCAACATTACAATGCCCAAATTTCAGCGTCGTGATGCCTAAGTCAGAGTCTCCAGCATCATGATGCTCAACCAATATATCAAAAGGATTTCTTAGATCTTCGTGTCGCAATGTTAATGTGACTAAAGAGACTCTTAACTTACCTTAAACACGAATTTGTCATAGTTTGCAACCACCAAATATGTAAATAAGTGACTTTTAAAGGCAAAAACATAAAAGATAAAAAATAACAATGAAGATAAGTTAAGAGCAATCACAAAAAAAAACTTTTCAAGAGATGTCAAAGTAGAGGATTGAAAATTGTATAACAAGAGATATAAAGAAGCGATTCAGAACATCAATCTTGTTTAATTTAATTCTATTTATTTTCATTAATAAGTTGTGATCTAAGCTCATGTTTGCAATAAAAATCAATGTATTTATATGTATATATCTATATATATGGAACCATATGAAGAGGCTGCTTTCATTTTATTAATCATTCTCCAATTAAAATCGAAGATTGTGAAATTCTCAAAATCATTCAACTTTTTTTGCAACTTTTGTTAAAGAATCGTACTACATTATTTTGTAAACTTCACTATCTTATTTGACATGACCTCCTTTATAAACTTTATATAAATTTACCTTTACTTGAAAACGTTTACAAAAAAAAAATATTTATGTTAGTCTTTTTTAAAATTTCAAAAAATTTAGAGAATTATTGATCTTATAAATATATATATATACTAATTTGAGATATGTAATAATTGCATCACATAATTCACTTATCACATAATTATTCACCCACCAATTGAGAATATGAGTTGGGTTTAAACTATCATGAGACATGTAAACTTTATTTTACTGATTAATGCGTTATAATAATTCAACTTAATACAAAAGGGACCGTTATTTTACATAATTGATCATCATATTTAATTTAAAAGCTAGTGACGCGAAACTAGAATTATAATTGAACACCTTTAAATCAAAATCAATGGTATAATAGATTTTCTATAAAAAAAAATAGATAATTCACATTTTTGACACGAGGAAAAGAGGAGGAGGAGGAGGAGGTGGAGGTGGTTGGCCTTGAATTTCAATAGAGAGCTTTTAATTAATAATCTCTAATTCCTTTGATAATTTATCCATGTCAATTGACAATAATTAACTCAATATATAGTTGAATATTATTATTTCTCTTATTTTATAAATTTAATAAAAGAGATTGTCTATTCTATTTCGTGTTTAATATTTTTTTTAATATTTGACTAGTTTATTGATTATTTGAGGAACTATAATAAACTCGACAGAATAATTTTTATATTTAGCATAGGACAATTTGATATATATTCATAAAGTAATAATTATGAGTTTTATGTATGATAAATATATACATATATGGCATTTACGACATTGATAGATTTGTTCTTAATAAATTTTATTTTATTATAATTATCATAAACATATAGGTAATTATTAAAATGTAATACAGTTATCTAAATATTAACAAAGATTTATAACGATGCAAGAGTTATAACCAACAATTTATTATTGAGGAATTAGATAAGAGAATAATATGGTCAGTGAAGTATTAGAAGATAAGTTAAAACCTTAAGTTTTTTTTTTCTCGTGAATTAATATATTTGTTTGCTTTTTATTTAAATTTAAGTTAATTTCTGGTACAATTAGATAAATTAAAATATTTATCATTTAGTTTTATTTGTATAAAAATTGAGTGAGTTTAATTTTAATAATTAAATTTAAAATTTCTATAAGAATGATATATGATTTCGATTATTATATTATTTAGTACAATATATATATTTGCATATAAATAAAAATAATATACAATTTTAATTATTATATTACTTAATACGATGTGTATATTTATGTTATATTTGCATCATATTATCCTTGTCTTGTCTTGGTGCTGAAACCAAAAATAGGCCTGGCCGTGATCGGTCTAATTTCAGGGAAAACATTACATAAATAACTAGATAAGCACACCTAGACCATCACAATAAATGACTAGATTACTAACATCTACTCGATGCAATAACTAAAACTTAAACGACTAGATAAATAACATCAATACAATATATTAAACGACTAGATAATTACCAGAATGCACACACAAACCATCACATTAAACGACTAGATAACTAACAACATTTACTCCCAAAAAGAGAATAAGTATTGTGACTATTTTTAGCCGCCAACAAAGTTATCTACATTATTACTATTATTTATTTATTTATTTATTTTTCATTTAATTATATGTTATATTAAAAAAAAGAGTGGAAAATGCTTATTCCCAAATTTATGTAATACCTCATTAATTTATTTTAGAGCCACTACAAGCTGTGACACGAAATAATAATTTTAAAGGCTAAATAAGTAAATTACATATATTTCGTTGTTTAAAAAATAATAAAAATATTCAATATTTATATTTGTAATTTCTTTCGATAAGAACAATCACAAGGTTAGGCTCGAAACTTATTGCAGGGGCGGGGCCATGCCCTCCCGAGCTTCAAAATTTTTTTTAAAGGATTTATCTTTAATAATAAATATTTTAAAACTTTAATCTTTATCAGATTTTAAATAGAAATTTCCTCCCATAATTAAATTTTAGTGTCATAATTTTTTAACTTTAACAATTCTCTCCACCATTTAAGTTTTGATTCTGCCCTTGCATAATAAGATGATTGGCGTAAAAATATTTTTAACCAATTATTCCGAATAACATTTTGTAATTATTTTATTTTAATTATTTTTCCAAAACATTTTCTCTTTTATTATGATTATAATTGTCTAATTATACTTTTTTTTAGAAAAATAAATTATGTAATTGTTCTTAGATTAAAATAAAGAAAATATTAAAAAAAAAACAACTTTTTTAAACACAAAAAATTAATTTAGCCACCAAACAAATTCATGAACTTTATTAGTTTGTACCATTTTATCATTGAAGCATTTTTACATCTCTCCCACAAGTTATTTAAATTTTTAATCTAAAATACACTTTGAAATTAATTAAAATAAATAATTTAGAGTACAATAAATTAAAATTTGATAAATTTAACTAAAAATAATTGAAAAATTGTAAAAAAACATGATTCGACAAAAAACACATCGAAGAAGAAGGTTAATGTCAATAGAGCTTTACGCCCTCCTTGCGACCAACTCGCACAACACCTCGCACGCGAGGCATGGAGCGAGGTCCTAACTCGCCCCACGCCCCACACACAAGGCATGACGCGAGGTCCCTCCTCGCACTTTTCGTGCGTGATGTTGTGAAAATTGGGGTCTCACGCCACATCTATTGTACGGTGTGTTGGCTTTGTTTGTCATTTTTGTTCTCAATTTTATTATTTTTATATTTTTTTATACATTGATGTACAAAATTATTTATTCTTAATTTATAAAGTATTTTTTAAAATTTATTTAGATAATAAAAATATTTTTTATTTTATAATTCAAATTACAATATATTTTTGTTACATTATTTATAAGTTAATTTTATCCGTTCATTATATTTTAACTAATAAAATTTATCAAATAATTTTTAATTATAAAAATTTATAACATTTAAAAAATAACTATTTCTAAACATTTTTTATAAAATAAAAATGTGTTACGTATCATGATGTCATTATTCATCCCAGTCAAAAAATCATAAAAAAGAAAATGAAAATAATAAAAAAAAAAGAAATTAACGCAAGGGGCCGTGATGCGCGTGGGGAATTCACAACCCGATTGCCGTTTCGATCTGAATGTCCTAACTGGACCGTCCAACTCGAACACTATTGGACAGTCACAACCCTCTTCGAGTCAAAGCCCGGTCACCAACCAAGTCCGAAACAACCCACATCACGCGCCTACATAGCGCGTGCTCCAAACTCATCTTCTCCTTAACTAACTACTAGTGAAACCTTGTCGAAGCCAAAAGACAACTTTCACAGTGAACTATAACAATGGCAGAACCTCTTAATTCACTCGTGCGGGTGGCTGTGTTGCCACTAATAATGTTGCTGTGCTTGACTGGATACAATGACATCGTACCGGCAACAGAAGCTGTATGGTTAACGATACCGAAATCAGGGACAAAGTGTGTGTCGGAGGAGATACAGAGCAACGTCGTCATTTTAGCTGATTATTTCGTGATCGATGAAGCTAGCCCTCAACACCCTGCCGCCATCTCTGCCCGGGTACGTTTTAAATTATGCTTAAAATCATATTATGAACTGAATTTATTGATTTTATTTTTAAATCTTTATGTGTGTGTATGAATTTTTTTTTATGGTATTTATGTATCGATTGGTTTTGATAACGATTGAGTTATTTGCATGCATGATTCATTTGTTGTAAAATTGAGATTAATTTGCCTGGGTTTTGTGCTGGATTTGAGCTTTAATTATCTGTCAGAGATAACTTGAGGGATTATTGCCTGGTTTTAATGGTAGATTGAGAATTTTTAGTGTCTTAACTGGATAGGAATTGTTCATCGCTGGATCTATCATCTTTGCTTGAGTCATTTATGATATTGGTCGAACAATTATTATTGATTTGTTGAAAAACGAAACTTGTAATTGGTATTTGCTGAATCTCGAGGCATAGAAGCTTTATTGGTGTAGCTCGTGACATGGATGAAGCCCAGTAATTGTTTTGGAGAGAGGATAAACAAAAACTTTCGAATGTGAAGACATGGGTATTAGTAGTGCTATTTTCTCTTTACAGCTGGTGTACGGGTGAGCTAATCCTCATCTGAATGAATCGCCCCCATAAGATGTTGTTAGCTGTTGTTTCATTAAAATTTGAAACCTACTTCACAAAATAATGTTTATTATTTTGTGCAAAGTGTGACAAATTTCATTGCTTAGGAAAATAAAAGAAGTAAATTGTTTTATGCTCGACTTACTGATAACATGCATTGTTCTCTCATCCTTTAATATGGTGAACTATTTGGGCTTTTACAGTGAGTGTGAACAATGATTAACATACAAGGATGGTGTGATACCTCGTGTAACTTATAAGTTCTACGTCTGTTTATTAAGGTGGCATCTCCTTATGGGAACTCACCACAAAGAAAATGTAACTCATGGTCAGTTTGCATTTACGACTAGTGAGGCCGGCAATTATTTGGCATGTTTCTGGCTTGCCAATCAACTGCCAGGTGGAGAAATGACTCTGAGCCTTGACTGGAGAATCGGATTTACTGCCAAGGATTGGGAATCAGTTGCAAAGAAAGAAAAGATTGAGGCAAGATCTTTTAACTGTTTATTTCTCTTGAAGCTAGAAATGGGACCAAGGTTTTTTACTCATTTTGTTTTCTGTTTATCTGATCATGCATACGCCACATGCATCCATGTAGGGCGTTGAGCTTGACTTGAAGAGGCTTGAAGCAGCAGTGCAGTCTATCCACGAGAATCTACTCTTCCTCAAGCACAGGTCTCTCTCTCTCCCCCTCTTCCAATTTTGAGTACTGGCAGAATGGAAAATAACTCTGCTTTAATTAATGAGGCTAGTCTCATTTATTCTTGAAAGAGAGAACATAATCTGAGTTACTAAAACATGAAGTTATCTTTATCTTCAATCATTTGGACGTCTAATATTGTAGCAATAACAATATTGGTAAGATTGAAAAGAGTGGAGTTTTATGTTGATTCTGGCTCCTAATTTAGTTCTTGGTGCAGATGCAGTTACGGTTAATATTGTCTTTGATTAGCAAAAAATTATCCCTCAATAGAGTCTAGTGTTTTCCCCGTAAGGATTTGTGTCCAGGACCTACCTCTCCATCCTTTTGCTATTTTGAGTTATTATCGAAGGGAGCCTCACCAATACTGTTATGAATAAATGCGTGAAACCACAAGGACTGATAGAATTCAGATTACACTCTCAAGTAGCTCTTTACTGGGGTGGATGGGTTTGGTTGGGGTCTCCAATTGGGTGGTTTAATCATTAAAACAACCTTTCCTCAATAATTTAAGGGAGGAAAAAAAGACACTTTTTATATTGACATAATTTAATAAATTAACACAAATGGCATGGAGTTTGTTTTCAGAAGCGAGATGATTTTTTTTTTTGGTAATCAAACCAAAATGAGAAAATTTATTACTTGAACCATCAAAAGTACAACTGAAGAGTGCCAAGACGCAACAAGAAGCTGTCCCAAGAAAAACAAGGAACAACCGAGACTAATATTAAAAATCAAGCACACAGCATCACTACCCATTAACTAAATTATGATTACTAACACCCCTCAAACAATGACTCCAAAGAACATTCTTAATACTTTGAAAAACAATAGTTGCATTAGGATTCTTCTGTTGAAACACCACTTGATTGTGTTCCTGCCAAATGGAATAAAGTGTGGCACAGATTGCTATTCTTCGAACTTTACTTAAAAGGGTCTTGCCTCTAGTTTTCTTGTTAAAGAAAGAGATTTCCCTTCACCAGATGAGAGGATTTCTGTGAATCTAACAAGCCAAGAAAACCTTTTGCCATACAGTTTTTGAGAAGTCACACTGGAAAAATAGGTGCTGAACCGTTTCTTTTGCTTTACCACACAGAGGGCAATCTGTTGATGAAATGAGGCCCCATTTGGCTAGTCTCTCCCTTGTATTCAGCCAATATTGCAGTGCCAAGCACATGATAAAGCAATGCCTAGGGACGTAATTCAATAACCTGTTATAACACCACTTCTGTTTAACTGTTATGTAGAATATGGTAATACATAGTACATAATATCATTCTCAATTTTCAAATTATATAGATTTATCTTTGAATTGTATGTTGATTTACGATTAAGGGAGAACGAATCTACTGCATTAGAGGAGATACTAGAACAAATTGTTACTTTTTCTCCATATCTCGTAGATGCTGCAACAGAATATTAACTTCCTTTTGTGGCATGGACACACAGGGAAGCAGAGATGAGGGAGGTCAGCAAAATAACCAATTCTAGAGTGGCATGGTTCAGTATTATGTCCATTGGTGTTTGCATTGTGGTTTCTGTTCTGCAGTTGTGGCACTTGACACGATACTTTCAGAAAAAGAAGCTTATCTAGATTTTACTTTTGGATTTTATTTTTCAATAAAAAGCTTGCCTTAGTGCTGAGAATGGAAATGATGGAATGCATTAGTTCATGCTGTATCATAATTTTCCTTCGTTAAATTTTATTTTATTTTCTTAGGATTAGAAAAAGGGTGGTGGATGAGAGTGCTGTCAAGGATGGATGAAATTTTGAAAGCATCGACAGTGTTGCCATAGAGATATAGTGACTTGTATTACTGCGGCAGGCTGCTTCACGTCTTTGGCTCCCTCTTCAAATTCATACGAGAAATGAATTGCGTTAACATTGTCATATAGAATTGCAATTTCTTGTTGAATGCTCTGATAAAAATCATTTTGCACCTCATCTCAGCTGCCCAGGAGAAATAACTTCTTGTTGACAAATAATTTTAAAATTGTAAATTTGATCTTTTTATCTTTCCACCCTGAAAACACAAATTATTTTACCTTTTTCAAGAAAAAAATGTGACACTTGCCTTGTTCCTGAAGTAACCTAAAAAAACATAATAGTAAATAACAATTAACAAGTTAGTAATGAAAGCCTATTGTTTGAGGAAAGTTACCATAAATGTTCTTTTTCTAGAAAGATTCTTATTCGGTTTTCCTTGTGCCTCTTAAGATATCAGAAAAAAAATGAAAATGGCAATTGCTTCAGAAAAGAAAGAGTTTACAAGCGCTGGCTATCGAAATTGAGACGATCTCATTCTTAACGAATTGTTAGCCCATTAACAAATCGCTAGACCGTTTGGGCCCGTAGTAAATGAGGTGTCATTGGGTTGGGTTCGAGCAAGAAAATTTATCAAGACGGGAGATACGGCTGTTGCTGAACAGGAAGCTCCTAAAACAAAATGGCATTGGCTATTGCAGCAACAGCGGCAGCAGTGGTAGCAAGACCGTCGTCGTTAGCGGTGCTTAGCAGACAGAGACCCAGCAGGGTCTTCGCTCCGTTGGCTTATTCATCATCATCATCATCATCATCAGCTTCTTCAACTTCAGTTAGAAAGCTAGTGCTTTACTCAAAGCCCGGTTGCTGTTTGTGTGATGGCCTAAAAGAAAAACTCCAGGCCGCTTTCTTACTCTCCGGCCCTGATTCCCTCCACGACGTCGATTTACAGGTACCCCTTTCTCCCTCTCTGTATCTGTGTGTGTGTGAGTGTCTGGTAATTTGATCAAATTAGACAAAGTTTCGTTCAATTAAGGAATTTTAATAACAAAGTTGAAAATGGAGATATCTTAGATTTTTCGTTGAATTTTTGTTTGTTGGTTTATGTCAGGTGAGAGATATTACCGCCAACCCCGAGTGGGAAAAGGCTTACCAGTATGAGATACCTGTGTTGGCCAGAGTTCTTTCTGATGGCACTGAGGTTAGTGTTTTTCTTTTTTCGGTTTTGGTTGTTTGTATTGAAATTTAGATTGTTTGTGTTTTCAAGCTTCACTTTGTCTGTTCATTTGTGAGAATGTTTCAAGGTTATGTAATTTAGACATTTCTATCTTCCAATAATATCATTAATAACATAAAAGTCATTTTTGTAAAATGGATGGAACAGACATGTAGAATAGGAAGAACAAAAATCTAGGGGATAGGATCATTACTTTTATTCTTATTTAGTATAAACATTATAATTATGAATAAATATGTAAAACTCTAACATATAAAGGTCTTGTAGTCAAAATAACACTTATTTTGGGTTCTTCCTTCCCTCTTCACGGATACTAATAGTTACAAGTAACAACTTTCCCCTTCAGCCTTCCATTTTCTTAACTGAACTGATGAACATAGAAATGATTTCCCTTCCCTCTTTTCCCTTCCTCCCTTTTTCTCTTCTCAAACCAAACATAGCCTACGAGTTTCTTTAAGTGCTTTGAGATTTGTATTGTTGTTATACAACAAAGTCCAAGGAAGAAGCACTTGTCTTTGCAGATTTTACACTTCAACATTGCACTCATAATATTTAAAGTCTGTGAGATGAACTTGTTGCATATACTGAGAGCAAAAGAATTTTTGGTGAAGCTCTGGAATTTACTTCTATAAAGACTACAAAAGAAAATGCGATTTTGCAAGACATATTAGTTTTTCTCTGATAGAAGATTTTTGGAATGGCAAGTTTATGCTAATAAGAAATTGAGCAGCCATGCTATCTTAAATTTCTTGAATTCCTTGTTAAATGATACACCTAATGTTTTTAGTTTTTCTATGAAGGAGTGAGAAAGAATAAATTAACTAGACAAAAACCATATAGCTATGGTTGAGGCATATCAGTTCTAATTTGTGAATTGGAAGGTTCATTCATATTAACACTATGGTCATTGCCCTGAGAACTCAACTTGTACACAACATCCATAGGAGAAAACAACTGCTTCAGCTGCAGCTCATTCAAACAGAAAAACTTCTTCCCACAGAGAATAAAATGCGATTCTTACATTTGTATAGTTTTGGCTTACTGAACATGTGTAGCTGGACAAGGTCATATTCAACCATCAGACAGAACCTACTTGAAATTATGAAACCTAATGAATGTGAGTTCTTCTTCAGCTTTTTGTGGTCGAAGGCTGCAAATGGAACAAATGTGCTGATTAAAGGGGCATTAATTTGTCAATGAGCTTAGCTTCACAAGAGTTTTGGTGATCATCACGACACTTGATAAGATTTATAACTATGCATACAAATCTAAACACATGTAATTGAGATGAAAATCATATGGAGCAATGCTTGAATTAGAATGATTGATTGACTAGACGAACTCAAATCATGGAAATGAAAAATCACAGCTGGATTTAATTTTGGGAAGTCAGTCTTCTTATGGATTCCGCTAATAGATGTCCTTCAAATTCCAGCCATCATTGTAAAAGTGCTTGTAACGACATCTTATGAGAATCAATCTCTCCTTTTAAAGTAAATGTTAAGATGGTGTTGGTGGTAATCTCAGCACTTTAGGATTGAGGCTCAGTTGAGTCAAATGAAGTTTGACTGTGTCATGGCTTATGAGGCAATTGAGTTACTTAAATGTGGTGAAATGTGAACAAATATACCCATTCATGTTATTCCTGACCCTATATTATTTTAGTAAAAGTTTCTATTAATTGTGCAGCTCTTGTCAGTGATGGTTACTGATAAATCTGTTTGAATATACCATTCATGTTATTCCTGACCCTATATTTTTTTGGGAAAAGTTTCTATTAATTGTGTGGCTCCTGTCAATGATGATTACTGATTACTCTGTTTTTTTTTTGTACACTTACTAATTATCCCTATTGACCAGATGTTAAAACCAGTTATCACCAACATTGGAAAAGGTTTATATTTTTCATGTTAAAAGAACATTAATGATCAATACTATGATTTGTCCATAAAGTTAGGTTTTATTTAACACAAATGCTTTTATTATTATTATTATCACCTTAGTCATGGCTTGTTTCATTCCTGATGTCATTTGGCTTGTTCTGCTTTATGCCTTTTGCCCCTTTTTTCTTTTTTCATTTTTTAATTTTTTTTTCATGTGTTTCTGTTTGCCTTATAGTTTGATTTACTTAATGGAACCCTGTTATCTTCAAACAATAGCTACATTATCTAATTATTGGTCAGGATTTCATTGTAGATGTAGTGGTCTTCAATGCTAAAAGTTTTGCTGAGTGTAAGAGTAGAAGCAGAGGTTCATTATCGAATATGGATTGTATGGTCAATTTGGAGATGATGCCTTGTTCAAAGGTCTCTTTCTAGATTATCTCACACAAAATCACTCTCTCTTTCAGGAAACTCTACCTAGATTATCTCCTCGGCTTGGTGTGGAGTTAATCCAGAAGAAGATTGCAGCTGCTCTAAGACAATGACCGACTATATGCGATTAGAATTCAACTAAATCTACTTTATTTGTAGGAGAAAGCCGGTTGCAATGTGATTTATTGTATAAGTGTATCTTGCTTCTGGTGAATGGTGGCAACAGTTATTCAACATTTGTTCTTTTCCAATCAATTTGCTTACTATGCCATGTTATATTTACTTTTCTTCCCAAGCAAAAGTGTAGCTTTACAACTATCACTCTGATTTTCATGAGAAACACTTGTTTTCTTTTCATTCGCTTTTTGTGGACAGGGCTGATGGATTATGGAAAGTGGTGGGAGAAATTGTCGACCTCAGTAAATATGCTTTTTCATTTTGCTCATTCTGACCACTCCATTAAGTGTTGTCTATCAAATTGCATCATCTTCAAATCTAAAGCATTTACAACACATTACATTATAAACAAAGTTTTCACTTTCCACCCACTTCTGGATACCTTGTGCTTCGTTCACACCCAGGACTTAGATACCACTTCGGCACTTTCAGGTGTCTGGTTTATGTACTCTCTGTCTCTTTTCTCATGCAACGAAGCTTAGCATATATGATTTTCTTTAATATTTTTCTAAATGAATTATGTTAAACATTAATGATAGTATTAGGTGTATATGATAAGTATGCTTAAATCAGTAATTAACAAATGGAAATTTATTTTGTGTAAAGGGTTAGGTCATACTAATTTTTTATTTAACAAAATAGCTTCTGAAAAAAAAAAGGAAAGAAAAAGAGAGATACGCACACAAATTTCTAATTATTAATTTATTTTAACTAGTGGGTTAAAAGGTAAAGAAGTTATAGTAATAATAAATATTAATTTTTATTCTCTTCATCGTTAGATTAAAATATACAATATGCGATGACGAGTATGTTTTATTTATTTTGTCTATCAAAAATATTATATTTCAATTATAAATCACAACTCAAATTATAAAATATTATATGTCAATTATAGATATTAACTAAAACTACAACATTAAAATTCAAATATGAATTAAAACTGGCTAACTAAAATTGTCCTGTCCACACTAAAACATGATACGTATTTTTACACGATATGATTTTTCTTTTTCTCTCTTTTTGTTTTTATTTTATAAAATTGATCCTGGATCTCCATAAGAAATAAAACTTGTGCCTGGGCCATGGTCCTGACTCAAGCCCATTTCCACTCCAAGTACCCACTCTTGCTAATCGAACCATATTCGTACAACTCATATGGAATCTATCATATGCATCTGAAATGATAAGATAAAATAATTAACTATCACATGACACTATGCGATAATAATATCATTTTATTTGTCACATCAATTCAAACAAAAATAAAATAAAATTTGTACTCACAATGTAGTAAAATGTTGTATTTCTTGAATTAGAAATTCACTTTATTTAACTAAAACAATTTTCTTTATTTTATAAAAAGTATTAACTAAAACAACTTTTAATAATTATCATTTTTAAATGCATTAACAAAAAAGTACTACATATTACTTTTGGGATTTCGTTCATTTGTTTATTTAAACTTTGGAAATGGAAAGTTATGCATAAGCAAGCCCTTAAATGATGGGACTTTTATACGCATATATATTGTCTTTAAAAATAGTGGTAAAATCTCCCTATTAAAAAGGGACAACGTACACCTAAAATATATGTGGAAAACACTCTATTTTTGTCTTATAATTTAAGCCTATTATGATTTTATGCCCAACAACTTCAAATCAGCACAATCGCACATTGACTAAGAATGACCCAAAAAGAGTGGGTGTTAGATGCTGTTGTTATTGCTAGCTTATGCCACTGAGTTTGACAGGACAGCCACGCCCACTACCAAAATGTTGTGCGTCTTGTGTGGAAAACAAAAAATCAGACAAAATTATCAATCAGATAAAATCTTCCCCGGCACGTACTGCCTTCAATCACTTTCAAACACATTATATTATTGAATCCTGGCAATATGTTTACTCCTATTCAAATAAAACTAAGGCATTGAAAAGAAATTTTTAAAGGCTGTTCAGATATGCTTTGGTGGGGGGTGTCCCCCCACCTTTTAGATCACATTTTAGATTTAGTAGCAACTAAACATTGTGAAATAGATCAAGTTTTTATTTTTAAAAGTTGTGGAGGTTCATATCTAATAATTCCCAATCTTTGAAAAAGTGCAATCCCATATGAAATAATGAAAATTTACTATTGTTGATCATCGCGTGTCCTAATGGTTTACTGATATTACGCTAGAGTAATATTAAATTTTTTAATGGTATTTTAAATTAATTTATTAAATAATAAAATAAAATAATTATTAAAATTATCTGTTACATAATTTCACTATTTAATAATTACTCAACACACTATTTTTAAATTAAAAAATTACAATACTTTTTTTAAAAATGTAAGATTGTGCTTAGTTGTTGCAAAGTGCGAACAATAATTTCTCAAAGACTAGTCTTTAATGCTTTGCCAAAACTGACGGACACATAAAATTTTAGGTCTAGACGTGGAAAGATTTATACACTATTGATTGGTGCTTTATTATGTAGATGACCCTTTTTAGGTTTAAGGGATTTGGTTTGCTTTCTGAATCAACCAATGCTTTTATGTCATCATGTTTTTTTTTTTTTTAAATTTTTTTTTTTCCCTTTTCTTGATAAATTATTAAGGTCCAAACTTTTTTCCATTTTGGTATTCCTATGAATTACGCATTGCATGACTGCAACACCGATCCATGCACTGATTGATAGATACGTGAACGAACGTAAAATACAAAGTTTGATCAAATTTCCTTGCCTTTCCCACATCGATAAACATGCTTTGAATTATTTGGGGCTGATTGTTAGGGTTTCAAAAGGATGCTGAGTGCAGTCGGCAAGCTGGACCAGATATTCTTGTCAGCCGAATACATTTGCTTTGTGGAACCCTTTTTTGACCATTAAAGCTTGCTACTTTTTATCCAATAATTTATTTGGATAGTAATGTAGTGGCTGCTAATGCACAAATTTAGTATAATATTTCAATTTTTTTTTTCTCTCTCTCTTTTTTCTTGAAAACGAAGTAGCGTAAGATTGGACCCTCTTTAATTATCTTACGTACCCTCAAGTGCAACTATCGGAATTTGAAGTTCTCATGCAGCAGCTGCAGCTGGATGATTTAACCAAATTGAGTGTCGAAAATGCATTTGTATTTATCAGTACTTTTGGCCAAGTTATGTCTCGCCATAAATGTTCTTCATTTTTTTTATTTTATGAAATATCTCATTCAAATTAACATAAACTTCTCTTTCGGGAAGCTCCGGCTTTCGAGCTTGGAGAGATGGAGTAGAACTCTTTTTTCTTTGAAAGAAATATATGGAATAATAAGTGAAAAAGTGCTTTCCTTATTTTAGAATAGGGCTCTTTAGTTAAACTTTTTAAAAGGAGATTTTGGAAGTAAAGATTTTAAAAGTAATTTTTTTTAAAAAAAAAGTTTAGTTATTGATTAAAAAAACTATTTTCAATTAATAGATCATTTGATTACATATTATTAAAAGTGTTTATTTAATATTAAATTTATTAACATATTTTTATAGACAATATAAAAGCGATTCGTGCTAAAATTTAATGTTGTGATCATTGTAAAATAATGACTAAAATAATTAAAACTCTAAACATCAATATATATAAATTTACTATAATTCAAGTAAAATTAATACCAAACCATCAAGGAATTAAATAAATTATTGTGTTTAGTATAAAAATTTAAAATAAAATAAAATACAACATATCTATGAAAAAAAGAGAGTAAAACCTTATAAAGATATGATAGTTGTAAAGATATGAAGATATGGAGGCTTTCAACAAAATGTTAAAATCGTACTGTAAAATTTTTTTTTCAATTGTAACTAAATGTTATAAAAAAAAATTAAAAAAAAATTTTTGACATTAAAAAAACTATTTTACTTAATAGATAAGTCCAATTAAATATAACGGCGTCATCCATGACTGATGCTATTGGCTTAACACTCAGAAGCTTTTGTAAATAATTTATATAGAGTTAGTTATTAGAGTGCGGGACATCGATTCTTTCATTTCGTTGGGGGAATGTAATTCTAATCCAAGGATAAATAATTATTCCATTCATTCATCTCTAGATAATGAATGTTTATAGTAAATGTTATGCAAGAAGACATTGCTTTTGTTAAATCAAATAGAAGGGTTGATATAAAATCCATAAAAAATAGTTAGAAAGCTTCAGAGCTCCACCAGGTTTAATTTCTTTAGTTTACACCTACAGAAGAATATTATGTTAGGAAAGTAAGCTTTGATATTGTATTATTGTTAATATATTTCGAGTCATTTTATTTATAATTTATATATATCCTGCCAAAGTGCCATCTTTTAACATCATCTTGGTGTGTTCAACCATGTTTATTAAGCAAGCCTTCATTTCTTTGCTTTTTCTCCAATATGCATATTTTTGTGACAAGGACGGATCATTTGTTTTTGTTTTGGTCAAGGACCAGAGGTTCAATCATGCAATTAAATTAAGCGAATTAAAGCTATGCTATTTCTTTCGTGTGCTTAAAGTTCCTTCAGTCAAATTGTGCTCATCTTTAATCAAATTGATTTATTTAGCTAGCCAAATCATTGATCATGCACGTAGATTGTTGTAGAAAATTAGGTAATATGATCAACTGTGAGTCCTTTGACGTGCCATGTACAACTTGTTTCTGTGTTTTGTTTTGTTTCCATTTGCAAATGGAAAGCAATTCTTTTTTTTTTTTTTTAACACCATGATCCTTCGTCTTCAATCATTCTAAAGTAAAGCAAATAACATTTAAAAAAAAAAAAAAAAAGAAAGGAACTTTTTTCCCACTTTTGACTGCTCTCCACTCTATAAAAAAGACCCTAATTTGTCACATCCTCCTCTTTATATCGACCTGTTGTAGGACCATATTTTCCTAAATTCTATGGTAAATTCTTATGAAGTGATTAAACTAATTAAAATTTATGGATCAGAATCCTTTGCTAACCTAAGCTTTAGCTAAGTAAATATAAGCATATAATTGGTGATCGATAAAAAAAAATATAATAAAATAATAGATCTTGACTTTATGCTAATGCAGTTTATATTGCACTCAGTTTTTATTTTTAAAGATAAAATTTGTACACCTCTTAATTTAAATTAAGAGTTTAAATTTTAATAATAGTTAATATAGTTTTAGTTGACAGTTTTAATTTCTCTAATTATTAAGAGACTAATTTTAGTAGATTATATTTGTATTAGTTGATATTTGAGATAAAATATTGTAATCGTTTGAGATTTAAATTAATTTATAATTGAGATGTAATATTTTTATAAAAAAAATTGTAGTCCATAAAGAAAAAAATTACTTTTCATTATTATCATTGTAATAGCTCAAAAGCTTAATTATACAAAAAGATAAAAGACTAAAGTCACTAAATATGCCATGGTTTTATTGATAAATGAAGCGATTTGAATGATATGCTTAAATGACAATCTTCAATTTTAAATTATTTTTGTCATAATTTATATTTTAACTAATAAATCTGCTATGATTTTTATCAATCTCCTAGCGAAGGAAGTTATGTGGACTCCTAACTTGTTTAAAAGCTGTGAATATTCATTTTTTTTTATTCTTTCAATTGATTTTCTAATAAGTAATCATATAACGAGTACGAAGCACCTTTTTTTTTAAAACATTTGTCAGAAAAATCTTTCGATTGTTAATGCTTTGTATTTTATTATATGGTCAATGCAAATATGAAATTTTTAGTTCAAGGATTTGTCTGACCATGAGAAAACAAAATGCATTCATAGTCTTTATCAACAAAATCTTTTAATTTCAATAAGTTTAATATAACCATTTTTTTAAAATTACAGCTTGACATATAATAAAATTTAAACTCTAATTATTATATTCATAACTTGATTTTTCATAATCTTTTTATCAATCAATGACTTTCATCTTTTTTTTTTTATATTAAAAATACACCGTACCAACTATAGAGTCAATTCAATATGACCCTTTAAGATCCAATACTAAAAGAGAGAGAGAGAGAATGAGAAAAGTTTGGGTTAACATCAATATTTTTTTTTAAAACACAATACTTCTCTTTTTTTTTTCCCATCAAAACCAAACTAAGTACAAGCTACAAGTCACAAGTCACCACTCTTCTCCTCCCCCCCTTCTTTTTTTCTTCACATAATGATAATGACCTGATTTTAAAGGATAGAACGATAATTAGTTGATTTTAAGTGAAAAAAAATAGAAATGAGCTAATCCAAAGAGGTATCATGACAATAAGCTAAACTATTGTAGTAAACTAATAATTTGTTTTTGAGTGAAATCATATCATTTTATTAATATCGTTAAGATATTACATCAAGATTTTTTAATATACATATTAAATAAATAATAAAGAA
The DNA here is from genome assembly GCA_946807835.1 of Ailanthus altissimus. Taxonomy (NCBI): domain Eukaryota; kingdom Viridiplantae; phylum Streptophyta; class Magnoliopsida; order Sapindales; family Simaroubaceae; genus Ailanthus; species Ailanthus altissimus. The sequence continues at coordinate 13,616,308 of OX327699.1, read as the reverse complement.
AAATAAATATATTTTGAGAGCATCTGATTCAAGCCTTTTACAAAGAAGAAGGCTGTCATATCTATAATGGGTAAGGACAAGACTCTTTCAAAAGAAAGAGAAACCGACCTTTCCGTAAAAAGGGATAACCGACCTTTCTGTAGAAAGAAAAATACAGACCTTTCCGAAGAAAGGGAAATACAAATCCCTTAAAAGGGAGAGATTCTTATTACATAAAACTACAAGCAAGCGCGCATAAAACCAATCAAGCAAACAACCAGCACATATTCCGGTACCACAATCAACAGTAACAAACAAGCAACCGGTACATATTTAGGTACCACAAAAAATTCTCGAACGGAGTACTGTCGGACGGGAGCACAACCATCACAGTGCAGGCAGGGCACGGTCGGAGATGGCCGAGAAAAGGCCGAAAAGCATGACGGTTTCCAGACCAGATCCATCGTGACCTGGGGAGGCGCGGTGCGGGCTCAGCAGAGGCACACTAACTCGTTCAGATGAGGCACAGGCTGCAAGAGCACCGCAGCACGGCGCAGTGGTAGGGTGTTTGACGGCGGACGGCATGGCGGATGATCGGAGAGATGGCCGGGAATGAAAAGAAAGTGGCACACGGCTGAGTCCGGCTAGGGCAGAGTGGGGGCGTTGTTGTCGGGGGCCAAGGAGGGCGGCGCGTCTGTGTCGCACAAACCCCATCCAAAACAGAACCAATAGGAGCACTACCAGTAAAACTGCCGGAGAAACGACCGGTGACTGCTTGAGAAGCTTGACGGTGTCGAGGAGGTTCAATGACATCCGAGGGATCACGGATCCACGCAAGAGCTCGCCGGCCGAAAACCTCACCTACACCTGAAACAGAACTAAAAACGGAAGCACCGCACAAAAACAGAAGTGAAAGTAGGAGAAGAGAAAGCATGATAGAAACAGAAAATGAGAAGAGGAAGCCTCTGGAGAGAGGCCGCCTCTCTCCGAGGGTTTAGCGGCCACGTCACTTGGTTCTTTTGTTTAGAGAGTTTTGAGAGCTAGGGTTTTTTCCCAAATCTAAGAATTGTCGTAGTAACCTAGTAATTAAACACTCAATCCTGCCTTAAAAGAAAATCTTAAAATAACTTTTCTCTCTAGCCCAACAAAGCAAGTAGTCCCCCCTTTCCTTTTTAAAGTTTCTCCATCAGAGAGGAGGCCATCAACCCCTTTTCCGGCAGCTCCTCCTCTCATTCTTCTCTTACTTTTCAGCAACAAACAATATGTTTTTATTTAGTTTTCTCAAATTTCTCTAGTTTTTCTCATTTTTTTCTTCTTTCTTCATGGCTTCTCTCGATTTTTCAATTGACTGGACTGCTCTTGCTGGAATCCACCCTTGGCCCTAGTAGAGCCATCTCGATCGAAGCCTTCCTCGGCTATGCTGAGCCATTCCGGCTTCCGCAAGTTCCCTCGAGTTCATCGTGCTCTATTTTTTCTACCAAGTTCCAAGATCGGTGACCTAGCCCTGTGACCACAACATTCGGCCTTTGCCGACATTCTTTGAGTTTGGGTAATTTTGAATCCATTCGAAGGTGTGTCCAGCTTGGATTCGGCTGAACGCTGGAGCAACCTATCGAAAATCGTCAGGAGTCCGCTAACACCACATTTCTACTCTTTTTGGCTATCATTTCTAGCCCTCTACTACCAATGCTGACCACCATAGGAGTAGCTATTGTCAACCGAGCATGCCAACTCACTAGTAGTCGCTTCATACCCAAAGCTGGTGAAACTCATTTTTTGGCAATCCATATTGATCTACTATCTTCGCTTAATTTTTAGGCATCTGATTATGTTGGTGGTAGGATTAGGACTTAGGGGTTGGTTGGATTAGAATATTTCTTTGTGAGTTATATGTTGCTTGTAATAATCTCTTGCGTGAGGCTTTTGTATTTCTCACTTTTTTGCGAGGATAGTTTTTTTCATTGGAAGGTAGAAAAATCCCTCAACGGGAGGTAGAATTCTCTGTCTTCAATAGAGATAATAAAATTCATTTGTAAACGGTCTCCAATTTTAAAATTATTATTCCCATCTAAAAGGAAAGTTTTAAGTTTGAACGTTTGTCAATGAGTCTGTATTTATTTTTTTAATAATTCTCTATTTTAAAAGAGTAGTAGTCTTATAATTTCTTTAATTTTATCAATGACATTAAAAATTACTTTAAAAAAATCATTTAATTTCTAATTTAATTTTATATAACCTCTTTTGCATGTGTTTTATATTCATTATGTATAGTAAAAATTTATTTTATAATTATTTTATTTTTTATCAGCTACCAACTTGTATTAGTAAAAAAATTAAATAAAAAATGAGATTAAGAGAGAATCCTTATAAGCTTTAATTAGATTTGAAAAAAATTGATAGCGGCAAGCTTGACGAATTTGACGAAAAGCAAAGAAACAGAAAAAGAAGAAGTGCAGCAACAGAATAGAAACTGTTTAGAGACAACCACAGAATGATACAGAAGCAGCAACATTAGCAACAATAACAAAGTGTTTAATCAGGACATGCAAAAATGCAATGTTCTAAAAATCAGATTCCACCCCTCAGAACAAAATCTAAATGCAATGTAAAACTCATTTCTTGTATTATATACTACCGTAAACTCTGAAACTTTCTCTGATTTTTATGAAATAAAATAGTAATAAAAAATTTTATTCTAAGAAGAATAAAGTTTTTATTTTTTATTATAATTTTAAAACAACTTATATAAGATTTAAAGAAAAGAATCGTGCCTTCATTTTAAGGATAAATAGAAAATGTTAGATGATAATATTTCTTCTCCAATTAATAATCCAATACGATTCTTTTCACGACAACCCTACCTTATTTTGGCAACATGAAATTAGTATTCCTATAAATATTAACAATTGTTATTTTTTGTCTGTGTTTCTTTTTTTTTTTTATAAGAAGGATTTGTATTTCTATTATTATGGTCAATCTTTTTTAGAACGAAGTCTGATTAATATTCTTCTTTATGAAAGTCTGATTTAAATATACGTTAATGTGTAAATATAATATTTTATTTTAATAATCCTTTATTTATTCTGTAAGAAGTCTTATGATATAATATTATCTTTAATTTTCATTAATAATATAATATTAATATTTAAAAAAAAATTATTTTTACCTTTTCCCACATAGGTTACAGTTTGGTCATGGGTTCCTAGACAGTGCCCATAGAGCTGTAAGGCAATCCACAGCTACAACATTGATTAAATAGATTTTTTTGTTATACATCAATTATCAGGCTCGTAAAATTTAATTGGAACAAATTTTGTGATATCTGGCAGACCTAAGAATTAAAGAGGTGTGAAGGTTAAAGAGAAGGATAGGATTTAGTTTCCCTGCCTGTCCTCATCAATCACAATGCAATTTGATTGGGAAGCCGCTGCACGCAAATGCATGAGAGCCACTGCTTTTTCTACGATCAGCAACAGAAAAATTTAGGGTAAAAGAAAATTATGGAAGCATCGACACATCCCCGTGACCGGGTGGAACCTTATACATGTATTGCTGTGCTTCATCTAGCAATTTCTTTCTTATTTTGCTAAATATATAAATGATTTATGTGAGATTATTGATTAAAAATTATCGAGATATAATTTAGAGAGCAAACTAAGTATGTAGGATACGCACGAATCGAAGACGGATACGAAAAGAGACAGAAAATAAAGAAGGGCGCACCAGGCACCAGCGTCGCGACGACCAGGTGTGGGCATCGCGGTGCCCAATCTAGCAACTGAGCACCGTGGCGCCAGGCGACGAGCGCCGTAGCGCTTAAACAGACGCGCCAGCACCGCGGCGCTGGAGACGGGAACAGTATCCCGAAATAAGAAAACTTTCTTATTTTGTCTCTCACTTATTTCAGGACTCCCTAATACGACTCTCACACGTATATGGTAAACTTAGGATGTCCCAAAGCCTATGTAAAGGCTATCAATTGGCTTGTAAACAGAATCTTTGTGAGAGGTTGAGAAATCTTAGTGATCATCAACAATCTTTGTGGTTCTTTGTAAGAGAAAATTCCTAGAGTGAGAGAGAGAGAGAGTTTTTTTGGTGATCTTTTTTGTAAAAGGTATACTTTGTAAGTGCCTTATAATTCATAATAAGAGAAGAGTGTGATCTTGATCCGCAGTGAACGTAGGTAAGTTGTCGAACCACGTAATTCTTTGTGTGTTCTTCTTCTACCACTTCTCTCTTTATTCCTTAATTACTTGTTCTGCATATATTGCTTGAGTGATTTTACTTGTTTGTGTGTTTCCGCTTCAAAAAATTGGTATCAGAGTTTGGTTCTAAGCAGACATGGCCACACCCAAGTATGAGGTAGAGAAATTTAATGATACGAATGACTTCAATCTGTGGAAGATGAAGGTTAAGGCGTTATTGGTGAGCCAAAGGCTTGGTTCGGCATTAGAGGAGACTGCAGCTCCATCTAGTGATGAAGAGAAAATGCCAAAGTCATTTAAAGCTGAAGCAGAAAGAAGAGACATTCAAGAAAGAGCTCATAACACAATCGTTCTGTCATTGAGCGATGAAGTACTAAGGGAAGTAGCAGGTGAGACGATGGCAATAGGTCTTTGGAAAAAGCTTGACTATCTTTATATGAGAAAATCGTTGGCCAACAGATTACATATAAAGAATAAGCTATATCAGCTGTCCATGTCAGAGGGGACGCTAATGAAAGATTATATAGACGCTTTCAATAAGATCATCCTTGATCTTGAGTCTATCAACATCAAGATAGAAGATGAAGATAGAACAATTATCCTGCCGAGTTCACTCCCCAAGAGCTATGAGAGTTTTGTTGATACGCTACTCTACGACAGAGAGAGTTTAACGATTAGTGATGTGAAATCATTATTAAACTCAAAGTTATTAGGAAAGCAGACCAAGGGCAATGCAGAAGGCTTATCTGTAAGAGGAATGCCCTTATATAGAGATGGGAAGAAAAAAGGTTCAAGGTCGAAGTCTAGAACTCCTAGGAAGTACTATTACTGCAAGAAAGAGGGACATTTCATAAAGGACTGTCCCGAGAAGAAAGCACAAGACAAGAAGAAAGCGGATGCTGTGCTTGCCTATGATGATAGCTATGACAATGCAAAGACACTCGTCGCTACTGATAGTAAGAACTCTGAACAATGGGTTCTTAATTCTGGTTACACTTTTCACATGTGTCCACACAAGTCTTGGTTTACAAATTTCCAGCCTATTAGTGGCGGTAAGGTCTTAATGGGTAATGATGTTGCATGTCAGATGATGAGAATTGGTAGTATTAAACTTAGGCTACATGATGGGCGAGTGAGAGAGTTAACAGATATTAGGTATGTTCCTGACTTGAAGAGAAACTTGATCTCACTAGAGACTCTAGACCAGAATGGGTGTTTTATCAGGATCGACGGAGGGATTTTAAGAGTTTTGAAAGGTTCCATGGTGGTGATGAGAGAAGAAAAGAGCAAAGGGGTTTATGTGTTTAAGGGTGAAGTCATAAGTAGTTTTGCACTATTCTCTGTAAATGATGAGAGTATGCAAACCAAGTTGTGACATCTTAGATTGGCACATCTAGGTGAGAGAAACCTAAAGGAGTTATTCAGTAAAAAAGCGTTTGGAGAAGATAAGTTCCAGCCCTTAGAGTTTTGTGAGCATTGTGTGCTTGGGAAAGCACATAGGGTAAGGTTTAGTACCGGCGAGTACAAGACTAAAGGGACTTTTGACTACATACACTCGGATTTTTGGGGACCAGCTCAGACAACTACTCGTGGTGGTGTCAGGTATTTTCTCAGATTGATTGATGACAATTCGAGAAAGCTGTGGGCCTATATGTTGAAGAGCAATGATTAAGCCTTTGAAGTATTCAAGACTTAGAAGGTTTTTGGTGAGAATCAGACTGGCAAAAGGGTAAAGAGGCTAAGGACTGACAATGGCCTCGAATTTTGTAACAGAGAGTTTGATGGGTTTTGTGCCAAGCATGAGATTGTAAGGCATAGAACAGTAAGATCAACACCACAGCAGAATGGCATAGCTGAGAGGATGAACAAGACCCTACTTGAAAGGGTTAGATGCATGCTTACCAATGCGAAGATATCCAAGACATTATGGGGAGAAGCTGTAGTAACTGCAGCTTACTTGATCAATAGAAGTCCCTCTTCAACAATTGACTTCAAGACGCCAGAAGAGAAATGGTCTGGCAATCCTCCGAAGTATGACAATCTCAGAATATTTGGTTGCCCAGCCTTTGTATATGTGAAAGAGGGGAAGTTGGAACCTAGAGCTATCAAAGGGGTATTCATAGGATATCCTGAAGGAGTAAAAGGATATAAGGTGTAGTGTAAAGACTTGACACCACCAAGGAGTATCATAAGCCGTGACGTGACGTTCGATGAGATGACGATGCTGAAAACCTCCTAAGAAGAAGAGAAAGAAGAACCTGTGCCCAAGGAAGACTCAGCACCTGAGTCAATAGAAGTTGAAGTGGAGACTGAAAGTAGATCTGATATGCCCTCAGATCAACACTGCAACGAGAAAATCCTTGAAAATGAACCAAGAACACCGGCAAGTTCCTTCAAGTCCACCCAAAGAAAGACAATGACTCATGAGATGGAACTTGAAGAGTACCAGTTAGCCAGAGATAGGCTAAAGAGAGTGATTAACCCACCAGTCAGGTATGCACAAACAGACTTAGTTGCTCATGCTTTTAATTCTGCTTACGCTTTTGAGTATGATGAGCTTATGACATATAGTGAGACTATGAAGAGTGAAAACAAGAAAGAATGGCAGCAAGTCATGGAAGAAGAGATTAGTTCTCTTAGGAATAATAATACCTGAAAGTTGATGGAGAGACCTCAAAAGAAGTTAGTCGGGTACAAGTGGGTGTATAAGGTGAAGGAGGGGATACCGGGGATTGAGCCTACAAGATTCAAGGCTAGGTTAGTAGCACAAGGTTTTACTCAGAGAGAGGGAGTCAATTTTCATGAGATATTATCTCCAGTTGTCAAGCACACATCTATTAGAATTTTTTTAGCCATGTGTACAAACCTTGATTTACATCTAGAGCAAATGGATGTAAAGACAGCTTTTCTACATGGAGAGCTTGAAGAAACGATATACATGGCACAACCGCAAGGGTTCGAGGAGCCCAAAAAAGAAGATCATGCTTGTTTGCTAAAGAAGTCATTATACGGGTTAAGGCAATCACCTAGACAGTGGTATAAGAGATTTGATGAGTTTATGATGGCTTGTGGCTTTAGTAGGAGCATGTATGATGGATGCGTGTACTTCAAGGACATAAATTGTGGGATAATGTATTTGCTTCTATACGTCGATGATATGTTGATCGCATGCAAGAATATAGAAGAAATACAGAAGCTCAAGAAGCAGTTAAGTGGCGAGTTTGAAATGAAGGATTTGGGAGCAGCAAAGAGAAGTTTAGGTATGGATATTGTGAGGGAAAGAAGAGATGTTATCTTCTTGTCCCAACACCGATATATAGTTAAAATTCTAAAAAAGTTTGGTATGTCCAATACAAAGGCTGTCTCTACTCCTTTGGCCATGCATTTCAGATTTTCAGTAGCACAGTCGCCAACATCTGAAGAAGAGAAACTGCAGATGAGTAAAGTACCGTATGCAAGCGCTGTGGGGAGCATCATGTATACAATGGTTTGCACAAGACCAGATATAGCACAGGCTGTGAGTGTGGTGAGTAAATACATGGCAAATCCAAGTAAAAATCACTGGCTTGCAGTAAAGTGAATTTTGAGATATCTTAAGGGGACGTGAAATCACGGGTTGATATATAAGAGGGATGAGGACAGTAATGAAATGGTAAGATGGTATGTAGACTCAAATTATGCAGGTGATCTAGACAAGAGAAGATCGTTGACGGGCTAGGTATTCACAGTGTTTGGGTGTAGTGTGTGTTGGAGATCAGTTCTACAACATGTGGTTGCACTCTCTGCCACAGAGGCGAAGTACATAGTTGTTGGTGAAGCTATAAAAGAGGCCGTGTGGCTAAAAGGCATATGTGCGGAGATATTGGCTAGTGAAGATGTAAACACATTGATGTGAGGCTCCATTACATTCGAGAGATTGTCCAAAGTGGTGAAGTTAGTCTAATTAAGATAGCGTTATCTAAAAACCCTGCTGATATATTGACTAAGCCACTGCCCTCGGTTAAGTTCGTCTTATGTAAGGACTTAACCAGAGTCACTACTTTGTGAGGGTGACCAAAGATGCAGAAATGAGAGATCGAGTTACTTTATAGATGATTTTGAATCGAGGAAGGGATTTGTGAGAATATTGATTGAAAATCATCGGAATATGATTTGGAGAGCAAGCCAAGTGCGTAGGGTACGCACAGATCGAAAACGGACGCGAAAAGAGGCAGAAAACGAAGAAGGGCGCACCAGGCGTTAGCGCTGCAACGACCAGGCGTGGGCGCCGCCGCGCCCAATCCAGCAACTGAGCGCTGCAACTCTCAGACGAGCTCGCCAGTGCCGCGGCGCTGGATACGAAAAAAATATCCCGAAATAAGAAAACTTTCTTATTTCGTCTCCCACTTATTTCAGGACTCCTTAATACGACTCCCACACGTATAGGGTAAACTTAGGACGTTTCAAAACCTATATAAAGGCTATCAATTGGCTTGTAACATAGAATCTTTGTGATAGGTTGAGAAATCTTAGTGATCATCAACAATCTTTGTGATTCTTTGTGAGAGAACATCCTAAAGTGAGAGAAATAATTTTCTTTGTGATCTTTCTTGTAAAAGGCATACTTTGTGAGTGCCTTGTGATTAATAATAAAAAAAATGTGATCTTGATCCGCCGTAGACGTAGGCAAGTTGCTGAACCACGTAATTCTTTATGTGTTATTCTTTTACCTTTTCTCTCTTTATTTCTTAATTACTTGTTCTACATTTATTACTCGGGTAATTTTATTTGTTTATGTACTTTCGCTTCAACAGTTTAAAATATTTTTATTAATCACATATGGTTCAATATGCACGAGTGTGGAATCATTTCACTATACATGTGATAGAGCTTCTCAATTTTTTTTTAGTTATATATTTTAAAATATTCGTTTCATTCCACTTTTTTTTGTTAAATGATCTAAGTTTTTGTTACAATTTTTTCTTAACAGAAAAAAATAAATAAATTAGAATGAGTAAATAAAATTCAGAATATATAACCAAATTTTTTTAAATAAGTGATAAAAAAAATTGAAATAATAGACAGTGACTTATGATAGTGTTACCCTAATGTGTATATACCATCTTTCTCTATCTACTTGTTTTTTTTAAAATTTTTTTAGAGATAATGTAGAACTAGAAGTCAGCTAGTGATCCAAAAAATCAAAACAAAATATTTTAGTTGCTTGTACGTTTATATATTTGATCATTAATAGTGTGTTACAGGATCAGAACGCAACCTAAACTCTACTTTTGAAGACAAATAATGCGGCAATCCACTCACCTTGCACTGTGGGTTTACCTCGGTAAGCAAGCACTATCACTTCATGATTTTCTCCACTTATACATCTTAGCATATTAATTGTTCTTTTATAGTGTTATCTCCGAAAAATTATCTTTAGGGAAATTGCCACTTCTGTACGCTTTTGTTAAATTATTCATTACCTCTTTAATATTTTAAAAATTATTAATTACGTCTTTTAAAATAAAAATAATTATATTTTAAAATTAAAAATAAAAACAAAAAATAATTAAAACTACCCTTAAAAAATGTAATTAATAATTTTTAAAATATTATAAACCATATAAGTAATTCAATAAAAATATAAGAATTAAATTATCAATTTTCCTTATAATTATATATATTACTCATATTCAAATCCCATGAACCAAATATATATTTGATATTTTTTTTTAACTTGCTGTATTATACATATACATATATAACAACAAATATATATATATATAACAACAAATGTTCACACATTTTTAAAATAAAAATTATGTAGATCTATGTAACCTTATCTAATTGTTATATAATTCAAAATAATGTCATTTAAAAAAAAAAGCTCAAAAAAATCAAATATGTAGTTTAAAAAACATGAATTTTTCACTAAAAACAACTATATACATATAAAAAGAGAAAATGGAGTCATTTACGAATGCAGAAGTTCGAATATTATAAAATATACAGTCTATCAATTGAATTTTCTTCATTTTAAAACATTATATATTGAATTTGCAACATGAATTTTTTCACATTGGGTTTGTCTATGATAAGGCATAATTAATGATTATAATCACGAAATGCTAGCTGGATTAGATATATCATATATATACAATGGGAATTTCTCCTATTCAGATTGGTTACATTATATTAGAGTCAGCCTTTGCAGGATCTAGCAGCCAGGGAATTTCTTCTAGCAAGTCTCTTGTTAATGAATAATGAATTTGTCCCTAATGGAATATTAACTTAGATTTGTTATCAACTTTGATAAGGAATTTATGTTTAAGCATACTCCAATAGAAAATGTGTTCCACTCCCCCATGCAGTTAGTGAAAAAGAATTAATTCATATCCCCATCGATAACTATAAGAAGGCACAGAATGAGCACAGTACTGAAAGGAACAGATTCATGGATGAATAAAGCAACCATGACTGCTTTTATATATATATATATATATATATATTTAGGGAAGATTCTTGCTTATGCTGTATATAAGCTAGCAAAAACCAGGTACAATCTTCAGTTTGTCAAATATCACAAAATATAGATTTTCATCGGAGAGAGAATTGAAAGATGGGAGATTTAAGTAAGGTATTTGGTGGGTTTAAACCATATTTGCTGGATGGTTTTCTTGCAATTGGGGTCAGCTGGGATGTACATAATTAGCATGGCATGAATCGTTATGTGCTCATCGTCTATCGCAATGCTATGGCCGCCCTCGTGCTTCCACCTTTTGCCCTTGTGCTAGCTTGAGAGGTTATTATTATTATTGTTGTTTTTGTTGTTGTTATTCACTTTATTCAACTGCTTGCTTTTCTTCTCCTTTCTCTTCTTCTTTTCCCCTTTATATATGCTAATAATTAATAATTATAGGAGGACATTAATTTGTGGCATCAATTCTGTTGTAATTTATTAGGAAGAAACTATTCTAAAAATTTAAGTATGTTTTAAGTTAAATATTGTGGGTTTAAGCAAGATTATTGATATTATATATACAACATTTCTAAAATCATATACTGTTTTATGTTTTGTAAACTAATCTAATTCTCTTTACTTCTTATTACTTTTTTATTTGTCGCAGGAAAATAAGGCCAAAAATGACACTTCCGATCTTCTTGCAAATTATGATATTGGGTTTTTTTTTTTTGAATCAAATGATATTGGAGTTTTTTTAGTATGGCTTTTTATGCATTTACATATAACATATTTAATATTATTGTGATAAAGTTGATTAAAAATTATTAAGATATAATTTGGAGAGCAAACTAAGTGTGTTGGATGTGTGAAGATCGAAGACAGATGTAAAAGGAGATGAAAATGTAAGAGACGGTGCCTAGGTGTAAGAGCCGCGACACTAGGTTGTAGGCGCCGTAGCACTCAAGATAGAACTTGAGCGTCGCGGTGCTGGGTGCCCAATGTCGCCGAGCCAGATGCCTAGCTCTGTGGTGCCCAGTGCGGGAATCAATTTCTCATTTTGATCAAATTTGTTTCGACTCCTTAAAATAACTTCTACACATTTAGGGTTAACCTAAGTCATTTTAACGCCTATATAAAGGTTCTCTATTAGCTTGTAAATACATCGCAGTCATCAAACATAAATCTTTGTGGTCATAGCATTCTTTATGATTTTTAGGGAGAGAAATCTTTTGTTTGCAAGAGAGAGTGATTTCTTTGTGGGTCTTTCTTATAAAAAGTATAGTTTGTAAGTGCCTTGAGATTTAATAATAAGAGAGTGTGATCTTGATCCGCAATAAACGTAGGCAAGTTATCGAACCATGCAAATTCTTTGTGTTATTTCTTCTACCTTTCTCTCTCTAGATTCTTAATTGCTTGTTACTGCATTATATTACTTGGGATATTTGCTCGTTTGATTGCTTCCGTTTCAACAAACTAGTATCAGAACTTAGTTCTGAGTAGACATGGCCACACCTAAGTATGAGGTAGAAAAATTCAACGGAATAAATGACTTCAATCTGTGAAAGATGAAGGTTAAGGCGTTGTTGGTGTTGGCGTTAATATACGTAAGGGTGTATGCATGTGCAATTGTGTCTATTACCTAAATACGTATCATACACGAATTTAAATCAAACGGAAGTGTGAAACATGCAATAAACATAATAAATAAATATATTAATCATATTAATATATTAGAAAGGTTAGAGAACTCACCATAACGTATAACGTTATACACGTATTTCTTTGGAATCCGTATAGAGACTAACTCGTGTCACCAACACGGTGGGTTTGGTGAGCTAGAACAGCAGCCTTATATTCAGCCCGGAATTAACTTTTAATCCCCAAAATAGTCGGTGTATGTTTTTCATCTTTTTTTTCAAAAGGATAAAAAATGAAGAATTTGAAATAATTCACAATTGCTTCAATTGGAAGCATAGGACAAATGAACAATTTCATTTTCCCTCCCTTTTTGTTTCTTCTTCTCTTCTTCTTCTTCCTTTTCTCCTTCTCCATTTCTCTTTCTTTTTCTCTCGGGCAAAATGCCCTCTCCCACGCACCAATCTCTCTCTCTCTCTCACTCTCACTTTATATATATAATAATATAATATATAATATAAATAATAATAATAATAATATAATAAATAAGAGAGATATTTTGATTATTTAACTATTAAATAATCAAAGTGAAAAATAATCATTTTGCCCCTCATGAATAGTTACCAAGTTTACCTCCTAGTGGATCCCACCAAATCTCACACTTGGGTAAACTCAACTGAAGGTCCACAATACGCTATGTGTCATTATACAATTAGTAAATAACAATTATTAGCTAATTATTTTATTTAACACTTAAATACAGACATGCACGTATTTTTGTGGTAGTGCTGAATATTACTAGATTAAATAATTTAATCCGGCACGCTGTCCAAGTGCACAACGAGTACACTTCATATTGCGGGACTCTTAGGTCCTACGCCCGATTCGTCAAATGAAACTATTCCATGAGTCCGTGAGCAATGCCCCACGCACATGTCACGAATATACAAATCAGTGCGTTGAACCATGCAAGTTGAGGTTACAACGCATACGTATAGTCCTTCCATCATGATATTCTGGATGTGCAGGGATATAGATTATCACCGTCAAATCCTATAGTGCTCATCCATATCTTATATCTAGACTCGTATCTCACTTAACGACATGTGCAAACTCTTTTGCCATATTGTTCTACCATGACAGAACTCTTTCCCGGGATTGATACTTATGGCCACAAGATTTTTTGAGATAAGGTCTCAAAGCATCTAGATATCAAACTCCCTATACGGGCTGATGGATCCCATATCTGTACACATCAGACTCCATAAGCATCGGATCATACCCAGTGACACTTAGTGGTCACACCATAAAAGGTCTGTAACATACATGGAACCAAAGTATGATGGATCACTTACAAGCCCATCGTGGCACTCAAGTCAAAGGACCATGTATATTACTCAACTCGAGAGGACTTTTCGTTGACGGCTTATATAGAATGTCTATCGGAGGCCCTCATGAGTCTGTCTTATATCTAGTCCTAACTGGATACCCATATGTCAATATGAGCTCCAAGCTCATGGTCGGCTAGGTACCACATATGCTGATTTATATTAAAAGTATCCACCGACAGACCACATCGATAGAAATAGATCAGAGACAAGTATTCGAGAACATACTTACGCAATTAGCATTTTCTGGCACTCGATTGCAACTCTTGTAACTACACAGTTACTAGTATACTCCCAGGTCTATATCCTATTATAGACAAGGCTTCAGCTCTTGACTCTACTGAGTATTATAACCAGCTAACACTTAACTGTGCTAACATTTAGTATTTATATCTCTCAGCGTGGCTAACTATGAGCCCTTATCTAAACTCCTTTAGATCTGATCCAAACTTATTCAAATTTACAATGTCTGCAATGTTACATACATAATACCATATAAATGGGTATTAGCGATTTAATAAAAATTTACACTTGTATAAATACAGAAGTATATGTACATTCAGGGATGACACGTAAGCATCGATTCTAACAGTTGGTGAGTCAACGGTTAGGCTCGGTATTAGAGGAGACTGCAGCTCTATCTAGTGAAAAAAAAATGATAGAATCATCTAAGGCTGAAGCAGAAAGAAGGGACATTCAATAAAGAGCTCACAGTATAATCGTTTTATCATTAAGCGATGAAGTACTGAGGGAGGTAGTAGGTGAGATGACGACAATTAATCTTTAAAAGAAACTTGACTCTCTTTATATGCGAAAATCGTTGGCCAATATATTGCATATAAAGAAGAAATTGTATCAGTTATCCATGTTAGAGGGAACGCCGATGAAATATCATATAGACACATTCAATAAGATCATTCTTGATCTTGAGTCTATAAACATCAAAATAGTAGAAGAAGATAGGGCGATTATCCTACTGAGTTCACTTTTCAAGAGTTATGAGAGGTTTGTTGATATATTACTCTACGACAGAAAGAATTTAATGATGAACGATGTAAAATCATCATTAAACTTAAAGTTATTAAGAAAGTAAAATCATCGTTAAACTTAAACATCAAAATAGTAGAAGAAGATAGAGCGATTATCCTACTGAGTTCACTTTTCAAGAGTTATGAGAGCTTTATTGATATATTACTCTATGACAGAGAATTTAACGATGAACGATGTAAAATCATCATTAAGATCAGTACCACAGGAGAATGGCGTAGCCGAGAGGATGAATGAGACTATACTTGAAAGGGTTAGATGCATGCTTATTAATGCAAAGATATTTAAGGCATTTTATGGAGAAACTGTAGTGATTACAGCTTTATCATCAATAGAAGTCCCTCATTAGCAATTGACTTCAAGATGCCAGAAGAGAAATGGTTTGGCAACCCTCCTAAGTATGACTACCTTATAATTTTTGGTTATCCCGCCTTTGTCAATGTTAAAGAGGAAAAATTAAAACCTAGAGCTATCAAATGGGTATTCATAGGATATCCCGAATGAGTGAAATGATACAAGATGTGATGTAAAGAGTTGACATCACTAAAGAGTATCATAAACCATGACGTAACGTTCGATGAGACGACCAAGTTGAAAGCCTCCCAAGAATATGAGAAGGAAAAATCTATGTCTAAAAAAGTGGACTCAGCACCCGAGTCAATAGAAGTTGAAGTGAAGCATGAGAGTAGATCTGATATGCCTACAGATCAGCACTTCAACAAAGAGATCCTTAAAGATGAACTAAGAACACTGGCGAGTTCCTCCAAGTCTACCCAAAGAAATACTAGGACTTCTGAGATGAAACTTGAAGAGTACCAGCTAGCCAGAGACAGGCTAAGGAGAACAATTAACCCACCAATCAGGTATGCACAAGCAGATTTAGTTGCTCACGCTTTTAATTCTGCTTACACTTTTGAATTTGATAAGCCTAGAATATATGGTAAGGCCATGAAGAGTGAAAACAAGAAAAAGTGGCAGCAGGCCATGGAAGAAGAGATTAG
The DNA here is from genome assembly GCA_946807835.1 of Ailanthus altissimus. Taxonomy (NCBI): domain Eukaryota; kingdom Viridiplantae; phylum Streptophyta; class Magnoliopsida; order Sapindales; family Simaroubaceae; genus Ailanthus; species Ailanthus altissimus. The sequence goes on along the minus strand of OX327699.1, from coordinate 13,600,611 downwards.
TTCTCTTAGAAAGAATAATACCTAGAAGTTGGTGGAGAGACCTCAAAAGAAACTAGTTGGATACAAGTGGGTGTATAAAGTGAAGGAGGGGATACTAGAGATAGAGCTGACAAGATTCAAAGCTAGGTTAATTGCACAAGATTTTACTCAGAGAGAGGGAGTTGACTTTCATGAGATATTCTCTTCAATCATCAAGTACACATCCATTTGGATTTTGTTAGCCATGTGTGCAAACTTTAATTTACATTTAGAACAAATGGATGTAAAGGCAACTTTTTTTGCATAGAGAGCTTAAAAAGACGATATACATGGCACAGCCGCAAGGGTTTGTAGAGCCCAGAAAAGAAGATCATGCTTGTTTACTAAAGAAGTCATTATGTGGGTTAAAGCAATCGCCTAAACAGTGGTATAAGAAATTTGATGAGTTTATGATGGCTTATAACTTTAATAGAAGCAAGTATAGTGGATGCGTGTACTTTAAGAGCTTGAGTTATGAGATGATGTATTTGCTTTTATACATCAATGATATGTTGATCGCGTGCAAGGATATGAAAGAGATACAGAAACTCAAGAAGCAGTTAAATGGTGAGTTTGAGATGAAGGATTTGAGAATAGTGAAGAGAATATTGGGTGTGGATATTGTGAGGGAAAGAAGAGATACTATCTTCTTATCTCAACAACGATATATACTCAAGATCTTAGAGAGGTTTGGTATGTCCAATGCAAAGGCTGTCTCTACTTCTTTGGTCATGCATTTCAAATTTTCAGCAGTACAGTTGCCGACATCCAGAGATGAGAAACTGCAGATGAGTAAAGTAGCATATACAAATGTTGTAGGGAGCATCATGTATGCAATAGTTTGCATAAGACCAGATATAGCACAAGCTGTAAGTGTAGTGAGTAGATACATGACGAATTCGGGTAAAGATCACCGGCTTACAGTGAAGTGAATTTTGAGATATCTCAAGGAGACGTCGAATCACGGGTTGATGTATAAAAGGGATAAGGATAATAGTGTATTGGTAAGAGGATACGTAGACTCAGATTATTCATGTGATCTAAACAAGAAAAGATCGTTGATGGGTTACATATTTACAGTATTTGAGTGTAGTATATGTTAGAGATCTGTTCTACAACATGTGATGGCACTATCTATTACAAAGGCGAAGTACATAGCTGTTGGAGAAGCTATTAAGGAGACTGTGTGATTGAAAGGCATATGCGCGGAGGTAATGGCTATTGAAGATATGAACACTGGTGTGTATTGTGATAACCAAAGTGTCATACACCTAAACAAGCATCAAATATTTCACAAACGTTTAAACACATTGATGTACTGCTTCATTACATTCGAGATTGTCCAAAGTGGTGAAGTTAATTTAACGAAGATTGTGTCGTTTAAAAATTTAGCTGATATGTTGACTAAGTCACTACCCTCAATTAAGTTCATCCTATGCAAGGACCTAACCGGAGTCACTACTTTGTGAGGGTGACCAAAGATAAGGAGATGAGAGATCTAGTTACTTTGTGAATGATTTTGAATCAAGGAGGAAATTTGTGAGAAAGTTGATTAAAAATTATCAGGATATGATTTAGAGAGCAATCCAAATGTATTGGGTGCTCGAAGACAGACGCAAAAGAATATGAAAATGCAAGAGGCGGTGCCCAGGCGTGGGTGATGCAGCGCCCAAGATAAAACCTGAGCGTCGCGACGCTAGGTGCCCAGCGCCACGGCGCCCAGTGCGGGAATCAATTTTCAATTTTGATCAGATTTGTTTCGACTTCTACTTGTTTCAAGGCTCCCTAAAATGACTCTTACATGTTTAGGGTTAATCTAGGTCATCCTAAAGCCCATATAAAGACTTTCAATTAGCTTGTAAACACATTTTAGTGATAAAACATAAATTTTAGTGACATCCTTGTGATCATAGTATTATTGTGATTCTTAGTGAGAGAAACCATTTATTTGCAATAGGGAGTGATTTCTTTGTGAGTCTTTTATTGTCGGGGTCTAATACATGTGAGTGTATACATGTGCTATTGTATCTATTACCTATTTTGCATATCATATACGAATTAAACACGGCGAAAGCGTAAAATATATAATAAACACAATAAATAAATATATTAATCACATTAATATATTAATAAAAATTGAGAACTCACCTCAACATGTAACGTTATACACGTATTTCCTTGGAGTCCGCATGGAGACCAACTCATGTGCAGTTCTAGTCACCGACTCGGTGGACTTGGTGAGCTAGAACAACAACTATATATTCAGCACGGGATTAACTCTTAATCCCTAAAATAGTCGGGTGTGTATTTATATCTTTTTCTCCAAAATGATAAGAAATAGAGAATTTGAAGCAATCCACTATTATTTCAAATGGAAGCACAAAGAAAAATGAAACAATTTTATTTTTTCCTTCCTCTTCTTCTCTTTTTTTTTCTTTCGTTCTTCTTTTTCTTTTTCTTTCTCTTTATATATATATATATATAATATAATAGTAATATAGCATATTATATAATATAAATAATAATATAATGGATGCCAACTATTTGGCACTCAAATATAATAATAATATATAATAAAATATAATATAATAATGAGAGAGAATGATTATTTAATAATTAAATAATTATAGTGTGAAATAACAATTTTACCCTTAATGAATAGTTACAAAGTTTACCCCTTAATGAGTTCCATCAAATCTCACATTTGGATAAACTCAATCGATGGTCTACAATGCGCAACGTGTCATTATACAATTAGTAAATAACAATTATTGACTAATTGTTATATTTAACAATTAAATATAGACACGTACGTATTTCTGTGGTAGTGCTGAATATTGCTGGATTAAATTATTTAATCCAGCATGCTGACTTAGTGCACAACGAGTACACTCTATATCGCAAGACTCCTTAAGTCCTACATCTAATTCGTCAAATGGAACTATTCCATGAGTCTATGAGCAATGCCCCACGCACAAGTCACGGATATACAAATCAGTGCGTTGAACCATGCAAGTTGAGGTTATAATACATACGTATAGTTCTTCCGTCATGATATCCTGGATGTACGGGAATATAGATTATCACCGTCAAATCCCCTAGTGCTCATCCATATCCTATTTCCAGACTTGTATCTCATTGAACAATATGTGCAAACTCTTTTGCTATATTGTTCCACTCTGTTGGAATTTTTTCCCGCGATGATTGCTTGTGGCCACAAGACTTTTTGAGATACAGTCTCGAAGCATTTGGATATCTAACTCCATATAGGACCTGATGAATCTCATATATATACACATCGGACTCCATAAGCATCAGACCATACCCAGCGACACCCAGCGGTCACACTATGAAAGGTCTGTGACATGCGTTGAACCAAAGTATGGTAAATCACTTACAAGCTCACCATGGTACTCAGGTCAAAGGACCACGTATACTACTCAATTCGAGAGAACCTTCCGTTGACGGCTTACATTAGGTATCTATCAGAGGCCCTTATGAGTCTGTCTCAGATCCAGTCCTAACTGGATACCCATATGTCAATACGAGCTCCAAGCTCACGGTCGGTTAGGAACGACCATCTATATCTTATAGGTACGACATATGCTAGTCTATATGAAAAGTATCCACCGACAGACCCGCATCGGCAGAAATAGATCAGAGACAATTATTCGAGAATATACTTGCATAACTAGCATTTTCTGACACCCGATTGTAACTCTTATAACTATGCAATTACTAGTATATTCTCAGGTTTATGTCCCATTACAAATAAGGTTCTAACTCTTGGATCTGCTGAATATTATAACCAGCTAACCCTTAGTTGTGCTAACATTTAGCATGACTAACTATGAGCTCTTATCTAAACTCCTTTAGATTTAATCCGAATTCTTTCAGATCTACAATATCTATAACGTTACATTACATGGTACCATATAAATGGGTATTAGCGATTTAATGAAAATATACACTTATATAAATGCATAATTATATATATATTTAAGAATGGAACGTAATTATCGACCTTAATATTTTTATTATAAAAAATATATTTTATGAATGTTTCAAAATTCAATAACAAAAATATATAATATTAATTCACTTATCAAATTATATAAATTTTATATGTTATTCCTTTTACTTTTTTTTTCTTAAATTATTTTTGAGTTATATAACTCTGTTAAGTTTTGTTTGTGTTTTGAAATATGCGAATCTAACAAATAACTCATTACAATATATTAATCCTAAAAAACTATTGTGTTTATCAAACAAAAATTCTATTAAGGAAATTTTTTTTTAAAATCTTTTTTCCCTAAATTATGTACTTGATTCACAGGCCAATCCTCGATCAAGGTTTCACATCTGCATCATACTATTACGAATGCAGTTTCTTCAATCACATTTGTGATTGCTTTAATTTTCGGGTAAGCATAAAAAATATTATATTAACACACCTCCATCACTCAAAATCCTTAAAAACAAAGTCATAACAAGAGTGGCTTATGTTAAATTCAATAATCGCTAAATTTATTGATTGAGCTCAGTTCAATTGAGTTTTAATTAGAATTTAGAATGATATTTTTAGTGCAGCGTTGGTGGGGAAAAAAAATTTAACTCTTAATTAAACACAAAAATATACTAAAAAGTAAATTAAAGTTGATCTCAAGACCAAGATAGCATCACATAAAATTAAGTAAGTCACCTTTGTATGGTTAATAAATGGCAGTATTTGACTATTATTAATTTCAAATAAACTCGGTGATTGTTTCAATTCATTATATCATTATCACCAGGTTGGAACGAGTAAATATCAAGGAAATTCATAGTCCAGCTAAGGTCGTTGGAACCCTAGTAACCCTTGGAGGTACTTTGCTGATGACATTGTATAAAGGTCCCATCCTCAATTCATCAACTACAAAAACTCACCATGAAAGCAGTAGCAGCTACTCCGATAAACACTGGCTAGCTGGAACACTGTTAATATTTGTAGGTTGTTACTTGGTCTTGCTTTTACGTGCTCCAGGTAAGTTATTATTCTATCAAGCAGCTACTTTCATTTTACCGGTGTTGTGGAAAAATGATCGCGAGTTAATAAAAATAAAAAGATTACACAATAGAGATAAATAATTACATAAAAAATATAAAAAGTTTACATAATTTGATAATAAATAATTATATTTATAATGGATTACCGAAATTTTAACTTCTTTTATTATTTAGATCACAAAGATTTTTTAGAATACAACAATAGACGAACTTTTAAAAGTATCTATCAATACTCCCTTGTATACAATGTGGGAACACTAAATTACACAAAAGAGTAATTTTGTTACTTACCTTTAGTGAATCCATTAATGATATATTTATAATTTGTAATTTGTACAAAGTTCATAAGTCATCTTTAATTATAAATAGAGAATTTATGGGGTAAGGATCCATATCTCACTTATTTTGTAAAAATCACTTTCTCTCTCTTTCTTTAATAAAATCTCTAATTTATTTTTTTTTAATTTCTCTTTCTACCAATCTCTCTTAAAATTCATGAATGGAGTACTAAGATCCTCTGCACAGTAATTAAAAGCTTTCTATATAGTACTCTCTTGCGCACTCAGTACTTAAACGCTCTCTAACTTTTTATTCTCTCTCTTATTGTTTCTTTAATGTTTGATAATTTAATAGATTTACAAGAGTTTATATAAACTTAAAACATTCTTAAAAATTTTATTTTTAGTTAGAATAAGAATCAATACAAAAAGAAAAATAAAACTAACTCAAACAAATTGAAGTTGACGTAAAATAGGAAATCTCTAAAAGCTGACACCGCATTGCCAATACGATCTCGACTTGGCGCCATGGCGCTACTACTTATAATAGAGCATAAACTGCATAGTTAGCTCGGGAATTACGTATTAGGTGCAAGGTCTTGTGATGAAGACTACAGGGCCAGTATTTGTCACAGCCTTCAACCCTCTTTGCATGATCATCGTCGCTGTTCTTGCTTCCATCATTTTAGTTGAAAAGCTTCGCCGAGGAAGGTAACATAATCATCTACATTTCAAACAAGTACATTCGATTGTAATGTGTGTCCGACGACGTACGTTAAAGTGTAAGAAGACTCTTGACGTCCAAAGTTTCAGAAAAAGCGTCTATGCAATTAGAACCGATTACATCCGACGAATCAATGTAATTCTCGATTTCAAGATACCTCATCCTTTCTAAAATTTTGAACATTAAAAGTCTTTTATACATAAATATAATCCTGTTAAAGTAATGATTATTAAAAAAAGAAGAAAAAAGAAAAACTGACGTTTACTCTCCTCTAATATTTAGTAACTACTACATTTTGTTTTTCTAATTTTTCAAAAATTATTTCATTACTCTTTTATTCGTTCTATTTTCTCTAAGTAAAAGTGACAAATTATCCACCAAATTACAAAGGATATAAAGTATTTTTGGAAAATTAGAGAGCAAAGTGATGCCTACACTAAAACGTAGGATAAGTGACAGTTCCCTTAAAAGAAGAATATTCTTCTAAGCTTTAGTAAATTGCACTTAACTTTAGAATTTCTTCTTTTAATGAATTTTAAAAGTAACCGTATATATATTAACATTGAGAATCTTCGTAAACATATATTAACATAATAAATAATTATTATTATTATTAAAATAAACGCTTAAAAGCTCTAACGTTATATGCACTTTGCTTTGGAATTGTTTCTAGTAACAAAATTTGAAACGTGACAATATATATAGACAAATCATTCGAATAATATTATCAACGTTAAGCATGATTTTATGTTCACATTCTTTCAATTAATTATAATTTGTTTTTGATTTCTTTTAAACACAGTATTCTTGGAAGGATTATCATCGCGATTGGCCTGTACGCTTTTGTGTGGGGGGTAAAAGCAAGGACAATTCAGGGGCAGCACCAGCGTCTGCCACAAAGGATGATGCCCAAGAATTACCAATTACTGCAAATGATGGTGCTAATAAATTGGTAATTGCCACAGTTAACAATGCCCAGAAATCTGGAGAGTAATAAATGTTACCAGAACCCTAGCTGTGTACATCCAAGAATCAACAAAATTTTCCATATCTGAAACTAATTTAAGCCTATGTACGTTCCCTTCTCTTCAATCTCTCCTCTACAATTTCATAAGAGCAGATTAATAACATGTAGTGTATGCCATGGATGGACAATGCTAGACCATGAAATTAATTGTCACAATTGATGCCCAAATTAATCTAATGCTTTTGCTGTCAAAATATAAGACTTCGCATTCACAACATCATCGACCAAACAGGTGTTTGGCATTATAGCTATTTGAGGAAAAGTAGGAATTTTTGTAGCCAAAAAGAGGTCATATATGATATTGTTCTTGAGATGGGTTGTTTTCAATGTATAATTTGATGCCCTAGAGTTAGAATCTATCTGACCTAATACTAATATATTCCAAATTATTATCAAGAAGTACCGTATTTTGGTGTATCTTGGTTACTATATGTCAAACTTTTATATGGAATTAAGTTCCATTCCTTTTCTATTGTACTATTATATACCAAATCTAACGAAAGACATTTTTATTTAGACTTATCGGGTTGATGCCAACAAGTCACAACCCACCAATAACAAAGTTATTTTATTAGCGGTAGTTCGCTTGTAAAGGTAAAATAGCAAGTGTGCAAGAATTAAACAATCGACGAAAGCACATGTGACTGGGGAGCTAATGAAAATGAAGCAAATGGGATTGATCAATCGCATAAGTTCTTTAAATTATACTTTAGATATCAAGGTGAGTAAAAAAATTCGGTTGTGTTTTGACAAGAGAGAGGAGAATAAAGCAATTATTTGCCTTGTGCGACTCAAATTACATTTCAGATAGAAGTGATGTCAACTTGGATTTGATGTATGTGGATTGGGGAATATGCAGGCTTTGTCAGACATTTTCTTTTCTCTGTGAAGAATATGAATGATGCAATGAAGAGATTAACCATCGGTTAAACTTTAAGTAATGAGTATCCAATTTTTACAATATAAAACGATTGAATAATCTATCTAAAACATAAAATTTGGTGTAGAAAAATTACAATTAAAATTGTAAGTTTCATATTTCAAATTATGATCATCTAATACTCATAACAATACCTTTGCAAAGATATAAAGTTAATCCAAGTGACATGAACATGTAATCCAATGATTATAAGGGAAGGTGAATCCAAGATGGATACCATAATTTCTTTTTTCTAGATATAAATTGCACAACCAAAAAAAACATCTCCATAATTTTATTCTTTTTTGGATTGATCCAAATCTTCCCAAATATGAATACGACATCAGTCTCGCAACAATATATAGGTGATTGGTGTGTAAGTATGCATATAGAAAAGGTAGATCCTTAATTATTAATTTATTTATTTTGAAAAATCTTACATTAATTAAAACACAACATATAATTAAAAGGGTTGGCTCGTGAGAAGTGAAAATGGAGGAAGCTCATTGCCTGGCCAGGCATCTTCTTGAATGAGTAAGCATGCAAAGATAAGGCAAAAGAGGGATATTGCTTGCCATTTAGTCTATAGCAGATTTTTCCTAACCACATATCTTCAAAATATACAGTAAAATAAAGCTATTTTTCGCATGAAAAAATGGCTTTTTTTTTTTAATGCTCTGGCTGACCAGCCACAAGCACTTGGGGCATATATATCTTTCTAGTGCTTCCCATTTGTAAGATGGGATTCCACCAACTTCGATCATTTCCTCTAATTGGAATCCATACATGAAAGCACCAGCCTTTTTTTGGCTGGACTGTCTCCCAAATGTTTTGTTAGCTTTCGGAGAGTATTTATTATTCTTCAGTTAAGGACAAATTCAGTAATGTTTATCAAACAGTGATATTATTTATTCTCTCAGTAAGGTTATATCATGTGTATTTATTCTTGTTCTATTAGAAGGAAGTTCATTCAGATGATAGATGAGACGTATGCCATTTATTACTTGAAGAATTTGAAACTTTGAGGCAGAGTTAGCTATAAAATTATGCACTTAAAAGCTGAGAATATATGGCGGATTCAAGAGAAGAGCAAGAATAAGAATATTTGGAAACGATCATTCAAAATTATCTTATCAAAGTGGTATTAGTTTCCACATCACATATCTCTTAAAGTCTCCACTAATAAAATTACTGCCAACGTCATTAACACTAAGCTTTTACTTAGATTAAGGTCAAAATGAAACTAATCACGGACTGAAAATCTCACCACTATTATTAATTCATGAGGTCAATAATGCAAACATCTTTCATAAATGGTTTCCACTCTTCAAGTCACTCACACAACAGATGACAAAAACCACTAAAACTTTTGCAAAAATAAAAATAAAATTCAGTCCTCCTAGAGCACTCATCCGAAAAATAATTTGGTGGTCAATGAAGCAAATCCCCACTTGTGATAAAAACAAATACAAGAAATTAAAAAGAAAATTAAAGGTAGGATCACTTCATAATAAAGATCCACAGAAACTCCTCTTTTCTTTCCAATTTTTAAATTTTAATATTTGATTCTATCACCAAAGTGAGGATTCTAGTAGCTTGGAATATGGGTCATTTTTTATAATGGATAAGGGAATCTAAAATTGGACTTATTGTAAATGTATGCCCTGGTGATACATGTATTTATGTATTATGCGTGTAGTGTTGAAATGCTTCTCACTTTATTTTAGCTTTTACTTGTCTATAAGAAGGACACTTCTCCTTTGGTGCTAGCAAACCATAGAAGTACCTGAAAAACAAAAGCACTTCTTGTGTTTGTTTGAGAGAGAGAGAAAGAAAGAGATGGCTCAGATGAGAGACCAAACACCATTTGCTAAGTTTTGCCTTGCTCTTAACAAATTGAAACCATTTTTAGCCATTATTTCACTGCAATTTGGCTATTCAGGCATGTACATAGTCTCTATGGTTTCTTTGAATCATGGCATGAACCATTTCATACTTGCTACATATCGTCACGTCGTGGCGACGCTTGTCATTGCACCCTTTGCCCTCATACTTGAAAGGTTCCTCTTATCTTTTGCAATATTCATACGTTTATTTTCTTCTAATTTGCACGTACGTTCAAAATGATTATCATTGTCTTTTCTTTTGAGTACTTGTTGATTGGTGAATGAACTTCATTGCTTTTGATTCTTTATACAGGAAAACAAGGCCAAAGCTGACGCTCCCAATCTTCCTAAGGATCGTGGTTCTGGGTTTCCTTGAGTAATAATTCCACCACTTTTTCTTTTCTTTTCTTTTCTTTTTCTATTTGTTGTCTCTTTCCGATTGTTTCTATTCTTATAGGTTTAATTTACATCATTTTACTCCACCTTATTTTCTAATACTGAATCTCAAAATGGGACTTCAAAATTAATGTAAATACGATTACTTGCATGGCTAGGAAATAAATTAACTTTAGTTTTACCTCTCTCAGCTTCATGCGATTTTATGAGAACTCTAAAAGTTACTATTAAAATTGGATGAACAGGCCAGTGCTGGATCAGAACTTGTACTACGTGGGAATGAAAAACACTTCAGCAACCTTTGCATCTGCCTCTGTCAATGTTCTTCCTGCTCTCACCTTTATTATGGCAATTATTTTCAGGTAGTGATTTCAAAATTTTTGTGCATCTTATAAATCTTTTGAGTGCAATCATGCACATGAAAAAGGTATATCCACTAGGGCCAGCAGTTTTTATAAGGCTCTTATTGACATATATCCCTGTCATCAGCTAGCACCAATGTGACAGCTACATCATGCTAAAATCGCAGATTAAAGGATCCAGCATTATCATCCGAAAACGATAGTTATAAGGACCCATCACTAATAAAAATATTCCCATTTTCCTACGTATTTTGCTGATGAAACTTTAAAATGTTATTTTAATTAAAAGCTAAACTAAATGTCAGATTTTTCTTTCTTTTTCTTTTTCCTTTTTTACATGGACATTGTTTAATCGAAAGTCTATCACATTTATTTATAAAAAATATTTAATTGCGCAATTCAAAAATTATGACCTAAAAAGCTCGATTATGACTTATAGAAGATTCAGTATACTCTCATAATGAGAGAAATTTCACCAATTTACACCAAGAGGGTCGAAAAGGAAGTGGTTCACCACCCAATTATTGACGGTAACAATTTTATGCATTAACCATGGTAAATTCTTTTGGTCATCAGGTTAGAAAGCGTCAATGTGAAGAAGATACACAGTCTAGCTAAGATCATTGGAACAGCAATCACAGTCTTAGGAGCCATGGTCATGACTTTGTACAAAGGTCCCATTGTCAATTTCATGCATACAAGTGGAGCAAGCCACCATGAAACCGGCAGTGGATCTGGTGACAAGCATTGGGTCGCAGGAACATTAATGCTCCTAGGCGGTTGCGGTGCCTGGGCGGGCTTCTTCATATTGCAAGTAAGCATATATAACAAATTTATGTTTTTAGTGAGAATGAGATTCCAACTACTGGGAGAATATGTTTCTTTGGCACTAAATAATATGTCCCTTCAGCTAATTAATGGTGGTTATGGTTATTTTGAACCAGTCATTTACATTGAAGCTGTACCCAGCAGAGCTCTCTCTTTCAGCTTTAATATGCTTTATGGGCATGTTGGAAGGTGCCATAGTGTCTCTAATATTCGAACGTGACATGAGTGCCTGGAAAATTGGCTTCGATTCCAGTCTCCTCGCTGCTACTTACTCGGTGAGCTTGCGTTATTCTTGCTTTAGAAATTGGATCTCATTAACTTGGTGATAGTCTTTTGACACTCTCTTGAAAAATTGGTAGGGAATCATATGCTCTGGAATTGCATTTTATGTTCAAGGTGTTGTTAGCAAGGCAAAAGGGCCAGTTTTTGTGACTTCTTTTAGCCCTTTATGCATGGTCATCACTGCAGTTTTAGGGGCCATTATTTTGTCCGAGCAACTCCACCTTGGAAGGTAAAATCATATACTAAATTCTGCTAAAATTTACTATAGCTGTTTCATTTTTTCTTTTTCCTTTTTTTTTTAAAAAAAATCACGGTTATGATGATTGATGTTCATAATTTGTTGTGATGAATTACAGCGTATTGGGAGCCATTGTCATTGTTCTTGGACTTTACACTGTGGTGTGGGGTAAAAGCAAAGATCGTCCGAGCTCAGAAACTGAGAAAACTGCTACTCAAGAACTGCCCATCACAAACAAATCAATCAATGTTGATGATAATAACACTGATGGGCCAAATGGGCCGCTTAAGATTCAGGCAAAGAGCCCCTTAACTCGAGGAACCTGAATGCTACTGAAAATTTTCGCACATTCAGCAGAAATATGTGCATGAAGGGTTCAACATTATTATACTATGTACTATTAGAGCCCTTCTATCTGTTTCTTTCTCTCTCTCCAAAATGGGTTTGCCTTTTTTAATATTGTATGCCGAAATTTTCATGTGAAAGATGTTAATTACTAAATGAATCTAGTATATCTATGTGTTTTTCCCTCTTCATTTCCATTTTCTTTGTAAGCATTTCCCATTTGCTCTTTTGCTTCTACTTCTATTTATGTGTAATATTGGTCTCTCAAAAATTCTCCACTCTTATCTCACATGACAGTGCTAGATTTTTTACAAAAGTAAGAATCTAATTCCGGGGGTAACTTGGTTGTGCCCTTGTTGAGATACTGGATTCTGCTTGAATACTATGGCAAGGAATAAAATTCCTTATCAGATTTTCAATGCCGCTTTCAAGTTTATTCTGTCGCAAGTTCATCAAATTAAAAAAAAAAAATTAGAAGATCAGAATTGAAACAATTCCCCTCATTCTATTCTTGTGTTGGAATCTCAATTACTTGTCACATTTGCATCTGGGGATATTATGTCATATCATATAATGATATTCTTTGATACTTTCTCATTTTATTTATTTGTGTTTTTGACTTTTTTATATTAAAAAAAGAGAGAGAAGAAAAACCCTTAAAACGAATAAAATTCTCCTTGAATTGGCAAAAGGAAATAACTTTAAAACATTCTACGTTATTAGTATTATGGTATAATCCAAAGAATCATTCGTTTCTAACTTTGAACGTCACTTTGATTTGCATTCACAGATCAAAAACCATTTGTTTTTCACCAACCTATTTGGTTAGTAAATCGAAATCTAAATAAGATTATATTGAGCTGATCAAGCATGGGCTCAGAGAAAACCCATTTAGAGTTTACTAAATAGCCCATAACAAGATCAAGCCCAATTCATCAAAGGATATCGCCGTGTCTTCTATCAAGGTGTATATATATATATGTCTTTACTCTTATTACAATTTAAATGCATCTATCTAAACGTAATCTGTATTTCCTTCCTATAATTTATGTCTAATGATGGTGTTTTGGAGGTTCTTTTTTTATTATTATTATTATTTATGAATGAATTATAGGCAACACTGATCACAAAGGGACGTCAAAGTATACAGGAAGAACAATGACATTGGAACTTGCTGTGGGTGAAATTTGTGCAAGTTGTCATCTTTTATTCAATTAATTTTATTGTCTTCAAACTTATTAGTAGATTACTTGTTTATCCAAATGCAATGATCCTCCAAAGATGTGGGAACTTGATTTTCTTTCAGTGTCACACTCTTAACTTATCAATGTCTGCGTTGTCATTGCTCCTATCTCGCTTTAAGTAGTTTTTGTTGTTGGAGGATTGGAGATTCAAGAACTCGTTACTTCATTACAGGATCGTTTTCTATTGTAGTATAGTGATTAAACGAAGCTTTGGCCATTTTGTATATTGTCTTTCTTTTTGCTTACTTATAAGATTGGCTTGTCAGTTTAGGGTGCATCACTGCATGAGTGTGTAAGGGTTGAGTAATAAGGTGCATGTAGTTCAGTGCTTTTATTATCTAAAGGTTCTTACATGTTGATAATGACAGAAACAAATAATATACAGCATCAAATTTATTGCTAGTTCAATGAAAATGGACTTGTATCTAGAGAGATTTTGTGTGGGCTATTCAAATTTATGTCAGTGACACTATAATGTCATCCTCTATTTGCTTATAGATATGTAAAAGTACAAAGTTTTTGGCTGGCTTATCTTTTAAGAATCGCGTTCCACAGCTTATCGATAGTGTAACATGTGTTATATGTTCCTTGTTGCAAACATGGGAATATGAAATGACCAATATGTGAAGTGAATAGTACTTGGTTTTGCAAGGTCACAGTGGGGAGCTGCATACAAGATCTCCAACAAAGAGGACAAAGAAGTTGCATTTACGGTATGGTTAATTATGAAAATTCCAGGAGTTGCTCTGTTGCATTAATTATTAATGAATTTTGCCCCATTGTAATACAATCAATCGGCTCTCTCTCCTTTTACTGCTCAATATTACTAACAAATGATTTGTTATTTTTATTGTTCTTTGCAATGAAAAGTAATTGTGGTCTCTGGTTATGTTAACACCAAAAAATAACAATTACAATTGATTGCCTCCAAACCAACCAAAGGTTTGGCATTATTGGTTTATTTACCTGATAAACATGGCATTCACAGATGTTGCTTGTATATGAAGTCCATTTGATTAAGTTTGTCTACTATTGTTCCAAGATGCATATTCATTTTGAGCTAAGCTTCTTGCAAACACATACGTGTTGCTTAATCCTGGTCTAATTATATAAGACATCAGACAGCTGCCATTAAGTATTATCATGAGTATGATGATGAAATCTTGGCAGAGAGGCATAAAAATCACTTGTTTGTTCCTTTTAAGTATTGCGTTGCATCCATAGTCGTAAGCTTAGCATTTCATCCTATATAAATTCTCAACTCTGCTTGATAAGTTGCAGCTTTGGTTCAATTGGTCCTTGTAAAATGTCTATTTTGTTAATTTGATTGTGGACTTGTAAGTTGTAACTGTTGTTTATATAATTAATATTTCCTCCCTTCTTTGTATTATGGCATACAGTATTTCGAAGTGAGGGAGAAACAGTATGACCAGAAACCTTATGTCGATTTCTTCACTGTGAGTTCTAATTGGATCACTACAAGTATTGAATGCAAATAAGTTGAGGTTTATCAGTCATGTAATATGAATTTTCTTTTCAGGAGCCTACAGCTACAACTCCAGCAATTTCTGGAGTAATGGTGTAAGTGGGAGAAACAACCATTTTAACTAACTAATTTATACATGTTAGATTTACCCAAGTCAACCCGATTAAGCTGACACCATCACTCTTTAGATACATTGCATCACCAGACAAGAAGATAAACAAGAACTATTTGGGGCCTGCATCTCTTGAAGAGATGGCCAAGTATGCGTCAAATGGAATCTGTCTCAGCATACCTCATACCAATCTTCTTGACAATTATTGAACATAATGAAATCTTGACTTCAGCATCAACCAAGATAAATGCATAAAGTCTGCATCAATGATCTGTAAGTTTATCTTCTCATATGGATGGTATGAGGACATATAGATCATATGTTAAGTTATTAAGGATAGAAAAGTGGGGCCAGAAAAGTTGTAAACCAAGATTAAATATTTCTGAATATGGGTGAACACATTTTACATTTAGGATCGCATATAATAGATGCTAACATACAAAAACTCCCAGCTTAAACCTATTCTATTTTCTTCTAAGTTGATAACTTTAATAATCATTAAATTGGCTAAAGTACAAAACTCGTAATGACCAAGGCTGAGAACTACTACATCAAATTTACCACACCCAAGACAAAAGAGAAGAATTCAATTAAATAGAACTAAATGCAGGATATAACATCATACTCTGACAATTAAGCTCCTCTAAGCAGTCATCTAGCAAGTCTACTGATGCAGGATCAATCGCTACCCTCGTCATCTTCTGCAAAATATAGGTGGAGATCAAGTGAGAGAATATAAAAGTAGTTTCAACTTTCAAGTAGGTGCAACCTACTACAGAATTACAATCCTTTACCAAATGATGTAATACAAGATGTTCCACAACATTCTTAGATATCAGGAGTGAAAAGAACGCATGTTAGCAGGATAATAATAAAATAATCCAATTGTTTCATCGCGTAGCTTTCCATGTGAATCTATTATCTACTAAGTTGCATACTGCTTTATTCCAATTATCATCCCAATTGTTTCATCATGTAGCTTTCTATGTCAAT
The DNA here is from genome assembly GCA_946807835.1 of Ailanthus altissimus. NCBI lineage: Eukaryota > Viridiplantae > Streptophyta > Magnoliopsida > Sapindales > Simaroubaceae > Ailanthus > Ailanthus altissimus. The sequence continues at coordinate 13,584,427 of OX327699.1, read as the reverse complement.
CTATTATCTATTAAGTTGCACACTGCTTTATTCCAATTATCATTCCAATTGTTTCATCATGTAGCTTTCTATGTGAATCTATTATCTATTAAGTTGCAAATTGCTTTACTGCAATCATCATTCTGGTTTCAAAGATGTCAACATTTAGCTGGAAACCTGTGCTTAAGTAATATGTGGATCAAATTGAACTACAATACTGAAAGTTGAAACAAATCTCTATAGGCTCCAACAGCGCAAAATCATGGTGTCCAGATCAACTTGTATATATCTCTCCAAAGTGGAAATGCAATCCATATTGACTGGAGGCATCGACATAGATCATGTAAGAATCTACTAACATAAATGTTCTTTTTTTCAGGTGGTATGTACAGGCAAATACGTCCTCTTTGTCTTACTTGTATGGACCAAATACTAATTCAGTCTCAGAATACATCAAATACATTATAAAAATCAGTAAATTATGTGCGAGGTTAACATAGAACTTCAGCAAAACAAAAATACTACAAACAAAGCACAGTACAAGCATCAATAATCACAGTATTCAACTCCTCATAAGATGTGAGTGCTTTATAATTGGTAGCATACAATCTATTCAACCAGTAGCTTAGGATAGACATGACATAACCTCAGAAGGCTTACCCTCCTTTGACTCTTCACCCAGGCTGTCATCACCGCCATCATTGTCACCATTATCATCATCATTATCTTCATTAACATCATTCTCGCTGTCATCATCATCAGAATCACTACTATCACTTTCATCTGGTATTTTGGGCTTTGGAGGAGGTATAAAACTCGTTGTGGACCTTCTACGTGAACTTGACACAATGTTACTCATGTCAATGCCCTCGAGTTCTCTTGCTCTTTCCTTTCTCTTTCTCACTTCCTTGATTTCTGAAAACATATTATGAAAACAAAATCACAAGTTGCCAACATTGTGGCGTGGACCTTGATACACAAGTGTTAGGACTGCACCCTCACGAGTAAACTGGAACCAGTTCTAGACCAAAACCTGATTACACTAAAACTCTAAAGATACATTGATAACCAACTTCCACACACACACATCAAAAAAAAAAAAAAATTCTTCCACAGTGATACATAATTATCATCAAATTCATCACTATTGGCAAATGGAGCATCTATCATATTGAATTGCTTTTGCAATTTTATAAATTACCAATCTGAGCAAGATGATTACGCAACTATAATCTTTTCCAAGGAATGTGAGGATGGTTTGATGTATAAATATATCCTCATCTCTTAAAGAAGCAATACCATTCTAATAAGTAGACAATTCTCTAGTCATGGTCATAGTCCTGCAGGCTCAAGGACCCTGGAACGCTTCAGGGTCCACATGACACTGTCATCAACCTTTTAACTGGGGAAATCATAAAGGGAAACCCTGGAGGACTTCACAACCTCAGAAATTTTATTATCAGTCATTTGAATATTTGGCATATAAGTTATTGTCTCCAGATGGTTAAACCTTTTATTTTTTCAAGCTTGGTTTTCAGATATGTGAGAACAAAAGGTTTTTTAGATATGCTAGAACAAAAGGTTGTTAAGTACAATAAATAAATGAAATGTTTGCTGCATTTCTATTTATCATTACTTTTTCTTTATTCTCCAGTTCATGCTTGAAATAAGTGACACAAAGACAAAAAAACTTGCACCCTTCTGAACTTATTCCATCCCCAAACAAATATACTATTATTGACAAATTGTATACCAAATCTAGAAATATCATATCAATAGCTACCTTTTTCAGAAGGATTTGAAGACAGTCGTTCCCTGGAGAGTATATCCTCCAATTCCTTTATTAGTTGAGCTTCACGTTTGTTCTCAGGTGCCTGCTTGACTTTCCTGTAAACTGATGGAGGAACACTGCAAACAAAAAGAAAAGGAAAAATGGGATGGCAATCAATCTTGACAAAAGTCTATGCTCACATATGGTGAGTTGAAATAGAACCTCATCCCGCACGATTTAATAACTGTTCTTAGATGTTCCACGCGTTTCCCATATGCTGGAGTTGAAACTTCTTTTTTCTGCATCCAATAACAAAACAAATTTTATAAGATTGAATCTGATCAGCTTTTAGATTTTGAAGAAATCTTGGACATATAAAAAGCAAGACCTTGATGGGTTTTTCAGCAGATAATTGAGAGCAATCATTGTCAGAGACACTACGACTGTCTTCCACATCGTTATTGTCTGGCACTGTTTTCGCAGCCTTCATCTGCTTCTTGCTAGCCACTTTGGTCTCCTTTTCAGGTCCTTTTCGCTTTCTAATCCCTTCATTGTTCTGTGTCTTTCCTTTTGAAACAATTTTCTTTCTGGGCTTCAGTTCCTCTTCTTCCTCACCATCTGACGAATCCAAACTTCGTACACTACTGACCTCCTTCCCTTTACTATGAGAATTTTTCTCAAGGCTTTTCTTCTTATCCGCATTTGAAGGCTCCAAAACTTCAGAAGAATTTAGTACCTAATAAACAACAGAAATAATTACAGGAAAGGTAGCTGTATGTCGCCTCTACAAGATAGATGATGTCAGTTGAACAACTCACCTTCTCTAATTCTTCACTAATCATTTTCTTATATGAATCAAGACTATACTTATCAAGTTTTAGATCCTCCTCCAAAAGCCGACGAAGCCCAGCCATTGTAACTTTCCTGATATAAAGCAAGTGATAGATATTTGTTAACCACCTGGACTCCCAAAAATGAACAGCAAACAAATGATTCAACTGAAAACTCAAATATATCACAAGCACATAGAAAGAGAACATCCATGCAAAATTTATATACTAGAAACAGATGTTTACAAAGAACAGTAATAGAATTAATGACAATTCAATATATGAGGTAGTATACTCAGAATTAGCTTTGACATAAGCAGCTCTTTTTTTAATAGCTTTCTTTATTGTGCTCTGACTTTGAAGTTCTTTAATTTCATCGCCTTGAGTTTCCTTGGCTTCAGATTTAGAAGTTTTATGTCCTGTCAAAAGGCCCATTACAGGTGAGTCTTCCATTTTCTCCACATCTTCAGGGTGGGATTCCTTTGCATCATTGGTAGACTGATCGGGTGATTTTTCTTCTTCTCTTTCTGTTGAAGAAACATTTTCTTTGGTTGTTTTCTCAGAGTTCTTTGTGGCATTGTCATCATCACCACCTTCCATGCACTACCATTAGGAATCGATCAAATCAGAATTAGATATCAAAATTAAGAATAACTTGGAAATCTTTTATCACTAATCAGAACTCAAAAAAGAGGAGCTAGGCACGTAAAATCATACTTAATGGTGACAATGTCAATGATATTAGTGTAAACGGAAAAAGGCGATAACCAAAATACAAAAGAAAATACCCAGATATTTCCAGCAATAAAAATGAGGAATGGCATTCAAAACTAACTTGCACAAAATTTCCCAATATAAAAATGCTATATTCTTCGAGAACTAAGTCAGAAAATTATGCCCGCGATGAAGTAATCAATGGTGCTAAAAGAAAGTAAAATTCAATCTCTCAATCTCTAGGATTCATGATAAAATATTTACCAAATCATCCAACTGAAAACAACTAAATGCAACCATTTTAAAGGTCATACTATTTGAAGTATACACCAAAAGCATATTCAATTTACATAATCATTCATGCAAGCTTTTCCAAAGTTAGCAAGAATACATACTGAAATAAGCTACAGAATCCTTGCATTATTGGCAGCACAATTGCCAAAACAAAATCATTGCATTTAGCAAAACAAAAGAAGCCACTAAGAAAATCACGCACCACATGTTAAAGAATAATTTGAATATATGGCTTCTAAATAAAAGGTCTTTGGAATCAAAACAAAAAGTTACCTCTACCAAACACTGCTTTATAAATTTCTTATGCACATCCAAAGCATGCGTCTCTAATCCCAAGTCCTTCTCTATCAATCTCCGGACCCCTTCAAATGTCAAAGAACTGCAATTCCAAACTGAAACAGTTATAAGTCATTCAAAATTCGGCAAAATAATTCAAGCTAAGACATTAATTTCAAATTTTACACAACCAAAAAAACAAAAAAGCGAATAACAGGTGGTTATAAAGAGAAGAGAGATTTGCGTGCGAGTGCGTACTCGGCTTGTTCTTTGAAGTGAGAAACGCGAGAGCTCATGGCGGCCTTAATATTGGACTCCATGCTATCGTGCGCATCGCTGTTCAAGGTCTCGTTATCCTGCGCTGCGTCTGTCATTCCTCTAATTGCTCAGGTTCGACTGTGAGTTTCGGGTGTGAGTGGGGCTTTTCTCAGTGCGAGTGAGAGAGCTATTAAGTCTACGAAGTGGGAAGAAAGAAGGGGAAATATTGAGAGAGAGGAAATGTTAGTGTATTTAAGCATCCACTGGGATCGTTGTTGTCTATACAATCAGTACCGTCGGTTTGCCGATTGTGTTTTCTGATTAACTTGGAATCCCTACGTCGCGTTCACTTCACGTGACGTTGTTGACTGAGGCTTAGACTCTTATAATTATATATTTACCCCAAATCATTGGATTAATTTCAATTTAACCCCCAAATGAAATCCAAAAGTCAAAAACTAAAACTAAAAGTACACTCTAAGATACTTACGTGGCTTTATTGCAAATACACACTTTTATGATTTTAAAAAATTTAAAATAACAATCAATAATTTAAAATTTAAAAAAAAAACACACAATTATTATCCCATCTTCCCTGCCTACATTCTCCCAAAATAACACGCAACGACAACCATCACAAACTCAAAACGACGTCAAAAAAACAACAGAAATTTCTTCAGATCGCAAGTCATGGGAGGTCACGGGCCGATAGAGGTGGCGAAGACCGTGCTGGAGGTGGCTGACGTGGCGATGACAGCAGTCGAATGTTGCCACCACCTCCACGACGACAAGTCGGTTGACGATCAGAAGACCGTGGAAATGCCTGGCTCTAGAGAAGAATTGGAGTCTCTGAAATCGGAGAATCGTCGTTTGAAGAATTTGCTCGAGCAGAACCTTAAATTGCTTCGAAATTTCTCTGAATCGCCTTGTTTAAGAAACGACTGTCCTCCCGATGTATGTATTTGTCGTTTCGGAGATTCTTAATCACTTAATTTTTGTGTTAATTCCGAAACATTAAAAAAAACAACGAATTTTTTTATCCATTTTATTAATTGAGGTCTTTAAAACTTGACTTCTATAAATTGTTCTCTATAATCATATATTAGTTTAATTGAGCTTAATTATCTTGATGTAATTAGATAAAATATTGTTTTTTTTCTTTTGTTCAATGTTAATCTTATAATCATCCATTTAATGTATTTATATGTTGAAGCTTTTATTTTATTTCGATGTAATGTGGTTAAATTAGTGTGGGAATTTATTTTGTAATTGTAGCTGTACGCTCGCCTGGTGGCTACTGTTGTTTCTGAGGATTTCTTGACTAGATTAAAATCTCTTCATCAGGCATCGTACGATGGAACGGGGAATAAGTTTCCCTTCAAGGAGGCTACAGGTCTTTGCATCCGTTGTCTATATATGTTTAGTGTTGGTTTTTTTCTTTTTTTTTGGCTACTTGATAATGACTTGTTTTAGGTACTCCATTTAGGAGACGATGTGCGTTTAGCTGAAATTTTAGTTAACATTGACCAAGAAGAGCCCAGTTGGTGGGTGTGGGTGACGGATGATATGGTTCCAAGCAAAGTTGAGGAATGGAGCGGGATCGATGATGAGAGCTATGTAGTTGTTACTGAGGAACATGTCATTAATAGCGTTGCCAACTTTATGGCTAAATGCATGCTGTCAAACCCGAAAGCTAAGGTACTGTGCTACTGAGATGTAAGTGGTGACAATTGATTGATTTGCTTTGCATAATATATCTCATGCCATTTGCTTCGTTGGAATTGCAGAATCTGGCACCAGAGGAGCTGCAGAAAAGTAAGTTTGCAGTTGAAATGTTTAACCTTGAATGCATTTCGCATTGCAATTTTCATGCACAGAATCTAATGAAAAATGTATTTTCTCCTTGTTCACATAATTTTGTCAAAATTGCTCCGGCAGACTATGCAAAGATTTAAATCATGATACTTCAACTTAATTTATGCTTTTGTGAGGAAGGAATTTGACTTATCCTTAAGTTAATCACAGTTCTTTTTATTTCCATGGTGATTACTGAACTGTGACAGAATCTGACAGGATTTGGTAGAAGAAAGATGTATATACTATGACTTATGCTTTTGGTCAACTAATGCTTGGATAGAAAATGTGAATCTTATGCTGTTTAATATGTTGTGATGTTTCTTTCTTCCTTTCTTAAGACAGTGCCTCTAATTTTTTGGTACCTTTGGACACTAGTTATCTTTTTCTTGAATCTGATGCCTGGCTACTTTTTAAAGGTTTGCTGGTTTTAACTTCAAACAAATAGCACCTTTCTCACTAATTTATGGTGAACTTTCTGGTTCTAGGTGCTGCAGTTGTGTAGCCTGGTTTAATGAATTCAATATAAAAGTATTTCAAAATATTACTCATCTTGGTAGTTTTATTTATTTGCAGCTCTATCAAAAGCTCTGGGTGGTGGGAGCAAATTGGAGAAGATATTAGATATTTGGCATGCTGGGGAGATGTTTTATTGCCTTTCCAAGTGGGGACTTGTACTGACAGGGTAAGTTTTTCCTTGGTTTCTAATAAGTGTGTATATGTTCTTCAGATTGGCCCCACCAGTTCTCTGCTGCTCTTCAAGCCAACGAGATTGAAATAAATATGGATGTAATTATGGTGATCCTAGTAATGGTGCTTTTCATATCTCCATTTCTGAAAGATAAAAGATGCAAGACAATTCCATTATGTAGGACTAGAATTGCATTACTACTGGATTCAACTATCATAATTTTTTGTCTTTAGCTAGTAGGAGCCTGCTAGATATATATATTTTCTTTTCAGATAAATTTGTGCAAGATGTTAGATGAAGTCGTTGGTTCGCAGCAAGAAAACTAGCCTCAGATACCTGAAGAGAGGGAAAAACATATGGAAAGAGAGAGGGGGACTGTGGATGTGGTGGTAGGATTTAGAAGGTTATGGTGATCCAAAGAATTTGCATCAGAAATGATGCAAAAACCAATAAGTAATTGATAAGAACGGATCTATTGAGATTGGATCTTGAAATGTCCGATGGTTTAGTAGTTTGCCAACTTGTTTTGTTTGTGTAAAAAATGGTTTATAAAATAGATAAATTAATAAGATAGTATATAAATTATAATTATTTCTGAACATTTAATATGCAAAATTTAGGAAGGAACGTATAAATATGTTATATCGGTTGAGTAAATAAGTTGAGGTTCCAGCCTGAGACCTGACTTGCCTTGCAAGTTCTATGAAATATTAACATGAAACTACTTAAATAGTATCAAGGATCTGAACCAACCTTAAACAATTAGTCCAGCTTGTATGAAAGCAGAAAGGTAAAGAATCGAATATGTGTTATCTAGTCTTTGTGATACTTTTTCCTTGATACGAATTAGTTTGGCGCAGATTGTATAAGAGTCGTGCTGTTCTGAAAGTTGCTGCAAAAGGTGTTCATATGACCAGCAAAGTTGTTCTGAGAGCTCTATGAAGGTGGCAGTTCCACTAAAATGGCAAAAATGAAATGAGTAGATATGCCAATGGAGTAGGGACTGGATTCTCAATGACTGTGGCGGGAAACTTAATAGTTCTCCCAATTGTGTCAAGTCTGTATTATTGTAAATATTGTAAAGACGTTGGCATTTGTTCCATGTTACATTAATGAACAATTATATTGATTGTTTTCAACTTCGTTCATGGTATGATGTTTGACCAATAATGAATTGTTAGTTTGCTTGCTGGAGAAGGGGATTTTGGAGTTGATATCTCAAAACCGAGACCATACAAGGCATATTTCACACCTCTATTTCTCATATCAATTTCCCATGTCTCGTGAATTAATTCCAATTTGGGAAGTACTTGTCATATTGAAAGACAGTCTGAATATGAAGATCAACTTAAGGAAAGGTTAATCTTCAGATAGATTTTTCAGAAGCAGATAAAGAATAAGAAACATACCAATTCCTTTAGACATTTTAACCTAAGTGTGCCAGAAATGATAGAATTTTGAAGTCTGTTCTGTAGGGTACAACGATTTGAAGCACTTTCTGTTCAGACCAAAATAGAATTTTAAATTCTAAAAGAAAAAATGAAGCATTTTGGAGAATAATTCCTATTGTAAACCACCGGGCCAAATCCACGAATAGAGACCTTTTAATTGTTTTCACAACCACCTAAGCGCTTTAGGCATTGAAACGCAATAGTATTCAGCTCTCCGGAAACAATCACAAATTCAAAATAATACATTAATTAAAATAATGTTACACTTTTTAAATAATATATTAAATTTTTCATCTTAAATAGTATTACTTTTAAAATTATTTATTATACTATTTCACCACTTAATAATTACTTGATATATTATTTAAATAAAAATTTTAAAATATCATTTTAATAGTGTAACATTATTCCATTAATAAAACTAGTGAATTTCTCAAGTATCTAAGAAATAGTTATATTAACCAAAAAGATTATATAAATGCCTGGATTTGCTAACTCAATCCAATCCCAATACATCTTGATTACTAATGAATATAACTGCTTCGTTGGATCCACGAATAAAAAGGTAATAAGGGTACAACACATAAATAATCAAAAATATTGTTGTAGATCGGTATAAATTAGTTCGATGGTGAGCTCAGGATTTCATGGAATTGACATCTTCTGACCTGGAAGGGCCTATTTGGTGACAAAAGCTCCTCTTTCAGCATATTCATGGGCCATGACATGCAGCACAATCACTGCCGAGAAAAATCACACACCGAAATTCTTTTCCTTCTGAAGTATAATGCCCATGTTCGGTAAAAAGTTTCAAACCATTGCTTTATACAGTATACACACCACATTAAAAAGATCAGATATTCTGTGTGCGAACTGACACTTTCAGTTACCAAAGTCTTCCCAGAGAAACAAAATGCATGAACTCCATATTTTTGCAACAAAAAGTAAGAGAGATAGAGACAGAGGACTAGCAAAACCAGTGATGTAAGTGCAACAAAATCAAATATGGAGCACAGATGATTATTGAAAAAATACATTACACCAACTGCTGCTTATACCTTCAAAGAATAAGATTATGAATCCCGAGTCTTTCTCTTTCAATTAGTTGCGGAGGCATCATCTGCTTGGACCTGACCAAATACTGACCTGTAGCATGCATAGAGCCATAATCAAAAACTAATGTAATGATGATGGAAGTATCAGTAGAGCATCACATGTCTTCAAACTTTTTCTCTTAGAGATAATAAAAAGGATGAATATTCCAAAGGGTCATACAACAGGTAATTTCTGCTTACCCTCATGTCAAGAATTTATTGTGATGCATACAAAATATGGACAAACATACAGAACAAATGTAGCCCATGTCAATTGTATTTTTATGGCAAAATCACCTGCAAGTTATACACTTCTAATTAGGTGAATTGCAATTTGTACTTACAAGAAAGGAAGAATATTTTATCAGATAAAGTTGTAGGATAAGCTGATGTAGGACATCCTTTCCCTTTCCACACATATGTTAGGTGTAAAAGGAAGGACCAGATTGTTTTTAATATCAGGATTATATTTCCTTTCTTTTAAATTGTGATTGATTATTTGACCTTTCCTTTTATGTTTGATTGATTTTTTTTTATTTTGGTAATTTATCCTTTTCCACTTAAAGGATTCATTACCGTGTTTATCTTTAATGTAGCCTATGTAAAGAGGCTTTGGAAGTACATTATTTTCCAGATTAGAATAATATTTTGGTTGTTATCATTACTATCTCCCTCATTCCTCAATTTGTTCTCCCCTTTCTCCCTAATTCTCTCCGTTTTCTCTAAATCTTTTTCTTCTTGTTTCTTTCTCTGGTTGTACATCGTAAGCATTTGTGGCATGATTAGTTAAGGTTAACTGAAGAGATAAAGGAGCGTATAGAGTAGAAATTTGGGACTACATTAGTTTCTTAAATTTAACAGCAGCACTTAAGAAGAAAAGAAAATGAGGATGAAAAGAGGAGAAAAGAAAAAAGTATGAGTAAATAGTAATTCTTGAATACCCAGAGATGTACAAACATGAGCCCACTCAAAACTACATGCGTTGTTACATTAACTGCTTTAGCTCACTTAAAAGGACCCATACACCTATTAAAACTCTTTTAAAATCTAACCCAAGCCCTTCTATTCCTTGATTCATCACATAATATGAAATTTCAAAACTTTAGTAAGGAAACAACAACTAAATAAATGGCTGCGATTAGTTTGACTTACGATGTACGGAAATCAACACCAACAGGCTTAGGAAGTTGTAAAAAGTTGCGAGAATGCAAATCAGTTCCAAAAATTGTCTGCAAGTGAAAATGACATCAAAATTAGACTATTGAAATCAGAACTAAAAACAGAACAAAGATGTTAATCAAAATTAATACAGAGGACTTTCCATTCAGATGATAGATAATAGTCATACAAGACAAGAACAAAAAACTTTTAAGCATATGTTCCATTGGCAGATTATGGATTTTCCCATTGGAAACCGCAGCTCATTTCCAATGCCAATTCCAAGGATATCAGTTTTAAGAAAACAATTATGGAATTCTTGGAATTCAAAGATCCTCTTATTCAGTTTTCATCTCACCTTTTTTTTTCCTTTTTTTTTCTTTCAACAGGGGATCCACTTTTCAATTCTTATCCAAACATTGACGTCAAAGAGACTACAAATGAATTCAAATCTATATGGACCACCAATTGACATGTTCCATCGGTGACAACCAGATTGGAAATCATAACTTTAAATTGTTTCCATAATATGAAGTTAAGGTAAATAATGTACCAAGAGATATTGAAAGAGCCCATCCAATCGTTGAGGCTTATGATGTACACCACCAGTTATGTAAGAAGCCTGTCACTCACCAATCAGGAAAGCGGATGAAGGGCAGATGCTTATGTCTCTTATAAAAAATTCCAATCATAATATGCATCCAAAGATGCATTACCTGCTGCAGGAAGGCAGAATTTTGAGCCCCTATATAACAAGAATCTGCAGGAACCTGGAAGAGCAAGCAAATTAATAATATACTTACAGTTTTAAACATGAAAATACCATGACTCCAAGTACTAATAGTAACTGCACTATTAAAAAAATCCAGATCACAAACACAACATTCTACAGCTAGTATTTGTTCTACAAGAAACAAATTCTAAACTCACTAACCTCACATGATATGTTCATGATCCTATCCAACAACTTTTTCTTTATTTGACAAACCAGGCAAACACGTTATAGAAAAGTAATTTCCAAAAGGATCCAGTAATCAGTAGTCTACTAACAATATGGTTAATATGTAATTACTTCTTTGTTTCGATGGCACATTATCTGGTGACAATAGAAAATTGAACAGAAACTAAGGACATAAATATCAAGATAAATAACAACACGAATAACTGAAAATTGGTCGATGCAAAATTGAGTGCCATAAAGCATTGAGCAGAGTATATTGCATTCATGATGGCAACATATCTGAAAATAAGTAAACCTTTCAGACTAGAAGTCAAATGCAAAACCAAAGTAACCATCAAAATGGTCGTACAGTACATACTGTTTGGGTCCATCTGGGGATCCCTGCAAGCATAAAATCTGCTCTCATATTTTAGGAACATCATCATAAAATCTTCCTCTGTGGAATTGCAACAAAATAGGGCAGGAAATTCATACTCGAGATTGCGGATGTAGCAATCCCGAATGGAAAACCCTTTGTATGTCCATTCACAGAATTAAATCAAACAACTTGGAAAGTGTATTCCAAAAAATGATAGTCCCCTCTCTTTTACACATTTCATACAAAAACTCATCGCACTATCTTGCAGATTGTATATATGTCATCACATACAATAAAAGTGCATTGAGGCAGACATTTTACAAGCCACCAAAACTATTCCCACCAGCTGACCGGATTCTTTGAAGCAACAGTCTTTCTTTTTCCTTAATAAAAAGTATAGAAAATGCAACCAAAAAAAAAAGGATTGATAACCTCACACTCACAACGTTCTCCATTTTTGTTTTGTTGAAAAAATTGTCCATGCAATCAATCCTGACAATGAGTTCAATTCTCTTAAAATTATCCCATTTCCAAAAATACAGCACAAACAAATGCTCCATAATATATAATAAAGTCATTTGGTTCCCACAACCAATCATACAACCATAAACAAACAAAGATAAAAGGATACAACAAAGAGGGGTGGATAAGGAGCCCGACCACAGGGAACAAGCAATCCTTACCTCAGGCTCTTCATTGCCAAGCTTCTGTCTTTAATCATAAAATCCTCCAAATTTTGTAACAAAGTCGCGCATAAAGCAGTCATTCTACCATTTCCGAAGCTCTGATTACTTGTTCAAAACGAATCATAAATGCAGTCACATGAATTATACCCAGTAGCAATAACCAAAACTTGGTTCAGCTGATTCATAGTCAATATTGCATTCACAAATGCAAGCACCTGTACCAAATAACGAAAATTAAAAACCTCAATCGCAATTAGGGTAAAGTTTTAATTACTAGGGATTTATAGAAAGAGAGTTGGAGAATTAGGGTTTACGTGAGTGATGAATTGAGATAAGGAGAAAGAAGAAGAGCTCCAGAAGAAAGGGTTTGTATCCAGTAACACCATCACCAGGCTAACATCATCTGCAAAACTACTATTACACAAACCAAACACTAAAGTCACTGTATTGTATTGCAATATATTGTATAATAAACAAACGTGTTAAGATTAAGACGAAGTAAGTGCAAGGGACCTGAGTAGAGCTTAGATGGAGCTGACGCCATGATTGTTAACGCAGCAACTAGTTTCTTCTTTGTTTTTCTCTTCAGATAATTTTGTTAACAACCGGGTAAATTACCAAATCACCAGTCCTCCACCACCGCCAAAACTTAAGTTACCGTCGGCGCCACCACCTCGTTACCAGTTAATACTCTTCAGGCTTCACAGAGTGTGCGCTTTCTATTTATGAAAGTTTGAATTAATTCATAGATTCCGTAGTGGTAGTTTGATTATAGGGTTATTATCATAAATACCCTTCAGATAATATTTAATTACACAAATATTTTCAATTCTTAAATTCTATCAATAATACTCATAAATTTAAAAAAAAAAATTCACCGGTACACTTTCATTAAAAATTCTCCCATAAAAATTAATGAAATAAAGTTATTAAAATAATTTTATCAATTTTAATTTTTAAAAGAAAAATCACTTAAATTACACTCAAATCCATTCATTAACGGGATTCAAATTTCATCTTCAAACTTTCTCAACAACCACAATTGCCGCCGTCAAATTTTTTATTTCCTAACTTATCCATCATACTTTATTTCAAGAACATTTGTTCTTTCTTCAACTCATTCAACCTCACTCTCATCTCCAAAATTTCAAGTTTAAGTTTTTAATTTTTCCTACTCAACGAAGCATAGTTACATTTAGAGGACATGGCAACACTTGGGATACTGTCACTCATTATCTGTAATATAAACCCATCTTTAGAATTTCTCGATAAGGCATTCTTCAAATGGAGTTGCTCGAAATAGAGGACTCTCATTGCCGTCTATATTGGAAGTCTATCATTCTACGCAGCATGATTGAAGGTTTCTTGAAAAAGTTTTTGACGGTCTATGAACTTATAGAGCTTTTTACATTCATATTCTATTAGCTTTGGATGAGATTGAGTAAGAATAAAAAAACACTGATCAAATTTGAAATACAAAAATAGAGAAGAACTGGATTAAGAAACTCTTTTTTTTTAATCTTTTGTATGATTTATTTTTTACATTGTTGAATGAGGGAATGTCCTTCTCTTTATTGAGATTATATTATAGCGAAAAACTTGGAGTTCAACATAAAACTCTAACCTCTTTGCGCAAAGGAATAACATGTTAATCAAGTAAATTAGCAAGAATCCAAAGTATAATATAAAATAGCACAATATAATCTCGTGGTTCAGCCAATTGCCTACATCCACGGTGAATTTAAGGATCCTAACCTCTCTTATTAACTTCTTAGAGATTTTATAAGGAAAATCCAATGAAGAACCTTTAAAAAGACTTAATGTTTAGTGTACACTTATTTTATTACAAATAATGAACACTCAAACGACGGTTTCACCCTAACGCACACAAACACTTAATGTCTACCCAGTTCTTCTCATCTCTTAGAATCTCTCTTAATACTTAATCTCAACTAAAGGGTTTACAAGTGTTTATATATAGATTATTTCGTACCTACTAATCATATTCCTTATTAGAGTAAGAGTCATCTTATTTTGGAAGTTCAAAACTTCTCAAAACTCGAATACCAAATTAAAACTGACTTCTTAACGCTTTTAACACCGCGACGCTAGCCATTGTCGCGCCCATCACTACAGTGCTGGAGACCCAGCACCATGGCGCTAGGCTTCTGTGCTGGGCGCTGCAGCGTTCAGCCTTGATGCCCTCTCCGCGTGTTTTTTTTCGCATCTTTGAGTACCGTTTCACTTCTCCTTTCGTGTCCCACACGTCCTAAACTTTCCCGTACGTGTCTCACATATTCTAAACTTCTAGTGACATTCCTTTTTGGTATTTATTTCAATTTTTATTTAACCGAAATTATTTACTAAAATTTTAATATATACAAAGAAAGTAGTAAGAATAGAAAATATAAAACCTAAAAAAATATAATTAAATAAAAGCTCAAAGAACAATATTAAAATCAAATTATTTATCCATTATTAAAAATTTAAGAATCATTTGGTAATAGAAGCAATGAACCCCACCTTTAGCCATCCGGAATTATGATAAAAGATAATGGTTGGAGAAATTATAATGAAAGATAATGGTTGATATTTTTCTTGTTACAGAAGCGCCGAACGCGTATCTGTTGATGAGAAAGACGATCATGTGCCTCGAGTGCTTTTCTTGTTTTAGATTTTCTTTTCTTTTATTTAATACTTCAATAGAATATTATTTAAAATAAAGATATTGAACACGTACCCCAAGTGCAGGGGTAATTTAAATATTTTATATTTATTAACATAGAATTTGTTAATTTTTTACGAAAATTTCTCTAACAAAAATGGATTAGAATTTTTTCGAACTTTTAGATATTATTAATAAATTTTGAAATTTATGAATATTTATTTAATTAAACTTTACTTCAGAGGTATGAATAATAACCCTCCTTCGATTATTTAATAAATTAGTTCTATAATTTTTTTTTTTTTAATTTCATTCCTTTTTATTATAGAAGAAAATTAATAAAAAGTTTTCAGCTCTCTCTTTATCATCTCGTGCCAGATGCAAGAAAGGATGAGCCCTTTTTCCTTCTCACAAACCACAAGAGCTTCGTCTATCAATGAACAGCAGATTGACGGAGCTCTTGGCATTGCTTTGTTTTTCTCTCATTTTATATCAGCGAGTTCCGATCATTTTGTTCGAAATTTCTTCGTTTATACTGAACCGCTTGACATATACATCGCATATCCTGAATCAAGTAAAGACTTTGAGTTTTTAGCAAGTCACTGTTACATTTATTTCATCAAAATTTTATAATTTTTTAACGATATCTTTTAAGTGGTAACTAATTTAAAATGTTGAACAACAAAATTTTATTTTAAAAAAATACTATCATTATAGGAATGTACACGCGAAATATAATATAATGAATGGAACTATTTAAATTCCTCAAAACATCCTCAAAACTCACTTTTTCTGTGTAGCTAATGTGATATTTAATATGATTATTATTAATTGATGTTAAAATATTTATAACATAAATTATTATTATTATTATATAAAATAAATCGATTTAAGAAAATAAAAAGAAATTAGTCGTATGTTATTTGTAAACTTATTTTAAAAATACATTTAATATACACTCATTTTCTTAAACTCAAAAATTTTAATTTGTATTCATTATGCTTCCACATAAATTAACTTTCGAGTGTGGAATTTAACACGGTTATTTTTTTTTTATTGTGTGGACTAATTTTATCTTGAAGACTAGAAATTATCTCCAAAATACTTGGCTTTTTAAGTCCAAACATCAATCTAGTCTGGATTTCGTCTTTGATGGCTAAATATATCAATACTGAAGAAGCCGATCAAATCACCCACCGGTGGGTTCACTTGATATCCAAAAATTCGTCTAAATTATTATTTTAAATAATTTGTTGAACAATTATTAAATAATAAAATAAAATAAAATAATTTTAAAAATTATACAATTTCACTGCTCAATAATTATTTACATATTAATTTAAAATAAAATTTTAAAAATAAAATTTTAAAAATAAAATTTTAAAAATATAACATTACTCTTCAAATAATATACACGAGGGAATGAGATTGTCTGAACTGGCAATAAGTTCTAGCCTTGCCGCTTTGCTCAGATACAGACCAAGTGACACACCAAATAAATGCGATCAAATCTGGTCCAGAGTAATAAGAGAATAATTCCAAAGAAAAATTGATACATAAACAAAATAATAAACCCAAGTTTTGAGGAATAAGATTTAATAATTTTTCCCTTATAGCAGTTGGTAAACAATAATCTTATATGTAAATTTCAGAGAGTTGAGAAGTCATCTCTAACAAAGCCAGTTATGCTGCAAAACCTGGACTTAAATTATGGGACGGAGAGCATGCAAAGTACAACGAAGTTATCAAAGAATGATGTAATTGCAGAAACCACAATTATGCAGATCCTCGACCACAATGCAGGCCAGGCCAGCCAACTCCCCAAAATCCATATAATAACAAGGGAACTGCCCCATGCCTCTGAGTTCATAATCACGCAAATGATTAGAATAAAATAAATGTTGCAATTAAAAGAAATCCCCTGGTTCACCAAGTGTTTCACAGGCATAAATAGACAGGTTACATACAACAGAAAAGTGGGACTGGTTAAAAAACCAAGCAACCACGCAGCAAAACTGCTATCTAGGCAAACGGTTGGGTTGACAAGCAAAATCACAACGAAATTGACATCATGAAGTAAACAAACAAATGTAACATAAATGCCGCGGGAATAGTGGTTAACGAATTCACTGGGGAGCAAGCGGCAGAAACACTCCCACTAGGACCATTTGCAGGGGGTAAACCAGGGAGCGAACCAGATGATGGTATCACAGAAGATTTGGGCGTTGTTGTTGTGACACCATCTGACTGAGGTGCAGGTGCTGGAGCAAGGAACGAATCTCTAATTACGGTTGTAGGTGGAGCTATAAGAGGAGGAAATTGCTGGGGTCCTGCACCATTTACCAAACCAATTCAAAAAGAAAAAGAAAAATTACAAAACATTTAAGTAGTGATCATTAATGGAAATGAAATTGTGACTTAAAGTTTTCAGCTCCTAAACTCATCAGTTTATCAGGTACATTGAAATTGTCATAAATATATAATGGTGATAATGCATGAAAAGAAAAACTTCATTGATTTCTAAAGGAAACCTTATTCATGCATATCATCTTTCCAAAAACTGTTTATGTCTACATCCTAGTAACAAGCCCACAACTATTGCATGCAAAAACATTACTGTTTTCACCAAAAAAACAGGTGAAAAATATATCTATTTAAGTCTTTCATGTGGGTTATTGAAAATATCAATTTTGCAAGCAAAGTGAAACAACGGAACCCTAAAAGAGTGAACTCCATCATCATGCACCTTCCAAAAGATCCACAGACAAAATACCATTTGTCAAATTTTTACCTGGGCATCGAGGCTGAAGAGATGTAGACAGCCTGCAGGAATAGAAGATTTCAAGGGTTGAGCCATTAGGCAAGTCTAACATTCAAGATAAACACTAACAAAACATCAAGTTAAGAAGAAAAATCATACGTAGTGATAATGGTGCCATTGACGAAACCACCATAACTACATGAAGAGACCTTACACCCAGCACTACTTGGTTGCGCCGTAACATTTCCAAGCATGAGGTTACTTTTTTTACATTGCATGCTAGAGCAAGAAACTGCCAGTGAAGCAGGTTCACAGTACAAACTGTATGAAATTGATAACAAAATTAATCAGCACCAGACTGCTAAATGTAAAGATGGGCCAAAAGAAAAGGCCATTATGCCTAAACCAAAATGCAAGCAATAAGACTTGTTCATTTACTTGCGATTCCCTGGCCCACAGCTGCATTGCACACAGTGGCTAGCTGTGATGGCATAGCTGCCATTTGGGACAATCAAGCCATGATCCGAAGCATATCTAGGAAAATTAGATGCGCAAGCTGCAATTCAAGGAAAGAGGTAAACTAAACAACTTTCATCAAGCAAAACTGTGAAATAATTATTTAATGCTAAAACACCCAGTCAGCATATAGGCATTAGCTAGAGTTGACTTCAAATTATCACCTTCCCAAACTACCAGACATTGTCTTGCAAACTAAATGCTCCAAACGGAGCTGAAACATTATGAAAGAACCACAACCACAAAACATAAAAGCATACTAAAAAAACAAAAAATTATGTCAATTTTACATCAAAATAAAAACAGGCACTAGCTTTGAGCCTTCAAACTAGTGTTCATCAACCAGAATTGGTATGTAAAATTATTTGGCACTTCGTTTATCATGTCAAAATCATCACAAATAATAACTCAGCGTGAAAGCTATCTCCAAATTCAACATCACCTAACACTTCAAAGAAGTCAGCATCAACAATACAAAACGCCACAAAAGAAAAGCTACCTGACAACGGAGCAGAGAGAATATCACCAGCCTTAATGGCCGTACTCCCCATGGCATTAACATTCATCAAATCCGTAAGCGTGGTCCTGTACCTCGCCGCAATTCCTGCAAGAGTGTCCACATCTTTCACCACATAGCTCAAATAAACAGCCGGCAACGAATTATCCGTCCCATTAAAGCAAGTACAAGGCAGCGGCACAAGCAAGCTCACCCCGACATCCAAAACATCCGGGTCCTGTATCCCATTAGCCTCCTGCAACTGATCCGCCGAGACCAGACCCGAGTAAACCTGCCCCGCAATAGACGCCAGCGAGTCTGAGGGCCGAGTCTTATAGTGAGTCGACACGGATTTGCGAATTCCGTCGACGCACGAGCACGTGACGGGGATTTTCAAAAAGAGCTGCGATGGAAGAATGTGATTCTCGACGTCGGGGTAAGAAATGTCGATGGCGTTGGCAGTGAGAATAGAAACAGGGTCGACGTTGAAAAGAGAGCCGACTTCGGATACCTTGAGGTCGGTGTAAAGCGTGTAGCCAAGCAATGCGTTGCAAGAATCGGAATTCGAGCAAGGCTCGATTGTTGATTTGGCTGTAGCTAAAGCTACTACATTGGTTAGGACTAAAAAGAAGTGAAGAACGGTTTTAGCATCATGTTTCGGCATTTTGGGTGAGTTGAATTTTAGGGTTTTAGGGGTTGAGTTCTTGGTTTCGCTTCGTTTTGGGGACCGGAGGATGAGGTGAGGGAGGAGGGAAGAGGAAAGTTGCTTAGTGAGCGGTGAGAGCTGGAGGAGGAGACAAATGTGTTGCATATAGTGAGCAGACATTAGTCAGATTCTCTCGATCTTTGAGTCCGGAGCGTAGACATACACTTTTTCATTTGGACTAATTTGTCCTTTTCCAATTTTTTTCTTACTCTCTTTTGTAAATTGATCTTGGGGACTCGCAACGGAGACGTTATGTATAAGATGGGAATAAATGGTAACACTAGATTGTCGGATTTGCCCCTCTTATTTTCTTAACTTTTTAAGGTTATTAAGATCATATTTGTAAATTAACAAATATTTCAATTTGATAATCAATTTTAATCTCAATTCTAATCCCTATAAAACCATTATGAATATAACAATTATGTTACAATTATGTTAACATGGGGTGTGAGAAGTGAGGAGGAAAAATAATATGTTTGAAAGAAAAATTATTTCATTTTATATAAATACATATTGTATGCGAGATATTATACATATATTGTGATTTTGGTGCTATCCATTAATTATTCAATTTAAAATGTGTTACAATCTTGTTTAAAAATAATTTAAATCGTTTACCTTTTACTCATACAAAAATGTATTCAAAGCGGAAATTACAATATTTTAAATTTCAATAATCAAAATATTATTTTGTCAGTGTTGTGCCACTGTTGTTGGAGTGAGGACATAGTGGTAATTTAGTTGATTAACTTTACAGATTTAGGAGCATCCAGTTGACCCACTCACTTCTATTTCAGTTTCTTTTCAGACATGGAGGGAAAGAATTTCGGGTCTTTCTTTGTGTTTCGGACAATAAAACAGATGGCCCACGCGAAATTGGAGCGCGTCTATTGCACTACTCTTCTTGACTATTGTGAGACTCTGGTCGCGTGCTACCACCTGGTTGTAAAGCTCGATGGTCGGTCGAGCGGCCCAGATTGGTCCAACCATCGAGACACTTTTTTGGCAGGAGAAGTTTAATATATCTAACCAAAATTGAGAATTTAATTAACGGGAATTATCAATGGTTTTAAGTTTTTGACACTACCAACAAAAAAAACAGTTTTTTTATACAATTTTTTTAATTTTAAAATTAGTGTTTCATTAACAATCAAAATGAAATAAAAATAATAACATAAATTTTTAATTAATATTTTTTTCTCTCCTCTCCTAACTTTGTTCCCTTTTCAACATAATTTCCTATTTTTTCTCATCTACACTTTAAAAAACTATTCTTTTTCTGAAAAAAAAATACACACGAAGAAATTAAAAAAAACAAAACTAGATGAATTAGGTGGTGCTTTTTTACTTTTTTTTATAAAAAAAAGAAAGAAAGTAACAGTGACTTCAAAATATAAGCAAGGATAGAGATGGAGAAAAAATTCGAGACAGTAAATAAGAAGAAACTTAATTTTGAGGATATGATTAAATGAGATGAGAGAAAATTAATTACTTAATTATTATTTTTAATCCATGTCACTAACCCATTTAATCTTTGGCCCTATATAAACTCTAAATTTAATGACTAATAAATTGTGTTCAAACTTATATAAAGTTGAGAGGCCATTGATTCTTTCCCTTTATAAATTATAATGATTCACGAGAATTACATAATAAAATCCAGATAAAAAGGAATAAGAGGACAAGTTACTGATATTAGTTAATTGATTACTTATGCCAATGGTCAATAATAAAATCTTCACGAATCTTTCTTTAGACAGCGGATTAATTACTTTCAACTCGAATGTCAAATTTGATGATCAACATCAAATTTTGAATCTTTTTGGTTTAGACTGATTGATATTTGTCTATTTGTCTCGTAATAAAATACTTGGGACTCCCAGATTAGTAAGAATAGGAGTGAGATATTTTTTCTTTTGTTAAAGAGGGATTGTGGAAATGATTACAACTTTGGAACCATTTAATATTTGTTTCAATTGGAGGCAAAGAAATTCTCGTAAAATTTGTAGCTCAAGCTATTCCCACTTTTAATTTTTAGTGTATTTCAATTTCCTCTCTCGATATGTCATGATTTTATGTAGCATGGTTCGATATTCTGGTGGGTTATAAGTTTAAGGAAGAAATAAGATTCACTAGTTATCATGGGATTTTCTGTGTCTGACCAAAAAGGAAGGTGGTTTACTGGTTTAGGTTTTCGAGACTTTCAATGTTTTAACTTGGCACTTTGTGGCTAAGCAAAAATGGCGCGTCTTCACTAGCCCTTCTTCCTTAGCAGCTCACATTTCAAAGAACAAGTGTTTCCCTTATTGTTCATGCAGTGGTTAAGCCTTGTCAGCATTTTCTTTGGCGAATTCTTATTTAGATTAGACAATTACTCAAGTTGGGTGCCGGATTCACCAATATGGCATCATCGTCCTCGGGGGTATTTATAAAGCTCGCTCCGGCTACCAAGTTGCCAACAATTTAAGCGAAACTCGAATTCTGATTCATGAAATCCTTTATTCTCGTGGTGGACTGCTCTTTGGACCTTTGTTTACCGCCTAAGGTGAAACTTTTTTTATGGCGAGCATTTTTTTTGGACATTCTCCCAACTTCGACGGAACTTGCAATATCACCATGTTGTCATATCCCTTTTGTGTAGTCGTTGTGGAGATCGTGAGGAAACAACTATATATGCAAGCTCTTGTTCATTACTTATTTTTTCTAACACTGCAAACTAGTCAATTTAAGTATTTATCTTCAACTCAAGAGCATCGGTTTAGGGCTTTTATGCTCTCAGCACATTACACCATTGACAAGGAAACTTTTGAAATTTTGTGCGTGTTGCTTTGGAATTGTTGGAGGGAACAAAACACTTGGATTTTTGAAGGTTCAACCTGAACCAGTGATAAAATATTGGTTGAAATCGGTACTTTATTTTTAAACTGCTTTTCAAGACCTGTAGCAGAAGCTACATGCCCCTTCTCCTTCGTTGCCTACTGTCTTTCTCCCATGGACTGATGGACATCACCGTCTCTGAACAAATTAGAGATGAATGTTGATGCTGCTGTCAAGCTATGGCATCCATACTTGTAGATTATATAGGCCGAAGGATACTGGACGCCTGTCATGATGATTTAAATAGAATTCTGCACATTTCCTTTTTTTGTTACATTTATTATTAGTTTCCTTAAATTTTGGATCCAAGACAACGTGTACATTGTGTATAATACTCGTGTAATATTAATTGTATAAATAGGTGTGTTGTATTGAGAATTAAATGTATAATAAAATAATATTTTTTAAATTCAGAGAATATTTGAAATTTTTCTTTCTTGCTCTGCTTTTGCTTATTTTCTTTATAATCAAATAGACTAAAGAATTCTTTCATGGTATCAGAGTCATGTGTCACGCCCTAAGTATTCTCAAACAATGATTCAAATATTTGACGCGCGACAAGACCACCAAGGGAGTATTTAGTCCATTTTGAGTTAAATGAGCTAGAGCTTTTAGAAGGCCCAATAGAGTTGGATTGAAGCCACATTATTGTGGTAGGTGGGAGAATAATATAGAAAATGCATATTCATTGGGATATACTTTTGGTAGTTGACATATTTAAAATATTCCTTAGGATATTCTCCTCTTTAGATATGGACCATTGGATTAGAGTTAATCTAAGCCGTCCATTGTAAATAGTTTTAGCTATAAATAGGTGGAGTTCTCATTTGAGAAACAATCCTCCAAATATTTCAAATTGTAGAAATACTCATAGCTTATAATTCTATAGCTTTGTAATTCTCTCTTTAGTAATAATATACGAGATCATTCTCTCAAACACTTGGTGTGCACTCTTCTTCATCTCTTTCTTTGATTATTTGGGTCTTATAGGCTGCTTAGCGCTTGAAGAGTGTCTAAGGCCGCGCGGGTTCGAGAAATCAATCCGTGACACATGGCTCACGCAAACATCTCAAATACAAATCTGCTATCTACAAATCTAAACACAAACTCAACAACATTCAATTCTTTTCCATCCATAGTAAAACTAATTAGAACAAATTACTCCATCTGAAAATCACAAGTCTTAACTGCAATCAGAGGAAATCGATTAAAAAATTTCATCAATGGCAACAAAATCGTTCCTAATCAATTATTCAGAGCTGGTAATGCAGAACAAAGAACAAATCTAATTAAGAATCCAGAATATGAAGCATAGATACACCAAGATCAGCTGTTACTGAGCTAGTTATTTTCAACAATCAGTAACATAATATTATGCTTGATAATTGACAGCACAACTTCAAGAGAACTTTGGATCTCAGTAGAGAAGTAGTTTGTAAGTGAATCCAAGGCTCGATCCTTACAAATAAAACGATAGTTGACAATGATAAATAAAGGTAATATGACAATGTCAGATTATTTTTTAAAA
This sequence comes from Ailanthus altissimus, assembly GCA_946807835.1. NCBI lineage: Eukaryota > Viridiplantae > Streptophyta > Magnoliopsida > Sapindales > Simaroubaceae > Ailanthus > Ailanthus altissimus. The sequence continues at coordinate 13,560,500 of OX327699.1, read as the reverse complement.
GTCAAGAATCTAGTTGATGAACTTGCTCTGATGTTTAATTGAAGATGATGAGTTCATTGAATACATGATATCTAGAATAGGACCTGAATATGATTCAACTATAGTTTTGATCATAAGCAAATTAGGTTCTATTAGTTTGAACGAAGCCTACTTGATGTTGTTGACTCAAGAAAACAAAATCATGCACAACTTAGGGAACAAAACTGGTAATCAAGATTATTCAGCTAATTTTGTTCAGAAAACTCAGAAGAGATAAGCATTTAATGGTGGATTTTATAACAATAACTTCAAGAATGACTATTGTAGTAACCAATATCTACAACCAGTAAAAATATGTATTTATATATATATATATACATATTTTATTTGTATGTGGTTGATACTTAATTTTTATATTATATTATTATTAGTAGTGTTTGTGTAGGTTAGGAACATACTATTAGTATTGAGTTTATTTACAAGACTTTAGATTTATTTTAGGGATCAAATTGTAATACTTTGAAAGTTTTATGGGCAAACTCATAAATACTAAAAATTAGTCTCTTAGTATAAAAATATACTTTTGAAACCCTAAATTACTCATTTTTGGGTCGAGCTATCCCTTTAGAGAGAGAGAAGAGAGAAATAGAGGGGAGAGAAAGAGAAGAAAAAAAAAGAATAAATTGAAATTTTGGATTTTAAGAGGTATATCACAATTATTTATCAATTTATTGGTGTTAATTAAGTTAATTTCTTTAAGTTTTGATTTCTGAAAATATGTATAATTGAGGATTTGATGTGTATTTTGTAAGATCTTGTGAGAATTGATGATGATCTATGTAGATAGCTTGATAAATCATAATGAATTGTAGAATTTCTGCTTGATAATCTCTTGATCTAAGAATTTTATAAATTGTTGTGATTCGATTATGGTTTTAAATTTTGAGTATATGAAATTAAACATGTTTAGGATCATCTGAGACTTTAAATCGATTGAAAATTTCAGAAATTAAATTTATTGTGAATTTACCAAAATGACCCTAAAATTTCCTATGTGAACAATATGATACAGTGGAAAATAATTTTTGGCCTGCTGAATGATCTTAAAAAATTATGAATTTATGAAATATGATAATTTTATATGTCTAATATGATATAATCAGAATTAAGAATTTAGATCAATGTGGTTAAATTGTTATGATTTTCTAAAAAGTGTCAGCTCATTACAGTATTTGATTAACAGATTTTTAAAGCTATAGAATAAAATAGTTTTAAAATACTTTTGACAGTGATTTTGAAGTAAAATATTTATCATGGATTGAGATATGTGTTGAGAGTAATTATGTAGTATTTTTATAATTTTTGAGTTAGTATATAATTTTATAAAATTGGAAGATTGAATACTATTCAGTAAGTATCTTGATCCTATCAAGTTAGTAGTTTAGATTCGATGGTGTTTATGGAATAGATTGTGTAGGAATTATGATATAATTTTCATATATAAGAAGGATATATAAGTTAAGAATGATGTATTCTGATTTTGGAGTAGTTGGATATCATTTGATATATAAGAAAATTTTGTTAAATGTAAGTGGTCAGAATGACATATTTTGAGAAACTGAGTAATTAGACCAATTTGATGTGATAAGTGCAATATGTGTATTTTTGTAAGCTAGTTAAATTGTTTTGTATGAATGTTAAGGCTCATGAAAAGATTAATCTCCATTGATAGGTTAAGGAGATTTAAGCTTTGTAGCTGAAAGTGCTAAGAGGTAAGTATACTAGACTTTTTACTGAAATCATAATAAACATAGTAATTGTTTTGTATTATTTTGTAAATGTGGTTAAGAATATGTTTATGTTATGTCAAAGTATATTTTGATATAAAATGTGAAGATATATATTTATGAATGTGAGCATGGACATACATGACATATATGTATTTTTGAAAGTGAGCTTTCAAAGTGAAATGTGTATAACAAAGAGAGCTTTTGAAGTGTAATATGTCCATGAGAAATATTTTGTGTTTTGAGGGTACTTGAACTCACTGTTAACTTAGTAAACATTTTATGTGATTTTGTGGAGCCTTTATGTGTGGCATTTCCTTCGGGATTGGTATATGTTATGTGTTCCGTATGTAGGGAGGATCCTATTGGTACCTAAAGGAAGAGTGAGTCATCACATTCGTGTGGTGGCGTATTGGTGCATGTGTAATTTAAAACCTCACTTGTACTATTCCTCTCATACGGTATGTCACATACGAGTGACATTTGGCTCATTATGTGATATGTGATATGTAAGTCCTACTAAGTAGTAGTTGAGTAATGATATTCATATTATATATTTTGAAAGAACGTAAGCGCTTACATGATATGTGATTTGATAAGATTATGATTTTGATTGATCACAACATATCATACATATGCATTGTGTACATACATGTATTTGTATTTGATATATGAAAAATAAGTATGCTTACTGAGTTTTATACTCATTATAGTTTATGGTGATTTCAGGTAAATAAGGTACATGTGTGCTTAGCAGATTTGACAAGGCTTCTGCTGTTCCTTGGGTTCCCTAAGTTGTTAGGTTGCTAAGTGTTTCATTTGGGGACACGTGGGATAAGATATTTGATTTGTCCCTATTGAATAAATACTTATGTATTATTTTATTGTGTGTGGTTGGATTTAGTTTAAGTTTCACCAAGTGTAGTAATGGATTGATTTTAAGTAAGAATTTGCAATAAATATATTCTGGGCTTCCGGTAACAAAGTTGCTACTGATGACGTAGTAGAGTGTTAATCTCTAAGAAAACTCTGCGTATCTCCGGTTTACTAATTGTCCCAGTCATAATTCAATTGCTATAATTCTGAAAGAAATTAAAATGAATGTGCTTAGAAATATTATTAAATGAATGTAAGTGATGTCGTGTGTCAGATCTTTTGGGTCTGGGGCGTGACAACTATAGTAAAAAGGAGAGTGATTACAATTTATGGCATAAAAGACTTGGTCACCCAAGTCCCCACACTTTCAAGAATGTAATGCATAATTGTAATCTTCTATTTAACAATAATGAAAAATACAAACCAATGTTTTGTGACTCATGTCAACTTGGTAAACTACATAGACTCCATTTTTCTTGTACTACTATAAAATCAAAACAACCTCTAAATCTTATATATTCAGATGTATAGGGTCTCTCATCTACTGAAACTAGAGAGAACTTCAAATACTACATTAGTTTTCTAGATGATTATTCAAGGTACACTTGGATTTTCCCTATGAAACTAAAGTCTGAATCTCTAAATATCTTCAAACAGTTCAAAAATCAGATTGAAAGGCAGTTTGATAGGAATATAAAGATACTGCAATCTGATTGGGGGGTGAGTTCAGGATCTTCAAACCATATCTTGAACAAGAAGGAATAATATTTAGACACTCATGCCCTCATACACACCATCAAAATGGTGTGGTAGAAAGGAAACATAGATATATCTCAGAAATGGGACTCACACTCCTTGCTCAAGCATCCACGCCACTCACCTTCTAGTGGGAAGCATTTCATACTGCCACCTATCTCATAAATAGATATCCAACAACTGTTCTCAACAACAAATCTCTATTTGAACTTATACACTCGTATAAACTAGATTATTCTTTCCTTAAAACTTTTGGCTGTGCATGTTTTCCTTTTCTAAGACCATATCAACAAAACAAATTAAGCTTTCATTCAGCTAAATGTACCTTTATTGGATACAACCCACATCACAAAGGATACAAATGTCTGCATACTTCAGGAAAGGTTTACATTGCTAGACATGTGACCTTTAATGAAGAATGCTTTCCCTATGCAGAAACACATCAACATCAGCTCTTCAAAAGCTCAGAAATAGATCTTGAAGAATACATCAACCTTTGTACTTCAAATCCTTTCTTTTTCCCATCATATACTCAGAATAGAGGCTCTGACAATGTAACTCCTTCAGCAGCAACTACAAATTCTGTACTCTATCCAGAGGAGCAAAATCATGTAAATGTTCCCTTTATCATTCCTCTCACCACACACCACATACAAACTTCTCTTAACACACAACATTCACCTCTGTCAGAAACCTTAAATCAGTTAAGGTCACATATACATTCTTTACATCCAATGCATACTCGATCAAAATCTGGTATTTATAAGCCTAAATTATTTTTGAGTCAAACCAATAATACAAATTCAGAACCTGTGACAGTAACAGAAGTCATGCAAGATAAGAAATGGTTATTGGTAATGCAAGAAGAGTACTCAACTTTCATAAATAATGGCATATGGTCTTTAGTACCAGCATCAGAAGCAACTAAATTGGTTGACATCAAGTGGATTTTCAAGACTAAATATAACTCAGATGGATCTATCTCAAAATATAAAGTTAAGTTGGTGGCTAAGGGTTTCTCTCAAACACCAGGCTTAGATTATATGGAAACCTTCAGTCCAGTGATCAAGGCCTCCACAGTAAAAGTAGTTTTAAGTCTTGCAGTGATGTATCATTGGCAAATTCGACAAATTGATGTGAATAATGCGTTTCTTAATGGATCCTTGACTGAGATAATGTATATGAGAGAGCCAGAGGGTTCTGTTGATTCCCAAAAGCCAACATATGTATGCAAGCTTCATAAAGCCCTATATAGCTTAAAACAAGCTCTAAGAGCTTGGTTTGACAAGCTCAAAACAGCATTATTGCAGTGGGGATTTCAGAATTGCAGGTCAGATACCTTACTGTTTATCAAAAAGCTCAATGGAAATATTATTCTGGTTTTGGTCTATGTTGATGACATTTTAGTAACTGGTAATGATGCCATCTTATTAGAAGAGTTCATCAAGTGTCTTGATACTACTTTTGCTCTCAAAGACTTGGGCTACTTTAATTACTTTCTGAGCATCAAAGTCACTCGTACACAATCTGGACTCCACTTGAATCAATCCAAGTACATTCAAGACATATTAATGAGAGCCAACATGTCAAATTATAATAGTTGTGATGTTCCTATCAGTACAGGTCAAAAGCTTCTTAAGTCCAATGATGATGTCTTTGATAATCCTTTCCTTTACAGAAGCATTGTGGGTGCACTTCAGTATGCTACACTGAGCAGACCAGAGATCTCATTTGCTGTGCATAAATTGAGTCAGTTTTTATCAAATCCATTAAATCATCATTGGCAAGCTTGTAAGAAGGTTTTGAGATACCTTCAAGGCACTTTAGATTATAGGGTTGAGTTTGTTGATTCCGGGAGTAAAACTTTAGAAGACTATATTGATGCTGATTGGGTAAATGACCCCAATGACAGAAGATCAGTAAGTGGATTTTGTATATTTCTTTGTGATAATTTAGTTTCTTAGTCCAACAAGAAATAAAATATAGTGTCTCGATTTAGTACCAAGGCTGAATATCGAGCCTTAGCTTCAGGGTGTACAGAATTGCTATGGATCACTTCACTGCTTGAAGAACTTCATGATAAACCATCCGATACACTTATTATGTGGTGTGACAATCAGAGTGCTTAATCTCTTGCACTAAATCCTGTATTTCATTCTCGGACCAAATATATTAAGCTCGATGTGCATTTCATTCACGAAAAAATTGCAGCAGGTCAAGTGAAGGTTCGCTATGTACCAAGCATTGATCAGGTGGCTGACATCCTGACTAAGCCTCTTCCCTTTTCCAGATTTGCTACACTTCGATCCAAACTCAAGGTTGTCTTCTACCCTTGAGTTTGCAGAGGGGGTGTTAGATTATATAGGCTGAAGGATACTGGACATCTGTCGTGATGATTCAGAAGCACAAATGTGCAGAAGCATATGCAAAAGCATTATAATAGAATTCTGCACATTTTCCTTTTCTGTTACATTTATTGTTAATTTTTTTAATTTTCGAATCCAAGGCCACGTGTACATTTTATGTAATACTACTTGTATAAATAGGTGTGTTGTATTAAAAATTAAATGTGCAATAAAATAATATTTTCTAAATTCGGAGAATATTTAAAACTTTTCTTTCTTGCTCTCTGCTTTTACTTATTTTCTTTACAACCAAACAAACCAAAGAATTCTTTCATATACATATTATAGAGTTAATAGTTTGTTAGTATTTTAACTCCTATAATTTATTTAAAAAATATATTAAATATTAAGATTAATAATATTTTCATTGATCTTATGGTTAGTGATATTTAATTATTTGTTAAACTTATATTCTTAATATTTATACAACTTAAAACTCTACTTTTAATAAAGTAAAATTTTATTAAAAAAATACTAATATAGAAATCTCTTAAATTAATTCAAATAAATAATTTATCTTTTTTTTAAAATAAGTTGGTTTAATGACATAGAGTTGTTATTCAAAACAGTCATGGAGTGATGATTTTAGCTGCTTGAAAGTCCATTTTGGGTTCTTGTGCTACTTTTATTAGAATGCGGTGCACTTCACGTCGGTCTTTCAACTCTTACAACAATTTCATATTCAATGTTAAGTGATAGAAACGGATTACAACAATATTATCTTTCTCCTCCAACAAAAATTCTCCTTTCTCGTAGATACTTTCATAGTTATGGGTATTTTTTCGAGCTGTTAAATTTTTCTTCGAATATTTAAGTTTCTGCTATCATATCAATAGAGTAGCGAATGGTTTTGCTTATCTTTTGACGAAATATGCTTTATTAATCATGCTTTAATTATATGGGATTCTTCTACTCCCTTATTTCTTTCACATGCTGTAAGACATTTTTTTTTAATGCAATAATAATCTCTCTTCCTTTAAAAAAAATAAAAGAAAAAACCTTAAGCCGTTTTCATTTTAAATCACTTCCCTTGTGAAATTTAAATTTGGTCAAGGCATTTATTTATGTTGGAAAGCAAGATGACTTATGTACTAAGGGAGCAGCAGGATTTCTGCCTTCCAAGTCAGCAAGTGATAATTCAAGAGAAGCAGATAATTCTTGATAGGATTGCAGATTAAATATGACTCTGTAATAAAGCTACTTAAAGATAGAAGGGTCGTATAATTAGAATAGAATTACTTTAGTTAATACTTATCTCTTATCTAAAACTGTGTATATAATTCATCTTTGATGTAACATCTAAATATACGAAATACAGTGAACCACATTTCCAGATTATGTTGTTTTCTATATTGGTATCAGAGCTTCAAAATCCTGAGTTTAAGTATGGCCCATCAAGATTTAGCAGCAATTTCTGGTCTTGATATCTTCATCACAGAGAAAACATCTGGACAATTTGGAGTTGTCTCACTCACAAACAACTTCACCACATTGAAACTAAATAGACACAACTATCTTATATGGAAGTCACAAATACTTCCTGCCATTCCTGGACATGATCTCGAAGGGTACATTGATGGCACTAATAAGAAACCAGACTCAGTGCTGATTATAAATGAAAGGGAAGACAACATTATCACAACACCAAATCATGTTTATCAGCCCTGGTCAAAGCAGGATCAATTACTTCTCATTTGGTTGCTTTCTACAATGACAGAAAAGCATCTTAGGCACTGTGAACAACTGTGGAACATCCTTTGAACTTTGGATAGCAATTGAGAAGCTGTTCTCATCCTCGTCCAAAGCAAGAGTACTCCAACTTCATATGCAACTGCAGACCACCAAAAAGGGAGGTTTATTCGTCAATGAATACTTCACAAAGATGAAAATAATTGCATACTATCTTGCAGCATCTGAAAATCCAGTAAGTGATGATGATCTTATCCTTTATATTTTGGCTGGTTTTGGTGCTGAATTTGATCTATAGTTGTTAATATCACCTCAAGAAATGAACTCCCTTCCTTACAAGAGGTTTATGCAATGTTGCTAAACCAAGAAAGTAGAATTGATCAAATGTCTAATTTGACAAGTTCTAATGTGTAAGCAAATGCTGCCATCCTAGAAAATTCCTTTGCATATTTTGCTCATGGTTCAGGACAAAAGAAAAACAATTGAGACATAGGAGGATACTTCAATCGAAGCAGAGGGAGAGGCAAGCCTCAAAGTGGAAGAAATACCAATTTCCAGTAGACAACAATCACAACAACACCAACAAGCAAATGGTATAGCAAATCTGTGGAAAGAAGGGCCACACAGCAGCAACCTGTTGGCATAGATTTGACGATACATATATAGGTTCAAACCAGAATGGAGGCAACAACACAACAGCCTACATAGCTTCATCAGATAGTGTATCAGACCAGAACTAGTACATTGACAGTGATGCAACCAATCACTTGACCAATGATGTTCATTCTTTAAATGGCGGGAGTGAATTCAAGGGACATGAAAAGGTCATAGTTGGGAATGGTAACAAACTTGAAAGATCTCATATTGGATCACTTACTTTACCCACATCTTATACAAACAAACATCTAAAACTGAACCATATCTTGTTTGTTCCTAAAATTAAAAAGAAACTACTTAGTGTATCAAAGCTTGTTGCTGATAACTGTGTCTTTGTTGAATTTCATAAAAACCTTTGTCAAATCAAGGACAAGAGGCAGGGAGTAGTGTTGCTGGAAGGAACTGTCAATAATGGGCTGATTCAACTGCCGCACTCTAAGAACTCCAGTGTCAATTTCAGAAAACCAGCATCCCATCTAGTTGAAGTAAATAAGGAAGCATCTCATCTAGTTGAAGTCAATAAGGAAAATATTTCCAGAGAACAATCAATAACAGACCCTAGTTTAGGCTTTATCAATAAAGATGAGAGTTTAGTTGATTTACTTCATTCCAGATTAGGACATCCTAGTCTGGATCATATGAAACAAGTTGTTTTACAGTGTAAGCATGTCTCTCAATTTAATAAAATAAAGTTTCCCATAAATGCAACTCTCCACTCATGTGTTTGCTTGTCAACATGGTAAATCACATAGACTTCATTTTGGCACCTCAACTATCAAAACAAATAAACCACTTGAATTAGTTCATACTAACCTCTGGGGGCCAGCAGCAGTAGCATCAAATCAAGGCTACAAATACTACAATAGCTTCCTTGATGAATTTACCAGGTTCACTTGAGTATACCTTCTAATAACCAAATTACAAACCTTCACCACTTTTCTTCAGTTCAAAACATTGGTAGAAAAATACTTTGAAACCTCCACTAAAGCTACACAATCTGATTGGGGTGGAGAATTTCGACCAATACTGCCTTATCTTAATCAACAAGGCATAGCCTTTAGACATCTATGCCCACACACATATCACTAGAATGAAAAAATAGAGAGGAAATACAGACATCTTGTGGAAACAACCTTAACCTTGCTTGCACATGCAAGAATTCCCTTGAAATGTTGGTGGGAAGCTATACAAACAGCAGCCTTTCTTATAAAGAGCTTGCCTACACATACACTTTCTCATTTGTCTCCCTACTATAAACTATACAATCACCATCCAGATTACTCATTGCTTAAGACCTTTGGCTACACATGTTACCCATTTCTCAGACCTTTTAATGAGAATAAACTTCAGTTTAGAACAACAAAATGTTCATTTATTGGTTATAGCTAAAATCACAAAGGGTAGAAGTGTTTAAGTGAGTCAGGACACACATACATTGCTAAACATGTTACATTTGCTGAGTTAGAGTTTCCCATCAAAATTAATCCCAAATTTGGTTTAGGTGTTAAGTCCAACTTCACTACATACATTCCACAGAGTCCTCATTCACTGTTTCCTCAGTGCATCAGCATGACACATGAGAAATCTTCGAAAAATGCAGAATATATCAGCCTTAGAGAGACAGATATGACAGCATCATTTCCTAGTCCTTCATCTCAGAATTTTTTTTATTCTATGACTTCCCCTTCCACACATATTTCAAATCCTGAACAATATATCAACACAGAGCCAACACAACAATTAGAAACTACCTTATGTAAACAAAACACTTACCCTTTATCAGTATCCACCAATACTGTTCACCCTATGCCTAAACCTCACACATCAATACATCCTATGATTACCAGAGCTAAAGCTGGTATCTACAAGCCTAAAATATTTCTCAGTTTCACTATTTCCACTGAACCTAACTCCTTAGAGATTCTTGACACAGTAGCAAAGGCACTACAAAATGAAAATTAGAAGAAAGCTATGGAAGCAAAGTTCCAAGCACTTCAACATAACAGAACCAGATAAGTAATACCATTCTCTGAGAACTACAAATTGGTTGGCAGCAAATGGGTTTATATATTCAAATACAAATCAGATGGTACCTTAGAGAGATACAAAGCTAAACTAGTAGCTAAATGGTACCATCGGGTGGCAAGAATTGACTACTTTGAAACCTTTAGTCCAGTAGCAAAGACGCCAAATGTGAGAGTTGTACTAAGTCTTGCAGTGATGAATGGATGGAATATAAGACAAGTTGATGTAAATAATGCCTTTCTCAATAAAGATTTACAAGAAGATATGTACATGGTTCAACCAGAAGGGTTTGTTGATCCAAGCAAACCAAACCATGTCTGCAGACTTAATAAGGTATTATATGGGCTCAAACAAGCTCATAGAGCTTGGTTTGATAAGCTGAGAGGAGCTCTCTTAAGTTGGGGTTTCACAAATTCAAAATCTGATCCTACCTTATTTATTCAATACAAAAATAGACATATCACTTACATGCTTATATATGTTGATGACATATTAATTACAGAAAGTGATGCTAAGACAATACAACAAGTGGTCACTAGCCTAAATTAAAGTTTCACTCTTAAAGATCTTGGTGTACTACACTATTTCCTTGGGATAGAAGTCTCAAGAGATGAAGCGGGAATGAAACTGTACAGGGAGCATATATTTCTAATCTACTGCAGAAGACCAACATGAGTAAATGTAAGAGCTATTCAACTCCCATGGTAAAGGTCAAAAACTCCTTAAAAGATCTGGCAATGAGTTTTCAGATCCCGAGTTATATAGAAGTACAATCGAGGCATTACAATACTTAACAACTACCAGGCCAGACATATCATTTGCAATGAATAAATTAAGTCAATTCATGGAAAACCCCTCTAATGATCATTGGCAAGCATGTAAACACCTGCTGAGATATCTCAAAGGAACAAGTGATCATGGTGTATTATTTACGTCCAAAGGCAATTAACATTATCTGCATACAGTGATGCTGACTGGGGATGTGATACAATTCATAGGAAATTAATTGGAGGCTACTGTGTGTGTCTTGGGAACAACTAGATTCCATGGTCATCTAAAAAGCAAACAATTGTAGTTAGATCGAGTTGTGAATCAGAATACAGGCCCTTGCTAATCTCACAATAGAATTATGTTGGCTGAAATCCTTACTTCATGAAATGCAGGTTCAGCTCATCAATGTGTCTACAGGTGTACTGTGATAATATTAGTGCAATATCCTTAACACAAATCCAATTCTTCATGGAAAAATTAAACATGTGGAGATTAATGTCCATTTTATTCGAGATAAAGTATCAAATCAGGAATTAGAGCTGAATTATATTCCAACTGAAAGACAAGTTGCAAATGTGTTTGCTAAACCTCTTGTTCACAATAAGTATCATTGGTTCAAAAGCAAGCTGAACGTTCATAATACTCGTATCAGCTTGAGGGAGCATGTTGAAAAACGAGATGACTTATATACTAAGGGAGTAGCTGGAGCAGCAGGATTTGTGCCTTCCAAGTCAGCAAATGATAACTCAAAAGAAAGAGATAATTCTTGATGGGATTGGAGATTAAATATGACTCTATATAACAAAGCTAAGATAAAGATAGAATGGTCGTATAACTAGAATATAATTACTTTAGTTAACAATTAACTTATCTAGAACTGTATATATAATTCATCTTTAATGTAACATCTAAATATACGAAATACAATGAAGCACATTTCCAGATTCTGTTGTTTTCTATCTATTTAGTACAAAGTGGTGTTAATGTCTTATGAGACAATTAACTATGCCATTAATTGACTTGTAAAAACAAAAAACGTACCAATTGCTACTACCTAGCTCAGCTCACCCTCCAATTTATAAATAAACATCGCACGAATATATTATATTTTCTGTATTTCAGCGTCATTGCATTCCTAATAATTTGTTTGTGAAAGCAAGTCCATAAATGAAAATCAAAAGAAACCCAAGTAATTTACATTTTTTTTTCTCTCTTTCCCGCAACAAGAATCATGCGTGAAATTGCCCCTTTATAAAATGAGTGATTTATATAGACGTAATATATACTAAAAATATCATTTGATTGGCGATCATATTTTATAATATTATAATGTTAATAGTCAGTACTAATCTCATTTATATAAGTTTTTCATATGAATGGCCTTTTAAAATATTTCATTACATAAAATATAAAGTAAACCTTCCAAGAGAAGAGATTTTGTGTCAATGACAGTGCATTTGTGATTGCTTATTATTAGTTGTTTGTTTCAATAAATAATATCATTGAATTATTTTGTAATAAGACACGGCAGTAATCATATTTGTAAAATATGAAATTGCAATGTAACATCGAAAATGTTATAGATTCGGTGGGTTAATTATTTAATCTTCCAAAATATTTAGATTGTAAAAATTTAAGATCAAATGCACTTAGTTATTTTGTTTAATGACGTATATTATTAAGTTAAAGGTTTGAATCTTAACAAAAGTTAATTTTTTTTATTTTTTTTAATTGTTGGAGGCGGTTATATATTAAAATTCTAGTTGCAATTATTAAAATTTAAATTAATGTAATTATTCAGTTAGTGTCATAATCTTATTGTTGTAATTTTAGTTACAGTTACTTAGTGTTAGAGCAATTGTGTAGTGTTGTAATGTGCTGTAATAGTTTTAAGTTCAATGTAATACGAGGCGGGGCGGGAAAAAGGTAAAAATTCAAACTCACTGGTTACCGGCTGTACCGGTAGAACTGATTCCTTTGTAGACTGGGAATCTGTATAATATTCACTATAAGAACCCGGTAAAAAAGTACCGTCGGGTTGCAAACGAGCTTTTCCTTCTTTAAGGCGGGAACGAAATCCAAGTTCCCTCCGTATTTCTCTCTCTTTAGATCACGTTCAGTTAGACTTCACTCTCTCTTCATATTAAGGAAAATAAAATCCCAAATCAGTCCAAAACCTAAATCTCCAAAACCCTAATTTGGTCAAATTAATCTAATTGAATGGGCAAATTGGCCGAGAAAAACGAGCCGGCGGTAGAGAAAAGAAGCGCAAGGAGGAGGCTGGTTCAGTCGACACTGTTCCCGGAGAAATCGCAAGAAATTGAATCCAATGGTGGAGATCAGAAGGCCGAAAAGGAGTGTGAAGTGGACGGTGACAATGAGGATGATCAGGACTACTGTTGCGGAAGTCAAGGCAAGAAAACTAGAAAACGAAATGTAAAGACAACGCCTCCGGCGAGTAAAGCTCCTAACAAGGTAAACTTTACATGCAATTACAAATTAGCTTCTTATTAATTGGCTTATTTTTTTGATAAATTACTAGAATTAGGACAATATTCATAATTTGTGTTTTATTATTATTATTACTATTACTATTATTTTTGGCTCATTTTACAGTTAAAACATAAGTCGCCAAAGAAAACTTCGCCAAAGAAAACTACACCAAAGAAGAGTGGTAAAACATCGAGTAGTTTAATAGAGAATAAGGATGCTTCTCCACCAATCCCTAATTTAAGATTAGAGGCAAAATTGACAGCTGAGGTCAGTAAAACTTCTTTGCTTTGCTTTCCGTAGTTTTTTTTTCTTCTAATAATTGAATTATTCTTTTATTTAATTAATTTAGCTGGACATTGATCAGTACTCATATTTGTTTTAGTCTTTGCAAGAAACTATTTAGGCTTGGTCGAATGTCTAGTGTATCAGCAGTTTATTGATCTACTTCCGGAAAGACTGATACTGCTTACATAAAAAAATTTCACTGATTAGTGTGACAATTGATGTGGAATATGAATATCAAACTACTTATAGTCACTGTCATCTTGTTATTTGCAATATCATTCCATATTAATTGTCATTTCATTTGAGATGAAAAAGTTTGGATAAATTTGGGATAAATTTGGAAGAGTGGTTTAACTAATTTGGAAATTGACTAGTATGAAAACTTACTTTATGTGGTAATATATTACCGTTGTGTAAAGTTCTGTGTATTAGATCTATCACATGAGGGATTTGATACAGAAGTGGATGAACAAATTTGACTCATAACAGTTTTAAGCTTCAATTGCTTTGTAGGGATAGATATAATACATGCTTGTGACCTTTGTTACCATCTTTGATCAGGAAAATTCAAGGATGTTTGCAGGAAAGCAAATACATCCTTTTTTCTCATCATGGAAAGCAGGAAAGAGAAATCAGGATGTGAATGAATTAGACAATAATTGCTGTTCAATTGGAAGAAAAGATAAAAGCAGTATTATTGGTCCTATCCATGTATTTGAAAGATGTCAGGATGAAGTTGTGTCTATTGATTGGAGAAATTGGATGTTCCATGAGGAAACTGTTGTCACCAGTTGTTTGGAGGGCACATTCTCATCCATCTTTGATGGCTCCAATGAATCATTGAAATTTGATAAGTTTCCAAGTCTTCCACATCCCTACAACATATCTTCAGATCAATGCTATACTGAGAAACATTTGACTGGAAGACCAGAATTCTCAATTGTGGTAGTTGACGATGACCAAGAGGGTGATAAGCTCTTCAATGGCTCCTACGCAGTAATTATTACAGTGTCCTTATCTAAATATATTTTTTCTTCCTTTTTACCTAATCACTTTATTTAGACTTTCATTTCCAAAGGATTTTCATCAGCCTTTTTATGTTTGAATTTCTGTTGTGGACTTTACAAGTCATGTTGCAATCTTGAGTCCTTGTAGCTTTATCATTAGCAGGACCATCAGCTGGAGGAAGTTGCTTTTTTTCATGGATGCACTGGTTCTGTGGGGAAATCCGATATTGAAGAGAAAAGTAGTTCTCTTCAGGAAAGGTTGGGTTTTCCATAACAAACTATAACTGGCAATGATATCCGCATGAACCTCCTAAGCTGTATGCGCTTTATCTGTTAATTTAGTTACCTGTCGGCTCCAATATTTGACTTGAGGAAATTTATCCTTAGTTAAGTTGTCATATTGTAGCAATTCTTATTGCAACTTGATTGCATGTTAATCATCTAATATAATTCCAGCCTATCTTTTATTGCTAACATTGCTGGACAGAGAAAATACTGGCTATGTAGTTAACATGAAAGGTTTTTGCTCTCTTATGTACATGTGATATATAGATATACAATTTTGTTCCTAATTCCTAAGTCTTGTCTCCATATGTATTTGTACTGATTGAATCTGTAATAAGTAATATATCTAAGTTTTTATTCAGTTGTCAATTGTTTTCTGTTGGCAACTTAAACTCTCATAGTTATATCCTTATATTACATTGATGTAGGCGGATGATGTCATCCTATAATGGTTGTGGTAATCGACCTGAGAATAGCTTATGGACAGATAAGTACAGGCCAAGAAATGCTATGGAGGTCAGCCACTTCAAATAAACATTCATTTTTTAAATCCACAATGATGCTAGATAGAGCACACATTCTCACACATATTTGCTTTTGCCACATTTATTTCCTTCCCGTGATAGTGTTCCATTGGCAATAACTTCTTGCAGGTATGTGGAAATAGAGAATCAGTAAAATTTATTAGTGAGTGGCTGCATCATTGGTATGAAAGAGATGTCCGAGCTGTCAAGAATTCCTCCAGTAGTGATAAGGGCAGTGTGCAATTTAATAATCATGACTATTATGTAACTGACTCTGATTCAGAAAATATAGATGAAGGAGATAGCCTGAAGAATCTCCTTTTAGTTACAGGGCCTATTGGGGTAAGTACAATTATGTTTTTTTTAATAATTACTTTTAGTTTTTTTTGTGCTGTTTCTGTTTGTTAACTTACATTAGGAACTGTCATAATTGCTTTCTTAGGTTAGTATCATTACTTTGTCTTATGTTATCCAGGTGCAAGTTGAGTTTTCCTTTGCATATCTGATAAAGTTTTAGATATATAGTTTTGTTTTCAGTAATTTTCTGGTCTTTGAGGTTAACAGAATAATATTTTCTCTCACTCTCTTTCTCCTGTCTTTCATCTTCTACATTTTTTTCAGTTTTGATTTTATAAGAAACTGTATTATTTCAAGAAATTGCATTACTCATGCTCACAAATCTCATGAACATGCATATTTCCAAAACTCAGAGGACGTTCAGTTATTGTTTGATAATTTGCATATTTTGTACCTCAGCAGCTCCCTTCATAAATTTCTCATGCTTCCTGTTATTTTTTCTAAGATACATGAATTGGCAGTGTGGGAAGCTATGCCTGCTCTGCTGTTCTAGTGATCTCTGATGTTCTACATTAAGATATCCGCTTTATGTTCTTGAAATGACATATAGTTCTATAATAGAGTGTTGAATGAGCACCATTATGTCAATTTTTTATTCAATCTGAAGTAATTTGGTTTATAATGGTAGCTAAGAGTATGTCTTTCTTGTTGCAGAGTGGTAAATCTGCGGCTATCCATGCTTGCGCAAATGAGAAAGGATTTAAAGTTCTAGAGGTGCTACTGAATTAATGTTATTATTGTTAAACCACTTTTGCAATTTTGTTTGACCAACTTTGCTGTGGCTCTTATTAATTTCTTAATCTGACATGCAATCAACTACCTATAGCAATCAAAGTGGACACAATAAATTTAATAGATGGTTAGTGAATGCTGTGTACGCATGCACATAACTAGCATTCAGATTCCTTTTAGCTGATAGAAATCTGGAACAGGAAAACCACAATCTGCGGATAAATATTTCAAGCCTGCATGTCTAGATACTAAAAACTATAAGGGCATGACACTTGAGCGCTTGCCCCAGTGGAAAGCCCTGTGCTCTTCCCAGGCCTGGGGTTCAAGCCCTTGCAGATGCCATGGTAGTGCTACCATTCCCCCTTTTTTGTGGGGGCTTTATTGTCCAGGTGGTGTTTGTGTAAGGATGTAAAGTGATGTTCTTGATGATCCTGATTGTATAGTCTGATGAAATATCAGTAGTATAGTCTGATGTAATATCAGTAGCAATGTGTATTAAAAAAAAAAAACTATAAGGGCATGACTGTGGATCAGTTGCATGGTGGGAGACCTTTTGGAAAGACTGATGAGAATATTGGAGTTGCATGATTTATAATTACATCAACTGCCAATTTTTATAACTAACAAATTTCAGAATGTGACTTATAGTTTGGTGGACCATAAACCAGTAAACCTGTACTACATGTGAATTTGTGATGTTGGAGTTCCACAATTTCATCGGACTCAAACATTAGTTGTTTCCATAGAGTTAATAAGCAAAAAAATGGGTTAAACCGAAATTTTCTTTTGAGGCTTAAGATTCTGTTGGTTTTTTGAGAAACAAACCCAATTTCTTAAGCTAATAAAAAGTTCCCTTTCTTTTACTTATCCAAACTAAGGGGAACCTTGCTTATGATATGGTCTGAGCCTTATCTGTAACTAATAGCTGATCCTTTTGTCCTATCATATGACTGTATCTAGTTTCTGTGCTAGAAAAAGGAAAGGAAAAAAAAAAACTGGATTACTGAACCATAATAGTTTCTTGTTATTGAAGTAAGTATTGAATGAAAAGCTAAATGTGTTGATGCCCTGTGTTCCACAGAACAATTCATCGGATTATCGACATGGAACCGTTGTGAAGCAGAAATTTGGAGAGGCTTTAGAATCGCATAGTCTTAACAGGTTTGTCACTTGTATTCAACTTGATGCCAGTATTCTTCTTCTTTCTGTTGCATCAGTTGGCCATTGTTTGATGATCAATTAAAGCTCTAACAAAAATCAAGCATTAAAACACAATTGTCTATCCGAAATTATACAGTATATTTCTTCCAGGTCATTGGGAAACCCTCTGGACTCCCAGGACGAGAATATCATGATATCTACCCAAACTCTTTGCAATGCTGAAGCAGCAAAGCAGGTTGATGATGAGCTGATCAAAGTGATACATACATCAGACAAAGAAAATTCTCATGGATTCATGGGAAAATCAGAGAAACAGGTCTGCAAAGAGAGAATTGGCAGTGATACAGGAGCTGATGTTAAATCCTTAATACTCTTTGAGGATGTGGATATCTTTTTTGCTGACGACCGTGGTTTTATAGCCGCCATAGAGCAAATTGCTGGAAAGGCAAAGGGACCTGTAATATTGACTAGCAATAGTAAGTGGATTTTCTGGTGAAACATCTTCTATTCTTGTTTGATATTTTCTCTGGTTTCTTTACTGTCATGTTGTTGATCATTGTTTTTGTGGTAATTCCTAGGTAACAATATCAATCTGCCACACAATTTGGACAGGCTAGAGGTTTCATTCACATTACCAACGCCAAAGGACCTGCTTTCTCGTCTATACACGGTATGTGTTTTCAGTGTGTTTTTCTTGGCTTTGCTTTCAAATCAAGAATTTATATTCATTAGAGATCATTCTGTTACTACACTGTAGATTTGTGCAGCAGAGAAACTCGAGTTGCAGCCTCAATCCCTGGAGCAATTAATTGGATGTTGTCAGGCAGATATCCGGAAAACCATTTTGCATCTTCAGTTCTGGTGCCAGAATGAAAAATATGGAAAAGGTTAATCACACAACACATGCATGCATGTTTAGTAATGTTTTGTAAAATTGTTGTTTTTACAAATTATAAAGTATGGTAATTAGTTCCCACAAAGCCATTTCAAGAGATCTTATATTATTGTCTTTGGTGATGTTTGGTTTCCATTTCTAGGAGAGGGTGTTGACGTATTTTGACCGAGCCAATTGTAAATAATCCTTTCATTTTTGACAAATGGTTTTGTGCTTTCAAATGCTACAGCAAACCAATTGAAATAATACTTCTCCTATCTTTTGTTCCTTTAAACATAATGTCTCCTTAAAACATGAAAATCAGTCATAAACTGGGTTATCTCAGTTACATGCATATTTGTTTTTTCTGAAAATTCATTACCTTTGTATTCATCTGGAGGACAGACCTCTAAATGCTTTAACATAAACTTTTCAATTTTCAGATAAAAAAATTCAAAAAATGTATGGCCAAGAGCTATTTGATCCAGAGGCTGGGCATAGAGTACTTCCAAAGATAATCCCTTGGGGTTTCCCATCGGATTTATCTGAGCTAGTTGAGAAAGAGATTGTGAAATCATTAAATTTGATGGAAGAAAATCAAACGAGGGAGATAGTTGAGGAAGGGCATGATGAAATGCCAAATAGTCAAGACATGCATAATAATCCAGCAGATAATGTAGAGGCCAGGAAGGAAAAAATGTTAAACAGGAACTCCTTGGTTCTCACTAGCAATGGATTTGCAGATCCTTTTGGTACAGCATCTGAGCTTTCCAATTTCCCTCGCACCCCAGTTTCTTTCTCCCGACGAAACATACGGAGGAAATTAAATGTAGTTATGTCATCAGATTCTGAAGATGATCGCAATGATCTCTTCTGTAATGGGTCTCTTGTTGCTGAGAGGGCTGCTAACAATGAATTATTCTCTGCTGATGATAGCAGGTTTCCTTCTCACTTTTCAAAGACACAAAACTCTGCAAGTCCAACTGACAAGCTGCTGCATACTGAAGCAGGAATACTGGAGGAAAACCACTTTCAATGTTCAGAATTAGTGAATGACTTTCATATAAATGGTACATGCAAATCAGTCGATATTTCATGCGTGCCAGAATCATCATTTGTTCCAGAGACTGAAATTAATGATGAAGAGTTGTTATCAGGAACAGTGTGCAGTGGATATGTTGCTGAGACTGTAGAGGTTTCTGTGGTCAATGACTTTGATCTCAACCTTCCACCTGTTGAAGCTGATGACAATTCTGAGCTCATAGTACATACAAGTTCAGATATGTTGGAAAATATTTGTGATGTAATTGAAGAATCATGTCATGCAGAGAAAGTGGAAGATTCTCAAAATGAATATGTAGAGGCTGTATCAAGGGGGTATCAAGTGATGGATGAGTGTAGCCGCATGGATTTTAAGAGGAAATCCAAGTCCATTGAGAAGACTAGGTCTAGGGAAGCCATAGATTTAGTAAGAGAATCATGGATGAAACTTCGTGGCAGTAACACAGACCTAAAACAGTATGTGACCTCAGAAACGACAGATGCTTTTCAAATTCTAAATCTTGCTGCTGAAATGTGCAAACTAATATCAGAAGTTGATCTGTTGCATTCTAAGTGCCAAACTCCAGTAAGTGTTATTATGCATTATAACACTATTCAGGTCCTTTTCATTTTGATATTTTGCATGCATTTATCCTAATGATTATGTACTTCTGCAGGAACTTTTGGAACAGTGGATGTTCCTTTGGGAAGATTCAGATACATTTGACTGGTGTGATGAGCACTTACAGATGACTTCCACAGTTATGGAACATGGATTCTGCATCTATGCAAGAGACATTTCCACTAGAGGATTAAATGTAGGTTCTAAGATGACAACTGACTTGACTTGGGAGATGTTGCCTTGCACAAACAATATAATGGCATCAGGTAAATTATTTGAGCAGGATGGGGAAGCAAGTGGAAGCTCATATGCTGGAACTGAAATACTGTTAGAAAGGTACAAATGCCTCAAGTTTCTTGCCACTGTCGTGCTCATATATATCATCTGCATAGGATTAAAAATATGTTAACTTGAATGAATCATTGGTCAAAATCTCAAATGTTTTTGCTCCATCTACCTCATGATAAATTTTAATGTTCTGGATAATTGGTTTAAGTGCTCAACTTTTGTATAAGCGTAATGGTAAACACCCAATTAAGCTCCATACATGTACAAGTACCTTCTGAATAGATAAGATTTTTATGGATTTGATTCTTGAAGTTTACAGAGCATGCTTCATCTGAGTAATAACAAATTTTTGTTCATTTATTCCTGATATCACTCAGCGAATGCATGTCTTGTCTTGGTTTGACTCATTTAAGTTAAAAACCTGCTCTGTATTAGTGTTATTAGCACCAAAATTTTGCTGATATAGTAAGTTTGTGCTTGTGTTCATGATAGCTATACCTCTATTTACATTGGTAATCCACACTGCAGGGATAGGAAGTCAGATCTTTTCAACAGAATTAAGTCCATAGTTCCTTCAAAATCATACTTGGCGCTCAAAGGTGATGCATTTCATGAATATCTTTCTTCATTGCGTTGCATTTCAAGATCAGAAGCTTCCCGTTTATCAGGAAGCATCAAGAAGTCAACGAGAAGGAGGTATACCCTTGAGATTTTTGCTCAGCATTCCTGCAAATCTTTCTTTATAATGAATCATTCATGCACATTACTTACGGTGTATTCAAATGGGTTGCACAATTCTCTATTGCAGGACTCGAGGTGCTCGACATTACTTAAGTACTGGTGCATTAACATTGTCCCCTGAAGACATTTCATTGTTGGATCAATCTAACATCTTTAGGAAAAATTCTTCAAATTAAAGGATGGTAGTTTCAGATATAGAACAATTGAGGAAAACTAACGGAATAGACTTACTAACCTTCTCAATCTTACTAACAATTTTCTTGGCACAACAGAATTCTCACAGGGAAGATAAGAAAATTGCATGAAGCACTAGTTAGTATTAGAAAATTGGTCATTATTTGACGGAAGAGTGAATTCCGATGATGATGCATTCTTTAGTGCAACATAATCGTGCCATCAGTATGTGGAACATATTGACTTCGTCTGCCTGGAGTAGGTATATTAACCAAATTTGGGATGTGATTCCATCTCATTCAACCCAATGTAAATATTACAGTTATAGCAGTCCCCTTTTATTATTAATAATGCTGTTTTAGGCCAAATTATGTTTAAATAAAGTTTATGATGTTATGGTAGAGAGAATATAAGGAAAAATAATTGTGTTCTCTTATAAGTCTTGTAACTGTAGAAACGCATTAGATTTACTCAAATTTGGTTTAGTAGATTCTCATCGTATTAAAGCACACATTCAAATGTAATAGGTGCTTGGCAAGCTCTTAGGCCTTCAATCTAGCTCCACGGATCCATCTGAAAGCCATGAGAATAAGCAATTGGAGATTCTAGGTTCATTAATAAGTTGCTTTTGTTTGAACCATAATTATTTTAAAATGTTCTATTTGATCTAATATTAAAAAATCCATAGCCGATGTATCCGAGTATAACGTGTATGGTTTTATAATAGGTTATCCTGTGAGTATTATAGCAAAAACCCTTAAAATTATATAAAAATAAACAGCAAATCAAAAGAATGTATAACTGTTGTCAGGTAATATACACTTGATAATTAATATCGTCGGAGAGAATTCCAAAAAATTAACACAGAAAGGTAGCATGTGGGAAAAATGATAACAAACCAACAGTCATTCTTACAAGATCTCCAGTTTCCACCAAATGATAGGATAATGGAGACAGATGATAAAACAAATAAAAGAAGATGGGTCCATCAGACATGGTGAAAACAATATACATGAACCACTGCAGAGGCAAAGGGAGATTGTGGCTGAAATTGATTATGAGTAATATGTGAGCAGTGAATGGTTCTGGTTTTGGATTTGGGATGGTTTCCACAATTCACGAGATTTCAAAAGAAAAGCTGACGCTGAATGCTAATTCGTCTCTATTCTCTCTTTGGTTTTTACCTCGTGTGCATTTCAAGAGAGTGTTTACAGTTTTCCCGTTCTAATTTTGCCCCTTGGCACAGAATTCCAGGAAACTGAAAATTTAAAAGCTAAGAGAAGGCAGAGGCAGGTCAGTTGATGCCGTGTGAGTTGTGAAGGTGAAGCCTTGTCAATCAACTGATATCAGCTATTAGTCAGCATTTGGATCATTTCCGGGGACTGAAAACCAAATCATTATACGGTATGTCTAGGCATTTATAGTTTATACATTGCCATCTTTGCTTTTTACTTCATTCTTTTTTCCAAAGAAATTTTGTATAATCAAGCTCGTAGATTTAAGTTGACCACACCCTTGGCCGGGATAACTTTGGCTCCGAATTCGGGAGTTCAGATTTGATGCATAATGTTACGTGTGTGTGTGTGCGCTTGCTATCGATTCAAAAAATTAATTTGACAGATTAATATATATAATGATTTTGTCGTGTGTTCGTATAAAACTTCAATGCAACAGTTGCCTTGTAATTGAATTTTTTTTTAATTGTTAGATTTTTCAAAAATTTTATCAAAATTTTTAATTTACATTTGAATTTTTTATATCAAAATTTTAAAATGGACAATTTTTCTAAGGATTTAAAATTGGGAATTTTAATTAAAAAAATACATTACGATTAAATGTTATCATTCCCCCCTAGATTTATTACACGTATACTATGTTTTATTGATAAAAGCTCGTAGTTTATAGACAGCAACAGTCCTGTACAATCATCCGATGCAAGAAAAATACAAATGACAAAACATTTTTTTCGAGGGAGAAAAAAGAGTCATAACACCATAAATTCATGTAATAAATGTTTATAAAAACCCTATTTTTGGGCACCGATATTTCTTCCGAGTGTGAGATCACAAGTAAATGAAATGAAATATAGTATTGTTGTGCCACTACATGTTTAATTTATTGCAACAACTTTTATATCGGAAATTTTTCATAAATAGTCATTTTTTAACACATTTCTTTTATTTAAACAATTATTAGTTTTTTATTGTTTGTGGCTAAATAATTTAAAAATAGACAAAAACCCTCTTTTATTATTTTAACAGTACCCGCAACAATAAATAGTATCACTATAATAAACAGTGACTATTACAACACCTTTTATATTTTTTAATTTAATTTAATTTAACTTTTATTTGTAACTAATTTATTTATAATTTTATTTTGTTATGTATAATATGATTAATTTATATTATTTATTAAAATTCTATTTATATTTATTTGAATTTAAGTTTACATTTTTATTAATATTATATTTATTTTATTTAATTATATTATTACTTTAGTTTAATTTAAATTTATTATTTAATTAGATTATTGTTTAATAATATGCTTAATTTAATAATTAACTAATAATATAATTAATAAAATAAATATAATTTTAATAAAAAATACAAACTTAAATTTAAACAAATATAAATATAATTTTTTAATAAATAATATAAATAAAATAATTAATTATGCTATACCTAAAATATATTTAATTATAAATAATAAATAAAATATTTATTATAAATATATTATTAAAATAAATTTAAAAAATGAGGGTTGATATTGCACTCCTCAACTATCACACCTCACGCAATATTGTCCCCTTTAATCTTGTTTTTAGTGTGGGGACAATATTTTTTTATCATATTATTATATTGGTGTGATATTTTTGTTGCGCTTCTATAATAGAGCGATAATGCCATCGTACCAAACAATTTAATGTGATTATATTTTAGTAATATCGCATCTCAATATTTGAATTTATTATTTTATTTTATTATGTATAGAATGATTAATATTTATTTTATCTAATTATAAATAAATAAATTTATATTTATTTATTAAATTTATTTTTTAATTATATTATTTAGTTCGTTTAATTTAACTGCATTATTTAATTATACTATTTATTTAAATTTTTATAGTAATATAATTAAATTAAATAAATATAATTTTAAATTTGAATAAATATAATTTTAAATAAATAATATAAATTAATAATATCAAACATAGTAAAATAAAAGAATAAATAATTTAGTAACGACATAAAATAATATAATATAATAACAAAATTAGTAACTGTAGTAGGTACCTTTTATTGTAATGAATACTTAATTGTAGCAGATACTGTTAATTATAACATGTGCTGTTGAAATAGTAAAGGAATATTTTTATCTATGTTAAATTATTTAATAACAAAGGATATAAAATTTAATAGTTGCCTAAGTAAGATAAGTGTCCCAAAAAAGTAATTATCTACACAAAAAAAATTCCTTCTATTTTTATGGCATTATGAAAATGATATTTTAGGTATGAAATTTAGGTGAATTTAATGTCCCATATTCTCCTTCTACAAAGGAAATTTTACCTTGCTATAAATATTTAGCAAGGACAAATATATTAATACTTCTTTTCTTTTTGCATTTACAATAAATTAATACTTAATAATATGTTTGAGTTCTACTTCTATATTTCAACTTTAGAAATTATAAATTTTATAAATAAAGTTTCAGAACATATGTATTATAAATTTTCAAATTTTACGTTCAAATGTTAATTTTTCTTTTATAAAAAAAAAAAATGAGAACTTTGAGATTTGAGAACCAATAAGGTCTGGTTATTGTATTAAAACCAAAAGGACATTGTTGTAATTTTAACAAAAAATGGAGTCACACTCGGCGAGTTAATCGGGTGCAATTATTATTATTTGTTCGGAAGTACGATCGTCTGACTCGACTAACACCGAGAAAAGCCCGTCCCGATTCACGAGGGCCCCAATTCTCATATTTACTTTTTTTTTAAATATTCATACTTACTTAAATTTAAAATAATACTCCGTTTGATTTAATTTTTTTTAATTTTAAATTAATGTATTAAATAATTATAAAATTATATAAAATTATTTATTATTTTATTTTATTATTTAAATAAAATAAAATAAATTTAAAATATTATTTAAAAAATGTAAGGTTATTCTTATATTTAATTAAGTAGAATCATAATTTTCAAATTAAAATAATAAAAGATTTGATGTAATTATAGGGTGTCTGTCAGGTCAGGATTCTTTACTGTGGTCTGAATCTCTGATCGAGTAAATTTAGTAGCAAAAGCAGACCATTACTTCTCTTCTCTGTTTCGATTTTCCTATTTTAATAATTTTTTATTTTATTTATTTAAAATTTTCTTAAATTCAAAAAATAAAGTCATTATTTTCATTTCAATAATTTTATCTCCATTTCCACAGTCCCACGTACCTTCTATTTCTCTTTTTCTTTTTTTACAAACTCAAGATCATTTTGATTTCATTTTCTTTATCCTTTCATCTTCGACTCCTCTGTCTCTGCCTTTCTCTTAATTTTTTTTTTTCTTTTAACATTTTCTTTCAACTGTTATACGATAACTTTCAGATCTTAAATGTTCTGTTGCTCTTTCTGATTAAGACAGATAACATTTTTAAGTTCTTGTATTTTGTTTAGATAAATAAAATATATATATATATATATGATCTTTTTTCTTTATCTCTAATCTTTGTTCATGATTTTAGATTGCAGGATTTTGAGCAATCAATGTTTCTTGAATAAATCAATTAGTTTGCTTATATTGCATGTATCGCTTTCATTTAATAATTTTCTTGAAGTAGAATTTTTTTTTCTGTCATATTTTGTACCGGGTGATGGATTAAATCTTTGAGGAAATTTAAATCTATCAGCCTATAATTATTTTTTTCATTATAATAAATAGTTATTGTTCTTCAATAATTATATGGTTAGCCATGATTTTTTTTGTTTGAATTGGGTCAGGTTATCAACTTGCTAGGATATTTGAGATTTTCTTATAATATTGTTGTGATCATAATCATTTTTTTCTTTATTAAAAGATAATAAATTGCAAGAATGTTATTGTGTAATTTAAACGTGTTTAATCGTATTAAATAAATTAAATATAGTATTATTATTTATTTAAATAATATAATTATAAATAAATTAAATTGTATATAATCGTATAAATTTTCACATAATGAATAAATAAATTATGTATTTGAGTGCATTATTTGTTTACATAAACAAATTTTAATAAAAATGTGTTAATACTTTATAGAACATGGCACAATACGATTTGTTCATACAAATTGTTGCTCTTACATAAAATTGGTTGCTTCTTCAATTATATTCTTTTTTTTAAAAAAAAAAAATTGACTGTTCGTTAACTATTAGTCTATTACTTGTAGTACTGTTGCAACATTTTCATAATTTAAAATGTGCAATTTAATATAAAACTTAAAAAATATTCTACTTGGGACAAAGTCTATTCACGGTGCATATTATGTATATATATAACACAATTATGAAGTATTACGTAAATAATTGAATCATTAGATTAACAACATAATGTCACCTGGTAGTATTATTCAATAAACAATATTTTCTACTAATTATTTCTTTATAAAACTTAGTTTATATGGAAATAAATAACATAAACATTCTGCATTTATGCTTGATATCCAACATTAGTTTCATTTCTTTATTTCTTTCATTGGGGTATCTTTTGAAGAGTCTCAAAGCCCCCTTTGCTTTTGCTTTTGCTTTAGTCTTACCAGTTATGGAACATGCATATAGTTAAATGCCCATTTCTGGAAAATATTTGAAGACCTAAACCGTAGCCATAGTCACCATCATCCAATCCATGATCTATCAATTCCCTAAGCACATGATGTATTTATATTAATGGTCCAATATTTGCAATAGGATTATGGTAAAAAGTTATTCAAGTTGTAGCTCCAATTCTGTAAAACAAGTCACTTTTTTTAGGCAAAGCATTAATGGATTGTTGCTTGCAGCATGCATGCGATATGGCATGAAAACTACATTGTCTGAGAAAAAAATCCATGTACATACTTCACAGATCATCAGATTAAAGGATGATATATGAAAGATTGTGCAAGAGAATCTGATAATTAGATGTGAGGAGAGAAAGAAATATAGTCCTTCTTTATTATTTTCTTATTACTATTATCTCTACAGATGAAATCAGTAAAGCCACGAGACAAAGCCAGTGATTCCCGTGACTTTAACCTGCAGAAAGATGTGAAGTCCTGGCTTTGCATTGCAACATCATCACCTCCCCATTCATCATCTCTTTTTGTCTTTCTTTCCCTTCTCATTTATTTTAATTTAATTACTATCTTTTTCCTTTTATTTTCTTTGTCTTTTAGGTCACTATTAAAACTCTCAACTTCCCGATGCACCCCACTTATTTCTCTCTCTCTCACTAGTCTTCGCATGCTACAGTGCTAGCACTAGTAGTTTGATTCTCTGTTATTTGTGTACGGTGTTAAGCCTTTTTCCCTCCATAAAAGCATTCATTTCGCTGACAAATGGCGAGCTCAATTTCATTTTTAAGGCAAGTAAGTGGGAAAGAAGCTTGGAGATCGTCATTTTGGAGGTTGGGAACTAGTGGCAGCAGCAACAACTACTACAGTGGCAGTGGTGAAAACAGTTACTGTGAGGGAAGTTTGAGGCAAATGGAAGGGCTTGAAAATATGTATGGTGGTGAGAATGGAGGGATGGCGATGAGGAAAAGAGTGATGGTGTTGGTGGATCAAACATCTCATTCCAAGCAAGCCATGATGTGGGCACTTACTCATCTTGCCAATAAGGGTGACTTGCTCACTCTCCTTCACGTCGTTCCTCCTCCTAAAACCAGCTCTCTCCACGACTCTTCTTCTTCTTCTTATACTCCCTTTTTTGCCAACTCTCTTGGCTCTCTCTGCAAGGCCATTAAACCTGAGGTGGGTAATATGTGAAATATTAATTTTTCCGGAAGCCAAATTTTTTTTATGTCTTTTTCTTTTTAAGAGTTCAAGTTTACTTCTTTTCTGCACTTATACAATTTCGATAAATCCCCCATTGTTCAAAAGAGAGAGTGTATTTTATTTTGCTTGGTAGATCCCACTTCCTCTTTCACTTTTTTCTTTGAATGCAAATGCGAACGTTTCATTTGTTCTTGCTTTTACTCTTGTCACTTCTTAAAATCTTGTTCATATTCTTGAGAGAAAGAAGAGAGAATAATTTTACCAGTAGCATTTTATTCTGTTCAGTTTTCTCTTTTTCTTTCCAGAATTCAGAGTTGGACCGGAAAGAAGTGATATTTTTTCAGAGTACTTTTTTCTTTTTTTCATTTTTCAGTTGTTTGCTTCTTTTTTTTTATTTTAATATTTAATTTTCTTCTCAGCATCAATTTTATGGGAAAAAGATAATGTGGTCTTGTGTCTTGTGTTTAATTTTCCCTGTTTTGGGGGATAATGTCTGTTCAGGTAGAGGTAGAGGCACTAGTGATTCAAGGACCAAGGCTGGGCACAGTACTAAGCCAAGTGAAAAAGCTAGAGGTGTCTGTGCTTGTTCTGGGTCAAAAGAAACCCTCTCCATTCATTAACTGGTGGGTCAAATTAAATAATGTAAACCCCATCATGGATAATTAATCTTCACTCTTCAGCATCAGATCTCACTCTTTGTTATTTTGATCTGATCACACGGTTGGTTATTTTCTTTTTCCCTTTTGCAGCTTCTGTGGAGTCAGCAGCACTGAAGAATTTGTTGAGCAGTGCATCAATAATGCAGATTGCTTGACTATTGGAGTGAGGAAACAAAGCAAAGGCATGGGTGGATACATCATCAGCACCAGATCACAGAAGAATTTCTGGCTCTTGGCCTAAGACAAATTAGACACGTTAGTATAATTATATATATTTATTATTACTCCTAATTAGCTCTATATATACATAAAAGTAAATGCTCCCAAGCATAATTAAGCTCAAGCCTGTAATATTATTAGCTGATCATCTTTCTAATCTAATCTCAGTGTCTGTAACTACTGACTATCTTAGATCTTTAGTTCTTCTTTGTATCAATGAACCAAAATGAATTCCTCTCTGTTTCTCCCACTTGTACTTGGAATGTAGAAGTGATATATGTGGTAGTGAATTTGAAGTTAATAAAGTTGTGGTGTTGATATAATGGGTCCAATATTCTACTGATTCCACTTCCTTTTACTTTTATGATATTGACACAATTAGCATTCTAAGTGTCAATTTAATTAGATTGCCTCCATCGTTCCTTTATCATGTTGAGGATGGTAATTAAAGAGGGATATGTTACCTTAAAAAGAAGGTAAGCGTTTGAATCCCCCCTCCCAAGGCACTGTATGCAAAGGTAATCATTTCAACATAAACAAATATCTAATCTTACAGTGTCCAATTATGTGTTGAATTGTGCAGACAGTCTCTCACTATCGCTAAATGGGCCCAAGTGTCAACGGCCGAAGGCCCAAAAGAGAGAATGGGAAATACCTGATTAGGATTGTCTTTTGTCTTTTTTCTTTGGAGACAATTTTGAATAATCCATATATTATTGTAATACAAGCTGAAAATAAAATTAAAGCAAAATAAGGAAAGACACAAATCGAAACAATTGTTAGCCAATATGCATTTGGTTTTTTTTTTTTTCGTATTTGGAAATGCTTCAATTAATCTATCAAGTTATAAATGTTTCGGCGAGATGCTTGTCAATAATGCAACAATTACTCTACAAAGTTACAAATGTTACGGTGCATCAATAATGCGACACAATTACTCTATAAGGTTACAAATGTTATGGTGAGACATTTGGATTTAAAATATTAATTTATTAGTTAATATTTTTTATTTATTTATATATACTCTAGATCAATTTAATTTTTATTTAAAATAAAATACGATATTTTTTTTTATTTAACCACATAACATCCTTATTATATTTTAATTCAAATTTAAGAATAGACTGATTCATATTATTCATTTTGATTATTCGTGAAAAACCCACATTTTACCTAACAATAAATTATTTCACCATTTAATCTTTTAACTAATGGCATATGCCAAGGTAATTATTTGAGTATCAATTTATTTTTTTCTTAAAAAAAGGTAAAAAAGTGTACAAAAAGAGTTTTTATATTTTATATCTCCTCTCAAATTTTGATGACAACATAACACAAACACTTAACAGCCATCGTTTCATGCAACCAGCATAACGCTTAACAACCATCATACCAAGCATTGTCATAGAGCACAGATCTTTGATATTATTACCGGGTGGTAATTTTTTTATTTTTTTTTGTATATTTTATGTAATAACATTCTATTCTTTTAAAAATTTGAAACAAAAATATAATTTTAACCTCGCGTGAAATTAATAATTAAAGATAGATAAATATTAAGTTGATAATTACTTACATTATTATAGATAAATATTAATTTGAAATTTTTAACCACATAAACCTTAATTTCTTTTACACACTCTGAATCGTTTCTTGAATTGAAATACATTTTAAAGAAAGAACATATACCGATGTATATAAACCTCCATTTTTTTGATTTTTCGCACTAAAATAAAAAGGCATAAACCCTGCCACCAACCACTGATCACCGGTCACCGGAGGCAACAATAACAGCTGATGCCAATCGGCTCGCATTTCTATTTTATTTTCTGAATTTAAAACAAAATTCGTGACAGTTTTGGAAGCGAGGCATGGGGGACGTAGAGGAGAAGCCAAATAATAAGCTGCTGATACTGTACGCTTGGCAAACTAGCAACAGCTTGGGCGCCGCCGAGCGTGTCGACCACGAAGCCTAGCGCCGAGGCTGCCACACTGTTGTGCGTTCCGCAGACGACTATGATGCTGTAAGTCCAACTCTCTTCAAATTTCTGTTTGGTTGCCGAGAAAAACGTAGGAATGTAAAATTTTTGTTTTGTGTATTTTTCTAATGAACCTTAATTCCGACACACATTGATTGACTAATGTCAATTCTCATATAATCATTGAATTGTTACGATTTTGACACGGGACTTTTGGAAATGAACCAGTTAAATCAATATATAAATGCTATTGATTATATAGAATAATAAGAAGTGACGAAAATCTCTTAGTGGTAGTCCAAGATGTGCACTTAAGATAAACCTCCGCAAGGCTTGTGATTCGGTCTCATGGGATTTCCTAGAAGAGGTATTGACGGGGCTTAACTTCCCTTATCACTTTATCAATATTATCATGAAGTGCGTTAAAACAAACATGTACTCAATTGTGGTAAATGGAAGATTAGAAGGTTTTTTCCAAACAAACATGTACTCAATTGTGGTAAATGGAAGATTAGAAGGTTTTTTCCCAAAGAAGAAAGGATTGAGGCAAAGGGATCCCATGTCCCCTCTGCTTTTTGTGTTGGCCATATAATACCTTAGTAGGAACCTAAGCTGTATTCCTTAGAATCAGTTTATATATCACAGGGGGTGTAAGAGGCTGCAGCTAAATCACTTAATGTTTGTAGATAACTTATTCTTGTTCTCCCATGGCGATGACAAGTCAGTGGGCCACTTTAAGTAAGTGCTTGATGAATTTTTAGTGGTTTCAAGTCTACACCTTAACGCTAGTAAGAGCTTCATATTCTTTGAGAATATTCCTCAGCCTACTAAGGAGACAATTCTGCAGATTACTCAGTACCAACAAGGTGTGCTGCCTATCAAATACTTAGATATTTCCCTAATTTCAGGTGGACTAAGACGATTGTCAGGAGCTTATTAATAGGATAACCGCTAGAATCTCAAGCTGGACTGTGAAATATTTGAGTTATGCGGGGCGGCTGCAATTAATAAAATCTGTCATAATGAATATGCATGTCTACTGCTGTTCTATGTTCACCCTGCCTAAGTCAGTCACCAAAGAAATTGAAAGCAAATGCCGTAATTTCTTATGGCATGAAAGTAACCAACAGGGGAAGAGAGGATTAGTAGGCTGAAAGGAGGTGTACAAAGGGAAAAAAGAAGGAGGACTTGGCATTAAGTCTATAAGCTTGTGAAATTTATTAGCAGTTACCAAGCATATCTGGGAGCTAGTTGCTGTGAAATCCTCTTTATGAGCAAAATGGGTAATTGATAACAAACTGCAGAGGCTAAGTTTTTGGGGTATCACAAAGCCAATGGATTGTAGTTGGACATGGAGGAAAATCCTTGGATTGAGAAGTCAGATAAAACAATTGTTCTCATATGATTTGAGTAACGGCAAATCTTTTTATTTTTGGTGGGATCCATGACTGGGTGGGGAATCAATAGTTAATAAATTCTCCCACATTGACATTTTTGATGCGGATATTCCACGAGATGCTAAGGTTAATGATCTATGGCAGCATGGTCATTGGAACCTCCCTGATCCTTTGGACGAGAACACTACTCAGGTATGAGATTATCTCTGCAATACTTTTTCAATTACTGAAAGAGATGATAGAATTTCATGGACAGCAAGCTCCAATGCAAAGTTTTCTATTGCGAGTACTTGGAGGGGGCTCAAGAATAATGATGCTAAGATGGGATGGTATAAACTGATATGGGGAACACAACATATTCCTAAACACAGCTTCATTACTTGGTTGGCTTTGAAGAACAGATTATCTACAAGTGAGAGACTCAAAAAATGGGAGATTATTCCATTAGATGATTGCCCCCTTTGTGGTTGTGATAGGGAGACAATTCCACACTTACTTTTCCAATGCAGCTTTTGTAGTGAAATATGACAGAAAGTACTTATGGCGTGTCAATTTAATCAATGCCCGGACAGATGGCAACGAGTGATCTCCTTTCTCTGTAGAAAATCTAAAGGCAAATCTATTCTCAGCAAGATCAGAAGAGTCTCGTTCTGTGCTACAATCT
Source organism: Ailanthus altissimus (assembly GCA_946807835.1). Taxonomy (NCBI): domain Eukaryota; kingdom Viridiplantae; phylum Streptophyta; class Magnoliopsida; order Sapindales; family Simaroubaceae; genus Ailanthus; species Ailanthus altissimus. Next base: position 13,527,035 of record OX327699.1, on the reverse strand, counting down.
ATTTCATTTGGAGAGAGCGAAATCTGGTTGTCTTACAACAAAAAACTCCTTCTACTAGCGATGTCTATCAAAATATTAAGGATATTGTCTGGATTAGATGTATAAGTGCTGTCAATGGCTAAGGGATAGATCACATTGCAGCTGGTTGATAAATGTATCCAAAACTTCTAAGAGTTGTAATGTCTTAATTTTCTCATTTGATTATTCTCTTTGTAATACCTGCTGGATTTAGTATTTATATCAATTCTTTACTTACCAAAAAAAATATCCCCTAACAGATAATTCAAATGTATCATTCTCACGAGAAATAATCTATCAACAACATTATGCACATACTATTTCATTTTATTTATTGTAAAGGGCTACCATTTAATAATATCAATGCTTATTTTTGCATTCTTATCAGCGATACTTGCCTCAGGAGGACGCTGGAATTTTTGTTGTTTCTACCACCGGCCAGGGAGATACACCGGATTCCATGAAGGTTGGTTTGAATCTTACATAAATGTTATTGACTTATGCTTATATATGTGTGTGTTTTTACTTTTGAGTCACCCAGATGTTTGTGTTTAATTTTTAGGATTTTGCTGATGCATCCTCTTTATTTGTAGATCTTTTGGAGGTTTCTTCTGCAAAAGTCCTTAAGTAAGCAGTGGCTAGGAGGTTTTCACCATGCGGTTTTTGGACTGAGTGATTCTGGCTACCAGACATTTAATGTAATGAATTTTAAAGTTCTTTTTCTCATTTGGAACTTGACATGTCTCTTCTGATTTAATATTATTTAGACATTGATGGTATGATGTATAACCACTGCTAGCCGCTGGTTTTTGGGCATGATATATCATCAATCCTGCATAGTTTGTTAGACCTATCTAATATTTGTTTATGAGAAATTAAGCCTTAGACGAAGCCAGTTCAAAATAGGCAGCATAAGTTCAAATTTTCTTCTTATTTTATTTTTTACCTTTTACTACTGCTGGAATCTGGAAAAGCAGTTATGAATGCTTCCAAAGAGACTTTTGGGGGCCAAATACCAAATTTCAGAACTTAAACTTCCCTCCAATTGTCTCAACTTCAAAGAAAGATAAGAAGTTCCATATCTTATCATTACACCTGAAGGTCTCATACTTATCCTAATGTGTTTAAACAATCTAGGGAGGGATGGATTTATCCGATTTAATGCTTGTCATGCACATTGTGTACTTTGAAAATGAGTAAATTAATTATTGTACCAAATTACATATGTTGTGTATTCTTATTTATTGACATGTGAATTATTTAGCTGTCAGCTGAATTGGGTTTCCTTTGTGTTGTTAAAATATCTTTGATTGTAGACTTTGAACCACCAAATGTAGCACACTTTTAAGTTTTCATTTGATGATTCATAATGTGGTAAAATTCAGATATTTGTTTAACATGAAAATTCACTTTTTAAGGAAATTGTGTTTTGATAGCCGCAGTTTGTTGCAAAAAAGCTTGACAAAAGACTTTCAGATCTTGGGGCTACAGCTGTTGTTGACAGAGGCTTAGGAAAAAAATCAACACCCTTCTGGGTATGATTCTGGTATAATTAATTAACAAAAAATATCTTGAATGATATAGGTTCAATGGTTATGTTTCTATCTTCATATCTTATGTGATTAATTATCAGTAGCTGGCGATGTATGATTATATCTCTGTTTGTTTTTTTTCTCAAGTTTGATGTCAATTTTGGGATGAAAAAGAAGTTGATTAAAAAGTTTATTTCCTTTCATAGATATGAAGGTACTTTAGATCCATGGATGCAATCGTTGTGGAGCAGGTTGCATCAGATCAGTCCCTCATTCTTTCCCCAAGGTCCGGATTATGTAATTCCCGATATGAAATTGATTGATCAACCAAAAGTTCATATTACATATCATAACATTGGCAATGCGGATTACAAACAATCAATTTCCTCGGGTAACTAAAGTCACTTAGATTTACTTGGGGCATTCAGATAGTTAGTTGATGTTGAACTTTCTGGATAAATATTCATTATCTTCAAGAACACTCCCGCAAGGCTAGTTTTACGAGCATGGGTGTTTCATTTGTTTTCCTTGGGGAATGATGTGTGGCATAAAGCACCCAACCTATCAGAATAATCTGCTGACAGAAAGCTCAATATGGAGAGTAAAAAGGAAGATAAAAGTTTTTACATTCTGAGTGCTACAGTAGACTTTATGCCAATTTACTTAAAATATGATCTGGAGCCAGAGATGTCAATGTTAGCTACAGACTCTATGGTGGGGCATTTGAGAGGAATGAATAGCTTCCTTCTTTGTACAACTTAGGAACTTTTTATTCGTTATTGATGAAGCTACTCTCTGAATTCCGCCAATTTTGTTTGATATGAACAAATATTCACTTTGATTTTAGTCCTAGTTACAATGAAGTGATGCAAAGAATGTATGCCTCTCGCTGACAATAAAATGCTTCCTTGTGGTTATTTCAGTGTTGAACGGTACCCAGATGCAACTTGAGAGTGTTCATTCCATGTCTGCTGGAAAAAATTTCTAATTACAAGAATACGCCTGATTGCTTTCTTAAAATCGTATTGCAGCATGGATTATTTTTCGTAGTTAAGAATGCTGTTCTATTCTGCCAGTTTTTAATTGCTTCAGTCAATAAATAGTACAATCCATTTTGTATCTGAACCTATATGATATATGAAGTAACATGCGAATGGGATCATTTGTCATGAGTACTTTTCTTCCTGGTTATTCGAGTTTTGATTGCCTATATGCCGTTGGACCATTGCGTGTGAGTGCCCTTTGGTTTCTGTTTAATTATCCTTCGTCTCTCAATAACAAAGAACCAAATTATTTTCTCACATAAAAATCAATTTGTTTTTCTCTTGTAGATAAAAAATCAACCATTGGCAACAACAGGCTGTAGAAAAGATGTGCATCACTTTGAATTTGAATTTGTTTCAACAGTAAGTTGTTCTTATGGGTTTCTTTCGATTTCAGTACTGGTCACTCCATATACGAAGCCCATTATTTATGCTTAATGTTCAACAAATTTACATTAAAATTTCTGCTCTGCAAGTGAAGTTGAGTTTGTGTTTTTAAGGCCATGGAATATGAAATTGGTGATGTTGTGGAGGTTCTCCCCATCAGGATCCAGCTGCAATGGATGCTTTCATACGGTGTTGTAACTTTGATGCAGAAGCACTAATCACCGTAAATAGTACTTTGCCTTTTGATTGATTTCAGTAATTCTTCTGATCATCTTAGGTGTCTGCTTGTTGAGTGGATATATTACATTTCTATAAACGTGTGTTTCACACGTCTTGGACATATGAGATTTCTTTTCTGCATCCTGGGCGTAGGACCTTTTGTAGTGTTCCAAATTTCACATGTATGAAGAAACTGAGTAAAGTTAGTTTGCATTATACTTACCTAACCTATTTATGTTGAAATATGCTTATTGCAGATTCATCGAATGACATGAATAATAGTCTTCCCGACACTTATGTAAATTCTATAGAGGTTCCCATAAAATTAAGAAAAGTTGTGGAATTGACAATGGATGTTGCATCAGCTTTCCCAAGACTATTTCTTTAAGGCAAGAATCATTTACCTCTCACTCATGTGGTCCTATTGCTGAATTTCTCAACCAGACCAGCACTCCAACTTATTATGTTATCTGGGATGCTTTTGTTTCCTTGGACAAGATTTTTGCCTCGCGCACTTTATTAAGTCATATTCAGGAAATGATTGGAATAGATAAATTTTTTACATTGGTAATCTGGTCCTGCACTTTCAGTTAAAAGCCTAATAAATTTATGGCAGTGTTAATGATAACTCAAATAGTTTATGCGGTATTTCCTAAGAAAAGAAGAAAAGAAAAGAATCTTGTTAAAGAACATAAAGCACTAATGAAAAGTTCAAACTGATGCATTACATAGTTAATTTTTTAAGTCCTGCTGAATTTTGTGTTGGGATATGTGTTTACCTGACATTCCATTATGTATGAATACCTATTTTTAATATTTATACAATCAATATTTCATTAAAATCATTAATATTATTAATTATTAAATAGTAAGATGCTTGTTCGCTACAGACATTATATAATTTAAATCCCTTAGATTAGTGTTAAGAGTTAGCAACGTTAAGAGTTAACAAATTTGAAAGAGTTAAGAGCTTCGTTTGAGAAGAGACATAGACCTGAGAATATATTAGTAATGACATAATTGCAAAAAGTTGTAAATAGTGTTAAGAGATATCATTATGCAGTATGTTCCCGAACACTTTGTTCTGATCTATCTTTGCCGATGCAGGTCTATCAGTGAAATCTATTTATTTAGATTAGTATATGTTTATATCTGGATTGTTCAGATGGTTAGTCTTAGCAGACCACGAGTTTAGTGGAAGCTCGTATAGACATATGAGTATTCAGTAAGGACTGGGTACTGAATAAACTCATGAGACCTTTCAATAGATATTCCATAAAGCCTTAATGGAAGGTCTTCTCGAGTTAAATAATATTTATGATAATTTGACCTGAGCGCCACGGTGGGTTTGTGAGTGATCTACTATATTTTGATACCAATTAAAAGTGTGCTATTTTATTAGGTGCATGCATGTGAATAGTGTTTATTGCATTACAAATATGCAGGTCATACACACAAAATATGCAGCGGAATTGGAATTTAATTTTTTGATGCAACAAACACACTTAATTGAAGTCTCAGTACATTAAAATTAAAACATACCCATGCAGTAATTCGGTGTGGAATCGAATTCCAGTGGTCTCACCTTGAAATGCTCATGTCGGCCATTCTAGATCCCAACGCTGGTAGGATTAGGGTGCTAGAATGGTAGATTGAATTAATTTTCAGCAACCTTGTATTCAAACTCTTTAAACATAAGTCTTTGATTAAACTTTTTAACTATTGATTTGTTTCACAAGAAAATGGAAATGGTGCTTTTGTGTTTATGCATCAAAACCCTTCTCTCTCTCTTCTCCCTTCACTTTGCCGAATTAAAAATTACCAAAACCTAAAACGAAAACCTTTTCATTTTTATTTAAAGTTTTCTTTGATTTTCTTTTGTCAACCCTTAGGCCCATTAGTTATGCATGCTTGTCTTGCAAATAATGTAAACTCTTTTACATTATTTTAATGCAAACTTTTGCATTTTTCAATTTTAATTCACTCAATAGGCGAATCAATTAATTGAATTCAAATGAAAACTCTTTTTCATTTTTTATTCAATTCTCCTTAATTGTCAACAAACAAGGCCTATCATCTCATGCTTCATCATATTCATTTGTTTTCCCAATTAATGTATACATTTTATATTATTTTAGTAAAACAATCAAGCATTTTAATATGTCTCTTGCAATGGTCGGCTATTATATTCAAAATGAAAACAATTTTCATTATGAATGTTAACCAATAAGGCTTTATAAACATGTTTAAACTATGCCACATTGTTTTCTTGTTTGTTGACTAATAAAAGTAAAAATAATTTTTGTTATATTAAATTGATCTTGTTTATCTCATAAGCAAGGTCAATTAGTCAACACAAGATCAAATAATTTATGGTTGTAATTGTGCCACTTGTCATCATCTCATTGGTTAACAACTTTTGTCAATTAATTAAATGATATACTTAACACTTAAGCCGTGATAAGTGCACATCTCCTAGAGATCCTGAAACAAATTTATTTATTTAGATCAATGTATGTCTATATTCGAATTGTTCAGATGGTTAATTTTAGCAGATCACGAGTTAAGTGGAAGCTTGTATAGACATACGAGTATTTAGTAAGGACTGGGTACTGAACAGATTCACGAGGACCTCTAATAGACATCCCATAAAACTATTAATGGAAAGTATTCTCGAGTTGAGTAGTATTCGTGGTCATTTGATCTGAGCGCCACGATAGGCTTATAAGTGATCCATCATACTTTAATTCCATGCATGTTAGAGACCTTATATAGTCTGACAGTTGGGTGTCGCTGGATATGGTCCGATGCTCATAGAGTCCGGTGTGAGTAAATATGGGATCTGTCAGTTCATATGAGTGAGTTGTATATCTTGATACTTCGAAATTATATTTCAAGAAGTCTTGTGGTCACAAGCATAAAACGCGGAAAAGAGTTTTCCTTAGGGTTAAACAATATTGTAAAAGTGTTTGCGGATATTATTTATAGAAATATGAATTTGGAGATAAGTTTATGGTCGAGCAAACAAAGATTTGACGGTGATGATTTATGTCTCTGTTCTTCTAAGGTATAGGTGACAGAGGGATTATACTTATATTCTATAACCTCGGCTTATATGGTTTAACGCGTTATTTTGTAATATCCGTAACTTGTGTGTGGGTCATCGTTTACAGACTTATAAAAGAGTTTCATTTGACAAACCGGACGTGAACCTAGAGAGTCTCATAATATAAAGTATATTCGTTGCGCACTGGGGTAATGGACTAGATTGAACAGTTCGATTCAGGAAATTCCAACAAACAGGGAATTTGTTGCAAAATTTCTTAAGATGTACACTTGTCAAGGCTTAAGTGTTAAGTACATTATTTAATTAGTTGACAAAAGTTGTTAACCAATAAGATGATGACAAGTGGCACAATTACAACCATGGATTATTTGACCTTGTATTGAAATTGACCTTACTTATGAGATAAGTAAGATCAATTTAATATAACAAAAATTGTTTTTGTTGTTGTTTTTATTAGTTAACAAATAAGAAAACAAGGTTGCATGGTTTAAACGTGTTTAGGGGGCTTTATTGGTTGACATTCATAATGAAAATTGTTTTCATTTTGAAATGGCCGGTCATTGTAAGAGACATATTAAAATGCTTAATTGTTTTACCAAAGTAATGTAAAATGTATACATTATTTGAGAAAACAAATGAATATGGTCAAGCATGAGATGGTGGGCATTGTTTGTTGACAATTAAGGAGAATTGAATAAGAAATGAAAAAAAGTTTTCATTTGAATTCAATTAGTTGGTTCGACCATTGAATGAATTAAGTTTTCATTTGAATTCAATTAGTTGGTTCAACCATTGAATGAATTAAAATTGAAAAATGCAAAAAGTTTGCATTAAAATAATGTAAAAGAGTTTATATTATTTGAAGACAAGCTTACATGACTAATGGGGTCAAGGGTTGACAAAAAGGAAATCAAAGAAAGCTTTAAATAAAAATAAAAGGGTTTCCGTTTTAGGTTCTGACAATTTTTGGTTCGGTAAAGTGAAGGGAGAAGAGAGAGAAGGGTTTTGGTGCAACAAGTGTTGCTGTCAAAAATGGTTCTTCTTCTTTTAATGTTGTCGTCTATAAACAAAAGAGAAAGAGAATTAGTTGTTTTTGTTTATGCAAGAGGTTCATAAACCCAAAAACACCATTTTCATTTTCTTGTGAAACAAATCAATGGTTAAAGAGTTTAACCAAAGACTTGTGTTCAATTGTTTATACAAGAGGTTCATAAACCCAAAAACACAATTTTCATTTTCTTGTGAAACAAATCAATGGTTAAAGAGTTTAACCAAAGACTTGTATTCAAAGAGTTTGAACACAAGGTTGCTGGAAATTAATTCAAGTTACCATTCTAGCACTCTAATTCCACCGGCATTGGGGTCTAGAATGGCCGACGAGAGCACTTCATGGGTCTGTTTTAATTTTAATGTACCGACTTCAATTAAGTGTGTTTGTTGCATTAAAAAATTAGATTTTCAATTCCGTCGCGTATTATATGTGTATGACATGCATATTTGTAATGCAATAGACACTATTCACATACAATAGCACACTTTTATTTTGGGAGGTAGAATTGAAGGAAACAATGTCAACATTATCTATTGACTCTATATAGTTAATTTTGGGAGGTAGACTTTATGCCAATTTACTTAAAATATAATAATCATAATCTGGATCTGGAGCCTGAGATGTCAACATTATCAGACTTTATGTAGGGGCAACTTGAGAGGAATGAATAGCTGCCTTTGTTGTACAACTTAGGAACTTTTTATTCGTTATTGATGAAGCTACTGTCTGAATTTTGCCAATTTTGTTTGATATGAACAAACATTCACTTTGATTTTAGGAATACTAGTTACAATGAAGTAATGCAAAGAATGTATTCCTCCCACTGAGAACAAAATGTTTCCCTGTGGTTATTTCAGATTTGAACATTATCCAGATGCAACTTGAGAGTGCTCATTCCATGTCTGCTGGAAAATTTTCCAATTACAAGAATATTGCTTTCTTAAAATGGTATTGCAGCATGGATTATTTTTCGTAGTTAAGAATGCTGTTCTATTCTACCAGTTTTTAATTGCATCAGCCAATAAATAGTACAATCCATTTTGTGTCTGAACCTGTATGATATATGAAGTAACATGTGAATGGGATCATTTGTCATGAGTACTTTTCTTCCTGGTTATTCAAGTTTTGATTGCCTCTATGCCATTGGACCATTGCATGTGAGTGCCCTTTGGTCTGTTTAATTATCCTTCCTTGCTCAATAACATATTAATCAATTTGTTTTTCTCGTGGATAGAAAATAACCGTTGGCAAGAACAGGCTGTGGAAAAGATGTGTCACTTTGAATTTGAGTTTGTTTCAACAGTAAGTTGTTTCTTATGGGTTTCTTTTGATTTCAGTACTGGTCACTCCATATATGAAGCCCATTATTGTTTGATAAATCTACATTAAAGTTTCTGCTCTGCAAGTGAAGTTGAGTTTATGTTTTTCAGGCCATGGAATATGAAGTTGGTGATGTTCTGGAGGTTCTCCCTCATCAGAATCCAGCTGCAATGGATGCTTTCATACAGCATTGTAACTTGGATCTAGAAGCACTAATCACTGTAAATAGTACTTTGCCTTTTGATTGATTTCAGTAATTCTTCCAATCGTCGTCTTCTTGTTGAGTGGATATATTACATTTCTATAAACGTGTGTTTCACAGCGTCATATCATATTTCTCTACTGCATCCTGGGTATAGAACCTTTTCTAATGTTCCAACTTTCACAAGTATGAAGAAACCGAGTAAAGGTGGTTTGCATTATACTTACGTACATGCTGAAATATGCTTATTGCAGATTCATCATATTGACGTGAATAATAGTCTTCCTGACACTCGTGTAAATACTACAGAGGTCCCCATAAAATTAGAAAATTTGTGGAATTGACAATGGATGTCGCATCAGCTTCTCCAAGATGCTATTTCTTTGAGGCAAGAATTATTTACCTCTCTCTCATCTGGTCCTATTGCTGAATTTCTCAACCAGACCAGCACTCCAGCTTATTATGTTATCTGGGATGCTTTTGTTTCCTTGGACAAGATTTTTGCCTCGTGCACTTTATTTAGTCATGTTCAGGAAATAATTGGAATAGATAAAATTTATACATTGGTAATCTGGTCACTGTACTTTCAGTTAAAAGCCTAGTAAAATTTATGGCAGAGTTTTAATGATAACTCAAATAGTTTATGTGATATTTCATAAGAAAAGAATCTTCTTAAAGAACTTTAAGCACTAATGAAAAGTTCAGACTGATGGATTTTTATTTAATTTTTTTAAGTCCTACCGAGTTTTGGGAGGTAGAATTGAAGGAAACTATGTCCTTCATCCCTAATTGCATTTGTTCCCCTTCATGCTATTAAGTCAATCCTTGTACTTTTCCAACATGCCTGTGTGCATCTATTAATTTTCTTTACTGAATTTTTTTTCCCAGATTAAGAGTTTCTTTGCAACAGCTGAACATGAAAAGGAAAGGCTTCAATATAAATCCTGCGATTTTGCATCATTCATAAGCATCTTTGGTTGCATTATCATTCTTAACAGATTAGGATTTGCTACCTACTATATTGATTTGGAATAGGACAAAATATAAGCACTTATAACAGGAATTACCGAGAAACTCATTTAAAATGTTCAATTGTTTATCTGATTCGAAAAAACCTGCACGGTAACAGTTGCCTGAGGATTGATTTATTTAGTGCCATCAAGTGCATGATTGATTATGTAAAAAGAAAGTTGGCATGTGTTTTTTGAATCCTTTATCAGAGGCTGTGTATGAAATCCCTCTTATTGCACTTCTTATTCAAGTCTTTCCAAAGCCAAAGAATCCTCAATATTTTTGTTCTTCATTTCTTTGGCATGCATCATACCTTATTGTTTCAAATATTTGATTGTGTTCTCTATTACTAGGTATTAAGAGGATTTCCCTTTGGTGCAAATGCCATTTGATTGGCTGGTGCAGTTGGTTCCTCCATTGAAGACAAGGGTGTTCTCCATTTCTTCTTCTCTTTTAGCTCACCCCAACGAAGTGCACTTGATTGTCGATATAGTCACATGGATGACACCTCAAGAGGAAGCTAAAGGGTCTCTGCTCTACATGGCTTGCTGGACTTGATCCTTAACAGGGTACGGACAGCAAAATAGTTCACTTACCAAGCTCATTTCAGTAAAGCAACAATTTATCCTACCTGATGTGCAAACCGGATTATACTGTCATGACCAGGTGTATAAATTGTGGCATGGTTTCATAAAGGTTCTCTTCCTTGCCAATCACCACCACTTCCCCTCATTCTCATTGGACCGGAACTGGTTGTGCACCTTTCCATGGTTTTGTGGAGGAAAGAGCCATATAATGTTTGTCTGGTCCAACTGTTCCTATTATAATCTTCTTTGGTTGCTGCAATGAGGATGATTTCCTATACAAATTGGTTGTCTCAATCACAAAATGACGGAGTACGTTCAGAAGCAAAGGGTGGAGGCTTTTATGTAGGCTTCTCAAGAAACCAACTGCAGAAGGTTTCTGTGCAGCATAAGATGCTGGAACAGTGCCAGAGGATTTGGAATTTGCTGCTCTCAAAGGCAGGCGTATATTTTGCAGGATCTTCAACCAAAATGCCCCCGGATGTTTGTCAATCTTTGAGGAAATTGTATCAAAAGAGGGTGAGGCCCCAAGGGATACTGCTGCAACCTTGCTTAAAGCATTGCAAAGAGCCGGTAGATACCATTTTGAAGCATGGTCTTGAACAGTACTTAATTCCTTGTGCTGTTGGTGATCCTCCTGCTGAGAAGAAGATTGGCTTCTGGCCAAAGTACTTAAAATTGGATCCGTTATATTGGAACTGCAATGTGATTAGTTAGATAAGGCTTCAGAAATAGGTATAGATAACTTAGGAGGGCTTTGTTAAGAGAAGAATTTGCACTGGAAACTGGGATGAATTCCATAGGTTAGGCTTTGCTTCGCCAACAATGATGTCGTGAAGAGTAGTATTGTTGCCAATGGATCTGCCTCCCCATACCTATTCATGATTTGCCGTGTTAAATTATCTCGTAATTATTTTAATTAACTTCGAGAAATTGAACTGTATTGAAACTTGTCTTTAGTGTCAGTTGATTTATTTTCGGATAAAGAAATAGAGCCTTGTAAAAGAAAAATTAGATAGACTATAGATGATTTTGTCATACTTTAAACAGGTGGTTAAGGAATTGTTTGATTTTGTTGAAAAAAGATTTAGTACATATTAATCAAAATTGGCAAAATACTTTTTGGTATTATTCTTTTTTCTGTTTACGTATATCATTTTAAGATATTATCTTTGAATCACAAAATTGAGAGCAATATATTTTCTTTCCATTTATGTACTCTCTTTCTTTCTTTTCCACCTTATTTTCAAGTAAAAGACGAAAATGAATTATTATTATTATAAGGATAATTAAAATATTGATCTCGAACATCCTGGGAACTTGCATGAAATTGAATCCATTTTGGCGAATGGTTTAGTATAAATTAGTATTACCTGTGGACTCAAATTATGCAGAAATTACTTTGAACTTTCCTAGTTCTTAATTTCTTCCCCTTTTCCCCACACATAAATAACAATAAATAAAAAATTCACGCTAAATCATATCAGTAAAACTGCCAAAATTTTCTGATATCTTAATGTTTTTCTCTCTTTTTTTTTTTTTTGGGTTTTGTTAAAAAATAAAGCATAACTAGCAAATATTGAAAATCAAACACAAATCAACTGGTAACTTTTAATGTGATTTCTCATCTAAGTCTTATGACAAGTTATAGCATAAATGGCTATAATTTTAGATTTTATTGACAACTGAAAAGAAAATCGCAATACAAAATTTATTCCCTAAATGACAATAATTAAGTTTCTATACGGCATCTGAGAGGCCGGTAAGCAGGCCTTCTTCTCTGCCTATTTTGAAGACATTAGGTCATAAAGAAAAGGACAAGGCGATGGCAAGCTTAAGCATATGGTAAAATCACAATTTTGAAATATGAAGTAGAAAAAATTTCTGTTTATGAGAAAGAAAATATTTATATTAAAAATCTTTGAGTTATCTACTGTGAAATCATCACAATGTGGTGTTCTCATCTTCCAAAATATCTGTTCTTCCTATAACCCCCTTCTCCAACTGCTTTAGAACCTCATGCACTGCCCTGACAACTAGACCTTATCATCTAATTTATCATTTACAAGTGGGAGCAGATCCAGCCGATTCTTTGGAGTACGAGGAGTTCGAGGAGTACCAGGTGGTGGCTGTTGAGATAGCCTGTGCCTAACGTATCCATAGAAAGTACAGCCTATGAGTGTAATAGCGCATCCAACAGCATTCATACCAGAGATTGGATTCCGGAATATCAGCCACGAAACCAAGACAGCAACTGCAACCTGCAAAGAATAAACACAAGAAAATTGAGGATACTAATAGTAGAACACTAATCTAACTTGGTTGCATTGTACGACAACTATGTGAAACTAATCCAACCCCAGAGCTTATGGGCTTAAATGCAATAGCAAAGTAAGGGAAGTTTGGGAAAAAAACAAAAAAGGCAAGTACATGTGGTGTGAAGTATATGACTCGGAATATGCTAAAATTACATATTTTGTAGTTAAATTGGGAATATGCAAATGGAATTCTTGAAGCCCCGCGTATACAGGTTGTATAATTCCTCCACACTAATTAACTACTCAACAAAACTTGAGCAAAATCAATATGATAATGATTATAGCAATGTTTAAATACATCAAAAGGTGTGAGGGTTCAAATCCCTTGTAATTTATCTCACCTTAAGATTCCCGGCAACATTAAATGTGACAGCAGTTGTAGAGTGAATCACATAAAAGATGGAGAAATTAAGACAGAACGCCAGCACCCCAGAACTGAAAATAATGATGAGGGCAGACCAAGGAGATGGATGGGTGCTCAGCCAATCCATAATCCCACCACCTTCAAGTAACATGGCTGGTACTCCCAAAATCATGGTTGCAAAAGGCGCCATGTAGTACACTGTGTTAATGCTTGGGAGCACAAAAATACAGCAGGATAAAAGAAGTCAACACAAATTGTATAACAATAGATCATACAAGAGAGCACTAAGCAAGTGCCCAAGCACACAATCCATACACTAATATAATTAAATGATTTTAGGAGGATTTAAGCTTCGTTCACGAGTAACTCAAAGAACAAAGATATTACCTGTCAAACTTGTAACCATGCAGCAGAGATTCTGCAAGGATAGTCTTTGTGGAAGTAGCCAAACATCCAAATAGTGCAGCACAAAATCCAAACATATTAAAACTAAGTTCTGTCATAGATGTGAGGAGTATTCCTCCAACAATAGGCACTAAAGAAGCCCAGATTCGCCAGTCAAAATATTTTCTCCAAACCAGCCACTGTAAAACAACTGGTCAAATTCAACAAGGTAAGATACTATTATTGCATATTTCATATGAAAGATTGTAGAATCCAGGGAAGACACAGAATAATTTCTTAAATTAATTTTTTAACCAGACCTGTGGTTGCAGGAGTGAACGACTTTATAGTTTGCATGAAAGAAACTGGAATATAGCGTAAGCTCACATTCCCCAACACTATGTTGATACAGAACACAAATGACATGGGAAATATTCTTCTCCATCGATCTTCGGGGTCAACCGTTATCAGGGGTTTAAGTTTCAGAACCTTGATCACCAGATATGCTCCAATGGCTGAGCATATGAAGTGAACACATGACACTGATAGAGGAAATTTGAAATCCAATTTCTGTAAGAGACAAAACAAAAAAGAAAAGTCATCATCAAATTCCTAAAACAATGTTTCAATACCTTTTATATTATTATCAACATTTCATTGCAATGAAATCGAGAAAAAGATAATCAATGAATAAACGAATTATTAATGCAGAAAATGTCTAGCATCAATCTAAATCTCTGTTTTGCAAGCACTAAAAAAAGCTTGGTCAACTCTGTCCCTGCTTGAAAAAATAAAAAACTTATTTACTAAATATGTCTTTCAAAAGTCTGGACGGGCAAAGCTAGTAATGCTAGCAACCCCCTCTATCCTCCCACCCAAAAGAGAAACAAGAAAATAATTGGTAGGTGAGATTAATCCTCTCTTAACCTTCATTTATTCCTATAGCTCAAAGAAAGGAACGTCAGCTTCTATGCCCCAAGAATGGAAACAACTAGGACAAGAATTCTAGAATATTTGACGACAGTCACATGTTGTTCAACCCTTTTCAAGCTAACAAGATATTCCCTCTTTCACTGTTTCCATCTCACAATCAATATGCAGCAACAAGAGATAACAACTTTTACAGGCTGGAAATTATTCTGTTCCCAGAAAATCTTAGACTTTTCAACCAAATTGCTTAGGAAACAAACAAAACCAACAGCCTTGCCATAAGCCCCCTTTTATATACGGATACGTGACTGCATGCATCAAGATGCCATAAGTAAATGTGAAAGATGTTTAACTTTGTAAAATAAAATCATAAACTACGAATAGATCAATTGATGAATCATTGACCAGCTCACCATATTCATCAAATTTTGGAATTTTAAGATTTATAACATTCCAAATATTATGTCTCGTTGGAAACACTTAAGCTGTGTTTGGCACCATAGAACTAAACCTTTAAAATCATAATTACGTGGATTTGAGATGCCAGTCACTATTTTTCCAACCCCCATTTCCATCCAGTTCGAATTCTATGAACAAATCTCAAGCTGCCCTATACAGCCTTAGATCAAGAACAGAATGAGGAAAAAAAATGATCCATTAAACAAAATCAAGACCATCCAATTAACAACTTCAGCACAGACTAAAGATTCCATCAAAATTAAGCAAGTCGATCAAACATAATCAACAAATAATCAATAATACAACAAAATTACGTTAAAAATAATTAACATTATAACAAATGGAAAAGTGAGGAACAGACCTGAAAGATCCATTTGTTAGTGATAATCACAGCAACGTTAAAAGCCCACCACTGAATAATGGCTAACAGAGATCTGATCACGCTCCAGTTACACAAACTCTCCTCCATCTCTCTCCCAAGAAAACAGATCAACCCAACAACCAAAATCAAACTCTACCAAAAACCCACCTCGAATTTCACTTCAATTTAGTGGGTTTCAATTAATTGATTAATTAATACCAGTAACTAGCAGCTATAGAAGCTGCCGTTAATAGGCTAAAATAGGTGGCAAAAATGAGAGGGCGAAATAAATTACATGAATATAAGATTTAATTGAGAGTTTAGAATTTGAGTGAGTGAAAAACCCTAATGAGAAGAGCGAATTTTTTGAGGCTTTGTAACGGCTTAGGCAGCCACGTGATTTGTATTTGCTTCTCTCTTCTTCTTCAACGTCTCCTTCTTGAAATATTATTGAACCTTCTTTCTGCGTTTGCGTTTTATAGGAAAAACGATCATTATGGAGTTTATTAAAAGTTTTATTTGTTTATAAATTTATTTTTATTTTTTAAAATATACTTTTATTTATTTCCATTTTAGTTATAATTAATTAATTAAAATATTAGCATTAGATTTAGAGTTAGTATAGATTAATGAAGTTAGATGGGATGGAACCCTTATGGCTGTTCCGAGGTTATTGGGGGTGGGAGGTGATCGCAGCCGTTCAAATGCAATGAATGTAGGAATTAGTAATAGATATTCTTTTTTCAGAGGAAATCAGATGGTTTGGCAATTGGCATTGACCTGAATTTTCTTCTATTTTGACGGCTGTTATTGCCCCGTTGGCATTTTCTTTAATCATCCATCGTCATGTTCATTGAGTCCCTAGTGGTTTCCATGTACTTTTTGTATGCAACGGGAAGTGAAGAGACGGAGAAAATAATCAGAATCAGAATGTTCTCATCAATGATCAAGCGGTCATGGTTTTTTCTTTTGTTTTTTTCTATTACTATTATTATGGTGTGGGCGTTTTTCCATTAAGGACCACCTTAATTTAAGGCGGTGGGTTAATTAATCACTTTAAATATGGTTTTTAGAGTCGTAAAAGCTAAAAATGAGATTTAAATGTACATTGATCCTTGGTTAAGAGTTTGGAAAATTTATATAAATACTAATATTAATAACATAACTCAAAAATTTTACAATACATTTTTTATTTAGTTTGTAAATAAATATAAATATAAAAATATAACAGTAGTGTATTATAATGAAATAAAAAATAATTAAAGTGTATCGGTAAAAAAATACAATAAATAAAAAAAAATTAAAGATGAAAAAAAATGCATAATTTTCTCGCACCTCATACCTCGCCTCACACGAGAAGCGAGGTATGGCCTCGTACCATGTGGTCGAGAACGCAACCCCTCATTGCGTTAGGTGCGAGGAATTTTAATTTTTTTTTCTCTGTCTTGATCTTTTTTTTGGTTTATTTTTTAAATTTTTACTTTTTAATTAATATTTTTAACTTTTAATATTTAAAACATCAGTACTCAACACACTTGATCTATTTGTTCTTAAACTAACAAAATTTTAAAGTATTATTTGAGTAATAAAGAAAAATGATAGGAGAGAAATAAATTTTATTTCAAAGGTAAAATAGACCAAATTTAAACTTTATAACTATTAAATATTACATTTCACTGTGTGGTTATAAAAGTATATAAATTTAAAATAAAAACTATTTATATACATTTCTCTAAGAGTTTCAAACTTTCATTAATAGACGATTTTTGATATAATACATTTAATATTATGATGACTATTTATTTTTTAGTAGCACTAGGCATTAGGGGTGGGCAGTATATGGTTTAGTTCGGTATTTTGAAAAATCAAATCAAATAAAAAAATAATTTATATTTTTTATTTTTTAAATTAAACCGTACAATTGATTATGTATTGCTCAAATTGATTCGATTTTTTAAATATTTTATAAAACCTAAAATTATATGGGTAAAAGATGAAATTTATGCCAAAAAAAAAAGTATATGTCGGGTTTTGAATATTAAATTAATTAAAGTACATGAATTAAACAAGTTAATAAATATTAAAAATAAAAGTTTATCTAAATAAATAAAGTATTCGTAAACTTTAAACATTTAATTAATTAAAAGTTTATAAACTAAACAAATTAAAAAAAATTAAAATTAAAATCTATCAAAATAAACAAAAATGATCATTGGCTTTCAAGTATCAAATTAATTAAAATTTATGAACCAAACAAATTAAAAAACTATTAAAATTAAAAATTACCAAACAAATTATATAAAAAGAAATTGAGTGAAGTTTTATTACATCATTCAGTTAGATTAAATTTGATATTTTTTTAAGTAAACAAAACCAAATCTAATTTATTTAGGAATTAAAATTAAAAAAATCACTCAATTAATTTTTATAATCTAATATCAAATCAAATCGTCCAATTTGATATAATTTAATTCGATATTTTTTATTTATACAATATTTTACTCATCCCTATTATATATACAAACTCTTTATGCACGACTTTTTACAAATTGATAAGATATGAAAGTATTGGTTATATAAAATATAAAAAAGTTAATTAAATATAGAAATTTGAACTCACAATATATATATATATATATATATATATATATATATATATATATATTAGATGGGAATGAGAACTTTTTACCTAATTTTTTCTAAAACTTGAATAATTGTGATTTACAGCTAGTAGCTCATAGAGCGATTTAAACTCAGCAATATATAAATGTATATGTGGGAATTTAATCACGAAGCAGTCTCGAAATCGTTTCTCAAAAGATTACTTATTAAAGGAGAGAATTTTGTGATAAGATGCGGGCAAATTCATAACCCATTTCAATCTCAATTGATTAACCTAATGAACAATTGTTGTTGAACCATAAATGGATTTCACTATCAATTTTCGATATTTGATAACACGATATTAATATTAAAAAGGTCACAGTCACATTGTCAAAATATTATTGTTTTGTTTTTTTTCTTCTTATCTTTATCAATTAAGTTCAACCCAAAGGTTAGTATCAGATTTTGGTTAATTGAAGCTAGAATTATAGTGGGTGGGTTTAAAACTCTAGATGGGACAAAAAAAATTAGAATCGTCGTCAATTTATTTATTTATTTATTTTAAATATAAGAATCATCGTCAACTTGGCAACAATGAAATAGCATAGCATTGGCACGCCAAAATTATGTTTTTTTGGCTACGACCCACTTCAAGTCTACAAAAGAGTACATTTATTTATTTTGTTTCCACTTCAAAATAAAAATAACACTGCGGCCATTAAGTTAATGAGTTGCAAAACGTGGAAATACCTATACAAATTTTTAAAAAAATAATTTGTATTTATTTATTTGGAGAATAGGGAATCAAACTTAAAAACTTTAATTTAATAAAAATAAAAATAATAATAATAATAATAAAACTGCGGCAATTAAGTTAATGAGTTGCAAAACGTGAAAATATCTATACAAATTTTTTAAAAATAATTTTTATTTATTTATTTGGAGAATAAGGAATTGAACTTAAAAATTCTAATTTAATAAAAAAATACACTATAAATCTTTTTATATTAAGCTATTTAAGCAAGCTATTCTTAAAGAGATTTTTAATTACGCAACTCCGTCTTTAATATGTATATTTTAATTGTATAAGTAAAAACGAGTTTAAGTATTATACAACATTTACAAAAAATAATTAAAAAAAATTTGATGAATAATTTTATTACTTGGTAGAATGCTTTGAAAATAATATATTGATATTCAAAGGCACCATGAACAGGGTTATGGTAACAGAGCCTATTAAGGCATTCTTTTAGAAAGTTTTTGGGTTTATGTATATTGAATATATGTTAGATGTTTTTCGTTAAAATGCTTAATTTACCTTCTTTTTTTTTTTTTTTGTTTGTGTGTGTGTTTACCATTGAAAAGTTTGTATCTATTTTGTATTTAATATAATAATAGAAGTACATTTTTGTCACCTATGTAGTTGCGGTTCGATTTCTGCACTGTTTTTTTTTTTTTTAAGATGATTTTGTAATATAACATTTAAATAAGAAAAAATATTTTAAATGCAATTTTATATTGGACAGTTAATAACCTTTGTCTGATGGTAAAATAATATGTAAATTCGTAAATATAATAAAATTTGTCTTTATTAACAAGGATTTAATAAAATTTAAAGCGAATTTAATACATAAAATTAAAATAGTTTGGAACAAGTATAATTTTAATGAAATATTTTGTGAATGCTCGTTAAAATGTTTATAAATATTTATATATTTTTTAATATTTTAAAAAAAAATATCAAATGATATTGCTTTGATTGTAACTTTAAATGAAAAAATTAAAAAAATTATTTTTTCTTCAATCATCAGCTAATTTTAACTAATTTATTATATAATTATTGTTTCCCAAATTTTATCAATTTTTTATTTTTACAAAATTATTGACTTTACACTCATCAAATGCTTATTTAATTATCAAATGATATATTTTGATATCTATTTAATTTTTATCCCAACGACATCACATTACTTAAACAATAATATTAATATTTTAAGAAAATTAGGTTGATTTTTTTATTTAACATTTTTTTATTTTCCTTCTATTATGGAGATTGATAATTATTTTGTTTAATTTTTTATTTATTTTTTTTACATTATGGATATTGATAACTATTATATTTTTATTTTTTTTACTCTTTTAATATTTAATACATTACTAGCTTAGCTAGTTGTCAAATTTATTTATTTTAAAAACTATAAAATGTCAATTTAATTTAGACATATTTTTAAATTTCAAATCAAGTTTAAGAAAAATTATTTTTATTTAATTAGTTACTTTTTAATTATATTGTTTAGTGTTTGTGTTAATTATTTATAAATTATTTTTATTAATTTTAACTTAAAAATATGTTTAATATTGTGATATAATTTTGATTGTTATATTTTATAAATTTTCTTTAAAATTAATGTTGTAATATTATATTAATTTATAATTTATTTAAAATTTATAAATAATTTGTTGTGAGTTTAACAATGAGATATATATATTAAAATGAATTTGATAATAAAATTTTAAATTTATAATAAATTTAAGAAGAATTTAATATATCAGTTTTAAAAACGAATACAGATACGACTTTTTAAGCATATTCATACTAAACTTTATCTGTTACCATCCTTAGTCGAAATATGGGGTAGAAGAAAAAAGTGTTCACGTTTCATGTAATACGTTAATTTTTGTTTATCAAGAAAATGATTGATTGAAATTTTTAAGGCAAAGTGAAGCAAGACGTGAGTGATTGGTGCATAAGTGAATAAATAATCTCTTCTTGTTACTCTTTTTTCTCTCTCTCTCTTTGGGCAAGCAGGCACAGGCAGGCCACGTGGTGTGAGCTGCTGGGAACCATCCACGATTCAACAAAAGGTAGTGCCATCCCTTCTTCGTAAAACTAAGTTTTTCGTAATTCATGGGGATTCCCATTCAAAGTTTGAACTTTTTTTTAAGTAACGTAGCAAGACATATGCCTTAAATTTAATTGTTTTAAAATTATAATAAACATCAAAATAAAAACTACATAGATAAAAATAAAGAGTTATTTTTAGATTATAAATCAAATATCAATGACATGTGCGTTATTGAGTAGATAAAAATCCATTGACATTAATTAAATTTAGTAATTTAAATGTGAACTTGAGTTGTTAGATCACACGACCATGAAGGCAAGGCATACCACGATCCATCCAATGCCTAATTTACGCCATATATTTCCAAGGCTGCTCTATATTTTTAAGTTACTTTCTTCTCAATGTTGGCGTTGAAATTGAAATCGAACTAGTCCTATTTATGATTAGAACTTTTTTCTTTGGGGGGTTATAACATTAACAATTGGGAAATTTTTGCCTTCACCCTTTGAAAGAATCCTATATTACAACGTATATCACATTTTGTCTGTTTAATCCTCAATAATTATCACTCAACAACCCAATCAAATACTTTTATGGGTATTTGAGCATTTGCTAAATGATAAAGAGAAGGTTGGGCTGAACATGGATTACGACCGAACACTGCTCATTGTGCGTCGCAATCCATGTGATTGATGCATAAGTGAATAAATAATCTCTTCTTGTTACTCTTTTTTCTCTCTCTTTGGGCAAGCAGGCACAGGCAGGCCACGTGGTGTGAGCCGCCGGGAACCATCCACGATTCAACAAAAGGTAGTGCCATCCCTTCTTCGTAAAACTAAGTTTTTCATAATTCATGGGGATTCCCATTCAAAGTTTGAACCTTTTTTTAAGTAACGTAGCAAGTCATATGCCTTAAATTTAATTGTTTTAAAATTATAATAAATATCAAAATAAAAACTAAATAGTTTATTTTTGTGAATTTTTTACATATAATTTTTTAATTTACAAAAATTAAAGAGTTATATTTAGATTATAAATCAAATGTCAATGACATGTGCGTTATTGAGTAGATAAAAATCCATTGACATTAATTAAATTTGGTAAATTGGGTTTAGTAATTTAAATATGAACTTGAGTTGTTAGATCATACGACCATGAAGGCAAGGCATACCAGGAACCATCCAATGCCTAATTTACGCCATATATTTCCAAGGCTGATCTATATTTTTTAAGTTACTTTCTTCTCAATGTTGGCGTTGAAATTGAAATCGAACTAATCCTAATTATGATTAGAACTTTTTTATTTGGGGGTTATAATCTTAACAATTGGGAAATTTTTGCCTTCACCCTTTGAAAGAATCCTATATTACAACGTATATCACATTTTGTCTGTTTAATCCTCAATAATTATCACTCAACAACCCATTCAAATACTTTTATGGGTATTTGAGCATTTGCTAAATGCTAAAGAGAAGGTTGGGCTGAACATGGATTACGACCGAACACTGCTCATTGTGCGTCGCAATCCATGTGATTGCAAATTCTCTTAGAAGCTGGTAACGAAAGCAACTTTGTTCATTTGCTTTGCCACTTTTTTTTTCTTACTTCTCAACCAAAATTATTTGTGGAAGACTCAAAAGGAAGCGCTCGCTTACTTCAACTATGGAAAAGCCAAAACTTGAGGACATCTAAGGCCATTCTTTCTAGTGGCAAATATTTAGACTGTAATATTATTAATTTATTATTTAATTCAAAATTTTAAATTGATAGGCGAATGTCTAATATTAGTATTAAAGTTAAGTTTCTAACAATTCTCTTCACGTGAAATGTAAATTCAAATAGGTTTGAATCAGGTGAATCTTTCGTCTCCAAAAAATTAAGAAGGCCAATAAATTAGAAATTAATTGAAGATTTTGACTCTGATACCATATTAATTTACCACTCAACCTAAAAATTTAAATTGATAGGTGAAAACTCAATATTAATATTAAAGACAAGTCTCTAACAAATATAATAGATTAATTCAATAAACAAGTCTCCACAAACGTTAGGTTAAATGAAATTGGTCCTTAAATAGATATATTTGAGTTGTGTTATAATTAGATTAATTCAAATCGGGTAAACGAAGTGATTCATTTAATAAATAATGAAAATAGTTTATGCAATATTCCGAATCACGTTGAAGGCTAGCGACAATTTCAATTGGTAGGCTGACATCGTAGATATCGCTAAAGAAACCTAGTGAAATTTTTCCACGGATAATGAGCAGAAGGTTGATCTAAAAAGAAAATGACCAAACATCATTATTCCTAATTATGCTCGATTGTTCTTTCAAAATAATTTTGGTATCACGAGTTGAAATTGGAGCTCGGCGGTGCTGGTCTATTGGTCAAGCAAAGGCAGCGGAGACAATTCATAGCTATTAGAATCTTTGGATTTGGTCACAGTGATGATGACATACTCAAGGGCCCATTAAAGGAAAATGTCAATTTTAAATTTTATATCTCAAATAAAAATTATTGGATATTTAATATATATGAGTTGATAGATAATATTATTTATTAAATTAATGACAAATTTATAGTTTGTGATAAATGGGATCAAGGCAGACACAATTCTTATTTGCATGTTGACTCCAAAAATTATTTCAATAAAAATTATCATGTAATGAATAATACGAATTAAGTAAATTTTGAATCTTATGACTAAATTGACCATTGAATTTGGATCAAATCATTATGAGGATCTTATGTGATGGGCAATACGAATTAAGTGAATTTTGAAAATTTTATGTTTTGAGTTCTAATAAAAATTGTTATTTAGATAATGGTCCATTTGTTATTATAATAGACAATACGAGCTAGGTTGACTTCTAAATTTGGGTCAGACTGTAATGAGAATGTCACATGATAAGTAAAAATTATCACGTGTTAGTGGTCTCCTAATCTGTGATAGGCAATATGAGTCAGATTGACTCTTGAGTTTGGATTAAAATTGTAACGATGATGTCACGTGATTGAATGGATGAAAATATCACATCTCGCATCGAATAAAAATTAAGTAGATCTTAAATATATATAAAAATTTTTGTATCTTAAATCTCAATAAAAATTATCACGTGTTAGTAGTCTCTTAATCTGTGATAGGCAATATGAGTCAGATTGACTCTTGAGTTTGGATTAAAACTGTGACGATGATGTCACGTGATTGAATGGACGAAAATATCACATCTCGCATTGAATAAAAATTAAATAAATCTTAAATATATATAAGTGAAATAATCAGCATTATTTAACAAGATAATCCTTTGAATCGATGACAAAAGAATTCACTAATTGTGCAAAAATGATTTACCTTCAATTTATGTCCAAAGGAAAAAATTATTATTAGTCTTTTTAATGATTTAGAAGGAGAAAATAGTTTCCAAAACTCGTTATAAGTTTGGAGCTTTTTCATATAAAATTCGTATCAATTTTATGCAACGTCGTTGGAATCCTGTACGCGATCCAGTGTAAAATGTTAATTATTATTAGTCTTTTTAATGATCTAGAAAGAGAAAATAGTTTCCAAACTCATTATAAGTTGAAGTCTTTTCATATAATATTCATATCAATTTTACGCGCTGTCAATAGAACTATGTAAGCGATCCAGTGTAAATGTTGCATATTAGAATCCTGGAATCAATAACTAGATACCAAAATGACTCTATTGATCAATTTCATATGTTGTACATTCATGTAGAAGTACATTTTAACTAAAGCTGTGTAGAAAAGGGAAACAAAAACATTTAACAGTAGGGCGATTGAAATGATTAATCAGCAAGGTTAAAACTGGTTTGACATCAAGAATTTATTTGTCGAAAAACTAACTGATTCTTCATCTTCCAATGAGATCCATCGTATGAAAGCATCCATTTCATTTATCCATTGCATGGAGTAAGTTATCATCAATAGAATATGCTTTCGATGTTATATGGAGTTTGAGAATTCACCATCAAAAACGTTGTCCAACAATTCTGGTACATTCACTTCACAAATCAAACCACCACAATTTCAGATTACCAATTTGGTGGCAGGTGATTTTGCATCTTCTTTCACAGCTTCTCCTGCACAACATATAAATGAAATCAATAAGAGGGAAAATGATTCAAAAAAAATCAGCTTATGCTGCATATTTCGTTCACTGCAAGAATCTATCTTCAACATAGATAGCGGATACTACAGTAAACACGTCCGATAGACTAAGAAATTAAAAATCCTGTCCGAGTATTTTTCTACACCAACAAAAGCATTTTCCAAGATTTAAGGGTGTCCAAATCATTCGTCCATTCTGTGGGAATCTATCTCGAAGATTACATGCCCCGGATGCCAAAAATTTACACCACCAAAAGCATATTCAAATAGTTGAAGTTTATGTCTCTGTTGTGATGTTTCAGTGAAATAGACATAAATGTTTTTGGGTAAACATGTGGTTGTAGTTATTCAGGAGAAACACCTTAAGATGTGATTTCTGAATGTAGCACTTTTATTCAAAATTTTACTACAAAAACACTTCCAAACACTGCTAATAATCAATCCAATTACTGAATCGACATAAGCATCAAGGCCATTAATGCTAAAAAATTCCTGTATCTTAGCAATTTTTCCATGTGAAACATTAACAAGATTGATCTAGCGAAACAGATATGAACAGTAGAAAAGTTATTTCCTTCTTTTTTCTCTAATTGAAAAAATAGACATTCTTCGTATCTATTTTTATTGATCTGGTTCACATGATAATATTCACAATAACTCCTTTTCCCCAGAATTGACGAAATTCAAAATTGGTTTAGCTTTGCAATCTGTGATGCTAGTAGCTATGTTATGTTTCGGCTAAATTATAGCTAAATTTGATTTAAAAAATCTATTAAAATAAAATAAATTACCAGCGGGAGTTTTCGGGGCTTCGCCGTAGATGGCCTTGAGTCTAGTGAGCGGGACCAAGGCGGACTCCGTGGCGGCTTCGGCAAAGAGCTGTTGCTTCCAGTCCCACATCACCTTTTTCAGGGTTTTGTTAGCCTTGACGAGCGATTCTTTCTCAGATTCTAAGGCTTCAATGTCCTTTTGCTGCTTCACCGATCTCGCGGTCAAGGCCGCGAACGAGGCGATCAAGCACGTGTTGATTACGGCGTCGCTATTTATGAGTTTGGTTACTGCGTTGGCTAGTCTGTCCATTACTGGCGAATTGTTTTGGGGGTTTTGGTGTTTCAGTGAAGGGGGTTTTGGAAGAAGAAGAGCATTCGCCAAGTGGAAAATGGGGAAGATGGGGAAAGTAGAGCAGGGTTACGGGTCGAGGGCCTAATTTTCCACTTAACTGGGCCATCGTTGGGCCTTATATATCAGCCATCAAACCCCCTTTGTTATTTCATTTCTTATTACAGTTTTACTAAAGCAAATGGGTAGGGTTATGCGCAAAAAAACTTATGCAAATTGTGTGGGGGCCTCTTAGTAAATTACGTGGGGCGTCATTTTTTGGCCTGAAGTTTGAATGGAACCAAATACATATACGTGTATGATATATGTATATATAATTTTTTTTTATAATATTTTAATATGATCGTTAAGCTGTTTGTGTTTAGGGTCATCTTATCACAGTGGACTAGAATTCCCAGTATTGATACCAAAAAGTATTTTAGACAATTTAAAAAGATAAAATTAATGGTGTATAATATTGATCAAAATAAAAAATAATTTAATATTTCAAAATTATAAAATAAATAACCGGTAATTCTCAATTATTTAAAACAAAAAAAAAAAAGAGAATGAAAACCGTTTTAGAATAAAATTCATAAACAGTTTCTTCTCTTAGCGCCTCTTCTCTTTTTACACTCATCTCGCCAGTTCTCTTTCATCGGATCCAGCCACCGTCAAATCGTTTCGGGCAAAAGCTCAATGAGCAAAGAAAACATGTAATTCTTTCGTGCTTTTTTTTTTTTCCTTTTTAAAAATAAAGTGAGTGTGAAAAATAAGAGGAAGGGCAAAGACAAACATGATTGGTGTAAAATTTATAGATTAGATTATGTGAGTATGAAATTGAAGAAGAATTAATCAATTTCATCGAATGAGGTGTCGGTTGATTGATACAAATTGTAGGACTTGTAATGAATTGTAAAACTTGTGTATGAAATCGAATGGATCTTCTTCAATTTCACCTGATACAAAGTTATACTATTCATGAATATAAATTGCAGGATATGGGACTTATTTGTATCACGTGAATGTAAGTAGCAAATAAATTGACAAGTAATAAATCTACTGCCACAGTCAAACAAATTTTGAAGCCTTAAAGTCTACAGTCAATTTTGCTTATTCAATGTTACTTACAATTGTAAAATTAGTATGAATGATGAATATTACTAAGTGTAAGCGCTGAATTCTGTTCATCATGTGTTATCAGTACAATATAAATGATGAATTGATTTCTATTATCAATTTTGGATCATATGTTGATATAGCTCAATAGAAGGAGGAATTTTGTTTGTTAAATTTATTTGATGAATTAATTCTTTTGGATTTTGTCCATAACAAAGACTCTCGCTTCCTTCCACTTCCAATCATTTTACAGTGCTTTAGCAGGGTTTGATCTTTATTTGGTATGCTGAAAATAATGTCGTACAACCAAGTAGAAAAGCAGCGAAGCATAAATTATCATAGATTAATTAGATAAGATAAATGTTTTCTAGTTGTTCGTGGACTTTTTATGACAAGCGCAAAGAATTCTCCTCCTGCTTCTTCTTTTTGCTTTTCTTTAGGCAAGATCAAGTGGATGATTCTTCCTTCGCCGGAATAGAAGGTAATTTCAAATGACTGATATTCAATGAGTTCTAGAATTTTCATTCTTTACGTCCTGCAAAACTCATCTTAGTAGCGGATGGTAAAGCCTCTAATACCGAGTATGAGTTTCTTTTCGAATCATTCTTCGTTACAGCTTCCATTCTCTTCCTATTCCTTTCCTTTGTAAGAGTCAAGACAGCTTCTGTCTCGACCAAACCATGCATACACGGGGAAGAAACGCTAGTGGCTTTCAAGGTGAAAGTTGCTTTTTTCAAAATCAAATCTTTATCCCCTAACCACTGCAAGCCACTCATTTTTGGCTCTCGAGTGGCAAATTTCATAGAGTTTTAAATATTAAAAAAATATACTTTTAATTAATTGAAAGAGAGAAAATCTTATATCAGTTGAGTGAGCCTTACTTGAAATTGTTGTTGTCATGGCACACGAGGGAGATATTGAATTTATAAAGGGTGAGCTGTTTTTATTGATACGAAACCTTTTGGAGTGTATAGGCACCCCAGTGTTGAAGGAAGTCAAACCAACGGGCTTAGTGTGCTAAACATTGATGCTCATGACAAGGAGGAACCTAAAGCAAATATGCTGAGCTGGACAGATAAATGGAACTGCAATAGCAAGTTTGAGACAGACCTGACACAGTAAGGTAGCAACAATGCAAATAACCTGACACAGCAAGGCAATAGCAATGCAAACAAAAACTTGCAATTGCAATGGAGCAACAGCAGTGATGACAGCTACAGCAATATCCTCTGTACCTGGAACAGTTGGCAGGACCTCAAGGATAAAGACACAACAAGCAGAAATCGGATGGCTTGGATTAACTTCGGACATATTAAAGCCTTAAGATTAGGAAACCATTTTTGTTCTCTTATGTGATATGTAAAAACAATGGCTACTCAAAGTAGTATATATATGTGTGCAAAGTTGTAACAGAACTTAAAAATACAACAGTTCCACATATAAAATACACAAGCTCACTCTCTGTTGGTTTCAAACTCCCAAGTACAAAATATTAAGGTTCCAATAAAGTTCAAAGCAGATAATATCGTGCCAGTAGAGCAGTGACATGACAGTTGTTCTAGCCAATTAAATTGTAAAAGAAAGAATGAAAGGCACTGAAAATGAAAGTTTAAGGAGTAGGCGCCTGATCAAACACTTTACATGATAAGGGCTTCGAGGTCCAGGGGTTTAGAAAAATAAGAACCTATACTTACCCGAATAGTTTGTCAAAGGTTGGTAGAAGCATAGGGCTAATGGCAAAAATGAGAGGTATGGAATAGAAAAATATGACTACTATTATAGCTTAGGAGCTTCCCCTCGGCTACTTATGAGTTAGCGTATTGTATAGAAGAAATAGAGTATATGCCTTCTACCATTATTGTAGCAAGTAATCATTACATTTTTTATTTGCAATTAGTTCTAGCTTTGACTTTAATATTTGGTTGTTAGTCTCTAGTTTAGTTATATATACTTTCAATTTATCTTATTTCAGTATGGATTCTGAGGAACTGTCTTCCGATGTATTCTCATGACTGAAGACTGCATTTTTTTTGTTATGTTATTGCAATTGTGCAACAAAATTAGAAGAAATCATTGCTTTGTATTTCTGACCTGTTTTCGACATCTTTCTATCTTATTATATCTAAATTCACGTTTTGCAAAATAAGATTTAGTTGCTCTTTTATTAGTATGTCAATATTAAAAATTTGCTCTCAAGACACATTTCTTCCACCAAATTCTTTGAACATCTATTTTGCTGCACTGCTCAATTAAACTTGTCTTTAAGCTGTCAATCAACAATATTTATTTTAATTGTATCATTATGTTTGATGTGAACAATTATCCGAACTTAATTATACTTACTTTTGACTTTAAAAAACTCAGAATGCTGACCTTTTTCATTGGCAAATACTGTTAGCCCTGTGATCATGTATTTGGGGTTAGCTTTAGTTTTGTGCCATTCATAATGATGGTAAACTTGTTGCTACTTAGAATTATTCTCAAGTTTTAGTGCAAACTTAATCACGAGTAATATTTTTAAATAACTCACAAGATCTCTTCTTTTTGTGTGTATTGTTATTCTATATTTTGTGGATTATCATGTTATTTATTTATTTATATGGTGTAAAAGTTAAACGCCTTATGATTTTGTCAATCTTTTCAGCATAGCCACCTTCATCAATATACACAAACGAAAACATATAGATATAAAGAAGAGTTTTGTCAATACATGCAATTTAGCTTTGATAGTTATTCTACAGGTTAAAAGAAAGTAATTTAATTATTCCAACATGTATTCAACTAAAAATTTGTTAAGCTCACCTACATTACTTGGAAAATGTATTACTTAATTTTTAATTTCTTTATATTGCATGCACTTTATTGTTGTATTTAATATTCACGTAATAGATGCACATGGGGGCTTAGCCAAAGTGGCAAGCCCCCCTTGTAGGTGCACTCTCCCGACCTCTGGTCAGGGGTTCGAGTCCCCCCTCCCCATGTTGTAATAGTATAATATACACTCAAAAAAAAAAAAATATTCACGTAATAGATTGATGAATATTAAATTATATAGATGAAAGACAAGAGGAAAGGGTTGTTGAATCAAATGATGATGGGAGTAAGAAGGATGACATGAAAGAGAATGAAGATAGAAGTAAGAAGAGTTTTAATTCTATAACACCACGACTTTGAATTGAGTTTATGCGTGAATTTGGTTTTATGTGTTTGAATTGGATTAAGCCATACAACATATCATAATATTTGACTAACTTCAAAATTGTGTGTAATTTAATGTAGCAAGAAGGAAGCAAAATCTATATGGGATCAAGGTATTAAAGTAAATAAAAAGATGAATTGTGTTTGGTTGTTTATTAAATTTGTTTTAACATAACGAGTTCTATTGGCGATACCTTTTAATTGTATTTTTAGGAAAAGATAAATTTAGATATCATTTCAAATACTTGAGTATGGAAGATAAGGTTAAATATAGCTAGATTGATAATGATTCAGCAGATAATAAGATAGAAGAAGATGATGGTGAGAAGATGGAAGGAATTCTTACAAGACGTGCTCCGTGCTCCAAATCGTTTTAAAATATTGATTGCAAAATTATTAGATGAGTAAAAGAATGTTGTTAAGATTTAGGATTTGGTAGTCTTCTTAATATCAAGTGTGGGCAATTGAGACGAAACTTCTGTGCATGATTAGTTGAAATGTATGATAGTTTTACATCATGTATTAGTTTGCACGAGAGCATTATCAGAGTCTTTGCACAAGATTTTGAATATATCATAGGGATTGAAGACGGTGGAGTATATTCAATATAGGGATTGAAGATGGAGTAAATGTAGATGCGGATGTTGGTGATATGGCTAATTTGAATAATAAGTATTGCAATAAAAATGGATACATTATGTTAAAAAAATTAGAGGAAAAATTGGTCAATAGCAAAGAAGTGAATGTTGACTTTAAGAGAAGTTTTGTATTGTTTATAATTTTGACAGTTATTATTCCTAAATTTAAAAATTATTTATTGTCTATTTATCTAGTTTCACTGAAAAACACTAAAATTATAAAAGAGAAAAATTGGATGAGGTGGGCATTTAACGGTCTAGTCTATAGCATAAAAAAGTTTAAGGAAGGATGACAATAATATGTTAATGGTTATGTTATATTTTTAGAGGTAATAAACTTTTTCTTTTACATCACACGTAACATTTTTTAATATAAATATGACATTATATTTATTGTGTTGCTACATTGTTGCTTTATAGGAATTATATTGTTATATTAACCATGTTGTTATACTGCAGCTTTGTTATTCAGATAAAGTAGAATTTGCTCTTATACTTGTCAATAAATGTCCAACTCCCATCCAAGCATCGTGTGTTAAAGATGTATGTAACTTCATATATTTTCTTAAAAATAATGGCGGTTTTGGCAGCACAAAAGTATGGCACATTCATTATTTGTTTGTAATTAGGTATAATATATTTTTGTTAAAAAAATATTAATGTATCATTTGGAATCTATTATTGAATTAGAAAGTTGATTGTATTAGGTTAGCGGTTACTGATTTAAAATATACAATTGGTGACCTAAAGAGAGATAATTTGAATACTTATGTATTGGTTCAATGAGTACACCAAATAATTGAAACAATTGAAGGGCATTTAATCCCAAAACAATCAAACCTATGTAGTGAGAAGATAGAAAGTCGTGGTAGACAAACAAAAATAATGTCCCATCAAAGGATAAAGTGGTTGAAAATAAGAAAAATGAGGTATTTAAAAAAGTAAATTTAAAGGAGTTATTAAGAAATAAATAAAGGAACTATATTCCAGATCCCCTTGGCATTGTTGCTACAGAGGTATGACCATATATTGGCATTTATTATAATTCACAATGCATAATGTCAATAGTATTAATTTATTGAACTTCAAATAATTAAATTTTGTAGCTGTGATTTTTGGTGGATAAAGAGACAAATGGGGTTTGTTTTGTTGATGGATTGTCATCAAGTGAAATAAATTCCATTCAAGTTAAAGAAACACGATTATGAAAGCCTAGTTGAAAATTTGAATAGATAATAAGGTAGACAATTCAAGAAGGGATGTGAATTTGATATTTAACAATTTATCCAATTTCTAATAATATAAAGAAAATTTAAATACAAGTAAATACAGTAAATAAGATAGTAGGGAAAGAGAAAGCTAATATCGGATGTTTGTGTGGTTTGGCCCTTATCCTGACTTACGTCCAGGCTTCAAAGTTAACCGTGTTTGAGAATTCCACTAGTTTGGTCTATCTTCCAAGACCCTTTGATTAACTTCTCAAGTGTTAATCAAACCTTTACAAATTAGCTTTTTCGGGTGTTAATTACACCTTGATTAGTTTCTCAGGTACTAATCAAACCCTCACAATATGTTAGCTTTATTAGGTACCAACTAGGTTCTTACAAAGATTGATTTTAGGTCCAATTAAACTCTTACAATTTAGACTCCCCTGAAGAGTAGATACAATAATTTTAACACAAATATAAATATTTCTTTTTCTTTTCAAATGATATGAAGTTTATAGAGTGCGTCCTTGTTATTGTTGAGCTTGGATGAGGCCTGTATTTATAGAGATGGAGAAACTATCTATTTTTAACCATTGCTATAATATCTTGTCTATTGTTACAATTTAGATATTGTGATTTGACCATTACAACCGTTAACACAGTAACTAGCCAATTGCACAATGATTTAATCGGTAAGGAATAGTGTTGTTGTTACATGACTTTGCTATAGTATGCACTACAGTGACCAAAGTTTTGAACTTTTGCATTTTGGTCCATTTTCTACAACTTTCAAAACTTTGAGATTTAGTGTTAAACATTATTTTTCTCTATTGTTTGAAATCATTAAAATCTTCAAAGACGTCTATGCCAACGCCAATCAATATCAAAACTCTCCTTATGAACAATATACAAAGAAAAAAAAATGCACAATTTTTACTGGTCATTCATTGAAATTTGGAAGTTCACTTTCAAAAGAAGATTTGAAAATTTTGTACTATATATTTAGAACAGATTCAAATGGAAGGTATTATTTTTTATTATTGTACATTAAGATTACAAATTTTTTGAACATTTTCTCTGAATAGTAAATAAGTAATAATTGTAATGCATTATCTTATTACTAGAAGTACAATGTCCTCTTTAGGACCTTAAGAAAGGATAAGAAAAATGTAAGATATATTTAATTTTTAATTTAACTATATAAAAATTAGCTTGCAAATTGTTTACTTTTTTTGTAATGCATGGATCGTTTGTTTAAGATTATAAATTGATTTGTCGAATACTTAACTAACGAAAAGAGTTCAAAAAAACACATAAATCTTGTAATTGGTATTTGACTACTTGATTTGCAATAAGTTTTAGTTAAATATATGAAGTACATTATAACAATTAGTTACTTAAGGTTATATATCTCTAGTTTCATGTATTAAATTATGTCATAAATTTGTATAGCAAATAGTGATGGCTAATATGCAGCGCACAGATAAGTCAGACATAGAGGACTGTATTTGCAAGCATAGAATTTGAGAAATGTATATGTCAAGGCTTAACATGTGGGAAAAAGTAAGAAACATGTATATTTATACAAAGATCTCTATATACTCTACTTAAATTGTGTGTAATGATTATTTGAATCATGTTATGTATCCGTAACAATGTTATTTGTGGTATATATTTTTGTTCTTATGTTTAATGACTATATAGAACATTGGTATCTTGCAATCTTAATTGTTAAAAAAAAAAATTGTTGAGATTTGGGATCCTTTACCGGATGTTAGACAAAAAGTCGAGAGGAGATGGTAAAAGAAATTATAAGTTAATTTTTTTATTCATTTGTCTTTTTACCAACTGGATGGAATATACAGTTTACTAATATTAAATTATTATAGTTACGTGTTTTATAACTATTATTGTTTAATGATATAACTCAAAACTATTCTTGATTGAATTATAGTCGAGTTTCATATATTTTATCCTAGTAATGTTCTAAAATAATCAAACAGATATAACTGCAGCTTGTTAATGATAAAATACATGGAGACACCGTGTGATATATTATTGTCGAATTATAAGATATTTCAAGTTACTCATATATATCAGTGCTAAAAAATTTGAATTTATTTCAACTTTTATGTTTATATTTTGTTGTAGTGTAATTCGAAAAAAGACAGATTTTGTCTTGTGCTTCACCTTGTCAATGAATATGAAAATAAAGAGAGGAACAGAGTTAAAATTGATGCAAAATTATACCATGAATTTTTTAGAAATGCTCCTTGTACCACCGAAGCCATAACTACTGTTGGTCAAAATAATAAACAAAAACAAATGAATAACTTTTAAAATGTTTGCTACACTAAAGGTAAACATAAATTATTTGTGTAAAGAGTAATAATGTATTATAAGTTTAAATTTCTGATCATTGAGATCATAAATATGCTATGGAGTATTATACAAATCCTTACATGTAAAACCCATATTATGATAAGTCACTGCTTGGTTTACAAATAAATCAATAATTTAACTAGTTTTAACATCAATTATTTTCGTCGGACTGGCTTAAGCCTTATCACAATCTTTAATTAAACAGTGAGATTGAAGAAATTGAATCGCAGAACTGTTACCAATTCATGAGAGTGTTTTGAAACAAATTGCTTTGCAAACCAAGTACCTAAGTTTTTATCTCTGCTTACTCTAAATAAGCTGGACAATGGACTCTTATAATTGCACGTGGTTTTTAAATTTGATTTGCTTTTTTAACATACTTCTTTGGTGACTCACCTTCTCTATAATAAACCCAATATCTACGAGTGATTGAACATCATCTCACATCTTAAATGATCCTTGCAAACACTAAAATTCATTCATATTGAATATTTTCTATAAAAATCTCTAACTTTTTCAAGGTTTTTGAATTGCTTTCTAGTTACATATTCAGTTGTAAGTTGATTCATACTTTTACCATAAAAATATGAATCTTGAAGAATCATGCATACTTGGTAAACTTTTTCCACTAGTTGACGGAATATCACATGCTGAAAAAAATTCAAACCTTGTTTCTTCTGTGTTTTAATCAAAGCTTGCAATTATGATTTGGCATTTACACCAAATAGATATTTACATTAAAATATTTCAAAATGAATATTAAAAACTATTAAATACATGTTAGAAATAAACACAAATGCACAAAGATTTTAAACCATAGATGTTATATTTTTTTTATATGATACAATTATAAAAATACATCCTCTCAAAATCATTAATGGCTTCTTGAACCCTTCCTTTATGGCCATAATTCCTCATATTTCCAATATACACTTCCATAAGTAAACTATTATCGACATTCATTCTCATCTCCAAAAGTATAATTTCTATTTCCTCGAAATTATTATAATGACCAAACTTATCAATCATGCATTTATAAGTTAACAATGTGTGCTTAAGACCATCTTCTTTTTTTCATTGAATTGAACATTTCAAGAGTCTTTAACGGGTCCTTCTAGTGTATTCCTTAATTATCTAATTAAACATTTAAAGAGAGAAAACTCTGAGCAAACGAAATAGAAAAACTAAAATATTAATAAATTAACTATAGTACTATATATACAAATTAATCAAAAAAATTCATTTATACTATTTGATATGGCATAATATAGTTAGAAGGAAAAATATTGAAAAAAGTAAATAAAACA
Organism: Ailanthus altissimus; assembly: GCA_946807835.1. Classification (NCBI taxonomy): domain Eukaryota; kingdom Viridiplantae; phylum Streptophyta; class Magnoliopsida; order Sapindales; family Simaroubaceae; genus Ailanthus; species Ailanthus altissimus. The sequence goes on along the minus strand of OX327699.1, from coordinate 13,491,252 downwards.
GATAATGTGACAATTATCAATGATAAATTAAAAGTTTAATGCACAGTTTTTTTAAAAAAAGAAGTTAACTTTTATTTATAAGGAAGTTAACTTTTATTTATAAGGAATGAATGATAGAGATTAAAACTATTTAATTTAATAATTAATAACAAATCAAGCATTGATACCATAAATATTTTTACTGCATAGTAGATTAATCTTTCTTTTGACATATTGTTTTCATCGAACTGGCTTGGTTCTTGTGAATGGTAAGATTGAAGAAATTGAATCTCATGAACTGTTGCCAATTCATGAGAGTGTTATGAAATAAATTTCTTTGCAAACAAACTACCCAAGTTTTATCTTCGTTTATTCTAAATGCAGTTGAACAATTAACTTTTGTAATTGCCCTTGATTTTTGGATTTGATTTGAATTTTGAACATAATTTTTCATCTGCACACTTTCTTTATAATAAATCCAACGTTTAAGAGTGTCATCACATCTTAAATCATTATTGCAAATACTAAAACTCATTATTATTGAATATTTTTTATAAAAATTTTTGGATTCTTCAAAATTTTTAAACTACTTTCTAAATATGTTTTTGGTTGTAAATTGGTACATACTTTTATCGCAAAAAAAAATATGAATCTTAAAGAATTATCCATTCTCTGTAAACTTTTTTCATGATGGAATATCATGTGTTGAAGAAAATTCAAACTTTGTTTTCTAGTGTTTTTATCAAAGCCTGCCATTATGGTTTGACATTTACATTAAAGTATTTCAAAATGAATATTAAAAACTATTAAATACATGTTAGAAAATAAATAAAAATACACGAGGATTATAAAACAAATATGTTATATATCTTTTTAATAGGATACAACTATAAAAATACATCCTCTCAAAATCATCAACGGTTTATTTTTTTTTTTTTGAATGGGAGATTATAACATTTTTCAACATTTTCGCACCACTTGAGGGGAGGGAGAGTCGAACCCAGGTGGGGATGTGAGACCTTGGGGGGCTCAGCCAGGCTCAACCAACTTGGCTAAGCCCCCATGCTCTCATCAACGGTTTATTGAACCCTCTCTTTGCGGCCATAATTCCTCATAACTCCAATATACACCCCCTCAAGCAAACTATTATCGGCTTTCATTCTCATCTCCAAAGTAAATTTTCTATTTCCTCGAAATTATTACAATAACCAAGCTTATCAATTGTGCATTTATAAGTTAACAATGTGTGCTTAAAAACCATATTCTTTTTTACTGAATTGAACATTTCAAGTGCCTTTAAGGGGTCCTCTGGTGTATTCTCAAATTATCTAATTAAACATTTTAGGGGAAGAAATCCCGAGCAAACCAAAATTGAAAAACTAAAATATTAATAAACTAACTATAGTACTATATATACAAATTAATCTAATAAATTCGTCCATACTACTTTATATGACATAATATATTTAGAAGAATAAATATTAAAAAAGTAAACAAAATAGATAATGTGACAATTATCAATGATAAATTAAAAGTTTAATGCACAAATATAACTATTTTTTAAATAAAAATTTAAGGTGACCTATTACTTTAAAAAGAAGTTAATTTTTATTTAAAGGAAACAATGATATAGATTAAAACTCCTTAATCTAATGATCAATAACAAATCAAGTATTAATGCCGCAAATATTTCCATAACATAATAGAAAATTCCTTGTTTTAAGAATCAAATACATCTAAAAAGCTTAATTTAATGTTTGCGTCGCTTGAAGTGCTAGTGTATTTGTATTTACATGTTATAAATATAGTCAAGTTAATTAATTTGATAAATAAAAGGTATTAAGTAATGTTATAAAATATAATTTGATTTTTAGCTAACTATTAATAAAATTTAAAATATATTATATTTGTAATTTATTTATAGTAAATAATACTATAAATTTAAGAAAATTGACAGTTATAACATTGTATTTTTATTAAATTACTCAATAAGTCTTTATCTATAACTAATTAATTTAAATTTAATAATAATTATTATCTAATTTTATTTTTTTAAAATTATCATTAATAATTATTATATTAATATAAAGGGATACGGACGATTTTATCTTAGTAATTTGACCTAATTGACAACTTTGTGTCAATTAAATTTGAAATATTTAATTTTGTCTCAATCTACTTATTTTTGTTTATCAGTTTAGACGAAAATAATAATTTTAATATGTAATTACAAGTTTACTCTCATTTCTTTGCCTTCTAACTTAAATATTTTAAACACGTGAAACATCTCACCTATTAACTGTCTTTAAAAAAAAAATAATGCATTAAAAGCACCGTAAAATTTAAATTTGAGAAGCCAGAACCATATACTTAGGATGGCTTTATGTCATATGGGGTGTGAAATTTGGCATTGTTAGATGGTTTTATCCAACGATGGCACTTATTTCGAAAGTAAGAAGTGAAAAGTTATTCTTCTGTTTTTTCTTTTTTTCAGTTCAAGTGTGTACATATGGATTAATAAATTAGTAATACTAAGTTTTTCAAGTACCAGTTTAAGTGTTTTTATCTCAAATAATGTAATATTATTAATTTATCAACAAAATAATTCAAGTAAATTATTTTCACAATACATTGAGGTGAAAAAAGGTTGGAAGAAGTGAGTACTTTGCTTAAAGTTATTTTACCAAGAGCTAGATCTATAAAATAATGAATAGACCTCCACTAGGGTTTCTCCCTAGGTTTTCGCTTTAGACCAAAATTACAAGAAGGGTTTGTAGTTGCTGGCTTTCTCCTCGCCTAAGATAGGGTTTGGCAGCTTTTTAGTACTGTGATTTTGAAGATGGAACCCAGTGAAATAATAAAACTTTGCAAATCTATATCTTTATTTGGCTCTCCTATTCAAAAACTCCGCTTAGATGATTTGGTTGGAGAAAAAGGTAAGTGGAGATGTGGTGTGTTCTTTGATGGGAAAGATTCTCTCTACCCGACAAATAAGTAGGGATGCAGTGGTTTTGTGGATGCCTACATTATGGAAGGTAGTTGATCATTTTGATATGAACGCGGTTGACACAAATCTTTTTGTTTAGCTATCAACTGATCATCATGAAGGAATCCACGAACATTGGTAATTATCATAACATGGTTTTGACAGGGTATCCTTATAGATCAAATTCCATCATATGTCGATAGCTTGTATGAATGATCAAATTGGTGAAATCCTTAGAAGGTTGAAGAAATTGATCATGGAGATTTGGGGCATTGTTTAGGCCTTAGAGAGATTTTTGTGAATGAGAGTGAATATAAATACTTCAAAGTCGTTGCTACAATGTCTAGAAGTTAAATTGGGAAGTGAGTTGGTGACAGTTTTACTTCAGTGTGAGTGGCTTTCCTAAATTGTGACATCACTGTGGTATTATAGGGCACCTTTTTTACGGGAGTGTTCTAAGCAGGTCCCTATTAATGGTGCTTTTGAGTCTCTTAAGTACGGAGACTGGATAAGAACGGATGAAAGGAATTCAGTTACCATGATGAGTGCGGGAAAAAATCTGCAGAGGAAATCCAAGGGAATTCCCATGAAGCCTACTAAGCCAACAAATAAAATCCCTTGGCGGCAACAACTTGTTAGTAAGCCAAGGGGTTCCTCGCAAAACTTAGAGAACGGAAACACCATAATAGGGTTCTTTTCTTGATTGTTCGCAAAAGAAAGTTCCGAAAGAGAAATAAGAGACTGTACATTGCATATAATTCAGAATCAGCCATTGTCCTTCCTACCCCTAACCTTAGTGATGGTTGGTTCTGAATTATCCCTGCAGCATTTTCTGTTTCAGTTAAATTTGGTCCTAGCATAGAGAACATGAGAGAACATGTAATGATCGAGAAGCATGATGACATGGTAAGAATGAGGCATTAGGGTAAAACTTGAGGATTAGTAATAAGAATAAAGTAGCAGCTACCATGGTAAGAATACTAGTATGGAAAAAGAGTTCTATTTTATGATCTCCTAGGAGCCCTTGCAAGACATTGAGATTTAATTCATTGGTTCAAGTATGATGAAAACGGGTAAGCATGTTAAATCGAGAGGACATGTTTTGATAAAACTGGTAGAGACGTTTTAGGATAGTGATGCTGATGATTCTTCTCTTCTCTTAGGTGTAAACGTACTTGGACATAATGATTTGTTGGCGGCTATGATGTATGTTAAAATAGTCTAACGCAAATACATGTTATCGTATTAAGTAATATAGGGTTATCGTCTAGATTATCATTTTCTCATAAACTATTGAACCTATTTCTTGAATCAATTACTAAAATTACTTTACTTCTATCTAGAAAATTCTAATGATGAATTTTAACTAATTTAACTATTATTAACAATTAACCTAATTTAATACCAAAGGCAAGCAAGGTTTAAATTCACTAAATAAGAAGCAATCTAGGGTTTTGACGTATCTCTTAATATTTCATTGAATTCATTAATCTCTTTGTTACTCCCTTAATAACAATTGATTGGCTAGACACTAATTTTATCATAAGCCTTTGTCGATGATCGAATGATTATATCACACTCTAACAATTACATGTATGTCTATGGTAATCTTAATTAGATGCAACTCATTAAGAACAAGTCTAATTAAACCATACATGCCACTTAGGTATATATCTATCTTAGATGGAATCCATAATTGTTATCCTATGATCATGTATCAAATTATCCTAGACAAAACACATGAATCACTTTGTCAAATTCATCATGGTTCCTCAAACATTCAAAATAGTGATAAGGTATAAAAAAGTATTAAAATTAATATAAAATGAATTAATTGTGCTGTATTAAGTTTATAACTAAGAGTTTATAAAATTTAACTACATACTAAGTTCAAAATATATAATCCTAGATTAAAAGAGTTTAACTTATGATTAAAACAAAAGTACCAAAGCAATAATTAAAAAACATCATGAATAAGGTCATCTAATTAGGAGAAGAAAAAAAAGAAAATAACACAAGTGATGTATTGAGTTGCTCTTATTTTTCTTGACTTAATGCCTAAGAGCTTGTTATTCAATCTTCAATAAATTGCTTTGGTCTCTTAATTTGAATATGAATTTATTAGCTCTCGGTTTACCTTTGAAAATTTGACTCTTTTTGCTCTGAAAAGTATGTTTTTTTATACGTGCTTTGAAACCCTAGGACGAGCGCCTTCGAATTTCACTAGAATTAGGACAAAAAAATAGGAGTTTTTCAATAATTGCATGAGCACTGCGATGCTGAGAGCTCAACACTGAGACTTGGGGATGAGCACTTCTAGTTTCTTTGATTTAGCACTACGGCACAGTAGGTTCTGCCCACGAGCGCTGCAGTGCCCAGGCCTGATTTTTGATGGTTGCGTATTTTGAGCGTATCTTGCTCATTTCTCATTCGATTTACCTCCTGTTTATTTCTATTCATACATTTTTCCCGTGCACTTATTTAAGATTAAAAAAACACAAATAAATAGTCAAATATTCATAATTTAAAGTGAAATACCAAAGTTATGGTACTAATATACTATATAATTATGCCTTTATCAGGCTCATGCTAGATAGAGCTAACAGGCACCATGAATTTTAAAAGTTAAAATGTTCAGAGTTATGGCGACAATCAAACATTCCATATTTGGCACAATTATGTGTGATAATTTAAATCTGATTTGATTTTTCAATATATACCATGATATAGAAACAAAGCAAATTGGGATTTATGGGCAAGTTAGTTACAGAGATGATGGGTAGGAGTGAAGGCTTATGCTTGTTGTGGTTCGAGCATATCACTATGGAACTTTTATACTTTTTGCAATTTCATATTGATGCAATGGTAACATCACACCACTATAAAAAAAATAGCATTTTTCTGGTGTTTACGGGTATTTTGAGAGTGCCCACAATATTCATATGTGGACTTTGCTACGTTGTTTGAGTTTCTCATCCTCCTTCATTTAGTTACGAAGGGGCGATTTTAATGAAATAATATTGACTAGTGAAAAAGAAATGTGGTGCAGTTCATAATTTTACCTAGATGAATCAATTTTGTGGTGCTTTGAATGACTGTAATTTGGTTGATATGAGTTTTCAGGTCCAAGTTTCACATGGGTGAATGGTTGAGATGGTAATAGGTTTGTTTAGAAATGGATTAACAAAATGGTTAGAACATCCGAATGGGCTAACATATTTGCCCACTCACTAGTCTCTTATCTTAAGTTATAAGGTTCAAACTATAGACCTTTATTGGTTGAAATAGGGAGGGTTCGTCTCCTAGTCAAAATTGGGTTCGTCTCCTAACTAAAATTGGGTTCGTTGTTGATTTCACTTCGAGAAGGTGTGGGCAATGAGGATGACTATGAAGAGATCATAAATGCTAATTAGCCACTTTTGATAAATGAGAATTCAATTGTTAATATTTAAGAGAATATACCTTTTTGTGAGACGATTCTTCACATATGGAATGTCGATGATTTTACCATACTTTAGAAGTAAATTAATAAGATAAAAAAAATATTAAACCTTTGCAAAATTCATTGATTAAGGAGAATTAGAGGTAGTATCCGTTGCAATATTCGTTGGTTATAGAAAAGTCTACCAAAGACATGATCTTATAAGTTGTAGATTTACTGAAGACCTTAAGGTAAATCAGTTCTTTATTACTTGGCTATAATAATTTGTGACTTCAAATATTATATAAAGTAATGATATACTTTTTAGTTATAAAAAATGATAAAAATTTTAATTTTTATTATAATATTTTTTTTTATAAATAATTTATTAAGTAATTATTAAACAGTGAAATAATATAATAAATAATTATAAAAATTAATTATTTAATAAATACATAATTTGAAATGAAAGTAATTGAATTTAAAATTAAAAGTGTAGTATTATTCTTCTCGAGCAAATACGTGGCCGTGGGGACCTTTTATTGCCAATTTCTGATCAATTCGGTACCGTCGGATCTAATTTCAGAAGTCCTTTACACACTAAAGAAATTCAAAGTTTAAAAAACCTCATCAATTGTCCGACTAAATCCAGCCTTCATTCATCAATACCTCTGTCACCGTTGGATCTTTCGCAGGACCATCATCGCCAAACACGAAACAAAACCTCGCTCGTTACTTTCACGCGCCAAGAAGGCGGGATTCTCCCGCTTAAAGCGCGCTCTCTCAATCTCTCTCTTAATTCTAAATTTTTCTCTCTTGCACATTTCTTTCTTGCAAATGCAGAAAAATCAGACACTCTAAAAACGCTCATTCTGCTTGTTCGCTCGCCCGCTAACAAACTGACATTAAGTCTAGGGTTTACTCATTTCTTCACTGCGAAAAGGTTAAAATGGACGAGTCACCGCTCCAACTCGTCTCCGAAATCGGCACCAAATTCGCCAAACTCGCTCTCACTCGCTTCAACAAGGGTCTCTTCCTGGACTCTCTGAAAGTAAGCCATACGCCTTCTCACTACTAATTTTTTTCTTTTAAATTTTGTGCATGAATTGCGTGAACTTTGAATCGAGTTTTGTATCATTTTGTAAGTTTTCGGATAACTGCTTTGTAAAACGAGAACAGGAATATGAATGCTGTATTTTCAAGATTTGAAAATGTGTTTCCTAGTTTATCTTGAAATTAGCTTTAGAAAACAATGAAAACGCGTCTAGTTTTTGTCTTTCGGAGAATTTGGAGAGTGGAAGAGAAGTTTTATTTTCACTTCTGAAATCCGGTTTATTCAAAAGTACTTACTAAACTTTTTAAGCCGTTCTTTTGGTTTACCACTGGCTTCTGAATATGATTTTTACTTTTCTAAATCTTGTTTTTTAAATATAGCAAATGACATCTAATTGTTTTATAATTTTGTATAATCGCGCTCCTTCTGTCTCCATTTTACTCAAGATTATAATAGTTTAAAACTGCACAACGTAAGCACATGTATCGGATCTTAAACCGCATATTGTTCTTAGGATCTTAGATTTTATTTGATTATTTATCTCGTTAGAAAATGATTAATTCTTGTTGCTAGAAAATTGTGGTATAATCTGTTTTTCATTCCTGTAAAATTTGTTTTGCAGCAAGCTGAAAGTGCTTTGTCGAAAATTGAACAGCCTCTATCACCTGAAGCTTCCAAAAAGTCAGAAGCTCTCAAGAAGTTAGATGCTGCTACTAAATCTCTTAGGAAATCTATCATTAAGCATGGCCTGCTTCATCAAAATGATAAAGATGTTAGACTCTCTGTGGCTACCTGTGTCAGTGAACTTTTCCGGATCCTGGCACCTGAACCGCCCTTTGAAGACCAATATCTTAGGGTACAAGTGTTTAAGTGTGAATGTGTTGTGATCCCACCTGGTTTCTTTTATATTTTCTGCAACTTACATGAATTCTTTCATTTCAGGGAGTTTTTGAACTTATTGTCGGTTTATTTAAGGAGCTGAGTAATACAAGATGCCCGTTCTTTCCAAAGAGGGTTAAAATACTAGAGATTGTTGCTCGATGTAAATGTTTTGTGATAATGCTGGATATCAATTGCAATGATTTAGTTCTCCAAATGTTTAATAATTTTTTCTCTGTTGTGAGGTCAGTTCCTTCCTATCTATTTATTTCATGTATCCTACCGACCTCTTTTTCTATTTTCATGCTTGTTATATCAATTGAAAATTGGTTACTACCTTTCTACGTAAAGTTTTCAAGTTACTTTATTGTTTCATTTGTTATGTTCAGTTTTCATTGATAATGATAGCCTTGTGTTTCAGGCTCTGCAGTGAACCTCACCTATCAACTTTGATTAACTATATCTTGTCTATAATGACACATATTTTAAATGAGGAAGCTTCTCAGCCAATTTTGGAAGTGGTTCTGCGAAATCTTGTAAAACAGGGAAAGGTAAGAGTCTGGTGGAATTTTTTTTTTCTGTGGCCTTATGCAGTTAAACATTGAAGCTAGTCAAAGATGTACTTTGAGTCTTTGAACTTTGACTACTATTTTTGAAATTGTTTCTGTGGCCTTATGCAGTTAAACACTAAAAAAGCTAGTAAAAGATGTACTTTGACTCTTTCAACTTAGACTATTACTTCTGAAATTTGAAATATGTTCTTTCGCATCATCCAAGTAGAAAAAGTTTCAATTACTTTGGTGCATTACAGTGCAAGAGCTAGACATGCTTTATTTTCTTTATGTGTTGCAATGCAGCCAAATATTTCTTTTCTTTTGAGCTTTTTGCAGCTTGGTGACTTGTGTAGTAAGAGTATTTGATGCATTGTTTTTACGGGACAGTGCCTCTTTTGGTTGGTGAAAATTTTTGTACTCTTTTTGTTCTTTCTGTACATTACAGGATGCACCTTCTGCTGCTTCTCAGCTTGCTGTTTCTGTCATCCAAAGTTGTGCAGAAAACCTTGAGCCCTTTGTTTGTGGGTTCTTAACATCTTGCTTTTTGGATAGAGATTCTGTAGAGAGTGATCTCAAAGAAGTTTACCATGAAATCATGTTCAAGATTTTTCAATGTTGTCCTCAGATGCTTCTTGCTGTCATCCCAAACTTGATCCAAGAATTACTGGTATATCTTTTTATTTCTTTGTATTGTCTCATTTATTAATATGGAATGAGCATTTTAGTTTTCATTTTACTGCTTCTCAAACAAGTGTTTTTATGCTCTTATTTTCCTATGCTTGGAAATGTATCCTTATGTGTGTGTTCATTAATAGATTGGTTATATATGTAGATTGATCAGGTTGATGTTCGAATAAAAGCTGTTAACTTAATTGGAAAATTCTTGGCACTACCAGAAAGCTGTCTCGCAGAAAGATATCCTGAGCTTTTTTTGGAGTTTTTGAAAAGGTTGTCTGACAAGTCTGCTGAAGTTAGATTAAGTGCTCTTCAATGTGCTAAAGCGTGCTACTTGGCCAATCCATTTAGGATCGAATCCCATGAAATTCTCAGTAAGCTATTTGGAACTCTTGATTCTGTTAGTGCATCGTTTTTCCTGATTCCTGAGTCTTGAATATCTAATTTACATATCTCGTATGTTTCTAACTTGTCAATGAGCAGCTACTCTTGAAAGTCGACTGTTAGACTTTGATGATAGAGTGAGAACAGAGGCAGTGGTTGTTGCCTGTGATCTTGCCAGGTCTCATCTGAAATTTGTTCCAGCGAAACTAATATCTGAAACTACTGAAAGACTAAGGGATAAGAAGGTAACTTTGCCATAGAAAGTTCTGGTTTACTAAAGAAACTTATGATGTCTGACACTCAATTATTGTTTTCTTCTGTGAAGATATCTGTTAGAAAGAAGGCCTTGCAAAAGTTGCTAGAAGTATATCGAGATTATTGTAAAAAGTGTAGCGAAGGCCAGATGACAATATGTGATCACTTTGAACATATTCCTTGTAAAATCTTGATGCTTTGCTATGATAAAGATTGTAAAGAGTTCAGGTTTGTTTACGTGCGCCTAGTCTTATCATATCAAAGTCTGTTTCTATTATGTTAAATATTCTTATTATTCAAATATTTCAGGTCCCAAAACATTGAGAGAATTCTTGTAGAGGATTTGTTTCCTGTTCTTGAAATTGAGGAGATTACAAGGCACTGGGTGCATTTGTTTTCTCTTTTCACTCCTCTTCACGTGAAGGCACTGCACTGTATTTTATCTCAGAAACAAAGGTATTGTTACAGAATTACTGCTATTTTTTGGCTGATAAAAATGTTGTTCTCTTACCAGTTACGAATTTTTCAGGTTACGAACTGAAATGCAATTATATTTGTCTCTTCGAAAGAAAGAGAAGGTATGGTGTGTGGAATTGACAATTGAAAAGATTTCACATGCATAGTGCTTGACATCATTGCTTCTGGCCCTTGCACTATTAGCAACTGTAGGTGAACTCATTCTCTGTTGATGCTTGTGTATATAAGTATGTCTGACAGTAACCATAGTCAGATATCTTAGACCATTGGCATGCAAAACATAGATGTGATCAGTATTACTTGCAAAACATTCTGTCATTTTTCCCTGAATAAATACTTTGAATAAGGGTAAATATTGTTCCTGGTGATGTTTCTCAGAGTGTTACAAGCTTGCAGCTTTGTGGGTTTGAATTTGGTGTATCATATTTTGATTAATGAAGCATGATAAATATGTATTGCAGGAGAATTGTCCTGAAGAATCACAGAAACAAATGAAAAATTCATTTATGAAAATGTCAGCTTCATTTCCTGATCCTTCCAAAGCAGAAGAGTGCTTTCAGAGATTGAACAAGATGAAAGATAATAATATTTTCAATGCCCTGGAGGAATTATTGGATGACCTGACAATAAAAAATGCCAAGATTGCTAGGGTGTGTTTTCTTCTTGTTCCCTTTTTTATCATGATTAAAAGAATCACTAACACTTGTATGCTTGTTTATTGTCTCATTTACCTGTAGAGTATATTAAGTCTTGTAACACTTAAAAATTACATGCTTTAAGTTCTTTTCATGTTGGCATTATTTGTGATTATGTACCATGATCTAATTAAAATATGGCATAAGAATATCTTATTAAACTTTTATTTTGGTTCTAGAAATGTTCTCAGGCCTATATTTGGAAGTTGCCATAAAGCAACTTTTTATGCTGTAAATCATGAATTCAGACAAAATTATTTGTTATTCTCACTAATAGAATTGTCTATGGTGATACATGGTAGGGAAGGGGAACATGTATTTCCCATGCCTGCATGGCATGGCAGGTAATAGCACTATGTTGCAACATAAACTAGTCTCACATTGGACAAACACATTTGATCTGCAGGAATAATAGCACTATGTTCCAAATTTTTGTTGAACAACTTGAACAGATGCCTAAAATTTTTCTTAAGATTAGACATCATCTAATGTTGTGTCTTTTTTCTTGCTGTCAAGCTCTTTGCATATGTGCTTTGATGTGATGACATATCTGATTATTTAGTATTGACTTATTGTCTACTGCTCTAGAAAACCCAATTTCATTTTCTTTTATCTGCTAGTCATTTTTTTGATTGCAATTTGGTTAGAAGTTGTTCCATGTTTAAAGGGATAGGGTCTAAAGCAAGGTTAGCCTTTTCCTGTTCATGAACTTAATTTTAAATACTTATTGACCATTTGTAACATATTTCCTTCATTGATTCTCCATTTCTCTTAAATTCAGTCTAGTCTCTGCTTAAATTTAACGGTTCTTCTTTTTCAGGATAAATTTCTGAAATTGATAGGAGATAAGCATCCAGAAATTGAATTTTTACAGCTGCTCTCCTCAAAATGCTTGTATATATTTGATTCAGAGCATGTACGTTGTATTATGGATGGTCTTTCCGGCAATAGACTCGAAGATAGACATTTTGTTGCTTCTTCTGTTAAGCTTCTTCAGGTAAGAACAACCACTCACTGGTTGTAAGCATTCTATACGGACCATTGGAAATGGATAAACTAATGGACAGTAAAAAAGCAAATAACCTAAGTTTGAGTTTTCAGACACTGTTAACCTTCTATATTGATCTCAGAGTTCATTATAACTTTTTAAAGAAGTGAATATTTTGACTCTCATTTTGAACTATTATGTGATAGTAGTTGTATATAAAACAAATGAGCTAGACAGGGGAAATGTGTTGCCCTCTTGTTGGGTTTGCATAGTTGGCATATATCCCAAATTCCGAAGCTTGAAGTACTTAGACCTTTGGGTTTTGAGCCTTTGGTTGCATAAAAGTGTGAGCGAGAGCATAATCTCTGATCTGCTTTGTCTGAAACTGTCTAGAGCTTTTTGTTGCACTGTTTATTGAGTCAATTATACCGTGTTTATTTCCTGTGCTGCTGACTGCAAAAGCCTTGAGAGTAGAGGTACCTTGAATGAGGAAAAAATTACGACCTGAACAAGAATGAACTTTTTAAAAATATATCATCTTAAAATTTCTTTTATGGGAATTGTGTGGAAGAAACAAGGAATCAGATTTTGAATAAAACAGCAGTTGTTTGATGTGACATGCTTCTCATTAGGTCAGCCTTTGATGTTGTAATGACTGTCATTTCAATCTAAGTAATAACTTGCATGCAAATAAACTTGTTTAGTTAGAAATTCTGTAATTTGTGTTTCTAACTAATATTGCTCTTACACCTGATATAGGTGATTATCAGCGTTTTTCCTTCACTGCTTAGAGGTTCGGAACTGCAGTTTCAAAAGTTGTTAGAGGGGAATGACCTGATTAATGATAGCTTGATTGAAGTTTTTGCAAAAGCTGGTTCTCATATTTCTGTCAGATTTAGGTAACTTCTGATGTCTTTTGTATGTTGGTTGTGGATGCTGAACAACAATTTTAATTAGAAAGGCTTGTTCTGAAGTATAAAATGAATAACTTAGTTGAGTAGGTGTTTTATATATTTGTATATATATTGTTAAGAGATGGCTTAAATGGATTATGTTAATCTTTCTGGACCTTGGGACTTGGCCGTTGGAACAAATTCGTACCTTATTCATTTTAGTTAGTTTCATGTTCTTGCTAACTTTTCTCGTTGAAATTTTTAAACAACCAAATTGATGGTGAATGTACTTGGGAGGTATTGTATCATTGAAATTAACCTTCTCTGATCCCTTGAATCCTCATCCTTGGTGAAGGAAGGATTCATCTCAGCTCCTTGATATTCTAAAAGTTTTAATTGATAAGCTAGTGGAGGAGAGTGCTATTAATGTTAATAATAAAAATAAACTCTTCATAAGAAAATCATTTTCTTAAATCTTGAAAATACAGATGAAATTTTGAATTCCTACATTCATAGTTTTATTATGTCTATTATTGCAATCTTCTTGACATCTTCCTTGGCTGTTGAGTTTAAGCTCTCTTTGCTTATGCTTTTCTTATTTTTTATTTTTAAATTTTTTAAATGCTTTTATGATTTGTTACAAACACGAGTTTATTTCATTTGTCTATGTAGTGATATTTACCCTTTGTTGGAGAGGTTGTGTCTTGAGGGAACGCGTTCTCAGTCCAAATCTGCTGTTTCTGCATTAGCTTCATTTAGTGGTGCTTCTGAGCAATTTGTTATCATGGACTTGTGGAAGGTGTATTTTCTCAGCTTCTTTAATTAAGAACTGTTGGATATAGTTTTATCTATATACTTTGGACTTACATGTAAAATTATTTTGGCACTTTACTTTTCCTTAATATGTAATGCGAATGCATTTAGAACTTAATATGAATTTTTATCTATTTATTTTGTTGCTACTATATTTACTCCCAATTATTAACTTGACTTCATCTGAGAAGAACTAAAGGGAGATGAATGGCATTTCATTAGTTGAAACCTCCTTGTTCAGGGAGCACATATTTCCTTTTGCTTTTTCCTCCACATTTTGCTCTTGTGCAACACTATTGACTGTTCATCATGTGTGATAACATTCTTATCTCTTCTTCCTTAGTTTGTTCCTATGCGAGTTATCTACACTTTTGATGTGCATGATTAGATATTTCAAAAGCAGCAAACTGTCTTTCTTTTTCTGAATCAGTTAATTACATGTAATTTCTGAGGATGTTGCAGCTCTTGTGACAGTATTACTAACATAATTTCAATATTGATCTTATAAGGGAAGTATAAAGGTTTTTTCTTCTTTTTTATATTTCTAAATCATGTCTGTTTCTAGTTGCTGTTTTTCAAGTCCACTAGGATATTCTTCTTTAACGTGATAATCCAACTTGGCTTCTGTCTCTCTTCAGGCGCTTGTAGATTCTCTACATAGTGGGCAGAACATTCCAACTGTCTTGCAATCTCTAGGCTGCATTGCACAATATTCTGTTTCAACTTTCGAATCTCAAAGTGAAGATATCACCTCTTATATATATAAAAATATCATACAAGTAATCCTTTGAACTATGTTACATTTCTGTTTATATGATTTTGCTTCGCTGTTGTACTGCAGAAGAGAGATTCCTGTAGATTTTCTTGTGTTTCGTATGCTTGTGGGTGATTGTTAGATGAGTAATCTGAATTCTATTACTGCAGGTGGAACCGTCAGATGCATGTGATGAAACTTCTGGGTGTGGTACATCTTGTAAATTGAGGGTTAGTTTCGAATAATGTATACTAAATTGAGGGTTAGTTTATTATTAGTTATTCCTATTGTAAATATGATGATTTCTTTTAGTCTGGAGGTGGATCATGCTATCAAGTGTATGGTTAGAAAATAGTTAAAAAAACATTGCTAGCAAGTTTAAATTTGGTACTAGCAGCAAAAAGGTAGATTCACAATGAATCTACACAATATTTTTCACTTTGGGACAACAAAAGTTAAAACTATGCAAGTCTTTTTTCCTTGAGAGCTTCCATTTTGTCCTGTATGGATCATCTTTATACTTATTTAGGTTCTTAGTTTTTGTGGATGTGTTGTTCACCTCTTTGTAATTCTCTTTATGTTAAGTTTCTTGTCTCTTCTCACAACATATATTTATATATAATTTAAGAAAATGAAAGTGGTAAGTGCCAATAGGGAGCTTTGTGGGATTGAAATTTGTGTCCAACTGATTTCTTGATATAATATGCTGCAACCTTGATGCTGAAACAAGGGATGGGCACTTACTGGCTTTTAAAGGTTATCTTCTCATTTATATAGATGAAGCTAGAACCAGTAAACTTCTACAAACTGGAACTTGCTATAAATATTCCCTTTCTGAATTTAGACTGGTGGATCCAAATTCTCACATGTAATAGCTGTTCTACAATTTGTGCTGCAAATTGCTGGGTTAATAACCCATGGGTGAATTTTGTGCATTTTTTTCTAGTGTATTACACTTAGTTCTTTGATAAATGTTTCAATATATTGTCCACTTTCACAGTGCATAGTGATTGTTTTCATATAGTATTTTGGAACAAAACAATGAATGACGAGCTTTCTTGTTATATGATGAGACCATTGCAAATTGGAGTGTGATTTGCATATAATTTTTGGGACATAAAAATGGGTAGCTGATGCTTACTCCTGTTATATGCAAAATTTTGAGAGATAACATGCCTAATTAAAGGTTAGTATACCTACATTGTGATTAAAAAAGAGAACATTCTTGTGATCATTGGTCCATTGTTATTCCAGTTGTTGGACCACCTTTGCCGTATGCATGGAGGTTTAAATTACTGGTTCTTTGACATAATTGAAAAAAAAAGTTCTAACTCAGAAAACTTTGGGTGCATTCTTTAAATCTATGATCATAATAGAAAGAACAGTTTATTATGCTGCTAACAAGTAATGACATCTCCAAAATAACTCTCTTTATGATCATTCCCTTTTCTTTTTTCCTTGTACTTCGCAGATTTTTGGTCTGAAAACAGTAGTCAGGAGTTTTTTGCCGCATCGAGGATCTCATGTGAAACGAAAAATTGATGAATTGCTAGATATTTTGTCAAAGATGCTGCAGAAGGGTGATGCTCTTAATGGTCACATTTTGTGGTATGAATTTTTAAAATCTTTGGGGATTTTAGATGCCTCAACTTTCAACTTTAATATGCTTTCTTTGAAGTTTATTAACTTAATTATTGATTATAAGAGTATAACCCAAGTTCTATACATGTTTGATGTTTCTGAACACTAAAGCAGAGTTTCAATGGACTTTAAATTAATTTGAAAAAGGAATAAAGAAAATTGATGAGATGCTACTTGAAGCTTTAAAAAACATGAATGCTCTAGCTTTCATGAGTATTGTTTTCTCAAGTGGTACATATTATCCTATTAAATACTGGGAGATTTTGTACGAATAGTTTCATAATGCATATCTAGTGCTTTAACTTGCTTTTATGTGAATATGAAACAGCAATTTGAGTCATTGCCATAATATGGTCATAGTTTATACTTATTTTTTTGTTAAAATCAACTCATCTTTTCAGCAAGATAATTACAATCTCCCTTGTGGATTGGGTTTTACATGATAGCGATGAAATGTCTTAGATATTAATCAGCTGTTATGTTATCTTGCTCCTTTTTTGTTGGTATATTTATTTTAAATGTTATTCCAATCATATTTTATATTACCTGTTATCATATATATAAACTCTGAAAATATTAACAATATAAATTTAAGTAAAATAAAGAATGCATGAAAATAAAACCCGACTTTAAGCAGTAAGAGGCATGTTAATAGCTATGTCTTAAAGCCAAATAGTCCTCCCCTTATGCGGGTAAAAACAAATTTATATGACTTTAAGATATAATCCAATGCTCACAGCTAATCTCCTTGATGAGCATAATTACTGGAAGAAAATGCCAAGTTTTTGTAGTTGCTCAAAAACACAATGTAGATAATACTTTATTTATTTTGTTTGTATGTGTATATTTACTTTCCTCTCTTCTATACTCTCATTCTTCTAATACGAAAAGGTTAAAGGTGGTAGGTAGTTTTAGTTATTAATACTTAAATTAATTAGAATAATTTTGAAGTTTGTAACTCTCACACATTTAACTTAGGTTTAGTGGCTTATTTAAATATATTATAGCTACTATATAATAATGATAATTTATAACTTGTAACTCACAATATTAAAACTATATTTAAGCCGTGTAACTTATAAACCATTTAAAAAGTTCTAAAAACTTTTCTCCACATTTTGTTCTAGTATAGACGTATGGTCGTTATATTTTGGGTTCTGCATTCTACTTTTGTTTACCTAAGCTTTCTGAAGTTTGAGGTGTGGGTGAGATGTGACGGTGAAATAGTATCATTTCATTCAGTGTAGTGCATTAAGGAGAGAAGAAACTTGAAATGCTCAGTAATAATTAAACCTTTGTGTTTAGACTTTCTTAATAGGAGGAACTTTCAGGATGTCTTTCTTTTTGGTCAATTATTGAAGGCAGTTGGCTTCATCTGTAGGATTTATATTGATGTTGGTGGTTTCCTGTTATTTTTTAATATTGAAGCTGACTGGTTGTTTTCAAATCTGATTGCATGTTGTTGTGGTTTGGTGTTTTATCCTAAACCAAGTATTACATTATGCCCAATTGGAGGATTAGCTTAAAACATCTTTGTGGGTGCATCATAAGAGTTTGTTAACACACAATTAAATTTTTTATATTTGTGAATTTGAGTTGATTAAAGCATAATAGAGGAATGTAATGTATTAACCACTGTCAAAGCTGCACAGTTCTGAGCTGTAGAGACATGGTTTTTTCCTGGAATTGGTAGGGAATGTATATCAGGTCTTTCAGCTTCTCCATTGTGGTTGATGGCATTCTTTTAAATTAACTAAGAGCAGTATTGATGCTTGTTCAGAAGAAAAAACAAAAATTGTAGTATAAAAAATTAGGATATGCACTGCTAAGTCTAAGGAGGCCTCATATCTATGTTTCATTATCGTAACTGTTAGCAACATCATGGGTTAGGTTCTTGTAAGCTTGCTTTTCAAATTTACTGGTGGAAATTTTATAATGCTTATTTATATTGTTATTATCATGTCTTGCAGTGAAAGTAATGAAGCTCATATCAGATTAGCTGCCGCAAAATCTGTTCTCCGGCTTTCCAAAAGATGGGACTTGCATATTTCACCAAGGATGTTTTGTTCTACAATTTTGATGGCCAAGGTAAGTAGGTTTAACCTTGCATGACCAAGAGGTCAGTAGGCTAAGGATATTTTTGTCCCACGAGTTTGATTTCATTAATTTAAACATTGGAGGGGCAAAATAATCACTCTACACAAAATTTTAAAATGGCTTCACATAAAATATTTACGTGTCAACCATTGATTTGTCACTTAAATAATAAAATAAATAAATAAAAAGAGAGCAGCTGCCATCGTCAGTTGTCGATCGGATGCCGGTGATCAATTGCGATTCGACTTAAAACGAGATCATTGGACTCAAAATTTTGTGATTTACACAATTGTATGATTTTTTTGGTTAACGGAGTACCGTAGAAGTGCCAAAAGTGAAAAAAAAAAAAACTGTAGGTGGCGGCGGCCACTGTCGTTTGCTGTCAAGCGGTGGCGTGCACTGCCCATACCATTGGACAGATTGGCGGCCGATCTGTCCAACGGTGGGGGTGGTGCACGCCACCGCCATCTCGTTTGACGGCAAACGGTGGTGGCCGCCGACAACCACTACGCCACCGCCCCTACCGTTGGACAGATCGGCGGTGGGGGTGGTGCACGCCACCGTCCCGCCGTTTGACGCGCGACTGGTGATGGGGGGTGTTGCTCGCGACCACCATCGTTCGCCATCGAACGATGGAGTGCACCGCCCCATTGTTCCATGGTGGCGCGCGGTGGCCACTACTCTCCCTTTATTTTCGATCTATTTTTTGGCTACCTTGTTTTCTTTTGACAAAAATGATTCCACCGTTGTATGGATATAAAAAAATAGAATCTAATGATATAAATTTTGCCTATTTTCATTATTGGAATTTGACAACTAGTGGTGGCCGGCGACGGTAGTCGTCGGTTTTGGTATTTCAGTTTTATTTATTTTAATTATTTTTTAATATAAAATAAAATTTTAATGAATATTAAATTTTGAATCTATTAAAACATGATACGTGTCTCTTTATTTTTAATAGCCTATTAATAACTGACACGTGTACATTGTATAATATACTCACATCACCATTTTTAATTAACATAATAATTAAGGGCAAATTTGTTAATGTATAATAAAAAGAGATTTTTAGTTAAATTTAACGGAATCTCACTAACGGACTAGGATAAAATTGAGTTTTCTAAAACTCGTGGAATAAAATTGGGTTTTTTGAAATTTGTGAGATAAAATTAAGAATTAGGTCAAACTAGTGGGACAAAAATGTCCTTATCCCTTAATATAGCTATCATAAGTTAGTTTCTAAAGCATTTAGTCATCTAAGTGAGTTGATTAAACATATTAACTCATGCATATGAATTTGGTTATAAACCATCGGAACAGAGAAATGTTTTTGGATATGGATTGGTAGACAAAAGTTCAGAGAAAGAGATTTTATTGAACTTTCTTTAGAACATTAATTGTAGCTTTGACGCTCAGCATTATGCTTTCATTTTTTTTTCCTTTTCCTTTCTTCATTGCTCTTTCAAATTTGTTCTTTTGATTATCACTATTCAATTTTGTCTTATTTATCTATTTTGCTTCCTTCTTGGTTAATTATGTTGATTCCTGTAATGGTCTAGGACGACTCTGCATTTGTACGGAGAACATTTCTTGATAAAACACATAAGTGGTTGAAGGCCCGTGCCATTCCTAGTAGATATGCATGTGCTTTTGCATTGACTGCCTCTGATTGCCAGAAGGATCTGCGCGATGATGTATGTTTATGTCTATCATCTATGCAAATATCTTGTACCTCATTACTCTTTTAACTCTTTACAGCTGCTTTTATCGGGTTTTTTATGCTAACACTATTTATTTTAGTCCTTCAAATATATGGCAGAATTCATCAAGGATTACAGTAGGGAAGCTCGGATTCGCCAAAATTCGGCAGCGCAAGGGGTGTCAATTACTGATTATCCAGCATACATAGTGGTATTCTTGATCCATATTCTTGCACATGATACAGGCTTTCCACCTGAAGACTGTGAAGATGAAGGGATGATTGCTCAGTTTTTCAGGTAGGTGTACTTCAGAAGACAATTTACGTATTTTGGAGCATAGTATGCCTACTTCTGAATGTTAATGCACTATTTGGAATATTTCCTTTCCTTGCAGTCCACTCTTTTCACTCTTGCAGGCATTAGTCAATGCTAATATTGTTGACGGTGACATGGATCTTGTTAATGATGCTGTGCTATATTTGCTTTTTATTTTTCGTGCTATTAAAAGAGCCGAGGATGCTGTTGATGTTCACAGAACTCCTGTAAGCATGGTGTATCTCAGATGTCTTTTTCCCTCATGATTCCTTGGTTTATATTACATTGACCACAAAGGCCTCTCACAATGCAGAAGTTGCATGTTCTAGCAGACATTGGAATCTCCATCGTAAAAGAATTGAATTGTAATGGGATCCCTTCTCGTACTCCTGGATTGATTCTTTTGCCTTCATCATTATATCAAGTTAGTCTAGCCAAGAAGAGTGGAGAGGCAAGTTTTAAAAGTGCTATATAGTTTTCATATGCCATATGCAAAACATCTCTTATTTAATTTTTCTGTGCAGGTTAATTCACATTGTCTTTCTCCGTTCCATTTTGAAAAAAGTTACGTTGAGAGAGTTGTTCATATCTTCAAATGTCATACTTCTCTGGTATGTTTGCTGAAGTTGTCTCTTGCTAAGTTGATCGTATGCTTCATATGCTATTGTTGAAAGAATTTTCTTTATTTTACTTTCTTTTTGGTGGGCACTGATTCTACTTTCTTGTAGCCTGCTAGGACTCTTCCTAAACGTAGTCAAAAACGTCAAGAGGATAGAAAGCACTCAGATAGTGTTAAAAACACCACGTTGAACTTGGTAGTGTGCAATTTTCATTTGCCATCAACTGGGGCAATAGAGCCGAAAAATAAAAATTTCAGGCAGGAAACTGATATGAGATGTAAAGATAAGCAAGCTTATCGAGCAACGGAACTTGTAGGTGAACCGAAAAAGTGCTTTACAGTAGAGGGGTGCAAAAACGGCGCATCTGAAAGCTCTGCCACGATTGTGGAGAAAGAACTGCATTCTTCATGTGATTCTGTAGCTACAGAACTACCTCTTACCGCATCACAAGTTTCTTCCAAGAACATAGAAAGAATTGCGGCTTCTTTGAAAGAAAACATTGCGCCAGTCAGTAGCATAACTATTGAACCCTTAAGATTACCTGGGGCCAAGTCCAAGGACCCCTGCAATGCAAAGGTATGTGAATATTATACTGTCTTAGATAATGCACCATTGCACTGCTTGGTCTTTACTGTCCAGTCTTTAAGTAACATATCTTTAAGTAACATACTTCCAAAATTCCAACAATATTGTTTGAATTGTAAAGGATTTGGTAAGCATGACGGAAGTCTTACAAACTTGGAATTTAAAAATTATCCTAAATCTTTGTTTCTATTTGTTGTTTAGTACTGTTTTTTTATTTTTAGACCTGGCCTCAGATATATGGTTGTAGAAGGAAAATCAAATTGATTCCTATACCGACAATCTCTCCTCTAATAATTTGTTGCTGATTATGCATCTATTGTCTCAATTTTTGAAAATTAATATTCCTTCTGAGAGACGGGTATAAATGTTTTATAATGCTGTTTACTTTGACCACATACAGTAAATATGTGAACAAGGAGACTCGTTCTTTGTATAACTCGGACATGAATCCTTTTCTCTTTCCATTCTGATTTCTGCCTGATTTTGCTCCGACTTATGTTAAAGCAATGCCTTTCTGAATTTGCAGATGACAAATGATAGAGAAGTTGAATTATTATGCTTGGATAGCAACAGCTGGAAGACTATTGGTGATGATTCCTTGTCACAAAGGGTAAGAGTGAAGTATCAAGAATCCTTAATTGGTTTGTTAACATGGGTTCAAGTATTGAAGTCAGAGGGACAGAATCCTTCACTATTATTATTATCATTAATTTTGAAGATCCTAATTCTTAATTTTGTCCTTTTTCATTAATTGTTTGGGTCTTGATGGTTGCATAGAAAAACCATTTTTGGCAAATGATCTTTTGTTATTGCAGTCTTTCTATCAATTTCCCTTGTTAATTAGATTCTAATGTTATTACGTTGCTGGCTTCTTTGCTGCAAGGAGGTCTTGCTGGAAGAAGATCCAAATTCCTTACATTTGCGGCATGGGTGAGTTATTAATAATCTGTCTCTTGAATGTTTGGGCACGGCAGTGCTATTTTCTTTCAAACTTTATTTGTCTCGCTTTGTGGAGTTCTTGATTTCCTTTAATTGTGGTTCATTTTTTTTTTAAAATTTGTTGGAGACTTTATCATGAACTGATATTTTGTCATTTCTTTTCTTTTATGGTTTCCTTGCATGCCTAGATTGTGTCTTTAGGTACCTTTTTGTAATTTGATTTTAGCAATATTTCTGTTTAATCTTCTATATAGCAATTCAATAAATATGTTAAAGTGGTTCGGTGGTGCAAGTTCTTCAGTTTAGAATTTTTCTCATGATAATTCAGACTCTTCAGTTACATAAATATACTGTTAATGAAGGGATATTGGATAGCTATACTGTATTTATGTCTTACATCAAGTTTCCAAATTGAGATTTTTTTATCACGTCGATGATCTCCTTAAGCTTTTTCTGTCAAATAAATGAAATGGGGGAGTGACCACCTAGGACTCAGCATTCATAATTTTTTCTCTGTTCTCTTAACAACTTTATTTTTTCTCCTCTTCCCTTTCGCAAAGAAGACCCAAAGGCAGCACTTTCTGTTCATTCTGATGCAAGTTTTTTTATTTGTGAGAAATCTTTCCCCTTTAACTGCACTAGCAACTTATGACCAGAGATGACCTGTGTTTATTAAGTAAATTACTAAGTGATTTTTATGGGCATACATTTAAACTACGGACTATATGTTTAATGATATTCTTTTCCCAAAAAAAAAAAACGACGTTTGACCAGGTATGACCTGTGTTTATCACCTAAGTAAATTACTTTGAGATTTCTGTGGGCATATATTTGAACTAAGGCTTATGCATTTGTAAAATCAAAACATTTATTACTTTTTTATATCATTTATTCTGCTTGGTTCTATACAAGCTCAACATAACCCATTACATTGACTATTTGCCTCATTCTTCTCCCAGAAATCTACTCAAATCTGTTGATAAATTGAGAGAGGATTCTGCCCAGCAGCTGAAAGCCTTATCAAAACAGGCGGATGGGAAGTTGTATGGGATAACAGTTCCTTTGGCTGGTAATAATCTGTTCATATTTATGTATCCTTGAATTCTCTGTTGGTTTCCTTTTGCAAAAGTAGCTGCTTTAAGAATGATCAACTGTTTCTATGTGTCATGATCACGAATCTTTTTGGGCAATTAGAAGGTATGTATTCACAAAATTGATTGAAATTTATGGCTGTAAAACAGCAAAGCATGGGTCATGTATCACTAACTTTTTGTTTTGTTTTTCTTAAGTTACCCATATACTATATTAATTAGTGGCTGTTAGATCTCACATCTTTGGTTCTTTTGGTTGCTGCTGTAAATGGAATTTTGAGTTTTCTTTTACACGGATGCTCTAGGAGTCATATTTCAGCAGTTTTACTCTTGATTTCATCTTCATGGGAAAATTTGTTTCTACGGAATCTCAATCAAATGTCACAGCAATGAGAGAGTTTCTGGTAGTCAGTCTTATGGGTAGCACCAGGATTTGTAACATCAGCTGAAGGATTCCATCGACTGTTGATTGAGCACTAACTGTTACCCTAATATATCGTTTCTGCAATACTTGCAATAGTTATCACAATCCATAATAGTTCACCGTATCAAGGTAGCATAATCCAGTTGCTTGTATTATTGTTTACTTTCAAGTAGCACATTCTGCAAAGCCTGTGAATGTAGTTTACATCTCATTTTATTGGGCATCTGAATGAAAAATTCAAATGATTCTGTTTTCTACTAGGGATCAGTAGCTTATCTTAGCATTTATAAGATCTTGAATTTTACTCCCCATTTTTTAAGTTAATGTTGATGTGTCTCTAATCTCTTAAAATCTGGCACCTCACTTCTGCTGAAACCCAATGGGTTAATGAAATGTCATATAACATCGAAATATTCCTGAAGGAAAGCAGAATAGCACAAATACCAAGTTGTGTCAGTCACTTTTTTGGGAGCTCACATAAAAAAATTGGATAGAATTGACAGAAGTGATGATATTGCACTTGTGTTTCTTTAGTTATCACCATTGTCATCTTTGACGGCAATGTTAGGAGTGACATCTTAATTCTTTCCTGAAGTCCAAATTTTTTTTTTTTGTTGATAACAATTTAATATCTTGGCGCAGCAAAGGGAAAGAGGGGAAGGAAACAATTGGAGGAGATGGCGGCTTCAAAATTCATCAATATAAATGATGATGCTGTAAGCCTAACTCTTATTTTATGTATTGTTTGAGGAAATTAGCAGAAAAAGAAGGATTTGAGAAGTTCTTGTCCCAAACTGAAGTTTTATGAACTTCCAAAATCAAATATTTAAATGGGAAAAAAAAATTGTCTGAAGTAATTTTTAGAATCTCCCTTTTGGTGTGCTTACATATTTAATTAGTATGCATACATTTACAAATGCTGGTCAACAAGTTGATAATGTGTGCTTTTTATTTCCTTTCTCATTTTGAATTTGATGTCTGTCAACACATGTTTTTACCAACTAAAATAAGGATGCTTAGACAACTTGGTGCAATTCTTTATAGTACTAATAATTTTGCTGTTCAACAAGAGTTCAGCAGAGAGTGGATGCATGTTTATTAAATATCAGTAGCTTTTCTATCCCCTCAAAACTCTGGAATGACGTTCCAGTGCTTTTTGTATCTGTTCCTAAGGATGAAGTTTCGGTTGCATTTGATGACTTGTTCATTTCAGGTTGCCAGAAGAACTCGGAGACGCAAAGTTTAAGGTGTTTACTCCATGGGTTTGTTTTATTTTATGTCAGCAATGTAACGGAGAGCCAAACACTACTTAACTTTGAGCTGTAACCAGAATGGAGTCAAATAACCACTTGACTGTTGGTTGTCTTCGGGGTAGAAGCTCGAACAAGCCCTGATTTATATTTTATTTCTGCTTTCTGTAAATATGTTACGAAATGCGGGTGCTGTAAAGCCAGAATGTGTTATCAAAATCAAGAACGATTTGCTGCATGTGGTTGACTGCGAGGTTATCAGAATGAGACATCATTTAGTGTCACGCCCTACAACTAGAAGATTAAAGTAGTTATCTATCTTAAACGCATTATAAAATACTGATAACAAAAGTTTCAAACAATCTTTCATTCATATTTATGTAACTGTTTAAATCAATAGTAAGTTTCAGAAATAAATGTTCATAAACATTTGAAGAAATTAGGCAGAATAATCTAACAATAATGCTACAATCTCAAATTTGGATTTAAAATTTTGAATTTCAAATGAGGTGATAAATAATTATTGGTGTTAATTTTTGTAATTTTTAAATTATTTTTTTTAGTTAATAATTGTTTGATATTTTATTTAAGATCTAAAAATTGAGATATAATTTTAAAAAATTAATCTAATTTTGTAACTAAATCAAGCGGTATAAGTTTTATAATGGTCATAAATGTAGCTACTTTGTGAAGGGATAATGATTCTTTCCAAAATACAACATAAAATAAAGGTTAGTATGGGCATTGGTACTTTGTGTTATAGGTTGGGTGTTTGCTATTGGCTCAAAGGACTAGCCTGTTAGGTAATGTTGTATATTTATTTTTATACATTCAAAATTTATTTAATTTTTATTTGATGTGAGACGTAACATTCTTCTCTATCCAATTACGTGACACTCTTGTCACGGTATAACATAAACTTAAGGACTAACTTGACTTGTATTACCCATCCCCTCGAGGATAGAGAATTTATTACGTACGTGGCAATTTTTATGGGGCTTAAGACATAGAATTTTTAGGGCCTATTTGATCCGTATTGTCCATCTTTTAGCGGCATAGGAAACCTATATCCTATGCGGCAATTTTTGTTGGAGCGATTTTGGGGGGTCTGTATACTAATGAGAATTTGGGTCTGTTTTGATACCACTTGTCACGGGTTGGATGTTTTTCATAAATGCCAAAAGACTAGCTTATTAGGTAATGCTGTATACTCACCTTTATATATTTAAAATTTATCTAATTTTTATTCGATGTAGGATATGACACTTGCTTCAATGCATTCAAAGCTGGTGATTTAGTTCAGTTTCTTACTCTTAACTAATTGAGGGCAAAAAAAAAAGAAGAGAGATGCCAATCCATGCCATCTTAAACAAACTAAAAACTATTCATTTATATGATGGAGACAGAGATGCATCAAAACTTCACCTCACCCAAAAAAATAAGTTACTTCCGCTCAACTCATATTGCACGAATTCTGATTCAATAAATCACGTATTAACATTGTCAATTAATTGAAAATTAACACTACAACCTAAATGTCTAATGATATAACACTTTGATAAAGGCTATTAAAGCCAACTCATTAATAATTGAGTTTGTGATAACTGCATATCAACGGTGACCGATGATAATTTTACTCATAATTGGTATTGTGCAATTTAAAATTTTATAATTTATGTGATAATAGGTTATTTTTATAAATAAAACACAAGTGTCAAAAGTAAAAATAAAAGTAGTGACCATCATAATACTTTCATTAGATATATCATTGGTTGGATTTTGTATTGGTGGTTGTATATCTTCAAATGCTGTCATCAAACGATACACTTGTAGGTATACTGTCACTGTTATAGAATTTTACTTAACGATCTATATGATGGAGGTGATAGCACACCTCAATAAACTTTTGTTTTAAGGCGATGTTTTGATGGTCTCTTCTCTTCATTTTTTATGCTCTTTTCGAGCTTAGACAATGAAAATAATTGCATTATAGAATAGATTACATAATTTTAAATCTAATAATGTCAGCTTTAAATTAATTTGCCATTGGTCATCTATAGTCGGCCAATGGACAGTGTCAATAGTAACTGTAGATCGACGATTGGTTGCTCCCATTTTAGTTTTTAATAATTTTTTATTTATCAAATTTATCATAAGAATTATTTATTAAAAACTATAAAAGCTAATTACATATTAACACTTGTCATTTTATTTTATTTATTAAAATTAAAAAAATAAACCAATTGTATTATGAAGCTTGTCATTTGTGATTAAATTACAAATTAAAATGATAAAGAAATAAAACTCACAACAACTTTATGTCATGTGTTTTTTTATAGATTAATATAAGAAATTACGACTTTCACTGTTGAAATTAATCAAAATTGTTAGTTTAAAGTAAGGTTGACAAAATGAATATACGAATCAAATTTGTGTCAAATTAAGATATAAAAATATTTTAATAAATTTACATTTGATTAGCACAATAATTTAAATTAAAATATTTATTTTTAAACGAATTATTCGAATTCAATTTATTTTATATGCATTTGACATAAATAATTTTTCGCATAATTTGATTAAAATTTGATCTACAATTTTAAACAATTTTTCTTTTTTTTTTCAATGTTAAATATTTTCATTTGTATTTATATTTAATTTTTTATGAAATTAATAAATTTATTTTTTAAAATTTCTGTAAATATATGTTTTACATGTAAATAAATTTATGTCTTATCCAAATTCACTTAATTTGCTAATGTAAATAGTAGGAGTCATAAGTAAATCGATGAATCAAGATGCTAAATTACGTATTTGATTCCATAATTATTCTCAAACTTTTGTTTAATTTTTTTATTGTTTAAATCAATTTATTTTATCGTATTTCTAAAATTCAAATTGGATTCATGTGAAAAAAAATGAATAGTGATTCATAGCCAGTTCTAACTAACAGAGAACTTAATGATTTTGAAACCACAGGTGGCTCGCCCATCATTGTATGTTGTGTACCATGGGCCGGCATAATCTAGTTGGTCGTGATGTACGGAGCAGTAAATTACGGCCCAACGTACCATGCCAATATGAGTCGGTGATGGGTTCACGCTAACATGGTCTATCATCTAGACCCAGCATGAATGAGGCCATTGTGCCTGATTTATAAATTAACTTTTAAATATTTATAATTATTTTTATTACAATATCTTAATTATAATTGTAAATTGTAATATTTATTAAGATTATTTCTTGTAAGAACTATATTGGATTGGAATTATGTTATAATTATAATTTATTGATAAAAATTATTGATATTATTCTAAATATGAAATTATTGAATTCAAATTTAAAAATAAATGGTCAATTTTATATTATCATAGTTATATTACATCTCAACTAGGTTGGCACCTATCTAATTATCTATTATTTATAAATTCAACAATTTTTTAATAAATTATAAATTTTTATTCAAACTATTAAATCTCAAAATTTTAAAAATCTTTGAAAATGTCTTCTTGCCATTTTTGTTTTTGATCTATTACATCTTTTACATACATTAAAGCTTCTATATGATGTCAACCTTTGTTATTTTTCGTCTAATATCTTGTCTTTCACATTAAAAATAGTCTTCGATGTTACAATGAATACTAGAGAAGTTAGTAGATCTCAAACTATGATGGATAACATAGTATAAACTATTTCGTTTAATTTTTATTGTGATAAAATATCAAATTTTATTTCTTATTGTGTACTTAATATAGAAGAGTAATTAGTATTCATAAATTTTTTCATGCAAAAGCAGTAAAAATAGTAGAATTAGAACCAACTTTTTTTTTACATTTTAACTAAATATTCTAAAAAAAACATAATAAAAAATAGGCTCTTCATTTGTTTCTTGTATAAATAAAGTTGATTCAAATAAATTTTCATAAAAAATAAATAACTATGTGATAAAATTATAAATTAGATCAAATCATAAAAAAATTTAGAGTTTAAATATTTTAAAATTTTTGCAATTAAATTTTTTACACCAGACCAATTAATTTTAAGATCTATTACTGCTGCATAAATAAATAACATAAGAATTTTATTTTAATATTTTTAAAATTTAGTCTTCATAACAGTAAAATATTGAATTATTTTTATATTTAATAAAACATTATTAATTTATATATATATATATATATATATATGAGTGGAAGCAATAAAAGATGAATTTTTGTTTTTTTGGTTGAATAAACTCTGAGGAGTAAATTTATTGTAGAAGAAAAAAAGAAAGAAATACAATAAAGGAGGGAACATGAAGGGCTGAATCCCGAAATAAAAAAGGCCGAAAAAACTTCATAGATATTAATGAAGCCTGTAGTTAGTAAAGTCATTAAAATCTTTGAAAAGCAAGAAATTAATGGTCCTAGAAGGCTGAATCTACCAAATAAAATCATCATAATCCAACTAATATTCGCTAAGGAGTCAGCAAGATTATTCTCTCCAAAAGTGTGAATATCGTGAAATTCCATACTAGATAAACAATCCCTACAATTTATTCACTAGTGTAAATGGACCAAAGAGGAAGCAACTTACTATTAGAGAATAAATTAATCACCAACTTCGAGTCACATTCGATGATTAACTTATGTCAGCCTCTAGCAAAAGCAATTTCAATGACCAAAACCGCTCTCATGATCTCAGTAATAAGCAGTTTCTGTCTCCATGGGACCAAAAAAAAAAAAAGAAAAAAACACCCACAAAGAGGCCAAAAGAATCACAAAAAACACCACTACAAGCAGCTCTCACAAGATTATTTTAATCCATCCTAAAGGAGGAAAGTTCCAAAAAATTGTTGAGATTTTCAGTGCACGATCGAAATTAAAAGAAACTCCCAAATTTGCCAGAATAGAGCGATCAACTCTATAGGACACATGACCTGGGCATATCCCAGCAAAATACCGAATATGAGCTAAAATATCTGATTTGAAACTACCAACAGTAACCTGAGACTTGTCGAATCTCAAGCAGTTGCGGAATTTCCAAGTAGCATAAAACAAATAGCAAGCAGAAACAAGCTAGAGATTGTATAACTGAGAGCTAAAATGTTTGGAGTAAATAAAAAGCCAAAGATCAAAAACCTTGGTGACATTCGGTAGAGAGACCCGAAATAATGTACAGAACCAATTCCAAACATCCAAAACAGAAAGACACTTTGCAAAAAGATGATCAACCGTTTCGTAATCTTGCAAGCAGAAAGAACAAGCTGACACCACACAAATACCTCTATGGCGAAGAGCAACATCTGTAGGAAGACGATATTGTAGAAGACGCCACATGAATGTGCTCACTTTGGGCGGAAAGAAACTCTTCCAAAAGGAGTTGGAGCTTGATCAGAATTGCTACTTTCACTGACAAAATCATAGTTGCCCTTCAAAGTAAGAACACCATTACGAGCGGTGGACCAAATCATCTTATCGTCAAGCTCAAATTTCGGCAGCTGAATTTTCGAGAACTGAGCTTGAGCTTTAGAAAACATGTCATAGAAAATTTACGGGAGCTTCCAGAAAACATCAACTATCACATCTTTAACACTTGTAGACAGACCAATGAAGTCCTGAAAAATCCGAGGAAGTAAAGGAGATTCTAACCATGCATCAAACCAAAAGTCAATATTACAACCATCTCCAATAAGCCATATGCTTCCTTTATGAAAGTCAGAAAGAACTTACTTGAAACCCGCCTAAAGAAAAGAGCAATGATACGATTTTGTATCATCCCGAAAGTCATAACGCTTTCGGATGTAAAAAGAACTGGCCGAATGAGAGTGATGAATATCCCAAAATGTTTTCAAAATTATTAAAAGTACCATTATGCCCCATATTAGGATTGAGTCAACATCTCAAAGTCATTGAAAGTAACGTTATTATATGTATTAGAATTGTTATGCTTATTTTATTTTTAATGAGTATTTAGCGATAAAAATACGTTACAAATTAAGATTTGAACTCAAGACTTTTACTTAGAATTTAAATATTTTAATTATTATTTATTTTTAATACATACAATACAGTATCTTGAACAATGAATTAAGTAAATAAAATTTAAAATAAAATCAATAAATTAAAATTTTAAAAAGAATCAGGCAGTCATCGATCATTGATAACTGATGGACTCCAAATTTCAAGATCTACGTAATAGTATAATTATTTTTATTAATAGGTCATAGGGGATGGCTAAACCGAAAATAAAATAGTGGCCACCATATATTTGTAGCCAAATGACGGTGAGTGAAAGTGCACCACCATCTCTATCTATTAGATTGTCAGTCGACAACCACAATGGCAATAATGGTGCACCTCTACTTGTCGTCACTTTGTTACAGTCTTCATAAAAAAGTTGTCTAATCAAACGTCCAATCTTGAAGGATAAAACTAGAACAAACATAGACAAATTATGTGCAAGCCTAATGTCATGCCCCAAATATTCTCAAACAATTACTCGAATATTTGGCGCGCGACAGAACCACCAAGGGAGGGCTTAGTCCATTTTGGGTTAAATGGGCTAGAGCTTCTAGAAGGCCCAATGGATTTGGGTTAATGCCACATGGGTGTGGTAGGTGGGGGAGTTTTCTAGAAAAGACATATTCCTTTGGATATACTTTTGATAGTTGGCATCTTTTGGAATATTCCTTAGCATATTCTCCTCTTTAGATGTGGACCATTGGATTAGAGTTAATTCTAGCCGTCCATTGTATATAGCTTTAGCTATAAATAGGTGGAGTTCTCATTTGAGAATCAATCCTCCAAATTGTAGAAATACTCTTAACTTGTAAGTATAGCTTTGTAATCTCTCTTTAGTAATAAAATACGAGAGCATTCTCTCACACCCTTGGTGTGCTTCTTCTTCATCTCTTTCTTTGGTTATTGGGGTCTTGTAGGCTGCTTAGCGCTAGTAAGTGTCTAAGGCCGCACGGTTTCGAGAAATCGGGTCGTGACAAGTGGTATCAGAGCGGGTTCAAAGAAGATGGTGAAGGAAGTTGCTGGAACATCGGGGATTACTCAAGGGAAGGGTAGAGACCCCAAAGCTAAGAGACATAGGAGTATTTCGCCAGAAAAGTTCGTTGATCCGAACCATGATCTAGGGGACATGGTTATGAGGCTCGGTGGTGCTGTGAGCAAGGCAACAGATCGCCTTGGGGAGTTGGAGGAGCAAGTCCAGAATGTCGAGGTAGGCCTCGATACTCAAGGTGATGAGCTGCGCTCCCTCATCGAAAGCTCCATTGATGAGCATGCTGACAAGCAACGGGACTGGATCAAGGCTTTTCAGGAGAAGGTTTACAACACCATGGACAAAGTTCAAGCCCAAGTAGAAGAGCTACGAAAGGGGTTTGAAGATGTCAAGGAGGATGTGGTGTTGTGCAAGCGAGCGGTCGCTAATGGCGTAGCCACTCAAACTGCGGTGGCTGCACCGAGGGTCGAAGCCCCTAAACCAAAGGAGTTTAGCGGCAGACGGGATGCCAAGGAGCTTGACAACTTCTTTTGGCAAATGGAGAGGTATTTCGGCGCTATGGGCGTGCGGGACGAACACAAGGTAAGTACCGCAACTTTATACCTTTCCGATCATGCAATTCTGTGGTGGCGTAGGAAAAGCGAGGAGATTCGCAAGGGTACCTGCACCATAGACACATGGGATGAATTGCAACGGGAGTTAAAACGCCAATTCTATCCAGAGAATGTGGCGCATGACGCTCGCAAGCGGTTGAAGGAGTTGAAACAAACGAAGTCCATTGGGGAGTACGTAGAGGAGTACTCTTTGTTGATGCTGCAAATCCGCAACATGACCGAGGAGGACTTGTTGTTCAATTTCCTGGACGGGTTACAATCCTGGGCAGCCAATGAGTTGAAGCGGCGTGGAGTGCAGAATATATCCGACGCCCTTACAATGGCGGAGACGCTCATGGATTACCACAAGGGGGATTCGGGAAAGTCCAGAAATTCTAAACCCAATCACAGCAAGGGTGGGGAAGCCAAGGAGTTTCAGCCTCCGGAGAGCAAAGAAGAGAAAGGCAAACCGCCCAAGTGGAAGGAACAGAAACGCAACGGCCATAGAGGTAATGGTCCGAAGTCTAACTGTTTTCTCTGCGATGGGGATCATTGGGTGAAGGACTGTCCGAAAAAGAAGGCTTTCAATGCAATGTATGAGGCACAAGAGGAGGGCGGACAGAGCCGTATGGGTTGTATGCAGCTGGTCAATTCCCTCAAAGCCAAGTGGCGTGCCGATGCGCCAATGGGGACGGCGCTCATGTACATTGAAGCCTATGTCAATTGCATCAAGACTCAAGTGTTAGTTGATACGGGGGCTACGCACAACTTCATTAAGCGTGCGGAAGCGGAACGCTTGGGCCTTTATGTGGAGAAAGGAGAGGGATACCTCAAGTCCGTGAATGCAAGAGCCAAGTCGCTGGATGGGATGGTTCGTGGAGCTGAAATCCACATTGGCAAATGGCACGGTGAGGTAAATTTCTCAGTAGCACCTTTCGATGATTTTGATGTGGTGCTAGGTATGGAGTTCTTACGGCAGTACAATGTGGTGTTACTTCCTCAACACAACTATATGTGTATTTTGGAAGGAGGGCCTCGAATGATACCGACGGTAGACATGCCCAAGGGTGGGCGATCCAAGCCAAACGCCAAGGTCCTTTCCGCCATGCAACTAAAGGTAGATGCTGGGCGCAAAGGAGGGTTACATTCAGCCTCAACAACAGGGGTGGATGATTCGGCAAATGGGGGCAATGATGAAATACCGAAGGTTGTTGCAGAAGTGCTCGGGGAGCACAATAGGGTCAAGCCTACTGCCATACCGGAAGAACCGCCTTCAAGAGATGTAATTGAGGGCAAGTTGGAGCTTGAGATTACGCTTCCAACTATGGGGTTGACGCCTCCATCGGAGATGGGAGAGTTGCAGGGGCAGCTTGAGGAGTTGTTGGGTGCGGGTGTCATCCAAAAGTCCAAGGTGTCACCAGATGTGCAGTTTCCCCCACAAGGAGTGGGTCGAAGACAAGCAGCGGCGTGTCAAGCATAGTGCGGGGGACTTGGTGATGGAGATGATACTTCCACCACAATGTAAGTCAGCACGCCCACTTCACAAGGGCCTTGATCGTGGGGACGAGGGGCCAAGGTTGATTGCCAAGAGAGTTGGCAACGTCTCGCATAAGGTGGAGTTACCTTCGAGACAGCTGCAGTGGCGACATCAGGTGCATTCCGCAAGCTGTTGGAAGCAGTACCGTGGAGGTACGGGAGATACAGAATTTGAGCCACACAACCGGGAACCTTTGGGGATTTCCACACGCCATGACAAATGGGAGAAACTCAGGATGAGCCTTGAGTACTTTGTTGAGTGGAAAGGGTTGCCGGATGGGAGAACATGCTTGGGACACGAGAGCGCACAGCCAGAGTTTGCAGAACGGGGTGTGCAAGTTCCAGCGAAGACGCGACAAGGGCGTCGCGTGAATTTGGTGGGGGAGAATGTCACGCCCCAAATATTCTCAAGCAATTACTCGAACATTTGGCGCGCGACAGAACCACCAAGGGAGGGCTAGTCCATTTTGGGTTAAATGGGCTAGAGCTTCTAGAAGGCCCAATGAATTTGGGTTAATGCCACATAGGTGTGGTAGGTGGGAGAGTTTTCTAGAAAAGACATATTCCTTTGGATATACTTTTGGTAGTTGGCATCTTTTGGAATATTCCTTAGCATATTCTCCTCTTTAGATGTGGACCATTGGATTAGAGTTAATCCTAGCCGTCCATTGTATATAGCTTTAGCTATAAATAGGTGGAGTTCTCATTTGAGAATCAATCCTCCAAATTGTAGAAATACTCTTAACTTGTAAGTATAGCTTTGTAATCTCTCTTTAGTAATAAAATACGAGAGCATTCTCTCACACCCTTGGTGTGCTTCTTCTTCATATTTTTTTTTGGTTATTGGGGTCTTGTAGGCTGCTTAGCGCTAATAAGTGTCTAAGGTCGCACGGTTTCGAGAAATCGGGTCGTGACACTAAGCAGTGCTTGCTTAAAACCATTAGAAATTGCAAAGATTCACATTTTTTTTGCTCCCTCCACCTTGAACCCTAAACAAGCCAAAAATATATAGTTTTGGTACTTTGATCACATTTCGATCTTAAGAAAAAAAATTCCAAAACAAGCGAAAAAATGCTCCGGTGATCCATTAATGAAAATAATCACACTATCACTTAATTTTTAAAATTTGAAGTCTATATACCATCGATGGTAGTAGTAGTCATCGGTGACCAATAACTACCTAATTCTTCTTAAAATTTTTAATTTAAATTTATTGAGTTTATTTTTTATTGAATTTATTTTAAATTTAATTTATTTAATTCCTTATTTAGGGTTTTGTATTATATGTATAAAAAAAATAAACTTAAGGTCAACAAAATGTTTGTAACACAATAATTAAAATGCTTAATTTATAGCCAAATGTCATGAGTTTGAATTTTACCAATTACATATTTAATATATAAGAGCATAACAATATTTTTTACCAATTTAATAATCAAATGACTATTTTACCATTTTAACAATTAAATCGTACAAAAATTATTTTTTAACAAAGATTTGCAAACTCCTTTAAAATATTTTCTACTCATTTAATTGTAAATAAAAACTATTTTACCATTTTAACAATTAAATCATACAAAAATCGTTTTCTAACAAAAGTTTACAAACCCCTTTAGAAAAAAACGCAGAGATCTCAGTGTCCTTTATCATTTTTATAATCAAAGGATCTTATGTCATATTCAAAAAGCTGTAGAGCGCTAACGATAATTAGCTGAGGAGTTATAAGCCAAAATCTCAATATCTCTAAAGCTATCTATTATTTTAAAAGCTTTTTGAACTCCGTCAAAACTGCTCATGAATCAACTTTTAATAATAAAACAATTTTTTGATGATTCACGAAGCAACCTTTTGCCACTTCTTTGAATTACTTTAAGATTCTTGTACTTGTACTGCACACGAAGTAAGTTAAAAATATGTATAGTTGTTACGTGTCAATCATCAAATTTAAAGTATATGTAAACTCCGTCCTATAAAAAATATTTTAATAATAATATATAAAGATAATATTATTTATATTACTTAAACTACGTATGATTATATGGCAAGTTTATATTAGATAACTTAACAGTGATATTTTATTGACCAAATAAGAGACGCATTTTGATTGTCAATGTAATATTTTCCATCACCATTTCACCATTATACATATGTAATATGCCATGCAACAAAATACTTCACTATTTAAAATTATTGATGCATTGAGTTTATAGAGTTAACAACGAGTTTTTTAAAATCTAAAGTTATTTTTTAGATTTATTTAGGGTGATTATTCTAGTGTTACTGATACCCGTTTGTGTTTGTCTTTTTTTATTTGGGTATTTACAGGATGGATAGAAATATTGTTGTGATGAATTTTGGTCGAAATGGAGTAGGAGCTCAATTGAATAAAATCCTAGATGAAGATCCTTTTATATTTGAAAGCTCCACAAATACATGGCCATGTTGTGTAATTTACACCTAGCTACTCTATTCCTTTTAGGCAAAATGCGAAAAGATGTGAAGTTATTACGCGGGGCGTCTGTCCAATTCATTTGAATACTGCTCGTCCAAGTTTATGAAATTTGTGGAACTATTATTAAACCACCAAACCGGAGATAAGCACCGGGATGGATTAAGGACTTCTCCGAATTCTTAAGAATTAAAACGCTTTGTAATGTATATTTTATGAACTCCTACTATCCTTCATTTTAAAGCTATCTTCACTATGTTTCACTCTCTCACTGGTGAAAGTAAAACATCAGTTCATCATTTTGCTTCTGCTCATTGTTGCTGCGGTATTGGATTGTAAGGCCTAGTGTTGGTAAAATGACGCGCGACTATTTAAAATTATGGGTTTTCAATATTGGGTCAAGTATTCGGATTAATTTTTAAAAACTAATTAAGATTGAGTTAGATAAAAATAGTTATAATTATAAAGCTCTCATCTTTTAAAATTTTAATAATTCAAAATTAAAAATAATTTAATTTTAAATTAAAAATTAAGAGAAGATAGGATACATGGTCAATACTACAATAGAATGACAAAAGAGGTACAAAACAAGAAATCAAAATGAGATATTGTTCATATAAATACTATTTACTCAATTACTGTTTATATGAATACTGTTTACATGATGCTACCTATTTGAGAAAGTCTTATTTTGATTTTAATTGCCTGTTTAAGTCAATTTTAAACTTTCTTTTTATATAAATTCTTATTTTAATAAAAAATAGAGTTTATAAAGAATTTATAAACATTACATAAACCCTTGTAACTTATTAAAATTAAAAAAAATTAACAATAGAAAGAATAGAGGATTATGATAATTCTAGGGCGCTAGGAGTAAGTGTGAAAAAGTATAATGAAATGCTTAAGTGTTGGGTGCATGAGTATAAAAAAGCACTGAGTAGATACTTTAGAATTATCTCATTCGTTATATTCTTTGGGTTTCTCTTGTAATGAATTCTTTGGATATTAAATAATTGTAATAAAAAAAATTGGGTCTGTGATCCGTCGTAAATATAAATAATTTTGTTGAACCACATATTATTGTATCTTCTGTGTATGATTGTTTTTTCTATTTTTTTATTGATCTGTATTTATTTTTATTTTTACTTATAAAAGAATATTTTCACAAAGCGCATAAAATTTTAAAGTATTAAATATTGAGCCAAAAAATATTAAAGCACGTAATTTTTTTTAACAAAATCTAAATATCCAATATATATATCATTTTACTCAAATAAGGTCTTATTAAGTGAACTTTAAACAAAGCAAAGAGACATATATTAACACACAAAACTAAACCAAATTAACTTACTAAGGCTCATCTTTTTTTTATTTTTTTTTATTTTTTTGAATTCAAATAGAAAGTAAATTAGCTAAAGTGGGAGGAGTACTCCTCAAGTACAAGACGGTCACACTGATGTGGGATTTTTCTGAACTAAATAGTCTCTGAACTAATGTTTAGTGCAATTTGTACTAATTCATGTGCCACTCGATTAGTGGATCGATGGGAGTAACTAAAAAAACAAAAATTAAAAGATGAAGAAATTATTTTAATATCATGAAGGACCGTCCCCGATTCAGAAAAAGAGTGGGTGTGGCTGTTTATGTCAGAAATGATACCCGCTGCATCAGATTCAACTTCAATAGTCAAAAATCCCAACATCCTGGCCAAGTTAAGACCCCGGAGAATTGCCAACGCTTCAAGAATGTCCACTAAGGATTTTGCCTGAAGTGGAGAGGATGAAGAGGCCAAGACAGTTCCATAGTGATAATGTAGAATAGCGCTTATACCGGTCTTGAAATATTTTAAAGAGAGGTCAGCGTCAGTATTTAGTTTTATTACTCCAAGGCTTAGGGTTAGCCATCTGTTGCGTGGTATGCCAGTGGTTCTAGTTTTATCCGCACAATGGGATACATATTCATACCAATAACATTTAGCCCATTTGAGGATATCATCTATCATCATTTTTTTTTTTTCCATCACTAATTTGTTTCTGATAAACCACAATTTCCAAAACAGGATTAGAAGCACCTCAAAATTCATTGCAGTTAAGCTTGCTTTGCATTCCATTAGGAGATCCAGAATAGGTGTATTGTGATTAATACTTATACCATGTAAGAAATAGCAAACCAGACGTACCTTTTTCAGCGTATCGCACAACCACACCGTATGGATGGTGTTCGCACCTTTAGCATAACGACTGCAGGCGTCATTAATGGGAACATGGTGCTTCTTTAGGTTAACAAATGAGGGTATCCATCCATGCGTAAACCTCCAAACAAAATATTTTATTTTTGGGTGGAATGTTCAAATGCCATAAGTGCTGCCACCAAGATCGAAGCTCATGAGTACCGTAACTGGAAGAGGCGTGGTCAGTAGCATAAGAGAATCAATACTTACTCTTAATGCCACATGACTGAGTCGGTCTGTTATTCCCAATATCAAGAGTAAGGGATGCTGAGGATTAAGTCACTTTCTTCGACAGAAAAAGAGTTGCAAACTAATTTCGAATTCCATGAACCAGATGGGAGGAGTAGGTCTGTTACTGAGGACTGCTCTGGTAGTTTGTGGGGGAAGGAAGGTTTGAAGGAAAGAGGTCGGGGGAGCCATTGGTCATAATAAATTGATACAGCTGCTCCATTGCTAATATGCCAGCGAAGCCCTTTTTTAAGTAGGTCTCTACCCCAAAGAAAGTTTTTCCAAACCTGCGAATCTAATTGTTTTGGTTGTACCTATAGGAAAGATGAGCCAGGAAAGTAAATGCTTTGAAGGGTTTTGGCCACAAGAGAGTTTGGGGAAGCGAGTAATCTCCATCCTTGCTTTGCTAGGGTGGCTTGGTTGAAAGAAGCCAGGTTTCTAAAACCCAAACCACCATCCTTCTTGTGATGGCATAGTAAATCCCAGGAACACTAGTGTAGTTTTCTAGAACTCTCGTCTCCTCTCTAGAAGAATCTGGCATAGAGCCGGTAGATTTCCTTTATAAGGCTCTTGGGGAGTCTAAACAGATTCATAATATAGGCTGAAATGGCATGGATGACTGCTTTAAGCAGGGTCTCTCGGCCCCATGTTGAGAAAAGATTTCTCTTCCAACCCTTCAGTTTGTTCCATACTTTGTCTTTTACCGCAGCAAATAAATTCTGTTTGTTTTTACTGGTGATACAAGAGAGTCCCAAGTATTTGCTATGGTAGGGGATATGAACCACCCCAAGACAATGGGCAAGCTCAGCAGCAACCTCCAATGAGATGGAATTCCCGAAACACACAGTTGACTTCTGGTTGTTGATCAGCTGTCTAGAAGCGAGTTCATAGGAACTCAAAGTTTCTTTGACCGAGTTGTAATTGACAAAATGGCCTTAGTGAGTAGGAGGCTGTCATCAGCGAAAAATAAGTGAAATATTGTGGGCCCCTGACTCCCAAATTTCAGCCCTTGTAAGTTCCCACGTTGTTCAGCACATTTAAGTAAAGAGGAAAGCCCCTCTACACAGAAGAGGAATAGATATGGAGATAGGGGATCACCCTGGCGAAGACCGCGCGAGTTAGAAATAAGGTCATGTGAGATGCCATTGAAAATAATAGAGTAAGATACTGAAGAAATGCACCGATAGATCCTTTGATACCAACTGTCTGAGAAACCCAATCTCCTCATTATTGTCAGCAAGAAAGCCCATTCCACCCTATTATAGGCCTTTGACATGTCCAATTTTAAGGCTAAGTACTTACCAGCCGAGAATTTATTGCATCTAAGGGCATGGAGGCACTCAAACCCGATTATAGCATTGTCAGTGATTAAGCGCCCTGGGATGAAAGCACTTTGAGAGTCGGAGATCACCTCTTTCATAACTTCACGTAATCTATTGGCCATAGCATTTGTAATAATTTTATACAAAATATTGCAAAGGCTAATGGGACGAAAATCTGTGCAAACTTTAGGCTCACTGACTTTTGGGATAAGTGTGTTATTAATCATTCTAAGATCTTCCTCATTATTGAGGAAACCCAAGCATACACGGCAGATATTAGGGCCGACTACATCCCAGAATGTTTGGTAGAATAAGGCTAGCATACCGTCCTTACTTGGAGCCTTTGTAGGGTGCATCTGAAAAATTGCCTGTCGGATCTCGTCAGCGCGGAATGGGGAGTCCAGCCACTAGAGATTCTGCATGGACAGTCTCGGTTCCACACTAGAGGCAACCCGATCAATTACAGACCTCGGAGGGTTAGAGGATGTAAAGATATCAGAAAAGTAATTCAGAAAGGTCTTTGCAGTTTGTGTCATGTCTGTACACCAGACTCCCTCTCTGTTAGTAATCCTAGAGATGGAGTTTTTCTTTCTCCGGCCAGATGCTTTAAGATGAAAGAAGCGTGAGTTTTTATCACCTGCTTTTAACCATTGTACCCTCGAACATTGTCTCTAATAAGTCTCTTCTTTATATAGCAGTGCATCCAGGAATTTCTGGATCTTAGTAATATCCGGCTAGGTTTGGGCGCCCGCTTGCTAGTTTAATGACCCCAGAATTTGCTTTTTGTCTTTGATCTCTGCTTTTAGTCTATGAAAGTGTGCCACGTTCCACCTTTTGAGCTGAGACCCAATGAGTAAAAGATTACCGTACACCGAGTTAAAGGAGCAAGGGTTTTGGGTCCATCATTCTGAGATAATTTTTCTGCAGTCCGCTTCGTCGGCCCATGCCTTCTCAAAATGAAATCTGCTGCGGGGGCATTGTGGTTGGCCCCTTTCAATTGGTACACCAGTCTCACTAATAGATAGCAGGAGCGGTCGGTGGTCGGAGCCCCAAAAGTCCAGGTGTTGCACGAAGGCATTTGAGAATAGGCGATGCCAAGAGAAGGAGCAGAGCATTCGGTTTAGTCTTTCTTGGATGAAAAAACTAGGATCACGTCCATTGCACCACGTGAAGGGAGGGCCAATAAAATTGATTTCTACTAGGCCGCAGTTGTCAATAACATTTCTGAAGTTCTGCATAAGGTAGGAAGGACGGGGCAAGTCACCATCTTTTTCAGGGTTTTGGAGGATCTCATTGAAGTCCCCCCTCCACACACCCACCGATGAGAGGGTAGACAGGGAACATAGGCGTCACAAAAGATTCCAAGAATGGACACACTGAGATGCCTCAGGATGGCCATAAAAGCCTGTAAAATGCCAGTTTTTCCCCGATCTTGAAATAGAGACATCAATGTGAAAATGAGAGTAGGAAAGAAGGGATATATCTACCTTATCCGTCCATAACAGTGCTAGGCTACCACTACGTCCAACTCTTTCTACAACAAGTTTTCCTACCAATCCAAGTTTCACTCTAAGATCTTTCAATCGTTGTTTGTACGTGCGTGTTTCCATAAAGAAGATCACATCTGGGCAGTGGTCCTATATTAGGGATTGCAGGATGTGGAATATGCAAGGGTTGCCCAGCCCTCGCACATTCCAGCTTAGGAGTTTTATTGGGATCGACAGTCCTGTATAACAGCAGGAGTCGCCAATGGGAACTTTAGGAGGAGATTATAGTTATTTAGGTCCACCACCGAAGTTTGCAGACCCAGAACATGTTGTATTGTGTTGTCATCGTCTTTTATGGGATGGTAGTTGTGTGTGGTTGATCAGTTCACAACCCTAATTTCACCAAATAGTCGCCTCTTTTGCGGATTAGGGAGTTCTGTGATATCATTCCGTTCTTTTCGCTTAGACTTTGCATTTTTTTCCTCGGGAGCAAAGTGTGGCTTATGGCTGTTAGGGTTGTGTTTTTTTTGGTTAATCTTGTGCTCAGAGATTTGTGTCTGTTTACATTGCTTCTGTTTGGAGGATTTTCGTAGGGAGTTTGAAGTGTTGTTGACTGTTTCAAGGAGAGTGGGTTGGTCAGAGGAGCTTTCAATGTTTTGTTGGCATGCATTCGCCCAACAGTACTCTGTGACAGGACCTTGTCTAGGCATGTGCTCTGCCCAATGTCTCGGTTGACCACCAATGCTTACTGCGATCGTGTTTGGTAATCTGTCTTCAACTACTCTTGGTGTGCTTCACGTGCCTGGTTCTCTTGATCCATGCCATGAATTCTTTCTTGGGGATTGATAGCATGTGCAACGGCAGAATGTTCTGGTTCAATGCCGAGCACATGCTGCCATGGAACCTGTGCAGTGCTATTTTGGCTTCTTCCTCCTGTCTTCACGTTAGTGTCTTTACATGCATCAGTGGTGGCTGTTACCTGATTTCCTGAGTACGTATCACGTGTTACAGCCGAGTCCCCAGCAGATGTGGTGACCAATTTCCTTGTGCTTCCTGGTTTATTTCCTATCACGCACATCTCAGTAACTGTTGAATGCGCAGTTGCTGCCCTGCCGTAATGGCCAGAATTCTTCCATGTCCCCCTATCGCTCCTATTTGGTTCTGGGTGCACTTCTGCTGCCATATCATTATGGTCGGGATCCTTCACTGCCCCCATATCACTCATCTTCTGTTCTATACTCACCAGGGAGGTTTTGCCGTCGACAGCCAGCCCGAAGGCGCCATTGTTACCAGCGGCAAGGTGGTTCTTAACACGTTCTGGTCCCTTGGTTCATCTTCCACCTCTCGGCTGATGCCTCCATTGCTTCTCTTGTGGGTATTGTTAGGGGTGTCCCTTTGTGTGGATGTTTTATAGGCTTTGACACTTTCACCCGCTCTGATGTTTTCTGAGTAACGATAGTTTCCTGGTTTTTTAAGAACAGTTGGGTATGTTTCTAAACACTCTCTATAACTGTGATCTAGAAAGCCGCAGAGAGTGCAGAATTCTGGAAGCTTTTCATACTTAAAGTCTAACCATATCAGGGTTTCATTTGAGCCAAGTTTAAGGAATATGCATTTTCGCACTGGTTGGTCGAGATACAATTTAACTCGAATGCGCATAAACCTCCTTATGTATGATCCAGAATCATTGACAACTAAATCTATAAACTTTTCAATTTTGTTACCGATTAGTTCGCCTGTCTCTACATTCATATGGATTATAGGGACGTTGTTAACTTGGATGCAAAAGGAGACACATCAAGTTTGCATCCTCGGCTGGTTCCATAGCGATTAGAAATTTATTGAAGTTTCAAGGTTCAGTCCATAGAACCTTTGTCCGATCGTCCTCCAAAGAGAACTCGCACAGAAAAGTGTCGCCGCCTAACTATTGGAATTTCAATTCTCTCGTAGGTCGCCGCCTAACCATTGGAGAGCTTCTCTTTGATAATGTTTCCTCGTCATGATCTTGATAAAGAGACCAAATATGACTTCTGAACGGTGTCTCTTAACCACTGATTTCGAGGACCTCTTCGTTGTGAGAATTATCGATAGAGAAAGAATTTCATAGAGTTTTGATATCTTCTATAATTTGGTAAGAGATAATTGAGTCCGCTTGAGCGAACGATTGGCAAGAGATAAATGAGTTCGTTTAAGTGAATAAGAGTCCGATCCCTTAACTAGCTAGGGAGAAAATTCAAGGATACTAAGGCCCATCTTCTAAGTTCTAACTAATTACTGTATTCATAAGTAATTTTATTGTTTTGAATTTTTATAATAAAATAATTTTGTTCATATTTTTTCTTAAATTTTCTTTTGCAGAGATCGTGGTGTTCGCCTAGAAGGTCTTGAAGATTTTTATAATTTCAAAA
Source organism: Ailanthus altissimus (assembly GCA_946807835.1). Lineage (NCBI taxonomy): Eukaryota > Viridiplantae > Streptophyta > Magnoliopsida > Sapindales > Simaroubaceae > Ailanthus > Ailanthus altissimus. The sequence continues at coordinate 13,446,540 of OX327699.1, read as the reverse complement.
CAATCGAGAAAAGTAATGATTATGAACAAAAGTGAAATTTTTTAGAAGTTTTAAAAAATAATGACATGATGACTCAAAAATGACATTTTTACAAAATAAAAGGCCTTTTGTAAATCATACTGGCAATGCTTGAGATTGAATTTGAACACAATTTTAACGTCAATAAAAATATAATGTTGTAAGCTTTCCAAATAATTATAAGGAAGTCAATTTAAAATTTTCTACGAAAACATTTAAGTATGCACAACATGAAATGTAAAACAGATAGCCAGATTTGATCAACGCAATTTGGTGATTTAAATTGCTAAGCTACTTTTTCAACTGATTTTAAAACTGGTTTGGGTCAATCGCAAACTTGTTCAAAACAGTTAATTAGTTTAGAAAAAATGTTCAGTTGGTTTGGATGTGAAAAACTCTGTAACGGTTAGAAACAATTAATTCTCTCATTTCTAAAGTTGTCATATTTTATCTTTTTTAAGTTTTATTGTGCTTATATCTTTAAGAATATATAATTAAAGGTAATTAAAATTTTATATTCACTTGTTTGAGAGTTTAAATTATTAATATTTAAATTATTTATTTTATTTAATTATTTAAGAGTTTATCAAAAATACTTTAAGAGTTGAGGAGTTACTTATTCACTGTAAAATTTTAATTAGTACTATAAAAATCAATTTATTATAAGAGTGTATTGACATCTCAAAAATAAAATATATTTGATTTTTGGCTTAGAATTAATGCAAGACTAGTGAGGTCATTACTTGGTGATTACTTGGTGTGTGGATGTAGATTGTATGGAGTATAAAATTATGTAAATAATTAATAATAAATTTTTATTTTTCTTATTCTTTTTAATTTTTCACATTATTTTTTAAGGATAAAGACATCTTTGTCTCTGAAATTTGGTCTGTTATTCAACTTTATCCTTATTATTTTATATTATTCAAAATATCTATCTCCGTTAGTCAATTAATATTTAATCTGGCAAAAATTTATTTTACTATATAATAACGTTTTTACCTTTATTAAAATTTATGTGATAATTACTTATTATTTGATCGTGTTTGTTATATCTACGTGTCAATTAATGATTAGCCATTGATAAAAAAATTACACGTGACAATCTCAAATAGGCCTAAAATTTAATATATATATATATATATTTTAAATTTATATATTATATTTATATCAATAAATTGTTTAATCACTTACCGGGGGTCAGGTCAGGCAAAGAATGCTCAATGAAACGGGTTGCCACCCAATAGTTTAAGATGGTAGAAGGTTGCAAAGGTGCTTCAGGAACAAAATTAAAGTCAATTCATTAGCATAGTGATAAAATGGTATCACTAATCAAGCCAGTCATTCAAATAAGTAATAACCAACTTTTTACTTAAATTAATAACCAACTTGCATCTTTTAGATTACACAAAAAAGCAATAACCAACTTTTTAGAGTTTGGAGTAGAACAGGAATTAATGAAAAATATTTGTCAAGAGAATTATATCTTTACTTAAATCTATGAACCGTCTAAGTTTTTCTTGATATAATCTTAATCTTTCCTATATATATAAACAATCGAAACATATAAATAAGAAGAGATCAAACAATAAAAAACATAAAAAAAAAAATCCAAAGCATCAATTTTAAAAGTCAAACTGAATAATTACAAAATTTAGGGTCTCTCTTCTCGGTCAATAAACCAAAAAATAACACAACTACAAAAAAAAGAAATTCCTACTTCCAAAAACCTTGAAGTAGAGATACTCATATAATCAATCGTATAAACATTGACCAATATACAACAACATTGACTAAAAGGAAGGAATCAACAAAAGAATTTAATGAAATAGAAAAAAAAATGAACAACTCACCCACATTTATGATTTTTTACAAATAAATTAATCATCAGAAACAAGACAAAAGATGCAAAAGTAATTAATGGATTGTTAATGGAGGTTTTATTATAAATTTCTGGATTGTTAATTTAAAATTTTTCTTTCTTTATTTGTTCATCAATATCTATTCCAGTTTTAATATTCAATCAATAAATTTTTTAGAAATTAGAATGAGAAAGTGAGTCTGTGAGTGGTGATGAAAAAGAGGAGTTGAGCAGAGAGAATAAATTGAGTGATAGGATAAATCTATTTTTTATTATTAATATTTTATTTTTTTATTATAGTATTCATGTAAATATTTAAAAATAAATATTAAATTATTAAATTATTATATTGTGTCATGTGTCTTTTTAAATTTATCTTTTATTACTAACCAAATATTATTTGACATGTGGCCGTGAGGACATCTTGTGTGTTCGTCTGTATGTCAATCTTTTTATTGAATTACTATTTCACCTTTCTTCTCTTATTTTACACGGCAACTGATTAATGGAGATAGACAAATTTGTCTAACTTAAAATAAGGGAGACAAAATTAGATAACGAGCTAAATTTTAGGGACAAAAATATCTTTATCCCTTATTTTTTACTTGAATTTTATTTTATTATTAAATAAATTATTCATAATTGAATTTTAAATCACAAAAATCCAATTTGAAATTTTAATTTCACATGGTATATGTCGTAAGCATGGTGATATACATGATAATACACATGTTTACAAAGACAAAGACACCTTAAGATTGATGAATAAAGTGTTAAAAAATTTTATTATATTAATTTAAATCCTAAAGACAATTCAAATTAAATTCATATTTTTATTTTATTATATAAATTTAAATCAATTATTTCTTTTTGTTGTTATTCTTATAAAAATAATACAAATATGCACTCTAGTACAAATTAATGTGGCGTACAAAAATTGTGCCACATTATTTATTCTATTAATATTTTCATTTATTTAACCAACACTTATATTTCTCAATAATTTGTATTAAAAAAATTGTATGTGTAATATTAATTTATTTTTATTATTAAAATAAAAAATGATGGTACTAGTGTTTATAGTCTAATAGTAAAAGATTGACAATATATCTATTTTTACTTTAGTAAATATCTCAAATTTAAATTAGCAATATCAACATATTTTAAAAATAGGTACCAATATTTAACTGTTAAAAAAATATTATATTTTAAAAATAAGAAGTAAGACTATTTATCGATAATACCCATATGTTTTAAAAATAAACACTAATAAGATTGGGCATAGCTCTCGTACTCAGATAGACCCAATAAACCCGCCTCAAAATTTTAAGTTGGTCTGAGTAAAGATAATATATTTAAGACTAATTGGACCCATCATAAAAGACCCGAGCCTAATTGAGTTCAGAAAATTTTCAAACTGAGAATTTAATTTTAAAAAAAAAGTCTCCATATAAAGGAATTATTAGCCGACCATGAAATAACAATAAAATTAATGGATTTTCTGACTTTGATAGCTTGTTTCCATATAAAATTTGTTTGGTTTGACCAAGCTTTGAAATGTCCAAGACTTTTTCTATTATAAAGAAAAATATAATTTTGTTGTATTGTGACTTTATTTCATATTTGTTTTTGGCCAAGGGACGATGGAAATCACCAATAATTGTAATGCTATCTGTAATTATAATTAAAATTAAAATTTAAAATTAGAATTGAAATTGTAATTATATGTATAAGTAGAATTGGAATTAAAATCATAATTGAAAATGTAATAATTATAAATTAAATTAGAATTGAATTGAAAATATAATAATTATAAATTCAATTGGAATTGAATTAGAATTGTAATAATTAGAAATGTATATGTATATGTACTTGGAATTGGAAATGGAATTGTAATTGTAATTAGAAAAGTAATAATTAGAATTAAAAATGTAATAATTAAAAATGTAGATATATTTGAAATTAAAATTAAAATCGTAATTGTAATTAAAAATTTAATAATTAAAAATTTAATTAGAATTAAATGAAGATATAATTATTATAAATTCAATCGAAATTACATTGTAAATGAAAATGTATTTGGAATTGAAATTGAAATGGTAGTTATAATTAGAATTGTAATAATTAGGGTTGGACATTTTTTCGTTTCGGTTCAGTTTGGTTCGACCCAAAACTGAACCCAAACCGAACCGAAACTAGACCGATTCATTCTAAGAAATTGAAATCGATCAATTTTACTGCTCCATAACCAATTGAATCAAATACACTGAACAATTTTAATTTCTTGGTTCAATTATGTGCTTGTGCTAGCTTTTTTTTTTTTTAATAAAAAATTTGGGCTAAGTTTATAGTTTTGGGTTTAGGTTATTTGAGTTTAATGGTAAATTTTTAAATATTTTGACCTAAAATTAATTTTATTTTTTATTATAATAATTTTTAATGACAATAATTTTAATATTGAGCTTTTGTTTAATTAAATATGTAATTGCAAATTTTTATTTTATATTAGATTAATTAATTTAATTTTTTATTAGTTTATATTTTGATAAAATTATAAAATTGAGTAAAATTAAATTAAATTTCCATGTTGCACTTCAATTATAATTCAATTGTATAAGAATTCGATTTCATTTTTAATAAATTTGCAGTCATAGGATAAATTAATTTAAGTCAATTGAATTAATTGAAATTATAATTCAATTCAATTGTACAAGGATTCAATTGAATTTCATTTTAAATCAATTTGTATTCATGGAATGAATCAATTAATTTAAGTCAATTGAATTATTTGAAATTATAATTCAATTCAATTGTATAAGAATTTAATAGAATTTCAATTAAATGAAATCAATTTGTAATCATGGGATCAATAAATTAAGTTAAGTAAATCGAATTAATTCAAATTATATTTCAATTCAATTGTACAAGGATTTAATAGAATTTTAATTAAATTAAATCAATTTGTAGTCATGGGATAAATAAATTAATTTATGTGAATCAAATTAATTCAAATTATATTTCAATTCAATTGTAAAAGAATTTGATTGAATTTCATTTTCAATCAATTTGTACTCATTATGGGATGAATCAATTAATTTATGTCAGTTGAATTGATTAAAATTATAATTCAATTTAATTGTATAAAAATTCAATTTAATTGTATAAAAATTCAATTGAATTTCAATTGAATTAAATTAATTTGTATTCATGGGATCAATCAATTAAATTAATTGAAATTATAATTCAATTGTACAATGATTCAATTGAATTTCATTTTCAATTAATTTGTATTTATTTATAGGTTGAATCAATTAATTTAAGTCAATTGAATTAATTGAAGTTAGAATTCAATTCAATTGTATAAGGATTCAATTAAATTAAATTAATTTGTATTCATGGGATCAATCAATTAATTTAAGTCAATTGAATTAATTCAAATTATAATTTAATTCAATTGTACAAAGATTCAATTTTAATTGATTTATATTCATAGTATAAATTAAATAATAAATTTTTTATTTGTCACTCAAATAAAAAATTCAGCAGAATTTCTCATAAAACCTGCAAAATCATAAGACATTCTCAATTTTAATTTAAAAATCAATTCTATCATTTACAATCCAATTTTCACAACACATTTTAATTAACAAAACATAGAAAATAAATCTATTAATTTATCATTCGTAAAATATTACAAAAATAAATCTCATCATCATCAACTTTCCAATTTTAAAGTTCCAAGTCCACATGCACCAATAAATTCGTAGAGTAGTTATTAACAAAACAGCACAAAAAAAGTTAAAATCTAAATAAATTATGAATTATCATTAAAAGAATTCGAAAGTTTGCACCAAATTTTAATATTTTTAACCTTACCATAATTATTAGACAACACTCTTCAATTTTTTTATTTGACTTTTGTGGTCCGATAATGATTTGTTATACTCTGCATAATAAATTTTCAAATGAAATAATTAATAAATTAAATATACAAAGTACATTAAAAAATAAACATAAATGCATAAAATTTAAATACTTATTACATGCTTCAAGTCTTTCATAATATTTTGCTTGCAAGTATCATGGTTTCAATTTTGTGTGTATATTAAGGCTTTTGTCATGGTAGAAATCAATAAACTCCTAAATGTATTCAACACATGTCTTCCAGTACTGAATGCGGACTCAGATGCCACAGTAGAGATCGATATTACAAATACATCTCAAACTATATGTGACAAAATTAGACACTTAATTGCATTAAATTTCTACAAAAGTAAGATATTAAAGTGAGGGTTGTAAGCATTTTTACATTGTTTATCAAATATCCATCCGTTTCACTTGCAACCTCTGTCTTAGTATCATCATTAGAAAGCATGTATCTTACCCAATTGTCAACTTATGGAATGCCATTTTTCTTCGCTCGCTGATAGGGGTTTATTAAGTCTAATATTTTCATCTTTCAAATTTAATATTTGTTCGTAGAAATTAAAATTATTTAGCTTTTTATGTATTTTTTAATTATTTTTGTAGGTTTAGAGTCAATGGAGTAAATAGAGTCGAAACTCTAATAAAAATAAGTCAAAAATATTAAATTGCTATAGTGCTCGACGCTCAGAAATGATTGCCGCAGTGCCTAAAATAATGTTTACATGCCGTAGCACCCAAAATTCAGTATTGCGGTGCGCAAACAATAAGGCGTGAACAATATTTTTGCTGTAGTAAATTATAAATAGTAATCTTAATATAACTTGTATTTGATATTTAAATCTAACTTGAAGATATAAACCTATAAATAAAAAGAAAAAAAGAAAAAAAATCATAATTAATGAAGAAGGGAAAGAGAAAAAAAATGAGGTAAAAACTTAAAGAAAGAATTCACAACACAAAATAAAAAATTAAAGCTAAAGATTGAAGAACTAAGATCAAGATTGAGTGAGAAGCACATCAATGAGTCACTTTGATTAATTTTTCTACACTTTCTTTATCATTATGTTCTTGTTTTTGTTGATATTTATGAATTAGTTTAATACTTTTAATTTTGTGATGGGCTAAATTGTTCATCTAGGGTTAGACTATGTAAACTCAATATAGATTTGAATTTTGTTAATTCTTAGTTTATGATTTTAATACAATAGACTGATTCATTCCATCTTGTGTTTATTTCTTTCGTTATACCTGATTAATATTTTAAATGATTAAGGAACTATGATGAACTCGACGGATGGATTCATGTATTTAGCCTATGATAGTTTGATGCATGATCATAGGGTAACAACTATGAGTTCTATCTATGATAGACATATACTTAGGTGGCATATATGGTATAATTTAAACTTAATCTTAATGAGTTATATTCTGATTTGATTACCATAGACATATAGGTGATTGTTAAAATGCGTAATATAGTCATTCGACCATCAACAAAGGCTTGTGATAAGATTAGTGTCTAAGCCAACAATTGGTATTAAGAGATTAATTAAGAGATTAATAAATCCAATAAAATATTATGAGACGAGTTAAACCCTATATTATCTTTATTTATAAATTCTATCATTTACTTTTATTTAGTTTAATTGATATAGTTAGATTAATTAATTAAATTTTAAATTGTGATTTTATGAATAAAAGTTAAGTAGGTATAATTTTAGTACTTGATTTATAAAATTAGATCATAATCTATGTGGGATCGATATCTAGACTTAAAATTCTATATTACTTGATACGATAACGTGCGCTTGCGTTTAGCTAATATAACATCAATCACCCGTCATACCATATCAAACAAAGTTAATAACCTACTCTCACCAGCTTGTTGAGAAACCATGCTACTAATGACACTAACATTTTTTACTTTCTTCTTCAACAGGTTTTCTATACCACCCATTATACTCCTTATATAGTTTGCAAAACAAATTTTTGGTGACTTTATATTTATTTCATCCACCATTGCACTATTCCTATCAAACAATATCCCAAAACATAAGCCCACAAAATTGATTTTACATCGTAGGTCAAGTATAATAGCCACAATCAACAACTTATTTATCTTCCCAATGGATTCTCAATACTTATCATATTTACTCTTCATATTCCAAGTCATGCTACCTAACAAATTATCATCATTGAAAGTTGAAGTGGCCAAAGGTGAAATGAACTTTACAAATCTTATTAAAAATAATGTTCGATGTCATATTTAGAGACACACTAAATTTATTAGTTACATCATAAAAAGTCTTAAGAATTTAACAAATCTCTCTACATTTTTCTAATCATCACTGAGTGATGGCCTTAACTTCTTTTTTTTTTTCTTCAAAAAATATGCCTTATAAAGACCATATTCTTTAGACATACTGTTAAATGCTTTTTGAAACTTCAAAGCAATTACCAATATCAAATATGTGAAATTTCACCTCGTTGATACATCTAAAGTCACGCTGCCTTTATACTCAATATTTTTTTGCTACTTATACTTTTTTAAAAGCTGTAATTATAACCCCGAAGACCTCACATACTTCACAGCATCTGAATACTGATTATACTCATCACTTACAATTAAATTCAGAATATGTGCACAATAATACACATTTAAGAACTAACCATCTAACACTAAGGCATTTGCCTTCCAACTCCCCATCTTTCTTTTCAAATACCGAATAGCAATTTTGTTTGCACTAATATTGTCAATTGTAACAGTGAACAATCTCTTAATCCCCTAATCAAGCAATCATGACTCTAAATCTTTCCAATTGTTTTCCCTTTATGATTAAGCACTGTACTTAAACTTAAAATCCTTTTATCCAAATGTCAGTCACTATCAATAAAATAGTAGGTGACAACCATATAGTTGGTATTCTAAATGGAAGTTAAAATGTCAATAGTACAGAAAACTCTTTGAGATCTCCTACTAAAGATACTTTTGATGAAATGCACTATAAAACATCCATAGTAATCATTTTTATGTGAAGGGAGTTTAAATCTAAAGACCGGCACACTATAAAAATGATGAAACCCTTCATTCCCCATAAACTAAAAAGGCAACTCATTCACAATGATCATTTTCATTGTTGTCTTTCTACAAACTTCTTGATCAAAATCCTTTCCTATCATCATAAGACTAGTATCTCTCCCATCGACTTGACCACATTCTCTAGCCATAATATTTTGTTTTTCTTCAACTATTTTACTCTTCAAGTACTTATCACACTTCTTAATACTTGTATTCATAACACGTGTCCCATTGTTTATGAAATTATATTGATACACATTCCTACAGTACTTGCACTCTGCCTGATCTTGATTATTAACACATCTAACAAATGCTATTTAAACCTTGGATATTTTGTCTTCTGTTGTTGATGTTGTTGTTGATGATGAAGTTTTAGCCATTTTGAGCACTTGTGAAGGAGATGGCATCATACTTTATGTATTTTCTTGCTTTTTTTTTTCTTATTGGTAAAAATTATAGCACTTTTTCCTTCTTGACTATTAATGATAAAAAAATGTAAGGGTGATTTTGATTCGAGTTCATTAGATTTAGGTGAGCTCCTCGAAGTCAAATATAAGAACAAATATAAAAACTTTAATTATTTATAATTCCATGTCTTTCGTAACAAGATCATTAAAGAAAAAGAATCAAATAATATCTATTCTCCTTCAATTCGAGAATAAAAGGAATAAATAACAATAAAAATAACTACATTTGAGAATAAAAGAATGAACAATGATAAAGGAGTCATAATTGATATGTAAAAATTAAAATAAATTAAATAACGCTATAATGATTTAGTTTACAACAAATATTAGTGAATGCCTTTCTTGATGTGCATTGAGAAAATACATTTATTTTGATCTATACTAAAACATAAGTGCAAGTAATTAGCGTCTTAATTAAATTTGAAAACTCATTATAACACATCCAGCAATTAGCAATTAAAAGTCATTGGAGATGGGGTATGTATTCAATATTATGTCTTAGGTGTAACATGTAAGTAACTAATCATTTATATTACTTACGAACAAGTTAAAATAGCAATTAACAGTCATTATAGCATGTCAAGCAAAGTAATTAGCATTTAGCAATTAAAAGCACAGAAATCTGAAAACCATGAAAGTGAAAACGATGCATGCACTGAATCTGCAATTCAGCAATTTATTCATTAATTCATTATAGTCAATGCATGCACTGAATCCAAAAGGACCAAAACAAAAGAAAAAAAAATTCAACATTGCTTTATCAACCAGCAAAATTCAACAATTATTGGAACTATAAAGCTTTATCAAATTACAAATTTCAACATTGTCTTCTCAACAATTACAACAAATTAGCAAATAAAAAATCTAATTAAAAAAACGATACAACAAGTTTAGTCAGCAACTTAAACTCTTAAAGGCTTAAAGACAAAGTGCGAAAACATATAACTTAAACAAACCATACTCCTGTTAGCAAGTTTGGTCAGTAACTCAAAAGTTCAAAATGCAACTTAATTTCAAATTGGCCAGGTTTATACTTTTTACCTTTGACCTTTGGCGATAGCAAGGCCGGTTGTTGCAGCATCACTTAAAAGAGAATTTAGTGGTAAAATATAAGTTATTAATGGATAAATTTAAAAAAGAGGTATACTAATTAACCTATTTTGTTATTGGTAAGACGTATTGTATTTTTGATTTTCAATACCAGTTAAACAAGATGCGAAAAATGAAATTTGATGTAATTAAATATTTGGAAAAGGATGTTGGTACGGTAAGATGGGCTTGATCAGCTAGCGTTTTCAAAAGATACGATGTTATGACCACTAATATTGCAGATAGTATTAATGTAGTTGTAAAAAAAAATAATAAAGTTTCTTGTGACCAATTTGGTAGAGTGGATGTGAGAGTTAACATAATTATGGTTTTATCATAAATGGTTGGTGGCACAAATGATGATGACGGTCGTGTTGACGAATGGGCAAGTCACAAAGTGATGAAACATAATAATGACGTAAGTCGAATGACAATTTACCCTATAGATGTTTCACGATTTTTAGTCAATGGCGGTGGCAGAGAAAGGATAGTGGACATTCGAATTGAATATGTAGCTGTCAAAAGTTTAACTATTGATAACTGGTTTGTTCTCGTGCACTTTTTATATGCAGATATATATGCAGATTATTGCACGAGAGTCTTTATCTGACTTATTACACATCTGAGACTTTATTACGTGCCTATAGCGAGCCAGTACTTCTGGTTCATAATCAATCGGATTGGATAATCCCATAGAATTTAAAAAATATGGACATTCAGACTTCGATAGTATGTCATCAGGTAGGCAGGCAGGCGTCGGACGAATCAGATTCCATCTCAATGGGAGAAACTATTGAAGAAGATTTGTATTCATTGTAAACAACATAGATATAACCGACAGACATGTCGAAACCCTAACGTTTTATATAGCAGGTGATATATGTTTGTTTATAAAACTAAAAAATTAATTTTTAATTTCACTATAATATAAGGCTAATATTTTTTTTTGTTTCAAATGGGTGTAAGATGGAAGAAACGACTTGAATCCTGAGGCATAATTCTGTATAAATATTTCATTGTATGAAGGGTTATTATATACCATTTTTTAATTATACTATTTTAGTATGAGTGTTGAATTTCACAACTTCTGTAACACTTATTTTGTAATGCACTTATACTTTTTATTATGTACTTAAATTATTGATGCTATATGTATTTTTCATTTAATGTTGTGTTGAAAATTTTCAGTTGTTGATAAGTTATGAAAATATTTATATAGGTTTCAAAATTATAAGTTGCAGGTGTGAGATGTTTGATATTTTAACAAAATTTTGGTAGAATCTCCCAGACGTTCCCAAACTTGTATATTAAAGAAACACACTTCTATACAATTATATATCATCTCTACATACATCCACCCAACATGCAGACATCAAAATAATAATATGACACAAATGCACATATGAAAAATATATTACACATCTATATAGTAGATGTTGCAGTGGTCCACAAATCAACGACCATATTTTATCTATAAAAGGCACCAATATTAGAGAATGGCTAATCTAACATAAGATACTCAATAAACATACAGAAAAATGGACAATAATCCTTACTCCCGACCACCGGTTGAGGTATGTTATCCCTCAAATGAATGACTAGCCAATAGTACTGTTGGAGTTTGTGCTTACGTACCATTCCAATACTGTATAAATATTAAATTATTTAATATTTTTATAGTAAACATTTCGTATGATCATTAATATAATATAAATAAATAGTACAATACTTGTTACATTACAGACATTGTATAATCTGAAGGAGTTCAGATCTGGTCTAAAGGAGTTTAGACTAGTGCTAAGAATTAACAGAGCTGAGAGTTATACATGCTATCAGTTAGCACTACTAAGAGTTAGTAAATTATAAGAGTCAATCAGATCTAAAAGGTTAGATCCTTATCTGTAATAGGACAAAGACTTGAAGGTATACTAGTAATGACGTAGTTGCAACGAGTTGCGATAGATGCTAGAAGATGTCATTATGCAAGTATGTTCTTAAACACTATGTTCTTGATCGGCTTCACCGATGCAGGTCTGTCGGTGGATCTATTTTATATAGATCACTGTATGCTATATTTATTTGGTATAAATAGTTGTTCTTAACTGACTATGGGTTTACCGAAAGCTCGTATATGCATACGGGTATTCAGTCAGGACTGAATACTGAACATATTGACGAGGACGCCAATAGATATCTTATAAAGCCGTCAATGGTAAGTCATCTCGAGTTGAGTAGTAGACGTGGTCCTTTGATCTGAGTGCCACAGTGGGCTTATAAGTGATCCACCATATTTTGGTTCCACACATGTCACAGACTTTTCATGGTGTAACCGTTGGGTGTCGCTGGGTATGATCAGATGCTTATAGAGTCTGGTGTGTACAGATATAGAATTCGTCAACTCTCATAGAGGAGTAATATGTTCAGATGCTCTGATATTGTATTTTAGAAAATTTTGTGGCCACAAGTACTAACCCGGAAAAGGTCTTTCCTAAAGGGTTGAATAATATAGCAAATGCGTGTGCGTATATTGTTTATGAAAATACAAATCTAATGATAAGTTCATAGATGTGCACAAGGGGATTTGACAGTGCTGATGTATATCCCTACACATCTAGGATGTAGATGACGAAAGAATTATATGAATGCATTGTGACTTTGGCTTGTGTGGTCTAATGCGCTAATTTGTAATATTTGTGACTTGTGCATGAGACATCGATCACACTCTTATAAAAAAGTTTCATTTGACAAATTAGGCGTGGACCTATAGCGTTCCACAATATGAAGTGTACTCGTTGTGCACTAGGGCAGCATACTGGATTAAATTGTTCAATCTAATAATTTTTAGTATAATCGAATATTTGTTTCAAGTACCCTCGAGATGTGCGCATATCAATACTTAAGTGTTAAGTATAGTAATGAGTTAATATGTCATGCCCCAGACCCAAAACATCTGGAATATGACATAACTTACACTCATTCAATAATGTACACTCATAATTAATATTGCATAAAAGTTCAAACTTGAAATCAACATAGAAATCCTTATCAAGTTGCTAGTAAGTTTAATACAAAATAATCCCATGACTATACTTGGTGAAACATAAACCAAATACAATCACACCTAATAGAATAACACATAGATATTTATTCAATATGGACAAATCAAATATCTTAAACTATTTGTTCACAATGAAACACTTAGTAACCTAACAACTTAGGGAACCCAAGGGACAGCAGAAGCCTTGCCAAATTCGCTTAGCACACATATACCTTATTTACCTAAAATCACCATAAACTATAATGAGTATAAAACTCAGTAAGCATACTAGTTTTTCATATATCAAAATACAAATACATATATGTACACAATGCATGTGAATAATATGTTGTGATAAATCAAAATCATAATCTTATCAAATCACATGTCAGATAAGCGCTTACACATTCTTTCAAAACATATAATAGGAATATCATCACTCAACTACTACTCAGTGAGACTTTCATATCACATATCACATAATGAGCCAAATGTCACTCGTATGTAACATGCCGTATGAGAGGAATAGTACAAGTGAGGGTTAAATTATACATATATAATGCTCATGCCCGAAGGTAAGAGCCAAACCCTCACCCTGATCATCGGTGAGTCCTCTCACATGCACCAATATGCCACCACACAAATGTGATGACTCTATTTTCCTTTAGGTACTAATAAGATCCTCCTTATATTTAGAACACATAACATATACCAATCTTAAAGGAAATGTCACACATAAAGGCTCCACAAATTGCATAAGGTGCCTACTAAGTAAATAGTGAGTTCAAGTATTCTCAAAACACAAAACTTATCTCATGGACATTTTTCACTTCAAAAACTTTCTTTGTTAAACACATTTCATTTTGAAAGCTCACTTTCATAAACACATGTATTTCATGCTCAATGTCAATGCTCACGTTCATAAACATATGCCTTTCACATTTCATATCAAATATACTTTGGTATAACATAAATATATTTGTAAGCCCATTTACAAAATCATACATAGATAATTACTATTTTTATTGTGATTTTCAGTAAAAGTTTAGTATACTTACCTCTTAACACTTTCGGCTATAAGGCCTAATTCTCTTTAACCTATCAATGTAGATTAATCGTTTCATAAGTCTCAACATTCATACAAAATACTTTAAATAGCTTACAAAATTACATATATTGCACTTATCACATCGAATTGGTTTAATTACTTGGTTTCTCAAAACTTGTCATTTTGACCACTTACACTTAACAAAATTTTCTTATACGTCAAATGATGTCCAATTGCTCTAAAATTAGAATATATATTTCTTAACTCATATATCCTCCTTATGTGTGAATATTATATCATAATTTCTACATAATCTATTTCATAAATACTATCAAATTCAAACTATTATTCTGGCAGGATCAAGATATTTACTGAACAGTATTCAGTCTCCCAATTTTATAAAATCATATACTAACTAAAACTTATAAAACTACCACAGAATTACTCTTGACACTCAATCCATGATAAATATTTCACTTCAAAATTACTGTCAAAATTATTTTAAAACTATTTTATTCTATAACTTTAAAAATCTTTTAATCAAATACTATAATCAGCTGACACTTTTTGGGAAAATCATAACAATTTTACCATATTGATCTAAATTTTCAATTCTGAGTATATCATATTAGACATATAAAATTATAATATTCCATAAATTCGTAATTTTTTAAGATCATTTAGTAGATCAAAAATTATTTGTCACTATATCATATTGTTAACATAAGAAATTTTTAGAATTTTAGGGTTATTTTGGTAAATTCACTACAAATTCAATTTCTAGAACTTTCAGTCCATTCAAAGTCTCAAATGATTCTAGACATGTCTAATTTAATATACTCAAAATACAAAATCAGAATTGAAGCACGACAATTTATAAAAGTCTTGGATCAAGAGACTATCAAGTAGAAATTCTGTAATTCATCATGATTTATCAAGTTATCTACATAAATCATCCTCAATTCTCACAATATCTTACGCAATCAACATCAAATCCTCAATTTTATATATTTCAGAAATGAAAATTTAAAGGAATTAACTAAATTAACAAAAAAAAAAATTAAGAAAGAGTTATAATATACCTGCTAAAGCTTAAATTCTAACTTTTTTTTTTCTTCTTCTCTTTTTCTCCCATTTCTTTCTCTCTTTTCTCACTCTAAAAGAGGTGACTCAACCAAAATGAGTAAATTAGGGCTACAAATGTGTATTTTTATACTAAGAGGTAAATTTTTAATATTTATGAATTAGCCCCTAAAAATTTTAAAGTATTATAATTTGGTCCCTAAAATAAATCTAAAGTCTTTCTAATAAACCCAATACTAATAGTATGTTCTTAATCTATACAAACACTACTAGTAACAATACATGTTGAAGGCATTATCTTAAATGATCAAAATCAACTTCAATAGAAAGATCTTTAGTCCAATTAATTCTTAAACCATAGATCTCAGCATTATATCTCTTACTTTAACTCTTTAAAATAGTCCATCTTATTGGATATCATTTTCTCATTGAAATTGACATGTCTGTTTTTTTTAATATGCTCAGTTTCAAATATAAAAGATTCCACTAGCATCATTACTGTGATGGCAAAGATAATTTTTCAACTATTCCTTTAATGCCATCCATGTAAAAAGAAAGGACAAAATGATTATTGATTTTCTTTCACGAAACTCTATAAATAGCCTAAACCTCATAATCATTTTTTTAGCAATAAAGAAAACCAACCCTCTTACCATATTCATGATGAGTAACTTCACAGTCACTCATTTGGTACCTTTTACTCCTCCAAAACTCTCAGAGCTCATCCAAACCAGAACACTTCACTCAGCAGCTAAAGAATTAATCTAGCATTATGCAATAGAGGCAGTTCAAGAACATGGTTACTTTGTAATCGACGATCTTCTTTTTAATCTGGATTACCCATTTTTTCATCTCCATCGAATCACTCTTTTCTAAAAATAGTTAAAATTTGTCCTTTATCTACTCTGGTATTGTTGGATCTATACATCATTGCAATGGATCTTCCATTATAAAATACTCTGGACTGGATACAAAAACATGATGAAAAAAATCCTGTATGCATTTTTCTTTAATGGTTTTATCCAAAATCTTGGTGGAATAGCAAGCTACAACAGTTGTTGTATAGGCACGTAAACAGTTCAGTCAATCTCAGATATCTGTACACAATCCTATTACTCTAAAGAAAAGGAATGATATTCTTAAACCATAAGATTCATTACTACCATACTGTTAAAGATTATTTCACCTTCTCATACTCTTTGCAGTTATTCCAAGAAGAACACAAAATGGAGCTCAGAGCACTTGAAACGTTTTTGGCAGAAGAAAATCAAATTATTCCACCTTCAATATGAATCTCTCCTCATGACCAAGCACCTTGGGAGAATGTGCCACCAGACTTTTCTGAAAGAATGAATAATGCAAAATTTTATTTTTCACAGAAACCAGATTCGTGCTGCTCTATCACATCAAAGAGAGACTAACTACTCTAAACACCACCACTACTTTTTAAATCCAAATGAACTTCCTCTAAACCTGGACAACTTTCCACAATCCAGTGTGCCAGGTGACCACATGCGGATTGATGAAACATCTCACTAACCTAACTTGACTTTATCATTATTCCAAGATGCCTAACATTATCCAACTGACATCAAAGTCCAAAGAGAAGCAACTGTATTGATGAAAACCATCTCAATGGATACCACATCACCAGACACGAGAAGTGTTTGGGCTTAATTCAATGACTTTACTTAAGGATATGATAGTGATAATTCAAGCTACTCATCATTTAGTAGTTAATCATGACAGGAGTGCTTTTGCTTTATCTTTATGTTAAGTGTGCTTTTATCTTTATGTCATGTCTGCTTTTAATCTATCAGCCAAAATAATCCATGTTAAGACCAGAAAAATCATTATAATTAATAAAGTTAATTTGGCCTCAAGTCCAAAAGTTCAGATGTTAGCCCAAAAAGTCTTCAAGTGATAAATGCATTGTCAGCCATTAGTGCCAAGACGACAAGGTCCCTAAGTCTATAAAATGAGCCTTTATTTAACTTTTCTTAATCATCTTACCTAACTCATCATGCTTCCAACATAACTTTATCACACTTAAATATCAATAAATATTTATTCAAAATTTTGAGGCCTATTGTCCCTTATAAATGATAAAATAAAACCTATTATTTTCTTTTTGCCTCACAAGAACCGAGAAAAATATATACTTGAACATACTTACACATATGCTCTAAAGCTGTTATCAATTTTTTTTCTATAAATACATTATTTTTGCATCCTTATACAAACTCGAAAACATTCAAAGATTAAGGTGAGTGTAACAATGGAGGAAACCTCATATCGTCGATTCACAAACATTTGTGTCTTTTGTGGATCCAACCCTGAAAATACTGAAGAGTTTGTAAAAGCTGCAGAAAATTTTGATAAGGTATTAGCTGAACAAAATATACATTTAGTATATAGAGGAGGTAACCATGGGTTAATGGGGTTTATGGAAAAAACTACACACAATAAAGGTAGTGGAGTTTTGGGTATTATTCCAAAACCTCTAGCTATTGAAAATATTGTAGAACAAACAGTTGAGGATGAGTTACAAGTCTCATCCATACAGGAGCGAATAGCTCAAATGCTTAGGCATGCAGATGCCTTCATAGCTGTAATAAGAGCTTTCGGGACCGTGGAAGAAATTTTTTAAATTGCCTCATGGGCACAACTATAAATCTACTAAAAACCCATTGGTTTGTTAAATGTTAATGATTTTTATAACGGGTTGTTATCTTTTCTTGACTATGCAGCGATAAGACAATTCATCCCACTTCTAGCACGACAGATTTTTATTTCAACTCCAACTGTTGATCAATTGATTGATCAATTACAGTCTTTCATCCCTCTGTCTAATCCAACATTGTATTAGTTAGATTGGTCTACTCATGACAATGAGAAGAAACGCAAAATAGACTTAAATCTCACTCCATAGCCTCTACTGTTATTTTGTTGCTGCTATTGTTGTTATTGTAGAATAAACAGTTGAGGATGAGTTACAAGTCTCATTCATACACGAGCAAATAGCTCAAATGCTTAGGCATGCAGATGCCTTCATAGCTCTAATAAGAGCTTTCGGGACCGTGGAAGAAATTTTTTAAATTGCCTCATGGGCACAATTATAAATCCACTAAAAACCCATTGGTTTGTTAAATATTAATGGTTTTTATAACGGGTTGTTATCTTTTCTTGACTATGCAGCGATAAGACAATTCATCCCACTTCTAGCACGACAGATTTTTATTTCAACTCCAACTGTTGATCAACTGATTGATCAATTACAGTCTTTCATCCCTCTGTCTAATCCAACATTGTATTAGTTAGATTGGTCTATTCATGACAATGAAAAGAAACGCAAAATAGACTTAAATCTCACTCCATAGCCTCTACTGTTATTTTGTTGCTGCTATTGTTGTTATTGTAGAACAAACAGTTGAGGATGAGTTACAAGTTTCATCCATACACGAGCGAATAGCTCAAATGCTTAGGCATGCAGATGCCTTCATAGCTCTAATAAGAGCTTTCGGGACCGTGGAAGAAATTTTTTAAATTGCCTCATAGGCACAATTATAAATCCACTAAAAACCCATTGGTTTGTTAAATGTTAATGGTTTTTATAACGGGTTGTTATCTTTTCTTGACTATGCAGCGATAAGACAATTCATCCCACTTCTAGCACGACAGATTTTTATTTCAACTCCAACTGTTGATCAACTGATTGATCAATTACAGTCTTTCATTCTTCTGTCTAATTCAACATTGTATTAGTTAGATTGGTCTACTCATGACAATGAGAAGAAACGTAAAATAGACTTAAATCTCACTCTATAGCCTCTACTGTTATTTTGTTGCTGCTATTGTTGTTGTTGTTTTCCTTTTCAATAAAAGTTGTTTCAATTGATGTCTTCAATACTCTACTTTTCTATATTTTGACATTAAGAAAATTATCTCAATTTGCTTTATGATATGCAAATTATCATTATAAGATGTTCGGCATCATTCTTACTAAGCATATTAGTCACAAATTAAAAACAATTGTAGATGGTAACATTAAGATTTATAGAAGTACCATTATCTACAACATCAACAATCTTAGCAGCTCTTAGATAATGTGTCATCTTTTTAAAATTATATAAAAATTTAAGTAAGATATCAAACATTTACACAACAAAGCTACAAATACAATCCTAAGGATTTGGCACCTGCTCGGTTCCCTTGACTTGACATCTAAAAGTCTACAGAATCATATCTTAACTTTGATACCACTAAAAGCTGTCACGCCTCAGACCCAAAAGATCTGAAATATGACATAACTTACACTCATTTAATAATATGCACTCATAATTAATATTGTATGAAATTTCAAACTTGAATTCAACATAGAAATCCTTATCAAGTTGCTAGTAAGTTTAATACAAAATAATCTCATGACCATACTTGGTGAAACATAAACCAAATACAATCACACCTAATAAAATAACACATAGGTATTTATTCAATATGGACAAATCAAATATCTTAAACTATTTGTTCACAATGAAACACTTAGTAACCTAACAACTTAGGGAACCCAAGGGACAGCAGAAGCCTTGCCAAATCCGCTTAGCACACATATACCTTATTTACCTAAAATCACCATAAACTATAATTAGTATAAAACTCAGTAAGCATACTAATTTTTCATATATCAAAATACAAATACATATATGTACACAATGCATGTGAATAATATGTTGTGATAAATCAAAATCATAATCTTATCAAATCACATGTCAGATAAGCGCTTACACATTCTTTCAAAACATATAATAGGAATATCATCACTCAACTACTACTCAGTGAGACTTTCATATCACATATCACATAATGAGCCAAATGTCACTCGTATGTAACATGCCGTATGAGAGGAATAGTACAAGTGAGGGTTAAATTATACATATATAATGCTCATGCCCAAAGGTAAGAGCCAAACCCTCACCCTGATCATCAGTGAGTCCTCTCACATGCACCAATACGCCACCACACAAATGTGATGACTCTATTTTCCTTTAGGTACTAATAGGATCCTCCTTATATTTAGAACACATAACATATACCAATCTTGAAGGAAATGTCACACATAAAGGCTCCACAAATCGCATAAGGTGCTTACTAAGTAAATAGTGAGTTCAAGTATTCTCAAAACACAAAACTTATCTCATGGACATTTTTCACTTCAAAAACTTTCTTTGTTAAACACATTTTATTTTGAAAGTTCACTTTCATAAACACATGTATTTCATGCTCAATGTCAATGCTCACGTTCATAAACATATGCCTTTCACATTTCATATCAAATATACTTTGGTATAACATAAATATATTTATAAGCCCATTTACAAAATCATACATAGATAATTACTATTCTTATTGTGATTTTCAGTAAAAGTCTAGTATACTTACCTCTTAACACTTTCGGCTATAAGGCCTAATTCTCTTTAACCTGTCAATGGAGATTAATCGTTTCATAAGCCTCAACATTCATACAAAATACTTTAAATAGCTTATAAAATTACACATATTGCACTTATCACATCGAATTGGTCTAATTACTTGGTTTCTCAAAACTTGTTATTCTGACCACTTACACTTAACAAAATTTTCTTATACATCAAATGATGTCCAATTACTCCAAAATTAGAATATATATTTCTTAACTCACATATTCTCATTATGTGTGAATATTATATCATAATTCCTACATAATCTATTTCATAAATACTATCAAATTCAAACTATTATTCTGGCAGGATCAAGATATTTACTGAACAGTATTCAGTCTCCCAATTTTATAAAATCATATACTAACTAAAAATTATAAAACTACCATAGAATTACTCTTGACACTCAATCCATGATAAATATTTCACTTCAAAATCACTGCCAAAATTATTTTAAAACTATTTTATTCTATAACTTTAAAAATCTTTTAATCAAATACTGTAATGAGCTGACACTTTTTGGGAAAATCATAACAATTTTATCATATTGATGTAAATTTTTAATTCTGAGTATATCATATTAGACATATAAAATTATAATATTTCATAAATTCATAATTTTTTAAGATCATTCAGCAGATCAAAAATTATTTGTCACTGTATCATACTGTTAACACAGAAAATTTTCAGAATTTTAGGGTTATTTTGGTAAATTCACTACAAATTCAATTTCTAGAACTTTCAGTCTATTCAAAGTCTCAAATGATTCTAGACATGTCTAATTTAATACACTAAAAATTTAAAACTAGAATCGAAGCACCACAATTTATAAAATTCCTAGATCAAGAGACTATCAAGTAGAAATTCTGTAATTCATCATGATTTATCAAACTATCTATATAAATCACCATCAATTCTCACAATATCTTACGCAATCCACATCAAATCTTCAATTTTATATATTTCAGAAATTAAAATTTAAAGGAATTAACTAAATTAACATAAAGAAAAACTACGGAAGGGTTATAATATACCTGCTAAAGCTTAAATTCTAACGTTTTCTTCTTTTTCTCTGTCTCTCCCATTTCTTTCTCTCTTTTCTCACTCTAAAAGAGGTGGCTCGACCAAAATGAGTAAATTAGGACTACAAATGTGTATTTTTATATTAAGAGGTAAATTTTTAATATTTATGAATTATCCCCCAAAATTTTTAAAGTATTATAATTTGCTCCTTAAAATAAATCTAAAGTCTTGCTAATAAACCCAATACTAATAGTAGGTTCTTAATCTATACAAACACTACTAGTAACAATACATAAATTAAGTATCACCCACATACAAATAAAATATGTATATTTATATATATATTTATTCTTACCGGTTGTGGATAAGTGGTTACTATATAATAATTTTTGTTGACTAATTAAATAGTGACACCTAACGCATAGTGAACCTTCGATTAAATTGGCTTAAGTATTGGGTATGGTGGAACCCACGTTGGGTTAATTAAAGGTTTAAGGTTATTTTTCTAAATCGATTATTTAAGTGTTAAATAATGTAAATATTTGTTATCACTTAAGAGTTAAGTAATTATTTAATTTGACTAAAGTTAAATAGTAACTCATGATTAAATTAATAAAGTAAATATTTAATTGAGGACTTAATTGTCAAATAAAATGAGATTTTATTGAACAATTAAATTATAATTAAAGCAAATGTTACTAAAAAGAGATTAAAAAAATTTTAAGTGCATTAAAGGAAACCTTGAGGTCTTAGATGATATTTTCCTTGTCAAAGACATGTGATCACCATCACCTTTTGTCCAAATTATTAGAGACATGTTTGGCTTATTTAATAAGCCAAATTCTATTAATAATAATATTTTAGACAAATTGTAAAGATGTTTTTATTATTATTTATATTCATTTGATGAATATATATAACCAAGGAAGGGTGGTCAGCCACGGATGGTTTTTTGAGTGTCTTTGGAATTCATTTTTTGTGTTTTGAAACAAAGAAAAAAATGTAAAAGTTAAAGTGTAGATTTTTGGCAATGCAGGAAGAACAAAAATTAAAAGAGGTTTTTCATTTTCCTTTGAAGCCATTTTTGAAGCTAAGAAAAATAGTTTTGTTTTAGTTTTTAAGTGTTAAAAATAACAAAAATTTGATAGCAAAAATTGTTTTGTTCTTCATCTTCCTCTCTTATATAAATGGTCACCATTGTTGCAATTGAGTTAATTACGTTTTGATGAATTTAAGTGTTGAATGCATCAAAAACAAAATAAATATAGTTTAAGTGTTAGACTATAAGGATCAGGAGGTAATCCTATGATTTAAGAGTTAAATCGAGTACTGAAAAATAAAGGCTGTTATTCTAGTGACTTAAGCTCACTATGTTGGGTCTTAGAACTGTCAACGGGTCTACTTCGGGTGGTACTCCAGAATAAATTAATTCCAAAGGCTTGACAGGTGATATCTCTCGATTCTCAGTTATTAGTATTAATTTTATTAACATGTTTATATTTTGTTTATTAACATAATGAATAAAATTTATCGTATTTATTTTTAAGAAATTAGATTTCTAGCTTCCGTTAGTGAATATTTATGTATGAGATACAAAAATGATGTATAGAAATTGTATTTGATGTGTATATATATAAAATTTTAAAATGGACACGTGTACCACATACACAAACCCAACAAGTTTAGGTTGATGATCTGAGATAAATCGGCACCCTTACAGGTACAAACAATATCACTATAGCCTATTCTAATGACACGACATTTTGAATGGTGGAGGACAATTGATTCAAATGGAATTATTTTTTTTATTTCATTTCAATGAGTGGCCGACCAACTTATGTGATTAATGAGATAACCATTTGTGATATTAATATGAATGGTTTCCACCAAATTAATTGGTAGGCCATAAATTTAGATGAAAGGTGGTGGAACAATTAATGAAGTAGTTGAACCACTAAAGTTTAGAAGAATTGATGTGTATATGTTGAACCACTAAATTTACATGTGTATATGTTGATGATATGTTTAATTTTACTGCAAATCGTATATGTGAGACATATATTTAATATTTTCAACATGTACACAATCACATGCAAGCACCCTAAAATACGATAACGCTATCAACCTGACGAATGGTGAACTGAGTGATCGAAATCTCAGCTTTCTCCAACTTTAGAGTCTCTCTCAATTTTTCTGATGGAATATGCAATTTTTGCCACCATGCAATAGTCCATATTCTTCTCATAATTATGGGGCACCAACTTTCTATGTACTTCCAAGACCTACACAAAAATTTGAATTTATTAATCATTAATAAAAAAAACACAACGAAACTTATAAGAAAATAATATATATTTTCCATTGAATGTAAAAACATACCTAACACCATCGAAGAGCAACATCTTTGTATAATTTAGTGCCTGTACTGGACCAATTTAGAAGACGCAAAAAAGGTCACCATCCTTGGACGCAAAAAAGGTCACCATCCTTGTGCGCAAACACCTTCCCACATATCGGGATAGTATCATAGATCCACACCTGAGATAATAAAAAAAAGTAACAATCTAAAAAAAATAACAAACACTATTCTTTTATTTAATGTAAAATAAAAATAACAATTTTTTTCTGCATCTCAATATGATAATGAATCGATAATGATTGAAAAAAAAATAAATACTTGCCAACAATCCGAAGTGCCCATTTTCTAACCTTTATTAACTTTTTAATTAGGGCACGCTTAAGCTATAGGGGAGCATAGTTCATGCAACCGTGCCACAAGAATAGGCATTAAACTCATCTACGAGGTGAAGCAAAAAAATATTAGAAGGCTCTACTAGGATCACGTTGCATCAATAATTTATGAAATACATAAAATAGACACATTTTCACTGCATCTATATCATCGTTAAATATAACGCTATTGAACCATGAATTTAAATCATTGTAGATTAACTTATTTCTACTCTTAAAGTATTTATGCAAAAGTCTATCATCCAACTCCCTCACTGAGAGATAATATTCAATCCTCAAACTACTAATAAAATAAAACTCTAAACGAGAGAATCTAATATATATGTTGCCTACACAGAACTACAATTCTTTATATAAATTTTTGGTATGTATGCGTCTTAAAAAAATTTAATGTACTAAAATACTTGAGAATGCAATATCTAGTACATCCAAAAAATGGTCAAAACATATAGTTCTAAATATTTCGATCTACCTTAAAGTTAATTTGATTTTTATTCTTTTGATAGCCCACAACTTCGAGTAAGTAACTATAGTTGATCGGTAGAATTCGTTTTCGGCAATTATATATTCCTTTGAGACGTTCTCCTTCTTAAAAAGAAATATTGTTAGATAATTTAAATAATTACTAAAAATTAAATTAATTATTAGTAAAAATATTATTAAAAAAGACTAACAAAAAATAATATAATAATGTCAAAAAATTAAAATAATGACTAAAATTAAATAAAGTCACAATTTTAATATTTTTAATTAAAAATTAAATATAATTTTTTTTAAAAATAACCACGTGGCACCATCACGTGGTGCCATGTGGCAATGTCAGGGTGAGTAGGCATGACGCGTATGCATCAACTGACACGGTGTGTTTTTTCACTTGTCGGGCGTGTGGGTCACTAGTCGAAATCCGTCATTTTTGGCCACTTATACTCATTTCTAACCTATTTTACATCTTACTAACACTACATCTATATATTTATGACAACTACATACAAAAATAACTTTAAAATACAATAAAACAAAATTTAGAATAAAAACTCACTAATTTTGCCCATTTTCAATTTTTTAAACTTTACAATTGATTATTTTAATTCAAGTCTTCAAAATATGCTAAGTTTACAGTCGATCTACAAATTTTAGAGAACTTTTTGGACAAAATTGAATGTTGACCGAGAGAGAAAGAGGGATGTATGGGCGAATGGTGTTTTTATGTTGCAAAGGGCAAAATAGTAAGAAAAATTTAAAATTGTTGACTGATGTCAAATTAAATTTTATAAATTTTTTTTTGTCAAAAAGGAGAATTTTTCATTAGAGTTGATTAATATATATTTCATTTATTATAACATTATACATAAATTTGTTAATTTACTTTAATTTAATCAAAATTTCAGTTCACTTAATTCAATTCAATTATGATTGGAAGGAGAATTGAAGAATTAAAAAAATGGGTCATTATTTAATTAATCAAATTAACTCAATAATGGAAGTCCATATATATTTTTTTTCAAAATAAAACTCTATTAAATATTTAAAAAATATCTAAAAATAAAATAAACTCAAACACAAAAATATATATATATAGAAAGCCTAATTAAAACTCAACCTCATATCAAAAGGCCTAATTAAAACTCAACCTCATATCAAAAAACCTAATTAAAACACAAACATATTAAAAAGAATTAGAAAAAAGCTTACAAAAATTTATCTCAACTTCCAAACCAGCCTTTGAGAGAGAGAGAGAGAGACCCAGCCTTACCTAGCAAAAATTCTCGAATTTGGATCCATCCCAACTCGAAATCTGGTTGAGTCGAGACATGACCTGAAATCTATTCCAATTGGGAATCAGATAGGGTTCAGTCAACCCAAATCACCTGTGCTCGATCTTACCCACCCATAGGCATCAACATCCAACTGCTAAGAAAAATTTCATTTTGAAGATAAATTCTAATATCCAACTATTATGAAAATATTCCATTAAAATTAACCTTTAATATGGTAGAGTGCTAAAATTGTCTAAAATATATTTTTCTTTAATATTGATATTACATTAGATATCTATTATATAACATATACATCTATCGGTACTATATACCACTTAGCACTTAAGTACACCTAGACTTACACCACCATTAACATTAAGTGAGGGGATACACGGACCTTGTTATCCAGGCAAGGTAGCGTGTATAACTTGACAATTACGTCCTAATTTGTGTCTATATATATATATATATATATATATTAATTTTACTCTTTTTTTTCCTCTCATTTTTAAAATAAAATCAATTAGCACAAATGCCAATCTAAACAACACCCATTTAAACATATAAGTTGAGAATAACTTAGAATGAAATTTAATGAATATGTTAGTCTCACATACAATTAGTATTTCCACAAAAATTTTAACTTTTAGTTCAATATTTATTAAAATATATTAAAGAACCAACACTTAAATTTTAACAAATCCATAATTAAAATAAATTTTGACAAATCCATAATTAAACTTATCATTAAAGTTTTTAATATACTTATATATTAGCTTTTCTATATCAACAAGTTATTGTATAATTTTACAAAATTAAATTCATTTAAGTGTTGTTTACTTTATTATCCTTTGACAATTAATTTTTACCATATTTAGACTAATAATTGGATATTAATGCTTATTTTGAAAACTCGTAGGTATTGGGTACATGAGGGCTAGCTAAATTGGCAACAGCCTCCCTTGTAAGTGCACCTCCCCTTGACAAGGTTAGGAGTTTGATTCCCCTCTCCCCTATAGATATAGAGAATATCTCAAAACTCATAGGTATTGGGTATTAATGATAAAATGACCTTATCTCATAGTATTTCTGACAGTATCCGACCTAAGCCCTCTTCGAGAATCGAGGCGGATCCTGCGATGATGTGGGACTAACATACTATTTACTCATCCATATGATACAATGAGGCTATCTACCTCAACAAAAAGTGTATACGTGTACTCCAATATACAAAAAGATATACAAATACACAGACTGAGACACTTATGCAACTATGGTGTCGTGGGCCAACCTCTAAATGTGATGACTGTATCACACTGCACGAATTCCTACGACAACCTGAGAAAAATAGAGAAAATAGAAAAAACAAAAGGCAAGCTTGTGGCTCAATGAGTGGATATAATCTGAAAATATTATATACTTTATATATATTGTACATGTATAAATTTGTAAGATAAAATAATCATGAAGCTGTATACTGAGTAATCAATAAACTTATACTGAAAGTATGAGCTATCATAAAATTTATGCTATAGCTAAAATTATAACA
This sequence comes from Ailanthus altissimus, assembly GCA_946807835.1. Taxonomy (NCBI): domain Eukaryota; kingdom Viridiplantae; phylum Streptophyta; class Magnoliopsida; order Sapindales; family Simaroubaceae; genus Ailanthus; species Ailanthus altissimus. The sequence goes on along the minus strand of OX327699.1, from coordinate 13,418,374 downwards.
TAATACTGGGGATCTGAAAATCTGAAAGTGCAAACTATCATAAAATCTATTATCAAGCTGAATATATGTAACATAGCTCTGGAAACATATACTACATATATACTAACAATCACACCAAACTTGTACCCGGAGAAAAACTGGTCTAACCTGGCGGAGTAACTCACGCACAGGCAGAGTGGGGGATCTGAGCTGGTCTAACCCGGCAGAATGCTGCATCGCTCGGGTAGAGCAAACTAAACTGGTCTAATGCATGCGCAGAGCAACTACACTAAAGGGGAGGGTACGCATATGGTGGTTTAAAAACTACTGCTATATAATATCATGAAAGTACAATTGTTCTAAAATAAATATTTATGTAATGAATGTAATAATAAATTATACTATAATAAATTCTAAAAATATTTCTGAATGTACTAATTAACATATATATTTACCTGTCTAAAATAAATCATGGCTAAATTTGATATCGTGTAATTAAATTATAATTGTTGTATTAAAAATATATAAAATATATATAATTATCCACTCACAAAAGTGTGCTAATCTTGAGCTGGGTTTGGATTCTAAAATCTACCCGCTATCGGCATACCTCTTATATTATAGAGTATAAAAATACATCATTAGTGTTAATATATATTATAAATATTTTAATATCGTAAAATTATTATCCGCTAAATCACTAGATATAAATCTAACTATCCAAACTGATGAGAACATGAAAATGCATATTTATTAAGAGATTCAGTCACCATTTAATATCACTAATTTTAGCATTTTCTTATATTTTAGCTTGAAATAAAGTGTTCTCCTTAAATTATAGTTAATGAATGTTATTTGCTCAGGTTTACGTAAAATGGACATAACTTTCAATGTAAAAATTGAAATGAAGAAATTCTTGAATTTGGTGTAACATGACTCAATCTTACACAAACTTGAAGAATAGTGAAAAAGCCAAATCCAACATGTTATGGGCCAAAAATTGAGATACAATAAAATCGAGCTACAACTTTTGCCCAGCTTGACCCAACTCACTATTTAGACCGTATCTCACAAAATACATACTCAATTGGTATAATTCTTGAAGTTATAAAATAATGACGTAATTATCAACAACTCTTATGTTGATAGTAAAGTCTAAATCAATCGTTTTCATGAACCAAATTGCATTGCAAGTGGGTAAAATAGTTGTTGACCGAAATTTGATGTATCTTTGGAATTTTGCTTATATCTCATTGGATACTCATCCAATTTGCATGAACTCGGTGCATATGGAAAGAAGAGACAAAATGATACAACTTTTATATCAGCCACAGAGGCTACATCAGTCATTTACATTATCAAAAATATACTACAAGTGGATGAACGAGTTATTAACCTAAAATTATTGAAGATTGATGTCACCCATGACATATTTCCATTCATTGCATATATAAGGAGACTCTTAGGACGTTTTCAACATTAGATAATTATCTCTTCTTTTCTTCTCATTAACATATATTGTAATTTAGGCTAGAGTTCTTGACAAGGCTAAATTTTATGTGTAATAAATTTACTTCTATACTTTGATTCGTTGTCTAGAGCTACAAATATTGTAAGTTTGGTTTTAATTAAACTCTTATCTATTTTATGTTCTATAATCCAAAGATTATAATTCTCATGTCTCATATATGTTCAGTCATACTTTTTTTATATGATTCTTGTTGAATTATAATTATTACTGGTTACATTATTTTATATGTTAATCTTTTACTGCAATATTGTCAAATTGATATATTGTCGATCTTGGATAACATGTAAGGGCAATAGATGTTTGATATTCAAGTTGATTTTTTACTGTAATATTGTTAAAATGATATATTGTCGATCTTAGATAACTTGTATAAATGAACATGATTTGTGTTAATATTTGCAAAAGAGTTTAGTCATATCAAATACATGTATTATCAAATGTGCTATATTTTACATATCTTCCGATTGATTGTTTGGGATGTGAAACATTGAATTGAGTTATAAACATTGAATCAAAATGAAGAGTAGATTTATAAAGCATAATGTGATTCTCAAAGCCTTACTTAAATCATTATAAGATATTTTCCTCAATTCATAGACAATTCTATCTCATCAATTAATTTTATCCTTTGTTACCTTTTTAATATTTTATTTCACCAACCTATTTTGTCAAGAGTTTCCTCGTGGGATCGACACCTCAATCTATACTGCGATAGCCACGTTATATTTTGAGCGTAAACACAAACTAATTTCCTAAAAAAAATTATATTTTTTTCTTTCTATTTCTCTCAATTGTTATTTTTTTCTTGTCTTCTTGTTTTTTTTTCTTTTCTTTTCTTTTTCTCTTTTCTTTCTTCTTTTTTTTTTCTTTTCCCTTTCTCTCTCGGCTTATATACAGAAAATGAAACAAACTAACTTATATAGTAAACTACACCACCCATAGAGCCAATAGAACATTAACACTTGTTAACCCATCAATTTCTTAACTCTTAAATTCCATCCCCACATGGCCATTATCTTGATTTAAAAGCTTGCTCATACATATATATTATTATTTTATTAAATTTTATTGCCACCAATTTCTATTTGATTAATAGCAATGCACGTGTATTACAATTCCTCCCTCCTTATAAGAATTTCGTCCTTGAAATTCATTTACCTGTCTGAAATAAATGAGGATACTGAACTCTCATCTGTTCCTCTCGCTCCCATGTAGCCTCTTCCACTGCATAATTCCTTCATAGGACTTTAACTAGTGGAATAGTCTTATTACGTAGTACTTGCTGGCGATAGTCCATTATCTGAATAGGTTCCTCGTCATAAGTTAAGTCTGTCCTCAACTGAATTGGCTGTGTATCTAGAATGTGAGAAGGGTCATGTATATACTTCCACAACATAGAAACATGAAACACATCATGAATGCGTGACAACTTTGGTGGTAATGCTAAGCGGTACGCAACCACACCAACCCTTTCTAAAATCTCATATGGTCCGATATATCTAGGACTTAATTTTTCCTATTTTTCAAAACGAAGCATACCCTTCCATGGTGAGATCCGTAAAAAGACTCTGTCTCCTACTACAAACTCAAGCTGTCTACGGCGTTTATCTGCATAACTCTTTTGTCTGTCTTGAGTCTGTCTCTGATAACATTAATCTTCTCACTAGTGGCTTAGATAATCTCTGGACCCAACAATTTTCTTTCTTCAACCTCATCCCAGCAAATCGGAGTTCTGCATTTTCTTCCGTATAAGCCTCATACGGTGCCATTTAAATGTTAGATTGATAACTATTATTATATGCAAACTCCATCAAGGGTAAATAATCATCCCAATTACCCTTAAGTTGTAACATACAAGCTGTGAACATATCCTCTAATGTCTGTATAGTTATCTCCGACTGCCCATCTGTCTGAGGATGAAAAGCTGTACTAAAGTTTACGGCGTTTATCTGCATAACTCTTTTGTCTGTCTTGAGTCTGTCTCTGATAACATTAATCTTCTCACTAGTGGCTTGGATAATCTCTGGACCCAACAATTTTTTTTCTTCAACCTCATCCCAGCAAATCGGAGTTCTGCATTTTCTTCCGTATAAGCCTCATACGGTGCCATTTAAATGTTAGATTGATAACTATTATTATATGCAAACTCCATCAAGGGTAAATAATCATCCCAATTACCCTTAAGTTGTAACATACAAGCTATGAGCATATCTTCTAATGTCTGTATAGTTATCTCCGACTGCCCATCTGTCTGAGGATGAAAAGCTGTACTAAAGTTTAGCTTAGTGCCTAAGGCCTTCTGTAAGCTATGCCAAAATCTAGAAGTGAATCGAGGGTCTCTATCTGATACGATGGATACTGGAGCCCCATATAACCGAACAATCTCACTCACATATAAATGAGCCAGCCTATTTAATGAGTATGAAATATTATAAGGTAGGAAATGAGCAGACTTTGTAAGTCGATCAACAATCACCCAAATACTATCATGACCCCTTCGAGTACGAAGAAGCCCAACAATAAAGTTCATAGTGATATGTTCCCATTTTCATTCAGGAACTGGAAGTGGTTGAGATAATCCTGCTGGTCTCTGATGTTCTGCCTTAACCTGCTGACAAATCAGGCAGTGAGATACAACTCTGTAATCTCTCTTTTCATACCTTGCTACCAGTAATGTTCTCTCAGAGTACGATACTCTTAGTGCTGTCAGGATGCATAGCATAAGCTGAGCTATAAGCTTCTTCTAAAATTTGCTTCTTTAACTCTGAGTTATTCGGAACACAAAGCCTGTTACTATAACTAATGTCCCATCAGCTTTCAACGTTAAATCAGTTCGCATTCTGTTCCTTACTTTTTGGTTAAGTTTAACTAAATTAGGATCCTGATCTTGCATCTCTCGAATCTGATCAATCAACATAGGTCTAACTTAAAAATATGCTAGAATGACTCTACACTTGTCTACAGATAATTCAACCCCTATAGATCTTAATTCAACTAACAATGGAAGATGAGTCACCTTCAAATAAGCTATAGAGCTAAAAGACTTCCTATTGAGTACATCTGCTACCACATTCGCCTTACCTGGATGATAATAAATCGTACAATCATAATCTTTTATTAGCTCTAACCATCTCTGTTGTCTCAGATTCAGATCTCTCTGCGTGAACAAATACTTCAATCTTTTGTGATCAGTGTAGATTTGACATGTAACACTATATAAATAATGTCTCCAGATCTTCAAGGTAAATACTACTGTTGCCAATTCTAATCATGGGTTAGATAATTCAACTCATGCTTCTTAAGCTGTCTAGAAGCATAAGCTATCACCTTACCATGCTGTATCAATACACAACCTAATCCTTGTCTAGAAGCATCACTGTAAATTATAAATTCTTCGGTGCTAGACGGAAGAGTAAGAACAAGAGTTGAAGTCAATCTCTTTTTAAGCTTTTGGAAACTACATTCACATTCATCAGTCCACACAAACTTTACATTTTTCCTGGTCAACTTTGTAAGTGGTGTAGCAATCTTAGAGAAGTTTTTAACAAATCTCCGATAATAACCTGCTAGACCTAGAAAACTTCTCATTTCGCTCCCAATTTACCATAGCTTCAATTTTCTGTGGATCCACATAAATTCCATTTGCTGAGATCACATGGCCTAGAAATGTAATTTTATCTAGCTAGAATTGACATTTACTGAACTTAGCATATAACTGTTTATTCCTCAAAATCTGTAACACTATCTTCAAATGCTCTGCATGCTTCTTTATACTCCGTGAATACACAAGAATATCATCAATAAAAACTATAACAAATCGATCAAGATAGGGATGAAATACCCTATTCATAAGGTCCATAAATGCAGCTAAAGCATTAGTCAATCCTAATGGCATTGCTAAAAACTCATAATGCCCATATCGAGTTTTGAAGAGTCTTAGCCACATCAGTATCTCTGATCTTTAACTAATGATACCCTAATCGTAGATCGATCTTTGAAAAAACTTTTGCACCCTGTAATTGATCAAATAAATCATCAATGCAAGGAAGTGGGTACTTGTTACGTATAGTGACTTTATTTAGCTCCCGATAATCAATGCATAGTCTCAAAGTTCCATATTTTTTTTAACAAACAATATCGGTGCTCCCTATGGTGATACACTAGGTCTGATGAAACCCTTATTGTAGTAACCAGTATCCACGGCTGGTAAGAATAAGTATTTATATATGTATAAATATACGTATTTTATTTGTATGTTGATGATACTTGATTTATATATTGTTATTAGTAGTGTTTGTATAGGTTAAGGTGATACTATTAGCATTGGGTTTAATTGCAAGACTTTAGATTTATTTTAGGGACCAAATTGTAATACTTTGAAAGTTTTTGGGGTAAATTTGTAAATACCAAAAATTAGCCACTTAGTATAAAAATACACTTTTAAAACCCTAATTCTCTCATTTTGGTCGAGCTACCTCTTTTAAAGAGAGAAGAGAGAAAAGAGGGGAGAGAAAGAGAAGAAGGAGAAGAAAAAGAAGAAGAAATTGGAATTTTGGATTTTAAGAGGTATATCACAACTATTTCTCAATTTATTGGTGTTAATTATGTTAATTTCTTTAAGTTTTGATTTCTGGAAATATGTATAATTGAGGATTTGATGTGTATTTCGTATGATATTTTGAGAATTGATGATGATCTATAAGATAGTTTGATAAATCATGATGGATTGTAGAATTTCTGCTTGATAGTCTCTTGATCCAAGAATTTTATAAATTGTTGTGATTCGATTCTGGTTTTGAATTTTGAGTATATGAAATTAGACATGTTTAGTATCATCTGAGACTTTGAATCGATTCAAAATTCCAGAAATTGAATTTTTTGTGAATTTACCAAAATGACCCTGAAATTTTGGAAATTTCCTATGTGAACAATATAATACAGTGACGAACAATGTTTGTCCTACTGAATGATCTTCAAAAATTACAAATTTGTGGAATATGATAAGTTTATATGTCTAATATGATATAATCAGAATTGAGAATTTAGATCAATGTGGTTGAAATGTTATGATTTTCTAAAGTATATCTGCTCATTACAGTATTTGATTAACAGATTTTTAAAGCTATGGAATAAAATAGTTTAAAAATATTTTTGGCAGTGATTTGAGAGTGAAATATTTATTATGGACTGAGATATATGTTAAGAGTAATTATGTGATAGTTTTATAATTTTTGAGTTAGTATATGCTTTTATAAAATTGGGAGATTGAATACTGTTCAATAAGTATCTTGATCTTGTCAGGTTAGTAGTTTGGATTCGATGGTATGTATGGAATGGATTGTGTAGGAATTTTGATATAATGTTCATATATAAGAAGGATATATGAGTCAAGAATGATATATTCTGATTTTGGAGTAATTGGACATCATTTGATCTATTAGAAAATTTTCTTAAGTGTAAGTGATCAGAATGACAGGTTTTGAGAAACTAAGTATTTAGACCAATTTGATGTGATAAATGCATTGTGTATAATTTTGTAAGCTATTTAAAGTATTTTGTGTGAACTGTGAGGCTTATAAAAGGATTAATCTCCATTGATAGGTTAAGGAGATTTAAGCCTTGTAGCTGAAAGTGCTAAGAGGTAAGTATACTAGACTTTTTACTGAAATCACAATAAACATAGTAATTGTTTTGTATGATTTTACAAACGGGGTTAAGAATATGTTTATGTTATGTCAAAGTATATTTTGATATGAAATGTGAATATATGTTTATGAATATGAGCATTGACATTGAGCATGGACATACATGTATTTTTGAAAGTGAGCTTTCAAAATAAGATATGTTTAACAAAGAAAGCTTTTGAAGTGTAATATGTTCATGAGAAATATTTTGTATTTTGAGGGTACTTGAACTCATTGTTAACTTAGTAGGCATTTTATGTGATTTGTGGAGCCTTTATGTGTGGCCTTTCCTTCGGGATTGGTATATGTTATGTGTTCCGTATGTAGGGAGGATCCTATTGGTACCTAAAGGAAGTGTGAGTCATCACATTCGTGTGGTGGCGTATTGGTGCATGTGAGAGGACTCACCGATGATCAGGGTGAGGGTTTGGCTTTTACCTTCAGGCATGAGCATTATATATGTGTAATTTCAAGACCTCACTTGTACTATTTCTCTCATACGGTATGTCACCTACAAGTGACATTTGGCTCATTATGTGATATGTGATATGTAAGTCCTACTAAGTAGTAGTTGAGTGATGGTATTCCTATTATGTGTTTTGAAAGAATGTGTAAGCGCTTACATGATATGTGATTTGATAAGATTATGATTTTGATTGATCACAGCATATCATACATATGCATTGTGTACATATATGTATTTGTATTTGATATATGAAAAACTAGTATGCTTACTGAGTTTTATACTCATTATAGTTTATGGTGATTTCAGGTAAATAAGGTACATGTGTGCTTAGCGGATTTGGCAAGGCTTCTGCTGTTCCTTGGGTTCCCTAAGTTGTTAGGTTGCTAGGTGTTTCATTTGGGGACACGTGGGATAAGATATTTGATTTGTCCCTAGTGAATAAATACTTATGTATTATTTTATTGTGTGTGGCTGGATTTAGTTTAAGTTTCACCAAGTGTAGTAATGGATTGATTTTAAGTAAGAATTTGCAATGAATATATTCTGGGTTTCCGGTAACAAAGTTGCTACTGGTGACGTAGTAGAGTGTTAATCTCTGAGAAAACTCTGCGTATCTCCGGTTTACTAATTGTCCCAGTCATAATTCAATTGCTATAATTCTGAAAGAAATTAAAATGAATGTTTAAGTATTATTGAATGAATGTAAGTGATGTCGTGTGTCAGATCTTTTGGGTCTGGGGCGTGACACTTATCTACCAATTCTTGTAACTGAGTCTTTAATTCTTTTAACTATGAGGGGACCATTCTATATGGTGCTTTGGAGATAAGAGTTGTGTCTGGAACCAAATTAATACCAAAATCAATCTCTCTAGCTGATGGTAAGCCTGGAAGATCTTCAAGAAATACATCTGAAAAATCTCTGACCACCGGAATATCTTCTAATGTAGCCCCATTGACTTTGGTATCAATAACATGTGCCAAATAGGCTAGACATTATTTTTTGAGCAACTGTTTAGCTGTCATAGCAGATATAACATAAGATGGAAGAACTAGTCGCTCTCCACAAAAAATAATATCAGGCTCTCCATATCTTTTGAATACAATCTCTTTTCGAAAATAGTTTACAGTAGCATGGTGATTAGCTAACCAGTCCATCCTAAGTATTGCATCAAAATTATGTATAACAACAGGAATTCTTTTAACTATGAGGGGACCATTCTATATGGTGCTTTGGAGATAAGAGTTGTGTCTGGAACCAAATTAATACCAAAATCAATCTCTCTAGCTGATGGTAAGCCTGGAAGATCTTCAAGAAATACATCTGAAAAATCTCTGACCACCGGAATATCTTCTAATGTAGCCCCATTGACTTTGGTATCAATAACATGTGCCAAATAGGCTAGACATTATTTTTTGAGCAACTGTTTAGCTGTCATAGCAGATATAACATAAGATGGAAGAACTAGTCGCTCTCCACAAAAAATAATATCAGGCTCTCCATATCTTTTGAATACAATCTCTTTTCGAAAATAGTTTACAGTAGCATGGTGATTAGCTAACCAGTCCATCCTAAGTATTGCATCAAAATTATGTATAACAACAGGAATTAAATCTGCTACTATCTCACTACTATCCATTTTGATAACACAACCTCAAAATACATTCTCAGCCAATAATAATTCTCCAACAGGTATGGCTACCACCAAGCTACAATCTAGGGGTTTTAACACTCTATCCGTATGCACATCAAAGATACGGGAAATAAAAGAATGCATAGAGCTCGAATCAATTAAAATATGGGCCTCTCGGCCAAAAATAGTCAGCATACCTGTAACAACATTAGGGGTAGCCTGTGCCTCTTACTGAGTCAAAGTAAATACACATGCCTGGCTACGAGGTCGACCTGTCTGACCTATCTGTGGATCTGTACTAGCTCTTAAAGTTCTAGGTTGTACATCAGTACTAGAGATAGGCTCTCCTGTTTGAGATCCTTCATGTCTCTGAATATTGCCACTGCCACCTTGAAAACCCTGATAAGCTGTACTCTGTACTAAGCTGCTACTCTGAAAAAGATGAGAGCAATCTCTCCTCAAATGTCTAGCTTATCTGCAATGGTAGCAACCTCTAAAACCTCTCAGACACTGTCCCTCATAACTCATCCCACAAATGGAACACTGAGGGTACCTTCTCATGCTAGCACTACTACTTAACTGGCTACCACCTTGAGGCCTATAACTCCCTATGTTGCTTCCAACAGATGGAGGCACAAAACTCTGACTAGAACTCTCTCTCTGTCCTCCTGATAGTATAGGGCTTTAACCATACCGTTGTTTACCAGAATACCCTGTATGGGATGTCTCTCCTCCAGGTGCTCTACTACTACTTGATCCACCAACTAACCAACTATGGCCTGGTCTCTGCTTGAATGACTGGGCTCTACGTGCCTCTACTAGGCTTCTTTCAACTCTCATTGTAGCCTCTACTAACTCACTGAAATCACTGTGCCCCATAACTGTAATTATTGTCATGATATTGCCTCTAAGGCCCTGTTCAAATCTCTTACATTTATCCTTCTCATTTTGTATTGCATAAGAAGCGAACCTCGATAACTCTATATAAAATGATTCTCGTGCTCCTCCACTGTCATCAATCCCTGTTCTAGCTCAAAGAACTTACTAGTCTTGATGTCTTGGTAAACTATAGGAAAGAATTTAACATTAAATTCTTTACAAAAATCAGCTCAACTAATCATTCCTCTATATCTACGTGATACCGATCTCCATCAGTGGTATGCCTCACCCTCAAGTAAAAATGTAGCAAAAAAAAACCTTTTCATCATCAGTACATCTCATAACATCAAATATTCGTTCTACTCTAGTAAACCGTGACTCTACATCAGCTGGCTCTGTAGTGCCTGAAAAATTCTCTGGCCCCAAACTACGAACACACTCTATTGTATTCTCTCTCCTGGGTTGTCCCTGTGTTTGTTTCTCCACTGCAACTGTAAATAACTGAGCCAATCTATTTATGGATTGCTCTAAGTCAAGTCTATTAGGTTGTCCCTGTGTAGGCTGTATCACAGGTTGTAGCACTGGCTGAGGGTGTATCTCCTCTACAATAGGATCAGGTTGAGTTTGAGGCATGGGTACAGGGGGAACTGACTCAGCTACTTCATCTCTAATAGATTCCTCCCTTCTATCTGTTACTAAGGGAGTTTTTAGTTCAGCCACAAGTTTCGTGCGAGGTTGGCCATGTGGACGCATGATGAAAATCTATAAAATGCAATAATTTATTAATGACATCTCTAACATGCATGTATCATATACTAGTCTACAGAATCTAAAACCATGCTCTGATACCAAATTGACATGACCCGACTCGAGCCCTCTTTGAGAATCGAGGCAGATCTTGCAATGATGTGGGACTAACATACTCTTTACTCATACATATGATACAATAAGGCTACTTGCCTCAACAAAAAGTGTGCACGTATACTCCAATATACAAAAAGATATACAAATACACAGACTGAGACACTTATGCAACTATGCATATCGTGTGCCAACCTCTAAATGTGATGACTGTATCACACTACATGAATTCCTGTGACAACCTTAGAAAAATAAGAAAAATAGAAAGAAAAAAAAAGGTGAGCTTGTGGCTCAGTGAGTGAATATAATCTGAAAATATTATATACTTTATATATATTGTACACGTATAAATCTGTAAGATAAAATAATCATAAAACTGTATATTGAGTAATCAATAAACTTATACTGAAAGTATGAGCTGTCATAAAATATGTGCTATAGCTAAAATTATAACATAATTCTAGGGATCTGAAAATCTGAAAGCGCAAACTATCATAAAATCTATTATCAAGTTGAATATATGTAACATAGTTCTATAAACATGTACTACATATATATTGAAAACCACACCAAACTTGTACATGGGGAAAAACTGGTCTAACCTGGCGGAGTAACTCACGCACAAGCAGAGTAGGGGATCTGAGTTGATCTAACCCGGCGGAATGCTGCATCGCTCGGGCAGAGCAAACTAAACTGGTCTAATGCATGCGCAGAGCAACTACACTAAAGGGGAGGGTACACATATAGTGGTTTAAAAACTACTGCTAGTTATACTCGGAAAAAAACTGGTCTAACCTAGCGAAGTAACTCACGCACAAGCAAAGTGGGAGATCTGAGCTGATCTAACCCGGCGGAATGCTGCATCGCTCGGGCAGAGCAAACTAAACTAGTTTAACGCATGCGCAGAACAACTACACTAAAGGGGAGGGTACGCATATAGTGGTTTAAAAACTACTGCTATATAATATCATGAAAACACAATTATTCTAAAATAAATATTTCTGTAATGAATGTAATCATAAACTATACTATAATAAATTTCAAAAATATTTCTGAATGTACTAATTAATATAAATATTTATCTGTCTAAAATAAATCATAACTAAATCTAATAACGTGTAATTAAATCATAATTGCTGTATTAAAAATATATAAAATATATATAGCTATCCACTCACAAAAGTACGTTAATCTTGAGCTGGGTCTAGATTTTAAGATCTACCCGCTATCGACACACCTCCTATATTATAGGATGTAAAAATATATCATTAATGTCAATACGTATTATAAATATTAAAATATAAATATTCTAATATCGTAAAACTATTATCCGCTAAATCACTGAATATAAATCTAACTACCAAACTAATTTCTTAAAATTTTTTATATTTTTTTTTCTATTTTTCTCCATTGCTATTTTTTTCTTCTTCTTTTTTTTCTTCTCTTTTCTTTTCTTTTTCCTTTCTCTCTCGGCTTACATACAGAAAATGAGACAAACCAACTTATATAATAAACTCCACCACCCATAGAGCCAATAGAACATTAACACTTGTTAATCCATCAATTTTTTAACTCTTAAATTCCATCCCCACGTGACCACTATCTTAAACTAAAAGCTTGCTCATGCATATATATATATTATTATTTTATTAAATTTTATTATCACTAATCTCCATTTGATTAATAGCAAGGCACATGTATTACAATTGCTAATAGTATTTCTATTTATTATTATTATTTTTACATTGAGAGAGAAAAAATCAAACTTAAGACATATAAGATGCATTACAAGCTCATTAACTCTCAGACTATCATAAGCAAATACATGTCCCTATTTATTGTTATTAGTAGTTTGTATTAGAAAATTTATGTGTATAGTATTATTTTATTTTATAATAAATTAAAAAAGAGTCATTTTCAAAGCTTAAATTTGTTATTATTAATTTTAATCAAGTGATATTCACTTCATTAAAAAAAATTGAATTATAAATATTCTTTATTAATGATTTTAATATTTATATTGACATATTTCAATCAATGAGTCTAATAAGCATCATTTATCGAGTTTATAGTGTAGGCCCAACTTGCATTTGCTTGAATGACTCAACGGTAAAGAGCTTGCAGTGTATGACTTTATTGAAATAGAGATCTTGTGTTTGACTCCTCTCATCCCCTTCCTCCATATTAAAAAAAGCTCTTGTTGTGCATAACTATTTCGAATCCCTATCCTTATAATAATAATAATGTAGGCTTGACTTAACCCATAAATGGGTATAAAAAAAATAACCTGATAAATTTGACTCCTTTTTTCACATTCCAATAATTGTTTTTGGTGCATGTGGGGCTTGCCATTCGAGCTCTTCTCCATTAGTAGTTGTAGAATGTTTAAAAAAAAAGAGATAATTTTTAATTTTTTAATTTTTAAAAGATTGTACTTCAATTTTATTTTTAATTTTTATTTGGTTAGGTTTCTATACTAGCTAAAATAATTTTTTAATATTAAAATTTTTTCTCAAATTTTTTTATGACGTTTGTTTGCAATTAAAAAAGAGTTTTTAAAAATTAAAAAAAACTATTTTACCTTTATTTGTAAAATTTAAATTTTAGACTTTTGAGAGTATAATATTTTTAATATGTGTGTAATGTCACGTATATTCTAATAAAATTTTCTTATTTTCATAATATACTTTTAATAAAAACACATTTAAATAATATATTTTTAATATTTTTTTAAAAATCATCGTATTTCTAATACTCCATATTTACAACCATCATATTTATAAGAATCTATTAAATTTTTTTATTAATTATAATTTTAAAAAAGAATAATAATTTATTTAAATTTTTGAACTAAATATAATAATATATATTAATTCGTTGATTATTATATATTAATTTTATTTAATTATTATATTTTAAAAAATTAAATTTAAGAAAATATATGATAAATTTAAATTTATATATAAAAAATATTAAACTATTTAAAATTTAAATATAAATATAAATTATATTAAATATTTTTTAATAATTTAATAATAAATAAATATTTTTAACAATATATAATTAAATATCTTATACTTTATTTTTTTTAAAATTTATAACCGAATGATTTATAATTTTTTCTTAAAAGTTCTTAAAAACTCTTACCCATTGTCCGTTCGTATAGAATTATATATTAAACTCTTTTACTGCCATCCTTTAAACCCCCAAAAAAAAAAGTTTGCTTATTGACAGAGAAATCTCCTGAAAGACCCAACCGAAATCATCTAACGCCTGTAATAAGCAAAAGCATAAGCCCGTCATAAGCAGCAGCAGCTAGTCCTCTCTACTTCATTTCAATGGCTGACTCCAAGTTGAAGACCGATTCCCCGCTCTCTCGCCGCATCGTCCGTTCTTTCCTCCAGTTCCTCGATTCTGGTCCCACCCTCTTCCTCTCTCACTGTATTTACTGCATTTATTTATTTTTATGAAGCTCGTATTTTTTTTTACATTTTGTTGCATTTTTAGGTGAACGATTGTTCAATTAGTTTGTCAATTGACATACTTAGAATTTAACTATGGTTTGATTCTGTTTAGTTTCATATAGTAGATTAAATTAATTTCCTTTTTGATTCCAAAAAAAAAATTAAAAAATAAAATTGAAGGCTGTAAATGTGGACGATCATATTGGGAATTGCCTATAATAGTATGTTGGGCATAAGTTTTTAATCGAGAGTGTAAACTCCGGTGAGTCTAGACTGCATGGTATGCAGTATTTTCTCTGTTCTGATTTGACCCTTATGTTCCCTTTTTTATTAAACTTGCTGTTGATGGTTGTTAAATTCACTTCTTAATGATAGTTACCTTCATTTTGATAGTTGAACCTGCGCCCGGAGTTGATGTTGAAGGTCTTGAGGTTGCTAGGGAATGTTTGACAGAGGTGTTTAAGCTTGAATCATTATCTTCTGTTGATGGTCAATCAAAACCTGATTCGTTAATTGATATTTTCAATTCTCTCGAAGCAAGTGATAATTTAGATAACGCTCCCAGTTCATCCTCTGCCCAGCACGTTGATGCCAATTTCTCGGAAGCTTCAAAATCTCTGGTTCTAATCTTTTCTTATTCCATTTATTTTCTTTTTGTGTGTTTGCTCTTTTTTAATCTTATATATGTGGTTCCTTCTAAAATCATTGTGACATATAGATGCTATTCCCCTTTTAAATATGTTGTGATGAGAAATATTAGTTTTGAGTTCTGACTTCATTTCATGTTCTACTTGACTAGGGTGAGGACTGGGCAAAAGAACCTTACTCTTCAGGTAGGATCAGTTTTATTTATTTATTTATTCTTTATGTGCTTCGGTTATATAATTATTATTCATATTCTCTACTTCAGGTATCATGCTTGTTGAATTTTTCTATGAATTAGTTTAGGAAGAAGAAAATTCTACTTCCTTTGACACAAAAGTTACCCTTACTCGTGTTTCGATTTGATAGGATGTATATTTATTACAATCTGCCCAGTTTATTGAACTCAAGGGTTGTATCTACTGCACCAATTGATATTTTTTAACTAATGTCAAATACCAACTAGCATTTCCTACGCCATGTCACGTCTTTGACTATTTTGTCAGTCTTAGGCATAGGATAGTTTCTCAAATTAGAGATTTGGAATGAAGCAGTCTTTCGGAAAAGGTCATGCCTGAAGAATAGAAGAGTTTTGGGAATTGGTTTTTGAGTCTGAAGCTAATAGTCTGAATTTTTGATTAATTGTGAAAGGACATTTAAAAAAAAAATAGAGAGTCTGTCAAGTTAGATAAACCTATGCAGCAGTCAATAGATTAGGCTAGATTTGTTACGCTAGAAATTGTTGAGTTAAGGTGTCTGGTAAGCTATATAGCCCTATAAACCATCATTTCATAGACTCGAAGTTGGATTGTGAATTCAAGCTGCTCTACATGTGTATTTTTTTCACTTAAAAATTAATTGAGGATAAAACTGTCAGAAAGAAGTGGATGAATATATAAAATGATACAAAAAGAACCTAATGATGGTTTATTATTGCTGGGTTTGAATTAGTGACGATTTAGAAGTTAACATCTCCATTAGTTAAAGATAAGTAGTGATATATTTGTAAATTAGGCTCAATCTCATATTTTGGACATCCAATTTGCATGGTATTGAGGCGAGGATTTGTACTCATTTTTCACGTATTTAAGTTGTTTTGAGACATTGTAATGCTTAAATTATCTGCATGTTAATTGTTTCTCAATTGCCCTATATTTGCAGGGATCTCAAAAGATGAATTATTTGGGCAATTTTTTGCTGCACTTGAGAAAATTCATTATTTTAAGACTATGCCTGATGGGAATGATGACCCTTCCCAAGTGGATAAAGCTTCACATTTATTTCATGATGCTCTTAATGTAAGATATATTTTCTTATTTTCAGTTGTTGCATCTCATGAAATTAATTCATAGAGCTTTAACTGCACAAACTATTTGTTCTAATTTTGTAATCCTCATCTTTGCATTTCTACTTTTGCTTCAAAGTTTCCATTCGATGTTTGGTTATCCACATATAGTGATTCATTGGCAGGATAAATGTTATTGCACACTGAAAATTTCACGACTTTGGATTAAATGACACGAACTGCCGGCATGGTGAAAATTTCTCGCCCCTCTCACTCTAGACTGAAAAGGAAAAGAGCGGGAATGGAAAATTTTCAACAAATAGATACTTTAGCCTCTTTATCCCTCACCAACATGATAAGTGAAATGGTCAATTCCATTATCATATTTGAGAAGAGAAGATAATGAATATCATCATAGTTCAGTGCCTCAGATCTAAATCTGACAGAATTTCTTTGTAGAAGTGCTGTGTTTGAACCTCTTTAAGTTATTAATTAAGCACCCTCGTGAGTCATGATAAATTACTTCCTTAAAAGGAAAATTAGTTGAGATGAATTCCAAGGTAAAATTAGTTGAGACAAGTTGTGGCTCAAGAGCTTGTGAGTGATTGAAAGATTAGAGCACTAAGAAAATAGAAAGCCTGTGGATAGCTTTGTTTTAAAGCATGCTTTTGAGTGCATGAATTAGAGCATACTTTAAAGTATTAATGCATCATTGTTCTTTTCAGTTTGCTGCTTAGAAATCTTGATGCAGAGGTTGATATAGCTATTTTGCTATGTCAATGTTATCTCCTTTGCTGTAAAACTCTGTTATATATCTTCTACAAATTGAACATGTTAGATCTAAGAGAATAATTATCTACATAATACTTCCTTTCAGATTTTTTCCTTTTTCTTTAATTTTTGATCCTTTAGTTGATTAGTGCATTCTCTTATCTAGTAGTATATGGAAGATGATTATCACAATTTCAGTAGTCTGAGCATTCTATTGCTTCTTTTTTTTTTTTTTATCATTGTGCTGCATCATATCAGGAGATTGCAAGATCTGGTTCTCAAGAATATAATCAGAAGAACCTGTCTGAGGCGTTTAAATGTCAAGGTACGTATAAGGTTATATATCTTTAATTGGATTGACAGTTAATGCTTCTAAATCTAGAAGTTCTTATTAATATTTCTAATCTATTAGGAAATTGAGAAAGTCTGTTTATTGTTAATAGTCTATCCTTTACCACTCTCTGTGATGAATTCTCACTATGATTTTTGGTTTAAGATATTTACAAGTAAATGTAGTACTATTGATGGAACATCTAGATCTTATTGATGGAGACACAAACAAACTCAATCACACTCAAGGCTTTGGATCTAACAACATTTAAGAAAATATATAGTTTATTGGGAGCAGCCTATGCTGTCTGTTTTATTTACAAGCTGATTCTGCTGTGTAATGTTTTCTTTGCTTTTAGGTAATAGGGCCATGCAGTCGAAGCAGTACTCTGATGCAATTGAGTTGTATTCTTTTGCTATTGCACTGTGTGAAAATAATGCTGTTTACTACTGTAACAGGTGCAGTACTAGTACTTAATGATAATTTTGTTAATATGCTAATTAAAACTTTGTCTTGATAACCAGAAAATAGAGATACCTTATTTGTCTGTAGCATATAACCTGTGACAGTAGGTATCTGATAGTTTCACTTAATTGATCTGTAATTTTTATGTTATATGTGATGATGTGAAGGAGGAAAATCTGCCTTTTATTCTGATTTTCCGTGTATCTTATCTGTCAATAGAGAGAAGGGGAAAAGGTGAGAGGATAATTCTGTTTGCTGCAAAAAATTAATAGCAAATTGTTTTCTGAATTTTGAGGGAAGGCTAACTGATGTAGAATGGTTTCAGCAGCATAGAAGTCAAATAGTCTTAATTAGGTTAATTTGTTTTTCTTAATTTTATTAGGTTTCTTATTTAAGTTGGTTTTCCGACAATGTGGTTATCTGCTTTTGCTCCCTTGTAACTAAAATTACAATTAAATTGTATTTTTGACTTGTCAACATTCATCTCGACTCTTTTTTTCTGGTTGTAGCAAGTTCCAACATTTTCTGTGTTT
This sequence comes from Ailanthus altissimus, assembly GCA_946807835.1. Lineage (NCBI taxonomy): Eukaryota > Viridiplantae > Streptophyta > Magnoliopsida > Sapindales > Simaroubaceae > Ailanthus > Ailanthus altissimus. The sequence goes on along the minus strand of OX327699.1, from coordinate 13,399,852 downwards.
TTCTTTTTGTTGAATTTGCATAGTTTTATTTTTTCTCTATGATGTATGCTTATCAGGGCAGCTGCTTACACTCAGATCCACAATTATGCTGACGCTATCCGAGACTGTCTAAAGTCCATTGATATTGACCCAAATTATACTAAGGCATACAGCCGTCTGGGTTTAGCATATTATGCACAGGGGAACTATAATGATGCTATTGAAAATGGATTTAAGAAAGGTTGGTATGGAAGAGAATATTCTATTAGACTAATTATCCCTTTCTGGATGCAGTAATGTGGAGTGTATTTATTATTTTATAACCAAAGTACTATATACAAACTAATCTCTAATATTGAGATTTCACCTCCGCAGCCTTGCAATTGGATCCAAATAATGAATCTGTCAAAGAGAATATTCGGGTTGGTTCTGCTTCTTCTTCTTCCTTCTTGCTACAGTTAGTGATATTATGTTGATGGTAATCACATTGTTATTGTGAGACAATAGATGGCTGAGAAGAAATTGAGAGAAGAGATGCAACGTACGGGACGGGATCAGGTAATATACAAATATATAGTCTTGTAGATTTATAACTAAAAGAACTAGTCTCTTAACAATTAGATAGGAATTATACCGGCTATTAGCATATTTATCATGATTCTTTGATATGGGAAATGACAAGATAGTCTAATCGTAAAATTGTTTTCCCACAAAGGAGAGAGATGATTTGTTTACAAGTGGTTCTTCACACCCCTGATCCAAACCCCCACGCTCCTTTTTCTCCCTTTCAGTTCTGTCCATAAGTTGGGATTTTGTCTTCCCTTCCTGAACTCATTTCATCTTCATGACCTGTCAACTCAACTACATGCATAAATATCCTTTTTTTAAAATTATTTTATTAACATCCAGTGTCAGATATTATTCAACCATTAGTTCATTGTATGTTGTAGGTTCAAAATTCACATCCTTACTCTTATTTTCATGAATGCCTTATTTCTTCCTCCTTATGTTTATTTTTATTTATTTTTTATAAGAATCAAACAGTAGGATCTTGGCTGGCTGGCTATTTTACCCACAAAAGGAACAATATGGAGAAAACTTACGGGTCTTTCTTCTGTTACAGAGTACGAGTTCTAGTCATGATAATCAGGAACCAAACCAGTCAACTGGAGGGTTCAGAAGTCATGGAACAACACCTTCCTTTACAATGCCTTTCAACACTAATGCCCTACCTGCTGATTTTGCGAGCATGCTTATGAACATGGCTACAAATATGCACCAGGGGCAGCCATCTCAAACCAGACAAGGTGAAGATGGTAACATCAGCGAATCCGATGAACCTGAAATTAGAATTGGTGGGAATATCAATTTGAATTTTGGAGAAAATATGCCCGAGGATCTAACAGGGGCACTAAGATCAGTGATGGAAATGTTTTCTGGGGCATCACCCCAGGGAAATCCTCAAGATACTGATACCAACCATGGAAGATCTACACCAAACTAGATTACTATACAACCTTCTACCATGTACCATTTATACAACCTTGTGATATAATAGTGGACCTTTTCTTGTGATTTTTTTTTCAATGGTGAGTTTCGAGCTGCCAGTTCAAATTATGTTATCAGTGTTTATTGGGATGTGATATTGTCTTCAATTAAGGGTTTGTTTGGTACGAAGTGTTGAGATTTCGAAGTCATAACTGTTGTGGAGTGGAAGTGTTGGCTGTCAAGTGGAAGGAGATGATATTTGATAAATATTTGACTGAAGTGAAAATTATGTTTATTAAAAAGTTATAGTTATTGTTATGCTTTGAAAGCACAATAAAAGCACTTGTGAAAGTACAATAAAAGCACTTTTACATCAAATGAATGTTAATATTCAGGACACAAATATTCCTGCCAGTTAGGAATTATTCACTTACCAACTTCTGCAATTTAAATTTGACATTGATTTCTTGAATAATTTTTGCTGGAGATTCATCATTCACGAGGTCATATTTGTATTGAATCCCTCTAGAAAGATCTGTAGAGCATGGTTGGAGAGTCCAACAATCAAGTTGCTGAAACCAAGTAATTCATATATCAAATTTCTTATCTCATAATTTACATAGTATTATTATTATTGTTATTCATGTGTGATCTATGCTGATAACAACAGCTATTGCACTTCAGTCTGGTCAAAAGGCCTACAAGAGAGAAGAATCAGAAGAAGATAATGTTGTTGGACGTGTTCAAATCAACATTAATTTTTCCTTTATACTTTGCGTCATAGCTTACAATAATACTTAGTATCTTTACTAAAATACCTAACCAATTATTAAATATTCGAGAGAGATGGAATGGAGTGGGTATGATATGAAGTAATGAAATTCAAACCCTATTGCTACCAACTTCCTTCGCTTCTTAAAGTTGTCCTATTCCTACTCCTTCTGGTTGTTTCGACTTTCGTGGGCAAGCAATCAAAATTCAAGTAGTTGAATCTCCTTCAATATTAGTACTTTAGAAATTACTCATCTGCTGGTATTTTCCCTGATACAATCTCTTATATGTGATGTGTGAATCGTTAGATGATAAAATAAATGACTTCAAAAATTGTAAATGATCCGCTCAATAAACAACACATCACACATTATCTTATTTTGAACGTATTTTTTCGGATAAAATTTTAGGATATCTAACTAAATATTACTCAATCTCAATTTTTTTGAAAAAATTGGTGAGAATTATTCTCCTTGAATAGAAAATTTTGAAGTAAATAAAGATTAAAAGTAGAGAAAATGTCTTTTTGATCTTTAATTTTATAGATATATATATATTAATTTAATTTTTATTTTTTTAAAATATATTATATTAATTTTTATAAGGATGTTTTTGATAATTTATTATTATTATTTTTATTTTTAAACAATTATTATTTTGTACTTATAAAAATTAACCTAATATATATTAAATAAGCGAAAATTAAATTAGTATATTTCTGTAAAATCAGATACCAAAAAACATTGGCTTGAAATTGTGAGGTTGGAATGGATGATTAGCTTTGCATTTGGGCGGCATGCGCCACATCAACCACTCTCCGTCACCCGATTGTACAGTCCAGATTAAAACCAACAGAATCCCAAATAAGCTACGTGTATGGTCCATACGAATCTTGATTGTTTTCTTAACTGTCGAAAACTGAGGCCAGAAACACTGAAGTGTGAAGACAAAAACCCGGTTCAGTGTACGAACTCACTTCTGAAACTCCAACTTCTGAACTCTCGTTGTGTCCGCCCACAACCCAAATATTTAAAACGCCCCGTTTTAAATCGTTGAGTTCTCCCCTGATCCCATTAGCTTTTCAACTTTAAGGTTCTGTGTAATGCTTATAAGTTGACTTCGCTTTCCCTTTCTCTTTCAGGGTGCTGGCAATCTGGATTGACTGTTATCTATAGGTATTTTTTAGAATCAGTTCTTTTGTTCCCTGGAATTGGGTTTTTCTTGCTTTTGCTTTCTGTTTGCTATGCTGGTTGTTGTAATGCGTGTCACAGTTTGTTAATGCTTTTTAATTAGTTCAAATACAGCAATTTTTTTTTTTTTTGTGATGTGGAATTTATCCAAGGTTCATGTTTTGGATTATAATTGTAGCTGCTTTTTGTTGTAACAATGGTGAATTTGAGAGTTGAACAATTTTATAATGGTTTATCTTTGGGCTGGAGTAAAATTAATAGTTTTGTTTGCTTAAGGTTTTTGGAGGAAGTTGGTTTGTAAGAGTATAGAGTGGTTTTTCTCATGTCATCTTCCACTTTGATTTCAGTAATACTATTATTACAGCATGATGTCAAAACCAATAAGTTTTCCAAAATTTACTTCTGCTTTGGTTCTTTGAGTTGTTAATAAGGATGATACGAAGGCACATCGCAGAATAATAAATATGACTGGATGTGGTTCTGTTTTCAGGACTTGAATTGGTAGATTCTGCTGGAGCCATACAATAGTTGAAAGATGAGTGCCTATATAGTTGGTGTCCTTGTTCCTCTTGTAGTTACTCTTCTCTTTCGGAATTCAAAGAAAGCAAAGAAACGAGGGGTGCCCGTTGATGTTGGTGGGGAACCGGGGTATGCTATCAGAAACTACAGGTTTACTTCCCCAGTGACCTCTGCATGGGATGGAATTTGTACTCTTGCAGAACTTTTTGAACAGTCATGCAAGGAGCACCAAGATAAATGCTTGCTTGGAACTCGGAAATTGATTTCAAGGGAGACTGAAGTAAATCAAGAGGGAAGGTCCTTTGAGAAACTTCATTTGGGAGAGTATGAGTGGCTAACCTATGGTCAAGCATTCGAAATAGTATGCAACTTTGCTTCTGGCTTAGCTCGGCTTGGGCACACAAAAGAGGAACGAGTAGCAATTTTTGCCGATACAAAAGCAGAATGGTTTCTTGCATTGCAGGTTTGATTCATATATGTTATACCTTTGTTGAACATCATATTTTCTTTCCATTGAATTTTCTTTTGCAATTTAACCAAAACTTTGTAATATAACACACAATGTGATTGTTATATCATATTTGTGGTACATGCTTTTTGGACATTGATATAAGTGAAAGCATGGCACTCAATTCCATCAACAAGTTGCAGAAATATTTTTTAGAGTTTTCATTTTCCCTGGCAATGACATAACATGGCCTTTTCTTTGTTCTTTATGATCATTCAATATGACTGATGTTCTTCCTTCTAACAGGGTTGCTTTAGACGAAATGTCACAGTGGTGACCATATATGCATCCTTAGGGGAGGAGGCTCTCTGTCATTCTTTGAATGAGGTCCAATCTCTCTCTCTCTCTCTCTATCTCTCTCTCTCTCTCTCTCTGCGTGTTTGTGAGCACACATGTATGGGTATGTGTTGTTTGAGAACCTTTGGAAGTGCTTGAATAATGCCTGTTTATATTTGTGAACTGTTAGTTGTAATCACACATGTGTATTTACAATGTAATTGGTGTGGTCTTCGTAACCGGAGCCTGAATCACCAGTTTGAACTAATTGAGTATAGTCGTTCACCTTTCTTTGCATCATGTCAGTATTCTTTTCTAATTGTTTATAATACATTCTTATCTATGCAGAATTGCAGATTATGTGAATTTGAGGTTCATGTACATATCATAGAACATGCATTCTCATTGTAAAGTTGACATTCCTGATTATTTTTTGTTTCAAATGATTCTCTGCCATTCTGGTTATAAAATATTTTCATGAGGCTCTCATCTCAGATGGCCATCTTAAAGTTAATTTGTTAAGTTTTTTAAGCATTTTTATATTTTCCATTCCTTAATTACTGAATTATAACTTTCAAGTGTTCTTTTAAGTTACAGCTTTTCTTTTAGATACATAGATCATACCTTCAGGTAGGTAAAATAATTGCTAGCTCATGGTTTTTTGTGATGTATGAAGACTATGCTAAATTAGTACAATGAAAGGAGAAAAAGAATATTTACTTCTCAGTTTGTCTCATTTTTGTTTGGTTGGCAATTTTCTTGGACTTCATTTTTCTTATCTCTGTTACTCATCATATTTTAATAAAGCATAAGTTTTTAAATTCATTTAGATATCTCTTGTTTACATTATAGCGATCATGTCTATGTACCAATTTCATATTTATATTGTAACCTAATGCTGAGAAAAATTGGTTTGGTTATTGGGAAATAAAAAAAAAATTATGTCATTTGATGCTCCTTTTATAAATTGATACTCAATAATGTCCATGAAGTCAAAATTTTGCATCCTACTTGTTGGAGCATATTATTGTATGGAGTGGAATGACTGTACTGACTGCTGGATATGGAGCTATATTTTTTTTCCATCTCCTTAACTTGTGTCTATGCTATCCAGTATTTAATTTTCTTTTTCCTTTTCTTTTTCCCCAGACAGAGGTTACAACTGTGATTTGTGGGAGCAAAGAACTGAAAAAGCTTGTAGACATAAGTGGACAACTTGACACTGTGAAACGTGTGATATGTTTGGATGCTGACATTCCATCTAATGCCTCATTAATTGAGCAGAGTGGTCGCTGGAAGATTATTTCATTTCCTGATGTACAGAGTATTGGCAGAGAAAATCCTGTTGATGCTGATTATCCGCTTTCAGCTGATGTTGCAGTTATAATGTATACAAGTGGAAGTACCGGATTGCCCAAGGTTAGAAGCATCTTGACATGTTCTAGATCTTTTATTTCCTTACAAGGTTGACTCTGGCTTGTTACTAATTTCTCATTGATTCCTCAATGGTTGAATAATCACTAGGAACCTGATGACTATTTAGTTTTGCTTCTCAGCACTATCTTGTAACTTACAGTAAAGCAGCTTCATCTGAACCATTCTCATTGAAACCTCATATAAAATTTAGGAATTGGCATTGGTATCCATTTTGCAAATTGCCCAATTTATTTCATACATTTGTTGTAACAATTATCAATGTATTGAATTGAAGTATTAGCCTTTTAGAGTGTCTAAAGTAAGTGCCGAGTATATTTCTTGATGTTCAAATATTTTTGAATTTTATGATTCTTTTTTTTTTTCCTTTTAAATTCTGATCTGAGTTTCTAAATATCAATCACTTTCGTTGTATCAACTTTGAACAGGGTGTGATGATGACACACGCCAATGTCCTAGCTACGGTTTCTGCAGTCATGACAATTGTCCCTGGTCTTGGAAGCAAGGACGTTTATATGGCATACCTACCTCTGGCTCACATCCTTGAAATAGCAGCTGAGGTATGGAGCATTTTCTTACTGATAAGATTGAATGAAAGAGTATTTTGAGGGCTTTTATTCCATTCACTGGCATTTCTATTCTTTTTACTTTTGCACTTTTATTTCTTTCCCTACTCTTTTTCTAACTAACTTCTTTATGGGTATTGTAGAATCTAATTGCTGCTGTGGGAAGTGCAATAGGATATGGTACCCCTTTGACTCTCACTGATACATCAAGCAAAATAAAGAAAGGAACAAAGGGGGACGCCTCTGTATTGAGGCCAACTGTGATGGCAGCTGTCCCAGCAATTCTTGACCGTGTTCGAGATGGTGTTCACAAGAAAGTAAAATTTTCAAATTGAGACACATATTTGTTTATATATAACCTGATTTCTGAAATCTTTTCTATCTGTGCTGAGATCTTCCTAACACTTCAGGTAGATGCAAAAGGGGGACTTTCCAAGAAATTGTTTGACTTGGCATATACTCGTAGGCTATCTGCAATCAATGGTAGCTGGTTTGGGGCATGGGGCCTAGAAAGGATTCTATGGAACTTTCTTGTGTTTAATAAAGTCCGTGCTATTCTGGGAGGTCGCATCCGGTTTGTGCTTTCTGGAGGTGCTCCACTTTCTGCTGATACTCAAAGATTTATCAACATTTGTCTTGGGTGAGTATGGGTCGAGCATATATTAGCTTATCTTCTCTAGTGAATAAGTTATGAACCCTGTTGAATTTACGTTCTGCCATGTATAGTTAGAACATACATTCTTGAGCCTTAAATTTTTCTGTGATACAAGAGCACAAAAGCTCAGAACCTGCGTGCCAACTGACTACTAGAAGGTGTTTGCATCATAGCTTCTTGGACTTGTGATATTAACAGACTTTTGATGTAGACTAAGATTTATGTCTAGCCTTATAAGCCCTCTCTTTCCTGAATAAATGGAAGAACATTTTGAGATGACTGTAGTTCTTTCTTTGTTTCTTTATTAGGTTATTGTTTATTAGTTGATCAAGAAGCTTCTATTCTCTAATGGACGATGCTCTGGTGATCTGTGGTGCATAGATTATTGTGTCATTACCAGGTCAAAGAGGACTTGAAAATGGTTTGCCTTAATGTAAAAGCTGATGGCGTAAATCTTTCTGCCCTGGTTGTGACCCTTAACTAATTGGATCCATGTTAGCCAGACATAATTGTCAATCTAAAGGAAGGGACTTCGGATATTTTTTTTTAGAACACTGTTGTTGTAAATTTTATCCTGTTTCATGCACAGGTCCTGTCTAATGAAGTTATGAAATGTCTTATAAGATTAGGATAAGAATACCTTTTAGTATTTTGCATAATCATCATGTATGGAAAGTTGCTCACCCTTGTGAAAAAAGAAATATCTCTAACAGGCAAGATACCAAGAAACATTGCTATTTGGGAAGAGTCAGACTTTACTTGACTGTTTGGAAGATGCTGCAGTGCTAATTAGTTAATCTGTTTCACAATAGTGAGTAGGAATATAGTAGCCTTGTACACTATGGCAATAAGATTGTATCAACTGGAAAACATTGATGGGACTAGATTTATCTCTTTTATGCTACTCTTTGTCTTTGGGCTTATTTTATCTTTTTATTTATTTAATTTTTCTGTAAGCTTAATGCTCTAATTTGATGACTTTTTCCAGTGCTCCAATAGGCCAAGGGTATGGTCTTACTGAAACTTGTGCCGGTGGTACCTTCTCTGAGTTTGATGATACATCTGTTGGTCGTGTTGGTGCTCCACTTCCTTGCTCATTCATTAAGGTAGGAAATGATTAAATTATTTACCTCCATGGATTGTAGTGGTGATCAAGTTCATGCACTTCTCCTGGGCATCTCTACTAAATATCAATTTATAAGATCATTTCTGCTGTTCAATTGTGCTCTATGTTAAAAAACCTTCATATGCATAAATTTATATCAGAAAGAATAAAGTGAGGAGCTCCACCCTCAGTGGCTCACTTCTTCTCATATCTCTTTGCCTCGTCTCTATGTGCATATGGACAAGCTCACTTGTGCACGCGTTCGTACATTTGTACATGTAAACCTAATGTGCTGAATCTCTCTCTCTCTCTCTCTCTAGACCCTTAAACATCCTTCTTATTGTAGTAAAGCTTCATATGCACCTTTCATAGTAGACTTATCAGTGCTTTCTATATGGGATTTTCTCTTTTAAAGATAATGTTGTGTACTTTCAATTTGATTACCACATTTTGATGGCTTATTGCGGTGGATTATCAATGATATTGATGCAAGGTCTTCCTGTTTCAGTTAATAAATTGGCCTGAAGGCAGTTATTTAACTAGTGATTCACCAATGCCTCGTGGAGAAATAGTTATTGGTGGACCAAATGTCACAGTTGGATATTTCAAAAATGAAGAGAAAACAAACGAAGTATACAAGGTAGAATTTTGTAGTTCACTTGTATATAAATTCATTTTATAGAAGATTGACTGTCGGAAGTTCCTTTACATGACAATTTTGTGTGGTCTGCAGGTTGATGAGAGAGGAATAAGGTGGTTTTATACAGGTGATATAGGGCAGTTTCATGCTGATGGTTGCCTTGAGATAATTGACCGTAAAAAAGACATAGTCAAGCTTCAACACGGGGAATATGTCTCATTAGGAAAGGTTTGAGTGCTGCTTTCAGTATGTAATTTTTCATCAGACTTGGTCAGGGACTAACATTACTTTCTGCAGGTTGAGGCTGCTCTCATTGTGAGCCCGTATGTAGACAATATTATGTTGCATGCTGATCCATTTCATAGTTACTGTGTGGCTCTTGTGGTGGCTGCTCAGCCTGCTCTGGAAGATTGGGCTGCAAAGCAGGGAATTGTTTGTACTGATTTCGCCGAGTTGTGCCAGAAAGAAGAAACCATGAAAGAAGTGCATGCATCTCTAGTGAAGGCATGTCTTTCAGATCAAATTTTAAAGAAATTGGAATTTATTGTGACACTAGGGAAATTGTGTAAATCCAAATACTTGTCCAATATATTTTTGTGTTATAATTTAAATAATAAAAGAGGAAATTTGAACACTAAATTCTTGGTCAACCTGATACTGGTACAATGTAACTATAGAATGTAAAATCCAACATTGTTTAAATTACTTTTTACCTATGATGTGGTTCTTTCCTAACTCACAGGCGGCCAAGAATGCACGTTTGGATAAGTTTGAGATCCCTGTGAAGATCAAATTGCTTTCTACCCCATGGACTCCTGAATCTGGTTTGGTTACTGCAGCTCTCAAGATTAAGAGAGAGGCCATTAGAAAAACATTTGCTGACGACCTTGCCAAGTTATATGGATGAGGAGAAATTTTGATATGGTTTGGTCATTGCGCAGAAGGTCGATGAATGGACTCTGGTTAGGATCATCTTTATCCTCACCTGTCCCAACATGCCCTTTTTCCTTTTCTTCTGTGACTTTTGTATTAAGAATTCCTTTTCTTTTCATGTTTATTACTTTTGCTTTCTAGGAAAATAAGGGAAAGTGAAATCAAGATTTTGTATGCTCAGAGTTAAAAAGCTTCAGCAGGATGCTTGTGTCAAAGTAACTAGGAAAATTTGACTCTCTTTTCAAATTTATCTTCCTGAATATGGGATAAGATCAAAGTTTTTACTTTCCATTTTGACTCTCTACTTTGGGGCCAATATTCTTATGCTTGTTAAATGAGCTAAGAAAATGTTGTATGCTTTAAATATTGTGAAGGAAAGAATGATGTATGATAATCCTGAAAATGAAGGTAGCACAAACTTGCAAGTCTGACCTCCACCAGTGAGAATTAAAATCCCTGCTAGTATTGACTTAAAAACAGTGTCAATGCTTAACTTCATGGTGCATTGTACAGAGCTACGCCTGCTGTTACGTTACCTTTTAAAATCTGTAATTTAATTGGGTGGAACTGAATTATCAAATAGTTTCCATACAATAAGCTCTAGCAACTTTTGCTGATTGATAATGCTGTTTGAAACTTAAGATTTCTGGTGTTAGAAGGCTGGCAACAGGAGAAGATTTTTTTTAGCACTGCCCTGGCCTAGCACTAGACCTCTTAGGCCGGAAGGACACGCAGAAAAAGCAAAGCCCTAAATGCCAAACAAATTAGCTCTGTGAACAGTGATATTGCTTTTGCTTGCTTACTGATGCAAAATCATGTAAATTTGTTCAAGTTGTTGCTTGTACTTATCAGATTGTTCAGGTGGCAAAAGGGTTAGGTGAAATTGGACTAGGCTTTAAATTTCATCTTGTCTGCTGTCAAGTGAATTGCAAACAAAGAAAGCAACTGTTTCATCTAATTGGCTCAACTTTCTTTTCTCTTTCTTCTTTTAGTCCAATTATTGACTCAGTCATTGGCATACTGTTATTTTTACCTTGGAACAAGTCTTCTCCCTTCAACTTCCTTTGACTTAGTAGCCTGAGTGCCTGACATTAGTAGACAAAACCTAGTGACCCAAGTTTAAAGTTAGATAATAGTCAATAGACGACTATTAGACATGTAACCACTTTCAAGCATCTTAATAATAGGAGTCATTTATGGGCAACATTGAGGCTCAAAATTCAAAAGGCTATTGGAATGGGGAAAAAAACAAAAGGAGATTTATTAAGGTGTTGGAATTATTATTATTTTTATACATATTTATAACAGGCATACACAAATCTGCACCAAAACAGCGGGGAGAATTGAACCGACCACTTTGAAGTGCTAGCCAATTCGATTAACACTCTAAGCTCAGAGTTGGAATTGCTAGTTTTGATAAAACTAAACAAAATAAAGGGGGTGAGAAGAGGAGACCACAATTAAAAAAAAAATGCATACTTAGGAGCATGATATGAACTTAGACTTGAAGGCAACCAAAATGGAAGCAGCTTCTCTTCTCCCCACCCCCATGTGACCATTAGTTTGTTTGTTTCCATCACTTTTAGACCCTTTTTAAGATGTCTCATGGACACTCCTTAAAAGCATTCTCTTTTTCTCCCTTTTCTCTCTTTTTTTTCTTCTTTTTTTTAAAAAAAATATCAATTTAATCATCATAATATTGTTCTTTTACCTATACAGACACACGAGCACATACGATGTGTCCATGAAAGAGTGCGTGTGCTAGTGGCAACCACTCTGTGTGGAGGACAGGCATGATAAATAATTTTTTTTTAAAAAAGAAAAAAGAAAAAAGCAATGAAAAAAATGATAATTAATCTCAGTGAAGTCTCTCAAAATTCAGACAAAACTATGTGGTTTAGTTGTTCTGGGAACCTACCATCCAAATCATTTAGAAATTTGGTGAACAGTACAACTAGCATTCCATATTATTGAGGAAATCGGTGAATAATACAACTAATGAACTTTTAGCACACTCGCATAGGAGAAGATATTTCTTTTCAATTTTTCTTTCTTTCAGGGTGAAGAGAATTTAGGGTTCATTACTCATTAGTGTTTTTGGCATTATCTTTCTTTTTAGATTACATTAATTATATTACAGTATTGATATTATATCATACTACATTATTAATATTATAATCAAATTATATAATCAATTTTTTTTTTAAATAACACGTACAACACATTTCATATTATAATTAGACTATATAATTAAAACTTTTTCATAAACAATAGGTATAGACACATCCCACTTGAATTACGCTATCGGATTATTGAGAATAACGCATACAATTTTGAGTATATTCTATTTAAATTATAATTATGCTATCGAATCATTGAGAATAATACATACAATTTTAAATATATTTCATTCGAATTATAAAACTTTTACAAGATAAGAGGAAAAAATTAACTATTCTAATATTTGTTAATATTCAAATCCTTAACATTAATAAAAAATATAAACAAGACTTATTGTTCGAGTAAGCACACAAAAGCATATTTTTCGCATTGTGAAAAAAGATTTAGTAAAAGTGCTTTTCTGTTTATTTAGTAATAATTTGACACATGGTTAAAAAAATATTTTTAAGAGTAATAGAGAAAAATATTTTAGGTACAGAAACATTTTGATTTAAAAAAATATATTTTATAAAAAGTAATAATTATATTTTATAAAAAATTATTATATTTTTTAATTTTAATTTTAATATATTTAATTTTAAGTGATGTGCTAAGTATTTATTAAATAGTAAGTTTTTATAAATTTTAGAGTCAATTATTATATTATTCTATCATTCCATAAATGCTCAATACATCATTTGACTAAGTATATGATGATGATGATGATGATGATGATACTTGAGAGGTGTAATAAACAAATTACTCTCACACGGATAACACTCTCAAACACATACTTTTATTACATTGAAGATCCGTGCATTTCAAGCAACACATTCCTGCTACCAAAAAATTAACTGTAATGTGATTTGGAAATGGAAATGTCACCACAGATTTTAAGAAGAATTGAACCACAAAAAGAAATGATACATGTGCTTTCATGGACATAGTTTGGAAAACCCAGATTTACAGGATCCATGCCAATGCCTTTGGGTTACATCACTACCCTACTCTCTTTACATTTTCATAAAAATCAAATGGGAATCACAAATTTTTGGAAACCCCACTTGACATTTACAAGATTGATGCCAAACATTATAGCTGTGCTTTGTGCTAACAGCCTAACACCAATCCCCTTACTCCATTGCTTTTATATTTATGGTTCCATATTAAGTGGGGAGTCACAAATTTTGACATGGAAATTGGAAACCCACTAGGACCCAACCCACCACATGCCTTTTTTATTAACAGGCCAGGCTTTGCCTGATATTAATTGATATAACATCTCCATTTTAACCTAATCCAATTTAATCCATATTAACTGGGAGCCACAAATTCTACTGCTAGGACTTCATTTTCTGGCTGGATATCTACAAATTTAAAAGAAATGTAAAGATAAGAACACATGTGGCCATCAACATCACTTGAATCATCTATAAAACCAGACCTAATCAGAAAAGATACAAGGATTACAGTGCAAGAAAAGCTCTTCTTCATATTGAAAAGGGAGTTTATCATTTATCTCCCGAATAGAATTTTTAACTACTAAAAATTCTCCTAATATTTGATTATATTTAAAAAAAAAATTCTGCCGTTTATAATTATAATAATATAAATTATTTTTGTAGGGATTTAACATATTTTTATTTTAAAAACCAATAATTATATTTGTACAATACTAAATAATAACAATAAATTGTGTAAACAATAAAATTAATATTGTATTACATAGTTTCAAATAGTAAATAGTATTGTATAAATAAAAAATTTATATTATGCTATAATTAATAGTTTTTTTTTATTTGTTAAATTAATATGACAATTTGTATTTAATATTTATATTTTAATAAAAATATAGATATTCATATTAAATAATAATTTATAATATAATAAAACCTTGTGTTATTTTTATTAATTATTTAATAGTATAAGTACACTAATTTTACTATTTACACAATGTATTTTGACTGTTTGACGCTATATAGACGTAATTATTAATTATTTAAATAAAAAAATTATTATACTCTTTTAAAATTAATTTATATTATTACAGTTATAATTATAAGAATTTTTTTAAATATTATCAAATATTTATAAAAAAATTGATAGTTAACAAATCTAATAAGAGTAAATGGCATTTACCCTATTGAAAACTTAATCATAAAGTTGATTTATCACGAAGTAAAAAATCATGCAGTTAATCATTTTTGCTCCGATGCTATTTAAAAAGTCGTAATTGTCATAAAATTAATAACATAAAAAAGTAAGATTGATAATACATTTAATATTACAAATAACAAAAAACTTTTGTGATAAACATTAAAATGAGAATTTAAGCTATATATTTGTAGATGCTAAATAATTCAAAATGACATCGTTTTTAAATAATGTTATATTTTATAATTCAAATTTACATTTTAAAATATGAAAATATCCACACTAAAAAAAATGACTATGCAAATAATATTATAAATGATATAATTAATTAAATTTATAAAAGCCTTGAAAGCAGTAACATGTTTCTGAATAGCTATCAAAACAACATTACCCATACCCACCTGTTGTATTCTCCAAACTGATATGCTGGTGGGCCATTTTTATCACACATCTTTCATCTATCTTTCCTTCTTACATTCTCTCTAGAATACAAGTTATGAATATATATATATATATATATATATGCACAAAGAATAAGTACACATTCTTAAAATTCAACTTCTCTTTCATATTCTCACAATTTCTCTACCTCTCTTAGTTTTAATTTCACATGTTCTCTCATTTGCTGCTAGCTTTCTAGCCTTCTGCTAAAAATACATGCACCCAATTCATCACCATATTTAACAAGAACATGAATGGCTGTGGAGATGACAACAATTCATCATGCTGTTATTTTCATCCCAAAGAAGTTGTAATTGGGGTTTGTCCATTATGCTTGAATGAGAGGCTTCTTGTTTTGGCTGCAAAGCAAGGCCATCATCATCACCGTTCCAATTCTTCCTCAGCCAGCAGCTACCATCGAAGTAGTAAAGTTCTCGCAGACAAGAAGCAACCCAGTATTAATTACCTTCCCAAGATCTTTGCTTTTGGTTCGTTCCTCAATCGCTTCGAATTCCGGCATTGGAAATCTGACATTTCTGATGAACATGATGCATGCAGCAGCCAAGAAGGTAGGTCTTTTTTTTTGGGGGTTTCAAAAAAAATTTACAAATCCTGGTGTTCATAGTAAATTTTATTGAAAGGAAACAGATAAACAGCTAAATTTCACGTGTTTAAGTGTGTGTTGGTGGAGAATTATTGTTTGTGTAATGACAAAACAATGGTCAAAGATTAGCTTGCTGCAGACAAACAGTGGCTATTTGGAGATTAAGAATCTTTATCAGTTCTCTTATTTGGATTCTTTTGCATAACTGGTTATGATAATTCAGAATAAAATATTTGCTACTTCGTAGTTTTAATGGCAAAAAAAATCATAAAGAAAGCTTGGAAAATCAGGGTGGGGTTGAAGAAGTATTGCCAACAAAGATTTTGCAAAAGCATTTTATTATGGTTACAGAAATTAATTAATAATTTGCACATAATTTATAAGCTGTTTCAGATCAATACCAGAAATTTTGTCCTAGGTTATGGTTGTTGAGATTTGTTCTCTTGTTTTTGAGTTACTCTTTGCTTTCAATGTTAAACGGAAGTTGGTAGATCATATAATGAAGAACTATTAAAAGTTAAAATTTATAGGTCTCTTAAATACAAAGGAAGAAGAAGCATTAATTACCACTTTCCTAAATCATCTAAACTCTCAGGCCCTGGGAAAAGATGAAAAAGAAAGTAATAATGGTCATTCAAATTCACCTAATAGATGTCATTTCTTACTAATCAAAGTTCTTATTAGTCCCCTCACATGCCATAGGGTAGATTTCTCCAATTTTTAATAGAGTAAATTTGATATTTTTTGGGTTTAGATTTGCAAATTGTTACACAAGGGATGTCATTATTGTATGTCTAAAAGAGTTTTTATTATAAATATCAGTAAATTATTGTAATATTTAAAAAGAAGTCCATAATAGATACTTAATAAGAAACACTGCAGGAGTCCGCATCTGTTTGTATTTACTAGAAATGTCAATACATCTTTTTTCCTTACAGTAAACAAATCTATATAAATCAATATTCATACATCTGGTTTGCCTTTTTTTTTTTCTTGCTTTCATTGGAATCCATCATTCACACCCCAAATTTAGCTTTTGCAGACTCTTTTATCTCAATCAAATTTGAAGACAATGGTGTTGCCTCATGGGAAAAGGGCACAGTCTCTAAGGTCTCTCTTGAGCATTGCAGCATGTCCTGGAAGAATAATAACAATAATAATAACAACAGTAACAATAACCCCACCAAAGCCAAGGAGCCAATTCGAAAGGAGAATAATAAGAGTGTGATAGAGCATGCTAAACACCGTGGCACGACACTGAGGTGGCGAAAGAAGATTGGGCATTTGCTCCAGCTTGTAAGATGGAAGAGGTCCAATAACAAAGGCAATGTTGATCATGGAGTCAAAATTAGGAAAGGCTGGATAAGAACTCTGACAAAGAGAGGAAGACCAAAGAATAAAGGGATTGTATAGGACTGTAGGCTTTTCCCTTCACCACCATATTCAGTCAGTTTGTGGGTTTTTGGCTCATTGATCAGTGTTACATTAATACCATTATTGAGATTATGCATGTTAGAGTCAAAATAGCTTTATAGAAAGTGCTTTGCTTTGCTTTAGCTTTAAAAAAACTCATGGGATTCTTGTATTTTTCTCCTTTTCTTTCATTTTTGTAAACAGAAACAGGCTGTAAAAGAATTGCTATAATGTGCCAGTGCTATGGCTTCAAAATTGGCTTAGTAAATTAATGGCAACAAAACTTGTAAAAAGATAATGCTTTTTATATTTCTTCCCCCATACTAATGCTGCCATACCCCATGTTATTGTTAGGTCACAATGGCAAACATTTGGGGCATAAGGGCCCAAAATATATTGTATTGGTTGCTATCTATAACCGTTTCTTTTGGAAGACTGTCCTGTTAAGTGTTCCCTCTCATCATTTGCAACCTAAAACCTAAACTTATAACTTAAGAAAAGAAAGATTACAAATTTGATGTTTTAAAGTGATAAATTTTTACGTTTCATGTTACAAAAATCTGATACCCTTATCGATATCTCATCTGTATCAAAGCAAATTTGTGATAGCTCTTAAAAGATTATCCTTATACCCAAATATTGTTAGCCCCCACATGGTAGTCAGTGTGTAAAGACTGCCCTATTTTGCTGAGTAATGGCCTTGGCTAGGGCAATTTGTCCTAAGCGGAAGGGGACCATCTCTCAATAGGACGGCAACCGATGTTGAGAAAAAGGCTTAAATGGGAGTGGACGAAAATGACAAGACATAAATCTTCACATCACCCAACTCAATCAACTGCAAACACAAGAAAGAAGAAGATGCTCAGAGAATCATGCATGGCTGCATTGCATCAGTAACTGCTGTTTCATTCCATTGACTATCAAACGCCCCAATTGACTAGTCACTAAAAAGAGGGGGAAAAAAAAAGTCTATTTGCTTGTCCAAAGATTCTACTATCAAAAGAATTGGTCCATATTAACAAAACGAGTTTTCTTTTAATAATTCATGTCTTTTCTTGGGTCTCATTCTCACTTTCTTTATCTCAATTATCATATTTTTCTCAGTTTCTGTTTATTTCAACTGTAAATACTTTGGGAATAAGTCGTTAATGACCAAATCTATGGTTTGCTCTTATAAAATTTCTCTATCTTAATTGAGAGTAATTTTCTTTTTATATTATTACCAAGGCAGACAGTACTTTTTAAAACATAGATTGGTCTGCTGAATCAAAATTTCTAGATCACCCCATTTAAATCTTATTTTTGAACTAATTTTAACTAACTTTCAACTAGAAATGATTGTGTTATAAAGGGAAAAAAACGTTCCAGCACAAAAAAAAAAATCAAAGAGACTTCTAAAGAAAGTCTTCATAATAATCTTTGATATTATCTTTCTTATTTTTCTTTAATACAGACCAGAATCCTCTCTTAAGTTAAGTTTTTACTTAAATAAATACAAACATATGATTAGTAATTAATAAAAGGAAAAACAGAAAGGAAAAAAAATAGATTTTGACCACTAATATTTAAGTGTTAACATGTGTTAAAAGATTTTTAAAGTTTAGATAAACTTAACTTATGAGAGAATCCTAATTCTTTTAATTCTTTGATTAACTATTACTTGTATGGTATTAAATAGGAAAATTAACCCTTTAATTTCTTTGTTTTAATTGAATTACTCATTTGATCTTAATATTTTAAAAATTACCAATTATGTCTTTTAGGGGTCAATTGGGTACAACATGCGCCGAGTCTAAGTAAGAGGACTTTGGATGCTAAACTTGCTCAAAAAATTTATGGATTCATTAGCTTAGAGGAAGGCTCGTTGACACAAAACGCAATTTTATTATTATTTTTATCTTGAAATATTTTTTTTTGCTACTATTTTCATTTGTAATACATGACTATTTTTGTCTTTAAATGACTCAATTGATAATTTTTAAAATATTAAAGATGTCATGAGTACTTCAATAAAAGTATAGGGATTAAAATGACAATTTTCTTATTAAATAATTTTTCCAAAGAAAAAAAGAATGGTAAAAAGATACCCATATAACAAAGAACTGACTGCTGAGGTTGAAACTTCTTCGTTGTATTGGCCTCAAATAAATTCTAGAAACACGTACAAGAAACGGGAATTGGTCATCTAACATGATGCTATTTGCAGAAGAATTTTCTTTTTTGCGTCTTTGAAAGAAAAATACACAAGCTTCTCTTAGTTTGTCAAAACAAAAGAACTCTTATGACTCGGTGAAAACGATTCGATAATTTAAAAAATTTCACATCAACAACAAGTTTTGTGCAATTAATGTCATTGCCTAAAGAAGTAGTTAAATGTTTACATCTTCCTTTTAATTTTTCCTTAATGCTTGTTAAAACTTAAACATGCCTATATCTTAGCTTTACTTCACAAGGTTAATTAATTAATACATATATATATTTTGCTTTTTAAAAAAAAAATGAAATCTACTTTCTGTGCTATATTATTTTTATTTTTCGTTGCTATTTGATTTACTAATAAAATTGTTTAGTATGATATAAGAAGTATAAATTTTGAATTTTACAGAGAAAATTTATATGAATAACCGTTTGAGTTACATTTATATATATTTTTTAAATTGTCATTTTAGTTTCTGCTTTATCTTAATTTATTCATTAGGTTTTTTGTAATAACTAATTATACCCTTTTATTAGCATTTTTTATTTTTTTAAAAATGATCATTTACATTTCTAAAAGAATAAAATAAAGTAATTTTTTAAAAACAAATTAAGAATCTAATAAGTAAATTAAGATAAAAGCAAAGACGAAATTAATAAATTTTTATATATTATTTATTTATTTAATTTAATTTAAAAAAAAATTGTGTGCTCAAGAGGATCCCCCCCCCCCCCCCCCCCCCCCCTCAACTCTTTCCATCCATCGAAGTTAAAGAGCTTACTCGGTCACAGCAATAAAAGGGCAGCAGCTTTAGACCTTTATTTGCTTTGGTTCTAAGATTTTTTTTCTTTTCTTTAAAAAAAAAAGTGCTTCTTTCGGAAGCTCCAGCTAGTCAACCCAGCTTTTAAGAAGCTCGTTGCTTTCTCTTTCACAGCTCTCACACACTCGGACAAAGAGAGCAAATTCAATCCATTGGCGCAGAGGTCCAAAATATCGATAAGAATTTTAGCATTTCAGACTTTTAGACATCTCGGTAATGGTAGCCTTCCCGTCTTCTTTCTTTTTTTCTATACATTTTTAAATAAAAAAATATTATTTTAATCTCTAATTTTATAAATAAATATTAATTTAATATTTACTTTTTATATATACTATATTAATTCTTATAAAAATAAAAATAATTATTATTTAAATACAAAATTAATAATAATAAATTACTAAAAAATTCTACTCGAACTAACATTATATATATTTAAAAAAAAATTAAATTAATATATGTTCATAAAATTAAAAATTAAAATAATATTTTTCTGCATTTTAATTTAGAAACAGTCCACGTGACATTATTTTTCTCATTTTCAAATAATTTACTATATTTTCTTTCTTTTTAAAAATATATTTTAATGTGAATGTCTGTACTTTTTTAGTTTTAATGTGAACGTCTTTACTTTTTTAGATTCGAAGATAAAATTTTATTCAACTTTGTTAAAAGAATTTTTATCTTCTAACAGTAAAAATTACACGATCACGTCAACCACAAGAATAATTGGTTGCTGTTACATCAACCACCATGACTTTGCTTTATCTTGGTTTAAATTTTCTTTTCTTTTCTTTTCCATTTGATTGCCAAGAAATGTTGGTGCTTTAGTTTTCTTCTTTCTTGGATTGACTTGGGAACAAAACAACTGCAAAAGTAAATGATAGCAAGCATGGAAATGTTTTACATATTATAAAGTCATGCCCTACCAATTGGGCATCTCAAGAAGATTATGTTTTTTTCCTTCTTGATAAGATATTCCAGAAAAGGTTCCAAAAATAAATATAAACAAACAATGAACTTTACACTTTACATTTATATACATACAGCAGTATTTTAAATTAAATTTTTGTATTTTTTCTAAAAAAAGAAAGAAATTGACAATGATCTAATGATTAGTTCTCTAAAGGGCTCTATGCTGTCAAACATTTTCATAGGTATCATCTTAAATTTGGTATTATTTACGTATAAACTTCTAGTTTAGCTCTAAAATCATTTGTTGAAATTTTTATACCTTCTAATATATTTTATGTTGGTATTTAATATTTTAAAATTTTAAATGTATGTGAAAAATTTTATTCATAAGTAAAAAAGATTAAAAAGACCACATATATAATGAAGATAAATAATTAATTACACAAGACATAAAAAATTTACATGATTCGATAACAAATATCTATATTTATGGTGGATCACGGGATCCTAACTTTTTTATTACTCAGTTCACAAAAAAAATTAGATTATAAAAACCTCTCAGAGACAAGAAATACAATAATAGACAAACTCTTCAAATGGTCTAACAACACTCTCTTACTCATTGAAGCACTTATAGTATTCTCTTTTATGTACCCAGTGCCCTAGAACTACTTAAACTCTCTATTCAGCATTCTCTTACATGCTTTTAATGCTTTTGATGTATGACAATATAAGGAGTTTACAAGATTTATATATGCTACAAAACATCCTTATAAACTTTTTTTTTCTTTTTGGAATATGAATTCACATATTTAATAAACTCAAAATTGACTCAAACAAATTAAGACGACATAAAAATGAACTTTTTTTGAAAGTAGGTGCCTCAGTGCCACCAACCTAGTGTTGAGGCACCAATGCGACCTCGATGGGGCACTGCGGGTCTAAGGCCTAGAAAAATGCCTTAACTTGCACTTTTTCATCCTTCATTGCTTTTGATTCTCTGTTTTCGTCTCTTTCTCGTATGTCTAATACGCACTTATCTATATGTCGACTTTTTATTGGTCTTCAACTTAAAATCAAATTCAAACTCAATTTTTAATCACCAAATTCTAACAAACTCTTTCTTGATTCAAAATCTCTTCAAAAAAATTTTTAGGGTCTATCCATTCCCCTAACTAACTCTCAATTACTCTAGTATTAATACAGTTAATTTTCAGACTTAACTCTTTTTAAGGCTCGTGACTTTGGCTTCCAAATATTTGAATGCATCTCGTCTCGGATAGCCTTTATAATGTAATTGCTAAAGTCACTCTTGAATCAACCACAATACATTGGTAACTGAATTTTATTCCTGTGGCAGTACCTTTACTATAGATCCTCTTTCAACCTCTATCACTCTCGTAAGATAATATCTAATGCTGCCTCTTGGTCTGCATCCCCACAATAATCCATGTTAAGCTACTCGCAGTCTTTTTGTTAAGCATATAACTTTCACTATACTTCTCATCCTTCATTATAGACCCCTTAAACAACTTTAGTATTCTTTTAAAGCTATCAAAGATTCTGCAAGTTCAAGTCATTCTTACGATTGCAGCATCTTCACCCATCTTTGCATTCCTATCTAATTATTCTTCAATCTATGTTTTCAGTCTTACAATTACAGTAATACTGCATTACAAGGCTCTTGATCTTTTCTCTCAATCTTCATCTTTATACTGTGAGTCACTATGGTTGAACAACTTATGGTCTGTAATCTGGCTCTACAACCTATGCTTTGCAATCTGACTTTATAACCTATGCTCTATAATTTGGCTCTATAATTTATACTCTTCAATAGGCCTCAACCGGGCTCTGATACCACTTATTATGAATTAGCATTAGCTCTTAAATCAAATATCATTTAGTTATCAACTTTGTTCTTAGCTTTAATACCACTTGTTGAGGTTTTTATGCGCCCTAGTATCTCATAGGCTGGTATTTAGCACCCCAAAATCCTTAACGCATACGGAAGAATTTACTCACAGTAAAACGATAATAAAAAAATCACACATACAATAGAAATAAACAATCAATCACACAAGGACTAAGAAATTAACGTGGTTCGACAATAAATATCTATGTTCACGGTGGATCACGAGATCCTAACTTATTTATTGCTTAGTTCACAAAGAACACTCAGATCACAAAATTTTTTTACAATAGATAAGAAAAATAATAATAGACGAGCTCTCCAAATTGTCTATCAGCACTCTATTGTATGCTTAGTACACAAGTGCTCGCATAGCATTCTCTTTTATGAACTCAACGCCCTAGAGCTGCTTAAGCTTTCTACTCGGCACTCTTTTATATGCCTTTGATGCTTTTAATGCATAAAAATCTAAAGAGTGCCGAGTAGAAAGCTTAGGCAGCTCTAGGGCGTTGAGTTCGTAAAAAAGAATGCTATACGAGCACTTGAGTACTAAAATCTAATTTCTTGTTAGAATAGGAGTCTCCGTGTTTAAGGAATTCAAAATCAACTTAAACAAATTTAGACGACTCAAAAATAAACTTTTTCGAAAATGGACGCCCCAGTGGCACCAAGGCCTAGAATAGGTCATGTCTTGCATTTTCTCACCCTTTTTCGTTTTTGACTATTCATTTTCATCCATTTTTCGTACGTCCAATACGTACAACTGAATCAACATAAGAGTAATGTGATTTCTATAGTCACTTTTGACTCCACCACAATACCTTAATAGTTGAATCTTATTCCTGCTAGCAATACTCTTGTCATACATTCTCTTTTGACCCATATCACTCTAGTGAGATAATCTCAAATGCTACATCTTGGTCTATATCTCCTCAATAACTCATGTTGAGCCATTCACAACATTCCTATTAAGCATATAGTCTTCATTACGCTTCTCATCCTTCACCATTGACCCCTTAAACATTTTCATTATTCCTTTAAAGTTACCAAGGATTCTATAATATCAAGTCCTCTTTATAAACCAAACCATTGCAGCATATCCACCCATCTTTGCCTTTCTATCTGATTATTTTTGAATCTCTATTCTTAACCCTTTCTTTTATAATCAGAGCCCTATGACACTACTAGGCTCTTGATCTTTTCTCTCATTCTCTTGTCTTTATACTTGTGAGTCACTATGGTTGAACAACTTATACTCTACAATCTAGCTCTACAACATATGCTCTATAATGGACCTCAACCAAGGCTTTAATACAACTTGTTAGGAATTAGCATTTGCTCTTAAATCTAATACTACTTAGGTATCAACTTCTGCCTTAGTTTTGATATTACTTATTAAGGTTTTTTAGCGCCATAATACCTCATAGGTTGGTATTTAGTACCTTGAAACTCTAAACACATGCGAAAGACTTTGCTCATAAGTAAAATGAGAATAAAATGATTACACACATAATAAAGATAAACAATCAATCACACAATGCATAATAAATTTACATTGTTCAATAATAAATTTCTATATCCACGGTAAATTACGAGATTCTAACTTCTTTATTACTCAGTTCACAAAAAACTCTCAGATCACAAAAATTGCGCGCTCCTATGACACTTTCTGTCACGTACTCAGCACTCTAGAGCTTCCTAAGCTCTATAGTTGACATTCTCTTACTTGCTTTTGATGCTTTTGATGCATAGCAATCTAAGGAGTTTATAAGGGTTTATATAAGCCCAAAAACATCCCTATAAATCTTTTTTTTTATAGAATAGGAGTACTAGTGTTTAAGAAACCCAAAACTAATTCAAACAAATTTAGACGACTCAAAAATAGACTTTCCAAAAGTAGTTACTGCGGTGCCAATGCAACCTCAATGTAGTGTTATAACGCCAAGGCCTAGAAGATGTTTTGTCTTGTATTTTCTCCCCCTTCTTCGCTTTTGTCATTCTGTTTTTGTCCATTTTTCATAAGTCTAATGTGCACTAGCTTACGTGTCGTTTCCTTATTAATTTTTTATTCAAAATTAAACGTAAACTTATTTTTTAATTATTAAATTCTAACACACTTGATAAACCAAATGGAAAGTGAAAGTTAAATATGAAGAAAAATAGAAAAATTATCCACCTTATTAACAAAATTAGATGTGATCATTAGACTTATCTTATATCTGAGCTCTATACTGCAAAATAATTAATATTCTATTATAAGATAGAATCTGAACATATTGGAATACCATAAACTCAAGAACTTAACTAATAGGATAAGGTCTCAAAAATATTATATAAATTTTAACGGAAAGAAATTCATGTGACTCGTTTGAAAAATTGAAATTGAGAACTACTTTTCAAATTTTGGGAAGGACTCCAAAATATGAACACAATAAATTAATAACCCACTACGAAATCGTCATGTGGGGTTAGCTCCTAGTTATTGCTGGGGTGCCATTTAAAGTGATAAATCGAGTCGTCATTCACTGTTCTGCCACATGAAATTTAATTTTCTGTTTTCTCTTTATGGGTATTTAAAATGTGTAAAATCAAAGCCATTGGAATCGTCGGCATAACAGAGAGACAAAACTGGGACATGCAATTAAGAGAACTTGGAAGAGACTGCACATACTTACTGTTGATTGTTTTGTTGACTCAACACGTTTCTCTTACTCATCACTGTGCTTTTATATGATGAAATGGCAGACATTGATTTGAACTGTGTCCTTGGAGGATTCAATTTTTATTTAAAAATAATATATATTTCAGTGTGCTCATCTTATCGTGTTCCTAGAGCATTTTTCTTCTTGTTTTCTTTTTTATAATTTTTTTCTTCAAATAATTATCTGAATTGGATGAGCAATCACAACAAACCCGATAACCAAGTATCCTGGGCTTACTATGAGGCCCAATGGAAAAAGAGAGGGAAGTTTGTGAAGATAGATCACAAGCAGAAGCAAAGAGAGCAAGGCAACAACTCGAAGCAACAGCCAAGAAGCACAATTTTTCACTTCAACCAACCGGGAATTGGGTGCCATGTTGATCGACTTCACCGCTGTCCCACAACTAGCCTTGAAAGGATGTTTAAATCAAATTTTGAACGAAATTATGTAACCCATAAATATTCCTTTTCCTTGTTCATAATGAATGACCTTGTTGATTATGAACAAGTCTGTCTAAGGTATTTTTTTTGACACGTATCTCGGCTCACCTTCCTATGGGTATTTTATAAATAATGTAATATTTTTAATTTTTAAACACGAAATTTTGATATGAAGGATCCTATTTAAGGCAACAACAAAGCATAAATTAGACAAACTATCCTCTATTTATAGGAGTGAGAGGGATATCAAGACAAACTTGTAAGAACATTTTTACTTCTTGCCGATACTTTCATTATAAACATAGATTAAACGCGTTATACAAGATAAAATTACAAAGAATAAAGTTTTTTAAAACACTTAGAAGGATAAAGATAAGATTACACATGATAAAATTTTACGTGCTAGTGCAAAATAAGAATAAGATGATTCTTTGAATTGATTGTGACTTTTCTAAGTCAAAATTAGGACTTTCCACCTTAGCTAAATAAAAGATAACTTGCGTTTTTAAATTGGAGGCAAGATTTGAAGTTATGAGTGCATTTTTCTTATATTTAAGAGTAGAAAATTATTCTTCTAACACTTTTAAAATTGAGAAACTTTTTACCGTGTTATTATTGTAGCACTATAAAAAAAAATCGTAATGACCAAAAAAAAATTCTGACTTTAACCAGATTAATGATGTAAATAGAAGTCGATATTAAAATGAGACTTTATTTATTGTTTCTCAATTTATATTGATAAAATGTTTCAAAGTTTCAATCATGTTGGGTAGAGTTTCGTCAGGTTAGCAAATAGATAAGTGAAAAATCATTCAAAGCTTAAGACAACGAAAGCAATATTATATTTATATAGCCGCAGAGATAAAGGTGAATGAGAAGCCGTAAACGGAACTGCATTTTTAATTGATGACGCATATCCATTTCAGATGGAATACACGTTATCATTATTTTCATTAAACATTTTATTTTATAAATATTCTACATGTATGAGGAAGGAGGATAGGAATCTCTGACCACCCCCTGAGGTCGGGGGGATGCATTACAAGGAGGAGGGTGCACTAGAAGGGGGGGCTGTTGCCAAATTGGCCAGCCCCATGTGCTTATTTTCATTAAACATTACCCATTTAACAATATATTAATTGAAATTACATTAAATCAAAATGTCACTTATCATTGATGTGCATTTTGCATATGCATTACATGCATGCACTTGACTTTAACTAAACTTTGTTCCTGTGGCATGCCATTTTCAATGGAATAGGAGGATCAGAGAAAGCCCCACTTGAGATTTGATCGAACACAAACTTATTGGCAGCTTCAGTGTAGTGAATTCCATCCCAATTAACCCGAACGGAGGGACGATCACAGGAACCCACGATTATTTGGGTGCCATTAACGGTAACTGTTTGCGCACATTCAGTAGCACTGTTGTAGTTGTACTTGCCACCATAGCCGCAGCAAGCTACTAAAGGAAGCTCAAATCCTGCAGTATATTAAGCAAAGGCAATAACATAAAACATGAATATTAACAAATAGAGATGTAACCTGATATATTAAACTTGTAAGGATTTTTACACATTTTAACCAAATTTCTCTCGGGCTTACCATATTTTTCCGGTTCCTTAAATAAGGAGTACTTGATGGAGTAGACATCTACATATGTAAATGCAGCAGAAGGAAGATCTTTCCTGAGTTGAACTACAGCCTCCTTCAACTTGAGATTAAAATTCTGAGCTACTTCATTGTAAGGCTTTGCGCAACCGGCAGAGTCCTTCGTGGCTGAGGGAAAATTGACAAAAATATAAGGCAAGCAGCCAATTGGTCCAGTGTTGTGGATCCAAAATGAACGTGCTCCCAAGTTGTAAATACTCTGCATCAACACAACTTCGAAATGTTATATATAAAGATTCATTGATATAGTTGATGTAATTAAATCACCATGCTCGGTTTACCAGCGCCAAATTAATCTGAAAATCACCTTAATATTTGCTGAGAACCTGTTGATTATATCAGGGACAGATGCATTAACTTCCTCTACAGACATGTTAGCAAAAAACCCAGCACCAAGATCATTCTGACCAATATCAGTAGTGTATAAAGCTTTCGAAAAATATTCCTCCTTGGGCATTAAACTTGCATAGATTCCTCCTACAAAAATGTCAAAGGCCTAAATATGTAAAAAAAAATCGTAACATAAAAAAAATGCAATTTTCATGTTAAGGGTCGTGCAATTAGATTAACCTCGTTGTCTAATCATCTGTGATCTTGATTTGAATTGATTGAATTGTTCAAACTGCACATCCAAGTAGAAAGGACTGAATCCACCGCCGGGTATGATTCTAGTTGGTAATCTAATAGTTGATGCTGCTGTGGCATAATTTGAACCATGAGTGAAGTTGGTTCCAAGCGAATCAAGGTATGCACTGAGATACGGTAGACCGAAGCTCTCAGCTGAAAATTCCACAATTTCTTCAAACAGTTAAATTGTTGAAAGACCAAATCTTCTATTTTTTAGCAGAGGCTTAGCAAATCAAAAGAAGAATGAAACCAAGAAGGGAATAACTTTAGTTAATTAATTTTCTTTTTCCTTGGTATTTTCATCCAAGTGTCTATCAAGATCTTACCTGTAGTAGTTTATTATATAACACAGTTCGAACTCATGCTCAGAACAATATTTACTCCCGAGATTTGGAGAAATATACTCCATCTTGCGCAGAGGACTCAAACATATTCCCCCAAATCAACTTTTTGAATTGATGGTTAAGGTATCTCACCTTTACTAAAACTCCATGATAAAATTATCAATAAATAAATACAATCCACTATGCTGATAAAAAAGTTTTCTTTTTCTTTTGAGAAAGATTAAATTTCAGTAAGACGAACGCGAAAGTTACAATAAAGAAATAACATCAGTAGGAATTTCCTCCAACCAAATAAAGGCTTTTGAATGGTTTTAGAAACGCTGCGAAGACTCTTCCATGTTCACTGAGCTAAACCATGCTAAATTGAGGACTGCTAGTGGACCCTACAGCCTTTATTAGATAAGAGGTGGTTCCATTGAGCCTAACCTTAACCTTCTAGTCTTTTCATTTTTATATTATATATTCACATAGAGGGTACTTTGGGAAAACTATACATGGCAAAAATTTGTGTCCATGGAACTCCACGGGCCTACCCGCTCGTCCGGCTATTCATTCTTATCCTAAAATGTCTTTAGTAAAACAAGATACAGTGGCCATTCAACTTTGGCTCTTCCATTGCACTGGAATTAATTTTCATTTAACCAATTGAAAGAACTGTATCTGTAACACTTACAACGAATGCTTAACAGTGGCTTTTTAACTGATTGGTATGATTGATATCTACATAGCGCGGCAGAAAATTAAAATAATGGAAATAAGGCTGAAAATGAAGTTGCCAGAAAATGATCATACCAATGAAGTCAATGATAAGCCGACCATCGGAGAACCTCCCCGCTGGCATGTGGAAGTAAGTCTCGCCATAAGGGCTATTAGGTTGATCAAAAGCAGCAGCCAGTCCACCCGTATCCGAATTCGAGTCACCGAAGTTAAATATTGCCGGAAAATCACAGGCTTCCAAAGCAAAGGCGGGGCTGAATTCTGTGGCACATGAAGATAAAAGAAGCACACACAAGGGAAAAAGAGAGACGGGATATTTGACTTTGATCATGATACTGATCTTCATGTTGGAAGATATGTTTTACTTGAGAATCTAAGAGAAAAAGTATGGTTTATATAGTTTAGAAAAGTATACTTTTCTCTCTGAAGTACAAGACATTGATGATCACTGCATCATAAAGTGGGAAGAGTCAAGTCTTTGTGCAGTTTGAAACGTGGAACAATTTGGCTTTGAATTGTAAACAAAAAGAAACTTTTGGTAAGGGAAAAGATTTTGTATTTTTTTACTTAACGTAATGTCTTTGATTTGTAAAAACAAGGACAAAATGAGCATCAAGACTTCGTGATGGAATGCAAGTGATTTTATCTGATAATTGATCTTCTTTGGAGACTTCATTAATTAAAACTTCGATGAATTTGTGATTTCATGTTAACTATACAAGACCAAGGTGATTAGGTGAATCTTAAACCGTGGAATTATAATTTTATATATGTTAACAATGATTCTCGGTTATTAGTTGGTACTTGGTTAAAAAATAAATTTCTACTTTTGGAAACGGTTTGTCAATTTGAACTCCGCTGTACCTCTTGAGCTTTTTGCGTCATCTGAGATTTACTATTGTAATCATCAAAATAGATTAAGACTGTGCTGACGATTATCTCTAGTAAAACTCTCTAATACTTAAGTTAGAATTCGAATTAATAGAAAAATGTTCCGGCAAAAAATATGTGCTTTTAATTGGATAATTTTCTTTAGAGTTTTTTCTATCATGAGTGTTTTTTCTTGCTTTTTTTTTTCTTCTAAATCTAGCATTTGTCCCTGTGCACAAACTTAAACTCTCTCTTTAATACGCTTTCTTGGGGTGGTTATTCCACGTTGATGTTTATGATCATGTGCATAGCCCAACATTTCAAGGATTGCAGGCTAGCTGCTGTGTGTCCGCATTTGTGGGGAGCGTAGGTGATATATTCTTCCTTACCCAGACTTCTCAGGACCATAAGCTTATTGGTGCTATTTCTATGTTTTTTACGTGTCATGAGTTATCCTCGAATTAAGAATGATTTTAAGCCAATGATGATCCTTAAACTCGTCAATCGACTTCTCCCCTTCACCAGAGGACTTTAATCCACATAAGTGGTGTCATCAGGTTCTAACTTTAGAGGACTCAAAGTCCATAGGTTATCATGGGTTAAGCTTAGTGTCACGCTCCAAGTGTTCTCAAGTATTTTCTCGAGCACTTGGTGCGCGATTAGGTCTACTGGAGGCCTCTTGGACCATGGAGCGCTACGTGGATCGGAGCTTCTAGAAGGCCCGCTGGTTAGGATGGAGAACCGGGCTTGGCCCGCAACTTATTAAGGAAGTTAACCCTAGTTAGACTTCCATAATAGGTAAGAGAGCATCTAGGAATATTTTAAGGAATATTATCTCATCTTGTATATACACCATTAGATCAAATAGATCTCAGCCATTGATTGTATAGGGCTGCAACTATAAAAGGGGGAGACCCTCACTTGTATTTTTCATCTCATAGCTTGTTTTCTCTTCAGCAATATAGAGAGCATTCGTGCAAACACTTGGTGTGCTTCTTTTCTCTTCTCTTTGTGTGGTTTTCTAGGCTGCTTAGCACGCAACGCGTCTAAGGTCGCACGGTCTCGAAAACAGTCCGTGACAGTTGGTATCAGAGCAGGTTCAGTTCAGAGATGGAGAAAGACGGCGCACCATCAGATTTGACTAAAGAGAGGGGTCGGAACCCCAAAGCTAAGAAGCACGGCGTGGAGTCTCGCAAGAAATCAGCAGATCCAGGTCAGGATGTGGGGGGTATGGTGAGAGCACTCAACGGCGCTGTCGGGAAGGCGGCAGATCGCCTTGGAGAGCTGGAGCAGCAAGTAGAGAAGATCGAGGGGGGCCTCGACGCTCAAGGAGACGAGCTGCGCACCCTCATCAGCACATCCATCGAGGCTTAGATCGATAAGCAGCAGGACTGGATTAAAGCTTTTCAGGAGAGCGTCCTAACCACAATGGACAGTATTCAGGCCCAAGTAGGGGAGCTACACCGCGAGGTCGAATCTGTCAAAGAGGATGTGGTGCTGTGCAAGCGGGCGGTGGCGAATGGGTCTGTCGCCGCTCAAGTGACGGTGTCTACACCGAGAGTCGATGCTCCTAAGCCCAAGGAGTTCAGCGGGAAGCAGAACGCCAAGGAGCTCGACAATTACTTCTGGCAGATGGAGAGATACTTCGACGCCCTAGGCGTACGGGACGAGGATAAGGTAAACACCGCGACCCTATATCTCTCTGATCATGCAATTCTGTGGTGGCGTAGGAAGAGCGAGGAGATTCGCAAGGGTACCTGCACCATCAATACCTGGACAGAGTTGCAGCAGGAGCTGAAATGCCAATTTTATCCGGAGAATGTGGCGCACGACGCTAGAAAGCGTCTAAAGGAGTTGAGACAGAACAAGTCGATTGGCGAGTACGTTGAGGAGTACTCTCTGCTGATGCTGCAGATCCCCAATATGAGTGAAGAAGACTTGCTGTTCAACTTCCTTGATGAGTTACAGACATGGGCGTCCAATGAGCTGAGGAGGCGTGGAGTGCAGAACATATCCGACGCCCTCACATTGGCGGAAACGCTCACTGATTACCGCAAGGGTGATGCGGGGAAGTCCAAGAATTCGAAGCCCAATCACAGCAAAGGTGGGGGAACCAGGGAGTCTCATCCTCCGCAGGATAAGGAGGGGAAAGGTAAACTGCCCACAGGGAGAGAGCAGAAGCGCAATGGCGGGAGAAAGCCGAGATCTAGCTGCTTCCTTTGCGACGGGGATCATTGGGTGAAGGACTGTCCAAAGAAGAAGGCTATCAACGCAATGTTGGAGACTCAGCAAGCGGGTGAACAGAGACAATTGGGATGTCTCCAGTTACTCAATGCCCTCAATGCCAAGCGGGCAGCCCGCGCGCCAGCAGGAAAGGCGCTGATGTACGTTGAAGCCTACATTAACGGGAAGAGGACGCAAGCACTAGTAGATACTGGAGCTACGCACAACTTTATGAAGTATGCGGAAGCAGTACGCTTGGGCCTCAGAGTGGAGAAGGGGATTGACTACCTCAAGACTGTGAACGCCGCAATCAAGCCACTAGACGGGGTCATTCGTGGAGTTGAAATAAGCCTCGGAAAATAGAGCGGTAAGGTAAACTTTTTGGTAGCCCCTCTCGATGATTTTGATGCTGCTCTTGGTATGGATTTTCTGCGGCAGTTTAATGTGGTGCCACTTCTCCGACACAACTATGTATGCATCTTGGAGGGAGGACCATGCATGGTGCCGACAGTAAACAAGCCGACAGGTGGGCAATCCAAGCCCAACGCCCACACTACTCTCATGTCCGCCATGCAACTGAAGAAAGGAGCTAAGTGGGGAGAAGAGACATACCTCGCCACAATATGGGAGGCAGATGATGAGGCGTACGGGGGCGAAGAGGAACTGCCAGCAGAGATCAAGAAAGTGCTCAAACAGCACCAGGACGTGATGCCAGCAGCGCTACCACAGAAATTACCACCAAGACGAGCAATTGATCACGAGATTGAGCTGGAACCAGGGGCGAAACCTCCAGCCAAAGCCCCATACAGAATGTCTCTACCAGAACTAGCAGAGTTGCAGAAGCAGCTCAAGGAGTTGCTGGATGCAGGGTTTATCCAGCCATCGAAGGCACCTTACGGCGCGCCCGTGCTTTTTCAGCTCAAGCACGATGGATCATTGCGGTTATGCATAGACTACCGAGCGCTGAACAAGGTCACTGTCAAAAATAGGTATCCCATTCCTTTAATTGCTGACTTGTTTGATCAGTTGGGGCAGGCAAAGTATTTCTCAAAGCTGGATTTACGGTCAGGTTACCATCAGGTGCGGATAGCCGAGGGCGATGAGCTGAAAACCACCTGTGTGACGCGTTATGGGGCCTTTGAGTTTTTGGTCATGCCGTTTGGCCTCACCAACGCGCCAGCCACTTTCTGCACACTAATGAACAATATACTCCAGCCCTTTCTTGACAAGTTCGTCGTCGTGTACTTAGACGACATCGTCATCTACAGCAACACTCTCGAAGAGCACGTGGAACACTTGAAATCTGTCTTGAAGGTGCTCCGTGAGAATGAGCTGTATGTGAAGAGGGAGAAGTGCTCATTTGCCAAGCCGAAGGTAGGCTTTTTGGGTCACAAGATCAAAGAGGGCAGGTTGATGATGGACAGGGCGAAGATTCGCGCCATTGTGGACTGGGAGGCACCCACGAAAGTTACTGAGCTACGGTCTTTCCTTGGGTTGGTTAACTATTATCGCAGGTTTATCAAGAGCTACTCCACCACTGCAGCACCCCTTACCGACCTGCTAAAGAAGACTAAGGCGTGGGAGTGGAGTAAGGAGTGCCAAGGGGCTTTTGATCAACTAAAGGCAGCAGTGATCGAAGAACCAGTCTTAGCATTACCGAATCACCTGTTACCGTATGAGGTACATACTGATGCATCTGATTTTGCTATTGGTGGTGTATTAATGCAACAGAACCATCCGATCGCATATGAGAACCGGAAGCTCAATGAGACGGAGAGACGCTATACGGTGCAGGAAAAGGAGATGACGGGGGTCATCCATTGTCTGCGCACTTGGCGACATTATCTGCTTGGGGCAAGGTTCGTAGTGATGACGGACAACATAGCAACGAGTTACTTCCAAAGTCAGAAGAAACTCAGCCCGAAGCAAGCTAGGTGGCAGGACTTTCTGGCGGAGTTCGATTACGAGCTCGAGTACAAACCGGGAAAGGTGAACGTGGTGGCGAACGCCTTAAGCCGGAAGGCCGAATTAGCAGCTATTAGCAAGCTGGAAGGTGATTTGCTCGGCCTATTTTATGAGGGAATGAAGCATGATTCCGCAGCCACACAGCTCGCCACTCAAGCACAAGAGGGAAAAACTCAGCGATTTTGGGTAGAAGATGGGCTTCTCTACACAAAGGGACGCCGGGTTTATGTGCCAAAGTGGGAGAACCTGCGGCGTAACCTTATTAGAGAGTGTCACGATACAAAATGGGCAGGACATCCAGGCCAGCGGCGCACACGCGCCCTATTGGAAACAGTTTACTACTGGCCACACATGCGGGAGGAGATAGAACAGTTTGTCAAGACTTGTCTTGTGTGCCAACAGGACAAGATTGAGCAGCGGAGTCCCGCAGGGCTACTGGAGCCACTGCCCATACCGAAGAGACCTTGGGAAAGCATCTCTATGGATTTCATTGTAGCCTTACCGAAGTCCGAGGGGTGTGGAACTATCATTGTGGTGATAGATCGGTTTTCCAAGTATGCGACTTTCATACCAGCGCCCAAAGAGTGTAATGCGGAAGAGACAGCCAAACTTTTCTTCAAGCACGTCGTCAAGTACTGGGGGTTGCCGATCGTGATAGTCAGCGATCGTGATACGAGGTTTACGGGGAGATTCTGGACTGGATTGTTCAATCTCATGGGATCGGAGCTTCGCTTTTCCACCAGCTTTCACCCACAAATGGATGGGCAGACCGAGAGGGTGAATGCATTACTGGAGCTGTATTTGCGGCACTTTGTGGGCATAAATCAGCAGGATTGGGTCAAGTTACTCGATGTGGCACAGTTCTCGTATAACTTGCAGAGGAGTGAATCGACGAACCAGAGCCCATTCGAGTTAGCTACTGGCCAGCAGCCTCTCACGCCGCATGCGCTCGTGTCCAGCGACACTGGGAAGAGTCCAGCAGCCTACAAAGCTGCGAAGTCCTGGCAGGAACAATCGGACAAGGCGCGAGTGTGTCTGGACAAGGCGACGAAACGGATGAAGAAATGGGCTGACGGTAAGCGAAGACATGTTGAGTACAGCGTGGGGGATTTAGTGACGGTGAAAATACTTCCGACGCAGCACAAGTCTACGCGCCCACTTCACAAGGGTCTTGTTCGAAAATATGAGGGGTCATTTCCTATTTCCAAGAGGGTCGACAATATCTTGTACAAGGTGGAGCTGCCTTCGAGACTTCGGCTACATCCGGTGTTTCACGCAAGCTGCCTAAAGCCATACTATGGTGATGCGGAGGACACGAAACGTGGGCCACAAACCAGGGCACCATTGGGAGTTTCCACATCTTACGACAAGGAGACTGAACTTATCCTTGATGTGAGGACAGTGCGGAAGAAGAACTGCCGTCCAAGTCGTGAGTATCTCGTCAAGTGGAAAGGATTGCCCGACAGCGAAGCAAGCTGGTGACGAGGGCGTCGCGTGAATTTGGTGGGGGAGAATGTTACGCCCCAAGTGCTCTCAAGCATTTCCTCGAGCACTTGGTGCGCGACTAGGCCTGCTGGAGGCCTCTTGGACCATGGAGCGCTACGTGGACCGGAGCTTCTAGAAGGCCCGCTGGTTAGGATGGAGAACCAGGCTTGGCCCGCAACTTATTAAGGAAGTTAACCCTAGTTAGACTTCCATAATAGGTAGGAGAGCATCTAGGAATATTCTAAGGAATATTATCCCATCTTGTATATACACCGTTAGATCAAATAGATCTCAGCCATTGATTGTATAGGGCTGCAACTATAAAAGGGGGAGACCCTCACTTGTATTTTTCATCTCATAGCTTGTTTTTTCTTCAGCAATATAGAGAGCATTCGTGCAAACACTTAGTGTGCTTCTTTTCTCTTCTCTTTGTGTGGTTTTCTAGGCTGCTTAGCACGCAACGCGTCTAAGGCCGCACGGTCTCGAAAACAGTCCGTGACACTAGGCATTCTTTTAGGCTTGATCCTGATGGTGGTTATGGGTCTAGCGTAAGTTTTTGAGCTTTGGCAGGTTGAACTCGAGAATGCAAGGGGAACAACATATATATAGAGTTTTATTTGAGTGATCAACATTGTTTATTATATAATAAGTAATTAGACACGTAATAAAATATTATAACACATTATAAATAATATTAAAATTATGAATGAACCAAACAATGTCACATGATAGGGTGAGTTGCGTCGCTCACTATATCTATGTGAGGTAAGATTTGCACCACCTCTATTTTTAAATAATTTTTAATTATTAGATCACTTTTTATGTAATGATAAATATTAAATTTGAAGTGAAATTATTATATTTTTTAAAAGTTATTTAACTATTAGTGGATCCATAATAATAATAATAATATCTTATCTTTTATCATTTATTTCTCTTTCTTATCTCGTCCAACTTATTTTTATCTTTTATATTAATATTTTTCTCCTTTATTATGTACAAATATCATATTTAACTTATTTTAACAATTCACTTTTTTTATAAAAAAAATTAAATTTATAAATTTTATAGATTATATATGAATCATTTTTTAAATTATTCTCTATTTTTTAAAATATATTTGAATTTATAAATTAAAACTATACCAAGTGAAATTTGGACCTTTTTTTCAAAAAGAAATTAAGAACAAATTAAAAAATTAAAGAGAATTAAAATTGAAAAAGGAAACTAGTTAGAATCGTTATTTTTCTATTAGGTGTGAAGAGAATTATTAATGCTAATTGGGTATTTATAGTTATAATGAGAAATTAAATGTGGGAAAATAGTGATAACTAATGGGCTTTACGTGTTGGTTTAGTAAAAGAGATGCGATTTAGAGTAAAATAAAAATTAAAAAAAAAATGTATTGTATTTTGTATCTTTAGAACTAAAAAAATTAAGTAAAGCACCTTGAAGTTGTCTAAATTTAAAGTTTGAAGTTGTCTTTTTTTCTTTGACTCCCTCCATGGTTTTTATTTTGCAAAATATGATTGGTTCAACAATATGGAAGTCCTTATTTTTTCATTCAAGTAAGGATATAGTTTGGCCATTTATATATATTTATATATATAATCCTTAACCCTTATTACAATAATTAAAATACTACTTTGTGTTAAGAACACTTACATTGTGATGGTTAAAATTAATTTAATGTAAAAAAAAAATTAAACACATTTAAAAAAATAGGGAATAATTTTAAAAAAGGTCGCATATAATCTATAAAATTTATAAATTTAATTTACAAAATAAAAATAAACTTGTTAAAATTAGTTAAATATGATATTTGTACATAATAAGAGAAGAAAGCATTAATATTAGAAGGAAAAAAAAGGTTGATGAGATAAGAAAGAGAAATAAAAGAGAGAGAAGACATTATTATTATTATTATTATTATGGGTCTACTAATAATTAAATAAATCTTAAAAATATAATAATTACATCTCAACTTTAATTTTAACTATTGAATAAAAATAATTTGATGATTATAAACTTGTATCAAAAGTTGTGTAAACATTCTGCCTCTATATATGTGTGTGTGTGTGTGTTGGAGTTAGTGTTTATGTGTTATTTCAATTTTGTATAAAGATTAATTATTTAATATTTATATAATAAATATTTTATATAAAATCATTAAAATTATTTATATAGTACCAAGTTTGTTATTTTTCAGACGTTATAAATCTAAAACAGTTTAGTTCAGTACTAAAAGTTAGCATTTTAAGAGTTAGAACTTTATCTGAAATAGGGACAAAGACCTAAGAATATATTAATAATGAAATAGTTGAAATGAGTTGCAAATGGTGTTAAGAAATGTCATTATGCAGTATATTCTCGAAAATATCATTCATATTTTATGATTGTCGACACGAGTCGATTGGTATTTCTTTTAGATTAGTGTGTGTCTATATCTAAATTATCTAGACGATTAGTCTTTGCAGACCATGGGCTTAACGAAAGCTCATATAGGCATGCAGGTATGCAATGAGGACTGGGTATTGAACAGACTCACAAGAACCTTTAATATATATCTTATAGAGTCATCAATAAAGAGTCTTCTTGAGTTGAGTAGTATTCGTGGTCCTTTGACTTAAGCATTATGATGGGTTTGTGAATAATCTATCATACTTTGATTCCACGTATATCAAAGACCTTTCATGGTCTAACTCTAAGGTGTCATTGGATATGGTCCAATACTTATAATGTTCAGTGAACGTAGATATGAGATCCGTCAGCTCATATGGGTGAGTTGTATATTTTGATACTCCGAGATTATATTTTAAAAAATTTTATGGCAACAAGCATAAACCTCGAAAAAGAGCTTTCCGTAGGGTTAAATAATATCGCAAAAGAATTTACAAATATTATTTACGAAAATATAAATTTAGAGATAAGTTCACAGCCGAGTATATGGAGATCTGACATATATATCTCTGCTCTTTTAGGATATAAGTGATGGAATGATTATAGATATGAACTTATAAAAGAGTTTTGTAAAATAAACGAATATAAACCTAGGGAGTCTTACAATATGAAATGTACTCGCTAAGTACTGAAGTAGTGGTTTGAGTTAAACTATTTTATCAAAAAATTTCAGAATGCATGATTTTTCAAAAAATATATATGTCAAGGTTTAAGTATTAAACCTATATTTTATTAGTTAAAGTAGTTAACTGATAAAAATATAAGACATAGCAAATGCATGTGATGCATGTGTGACACATGTCATATGCATAGTTTTAATAGGTGACAAGTAGCAAATGAAATAGAAAACTTGTCTTTATGCATGAGATGCATGAAGGACAAGTGTTAAGTATTTATTGGCCATATATGATCTACTTTGCAAATGTTGCTAAAGTGTCTCCATTTTTTTATATATATAAAGAAATACTTTGAAATTATTTCAAATAAGTCATTGTCTTCATTTTGGCTATTTAAGAGAAAGTTCAAAGTGTTGAACTAGTTTTGTTTTTTTTTAAAAATCTTGTTAGAAATTTAAAAACAAAGTTATCATTCGAGTATTTCAATTCCACTGATATTCAAGTCTAAAATTGCTCAATGAATCGCTTCCATATGAGCTCTGAATTTAGAATTCTTCACCGAAGTTTTTTAAGGGTAATTTCTTAACTTGTTACTATAATTGATTTAATTATGTGTGTATTTGTTAATTAATCAAATGTTATTCCACTGTGCAAATGTGTATTGGACATGTTGTTAGGATTTGTACTTATGTGTCATTCCATTCTTGTATAAATATTTATTTTTGTAATTTTATACAATATTTTTTTTAAATCATTAATTATATTTATTAAATGGTACAATACTTATAATACTACAGATATTATATGATCTGAAGAAATTCAGATCGAGTCAAAAGGAGTTTAAATCAGCGTTAAGAGTTAGCATTGTTGAGAATTATAAATGCTAAAGAGTTAGCAGGTTATAATAATCAGCGAAATCTAAAGAGTTAGAACATTGTCTGTAACAGGATAAAGACATGAGAGTACACTAGTAATAACATAGTTGTAAAGAGTTACAATAGGTGTTAAGAAATATTATTACACAAGTCTATTCTTAAATATAATATTCCTAGTCTAATCCATCGATGCGAGTTTATCTGTGAAACTCTTTATTATAGATCAGTGTATGATTATATTTAGATGATTATTCTTAGCTAACAATGGGTTTACCGGAAACTCGTATGGCATATGGGTATTTAGTGAGAATTGAATACTGAATAGGCTCAACGAGGACCCCAATAGACATACCATGAAGCTGTCAATGGTAGGTCTTATCAAATTGAGTAGTGTACGTAGTCCTTTAACCTGAGCACCACGGTGGGCTTGTGAGTGATCCATTATACTTTGGTTCTACATATGTCAAAGACCTTTTATGGTTTGATCGTTATGTGTCGCTAGATATGGTTCAATGCTCATGAAATTCAGTGTACGCAGATATAGAATCTGTCAGCTCACATAGGTGAGTTGTATGTCCAGATGCTCTGAGATTGTGTCTCAGAACATCTTATGGTCATAAATAATCAACCCAAGAAATGAGTTTTCCAAATGATCAAACAATATTGTAAAAGTATTTGCATATATATTATTTTTCAAAATATATGCCTAGAGATAAGTTCACAGATGAGCATGTGGAAATTTAAAAATATTGATCTATATCCTTGCTCCTCAAGGATATAGATGTGGAAGAATTATACATATACACTATGACCTCAACTTGTATGATCTATTGCGCTGATTTGTAATATCTGTAATATGTGCGTGGGACATCGATCACGAACTCATAGAATAGTTCTATTTGATAAATCAGGCATGAAC
Source organism: Ailanthus altissimus (assembly GCA_946807835.1). Lineage (NCBI taxonomy): Eukaryota > Viridiplantae > Streptophyta > Magnoliopsida > Sapindales > Simaroubaceae > Ailanthus > Ailanthus altissimus. The sequence goes on along the minus strand of OX327699.1, from coordinate 13,359,263 downwards.
CTAAAGAGTCTCATAATATGAAGTGTACTCGTTGTGCACAGCGTACCGGATTGAATAGTACAATCCAATAAATTTCAGGGGATCAAACATTTGAAAGTATCTCTCAAGTTGTACATATGTCATGACTTAACTGTTAAGTGCATAAATTAGTTAACAACAGTTGTTAACTAATGAAATGATGACACGTGGCACATTATATGCCGTGTAATGTCTCTGAAATAATTATATCAATTAAAAAGAGCAAAAGTTGTTCAATTTTGTTAATTGAAAATACATTCGGCACATGTCTAATTATTTATTAGATTTGATTTAATAAACATTAAAATTGAATAGAGACATATTAAGAATGGCTATGTCTTACAAGTGGGGTTGGATATTACTTGTAAAATGAGAAAATTGTTTCTTCACTTTTTTTGCTTTCATCCGGTCATATTACTTAAAGTATGGTAAACACATATTTTGCAATATATTTAATTTGATTAAAGAATTGAAAAACAAAGGTATGTACATGCAATATATGAGGCCAAATTCAAATGTTTTTTTAATGAGAAATTGTTTCTTATTTGGATGGATTCTCAGCTAAATGCATTTTTTTCCTTTTTGCTCACATATTTCTTCTCTTTAGTTTGTTTTAATAAGGATAAAAAAAACCTTATGGGCAATGAAGATGGAAACCATACCATGTGGATCCGTACAATTGAAAAAGCAAATGATTGCTTATAAAATAAATCAATTTGTCTTCATTTTAGAGGTGGATGGTTCGGCCACTAAAGGTGAGAGAGAAATAAAAGTTATTTTGTTGAGTTCAAAGTGTTTTGAAAATAAAATCTTCTTCATTCTCTTTATTTGACCGACCATGGAAGCAAAGGGAACTTGTTTCTATTACTTCAAGTGTTAAATAATTTAGAGCAACTTCATTGCTTAAACAAAAATAGCTTAAGTGTTAAGCTTTTAGTTTAAGAGTTAAAGTAAGATTTAACTATTAAACCATTTGCTGAAAGAGGCTGTCATTCAAGACCATCTAAGCCCACTGAGTTGGGTGCTAAAAATACGAACAAGTTTGTTTTAAGGTGGGGACTCTGGCTCAACAAAGAATAAAAGGCTTGTAAGGTAATTCTCAACAAAACTTTGTTATTTAAATTGTGAGATAATTTGAAAGACTTATTGTGTTTATCATTTAGGAAATTAGATTTTTGGACTTCCATTGCGCACAAATATGTCTATGATGCATATTTTTGTAATGATGAACACAAATCCACATGTATGCACCATGGGATAATCAACTCTCACAAAATGTTATCAAAGCAATTTGAGTAAATTTTGATGTAAATGAGTGTTAAAATTGTTGTTGGTGAAGTTTTGGTGCTCCAATTATGCATTTCAAAAGGTTGAAATGGGTATACCAAGATGGGGAGCATCGGAGTGCTACGGCATAAAGGGCTTGAGGCCATGGCATTAGAGATTTTACCTCAGTGCCGTAGTACTGAGAAGTCAGCGTAGCAGCGCTAGGTGCTAAACCATGGCACCAATAACACTCACTCAAATTATTTTTAAAATTGTTTAAAATATTAATTATAAACATGCGGGGGTTTATGAGATACAGTGATAAGAGTTATTAGTCTGTATTATAAATAGGATCATTTTTATGTTGGTAACCACAATAGGAATCCTTATGGTGGAGTTAGTTATGTTTGCATAGAAATTGATGTCTGAGTAAAAATTACCTCCCCATGAAATGGGGATCACGTCTTTAAGTTAAAAATCTCTCTTAATCAAATTGAATAGTATCATATTATGAGATAATATTGTATAATGATCCGTTTTATCAATACGGTGTTAGTTGAGTTATATTGATCTTTCTCAAAATCGCTACAGTATGAAGGATTTGGTCGGTATGATTTGGACTTTATTGGTTAAATATGAGATGAGGCAAATATGTTACAGTACTGCCCTAGATCGCTACAGTATGTGAATAGTACTGGTAGCATATATTTGATTATTGACAAGTTAATCTAGAAGACACTTACCTTAGATCGTTATAGTGTGCGGATAAGGTGTATTTAGGATCATGAGTAAGAGTTACATGAGATGCAATTTGACAAGAGTTGTCTACCTGTTGGGTTTATGAAAGCCTAGACCGCTACATTGTGTGACCCAGGTAAAATGCCAATGGGGTTTACTTCTTACTGTATAGTTTAAAAGAGTTTAAACTGTCATTAGCCCATTTAAGATATTAAAGGGACTATGTAAAACATTGGAAGGGCATTTTAAATTTTTTTAAAAATGTATATATATTATACCATGATCTAAAGCATTTTATTAGTGATTTAACATTTTAAATATCCGTTAACATCTTCTATTTTTTTTTATCTTGTGAAGCTATAATAGCCTCTAGTAATCCCTTGGCATGCATATTAGATGTACACAAACTCAAAGGTGTTGATAACTTTTCAGATTAGTATATGAATCTCAGAATCATTCTAGATTCAGAAAAGTTGGGATATATTATTAACTAAAAGATGCCCAAAGGTATTTTCAAAGATGCCACCGAGGAAGAAAATGTGATATATTAGAAATGGATGGATAACAATTTAAAAGTTAAATCTTACACTCTCTTCTTCATATCCACTAAGCTACAACGGAAGCATGTCCATATAGATAGTGTTAGCAGTATCATGCTCCATCTGAATGAGCTCTTTGGTGACCGACCCTAAGTCAAACTTATAGGGTCGCCAAAGCTCTCTCTCATGCCAGAATTTTTTAAGGCAGCCCAATAAGTCCTCATGTCCTCAAGATGATAGGATTAATCAAGAGGTTTGAGACTAAAGACATTTCTCTAAACAATAACTTGGGAAATAACTTGATTCTTCAGTCGCTGCCTGAGTTATTTGCACAGTTCATCATAAACTTAACTTTACAAGATTTAACCCATACCTATATTGATGTGCATAATATACTCAAGATAGCTCAATAGGACATGAGTAAAAGGAGCGCAACCCTTTATGTCTAGGGTGCTTCATCCTCTACCCCGAGGGCTTCTGGGAAGTCCAAAGGGAAGAAAAAAAGAAGATGAAGTAAATACCTAGGATGGGTCCTCAGCGGCGACAAATATCCAAACCACAAGAGAAGCCAAAAGCAAAAGAAAAATGTTTACATTGCAGCGAGGATGGGCACTGGAAAAGGAACTGCCCCAAATACCTTGCCACCATAAAGAAGACTCCCTCAAGCATATACTTACTTATTATTGACATTTCTTTAGCATTTGATGCTAGTACAGGTTAGGTAGATACTGTTATGGTCAGTGCTTATGTGTCATCCATGAATGTACATATACTTATGTATTAATACAAGTGTACATTCTCATTAAATTGCTAATACTCATTTATATGGTATTATGCATGTAACGTTATAGACATTATAGATCTGAAGGAGTTCAGATCAGATCTAAAAGAGTTTAGATAAAGACTCATAGTCAGCTACGCTGAGAGATATAAATGCTAAATGTTAGCACAGTTAAGTGTTAGCTGGTTATAATACTCAGCAGATCCAAGAGTTGGAGCCTTGTCTGTAATGGGACATAAACCTGGGAATATACTAGTAACTGCATAGTTACAAGAGTTACGATCGAGTGCCAAAAAATGCAAGTTGCACAAATATGTTCTCGAATAATTATCTCTAATCTATTTCTGCCGATGCGGGTCTATCGGTGGATACCTTTATATATAGATCAGCATATTGTTGGGAGTTGATTATTCAATGGTGTTTGCATGTAGGTTTTGTGTTTAACAACAATATATATATCTCATACATATAATCATACAGTAGAAGCTTAAAACATTGCAGTAAACATAATCATTACTTATTAATGGAATTAACATAAATGAAATTAAGATATAACCCTTGAAGCCCTTGGATGAAAATTGTTGAAGTCCACCGAAATGTTATCTTTGATCAATTCTAGTAATCAACAATGATGGATTTGATTATCTAGAATGACAGCCTTTGATCCAGTAAAAGTTTAACAACTTAAACTTATGTTCTTGATTTTTTCTTTTGATTAACACTTAATCAATTGATCAAAACCTATTTTGCTAAATTGGTTTATGCCTTATAAAAGAAAATTATGAATTCAACAATTTGAATCCAATAATCAGAAAACAATTTCTCTTTTCTCTCTTTATAATGGTTGGCCAAATTTTCAGCAAAATAAAATTTAACAAACTTATGAATTTTAATTATATTTATCTAATTTATACAAATGAATTTAATTTCATTTTATAACACTTAATTTCAATTTGCATTTAACCTAACCTAATCATAGTTAACTCTTAACTCTAGTTAGGTTAAATGAACATTTAAATATCCTAACTATAGTTAACACTTAACTGTAGTTAGGTAAAAGAATATTTAAATATTTTAACCATAATTAACTAACTTAACTATAGTTAGGTTAACTTTTACTTAACCATTAAGTAAAGTTAATCTAACTTAACCATATGGTTAATTCTTAATCATAGTTAAACTAAATTATATATTTAACAATTAAATAAATAAATAAATAAATATTTATTTGAATTATTTAACAATTAAATAATCATTAAATAAAATTACATTTATGTCCTTACTAAGTTACCAAGTTAACCTATAATAGGTCCCCCATCTGACCAAATACTTTAGTTAACTTAACCTTAGTAAATTGCTAGATTTTACTGTATTGAACTATTCAATACGGTACGTTGCCCAAGTGCTCAAAGAGTACATTTCATATTGGGACTCCCTAGGTCCACGCCTGATTCATCAAATGGAACTATTCCATAAGTCCGTGATCGATGCCCCACGCACACGTTACGGATATTACAAATTAGCGTGTTAGATCATACATATTGAGGTTACTACATATTCGTATAATCCTTCCGTCATTATATCCTGGATGAGTGGGATATAGATCATTACCGTCAAATTCTGATAATTTCATCCATTTCTTTATCTCCATATTCGTATCTTAATGAACAATATATGCAAACACTTTTGCTATAATGTTCAAACTTGTAGGAAACTCTTTTCCCAAGTTGATTGCTTACGGCCATAAGACTTTATAAGATACAATCTCGAAGTTTCGAATATATAACCCATCTATGTGAGCTAACGGATCCCATATCTATGCACATTGAACTCTATGAGCATCGGACCATACCCAGCGACACGTAGTGGTCAGACTATGAAAGGTCTCTGACATACGTGGAACCAAAGTATAGTGGATCTCTCACAAGCCCACCGTGGCGCTCAGGTCGAAGAACCACAAATACTACTCAACTCGAGAGGACCTCATTTGATGGTTTCATAGGATATCTATTGAGGTCCTTGTGAGTCTGTTTAGTATCCAGTCCCAACTGAATACCTGTATGTCTATATGAGCTTCAACCAAGCTCATGGTTAACTAAGAATAATCATCCGTACAATACAGATATAGATATACACTAATCTATATTATTGTGTTTCACCAATAGATCCTCATTGGTGAACGTAGATCAGGAACTCTTTATTTGAAAAGATACTTACATAATAACATTTCTTAGTATCTATTGCAACTCTTTACAACTATATCATTACTAGTAGATTCTCAGGTCTTTGTCACATTATAGATAAGGTTCTAACTATTTAGATCTCGCTAGCTCTTATAACCTGCTAACTCTTAACATTTATAACTATCAATTTTGCTAACTCTTAGCCCTGGTCTAAACTTCTTTAAACCAAATATAAACTTATTCAGATCATATAATGTCTATAATGTTACAAGTTTAATTACCATTTAATAAAGGTTATTAGCGATTTAATAAAATATTCATTGTATAAATATTATAAAATAAATATTCATACAAATAGGGATGACATGTAAGCACAAATCCTAACACATATGTCGTACCTATAAGGTATAGATGGTCATTTCTAACTGACCGTGAGCTTGGAGCTCGTATTGACATATGGGTATCCAGTTAAGACTGGATATGAGACAAACTTACAAGAGCCTCTGATAGACACCTAATGTAAGTTGTCAACGGAAGGTCCTCTCGAGTTGAGTAGTATACGTGGTCCTTTGACCTGAGTGCCACGATGGGCTTGTAAGTGATCCACCATACTTTGGTTCCACGAATGTCACAGACCTTTCATAGTGTGACAGTTGGGTGTCGCTGGGTATGGTCCGATGCTTATGGAGTCCGGTGCGTACAAATATGGGATCCGTCAACTCCCATATGGAGTTTGATATCCAGATGCTTCGAGACTATATCTTAGAAAGTCTTTTGGCCACAAGCAATCATCTCAGGAAAGAGTTCCACCTAGGTGGAACAATATGACAAAAGAGTTTGTGCATATTGTTCAGTGAGATATAAGTCTGGAGATAAGATATGGATGAGCAAAAGGGGATTTGACGGTGATAATCTATATCCCTGCACATCTAGGATATCATGACAAAAGAACTATACGTATGCATTGTAACCTCAACTTGTGTGGTTTAACGCACTGATTTATATATCCGTGACGTGTGCGTAGGGCATTGCTCACAGACTCATGAAATAGTTTCATTTGAGGAATCGGGCATAGGACCTAGGGAGTCCTATGATATGGAGTGTACTCGTTGTGCACTAGGGCAGCGTACTGGATTAAATTATTTAATCCATCAATATTTAGCACTACCGCGGGAATGTGTACGTGTCTATATTTAAGTGTTAAATATAATAATTAGTTAATAATTATTATTTACTAATTGTATTATAACACATGACGTATTATGGACCCTCAGTTGAGTTTATCTAAGTGTGGGATTAAGTGAGACCCACTAAGGGGTGAACTAGGTAACTATTCATAAGGGGTATAATGGTTATTTCTCAGTTTGATTATTTATTTGTTAAATAATCAAATATCTTTATTTTTATATTATATAATATATTATTATTATATTATATATATATATATAAAGAGAAAAGAGAGAGAGAGATGGGGAATTTGGCTATTTGGCCGAGTGAAAGAGAAAAAGAAATGGAGAGGAAAAAAAGAAAGAGAAAAAAAATAGGAAAAAATGAAATTATTTTATTTTTTTCTATAGTTCTATTTGGAGCAATGATAGATTGCTTCAGATTCTTCATTTCTTATGCTTTTGAAGAAAAGGATATAAACACACACCCGGCCATTTTGGAGATTAAGAGTTAATCTCGGGCTGAATATAGAACTGCTGTTCTAGCTCACCAAGCCCACCGTGTTTGTGACTAGAACTGCACACTAGTTGGTCTCTATGCGGACTCCGAGGAAACACGTGTATAACATTGCACGTTGAGGTGAATTCTCTAACCTATAAATATATTAATGCGATTAATATATTTTGTTTATTACAAAATTTACACATTTTCGCCGTGTTAGGCAATAGACACAATTGCACATGCATACACCCACATACATATATTAGATCCGCCAACAGATACCGCATGTCTTTCTCACATTTGCAATATGTTGTAGGGTCTGAGAAAAGTTATATTGATGTAGTTGGGAGAGGCTGTTGGACATTTTGACTTAATTCTCCCTTGTAATAAAATTATTGTATTGCATAACTATTATTTTGTACCCTCATATATCAGATAGATTCTCTCCATTCATGTACTTGACAGTGAAGGGTATTATATGTACATCAGGAATCGTTCTTATATTTATGTGATATGTTTGAATTTTTATTAGCTGAATATCAGTTAATTAATGAGAATTATATTTTGGATACAATTGAAAATGTCATGAATGTACAGGGTAACACTAGTAGTAGTGCGAGAACTTTAAATGATATAGAATTATGACATATGAGATTAAGTCACATAGGCGTGAGACATCTAACTCGTCTGGTTAAGGATGATTGGATACATAATCTGACCATAAAACCTTACCATTGAATCTTGCATTCAAGAAAAAATGACTAAATCTATATTATTGGTGTTGGACACTGTGCCACTGATTTATTGGAACTGATGCATAGTAATGTATACGGTCCAATGAATCACGGAGTAGTAGGTGAATTTTGATACTTTGTGTAGTAACCAGTATCTACAACTGGTAAGAATAAGTATTTATAAATGTATAAATATACGTATTTTATTTGTATGTTGGTGATACTTGATTTATATATTGTTATTAGTAGTGTTTGTATAGGTTAAGGTGATACTATTAGCATTGGGTTTAATTGCAAGACTTTAGATTTATTTTAGGGATCAAATTGTTATACTTTGAAAGTTTTGGGGGCAAATTCGTAAATACTAAAAATTAGCCTCTTAGTATAAAAATACACTTTTAAACCCTAATTTACCATTTTTAGGTCGAGCTACCCATTTTAAGAGAGAGAAGAGAGAAATAGAGGAGAGAGAAAGAGGAGAAGAAGAAATTGGAATTTTGAATTTCAAGAGGTATATCATACGTATTGCTCAATTTATTGGTATTAATTAAGTTAATTCCTTTAAGTTTTGATTTTTGAAAATATGTATAATTGAGGATCTGTTGTGTATTTCGTAAGATCATATGAGAATTGATGATGATCTATAAGATAGTTTGATAAATCATGATGAATTATGGAATTTCTGCTTGATAACCTCTTGATCTAGGAATTTTATAAATTGTTGTGATTCGATTCTGGTTTTGAATTTTGAGTATATGAAATTAGACATGTTAAGGATCATCTGAGACTTTGAATCGATTGAAAATTCTGGAAATTGAATTTATAGTGAATTTACCAAAATGACCCTGAAATTCTGGAAATTTCCTGTGTAAACAGTATAGTACAGTGAAAAAATAATTTTTGTCCTACTGAATGATCTTCAAAAATTATGAATTTGTAGAATATGATAATTTTATATGTCTAATATGATATACTCGGAATTGAGAATTTAGATCAATGTGGTTGAAGTGTTATGAATTTCTAAAGTGTATCAGCTCATTGCAATATTTGATTAACAGATTTTTAAAGTTATAGAATAAAATAGTTTTAAAATACTTTTGGAAGTGATTTGGAAGTAAAATATTTATCATGGACTGAGATATGTGTTAAGAGTAATTATGTGGTAGTTTTATAATTTTTGAGTTAGTATATGATTTTATAAAATTGGGAGATTGAATACTGTTCAGTAAGTATCTTGATCCTGTCAGGTTTGTAGTTTGGATTCGATGATGTGTATGAAATGGATTGTGTAAGAATTTTGATATAATATTCATATATAGGAAGGATATATGAGTCAAGATTAATACATTCTGATTTTGGAGTAATTGGACATCATTTGATGTATTAGAAAATTTTGTTAAGTGTAAGTGGTCAGAATGACAAGTTTTGAGAAATCAAGTATTTAGACCAATTTGATGTGTTAAATGCATTGTGTATAATTTTGTAAGCTATTTAAGTATTTGTGTGAATTGTGAGGCTTATGAAAGGATTGATCTCCATTGATAGGTTAAGGAGATTTAAGCCTTGTAGCTGTAAGTGCTAAGAGGTAAGTATACTAGACTTTTTACTGAAATCACAATAAACATAGTAATTGTTTTGTATGATTTTGCAAATGGGGTTAAGAATATGTTTATGTTATGTCAAAGTATATTTTGATATGAAATGTGAATATATGTTTCTGAATGTGAGCATTGACATTGAGCATGGACATACATGTGTTTTTTGTAAGTGAGCTTTCAAAATAAGATGTGTTTAATAAAGAAAGCTTTCGAAGTGTAATATGTCCATGAGAAATATTTTGTATTTTGAGGGTACTTGAACTCACTGTTAACTTAGTAGGCATTTTATGTGATTTGTGGAGCCTTTATGTGTGGCCTTTCCTTTGGGATGGGTATATGTTATGTGTTCCGTATGTAGGGAGGATCCTATTGGTACCTAAAGGAAGAGTGAGTCATCACATTCGTGTGGTGGCGTATTGGTGCATGTGAGAGGACTCACCGATGATCAGGGTGAGGGTTTGGCTTTTACCTTCGGGCATAAGCATTATATATGTGTTATTCAAGACCTCACTTGTACTATTCCTCTCATACGGTATGTCACCTACGAGTGACATTTGGCTCATTATGTGATATGTGATATGTAAGTCCTACTAAGTAGTAGTTGAGTGATGGTATTCCTATTATGTGTTTTGAAAGAATGTGTAAACGCTTACATGATATGTGATTTGATAAGATTATGATTTTGATTGATCACAGCATATCATACATATGCATTGTATACATATATGTATTTGTATTTGATATATAAAAAACTAGTATGCTTACTGAGTTTTATACTCATTATAGTTTATGGTGATTTCAGGTAAATAAGGTACATGTGTGCTTAGCGGATTTGGCAAGGCTTCTGCTGTTCCTTGGGTTCCCTAAGTTGTTAGGTTGCTAAGTGTTTTATTTGGGGACACGTGGGATAAAATATTTGATTTGTCCCTGTTGAATAAATACTTATGTATTATTTTATTGTGTGTGGTTGGATTTAGTTTAAGTTTCACCAAGTGTAGTAATGGATTGATTTTAAGTAAGAATTTGCAATGAATATATTCTGGGCTTCCGGTAACAAAGTTGCTACTGGTGACGTAGTAGAGTGTTAATCTCTGAGAAAACTCTGCGTATCTCCGGTTTAGTAATTGTCCCAGTCATAATTCAATTGTTATAATTCTGAAAGAAATTGAAATGAATGTATAAATATGGTCAAGAGAAGTTTATATTTATATGTTAAGTTATGGGTTGATTTTAGTGTTGAACTTACTAGCAACTTGCTAAGGATTTCTGTGTTGAAGGAAAGTTAAAAATTTTGTGTAATATTATTTATGAGTGCACATGCAGTGAATGAATGTAAGTGATGTCGTGTGTCGGATCTTTTGGGTCTGGGGCGTGACACTTTGTAACATTTATTGATGATTTATCACAATAGGGGTATATGTTTCTTATGAAACATAAGTTAGAAACCTTTGAAAAGTTTAAGGGATTCAGACTTAAAGTAGAGAAATAAATCGACATGTATGTCAAATGCCTTCGATCAGATTGAGGCAGTGAGTACATAAGCAGTGAATTTTTTAACTATTTAAAAGAGAATAGAATTCTCACTATGTATAGTCTTTCGGGTACTCCGTGATACAATAATTTTTAAAAAATGAGAAATTAGAGTTTATTAGATATAGTCCGATCGATGATGAGCTTCACCGACTACTCAGAATATCTATAAGGTTATGCTCTAAAAACTGTTGCTCAATATTGAACAAGGTTCCATCCAAAAGCCATTCTGACAACTCCGCATTAGATGATGAAAGGAAGGAAATCGAATCTTAAATATTTTAAAATTTACGGTTGTTCTACTTACGTAGAAGTTACGCAACAAAATAAACTTGCACCTAGGGGGTATAAATATTGGTTCGTCGGGTATCCCAAGAATTTAATGGGATACCAATTCTATAATCTTGAGGAATGAAACGTGTTTGTTTCTCGATATGCTACTTTTCTAGAGAAAGAGTTTCTCATAGCTCGTGGGGGTTGTAGAAAGATTGAGCTTGATGAAACCAATCAAAACTAGAATAAACTAGAGATAGAACCTTAAGCTCAATCCAGCGGAATACTTTTAACACACCATCCACGTAAGTCAGAAAGGATGTCCAAACCACCTGCCAGATATGGTCAAATGCTTGAATGTGCATTTGAAGTTTTCTTAATTGAAGAAAATGATCCTTTAACCTATAGGGAGGCGATGTTAGACATCGACTCGAGAAAATGACAAGAAGCCATGAAATGCAAAATTGACTCAATACATCAAAATCAAGTCTAGGACTTGATTAAGCTTCTCGAAAGAATAGTTCTTATTAGTTATAAATGGATTTACAAGCAGAAGCATAGGCTCGATAAAAAGGTAGAGACCTTCAAAGCCTAACTAGTTGCAAAAGGTTATACTCAACGATCTGTGATCAATTATAAGGAAACTTTTGCACCAGTAGCGATGTTAAAGTCAATACGAATATTATTGGCAATTGTTGCGTATTATGACTTTAAGATATGGCAGATGGATGTAAAGACGGTGTTCCTGAATAGATATCTCAAGGAAGGGATAAACATAGAATAGCCTGAAGGTTTTGCATCTAGCCTAACTGTTAGTTTAGTATGCAAGCTGAAGAAGTCTATTTATGGACTTAAGCAAGCTTCTCGAAGTTTGAATCTTCATTTTGATGAAGTAATCAGAGGGTCTGATTTCATAAAAAAAAAATGAAGAAGAACCTTGTGTGTATAGAAATGTCAGTTGGAGGATGATAGTCTTCTTAGTTCTCTATGTGAATGACATACTGATCATTATGAATGATATAGATATGGTACAATCAGTTAAGAGTTATCTAAATAATAATTTCTCCATGAATAATTTGGGAGAGACTTCTTATATACTGGGTATAAAGCTTTATAGAGATAGAGATAGGAACCTAATGGGACTTTCTCAATCATCGTATATTGACAATGTCTTAGAAATGTACAATTTTATTAACTGTAAGATAGCCAGTGTATCTTTTGGACATGACATTCATCTTTTAAGGATAATGTCTCCTCAAATGGAAGATGAAAGAGTTAAAATGTCTAAAATATTATATGCATTAGCTGTAAGTAGTTTGATGTATGCTATAATATACACTAGACCTGACATTAGCATGGTTGTAAGTGTTACTAACCGATATCAATCTGATCTAGGTGACAACCATTGGATGGTAGTCAAACATATCTTTAAATACTTTAAAGTACAAAAGATAAATTTCTAATTTATGGAGATAGTGACTTACAAGTCATAGGATACACAGATTCAGACTTCCAATCTGATCTAGATGATAAAAAGTTTATATTTGGATATGTGTTTATCTTTAATAGTGCCGCAATGAGTTGGAAGAGCACCAAATAGGGATTCACAACTGATTCAACAACAAAAGCGAAATATATTGCAGCCTCTGAGGCAGTAAAGGAAACAGTGTGGATACGTAAGTTTATCGCTGAACTAGGAACTGTCCCTACTTTGATGGATCCTATCTCATTATTTTGTGACAATAACAGGGCTATAGCACAAGTCAAAGAGTCAAAAGCACACCAGATTTAAACATATAGAGAGGAAATACCACATAATTAGAGAAATTTTGGCTATGGGAGGTGTAATAATTTGTAGAAATGACTTTGTAAATAATGTAACGGACCTACTAACTAAAGCCTTAACTTCAAAGGTGTCTGAGAAACATTTAGAGTCTATGGGTATTAGTTACCACTATGAATGGCACTAAAGCAATGTAGGAGTTTGTTGAAATTTGTGCTTACATGTCATTCCATTTTTGTATAAATATTTATTTTTGTAATATTTATACAATGTATATTTTGTTAAATTACTAATTATATTTATTAAATGGTACAATACTTGTAACGCTACAAATATTGTATAATTTGAAAGAGTTCAGATATAGTTTAAAAGAGTTTAAATCATTGTTAAGAGTTAGCATCACTGGAAATTATAAATACTAAAGAGTTAGCAGATTATAACAATCAGTAAAATCTAAAGAGTTAGAACCTTATTTGTAACGGGCCAAAGACCTGAGAATACACTAAAAATAACATAGTTGTAAAGAGTTGTAATAGATACTAAGAAATATTATTACACAAGTCTATTCTCAAATATAATGTTCCAATCTAATCCACTTATACAGGTTTGTCAGTGAAACTTTTTATTATAGATCAGTGTATAACCATATCTAAATTGTTGTTCTTTGCTGATCATGGGCTTACCGAAAGCTCGTATGGCATACGGGTATTCAATAAGGACTAAATACTGAACATGCTCAACAAGGACCCTAATAGACATCCTCTGAAGCTGTCAATGGTAGGTCCTCTCGAGTTGAGTAGTGTATGTGGTCCTTTGACCTGAGCGCTACGGTGAGTTTGTGAGTGATCCATCATGCTTTGGTTCCACATATGAAGACCTTTCATGGTCTGACCACTATGTGTTGTTAGGTATAGTCCAATGCTTATAAAATCTTATGTGCGCAGATATGGGATCCATCAGCTCACATGGGTGAGTTGTATATCCAGATACTTCGAGACTATGTCTCAAAAAGTCTTATGGCCATAAGCAATCAAGCCGGGAAAGGGGTTTTCCGAATGGTCAAATAATATTGTAAAAGTGTTTGCATATATATTGTTTATCAAGATACGTGTCTGGAGATAAGTTCACTGATAAGCGCATGGGGATTTGATAGTGTTTATCTATATCTCTGCTCCTCCATAATATAAATGGTGAAAGGATTATACGTATACGCTATGACCTCAACTTGTATGGTTTATTGTGCTAATTTATAATATCTGTAACGTGTGCATGGGACATCAATCACGGACTCATGAAACAGTTCCGTTTGAAAATTAGGCATGGACTTAGAGAGTCCCGTAATATGAAGTATACTTGTTGTGTACTAAAGTAGCGTACCGAATTGAATAGTTCAATCCAGTAAATTTTAACAAACTAAACATTTGCTAAAGTATCCCTCAAGTTGTACACATGTCATGACTTAACTATTAAGTGCGTCAATTAGTTAACAATAATTGTTAACTAATGGGATGATGACATGTGACACATTATAAGCTATGTAATGTCTACTTAAAGGAAAATAATTATATCAATTAAATAAAGCAACAATTGCTCAATTTTGTTAATTGAAAATACATTTGACACATGTCTAATTATTTATTAGATTTAATTTAATAAACATTAAAATTGAATGGAGACAAATTGAGAATAGCCATATCTTACAAGTGGGGTCAGACATTACTTGTAAAAGGAGAAAATTGTTTCTTCACTCTTTTGCTTTCATCCGGTCATATCACTTAAAATATGATAAGCACATGTTTTACAATATATTTAATTTGATTAAATAATTAGAAAACAAAGGTAAGGGCATGCAACATGTGGGGTCGAATTCAAATGTTTTTTTCAATAAGAAATTGTTTTTCATTTGGATGGATTCTCGGCCAAATACATTTGTGTTCATCATTAAGAAACATGCATCATATACATATTTGTGCGCATGTAGAAGTTTGAAAATCAAATTTTCTAAGTAATAAACACAATAACATTTTTATGTTATCTCATAAATGAAATTACTAAGGTTTGTAGAGAATTACCTTGGCAAGCTTTTTATTCTTTGTGTTGTCGGTGATTCGGTGGTGTTTAAAACTTCCCAGAGCTTACCTTAAAGTAATTCCTTGAACAATTTTAATCTCCAATACTTTATAGGATTAGAATAGTAGCTTTAATTATGGTATAGAATTTTTATTTTTGTACTTAAACTCTTTAAATAAATAAACTCTATTATTTTCACTCTTGAAACAAAAATTATTTCTTTTTTAGTTTTTCCTACCAAGTTTCAATTGAAATAAAAAAAAAGAGAAATGTTTTGTTTTTGTTTGAATATCTTTTAAAGATTGCAAAAACATACCTTGACGGAATTTCACTTCCTTTCTATACATAACCCATTTACAAAAATAGTCAAGTGAAAAACACACATGTCAATACCTTTCTTTTCCATAAAAGAATTATATAAAAAAGCCTTTTCTTCATTTTAATTGGACAATGATTTTGTAAATGAATTAATAAATACTAAAACAATATTTATTTCATTAAATAAATAGCTTGGCCGAATTTGTTATCATTAAAATAACTAAATGCAATATTTTTCTTGTTTGATTATTTTAATAAATATTAAAAGCATTTCAATGTAAATATTTTTAAATAAATAATTTAAACCAAGATAAATATTTTTATAATGGCCTAAGAACTATTTAAAATAATATATTAAAATATATATATTTTGTCTTAACAATGTAAAACAAGAAAACAAACTTTATTTATTTAATTAATCCATTAAAATAAGACAAAAAGACAAATTTTATTTATTTAATTAATCCATTAAAATAAGACAAGAAGACAAACTTTATTTATTTAATTAATCTATTAAAATAAGTGTTCAACATATGTCACATAAAAATGATATAATAAACATCATATGTCTATTTAAGACAAGTGTCCAACACATGTCTTATAAAATAATATAATAAACATCATATGTTTATTTAAATAAAATAATATCCAATTATCACAAGAGTCAATGGTTTAATGATACGTATCATGAATACCTTTTTTAGCAAAAGAGAGATCTATTTATAATATTTACAAACTAGGTTTTTTAGTTTACAAATAGGTCTTTAAAACGAATCCTACTTTTGAAAATCTCTCGAATCGAACCGTTCGACCCGGCTTGCTATTCTAGTGCTCAACGAGTATACTTCATATTGTGAAACTTTCTAAGTTTGTGCCTGTTTGTCTTACATAATATTTTCGCAAGTCTGTGAATGATGTCTCACATACACGTTACGGATATTACAGAACAATGCATTGAACCATACAAGCTGAGTTTAACCATGTCTGTATAATCTTTTCATCATTATACCCTGGATGTGCGAGGATATAGATCAACACCGTCAAATCCCAATTTGTTCATCCATGAACTTATTTTCAGATTCATATCTCGATAAATAATATACGCAAACACTTTTACGATGTTGTTTAAGCCTATGAGAAACTCCTTTCCCGGATTTATTACTTATGACCATAAGATTTTTTAAGATACAGTCTTGAAGCATCAAATATACAACTTACTTATGTAAGCTGACGGATTCCGTATCTACTCACACTGAACTCCATGAGCATCAGACCATACCCAGCGACACATAACGGTCAGACTATGAAAGGTCTCTAACATATATGGAACTAAAGTATGGTGGATCAGTCACAAGCCCACCGTGGCACTTAGGTCAAAGGACTACGAATACTACTCAACTCGAGAAGACCTTCCATTGACGGTTTAATAGAATGTCTATTGAAGGTCTTCATGAGTATATTCAGTATTCAGACCTCACTAAATACTCGTATGTTTATACAAGTTTTCACTAAACTTATAATCTGTTAAGATTAACTATTTGGACCATTCAGACATAGACATACACTGATCTATATATTAAAGTTTCACCGATAGACCTCCATCTGTAAAATAAATCAAGAATATAGTATTTTAGAATATACTTGTATAATGAAAATTTCTAGCATCATTTATAACAATTTTTAATTATGTCATTATTAATATATTTTGAAGTAGACAAGACTTTAACTCTTTAGATTTTGCAAACTCTTATAACCTACTAACTCTTAGTACTTATAACTATTAGCGTTATTAACTCTTAGCACTGATCTAAACTCATTTAGATTAGATCTGAACTCTTTCAGATCATACAATGACTGAAATATTCCAAACATTTTATCATTTCAATAAATATAATTAGCGATTAAATAAAATATCAATTGTATAAATATTAAAATTAAATATTCATATAAAATGGGATGACACGTAAGCATTAATTTCAATGTATATAATGTATATTTTTTTAATAATAAATACAAACTCACATATATACACCTTAAAATAATCAATCTTCAATATATGAATTTTTAATAAACACACTATATATGCATACATCCATTAATCACTTCAAATATATATATATATATATATATATATATATATGTAAAAAGAGAGAGAGAGAGAGAGAACTTAACAATCTGTTGCCCCTTAGGTGTAGTTCAAATGATTATGAATACGATTTGTATTGTGACTATTGGAGTTTGATTAAAAATTAAAATAAGGTTAGTATTTTGTAGATAAGGTTTTTCATTCATTTAAAGTGGGATAATATTTTTTAATAATACCATATTTACTAACTAATTATACAAACTCATTCATAATAAATTAAAGAGATAACGTGCCAATAAGGGGCCAATTATACCATACCATGTCAGGTAATACAATTGAGTTTGTATGATTTAGTTTGTAATGTAGTATTATTAATTTTTTTTTCAAAAGAAATAGATAATATTATGAAAAAGAATTTTTTTTAGTTAAAATATTAAATATTATATTTAAAAGACTAATTATAATATGTTTATTAAAAAAATAACAAGATGGATCACGATTTCAAAACATATGCAGAGTGTCTTTGTTATCGTCAAAGGCAAATCAATCAATACTATAAACATATAAACTATGACAAATATCTCATAAGGAATAGATTTTAATTTAAATTTACTTGTTCTAATTTAGTTACATAATTTAAATTGATTTACCTTTTTTTAGATAAAATCTTAGTAGTATTTAACTTCTTAAACCTTATTATATTTTTTTTTAATTTTTTTTCTTTTATAATTTATTGTGAACTCCATATATACTCAAACATTCATCAATTAAAATGTAATATAATATTTTTCATTCTTTTAAAATTTTATAAGTGTTTTATTTTTGTACTTTATTTTTATAGTTAATTCTCTTTTATTTTTAAACAGATTTTTTATTTTTTTATTTTCTTTTAAAAATTTTTACTTCCATATTCAAATGTGCTGTTTATTTTTTTCCTTTATTTTAAGAGTTTCACATCTTTCATTTCTAAGCAAATCTTTATGTTCTGTATTATTTTAAAATATTTTCTCCTTCCATTCTTGAAAGATTTATTTTTCTTTCTAATACTTTTTTATTCTTATTTAAAAATCTTTCAAACTCAACAACTTAAGTTAATTTTCATCTTCTTTTCTCATTTTTAATTTTTTCTCCACATATCTCTCTATGTGATTACTCTTTTGCTTTTAATAGTCTTTTCAATAAAGGAGAATTACCAATAATATAAAATTTTATTTATAATTTATTCCCATCTTTTTTAATAGTCTCCATAACAATTAGCACAAATGTTACCATAAACTCATTCTCTGCATAATTGCTATTGTATTATTGCTCACTCTAGCCACTACAGAGCCTTTACTAATTCTCTTATATGCACTTAATTTTTTATTTTAAAAAATAAGATTGGACTTTTTTCATAGAGCTCTATTTTGTGGGAGTATGATAAGGAATTAAAATAAATTAAGATTCCAAGTTATTTATTAAATTTAAATTAACTTGTTCCAATTTATTTTAGCTTAAATTAACTTATTCTAATTTAGTTATTTAATTTAAATTGATTTACTTTTTTTTTTAGATAAATTTATATCCTAGTAATATTTAACTTCTTAAGCATTATTAAATTTTTTTTTTTTAAATATATCTTTTTTTTTATAATTTATTATAAACTTTATATATACTTAAATATTTATTAATAAAAATACAATACAATATTTTTCATCCCTTCGAATCTCTACTGAAATAATTATAATTTTTAAAAATTTTAAATTGAGATAATTTTTGTCGATGGTTTATAATGCTTTAATATAAAATACATACACACTTAACGCAATCTCTGAAATTTACAATAACACAGCCACAGTGACATTAAAAGTAATTATGAAAATAGTGATAGTAAACAATAAATATCTTGTCAGATCTATTCACGTTATGACTTCCCATCAAGAAAAAGAAAGAAATCTATCAAATTCTGTGTCAAGCTTTTGTCTAGCTTTTCAATCCAATAATCATCAATTGGGATTTAAAAAAAATTAAAATAAACATAGCAGTTTACTGATTCAAATAGAAAATATTTAATATATAAATTATGCAGTACTACCACATAACCTCTATTCCAAATTTCTTCATTAATTAATTTCAAATTTTTTATTACACATTTTAAGCTTAGTTAGATATTTTAATTTATGTGTTATATTTTAAAATTTTAACAGAAAATTGAATATATAACAAACAAAAAAAAAAAAAGAATTTCTTACAAGTAATAAAAAATGTAAGCGCTTAATACTTGCTTCATTCAAAAGCCAAATTGTTGCTTAGCAGCAAACACTAGATGGTTAAGGACCTCATAAACTGGCAAAATTGACTTTAAAAAGTTCATTGAACTTTCAGGTGGTTCAAGTTGATGAACACCTCAAGTTCTAGTCAATGAAATTCATGACTCATGAGTTTGTCAAGGTCCAAAAGCTAACACACATTTAAGTGAAACTAGAAATATAAAAAGCAAATGCTCCAAGAGGCTCCTCAGTGATTCAACTCAATCTCAAAATATTGCAATCTTTTACATTCAAATTTCGAAATTGCTTTCTTACTTCGATCAATCACTCAACTTCCTTCTAACTTCACACGGCTTTTCTTTTGATACAGTTTCTCAGACTTCCATAATTAGTTCTTAAGATGAAGGTAAATACACAGAGAAAAATAAAGGAAAAAAGGACTCAAAACATCTATACACAAGTAATCACACAGGAAATTCATAGTGTAGGGTTGCTGGTGCCATTCAAATATCACAAATGTTGAAGAAATACACTCCATTTTATCATGAAAACAGTGGAATGCCAGATTCCTCCGCGGATGAAGGCTGTAAGGCACGTATTCTAACATCATATTTTCTACGACCAGATACATCGGTGATTGAGGATGAATCTGAACCATCTGATATAGGTAGGCGGGCAGAGGTTTTGTCATCATAAGCAATTCCAATATGGTTACCACACTTATGGCAGAGAAGTTTGGTTCTATGGCGGAACAAGCTCCAGGAGTTCTTGGAAAAGTAGGGAATGCATTGCAACTCATCAACCTGTGTAAATCTGCTCTCATCTACCTCTAAGAATGATATGATCCCCCGCTTCATAGATTTTCCATATTTTGATCCAATGGTTGAGATGTTCCGATTACAGGAGCTAAGATTTAGCTCATACCCACAAGAACCACAGCTGCATGAAAAAAAAATGCTGTCATGTTCCACTCCCACTCCCAGAAATATAGACAATTAAGATTATAAAACCAAAAACACAAGAAACCCATCAATGCTTGAAAACAAAAAGAAATTTTAACTTAAATTAGTATGTTTTATTCTTCTTGGCATTTGTAATTCAGTAATGCAGAAATTCAATTAATCTTCTGTTTTCCCCTTTAGACAATAATATATTAACTAAGGGTGGGTAGTCAACATGCTGAATATGAATGTAGAGACAAAGATATTATCAGACACCTTAGGGTTCCTGATATTCTTTCCCCTTCTTCACAATATTATATATAAGCACACCAATTTAAAAAGAAAGAGAAAACTGGGGGGAGTATGCACATTTGGATATTGTGGGGACTGATGAAGAGCTAATTAATTCCATGTGATCGAATAAAAAATTAAATCAACCTATACAATGCTGATCTCCTGCTTGCCTTTAACATAAAGTAGTATTAACTCCAAAACATTCAACAACATAATTTGAATTGTCCAAAGAGTGCTGATATTCTTCTTGACTTCTTACCAATTTTTCTTTTATGTCACAATTGATGTAGCAACTTTAAAATGAATGATGTGGATAACGTAACAAATTACATGTCAAAGCCAACTCAGCTACATCAGAAACAATAGTCAGTAAACAAGATGAAAAGAGTAGTATTACCCTTCTCAGAACAAATACTGCTAGAGACAGAAACATATTTGTTTGGACCTTTTTAAATCTTAGCCAATGCCCATAGTTTGGCCATTACAGAATGGTAGTGTAAGGCAGCCATTAGCAAAAGCCTAAAATCAGCCAGCATTCACAATGTTTCACAAAAATATCTATTTTGTGCTAGAGCTTGACATTTTTTTTATATTCAATTTTCAATTGTATATACATAGTGATTCAAAAGCAGGTTGGAGATGCATGATCCATATAAATGCAAAATAGAGTAGCTGAACACATTAGGATCAACAGCCTCTTTTGTTTTACACAAACTATGATGCCAACTTGAGGACATTAAAGTTAATACACTTTAAATGCTCAAGATTATATACATGTGTTATCATCAACGTGTAATAACTCTGGCATATCAAATGTACTCAGCCATTCAAAATGCATTAATATATGAGTAAAAAATATTTCTCATAATTTGCCAAACCAAGCAGCTAAGCAAAAACCCAATAAAAGAAACAAAGGCAAGGCTCCTTTTTAAAATCATTAAAAAGTCAATGGATCCATTCATGGCCAATCTGGATAATGCCAGCTATAGAGGCCCCATAAGTTTTGCAATACCACTTGAAGCTGCAAATCCAAAATCAAACTAAGGCAATCAAGAAACCATGAGTTATGCTTTGTAAATCAGTTAAATGATATGTCCAAACATCCCATTTCAAAATTCTCACCAACATAGTAGGAATAACAGCCTTTTTTTTTGGCATTGGCCCCATACAGACCAACGAACTCACACATCCAAAGGTAGCCTTAATGTTTCTTCAGACTTAAGAGAATCAAATTGCAACCCTCCTAAACTTTTAGAAGATCAGCAAAACCACCCATATTCAACTGATCAAACTTAACCATGAATCCTCGAAAGTAAGAAAATTGAAGAGATAGATGTATCAATGCTACCAAGTAAGGTTTTGATCACAGCTACTCAAACCAATTAGGTACAAACAAAATAGTTTTACAAGTGGTGCAAATTGTTTCAGAGGATAATCTTTAATCTTATGCCATCAAAGAATCACAAAGCAGCTGTTCCTTTGCTCATTGGTTGTTGCATACTTCATTCAATCACTGATATTCTATTTGGCTGCATAAATTTGGTGAATTCATTATTAACAAAGCTATTCCTTTAATCGAAATTCAAGCTTAAAGCTTCAATTAAGCTACAGCTGATTCTCCATTTCTTCATTATTTACATCAAAACAAACTATAAATTTGTAAACCCATCTCATAGAAGCTATATACCCAATTAAAATTCAACAACGACAGTATCCAAACTCATAAAAGTCACACTTATTTATTTATTGTAACATAAAGAGAGAGAAAGGACCTGTAGCTGACATGTCCTTGAGAAGCCGAAGAAGAAAAGGAGAGATGGTGATTTCCATTAACAAACACAGATTTTTCCATTTCTTCACTCAGAATCAGCAGCTCTGATCGTGACCGTGACACGAAACCAGCCAAGTCGAGACCGAACAGAACAATCACCAGTCTTTTGTTATAGATACCTACACGAACTGAGCTGAAGTGAAGTGTCAACCGTTAATTGGCTGGTTATGGAACGTCTGCCGAATCGGGTGGTGAGTTTAACGGTTTTTAGATAGAGATTTTTCCAGAGAAAAGGCTAAAGAGCGGAGGTGAAGGTGGCTCCTTGATTGCCCTTTTCTTGCTTGTTTCACACGGGCTGTAACGGAAACATCATAAATAAAAGCTCCTAATCATCATTTTTAATTAAATTAATTATTAATAAGTTATTATTTTTATTCATTTACTTGGAACTATTTATAAATGACTCACCGGAAGATTTTATTGAATTAAGATAATTAATTTGTTTTCGTCGACCTGTGAATTTTTTTTTAAAAATGTAAGGGGTGTGCAAGTACAAGAGTTTTTTACTCTCTGACCTCTTTTAGCGTCGACCTATTTATTAATAACGTTAGTTGTTTGGCCATCCTACAACTTTGCAAAAATTAATAATAATTTTTTAATATAAATATCTCATATTACAATTGTGAATTACAAAATTTACATTTTAGATTACAACTGCTAATAAGTAATAACTATTATAACTGTTAAATTATTATCAAATGAATTACAATTATCAAACTATAATTACATCTAATAATTTAAAAAAATAAAATTATGTGATTCTTTAACTTTTTTAAGTCAGTAATTGCATAGGTATTACCACTCAAATAATGTACTTAAGTGTAATAGTAATAATTATTATTTTTAGTATTATTTTAGAGTAAATATTAATTTTTTTATTTTTATCTTTTGAAATGAACGAAAGAGGGGATTGAACTCATATCTTTCAAATTAATGAATTAACTAATCTCGTGAAGACGTGAGGTCTTAAAAAATGAAAAATTATTATATCTTATATCGTATGTAAAACATGAGATAATTTACAAAGTTTGACTCCTTTTAATTAAGTATATGCATTTTGAATTAAAGACGATTGTTAAAAATTCAAAAATAAATCTATGAAAGTAAAATATACATAAAATTTAAAGTAGATAATATTTACTTAGTTGTTTAAACTTAAGCGTTACAGGTAGTATTAGAGTCAAATTTTAGTAGATAGAACGTGAATAAATTTATTGTCGAACAAAAAAGTCGATGAAAAAGTCAAACCCTAATAGTTAAAATATAAATTGATTCACTGTCGAATAAAAAGTTTGGCATCATCCTTCACTGATAAAAATTTTGTTCTAAAAAAAATTATTGAATGAATTGATTATTTCACATTAATTAAAAAAATAATTGATACTTGAGTTTATGAATACTTAATCCTCCACCTACTAAATTAGTCTTTTAAATTAAATATTTAAATCATAAACTTTCCGGCTGCATTCCATAACTTTTATATAAATATAATTCAACACATAAATTGAAACTATTAAATAGCCATTCCAGCAACAATGTTATAATAAATATAACTCAACGCAGAAATTTAAATAGCCATTCCAGCAAGTACTATGTTATCATAAATATAATTCGACACAAAAATTTAAACTACTAAATATAATTCAAACTAGGCCTAAAAGACGTTTGACTAAAATTATGAGTATCTTAAAAAAAAAAAAAGGACTTAAGTTAATGTGAATTATTAAATGTTTAATTTGTATTTATACATGAATAAAGATGATGAGTGTTGAATTATTAAGTTTTAAATCAAAATTATTTTTTTTAAAAAAAGTTTTAAATCAAATTTCAAGTTTCTTCATATTAAACACTCGGTTATTTTCTTGAATGGACCGACGCCGAGCAACACGAACTAAATCAAACGTGAAGGTGAAAGGGAACGCGTTTGTGCTTTTGCTGGAATTTTCTTTCCCTGCTTCGTACGAGAGAAAAGAGACGAGAGTAGTTTAATCTTTTACATGATCAATAAAACAAAAAGTTTTTTTCAAGAACGTAGACAAAGTTCATCTATCTACTTCTACTCTTCATCTTCATCAGTGACAAATTTACCAGTGCCGGGATTCAATGCGGCGAAGAAGAAGAAGGCAACGTTGAACAACACAAGTGGTTCGATATCGCTAATGGGAATGCCAGTCTCGATGTTGAGCTGTGCTAGAGCTCCTTTTCCTGTGATGATTTCTCCTATCAATGAGAAAGCTATGCCCAGCTGAGCCAGTCTTCCTACGAACAGCTCATTTGCCTTCGTGAATCCAAATATCGGACCTTGCACATGAAAACAAATACATTATATAAATATCAATGCATTGTAATTGTAATGTAATATCTAAAAACAAAATGGAAACCTAATAATTGAAATCAAGTTTAAAAAAAATAATTTAAAGTCAAGTCTGAAGTATCGGAGAACCGTATATCACACAACCTTAGCTCTAATTCTATCTTAAAATAATCATTCAACAAAAATTACTTAAACAACATTAATATTAAGTCAAGTCTAATAACAATAGCTTTTTGTTAATAACAGTTTCTTGCTTGCGCTTCGTTAACGCAATCCTAAATTTATTAGACTGAAATGGCTCAGCAATCTATGCATTTAGCAAACACAGAAGGAATGAATCAATAATCAGAATTCATAGTTGTAAAGTTACCTTCTTCTTTAAGACCCAATGCTGACCTGAAGCTTTTGCCAGGAGGGATCACAGCCCTTTCAAGGCCTGTGGCCGGGGTCGCATCATCAACAAATTTGCCACGGTCACCCAAAGCTCCAATGGCTCCAAGCAAAGTGAAAAGGATGAAAAATAGAAGAAGTGGCTCTGCTTCGTAGATTGGAATTCCAGTCTCTAAATTCAACTGAGATAGAATTCCTTTCCCAGTTATTGCCTCACCCAACAAAGAAGCCTACACAAAAAACATAATAACTTGCAAGTTATAATCCAAGTCTTACAAAGATTTTTAAAACCGTTCAAGAAAAGAGTAAATCTGCTTTGGTAGATTGATGAGCAAAAGAATGGTTGTTTCAATATACGATATTTTGCAAGCAAAAAGGTAGTACTCACAGCAAAGCCAAGCATGGCAACACGACCAACAAAGAGTTCATTTTGCTTAGTAAAACCAATTCCTCCAGAGGTCCCAAATATACCATCTTCAACCTTTGGCTTTGGCGCAGGAGCCTACATACATTTTTTATACAATCAAGAATCACATCAAAACAATCTTAACAACATCAGCAACAAGATATAAGCAAAAAAAAAAACACAACAAAAGCAGTACCTTCTTGGGCGGGGCTTTGGTTTTTGATTTGAAGAGAGCAAGAGTAGTAAAAGCCTTAGATGATGAAGCAGCATAATAATTATTAGACAAAGGATTGAAAAGAGGATGAGAGAATGGCTTAGGCCTCAATCTATGGGTTTGAAATGCAAGTAAAGAGTCTCTCTTCAGATTCCCTGCATGGCTATTGGAAACGCCAGACAGGAGCAACATTTTTTGAGCCATGATGAATATGTTGCTCCTCTGTGTTTGATACCTTAAGCTATAGTATTTTTTCGATCTTCTTTAATAATGCTAGCTATATTTTAAGCAGAAACTTAGTAAAAGTGTGGATACGGTTGTCAGGATTATTTGCGATAGGCAAATAGAGCGTCCACGTCTCTTCTGTACTTTGTGATTGTGGCGATAATGTTTTCAGCTCAAAATTTTTGTCGAATGAATTTGGAACTAGTAACATTTAGCAACAGTTGGCAAAACCAAGTGGCAACTCAGCTGCCTCAACTTGATCTTCTAATCTTGTACAGAAAAAAAAAAGTTAAATTAAAGAGCTATTAAATACAGATATATTACGTCATTATGTTCAATTTTACTTGTTTTATTAAATTTTTTTTCTAATGATCATAGGCAAAGAATTCACTCTGATTTGACCAGCTGAGTTAAATTAAAGGGGAACAAATTAGAGAACATAATTGAGAAAAAGACTTGGGTGCATTGAGTGAACTATGTGATCCAAAAAAATTAGAATATCTAAACAAAAGAGACATATATATCGTGTGTGTTTGATGAAATATATGAATATCTTGTGTGTATAGTAGGTCTTAGATCTTGCCTCTCGGGTGCAGTCTGGTAACTCATATTACTTATTTACTTGTCGAACATCAAAATTTGACTTTGGGGAGATAGTGGGTAAAACCCTTTGGGCCCTAGCCCATCCCGCTACCTCTTTTTTCTTTTTTTAAATAGTCTTAGATCTCACTTGAACTGAGAATGAGTCCACTCAGTTGTTGGAACGGAGATATTTACCGCACAATTGCTCACGCACATGACATGTGTACCACCCCTTTAGATTAAATTCCAAATTTTAGGACAAAGATATCTGGCGTTAACAAAATTTGACACGTCAACTACACTTGTCATTGTGCCAGCCTGGCACCTTTTCTTGTGTTTTTTTATATGTCATAATATGAAGGTTGTCCTTTACATTTGCAGAGCCAATTCAATTTGTCCCTATTGATTATCGAAGCCCTTGTTTAACTAAGCCCATCAGGCCCATACCTATTGAGTTTTGGGCTCAACCTAATTTAAAGCTCAAATATTTTTTTGAAACATAAAGCCCAAATGTTTTGGGGGCCTTTAATGTGATTTAATAACATTGCCTATGATTATGAATCTATGATGTGTGGCTTTCAGTTTCATATTGTTCATAGCTCAGCAAACTGATTTAATTGTTGATTTCAACCTTTTTTTTTTTTGAGAAATTAATTTTTTGATTTTAAACTATGTCAAAATAATGGGGCCAAGGCCAGGCACGCGGGATTTGATCAATAATGGATAAATGATTAAGTTTGGGTACCATCACATATCTACTTTACTAGGCAAATCAATCAGTGATTCTGGCCCAAACATGAAAAACCTCGTTCATTTTTTCACAAATCTGATCTGCTAGCCAAAT
Organism: Ailanthus altissimus; assembly: GCA_946807835.1. Taxonomy (NCBI): domain Eukaryota; kingdom Viridiplantae; phylum Streptophyta; class Magnoliopsida; order Sapindales; family Simaroubaceae; genus Ailanthus; species Ailanthus altissimus. Next base: position 13,331,388 of record OX327699.1, on the reverse strand, counting down.
TTCTCAGAATTTTGCTAAACTCAAAAAATTTTGTTTCTTCAAATGATTAATATTGAAATTTGAGTTTCGGTGATGTGACAACTTTTGCTGCAAATCAACTAACTGCCTTTCAAATTCAATTTAAAGTGCTGACGGGCTCCCAAAAATCTCCATTCCCGCTCCTGATTAGGCACCAATACAAAGAAATATTTTCACAACTTGGGGAAGATACATGTGCACAATTTGAAAATAATGCCGTGAGCCGATGGTCGCTCTCAGAGAATGGACCTGAAAATAAGGAAAATCCAACATAACTTTTGACTTTTTGTTGAGATGATTGATTGGCTATCCATGCACAGCTTATGATGCCTCCTGCCCACCAATCCATTTTCTTCGCTTCTCATTTTCAAATTATTGCACTGCAAAGTTGCTACTACGTTAAACCCATCAAGTAATTTGTAAAAAAAACTTCCTCACAAAAAAAAAAAAAAATCCCAAAAACTTCATTTGAGTTTGAAAAGATTTCACGAAAGAAGTCAAAAATTAACAACAAAAAAAAAATGCAACATGGGTTATTTGTACTTCAAACATTTAATGCTTGGGCAGAAATTGAAGTGGTTCCTCTTTGAGTTTCAAGCTATTTATATTACATGATAATTATGGTTTCTACTTTCTACTCGCTAGCATACCCATTACAAGGACCTTGTCCTTTGCTTCTTTATGGACCAGTATTGAATGTGATTTGAACTTTTGATAAATAAAAAATAGATCAGGGGACCCTTCATCAGAGTTTGGCATCATCATCACTACCATATTTGAAGGTAATTAATAATGAAATCCTGACCCCCACTAGTAAATGAATGGCCACTGTGTTCCATCCATGACGGTGTCAGTTTTGGTTCGTAAGCATTTTCACTGTTTTGGTTTTCACTTTCATGTGCTGCAAATTTTTACATTTTCAATTATACAATTTGCGGAAGGTCCTCTAACTTAGGTTTATGTGCATCTATGCCATGAAATTACATTAAATATACGGAACAAAAATGTACTTATATTGCGGCATAATTCTATTAGATGAAACACGTACACTCTCAATAAAGGGAAGATATTTTTTTCTCCTATATATATAACCTTGTTATAAAGTAAATAATCTCATAATTTAAGATATTTAAAAGATAACATAAATTTGTGATTTAACTTTTATCACATGGAATAATGATTGTATCTCAAGACTTTTATCACATGGAATAATGATTGTATCTCAAGTTACATATATATATATATATATATAAATAAAAGTATTACATCTCAATCTTAATCTCAACTCTTAAATCATTACAATATGATTATCTAAATATCAATTAATGATAATTTAATCAACTAAACAATCTTGTTATTCTCATTTTCATTTTCAAATCTCAAATGATTACAATTCAAATATCTACTAATAACAATATAATCAATTAAACAACCCTCTCAAATAATTAAAGAATTAAATTTGACTAATGATAATATAATCAATTAAACAACTCTCTCAGGTAATTAGATTGATTAAAATTGACTAATGATGATATAATTAACTAAATAATTAATGATAATATAATCAACTAAACATCAATCTCAGATAACTAGAAGAGCTAAAACTGAATAATTACAATATAATTAACTAAACAACTAATGATAACATAATCAATTAAACATTCATCTCAAATAATTAAAATAACTAAAATTAACTAAAGGTAATAGAATTAATTAAATAACTCTCCCAAATTAAACAACCCTCTCAAATAATTGGAGAGGGACTAAAACCGACATACTAACAACTGGATAAATTAAAATTATCTTGAACTCTACAAAAATTTGAATCTTTGATTTAAGATAAAGAGTGCATAAACTTTGTAATTGAATAGTTATTTATGTGCATTATTAAATCTTAAATTAATAGTTTGATCAAATCTTAATTGAACAAAGAAGTTGAAACCCTATTATATATATATAAAAAAAAAATTATTTCATTATACTGGAAGTAGATTGGAGTCTTTTAAAGACTATAAACTATACTTCTTTTAAGTAAAAACTTTTTAGGTTATACTACTAAAATTTTAGTTAACCTTGGTCAAAAATATTTTCAAAATATTCTTTATATAATTTTAATTAGAAATATTGATATTTAAAAAAGAAACAAAGTAATTTACCTTCTAAATACAATCATAAAGTCGTAGTAAATTTTGTTAAGCATGAGAGGGACAAACCCAGTTTAATTATCATTCATTCTTTTCCTCCAACCTTTTTGTCATTATTGAAAAAAAAAAAAAAACCAAGCATTCCATTTCTGGTCCAAAATTTCTTTTAACATTTTATTTTGCCAGCTGGATTTGGTTACCAACTAAATAACAGAGAGAAATTGGGAGCATGTGGAAAAATTTAAAAGGATAAAAAAAATGAAATGAACTTAAAATAGATTATATGAGTTTGAACATTTGAGGTTAAGAATCACAGAATAAATAAAAAAATATTGATGCCTCTACAATAAATATGGGTTATTTTTGGATAATTATGTTTATTATATGATCAAAGATCAAGAATAATATTAGAAAATCGCGTCTTTTAATCTCAAATGATCCAATATTATAGGTAGAGATAGAAATAGATGTGAATTACTGATGGGGCCCCCATGATAAAGAAATTGGGCCCTCCCACTTGACATAATATCTTCATATTCCACTTTGGGCCTTCACCACTTTTACTGTCGTCCACGTGATCTAACAGCCAATCTGGTCAATTTCTATTTCTAATTCTATATCTTGAATTATAATTCCCAAACAAGAGAAATGAAAATGTCAAGACCCATAATTTGAATAACCAAAATAGAAATTCTTTACCAGTTCAGTTTAAGATTTGACCAATACAATATATATATTTTTAATTTTGTGTTATTATTATTTAATTAAAAATATTTGAATTTCGAGCATCCTATGCCTATATCAATTATCAACCCTCCAATGCACGAAAGTCGAAAACCCAGATAATGAACCTCAACTACCAAACAGAGCCTTAAGGGGCGCCTTCTCATAAGATTCCTGTCTTAACCCAAGACAAACAAACAACAGAACAACAAAAGAAGAAAAAAAACAGAGCAAGCCACTGACTCGGACAATGAACTCAAAAAAACTCAGTGAAGAGAGAGAGAGATTTTGCTCTCTGTCTAAAAAAATATTAATTAACATTAATTGCTATGGCACAGTAATCTACTAATCAATCTTCATGCATGCGCGGGAACGAGGGACAGCTTGATTTTCAAAATACACCATTTTAAAAAACAAAAAAATAATAATAATAAAAGCAAAAGCAAATTTTTAAGCAACAAACAAAAAGCTGAAAAGTTGTTTATTGAGGTCTCATTCTCTGTAGCTCGCAGCTTCACATTCACACCCTCACATGCTCTCATACTTTCTCTTTTTAAATATTTGAAATCCAAAAAAAAAAAAAAATTAAAGGAAAAAACAAGAAATAGAAACCCACATTATCTGATTATGTCCTCTGACATTCAACAGATTTTTGCAGAGTTTTAGTTTATTGTTATTGTTGTTGTTGTTCTTTTATTGCTATCTATTTATTTTGTTTTCAATTATTTCTGCTTCCCATCTGAGCTCTAAGCTTTGTTTGGTCTCCAGTCAAAGGTATTTGATCTGGGTCTTGTATCTTCTCTTTTGTTTTCTTTATTTTATATTTCCGGGTTTTTAGTATTAAGTTAAATGCGTGTATCATTATTTTAGTCTAATATATTGAGTTTTGAGAAAGCAAGGGAAAGTTTTGAGCTTTATAGCTCCGATGGGTCACCCATACCTGGGCTGGGATCCTTTCTTTCTCACTTGTTACTGTTTCATAGATTTTGATTTCTTCTTTTTTCTTTACGTGGGGGTTTTTGGAAGATTTGATTTGAGTGTTTTCTTTCTTGGGTTGTTTCCATCTCGTGATGCAAGTCATGGGTTTCGAGTGATTTCAAAATTTAGTTATGTTTCAGGTACTAGAAATGTGTTTGTAATTCTCTTTGCTCTTTTTTTTTCTTGCTATGCTATATCTCTGCCGTTAAATATGCTATCTATTTCTGTTGAGTTGGTTTGTTAAAGGTTTAGATTTGAAGCAAAGATGAGAAAATGATAAGCCAAGTCATCTTTTTGTTTAGTGTTCGAGATTGGAGATGCGGTTGTTCATTTCTGCTTTATAAGAGTGGACCACTAGTATTGCATATCCAAACAAATGAATGTAAGTTTGTCATTCTTATGCTTTCTTCTTCGGTTCTTGCTATTTAGAAACGGATTTATGTGGGTTTATTGGTGACAATTTGAATAATGGTTTGCATTTGTTTGCAGATTAGCAATTTGTGATGTGCTAATTTTTTCTGGAATATTGGACCTTGCAATGGAAAAGCGAAAATGGTTATGGAAGAAAAGGTCTTCTGAGAGAAGCCCGGGAGAAACTGAGAGTTCCGGATCGATATCTTCGCATTCAGAGAGATACTCTGATGATCAGGTGGGTATCAGAGATTGTTTCAAGCACCTTTGAGATTGCTGTTTCATTTATTTTGGAAGTTTAAATTTTCAAAGAATTTAGGATTAACATGTTTGTCTTTGATTCCTTCTCATTCCAATAAGTATGGACATCATTGTGTCTGTAAATTTATGTCTTGCTTTCCTGATGCATTTTGAATTGCTTTTGATACTTCCAATATTCTGAGTTTGCTGTCCTCACAATTTTTCTTTTACGGAAAATTAAAAATACTTGCACTCTCATGCTTGTCAGTTGGTCATACTAATCATTTTAGTACATTTACCCCAAGTCATGAATGGGATACATATTTATGCAAATCTCTTATAAAAATACTTGCACTCTCATGCTGCTGAGGTGTCAATACGGTTTTGTTTGGATCTCTTAATAGGTCTGAAATGAAAATTTCTCTACTTTCCAATAATATGTTATTTGAATTGCCATTTTTATTAATGGTTTTCCGTCCTTCCCTTTTGTATTACATTTAGTTTGTCTATTAAACAGAACTTCCTGTATATCTACTAAAGAGAAGAGCACTTGTAAGTTGTATTGAAACTTTCATGAGAAGCTTGCGTCCAAAGGAAGTTTTCTTAACAAAAGGAGGTTTTAGTTGTTCCTTGGATGCCCAAGTTCTTTCTTGACATTTTCAAAACCCTTTAAAGAGTTAAAGAAACCACATTGGAGGCAGGACTCTTGCGCACACCGTAATTTTGAAACAAGTCAAATGGCAGAGAACCAGTTATGGTGTTTTGTTTCCTATAGTGAGATCTCAAGTTTTCTTTATCGCCTCTGATTTCTATAATCAATTCGCATGCGTGTTTTTCCTTCTTTCTCCTCACCACTTAGACAATTAAATTGTGGTTCAGTATTCTAGTCCCTCCATGATTGGATCATTTTTTTCATATTCTTGGTTTATAACCACATTGATTCAATGACTTGCATTTTCTTTGAGTTCCAACTATTTTCTAATTGTGAAACAGGAGGCTCTAAAGGCATCTCCTAATGAACATGCTCAATCCCCTGAAGTCACATCAAAAGCTGTAACCAATGGAGAAGATGTTAATGATAGTGTGAGGGTTCTTACAGAAAAATTATCAGCTGCTCTGGTGAATGTTAGTGCCAAAGAAGACTTGGTGAAGCAGCATGCCAAAGTTGCTGAAGAAGCTATTGCAGGTATTACTCGTGTAGTAACTGGACACATATTTCTGCTATCTTCTTTAGATATATCCATAATGGCAAATAATAGTCTTGTCTACATCAAGAATCATTAATTCCCTGAATAATTTAGACCTTATAGGATATCTGGTATTGAATGGAATGCTTTAGCAATAAATTTTCTCATCCAGGCTTTTTGACAATTGCACTGTTCCAAGCTTCTTTATTAATATTACTTATTATATTATATAAATTGATGTTTTTAGGTTGGGAAAAGGCTGAAAATGAAGTAGTGATCCTAAAGAAAAAACTTGAGGCTGCTGTGCTGCAGAACTCGACTCTGGAAGATAAGGTGAGCCATCTTGATGGGGCTCTGAAAGAATGTGTTAGGCAACTGAGACTTGCAAGAGAGGAGCAGGAGCAAAAGATCCATGAAGCTGTAGAGAAGAAAGTTCGTGAGTGGGAATCCACAAAACTTGAACTTGAGCTCCAGACCAAAGCACAGACAGCTAAATCTGAACCTCAACCTCAAGTTGTCATTGACCCTGATCTTTGCAAGAAGCTTGACTTTTTGGAGAAAGAGAACTCGGCCCTCAAGATGGTGCTCATGTCTCAGTCTGAGGAGTTAGAAATCAGGGCGATTGAGAGGGACTTGAGTACCCAAGCAGCTGAAACAGCCAGCAAACAACATTTAGAGAGCATAAAGAAGGTGGCCAAGCTTGAGGCTGAGTGTCGGAGGTTAAAAGCAATGGCTTGTAGAGCTTCTTCAGATCATAAATCTGTTGTTGCCTCAATTTGTGTTGAATCTCTAGTGGATAGTCAATCAGACAGTGGGGAGCGGCTTAATGCTGTGGAGATTGATATCCGCATGATGGGAAGCTCAGAACAAAACAAGTCTGAGCCAAATTGCTCTGATTCATGGGCATCAGCTCTAATTGCGGAGCTCGATCAGTTTAAAAATGAAAAGGCTGTTAATAGAAATCTTCCAGCCTCTTCAACTGAAATTGATCTAATGGATGATTTTCTTGAAATGGAGCGGCTTGCTGCCATGCCCAATAACGGAAGTGGAAGTCGGTTTGAATCAGAAGCTGTTACCGAGCAATCTGCTCATGAAGAAAGTGCATTAAGAGCAGAATTTGAAGCCATGATTCATCGGACAGCTGATCTGGAAGAAAAATTAGAAAAGATGGATGCAGAAAAAGCTGAACTAGAAGAGAAAATAGGAAAGATGGAAGCACAGAAAGCTGAACTGGAAGAAGAAATTGAAAAGATGGAAGCAGAGAAAGTTGAACTGGAAGAAAAAGTAGAAAAGATGGAAGCACAGAAAGCTGAACTGGATATGGCCATAACCAAAAGTCAAGACTCTATTGAGGCATCACAGCTTCATCTGAGGGAGGCTGAAATGAAGTTGGAGGAGCTGCAAAGGGAGCTAAATTTGGCAAATGAATCAAAGCAGCGTGTCGAGTCTAAAGTCAGTAGCGTGGAAATGGAGGCTCAAACATTGTCTGATAAGATCAACTCATTACAAGAAGAGGTTGAAAAGGAGAGAGCTTTGTCGACACACATTACAGTCAAATGTCAGAAATTGGAGGAAGAGCTATGGAGAACAAAACAAGAAGTTGAGCTCCAGCAAATTGCAAAGTCTAATGCTGAAGTAAAGATAAAACAGGTAGGCATTGTGGCATTTGTCTAACCAATTTTTTGATGCACAATTTACAAAACATTTTGAATAGATATATAGACTCTGGATTTAATGATCATATGATTTGCCTATGGCAGGAGGACTTGGCATCGGCTGCAGGAAAACTTGCTGAGTGCCAGAAAACAATAGCGTCTCTAGGGAAGCAACTGAAGTCTCTGGCAACGTTGGAAGATTTTCTGATTGACACTGCAAGCATACCAGAGTTCTCTCAGGCAGCATTGCCAGTTCCTAAAGCTAGTGGAGAGTCACGGAAGCTACACTCTAATGAAACATTTTCACCCAAAAGAGAATTCAATTCTCCAAGTATAGCTGCTGAGAGCACTGGTCTTTTAACGAGTAAGATCGATGGGAACACACCTCCCTCTTCATCTTCATCTACAACATCATTTGCCATGTCATCAAATCACGTCAATCCTGAGAAGAACCGAAATGGATTTGCAAAGTTCTTCTCGCGGACTAAGAATGGAATACAACTAGAACTTTAGCCTAGTAGAGAGAAAAAAAGAAAACCAATACTGATTTCTCAGCTGTAAAACTTAGTATTTGTGTCACTTAGAATTTGCTGATTAAATGCTTTTTGATCAGCAGTGATTTTTTAATCTTATTTTCTTATACACGATTGTTGGTCTGTGAATCAAAAATTTTCAAGCCAAGGTCAGATTTTCAATTCCTTCGTTTTTGGTTACTTTTTCCTGTAATTGTGATGAATTGCTTGCTTCACTCTTGTTTTTTTTTCAAGAATAGGTAACGGAGATTCAAAATTTTTACCTGGCTGGAAGATTAAAGAGTTAAAATGACAATAAGTATTCATAGAAGCTTCTAAATTGTATTTAGATCTTATTAGAAACCTTCGTACAGAAAAATTTACCCAAAATTTCTCATTCACATGGAACCATCAATATTATGGTTGGCTAATACTCTAGGAAGATAATGTAGGAACATTATGCATACAAATTGTTTATACAACATTATTTTTCATAAAAATTGATGAGTGAACAGTTTTTCAAATGCATTAATATGAATATAAGGAGTAGAGAAGCTGCAAAATGCAATTAATTCTGTCGGATGCTGTCATTGGATACTCCAAGTTGGGTTGCTTCCAAATGCAGCTAATGTTGGTGGTATCTGTCAATTCTGAATTCTTATTTGCAAAGTTTAAATTCCGAAGTGCCTGTTGGAATCGGTACTTGGATCCGCTAACTTCAGTTATAGAGTAATCATTTTGAAGTCGGGGGTTCTCTCAAAAAGCTACTAAAAGATATTGTCCCAAGGCAATTGGCTACATGCTACTACCAGGCTCACATTCTCATTAACTCAAGATGACTGATGCACTAAGAAAATTGTGTTTAGTGAAGTTGTTTGACAACCTGTAACTGCTCATTCCATGTTTCTTTGGAACCCCAATGATGAAAGAGGAGTTTGCCTCAGCCTGAGCTGAAAAGATAGAAAAAAATTGTGGGGTGAGAGAGGCTCGAACTCTCGACCTCAGGATAACTCAGAAGCTATGAGACCTACGCGCTAGCCAACTGCGCCACCACCCCTTGATGACAATGGAATGAGAATCCTTTTTAATCATGTAGAACAACTTCCAAATATAAACTTATTTCTTTTTTTTTAATAAAAATAATTTTACTCTAATGTTTTGAAGTAATTAACAAATTTACCCCAATTAGATTTAAAATATTCAATTTACTCTAATTTATTAATATTTTTGCTATTAGTTTAATGGTAGAATGGTAAAAAAGTAATTTAACCATATAAATAAATTACACTTTGGACACGTGACGTAATTTCATCTATTAATTTAATTTAATATAATTTTAAAAATTAAACTTTAATAAAATAACATATAACAATGTGATTAGTTACTTTGGACACGTTTCAATATGTTAATAGTTTATATTTAAATTAAATTAAATAAATTAAAAAATTTGACATCATCGTCGAAGAATGGCCGGCAGCCCTTTTTCAACAATATTCTGACAACAAAAATGATCATATTTTACATTATTGGACTATATTTTTTTTTATTTATATGATAATGAAGTCATTTTTTACACAAAAAATGAAAAGATGGTTAAAATTAGTAAAGAGCGGCGGCAACCATTGTCGTTGATTGTCAAACAAGGGACAATGACTTGCAACACCATCAAATGGGAGGGTGGCGGCCTCACTATCCCATTTAATTTTTTTTTATATTTTTTTAAATGACCCCATCATTATGTAAATCAAGAAAAATATAATCCAATGATGTGAAATATGATCATTTTCGGTGACAGTAGTATTTTTTAATTATTAATTAATTATTTTATTTTTAAAAATATTTATTAAAAATATAAATCGATTGTAGAATGATACGTGTAATTTGTAACTAATTAGTATTTTGATATATCATTTTATTATTAAAATATATATTTATTAATTTTTTTAAAATTATATTAAATTAAATGAACGGATGAGATTGTTTCACATATTTAATGACAGTAAATGAGTGAGATTAATGATAATAATGAGGATAAACTAGTAATTATACACTAAAGCCACTATTTTCATTGAAATTAAAAATAAAAATTAGCGGATTAGGATAAAATTATGTTTATATTCAAAATATTAGAATAAAATTAACTTTTTTTTTTTATGTAACTAATTACTGAGTTATGACACATTGAATGTCTACCACTCCCCTTATCATTTCGATTAAAATGTCATTTAGTATTTCTTTAGTTCTTTCATTTTCCAAGTAGCACCTCACAAGTTTGCATATGAGTTCGCGTTTTGCTATATATATATTGCCCGGTAGCTCTTACGATTGGAATAATGAAATAAAAGTGATTCTTCTCTATTTGCATTTTGCACAATTGTGTGTTTCTTTCTTGCTTTTATTTATTTTAATTTATTCACATAAAAAGTTTCGTCATTTATGGCATGCTTATTATTCTAGATTGTGTATCATAAAATTATGGGATTTTACGAAAGTAAAAGTAAGTGTTTTAATCATCTTTTAACAAGAGAATCAACAAACATTACAAACACTAATATGGTTCCACAATCAGAAGGAAGAGGAGGATATTTGTGACATGGACTTTTTGCTCTTCCTAATGCTAGCAACAAAGAACCAAAAGAGTATCAAACAGTCGGTGCAATACGTCAAAAGTTTCCATTTCAGCTACTATAATCATTTCAAACCATCAGTACCATCTAAATGCTGTTGTGTAATTGCTTTATATTGTTAGATAACCTAAACTTCTAAATCTCATCAGCTAAATTTTAATCTTAAAGAATTTTACGACTACGAAAATCTAGGTAAAAAGTAATATGAGATTATGTAATCAAGTGGTTCCATGGTGTAGTGGTTAGCACTCTGGACTTTGAATCCAGCGACCTGGGTTCGACTCCCGGTGGGACCTGGTCTTTTTCATTGTATGATCTTTGAGTGGATTTCTGCTTTTTACCTTTTTCTGCTCCTTTTTATTTGAAATGCAGACCACGCTTAGCAGCTTTGGCTTGACTCAGTTGACGATGCAGAATCCCACCTTATCTGCGTAGAAAGACCTCTAGAAAATTAGTGTAGAACCATCAAGCTCTTAGGGGATGCATGAAATATCCACTGAACAAGAGGTAATGATACAATTAATATTAAACCAAACATGGTGAAGCTATTGCATCCTCCAAGCAAATCTAGATTAGCTATAAATAGGTTTCCTGGATACCACAAATGAATTTTCCTGCCCCTTCAATTAGAAAAATACAAGACCGTGTTCAAACCAGCCGTCTTAACATCAATGGCGACCAATTAGCAATATGATTGTAGTTCTTAGGTAAAGCATCAGTGATGCCAAGACAAATGTTCACAATATCAATCTTATCTGGTACATTGGATTGTGCAAAGAATTTTACATTCAGTGACTTCACAGAAGTCAGCGTAGCTATTTCTATCTGTAGTGGAATCACATGTTGAGCTTACTGTACAAAATCAATAGAAGAAATGAAAAATTTAAAGATACAACAGTAATTGTTTCTTTGGTCTTCTTTCTCTCATTCTTGACGATGATGATTCATCTGCTGGGGATTTTTCTCCCTTTTGAAAGCATTTAAGAGATCTATGCCTAGGAAAGCATTGAGCAAATTCATGCCAGCCATCCCAAACAAAGCGAGTGGCAACTCAATACCCTTTTCAAACTTGGGAGCATCTCTGATCAGCTTGACAGTGATCAGAATATGAGATGCCAACCTTGCCAGAAAGAAAGCCATCCAATTGAGAACCCATTCAACCCTTACAATTACACTCTTGGCATCTCGAATACCAGCCATACGTCGCACTTTCCTCACATGTAAGAAGATGGAATGCAGCTGTATCACCAAAATGAATTTCACCCTTAAAATTGTAAAACATTATGAGACAGATTATGCACAAAAAGGGAAAGGGAAAAAATGAAAACGAAAAAGGAACAGATAGAGGAATTAACACAAACAAGAAAGAGAGATTTGGAGAGCAGAATAAAGGGAAAAAGAATAATCATAAGACAGGAAACAACTTTCCAGAACACACCAAAACATACCTCACAAATAAGCGTGAGAATAAGGTAGTTGATGGTAACATTTCGATACAGAGCAAGAGTAAAGCAAACCAGCAGCAACAGATGATGTACAAGAATGACAGGGATCAAACCGCTGTATAGTCGATAGCACAGCATATCCCATTGATCATAAGCAAAGTAACCACATGAGAAGCATAAAGCAGGGTATGCAAATGGCCAAGCACTGCCAACCAACTCTGAGTGCTCGAACATTCCATTGAAACCATTTCTTAGCCATTGATTAACCAATATCAACACCACTGCAAAAGGAATAGAAATACATTTAAAATAACTTCAAGTAACAAGACAAGGGATCCTCACTGCAGAAACATCAGCAAAAAATTAATAACTATAATTAAGAAGACAAAGAATCCTCACTGCAGAAATATCGGCAAAAAATTAATATGCAAATTTTAAAACACTAGCTCGCTGTATTGGTTAAACTCATTCAAGTTGTACCATAAGATTGTTAAAATTACAACACCAAATGAAGTTAATTATAACATCAAGCCCAAGATTAAGCCCAAATATTTACAAGCCTAATTCTTGAAATTTTTAAATTAGGTAAGATATTTTAAAGTTAATAATTAAGTATTATAAACTTATATGATTAATAAATTTTTACATTATTTTATTTGTGTGGTTTTGGTTGTTGAAACTAAGTATAAATACCCCCCTCCCTCATTTAATTTTGCAAGCAAGTAAGTTAAGAATAAAGAGTTGATAAATATTTAATCAATTGTTGAGAGTTTAGAGTGTTAGAGAGTTGAGCAAATAATAAGCTCAACAAAGAGTGTATGAGCGTTGAGTTGTGAGTGTTGTGTTGTGAGTGAGAAAGAGTAAGAGTTTCTAAAATTTGTATTGTAAATTTTGGGTTTGTTGTATTAATAAAAGTGTTCCATTTGTGCTCCATTATTCTCAACAATTGGTATCAAAGCGGGGCTGTCTGGGACTGCTCAAGTTGTAGGATTTCTAAGAATTCTAAGTATGCTCTGTGGTTGCAGCTTTGACTGATCTTCCATATCAGAAAGGGCTTCTAGAAATTATGAGTGAGTGAGCTTCTGTGTGTTGTGAGTAATCTGTGACTCTGCAAGTTTGTTGACAAAACTTGTTTGGTATTACTGAGGTACTGCCAACACGATGGGTGACCTTCAAGTCGTTGGAGGAATCAAGAAACTCAACAACCAAAATTACAATACATTGGCGACGTTGATGGAATCTTACCTTCAAGGCCAAAATCTTTAGGAGGTCGTTGGCGGAAATGAAGTAAAGTAGCCAATAGACGAAGCCATTATAAAGAAGTGAAAGGTCAAAACTGGTAAAGCTATGTTCGCCAATAAGATCACAGTTGAAAAAGAAATATTAGAGCACGTAAAGAAGGCCAAAACGCCAAATGAAGCATGAGACACTTTTGCATCATTCTTCTAAAAAAAAAACAACATGCGACTATAGCTTCTAGAGAATGAACTATTGTCGATTGCACAACGCAACATGACGATCAACCAATACTTCACAAAGGTAAAGTCCTTGTACCGTGAAATATTTGAGTTAGATCCTATCGCTGCTATTGCTGAAACTAGAATGAAAAGAATTATCATCCACGGTTTGAGGCCCGAGTATAGAAGTTTTGTTACTGCTGTACAAGGCTGGCCAACCCAACCATCTCTCATTGAATTTAAAAATTTGCTTGCTAATCAAGAAGCGATTGCCAAGCAAATGAGTGGGGTTTCATTAAAAGGCGATGAAGAAGCACTCTACATCGACAAAAGGAAAGATTGATTTAAACAACGTGCTGGTAGAGGATCTAAAAGAGATGATGATAAGATAAAGAGTCATCACCAAGAAAGTAGCTTACAGGCAAGGGGAGTATGGACGACTCGCAGCAATGGTAGTCAATCTAACCAAAAGAAAAAGTTTGAAGGAAAATGCTACAATTGTGAAAAAATAGAACACATGGCAAAAGATTGTTGGTCCAAGAAAATGTTTGCTGAGGGTAATGCTGCCACATCAAACTCAGAATGAAAAAGTGAAGATGAGTGGGATGCTGAAGCGTCTGTCGCTATAGACGAAGAAGACCTATCACTCTCAGTGATAATGCTTGGACGGATTGACTATGAAAATGATTGGATCGTTGACTCAGGATGTTCGAATCATATGACTAGTGACGAAGAAAAGCTGCAAGATATGACTAAGTACAAAGGAAGTCGCGTGGTGGTAACAGCCAACAACTCAAGATTGCCTATAGCTCACATTGGTAACACAGTACTTGCACCTTGTTACAATCCTAACAAGGTAACACTTCAAAATATCTATCATGTCCCTGGCACGAAAAAGAATCTATTGTCAGTATCACAGTTAACATCTTCTGGGCACTATGTTCGGTCCACAAGATGTTAAGGTGTACCAAGATTTAAAAATCACGGGAACAACAACAATGGAAAGACGACGACTAGAGTCGGTCTATGTACTATCAGCAAATTCAGCTTACGTAGACAAGACTCGAAAGAATGAAACAGTAGATTTGTGACATGCACGATTGGGACATGTAAGTTATCATAAACTAAAAGTGATGATGAATAAAGCAAAATGCTTAAGGCTCTACCTCAACTTGATGTGAGAGTGGATACAGTATGTACGGGATGTCAGTACGGCAAGGCACATCAATTATCATATAAGGAGTCAAAGTTTAGAGCTAAGGAGCCATTAGAGTTGATTCACTCTGATGTGTTTAGACTTGTCAAGCAGCCATCAATTAGTGGCATGCGGTACATGGTGACATTTATTGATAACTTCTCGAGGTATGTATGGGTTTTCTTTATGAAGGAAAAATCAGATACTTATTTGAAGTTCAAGAAATTTAGAGAAACAACTGAAGGAGAAGTCGGAAGGAAGATTCATTGTCTCCGCACAGATAATGAAAGAGAACAAACCTCTTCTTACAATATATTCGAGAAAATAAGATACGACATCAGTTCACATGTGTCAACATGCCACAACAAAATGGTGTTGCAGAAAGGAATAATTGACATCTTGCAGAGATTTGTAGAAGTATGTTGCACGCAAAAAATATACCAAGATTTTGGACCGAAAGAATGAAGACTGCAACCCACGTGATTAATAGGCTTCCTCAACTAAGATTAGAGTTCATATCACCCTTTGAGAGATTGTGGGATATGAAACCTACTGTGAGTTATTTTCGAGTATTTGGTTGTATATGCTATGTGTTTGTGTCAAGTCACCTGAGAAACAAATTCGACAAAAAGGCAATCAGGTGTATCTTTGTTAGATATGATAACCAGCACAAAGGATGAAAATGTTGTGACCCTACTAGTGGGCGGTGCTACACATCAAGGAATGTGGTGTTTGATGAAGCATCTTCATAATGGTCGCCACAAAAAGAGGAGCTTCCAAATTCAAAAGAAATAAAAGAACGACTACAACAAAAAATAGATGAGCAAATTGCTGAAATCCGACCAAGCCAAGAAGACCTTGATAACGGAAGCAGTGATGACAACACCGAGCAAAAGACAACCCAAAGTCCTTGACAAACTGACATATATCAATAACCAACAACGGAGGCCAAATATGAAGGAACAGAACCTGCAACCCCTCAATCTCATCCTCGAAGGTCAATAAGAATACGAAAGCCTAATCCCAAATATATTAATGTAGCTACGGCGAAAGAGTAAAATGTTAATAAGCATGAGACTTTTGAAGAAGCATCACAGAGCTCTGAATGGATTAAAGCTATGGAAGAAGAAATCATAGCGTTGAAGCAAAATCAAACTTAGGATTTAGTGCCAAAGCCAAAGGATGTGAAACCTATATCTTGTAAGTGGGCGTATAAGATCAAAAGACGTCCTGAGGGATCGGTGGAAAGGTATAAATCTCGATTGGTAGCTCGAGAATTTTCTCAACAGTATGAACTAGACTATGATGAAACATTTAGTCCAGTAGCCAAGATCACCACAGTACGAATTCTACTTGCACTGGCAGCTAGCAAAGGTTGGATATTATGACAAATGAATGTAAAGAATGTTTTTCTACATGAAAAGTTGGATCGGGAGATCTACATGATTCAACCAATGAAATTTGAAAGCAAATTTCATCCTGATTATATGTGTAAATTGAGAAATGCTTTATATGGATTAAAGCAAGCTCCAAGGGAATGGTATGATAAAATTGAAGAATTTCTAACACATCGTGGTTACTCTGTAGCACCAACTGATTCTAACCTGTTCGTTAAAGCTAATGAAAAGAAACTTGCAATTGTGCTGGTATATGTGGATGACTTAATTATCACTAGAGATGATGAAGAAAAGATTTGTCGAATAAGAGAGAATTTAGTGGTTCGCTTCCAAATTAAAGAGCTTGGACAACTTAAACATTTCGTTCGGCTCGAAGTCAATCGGACAGTAGAAGGGATTTTTCTAAGACAACAAAAATATACCAAGGATTTGTTGCAAAAGTTTGGGATGCTAGAGTGCAAGCCTATCTCAACACCGCTAGAAGCCAATGCCAAGTTGTGCGGTTATGAAGGAAAGGATTTAAAAGATGGAACTATGTATCGACAACTGGTAGGAAGTCTCATCTATTTGACATTGACTCAACCAGACATTTCTTATGCAGTTGAAGTAATAAGTCAATACATGCAAAATTCTAAGAAACCTCACTTAAAAACAGCTCGACGGATATTGAGATATGTGAGAGGCACAATTGACTATGGTCTCTTCTATAAGAAAGACCAAGATTGTAAAATAGTTGACTATTGTGATGCTGACTATGCTGGAGATCATGACACACGACGTTCGACCACTGGGTATTTTTTCAAGATTGGTTCAGGAACAGTCTCTTGGTGCAGTAAAAGGCAACCGATTATATCATTGTTAACTACTGAAGTTGAGTACAGAGCAGCAACAATGGCAGCTCAAGAAAGTGTATGATTGATGCAGTTGATGGAGGATTTATATCAGCCAAGAGATTATAAAGTGTCAATATATTGTGATAATCGGTCAGCAATTTGTTTGGCAGAAAATTCAATTTTTCATGCAAGAATAAAGCATGTGGAGGTGCATTATCACTTTATCCGAGAGAAAGTTCTGCAAGAAGAAATTGAGTTGCTATATGTTAAGACCGAAGATCAAGTGACTGATTTGTTCACAAAAAGTTTGGGTGTTGATAAGTTCGAAAAGTTTCGAAGACAACACAATGTGGTTAGAAGAACGGAAGTTGGTGTTGAGGGGGAATGTTAAAATTACAACACCAAATGAAGTTAATTACAACATCAAGCCTATGATTAAGCCCAAATATTTACAAACCCAATTTTTGAAATTTCTAAATTAGATAAGATATTTTAAAGTTAATAATTAAGGAGATAAGTATTATAAACTTATGTGGTTAATAGAATTTTACATTATTTTATTTATGTGGTTTTGATTTGTTGAAACTAAGTATAAATACTCTCCTCCCTCGTGTAGTTTTGCAAGCAAGCAAGTTAAGAATAAAGAGTTGATCAAATATTTGATCAATTGTTGAGAGTTTAGAGTATTAGAGAGTTGAGCAAATAATAAGCTCAACAAAGAGTGTGTGAGTGTTGTGTTATGAGTGAGAAAGAGTGAGAGTTTCTAAAATTTGTATTGTAAATTTTGAATTTGTTGTATTAATAAAAATGTTCTATTTGTGCTCCATTATTCTCAACAGAGATCAGGGTTCAAATCCTTGTGTGATTGAATTCTTATTTTTCCCAAGTTCACCAACAAAATGGTCTGGATAAATTATTTTCAGGCTGTGCATTTTAATTTCATATTTTCTTTCATCACAGGTTTCAACAATTTCTCTGAAGGAACATCCTCCAAAACTGAAACTCAATGACATCAACATCCAGCAGTGCAAGACCTAAGCCATGAATTTCATATTCCAACTTTCTGTAGATTTATACATACATCTCTCCACCTCAACTACATAACATGCCACACTAACGGACAATTTGGACATTGAGAAATTATCATATGGGACACAACTGCTTGTATGGACAATGGGTTGCTTGAAGGCAGTGATTATGCATTCAAGCCACATCTATAGCAAATAAACAATTTATATAAAGTAACCTCAAACTCTCCTCATTTCTCAATAAGTTAGATCACCACCACCAGCTTGTTAAGTCATTTACAGTATAATTTCCGATGATGACATTCTCAACGAAAATTTCCACAAGCTTATGAAAATTGACTACATCCTTGTGGACATAAGCATACAAAAGTTCCGGTTTCAACTTCACATCGTTATCACAAAGAAAAGGCCAAATGGTGAAAACATTAACACGAAACCAGAAACTTTCGCACCTGAAGTGATTTCATGCGCCAAACACTGCCCTTCATAGTTCACACATTCCGCTACATACTCCGACTCTTTCCATGGCCATTGTAATTGCCAATAACAGATAATCAGTTCTCTATCATGAGCTACCTTTATTAATTTAAATCACCTTCACAACCCCAGAGCTTATTGCTAGAAGAATTACTTTCCCACTGATTCAATGAAAAATTTTACATCAACCATTCGACTCCTAAGCAAAAGCACCATAACGATTTCTAGAACCATGAAACTCTGTTACCCCATAACCACTCACAAAACATCACCATAGCACATTAATAAAAATATTCGATAAAATGAAAAATAAACAAATACCCAATTCAGTAAATGAAACAACAGGATAAAATAACGTAAAAAAAGAAAAAAGAAAAAAAAGAGGCAAATATTAGAACCTGAAACGGATGTGACAGTGGAGTGGAGAAGAGAGACAGAGGTATTGACAAACAGCGGATCACGAGAGACCGAAAACCGAATGACCCAGTTGGCTATTTGGTAAAAGCAAGCACCGGCGACGATAAAGAGAAGCTCTTTGCGCTTGTTGAAGTTAATTTCGAACAAAACAGAGACCAACCACAGAAGCAGAGTGGCAAAAAAGAATGCCCCTGCCTTGTTCTTATCGCTCTGTTTTGAGCTTGGCCTTGCCATTCTGAAAGAAGCTCCCAATTCCCAAATCTATCACCAGAATTATGATTTATTTGGGGAGAGAAACGAACAAAACACACTTGAGGCTTGGCGAAAGCTTACACTGCAAAGTTTCGTTAATAGCGTTATGCTTTTAATGCTTTTGCCTTTTTGTCTTTGATACATCTGACCCGACCCGACTCGACTCGCTACGAGATCCGATCTGTCTAATTTTGTCTGCAATTACTAATTTATCGTAAAACTAATTTTTTTCTTAAAAAATATTTAGACCAGAATAAAAAATTTTACTCACAAATCATTAAATTTTATTCTCAATTTAGGTGGTCGCAAATTTAAAGCATACAACCACTCGAACTACGCTAAAAAAACAAAAAAACAAAAAGAATAGGCACAAAATCATCATGAAAGAAGATTAATCAGGGACCTTCTTGAAGCTAAAGCAGCAGGCGCAGGGCCATGGCGTCAGGAAACTGGACGCGTGCTCACCGAAGTGTGCCTGCTGTCGCTTTCATGATGTTAAGTTACCTTCAATTCTAAAACCAAATAATCTATAATAATTATCATATTTTTGTTGTTTTGGAATGCTTATGATGACTGATGACAAGAATTTGCGTCGCTGCTGTGTTCATTGAAAACTTTAGATGATTTCACTTAGAAGATGTTAATGAGAATAAAGTATAAAGATAATGTAATTTGGAATTGGTTACTTCAAAGAATGGTACGAGTCGAAAGAGTATATGGAAAGACACTACTTGTTACTTTTGTTGTGGATTCTTTTCTTGTAAGTAACGTGCCGACTATTGGCTTTTCCTTTTAGAAGTTAAGACGCTTGTGATGTGATATGGGCCCAAAATGGTCATTAAAATAAATTATTGCATTGATAGTATGCAACTACAAGTCTACTATATATTGATTAGTATCGTTTTAACTTTTAATATTGGTGAGTCATTACAATAGATAACGATTTTAATTTCATGATATTCATAGCAATCACATGTGCTACGTATATTTTTTTGTTTCACAATTGAAAAATATTGATAAATATAATATAAAAAATCATCAATCCAATGAGTCACAATTTAAAAAATTAAAATATTTTTCACATAGCAGTCACATGTACTACATATATATTTTTTGTTTTACAATTGAAAAATATTAATAAATATAATATATAAAAAATCATCAGTCCAATGAGTCACAATTTAAAAAATTAAAATATTTTTCACATAGCAATCACATGTACTACATATATATATATTTTTCATAATTAAAAAATATAATATAAAAAATCATCATTCCAATGAGTCACAATTTAAAAGATTAAAATATTTTTCACAATTAAAATGCGGTTTAATTAAAAAAACTATGTAATGCGTGCATAATAAATTATAATAATTAATTTATTTTTCTTTTATTTCAACTCAAACCCTATCCTCAGAAGTACATTATAGTTCATTAGAAAACTCATGACATGAGTACTTGAAATTTTAGCTCATAAAAGAATGTCATCGATCTTATAAGGTCATTTTATTGAAAACTTGTGAGGACCGAGCAAGTTCGGATGCGCCCTCCCCCTCCTTATTAAGGCTGAATATGTAAGCTCCCATTAAGACCGACCATAGAAGTACTTATTAAGGCCGCCTACGTAATTGAAGCTATCCACGTAAGCCCTCGTCGAGGTCAACCACGTAAGCCTTTACTAAGGTCACCTATATTAGCCCTTACCAAGGCCAACCATGCAAACTGATTGAAGATCAAAATTTACTTGATGACTCAAACCGTTCTTATCCTCAAAAAGCTTGGAGTTTTAAAATTTTCAATAACAAATCTTACTACAATCTCAAAATGAGTCCAAATTATAAATGTATAAATATGCTATAATTTTAATAGAACTCTACAGCTAAACACAATAATACTTATAAAAAAGGAAGCTAAATAATGAAGAAATAAATCTGTTGTTGCTTCTTTTTTCACTCATTGTCTTATTACAGAAAAAAAAAGAGAAAAATAAAAAACTTAAGGCTCCATTATTAAAAGCCATACATGTATTGGCTACGACTCTTTTGAACTCTTGTTGTAAAAATATTGCTTAATAATATCATACGAATGAAGTTATGAAATTCAGTAAGGTAGATATTGGTTCATATTAAACTAAATCACTATAATTTTGTTTCTTGTCTATTTATGGTTGCTTTTTATTGATTTTGATTTAAGAAATTCAATAACTATTCTTAAAGAGATACAAAATCAACTCATTAATCTAATATAATTAGAGATAGTAAAATACTTTATAATAGGGATGAAGATTTATAGGCCCCACCCTGAATGAGGCTGAGATAAGTAATTTATATCAATTGAGTGAGATATAAGAATAAATTATTTTTTAAATTATTAATGGGGTGGATGGGATTAAACTTTCTCACCTCTTCCCTGCTCCGTTTATATAAATATATTAAATATAATTTTTTTAGTATATATTATATATTTTATTAATTTATATTTAACTAGGACATGCTTTAATAATATATTTTTATTAATGAAGAATATATAATAATTATTGTAAACGACAAAATAACTTTTATTTTTTAATCGGGCGACCATTGATTTTAATTAGAATATGAAATAAATAACAAAAAATAAATAATTATGCTAGATACTAAAATATTATTTAAATTCTTTTTATTTATTTATTTATTATTTATTTAAAAATTTATTTACTAATTACTATTTATATTATTGAAAAATATTGTTATACTATTCTAGTTTGTTAATTTGATATTTTTTTTAATCATAATATAAATTAATTTTTTATATTGTTAAAATCTGTGAATATAATTTAATATTAATAAATATAAAATGAGAAAACAAGACAAAGATGAGAAAAGTATTTCTCTTATGAGAATCTCCCATCTCCACGTTGTTAATTTTTTTTTAAAAATAAGATGAAAAATGAAGTTAAAAATAAAAAATGAAGCATGACACAAAAAAAGCTTCCCTGCCTCCGCTCTATCCTATTGTCATCTCTAAATATAGCTCAAAATCCAATATCAACGTAATCAATTGAGATATCATTTCTCCTAATGGATATCAATACAATAGTATTCTAATTATTATAAATAAATTTTTTTATCATGTTAATTTACTTTAAATAATTTGTTTTTTTAATACACACCTAACTATAAATGAACATGTTAATAATACAATTAATTTTACTTTAAAAAAAAAGAAATTGGATATGATTTGTGTTTTTTTGTATTTGGTTGTGATTGTTGATCTTACACTAACACAGTTATGGTTATTATTGCACATTAAAAATTGAATAAAATAAAACTAAATAAATCCATAATCAAATTCAATGTAAATAAACATAAGATAGAAGTAAATATCTTTACTTTTTCTATAAGCCATAAACTTTTAGACAAAGTCAGTTTTCTGATGGATGTGTTAAGAAAAGATTTTGTCATTTAACCAAAAATTAATGGGTTCAATTATACCAACTCTCAAATAATTATATAATTATTAAATAATAAAATAATATAAAATATATTTATTATATCATTTTATTATTTAATAATTACTCGATATATTATTTAAAAAAAATTAAATATCATTTAAAATATGTAACATTATTATTTTTAAATATTATAAAAAAAATATTTTACTTAATTTATTTATTTTTAAATATTTTACTTTCAAAAAATACAAATGCGGCCAAATATTTTAAGAATAAGTAAATATCATTCACAAAGTAAAATAGTATCTAAGCATATTCCAATTTCATATCAATCTACTCTTGCATTGCATCTAAACCCTCATTTCCGTCGTAATTTAACTCCCCCTTGAGCCATCAATTTCAATCTCAATCACAATCACAATCACAATTTCATCCAACAAAATGATCAAAACAAACGAACGGATAAGATTTTTTCTTAAAATCCAAAAAAACCAAAAAAAAAAGAAAAGAAAACCCAAAACATTTTCCGGAAGCCAACCAAAACGCGACAAACAAAACCCACGAAGCAGGTAGTAAAAGATAGAGAAAGGTATCTCAACGGTCCGAGCTGGCAAGGAGAATTGAGATGTGAAGGGCCCCACGAGTTTGGAGATACTCTCTCTCAGACCAAGAGAGCATGTGGATGCACAAGGCGCCACGTGTGCGACCGAATTGTCCACGCTTGTGCACGTGGCATTCCGTGGGAGGCCAGCCGAGATCGCGGGCAACTTCGACCTCTTATCAACAAAATCACAAAAATATATCTCACTCAATTTGCTTACATTTTTTTTCTTCCTCCCTCTCTAAGGCGCGCGCTGTTCAAACGCCATGACCGCCATCACTACTGCTGCAGTTCTGTCGCTTCCAATCTCTTTGGGTAGACCAGCCAAGATTAATACCAAAAAGGTTTTTTTTTTTTTTCCTGGGTTTTTTAGATGGTTTGTTTACCTGGGCAGTTTTTAAATTTGGAAACAAACTGACTTGAGGTGGTGAATTTATTAGTTATATTTTAGCTTACGTTGTTTTCTTGAAGCTTGATATGTGTGTTCGTTGACTTTGTTTCTATGCTAAGGTTACCTGAATAGTTCCTAAGTTTATGAAAAATTACTTGATCATGATACAATGCATTTTTGGGGGTTATTTGCTGATTTTTATCCGGGCATTTGCTTAGTATTGAGGAAAGTTAAGCTTAGCGAATTGTTGGTTTATTGTTGTTATGTGATCCCTTTGTTTTTAAATCTTCTATTGATAAATTGATCTTGGTCCATACTAAACAAAGAATTTTTTTTTTCTAAAAAACTTGTTTGCCGACTTATAGCAGTTGGGTTCTGGCTTATATTACCATTTGTTTATAGACCAAAAAAGAAAAAAAAAAGTTTGTAGCTTCAACTGTACTGTAGTAAGGCAAATCTACCTGTTGTTAATTTTATTAGGGTACTTAATTGGTTTGTGTGGGTTTTCAGGCCGTTAGAGGAGGATTTGGGGTGTTTGCTGTATTTGGGGAGGAAGGTGGATTGGTAGATAAGAAGAGCCCATGGGGTACCCTCTTTGATGTGGAGGATCCGAGGTCTAGAGTCCCACAATATAAAGGAAAGTTCTTGGATGTGAACCAAGCCCTTGAAGTAGCTAGATATGATATTCAGTATTGTGATTGGAAGGCTCGACAAGATGTGCGCACAATTATGCTCCTCCATGAAAAGGTCTCATCTATTTCCAGACTTTCTTCAACTATTTATAATTACTAATTTGAATTATGTAGCAATATATGCCTAATACTGAATGTTATTTGTACCTTGGCATCTCATAACTTGTGAAAGCGATCAGTGCTTCTAATCTAACCATCTAGACTCAATAGAAGCAACAATATTTCAGAATGAGAATGAAAAAGGATTTATCTGACTAGTTTTACTTATAATAAAAATATTAAGCTTTGGATTGTTTTCTTCAGACATTTCTTACATTTACAGACATTGGTGTAGGTTGTGGAAGTTCTAAATCCTTTGGCGCGTGATTACAAGTCCATTGGCACCATGAAGAAAGAGCTTGCGGAGTTGCAAGAAGAACTAGCTCAAGCACATAGACAGGTCTGGAAACTTAGCCACTAATGATATATATGCTGTTACTCTACTAAATTTACATGCTACATAATTTAAGTCCCATGCCTTTGGTGGAATGAAATGCTTTTAGTTAAACTATCTGGACATCCATCCATCCATGAGAAGCTAAAGAAATTCCATACTCGGACTATGCTGCTGATTATGTGCTTTGCTTTTTAAACTGTTATCTCATAGTCAATTTACCCATGCACAACAACAGGTTCATGTGTCTGAAGCAAGGGTTGCCACTGCTTTAGACAAACTAGCTTACATGGAAGAATTGGTTAATGATAGGTTATTACAAGACAGAAACACCTCCGTATCTGATCGAACAAGTGAATCTCCAAGTACGTCTATGCAATCTCTGGATACTATAAAGGCAAAGTTGCCTCAGAAACACTTGAATGTCTCGGGTCCAGTTCAAGCTTACAATTCCCGCTTGAAGAACTTCTGGTATCCAGTTGCTTTTTCCACTGATCTCAAGGAAGATACTATGGTAAGAAAAAGAATCTTGTCTTTAATCAATTAAATACTTATTTTCTAGATTGTTATTTACCTTTTTTTTTAAAAGAAAAAGAAAACGTGATGTATCAACTCTGTATATCTTTGTGTGCTTAAGAAGTTTCATTGTGTTATCTGAGAGAAGAAGGGGGAGGCAGTTTGCTGTCTTCCAAAACCAATTATCCTGGATGTTTCTTATGAGTGTCTTACCACCTTTCTGTTTCAGATTCCAATTGATTGCTTTGAGGAACCATGGGTTATCTTTCGTGGAAAAGATGGTAGACCTGGATGTGTCCAGAATACATGCGCACATAGAGCATGCCCTCTTCATCT
This sequence comes from Ailanthus altissimus, assembly GCA_946807835.1. Lineage (NCBI taxonomy): Eukaryota > Viridiplantae > Streptophyta > Magnoliopsida > Sapindales > Simaroubaceae > Ailanthus > Ailanthus altissimus. The sequence continues at coordinate 13,305,990 of OX327699.1, read as the reverse complement.
TGGTTCGGTGAATGAGGGTCGCATCCAATGTCCGTACCATGGTCAGTAATAATTATGTAAATGCTTGAAGATTATGCTCTATTTTTAACATATATGGGGTTATTATCCTAAACAGGTCATATTAAGCAGGCTGCTACATAGGTATATGAATATTACTGACTTGAGAAAATTTTGTTGCTAAAAATTTTCAGGGTGGGAATACTCAACAGATGGGAAATGCGAGAAAATGCCATCAACTCGATTGCTTAATGCGAAGATAAAATCATTGCCATGTTTTGAACAAGAGGGAATGATATGGATTTGGCCTGGTGATGACCCTCCAACAGCCACCCTTCCTTCTTTACTGCCTCCTCGAGGATTTGAAATCCATGCTGAGGTATCTTATAAAGGCACTGTGATTCTTCCTGATAATCGTGTGTGACTCATGCTTAAATGGTTTTATAAAGAGCTGTATGTTCTCATATTCATGTCCTTGAATGGCAGATTGTCATGGAACTTCCAATAGAACATGGGCTACTTCTGGACAACCTTTTGGATCTTGCGCATGCTCCATTTACTCACACTTCCACCTTTGCCAAGGGATGGAGTGTTCCCAGGTTCGTTAAATTAGTGATCTTCACTATAATTAATGAATTGGAAAAGTTTGAAAGAGTCTCTTCATCTGGGGCTAATTGGTTTTGATAATCATCATCAAAATAAACATTTTCTTTATGAAATTATGAAGCTGATAAAGATAACTGTTGTCCAGTTCAAAAATTTCCCATCTTTCTTCTTTATAATTCATGGAATTTGAGGATCTGTCCGTACTTCCAAATTGTTGAAAACAAGAAGAAATGACTTTCTTTCTTGGTTTGTGTCACGCATGGCATAAACTCTCAGCTTGGTGAAATTTTTGACACCTGCATCTGGCCTCCAAGGATACTGGGACCCGTATCCAATAGATATGGAATTTCGACCACCATGTATGGTGCTATCAACTATTGGCATCTCAAAACCTGGAAAATTGGAGGGACAGAGCACTAGACAGTGCGCCACACATCTTCACCAACTTCATGTCTGTTTACCTTCTTCACCCAAAAAGACAAGACTATTATACAGAATGTCTCTGGATTTTGCTCCCGTGCTGAAGCACATTCCTTTCATGCAATATGTATGGAGGCATTTTGCAGAACAGGTAAAAAGTCATCTATAATAACTCCTCAATTTTGATTCATGGGAGAAAAAGCTAAGCATTATGTTTTATGTCTGCTTAGTGATTTCTGACAACAAAAGTTGATTGTCCATGGTGCATGCTTCTGTAGTAATCTTACAAAAATTCTGTTTTTTCTCTATAAATCTGTGTCTTATATCTTGGAGTGTGATCAACACAGGTGTTGAACGAGGATCTACGACTTGTTATTGGCCAGCAAGAGCGAATGATCAATGGGGCAAACGTATGGAATTTGCCTGTAGGCTATGACAAACTAGGAGTAAGATATAGATTATGGAGAAATGCATTGGAAAGAGGAGCGAAGCAATTACCTTTCAGCAAGCCCATATAAATTTACATTCAACCAATAAATTGACTTATCTTGATGCTCCATCACACAAAAACTCTTAGTCTCAGCTGCACTCTCGAGCAGACTTGGGGAATAATGATTCATTAACTCGGAAAAGTTATGCAGTTTGGTTATTAGCTGGCAAAATTATGCAGTTTGGTTTTAGTGCTCTCAAGAGGAAAACCCGGGAGACACCGCAGAAACTGTGAATTTAACCGAGGCAGAGAAGAGTCTTTACATACAAAAGCAGCTTTTGTATAATTGGTGAAACTGTACATTAATTGTTTTTTGTGTACAGTGTCATTTTCCCCCTGCTTCGATCGATATTTAACCTCCTGGCTGATGAGTGATCTCTGTTTTATCTTAGCATCACTTAAATTTAATGAAAATCCAAGATTTGCAACTACTTTTATGTTTTTACTTTTTCCGAACAGATTCTTGTTTGTTGTTCTTATTACTGATAATTTGCATGTAATCAAACTCAGTTTCTGCATACATAGGTCTGTTGCCATTAAGCATTGCAGAAAAGGAAAGGAAATAATAAAATTAATAATAATAATAGTAATTTGTGCCAACTAAGAAAAGGGTAATCAATAAAATCCAAACTAAAGACTGGAATAACTTTTGTGTAGACCATCTAATTTCCAATTGTGAATAAGGGAAGGACAAGCTCAAGATCTTGCTCTTATTTTGATGCGGGGAAAAGGTTCTCCACAATCAATCAATAAAAACATGAATCCCATTTCATTCAAATGGTCGGTAAAACAAAAGAACCATTTTATTGATCATAAAAGTATCATTTTAATCTCAAAACTAAATTTACAAAGTTAGCAACTGCCAAGACGAAAAACCAGAAAATTAAAATTACAGAGCAGAACCGCAAAAGGGGCAGAAGCTGAAGTCGGGCTCAACAACCCGGTCACAAGAACGACACCTTAAAACATCAGAAACGACAGATGATGGCGGCAAATACCCATTATCAGACTTAGAAAAAGCCGGAGGATAAAAAAGATTACAGTTGTTGCAATACATAGCAGGATCTTTGCCAGGCCATTTCCACACCGGAACGAAGAACAATTTTAAGACCTTTTCGTACTCGACCAGATCGGCTCTTGAACCGCAGCTTATGCACCTGCCCGCACCCGATTTCAGCACCTGACGCACCTGTTGGTTCACTCCTCCCACAAAGAAGAAGAACATTTTTACCTTTTGTTTTTGTTTCAGTTATTATTATTAGCCTTTATTTGCGTCTAGTTTATGCTATGGGTTCTCGGTGTATATAAATGGGAAGAGAGGGTCGGATGGGAATGTCAGATGTGGAGTAAGCTAGAGGATTCTGGGTTTTATTTAAGGGAAAAGAAAAAGCGTCTGTGAGCTTTGTCGAAATTCAAATAATTTAAGCAAATTTTTAAAATGATGAATCGAAATTGCTATAAAAAAAAAATAAAAAATGATGAATTGAAATTAAATTGATTTAATTTTTATAAATAGATATTTAATTTAGTATATGCTTTTGTAAGTATTGTGCTTATCTCGCAATAAAAAAAATGTTTGGTAACCTCAAAATTTCTTTGGCATCTAATATTTACTTGTTACTCGTTAGTCCTCTTAATTCTATTCTACAACACTTCTTACTCTTAAACATTCTTATTTTTAATATGTGCAATTTTTTTTTTTGAGTTGAGAGTTTAGTCGAATTAATTAGAAAAAAGTTCATAAATAATTTTTTAATTATTTTATTATTTTTTTAAATCAAATATAAAATAATTATATTTTATTAGCCAAATAACTTATTTTTAGACACATTTATCCTTATATCAAATTTATAACTTCTTTCTTTTTTGAAAAAACTTTAAAGATATATTGAATAAAGTTTATTGATGACCGAATATTTTTGAAGTTGTTATTGTAAAAATCAAAGTGTTGATGAGGATCGCTTCGAATCAAATCAAAGAAATAGCTCCGGTAAATTTTCTAAACTTTGTTACAAATTAGATAAATTTACATTTGAAGTTAAAAGTAGTTGTTATTAACGAACTAAATGAGTTAGAATGGTATAAACGGTGTTGAAATTCGGCCAAAAATAAGTTTTGGAGTGTGTTTGGTGAAAACCAGACGGCGGTCGCTGCGGCCGTCGTCGCAGGGCACATCTCGGGCCCGAGATGTGCCCTGAGATGCGCATATTGTTCCTGCCGCGGGCCCGATATGGCCCCGCGGTGCGCACATTGTGTGCATCTCAGGCCCAAGACAACCCCGCAGCGCGTACTATGTGCGCATCGCGGGGCACATCTCGGGCCCAGGATGTGCCCCCGCGATGCACATTTTTTTATTTTAAAATATTTTACTAATTTTTTCATTTGTGAACTTTTCTTAATTTTCTTTTTTGTCTTTTCAGGTCATATGGAGTGTGATGCGATAGTTATTTGTTTTGGAGGAAAGTGGGAGAGTTCTAGTGACGGGAAAGAAAGTTATGTTGATTATTGTAATTTTGAAATTTCGGTTCCGAAAGATATTAATTTTGAAGATCTTTTAAATGCAGTATGTTATACCTTGGGAGTCGACAATGTGAAGTGTAAGGTGACTTTGAAAATTAAAATTGATGTAACGAGGTATAACCTAAAGCCTATTGAGATTAGAAATGACAATGATGTTCGGTTTTTTTTAAGCGCCAATAGAAGATCATACTGTCCTTTATGTGTAATAGTGGATCCTAGGGCTCCTGTTTATGAAGAAAATGTACAGCCCCTCAATCAAAATCCACCATCAATTCATGCTCATTTTATGTCAGCTAGCGATAGCAACCAAGTGAGCCATGCATCTCTATCAGTTCCAGCAGTGGTTCCTGCAAACACAACGAACAAGTATCACAATGTTTCTCCTATACCCTTTAATGAAGACTCAGCCTATACACATTACGCTTGTGATGACATTAAAAATGTTGGGGATGTGGAAGGGGACTATGATGATGTTAAAAATGTTGATAATTTAGAAGAGGATGATTTAGCAGAAGGCGGACGTTGTTATGTTTCGACAAGCTCCCTAAATGTTGAAGCTAGAAGAATAGATTTTTGTGAAGCGGAAAACCCCTTTGCGTTTATGCCTCCAATACCACCATCAGACTTAGGCATTTCAGATAAGAATTCGAGTAGTGGAATTGACGATGTGTTTGTAGGAAAGTTGTTTGATAGCAAAGACGAACTTCACCAGGCTATTAGTATGGTAGCACTTAAAGGTAATTGGAGCTTTAAAGTGTCAAGGTCGACAAAAGATCGTTTTGAGATCAAATGTGATGATGATAGATGTCGATGGCGATTACGTGCAGTGTCGACAGATGCAAGGAAACATTTTATTGTGCGTAGAATTGATTCAAGTCACGTGTGCCAATTAGATCGATTGTGCGATGGTCATCGACAAGCAAAGTCTCAGATTATTGGCAAATTTATAAAAAATAAGTTTGCATCTGCGAGTCGACTTTATAGGCCGAAGGAAATCCAAGCAGACATACGTGAGGAGTTTGGCATTGAATTAACTTACCCTACTGCTTGGCGGTCTAAGGAGCATGCATTGATGTTGATACGTGGTACTCCAGAGGGTTCATATAAATTACTTCCTGCATACTATCATATATTGGAACAACAGAACCCTGGTACAGTCACACATTTGGAGATTGACGATTGCAAGCACTTTAAATATTTTTTCATGGCTCTTGGACCATGTATTAGAGGGTTCTAGTCTTCCATCCGACCGGTTATTGCAGTTGATGGTACATTTTTAAAAAATGCATACTTGGGAACAATGTTTGTGGCTGTTTGCAAGGATGGAAACAACCAGATTTTTCCACTTGCATGGGGTATTGCTGACTCTGAAAATGATGCTTCATGGAAGTGGTTTATGGAAAAACTCCGAGGAGTTATTGGCGATCTTGCGAACCTTGTATTTATATCTGATCAACATGCTAGTATCGAGAAGACCATTAAAGAGGTATTTCCTAATATATATCATGGTGTATGCATCCATCACTTAAAGTGTAATTTGGTAGCACGATATAAGATATCATCGCATACAACAAAAGGAGGGGGATACTTGGCCTCCTATTTTGTTGCTGCCAAGGCGTATCGCATAGCTGACTTTTAAAGGGAAATATATAAGATGCGAGAAATGAAACCGGAGGCAACGAGATACTTGGAGGAGGAGGTTGGTTTTTCAAAATGGGCTCGATCAATAGGAGCATTCAGAAGATATGACATTATGACCACCAACATTGCAGAGAGCATTAATGCTGTTGCGAAGGATGCAGTGCCATGACGGTGACTGCCTTAATTGAGTGGATCTGAGAGTTAATGCAAAAATGGTTTGTTGAGAGACGTGAGGCTGCAGAAAATATGTCAAACTTCTTGACCACTTGGGCCCATGACAAGATTTGGAAGCACAATGATGATTCCGCTCGCATGACAGTGCATGCAATAGATCGATCTCGTTTTGTTGTTAAGGACGGAAAAAGGAATGGAATAGTGGATATCCCGGGGAAGTCATGTAGTTGTCAAAAGTTTGATATGCGACAACTACCGTGTCCTCATGCACTTGCAGTATGCAGGCAGGTCAGATTCCAGTACCAGACTCTTTGTTCGCGATATTACACGATTGAGTATACAGTGAACCAGTAAATCAGGTTGGTCATCCGTTAGATTGGATTGTTCCAGAGGAGTTGAGAGCTGCTGACATCCAGCCTCCTATAGTACGTCGGCAATCAGGAAGACGTCGGAAGAATCGAATTCTATCGCAAGGTGAGGCTCCCACGAAGAATGTATGCAGTCGCTGTAAACAGCATGGACATAATCGACAAACTTGTCGAAACCCAATTCTATTACATAGTAGTTGATGTGTTCTTTATGAGTTATATTTGTATTTTAAAGTCATGTAGTTATGGGCTTTATTTGACTAGTTAATTTGTATTTTTTTTTACGATTACGTTTAATTGATAAGTTTATTGTATTCTTATAAACATGAAAAATTTATTTTATTTTCTAAAATTCTTGGATTAAAACGGACATAGTTTCCCCTATTTTTTCTCAAAATCTATATTTCATAAACCTGCAGAAAATACACTTCAAATATTTCTCACATCTCTTAGCTGTAAAGGGGACCTCCCGTCCCTACCCAAATCAATCAACATCATTTTACAATCTTTATAAACATACATAAAAAAGCTTTATAAACATACAAAAGTTAATTTTCTTTCACTCTTTTTTGCACATTTTCATAAGTCAGTCGCTATTTTGGTCCTAAAAAATGACCCATGCTCAGGACCAAAATCTAGGGGATGACAACACATCAAAAATTTTATAAACATACAAACATAAACCCCACAATCTCTACTATTCACTGTCTGTTGTGGCACTCCATCCTTTAATCTAATTACATGAAAAAGGGTTAAGTTAGGTGTAATTTATCGTTGCTCATATAATCTACAAGCATCTAGGTAACAGGGTAACAACGTAGCTAATGGCAGGACATGATTCTCAATCACGCCATCGGTAAATCCCTTGATGCTAGAATCGTAGATCAATATTTGCTGATGCAAGATGTCCACCTCAGCCGTTACCCAATGTTGTTGATTGTAGTTGACAGGAATATAAACCTACATAAAATTCAAATAAGTCTTAGAAATAGTACTACAAGTTATAAACAAAAATAACAACATTCACACAAAATAGTACTATAAGTTATAAACAAAAATAACAACATTCACACAAAATAGTACTACAAGTTATAAACAAAAATAACAACATTTACCTTATCAACCTCAATCCATATACGTGCACCGAGTAAATCTTCTTTAGCGCCTTGAGCATATGTCATCACTTCATCACTCCATACAATGCCAGTAATGTCATTTTTGTACTGCTCATAAAGGAGTCTAAAAGACTCCTACAAATGCAGGGCCATCGAATAATCAATAAAATTGAAATAACAAAATATAAATAATTTAATTCATCACTCACAAAGAAGTACGAATCCACAGAAGTGGACAATTGAGGCAATGCATTAGTGCAACCGTATTGCCTAAGCCGAATCACCTTCAAATACTTATTAATATTTAGAAACAATAACCGTCAAGTGAGTTTGTAAATTTAGAAAAAAATAAAATGAGATAATTATTCAATAATTTACTTACAAAGTCATCCAGCCAGCTGTGTAGCAATTCTCAAAACCATGTCGGGTTAGCTTCTAGCCCAGGTAAGCTGACTACACCCTCATCCTTGTCCATCCAAGCCTGAAATTCAACCATGATAGTCGAGTCTATCTGCTGCAACGAATTCATGTCTGCTTGAGGTTGCACTTCAATTTCAAATTTCTTCTTCTCGTGTATCCTTTGTGGAAATGGATTTGTATATGGGGTGTGCAAATACCATGCTGGCCTATACTGTTTCCCAAATTGAATTACTCCTTTATGCGGGGCAGGCAAGATCTCAACACTTGCAGGACTGTCAATCAGTGGCTGGGGCAATATATCATGACCAGTAGCTGGGGTCTGAAAATCATATTGACAGCCTGCCGGTGTGTTCTCTCCATACTACAATATATGTATATATTAAAATAAATAAAACTGCAATTAAGGTAACGAAAAAATAATTGTGTTTAAAATTTATTTTGCTTACCATATTATGGCTTTCGTTCCGTTGGAATGAACATGATGTTGGGAGTTGTTCATTCATGGGTGTTTGCATGTGGGTTTTGTGTTTAATCACAATTTATACATATCTCATATATATAATGAAGCAGCGGAAGCTTAAAGTATTGCAGTAAACACAATCACAATTTATTAATCAGAAACGAGATTGAGAAATAACCCTTGAAGCCTTTGGTTGGAGATTGTTGAAGTCCACCAAAATGTTGTCTTTGATCAATTCTAGTAATCAACAATGGTGGGTTTGATTATCTAGAATGACAGCTTTTGATCCAGCACTTGTTTAACTACTTAAACTTGTGTTCTTGATTTTTTCTTTTGATTAACACTTAATCAATTAATCAAAAACCTATTTTGCTAAATTAGTTTTAAGCCTTAAAAGAAAATAATGAATTCAACTCTTGAATCCATTAATTAGAAGACAATTTCTCTTTTCTCTCTTTGTTAAATGGCTGAGCTAATTTTGCAAAATCAATTTAACAAAAACCTTATCAATTTAATTTACATTTGTTTTATTTATACAAATGAATTTAATTTCATTTCATAACACTTAATTTCACTTAATTTCAATTTGAATTTAATCTAACCTAATCATAGTTAACTCTTAACTTTAGTTAGGTTAAACTAACATTAAAATATTCTAACTATAGTTAACTCTTAACTCTAGTTAATTAAAAGAATATTTAATTATTTTAACCATGGTTAACTAACTTAACCATGGTTAGGTTAACTTTTACTTAACCATTAAGTATAGTTAATCTAACTTAACTAAATGGTTAACTCTTAACCTTAGTTAAACTTAAATTATTTATTCAACAATTAAATAAATAATTATTTATTTGATTTATTTAACGATTAAATAATTATCAAGTGAAATTACAATTATGTCCTTACTCGGTTACCATGTTAACCTAAAGTGGGTCCCACCATCTGACCATATACTTTAGTTAACGTAACCTTAGTAAATTGCTGGATTTTACTGTATTAAACTATTTAATACGGTACGCTGCCCAAGTGCTCAAAGAGTACATTTCATATTGGGACTCCCTAGGTCCACGCCCGATTCGTCAAATGAAACTATTTCACAAGTCCGTGAACGATGCCCCACGCACACGTTACGGATATTACAAATCAGCGCGTCAGACCATACATGTTGAGGTTACTCCATATTCGTATAATCCTTCCGTCATTATATCCAGGATGAACGGGATATAGATCATTACCGTCAAATCCCGATAATTTCATCCATCACTTTATTATCTTCAGATTCGTATCTTTATGAACAATTTACGCAAACACTTTTGCTATAATGTTCGAACCTGGAGGAAACTCCTTTCCCAGGTTAATTGCTTACGGCCATAAGACTTTACAAGATACAATCTCGAAGTTCGGATATACTACCCATCTATGTGAGCTGGCGGATCCCATATCTACGCACACCGAACTCCATGAGCATCGGACCATACCCAGCGACACGTAGCGGTCAGACCATGAAAGGTCTCTGACATACGTGGAACCAAAGTATGATGGATCTCCCACAAGTTCACCGTGGCGCTCAGGTCGAAGGACCACAAATACTACTCAACTCGAGAGGACCTTCCTTTGACGGTTTCATAGGATATCTATTGGGGTCCTCATGAGTCTGTTCAGTATCCAGTCCTAACTGAATACCTGTATGTCTATATGAACTTCAACCAAGCTCATGGTTAACTAAGAATAACCATTTGTACAATACAGCTATAGACATACACTAATCTATGTGTTTCACCGATAGACCCTCATTGGTAAACGTAGATCAGGAACTCTTTATTTGAGAAGATACTTCCATAACGACATTTCTTAGTCTCTATTGCAACTCTTTGCAATTTTGTCATTACTAGTAGATTCTCAGGTCTTTGTTACATTATAGATTAGGTTCTAACTTTTTAGATCCCGCTGGGTATTATAACCTGCTAACACTTAGCATTTATAACTATCAGCTTTACTAACTCTTAGCCATGGTTTAAACTTCTTTAAACCAGATATGAACTCATTCAGATCATATCATTTTTATAATGTTACAAGCTTAATTACCATTTAATAAAAGTTATCAGCGATTTAATAAAATATGCATTGTATAAATATTACAAACTTAATATTCATACAAACTGGGATGGCGCGTAAGCACATACCCTAACAAACTCCCACTTGCTCTAGTGCCATGCATACTGGTATCTTATACCCATAGCCTCCACGTGTTTCTCAAACACCTTTGGAGTTAAGGCTTTAGTAAGTGGATCCGCTACATTATTTATAGAATCTACTCTACAAATTATTATATCACCCCTAGCCAAGATCTCTCTAATTATGTGGTATTTCCTCTCCACATGTTTAGATCTCTGATGTGCTCTTGGCTCTTTTGCTTGTGCAATGGCTCCATTATTGTCGCAAAATAATGGGATAGGATCTTTCGAACTTGGAACTATTCCGAGTTCTGCGACAAACTTACGTATCCACACTGCTTCTTTTGCAGCTTCAGAAGCGGCAATATATTCTGCCTCAGTGGTAGAATCAGTTGTGGATCCCTGTTTGGTGCTTTTCCAACTCACTGCAGCACTGTTGAGAATAAACACATACCCAGATGTAGACTTTCTATCATCTAGGTCAGACTGAAAGTCTGAATCTGCGTATCCTCTCACTTGCAAGTCACCATCTCCATAAACAAGAAACTTGTCCTTCGTACCCTTAAGGTATTTCAGGACATGTTTGACTGCCATCCAATGGCTGTCACCTGGATCAGCCTGGTATCGGCTAGTAACACTTACAGCCATACTGATATCAGGTCTCGTGCACATCATAGCATACATCAAGCTTCCTACAGCTGATGCATATGGCATGTTAGACATTCTAACTCTTTCATCTTCTGTTTGAGGAGACATTTTCCTCGAAAGATGAATGCCATGTCTAAAAGGTACACTAGTTGTCTTACAATTAGTGAAACTGTACCTTTCTAAGACACTATCAATATACGATGATTGGGAGAGTCCTATCAGCTTCCTCGCTCTATCTCTATAGAGTTTTATACCTAGTATAAAGGAAGCCTCTCCCAAATCCTTCATGGAGAAGTTCTTACTCAGATAGCTCTTGACTGATTGCAACATACCTATATCATTCCCAATGATAAGTATGTCATCAACATAGAGAACTAAGAAAACTATCATGCTCCCACTGACCTTTCTATACACACAAGCTTCCTCTTCATTTTTGATGAAACCAGACCCTCTGATTACTTCATCAAAACGAAGATTCCAGCTTCGGGATGCCTGCTTAAGTCCATAAATGGACTTCTTCAGTTTGCATATTAGACCAGAGGTCAAGCTAGATGCAAAACCTTCAGGCTGTTCCATGTATATCTCTTCATCGAGATATCCATTTAGGAACGCCGTCTTCACATCCATCTGCCATATCTCATAATCATAATATGCTGCAAATGCCAATAATATACGAATTGACTTGAGCATCGCTACTGGTGCAAAAGTTTCCTCATAGTCGATCCCAGATCGCTGAGTATAACCTTTGGCAACCAGTCTGGCTTTAAAGGTTTCAACCTTTCCATCAAGCCCACGCTTCCGTTTATAAATCCATTTACAACCGATAGGAACTATTCCTTCAGGAAGCTGAACCAAGTCCCAGACTTGATTCTGATGCATAGAGTCAATTTCGGATTTCATGGCATCTTGCCATTTTCCCGAGTCAATGTCCAACATCGACTCTCTATAGGTCAAAGGATCATTTTCTTCAATTAAGAAAACTCCAAGCGCACCTTCAGGTATCTGACCATACCTAGTAGGTGGCCTAGACATCCTTTGTGACCTACGAGATTGGTGTGTTAAAGGTATTTCACTCGATTGATCCTGAGTTTCCATCCGTAGTTCATCAGTGTTCTGATTGACTTCATCAAGTTCAATCTTTTTGCAATCCCCACAATCCATAAGAAACTGTTTCTCAAGAAAAGTGGCATTACGAGCAACGAACACATTTCGTTGTTCAGGATCATAAAATTGGTATCCCATTGAATTCTTAGGATACCCGATGAACCGATACTTATACCCCCTGGGTGCAAGTTTATCCTGTTGTGCAACATTTACATAAGCAGGACAGCCCCAAATTTTAAAATATTTAAGACTCGGTTTCCTTCCAGTCAATATCTGATATGGAGTGGAAGGAACAGCTTTAGATGGAACTCTGTTCAATATGTGAGTTGACGTTTGTAGGGCATGACCCCACAGATATTCAGGAAGATCGGTAAAGCTCATCATCGATCGGACCATATCTAATAAAGTCCGATTCCTCTTCTCCGATACACCATTGTGTTGCGGAGTACCTGGAGGACTATATTGAGCTAGAATCCCATTCTCTTTTAAATAATCCGAAAATTCACCGCTCATGTATTCACCACCTCGATCTGATCGAAGGCACTTGATGTACATTCCGGTTTGTTTCTCTACTTCAAGTCGGAATTCTTTGAACTTTTCAAAGGTTTCTGACTTATGTTTCAAAAGAAACATATACCCGTATCGTGACAAATCATCGATAAAAAGTACAAAGTATCGAAATCCACCCATAGCAGTATGATTCATTGGACCGCATACATCTGTATGTACAAGTTCCAATAAATCAGAGGCACGGTGTCCAACACCTGCAAATGGTGATTTGGTCAACTTTCCCTGAATACATGATTCACAAACTGGATAAGGATGTATGGTCAGATCAGGTATCTGTCCATCCTTCACCAGACGGGTTAGGCGTCTCACACCTATATGACCTAATCTCATATGCCATATTTTCGTTTCATTTAAAGTTTCCGAATTTCTACTAGTACTAGCTTGCATACTCATGACACTGCTTGTTGTATCTAATATATAATGCCCATTCACTAACCGACAATCAGCTAATAAAACATCATACATATCATATAATAATAAGGAACAGTTCCGAATATTCATATGATACCCTTCACTGTCGAGTACAGAAAGGGATATTATCTGTCTGATGATACTGGGAACAAAATAACAATTATTTAATACAACATATTTATTACATGGGAGAAGTAAATCCAAATGTCCTACAGCTTCAACCTGCAGGAAATCACCATTTCCAGCTCGAAGCTTTACCTCTCCTGGCTGCAGCAATCTAACTTCCCTCAGACCCTGTAACATATTACAGATGTGAGAAGGACATGCTGTATCTAATACCCAGCCCGCATTAGCATCAAATGCTAAAGAAATGTCAATGATAGGAAAGCAAATACCTGAGGGAGCCTTCTTCAAGCTTGCAAGATATTTAGGGCAGTTACGTTTCCAGTGCCCCTCATCGCTGCAAAAGAAACATTTTCCTTTTGCCTTGCTTTTCTCTAGAGGTTTGGATATCGGTCGCTTCTGAGGACCTATTCGGGGTGTCTGCCTCATTTTCTTTTTCTTCCCTTTGGACTTCAAAGAAGCCCTCGGGGTAGAAGATGAAGCACCCTGAATTAGGAGGGATGAGCCTCCTTTATTCATATCCTCATATGCTGTCCTCAACATGTTATGAAGTTCAGCATATGTAGGGGTCAATTCTTGCATATTAAAGTTCATGATGAATTGCGTAAATGACCCCGGAAGCGACTGGAGAATCAAACTATTCCCCAAACTATTGTTTAAAGAAATTTCCATAGTCTCAAGCCTCTCAATATATCTGATAATTTTAAGGACATGAGGACTCACTGGACTACCCTCAGGAAGTCTAGCCTGAAAGAGTGCTTTGGCGACACGATATATCTCAATCTGAGGTCTATCACCAAAAAGCTCCTTCAGGTGGAGCATGATGCTGCTAGCATTTTCCATATGGAGATGCTCTCTCTGCAGCTCATGAGACATCGAGGCAAGGATGTAAGATTTAACTTTTAAATCTTCATCCAACCATTTCTGATATGTCACCCTTTCTTCTGGGGTGGCATCATCAGAAACTCCTGAGGGCATTTTCTGATCAACAATATACCCAAGTCTCTCAGAATTCAGAACAATTTTGAGATTAGTCATCCATTCTGAATAGTTATCAGCACCCTTGAGTTGGTTGGCATCTAGAATGCGCATCAAAGGGTTGTTTGAAGCCATATTAATCTTCACAAGACAAAATAGAATAGATATGTGTCAGCGGATTATTAATTAATCAAATCGCTAATAAAAACGTTTTAAATCATGGGTATAACAATTATACAATTTTTAATTTAAAAACGCCCTCCCACTGCTTTACATAATCCCTTTAATCTCTCTAACGAGATAACGATAGTTTAAGAATTTTTAAACTATACAGTGAGAAGTGGACCCCACTGGCATTTTACTCCAGCCTCACGCTAAAGCAATATTGGCCTTTGTAAACCCAATAGGTAGACAACCCTTGTCAATTGCAACTCTTGCAACTCTTACAACTGATCCTAAATACACCTTATCCTCACGCTAAAGCAATATTGGGTAAGTGTATTTCAGATTAACTTGCCAATTATCAAATATATGTTACTGACATTATCCTCACGCTAAAGCAATATTGGATAACATGTTCGCATATATTTGACTCATCTCATGTTTTACCAGCATTAGATTAAATCACACCGACCAAATCCCTCATGCTAAAGCAATATTGGGAAAGACCATAGTGACCTATTTAATACCGTATTGACAAGGCGGATCATTAAAATATTAACACATAACACAATAATTTTTTAATCTGATTAAGAGAGATTTTAAATACAGGCACTCATCTCATGAGAAGGTTATTCTCAATCAATTATTCAATCATGTGCAAACACAACTAACCCCCATCAGTGGGGTTCCCTTGTGGTTACCAACATGAAAAAAATTAATTGTCCTGGTTTATCATGTAAATTAATAACTCTTATTATTACAACTCATAAACCCCCCACATGCATAAAATAATAAAAAAAAAATTACTCTTTTTTTTTTTTTTTTTTTATGAACGCCGCGGCGATGCTCTTTCAGCGCTGCGGCGCTAGGGCTTCAAAAGCCTCCGCGCTGCGGCGATGCTCTTTTAGCGCTGCGGCGCTAGGGCTTCAAAAGCCTCAGCGCTGCGGCGCTCTTTTAGCACCGCTGGGGCGCTGCAGGGCAGTGCTTTCAGCGCTGGCGCGCCATGTACTCAGCGCCCCTGCGATCACCATCGCTGGCGCGTTATACACGTAGCGCCCCAGCGTTCATATGAACGCTGCCGCGCTGAACATAAGCGCTGCGGCGTTCCAGGGACTGTTTTTTCAATTTTACATATTCAACACTTGAATTGCATCCGAACATCCCCAGAAATTGTCATACAATTTAACTAACATTTAGCCAACTATAAAAAACACCCAAAACAACACAAAATTGCTCTGATACCAATTGTTGGGAGTTGTTCATTCATGGGTGTTTGCATGTGGGTTTTGTGTTTAATCACAATTTATACATATCTCATATATATAATGAAGCAGCGGAAGCTTAAAGTATTGCAGTAAACACAATCACAATTTATTAATCAGAAACGAGATTGAGAAATAACCCTTGAAGCCTTTGGTTGGAGATTGTTGAAGTCCACCAAAATGTTGTCTTTGATCAATTCTAGTAATCAACAATGGTGGGTTTGATTATCTAGAATGACAGCTTTTGATCCAGCACTTGTTTAACTACTTAAACTTGTGTTCTTGATTTTTTCTTTTGATTAACACTTAATCAATTAATCAAAAACCTATTTTGCTAAATTAGTTTTAAGCCTTAAAAGAAAATAATGAATTCAACTCTTGAATCCATTAATTAGAAGACAATTTCTCTTTTCTCTCTTTGTTAAATGGCTGAGCTAATTTTGCAAAATCAATTTAACAAAAACCTTATCAATTTAATTTACATTTGTTTTATTTATACAAATGAATTTAATTTCATTTCATAACACTTAATTTCACTTAATTTCAATTTGAATTTAATCTAACCTAATCATAGTTAACTCTTAACTTTAGTTAGGTTAAACTAACATTAAAATATTCTAACTATAGTTAACTCTTAACTCTAGTTAATTAAAAGAATATTTAATTATTTTAACCATGGTTAACTAACTTAACCATGGTTAGGTTAACTTTTACTTAACCATTAAGTATAGTTAATCTAACTTAACTAAATGGTTAACTCTTAACCTTAGTTAAACTTAAATTATTTATTCAACAATTAAATAAATAATTATTTATTTGATTTATTTAACGATTAAATAATTATCAAGTGAAATTACAATTATGTCCTTACTCGGTTACCATGTTAACCTAAAGTGGGTCCCACCATCTGACCATATACTTTAGTTAACGTAACCTTAGTAAATTGCTGGATTTTACTGTATTAAACTATTTAATACGGTACGCTGCCCAAGTGCTCAAAGAGTACATTTCATATTGGGACTCCCTAGGTCCACGCCCGATTCGTCAAATGAAACTATTTCACAAGTCCGTGAACGATGCCCCACGCACACGTTACGGATATTACAAATCAGCGCGTCAGACCATACATGTTGAGGTTACTCCATATTCGTATAATCCTTCCGTCATTATATCCAGGATGAACGGGATATAGATCATTACCGTCAAATCCCGATAATTTCATCCATCACTTTATTATCTTCAGATTCGTATCTTTATGAACAATTTACGCAAACACTTTTGCTATAATGTTCGAACCTGGAGGAAACTCCTTTCCCAGGTTAATTGCTTACGGCCATAAGACTTTACAAGATACAATCTCGAAGTTCGGATATACTACCCATCTATGTGAGCTGGCGGATCCCATATCTACGCACACCGAACTCCATGAGCATCGGACCATACCCAGCGACACGTAGCGGTCAGACCATGAAAGGTCTCTGACATACGTGGAACCAAAGTATGATGGATCTCCCACAAGTTCACCGTGGCGCTCAGGTCGAAGGACCACAAATACTACTCAACTCGAGAGGACCTTCCTTTGACGGTTTCATAGGATATCTATTGGGGTCCTCATGAGTCTGTTCAGTATCCAGTCCTAACTGAATACCTGTATGTCTATATGAACTTCAACCAAGCTCATGGTTAACTAAGAATAACCATTTGTACAATACAGCTATAGACATACACTAATCTATGTGTTTCACCGATAGACCCTCATTGGTAAACGTAGATCAGGAACTCTTTATTTGAGAAGATACTTCCATAACGACATTTCTTAGTCTCTATTGCAACTCTTTGCAATTTTGTCATTACTAGTAGATTCTCAGGTCTTTGTTACATTATAGATTAGGTTCTAACTTTTTAGATCCCGCTGGGTATTATAACCTGCTAACACTTAGCATTTATAACTATCAGCTTTACTAACTCTTAGCCATGGTTTAAACTTCTTTAAACCAGATATGAACTCATTCAGATCATATCATTTTTATAATGTTACAAGCTTAATTACCATTTAATAAAAGTTATCAGCGATTTAATAAAATATGCATTGTATAAATATTACAAACTTAATATTCATACAAACTGGGATGGCGCGTAAGCACATACCCTAACACATGACTGCCTAAATCACATCATCATTTGCTGCATCTGCTGTGTAAGATCGGTCCGGAGTTGATTAACACTTGTTAAAATTTCATCTCTATCCTTGTCCATTCTTTGTAGAAGTGCAGCTTGCGCAGCTTCAATATGCTCAAATCTCTTAATCATCTCCTCCCGCAGCTGCTCAATCTGATGTGTTACGCCATGGTCTGCAGATGCACTGTGTTCAGACTACAAGAAACATAACCATAGTTAATGACTTATTTAGAAATATTAGAAATATATTAAAATTTCTCTTTAGTTAATCACGTAAATAAGTAATATACCGTTACTCCTGCCACTGGTGCTGACATTTGTGGGTTTGTCCATTCATATTCACCCCCCTCCACATCCATAACATCATCGTTAGGGTAGCTAAAATGGGCATAGGTCCTGGGGCGCTTGTTCTCGCTGAAATCAGACATATTTGGTAAGTCCCCAGCATAACTTCCGCTTGGAATGCCTACACGTCTAGCCAGGCGCACAATTGCCTCTCTCTTCTCATGGTCTTTTGGTACTAATTTATGATGTACCGAAAGAACCTATAAATCAACCAACCATATTAAGTTACGCTTAAAACAAAATAAAAGTTATAAACCAATATATATATTTTTCATTCATATCAACACATACCAAATCCTTTGCTAACATTGTATCCTGAACCTCATCGAACAATGGAGTCCCTCGAGTCATCCAATTCAAAATACGAGGGAAGCGATCACCATTATGATAACCAAAAATCTCTCCGCACACTGGAATTGCCTCGAAAATCCATACCTAATATAATTATATTTAAAATATAAGTTTGACGTATACAAACAAAATATATAATTAAGATCAAAAAGTTAAGTACACGAAAATTATGGCGTACCAGAAATGCGTGCGAAAAGCCATATATGTTGTAGCTCTCAAACTTCTTATGTGCAAACCCTTTCCTTTTTATTTTCTCAAGTTTTTGGAATGCAGCCTTCTTAAGTGAGTTATGAAGCACGGTCCATGCAATATTGCCCCATGGATACTAATTAAACTCATCAAGGTCATCCACTAAATATAGAATAAAATTTTGAATTCCACTACGCTCGTCACGTGGAATCAAAACACGATGCACAAAATAAAATAAACTCAACTTTACTGCATCTGCATCGTCCATTTTCTCCAAATTTAGACGTGCGTACCATTGATCAAGAAATATGTAAGATAATTTCTTTACCTCAGAAAAATATGTATCCCATAATCGAGTGCCCAATTTCTTATGCAGCTGCTGGGCGGGAGGGTAATCTCGCATTTGTAATCCAGTGATTAGTACAAACTCCTGCCGGCTAAAACGGATGCGTTTCCTCCCTATGTAAAACCACATCTCATCTTCTACATTAGAGGTATGCACCTCACGCAACAATAACTCGTGCACCAAAATACTAGAGAATGTCAACTCTGACATATCTAAGAAATGCCCCATACACGTCTGCCTAAATAATATTTTCTGATTTGTTGTCAGTTTATCTTTAATGCAATTTAGACCCCACATCTTAGCATAAGCCATCACTGATGCACGAAAAAACATATGCTCTGAAATTCTATATTCTTTCGATACATTCTCTTTCCTGTAACAATAAAAAAAATAAACAAAATACATTAATGTTAAGAAAAATAATAATCAGAGAAATATTATTTACAGAAATAATTAATTTAACATACATAAAAATTATAATACATTAAAATAATTAATTACTAATATATTAATCAACATATTATAATAAAATCAAACTAATTTACTAACATATTAATATTAATCAATATTAATTAATTATATATTAAAATCAAAATAATCATATATAATTATAATTACATAAGGTACTCACAATAATAATAAGAAATGTTACAAACCAAAATTAATGAGTCATTTAAGCAAATTTTTCCATCTATTAGATCAATTTCTTCTAAATTCATGAAATTTTTTTCTTTATTTAATTTAAATAAAATTACATTTATCTAAATTCTATTAATGTAATTTTATTAATATATATATTTAATTAATTTAAATATAATTAAATTTAATTAATTAAAAAAACCAAAAAAAAATTTCGCGCCACGTGGCATCTCATACAGGAGCCACGTGGCGCGAATTTTGCGGCATACGCGCATCGCGGGGCCATCTCGGGTCCGCGTTGCGTGCCCGCGATGCACCCTTAAGGCGAATCGCGGGGCCATCTCGGGCCCGAGATGGCCCCGAGATTGGCAACGGTGGCCGCCGCCGCTCCGAGATGGCCCCGCGATTGGCAACGGTGGCCGCCGCCGCTCCGGCCGCCGTCTGCATCGCGAATATGACCCAAAAATCACGATTTTTTTGTCCATTTTTAACGTTTCTTACACCATTCAAACCCATTTTTCACATAGAATTCAATAATTTCATCTATTTCTAACTTTAAATACAAATTCTGATAATTTTATAAACAAATTTAAATTTTTTAAAAATTAAAC
Organism: Ailanthus altissimus; assembly: GCA_946807835.1. Classification (NCBI taxonomy): domain Eukaryota; kingdom Viridiplantae; phylum Streptophyta; class Magnoliopsida; order Sapindales; family Simaroubaceae; genus Ailanthus; species Ailanthus altissimus. Next base: position 13,285,685 of record OX327699.1, on the reverse strand, counting down.
AAAACTCACCAAAATTCGGTCATTTTCTTTGTTTGAAGTGAGAAATATGTTGTACAAGCTCCGATCTATGCAGTGATAACTTCAAAATTTTCGATCTAACAAGTTTTGATAATTTTCGATTTTTTTTGGGTGATTTTCGATTGAGAGAAAGGTTAATAGAAAAAATGGGCAAATGTGTTCAAAATGTATATTTTTTGTTAATAAAGTATATTTGATTTTAAGTTGGTTAAAATATTATAATAAAAAAATAAAAAGATTATTTGTGAAAATTTTCCAATTAATTAATCTCTTTTTAATTGTTCATTCAAATTTAAATTTAGATTTCATTTATGATGAAATGTGGAGGGGTGTGTGTTGTACAATAAAAAAAAAATATGTGCAACTTTTTAGTCTAAATTAAAATTTGAGCTTTGAAAGATATTAAAGAAGTGTAAGTTTTCATTTCATTTCATAGAAACCTTATAATTTAAGTAAAATATGCTTAATATTGTATTATTGTTTTGGATTATTTTGACAGTGTAATTTGATATAAATGTCAATAACAAGTCTAATGTAATATCAATATTTTGATAGTGTAGTCTTAGATAAATATGACGGTGAATTTAATATAATACCAATAGTTTAATTTAATCCAATAAAGTAATTTGATATAAATATTAATAGTGATTTTGATGTAATATCAATAATATAATATAATTATTTTAATAGCAATTATAAAGTACTTTAAAAAATAAATAATAAAATCTGATTAATTAATTTGAGCCTAGACTATAAATCAATAAATTGATACGTTTCCTTACTAACATCAGCAATTTTCTACAATTTATACTATTCATGGCATCTTATTATTAATTTTTTAAACATTAAATTATTAATTCAATGACAAAAATTTGTAACAATATGTCAGTGAGTTAGATGTAGAAGTTGAACAGAAATGCTCCGTCCCCCCCACTTATAAAACAACCTGTTAAAAAATAGTCCGCCACTTCATCTTTATTGCAAGAGAGTTGAATTTCAGCACGCCGGGAATAACTTTCCATAGAAGAAAAAAAAGGTTATATTTGTTGATAATATAAAAAGAAAAAAGAAACATTAGCAGGCCGCTCCAAGATCACACAAATGATTTCTCACAAATAAGGCAACGACCGTCAACTTGATGTTTTAAGTTTTTGGGCAGCTTTTCCACATAAAATAAAAACAAGTTTCAAAAAGAAAAAATTACAAACTCAAGTCCACTCAATTTCAATTTTTTTTTTTTTTCAATTTCTAGGGATTTCAAATGGAATAACAACTCCAATCAATTCAATTGCTAGAGTCTAAAAACTCAGATCCACTAACAAAAGGCTCTTGTTCATTCTGTACCTGCCTAAACAAACCCTTTATTAACTTCTTCGTCTATGCTCCTCGACATACCCATCATGCATAAGTCTAGTGAACAGAGTACCGCAGTTACACTGAAAATTGAACCCCAATATACAAATGTCAATATTTAAGGATGGTATAATTTTTCATAGGGTTGGACCCGGAGGATCCGTTTCAAATAAAAAGTAATTTAATTTATGTTTTAGACATTTTTGAAAAATAGGATAATTTTTTTGTATAATAAATTAAATTCAAATTAAATTTGAGTTGAATTTGAAGATAAATTAATTTTTTCAAACTCATCTCAAATATTTAATTTAAAAATAAAATAAAAAAATTTAGTATAAAAAATTTACTTATTTATACAAATTAAAGTTGACTATTGATAAATTTAGATGTATAAAATTTACTTACATTATATTTTTAAAATTTTAATTTTTATTCATATTATTTTATTTTTAATTAATTAATTTATTATTTTAATTATATTTAATATTAAACTCTTGTTTCAAATTATAATAAATGCATTTGTTGAAAAGAAAAAAAAGATGAAAAAAACAAACAAAAAAAAAAAAAATTTTATTACCATTCTTAGTTTTTTAATCATCACTCATCTTACTTAAAATTTCTTTACTTTATGTTATAAGTTTGCAATAAATTTTAATATAGACTTAATGTTTGAATTACAAATGAAACATGAAAATTTAGATATTAAAATTCGAAAAAACCACTAATTTTTGTAATTTTTAAATTTTAATTCATATTATCAATTTTTAAAATTAGTAGTTCAAAATTCGATGTAATTTATATTTTTATATGATGTTTACAATTTTTTTTTTATATAATGATTGTAAAAAGTAAAAAACGATTTCAAAAAATTAAATTGATACAAATAAAAAAGTTTAAAAAATTTTAAAAAAAATTCGTATGGGTAACCATGAAGATCCTCAACCCCAAACCCGAATTACATATATCGCGTATGGGGTGGATATGAAAACTCGTAACATATACGTATAAGGATGGAAATTGTAATGCCCACTCCAACTCGCCCCATTACTACCCCTATCAATATTACTAAATGGGTCATTCTATCATATTGGGATTACAATTATAATATAATATCAAAATTAATTTAAATGGATAGATCAAATCAAAGAATCGAATCTAGGGGATATAAATAATTCTACTATTAATACCGTTAAAAACTCCTAATATTGTAAAATAATCCTATTGACATACATAAAGATAAGTTCCCAAAACCTGTAAAGTCATTCCAAATATTCGATTTCTAGTCTAGCTACATGACAAGAATAGAAGCTGACGTGCAACTGCAACGGAAAACGAACAAAACCAACTTCAAGTCACTCCATAGACTTCCTCAGTTGGCATCAGATTTATCCAAAGCTGCAAACAGAGTCCAAAATCAGTGCAATGGAACAACAGACAAATCCAACCCCACACTATGAAACACATGCGTACACCAAACAAGTAGGGAGAGAGAGTTACTAATGTAGTTGTGAAACAAACATGCTCACATGCTTATAGAGATAGTGAGGGGAAGGGAGAGAAAGGGGAGAGATATATTACTGTTGTAGTTAAGCAGCTTCTCAATGAGGTCAACATGAGTCATAAGCATACGCCTACAGCAATAGCGGACCAACCCCAAGGCATCTAGCGCATCTCTGCAGACCAAATGGTCATAAGTTAATAGTATACAGAACATATGATTATAATGTGAATCTAGTCTTATATCCATGTCGAATTCAGGTAGTTTAGCATAGCACAGGTACAACGATGAACATATATTTATATTCAATTACTAGTCATTTAAATATAAACACAGCTATCAGAGAAATCATTTTGTAGAAACGTACAGCTCTGTGGGTTGTAAACACAAATAGATCATACACGTATCAGCGCTAGTGCTTGCAAGAGTAAAAAAGACTAAAAACTTTATACATCAATCATCAGCCAAACAGACTAAAAAAGTAATACAGAAAAATCAACAAAAAGCACCACCCCAAACTTAGCAAATTCAAGCTTGCAACTCCATAAGAAGCATGCATCCCAATGAGACAGGTATTACACAGCCGCACCCAAAACAATGCCCTCAAGACCCATATCCCTGCAATTATATTTTCAACTATATGTCCTAGTCCAGAACAAATAAAGCATAAATGATATTCCTGAACCCACCCAAAACAAAAAGAAAAAGGAAAAGGGAAATATTGCAAGCAACATGAAAGATTACATATGCACCAAAATTTCTTTATTAGAGTTACAATTATTGATCCACAGGGGCTATCGGCAACCTACCAACCCATTTCAATTTCAGAAATTATCTCGTGATAACAATCTTTCGTTAGAAACAGCTTTAATGGAATAAAATTAGCTAAATAAATTAAGGGGAAAAAAAAGGAAGCAGTGAAATCAAAATCTCACCCTTCAGTGTAGTCTGCCTGGAGAAGGTCAAGGTAAGTGTCCCATTTGTTTCCAATGACCTGAAAACACGTTATTCAAAATAATAAAACCCTAGAATTTCAAAGAACGAACAAAAAAAAAAAACCCATAAAGTGATTATTCAAAATCTCGAGACTTCGGAACGAAACATTACCTTGCCGCAAGTGAAGCAACGAACTGGGATGATCATCTTCTTTTCGTTCAAGTCGCCTCTTCTCTTCTCTCTTCTGTGAATCCGTCGTCACTCTCGTAACATTAGAATAGGCGGGAAATTGCAGTGGATTTGCCCCCAATAACCTGGATATTGCGCCATATGCCCTTATAATTAAAAATTGCAACAATGACCTAAACTTCCAAAAAAATCCTTTTAAAAAATATTTAAAATAAACGAACAGTATAATTGTTTAATTATTCATTTCTTGTCAATAAAAATTAATCTATTTATTTATAGCTAAAAAAAAGCTTAAGAATATAGTCATTTTTTAAAAAAAAATCCCAAAACAAAATAAAAAAATAAGATTTGAATTATCTTTACAAATTATAATCGGCGGGCAATTTAATTTAATTTTTGTTAGAATTGAATTAGATCGTATTAAATTAAATTTTTTTAATTTCAATACAGAATTAGATTGTATTATATCATAATAAAATAAAATCAAACGGCTTCGGTTAAATATTTTGTTGAAATTTAAATATTTGCAACATTATTAATTTTAAAATAAGATGAATTGAAATTTAATCTATTATAATTATAAAATATGTACATTTTTTTAAAAATTTAGTAGATACTTGTGAATGCCGTGGGGATTTTGTCTTTTTGACAGTAAGAAGAGCTTTTTATTTATATCACTTAAAAAGTGTATAATTATAAAAGTGTTTTTTTATTTAATTTATCGCTTAAAAAGTGTATAATTACAAAAAGTATGTATAAATTTCAAACTTACAAATTTATACGTTTTTTTAAATGTTCATAAAGTCGAAAATGCCATCTTTTTCAACCTCAAACATGAACTTTAAAATTCATTAGCTTTCATATGGTTTCTCACTTTTTTTTTTCACCTTAACAGATCAAAAAATGGTGGACATAAATCTAGTGACACGTTTTTTTTATTTTTTTAAAGTTGTATAAAACTCATCTATGGTCGAATATTAATACCTCACAATGTCTAAGTTTGTGATATTGAAAAAAAGAGGAAGTCATTATTACTCGACAACTTCTTTCACATATCGATTACTTGTAAGTCAAAGTAATGCTCAAAAACTATGTAATATAATTAAATAGTAATGCGATATACTTTAAATTGTATTTTAAATAATAACATATTAAATAATTATTAAATAATAAAATAATATAAATTTTAAAATTATTTATTATACATAATAATTATTTTAAATACAAATTTAAGATATATAATATTATTTATTACTAAAACCAACCTCTTATTTGAGATTCAAAATTTTAAACTATATCAAACATTATGTAACTTTGTGTTATGTCCTATATCGAATAGTAAGTGAGTGAATTTTGAGTATATATGAGTAGGTAGATAGTATTATTTAACAAGTTAGTCTTTTGACTTAGTGATAAGCTAAAATTCATGACAAGTAGTATCAGAGCAAATTCGAATTTTCATTCGTATGTGAGCTCCCAAAACCACCTCAATGAAAATTATCACGTGAGAAGTAAATTTAAGTCCCCAAAATCGCCCTAATAAATATTGTTATATGAGAAGTGAATCTCTTAAATCTCAAGGAGGATAAGCATTACGGGCTAAATGAGCTCTAAAACTTTTGTGAGTCCCAATAGGGTTGTCGCGTGAGTAATAGGACCCTCAACTTTGAAGGAATCGACAATATTGACTAGGTTAGTCCTTAAGTTTAGGCTAAACTGTGACGAGAGCGTTACGTGATTGAGTGTAGAAATATACCACATCTCACATCGAATAAAAATTTAATAAATATTAAATATATATAAACAAATAAGTTATATTACCTAATAATCTAATCTTTTGAGTTAATAATAAATAATTTACTTATCACACTTAATCTAAATATTATGTAAAACAATAGCACTCAACCTCATTAAACATTGCTTTATCATGTCATTTGAGTATGCCATAAAATTAAAAAATGGTCGTGTTTGAATCTAATTGTCTTCTAAGTATTACTTGAGTATGATAGAGTATTACTTATTGTTCTATCCAATGATATTGTTGTGAACACATGGATGAAGTTGAATAATACTTGATATTGTCGAGTATTTTTACTTAATAACTTCTCAAGGGTACTGATTATTCTTCAGTTGGTTAATGTTTGATTGGACTATATTAGTATTTAAAAATAAATAAATTTATGAATAATGTTACACATCCAATATTTTCTCAATATTTTCGTCTAAGTAATTTGCCACTCATTTATTAAATGGTGAGATATTAATATTAACTTGGGATGTATAATACTCTTCAACAATTCGTAGCATCCAATGAACATCAAATTCAAGGCGAGTTGAATCAGTTAATCTGAATAATTAGATGTAGAAAGGAAAATATATATTTACATATTTTCCCCCATTTTCATCTTTATCAGAAAACAAATTGAACTATGGCGAATCAGGAATTACTTAAAAAAAAAAGAGGTGTGTTCAGAAGGAAAAGGAACAAGAAACAACAATCCAAATGGATAAGAAGTTAAAATATAGCATTACTGCTGTAATCTCAAGTAAACTGAAAAGAAAATCTTCTTCTTTGCTTGGATCTCCAAGCACGCCAAAAATGATCAAACTGGTAAAGATGAACTAAATCCTCTGGTTTGTATGCAATTTCACCGGGATTTGCCACTAAAATATGTACATGTAACTTGACCTAGGTTAGATCAACTCCGATTCCTCATCTTCTTTCTTTCCTTAGACTCTATGGATGCCATTATTATGACAAGTTGTCATTGTTGAACTTGAATCAAAACTGAGGAAGTGTAAATTATGATGCCAGTTTCAGTTGAATATCTCGATGAATTTGTACAAGAAATTCCACATAGGAGAGACCATTTGGGTTCTTGTCTTCTATCAGATAAGAGAAGAACAACATTCCTGAGAGAAGGCGAGAAGATCAAAAGCTTGGTGTGACATTATTTCAATTTAAATCATAAATATTGTCAATTTGCTCTCTCAGAAACAATTTGTTGAACATTCACAATAACAGCTGCAACAGCAATGAAGGTACTCACCTCTCAGAAAATCTAGCTCAGTGGAGAACAATAAATTTATATATAGTTGGCATGCCTCATATATGTCTATATTTTCAAACCAAAGATGCGCCCTCTTAGAAAAATTACAAAAACAACACAAGAATTTCAGATGCGCATGTTTGTACAAATAGAAAATGTACAGAGGAGAGGGACTAAAAGTCTGCAAAGACAAGGACAACAAATCCCAAAGACCAAAAACTACAGAAACTCTTTCCATACCAAATGAATTTCGAATTGACAACATCAATTTTCTTTGACTATTCAATCTATATAATTTTTTTAATAAATAATTGCCAAACTGGCCAGGTCAGCCAATGAATTGCTACTAATAGAGTTCTATTCATCTAGTCCATCTTTTTCGATATCCAAGGTTAAAATGTTCATTAAAAACCAGATAATCTGGTTGGTTTATAGAATCCATCAGCTTCAATACTAGGATGACACTCACAAACCAGTGAGTTTGAGGTTGCTGGCTTAAAAAACTGAACTCATTTCATTTAACAGACGAATTTAACAGAGAAACATGATCAACAAATAAAGGCATGCAGAAGTTTGTCTCATGGTTGATGACAATATTGTGGGAAAGGAAAAAACCAGATTATGACAAAAGGAAAAAAGGATCATACAAATGAGTCCAATCTCATGTACAAATGGTGAACTTCTTACACAAATACTTGTCTACAATGAAGATTCCTACTTTTCATAAAAGGATTATAAGGCACTGACCTGAAGGATCTCCTTTCTTGCATAATTTCATGCTGCAAGCAAGTAAAAGATTGGAAATGGATCAACTTGAGAAATCATTTTACAAAGGAAGATGCTAAAAAACCTTTCTTTGAGAATTTGAAAACCAAACAAAAATGATCAAGCATACCTGAGATAGGAACATCTTTGGCGCTGTATCTCATTTACAACATCATTAAATTTCTTTGATAACAGATTGTCATGCTGCTGAAGCATAAACTGAGCATATACAGGTGTAAGTTACGAATTAAAAATATACAAAGCAGAAAAGTATCCCAGCTTTTGCTGATATATATCACTTATAAAAGTTCTTATTCTTAAGAAAACAAAACAAAACAAACTTGTCACAAAATTACGAGGGATCTATATCAATCATTAATAATGGTACAAGAGGAAATGAATCACAGCCATGCAGATGGTTTAAATATTAAATATTTTGATCGAAAATTAGATGTGCCCAATTTGAGATTACGGGTCATAATATCTTTATAACTTTCTACAGAATTAAAAGAAAAAAGAATAACAGCAATAAAATTTTTCTGGAGAAAAACACAAAACGGCCATTCCGAAAGGCCAAAGTTCTTCTGCCCAACAATAATTTACACAGATCTTATGTACTTGAAAAGAATTAAAGTAAATAACCTGTGTAGGAATTTCATCCACGGAGGAGATGCCAAAAAGTTGCTGCAAGATATCTGAATCCACTGAATTCCCAATATATATTAAGCAATCCTCTCCATTTTCAAGCAGATAAATGCCTTCATCACTGACATTTTCACTAGAAAGTGGAAGTTTAGAAGGAACCGGAGATCCATTCCTCTCCTGTCAATCAAGCAGAAAATTACCTATGCTTATTAGGAGTGTATTAAAAATACAATCAAGCACAAGCCTAATATATTGTCAATACCTTTGAATTAAGGTCATGAATGGCCACCATCCTGGGGAACACCATTGCAATTGCTGAAGGTATACAAAGGGAGGAAACATGATTAATCCAAAAGGAACGATCATCGATTCTCCCATCAGTTCGCAATCCGATATTTTTGAGTAATGCTGAAAAAGATAAATAAAAAAAATAAATAATCAACCCAAGGCAATAATATTTTCCCAAGAAAACAGAATGTTTAGAACATAGCAACTCACCAACAGAAGAGACACAGGATTACTGTTGAGAACCAAAAGGAAAAAAAACACCAAAAAAATAAATAATACAAGAAAGTGGTTCGGAAGTTGACATAATTGTTAAAAGGTATTCAACCAAGCATAGCATTTAAGAATAAAGTCATGTTTTAGGGTACAATAATGGGAAGGAGATAAAACTAGAATTTCCGGTCTGGATAGGGTTAGTACAGGCACAAGTTGATCGAGTTTTGATCGCTAGTGGTTTGGTAATATGTTGTTGAAAATTTGGGGTAAAAACGAGATGCTTCTAAGGTTGTTAAGTACATAAAAGCATTAACTAGGCAGTTTCAAGGAATTTGGATGCCGGCTGAAGTTGATGGTTTAAGGTCCTTCCACTATGATATTATGGTTTGGAGCTTAAGAAAGATAGAAACAAGGTCTAATTGCACCTACAGATCCTAAGAAATTACACCTAAAAAAAAGGCACTATTGCCCTCCAAAAGACTTCAATAGCTGCTGAGAATTCTGTTGACAGTTCCTCATTGAATTGAAAATACACACCCCCACCATTTCTACCCCTAGAAGGACTAATATTAACCAATATAACAATTGACCAAATTACAACCATGTCTAGCAGTCTAAAAATTAAAAAAATACAGTTGGCTGAACACTTAATATAAACATAGTAAGAAACATAATTAAAGAAAACAAAGAGAGAAAAGAGAGTTGCTTATTATCTTCTGCACAAAGCTATCTAAGGTCCCAAAAAGCCAGAAAACTGAACTCGTACAGTTTTTTATTAGCTCTTGAATTTCTTCATTTTAAATTTCTTCTTGTCTGCATTTGTGGTTCAGATGAGAAAAAAATTATCTGATTGTAAATGGTCAATGACTACTCACTTAAGCTTCACACTTTAAAGTTATAGCAAAAACAGAGTGCCTGTATTCAAGATGATCTACTTTAATATAAAAGTTCTGATATAAAACAAAATGCATGGAATTTCATTCACACTACATGTTTCATGTAAGATAATATCTTACAGAATTTTTCATGGCTAGCAGCCTTTCTTGTGCTTCCACATTTATAGAAAAAAAGAACAGAAGACCACAAATAAAGGGGAAAAAAGCAATCAACAAGTATTTGAACTGTTCTAGAAAAGGCAAGTGTATAACTAGATTCATAACTCCTCCTATCAGATCATGTACAATGTCCTTTAGAAAATAAGGCGGCTTCAATATAATAGATATACATATACATTTATACATCTGATTATTGTTTTATAAGCAGCAAGAAACATACCAAGGGTGTATAGAGGCAGAAGCTTCAGTGATTCTGGAAGAATAAGCTGTCCAGATGATGAGACAGTCGCACAGAATTTACGATATGAAACCAGAATGTTGATGCAAAACTTTGTCACTTGCTTCCTGACATGCAGTAGTGGGCTGGAAGGGATTTCATTTGCCACTACATAGATAGTAAATAAAAAAAGATACTCATCATTCTTGCATATTAAATTACAAGAATCATAACATTATATATAGAACTTCTGAAAGATAAACAATCACGAACAAAGTGGAGCCAAATAAAAAATAAAGTCAGAATCATTTGTAAATTGTTAAGGAAAAAGAATTCTTGTAAAACAATTTCAGATGCATAACAGAAGGCATTAAACTAAAAATAGTGAGGCGAAATGTAGAAACACACAATCAGACTACCTTTCTTTACAAAGCAGGCAAAATCGGTATCCAAGTCAGCAGCACGGAACAGATTGCTAAGCATGTTTGTACATGGCAGAGTTAAATTTGTAACTCGAATTCTTCTTTGGCCACATAAAGTGGTGTAGAGAACAGCACACTGCTAAAAGATGCAAAATAACTAAAAGGCTAGCAAAAATGATATAAGTTTTGCGAGGCCATGGGCTAATAAGTAAATTTAATTTCTTTACTCATCTATTACTAAGAAAAATTAATAGCCAAGTGGCAGCACTGCAGAAACTCTAAATAATTGTACCTGGAAAGCACACTCCGAACCATCCTGCAATTTATCATCATGCTTTAAGGTTACCACAATAGATTTATCACAGTCAATCTGCAGAACAAAAAGGATTAGTCAAGATTGAATACACTTTGGCAAACTTGCAAATAAAAGCAATTGGTTAAAGCAAGCCAGAATAATCAATGTGTTATTGTATGAAGAAAGAATCTCAATTAGATTAAGATCAATACACAGAAGAAAGCAAACACCAAATCGCCAGTTTTGGAATGAAGTACCCAGAACATCAAATTGAGCATCATACCTATCCACTTGAAAACTGATATGTGCCATTCAAATCTGAGCCATTAGAACATTATAAAATGGTCCCTAAATTACAATATTCCAATGATAGGATGTGAATTATGAATATGATACATGCTCCAACGATAATCAACAAATTAAGATACATTGAGCAACAACTGAGAGCTTCCCAAAAAATCCACCAAACTCACATTACAGAAACAATTGTTAGTTCATAGTCTGAGATATTTAAAAAGTTAACTGGTTGTCAACTGCCCAAATTTGTATTGCCCAAACAGCCTTGAGTAGGCATTTAGTTATACTCCTCAGTAGGTCCTGGAACAATCAGTTGGTATAGAAATTCTATTCTATTTCTAACTTTGTGCTAGTGACCTCTGACTTCAAAATTTGACCGATTAATCAATGTTTCATCATTAAGAGTGAATATTCAAGGTGCAATGTTGAAGGTTAGAAAATGGCCTCACTCTATGGAAAATGACTTTCACTTCTTTCAGCCAGTAAGCCAAGTGGTGAGTGGCTCATAATACTGACTGAAATTAGATGATTGTTGTGCTGAAAAATTCTTTCATTGGGTGCAGTGGTGGAAGAAGGATTGAAATGAAACAAGTCCTAAAACTGCCAGACAAACTAGAGTCAATCAGAAATAAAACAGAAGGCCAGATTCTATCAGGAAGAAAATACAATAATTTAGAACCACTCTATCACATCTACAATGGGATAAATTTTGAAATATGCCAACAATCGTCAATTCATCTTTTTTCATTGTTGAAGCTAAAACATGTATGAGGGTGTCCGTGGTGGTGCTTAATCAGGTCGTATTAGTATTTCCTTATTTACTCTTGATTTAGCACTATATAAGTTCGTACTAGTTCATTAGGAAATTACAATAACAGAACAATATAGTCTTTTTAGATTTCCTTGGCCTACATGGTGCCTTCTCTGTTTGTTAATATGGTATTGCAGTAAGTGAAAGATCCTTAACCTTTGGTCTCTTCCCCTAAAATATAAAAACCTAGTCAATTTTTTCTGAATACTTTTCACGTCTAAGTCTGATAATACCAACCCCCTCATCAAAATCAGAAAAAGAAGATCAACTTTTCCTCAAGAGCAGCCACCATCCAACACCTTTTCTTTCAGCCCCAAAACACTATCCTAACCTCAAAATTGCTGAAGAATGCTGGCAAGTGAGACATCACAACCACCAATATAATATTCCTTGGCTAGGAATTTATTGATCCTTACAGCCAATGGGCCTTGTTCGGCTCCCAAACTCTCACGATATCTATAACTTATGATGTCTACAATTAGGCCAGGTTTTTTTGTCATATTTCATAAACTACAAATGCTAAACCACAATTAATTAGGTGTTCTCGACAAAAGATAGGGGTGGGCAAAATCGGTTTGAGAGCAAAACACAATCGGACCGATTTGTAATGACCTATTCTCACACCATATGATATTGTTCGCATTGGGTTTGGGCTCGCGTGGTTTTGTTCTTGAGTCTCCCCATAAGGTCCTATACTAATTGAGAAAATGCTCTACATATATAGCCCAGAAACTATATCTAATCAGGCGATGTGGGATTCTAACCTAACCCTTACCTCATCCATCTTGGCCCTGTTATCAATGGCCTTATAAATCTTAGATCTCAGGTGTTACAATCTACCCCTTAGGGGACATATGTCTTCATGTGCGCTAGGCCTAGGATACATGGCTGACCCATATGGGCTAGATCTAAGGGTTGCACGGCATGTGTGCGCTATCTATAGCCCAAACTATGGGCTCCCTAGCCCACACCGCAAAGTAGGTTCAGTCTAATATCATTTGTAACGACTCGCTTCCACGCAGTAAGATATTGTCCGCTTTGAGCTTGGGCTCGTATGGTTTTGTTCTTGGATCTCTCCAAAAGGCCTCGTATTGATTGAGAATGAACTCTATATATATAGCCTAAAAACTTTATCTAACCAGGTTATGTGGGATTCTGACACCTGACCCTTACCTCATACATTTTGCCTTACTATCTATGGCCTCAGGAATCTTGAATCTCAGGTGTTATATAGTTAGATCGGTTTGGCTCAAACTCAAATTGACAAAGAGATAAAAACCAAAGAGAATCAAACCGAAATTTTGGTTTAGTTCGATTTGTCATTTTGGAATCATGATATTCTCTAAGAGTGAATTTCTAGAAGAAAAGGTTTTTTTTGCCACTTTTGAAAATTAAACGAAGAGAAAAAATTACACATAAAAAGTTTAAAAAACAAAAAGCTAATCTTTAACTATTTTAGCAATCAACTTTCTCAAACACTGAACGACAAACATTACTAGATCAAACAAGTAAAAGCAAAAAAATTTGATCAGTGACGAGGAAAATATGATAGCAAAACTTTGTGTTGTGCCTATATGGATGTGAGAATGGATGGAGAGAAGTGGTTGGCTCTGTATTTCAATAAAGAGAGAGGAGAAACAGGAGCAAAGCTTTAGGTATAGAGTTAAAATAATCTTTATGCTGTAGGCTTTGATAAGAAAAGGACATGTGCACCTATACACACAATAAATGCCAATTAGACATCGCCATATATTGATTTTTGTTCGTTTATATACCCCCCAAACCAAAAACTGATCCAATGATTATCAGTTTCATTAAAGTGAAGCCGAAATCGATACAATTTGGGAAGTCACTATGTTATTATCAAGCCTTCCCCATGTCCAATTTCATATCAGGGGGTAACCTATCAAAGTCTTAAACTTTCAGGCTCTAAGTGAAAATTATCCGGAGGCTATTTGCTATAATCACAAAGTTTTATGGGCTATTTAGTAAATAATCAAAAGCTTTGGATTTTTTTGAAAATTTTCAATCCAGCTTCCAATTATCCTTAAAAGATTCTGAATTGCCAGATTGTTAAGGAATGACAGAAATTACCACAAATTCATCAAGTTCAATGCCAGAAAAGCAAATACTATGACAGGTATTGATACATGGTACTGCTGACAATTCAAATTATAGATTACTACATTAAGGCTAAATGGACAAAATTTTCTTCAACGGTCTCAATCTGTTAAATTGTTTATTTGAGGAAAAGAAAAACTTATATATTTGACAAACTCAACAACAGCACCAAAAGAAGATGAACCAACATATGCAACCTGGAATTCAGAGTATTCCATGATTATGTAATGATTGATTAACTCAATAGAGTCAGAAATTGGTCAAACTTATCTTTTCCTAGCAACAACTAAAGATTTATGGGATGTTGTAATAGAAATATATTCAAACTTTGGGAATTTTGCACAAATATCTGAGATCAAAAGTAAGATCCGAGAAACTAAACAAAACAACCTTGGTGTTAACAAATATTATAACACCTTAAAAGGTCTTTGTCAAGAATTGGATTTATTTTATGAACACAAATGGGGATGTCCTGTAGATAGCGCCTTATACAAAAATATGTTAGAAGAAGATCGTGTGTTCAAATTTCTAGCAGGGCTAAGAAAATAATTTGATGAGGTTCGTAGTTGTATCCTTGGAAAAAAAACCACTCCCATCCATTGGTGAAGCCTTTTTGGAAGTCAGGAGAGAAGAAAGTCAAAGAGGTGTTATGATGGGTCCACCCATAAGTAGTAGAGAAAATTCTGCACTCACTAATACTACAACTGAAACTGCAATCTTAACAAATAATCAAAAGAATCAAAAAGCATGTCAAGAAAAAAAGGAAGATATGGTGTGACTACAGTAATAAACTGACATACTTGAGAGACTTGTTAAAAATTACATAGGAAGCCTCAAAATAAGAAAAATAATAAATTCCCTGACAAGTTCAATCGGGGAATGTAAGTAGCTGCAGAATCCACACCAAAACAAACGGAAGCAGAAACGCCTTTATTCAGTAAGAAACAATTGGAACAATTATATAAGTTCTTAAACAATCTCAATTCTCTCAAAATCCTAAATCCTCTTTAACATAAACAAATAAATTTCTAAGTGCTTTAAATACCTCTTCTACCACTCAAGTACCTTGGATCATTGATTCAGGTGCAATAGATCACATTACAAGTATTTCTCATTTATTTTCATCTTATACTCCATGTCCTAGTATTTTAAAAATTAAGATTGATGATGGTTTTTTGTCATCTATAGCAAGAAAGGATCAGTTATTATTTCAAAAAAATTTAAAATTAGATTAAATTCCTCATGTTCCCAAACTTTCCTACAATCTTTTGTATATCAGCAAACTCACAAAAAATTTAAACTATGCTACTAAATTTTTTCCCTCTCATTGTGAATTTCAGGACCTATGTTTGAGGAAAACGATTGGAAGTGCTAGAGAGGTTGATGGACTGTTATTTTAATAAAAATACCATCACAGGTGGACAAGCTAGCAAAAAGTAGTACTTCCCTTTTTGTCAAAGATGAAATAATATTATGGCACCGTAGATTAGAACACCCTAATTTTTCTTAAGAAATTTATTCTCTTTATTATTCAAGAATAAAAAAATTTCAATTTTTCACAAAGAAATTTGTCAATTGTCTACACATCATCGTGTTTATTTTCTTTCCTAATTATATAAAAAATCCAAATCTTTCTATCTTATCCATAGTGATATTTTGGGACCTTCTCATGTGACAAATATTACAAGAACTAAATGGTTTGTCATCTTTATTGATGACCATGCAAGAGTTTGTTGCGTATATTTACTAAATGAAAATTTTGAAATTGGAAAAGTCTTCAAAAAATTTCATAGTCAAAACTCAATTTCATACTCAAATACAAATTCTTAAAACAAAAAATGGGGAAAAAAATTATTAAACTATTCTCTGCTGAACAAGGCATTATTCATCAATCCTCTTATGCTGACACTCCCCAACAGAACGGCACAATTGAAAGAAAAAATACACTTGTTAGAAATTTCCTGAGCCATCATGTTTACATTTATAGTTCCTAAAATTTTTTAGGGTGAAGTTGTCCTTACAGTATCTTATTTGATTAATCGTATGCCAATGAGATCTGAAGTTCCAAATGCTTCTAAATGTTCTTTCCTACATTCATCCTCATACTCAGATTTTCACATCCCTTCCTCCTAAAGATTTTGGGTGTGTAGCTTTTTCCTTATCCACAAATACAATTGGTCTAAACTTCATCCTAAAGCATTTAAGTGTACATTTCTAGGATATTCACTGACTCAAAAAGGATATAAGTGCTATAATCTAGTTAATAGAATTTTTTTTGTTAACGTAGATGTCACTTTCTTTAAAAATCAGTCATACTTTATCAAAAACACTTTTTCAAGGGGAGAACAAAATCAAAGAGGAAGATCATTTTTGGGAAAGTCCTTTACCATTATCATTACTGTCAAATTATGAGTAAATCTCATTGATATTCATCTAACAAATATACACTAATTTATAGGAAAAAGGAACTAACCTAAGTCCTAATTTACGGTGAATGCATAGTTGTAATACATGGAGATACACAGCTGTAATAGGTTGAAAAATCTGCACATCGACACCGTAATTGTTGACTCTAACACTCCCCCTCAAACTGGTGAATGGAGATTTTCCATTCCTAGCTTGCCAATAATGGACTGGAATGCAAAACCATTTAATTCTTTTGTTAATACATCTGCAAGTTGATCTTCAGTTGAAACAAATGGAGTACAAATCAGTCTGCTCTCTAACTTCTCATTTATAAAATGTCTATCTAATTCCACATACTTGGTGCGGTCATATCGTACTGGATTGTGTGTGATATTAATTACTGACTTATTATCATAATATAGTTTCATAAGGCCTTTCCATGCAATCTTCAAGTCTTCCAATATTATTTTCAACCATAAAAGCTCACAAACTCCTAACGCCATAGCTCTGAACTCAGCTTCTGCACTTGACCTTGCTACCACATTTTGCTTCTTGCTTCTCCAAGTTACAAGATTGCCTCCAAGGAATGTACAATAGCCTAAAATAGATCTTCTATCATCAATTGATCCAACATAATCTGTATCAGTATATGCTTCTACTGTCAATTCATTACCTTTTCTAAACAATACTCCCTTTCCTAGAGTACATTTTAAATATTGTAGAATCTGATGTACTGCTTGAAAGTGTACTTCTTTTGGGTTGTGCATGAATTGACTCACCACTCCTACAGCATAAGCTATGTCTGATCTGGTGTGGGAAAGATAGATTAGTTTGCCAACCAATCTTTGATAGGATTCTCTATCCACCACTGCATCTTTTGGTGCTTCACAAAGTTTGTGATTTGGTTCAATGGGAGTCTCTATTAGTTTACACCATAGTTTCCCCGTTTCAGTTAATAGATTCAACACATACTTCTGTTGTGATATAAAAATCCCATGTTGAGAGTGAGTTACTTCAATGCCACGGAAGTATTTTAACTTGTCGGGTTCTTTAATATCAAATTCTTGCAATAAACACTTTTTTAATAACTTCATTCCTTGCAAGTCATCTCCAGTTACCACTATATCATCCACATAGACTAATAGAGCTGTAACTCTCCCTAAAGCAGAATGTTTGATAAACAATGCGTGATCACCTTGACTTTGTTTGAAACTCAAAGCATGCATTACTCTAGCAAATTTTCCAAACCAAGCCCTCGGTGATTGTTTTAAACCATATAGTGCCCTTTTCAACTTCCACACCTTGTTCTTCTCTGACTCAAACCCTAGAGGCACCTCTATATAGATTTGTTCATCAAGATCACCATATAGAAAGACATTTTTTTACATCAAATTGCTGCAAACTCCAGCCACGATTAACGGCTAAAGATAATAAGATTCTTACTGTATTCATATTTGCAACAGGAGCAAATGTTTCAAGATAATTTATCCTATAAGTTTGAGTATACCCCTTTGCTACTAACCTTGCCTTGTACCGTTCAAGTGATCCATCTGCCTTATATTTCATTGTAAAGACCTATTTACATCCCACTAACTTCTTTCCTGAAGGTAGTTGCACCAAGTCCCATGTTTTGTTTTTTTTCAAGAGCATCCATTTCAATCTTCATAGCTTCTTTCCACTCTTTACTACCCAAAGTTTCAGAGACATTTTTTGGGATAGTAATAGTGTTGAGGTGAATAAGAAAATTTTTATTACCACTAGACAACTTTTCATAGGATACAAAGTGAGATAATGGATATTCAGGCTGTTGGGTACACTTTCTAATGCCTTTTCTAATTGCAATAGGAAGATCATCATTAGTAGCAACAATAGGCACATTATTATCATAATCCTCCAAGTTAAGAGTTATCTCAACATTATCAGTATCAGAAATTGGTTTTGAATCAAGAATTTGCATTGGTTGAACAAGAAGTTCTTTCCTTCTTGAATATACCTGCAATAGGCGTGTAGTACTTTGAATCTATTTATCATTTTTCACTTGACTAGGAGTGTTTGGATAAGACTTAATTGGTAAAGGATCGGAAACAGATGATTCATTTGGTAAGGGAACAAAATTTTGATTTTGCGAGGATGAAAAGTCAAGTAAAAACAAATCTCTATCCTTCCACAAATGTTGTTTCCCCTTGAAGATAAAGATTTGGAAAGTAATTTTCATTTTCAACGAATGTTATATCGATAGAGACAAAGAATTGTTTTATCGGAGGATGATAACACTTGTACCATTTTTGTGTAGAAGAATACCTAACAAAAATACACTTAAGAGCCCTTGGATTTAGTTTCTCTCAGTTATTCAAATGAATATGAACAAAGGACACACACCCAAAGACCCTAGGAATAAAGTAATTTGTCGTTTTAAAGTCGGGGGTAAAATTTCGAAAAAAGTTGCATAGGGCTGTTATAATTAAGACTTAAGAGGGTAATCTATTAATCAGATGTGTAGTGGTTAAGACAGCTTCTCCCCAATAATTCTTTGGAATATTTTTTTGGAAAAGAAAAACTCGAGTAACAGCTAGAAGGTAACCATTTTTTCTTTTTGCCACTCTATTTTGTTGTGGTGTGTTGACACGTGGATTCATGAATGATTCCTTTTTCTTTGAAGAATGGTGATAACACTTGATTAAAATATTCCCTAACATTATCAGACCAAACTCTTTTTATCTGAACCCTAAATTGATTTTTCACCATTTGGAAGAAATTTTGAAAGGTGGAACTGACATATGATTTTTGTTTTAAGAGAAAAACCCATGACACTCAAGTACAATTGTCAATGAATGATACAAACCAATGAGCTCCAGATATATTATGAAAAATAGAAGGTCCCCAAACATCACTGTGAAGTAAAGTTAAAGGTTTTGATGCTCTGTTAAACTTAGATTGTTTTTGGGAGAATTCTTTTTCACTTTATGTTGAGGACAAATGTGCTTGTCCTTGCCTTCCTTCTTGTTTATTCCTTGCTGTCCAAGAAGTATTTTGAGTATTTGAGAACTTACCATGAAGTTTCCAGCACCTTTCTCGCCTATGTCGCAGCTTTTTACAGTAGGTACACTATAAAGAGTCTTTATTACATTCTTTAGGTCATTCTATCAGTCCATTGTTTCATCTTATTCCGCTGGAATAGGTATTTGACTATTGCTTGTCTGATTTCACAATTTTGGTAACTAAGGTTGAACTCTCTATCGATTGGAACTCCAACATAACTCCTCTTCACCCTTCTTCTTTACGAATTACAGCAATTGTTTCATTGAGTGAAGGAACTTCTTCCTTTCCTAACACTTACACTCGGACTGGATCAAACTTAACGTTCAAACTAGCATGAAAAGTGTAAATCCTTTCTTTTCCTATAAAATGTTTAAGAAGGGTTGCATCTTCGCTACACTTCATCTTAATACATTGATAATGGTCTAATTCTTGCTATAGATTTGGTCAAATCTAAGCATATTCAATGACTGAGCAATTACCTTGCTTGGTAGATGAGATTTTTGTCTTAATCTCATAGATTTGTGCAGCATCTTGGACTTTAGAACAGGTTTGCCTACAATACTCCCAAATCTCCTTTGCTGTTGTCAAAAACATGCAAGTATCACTGACTTCTGACATCATTGAATTCCACAACCAGGACATCATCATCGAGTCTTATTCATCCCATGCAAAATGAACTTTAGATCAGTGGGTTCTAGTCCCGTCCCAAGAAGGTGACTCAGTTTGCCCTTTTCTTTCAAGAAGGTTCGAACGAACTGAGACCACTTTAGATAGTTTTTGCCATTGAGATGTAAACTTGGTTGAATATTCTGCAATTCTGCTCTTGCAATGTTAACGACTTCATATGTTGCTATCGAATTATCAACTTGCTGGTTGATGGACTCAAACACCTTAGACATGATGTTAGACAGAGTTTGGGAAGACTATTTTGAAAGAAGAAAACTAGTTCTGAAAAAAATTTGATTAAGTAAGCCTTAACAAAGAACCAGAAGAAGAAAAGAAAATGGCAATTTAGGCCAGAAAAGGAAAAAAAAAAACTAGAACTTTTTTCCAAAAATTTTTAAGTGGCAATGCAGGTCACAAGTTTAGAAATGCTAAAATAACTCTGATACCATGTTAAATTATGAGTAGATCTCATTGATATTCATCTAACAAATGTACACTAATTTATAAGAAAAATAAACTAATCTAAGTCCTAATTTACAGTGAATACATAGTTGAAATACATGGCTGAAAATGAGTTGTAATCCAAGCTATACTGAGCTGTAATACACGGCTGTAATAGGTTGAAAAATTTGCACACCGACACCATAATTGTTGACTCTAACAATTATCTATTCTTAGTCTTAATCCCACTAATCCAGATATTGTCAATTCATTAGATTTTAGTTCTTCACCTCTAAATATTGTGCCATAAAATGACAAATCACTGATAGGGAGAAGATACACTATTTGTTGAACACCAATCTGAGCTACTTGAATGCACAAGGCACAATCGTCAAGATGTAGAACGACCATCTACACGCAACCAAGAGTCAACACCAACCAATGGTAATTTAAAAGTTACATGTATTCCAAATTCTTCTCCTAGTCCATAGACAAATATGGATGACCTTGATGCCTCTATTGCACTTAGAAAGGAACTTGGTCTTGTACTATGCATCCTATTTCTAAATATGTGTCATATGATAGGTTATCTCTATTATTTAGAGCCTTTACCACTAGTTTTTCAAGTATTGAAATTCCAAAAATTGTACAAGATACTCTAATTGTTCCTAAATGGAGAGTGGTTGTATTGGAATAGGTGAAAGCCCTTGAAAGAAATGGCACATGGGAGCTTGTGAACATACCAAAAGAAAAAAAAAATTGTGGGTTGTCAATGGGGATTTATAGTTAAAATAAAGCAGATTGATTAAAGCAAAACTTATTGCAAACGGGTTCACATAGATATGGTGTTGATTACTAAGAGAAATTTGCTCTAATAGAAAAGATAAACACAATTAGAGTTTTATTATCTCTTACAACTAACTTAGATTGGCCATTGAACATCTAGATGTCAAAAAAGCTTTCTTAAATGGAAAATTAGAAGAAGAGGTGTATATAGATTTGCCGCTAGGGTTTGAAAATATCTATGGAATTGAGAAAGTCTGCAAATTAAAAAGATCTCTATATGGCCTAAAACAATCTCCTAGGGCTTGATCTGATCAATTTACCAAGTCTGTCCAAAGTCATGAATATTCTCAAAGTTAGGCAAATCACACTATATTTTATACACATTATATTGATGGAAAGATTATAATTCTTATAGTACTTGTTGATGATATAGATGATGTTGTTGAATTAGAAACATTAAAAACCTTACTGGCTAAAGAACTTGAGATGAAAGACCTCAGTTCTTTGAGGTATTTTTTGGGTATAAAGATTGCTAAGTCCAAAAAGGGGATTTTTGTACACAAAAAAAGTACACCTTGGATTTGCTATAAAGAAACAGGTATATTAGGGTGTAAATCTATTGATACCCCTATTGATCCAAAAACAAAATGCTCGGAACAAAGACCAACACTAGTGGACAAAGGACGATATCAAAGGTTAATGGCTAAATTGATCTATCTATCAAATACTCGACCAAATATAACTTTTGCAATAAGTGTAGTTAGTCAATTTATAAATTCTCCAAATGAAGGGAATTTAGAGATCATTAACAAAATCATTAAATACTTGAAAAGAACTCGAGGAAACGGATTAATATTTAAAAAGGGAGGTCATAAGCAAGTTGAAGCATACATTGATACTGACTGGGCAGGTTGTGAAAGCGACAAAAGATTAACCTCTCTTACTGTACATTTGTAGGAGAAAATCTAGTAACTTGGAGAAGTGAAAAATAGTCTGTGGTTGCTAAAAGCATTGTAGAGGCTGAGTTTCAAACTATAGCGCAAGGTGTTTGTGAACTTTTATAGTTGAAGATACTACTTGAACTAAATATTTCAAGTGAACATCCTATGAAGTTGTATTATGATAATAAGGCAGCTATAAATATTGCTCATAATCCAGTACAACATGATATAACTAAATATGTTGAGATAGATTGTCACTTCGTCAAAGAAAAATTAGAAGTAAGATTAATTTGTTTGCTATTTGTGAACTTTTATAATTAAAGATGCTACTTAAAGAACTAAAAATTTCAAGTGAATATCCTAATGAATTTGTATTGTGATAATAAGGCAGCTATAATAATTACTCATAATTTAGTACAACATGATAGGACTAAACATGTTGAGATAGATCATCACTTCGTCAATGAAAAATTTGAAGTAAAATTAATTTGCATGCCATTTGTACCAACTGATAAACAAGTAGCAAATATTCTCATTAAAGGTTTCTAGAAGCAAGATTTGAGTCCCTAACTAACAAGCTAGGAATGCTAGATATTTTTGAACCAATTTGAGGGGGAGCATGGAAAAATAAGCTTACTAGTCCCATGTAGATTAGGTTTTCTAATCTAGGCATTAAACTAATTAGAATTACTTATCTTGTAAATATTAGAATTTCCTATTTGTGTAAGATTTGTTTTCTTTTCCTTTTTAGGTTATGTTTGTAGCATATAAATACTTGTAAATACTAGTGAGAAAATAAATCAAGAAAGAATAACTTCTCAAGTTTGTTTTCAATATCATCTGGTGCTTGATAGGGTTATATTACTAGTTGCAACAAAATAACAATGTAATCTTTTTAGTTTCTCTTGATCTACATAGTTCCTTTTCTGTTAAGTACTCATAGACGAGCACATTCTATATGTTTAACTTTCCATCAAAAACCAAGTCAAACAAAACAGATTGGGCAGAGATTCAAGAATTGTCAAATTTATTGATGATAAAATCATTATGTTGTTACACCAAGACAGCTAATTTGATTTTCAAAAAAAAAAAAAAAAGGAAGAAAGAAACTTCAATGATAGCTTCATCCATCAAACTTTATAACATGATCATCCAACAACATGCATTTTGGCCATTAAAAGTATGTATGGAATTTCAAAAGGAGTGTAAACCACAATCTTGGCAGCATCACATCCAGATCAAGCTACAACATGGATATATAATTGGGTTGCGATTTTATGTTAATGACCATTAATCAAATTTATTTCCTTCACAGCATACAATGGCTATATTCCTCAAATTATCACTCAATCATAGATAAAGCTTCTTTGCCATAATCTTACTGATACCAATTGTCAACATCAATCATGATGGAAAAAAAAAGCTTAAGAAGCATGATTTGAGCGACAAATTTAAAATTAAGCAATTTAGAGGAGAAGAAAATGAAAAGGTACAAACCGCAGGTAGGTCAATGTCAGTTGAAACAGTTTGGCAAAAGTTTCCCAAGTACTCTTGCACTTCAAGACCCTGCAAACATAAAAATTGAAGTTGGCACACTAGTATAATGCACTTATGCAGAATTATCATCTGATACCGACAGAACATGCAACAACTTTTAGCACATAAAAATACTACCTGGCTGCATCTCACGCGCATGACAGCCTCAAGTCCTTGGGGCCTAGATATATTCCATCTAAGATCATTGTAAAGCTTAGCAGGATTCGATAGAGCTGAGAAGGGGTAATAATAATATACCTGCAAGGGTGAGGAAATATTGAAGCTAGAAACCTGAATTAAGCATCGGAATATTACACTTATGATTACAGTTGTAGCATTTTTTGACATGTAATAGCACTATTCAAATTTTTAGCTATAGGAAATTCTAAAAGATAATCCAAGTGATGAAGGATTTTTATTAGATTTCAGTGACTTAAACCACAATTTGTCATCTTTAAACCATAAGAAGATAATTTCATGAATGTGACCATCTAACTATAGGCATATTGAGAAAGGCACTGTCACTGGGCCGCATTCAACATCTTTAAACCATAAGAAGATAATTTCGTGAATGAGACCATCTAACTAGGTTGATTGAGAAAAGCACTGCCACTGCATAAACTTCACTGGGTAGCATTCAACATCTTAAACCCATAGAAATAGAGAATGAAATTTACTAAAATGGATAAAATGAAAACATAGAAAGATGAACTTATCAACCAAATTTTTGAGACAATATGTGGTAATCTGACCTTATAAATTAACATTTATAATAGAAAAACAGCTAATGGTCCTCAAACCTCACTACCCATTGGACCACAGTACTGGTGCATCAAGAGAGATCAGTCCATAAGAGATAGTAGATAACATAACCAAAAACAACAGATTAGGCATTAACTAGTACCTGTCCTCCAGTAGTCCTAGGGATGACGGAGATAGAAGCAATGTCTACATAACTCTGAGTAGTGATAAATACATCAACACAGACCTGGAAAATGTTCAAATTAAACAATTAATCCAGACAAATGATAACCACAAGCATATAAAAATATTAGTCTCAACCTCAGAACCAGCATCATGGGCCACAATATGAGTGACATCTCAATCATAACCAACCAAACCCAAATTAGTTGAGCTTACCTGATACTGAGCAAGCTCAACTGCCATTGTCTTCAGAGTTTTATCAGCTGGTTGCAGTAATTTATGAGCCTCCTGAAATCATGAAGAAAAGAAACTTTCAAGATAAAAGCACAAAATTATCTTCTTGTTGACCAAAACTTGTTTACATCTTTTATACGAAAGCACCTATTATAACATAAGCAAAATTCACAAAAAAGTCTAGCAAGTAGGTGGGAATTGAGAACCTCTTGTAGAAAACCAAACAATGGATGGTAAAAGAGATCACACATTATAATAAGTGCGAACCAAGACTAAATTGAATCTAAATGACATAATGACTACTTTGTGAACGTCAACTGAAACACAATTTAATACGATCTCAAGAAAATAAGGGCAGGAGCTAAACCTGCCTACTCCAGAGTAAGATGGAAAAAACAGAAGAAAAAACTATCCATGCAACTATTGACATTAATTAATAATATGCTCATTAGCATGGAATTGATTTCAACATAAACACTAAACATGAGCCAAAGTTAACCTCTCAACTGCAGAAGACACCAGTTAATGGCCATTCAGGAAATAAAGTTCAAGTCAGCAGCTAAGAAAAGAAATAGCTTTCTAGTTATACATTTTTAAACTATGAACTATCCAGGGTATTCAGAGGGAATCAATAGCTATATTAGGCATATAGAAGTATATGGCAAATTAAACAGCCAACGAGACAATAGGGTCAAGGTGCATTGTCCCAACATTATGAGCATTGCCTTATCTTCTTTTCTCAGTCCTAAGAAGCATAGACAAAATAACACAGATGATTTAGAAAAAAACAGCAAACAACTAAAAACAATGTTCAGTTCTTTCTTCATAGTAACAAGACAAATAGATTTCTGCAGCAAAAACACATGATTGATTAGTAGGACTAAACAAACAAAGGGGTCTACTTCCCCGGTTGCACATTAAAGGGGCAGTCACCTGCCCTCCAAATAAAACAACCATCCTATATAATAATGTGCAAGATTGATGCAGCATTATTTCTTCAAATAGAAACAGACATTGAGAGGAAACAATATGAGATATGTATACCTTCTCCCCAGCTGAGATGTTAGTTCTACCTTCAGTCTCCCTGGAAGATAGGGCTCCAATGCCAGCCGATGGCAAGACTGTACACAAAATGGTACAATTGTCAGAATACACTAGGAAAAAAACTAGTATTGTACATATTACTAAAGCAAGATTTTGGTGTTATTAGACATCTAATGATGAAATGAAGGTATTGTAAAAGAGGAGAATGTATTTCTATGTTTTATTCTTTGAGAAAATAGTACATTATATAGGAGATAGGAAATTAATTATAATACTTTCCTATTCAATATTTTTCTATTCTACAAAACTAACCATATATACATACATTTCAACACTCCCCCTCAAGCTGGAGCATATAAATCATATGTGCCAAGCTTAATACAAATAAAATCAATTCGAAGACCTCTGAGAGATTTAGTAAGGATATCTGCTAGTTGGTTGTTTGAGCTGGCATGATTGGTGGAAATACAGCCAACTAAAATCTTCTCTCGAATAAAGTGACAATCAACTTCTATATGCTTAATCCTTTCATAAAAAACCGGGTTAAATGAAATGTGAAGTGTAACTTGATTATCACAAAATAACTTCATCTGTGATATGTCTACAAATTTTAATTCTTGGATCAACTGTTTCAACCATATAAGCTCACATGTTGCTAAGGCCATAGTACGATATTATGCTTCTACGCTTGACCTGGCAACAACGTCATGTTTCTTACTTTTCCATGATACAAGATTGTCTCCAACAAGAAAATAATATCTGATAGTAAAATGTCTATCTGATGGAGAACCTGCCCAATCAATATCTGAATGTCCAACAACCTATGTGTGACCCTTATTCTCATACAACAAACTTTTTCTTGGTGCACCCTTGATATAACATAAGATTCAAATAACTGCATTCCAATGACTATCACATGGAGACGGTAGAAACTAATTAACAACACTGACAGAAAAAGAAATATCAGGCCGAGTGATTATTGTTAGAGTCAACAATTATGGTTTTGGTTTGCAGATTTTTCAGCTTATTACAACTATGTATTACAGCTCATTTCAGCTGTGTATTACAGCTCATTTTAGCCATGTATTACAACTATGTATTCTTTGTAATTAGGACTTAAGTTAGTTTCTTTTTCCTATAAATTAGTGTACATTTGTTAGATAAAATACAAGTGAGATTTATTCATACTTTGTCATGATATCAGAGCCAGGTTATCATTTCTAAACTTGTGGCCTACATTGCCACTTTAAAATTTCTGAAAAAAGTTTTAGTTTGTTTTTTTTTCTTTTTCTAGTCATTTTATCCATTCCAAAATTTGTGGCCTGCATTGCCACTTAAAATTTATGAAAAAAAATTTCAGTTTCCTTCTTTTTTTGGCCTAAATTGCCATTTTATTTCTTTCTTCTAGTTCTTTTAAGGCCTGCTTTGCCATATTTTTCAGAACCATTTTTTTCTCTCAAAATTAGTCTTCTCACGCTCAAATTCTTTTTTCTTCCACTTATGTCTAAAATCATACTTGAGATTTCAAAATCTACCAATCAGTAAGATTATAATTTGACAGAAAGTTCAACTTTAGTTACAAAAGCTATGAAATCAAATTAACAACAGTCAAATGCTTGTTCAAGCGGAGTAGGACTGTTAGAAGGACTTAGATAAGATAAAAAATACTCCTTATGGTGCACCTACTGTAAGAAGCCGCGACATAGCAAGGAAAGGTGTTGGAAACTCAATGGTAAGCCTTTAAATACTCAAAATACATCTTGGACAGCAAAGTGTAATCAAGAAGCAAGTCAAGGACTGGCACATTTGACCTTGACACAATCTAAAAGTGTAAAAGAATTCTCTCAAGGGCGATCTAAGTTCAATAAAGAAAAAATTGAGAAGTTGCGATATTTTATGAGGACATTAGAGAAACCTATGGGTGGTGCAGGGGCTTACTCCTTGGCTTTTTCAAGTAATTTTCAGCCCTTTGCACTTAATGTGTCAATCACAAAAGAAACTTGGATAGTAGATTCTGGGGTTACAGATCATATGACCCAATCTTCTCATGAGTTTGTGTCTTATAGTCCTTGTCCTAGTAATAAGAAAATTGCTATTGCTAATGGAACATTGGTTACAGTTGCTGGTCAAGGGAATGTAGTTATAAATCAGAACCTTGTTTTAAAAAATATTCTACATGTGCTAAAATTGTCTACCAATCTAGTTTCAATTCCTAAACTTACAAAGGATTTGAACTGTTTTGTAACATTTTCTTCTGCGCTTTGTAAATTTCAGGACCAGAAAACGGGGACGATGATTGCACTTGCTAGGGAGAAGAATGGGCTCTACTTTCTTAAGGAATCTAGTAGGCAAAATAGTACTAAGGATCCGATTTCATTATCCCTGCTTTCTAAGTCTTCTCTTGCCAATAAAGATAAGATATGGTTATATCATTTTCGTCATGGTCATCCTTCTTTCAGGATTCTTAAAATAATGTTTCCTGGTTTATTTAAAGAATTTGATTTAAGTATGTTCCATTGTGATGTTTGTGAACTTGCAAAACATAAACGTGCATCCTTTCCAATAAGTAATACAAGAGCTTTAAAACCTTTTACTCTAATTCATAGCGATGTTTGGGGACCTTCTACTTTTCATAATATCTCTGGAGCTCGTTGGTTTGTCTCGTTTATTGATGACTGCACTCGAGTGTCATGGGTTTTTCTTTTAAAACAAAAATTAGATGTTAGTTCCACCTTTCAAAATTTTTTCCATATGGTAAAAAATCAATTTGGGGTTGGGATAAAAAGAGTTCGGTCTGATAATACTAGGGAATATTTTAATCAAGTATTGCCACTATTCTTCAAAGAAAAAGGAATCATTCATGAGTCCTCATGTGTCAACACACCACAACAAAATGGAGTGGCAGAAAGAAAAAATGGTCATCTTCTAGCAGTTACTCGAGCTTTTTTTTTTCAAAAAAATGTTCCAAATAATTAATGGGGGGAAGCTATCTTAGCCACTACACATCTGATTAATAGATTACCCTCTAAAGTTCTTGATTATAACAGCCCCATGCAACTATTTTCGAAATTTTACCCCCGACTTCAAAACGACTAATCACCTGATTCCTAGGATTTTTGGGTGTGTGTCATTTGTTCATATTCATTCGAATAACCGTGGAAAACTTGATCCAAGGGCTCTTAAGTGTATTTTTGTTAGGTATTCTTCTACACAGAAAGGGTATAAGTGTTATCATCCTCCGACAAAACGATTCTTTGTCTCTGTCGATGTAACCTTCGTTGAAAATGAAAATTACTTTTCAAATCCTTACCTTCAGGGGGAGACAACATTTATGGAAGATAAGGATAGAGATTTGTTTTTATTTGATCTTTCATACTCCTCATCCTCACAAAAGCAAAATTTGGTTCCTTTACCAAATAAATCATCATCTGTTTCTGATCCTAGTCAAGTGGCAAATGATAAACAGATTCAAAGTACTATACGCCCATTGCAGGTATATTCAAGAAGGAAAGAGCCTGTTGTTCAACCAATGCAAGTTCTTGATTCAGAACCAATTTTTGGTACTGATAATGTTGAGGTAACTCCTAACTCTAAGGATTATGATAGTAATGTGCCTATTGTTGCTAATGATGATGATCTTCCTATTGCAATTAGAAAGGGGATTAGAAAATGTACCCAACGACCTGTATATCCATTGTCTCACTTTGTATCCTATGAAAAGCTGTCTAGTGGTCATAAAAATTTTCTTATCCACCTCAACACTATTACTATTCCAAAAAATGTCTCGGAAGCTTTGGGTAGCAAAGAGTGAAAAAAAGCTATGAAGGTTGAAATTGATGCTCTCGAGAAGAACAAAACCTGGGACTTTGTGGAACTACCTCCATGAAAGAAGTTAGTGGGATGTAAATGGGTCTTCACTGTGAAATATAAGGCAGATAGATCACTTGAACGGTACAAAGCAAGGTTAGTAGCAAAGGGGTATACTCAAACTTATGGGATAGATTATCTTGAAACATGTGCTCCTGTTACAAAAATGAATACAGTAAGAATATTATTATCTTTAGCTGTTAATCGTGGTTGGAGTTTGCAGCAGTTTGATGTAAAAAATACTTTTCTACATGGTGATCTTAATGAATAAATCTATATGAAGATACCTCCAAGGTTTGAGTTAGAAAAGAACAAGGTGTGTAAGTTAAAAAATGCATTATATGGCTTAAAACAGTCTCCCAGGGCTTGGTTTGGCAGATTTGTTAAAGTAATGCATGCTTTGGGTTTCAAACAAAGTCAAGGTAATCACACCTTGTTTATCAAACATTCCTCTTCAGGGGAAGTTACGGCTCTCTTAGTCTATGTGGATGACATAGTGGTAACTAGAGATGACTTGCAATGAATGAAAACACTGGAAAAGTGTTTATTACAAGAATTTAAGATTAAAGAACTCGGCAAGTTAAAATACTTCCTCGGCATTAAAGTAGCTCACTCTCAACATGGGATCTTTATATCACAGCAGAAATATGTGTTAGATCTATTAACTGAGACAGGGAAACTAGGGTGTAAACCAGTGGAGACACCCATTGAACCAAATTACAAACTTCGTGAAGCACCAGAAGATGCAGTGGTAGGTAGAGAATCCTATCAAAGATTGGTTGGCAAATTAATCTATCTTTCTCATACCAGACCAGACATAGCCTATGCTGTAGGAGTAGTGAGTCAATTCATGCACAACCTAAAAGAAGTACACCTTCAAGCAGCACATCGAATTCTACAGTACTTAAAAAGTACTCCAAGAAAGGGAGTGTTGTTTAGAAGAGGTAATGAATTGACAGTGGAAGCATACACGGATGCAGATTATGCTGGATCAATTGATGATAGAAGATCAACTTCAGGCTATTGCACATTCCTTGGAGGCAATCTTGTAACGTGGAGAAGCAAGAAGCAAAATTTGGTAGCAAGATCAAGTACAGAAGCTGAGTTCAGAGCTATGGCATTAGGAGTTTGTGAACTTTTATGGTTGAAAATAATCTTGGAAGATTTGAAGATTGCGTGGGAAGAACCTATGAAATTATATTGTGATAATAAGTCAGCAATTAATATCGCACACAATCCAGTACAACATGACCGCACCAAGCATGTGGAAGTAGATAGACATTTTATAAAGGAGAAGTTAGAGAGGAATTATTTGTACTCCATTTGTGTCAACCGAATGTCAACTTGCAGATGTATTACTAAATAATTAAATGGTTCTACATTCCAATCTATTGTTGGCAAGCTGGGAATGGAAAATATCCACTCACCAGCTTGAGGGGGAGTGTTAGAGTCAACAATTATGGTTTTGGTTTGCAGATTTTTCAGCTTATTACAGTTGTGTATTACAGCTCATTTCAGCTATGTATTACAACTTATTTCAGCCATGTATTACAGCTATGTATTCTCTGTAATTAGGACTTAAGTTAGTTTCTTTTTCCTATAAATTAGTGTACATTTGTTAGATGAAATACAAGTGAGATTTACTCATACTTTGTCAATTATGAGATAATTAAGTTTACCAACTAGTTTTCGATATCTTTCAAGATCTGTAAGAGACTTTTCTTGTCCAGGTAAAAGTTTAGTAATAAAATCCATAGGAGAATCTATAGGTCTACAGTCTAACATCCTTATTTCCTCTAAAATATCCAAAGCATATTTCTTTGAGAGATGGCAATCCCAGAATTAGATTGAGTGACCACTATACTAAGGAAATATCTTAGCAGTCCCAAATCTTTAGTCTGAAAATAACGGAACAAATACTTTTTCAATTGCTTAATACCATCCTGATCATCTCTTGTAATGATAATATCATCAACGTAGACTACCAGATATATGCATTGGCCCTATGGTGTACGCCTATAGAAAACATAATGATCGGACTCACTTCGAATCATGCCAAACTCCTAGATAACATAAGTAAAACGACTAAACCAGGCACAAGGAGATTGTTTATATTTCTTATTGAAGTTCACCATGAAGAAATGCATTCTTGATATCAAGTTGGTGACAAGGCCATTGACGAATAGCAGCCATAGACAAGAACAACCGGACAAAAGACATTTTAGCCACAAGAGAGAAAGTCTCATAGTAATCCTGTCCATAAGCCTGAGTGTACCCTTTTACAACCAATTGTGCTTTCAATCTGTCAACCTGATCATTAGGTCCAACTTTTGCATAATAAATCCATCGACAACTGACAGTGGAGTGTCCTAGTGGTAACCAGACTAATTCCCATATACCATTATTATGCAAAGTAGTCATTTCCTCAACCATTGCTTAACGTCAGCCAAGATGTGAAAGAGATCACGAAGAGTTTTAAGAATAGAAACAAAAGATAAAGTAGACACAAACGCATAATATGGTAAAGATAAGCGATGATAATTAAGAAAATTGTATATAGGATGAGGATTGTGAATCGATTGTATATCTTTACGAACAACAATGAAAAATTGGCCATCAGGAGACAAGACCTTAGTAAGAGAGAAATCCGAAGCAAGTAGTAAGTCAACAAGAGCTTCAAGAACAGTGTTAATGGCATCACCTTTAAGATCAACAAGATCAAGACTATCATGAACTAGAGATGGAACTTTAGCTACTGGCTTAGTGGGTGACGCGAGAGAAGAAACAATATAAGGAACCAGAAGAACCTCTGTGACTATCTATATTTCAGAAAGAGAAGAAGAGAAGAAAGGAGAAGACTAAAAAAATATGACATTAGCAGATAAAAAATACCGACGTGTGTCAGGAGAATACCTATACCTTTTCTGAAGACGTAAGTATCCTAGGAAGATACACTTGATGGACCAAGAGGATAACTAGTCCTGACCAAGAAAGGAGACATAGATAAAGCACGTGCAACCTAAGACCCAAGGTGAGAGAGGATACAATGGCTGATCAGGATACAAAATAGAATGAGGGACTATATTTTGTAAGACTAAGGAGGGCATACTGTTGATAAAAAAAACATGCAGTAAGGATGGCGTTGGCCCAAAAACGGAGAGGAACGTAATTGTAGATAAGTAAGGTATGAGCAGTTTCAATAAAATATCTGTTTTTACGCTTAGTAACCTCATTTAGTTGTGGCGTGTAGGCACAGGAGCAATGATGTAAAATTTTCTAAGAAGACCTGAATTTAGTAAATGGAGTAGAAAAATATTCACGTGCATTATTACTACGCAATGTATGAAGAGTAATAAAGAATTATGTCTTAATTTCTGCACAAAATGATTCAAAGATTGAAAATAGTTCGGATCGATCTTTCATTAAAAATAACCAAGTGCAACGTGAATAATCATCAATAAATGTAACCAAATATTTAAACCCTAAAACAAAAGAAATTCGACTACGACCTCAAATATCATAATGAACTAATTCAAAATGGGACGTAGCCCGATTATTGACAGGCTTTGAAAACGACCCACGAAAGTGTTTTTCAAGTTGACATGATTCACAATTTAAAGACGATAACCTAGAAAGATTTGGAACCATTATTTGAAGTTTTGACAGACTAGAATGTCCCAGACGATTATGAATGAGTGCTGGAAATTTGGTAACAGTGCATGCGATAGATGGTAACAACAGACCAAAATGATAGAGCCCCTTGACTCACGTCCTATGCCAATCATCTGCCCCGTACTACGGTCCTATATAACAACAGTCATAAACGAAGATGATAGCACAGTTTAAAGAGCCAATGAGTTTATTGACAGATATAAGATTAAAAGGACAATGTGGCATATATAGAACAGATTCTAAAAGTAAGAAAGAAAGAGGATGTGTTCGACCAACTACTATAGCAGTAATTGTGGAATCATTACATAAAATGACATATGGTAATAACCTAAATGTAGAAGTATGAGAAAGTAATTGAAGGTTATCAGAAATATGATCAAAAGCACTAGAATCAAAAACCCATGGTCCTAGAGAGGAAGACTGAGTAAGGCAGGCGACTAAATTACCAGTATGTGCAATGAAAACAACGAAAGAGGTAGACTGCTTAGCTGCTTGATATTTAAGATATTCCTTATAGTCGGCACCAATGAGAGTTAAGGATGGAGGTTGCTTGTCTGTGGTGTTAGAGTGATCAAATTAAGCAAGGATAGCAGCCCGAGGAGGTCATCCATGTAACTTGTAATATTTTTTTTGGGTATGTTCCCACCGATGACAATAAGTACACTTAGGACGACTTTTTCCACGATCACCTTGCTCCCCTTTCAAAGAAATCTGTGACTGAGATGCCAAGGCTGAGGAATTTGAATCAGTTGCAGAGGATCTGGGAACATGACCTGGAGCAGAAACACAAAGAAGTCGAGCAAAGACATCATCCATAGAGGGAACAACAATACTAGCAAGAATCTGATCACCATAAAAAATTTGTCCCTCTGTGCAAGGTCTTCAACGACAATCTTACCATATGCCAGGAGTGAATCAAATTCAGCTTTGAGTAAGGCTATCCGTCCAAGGAATTCTGACATGTCCATATCTTGTTGTTTCAGATTGACAAGATTCAAGATAATAAAATATGGTCTTTAAATGTCATTAGCATATAACAGTTTAACCTGATTCCAAATATCAAAACGCAGTCTAGGAGCTTCCCTCGGTTGTATTCTATCTATATCCTGTCTATAAGTTTTAAAAATAGGATAAAGTTGAGGGTCGATTGTTTGTCATAATTGATTGTATAGTAAGGCATCAATCTTCTTCCACTCGATTGAATCCTTGTCCTTTAAATCTATGACTCTTGTAGTTTGATGGTCTTCTAGACCTTGTCCCATACACCATAATTCAACGGACGCAGTCCAAGAGGTACAATTGATGCTTCCTACCAATTTTTCAGTAGAGATAATAGGAACAGAGTTAAAGGTAGAACCTGTTGCAAGATTCATATTGAATCACAAATCTGAGAAAAGAGAGAACATAGGCTTCTGGTGACATTGACGACGGTATTCCAACAACAGTGGTTTTCCAACGACAGTGGTGGTTTTTCGGCGAGACAGTGGGATTTGGATCGCCGGTTCTGTCTGAAGGTGATGCTACCAACGGTGAGGCACATGTGTCACAACGGTGGACCAAATCTGAGATGGAGGCTGAGTGGCTATAGACGACACGTGGAAGCATGTGCGGAGGTTGACAAGTGAACGGCTTCCACAAGGTCAACCGTCGGCATCTTCTAAGTTGACCAGTGGTGCTGGAACGGCAGCACGATCACCAAAGAGAGAGATCGGCGTCGGAGCTCCTGGAGATAAAGGCAGCGGGTGTAGTGGGTTCCCAACGATGGTCTTTTGGAGTTCTTGCTAGCAAGTCACCAAACATTATGAAACTTAAGGTTATGACCACTGGAAAGAGAAAAGAGCACAATGGCCGTCAAAATGACAGGTGACTTCACCAAAAAAATTAATCAGATGTCAGGAGTTGACTTTGATACCATGTAAAAGAGGAGAATGTATTTCTATGTTTTATTCCTTGAGAAAATAGTATATTATATAGGAGAGGTGACAACCCTAATAGGAAGTTAATTATAATACTTTCCTATTGTACAGAACTAACCATATATACATATAATTTCAACAGGTATGAAAAACATACATGAAACTCAGCAACCTTGACTTATAAAGGTTTGCTTTTACATACATTATGTAAAGATGTACATTTGTGTGTGCGTGTGTTCATCCTCGTATTCATACTGTTACGTTTGACTTAATTTAATTATCTTTAAACTTCAATTGCAATGTAATGTCCACTTGATTAGATTGAAGAATATAAAAGGTTCTAATCACTTGATATCCAAAACCCAACCATCCATTTTGAAAAGATACAAAATAAAACATTTAACCCATCAAATTCAGCTCATGATTTCCTACACAAATTAAACAATAAATCCAGCCAGTTAATTGCTACATGATTCTATTTCCTAATATCTTGAAATTCCAATCTCTCAAGTTAATTGTCTGAATTTCTACTTCTTGATTCTGCACAAGAACTCACAAATAACCAGCAAGCTGGACAGTCTTCTCTTTGTTCACCTAACTTCCATGAAGATGCTCTTACCATGACACAAAAGATTATTAGCCAAGAAACTACCAAATGGTGGACAAGCTATCCACAAAAACTAGGAAGAGATCTTTACAAATGTATTCTGAACAACTCTTACAAATAACTCCCAACAAGCTCCAGAAGCCAATCCAAGATACAAAATCAGCATAAAACTATGTGCCAATATAAGCATCAAAGGAAAAACAAAGTATCAAGAAAAGCTTTAGAGACGGGCTTGAAAGAGAAGCTATAAACGGACTTTGTACCACCTCATATTTCAACATGTCCTCACCTAATCATTTAATTTCTAAGAAATAGTAATTTGTCAGGTCATATTTTCAGCATCAGTTTCTAGTGCTGCTGCAATTTAGATTCTACTCAACCTGACAACCAAACCAGACAAGACAACTTAAGTTGCTTTTGTTTCAATCTTAGCCCCTTTTCACATTAATGCATCACAAAATCCTCAAGGCAGGTTTAATTTTTGGCTGCTTGACCTGAACGAAAAACTCGAGTTTTGATCCCTTATTTTAAATAAATTATTTTCTGTTGTTGATTATTGGTCCTTTAAACGCATGTGATTCTTTCAGTTTTACAAGTTTTAGCACTCATTCAACAATTAACCTGCACAAATTAGCAGAAGTTTCGACCTCTTCCAACTGTGCATAAAAGTCCTATATCGAAATTAAGTGATTTTCATTGCCAAACTAGCCTTCTAGTTAGGTCCCTTCTACCCATGGTAACTATAGAACAAGGCTGAGCGTTGAATGGGACATCTTTGCTTTGGATCATACAAGAGAGCCCAGTGAACATGCAGGATAATCTCCTCATCTTCCTGTATCTTAGCTTAGCTTTTGATCGAGAATTTGTTTTAAATAGAAATGAACTAGTTGAGTCCTTAAAGAAAGATATCCTTCCATCTAAAATTGGAAGCCTCAAACACCTCCAACAGTTACAGCATGATTGCCCGCTTTTATACTGAACAAAGAGTTGCTTTATTCTATTAGAAATAGGTATTGGTTTTCATCCTTTTTTCAATAATTATATATGCTAAAAAAACTATTGAAACTAAAAAAATAGGCTATTGATTGCACTACCAACATTGAACAAACATGAAAAAACAGTCATATAGTTTGAGGCTAAAGACAAACAGATGTGAAGCTTTACGAGCTTGCCTGACTGAAATACCAGAAGCTTCCCTCCAGTACTCTTCATTGCCAAAAAGGCAGCCTGAAATAGTAGCAGAATTGTAAGATATTTATGAATAAATATCTACCTACCATAGATCATGTTCAGACCTCATCAACCATTATGCCTACACTTGAAAGCCCTACCTCATTTCTTTATTAAACATTCAACTACTGGATTAAAACCTCAAAGAACAACTGGGAGTAAGTCTACTCTCACCCAATTACAGCTCAAAACTATCCCACATTTTCTTCATATTTACACCCTTGAGCATTTTTTTCTGCAATTTCCTAGCCCTTCGACACCAGTTTACTGATATTAGAGTCCTTGATGATCTCTTTTAAGTGCTGCCTCACATTGGGTCGGCATAGGCCTCAAAGCAGATATTGTCAGTACAGAATTGGAAGCAAGCCTAGTAAAATAAACTTGTTGTTTGCACAATTCCAGTGTGAGGAAAAGGTTGGTTGGTCGTAAGGAATGCACTGTGGTAGACCTTCAATATCCTGTGCCATCATCATTTACCACAAAAAGAGGGCTGCACGCCCATGACACATTTCATTTACATGCCCCAACTGCAATGTTAATATGCTTAACTTCCACCAATTTTCCAAGCATGCAGCACACTATGAACATATACTATAAACTTCCATAAACGGCATACCTTGATTGCAGCAGCAAAAGCTGATTCTGCAGTTTTATTGTGCTGAAACATTGTTGGGATGTTCTGCAGCAACAGCTCTAAATGTTGACGACACTACATCCTCAAAAGAACACCAAAGTTAATAGAAAACACTCAAAAGTTTCTCGAAACATGAACAGATCAGCTCATCAGTCATGACTAAAACAAGATGCAAAAAACCATAAAGAAAAATCTAGAGCTAACCTCAGAAAGCTGAACAATAACATCTGTTTGGAGAGGGGTGTAAACATCATGTACATCAGGAACAATTAGCATTAATGGCTGCAACCACAAATGGAATATTAGACCAGTAAAAAACAATGCCAAATAATTTTGCAATAGAGTATCAGTAACTGCCATGAACTGAAGATATGAAATTAATATGATATTAACCAAAATTTTGAAGATTTCCCAAAGTGTATACATAATTATATTAAAAACAAAACATGTAAGCTCTCGCAAATGTTTAAACATAGTGACCTCTATTCTAGGCCTAAAGCCAGGTGCCTCACAAGATTAGAGGGGAAGAGGGGGCACTGGGGAGAACCCACAATACCATTAATTTTTTAGCCATAGCAGCAGTTCGAATGTTACTTCTTTTACATATAGAAATTCTCTCATCTGACCAACCAACCTTCTTACCAGTAAAATCCTGAGAATCTCAGAATTATTCCAGACAGTTTCATCAATGTCAATAAAACTGAATGTGGTACACCAGCTCTCTAATAAGGGCAATGAGAATTCTTTGCAGAAGAATGAATTGCCTCGCCATAAAATTGAATGCATCATACATCTATTTCCCTTTCTTTTCAAAATTAGACATTCCACACCAATGTATATGAATTTTTTTTCGTTCAAAACATTGTATATGAATATTCTTACATCATAAAGCATTCAGTGGCATAAGAAAACGAAGACAGACAACAACGTCAAACCGATGACTTAAACTCTAAAAAAGTAACTTACGGAAGTGTTCAACTAACAATTAAGCTGCTGCATTTCATGTTTATAATTGTAAAAATGAATTATTGAGTCAAAAGTAGAAACTCCCACCATAGTCAAAATTAGACATTCCACATCAATGCATATGAATATTTTTTTCGTTCCTAAACAATGTATATGACTATTCTTACATCATAAAGCATCCAGTGCCATAAGAAAACAAAGACAAACAACAATGTCAAACCAACGACTTAAAACTCTAAAAAGTAAAATTCGGAAGTGTTCAACGAACAATTAACCTGCTGCATTGCACGTTTTAAATTGTAAAAATGAATTGTTGAGTCAAAAGTAGCAACTCCCACCATAGTCCGAGGACCTTCCTGCAACAATAAATCAATACATCCCATCACTAAAATGTCATTTTGCAATTGAGAGATGGAGGTTCTCTCTACTGGAAACAATGCA
This sequence comes from Ailanthus altissimus, assembly GCA_946807835.1. Lineage (NCBI taxonomy): Eukaryota > Viridiplantae > Streptophyta > Magnoliopsida > Sapindales > Simaroubaceae > Ailanthus > Ailanthus altissimus. Next base: position 13,246,162 of record OX327699.1, on the reverse strand, counting down.
ACTTGAGTGATGTCCACTTTGCAGCATCTTATATTAGGGGAAGCATATGTGCTACTTTATTTAGGAAAAGTTCAATCTAGAACTTAGTTGTAGAACACAATCTGCACTTAAAATTGTTTCACCAATTAGAAAAGTCACCTGCACAAGTTCGATAAGCTACAATAACAAGATAACTCCTCAATTTTATGTAAGATTTAGCAATGGTGAGAAAGACTATCCCTGGATCACCTCACTGACAACAACCTTAAAGGTTTCCTCATGAATATTTAGTTAAATAACTTACATGCATATTAAAAATTCTCATAAAATTATTACTTTGTTTGTGCAGAAAAACCAACAGGGTTAAACAAAAGTCAGGATTGCCGCAGGTTGTAAACACCAATTCAGTGCAGGGAGAAAAGAAATGAATGGACAGAAACATAATACAGCATCCTTAAAATAGGCATGAAACTCACTGGAAGATCAGAAATAACTTGACTGACTGCACTGCAAGCTGCAGCAGTTGCACCAGTCTGTATCGCATTGATGGACACATCAATGAGGAAAAAATATACTGCTGGCATTGGATCACGCACCTGCAAATGGAACATTTACTGGAAAAGATTATTTATCCTAAGAATCAAGGAAAACAATAAAGATAAAAAAACTTTAATCAAACATTGAAAGAACAATTCCAAATCAAAACCACTGTTACTCAGAGGTCTCAATCAATTCAAATATTAGCCACCAAATAATCACAATATTGTGCAGACTCTATGTTTTTCAAGTAACTCAATCCATAAGAAATCACAGAAGAAACCTTGTCAAAACTTAAAGACCTCATCTCCGATGGAAGATCAATAACAAAATTTTGTCCTTCCTTTATTCTCACATAACAAAATTGCAGTTCATAGATAAATGTGTAGTTCTGTATATACATACATGCATAGACGAATGTACAAATGTACATCCTTATCAGAGAAGAATTGCATGTCTGTGTGTCTATGTATTTATCTTATTTATTTATTATTATTATAGTAACATGTGTGTATGTGTATGGATGGATGCATGCAGGGAAGATAAGGGAATAGTACTGCTTATAAAGGAATTAATTAGAAATAAAATTTGCAAACAAATACAGAAAGTAACATAAGGGAGGCTTTCCATAAGAATTTAGATAGATGTTGGAGCAGGGCGAACCAACAAGACCAATAGCGGAGCAACAAGGGAGAAAACTTATGGTCAAAATAGATATGTCGCAAGACAAAACCAGTGACCTGTTAGCTTTACTGACCATGTATTGCTTTGGAGCAACAAATTCAACAGTTCCTCTACATAGCTCAGGCCTTTCATCAGCATCTCTACGCCTACCATCTGGACCTAGATTGCAGTGGTAGTCACGGGGAGTCTCATCAATGAACCCTACAAAAAGTATGTCTTGTTCATTAGTCACCACCTTAATAGACATTGCGCACAAGTTGAAAGCTCAAGAAATAACAAATGCTTATGGCCCTAGGAGTAAAATTATTCTTCATAAGAGTTGCCAATTGGATCTCAATAATTACAACAGGAGTTAACTATGAAAACAAACATGCAACATCATGATCAACAAAAGCTCTTAATGAAAAATTAAGATTTCCCAGCAATGGCATCAATAGTTAAATGATTGAATGCGTCAAGAACTTCCAAAAAGAAAGAAACTAGCAAAAGCTAAAGAAAAAAGTGAGACCGGTTATAGTCAAAACAAGATCCAGCTCAGCTACACACAATCAAAAAATCCAAATGCAGCATATCTAATACCATAAGAAAATATGAGTAAATGAAAGCAGACATACAGCCAAGATTTATACTGACCACACAAGTTACAGATGAAGCGTCTTCCCTGATCAATGAACCTCATAAAAGGATTTATGTAGCCTCTGCAACGAGAGCATCGAACAGGACCACGTTCTCCAAAGTCCACAATCTATAACAAGAGAAATTCATAATATGAACAGCAGATGAAGTTATAACAAGAGTTCATTACAAAATACACACAAATTTATGCTGGGATTTTAACCATAATTTAAGTTCTAACGTCTCAAATTCATGCATTACCTGTACAGGCTCCTCAGATGGATGAGGAAGGGCCAAAGGTTGAACCAACAAAGCCAGTTGCATTCCTGACATTTCCAAAAGTTCAGCTGTGCAGGGAACCTGTTATGTCAAACAGAAAATGATAAAAATATTATTTGTTAATGTTCAATGATACGGAGATCAACACAGCCCAAAAAATAACTGTAGCCCATGCTTATAAACTTGATGATCACCTGACTGACTGTGCACCTCATGTAACGCGGACTGCAATTCCCCTTGTCTATTGCAATGAAGTCACTTGTAGCAGGCTTCAGAAAATAAGACGAGATCAGAAAAGTGCAATGGACAATATGTGGTTTTGAAGTAATACACAAACAGTTTTATTAAATTGCTGAAACAAAGAAACCAGGACAAAATGGAAGAGCTAACTGTAGATATACATTTAGAATATAAGCAAGTTTGCAAATATGAAGTAGCTTCTCTCCTCTATTTAAGTGAAAGTAGATAACATACCGGTGGAGGATTAGGCTGATTTCCCTGACGTGTTTCATACATGATGATAGAGGAACTAGGATCGGGCCTCGGAATTTGACTAGGATCAACCTTTGATTGCCCAGGCCAGGCAGTTCCAATTTGACCCACTGCAGGGGATATGGTAGTCAATAATTGACTTGGTTGCGGTGGAGGTATTCCAAACATTCCTGGGGATTGAGAAGTAGCAGGAACTGAATGAGGTGGAGTAACCTAAAAAAATTCATAGTATTACAAATCCAGATTATAGATCAGAGTGAGAAATATAAAAGATGCTCCATTTGAACCCAAACTCAAAAAATAGAAAGAAAAGTGTTCTTCATAATTTTCTGTGATTACCTGCTGGGGTTGCAATGGCAATGTCTGTGGTCCATAAAGTGAACCAGGAGGTGGTGGTATGCCTTGAGGAGCAACAGAAATTTGAGACATTGTTTGCACAGAAGCATCTGCTGGAGTACTAAGAGCAGGACTTCCCAAGACAGAACGCATGCTTGGTGCCTGAGGAGCGGCCTGAACTGATGCCATTATTGGTGGAGGCGCAACAGGTGGTTGTGAGGAACTGCTAGGTGGAGGAAATCGGGACCCAGCAAATGCCGGTGGCCCATTACTCACAGAACCTCCAGGTGCACTCAAAAGGGGCACAACTGAACTGCTACTCAACGGCAAAGACGACATAGGAGGACTTGGACCCAGAGGTGGAATTGGTGCTGCAATTGCACCACTTGACAACCCAATAGGCTGCACACCAATAGAAGGTGGTGGACCAGAAGGCAGGGCGGAAGGACTAACCATTGGACGCAGCAACAATCCAGGAGGTGGTGGTCTAGACCCAAAAGGCAGAGGTTGACTAATAGGTGGACCAGTGGGTCTTGCTGGTGGCATATTTTGGGGCAATGTAGATGACGGGGATCCTGAAGGAGGTCCAACAGGTCTAGGTATTGCACCCGGAGGTGGGCCTGGCCGGGACATTGGCTGTGACCCAGCAGGGAATCCAGGGGAGGACGTTAACTGGGAACCAGGCAGTGGTTGGCCAAATGGGGGAGGCCTAGGACCAGAATTGGGCATTGCAGGAGGCCTATTTAGATTCAAATTTTGCATATTATCAGATAATGAATTAGGGCTGTTTTGAAAATCATGATTAGGTGGTCTTAGAACAGGTGGAAATTGCTGTGAATTATAACCGGGTCTAGGTGCCCCCGGAGGCACAGGAGCTGCCATAATTCTAATCAAATCTCCTTCTCCGATATAACCTCGTAAAATGTGATAAGTACAAACGATCAAATCTAGAAAAAAGACAAACAACTCAATTTTCAATAAACTTGACAAATCTCAAAATTCCCACATACATAAAAACATTAGATATAATGCACATTGTGATATTGATGTGAAAGAACATATAATCAGATAGGAAAAAAATTTGACAAAAAAAAAACCTTCGTTATTAAAAAAAATAAAAGGAAAAAAATGCAATAGGAAAAGAGTGATACCGTGTTCAGAGAAAAGCTTTGATCAAGTCAATTAACGAACCAACGACAGTGCAAATGTATATGAAACAATCTTGACAAGGGTTTTGGGGACGGAAAAGATTGGATAATATGGGGTTTCGGATCAAAAAGAGGAAGGAGATTGGATGTGTGAAGAACCGAGAATAAGGCGGGTAGAGTTTAACGTTGGATAAACGAAGTGCAAATGAGAGTGTATCGATGTAGCATACGGGAATCGTTTACGTACGCATGTATAAGGCCGTATCTGGGGATCGTAATTCGTAAAAGATATAAAACGTCGTTGTTTCAAGTACAACCGTAAAAGCGTGCCGCGTGTGTGACAACTGACAACAAGGGGGTCTATTATCGATTATCTAAAGCCGTTTGATTTGTATTAAGCGTGAGTTTTATGGTCAGTTGGGCTTCATTTCTATAAACTTTTTTTTTAATGGTATATTTTGTTCGTGTGAGTTTTATGGTCAGTTGGGCTTCATTTCTATAAACTTTTTTTTATGATATATTTTGTTAAATTGTATAAAAAAATAAATTAGTGAAATAATTATTAGGTATAATAAATAATTTTAAAATTTATATTATTTTATCATTGAATATTTGTTTAATACGTTATTTTTTGAGATACAATTTAAAATATAATTTAAAAAACATAACTTTTTTTTTTAAACGTCATCAAAGTAATATTATTGATTAAATCATTAAAATTATTTATATAAAATTAAAATATTATCAAGACATTATACAAGATAAAATTATTGAAATACGTTTGAATTTATTCTCTTATCCTAAAAGACTTAAAATAACCTTATATTAAGAGATCATTTATATCACCGTGATCATTACTTTTATTAAAAATTGAGAATTTTATCTTCACGTAGAAGAGATAAAACCACAATCATACAAAAGAAATTATAAAATCCACTACTATAATACACGTGACATTCTCCATCGATTTCAAATAATTAACTCTTTTAAATTCACCATAACTAAATATTTTAAACTTAAGTCACCACTCTGCCAAGATTATGCTTGTTTGAGTACTAACATATTGCCGGCCAGACTTGCATAAAGGTGGTAACGAGCATTCTACTGGATGGCGGTAGGGAAGCTTAAAGGTCATTAGAAGTTGCTTCTCATTAGATTAGCATGAGCATCAACTATTGGTGAGTAATTGCTCAGGATGCAAAAGGTTTTATGCCCGATGGTGGTTAACAGTAGCAACAAATTTAGATGATGGTTGGAAGAGAATACTAAAAGTGACATCTGATGAAAACTAACGGAGGCTCAGGCGAGGTTGGTGGCCATAACAGAGACCAATATTAGCTCATTGGAGCCCTACCTTGGTTTAGTATAGGCCGGCGTTAGGTTCAGTTAAACAAATGCTCAACCAAAAAATCAAAAGAAAAATTTTCGTAGACTAATTATTTTAGATAAAAAATTTATTTGACCAAAGTCAAATTTTTTAAGTTTGATTAACCATATATATGTCACGTTGACCACTTTACTCTTATTTTTATTTTAATAATTTTTTTCTCATTTTTTATTTTTTATAAATTATTTAATTAATTAAGTTTTTTAAAGTAAAATTTAAAAAAAAAAAGTGAAGCGTTGGGCGCATGCATGATTAATTATTTTTTAATGAATGTATTAAAAAAGAAAATAAGAAAATAATTAATTAATTATTTAAAATATTTAATTTATTTTATTAAATTAAAAAAAACAGCTTTGGACGCATGCGTGAGGCGTGCGCCCAATGCATGCGCCAAATAAAGCTTGATATTTTATTTTGTATTTTTTATTTATATTTAAATTAATTATTTTTTATTAATGTATTAAAAAAGTAAAAAAAGAAAATAAATAAATAATTAATTAAAATATTTATTTTATTTTATTAAATTAAAAAAAAGGAAAGCTTTAGGCACATGCGTGAGGCGCGCGCCGCATGCATGCGCCCAGCAAAACTTGACTTTATTTTTTATTTTAATTTTTATTTAAATTAATTATTTTTAATTAATATATTAAAAAATTAATTAATTAATTTTATTAAATTTAAAAAAAGCTTTTGGTGCATGCGTGAGGCGCACGCCTATGCATGCGCCAAACAAAGTTTGATATTTTATTTTTTATTTTAAATTTATTTAAAAATTTTATTTTTAATTTATATTTAAATTAATTATTTTTTAATTAATCTATTAAAAATAATTAGTTAATTAATTAAAATATTTAATTTATTTTATTAAATTAAAAAAAAACTTTTGGCACATGTGTGAGGCGTGCACCCTGCATGCGTCCTGTAAAACATGGTGGACGCAGCATGCGCCCACCCCCTTCCAAGCGCTGGGCGCATGCAGTGCCTAGTAAATCTTGGCTTTTATTTATTTTTTAATTTAAATTAATTATATTTTAATTAATATATTAAAAAATAAAATAATTAATAAAAAATAAAAAAATTATTTAATTAAATGATTTATATTATTTAATTAAAAAATATTTTTTATTAATTTAATGAAAAGGTTAAAATTTTATTTTAAATTTATTTTTTACTAATTATTTTATTTTATTTTTAAATAAAAATTTATTAAAAAAAATTAAAGCTTGGGGTGCAAGTATGCACCCAAGTTTGGCTTCACTGCGTTAGGCGTATGTTTGAAGTGCGCGCCTCACACATGCACCCAAAGTTTTGCTTTTTTTTAAATTCTTTTTATTTTTAATTTGTTTTTAATATTTTATTTTTTAATTTATTTATAATTAAATTTTAAAAAATAAAAACTTAATTAATTAAATAATTTATAAAAAAATAAAAAAAATTTATTAAAATTAAAATAAGAGTAAAATAATGAGCGTAACATATTTATGATTAATAAAAGTTAAACAATTTAACTTCGATCAAATAAAATTTTTACAAGAACCCTGAAAATAAAAAAAGAAAGCAAAACAAAGAAACAGAAAAACCCAACAAAAACAAAAACAAAATGAGAGGAAAATTGCATAATAGAGAAATGGGGGGGATAGTAGAAAGAGAAAAAGATCTTCACGGAAAAATAGGCAAGTGGAAAAAAGTTAGCGGTGGTTAGATTCGATTAGTGAGAAGAGAGAGTGATTTTAATCCGTTTTCATTTTTTTTAGTCGAAAACATTGTTTTTCTATTTATTAAAATGAGAAGTAACTAAAACAGTATGTAGATATATTTTTTAAAAATATATATTATAATATAAACACGAAAATCATCATCTATTAATTAATTTAAAAAATGTATTGTGCTCCCAACAAAAAAAAGAAAACTTTTTTTTTAACGTACGAATTCTTTTTGTGTTAAGAAAACGTACATTTTTTTGATATTTTTAATGTGCATTCATAATTTTTTTAAAAGTTTGCCAAATACATACTTTTGACTTTGTGTAACAAAAACTTTTACTAAGAAATACATGAAATCTGTTTTTTTGGTTTTTCATGTACAAATTTTTTTTCGAGATTAAATAAAAAGCAAATATTGGAGTTATTTATACATTTTTGAATAAATTGAATGTCTTCAAGCAAGTAAAGATGTAATTTTTTTATCTAGATTCCAGCCAATTGTTGTGGGAAAATTTTATCCATTTCCTCTTTATATTTAATTATCATCTACAATCGTCATCTTCAAAAGTTCGAGAATTTCTCAACTGCATTTGATGGTTTATTGGTTTTGGAACTCTGGTATAATTTGGGACTTTTTGTCTCCGAAGTATAATGAGTTATCCTACTTTTGATATAAAAGCATGACAAAATTTTACTATTTATGGACCTTCAAAATAATATATTTTTTAACCGTGAAAGATATCATAAGCTAAGCCATGTCTCTCTAAAATAAACAAAAATGTTTGCAGGGTCCACGCATTGATCCTCCAAGACACATCCAATTACAATTTTGATTAAATACCTTAATAGTAAAGTTTCCAGAGTGATAATGAGCAAAAAGCACAAAATATCCATGGAGATTTTACAGAGAAAACCGCCAATCAGCTTTAGCCACGCAGCTGTCAAACCCAGAACAAAGTTTTACATCATTTATAATACAAAGATGATCCCGCAGCTAACAGTTACTATTCATGACTTGTAGTTGAAGCTCGGCATTACTAGATTCATATGTAACAAGAGAAGTATATACAACTATCTTAACGGCAAAGCACATCTAAAACAGAGGACATCTGTTGGAAGACTATACCGGTTTCCAAACCGTAAGCACTTCTTGGAACATCTCCAGCATCAGTTCTCGATCAGCTTGCTTGAAAAAGTTAGTGATTTCGTCTCTAAGATCGTATATCTTGCTGAAATCAAACAAATATGTCAAGCATCCTTTCTTCAGCTTGTTTAATTGGTATAGCCAGGCCTCCTCCAGCCTCTCAAGGACATTTCCCAAGTTGATGTCTTCCAAAAGGCTATCCTCACAAGCATCTTTTAAGTTTACAATGTCGTATTTGTTTGCTGCCCCCAGCAGTGCTAGCCTGTGCTTCCAGAAATCCTCCAACTTTATGGTCCCGTACAAGTAACTGAGAAGGACCTTGCAAGATTCCACTGACATGTCTTCAATGTAGATTGTGGATGACTCTTTCTCCTTGAGGTCGTGATGGAACATATTCTGGAAAACAGGAGAACTCGCAGACAGAACTGCCTTGTGAGCTTTGAGAGTGCCCTCAGAAGTGTGGATAGCAACATCAGCGTGGATGCCCTCATCAAGCATGCGAGCAAGGCATAGCAGCGTGCTTTGGACTGAAATAGATTGCATCATTCCCTCACTGGGCCATATAGAACTGGCTTCTCCACCCTGTGTTTTAACAGCAAAATAACAATTAATGAATCTCTTAAGGGATGTTGAAATGAATGATGCAGTAACACATAATTGTGAGGGATAGAAAACAATATGACATATGTCCCCTTTTGCATGAAATACACAACATCACAAATGCACATCTATATGCACCAACATCACCTCCGGTAAACTGATTTTGAAGGAACTCACATTCAGAGGACAGATCTTCAGGTCCAGAAACTCAACATCTATGATGATGTGGCCATGATTGCAATCAACACACCAGATAAAGTCTTCAAAAGTCCGAAGCAGTTTCTCTTGAACTGCAGCATGAATACAAGCAATGTCACAAGGATATATTACTACTAGTTGAATGCTCAATATATATGATCTCCTACAGTACTAGTTAAACTGTGTGAGAGGGTGGAAAAAAGAAAACCCATCTCCAACCCCTAAAAAAAATAAAAAATATATATATATCTTTTAAAACATGATATAAAGTCAATATAATGCACCCTGATATTGTGTCTCTCCACATGTCAAACTATACATTCATCCACATGGATGCATTAAAACAAAAATTGATGGCTGTTACAGCATTATACTTCATATTTGGATTGACAATATGAATGATCATTACACAGTCGCTTCTCAAAACCACATTAAGGTTAAAATGTCAGTATAAATTAGTGCAGATAAAGAAATGAAACGTAGAAAAATAAAAGGGTTAAAAACAAGTGATGGGAGACCACCAATAACTCTAGTCTATGGAGTACTGAGAATCTGAGCATTTATTTGAAAAATAAAGACAGGAAACAGCATAAACTTCTATGCTATCTCTTAGTATTTTATAAGATTACAATACATTCAATATCTTCATGCAATCTGCACTCCTTATAAAAAAAAACTTATTTTACAGGTTCTCGGGTGTGTTTTGGTTCAGTTGATATAATCTCTTGGATTAGTAGTACAACTGATCTAGAGTTCGAATGCCACTCACGCCGCAGTTGGGTTTATATTTTTCTGTAACAATAATTGGACACCTCTTAAATCTTATATTGTTTAGTTTGATCTTTTCACAAAATTTGATAGATAAACAATCTGCTTAGCAAACAGTGCCCCTTTTCATCCAAAAATAATTATTTTAAAAAATAGGAAGAAGAAAACACACAATCAAGTTATGTATTCTCATACTAATAACCAATCATACACAAATAGAAACATCACCCGTTCAAATTCAGTTGCTATAAGTACACAATTAAACACACTTTTATCTTCACTTCAAAGTAAACGTTTTCATTAACTAGGAGAATTGGGAACCTGGAGAGATAAAAACTATGCGGTTGGCGCCAGCATTAGAGACTCGAACAATGAATTTTGCATAGGGAAGCTGTTCTTTCAACAAACTAGACGGCTGCGGAAACAAACGTACGTAAAGATACCGATTCTTCTCCGCAGACAACTGCCTGGTCAAATCCAAAATTCATTAAATTAAAACATACCCAGTTGTCAAAACAGCTTGGTTTATCAAAACACTAAATCAAATTCCAAATCCATGCATGTGAGGTAAATTTTGTTTTTTGTTTTTTTGGGTATATTTCTATGTTATATAGTTTTTCCTGAGCTGAACTTACCAGTTCCAGATACCGATTCTAAATGGGTCGGAATTTTTGTAAGAGCAGGGTCCGAAGTTCTCGATTCTCCATTGAGCTAGCCTTGAGATCGTATCCACTCGAGAATCCGCCATTTTTTTTTATTTGTTCAAAATCGATAGAATTTTGTTGTCTGTACAGTGAGAGAGAAGACTTCGTGTCGAAGGAATTTGACACTACTTCGGAAATTAAAAGTGCAGTTGCGGGGCACGCACTTAGCGTCAATGTATTGGCCTTTGAATTAGCTTAAACAGTTTTAGTTGTCTGGTTTTAGTTTTTTTCAGTTATTGGAAGATAATTTTAGTTGATTATATTTGTAATTAATTGATATTTGAATTATAAAATTATAATTATTTGTGATTTCAGTTATGATTTGTAATTTAAGTTGTGACTGAGATACAATACTTAATTAAAAAAAACGCATTTTAGAGAACATGTCTCCAAAGTTTTTAGTAAAGGAAGTTTGTACTTTTTTTTGTTGGTTTTTTAGCTAAAGACTTAAAAGAGTCACTTTTTTTTAACGTTTTTATTTAAAATAATATGTTAAATAATTATTTGATGATAAAATAATATAATAGATAATTATAAAATTTATATCATTTCATTATTTAATAATGATTTAACATTTCAAATTAGAATTTAAATTTTAAAATATAATTTAAAATATGTAACATTATTTTTTTTCAATTTAATTTAATTTAAAAAAGTCACTATTGTTTCTGTTTTTATCTATTTTCATTTAAACATTATATCCAAATTTAAACAATAAAATTAGATAATTTAACTATATGTTACTAAAAGTTTTTTATTTGAATATTTTTCATTTAAAATTTATCGACTGATGTTATTAATATTTTTGGTAAATATTCGTTGAAACTAGAGGATATATCACAATATTAACTAGAAAGGAATATGACTTAATATCACTATAAAGTTCTTTGGTTATAATATAATTTTGTGGTTGGCGGTGTCACAATGCATTAAACTTATAAATTTATTAGGAAAATTTTTAAAAATAATCCTTTAATTTTATAAATATACTTTTTAAGTTGATCTTTTAATTTACTAGTCTTTATTAGCCAAACACAAGTTATTTGGACTATTATACCCCCTAAATCAGAAAACACACACTCTCTCTACTTGATCCCTCTTTCAACTCAAAATCATTTTAACAGAAATTTAACTGAATCGAAGATTTAAAAATTATTATTACACAATATATTTAATACTTAAAACTCTGAAAATAATAAATTATTGATAAATTTTTTTGAATTTTAGAAAAAATCTTAATTTATGTTAGAAATGAGTTAGAAATAGGTGAAATAGCTGAATTAAACACAAAAAATATATTGTAATAGAGAAAAAAATGTGAAAATCCTACCAAAAATAATATTTTTTTTTAAAGAATCTCGAACACAAATGGCAGCCAGAGTGGAGGTCTTTCATGGCTCCGCAAAAGACTTTGAGATACAATCTTGGAGGCCTTTCTCGGGCTACGAAAAGCCCCCTAAAAAGGTCGAAGGTGCCCTTTGTGGCCTGCGACACGCCCATTGAGCGTATGCAGCTCTACATCGCAAACCTGTAGTTCGCGACGTGGCATTGTGTGCACAGACGTGCCACATGGCGCACACAATGAAATTTTAAAAAAAATTAGGGAAAAAAATTAAAATTAAAAATATTTAATTTTAAGATGATTTTAAATTTAAAAAGTAAATTAATTATTAATTAATTATAATAATTTCATAATAATTAATAAATTAATTAATATTGTACGTTATTTAATTTAATATATATGTTTATTATTTATTAATAATTATTTTAATTATATTTTTGTATATTTTTACAAAAAATGTAATGTCTCCAAAGAATATAGAATTTCATAGAAAATATTTTTTCATGTATCGGTTACGTATTATTCAAAAATGTGAACTCTAAATTCTATGAAGTCTAAACTTACGCCTACTCAAAGAAGTTGTTTAGGTGGACCTGTATAAGACTTTTTTTAATAAGTACAATATTCTGTTATCCGGTATTTTAGTACATGAGATATTAATATATGAGGTGCAAACATTTAATTTGTACAAGGATATGATATGTGATTTTACATTGGTAAGAAGCGTGTCTGATTTACTCAAAAAGAATTTGTATTGATTATTGGGCTAAATATGAGAGATCGATCACCTACTCGTTCAAAAGCTAAAAAGAAAAGTGGATAATCAATTGTGGGAGAAGTACTTTTATAGTTAAAGAAAGTTGGCATACAACTTTATTGATAATTGGTACGAATCTCTTAAATTATCACAAATAGACGATGAAGATGCAGTCAAGTTAAGTTTATTCTACTTTATTCATCGTGTTTTGATTTCGCGTGACAAAGTCATAAGATTCAAAATTTAGTTTTAAATAGAGTGGATGATCTTAATGAATTTAATAAGTATCTATAGAGTATTGCATAGATATACTTCACAACTCACTCGTCAAGGCCGCATTCCAAAAGTTGAACAAAATAAAAAAAAAAAACCCTATAAGGATCAAGATTGTGAGTTATAACGTATACGGAGCGCATGCATTTTTAATACATAATAACTTTCTTGTATTCAATATTATGATCTTAATTATTTATTTATAGTGAACTTATATTTTAAAATTATTTTAAGTATGAATTTACGAGGCTATTACAGTTTGTAGTCAAGTTTTTAGTTTTGCGCTTCAATGACTGCTTCTCTCATATTTTGAATTGAAGGAGCACAGTGACTACACTATTCGACAACGTTAAGAAGATGATACTGGCTAACAATTTGGTATGGTTTTAATCAATTCAAATTTAATTATATTAATTTTATTCCGTAATATGTGGAACACAATTTGAAATTTATAGATTATTTCGGTACATTGTAAATTATTACCGAAAAATCACGAAAATAAAAAGGAGGTAATACAACTGGTCAGATATATGGGCATTCCAACCAGGAGCTATGTGTTAAGTGCGGTGTTTCAGTTAAAAACTATATTAAGTGTGTAAATATGGTTTGTATTCTTCACATTAAAAATAATGTATATATGTAATTCATGCATCTCATGTACAAACATATAGCAGCGAAAGTTGAAAATTTAATTTCTTAAATAATAAATATAATAAATTTTATATTTTATTACATTAATAAAATTAAATAGATATTAATCATATTAATACAAAATTTGAGAATAATTACCTCGCAAGCCTTTAGTATAGTTTAAACTGAAGTACAGCCTAAAATAGATCCGTTGACAATTCTAGAACTCAACGTGATGGGCTTAACTCACTAAAATAATAATTTTAATTTTTAGCACTGGTTTAACACTTAAACTATTTAAATTAACTTTTAATCTATTTATTCACTACTAAGCAATCAGTAATTTACAATAAAATTAATTGATTAAGTGCTTGTAATATGGCCGGCTAATTAAAGAAAAATGAAAGAAGATGAATTACTTTAATTTTTCCTTTGTTTCTAACAATTAGAACAAAAAAATCAAAAACTTCTCTTTTCATCCATCATGATCGGCCACATTGTTTCAACAAAAAAACAAAAAGTCAAAGAATTCATTCACTTCATTTATATATATATATATATATATTTGTTTCATAAAAGTAACTAAACTAGGATTAATTATTAACCATAATTAATTTACTTTATTATTAATTTAATAATTAAATTACTAAATATCTCATTACTTCTCCAACAAGTAAATTAAGATATTAATATAAAATTTAATTAATTTAACTCAAATTAACACTTAAAATTAGGTTAATTTACTTTTTTATAATTAAATAATTAATTAATTTAACTTAAATTAAATAATATTTAATTATAAAATTATTCTTTTAACCTAATTATATGATTAACTCTTAACTATATTTAAATTAAATATTTATTTAACTCTTAATAAATAAACATATTAATTATTTAATAATTAAATATATAAAATTACTCTTAAATTTTTATTAGGTTAACTTATTTTTTATAATTAAATAATTAATTAATTTAACCTTAATTAATAACTAATTTAAGTTAAGTTAAATAATATTTAATTATAAAATTATTCTTTTAATTTAACCATATAGTTAACTCTTAACTGTATTTATGTTAAATATTTATTTAACTCTTAAATAAATAAACAGATTAATTATTTAATAATTAAATATATAAAATTACCTTAAACCTTTATTTGGTTACTAAGTAAACCCCTTAATAGGTCATACCATACCACACACTTGAGTAAACATAACTAAATACTCATTATGCGCCACGTGTTGTTAATTAATTGATCAACAATAATTATTAACTAATTAATACACTTAACGATTAGTATCGACACGCGCGTATCTCGAGAATTTATGAAACAAATATTTAGTATTGTTAAAAATTACTAAATTGAACAATTTAATCTAATACGCTACCTAGTGCACAATCGATAAATTTCATATTACAGAACTCTCTAGGTCTACTCATAATTTGTTAAATAAAATAATTTCACGAGTTTGTGATTAATGTCTCACGTACACGTCACAGATGTTATAAATTAACACATTATACCATACAAGTTGAGGTCATAGTATATACATATAGTCATTCCATCAATTATATCCCAGGTATGCGGGGACATAGATCAGCACCGTCAAATTCTCATAAGCAAATTCATGAACTTATCTCTAGATTTGTATTTTTGTAAAACAATTTCTGCAAACTACTTTGCAATATTATTTAACTATACAGAAAACTCTTTTCTGGGGTATCTTCTTTTGGCTAAAAGACTTTCTGAAATACAATTTTTAGAGCATCAAGATATATACAACTTACTCATATGAGCTGACAGATCTTATATCTATGCACACCAAACTCCATGAACATCAAACCATACCTAGCAACACCCAGCAATCAGACCATGAAAGGTATTTTACATTCTTGGAACCAAAGTATGGTGGATCACTCACAAGTCCATCGTGACACTCAGGTCAAAGGACAACGAATATTACTAAACTCGAAAAGACCTTCTTATTGACGGTTTATAGAATGTCTATTGGAGGTCCTCGCGAGTCTGTTTAGTATCCAGTCCTGACTGAATACTCGTATACTTATACGAGCTCTAAGCTCATGGTCAGCTAAGAACAACCATTTGTACCCTACAGATATAGACATACACTAATCTATATAAAAAAAAGATTCATCGACAAACCCTCATCAAAGAAAATAGATCATGAACATTGTATTTAAGAACATACTTGCATAATGATATTTCCTAGCACCTGATTATAACTTTTGCAACTATGTCATTACTAGTATACCCTCAAGTCATTGTCCCGTTACAAATAAGGCTTTAACTCCTTAGATTTCACTAATTATTATAATCTGTTAACTCCTTAGCATTTATAATTGTCAGTGATGCTAACTCTTAGCACTAATATAAACTCTTTTAAACTTTATCTAAACTCATTCAGATCATACAATGTTTGTAACGTTACAAGCATAATACTATATATAATTAATATTAACGATCTTATTGAAATAGATATTGTATAAATATTAAATAATTAATATTCATACAATATTATAATGACACATAAGCACCAACTCCAATACTATACTGGTGACTTACCACATATGCATGGTTATGTACGGAGCCATAGTTAGAGAAACTTTGTCCATTTCACTTACCCTGGAGATGATGATATGGATGTAAACGAGGATGAGCATGAAAGAGCAAACTCACAAGTGTCTGGAGTAACAATATATTTTATTATTACACGATTAGTTGAATTAGTATAATTATAAAAATTTTGACTATGGTTATTTTTTCATTGTAGTTTAAACACAATGCAACTACATACCATGACGATATACATCAAATTGAATAACTGTAAGAGGATATGAGAAAAAGATTTGATCGCACTGAAACTGCATTGATACAGAGAATGGAGAAGGACTGAGATGATGTTTTTAAGAGGGTTGACTAGGTATGGACTGATCTTATGCATCAGTTGCAGCATATGATGCAGTATTTCGACAATCATGCTCCTTCCAACTTGACAAAAGTCAGAAGATGATAAGAAAATAAAATTAAAATCTCTTACAATAACTTAATTTCAGTTTGAATTGTATTAATATCCACTTATATTAATTGAATTCGGTTTAGAGAGAACGCAACAATAAGCTTTTAGTTTGGAGAGAATGTGACGTATGGCTTTGTTGGGATTTGTGCTTACGTGCCATCCCTTTTATATATAAATATTTACTTTATGTTTATACATTTATAATTTTAATATATCATTAATTATTTGATATACAAATATGGTAAGATTCTTGTAACGTTTTAGACATTGTATGATCTGAAAGAGTTCAGATCTAATCTAAAAGAGTTTAGATCAGAACTAAGAGTTAGTAAAATCTAAAGAGTTAGAGCCTTGTCTGAAATGGGACAAAGACCTAAGAATATATTAGTAATGACATAGTTGCAATGAGTTACAAATGGTGCTAGAAAATGTTGTTATGTAAATATGTTCTTAAATTTAATGTTCCTGATCTATCTTTACTAATACGGGTCTGTTAGTAAAGACCTTAATATATATAGATCAGTGTATGTCTATATCTGGATAGTCCAGATGGTTAGTCTTAGCGGACCATGAGTTTAGTGAAAACTTGTATAGAGATACAAGTATTCAGTAAGTACTGAATATTGAACAGACTCACAAAGATCTCCAATAGACATCCCATAAAGCCGTCAATGGAGGATCTTTCGAGTTGAGTAATATTCGTGGTCCTTAGACCTGAGTGCCACGGTGAACTTATGAGTGATCCATCATACTTTGGTTCCACACATGTCAGATACCTTTCATGGTCTGACCGCTGGGTGTCGCTGGGTATGGTCCGATGCTCATGGAGTCCGGTGTGTACAGATATGGGATCCATCAACTCAATTGGGTGAGTAAAATATCCTGTAACTCCAAGATTGTATTTCATAAAATCTTATGGCCATAAACAGACATATTCGAGAATTAATTTTATCCTCGGGAAAATAATATCGTAAAAGTGTTTACGGATATTATTTATTGAAATACAAATCTAGAGATAAGTTTGTGGTTGAGCAAATGGAGACTTGACGGTGTTGATCTATATCTCCGCTCTTCAAGGATATTTATGATGGAAAGATTATACGAATATGTTATAACCTCAACTTGTATGGTCTAATGCGCCGTTTTGTAATATCTGTAACATGTGTGTGGGACATTATTCACAGACGTGTGAAATAATTTCATATGACAAATCCGGCATGGACCTAGAGAGTCTCACAATATGAAGTGTACTCGTTGTGCACTGGGGCAGCAAATTGGATTGAATTATTAATCCAATAATTTCCAGCAAAATAAAAAATGTTTCAAGGTTCCTTTTATTATTTACTTGTCAATAATTGAATGTAAAATACATTATTGGTTTACAAAAGTTGTTAACCAATAAGAAATTGACAAGTGACATAATCTTGCTCCATAAATAATTTACTATGTATTTACCTATTTACCTTACTTGGTAAATACATATATCGTAAATGTAAATATTCAAAATAGTTTTGAATTATTAATATTTTATATATTAATCAAATTATTATTATTAATTGGAATAAGTGGCAAACACTATTTATTAATGGAGAATGCACTTGTTATTAATAATAAGGAATGTTGGCTACTTAGAAATTCTTAAATGATGCACTAAGGAAGTGGTGAAACCACTTAGCATTGTTTAAATGCCATTTACTCTTTAGAAATTGATTCAAATGGTTGAATCAATTTGTTGAGTGAAAAATATGATTAATTAATGTTTGAAATGGTAAATATGGATAAGTGGTGGTGGAGCATTAAGAGAAGTAATCATTCTTTGTACTTAATTAATAATTGAAAGAGTTCAATTTGTGTAATTGAAGTCCGAATTTCGTTCAAGGAGAAAGAAGAGAGAATTGAGAGCATTTCCTAAGTGTTTTTTTCAAAGTGTTGAGAGAAAATACAAAGGCTTACCAAGGTTCAACATAAAGAGTTGTAAAGAACTAAAGAAAACTCTTAACTCTTCTCATCTCTTGGTAGTAATCACTCATAAGGACAAATTGTTTTAAGTGTTAAAACAATCCTTTGCTGGAAATTCAAGGCTGCCATTCTAGCTTCACAATCCCACCGGATTTAGTTGTGAACTAGAATTATGCAAGGGAACACTTCAAGGTGAGCTCAACAAATTGAAGCTTGGAGTTCTTGAAGAATTGTAAAGCTACCTTCATAACCAGGTAGGTTATTTATTTGCTATTCATTTTATATCATGCATGAAAATATATATGAGATATATATGCGCTTGAATGATCATACATGTGATTACATGCTTGAGTTTGTTACATATTGTATAACATGTATGAATACTTCCGTTGCGTATTTAATTTTTAAAATTATATGCATCTATACACATCACTCACCATATCACAACATGGCTTTCATATCCCAGCTACTAGGTATAACATATAGCTGACCAACAGTCCTATAAATGTTCAGATCTTACCTGATCCGTTTAAAGGTGTGAGTATATATGGGCGACTTGCATGGGTCTTGCACACTCCATACATGAATCCCATACAACAAAAAATAAGGAAGAGAAAGATTATGCCTCAGGTATAACCTCAGGTGGACATGAATTTGCAGCAGCATATAAACTTGACCATCTAATATGAGTTTCAGGCCTAGTTGGACAAGGATAAGGTGTAATTACCTCACTTGGCCTTAAAGCTAGCCAATCATAGTTTCAATCTTTATTACAGAACTAACTAGATGACTTTGTAAGTGAAAATTATGTATAATTTTATTGAATTTAATCATTTGTGTTCAAATAAATAATTACTTTAAAAAAATATTGGCTTATATAACACATTAATGAGTACCTGAAGTTGGTCCGGCTTAGGCAATGCCACTATACTAACGCATTATCATAATTATCCACTTCTGTGAATTTGTACTTCTTTGTAGGTTTTTTTTTTAATTTGTTAATATTTTTAAATTAAATTTCTTATATACATATATTGATTACTTGTTTTGTTGAAATTTTATGAGACTTTTAGGATTTTTCATGAGCAACACGAAACATACTTTTCTACCATTGTATGGAACGATAACGTATTGTTGTACATGTTATCGTAGGTTTACTTGGTGCATAAATGTGGATTGAGGTTGACAAGATAAAATATTATATGTTAAAAAATTAATTTTTCTATTATTCATATAGTATTACTTATGAGACTGTCCAATTTCATGTAGGTTTATATTCATGTCAATTACAAATAAGAGCATTGGATTGCGGTTGAGGTGGATATTTTGCATCGGAAGGTCGTCATCTAGGATTTCAGCCTCAATGGATATGTTGATGGTGTGATAGAGAATTATGTCGTGCCATTATCTATGATGTTGCCCCACTACCTACATGATTTGTAGATTTTATAAGCAACAACACATTACACTTGATTTAACCCTTTTTTCATATAATTAGATTAAATGAGTGAGTGCTCTAGCATACAGTCAATAGTATGGATTGTGAGATTTATGTTTGTATGTTTATAAAATTTCTAATATTGTGTCGTCTCTTAGATCTTGGCCTTGGGCACAAGTTTTGTTTTTAAAGAAAAAGATAGTAATCGATTTATGGACTAGTGCTGTAAAATAAATATCACATTAAATAAAAATTCGATAACAATCTTTATTTTATTCCAAACATTTTTGTTCAATTTAATAAATTAGTTAATTAATTATTTAAAATATTTATCATAATAGGCATATTAAAAGTGGTAAATGTATTAAAATCAAACAATAGTAAAAAAGTACAAAATATATTAAGCGTACAAATACAAAATAAGAAATACAACTAATATGACATATCATCTACTATGAAATACAATAGGGTTTCAATATGTTTGGCGGTTATGTCTATGTTACTTATAGCGACAACACACATTATTCGTCATTTTCTCACATTGCGATAGAATTCGATTCATTTTGTTAGGGTCGGTGCTTACGTGTCATCCCTAAATGTATATATACTTGTATATTTATACAAATGTACATTCTCATTAAATCGCTAATACCCATTTATATGGTATTATGCATGTAACGTTGTAGACATTGTAGATTTGAAGGAGTTCGGATCAGATTTAAAGGAGTTTAGATAAGGGCTCATACTTAACCACGCTGAGAGATATAAATGTTAAATGTTAGCACAACTAAGTGTTATCTGGTTATAATACTCAGCAGATCTAAGAGTTGGAGCCTTATCTGTAATGAGACATAGATCTGGGAATATACTAGTAACTGCATAGTTGCAAGAGTTGTAATCAGGTGCCAAAAAATACAAGTTGCACAAGTGTATTCTCAAATGATTGTCCCTGATCTATTTCTATCGATGCGGATCTGTCGGTGGATACCTTTATATAGATCAGCATATGTCGTACCTATAGGGTATAGATGGTCGTTCCTAGCCAACTGTGAGCTTGGAGCTCGTATTGACATATGGATATTCAGTTAGGACTGGATATGAGACAAACTCACGAGGGCCTCCGATAGACACCCTATGTAAGCTGTCAATGGAGGGTCCTCTCGAGTTGAGTAATATACGCGGTTCTTTGACCTGAGTGCCACGGTGGGCTTGTAAGTGATCCACCATACTTTGGTCCATGCATATCACAGACCTTTCATGGTGTGACCGTTAGGTATCGTTGGGTATAGTCTGATGCTTATAGAGTCTGGTGTGTACAGATATTGGATCCGTCAGCTCGCATAGGGAGTTTGATAACCAGATGCTTCGAGACTGTATCTCGAAAAATCTTGTGGTCATAAGTATCAATCCCGAGAAAGAGTTCTGTCAGGGTGGAACAATATGGCAAAGAGTTTGCACATATTGTTCAGTGAGATACAAGTCTAAAGATAAGCCATGGATGAACACTATGGGATTTAACGGTGATAATCTATATCCCCGCACATCCAGGATATCATGACAGAAGGACTATACGTATGCATTGTAACCTCAGCTTATATGGTTCAACGCACTGATTTGTATATCTGTAACGTGTGCGTGGGGCATTGCTCACGGACTCATGAAATAGTTTTATTTGACGAATTGGGCGTAGGACCTAGGGAGTCCCGGGATATGGAGTGTACTCCTTGTGTACTGGGGCAGCGTGCCGAATTAAATTGTTTAATCCAGCAATATTTAGCATTATCACAGGAATGCTTGCGTGTCTGTATTTAAGTGTTAAATACAACAATTAGTTAATAATTGTTATTTACTAATTGTATTATAACACGTGGCGTATTGTGGACCCGCAGTTGAGTTTACCCAAGTGTGGGATTTGGTGGAACCCATTAGAGGGTAAACTTGGTAACTATTTATGAAGGACAAAATGATTATTTTTTATTTTAATTATTTAATTGTTAAATAATCAAATATCTTTATTTTTATATTATATAATATATTATTATTATATTATATTTTATATTATATATATAAAGCAAAAGAAAGAGAAAAAGAGAGGGAATTTGGGCAAATGTTGCCCGAGAGAAAAGAAAGCCGAAATAGAGAGAAATAGAAAGAAGAAGAAGAAGAGAAAAAAAAATGAAAAAATGAAATTATTTCATTTTTCTCTATGCTTCCAATTGAAGCAATGCTAGATTGCTTCAAACTCTTAATTTCTTATTATTTTGGAGAAAATGATATAAACACACTCCCGGCCATTTTAGAGATTAAAAGTTAATTATGGGTTGAATATAAGATTGCTGTTCTAGCTCACCAAGCCTACCGTATTGGTGACTAGAACTGCATAAGAGTTGGTCTCCATGCAGACTTCAAGAAAATACGTGTATAACGTTACACGTTATGGTGAGTTCTCTACCCTATTAATATATTAATGTGCTAATATATTTATTTATTGTGTTTATTGTATAATTTACGCTTCCGCTGCGTTAGGCAATAGACACAATTGCATATACATACACCCATACGTGCCTTAGATCCGCCAACACATTCAACGTCTCATTGATTGATAATAGTGCTATAGAAGGCTAGATGTCATTAACTCTCAACCCTTCTGGAACAATCCAATATGATAGGTAGCCAACTAGATTGATTAGGTTGCTGTATACATGCAATAAAGACTCAATCATATAATAGGGCAAATAAAGAGTTTGAGATTGCAATATGGTTTGTTTGTATACTGCAAGTACATGAGCACACAATAGCTGCTGAAAATTAAGCTTCTAGCAAGTGCATGACTTTCATCGAGATGTCTATTATTCTATTTTTATTTTTATCTTTAATGATAAAGCGAGATTGATCTATCGGGTGCATTGTCATGTAGATGGACACATTATTGTGCTTTCAAACCTTGCGATGAGCCCAATTCGTCAGAAAATTTGTCATACTTTATGTAGTATTTCGTCTCTCGATAAACCATCTTTGCATTAATTTCTGAATTCACTCAATCAAAGTAGTATAGAAAGGCCATATGCAATTTTTGTAATAGCATTAATACTCTCTATAATGTTGATAGTCATGATATCGTATCTTTTGAATGCTCCCACTAATCGAACCCATTTGAAAAAATCAACCTCCTCCTCTAAATATCTTATTACCTCCGATTTCATTTTTTGCATCTTCTTAATTTGCTCTTGAAAGTCAGCTATGTAATACGCCTTAGCAGTATCAAAGCGAGATATCCCCATCATTTCTTTTTCTCTAATGGTGTCTTGTAATTTATGATTAAATTATCTTTCAAGTGATAGATATATATCCTATGATATATATTAAGAAATAGCTCTCGAATGGCTTTTTTGATACTAGCGTACCAATCAGATACAAACACAAAATTCTTAAGATCACTAAGGACTTTTTGGAGTTTTGCCATAAACCACGACCAGAAAGCATCGTTCTTCGAATCATCAATACACTATGCCGGTAGAAAATTTTGATTATTTTCATCCTTACAAACAACTACAAATATTGTACCCAGATATGTACATTTCAAAAATATACCATCAATTGCAATAATCGACTGGATGGATGATTGGAATTCTCTAATGCATGGTTCAAGTGCTATAAAGAAATATTTAAAGTGATTGCAATTACTAATTTTCAAATGAGTAATCATACCCAAGTTCTATTGTTCCAACACATAGCAGTATGCAAAAAATAATTTAAATGAAGCATCTGGAGTATCGCGTATTAACCTTAATGCATGCTCTTTAGCTCGCCAAGTAATGAGGTAAGTTGTCTCCACACCAAACTCCCCACATATGTGTACCAAGATCTCTTTCAGTCTGCAAGGTCGACTTACAGATGCAAACTTATTTTTTATAAATTTGCTAATAATCCAAGACTTTACTTGTCGGTGGCCATTTTGCAACTAGTCTAATTGGCATACGTGAACTACATTAATTCTACGTATAATAAAATGCTTCTTTGCATCCGTTGACACTACACATAATAGTCATTTGCATTTATTATCATAACATTTTGCCTTAAAATAATCTTTTGTCAACCTTAAGACTCTAAAGCTCCAATTACTCTTAAGTCTAGCACACTAGTAGCCTGGTACATCTTTTCTATCAAACAATTTTTTCACAAATACATCCTCAATTTCAGTACACAAGATCTTATTAGATATACCTAAGTTCAATGGTGGTATTGAAGGCATAAATACACATGGGTTTTTAGCTACACAAATCTCTTCTTCTATCTTCAACATTAAAGAAATTTTTTGAAATATAACAACGTCCGTCTTCAGGTAAATCATCCAAACAAAAAAATTATTCTACATGATCAATGTTCCTAACAACATTATAATCCTTTTCCACATTACCAATGTTTTCAATACTATTTTCAACACCATCACAATCTTCATCAGTCTCACTATTATAGTGTGTATAAGCTGGGTCTTCATTGAACGTTATAAGAAAAAATGATGATAGTCATCTGTCATGTTTGAAGGAATAACTATTGGTACTGTTAGGCTTGTAACTCATTTAGTTACTACCGTTTGCCAATATGAAATGAGTATGAATATGTAGTAGGTTGGATTGAGGGGTTGTGTATCTTCTTTATAAATGAGAGATCTATGATCCACTGTTACACATAGAGGATGATACGACATTCTATTGGCCTTAAGAAAGAATCGGACATCACTATCATTTTTAATCTCAATATGTTTCAACTTATGCCTCATTGCATTAATTTTAATTTTTAGACCCACCTTATATTCTACATTGTCAACTCTAATGGCATAACACATAGTATTTAAAAGATCTTGAAATTTAATATCTTTTAGAATCGAAATCCGAAAGTTACTATAGTCAACATAATTCTTTTCCTCTTCACTAGAACTTTCAC
The DNA here is from genome assembly GCA_946807835.1 of Ailanthus altissimus. Lineage (NCBI taxonomy): Eukaryota > Viridiplantae > Streptophyta > Magnoliopsida > Sapindales > Simaroubaceae > Ailanthus > Ailanthus altissimus. The sequence continues at coordinate 13,221,207 of OX327699.1, read as the reverse complement.
ATATTCTTAAGAAATAAATCATAATTGAATCATATTCCATAGGACTTGAAACAAAAAAAAAATTATTAGAAAACCATCCAAAAAATTCAGAAATCATGATTCAAAAAACCCCCACAAAATTGCAAGTAGCCCACAACATGAGACAAGCGAGCCCTTAGATGGCTGTGTCGCAAACAACTTCTATGGTTACCTGAGACATGCGACGTGACTAACAATCATAGACACACGATGCCATTTTCGTAGACCTGTGATAGTTGCCCACAAAATAACTAGCAGTCTAGTTTTTGCAAATATGTCTCTGTAGGATATGCCCGACACTCTAGGAACTTCAAAGTGGGGGACCGCAGTCTCCAATGATGATGCCACTAGGTTTATAACTACTAATTTACTGACACCAATGCCTCGCCTCGTTATTCTCTCATTCAACTTATTTCACTTCAAAACTTCATCACTATATACTCGGATTATATTTTGATGTATACATTTCAAAATAAACACAAATTCAAATAAATCTATAATATATACGAAAAAATATGTACAACATTCGAATATGAAAATGTCTTACCTATATAGATGTTTTATAACTTCAAATCTACAGATTTTTAATATGAGAATATGTTTTTAAAATTAATTTACTAAAATCAAGTTCGGTTTTTGTTTTTGACGTTATATTATTTTGTTTTTTACTATATTATATAAATATATGAGGATAAAATTGTCTATTTACATTCATTTGACTAATAAAAAATAATTGATTAAAATAAAGGGCTAATTATGAAACATTCTCAATTTATAACAAAACTTCACGAGTCATAACTCATGAGACCTTTCATATTACTCTTGTATTATACCCACAAACGCACAGTTGACATTATAAAAATAATTATAATTTGATGTGATTCAATTTATTTTTGACATTTAAACCATGGATAAAGACAAATTTACTTTAATATTTTGGGTTAATAAACAACTTTATTCCGATTAGATTTAAAATATCCAATTTTACTATAATCAGTTATTTTTGTCATTAGTTTTAATGGTGGAAAAGAAAAATATAATTAGTCATAGAAATAAATTACACTTTGGACACGTGGTACAATCTTACTCATTCATTGTGTTTTCAAATATGTGGTGCAATTTCATATATTTTTAAAAATTAAACTTTAATAATAGGACATGTGTCATAATATGAATAGTTATGTTTAGACACGTGTCACATCGTAATAGTTTTTAAAAATAATTTGTAAATAAATTAAATGATAAAAAAATTAAAACAAAAACTAGCACTGTCACATGCACCGCCCCTCTTCAACTTTTTTGGCCATTTTTTGCCAAAAATAATCCTACCACGGTGTAAATCAGGAAAGCTAGAGTCCAATGATGTAAAACTTAATTTTTTTTATTACCACAATTACCGAAAAATGACAGTCGGGCAGCCGCCATTTTTTGGCTACAGTGTCAAATTTTAATTTTAAATTTATTTTATTAAAAATATAATTGATTACACGATGACACGTGTCATTTGTAGCAAATCATATTATGACACGTGTCCATTCACAGAAATTTTTACATTCTTATATGTCTGTTATTCTTAGGGGTAAAATAATAAAAATATACTAAAAATAAATTTTTCATGCAAATAAATAATAAAAATTAACATATTAAAATAAAAATAAGTATTTTAAATCTAATCAGAACAAAGTTCTTAATTAGCCCAAAATATTAAAGTAAAATTATCTTTATCCCACTATCACTAAGTCTTTCATCAACCTTTATAAATAGAGATATAAATTTAGTGAAATAGGGGGTTATAGATATATTTTATTTATTATGGATTAATTTATAAAAGGACCTAACGATGTTATTTGATGTTAAGTTGAAAGAGAAACTTTTTTTTTTCAAAAAAATAATAACTTAAGAATTGTTTGTTTACACATCCTCATCCTCTTATTAAAAATTTTCATCTAACGTTTGGTGCATAAATTTTGTATTATTGATAATGAATTTTCATTACTTAATTTATTTGTCTATTTTAATAGATTGATTATAAATTGATTTATAATTTTTTTTTTGTTCTTGTTAGTATTATTTTAGTTCAATGAATTATGTTTTATTTTTTAATATATATAATCTATCATAATTATATATTTTGCATAATATTAAGTATTAAGTTTGAATATCATCCTTTAATTTATTTATTTATTAAAAATCTTGATCTAACACTTGCTTAAATAATTCGATAGCAAAGAAGTTGCAGTATATTATTTCTCAATTGAAATAAAGATACATTATTTCTCAATTGAAATAGAGATATTAAGTTCGAAACCCCATCTCTTGTATAAAAAAATAAAAACCTTGATCTAATGAGCTCTGATTTTTGCATTACCCAAACCTCCTTCAAATTAAAAAAAAAAGAAAAAAAATCCAGAGCTCTAAACACGACTTTGGTATTATTAAAAAAAAAATTATATCAAAATTTATAACAGACTTTAAAGAGAATAAAAATCTTAATTAAAATAGAAAAATAAATTCAATCCTAGTTCAGTAATAATTATCTATAAAATTATTTCTTGATATTCATCCTACATTAATATTTAAAATTATTAAAAAATTATAAAGAAATATTACCTAAAAAAGAACTAGTAAAAAGATGAAACAAATATTACGTAATGGGCCTGGGCTACCACAAATACTGGCAAAACGAAAAACCCAGATCAGCTGGCCCAATAGTTAACACCCAAATTTGAAAAGGGTATTATCGTCAGATCATCGTCTTCGTAAACGCCCGTGATCGTCAGCGCTTCTAGTCAATCAATCATCACTAGCCCTGAATCTCGATCCCATCTTCCTTAGATTCTTACCTCTAGAAATCGAGAGCGAGCAGATACATCGACCTCAAATCAGGAACGGAACTCCGTTTTATCTAGGGATTGCTAAAACAGGCGGCTAATCAGATCTCCGTGACCAAACAGACGTGATCATCCTAGCCATGTCATCGACTTTCGCCGGCGACGAAACTGCTCCCTTCTTCGGCTTCCTCGGAGCCGCCGCCGCTCTCGTCTTCTCATGTAATTTCTCCTTCAACTTTAATTTCTCATTCTCTTGTTATATTATCATCTTGAGAAAACGCGAAAAAGAAATAAAAGATGAAAATTATATCAGGCTTCACGAGATTTTGTTTATTGTATACGTAATTCGAGGTTCAGTCGCTTATGCGAGAGATGAAAAAATAGAATTGACTTTTTCGTCTGTTATTTCAATTAAATTAATTCGACGAATCTGAATCTTGTTAAGTATTTGATTATTTACACAGATATATAACTAATTTGTAGAATTTATTGTTAATCCTCTTTTTGGTAAAGTGCGGGGACGTTAATTATGTATAGTTGTGTGTTTAAGTGTCTGCGAGTGGTAATAATTGGTGAAAATGATTGATAAACAGATAATTTATTCTCTGAAAAATCGAATGTCTTTGTTGTTGAAAAAATATGGTTGCTTTTATTTTTTTGGGAGTGATTTTTAGTAATTGGCTTGGTTTGTAGGCATGGGGGCTGCCTATGGAACAGCAAAGAGTGGGGTTGGAGTGGCATCAATGGGAGTCATGAGGCCGGAGCTCGTTATGAAATCTATTGTTCCAGTGGTTATGGCTGGAGTTTTGGGTATTTACGGGTTGATTATAGCTGTTATTATTAGTACAGGGATCAACCCGAAAGCTAAGGCTTATTATTTGTTTGATGGGTATGCACATTTGTCTTCTGGGCTTGCTTGTGGGCTTTCTGGGCTTGCGGCTGGAATGGCCATTGGAATTGTTGGTGATGCCGGAGTTAGGTAATAACCAGTCCTTTTGCTGGTACTTTTTGGTTCTTGTTCTTGTTGATGGGATATTAGGGTATGAGTTTATAGAAACATAACAGTTCTCCAGTACAGATGACTGCACATTAAAAGTCCAGATTTGCAGCCATGCAGCACTCTATAGCTCAATATGGCACTGTTGTAAAGGCTTTAGATCTATTCAAATTCTCAAGCCGAATTCACCCACTAGATTCAGTTATATGTATACTAACTTCCAATCCAGACATCAAACAAACATAGAACATGCAGGAAACTAATCCCCTTCAAAAGCAATGCATCTTGTTTTTCCCCAAGTTTAAAAGGCATATACACATAGTTTCTCAATGCGGAATTACTTCATTAGGCAGAAATGAAAACATGCAGGAGAGAGCTAAAGGTATATCACTTGCATAATTATTTCTGCTAGATGGGATACAGACTTTTTAACATAGCATTTTTAGTTCGCATAAGGTTAATTTTTTCTTCTTTTATCTTTAGTAAGACCAACTTAGACGTTTGTGCTTGGAAGTTTTGTTCTCACTGTTCTTCCATTGCTTAATTTCTTGTTATTCACAGGAATTTTCTTTTCTCCTTTGATTGATATGTTGGTTAGTTTTTGTTTCATTGCGTCAAATTCAGTACTTATTCATGGTTCAATTGCATTGGCAGTTGGATCAGTGTTTTCAGCTGTAGGCTTACATATGCACTAAGTGAAACATTTTTAACATACTGATGAGTATTTCCTGCTTTTTTCTGGGTATTTTTTCAGGGCCAATGCACAGCAGCCTAAGCTGTTCGTTGGTATGATTCTTATTCTCATTTTTGCTGAAGCTCTTGCTCTTTATGGCCTCATTGTGGGGATCATCCTCTCTTCCCGATCAGGCCAATCTCGGGCAGATTAGAGAAGGTTGAATCTGCAATTTGTGATGCTCTATCCTGATTGAAATTGGAGCTGTATGAGTTGAAGTTGAATGTGATTGTGTACTTTTTCCCCTTATTGTTGTTTTTTCTAAATTATATTTGGTTTAGTTGATAAACTCGTGTATATGCGGATTTGTTTCAGTATTATGGAATTATACTCTTTGGTCGCAAGTTCTTATTCCTCTGGAGCCATAGACAATTGCCTTTCAAACGATATCTTCTTAATAAAGAGTAGACCATTATGGTATTGTTGAATGAGATCATATTACACAAATTACCGTTTCTCTGACATCAATGTGAACAAAATGCTTGAGTTGGCATTCTTTTTCCGTAGTTATTATGTTAATGAAGTTTTGAAATTGATGAAACACCTTCTCGGCTATTTCAAAATCTCTACATATTTAAAAATATTCTCCAACTAAACAAGAGTTTACAAGTCACGGGTCACAAGTTTAACCCGCATCCCATCCAAAACAGTCGAGTCTTTTAAAATTTTTAATTCATATAGCATTGGATAAGTCTAAAAAGAAGTTTTATCGCACACAAAATATTTAAAAAAATATTGGTCAACATTTTTGAGAATATTTCGCAGCAAAAAAAAAAAATTTTACTTTTAAGATAAATTAATTTGCATTTTTATTGAATTATAATAAAATATTTTTTCAAATAGTTAATGTATTTTTTTCACTCTTTTTTTTTAATATAATTTTTTAGATTATTTAGTACCCAAAGTGTCTAAGCACAGTTCTATAAAGATGGACACACTTTGTGTGGAACTTGCTTACCTGCCTGTACCTTCTCTTTGTGAAGCCAAACGGGTCAATATTGGACTGAAGCCACCACAAGCCAGATTGGACGCAATGGAAACTGCTACTTTCTGTATAGTGAACAGACGACTATATTGAAGTCTTGCAAAGTAATTTTCCTATTAGAGTTAAAACTCAGATTGAATATATATATATATATATATATTCAATTATTTATGAACTGTGATTCCCCCTTTCATATGCTAACAATCTAGGCAAAGGGGTTCAAGTTCAAGCTCCATTTTTGGCACAATAAGGAGCATTTTCTAAACAATCCATCGTAATATGCTCTAGTCTTGTCTGTCTGCTAAAGCATCTTTCTTGGCTAGACTTTCTTCGGTTCATAACTTGAAGCACTAACAATTAATTTGACCAACTCAACTGTATTATTGCCAATTGATTCAATTTTCATAGACCAATGGTGAACTAGTTACATGACCAATTACCCAAAATTCTTGAAACAATACAAGTCAATAGTCAATTTTATAACATAAACTTGTAACACATTATAATTAACATCACAATTTGACATTTGATATCATAAATCAAACATAATACCAATCGTTTCACACCGTATCTCATCACAAATCTCGCGGGGGTCTTTCTTTTCACGTGACGCCTCCCAAATTTTGTCATCGTAGCCATTGATTCAGTAGACTTTTAAGACATCCATCTATTATAAATAGCAATCAAACTTCGTCAATAAATGAAACGAAACATCCAAGGAAAAAAAAAAAGAGGCAGAGGATAAACGTAGAGAGATGGCAGCAGGAACAGGAACAGCAACAGCAACAGCAACAAAATCGGAGAAAGAAACACCGAATATCGTGTGGAACGAGAGCAAGCGGAGGTTCGAAACTGAAGACAAAGAAGCATACATAGAATATGTGGTGAGGGAAAAGGGGAAAGTGATGGACTTGGTTCACACATACGTGCCAAGTTCAAAGAGGGGCTTAGGCTTGGCTTCACATCTCTGTGTTGCTGCCCTTAATCACGCCAAATCCCAATCCATGTCCATCATCCCCACTTGCTCTTATGTCTCTGTGAGTTCTTTTCCTTTCTGGGTCTGTTTTGATTTTATCTTTTGCAATTCTGTTTGCACTATTGTGAATTCTTGTTTAATATTCTTTGGAAATTCACTCTAGGATTTGATTCTTGTTTGAATTTCGGAATAGTTTTCGAACTGACTGATGAGATACGAACTCTATTGATTGTATGAAAAAAAATGTGAATTGTAAAAGAATAATTTGGATCATTGAATCAAATAAAAAAAAATTAAAGAGTGATAGTCTTTAATTATTAATATAATAGATATAAACAATCCTTCTATCAATATCGTTAAAACCATCTTAGCACATAGAATAATCCCTCAACTACAAGCAATTTGTATTTGTATTGGCATGATTGGAGTTCTTGTTCAAATTCTTACAAGTAGCACATAATTTACACGACTATTAAAAAAGAATCTTATAAATTTACTTTAATTTTAAAACTATGTAATAATTTAGTATAATTACAATACCTATATATAATGTATATTTCCGATAATCTTTATACATAACTTTTCATTTAAACTTTTGACAGGACACTTTTCTTCCTCGGAACCCAACCTGGAATTCTCTTGTGTACTCTGGAGACGTCAGATCTAACATCTAATATATACTTGGCTTCAACATTTCAAGGCGCCTCTGTGGGTGGAATTGTATGTGAAATAAGGGGAGATTTACTGTTTCTCTTCCTGTTCTTTTAATTTACTTGGTCTCTGCTCATCGCAGATGCAGAACTTTTTTTCTTTATTTATTGCTCATAATTTCTGATTTGGCACTTGTTTTTTTTATATCGGTATTCCGCTATTTTCAATTCACGGCCGAGCAGTGTCGTTGAATTATTAGAACAATTGCATCCAACTAAAGATTTTGAAATCATGTATACTTTTCTTCCACATGATTTCAAAGCGCTATTATCACAAACTGCTATGAATTACTTTCCATTTTGCTAAACAAAGTAGTGGATAAATCTCGATTAACAATGTGGGGGAAAGAAATAACTTGATGAATCTCAAAGAAGAAATGTTAGAAGATCAGTCACAAATGGCGCTTTCAACCCTCTTTATATCATTTATTATCTTAAATCATTGAAAATGTATTGATCTAATCTAATCTCTATACAACTTGTCATATATTTTGCATTAAAAACTGATCCCGAATCCCCTCTTCCAAATTTCTTCACTCAAGTATAATTATGATTTAACAGATTAGGTCTTTTAAAAACTAGAGCAGTCTCTAGCAAGTAATAGCTACTCAACAATTCATCCATGGATTAGAATGTTAAACATATTATATTAAGTAACAAAAGTAATTGCCAGCAGCCAAACAAGCTATCATTAAATCCTTCTCGTCCATGGCATGTATTCAACAACAAAAGCTTACCCATAGATGCTTTTAACAATTACAAATATACTTGTGATACTACTAGGGGGAGGCTACGTTTTATATTTACAGTAATGTGATGCTTCAAAGTTTAAGGTATCATCCAGGTACAAAATAATCCATCTTTTCCACAGGCAGGTTTAGAACTGATGTTTCCACCTATTTCAGTAAAAAAGAAACAAAGAACAATGTTAATTGTGCTAATAAGCAGTGCAGTAATCTCATCCCAATCTATAATTAAACAACAATTACTGGTAGTCTAGTCTGAATCTACAAGGGAACAACAATTAGTATGGTTAATTGATGACTGTCTCCCTCTCTCTCCATGCTGCCGAGACCCACCCCAGCCCACACTGTGATTCACAAGTGCATATAATTCTTTAGTTATTTGCTAAATCTCAGAAGTAAAGCTCATTACTCAACTCATAGACTCTGACGACTTTCCCTGCAATGTCTCAGTTTAAAAGTACAAATCAGACCATTCAGTATGAAGCCTTTATCAGGCTGAACCATCAATCCTGAATGAAATACAGTAAGTATATGCAAAGAAAGCAATCAACTGAGAATATTGATTATAAAATGGCCACCATCCTAGACCCAACCCACAGTCGTCTAGTGCACCACAATTGCCATGTGGATAGAAATCTAAGAATCAGAAGCAATGCCTTTGAGGCTCACACCTTGTTGTAGGGGATACTAAAAAGCTTGGCACAGAAAACTGCCCCTAAGGCGAACATTATGATTGAACATTTGCAAATTAATGCTTAACAAACAGAAGCAGCTGATTTCTGTAAACTTGGGAAAAGTAATCCCACAATAATCCTAGCAGAATGTAAGGTGAGATCTGCCTGTACCTCCTCAAATGGAACAAAGACAAAAGGTGTCAGACCCCTTTTGTGTGAGACTGCAGGCACATCTGGGTTGTGAGTTTCATCATCCTGCCACCCTTCAACCACTCCAAGAATGTCCTCCTCAGGACCATTGACCTCACTGTCATTCACACCACTTGTAACAAGTGAGAGCAAATCCATTCGATTATTAGCCCCAGCAGTTGTACCCCGTAATCTACAAGAGAACGCAGATTAGTTGGTGGATTATAAAAAGAAGCTTTTAGTTGTTACGGAACATGAAATATCTGCAATTTCACAACTGCATTTGGATAAGTTGATATGTAGCCAATTTAATACCTTAAGCGGATTCTCAAGACTGTAAGACGCATGCCAGGGTACAGAACTGCAGCTTCCACCTGCAAGACATGCCCACAAGTACTTCAAGATGCATTTTGAGCAAGCAAATTTGAACAAATATTTAATGACAGAGTAAGCATGAAGATCAATTCCCCTATTAGTAAAAGCCAGAAAGAACAAAAGGAAAATTGGAACTGATGGAATATACAATGTCAGTAATCTGGCAAATAATATAACCTAACCTTGTCATCTGTCAATGTATAATGGCCACTAAATACAGAGTCTGCCTTAGATGCGCGGAAGTTCATGCATTTTGCCGCATCCTTGACCTTTTGGGAAGAATTCTGACAATTGAGAAAGGGGAAAAAGGGCCATAGTCAGATACAGAAACAGAAACAGAAGATTATTTTACAAGGCAGAAGTCCTACAGGTTAAAGATTATAACCTTGTAAAGAAATCTGCCAGAAGGGAAAAATCTCATGTATCGGAAGTAGCACACCTGAAATAGCATTGACACACAAGGAAAGAAAAGAGGTAAGATGAAATGCAGTTACTCTTGACTCTCCGTAATTTATTTTCTTTCAGCACCATCCTAATCAGAAAAGCTTTTCTTGCCATTCCTTCGACAACTATATCACATTTTCTTTTACATGTAGCCCAGGCATCCTGAGCATTTTATAGTTTATTCTTCTCAACATCCACATAATAGCACATTACATTTGACATAACTCAGCCCAACAAATAACATCAATTGAAGTACATAACTCAACCCAACAAAAAACATCAATTGATGTTGCTAGAAACCAAATTGGCCTTTGATCTTAACTAGTCCTATGTAGAACAGAATGTTTTAAACTTTCACTCTTGCTTCCTCCTTGAGATCAATGCTTTTCATGTCTTATGTCCTTTAGACTTCACTTTTTTAAAGTTGGAAATCATACAACAGGACCACACTCTTTGGCAAAAGAAATTACTTTAAAATTTTTCAAAAAGAGTACATAGTTTATGAGTACAGAAAGAAACTCACAATGTGAACCGGATTGGTAATCTTCCACTCAGCAACTCCTGCACGGATATAGGTGTTCCTACTCACATAAAGACCTGAGGTTTGAAAATTACATTAGTATCATGAATTTCTAACAGGAATACAATAGCAACATTCTTAGTCTAATAAAAAAACAAAGTGCAGGACAGCATACGTAAATTTTCATCAAATAGAATTTTTATGTAAAGTAAAATAAAATGAAACATCTCACCATCAGTTCGGAGTCTTGGTCTTAACAGCCACATTTTCCTCCATGAACCCTCATATCTTGACTGCAAAATCTTGTAGTTTTCTATAATTCCAGAGAGCTTCACAGAAGAGGTCACAGATCAAGCTTGAATTGTTAAAATCACATAAATGAAGAAAAGGTTCATTACAAATCCCAAGTTTACCTGCCACGCCTTTAAGCACGCATTACGCCAAAACACAGGGTTACGGATTGTATACCTCCATTTTCGACAGACACAAGATGCCCTTCCTAAATCATATGGACTCATTCGTGCAAATACCTGCATTGAATAATTCATTATTGTAATCAACTAACTAAAATACAACCTGAAAGTTCCACCTCGGAAATCATAATGCATAAACATATGCAGTAAAGCAACAAAGCAAACAAAGGATGGGAAGTGCTAACAAAATACTTAAAATGAAAAATACCTATCAAGTGCCTTCTCCGGTGTTAGCTGTAAATGTATAGTTGTCAATTAGCATTTATCTAGTTTCCTAATTGTGTATAATTACCTAAGATAGATAGACAGTTTTGTATATAAATACATCATTCTTTTCAATGAAAGATATGAGAAATAATTCTCTTTTTCATCTTAAAGTAACATGGTATCAAAGCATTAGTTTTCAAATTCGAAATTAGGTTTTTTTTTTTGGTATTTTGCATAAATACAACTTAAATAGTATCTATTAGGGTTCCATTTCGGAAACCCTAATTGGAGTTGTCTTTGGTTCTCACCGCCCCCTTAGCTAGAAAGCCCAGCCGCTAATCTACAAAACCCCAAAGTCCGGTCTTCGGAATCCTCGCACGCGCCACCCCATCATTCTATGACAATTCCCACGCGCTGGCGCGTGAAGGTGCGTGTGGCATCCTTCGCTGGCTGGATTTCTCCCGGTTGTCCTCCTTTGCGGTCCTTCTTGTTCTGTGCTTCGTTTGGATCTGTCTTGCTTCAATCTTTGTGTTTGTCGAGGTTTGTTCTTGGTAATTTGTTGTGCTTCGTATTCGCTGCCTTTGTCTTCTTGATTCAGTTTAATGGCTGAAAATAAGTCTTCCATTGTGACGGATGTGGTGCCGATCATGTCAAAAATCACGGACCATAAGCTCAATGGTTCGAACTATTTGGATTGGAGTAAGACTGTTCTTCTTTATCTATGGAGTATCAACACAGATTCTTATTTGATTGACGATCCTTCTAAAGCTGATTCGAAACAAAAAGATGATCTCACATGGCTCCGAGAGGATGCTCGTTTGTTCCTTCAGATTCGAAATGCTATTGATAGTGAGGTAATTGGCTTGATTAATCACTGTAAATTTATTAAGGAACTAATGGATTATTTGGAATTTTTGTACTTTGGCAAAGGAAATCTCTCCCGCATGTATGAAGTCTACAAAGCTTTTTACAGTGTGGAAAAACAAGATCAGTCTCTTATAAACTATTTTATGGCGTTTAAGAAGATGTATGAAAAGCTTAATATGTTGTTGCCATTTAGTCCCGATGTTAAGGTTCAACAACGTCAGCGGGAGCAAATGGCTATCATGATTTTTCTAGTAGGGCTCTCTCTTAAATTTGATTCTGCTAAGGCACAAGTTCTTTTTGGGTCTGATATATCCTCTTTGCAAGACGTCTTTAGTCGTGTTGTCCGCACGGAGATTAGTCCACCCGTTCCGCTTAGTGGTGCTTTGGTAAGTCGTACTCCTGGGCGATCACCTAACTATAATGGACACAAAGGCAGCGGCTCACAAGGGTCTGAACCTCGCCTGTCCGATCCTGGAAGCATTATGTGCAACTATTGTAAAAAAGTCGGGTCACACCAAGTTTGAGTGTCAAAAGCTACAGTTTAAAAATCAGCACAAACACTCGGCTAATGCTGCAGTTACTAATGATGCTTCCGATAAATCAATCCTTATTTCTGCCGATGAATTTGCCAAGTTCTCAGAGTATCAGAAATCACTAAAGTCTTCCTCTTCGTTTGTCACTGCTATTGCTGACTCAGGTAAATCCAATGCGTGTCTTGTTTCCTCATCCTCCAAATGGGTCATTGATTCTGGTGCCACAGATCATATGACAGGTAATTCTCACCTCTTCTCTACTTTTCAATCACACGCTTCCACTCGTACTGTTACTTTAGTTGATGGATCGCCATCTTGTGTTCGTGGGTCTGGCACTATCCATCTTACCCTTTTGCTTCCTTTGTCCTCTGTCTTACATTTGCCTAACTTATCATTTAATTTGCTCTCTGTTAGTCAACTTACTCGTAATCTTAATTGTTGTGTCTCATTTTTCCCTGATCATTGTTTATTTCAGGATCTTATGACGAAGAAGATTATTGGTAAAGGACATGAGTCTAGCGGCATCTACGATCTTGATACACTGCTCCCCACTTCTATTGCTAGTTCGCGTGTCCCTTCTCCTTTTGAGGCTCATTGTAGGTTGGGTCATCCATCTCTTCCTTTGCTCAAGAAGCTTTGTCCATAATATAGTAAGGTGTCTTCCTTAGATTGTGAATCGTGTCAGTTTGCAAAACATCATCGTGTCAGTTAGAGTCCTAGAGTCAATAAACGTGCTAGTGCTCCTTTTGAATTGGTCCATTCTGATGTTTGGGGTCCTTCTCCTATTTTGTCTAAACCTGGTTTTCGGTATTTTGTTACTTTTGTGGATGATTATTCTCGTGTAACTTGGTTATATTTAATAAAAAATCGTTCTGAATTGTTTTCTTTATTTTGTGCCTTTTGTGCTGAAATTAAAAATCAATTCAATGTTTCTATTCGTACTTTGCGAAGTGATAATGCTAAAGAATATACCTCTGCTTTATTTTACACTTATATGGTTCAAAATGGCATGCTTCATGAAACTTCTTGTGTTGATACTTCATCCCAAAATGGTGTAGCAGAACGTAAAAACAGACATCTTCTTGAAACAGTAAGAGCTCTCTTATTTCAAATGCATATTCCTAAACCTTTTTGGGCTGATGCTATTTCTACTGCATGTTTTTTGATTAACCGCATGCCATCCTCAGTTCTTCATGGTGAGATTCCCTACAAAATTCTTTTTTCCAATAAGTCATTGTTTCCTGTTAGTCCAAAGATTTTTGGTAGCACTTGCTTTGTTCGTGATGTTCGTCCACAGGTAACTAAATTGGATCCCAAGTCTTTGAAGTGTGTCTTCCTTGGTTATTCTTGTCTTCAAAAAGGTTATCGTTATTATTGTCCTAGTCTTAACAAGTATCTTGTCTCAATTGATGTTACTTTCTTGGAAGATACACCTTACTTTCTGTCCTCGCCTATTCCTCCTCGTCAGGGGGAGGATGATGATTTGTTGATCTATTTTATCACATTCTTCGAACATGTCTCGGAACCAGCTATTGCGAAGCCTCCTATTGTTCACATCTACTCTAGGCGCCCCCCTCCTGATTCATGTCCTGCACCTGCTTCTTCGTCATCAGATCCAGTCCCCAGCAATGATCTTCCGATTGCATTGCGCAAAGGTAAGCGTCGGTGTACATATCCCGTTTCTTCCTTTGTTTCATATGATGGTCTGTCGTCTTCTTCTTGTTCTTTTATTACTTCTCTTGATTCCATCTCTATTCCTAACACTTTTCGTGAGGCCATCTCTATCCTGGTTGGCATAATGCAATGATAGAGAAAATGAACGCTTTAAATGATAATGGCACTTGGGACTTGGTGGATTTGCCTTCAGGGAAACGGGCTATCGGATGCAAATGGGTGTTCACAGTCAAGGTCAATCCGGATGGGTCAATTGCTCGTTTAAAAGCTCGTCTTGTTGCTAAGGGCTATGCTCAAACCTTTGGAGTGGACTACTCTGACACATTTTCTCCTATTGCGAAATTGACCTCTGTTCGCTTATTTATTTCGTTGGCAGCTACTCATGACTGGCCTTTGCATCAACTAGATATTAGGAATGCTTTTCTTCATGGTGATCTTCAGGAGGAGGTGTATATGGAGCAACCTCCTGGGTTTGTTGCTCAGGGGGAGACATGGCGTGTTTGTCGTCTTCGAAAATCTTTATATGGTTTGAAACAGAGTCCTCGTGCTTGGTTTGGAAAATTTAGTCAGGTTGTTGAAACATTTGGTATGAAGAAAAGCGTGTGTGACCATTCTGTGTTCTATAAACATTCAGAAGCTGGTATCATTCTATTAGTTGTGTATGTGGATGACATTGTTATAACTGGAAGTGATACTACGGGAATCTCATCTCTTAAGTCTTTTATTCATAAACAGTTTCACACGAAGGATTCGGGGGTGCTCAAATATTTCTTGGGAGTTGAGGTTACAAGAAGGAAAAAGGGTATCTTCCTATCTCAGAGAAAATATGTTCTTGATCTATTAATTGAGATAGGAAATTTGGGAGCAAAACCTTGTAACGCTCCAATGACCCCTAATATACGTCTTACAAGAGATGGAGAATTATTTGAAGATCCTGAGAGATATCGAAGGTTGGTTGGGAAGCCAAATTATCTTACAGTGACTCGTCCTGATATTGCATATTCAGTTAGTGTGGTCAATCAGTTTATGTCATCCCCAACAGTTCATCATTGGGAAACCTTAGAACAAATTTTGTATTACTTGAAAGGAGCATCTGGACGTGGTATTTTGTATGCGAATTATGGACACTCTTATATTGAGTGTTTTTCAGATGCAGATTGGGCAGGGTCCAAAACAGATAGAAGATCCACTTCATGTTATTGTATATTTGTTGGAGGGAATTTGGTCTTATGGAAAAGTAAGAAGCAGAGTGTTGTGTCACGATCTAGTGCAGAGTCAGAATATAGAGCTATGGCACAATCTGTGTGTGAGATAATGTGGATATATCACCTTTTGACTGAAGTAGGACTCAAGATTTCAATACCAGCAAAATTGTGGTGTGACAACCAAGCTGCCCTTCATATTGCATCTAATCCTGTGTTTCATGAGCGAACTAAGCACATTGAAATTGATTGTCATTTTTTTCGTGAGAAAATTCAACAAGGTTTGATTTCTACAGGATATGTGAAGACTGAAGAACAATTAGAGGACATCTTCACGAAAGCTTTAAATGGAGTTCGCATTGATTATCTTTGTAACAAGTTGGGCATGATTAATATCTATGCTCCAACTTGAGGGGGAGTGTTGGCTGTAAATGTATAGTTGTCAATTAGCATTTATCTAGTTTTCTAATTGTGTATAGTTACCTAAGATAGATAGACAATTTTGTATATAAATACATCATTCTTTTCAATGAAAGATATGAGAAATAATTCTCTTTTTCATTTTAAAGTAACATCCAAAAAGCACATTAAGTGGTTATTTTAATCCAAAATGTGTCCTCTTCGAAAGTGCCTATTTGAAAAGCAATCCAAGTGCTTTTTTGATCCCAAAGTGTTTTCATACAATTCAATCAAACACTAAAAATAACATGAAACTCTTTTCAAAACTTGAAAGCACTTTCTCGACAACCAAAAGCATTCAAAAACATTGCATATCATACCCACAATGATCAATTTCGTTATACCGTGAGTCAACTAAGCCAAAAAGATAATTAAAGCCCAGTTTTGCAAATTCTTATTCACTGCCCCTACAATTTCCTTAGCAACCAAACAAAAAACATAAACTACAACTAAATATAGAAATAACGCAGCTATAAATCTTCTCTAATCTCTTCGGAAGATGTATCATTATTGAGGTTCAATAAATCTGTAATCTTGTATTATATAATACCTCGAAAAGCAGCTCATCCGGCAAGCAACGGTGAATAAGCGCTGAATCAACATACGGCTTTCTACTTACGCTTCCAAATGGCGCGACAGGCCTCACGTTAATTCCATAAAGATCTGAAACGAAAAAAATTACAGCGAAATTCAGGGATACGGCTCCAATTAAATGTAATCCAAATCATAACGCGGCAAAACAAGGCCTGCTAATTTTTCTTTTTTGAAGACAGCGACGAGAATTGAAGATATAACAAAGTACACTAGCTGTAATAACTCTACCGAGCCAAGGCCGTTGTGTGACCAAGTACTGTACGGTCTTTAACCGCAGAGATTGTTCGAGCTCATCTGGAACTGATAAGGTGAAATCTGCAATAAACGATTCCAATTCGAAGGTCAATTGATGTAATTGAGTGGAAATATCGTCAATTTGGTGGAAGGATCAGTACCTGAAGCCATGGTAATTCAGAGACAGTGCTTTAGCGGAGGAAATGGAAGGAAAAAGAAACAAACAGAGCAGATTTCCTTTTTTATATTTTTATATATTTTCGATCAATTTTGTTTCTGTTATTACCAAACCCTGACTGTTTGGAAACGATGACGGGTTAACTTATGGACCCGCATCTGGCTTTGGTGGGTCCCAATTCTTCATATCTTGGCTGACAGCATGCCACGTGGTAGTTAGCTGACGTGGTCTGAAAATAATTGTGCGTTAGAGCCCCAATGCTTTTGGCCTTTGCCTCTTTCTAAACAGACCAACGCCGTTAACAAACGGAGCGTAAACCGTCATAAGTTGGTCTGCCTATTTTGCAATATTTATATTATTTATTTCATTTTATATTTGCAATATAATGTAAAAAAAATTAAAGCAAAAAAAATATTATTTTTAAAAGTAAGAAACTAAGTACAAACTCTACGACTAAGGTACTCTACAATTGTTGAAAAATATTAGTAGATGCTTCCTAATAATAGGTTACACATAAAAAGAATAATAAATCAAAGTATGTTAGAATACATTGTACTTAAAGATAATTTTTTATCCTTTAAAGATATTGTTTTAGTACAATCATGGTGGTTTAATCCTAATATTTAATAGCTTTAATTTTAAATTAGTGCATTCTCATAATACATAATCTTAGAATAATTTTGTTGATATTATATCTTTATTTTGTGCATTATTGTGTTTTCTTGTGTACTTAAATACTATTTTTTTTTTTTGTACTTATACATTATTGTGTTCTTTTGTACATTTTCTTTCACATTCTTATGCACAATATATGTACGTTTTTTTTGTATTTTTTTATGCATATATTTTTGGTATAAACACATATTTATAAGCAACAAGTATCTTTTTATTTGAGATACAACCCTCCATATACACCTCTTGGTTTATGATCGTTAGATCAAATTTAAATTTGATCAATGATTTTAAATGAACCATCATAATTTTTCAAATAAAGTAGTGTCTCCAATGGTTATATCCTTTCATATTTAGCCATTTACATACACTTATTAGTTTATGATCGTTATATCAAATTCAAATTTGATCAATGGTTCTAAATAAACCATCACCATTTTTAAATTAAGTGGTGTCTCCAATGGTTGTATTCTTTCATATTTTAATATGAAATGATACAACCTTATAAAAAGTCACAACTTTTTATATTTTTGCATTTTAAAATCCTTATAAAATATCTAACAATCCCCATCGATTTCAAAATATACAAATATATGTCATAGTATATATATATATTTCAATGTATATAAATTGGTGCTTGTCAAGTTATGAACCAACCATTGGACAGTTAATCGTATCTCACAGGAACTTTGTGAAACCAAGTTTCTACAAACCAATGCCTCTTTGGCGTGAGTCAGAAGATTAGCTATCCACATTGAATTATTTCCGAGTGAGTTATTCTGCAATATTGGCACTTTATAGCCCTATGTCTTGTTAGATTTATGAGTGCTCTAATATGCTTATCTAAGCTCTCATAGGAACCGACTCAATTTCACATTTATATAGGTGAACTTTCATCAAGTGTGTTATGCAGTTAAAGACATCATCATTCATTAACGAGTTATGGAGTTCATTAAGAGTATATCACTCATCTTATCTCATTGCATATGTACTACCTAACCATATGAAAGATATTCACAATACATCACCAGTAGTACAATAAGACAACAAGTGACTTATTTTTACCCTTATAAATCAAGTTCATGGGATTTTCAATCACATAGGTAGGGTTACCATCACTCTTGCCTTATACTCTAGGCATAATCCACTCTCCTTTGACCTAGAATCACTACCTCGTTTAGTGGTCTGTCAGAGGATTAGCCAATTCAACTTTACCTTTGTAAAATTTTTTACTCTCATAGCCAAACATAAGCAATTGCTTACATTTCCCGTTATGATATTCAATCATAACTTTATATATTCAATATTTGAACATGTTCATTTTAATGGGATAAATTGAATATATCAGAGATAAAAATACATATTTGAACAAATAAATATTGTAGCTCCAATTTCTCAAGCCAAAGTCATACAATGGCATAATATAAGCCTGGTGCAGCGGCGTTGGGCTTTCTAGACTTAGCGTCGCAGTGTCACTCCTTTAGCACAGCGCGGCTAGATTGTTCACTTGCACGGATTTCTTTTGTTCAGTTATCAATAATATTCATCATTATATATAATCTAGAAGACTTCAAAAGTCTAATTTATTAACATTGGACTACTCTTTAAATGTCAATTCCTATGATAAATATATATCTCACTTCATGCATAATGAATTTAGTGATTCTCATGAAATCACTTAGTTTTTTCACATGCATATAAACGAATGCATTTAGAAGTGAAATCACAATATATTATGCATAATAAAATGCATGTCCAAAGCCATTGAATAGAAGAAATAAATAAGAACAAACATACATTGTTACCGTTATAGATCTCTCTATCCATCAAGTATGAAATCTATCTTTAAGATTGTTGGAAAATATTGGAATGTTTATGGATGCTTCATAATCATAGATCACATACACACAAAAATAGCAAGCCAAGGCACGTAAGAGTACACTGTACTTAACGATAACTTTCTGCCTTTCGAGGATATTGATTTGGTGTAATTAGGTTGTATGGTGATCTAATCCCAGCATTCAATGGCTTTGGTTCATATGGGTGCACTCCCACGATAGAAAATCCTAGAACAACTTTGTTGACTTTATATCCTCACTTTGTGCATCATTGTGCTATTTCTTGCACTATTTTGCTCTCTTCTATACTTATACACTATTTTACTCTCTTGTGTACTTATGTATCATTGTGCTCTTTTATACAATGTCTTACACATTATGATGCACAATATATGCATACTTTTATGTATTTTCCTATGAACATTTTTTTGGTATCAACACTTATTTATAAGCAACAAATACCCAATAACCCTCCACATAAATCTCTTGGTTTATGACTGTTAGATTAAATTTAAATTTGATCAATGATTGAACTATTACCATTTTTTAAATCAAGTAGTATCTTCAATAGTTGTATCATTATATATTTAATATGAAATGATACAATCTTATGAAATGTCATAACTTTTTATGTTTGTATATTTTGAAATTCTTATAAAATATCCAACAACAATTAGATATTGCAATTGGTATGGGATAAACTCCATTGAAAAAAATAAAAAGAAGAACAACATAAAATATATTTTGCCAAAGTATGAGCCACTTAATTAGATTTTTAGAAGTAAAAAGAACTTTGTAAGTCTAAATGTTGAGTGTTGATTAAATTAGGGTGTATGTATGGTGTATGTGTTCATCATACAAATATACATATACATACACAGCGGAAGTCAAAAATTAAACAATGAACACAAATTATACATATTAATCAAATTAATATGAATTGAGAATATATCACCCTTGAAACCTTTGGATTAAATATTGTTTGGAGTCCACATGAAATAAACTCGTTGTGAATTCTAGCAATCAACAGAGGTGAGTTTGATTGTCTACAATAACAGCCTATAATCCAGCACCGGTTTAATACTTAAACCATTTAGATTAACTATTAATCTAAAGAAAATAATTTATTTTTACCATTGATCAACATTTGAACAATTAAAAACAAATCTATTTTGTTATTACAATAAGTAGCATAAATTGAAAGTAGAATAAGATTAATAAATTTTAACACTTGAAATAAAACTAAGAAATAATTTCTTTTCTCTTATTCTCCCAAAATTTTGCTGGCCACTTCAATTGTAAAGCTTAACAAATTTTGTTTCATTTGAAAATGTATGCAAATGCACTTAATTTCATTTAATTTCACTTGAATTTGAATTTATATTTAACTTAACTTAAGTTAAGTTAGGTTATATTTAACTTAACCCTTAAGTTAGTTAGATATTTAGTTAATCTAATCCTAGTTAATTATTAACTTAGGTTAAGTTAAATAATATTTAATTATTAAATAAAATATCTTAATTTAATAATAGAATAATAAATATCTAAATTTAACCTAAGGTTAACAATTAACCAAAATTAAGTTAAATAAAATATTTGATTATTTAATAGGGTCTTACCATTTAATCATATACTTTAATTAACTTAACTATAGTAATTTGCTGAATTTTAGTTCGATAGTTTTCATCTCAAGATGGAATTCAATTCATTTGATGCATGCCTACTTGATGACATGCTATCGAAGGTTAGATGTCCATATTTTTTAAATTCTTTGGGATAATCCAATCCAACGGATGGCCAATTGAAAGTACTGGCTTACTATAGGCACGGAATAAAGTTTCGGATGTGTAATAAGTCTAATAAAGACTCTTGTGCGATAATCTTATTTATCTGCATACGATGAGTATATAGAGATAAGTCAATTATCGATGGATGAATTAAAACATCTGATGCATGGTCTCAGCGCCAAACAAAAATACTTGAAGTGATTGTCTGCATTAATTTCAAAGTGAGTAACCGTACTTGAGTTATTTTGTTGCAACATATAGCTGTATGCATGAAGTAATCTGAACGATTCCTCTAGATTACCTCTTATTAATCGTAATACATGCTTCCTTGCTCACTAAGATATAGTATATGTTATCTAAATATCGAATTCTTCACGTATGTCTGTTTGAATATCCTTCGCTCTATAATTTATATTGATCAATGTAAACTTATTTTTAATTACTTTAATAATAATACAGCTTTTGGCTGGCCCGTGACCATCCCGTAATTGATCGAAAATACAAGTGTGCTTTATATTTACTCGCCTTATGATGAAAAAAATTTGCCATTCCGTCGACATTGCTCGTATTCTCCATTTGTAAATTTCATCATCGCATTTTAACTCAAAACGATCTTTGGTGGACTTGTAAACTCTGAGACTCCATTTTTCCTTAAGTGAAACCATGCTTATAGCCTCGTAAATTTTATCTTTATTGTTATACAACTTTCCTACAAACACATCTCTAATTTCAGTTCAAGATATCTTTTCTGATATATTTAAGTCAAATGGCGGTATTTTAGGCTGGAACTCAAATAGGTTTTCAACCTTAACCCCCTTTATTCTTTGGCATAATCATTATTATCATCATCACCATCATCATCATTATTATCGGCATCATAATTGTCATCGTCATCGACATCACTATCATCATCATTTCCATCCACAATCGTTTCTCCATCATCATCATCATCATTACCAACCTCATAACCAACATCATAACTACGATCATCATTCTCATAACCTTTGTTATTTTCAATATCATTACCAACATTATGACCAATATTATAGCCAAAATCAACACCAACATCTTCATCTATCTGACTATCATAATATGTGTAGGTTGATTGTTCGTTGAATATTTGAGGAGAATAATGATAATCCTCTGAGGGATTTTGAACATACACAGGGATTGTAGACGTAAATTGATTAGTGTAACCTTATTTCTGCTCCATGGGTGCTTCTGCTTTATTTTCATATTCAGGAGCTCGAACATCCACTGTTACACATAGAGATGTAGCAATATTCTTCTATAGGCTCAACCACAATATCGCATCGTCATTATTTTCAAGTGGAATAGGTCTCAACTTTATATTACTTAAAGAAACCTCGAACTTTAGAGTCACTTTATACTGCACCTGATCAACTCTCAGAAGATAACAAACTCTTCTCAACAACGCTTCATCTTTAATATTTTTTAGAATTACCATATGCATATTTTGATAACCAATGATCTCTCAATACCATCACTAGAACTCTCTGATCTTTCCCCAAATCATATAATAGTAGAAATTTGCGCCATGATAATATCAGCAGCACCTGAAAAAAAAATACAAAAAAATAATTATTAGTTTAGTGTATATATATAATAATTAAAAATAATACAAAATATTGAATATAAATATATAAAAAAATAAAAATAAAAAATTGATAAAAAAATTAATAAAACTTAATATAAAGAAAAAAATATTGATTTAAAAAAAATTAAAAATGCGATATGGCACCACGTAGAAGTGATGCGTGTCCTATAGCACGCGCTACAGGGCGCAGCCTACTAGGACACGTTACCCAACGGGCTGATGCCCACCCTGTAGCGCACGCTACAGGGTGTGCGTCAGGCTTGCCTTGTAGCAAGCCTCATCGGGCTAATGCGAGCCTTGTAGCATGCCTTAGCATGCTGCGCCCTGACACGCCCCTTATAGAGCGTGTTAAAAGCACGCGTTAGCTTAGCGCTTTCAATCACCTGTCAGCGTGTGGAGATTCATGGCCCACGCGTGAAACATGCTCCAACGCGTGAATCACGAGGTACACACAGATCCGGCCATGAATCCGTCATTTTCAGTCATTTTATTATCGTTTTTGGCTTTGTGCACCTATTTTTAATCTTATTTTAACATTTTAAACACATTTTATCACTAAATTTAAATATTTTAACTCTATATACAAAACACGCATTTGCGTATAGCTTTACAAATAATCGTAAAAAATGATCAAAATCGGTCATTTTCTATCATTTTCAATCTCTTACACTAATTTTCAACCTATTTTATATCTTTCTACCACTATATCTACACATATCTAATAATTATATACAAAAAAAATTCAAAAACGCAACCAAATTAAATTTAAAATAAAAATTCACCAATTTTCCTTTATTTTTAATTTTTCTAACTCCATAATTGTTTATTTTAATTCAAATATTCAAAATATGCAATATTTGAAGTCAATCTACAAGTTTTAAAGAATTTAGAGGAAAAAAATGAGTTGTGACCGATAGAAAAAAAGGAGAAAAAAAATGAGTTGAAAGCATTTTACTTGTGAATGGGCAAAATGGAAAAAATATATATTTTGTTAATATAATTTAAAAACATTGACCGATGTCAAAATAAATTTTTTATTTTTTATTGGTCAAATAGGAGAAATTTTCCCCAAACTATTGTTAAAACCAAAGCAAGTCAAATACTATGTTATTGAAATAACAAAAATGTATATGATGAAGTCTTTTGTAAATTGGTTATACTTCAATAAAGAGCTAAATTAGTTATTTATAATAGAAGGTTCTTCAATTAAAGATCCTATTTATATCTTTAACAAGACTATTATTAATCTAAAGATATTGATGTCAAGTTTGATGATGAAGACAATGCTTTAATCTTATTGAGTTCTCTATCAAAAGCTATAAATACTTTATTAATATACTTTTCTATAGTAGGAAGTTTTTAACATTGACTAATGTTAAAAGCTCTTTAAACTCAAAAGAATTGAAAAAAAAAAATCAAAGTCTAATACTGTAAAAGATTTGACTGAGAAAAGTCTGAAAATAAAAAAGGAAAAGAAGAGTCATTCAAGATTAAAGTCAAATGGCAGATCCAAAAAGTATTATTTTCGCAAGAAAGATAAATATTTTATAAAAGATTGTTAAAATAAAAGACCACCCAACAAATGGTCTCAAAACCATACCCTAGAAGCCGAAATATAGATGGACTTGTTATGGAACAAAAAGACTAGTGTTGGACCATTATCGATGAAAGTTTTGTTCGAGAAAAATTATTGAGTGAATTAATTCTCTCACATTAATTAAAAAATAATTAATATTAAAGTTTATAAATAAAATAATCCACCTACTCATTAAACTAATCTTTTAAATTAGATACTCAAACCTTAAGCCTCTCTTTATAAGTTCAAAAACTTCCAACAAGTTTTATTATTAATATCATTTAACATAATTTATTAATTTTATAATAAATTTTATTAGTATAATAATCCTACCTAAGACTTTGTCGTATAATCATCATCAACAAAGAGAATTCTCTCTTACATTTACATTTATTTATTTACTTTGTATTTACAACATCAATCATTTTAAGATATAAACTGTTGTTAAAACCAAAGCGAGCCGAATACTGTGTTCATAATTTTGAAATATGCGCTCCTGAATCCTTACACAAAGTTTTACACCTCAGGATGATAGATCTGGACCCATTAAAGCAAAACAAGATTGCCAATTGGGCCTCAGGCCCAGTATTTTATAAAGTGATCCTTTTATTTCAATAACAATGTTCTCACAGTTCCCAGGGTAAACAAAGAAAAACTTATAAGGTTTTGTTCTTCGAGAAATGGTTTCAACTTTCAACAACCCATTAGTCAAATGTTTTTTCTTTTTCATTTGTGAGGGGCAAGGAGCCCTTTCAGAAAATTAAAACAAAATGATCGAGAATGGATAAGAAACAAGAACAGTGTAATTAGAATGCATTTTGCACGTTGCCAATAGCTTTAACTTTTGCTCAGATATTTGGTGGCCATAGTCTTGCTACTGCCAGTTGGATGTCAGTTGTACGAAAATATTGATGTGATGGCGATCATCCAAGGAGAAAAATTTCCACCTTCGCGAAATTGACTTGATGTAATCTCAAATAATTTTATTTGATGGAAAATTTTCTTGGGATCCGATTTTGCTTGTATCGGGCTTTACGTCGTTCTTATTCCAACGATAAGATATTTACTGACAAGTCAAATTTGAGAAGAGTATTTTATTTTACTCATTCCATTTTTTGGGGACAAAAAATTCAACACAGTCAGCTGCTTCTGCATCACGGTGATTTAGTTGATTATCCAGTTAGAAATATAGAATTTTCTCAGGGATATTAACACTGTTACCCCCTGAGATCGGTATAAATTATACTTTAATTACAGTTTTGATTTTATATTACAATATTATCTATATACTTAATTAAAAATATAAAAATATTCTCCTTTTTTTAGAGTAATTTAATTATTTATGTGAAAAACATATATAATTAAGAGGTTTTTTTCTTCAATTAAGTAAAATAGAATGACATTGCAATTAAAATTAAAATCGTGATTAAAGTGTATTTTATGACAACCACAGGGGGTCACAGTATTAATACCTCACGATAAATTGGTTCAACGAGGTGCATTGAAAATTGAGATGATAACTCCCCTCAAATAAGGAAATATAAGGTGGCCAAAGAGAATGTGATTTTCCTTTTTAGTTTACCTATAATTATTTTAAAAACTTTACTACTTTATTTTTATTTATTCCTCTTTAAATTAAATATTTTTACACTTTAACCCCCCAAAATTTCTATGTTTTCTTTTATACCCTCAATTATTGAAGTTTAAATCAGTGTTGATAATGTTATGGAACCCACTAAACAATTAGGTTGTTAATATAAAGTGTTTCACAACAAGGATAGAGAGAGAAAATGAAAAACCACTCAATATTGTATTTTTTTTCTATATTTTTTGCTACACATTTTAAGATAATGGCAAATATTTTTTTTGGTTAGATTAAGTAAAAATGAAATAAAAGAGACTCTTCTAAAAATTGTTTAATTTTTTAGTAATGTTACATATTTTAAATTGTATCCTAAGTAATAATATGTTAAATAATTATTAAATTATAAAATAATATAAATTTTAAAATTATCTATTATATCTAATAATTATTTAACATGTTATTATTTAAGATATAATTTAAGATACATCATATAACATTATTCTTAATTTTTTTTTATTGGGTCATTTTCAAAATCTTTACTCTTTAAGCAATAGCTAGGCCTATAGTGTTGATAATTTAGGGGCAGTGAGGGTCGTATAGCTACCCCGTCCCTTTTTAGCAAGTAGATACAATAATTTTAGCAAAATTTTTAAGCAATTGTTGTTACAATTTACAAGCAAATTTTTTTTCATCGGGTCATTTTCAAAATCTTTATTCTTTAGGCAATAACTAAGCCTATAGTGTTGATAATTTAGGGGTAGTTAGGGTCACTTGCCTGTCCCACCCCCATTCCTTTTTAGTAAGTAGGTACAATAATTTTAACAATAATTTTAACAAAATTTTTAAGCAATTGTTGTTACAATTTACAAGCAAAATTTATGAAACTCGGGCCCATCAGCTCATTGCTTTTCGAAAAAAAAAAGAAGGAAAAGAAAAAGGCAAAAGATAGAAAGAGAAGCCCTTATTGGCTATTGCTGATGCAGCCAACACCATGTATCATCTTATGTCGTGTTGGTTTAGGCCTATATTTTGTTCCCTTTCAAAAGAAAAAGAGAAAGGCCCTACTTCACCCATCACTTCATTATTCAAGGAATTATTTTCTTCAAAACCATTTGATAAAACATGTTTTTTTTCTTTTCTAAATACTATTTTTATTTTTGAAAAAAACAACCCTTTTAAGTATATGAATATAGTGCTTTTAAATACATATCAAAAAATACATCAATTGTAGCTTTAGAGTAAGAATATCATTGGAGTTAGCTCTATTGTTGAATCATTCAACGAATATTATTATATACATAAGTTTTTAAATTGCAAATTTTAAATTTTATTGTTACATTTTTCAAATAACTCATTATATTTTATGTGTGTTACAAAAAAATTTTAAAAAATAAATTGAGATTTACAACGAAAGAAAAATGAAAACTCTCTCATAAAATCCATCTACAATAGTATGACCTTAAAAAAATAAATGATTCAATTTAATATCATGGTAGGCGTGTATTGGATACATTTTGAGGTAGAATAATGTTATACTTTTTAATAATATTTTAAATTTTTTATTTCAAATGATGTATCAAATAATTATTGGATGATGAAATGTTATAAATGATAATTTTAGAACACCACAATTTGAGATAAAAAAAATTAAAATATCATTTAAAAAGTATAACATTACTCTTTAAAATATATATTTTAATATTTTATATTTAAATAACTATAATCATTATATTAACTAATCATTACACATTAGACCTAGAAGAATATTTCGAGCAATTCAACATATTTAAATAATTGTAATAATTAATTTTAGAAATGGTACTATTTTTTCACTCAAATAGTTACTTAACACATTAATTTAAAATGAAAAAATTTAGAATATTATTTAAAAAATGTAGTATTATCTTTTTAAAAAAGAATAATGCTAGAAACCCCAACTTTATATTTCAAAATTGACGTGTCGTGAGAATATTGGGTATAATAAATAAATTTTAAATTTATATTATTTTATTACTCAATATTTACTTAACACATCAATTTTAAGGTATAATTTTAAAAATAAATTGTCAATATTTTAGTTGAATTAAGTCAAAATGGTATCTGATTCCTTTGGTAAGTTAGATAACCATTTAAAGTAATAGGTAATAAAAGGATACAAATCTCTTTCTTGCATTTCTCAATTAACCAAATCCATAAAAAAAGGCAAAATCTAAACCCAAATCTTTGGCATCTTTTGCAAATATGATACAAGCAAGCAATTGCACTAAACAGAAAAAGGGAATATAATTACTTCCCCCATACAGCACACAGCTTTTGCAAATACCAGAAAAAAAAAAAACAATACATTTTGCGCATTAAAATAAAGTTAAATGAATGGTAAAAATACAAAGCAGAAAGACTTTGTAATACATTTTTCCGTTAAAATAAAGATTTTGAATTTAATTTTCCTCTCTTCGTATATAAAAAATAATAAATAAAAAAAAGAAAACAAGAGGCCCATTTCTGACATTGATACCCATTGGCCATTTAGATTTGTCCTTGTGCGACTACTAAAAAAAAATGTTTCACATGTGTAAAAAACAATTGTGACCCTGAAGCTTTATTATTATTATTTAATATTTCTGAAGTGTGTGTAACTTTAGCTGCAGTTTCATGAAGCCACGTTCATAATTTTTGTTGTCATTCACCTAATATTTAAAAAAAAAACACTCTGCCATCCGTGACTTTTTTTTCTTTTCTCATTTATCCCCAAAAGAAGGTATAATCTCATCCTGAATAAACGGCTAAGACTTTGCAATGAACATTTTCTTTTCAATGAAAGGGATTGAACGTTTTAAGTATCCTTTTGAAGTTGAAATCTCGAGATTGCGCAATTTTTTTCTTTGATTTTTTTTTTTTTTAACGATGCAAGATCGATATTGGGTTTTCATGATAAAAGATATAGAAACTTTTTCATGCTCCCATTTGTATTTCCATGTTCATTGTAACACGAATATCACAATGATTGTAAAGGGCTAAGCAGTCACTATTGAAAGGACTTAGGTGCCATCATATGAAAAACACCTTATACTTGTTCTATTAGGCAGCAAGGCACCATAACTCAATTGCGTGATTGATATGATATTTCACAATCTTTTTTTTATAGAGATCTTAATATTTAATATATATCCTAAGAATACACTTTCAAAGAATGTTTCAAAACTATATGTTTATATATTTGTTGATATACCAATTATGGTATAACACAAAATTTTAGTATAATAAAAGCATAGGTTTTTTATGTACTTTTTAAAAAAATTATTATATGTGCATATAATGGTCGTAGTTTGTTTTATTAATGATGTTACTATATTATTTTTATAATGACATCTATGTTTACAAAAAAAAAATACAAAAATTTTGTTGTTTTTTTAATTTTTTTTTACAAATTTGATAATTTTTTTTTTTTTGTGTAACATGTGTTCTCAAAATATGTATTAAAACATGAGTTTTGTGCACATTCAAGACAAAAATGTTCTAATAATAAAGTTATGGGACATTTTCATTAACTATATAACAACCCAATTAAGCTACAAATTGACAACAAAATGATGGAGTCGTATGAATATAAGGAAAAATAGAATCCGAGTCTAGAGAAGCTGAATTGAAATAACCTGATGAGTTGGATGTTAGAAAACATTTAGTTCACACATTACTCATGTTTTTATACATCACAATCATAATTAATATGAAGTATTCTCATAAATCACAATAAAATTTGTAAAATATTCTTCATATTAAATTATTAAGACATACATGAAAAGTAAAAGATCTACAAAACAAAGATAAATTTATTGAAAATCTGTATAAAAGTTATGGTATTCTAATTTTTTTTTTAAATATCGCATTGATAATCATTGTTTCTATGATGAGAAAAGAGTGTATAACTAAAATTAAAACTAAAGAACTTTAATCTGAATTTTTATATAACCTAATTGTTATGAGTCCATTAATTATAACAAAATGAGATATTGAATTTTTACACATATAAATTCATACTAATAATACTAGATAATTTTGTAAGTCGACAATAAATTTATTAAATTATTTTTATTAGACTCCTAATTAAAAAGCCAACCCATATATAAATAATGATAACATGTGAGAAAAAAAACATACCAACATTAGACGGAAACTCTCAATCGAATTGACAGAAACCTATGTCTATCCACAAAATGAACTCAAAAAGACTCCAATAATTGATTTGGGTTGCTTGCATGATGTTCTCTTATTGAACAATAAAGATGGTGGTTCACACTAGTTATTAGATAGCGATAGAAAATTATTCATTCAATAAATTTAAATTCTTTCATTCTCTGATTGGGTTTTATTTTATTTTTTTAATTATTTTTTTTATAATTTGAGGAAGAGAAATTGAATTTAAAACTTTCATTTTAACCAAAGTAAAATATATTGTAAATGTTTTACCACTGAACTATAATTTCAAGAATTATTTTTAAAGATATATTTTGAACACATAATTTTGTGCTTTTTTATTAAAAATTGTTGAGAGTCATGTCATAACAGAGAAGTTATCTTGTATGGTAATAAATTACATGACGAGTTTAATTATATATAAAAAAAGAGATAGGACAATTTTCATTTTTTTTTTAAATTCCGATGAAGCTACATGGTGTGAAATGTAAACGGTAAGGTAGATCACAGATCTTTGAATGGACAAATCTTGGTTTAAATGTTATCAATTGACGTGAGATTTGAAATTTTACCCTTTTTAATAAGATTTTAAAAATGTCAAAAATAAATAAATAAAATAAGATTTTAAAAATAAATAACATTGTCCCAAGTGTTTAGCACAAAAATGATTAGTTAGCATGGTGATGTTAACACTGTTACCTTTTGAAGTTTATGCAAATTATTTTGTATAGAAAAGTTTGTATAAAGAATTTATATATCTAATTGTTGATAAGAAAAATAATTTTTTTAGGTCAATAATTTTTAAATTTATATTGTTGTGAGAATTAGTATATTAAATTTTATTTTATTGAGTTTGAAGGTTGAAATTTGAATCTTTTTTTTTGTTAACGATGGCAGGATACTTATAAAATATTAGAAATTGTAGTTAAGACATCGTCGGAGTGGGTTCCGACGAAGACTTTCAATGCTTAAATCATAAAATATTATGTTTAATGAAGTTTGAGAGAACAATAAGAGAAAGTTGAAAAGAAAAAGTTGAATGCAAAGAGCGTTTTATCCTGAATTCAATACTGAAAAAGAAGTCTTCCCATTCTGTTGTGATTTTTTCACCTATTTATAGCATTGATTTTCAAAAAGTATTTCTTGTGCTTATCTTCGCCGGTGTTGTAGTTGAATTTAGTAATTCTTACTAATTTTGGGTTATCCTAATCTTTTTGTGTGATTTGAGGGATTCTTTCCTAAAGATATTGTAATTCTTGTCTTCCTATAACTTTGTTTCCTTTATAACACTGATTTCCTCTTTAAACTTATTTTTATAATAAGCCTGATTACTTCTTTGTTCGACCTGATAGTGATCTGGCTATTCTTCTACTGTCACAGTGGTTTGACATCTTTTACCGAGCTGGTCTTCGTACTTTGTCCTTACTCATTAAGTCTTGTTTTCGTCCCCACAGAGGTACCTGGTCGGAATGTATAAGTTGTTCGACATGTGGTTGGCCTGGTACTTATACCTAGTCAGTTTCTTTATCCTGTTCCTCTTAGTCATATAGAGGTTTCTGATCCTTGTTGACTTCGTTGGGGGGTGCATTGGTAGATATGCAAATGTCTTAGACTGAACCTGGTTTAAACGATCAAACAGGTTCCTTCATTGAAAGTTTATCCTTAGGCCTGGTTCTGATATTTTCTTAGTGGCCCCTGCTATCTTGAACTTGGGCCTTTGAGGATGACCCATAAAAGACTTCTTTAAGGGGCTAAGCTTTTTGGGCCTGTAAAGGTTGTGCTTTGTGGTGATTTTCTAAGGGAACAGTGGTCCACCAGTTTCTAGTTTTGATTTATTTAAAATTAGAAGTGATTTTCTATTATGGCTGCTTAGGTCTTCGCTTTTGATACCTGCTCAGTATCTTCACTTCTGAGTGTGTTCTTGTCCTATACTATCATTATGAGCGAGCAGGTCCGAACAAGTTTTTCTAATATTTTGATCTTGATAATACTGTATTGAGCGGCTCGATTTGGTTTTATTGTCGTAGTTGCTTTTTAGAGTTTTCTCGGGCTCTTATACAGTTAATGATATCCCTTATATTCTGACCTTGTCAGGTAATAATGATAAAGGCCTTTGAAATCATCATTGATCTGTGTGAAAAGATGTTCTAAATGCGAGAACTGATGTTGACCATTGATCGTGTGGCTAAGAGTGGCTGAAATCAAAACATCATGTCTTCTCTGTTTTTTAGTGACGTTTGGGTGACTAAGATGATCTGGTCCATTGAAATTTTAAACTTCAATGGGCTATATTAAAAGCTTTGAAGAGACATGTATTTAAGGCACTGAGAACTCGAGGCATTGCACCGTTCTGTTTAAAGTGGGTCTCTTTGGCTTTTGATGATCTTATCCGTTCATTTAATTTGAATGGCTATGATTTCTTAGCTCTATTGGCTATAAAAAAAACCACATTCTATACCCATTTTCTTCTTTATTCTGCCTTTGTCTCTCGTATTTTCCTTTAACTTTCTGGTATAAGCGATCTTCTTGGTGATTATTGCTGTTGTTTTTTATAGTGTTTATCTAATTTTTGCACTTTCTTCAGGTAAGTTCTTTGTTTTCTTCTTGATCTCTTCTTATTCTTGCATTTTTAGTGTAAACTTTACTTTATATGTATATGTTTTCCTTTTTTTTTTTTTCATTTTTGGGTCATTTACGAGGCTTTTGGGTGCTTATTGCTACTTTCTTATTCTTTTTTTGGTGTGATTGTCTTTGTCTTTGCACTGTGTGTCTTCTTTAGTCTTATAATAAAAAAATCCTTATTCCAATGGTCTTTAGAAGAAGTCTAAGTTTCCTAACTATTAACATGAATGAGAAAGAATAAGAAGTAAGTCTAGAGGTTCCACTAATCAGGATGACTGGTAAGGCCAGAGGCAGCGAATGGGCATCCACCTCAGCAAGTGACGTGCCCTCCTTCTCTTTAACTGTTGTTACTGAGGCCGAACTGGTCTCCATTATTATGGAGGACCAAGGAAATAACCATGTGGATCTTGATTAGGATGCAGAGGCTGTGGAGTTTGAGCTGGATGTGAGATACCGCACGTTTAATTTGAACGAAGCCGACCTTGAGTCTATTAAGTTGACATATAACATCCTTATGTCGGTTACACTTAGGTTGCCCTCCGAAGATGACTACCCAAGCAGCCTGATATAGGGTGAGGTGGCCACCCATGTAGAGTTTTTGAGGCTAGGTCTCAAGCTTCCTATGCAACAATATTTTGCTATGATGATGGTCTGTCTAGGAGTAGCCCTCTCTTAGCTAGACCCCAATTCTTGGAGGGTTTTAGTTAGTCTGTATGTTCTTTGGGCAAGGGCAGGGCTATCCCCCTTACACTTTCAGAAGCTGTGCTATCTGTATCACTTTAGGAGCAATGCTAAAAGCTAGAGAAACTTTTATTATCTCTCTTTTCATGGCCTCCAAAATTCAATTCTTGATCGCTATCTTCTATCAAGGATTGGAAGGGGGAGTGATTTTTTACTGGGGGAGAATGGGGTCGGACAGTCCCCAAGAGGAATGGGAGAAAGTAGGTCGTCCCACAAACTTCTCTTTGAGTGTAGGTTGTCTTTTTGTTCATTTTTCCTTCTTTTGTTTCATTTTTTCTTTCTCTGTTTGTCTAACTTCCTAGTGTATTATAGTGACTTAGGCCATTTACATTGAGGTTTTCGAAGCCAGACTTGCTTGGATCATTGCAACTTTTGAGCATATTTATCATGTTCAATACTTACTTTCACGAGTCAGTCTTATTTAGTGTAACCTGGTGACTTTTATTTCGCAAGAACCTCATGTTTGCAGTAAGTCCTCTTTTTCCCTTTAAAACTTATTTCTTTTACTCTTCATTTTTTTTTTATCACTTCATATATATTATACAGTAATGTTCGAATAAGGAAGAGATGAGAAGAAGAAGAGGAAGAGGAGACGAATAAAAGGCTTTGGCTGGCCCTCTGAAGGTCGAGGTTCCCTCAACCCCGACAATATAATGAGAATGTTGTTCGGTTTCGATGGGAGGAGTCGAATCAGGGATCCCGCTTGTGGACAGGGGTTGACAGGCTAAACTAGCAGCAGGTCGAGCCTCCAAGAAGGGAGAGTGTTCAGTCCACCTGTCCAAGGGAGAGGACACGTCAATGGAAGGGACAAACTATAGCTCAATATTTTTACAAAGAACAAGGTTATCGCTCTCCCTTAAAATAAGGTAGGGGACGAGACTTACCTGTTCAGGCCTCAATACAGACGCAAACACCCATTTCTAGCCAGTTTGTAGGGGTATTTGAATTAGGGAGGCAAGATGGGCCTCTGATAAGTAAAGGCCCTCTCTTCATGTGTCTCCTTCCATGATGGTCCCTAAGAGGATGAAGAACTTGGCCTTTTTGCTTCCTATGATGCGGGAATTAGAAGATACCTAACCACAGCCTGTGTCTGTCAAGTTTCTTCTTTAAACTCTATCACTGGGTTCAATATTGTAATGGGATTTGCGCATGATGTATATTCTATTTTCTTCTACTTTTGAATTGTTTCTTCATTTTTCATTCTGACCATCTTCTTTTATCGTGCAGTCTATGTATATATTATCAAGATTCATGGTTGAGATATTAGATAAAGTGGCTCACACCTACCAAGCTAGAGAGAGCCCCTCACAGTCAAGAGCCAAGGTTATGTGGACCAGGAGGGTGGCTGCCCAAGAATGGGAGAAGACAGATGAGATAATGCCCATGTGGAGAACTTAGAGACTTGCCGTGCCGAAGCAGGGAGCAGGATCTTGGAATTAGAGCATCAGAAGAGGTTGATT
Source organism: Ailanthus altissimus (assembly GCA_946807835.1). Classification (NCBI taxonomy): domain Eukaryota; kingdom Viridiplantae; phylum Streptophyta; class Magnoliopsida; order Sapindales; family Simaroubaceae; genus Ailanthus; species Ailanthus altissimus. Next base: position 13,186,495 of record OX327699.1, on the reverse strand, counting down.
GAACAAATAATAGCTAGCTCCTTGGTAGTAGTAGAAAGCCATGCCACTGAGCTGAAAAATTAAAATTACGAGCTTAAGAGGCATTTTGAAGCAGCCCAAATGGAGGGAGAGCTAGTGGAGCAAACCAAGAACAATCTTGGGGCATAATTAGAAGATCATGGGAGTTTCTAGTCTACTGGTTACGATGAAGGTTTCTGCCAAGGGATAGTAGAAGGCTTCCAAAGGTCAATTGCCCTATTTGAGGAGAACTATCCTAAAATTGACCTCCAGTGGATGTGGAACCTAGCCACTGGGAAGGTCATTCCATGAAAGGGAGACCTTTAAGTCTCAGGATGTTGCTGAGGTGGCCGAGCCTGCTGCTGATGATGCCGCTCCTGCCAGAGCCATGTTGCCCTGCCGATGCTACCTCTCCTACTGCTGCCAGGGCTAATGCTGCCCCTGCTACCTCTACTGCTAACACGCCTAGCAGTATAAGTCGATGTCTTTTTTGTACTTTTCTTTTATTTTCCTTTTAATATTTTATAATTTCTTCTATTAATGAATACAAGCTACTTTGTTTTTCTCATCTTTTTGTTAAAATATTTTTGAGAACCTATTATTTTATAGTTGCCTTGGTGATCATTGATGTAGACCTGTTCTTTCATAATAATTTATAATATAGGGTAATATCCTGTTTAGTATAAAAATGTAATGTAGGCGAGATGCCTGTAATAACATCCAACACTTAAGAGAAAATTGTATTAGTCAATATTAAATAATAATCTTTTTATGCCAAGTTGATTTATCAAATTCAAGCAGAGCAGGATGATTCATAAACCATGACAAAATCGAAATGTGAGTTAATGAACTTTAACAAGCATTAGCATAAAATTGTACTAATAAGATTATCATTGAGTTGACCAGCAGATATCATTTTTTAAATTTTGGTTGTTTTCTAAGATTGTTATAGGTACTTGGTCGGTTTTTAATGACCAGATTCTTTTTGGATACTGTACGTTCATAGGGTACACCTCATAGAGCCTTACCCTATACGGTGGTCTATGGGTAACCTCATATGAGTGCTACCCCCCTGTGATGTGTGTCTTCAATGTCTTCAAAGTTGTATATTTGTATGGTACACCTCATATAACCTTACCCAGTCTGATGGTCTGTGGGTAATCTCTTAAGTGTCGTCCTGTTACAAACTATATGTTTTACGTTTATAGGGTACACCTCACTGAGCCTTACCTGGTCTGATAGTCTGTGGGTAATCTCGTGAGTGCCTCCCCCTATGGGTCTTCAATATTTTTAAAGCTGTATATTCATAGGATACTCCTCATAGAGTCTTACGCGGTCCGATGGTCTGTGGGTAATCTTATGAGTGCTGCCCCCCCTACGAACTATACGTTGCACATCCATAGGGTACACCTCACTGAAACTTATCCGGTCTAATGATTTGTGGGTAATCTCGTGAGTGCCGCCTCCTCTGGGTCTTCAAAGCTGTATATTTGTAGGGTACAACTCATAGAGCCTTACTCAATCTGGCAATTTGTGAGTAATCTCATAAGTGTCGCCCCCTTACAAACTATACATTGTACATCTATAAGGTACACCTCATTGAGCCTTATCTAGTCTGGTGGTATGTGGGTAATCTCGTGAGTGCCACCCTTCTATGGGTTTTCAATGTCTTCAAAGTAGTATATTCGTAGGGTATACCTCACAAAGCCTTACCAAGTCTGGTGGTCTATATGTAATCTCATTAGTGTAGCACCCTATGAACTATACACTTTACGTTTATAGGGTACACCTCACTGAGCCTTACCTGGTCCGGTAGTCTGTAGGTAATCTGTGCCGCCCCCTATCTTATGAGACTGTGATTCCTAATCACACATTTGTTTTGTGCAAACACAATTAACCCCCACCAGTAGGGCTCTTATTGTATTTACTAACACAAACAAATGGCCTACAATTTTATATTGCATTTACAACAATTATAAATATAAAAAAATAAATTATTTATTTTTATATTCTTTTTTAAAAATAAATATTTTATTTTTAAACTCTTTAAAAATAAATATTTGGAGTAACTGGCGTAATTAAGGCTTTCTTATGTTCCAAGAACTGCGACATTGATGGTCTAACCTCCGGTGTCGCGAAACGGACCTAAATACACTGCAGTATTAGGGTCTCTACTCTAGTGCCGTAGCACTCAGCCTACAGCACTGCAGCATCCCTTTCAGCTACGTTCCGATTATGAATTTTTTTAACACTTGAAACACATAATCAATAGCACTGAAAAATCAATTATGCCATTAACACTCCAAATCTAAGCACATAACACAGTGCTTTTATACCATTTATTGTAAGGTGTTGTGTACATGTGCGTCGTGCTATAGGTGAATGTGTGTATTTTAAATAATTTAATAATATTATATCATATATGCAACACAGCAAAATTAATACATATTAAAATATTTTCATTACATTAAACGTATTTTGAATAATTTTAGTTGGAGACGTGGTGGACTTCCACAAGTTAAAATAGTAACTTTCTTTTTCAGAATATTTGAAACAACTCTTTGTTTTTATTATTTTTGTCTCTCGGACCTGAGTTTCAAAGTTAACACTTAAAAACTTTTGTAAAATGAAAGTAATTTTCTTCATACTCTTCTCTCAGCTATGCATCAAATATATATAGGCAACAATTGCCTATCTATTAACCAATGAAAAGGAAAATAATTTGACAAATGGCCAAGCGTGACAAGACTTTCAAATTTGCATACTCACACATTCAATTTGGTGGCAATTTAAATAAGCAATTAGTGGCTTTGCAACATAAATCGTAACCACCACTTATTACTAGTAAATTTAATTAAATTAAATTTGATTCATTTCTAATTGCTTGCAACAACTTTGCAATACCTTTATTCTACTAAATAAAAACGTGATAAATGGTTAAATTATAATAAATCAAATGAATAAATTCATTTAATAATTTATATATATTGCAATTGAAAATATAAAGAAATAATAATATTTTTATTTTATTTTTTAACAACTTTATCTATTAATGCTCAAATTAGTACTCATACAAATTATTAGCACAATTTAAGACATACATTAGGTAGATAAAAGTGTCAAGTCTCACTTGACACAATTTTAGATTTAACACTTAAACCTTAACTACTCTCCGAAAAACCTTGAAACAAATAAATGGCCGATTAATTTAATTTAAATAAAATAATAATTGTTTCATTTAAATAGTAACTATATCCACTAATGCCCAATTTAGTACCCATACTAATTATTGGCACAATTTAAGGCATACACTTTTATCAAATTTCACTTGGCACAATTTTAGGCTTAACACTTAAAATTTAGCTACTCATCGAGATGCCCTGAAATAAACACATATTTTTCAAAAACTTCTCGGATGGAACAATTCGATTCGGTGCGCTACCCACGTACTCAACGAGTACATTTCATATAGTGAGACTCTCTAAGTTCACACTCATTTTCATAAGTCTATAACCGATGCCCCACACACACGTTGTAGATAATACAAAACAATGCGTTGAATAACACAAATTGAGGTTAATCCATATTCGTATAATTCTTCTATCATTAATATCCTGAAAGAGTGGAGACGTAGATCAACACTATTAAGTCTCATATTGCTCAACCATAAATATATCTCTTCGATTTTTATTTCGATAGACAATATCCACAACTCATTTGCGATATTGTTTATACCATGAAATGTCTCTAACATGTGTGGAACTAAAGTATGGTGGATCACTCATAAGCCTACCGTGGTGCTTAAGACAAGAGACCACGAATACTATTCAACTAGATAAGACCCTCCATTGACGATTTTATAAGATATCTATTGAAGGTCTTTATTGAGTTTTATTTCGTATCTAGTTCTTACTGAATACCTGTATATCTAAACTCATGGTTTACAAAAATTAACCATCTGGACAATCCATATATAGATATACACTAATATGTATTAATCGGTTCCACTCGATAGACCCTGCATCAGCGAAAATAGATCAAGAACTTATAATTCAAGAATATACTTACACAATGACATTTCTTAGCAATGTTTGTAATTTTTTACAACTATGTCATTGTTAGTATATTCCTAGGTCTTTATTCCATTTCATACAAGATTCTAACTCTTTAAACCTAATATTACAAGCATCTTACCTAAAAAAATAATTAGCAATTTAAGAAAATATTTATTTATTGCATAAAGTATGAAATTACAATATAGGGTTGCTAAATCGCTTGCAGACCATGTTGGGGCTTAAACATATATTGCTTTTGAGAACCCATTTTGGGTGCATGCTTTGCTTTCTTTTTATTCTTCCCTTTAGACTTTTTTGAAGTCTTCGGAGTAAAAGATGAAGCACCCTCAACATAGAGGGTCGTGCCTTCTTTGTTCATGTTCTCTTGAGCAGTTTTCAGCATGTTATGCAAATCAACATAAGTATGAGATAATCCTTGTATATTGAAGTTAATAATGAATTGTGTAAATGACCCTGGAAGTGATTGAAGAATCAAACTTTTCCCTAATGTATTGCTCAGTAAGATATCCATGGTTTTCGACCTCTCAATATGATGTTTGACTTCGAGGATATAAGATTCATTGGACTGCCTTTAGGTAGTCTAGCTGGAAAAAGAGATTTGGCAACCCTATGTATTTCAACTTGAGGGCGGTCGCCAAATAACTCTTTCTGTTTGAGCATTATGCTCCCAACACTGTCCATGTGGACATACTCCCTTTGAAACTCCATAGACATTGAGCCGATGATTGTACGATTTGACTTTCAAATCATCATCCAACCATTTTTTATATGTCTCATTTTCTTCCGAAAAAGCATCATCAGAAATAGCTCGGGGCAGGCGCTGATCAATTACATAGCCAAACTTCTTAGAATCCAGAATTATTCTAAGATTCATAAGCCAATCAGTATAATTTTTTGCACCTTTGAGTTGGTGCGCATTAAGAATGCGAACTAATGGGTTTCTTGAAGCCAATTGATCTTGACAAGGCAAAAGAAAAAAGATGTTAGCAGAATATTTCAATCGCTAATAAATAACATTTTAGATTATGGGTATAACAGTTATATATTTTTAATCAAAAAAATGCTCTCCCACTGTTTTACATAATCCCTTTAATCTCTCAAACGAAAAAATGATGGTTCAAGATTATTTAAACTATACAGTGAGAAGTGAACTATATTGGCATTTTTCTCCAGCCGCACACTTTAGCGATCTAGGCATTTGTAAACTCAAAAGGTAAACAACTCTTATCAATTACATTTCATGCAACTCTTACTACTGATCCTAAATACATCTTATCTGCACACTTTAGCGATCTAGGATAAATGTATTCCAGATTTACTTATCAATCATCAAATATATGTTATCAATATTACCTGCACACTTTAGCGATCTAGGGTAATACTTTGGCATATTTGCCTCATCTCTTGTTTTACTGGCATAACCCAAGTCACATCAATCAATCCCTCACACTTTAGCAATTTTGAAAAAAATTCGAAGTGACCCGTCTAACACAATATTGATAAGACGGATCATAATATAATATTATCTCATAATACAATATTATTTAATCTGATTTAGAAAGATTTATTAAACACATCCTTATCTCGTGAAAATGATTAATTTAGATCATTCATTTAAATTTTAAGCAAACACAACTAACCCCCACCAATAAAGCTCTCATTGTGATTATCCGTGTATATAAATGATCAAATTACGTTATGTAAATTATAGAAGCATAATACAATAACAAAATAAGTCAAAAATATGATAAATTTTTTAAAAAAATTAGTAACAGTGTTAGATGCCGAGGCGCTAGAAAACGAACACCGCAGCGTCCATGAATAATAGGCTGAGCGCTGCGGTGCCCAGCACCTATCGCTACGGCGCTCAAGTCAGTATGTGGGTGCCGCGACGCTCATAGGCTAGCGTTGCGGCGCTGGACACTGTCACTGCACTCGATGACCTAAAAAAATTTTTTTTTAAGTTTTGGCACCCAATTTTTTCATGTTTATCAAGTCCAAATATCATATAATCAATTTCAAACATCAACATGTTCAAGAAATCAAGAAATAAAATCATGTTTAATTTTAAACATCACCATGTTCCAAATCAAACATCATCATATTATTCAATAATACAACATCAACATGTCAAATATTCAACGACATCAATCATCATACATCAAATTAACAAGCTCTGATACTATTTTGTTAGTGGGTGTGTGAAGCTAGAATAGCAGTCACAAATTTTTAGCAACAAAATATTTTGACTCTTAAAACATTTTGATCTATTAGTATTTGTTACTTATGAGAGATGAGAGGTATAGAATGTATTTGGTTGTTTTTTGTTCCTACACCACCCTTTACAAGAATACTTAGAAAAGGACTTAGCCAAAAAATTTCTCTATTCTCTACCTCTCCACATTTTCCCGTATCATGCATCTAATGAATGAATTCCATTCACTCAATTTTTGTTTCAATTTTCGAATGCATTTTATGGCTTACCATTAAACATTATTGGTCATTTCATTGCATTATCTTATCAAATATATTTTATTAATGGCTACTAAATATTTTTTTTACCTAATGTTGAAATATCTTTAATTATTTTAAGTAATTAATAGCCAACATCAATGCCTATCATTAGGTAAATGATATCATTGTCATTATTGATATTTATTCCTTTGTAATAATAATAAAAAATAAATTTTGCATTAATTATTTAAAAAAATATTTTTGAATAATTACTTTTATCTCGTTATTTTGACCAGTAGGTAAATCGGTAATTTTAAGGTAAAAATAATTTATGCACAATATTATTCCATATGTTAACTCCTATTGGTTAACAACTCTTGTCAATCAATTATGTGATGTACTTAACATTTAAGTATTGACAAATACATATCATAAGGAACCCTTGAAATATATTTTTGGTTTGCTAAAATTTCTTAGATCGAACTATTTAATCTAATATGTTGCCCTGGTGCACAACGAGTACACTTTATATTGTAAGACTCTTTAGGTCCGTGTCCGGTTTGTCATATGAAACTTGTTCATATATCCATGAACAATGTCCTATACATATGTTACGGATATTACAAAACGGTATGTTAGACTATACAAGTTGAGATTATTATATATTCGTATAATATCTCCATCATAGATATCCTAGAAGAGCGGAGATATAGATCAACACCATTAAGTCTCCATATGCTCGACTATAAATTTATCTCTAGATTTGTATTTCAACAAATAATATCCGCAAACACTTTTGTGATATTATTTATCCCTAGGATAAAACTCTTTTTCCCAAGTATAACTGCATATGGCCATAAAACTTTCTGAAACACAATCTTAGAATATTATGATATATTACTCATCCAAATGAGCTGATGAATCCCATCTCTATGGGCTTCATAAGTATCGAACCATACCCAGCGACACCCAATGGTCAAACCATGAAAAGTTTTTGACATGTGTGGAACCAAAGTATAGTGGATCACTCACAAACTCACCATGACGCTCAGGTCAAAGGACCACGAATATTACTCAACTTGAGAATACCCTTTATTGACGCCTATATGAGATGTCTATTAGAGGTCTTCGTGAGTCTGTTCAGTACTCAGTCCTAATGGAATACTTGTATCTCTATATGAGTTTCCATTAAACTCATAGTCTGCTAAGATTAACCATCTGGACCATCCAGATATAGATATACAACGATCTATATATAACAAGGTCTTCACTAACAGGCATGCATTAGCGAAGATAGCTCAGGAATATAATGCTTGAGAATATACTTACATAACGACATTTTCTAACACCATTTACAACTCTTTGCAACTATATTATTACTAATATATTCTCAGATTTTTGTCTCATTTCAGACAAGTCTCTAACTCTTTAGATTTCACTAACTCTTAACATTTATAACTCTTAGCGTTGTTAATTCTTAACACTGATCTAATCTCTTTTAGACTATATCTGAACTTTTTTAGATCATACAATGTCTAAAACGTTACAAACATCTTACCATGTATAAAATATAATTAACGATTTAATAAAATGATAATAGTATAAATATAAAAGCATATATCATACATAAAAGGGGTGGCACGTAAGCACAAATTTCAACAGTAAGTATTGCATAAAGGATAAGAATTTAAGAATAGTATTTATTTAGTAGCTCGTCATTCCACGGTTTTCTCACAACCTGTTCATTCGTTCCTTCAAGCTTATAGGCTCTTCTGGTGTATTTGATGACCTTATGCAAGCCTTTCCAGGTCAGTCCGAGGACTCCATCTGCCAGGTTCTTCATATACAGTACAATATTTCTTAACACTAGGTCATTTTCCTAAATTCTCTTGCCTTGACTCTTTTGCTATAGTATTTGGTAACCTGGTGTCTTCTTCCCTTAAGTCGATAGTGGAAATACAAAAAAAAAAAAAACCTTTACAAACACTATATAATAGCTTTTGACCATTTTTTGATCTTCCAACGCTACCTCTATACCTTCTCCAGTTGAGAACTTGAGTTTCAAATAATTTATGGACAGCCAAGTTCATATTTCCCATAAAGGGTCGTCTGATGAGGACTCTGTATGAGAAAGGCTAGTTGACCACAACAAACTTAGTCATCATCATTTTCTCATACGGTTTCTTCCCTATAGTTAGAGGAAGGGACACTACCCCAATCGACACTACACAACTTTTTTTGAACCTTTGAAGTGGTGTTTGTGTCTTTTTTATGTGCAGGCTCTTTATTTTCAACTCGTTTAGAGTCTTTTTGAAAATAATATCGACCGAGCTGCCGAGTTAATAAATATTCAATTTATTTTTTTCGCCAGCTACCCGCACTTTTATCATAAGTGCATCATTATGGGGATAACTAACTCCTTGTGCATCTTCCTCGATAAACATTATTGGCACTTTCTGTTGCAATCTTAGTTTCTTAGCCAGAAGAATGTTGTACATAATTTGATGCGCTACCATTGAATACTACTTAGAGTAGTTCTTCCTCTACCTGTTGGAATCTGGCTATTCTTCTGTTGTCACAGTAGTTTGGCATCTCCTACTGAATTGGTCTCCGTACTTCATCCTCGCTCGTTTAGTTTTGTTTTCGTCCCCATAGGAGTACCTGATCGGAATGTATAAGTTGTTCGCCATGTGGTTGGCTTGGTACTCATATCGAGCTGGTTTTTTTTATCCTATTCCTCTTAATTATGTAAGATTTTTCAATCCTAGTCGGCTCAATTAAAAGGGTGCAAGGGTGATATGCAAGTGTCTTTGACTGAACTTGGTTTAAGCGACCGAGTAGGTTCCTTCATTAGAAGTCAATCCTTAAACTTGGTTCTGATATCTTTCTAGTGACCCTTATTGTTTTGGACTTGGGCCTTCGAAGTTAGCCCACGAAGTACTTTTTTGGTGAGCTAAGCTTTTTGAACTTGTAAGGGTTAGTTTTGTAGTGATTTTTTTGGGGGGAACACTAATATTACTCTTTTAATTTTTTTTATAAAAAAAGTGATATAAATGACTAAAACAGTTGTTTTTTTAAAAAAAATTATATTTTATTTTTAAACTTTTTAATACATAATTTAGAAAATTACAATTGTTGTTTTAGATAACTTTTCCTATTTTGGACAATAATTTTTATGAAATATTTATGATGAAATTTAAAATTAGTAGAAGATTATGATGTATATACACCATATCACTTAAAATTATCATTATTTGCAAGTGTGATTATGGTTCAATAATAAAGAGATTATAATGTACCTCCTTTTAATTTTACGAGAAAATTTGAATTTTGACGAAGTTAGTACCCAAAATAAATTGTCAATATTTTAGCACAAGGATATACATGAATTAAGTCAAAATGGTATCTGATTCCTTTGGTAAGTTAGATAACCATTTAAAGTAATAGGTAATAAAAGGGGACAAATCTCTTTCTTGCATTTCTCAATTAACCAAATCCATCAAAAAAGGCAAAATCTAAACCCAACTCTTTGGCATCTTTTGCAAATATGATACAAGCAAGCAATTGCACTAAACAGAAAAAGGGGATATAATTACTTCCCCCATAGAGCACACAGCTTTTGTAAATATAAAAAAAAAACATTTTGCTCATTAAAATAAAGTTAAATGATAAATGCAATTGGTAAAAAAAAAACAAAGCAGTTTTTATTTAAACGATGATTAAGAATTTGTAATACATTATTCCGCTAAAATAAAGATTTTGAATTTAATTTTCCTCTCTTCTTATAAAAAAATAATAATAAAAGAAAAGAAAACAAGAGGCCCCTTATCTGACATTGATACCCATTTGGCCATTTAGATTTGTTCTTGTGCGACTACTAAAAAAAATGTTTCACATGTGTAAAAACTATTTTTGTGGCGGTGAGGCTTCATTATTATTATTATTATTTAATGTTTCTGGAGTGTCTTCATGAAGCCACGTTCATAATTTTTGTTGTCATTCACCTAATATTTCTAAAAAAAAACACTCTGCCATCCGTGACTTTTTTTTCTTTTCTCATTTATCCCCAAAAGAAGGTATAATCTCATCCTGAATAAACGGCTAAGACTTTGCAATGAACATTTTCTTTTCAATGAAAGGGATTGAACGTTTTAAGTATCCTTTTGAAGTTGAAATCTCGAGATTGCGCAATTTTTTTCTTTGATTTTTTTTTTTTTAACGATGCAAGATCGATATTGGGTTTTCATGATAAAAGATATAGAAACTTTTTCATGCTCCCATTTGTATTTCCATGTTCATTGTAACACGAATATCACAATGATTGTAAAGGGCTAAGCCGTCACTATTGAAAGGACTTAGGTGCCATCATATGAAAAACACCTTATACTTGTTCTATTAGGCAGCAAGGCACCATAACTCAATTGTGTGATTGATATGATATTTCACAATCTTTTTTTATAGAGATCTTAATATTTAATATATACCCTAAGAATACACTTTCAAAGAATGTTTCAAAACTATATGTTTATATATTTGTTGATATACCAATTATGGTATGACCCAAAATTTTAGTATAATAAAAGCATAGGTTTTTTATGTACTTTTTAAAAAAATTATTATATGTGCATATAATGGTCGTAGTTTGTTTTGTTAATGATGTTACTATATTATTTTTATAATGACATCTATGTTTACAAAAAAAAAATACAAAAATTTTGTTGTTTGTTTAAATTTTTTTTACAAATTTGATAAATTGTTTTTTTTTTTTTTGTGTAACATGTGTTCTCAAAATATGTATTAAAACATGAGTTTTGTGCACATTCAAGACAAAAATGTTCTAATAATAAAGTTATGGGACATTTTCATTAACTATATAACAACCCAATTAAGCTACAAATTGACAGCAAAATGATGGAGTCGTATATTCATAAGGAAAAATAGAATCCGAGTCTAGAGAAGCTGAATTGAAATAACCTGATTGAGTTGGATGTTAGAAAAACTTTAGTTCACACATTACTCATGTTTTTATACATCACAATCATAATTAATATGAAGTATTCTCATAAATTACAATAAAATTTGTAGAATATTCTTCGTATTAAATTATTAAGACATATATAATGAAAAATAAAAGATCTACAAAACAAAGATAAATTTATTGAAAATCTGTATGAAAATTATGATATTCTAATTTTTTTTTAAATATCGCATTGATAATCATTGTTTTTATGATGAGAAAAGAGTGTATGACTAAAATTGAAACTAAAGAACTTTAATCTTATATTTTATATAACTAAATTGTTATGAATCCATCAATTATAACAAAATGAGATATTGAGTTTATATATATATATATATAAGTTCATATTAATAATATTTGATAATTTTGTAAGTCGACAATAAATTTATTAGATCATTTTTATTAGACTCTATTTAAAAAGCCAACTCATATATAAATAATGATAACATGTGAGAAAAAAAAAAATTACCAACATTAGACGGAAACTCTCAATCGAATTGACCGAAACCTATGTCTATCCACAAAATGAACTCAAAAATTAAGACTCCAATAATTGATTTGGGTTGCTTGCATGCTAGATGTTCTTATTGAACAATAAAGATGGTGGTTCACACTAGTTATTAGATAGCTGTAGATAATTATTCATTTAATAAATTCAAATTCTTTCATTCTCTAATATGGGTTTTATTTTATTTTATCATTTTTTTAATGATTCGAGGAAGAGAAATTGAATTTAAGACTTTCATTTTAATGAAAGTAAAATATATTGTAAATGTTTTATCACTGAACTATAATTTCAAGTACTATTTTTAAAGATATATTTTGAACACATAATTTTGTGCTTTTTTATTAAAAATTGTTGAGAGTTCATGTTATAACAGAGAAGTTATCTTATATGGTAATAAATTACATGATGAGTTTAATTAAAAAAAAAAAGATAGGGCTATTTTTCATTGTTATTTTTTTATAATTCTAATGAAGCTACACAGTATGAAATGTAAACGGTAAGGTGGATCACAGATCTTTGAGTGGAGAAATCTTGGTTTAGATGTTATCAATTGTAAGGGGAAAAAAAAAAGACAAACATGAATTGACGTTAGATTTGAAAATTTATCCATTTTAATAAGATTTTAAAAATGTCAAAAAAAAATATAAGATTTTAAAAATAAATAACATTGTCTAAACAAGCACAAAAATGATATAGTTAGCATAGTGATGTTAACACTGTCACCTTTTGAGGTTTATGCAAATTATTTTTTATAGAAAAGTTTGTATAAAGATTTTATATGTCTAATATTACTTTTTTAAAAATTTAAAAAAAGTGGTGTAAATGATCAAAACAATTTTAGTTTTTAATAATAAAAAAAGAGAGAACAAATATGTTATTTTTAAATTTTTTAATGCATAATCTAGAAAATTACTATTGTTTTTTTAATAGTAACTTTTCCTATTTTGGACAATAATTTTTTTAAAATATTTATGACGAAATTTAGAATTAGTAGAAGATTATGATATATATACATCATATCACTTAAAATTATCACTATTTGCAATTGTGATTATGATTCAATAATAAAGAGTTTATAATGTACCTCCTTTTAATTTTACGAGAAAATTTGAATTTTGACAAAGTTAGTACCAAAAATAAATTGTCAATATTTTAGTTGAATTAAGTCAAAATGGTATCTGATTCCTTTGGTAAGTTAGATAACCATTTAAAGTAAAAGGTAATAAAAGAATACAAATCTCTTTCTTGCATTTCTCAATTAACCAAATCCATCAAAAAAGGCAAAATCTAAACCCAAATCTTTGGCATCTTTTGCAAATATGATACAAGCAAGCAATTGCACTAAACAGAAAAAGGGAATATAATTACTTCCCCCATACAGCACACAGCTTTTGCAAATACCAGAAAAAAAAAAACAATACATTTTGCACATTAAAATAAAGTTAAATGAATGGTAAAAATACAAAGCAGAAAGACTTTGTAATACATTTTTCCGTTAAAATAAAGATTTTGAATTTAATTTTCCTGTCTTCGTATATAAAAAAAAGAAAAGAAAACAAGAGGCCCATTTCTGACATTGATACCCATTGGCCATTTAGATTTGTCCTTGTGCGACTACTAAAAAAAATATTTCACGTGTAAAAAAAATTGTGACGGTGAGGCTTTATTAATATTTATGGAGTGTCCGCAACTTTAGCTGCAGTTTCATTAAGGCGCGTTCATAATTTTTGTTGTCATTCACCTAATATGAAAAGTACATGTATCTATAAAAAAAAATTAATATGTTTGTTAGTATATACATGAAAATGGATTAAATTGAACCGATCTGATGTTATTAGTTGCTCCTGCAAGTTTTATATAATTTAATTGGAAAAATAATAGGCTAATAATAACTGATTATGTTGACAAATAATAAAAAAATGAGACATTCTGTTATTCTGAAATTTTATAATATATATAAAATAAACTTGTGCTTGACTTGACTTGACTGTAGAGGAAAGGCATAATTGTTACGCAATAGTGAAGAAAACGGTGCCGTCTTGATGATTCAACTGCCATACTGAGACTGCAAATTTTTATGTTTCTGGATTCACGTTCAAAATGGCATGCGAGTCAAAAGCCTTGAAGTCACCCATTTGGTTTCGGCCTTGCAGGTGGATATCACAAGATTGAAAAACTTTGCCGAATATGTGTGTTTATTGGATCGCAATTTACGTGGCCAATATTCGTTTTGGCTTCAAATTTTTGACAAGTATAAATTGCATAATTATCATGAGCGACATTTTACGCCAAATTAAAAAAAAATAATTGCAAAAAGAAAATGACGATGAAGGTGGCTTTCATTTATTTTTTTCGGTTTAATAAAAAAAAACTCGAATGGAGATTACTTAGAGAAGAGGATAAGGAAAAAGGAGATACGTAGATCATAATTTTAAATAATAATAATAATAATAATCACGTTATCCAGACTTCTATATATTTATATTTTTACTATATATAAATATATATATATATTTAAAATGATTTGTCTAGATATTTCCTTTCGGTCCTGTAGTTTAAAACACGTTGGTCCACTGGTCGTTCAAATCTCGCATCACATTTGGCTATGAACTTTCATTTATGCTTTCCATGTCATTTTTCTTTACATGAAATCATTCTGTTTTTTTTTTTTTTCAAAATTTTGCTTTGGATACAACCTTATTTTATGAGTACAAACTTGTAATAATTTATAATTAGATAACTAAACATCACTATATTATAAAGTGTGAATATGTAAATTTGTTGTTGAATTCAGAATAATCATAAATTCAATAGATTTTATTTCATTATTTTGCGACAATAATAAAGCTATAGCACAAACAAAAGAGTTAAGAACATACCAAAAATTTAAACATACAAAAAAAAAATCACATAATTAAAATAATTTTAATTAGGGGAGATGTAATAATTTGTAAAGTAAAGTCTATAAATAATATTGTGAACTTACTAACTAAGGTCTCAACTCTAAAGATGTTTGAGAAACACGTGGAGTCTATGGGTATTAGATACCAGTATAAATGACACTATAGCAAGTGAGAGTTTGTCAGGGTATGTGCTTACATATCATCTTTATTTGTATGAATATTTATTTGATAATATTTATACAATGTATTTTATTAAATCGCTAATACTCTTTATTAAGTGGTAATGATGCTTGTCACATTACGGACACTGTATGATTTGAAAATGTTTAGATCTGGTCTAAAGAAGTTTAGACTGGTGCTAAGGGTTAGCAAAGCTGAGGGTTATAAATGTTAACAGTTAGCAATGTTAAGAGTTAACAAGTTATAAGAGTCAGTGGAATTTAAGGAGTTAGAACCTTATCTATAAAGGGACAACAACCTGAGAGTACACTAGTAATGACATAGTTGTAAAGAATTGCAATCGAAGTTAGGAAATGTCATTATGCAAGTGTGTTATCAATCACGGTGTTCTTGATCTATTTTCACAAATGAAGATCTATTGGTGAATCCTTTTCATATAGATCAGTGTATGCATATATCTGTATGGTACATACTATTGTTCTTAACTGACCATGAGCTTAGAGCTCGTATAGGTATATGCATATTCAGTTATGACTGACTAGACAGACTCACGAGGACCCCAATAGATTTTCTATGAAACTGTTAATGGTAGATCCTCTCAAGTTGAGTTGTATATGTGGCCCTTTAAACAGTGTCACGGTGGAATTGTTGGTGATCCACCACACTTTGGTTCCACGAATGTTGGAGACTTTTTATGGTCTGACCTCTACGTGTGGCTAGGTGTGGTCCAATGCTTATAGAGTCCGGTGTGCGTTGATACGGAATCCGTTAGCTCACATAGGTGAGTTGTATATCCAATGCTTTGAGAGTGTGTCTCGGAAAGTCTTACGGCCGTGAGCAATAAACTCAGGAAAGGAGTTTCCCACAGGGTTGAGCAGTATAACAAATGTGTTTGTTTATATCGTTCATCAAGATACGAATCTAAAGACAAGATTTGATGAGCATATGGGGATTTGACGATATTGGTCTATGTCTCCGTTCATCCATGGGTATGAGTGATGGAAAGGATTATACATATATGTTATGACTTCAACTTGTATGGTCTTACACACTAATTTGTGATATCTATGACATGTGCGTGAGGCATCGATCATGGACTGATGGAATAGTTCTATCTGAAGAATCGAGCGTAGACCTAGGGAATTTCACAATATGAAGTGTATTCATTGTGCATTAGGGTAGCTTGAATAATTCAATCTTGTAAAATCCAACAAACTGATTATTTGTTTCAGGAGCCATCGGGATGTGTGCGTATCAATACATAAGTGTTAAGTATAATTAATTAGATAACAATTGTTAATGATCAATTAAATGATGACACGTGACGCATAATGAGTCATCAGTTAAGTTAACTCTAGTGTAGGTATGGTGGGATCCATATTAAGTTAAATGAGGATATTTTAATAATTTTACATATATGATTATTTAATAGTTAAATAATTATGATATTTTAATATTATAATATATTAAATAATATAAATAACTCAACCATAATTAAAAATTAATTAAAGTTGAGTTCATAATTATTATATTATATTAAAATATAAATATAAATATATTGGATATTTTATTAAACTTGGTTGCTAAGTTTAGTTAACCCAATTATGATTAAAAATTAATTATAATTAAATTAATATATATTATTTTTAAGAATATTTTATTAAAAAATATCTAACCTTATCATAATTAAATATTAATCATGATTAGGTTAAATAAATAATACATATATATGTGAATTAAAACAAAATATAGAGATTCTCGCTTTTGTTTTTTGCTAGCCATCGAAGAGAGAAAAGTGTTTCTTTTAACAACTGTTCATATTCTTCTCAAGTTGGTTTTAGCATTGAAGCAAGCTTTTGTTCTTGATTAGAAGTTGATCAAAGAGTGAACAAAAGCTTTGGTTCAAAAGTTGAATATTTGATTAAAGAGTAAATCAAAGAGATTTAAGTGTTAAATCGAGTTGGATTCAAGTTATTGTCTAATTGATTAATCCCACCGTAGTTGATCACTAAAACTGCCTTTGAGCAACACTTCGGGTGGATTTCTAAAATTTTAATCCAAAAGGCTTTAGATGTGAATTTCTCAATTTATATTTAATTTGATTAAATGCTTTAATATGTGTTCATAATATGTTTAAATGACTTCTGCGGTGTATTTAATGCGTATATGTATGTATGTGATGCGTATATGTATGTATATAATGCGTATATATCTTTGTATCAACACGAAACCACATCTGTATACCCTATTTTAATCGACACGAACAATAATATTATGAAGACTAGATCCTTTCTTCTTCAAAACCCTCTGCATAATTTCAAATCATCATTCACCATCATCATTTCTTGCACTTTTTTTTAATTCTTTTATTTTGTCAAGTTGTTGTTGACTTAAGAATCAGAGTGCATTCGTTGAAAAACCCTCAAACGCTGCCTCACTTTTATTTTTTGTTACAAGATTTTCATTAGGCTTAGCCTTTTGGAGTGGATCAGCCTAGTCTAGTTAGCAATTTTGTTGGAGATCTTAGAGTATTGATGGATGTTTCACAAAATGTATAGTAAGCCAAGACATATAAGAGTACATTGTACTTAAAAATAGATTTTCACCCCCTCTAAGATATTATTTTGGTGCAATAAGGTAGTATGGCGGTTTAACGCTAGCATTTAATAACTTTTGGTTATGTATGAATGCACTCTTATGAAACAGAACTCTAAAATAACTCTTTGATATTATGTCTACACTTTGTGCATCATTGTACTCTCTCTTGCACAATTGTGATCTCTTGTGCACTATTTACACCATTGTACTCTCTTGTGCGCTCTCATGCACAATATATGCATTTTTTTTTGCATACATTTTTTGGTATTAGCACATATTTATAAGCAATAAGTACCATTTCATTTGAGACATAACTCTCCACATGCACCTGTTGAATTATGACCGTAAGATCAAATTTAAATTTGATAAATGGTTCTAAACAAACCACAAACATTTTCAAATCAATAAGTGTCTCTAATAGTTATATTATTTCATATTTATTATGAAGGAATGCAAACTCATGAATGGTTGCATATATAAATGAAATGTCACAACTTTTTATATTTCTATATTTTAAAATCAATATAAAATATCCAACAAGTTCTTCTTTAAACCTAGTTAAGCTTTAAAAAAAAAAAATTCAACTAGTTAATTTAAAGATAGACGAAATTTTCGCATCAATAAATGAAAAAAATGGGTCACAAAAATACATTTAATCATATTTTTATTATTTTTATTTTAAAAATATAAATTCTTAATGATAATTTTTAATTAGGTATATCAGACATTAATTTATATCATTAATATAAATATTTAATTTTCATTAGATTTATTTATGCACCATTGCAATACATTCAATCTAACGATTTTACTTAAATATTTAAGTAATACCTAAACTTGTATTATTCATTTATTTTTTAAAATAAATATTGTATTATTCATTTCTTAATGCTTAGTAATAAGCATATCTATATACCCCTAATCATACGGCGCAAGTGATTTCTTATTGATGATCACACGTAATAAAAAAATACTATGCTCCCATGCCTGTCTTCCTCGCCTCCGGGCCCACAAAAATCGTTATTTTTTTTACTTTTTTTTTAATTTCCCATTTTAATATTTGAAATCTCATATTTCTAACCAAATCATAACAAAATCATATAATAAAAGAGAAACACTACAAGACATGATTAGTTAATAATATTTTATATTTAAACAAATATAATACATTGTTATGTCTTAATTAAAGAATAGGAAAAGATAAAATAATATTATTTTAAATAATTAAGATAATATTATCAACAAACAAAGTAGCGTGTCAATCTGTCTCACACTGAAAACCGGGTCCTGAAACTGGTGGGCCCTACCAACTGATTTAATTACACTTCATACATATTCCCCCACGTGACTATTTCCCCTGCCCCCTTTATCCCCACGTGCTCAAATTCTTCCTCTCTTTCTTTCTCTCTAATCCAATTTTTTTTCTATTTTTTTTAGGTTTTTTTTAATATTATTTCCCTATCTTATATTTACTCTTCCCGTTCAAAACTCTCTCTCATTTTCTCGCTTTCTATCCAACAAACATGAGTTTTCTCTCACTTTCTCGCGCAATCTCAATCTTAGCCTTAAACTTATATTTCGTTAACAATATTTTCTTTTATGTCGAATCATTAACTCATTCGAACAATGATTACACTTTCTTTGATATAAACTCTCTCAGCTCAACGCCGTTGCAATCGAGCAGCACCAGTAACGGCAGCAACAGATCGTCGACGTCGAGGCCTCCGTACTCGGACTGCGAGGTCTGGACCAGGGCCTGCTCGGAGGAGGTGATGGCCCTGGTGCGACTGCCGGAGACGGTTGATTGGTTGAAGAGCGTGAGAAGGAAGATTCATCAGAATCCGGAGCTTGCGTATCAAGAATTCGAAACGAGTAAGCTTGTGAGAGCCGAGTTGGATCTCATGGAGATTGGATACAAATATCCGTTGGCCAAAACGGGTATTCGGGCCTGGATTGGAACTGGTGGCCCGCCGTTTGTTGCCCTCAGAGCTGACATGGATGCACTTCCGATTCAGGTTATTATTATTATTATTATTATTTTAGTTTTTTTTTTCTGTATTTTCTCAAAGAAAATTTTGTTACATACACGCATGATTCATATACTTGTATATGTATACATGTATGTATATATGTATACATGTATAAGCTGTACAAATCCATATACATGCATGTAGTTGCCTAGTTTGATGTGTTGAGTGGTTGAAATTTTTGGATCTCAAAATCTCTCATCTTTGAAAATTTGATTTTTGATATTAGCTGAAATTATTCTCTCTTTGTGTATTTTACTATGATTTTCGAAAACTTTATTTTTATTTCTCTTTTTATAACTTCAATTGATTTTAGCTACATTTGTTTTAAATTTGTATTTCAACCACTTACTAAAGGAATGAACAAATTCTAAATAAATATTTTTGATATATTTTTTAAATTTATATATTTTTTAAATTCTATCTTTTGTTATTGACACCACAATAATTATATTATAAATACAATTTATCGTATAATATTTATTTGTATTATATTATTTATATTTTATCATTTACGTGTCAAATATGTGTAACAGTGAGTTAGACCTTCTTATAATATATTTAAATTTGTATTTCCTTTTTGTAATATATTCAAATTTGCACTTTCAATTTAGTACTATTTGTCAAAGGAAAAAAAACATTCGAAAGAGTTGTCACTTTAACCGAATCAGATGTACCCATCCTTAATTTTAACATAATGAAAAAGAGTATATTTTTATTTTAGATATTAAGATTCTATTATTTTAATGACCGTGATTAATCTAAATGTGGGCTTAATATATAAAATGGTTATAGGAAGCTGTCGAGTGGGAATACAAAAGCAAAGTTGCTGGCAAAATGCATGCTTGCGGCCACGATGCACATGTGGCCATGCTCGTTGGTGCTGCCAAGATCTTAAAGAGCCGCGAACATCTCTTGAAGGTTAGTTAAAAACTTTGCTAATCACTTCGTATATTTTCATCACCATTTTTAGCATTTCAAAAGCTTTTTGCACATGGAGGTTTTGGCATAGCAATGCCTATGCTGTCACTTTTGGGCATGAGTTATTGTTCTGTATTGAAACTAGGTGAAGCATTATGCCATTGTTCTAAGCTACTATTAGAAGTAATGGACTGTAGTTTGTGTAGGACGGGGGATTGCTTTTTGTTCGTCGGAGAATGCTGTTCACTTGGTAATTTTGTATGGACAATATTGCTTTACAATGGGCCCCCTGTTTTACTGTGCTATAAATGGCCTTAACAAGGCCCTTTTTCCTGTGCTACGTTCAGGTTTTGATAGCATTTCTGACACATTGTCCTCGCCTTCTCTTTTCGAGCTTGCTACTGTACGTAAAAACATTGATACGGCATTTCAGGGAAAAAAAAAATCGTTACAGTTAATATTTAAAATATAAAAATGGTAAAGGAGTCTGGACCGACGTTTTAAAAGGATAAAAAAAGTTAACGAATTTTGTCTTTTTCTAATAATTAAAATATTATTATAGCATGTATTATAATAAAAACTACTGTTCTGTCTATCTATTAAAATTATTATGGGCGTTTTACCTTTAATGAATTCAAAAATGGATGGACAAAAATATAGACTTAGTCACTTTTAATTATTAAAAGAATTAAATTATAGAAAGCACTGATATGCTTATATATTAGAATTGTTATATCTATTTTACATTTAACAACAAAAAAAAAAATGATAAAAGCACATAATTTAACAATCAAAAGGGTTTAATCGTGAAAAATATTGTTATGCTTATATATTAGAATAAAAAATATTATTATATCTTTATATTAGAATTATTATATGCCCATTTTATACTTAATGCAGTCAACTCATAATTAAAAATTTCGTAAGTTTAATTTCTAATAGATGCAATAATAAGTTTATTAGAATTGGTCCAGTATTAAAGGAATCTCATCATCTACGCATAATAAATTAGTGAGATATATTTATATCATAATATATGAACAATAAGAATTAGTATTCTTATTGAGACTTGAATAGAGAAGAAAATTAAATTATGGATGAAAATCAAATATATAGTATTTACAAACAAAAGTATGTGCTTATTGAAAAAAAATCATTACACTTTTAATGTTGAATTAGAATCAACTAGGACAAAAATAAAATATTGGATCAAACTTTTTTTTGTTGTTAAAATTTTTATGCTCATTTTATTCTTAATGAGTTGAAAAAAAGTATTGGGTCTAACTCTTCTTTGGTGTTAGGATTTTTATGCACATTTTATCCACAATGAGTTAAAAAAAAAACAAGAGGATAAAAACACACACACACAGAGTGAAACTCGATGCTAAGACCTTTGATTAGAAATCAAATATATTGATAAGTAGGTTACAAGCACTTTGATAACAATGAATTTATTTATTTTCTATATATTCAATACAGTAACCTGAACAACCACTGACTATTAAATATTCGCCTCCAAACGACAACAAGTGAAGGTGTTCTGCCACTTCCATCTACTAGATCACTTGTTAGTGATTGCAATGGTGGTAGTAATATACCTCTACTCGCCTTTTTTTTTATAGTGGAGATATAATGCCCACCACTTTATTTTTTATTTTGGCATCCTTCTGTATTCCTTTGATAAAAATAACCACACTAAAAATTTAAAGTCTAATAATATAAATTTTGAGTCTATCTATCATTGGTTACTGGTGATTGATTGTTGCCTGGTGGCATTGGCCACTAGTGATCGCTAGTCGCTTGATTCTTTTTTCAGTTAAATTTAATAAATTAAATTTTTTATTTAATTTATTTTTGTTTAGATTAATATATTTAATATATAAAATGTAAATAATTCTGTGACAATAAACACACGTGATCTATTAGTTAAGGTGTTAGACTCTTATTCAAAACTCTAGGCTCCGAGTCTTGTTGGGTATACATAAATTTTTATCTTTTCATTCAATAATTTAACTTATTGACTTTCAAAAAAAATGAAATTTGTCATTCCACATATTTTTTTAGAACTTTTGAATTGTCATTCTCTTTTAAAAAACTTCGGATCTTGGCGTTCTTTACCTATATAAAAATTACAAACTTATTTTTGTATGCAAGATTTTACATTTTATATAATAATATATTGTTACTTGCCCAAGTCGGCATAATACTACTGTTCACAATTCAATTAGTTGTCAAAAGAGTTGGAAACTATCACTTATAAGAGATCTTTTGACCCTTTTGAGACATTGGGGATCCGTTAATTTCTTTTAAAAAATTTCAAAATTTCAGGTGTTATTTATCCATATAAAAAATACAAATTTTTATATACGAAATTTTACATTTATATTAGACTGTTAAAAGATAATTTAGTCCTTTTAACTACAAAAGAGACAAAATTCGCTACTTGACAAAAGTTTTTTGACATTTTTAAAACGTTAAAATCTATTACTTTTTTTTTAAAAATCTTCAGCGTCCAGTTATCGTTTACTCATATAAAAGTGATGAACTTATTTATATACACAAAATTTTACATTTTATATAATAATAAATTGTTGCCCCAAGTCCTTCTTCTTTTTTGTGGGAAAAGACGAAGTCTAAAAGAATCCCATGACCCCCCCCACGTCAATTGGAACCCACAAAACTGTTAGATAATGAAAGGTTCTGTGATCTCACCCATGAACTTACTTGTACAAGGTTTTTTATCGCTTTTTTTCTTTTGTAATTTCTGTTTATGCATTTTCGTCGGTCCAAAACTAAACCGTGTTACCTCGTTTCAACGGGGCATCACATTGTGCGGACAACATTTATTTGCACAAAAAAAAAAAAAATTTGATTGGGATGGTTCCTTTGCTGATTTAGATGTGACATCAACATTATAAGTTATTTTGATCTTCCAGTTGGTTAAAATATTATATCGATATATTATATGTATGTGATGTTTATAGGTCATGGGTTTTACGCTCTATCTACGTTAGGCACTTTTTATGTATTGTTGCTCGTTACATGCTTTTAATAATCGAGTGTTTTCAGTTGTTTCTTTCTTTGCAATAAGAAATGTAAATTGGCTGAACATATTCACGACATGGCCTTCTCTTTATCAACATGCACAAAAAGCCACACTGCCCACACATGGTTTGTCTAAAGGACGTGCAGTGCATTTCATACGAGGCAAAAACTCTTTAGTTTCTAAATTAAAAGATTATATGCTCAATTCAGAATCTAAAATTTAAAAAGTACTATAGGAGAATTCTTTAGATGGAAAGGGATGCCATAGTCTGATATTCTTATTTGTGCGGGTAAATGGGTATATTCTTTAGTTTAAAATATATATATATATACATATATATTATAAGAAATTAGGTAACAGTAAACAAATTGGAAAATTTGTTAATCAAGTTGAAACGTGTTTGTGTTTCTTTAAGGACAATTTTTTTTTTTTCAGTTTAGGACCACAAGTCAACTAGATGATGGAATGCACAAATCTTTATAATTGTAAAATCTGCCAACTATTGGCCATTGGTAGAGTTAGTTGCTGTCTGCGTAGACGCATGAATCTGTTTGATTTAAAAAATAAGTAGACTTATCTAGATGTGTAAACGTGCTTCCATGGATGCTGATTCTAGTTTCTACCTAACCATTACAATTTAATATTTTTATTTATATAACGCATTATAGAAACTTAACCATCTCATTCATTTCATTGCATCACAACTCTATAAGGTTCCCTCTAGTTACTTCTATGACCAATCCTTGTATGGAAAATCTCTCTACGAGCATTAAGCATCTAGAGTTTACTTGCAAAAGAAGGAGAAGAAAAAATCTCTGTAAATTATAAATAGGCATGATAGGCACTAACCTCGGAAATTATCCACTTAAAAACTTACTTGTTAACCCCTTTTTACACTGGTTTTCTTGACAAGTTAGCACTTTGTTTATGACAGGGAACTGTAATCCTGATATTCCAACCAGCAGAGGAAGCTGGCAATGGTGCAAAACGGATGATAGGAGACGGAGCTCTTGAAGATGTGGAAGCTACATTTGCTGTCCATGTATCCCATGAGCACCCTACAGGTGTCATCGGTTCGAGACCCGGTCCTTTGCTTGCTGGTTGTGGTTTCTTCAGAGCCGTAATTAGTGGAAAAAGTGGCCGTGCTGGGAATCCACACCACTCAGTTGACCCCGTTTTGGCAGCCTCAGCTGCTGTGATTAGCTTACAAGGCATTGTCTCTCGAGAAGCAAATCCTCTGGACTCTCAGGTGTCTTTCTCTAGTGCATTAGTACATTTTGCTTCCACTCCATCTAATGGATTTTATCAATATCACTAACTATGTTTTTTGGCTGTCTCAACCTACAGGTAGTGTCTGTGACCTCTTTCAATGGAGGCAATAATCTGGACATGATACCTGACACTGTGGTCATTGGTGGTACCCTTAGAGCCTTCTCTAACACTAGCTTCTACCAACTTCTACAAAGAATAGAGGAGGTTTGTCATAAACCCACACTCTTGATTCAAGGCAAGACAATTTCATTCCACGAGTAATATATAGCTAACACTACCAGCTTCATCTCAAACAGGTCATTGTGGAGCAGGCACGTGTTTTTAGATGTTCAGCAACAGTAGACTTCTTTGAAAAGGAGTCTACTATCTATCCTCCCACGGTGAATGATGAGCGCATGTACGAGCACGTCAGGAGGGTGGCTATCGATTTGGTGGGTCCAACAAATTATAAGGTGGTTCCACCAATGATGGGGGCTGAGGACTTCTCCTTTTATGCAGAGGTGGCTCCTACAGCCTTCTACTACATTGGCATAAGAAATGAAACCTTGGGATCAATACACACAGGACATTCTCCCTATTTCATGATTGATGAAGATGTTCTACCTATAGGAGCCGCAGTTCATGCAACTATAGCAGAAAGATATCTCAATTGAGTATAGACAAGGTTGGGGAAACTAGCCATAGTTTGAACTAATAGATTGAGAAGTTCTACCTTGATGAGCAAGAATTATACAGACATGTACTCCCTTATTTTTGGTACACTTACTGTTTAAGGGGTAAGATTCTCTACAGGCAGGTTAAAGGCCCTTGTTTTTGGTGTACTTGATGTTTAGAGGGGGAACTTGCCACGGCAAGATTTGCTGTTGGGAAGTGTAAATGATGAAGTAGAGGATTCTCTGCTGGTATCTTTAGTTCTAAGTTGTAACAGCTACCGAATGTATCATACATTCGGAGTTTGCTTTTATTTAATTCATAGGAACATTAGTAGTGTCTATAAGGCTCTAGAACAAATTCTTAAGGCAGAAGTCTGCTTTAGTGCAAATTATATTAAATTTACAGATGAACGTGACAATGTGACTCCACTCATGAAATCTGAGATGAGGTATAGAATAAACAATATGAAATCAAAGAGAACTATTTTCTTTGTTTGACCACTAGAAGAGAATTGGTTCTTTAGACAGATGCAAACCATGAGATTATTAAATTTGATAACTCTAGACCACTCAAAATATCCTCACCAACTAAAACTTTAGTAAGAATGTATGATTGATAATAAACTTAACTGAAAGATGGTTTGCAGACTCCAAATTCAAATTCATCCTGCTCAATACAATTTTGTATCAACATTACTGCCTGTTTCCTTTGGCCACTGCATGTACTCAAATTGCCTCTCAGTTTAATCCCTCCTCACTCTCTCTCTCTCTCTCACACACACACACAACACGAGCACACGTGCTCAAATTTATTTAATGTCCAGGAAACATGACACTTCTTCACATTCTTTACATTCAGCTAACTTGAGGACAGAAACAACATTTCTGCTGAATTCTATTGTCAAGCATTGTATAGTGCACATAAATTGAAACAAATTCTTTATTCCAACTATATAAAGCATATTGAAAGATGATTTTAACATTTCATTCAAAATTCCCAATTTATTCTAGTGTCAAAGAACCGAAAAGGAGAGGCTCTTCCATAACTAACAATGACTTGTTAATCAAACAATTCTCACCTCTTCTCACCACATAAACTTCTAGCAGCTTGTAGAGCAAAATATGTGAGAATGATGTCAGCACCAGCCCGTCGAAGGCACATCAATGACTCCATCATAACCCTCTCCTCATCAATCATCTTAAGAACCCCACCAGCTTTGATCATTGAGTATTCACCAGAAACCTGGTAACATGAAAGAATTGTACTCAACAAAAAGGTGGTGGGAAATTGAAGCAAAACAAAAGAGTATTTATGCAGTAAGCAGCTGAAATCTTAGCATCATCCAGTAATCATCATATGGTTCCAGGTGTATGCTAGTCCTCAAGATAAAGATGGTATAAACAAATCTAAGTACATTGATACTGCAACCTAGTAAGCTAAAAATAGTCACAAAGAGTACCTGATATGCAGCAATTGGCAAAGGAGATTTATCCCTGAGAAGCCTAATGATATCCAAATAAGGAAGACCAGGTTTCACCTGCGATGAAATAACTTCAGCCTAAAAAAGGTTCCTCTATAGAAAGAATCCTGTAAACTACAAAACAGCAATACTAACCAAAAGGATGTCAGCTCCTTCAGATTCGTCTTCATGAGCTTCGACTAGAGCTTCTCTGTAATTTGCTGGATTCATCTGATAACTTTTGTTTACAAGCCAAATTAATATACAAATGTAAGCATCGGAAATACCAAATAACAAGATTTACCACAGTTTCAATAATGAAACTCATACGTTTTTTTGTCTCCAAAACGTGGATTTGAGTCTAATGCTTCCCGGAATGGACCATAAAATGAACTTGCATACCTGTAGACAATAATGACTGGCATGTTAAAAATAGTGACAAAGATTTCAAACTTGTATTACACCATGATGGCTAAAAGTAACCAAGAACAACACACAGAAAATAGAGACAGACACGCACAGAAAGGTAGAACATATCCAATGAAACAATAAATATATAAGCTCACACTTCTGATTAATACCAGACACAATTGAATGATGTCCCTATACCGAGTCACCATGTAATACCATTACAAAAATATTAATCAAGGGATAATAACACACTGAGAAACTCTGAAGAATAACTAATGCCATTTCCAGTATTTGAGCGTAAAGAGTGCACTAAGTCTTAACTCTCACACTAACTAACCATCTTTTCTACCTCATTCTTTCTTTCGCTCTGGTTCTCCGTTGTTCTTTCCTACAATTACTCATTTATCATTTTGGCTGGTGTAATGAATATTAGTTTCTTTCTCAGTTTACTGTCATGAAAACCAATAGCTTGAAATTCGTATAGGATTTACCCCAGTTTCTGCAGTATGTGTGATTTGCAAACATAATAGAGCATCATGCTTGACAAAGGTAATATCTCCACAATACTAACTGACAGAGAACCAGAGAAGGAAAACTGTAGAGAAAGAGTTTTAGAGAGGAGAGAAGAACTGAAGGAATTTGGGAGAAGAGAACTTTGGTTAAAATTATTACATCTATCTAAGAAAAAATGTACAACCAAGCCCTCTTTATATATGGCTAAAATAAAGACAAATATGGTAATGAATTTCTTAAAGGGGAGGGAATTAATTATCAAAATTAAGTAATTAAACACAATTAAGAAGGAAAGGTCCTAATTAATTGATCACAACTTAGAAAGAAAACGCAATTAAAAATGAAAGGTCCTAATTAATCAATCACAACTTAAAAAGGAAAAACAACCCTAAAAATAATCTAATTCTTTTTACGTCTAACATATGCGCGTAAAGGCACAGAACGTCCTACATCACTAACACACTTAAACTCAGTAATGAAACATAGCCATAATCAGTATCTATGTATAGGAAATATATTCATTAACATTGCAACCTGGAACATAAAATGGAACATTGCAAGGAAAAAGATAAATCATATAATAGAATTACTTTGCTGTATAGGACATGATAGAAACATGCTGAAAGCCTTCGGCATCAAGAGCTCTCCTTAGTGCTCCTACACGACCATCCATCATGTCACTGGGACTCACAACATCTGCTCCAGCACGGGCCTACTTATTGAACAGCCCAGCATAGTAAAGCAACTAGTCAGATCATAGAAGCAAAGACACAGCAGTAATCAGAAACAAATATGCAGTGGTCAATCTTAGAAGTCTCCATGCACAAGCACTGATGAACTCAGATTGTACACCAATTTGATCTGTATAAATGACCATGTCAACACCTAAGAGACACTGATGTTTTAAAAACGAATGAGTTGATAATGGAAAATTCAGATAATGGAAAATCTTCCCAAATTACCTGGGCAACAGCTTGTTTACATAATTGATGCACTGTTTCATCATTCATTATGACTCCTACAGAGTATCAAGGAAGATATAGCAATGAGTCACCTTGTGTCATCATGGAAAATTATTTACCATAGGAAGACTTCTCATCATGCACAAAATTTTGATGAAGAAAATGAAATTTATTCCAACAGAAACTTTTTGTAATTTGACCCGCATAGAAGTCTAGAAACATGGTAAAGACTTTGCTCTCTTTCTATCTCTCTCAGATGCCGACACTCGCAAACCCATTTGCACTAAAATAATAGTCATAAAGCTCAATTGTTTTGCCTCCATAAATAGTTAATTAGACAATCACTCTAAAGGAGATTCTATCACATTTTTCATTTTAAAAAATAGAAGCAACAATAATGGTACAACTTACCATCTTCTCTAACAATACCATCATGCCCATCAGAGGAATATGGATCTAATGCAACATCAGTGTAGATAACCTAAAGAAAGAAAGATCAGTCAAAGATATTGGCACAAGTTCAGACATGCAGGACACTGGTTTGTCTAGGAAACAGAATAATTCCCAAAAGTACACATGATTTTGACTCACAAGATCAGAGTATTTGTCCTTGAGCAGCCGTATTGCACGAGGCACTAGACCATTCTCATTGTATGCTTCATCTCCTGTAGGAGACTAAGATGCAAAAACCAATTACATTTAATGAACTCTATTCAAACAAGAGAAATGTAGAAAGAGAATAAACACCTTCAAAGCATCTGGAACTTTGGGGAAGAGCACAACACTATTGACACCAACGTCCCGAGCTTTTGCCACCTGCATCAAACAATGCTTTGCCAAATACAATTCAGTATCTTTTTACTTTTATAACTTTTCACACACCTCACCCCACCCTCATCACATGCACATACATAATTTAAATAGGTTCCCCCTCCAAGATTGGTGCCAGGGGCAATTGATCCCTTGACCTCTTGCTTCCAATTGCAAGAGGTAAGCCAATTGGGTTATCCCCTAGGGAATGTCAAATACAAATCAGTAATTCTCTAAGAAGATTGTCATTCAAGATTGTAAGCAGAGAAAACTAAGAGATGCTCCTAAACAGTCCATCAAACAACTTTTCCCAGCAACAGGGAACTAAAAGTCCCTCCCATAACAAACAATAAGAACAAATTTATGAAGAGAAATTGTAGTGCTTGAGAAATAATGCCTTAAAGAAAAAACGTAAATTTGAATTGCCTTTCTTCTTAAAATGATTGAAAGAAGTGATAGCTGACTCACCTCTTCCATGAGTCCATGTCTCCATCCAAGTCTATAACATCCAGGCATAGCTCCAATAGGTGTGTCCTCTTCACCTGAAAATTTGAGAACATTTATCATAAGAACTAACACACATTTGCATTCATAAAATCACAGATTGTTAGGCTTTGAATTTAAAAATGAACTGCACGAGGAAATATTCATAACAATAACAACCTTCATGAATAAATAGTGGATATACAAAATTTGCAGGTGAAAGATTTGTTTCCTGGAATGATGCTCTCAATGCGGGGGACTTCCTATTACGACGAGGGCGCCGGCTAAGAGGCTGACAAAAGAACAACATCAATGAGCCAGGGAAAAAGATAGAAACTTAAACTGACATACAGTAATTCAACAAAGCCAATCAAAATTAGAAATCCTTAACATCCCCAAACAAACCCCAACTCTAATCTAAAGGAAACACCTTCCAGTCATCCAAAAAAAATATGGGCACACTGAATTATGATTGAATATCATAACCAAAATATAGAACTAATACTGCATACAGAAGTATAACATAAATTATCAGCAAAAAGAAGAACTTTAATATTGACAAAATCAAGCTTCAGCAATGACATTCGAAAAGATCAGTTGAGCTATTGAACAAAATCATTGCATAATTAGAAATACAGATTGGAGACTCACAAGCAAAGGAACCACAGGGGTTCCAGCTGGCGCGGCTGGCTTAGGCGGAACCGGAGGCGCTTCCGGAATATTTCCCGCCACAACGGCTGCCTCGCATTCAGCATCACTCATTCCAATTTTCGAGATACGTCCATCGTGCGATTCGCTCGCTTTAACGACAAAACGATGAGCTGTCACTGCCGTTTTGGCGCCATTGAATCTCAAACTCAGCGTCGGTCTCAGTCCGAGGTAGTTATGGCAATCCAAAGGCTTGATTGAAGGACCGCCACACGGCGCGTTAAATACCGTCGAAGCCATAAGTTCGCTTCTAACTCTATACGTATTACTTACGTGTTAGTGTCGTACAAACAATTCGGTGTTAATTGATCCAATTCGAACCAAATTGAAAACTGATTATATGCTGATTCTGTTTGGTTGCTGAGAAAACAGACAGTAAAATTCTTACCTTTTGATTAGGCGAGAGAAAAGGAGAGGCTTATCTGAACGCGAATCAGAGGGTAGCCAATAGGGAGAGATTAAGGCCGTGGTGGACACAGACAAGGGATCTGTCGGTCTCCCACCTTTCTCTGGGGTATTAACACTGTTACCCCCTGAGGTTTACACAAATAATACTTATGGCGGTTATTAAATTAATTAATGTTCCTCCTTCATCTATCCTTGTTATCTTTTCCGTTTGCACTGTTATTATTTTTTCTTTTTAATTTAAATTGTCTTTTTTTTTAATTATTTTATTTTGTTTTTATTTTTTTCCTTTCCTTCACTTTTTATTTTGTTTTTGTTTTATTGTATTACAAATAAATAAATAAGTTTTTATGATTTAATAAATTAAATAAATAATAATTAAAATAATATTTTATTAATTATTATAATGAAATATTATTACATAACTATCATAATAAATATAAACTATAATGAAATAAGAGACTCAAATTAATTAATATTTAATTAAGAGAAATATCATTATAGTTATTTCATAATTATTAATATTTGATATTAATATTATAAAATAATTAATATTTTGCATTATAATTAATATTTCTATTATAATAAACTATAAATTACAATTAATTAATATTTGAATCTCTCTTATTATTATAATCACATTCTTATTATTTATTAATTGAACTAAATAGTTTTTAGTTGAACAATCATTCCCTTCGAACCAAATTTGAGTTAGACTTTTACAAATACTTAATGATTTTATTAAATGTCTAAGTTGAAAAAATTAATCTACTAAAATATAATATTTAAATTTATATATATATGGGGGCATAGTTTGAGTGGTTTTTAAAGTATATTGTATTATTTATTTTATTAAATTATAATATTAATTTATTGTATTAATTTATTACAACGTGCGCGAAATATAACTCAATGACATGTAGCACACAAAACGTGTATATGCTGCATGACACCCAGTCGCTTATGCACGCTTATATACAGGTCGAGCGCAACACACCTTACACGAAATATATATATTTATTTTATTATTAATAATTAATTATAAATAAGAATAAGTTTTATTTATTTACTTAATCATTAAATAAATAAAATTATTTTTTTTAATTTAATAATTAATTATTTAATTCATTAAATAAAAAATTATTTATTTATTTGTAATGCATAAAGAAAATAAAAAGAAAAAGAAAAGGAAAAAAATAAAAACAAAATAAAATAATTAAAAAAAGACAATTCAAATTATAAAAAAAAAAAGTGTAAACAAAAAATATAACCGACAGTAGTAGAGGGGGACAGTGTAATTAATTTAATAGTCGCCATAACAGTGTTATTTGTGTAAACCTCGGGGGTGACAGTGTTAATACCCCCTTTCTCTTCCTCTCTGACAAGTGACAAGTGACAATTCAATGGTCGTTGGATTAGGTGTATTTTCTTTCTTTACTCTTGTCATTTGCGATCATCTTACACTCGCTTTCTCGGCCGCCACTTTTCTTTACTGGGCTTAGATTTTTTTCGGCAGACTCATTTGGGCCACTGCTGGGCCCAAAAAATAAATAAAATGACGATAGAGATTATTCAGCAAATATGTGAAGGGCATTTTGTACTAATTCTGAAGTGATAAAATATTAATTCAACACAAATCATATTTTTGAACTTATTATCAATGTTTATCATTGAACTAATTAATCATCTTTCCAACTAATGAATGTATAAAGACTGGAAATACCTTCGATGCTTGGGGATGACATTGGATTGGAGTCGGCATCAATAGTGGTGGTCATAGTAAAACCGAGTGAGAAATTTTTGGAAATTACTTAAAATTTAGGGTTATTATCTTTCTTAACTTCAAATAAAATTGTTAATCTTTTATAGCTAAATATTTTTAAAATAAATAAATTTACCTTCATCATTATTTTTCTTATTTTAAACAAAAACCCTTCCAACTCTCAACTCTTGAAATAAATAAGAAATTTGAAACAAAATATTCAAACTATAGACATTGACACTAGCGGCATTTAGAAATTAGCATTATAGATAATAGTTGATAAATTGTTTGAATTTAAAAAATAGTGCAATAATGATAGATTTTACCCTAAATATATGGAAAACAATAGAATGTGAGTAAATTATATGAAAAGTGAGAAGATTATATAAAAAAAATGCCAAAATTTGGCCGAATTTATTGAAAAATAGGTAAAAAATCGAAGATAGTGATGGCAAATATGGGTAATACGTGGCATGGTAGGCCGCGCACATGCGCTTTAGCCGTTGTGTGCATGCTGAAAAAAATAATATTAATTTAAATTTTAGTTTTTTTTAATATTTTCACATTTTACAGTGTATTAGATTAATTAATTAGGTTAATTGTATTTAATTAAATAGTTTATTAATTTTATTTATTTAGTTAGTTAGTGTATTTAACTTAGAAGAATTGTTGTTCCATTCAAATTATTTTATTTAAAAAATATTTTTTAATTTTAATTTTTTAATATATTTAGAATTGTAGCTTGTGACATTAATTAGTCAACTAATTAGTTTATTAATTTATATTTATTTGGTTGGTTAGTGTATTTAATTAATTTAATTAATTTTATTTTATTTGAATTTGATTTGCTATTTATTTTTAAAGGAAGTGTAATGTGTCTAAAAAAAATAGAATTTCTGTCGAAGGTTTTTTTCGAGCATCAATTACAACATACTCAAAGATGTGACCTTAGGCCTTATAAGACATAATTTAACGTTCACTTAGTTAGAATTATTTAGGACAATATGTATGAGGAGTTTTTAAACATGCATAATATTTATTTTTATAAAAATATTGGTGTATGAGATTTTATTACAACGGGTTTGTTTGTATGAAAAAATGTGATTTTTTTATCGTAAATAAGTGCATTCAATTCATTTATAAATAGTTTATATTGATAACATGGCTGAATGGCTGAAGATGTGAGATTATCCATCGGTTTGAGACTTGATAATAAAATTAAGTAATCAATTGTGGAAAAAATATTTTGATGATAAAAATATATTGACATACAATAAGGTGTTCAATACATTTGACTTACATCAAGTCAACGATAAAGATGCAATAAAATTATATTTTATCCATCGTATTTTGATGTTATGTGACAAATGTAAAAGCATTTAAAACTTTGTGCTAAGAATAGTTGATAATTTGATTAAGTTCAATAATTATTCACGAGACAACATTGTATAAAAAAAATTGTATGACCATTTAGTACAATACCTTTGAAGAAGTTAGAGAAAGTAAGAAAAATATATGCTAAAAATGAAAAAAAAAATATATATATAATATAATATGAATTTTCATATAGCTTACAAGTATATAATTTTTCTTTATCATTGTTGAAATTAAAAAATTATTTATATTGAGATTAACTTGTTATTTTTATTATCTAAGGTTTGAATTTATGAGGCAAGAATGGTATGTGGTGAGATATTTGCATATCAAATTAGTGACATCTTATATGTATTTTGCATTTGCAAAGCAAGGAGATTACATTGTTTACGGACATTGAAAATTAAGTTTTGAAGAAAGATCTCGTATGATTTTCATTCATATTATCAACTTCACATATCATATTATAATTTTTATTTGTGATTAATAATTTTGTGATATATGTAAATTATTTATACGTTCTAGAGGAGCGCATTTCGCACAACTGCACTTATCAACCCATCTTTTTTTTAAGATTTGTTATTTTTTCTTTTTCATTCACTTTATTTCTTCTCCATTTCATCACATTATATCATGCTTATATTTTGATGCTCATATATTTATAAAATAAATATAAAAACTTTAAAATTATATTCATAATTCTAAATTAGTCAAATTTAAATTTATAAAAATACGAAATAAATACATTTTATAATAATAGAAGTAATCGTACTTTTTTTTTCAATTAGAATATTAAAATCTATTTAGTTCGAATATTGGTATGTGTATTTTGAGATTGATTTTGAGAATGTCGATTTTGATATATTTGTTTTCAATTTATTTATTTATTATTATATTTTATAATTAAAGACAATTGTATTAGTTTATCATAATATTGGCTAATAAATATTAGAGCATTAATTTGAGGCTAAAAAAGATAATTGCCTAAAAATAAGATTTGATGAATTTCTTTCTTTTTTCTTTTTTACAAAAAACCCTTAGATATGAAAACCATCATGAAGAGTGGATTTTGTTTTAAGAATAACGAGTGAAACTATTAAACCCACTTTTATCTCATTAAAACCCTATATTCATTATTGTTTTAGTAACAAGTTTATTAATAAATATAATTACCAAGACGTTATGGTAGTCTTTGAGACACGACACTTTTTTTATTTTATTTTTTGTGAATCCAACAAAAAAGTTTTAATAATGTATTGGTAATTTTCTCTAAAAAAAATAATGTATTGGTAGTTTAATTATTGAGATATCTTCTCCTTAAAGTGCTGAAGGAAACTAATTTTATTGGAAATCAAATTGAAGAATAATAATATATTCATATTCCTCTTTTTAGCATATTTTTCAGTATTAATAAAATTCAAGTTTCTGTATAAATTATTTAAAATATTCTATGCAATTTTTAGTAAATGTTTCTGAAATTAATATTAAGAACACTTTGCAAACATGATTTTTTTTTTTGTACTTGTTTGAATGGCCCAATGATAAAAGATTTGTAGTGTATTATTTTTTTATAGAAGTGAAGATCAGGATTTAAAATAAATAATAAATTTGTTTGAAGATAGAAAATGTAATACTAATTGAAAAAAAAACGTTTGGTTTAGATATTGAGAATTGAGAATTGAGAAAAGAATTTTAAAAAATAAAAGTATTTGCAAACAAGTTAGTTGGATGTATTTTAGGATATGATAAAAGATAATATGGAGATTTTAGGAACTGGATGGAATAGGATGAGAAACTTAGATAATTTTTAAAATTTTAATGTTATGTAATTGAAAATGGAGTTTGATGAAAAGGAAAGTGAGGGTTGAACAGTTCCACTCCACTGTAAAACTCCATTTGAAGTATAGTAAAAGTACATCAATTTTAAAGAACTTAGTCCAATTTGAAGAGAAAAGGGAGTTTATGTATCTCTTGCTAGTTTAAAAATTTGTCTACCCCCGTTATGCAAATATGCATCATATCATATATAGTATCATAATATTGTTGTTCATAACATGATTTATATAAATAATAATATTTAACATTTAAGTAAGTTTTCCATGATTATGCTAAGATCACATAAAATTTCAATAGGGTTATATATATATAGGGATTTTCACAAATAATTAAATTTGAGGGACTCTTAACTTTTTTAGCCATAATTAACTTTTTTAGTTAAACAAATTATTTTTAAATGGAAAATACCCTATTCATATATATTAGTTCACCAATAAAAAAAACACACACTTAATCTATCTAATTTTTACATTCTTATTTATCCTAAAAAAAACACAAATCTATATTTGAATGGAGTATTCATCGAAAATCACTTGTCAAAATAAGCAAAAGGGTAATATTAAAATTTATTTATGATTTATGTTGTAATGTAATCTCAAGATATGTTCGTAGTTGTTAAATTGGAAAAAAAATTTAAATATTTAAATTAAAATATATATTTACTTGTTGTAAACAAATTTGTATGTAAAGAAGATTCATTGTGTTATATTAGTGTGAACAAGATGTTTGAAAAAAAAAATTTAGAAACACGTCACGCAATTTAAGCTTAAACTTATTGTGTCAAAAGTCAACATTTTTTTTAATTAATTTTTTTTCATTTTTTTAAAAATAAGTACTATAAGGACTAAGCCACTTTTGTTATATTTTATGAGAAAATGAAAGAGTTCTAGTAATGACGAATAAAGATATGTTAGGTACCAAAACATCACTAGAACGGTTCTTAGTGATGTAATTTATGAACAACTTCAGAACTTAGTGTGTTGTAGAATTAGAGTGAATTCTGAGCAGTATAATATTATTATAAAAATTTCAATGCCTACAATAAAAATGCATGCTATACTGTTGACAATTCAAAGTAATCAAAAAGTGCAATTTTTATTTGATGCTAAAGAAGAGGTTTTATACCATTATGTATTAATGTTAATCTTAGACCACTTAATTTTGATGAGATTTCATAAGTGCCTGTAGAGAGTCAACAACCTCCGCATAATCACTTTATGTCTACAAGCAGTAGTAATTATGTTAATAGCGCGGCCCTAACATTACCATCGTGAACATCCTAACCAACATGTCATACGATTACAATATTTCTCCATTGAAATACAATGATGACTCATCTCATGCTCATTATGACAGCTAGATAATTAGTCTAAGTACGCCAATGTAAATAAAGATGAAGGTAGTGCCAATAATGATGGAGACCAATTTTTAGATAATCATAGAGATGGTTTAAATGATATATAAGAGGGAGGCGAAGGCGACTTTTTAGATTATCAGAATGAATAGCTTTGTGATTTATGTTCAACACTAGTAGTTAAATTTGATAATATTGTTCACCCACAGAACCTATTTCAGTTTGTCCCTCAGATACTGATGAATACTTGAAATTACATATTTAATAAGGGTTTTATATTATTAGTTTGTATTACTAGTGTCATTAACCTCCCTAATTTAAGTATGTTTACAATATTGTACCTAACTAGCTTTTAACTATTTTGTGGTAGGTTTGATAAAATAGGTATAAATTTTTATCTATAAATTTAATTGGAGTGATTTTTAATCTTCTGAAGAGCTGACTCAATGAGATAAAATATTATATTTCACAAAAAAATTTAAATTTGTGCGTTTAAAGGGTGAAAAAGGCCTAGAAGAGAACTGATCTGCAGTCAGGCCTAGTCCAAACAGTCATCAGCATTTAGCCAATAACTAGAGAAATACATATCTAATACGTATAAGACAACTTAATTTGGAAAGATAAGAGGCTTATCTACAACTTTTATTTTTTGAGTGAAATCTAATTTAGAGCACATCAATTCTAAATTGGACAATCAAGTGGGTGCATTAATGATAATCAATGCAAATTAGTTGCCACCCTTCTTGACTTTTATCATCCAAGTGGTTCCCTCTTTATTTGTATTGATTTATCAATATTTTTTTATAAATAGGTAGCCTGTTTATGACTAAAGCCAAAGCATATAATTAGAGAGTTAAATTTTAGTTTAAAATACTTATCTTTTGATAGTATTATTTCTTTTGTTTATTACTCTAAAGTTCATATTATCCATTCTTTTATCTCTTTCCTTTTCCTTTAATTTTATTATGTCTAAGTAACTTTATTTTTTGCTAAGGTGAAAGAGTAAAACTCTTGATAAGGTAATAAGATATACTTAAACTCTTATTCTAGAATTTAATATTACATTATTAAATTATGCAAATTTATATATGATTATTTTATTTGTAATATTGATACATTTTCTTATAAAGTGGTGTATTTTGATTTATTATAAACAATTTTTATAGTTTGCATAATAAATTTTTGAAACTATTTATAAGATTTAGCGTAGATACCATTTCTTGTAAAGTGAGAGTTTTGATTTATTGTAGACAAATATAAAACTTGGCATAATAAATACTTGAACTCATTAACAAGATTTGGTGTATAATAATTGAAATAAATAAATACAAGTTAATATATAAATGGTGATTAACTTTAATTGTAGATTCTGATGAGAACATGAAAATGCATATTTATTAAGAGATTCAGACACCATTTAATGTCACTAATTTTAGCATTTTCTTGTATTTTAGCTTGAAATAAAGTGTTCTCCTTAAATTGTGGTTAATGAATGTTATTTGCACATGTTTAGGTAAAATGGACATAACTCTCAATGTAGAAATCAAAATGAAAAAAATTCTTGAACCTGGTGTAATATGACTCAATCTTACACAAACTTGAAGAATAGTGAAAAAGTCAAATCTAACATCTTATGGGCCAAAAATTGAGATACAATAGAATCGGGCTATAACTTCTGCCCAGGTTGACCCAACTCACGTATTTGGACCGTATCTCACAAAATACATACTCAATTGGTATAATTCTTGAAGCTGTGAAATGATGACTTAACTATAATATTGATGGTAAAGTCCAAATCAGCCGTTATAATTCACCAAATGGCATTGCAAGTGGGTAAAATGGTTGTTGGCCGAAATCTAATGTATCTTTGAAATTTTGCTCATATCTCATTGGATACTCATCTAATTTGCATGAACTTAGTGCCAATGGAAAGAAAAGACAAAATGCTATAACTTTCATGTCGACCACAGAGGCTACATCAGTCATTTACATTATTAAAAATATGCTGCAAGTGGATGAATGAGTTATTGGCCTAAAATTATTGAAGATTGATGTCACCCATGACATATTTCCATTCATTGCTTATATAAGGAGACTCTTAAGACGTTTTCAACATTAGATAATTCTCTCTTCTTCTTTTCTCATTAACATGTATTGTAATTTAAGCTAGAATTTTTGGTAAGGCTAAGAGATGAACTTTTATGTGTAATAAATCAACTTCTATGCTTTGATTCGTTGTCAAGAGTTACAAATGTTGTAAGTTTAGTTTTGATTAAACTCTTATCTAGTTTATTTTCTATAATCCAAAGGTTATAATTCTCATGTCTCATATATGTTCAGTCATGCTTTTCTTATGTGATTCTTGTCGAATTATAATTGTTATTAGTTACAGTATTTTATATGTTAATCTCTTACTGCAATATTGTCAAATTGATATATTGTCAATCTTGAATAACATGTAAGGGTAATAAATGTTTGATATTCAAGTTGATCTTTTATTGCAATATTGTTAAAATGATGTATTATCGATCTTAGATAACTTGTATAAATAAACATGATTTGTGTTAATATTTGCAAAAGAGTTTAGTCATATCAAATGCATGTGTTATCAAAGGTGCTATATTTTACATATCTTCCGATTGATTGTTTAGATGTAAAACTGTTAATTGAGTTATAAAC
This sequence comes from Ailanthus altissimus, assembly GCA_946807835.1. Classification (NCBI taxonomy): domain Eukaryota; kingdom Viridiplantae; phylum Streptophyta; class Magnoliopsida; order Sapindales; family Simaroubaceae; genus Ailanthus; species Ailanthus altissimus. Next base: position 13,146,083 of record OX327699.1, on the reverse strand, counting down.
ACTGAATCATAGTGTAGAGTAGATTTATAAAGTATAACTGTAATTTTCGAAGCTTTGTTTGAATTATCATAAGACATTTCCTTCAAATCATAGACAATTCTATCTTATCCACTTAAATCAATTAATTTTATCCTTTGCTATTACACCTCAATCTATACTGCGATAGCCGCATTATATTTTAAGCGTAAACAAAATTTGGCGCCGAAGCGAAAGTCGGTTGCGATTATAAATACTAAAGTGGTAACTTTGTACATTTTTTTTCTTTGTAAAATATTAGTTTTTTTTTCTTGTAATTCATCTTATCGTTCATGGTTGATTCTACCACCTAATTTATTTTATTTTATTTAGTTAATTTGTTATAATTTATATTATTTTAATGTTTGGTTTTACCGCCTAATTTTGTTCACTTTATTTATTTATTTATTGTACTTTATTTCTTTAGTTAATTTGTTGTATTTTTTTTGTGACTGGTTCTACTGCCTAACATTATTTATTTATTTTACTTTATTTATTTATTATATTTTTTTTATTTGTACTTTATTTTCATTTTCTTTTACTTATTTATTGCACTTTATTTTCTTTAGTTAATATGTTATATATATTTTTTATTTTAGTGGCCGGTTCTATCGCCTAACTTTTTATTTATTTACTTATTGTACCTTTTTTTATTGCACTTTATTTTATTTTTTTCTTCTTTTATTTATTTGTTATACTTTGCATTTTATTTTTCTTTATTTATTGTACTTTCTTTTATTTTATTTACTTATTGTATTTTTTTTATCGTACTTTGCAGTTTATTATCTTTTGTTCATTTATTGTATTTATATTTCATAATTGGTCTTACCACCTAACTCATTTCTATTTCTTGTTGTGTTTTATTCCACTTCTTAATTTTCTTTAAGTATTTCATTCTTTAAAATAAACAAAAACAAAAACAAAAAAAATAAAATAAAAAAATTTGTTGTTAGCATGTATGCATCGACTTAGAGACAAACGAAGAAGATTTGTGAGAGAACTAGAATTAGAACCACCCCCACAATTTGTATGGGAAGAGAATTCACCTTCTAGTTCATCTTGTAATTCTAACACAATGAGCCAACATGAAGAAAACCCTGTTAGAACTCTAAAAGATTACTTGCATCCTACTCGCACAGCTACACCATCATGCATTATATTTCTACTTAACACACCACATTCGAATTTTAAACCTGGAATGATACAACTTCTGCCCACTTTTCATGGTCTAAATAGTGAAAATCCTTATGTACATGTTAGGGAATTTGAAGAGGTAATTGCCACCTTCCATAGCCAACCTGAAGCCATAGACACTGTTAGGCTTAAATTTTTCCCTTTTTCTTTGAAAGACAAAGCAAAGAGTTGGCTATACTTTTTGAGGCCGAGGTCTATAGGAACTTGGGTAGAAATGACCCAAGCATTTTTCAATAAATACTTTCCACAACACAAAACTAATGGCCTGAAAAGATAAATTTCTTCATTCTCCCAAAAAGACAGTAAAACCTTATATCAAGCATGGGAAATGTTTAAAGAGTTGCTAAATCTGTGTCCTCACCATGGGTATGAAAATTGGCGCTTGATTAGTTATTTCTATGAGGGACTCACAATTAGAGAGCGCCAATTTATTGAGATGATGTGTAATGGGGAGTTTCTTCACAAAGATCCTGGGGAAGCCATAGAATTCCTTAATGACTTAGCCGAAAAAGCCCATACATGGACTGGACCTAGCATTACTGAAAGCACAAATAGGTCACGACCCAACGGAGGTTTTCATCTTAGGGAAGAGGATAACCTCAAAGCCCAATTAGAGGTCTTAACTAGGGAGTTAGAGGCCTTGAAAACCAAAGATAGAAGGGTCACCCATACGGTTGCTAGAGTTGAGTCACACGATGTCTGTTTTGTCTGTGGAGGAGCGGAACACTTAGCTCAGGATTGCCCCACTTATAATGAGATGAGAGGGATATATGAGGAATAATGTAATGCCTTAGGGATGTATAAGAAGCCTTATTCACCCTACTCTGAAACATATAATACTAGCTGGAGAAACCACCCAAATTTCAGTTGGAAATCTGACCAACAAGCCAAGAACCATTGGAAACAAGAACAACAAGCACCCAAGTCTTATGTTGCACCTCAATATAATGCACGACTAACTAGGAGTTCTTTAGAGGATACATTACAAGCATTTATGGAGACACAAAATAAGACTAATAAAAAATTTGAAATAATTCTTGCACAAGTGGTAGACGAAAACAAAGAAATCAAGAGTCAAATCATAAAGTTGACCAGTGCCTTAACTGTACAAGAGCGAGGTAAGTTTTCATCTCAACCTTAATCCAATTCGAAAGGATAATTTATGGCACAAGCTTCTACGTCTGATGTTCAAAATCTCAAAGAAGGCAATGCCATTACGACTCAAAGTGGTAAGATTATAAATGAGCCTACTTCTGAAATTAACACATTTATGAATAGTAAAGACTCCCTCCCTTAAAAAAGAAGCCACAGTGGAAAAAGAGCCGGAAAATAAGTTTTCAATCCCAGTGCCTTTTCCTCAAGCTCTTTGACCAGTTGGAAAAATTTCAGAAATTCAAGGTGAGATTTTAGAATATTTGAAACAAGTTAAGATTAGTCTTCCTTTGTTGCATTTGATTAAGCAGTTCCAACTTATGCCATAGTCATAAAGGATTTATGCACTATCAAAAGAAAACACCATGTGAAAAAAACTGCATTTTTGGCAGAACAGGTAAGTGCAGTGATTGAATGAAAGATACCACCCAAGTATAAAGACCTAGGATGTCCCACAATCTCTTGCCAAATTAGGACACATGAGTTTGGTCAAGCTTTATTGGACTTAAGAGCAAGTGTAAATTTAATGTCTTATTCTATTTACTTGTAATTGGGACTTGGTGAGATTAAACCAACATCTGTAGTCCTACAATTAGCTGACCGATCAATCAAGAAACTACGGGAAATAGTAGAAGATGTTTTGTTACAAATTGATAAATTTAACTACCCTGTTGATTTTCTTGTTTTAGATACTCATTCTGTTGTTAACATGGAGTCAAAAATCCCTCTTATTTTGGGGAGACCTTTTCTAGCCACTGTTAATGCTCTTATTAATTGCAGAAATAGTCTAATGAAATTATCTTTTGGGAATATGACTCTTGAGATGAACATTTTCAATATTGGCAAACAACTACGAGAAGAAGATGAGTGTTATCATTCATATATGATAGACACACTTGTAGCAGAAGAAGCTTATAAAAATCATGGCTATGATTCTTTGAAAAACCTTCTCAATTTTGATTTTAAAGAATTGTATTATTCTGATGTAACAACCGATGTGTTTAGTATTTTTGACTCACAGGATAAAAGGACTCGATTTTGGCAGCCACGCTTTGAAGAGTTGCCACGAGAGAGGGAGAGATCAAAACCATTAAACCTCGAGACACCATAAGTTGAGCTTTCTCCACTACCCAAAGGTTTGAAACACGCATTCTTGGGACCAGATGATACCTTTCCTATCATTATTTCTTCTGAACTTAGTGCTGAACAAGAGGAAAAATTGATAAAATTGTTAAAAGAACATAAGTCTGCACTAGGTTGGACCATAGCTGATATTAAAGGTATTTCTCTATTGATATGCTCCTATAGAATTCATTTAGAGGAAGGCGCCCAACCTCGTAGGGACCCATAAAGAAGACTTAACCCAACAATGAAAGAAGTAGTGAAGAAAGAGGTCTTGAAACTATTAGATGCGGGTATAATCTACCCAATTTCTGATAGTCAATGGGTAAGTACAACTCAAGTAGTTCCTAAGAAATCTGAGGTTACTGTTGTTGAAAATGACAATGGGATACATGTTCCAACTAGGGTAGTAAGTGGTTGGAGAATATGCATTGATTATAAAAAGTTAAACACAGCCACTAGGAAAGACTATTTTCCATTGCTTTTTATCGACCGAATTTTAGAACGTATAGCTGGACATCCTTTTTATTGCTTTCTTGATGGGTATTCAGGACATTACCAGATTGAGATAGCTATAGAAGATCAAGAAAAAACCATATTTACATGCCCTTTTGGTACTTATGCTCTTCGTAGAATGCCATTTGGATTATGTAATGCTCCAGTTACTTTTCAGCATTGTATGTTGAGTATTTTCTCTGATATGGTTGAAAAATGCATGGAAGTCTTTATGGATGATTTGACTATTTTTGGTAATTCTTTTGATTTATGCATATTTAACTTGAAATCTGTTTTTAGTAGGTGTGAAGAAAAAAGACTTGTGCTAAATTGAGAGAAATGTCATTTCATGGTATCTTCAGGAATCGTTTTAGGGCACATTGTATCTGAAAGAGGGATAGAGGTTAACAAGGCAAAAATTGAATTAATCTCTAAATTATCTACACTCAAAACGGTAAAAGATGTCCGATCCTTTCTTGAACACGCTAGCTTTTACAGAAGGTTTATATTAAATTTTTCTACCATATCTAGACCATTGTGTAATCTTTTACTAAAAGATGCAGAATTTACATGGACACAAGAGTGTGAAGAGGCATTCCGAACACTCGTTGCCAAACTCGTCGCCAAACTCGTCATCGCTCCTATCATGCAATCACCGGATTGGAACCTCCCATTTGAAATTATGTGTGATGCAAGTAATTATGCTGTAGGAGCAGTTCTTGGGCAACGTAGGGAGGGAAAACCCTTTGTTGTTTATTATGCTAGTAGGACTTTGAATGATGCTCAAATGAATTACATTACTACTGAAAAAGAACTACTACATGTTTTTTTGCCTTAGATAAATTCCATTCTTATTTGATTGGTTCACCTATTGTTATTTTTACTGACCACGCAGCCCTTAAGTATATTCTTTCTAAAAAGGATGCTAAAGCCTGTTTAATTAGGTGGATTCTTATTTTGTAGGACTTTGATCTAACCATCAAAGACAAAAAAGGCGTTGAAAATGTTCTTGCTGATCATCTATCCCGCCTTGAGTTCACCAACTCCACTAATTTGCCACCCATTCGAGATTATTTTCCAAACAAACATCTTTTTGCTATAAGCCAAATACCTTAGTATGTACATATCGTAAATTATTTGGTTTGTGGTGAACTTCCATCTGACTGGAGTGCACAAGATAAGCGTAAATTCTTGATTGAGGTATGTAATTTTTATTGGGATGATCCATATCTTTTCAAATACTGTCCTAACCAAATCATGAGACGTTGCATTCCTAAAAGTGAAGTTTCTAGTATCTTAAATTTTTGTCATAGTGCTGCTTGTGGTCGCCATTTTTCTATGAAGAAGACAGCTGTGAAAATTTACAGTGTGGTCTTTACTGGCCCACTTTGTTCAAAGATACTAATAATTTTTGTCGTTCCTGTGAAAGATGTCAAAATTTAGGTGCTTTATCTCAAAGAAATATGACGCCTCTTAACCCTATTCTTGTTATCAAGATATTTGACTGTTGGGGTATCGATTTTATGGGTCATTTTCCCTCATCTTTTGGCTACCTTTACATCCTCTTAGCTGTTAATTATGTATCAAAATGGGTGGAGGCTGTAACTTGTCGTACTAATGATAATACAATTGTGGTAAAATTCTTAAAAGAAAATGTGTTATCTAGGTATGGTACGCCACGTGTCATCATTAGTGACCAAGGAACACATTTTTGTAATCATTTTTTTGAAGCTTTGATGCGCAAGTATGATGTTCTTCACAAAGTTTTCACGGCATACTATCCATAGACAAATGGACAAGCTGAGTTAGCAAATAGAGAGGTTAAACAGATTTTGAAAAACACAGTTAACTCGAATCGCAAAGATTGGTCTCTACGCCTTTCTGATGCATTATGGGCATATCGCACTGCATACAAAACCATCTTAGGAATGTCTCCATACCGGCTTGTTTATGGGAAAGCTTGCCATTTACCTGTTGAGCTAGAGCATAAAGCTTATTGGGCTGTTAAAGCCCTTAACTTTGATTCGAATGCTGCAGGTCTTCAAAGAAAGTTACAATTGTCAGAAATAAAAGAGCTACGAAATGACGTATATGACAACTCCAGAATTTACAAAGCTAAAATGAAAGTAGCTCATGATAAACATATCTCAAGAAAATACTTTGAGCCAAATCAACGTGTCTATCTTTATGATTCTCGATTGCATTTACACCCTGAAAAGTTGAGATCTCGATGGACTGGTCCATTTATGGTAATGCATGTTTTTCTTAATGGTGCTATTGAAATAGAGGACCCACTGATGGACGGACTTTCAAAGTGAATGGACAGCGACTAAAAAGCTATGTGGAAAAGGTAGACGACTCTATGTACCTAGGCGAGATCTTTTTTGTGGATCCTGTCTATCATGCTTGATCAGGTTCAATCTATCTGTACCATATTTTATATTTTATCTTTTGAATTTTTATTTTTGCTTTTATTTTCTTTCACATTTTATTTTACTTTATTTTCTTCTTTTTATTTTTTCTTCAGTATGATTTTATTTTTCGGTCAAGTGGCGGATATGGTACTCCGTGACTATTAAAGTCGGTTTCTCAGTTCCCTAAAAACTGTCCCTCAAACTGTGCATTCATCTCTTTTCTTTCTTTCAAAATGGATCATATTCTTGCCAACCTTAAAAAACGTTTTCCTTTATTGCCTCAAAATGCTCTACTTAAGATTTACAAAGCACGGTGTGAAATACTAAGGCTATTGATGTTGGATAATATCCCTGTAGATTTTCGTTGGTTAATTGAAGCCAAGGTTCGGTTATCTGGTGAGTTTGTAAATGATTTTGTTTCTCATATGCCTGGTCTTGAAAGAAGCTCTTATGCCAAAAGGCGACGAGTAAAGAGGTTACAACTCTGTCATAAATGTGCTCGATGAAATTGTAACCGGAGTTGTCATTCTTTAGGATTTGCATCTAGAAATCGAGAAGACAAAATTCAGTTTATTAAGAATGGACTGAGTAAGGAGTCTTTGGATGATATCCTATTGACTCTTGAGACGCATCCCTGTGGGCTCGTGCAACGTGAACTTTTCGATTTATGAAATAAATTTAAAAATGAACATCAACGATATAGTCTCGGGAATCTGACTCTAAAAGACCTTGTTTGCCAATTTATAAGAAAATTGGATGAGAAGCCTATCCCCGACCCATAGAGGGCGTTTAAGCCGTTACTGAACGTAAAACCAGAAGAAGATGTGAGCCACAATCACAACTACTTGTAAATACATGTGTTTTAATTTTAACTTTATTTTATGAATAGTAAGGCTACTTATGTAGATGTCTTAAATTCAAATCTTTTTGTTCAATAATGCATGTGGGTCATTATGTTTAAATTTTGTGTTTTATTTTTAACTCTCTTCTGACAAATCGTCGGGTTACCATAATCATTGTTATCATTTGGTACTCTATAAATACAGTACCTCATTTTCTTCATTTTCATATATTGAGATAAAAGTGGGTGTAAATATAGAGGAAACCCCAGTTCAACAATTTTGAAATATATGTGTATTTTGTGGATCTAGTCCTGGGAGAGTAAAGTGTTTGTAGAAGCAGCAAACAATCTAGGAAAAGCATTAGCTGCAAGAAAAATTCATTTGATTTATGGAGGGGGTAGCATTGGGTTAATGGAGTGTGTGTCAACAGCCGCACATTTAGGAGAAAGTCAAATTTTAGGTATTATTTCTAATCTTTAGCCGTGGAAAACCTGATCGGGAAAACAATAGGGGAAGAATTACGAGTCTCATCCATGCATGAATGTATAGCTAGAATGCTTTACAATGCAGATGCTTTTAGTGCTTTACTAAGTGGTTTTGGTACCTTGGAAATTTTTTTTCAAATTGTCTCTTGGGCCCAACTGAATATCCACCGAAAACTCATAGGTTTGTTGAATGTTAATAACTATTTTGATTACTTACTTTGTTTTCTTGATCAAGTTGTGGAACATAATTTTATTTCACATTCGGTGCGACAGATCCTGGTTTCTGCTACCGAGGTAGATGAATTGATTAACAAATTACAGGCAGTTACCTACAAACCTGACCCAGCAATAAGACATTTCCTTCAAATCATAGACAATTCTATCTCATCCACTTAAATCAATTAATTTTATCATTTGCTACTGCTTTAATATGTTACTTTACCAACATATTTTGCCAAGAGCTTCCTCGTGGAATTGACACCTCAATCTATACTGCGATAGCCGCGTTATATTTTGAGCGTAAACAGATTCCAATTGAGTTATAAAAAGAGTTAAATATATTCTTATTTTATATGCCAAGAGTGGATCCCCTTAATCTTAATTAGCTATTCAAACCTTAATTAGCATTCATTTTAATTAGATATTCGAATTATTATTTGCAAACGTCTTAGGAAAAGATGTATCATTTGAGTTGACTCAAGAGTGCAGAATTTGTTTGAAAAATTAATTGGCCTCTTAACATCTGCTCCTATCATATAATTGATGAAAATCGAGTGTGTGGCATACGAGTGTATACATAATTTCAAAAATTACTATATGCAGTGGAAGCATGTTAACAAATACACCCAATTTAACAATTAAACACATATATCATATATATGAATAAGTATAACTATTATACAAAAATATATATGTATATTTATATATATATATAATGAACAATTGTATTAATAACATAATGTAAAATACTCACCTATTGAAGGTAGCTTTACAAAATCTTCAAGTCTTTTACCAATTCATGTGAAGAGCTCACATTGAAGTGTATTGTTGAACAATTTTACTCCATAACGGCTTGGTGGGATTATGAAACTAGAATGGTAGCTTTAGATTTAGAATTTCCAGCAACATGTATTCAAACTCTTTTGAATACAATTTTGTTTCTTAAAATGGAAATGGTAAATATTTTTCATACAACTCTTGTATTAATTAGAAATATTTTACATACAACTCTTGTATTAATTAGAAATATTTTACATATAACTCTTGTATTAACCTTAGAAATAATTTTTATAAGATTAATTATAATGAACAACTCTTGTCATAATTATTAATCTCTTTCTCCATTTTCTTTTGTTCATTATGATCCATCTATGAGAGAAGAAGATGAAGAGAAGTTCTACATTTTTCAACACTTGAAAAAGAACAAAAACCAAAATTCTCTCTTACCTCTTTTTCTCTTCCTTTGCCGAATCCTTCTCTCACAATTGAATGAATGATTCAATTGTTTTATCAAAATCAATTTTGTTTATTCAACACTTTGATTAAACAAAAAGAAGTGCTCCGTCAATTTTATTGTTGGTCTCCCACTTAGGATTAATTAATCAAGTACTAGATTAATGGCTACCTAAATTAATCTTTACCTAACAAATATAATTACTTTAATTATAATGAGTAAATAAATGGCCAATATCTAAGCTCCCCATTGTATTAAAATACAATGTCATGATAAACTTATTTTATTATTATCTAATAATATAAAATTTAATTATTCAAAATAATTTTTGAATAATTATTTTTTATCTTTCTAGTTTTTACTACTAAGGTTAAATGGTAAAACTAAGGTAAAATTAAATCATGGATTAAATTGTACCACTTGTCAATATCCTATTAATTAACAACCCTTGTTAATTAATTCAATGATATACTTAACAATTAAGTATTGACAAATGTATATCCCGAGAGATCCCGAAATAATTATTCTATTTTGTTGAAATTTATTGAATTGAATTATTCAATCCAATCCGCTACCCAAGTGCACAATGAGTACACTTTATATTGTGGGACTCTCTAGGTTCACACCTGATTTGTCATATGGAGCTCCTCCATACGTCAGTGAACGATGTCCCACATACACGTTACGGATATTACAAATTAGCGTGTTAAACCATGCAAGTTGAGGTTATTGCATATTCGTATAATCCTTCCATTATTTATATCCTTGAAGAGCAGAGATATAGATCATCACCGTCAAATCTCTATTTTCTCAACTATAAACTTATCTCCAGGTTTATATTTCATTAAATAATATCCACAAACACTTTTGTGATATTATTTATTCCTTCGGAATATATTTTTTGAGGTTTATGCTTGTGGCCACAAGACTTTCTGAAATACAATCTCAAAGCATCAGAATATACAATCCACTCATATGAGCTGATGGATCCCATATCTACACACACCGGACTCTATGAGCATTGGACCATACCTAGCGACACTTAGTGGTCAGACCGTGAAAGGTTTCTGACATGTGTGGAACCAAAGTATAGTGGATCACTCACAAGCCCACCGTGGCGCTCAGGTCAAAGGACCACAAATACTACTCAACTCAGAAGACCTTTCATTGACGGCTTCATGAGATGTCTATTAGATATCCTCGTGAGTCTGTTCAATATCCAGTCCTTACTTAATACCTGCATGTCTATACAAGCTGCCTACTAAGCTCATGATTTGCTAATACTAACCATCTGAACCATCTAGATATAGAAATATATTAATCTATATTATTGGGTTCCACCGATAGACCCGCATCGATAAAATTAGATCAGGAACATTGTGTGTGAGAATATACTTGTATAATGACATTTTCTAGCACCATCTGCAACTCCTTGCAACTATGTCATTACTAATATATTCTCAGGTCATTGTCCCATTTCAAATAAGGCTCTAATTCCTTAGATTTTGCTAACTATATGAACATGCTAACTCTTAGCATTACTAACTCTTGGCATTACTAACTCTTAGCACTACTAACTCTTAGTACTTCTAACTATTAGCGCTGCTAACTCTTTGCACTGATCTAAACTCCTTTAAACCAGATCTGAACTTCTTCAGATCATACAATGTCTGAAATATTACAAATATCTTACTATTTAATTATAAATAATATTAACGATTTCATTAGAAATGATAATTGTATAAATATTATCATTAAATATTTATACATTTTGGGATGGCACGTAAGCACATATTCCAACAATAATCTCCCGATTGGTCATTACCTTTTAAATTCATGGGTGATACCATTGATTATTCTGTTGGTGCTGTATTGGGACAAAGAAAAAAAAAGTAAACCCTATGTAATTTATTACGCAAGTAAAACTTTAAATAGTGCACAAATAAATTACATAACAATGAGAAACAATTACTTGTTGTAATATTTGTATTAGACAAATTTTGTTTTTACTTAATTGGTTCTTCAACTGTTATGTTTACTAACCATGCTGCTGTAAGGTACTTAATGTCAAAATAATATGCAAAACAAAGAATGATTTGATGGATTCTATTGCTTCAAAAATTTAATATCACTATAAAGGATAAGAAAGGAGCTGAAAATGTTATTGCAGATTACTTATCAAGACTTGTACCAGATTCATCAATAGAAATAACACCTATTAATGACTTTTTTCCAAATGAATTTTTATTTGTTGTTGTTATAATGCCTTGGTATGTTAATATTGTTAACTTTTTTGTGACATGAGAAATGCCACCTCAATAAAATCCCCAAGACAAAAAGAAATTTCTAACTGATGTGAGAAAGTTTTACTAAGATGATCCTTATCTCTTTAAATATTGTCCTGACCAAGTATTTCGAAGATGTATACTCGACAATGAGGTAAGTAGAGTTATTGAATTTTGTCATTTTGAAACATGTGAGAGATATTTCTCATCAAAGAAAACAACTGAAAAAATGTTACAGTATGAAGTTTATTGGCCCATTTTATTTAAAGATACACATGCATTCTGTAAAATGTGTGAAAATTGTCGAAAATTATGATCTATTTCAAAATGAAACATGATGCCTTTGAACTCTATTATTGTTATTAAAATCTTTGATTGTTGGAGAATAGATTTCATAGGACCATTTTCACTATCATTTGTATTTACGTAAATTTTAGTCGCAATAGATTGTCTTAAAATGGATTGAGGTTATTCCATGTCGAAATAATGACCATAAAACAGTCATGAAAGTTTTTTAAAAAAATATCTTAAGTTGATTTGGAATCGCTCGAGCCATTATAAGTGATGGGGGTAAGCACTTTTGTAATAGGCCATTTAAAACATTAATAAACAAAATATGGTATTACTCATAAATTTGTCACCCCTTATCACCCTCAGACAAGTGAACAAGGTGAACAAACTAATAGGGAAATAAAACAAATTTTAGAAAAAAACTGTAAACTCAAATTGTAAAGACTGATCTTTAAAACTTAGTGATGTACTTTGGGCTTATAGAACTGCTTTTAAAACTTCATTGGATATGTCTTCTTATAGATTAATTTATGTTAAACCTTGTCATTTACCTTTGAAACTTGAGCATAAAACCTACTAGGCCATTAAAGCCTTCAACGCAAATTTTGATTCTATTGGACAGATATGTAAATTACAAATAAATAAACTTGAAGAATTGAGAAATGATACATATAAGAATTCGAAAAGTCATAAAGCTAAAATCAAAGTTTTTCATGATTAAAAATATAAAAGAAAAATATTTGATGTTGGTCATAAGATTTTGCTTTATAATTCTCAATTTCACATATTTCCTAAAAAAATAATATCAAGATGGAGTGGCCATTTATTGTGAAACATGTGTACCTTTATGAAGTAATCTGTGAGTGATTTTAAACCTTAGGTGCATGCATATGGGTTTGTGTCTATCAATCAAATATAGTATACGTATCACATACGTACATGTGCAGCGAATGAACGAAATATAAATTACTCAATGATAAACATAAATGAACTTTTACATATTATCTCATAAATATAAAATACTTCAAGATTGAGAAATAGTGCCTTATCAAGTCTCTGGTATATGGTCAAATCAGAGTACCGCCCTTGAAGTAACCCGTTCACAATTCTAGTTCCTCAACACGGTGGGCTTGAGGAAGCTAGAATAGTAGCTTTTTCAGCAAAATATTCAACTCTTGAATCTTTATTTTTACCTTGTAGTATGGGTGACCAAAAATGAAAGGAAAAATGAAAGAGGTGTTTTTGTTCTCAACACTTGAGAGAATTTTCTAACACTTAGCCTTTCAAAATTCTCTCTACCATTCCCACTAATCCCTTGGTCTAATTTTTACTTAATCAATTGAACCACATATTGCTCATTCATTTTTTTTTTATTTTCTTTTTATTTTCTCACATAATGACATCCATTATCTAGTTCAATGTTTGCCATTAGTTTTTTGTTTATTATTGTTTACAATAAACCAAGTGAAAATAAAACAAAATGAAAAATCATTTAAATGAACTTGGCCTTAATCTAGGCCAAATGAGAAAATATTTTCTCATTATTAAGAAATATCTTAAGGCCTATCATTAACAAATGTCACCCATTTATTCTTATTATATTATTTAATTAATATTAAACAAATGATTTAATCATATTAAATCATGGTAGAAACACATGCCAATTTAAATAAAAAATTATTTGTTTGATTTCAATTTAAATAATAATATCATATATTATTATTATTTTTTTATTCAATAAACATTTTAATGAATAAAATAATGATATTATTTGTTCAACATATAAAGTCATTTTGGTAATTTTCAAATCAAATAATAATTAGCCCATATGTGCCATGTGTCAACATCTCATTGGTCAACAACTAATTGATGTACTTAACTCTTAAGTTTTAACACGTGCACGAACGAATGGAGACCAAAGTAAATGTCTGATCTGTTGGAATTTTCTGGATTGAACTATTTAATTTGGTACGCTGCCCCAGTGCACAACGAGTACACTTTATATTACGGGACTCTTTAGGTCTACTCCTGATTTGTCAAACAGAACTATTTTATAAGTCCGAGATCGATGCCCCACGCACACGTCACGGATATTACAAATCAGTGCAGTAAACCATACAAATTGAGGTAATAGTATATACCTATAATCATTCTGCCAATCATATCCTAGAAGAGATGAGATATAGATCACTACCGTCAAATTCATGCTCATCCGTGAACTTATCTCCAGAAACGTATCTTAATAAATAATATATGTAAACACTTTTACAATATTGTTTAAGTTATAAGACTTTCTAAGATACAGTCTTTAAGCATCTGGATATTTAACTCATCTATGTGAGCTGATAAATTCCATATATGTACTCACTGGACTCCATAACCATCGGACTACACCCAGCGGTCACACCATAAAAGGTTTGTGACATGCATAGAACCAAAGTATGATGGATCACTTACAAGTCTACTGTGATACTCAGGTCAAATGACCATGTATATTACTCAACTCAAGAGGATATTCCATTGATGGCTTCATGAGATGTCTATTAAGGTCCTCGTTGAGTCTATTCAGTATTCAGTCCTTACTGAACACCTGTATGCTATACAAACTTTCAGTAAGCCCATGGTCAGCTAAGAATAACCATCTAGGTATAATATACACTGGTATATGTAAAAGGATTCCACCGATAGACCTGGATCGGTGAATTAAGACCAAGAACATCTAATTTTAAACTATACTTGCATAATAACATTTCTTAACACCTATTGCAACTCTTACAACTAGGTTATTACTAATATATTCTCAGATCTTTGTACTGTCACAGACAAGATTCTAACTCTTAGACTTCACTGATCAATATAACATGCTAACTCTTTAACATTTATAGTTTTCAGTAATGTTAACTCTTAGCATTGACCTAAACTTCTTTACACCAAATTTGAACCCTTTTAGATCATATAATGTTTGTAGCGTCATAAGCAGTGAACCATTTAATAATAGTAATTAGTGATTTAACAAGTAATAAACTGTATAAATATTGTAAAATAAAATATTTATACAATAATGAGATGTCACGTGAGCACAAATCCCAACACAATCAATATTGAAAATTTTAGAAATGGTAATGTGTTTAAGGTAAATGGACAAAGACTCAAGCCGTTTCTAGAAAACTAAGCTTTTCAAGAAGAATTTATGTTCATGTCTGACCCTTATTATGAGACCAATTGATATTTGTTGAACATATTTATATATATTTATTCTTCTTCTAACTTTATTTATTTTTTGTACTTTCAGGTTAATTTAATATTTTTGTGTTAAGTTTTATTTTGCACCACAGTTAAGTATCAGATAACGGTACTTCGCGATATTTCAAGTCGGTTTTGTCAATTTTTCATAATTACTGATATCTTCTCTTCTTCTCATTTCTAAAAAAAAGGATGATATTTTAATGAATTTAAAAAAATATTTTCCCTTATTGCCTCAAAATGCCTTAAAGAAAATTTATCACACAAGATGTGAAAGATTAAGGTTATTAATGATTATAAATATACCTGCTGATGTACGTTGGTTAATTGAAGACAAACTTCGATTGGCATGCGAGTTTTCAGACTCATTAATTTTCTATATGTCTGGTTTAGGTAAAAACTCTTTTGCAAAAAGATTAAGTGTTTGTTACAAGTGTGTACGCGTGACTTGTAACACAAGTTGCCGTACTTTAAGAATGGTGTCTATAAATCATGAAGATAAAATTAAGTTCATTAAGGATGGCCTAAGTAAAAAGTCTTTAGATGATATTTTATGGACTCTTGAGATGCATCCTAATTGATATGTGCATATTTTAAATCGTGAATTATGGGATATATTCCTAAAGAAACATGAGTGATACAGTCTTAGGAATCTGACTTTAAAAGACCCAAATTTTCAATTTATAAGAAAATTAGATGAAAATCTCATCCTCAACCCATAGATGGCGTTTAAACCGTTTCTGGACATAAAACCAAAAGAATATTTGAGCCACAATCACAACAACTTGTACATATTTACTGTAAATGTTATTTTTAAATGTTTCATTTCAACCTCAAACGTCTTCTCTAACAATAACCAACCATCTAGAGTCGAGTTTAAATATTTTGCATTTAAAGTTTAATCTTATCCATTAATAACTAACTACACATATAACTTTAAATTGTAACACCTTTTGGCTCTATAAATACATTGTATTATTTCTACATCTTCATACAAACTCAAAATTATTCAATGGAGAGGGTGAGTGTAATAATGAAGGGAACATTAACTCGTAAATTCACAAAAATTTGTGTCTTTTGTGGATCCAACTCTGGAAAAACTAGAAAGTTTGTAGAAGCAGCAAAAACCTTTGGTAAGGTGTTAGTTGAGCGAAAAATTCATTTAGTATATAAGAGAAGTAATCATGGATTAATGGGGTGTGTGATAACAATTGGACAGAATAAAGACATTCGAGTTTTGAGTATCATATCGAAAGCTCTAACTGTTGGAATATTATAGGAAAAATAATTGGGGATAAGTTACAGGTATCATCAATGCATGAACGAATGTCTCTTATTCTTTGAAATACTGATGCCTTCATAGCTCTGCCTAGAGGTTTCAAAATTTGAAGGCAAAATTTTAAATTGTCTCATGAGCACAATTATAAATCTACTAAAAACCAATTAGTTTGTTAAATGTTGATAGTTTTTATAATAAGTTGTTATCTTTTCTTGACTATATGGTGAAAAAATAATTCATCTCATCTACAGTATGACAGATCCTCATTTCTGCTTCAACTGTTGATCAGTTACTCGATGAATTACAAGCTTTTATACTTCTATCTAATCCAATAATGCAACAGATATATTGGTATACTGATGACAGTGAAAAGAAACACAAGATAGATTTGACTCTCCATTTGTAGCCTCTCTACTTTTAAGTATTTTTAACCATTTTGTGTGACTTGTTTTATTTTATTGCAGGCTTTATTTTCAATAAAAGATATTTTTGGTGATATCTTCTATACTCTACTACTCTTTCTCTATTTTGACATTGAGGACAATGTCTCAATCTGATTAAGGGAGGGTAGTTGATATGTAATGTTAGTGTTAAATTTTGCTATCACTTTGTTCTTAAAAAAAAATCTATCATGAATAGAGTGAGTAAAAAGTTTATTTATGCAGTCTTGAGACACATTCTAGTTCTACAGTGGCAGAGTAAAGAGTATATTATTGAACTTTTGAAATACATTATAATTGATTTATTTTTAATGCATTTTATGTACATTTATTTGTTGCTTATGTTCTTGGTAACTCTTGTGTAAATAAGTTTGCTTTACTATCGATGTATGATTTTAAAATTGTTTAGTTTAAATCATTTTTTCTATCTAGTTTACTAAAGAATAACTTTTGAAATCATTTCTTAAACACAATACTAAGCCTTGTGGTAGGATGGATGTTTCAATATATATAGCCAAGATAATTTTCATGTTTAAGTATACATATTCTTTTCTAAACTCACACATATTTTGTGAGTAAGTGGAAAGGTTTGAGTTAACAGCTTATGAACCTTTATTAATCAATTAAAATGATTAAATTTTGTTTGGAATAACATTATTTGGGATAAAGAATGATTTGGTTACTGGCTGAAGGGTGATAAAAATTGTGGAAAAGTATTGTAGTAAGAAATTACTCTTATTTTGTAATGATTCCTTATGTTTTTAAAAAATGTATAAAAAAGAGAGAAAAGAAAAAAAAGTCAATTCAGTTTAATAAAGTCTTCGTTTAATTTTAGAAGATAAAAGTCATGAGGAAGCAATTCTATCACTAGACTCTAATCGTAAGATTCGCATAAGATAATTAAAGTCATGAATCTAGCATGTGGCAAGAATGGTTTGACTTTAAACAATTAATTTTTCTATCTTTGGATCAATGTTAGTTTGTATGTCTGTCCTTAAATGTAATATTTTCTTGAGTGATTATTTGTTTTTCAACTCCATGAGTGAAATCTTAACCCTTTAAACAGTTATTCACATGTGAGAATATGGAGTTGAAACTTTTACTTGGACAAAGTTTTCAAGGCTATATATGTTGTAGTTTGTGATAAGAAGCCTTCAGCTTAATTCACACATACACACACATAATTTTAGAAGTTATGATTGAAATAACCTTAATAGTGATTGTGATCTTGAACTGTCGTTTTATTTAAAATACTTAAGCAATGTTTAAATTTTCTTGATGCTTGAATTGGTAGAGACTAGCAACAAGCTAGTTCGGAGGTGTGATGAACACTTGAAATTATACATTTAATAAGAGTTTACATCATTATTTTGTATTACTAGTATCATTAACCTTCCTAATTTAAGCTGGTTCAGAGGTGTGATGAACACTTAAAATTATACATATAATAAGAGGTTTACATCATTGTTTTGTACCTAATTAGTTTTTAATTGTTTTGTGGTATATTAGGTAAAATAGGCATAACTTTCTATCTAATAATCTAATTGGAGTGATTCTTGATCTTATGAAGATTTGACTCAATGGAATAAAATATTATATTTCATAGAAATTTTTAATTCGAGCGTTTAGAGGGTGAAAAATAGCCTAGAAGAGAACTGATCTGCAGTATAGGCCTAGTTCAAACAGTCATCAGTATTTAACTCATAACTAGATAAATATGTATATAATATGTATAAAATAACTCAATTTAGAATAATAAGAGACTTATCTACAACTTTTATTTTTTGAGTGAAAGCTAATTCGAATCACATCAATTCTAAATTGGACAATCAACTGAGTGCATTAATGACAATCAATGTAAATAAATTGCCACATTTCTTGACTTTTATCATCTAAGTGGTTTCCTCTTCAATTGTCTTGATTTATCTATATTTTTCTATAAATAAGTGGCCTATTTATAGCTAAAGCATGTAATTAGAGAGTTAGATTTTAGTTTAAAATACTTATCTTTTGTATTATCTCTTGGTAGTATTATTTCTTTTGTTTACTATTCTAAAGTTTATGTTATCTCTTCTTCCATCTCTTTCCTTCTCTTTAAATTTTATTATGTCTAAGTAACTTTTTTTTTTGCTAAGGTGAAATGGTGAAACTCTTAGTTAAACTCTTATTCTAAAATTTAATGTTATATTCTTAAGTTATGCAAATTTATATATGGTGTATTTATTTTGTTTGCAATATTGTTACCCTTTCTTATAAAGTTGTGTATTTTGATTTATTATAAATAATTTTTATAGTTGGCACAATAAATTATTAAAATTATTTACAAGATTTGGCATATATACCCTTTCTTGTAAAGTTAGAATCTTGATTTATTATAAACAAATATAAAGATTGGCATAATAAATACTTGAATCTATTAACAAGATTTTGTGTATAATAATTGAAAGAAATAAAAATAAGTTAATATACAAATAGTGATGAACTTTAATTGTTGTATTTTTCGATTAAAACCTCCTTTGTGTAAGGATTCCAATTGGGTTACAAAAAGAGTTGAATATATTCTTATTTCATATGCCAATAGTGAATCCCTATAACCTTAGCATTTATTTTAATTAGTTATTTGAATTATTATTTACAAACGTCTTATATTATTTTATTTATCTTTAGAGTATTTATAGTTTGTAATTTTAATTCTATGTTCCTGTGGATCGACCCCGTTCTCACTAGGTTATTTACTACTTTGACAATTCTGTACTTAAGAATAAAACCCTATATTCTAGACGTGTCAGAAACCACCCTTTCACTTGAATCCATCAGATGGGACATCATTTTCAGGAATTAGAGAAATGGTGGTTGGGAAGTTGTTTCCTAACAAGAAAGCAATATACGATACTTTCAGTATGCATGCATTAAACGGTAATTAGAGTTTTAAGTATTCAAGTCTACAAAAGATTATTTTGAGGCAAAATGTGATAATGAAATGTGTATGTGGCAAGTTCGTACCATGCCCACAGATGCTCAAAAATATTTTATCGTGCGAAGAATTGACAAGGAGCACATATGTCAATTAGACTGATTACGTGATGATCATCGTCGAGCAAAAAGTTGAATAATTGCTTAAATGATTAAGAATAAATTTGTAAATATCAATAGACTTTATAGACCAAAGGATATCGTGGCTGATGTACAGGAGGAATATGGTGTGAATTTTGACATATATAACGGGTTATCAAGCTAAAGATCATGCGAAGAGGATGATGGTCAGTTCTATTGAGGACTCATTCAGACAACTTCCATTTTATTACTATGTGGTTAAAAACAAGAATTCAGGTACTATCACTCATTTGAAGATTAATGACAGTTGACACTTCTTATACTTTTTTTTTATGGCATTAGGGTTGTATTCAAGATTTTCACACATCTATCAAACTAGTGATTAATGTGGATAGTACATTTTTGAAAGGCCATTATCTTAGTTATATGTTTGTAGCTGTTTGTGAGGACGGAAATAATTAGATTTATCCAGTGGCATAAGGTATTGTCGATTCTAAGAACGATGCATTGTGGAAGTGGTTTATAGAGAAATTACGGGGTGTTATTAGTGACGACATTACACAAGTATTCATATTAAATCAACATGCAGCAATTGAGAAGGCCATTAGGAAAGTATTTCCAAATACATACCATAGGGTGTGTGTCTTTCACTTGAAGGGTAATCTGATCATAAAATTTATACTTCCTACCGGAAAGAAGAAGACAGATGAATTCTTAGGCGCATACTTTTTTGCTATAAAAGCATATAAATTGTCTAATTTTCAAATCCAATGGAATAATATGCGAGGCATGAAACTTAAGGCATTACAGTATTTAGAGAAAAAGATTGGTTGCATCAGGTGGGTGATCAGTTAGTGCATTTAAAAGGTATGATATTGTAAGTGCACTAATTCATTAAGGTGCATACATGTGTTATATGTCCATTATAACAAAACTTCATGCATCTTATACACAAATTAATAATAGCAGAAACAGAAAATCTAATTCCCTAGTGTAATAAACACATAATTTAAATCTCTTTACCATAATGAAAAATCAAAGATGGAGTGTTCACCTTCAAGCCTTTAGAATTAGGGTTTAGAATTTGATCTCGCCTTGAATTACACTCGGTGGCAATTCTAGCACTTAACACATATGGGTTTATGTGTCTAAAATAGCAACCCTCATCTAGCAATGTGTTTAACTATAAATACTATGATTAACTCGCAATTACTTAGCTTAACACTTAAACTATTGGCTTATTACAAAAGAAATAAATTATTTTTGTTTTGTTCAACTATTGAATAACAAAAATTAATTTCTAATTACTTGACTGCCATGGTCGGCCATGAAGAAAGAAAGAAGAAGATGAATAGTTCTTATTTCAACTCTTGAAACAAGCTATCTTTCTCTTACCCTTTGGCAGAGCACGCACACACACACAATAAATAAGCAATTTTACTTCATTTATTAGATACAATTTCCCTTCATTTTGGTAAGACAAAATCGTCCCCACAATGCATAGGTAATCATGCCTTAAGCTATTCTCATGTTTCCTATTTGTTTATATTAAAAAAATAAACAAGTGCTTTTTATCATTTGCTTGAAGTGACTGAACCAAACAAAGGTAAGCAATGAAACATTTTCATCCATTTTTGCAAGTCAAGAAAATCGGCCCCAAAAATCATGGCAATAATGCCTTAAGCCATATGTTTTCCATTTGTTTACATTAAATAAATGAATATGTGTTCTTTATCGTTTGCTTAAAGTGGCTGAACCAAATAAAAGCAAGCAATGAAACATTTTCATCCACTTTTGCAAGTCAAGAAATTGGCGCCATAAATCATGGCAACTGATGCGATATTTCTATATCATAAAATTAAGTGCAAGTATACACTATCGTATGCAAGTAATAAAGGGACTAAATAAGTCGGATGTCGAACTCACAGGGATAATTTCATCTTTACAACCAATTACTAAAATGATATCTTCCTAATAATTATTCAGATAAATAAAAATCTAAGAATGAATGTAGAAAATATAAAGGCAAAAATACAATGTAAAGAGATTTAAGTGATAGCAATATAGAGAAAACTTAGGATTAATATTATCCCTCAATATTCTTTCTAATGATTAATCTTCTAATATTTAACTTCTTTAGTCTTTATTATTGATCAAGACACTAATGTATTCACAAGCCTCTTCCAAGGTCATGCAAGTATACCTTAATTTATCAAATACCTATATTCCTATGGTACTTGTAATAAATTAAGATTCATTAAGATTAGGTCTTATTGATCATACATGCCAATTAGGTATATTCCTATCCTAAATTGAAACTTGCATATGCAACATTGAATGTTACTCTACAATCATGCATCAAATTATCTAGGTCTAAATATTATGATTCCTCTTCCGAGTTTATCAATAATATTACCAACTCATTCACCATATATTGGTCAGATATATTGAAGCATTAAAATCAAGTAATTTAAATATCAAAGAACTAAGTTTATTAAATATTCTAAAGATATGGCAATTAAACACACATATTGAGTTCAAGTATTAACCCTAGAAAATAAGTTTAGCTCATGGCTACAAGAGAACAACAGTAAAAATAATAATAAATCATGATGCAATCAATAGCAAACCGATATAGATGTTAAATTGCTCTTAATTGCGCTGCCTAAGATACTCTTGATGCCGAAGAACGCTTTGAATCTCTCTCTAAAGTTGCTTCAATTAGACTCCTATTACTCTCCAAGACTCGTGCTCTGTATTATTGGTGTTCTTGAATTGCTCTAGGTTTGTCTTCGATTGATTCTTGAAGGCTGGGAACGAGTGGCTTTTTATAGGGATTGATATAAGCTTGAAAATCTCAATTCTCATCGGACTAGAAATCGTGCTACCGCTGGGGAGCTATGCAGTTTTCGCTAGGGCGACGCGTGAAAAAGGCTTCACCACTGGAGTGGTGGGTTGATGACGCTGGGGCTCTGGCCTATCGTTGACGAGGTAAAGGTTTGGCGCTGGGGCGCCAGATGCGACTTAAACAGATCGTATTTCTTATTTCGATCACTATTCCAGCGCTGGGGCTATAATCCTCGTGGTACTGGGGCGATAGACACATACTTTGAAAACTTTGCATTTTAGTTCCTGTTTTTGCTCCTTTTGCATTCTTTCTTTAAATTTTATTCAAATCCCTATAAATAACAATAATGCACATAAATAGTCATTTATTCTCATAAAATAATAAAATATCAATAATAAAAACATGAAAAAATATATGACAAATTTGCCCTTATCAGCAACCATGACTTAAAGCCATTTTCATGTTTCCTATTTGTTTACATTAAACAAATAAACATGCGCTCTTTATCATTTGCTTGAAGTGGCTGAACCAAACAGAGGCAAGCAATGAAACATTTTCATCCACTTTTATAAGTCAAGAAAATCGGCCCCACAAATAATGGCAACCATGCTTTAAGCCATTCATTCTTGTTTTGCATTATTATTTAATCAAATTAAAAACATGCATTATTTGATTTATATTTTATTATTTGTTTGACCTTAAAATTCAATATAATCAACTATATTATATTTTTATTAAAAAAATACTTTTATGAATAAACAAATGATTTTAGTTATCCAACAAGTAAGGTCAATTTGATAATTTTAAAGTCAAATAATGAATGGCCTACAATGTGCTACTTGTCATCATCCTATTGGTCAACAACTATTGCTAATTAATTTATGTACTTAATGTTTAAGTCTTGATAAATGCACATCCTGATGGATACTAAAATAAATATTTGATTTGTCAAAAATTACTGGATTAAACTATTTAATCTAATACACTGCCCTAGTGTAAAATGAGTACACTTCATATTGCAGGACTTCTTAGGTCCACGCTTGATTTATCAATTGGAACTCTTTCATGAGTCCATGATTGATGCCCTACGCACACATCACAGATATTATAAATTAGTGCATTAAACCATACAAATTAAGATCATAATGTATACGTATAATCCTTCCTTTATCTATATCCTGAATGAGCAAAAATGTAGATCACCACCAT
Source organism: Ailanthus altissimus (assembly GCA_946807835.1). Lineage (NCBI taxonomy): Eukaryota > Viridiplantae > Streptophyta > Magnoliopsida > Sapindales > Simaroubaceae > Ailanthus > Ailanthus altissimus. The sequence continues at coordinate 13,122,262 of OX327699.1, read as the reverse complement.
CAAATTTTTATTTGCTCATCCATGAACTTATCTCTAGATTCGTATCTTGATAAACAATATACGCAAATACTTTTGCGATATTGTTTTTGCGTATATTGTTTAACTCTGTGAAAAACACTTTTTTTCAAGTTTATTGCATATAGCCATAAAAAATTTTAAGATACAATCTCGAAGCATCCAGAATTACAACTCATCTATGTGAGCTGATGGATCCTATATTTACATACATCAGACTCCATGAGCATCGGACCATACCCAACGACATACAGCAGTCAAACCATGAAAGATCTCTGACACCCGTGGAACCAAAATATAATGGATCACTCATATGCTCATCGTGGCGCTCAGGTCAAATGACCACAAATACTACTTAACTCGAGAGGACTTGTCATTGACAGCTTTATAAAATATCTATTAGAGGTCCTTGTGAGTATTTTCAGTACCTAGTCCTTATTGAATACCCATATTCCTATACAAGCTTCTACTAAACTCATTATTTGCTAAGACTAACCATTTGAACCATCCAAATATATACATACATTGATCTATGTAAAAAGAGTTTCACTGATAGACCCATATTGATGAAATAGATCAGGAACACAATGTTTGAGAATAGACTGCAAAATAACATTTTCTAACACCATTTGCAACTCTTTAAAACTATGTTATTACTAATATATTCTCAGGTCTTTGTCCCATTTCAGACAAGGCTCTAACTCCTTAAATTTCGCTGACTTTTATAACCTGTTAACTCTTAACATTTATAACTCTCAATGTTGCTAACTTTTAGCACTGATCTAAACTCTTTTAGACTAGATCTAAACTCCTTTAGATCATACAATATCTGCAACGTTACAAGTATCTTACCATTTAATAAAATATTAATGATTTTGTTTGAAGTGTATATTGTATAAATATTAAACAATTAATATTCATACAAATATTAAAATGGCACATAAGCACCATCTCTAACAGATATTATGACCATCAATATTTCATAGAGTATCAATATAATGGCAAAATTCACCTATTCCCTGCCCATAATTGCACTAGCTGAATAGATACTAGAGTTAACGCAAAATTTGTGGTATAATGGGAGAGAGGTTACAAAAAAATGACTATAAAACTTAACTATATGAGCCTACGATAAAGTATAGAAGCAAGAGGATCAGCATTTGAAAATGACGGTCAATCCAATCGACAATTGTAAGTTTGTTGTGAACGATGGCAATAGGAATAAAATAGTCAATGTAGCCACGAAAATATGCAGTTGTAAGAAATTTAACTTTTTCTAACTGTCATGTGTCTATGCAATGGTTGTTTACAGATATGTCAAGTTACAATATCTTAATTTTTGTTCAGGCTATTACACAGTTGAGACCTTATTGACTATATATGGGAATTTCATAAATTCTATTGACCATCCATCGAGTTGGATTATTTCAGATGAGGTGCAAAACTTTTAGATACAGCCACCAGTTGCATGTAGATAGTTGAGAAGGCATAAAGAAACGTATACCATCTCAAGGGAAGGAGCCTTCAAAGATTGCATGTAGTAAGTGAAAGTTGTTGGTATTGTGTGCGTGTGCATCATGTAACGGGTGAGTGTGTACATAATTAAACAATTTAATATTAGCATATCATATATGCAATATAGCAGAATTAATACATACTAAAATAATCTCATTACACTAATGAGATGGAAGTTCTCACCCTTGAAGCGTGCTTTGTGCAATTCTAGTCTAGGACTAAGTGGGATCCTTTGAACTAGAATGAAAGCTTTCAATTCTCAGCTAAAATATTTGTATTGAAGTAACTTTTGCTTTAGAATTTCTCTTGGCTCTTTCTATATAAATTTTGCTTATAATTCACTTGTTTATTTAACAAATGAATACGGCCCATATTTAACTTAATAGTGAAATCACCATTTCACTTCTTAACTTTATAAATGAAATAAAGCTACTATATATAGCAATATCCGCCACTATTTTAGCCAATAAAACTTCAATTAGTGACCACCAAGAACAAGCACGACAAGGCATTTCATATTGCTATTTCATGCTTTGCAAAATGTTTGGTGTCAACTAGCTTATTAGGTGACCGAAAGTAAATAATATTGGTAGCATAAACTTATTCAATTTAATAATTGTAAGAAAACTCATGCTTAATGAAGCATGACAAAGATATTGTCTTTTTTTGTCTTGTAATAAACTGTCACTTCTTGATAAATGATAGAATATATATAAAGCAAAAACTACTAAATGGTTCTGAATGTTGTGGCCGAATATATTTTGGTTACCAAATGAATGATGCCACCAAATGTTGTTTACTTATTCATCCAATTGAAATTAATACATTATATTTGTTTTTTGACGGAAATTGTTTTGCTTTCAAAATTATTATAAGTAAAATATCAATTATACCTATTTGCCAAATTAATTTATTTAGTCAAAATTAATTATTAACATTTAATAATTAAATGGGCCAATAAAATATGCCACATGTCATACCCTAACAAATTAATGGCATGAAATGTGACATACAATAAAAAGGTTAAAGTGGCAAGTTCTACTTGCCAAGATCCCTGGCTTAATACTTAAACCTTATGATCTCTCAAAGAAACCCTGAAATAAATCAGTGACTAGTTAATTTAATTTTAAAAAAAATAACATTTATTTTATTTAAATGGTAGTTATATCTATCAATGCTCAATTTAGCACCTATATAAATTATTGGCACAATTTGATACATACACTAGGTAGATAAAAGTATCAAGTCTCACTTGACACAATTTTAGATTTAACACTTAAACCTTAACTACTTCCCGAGAAACCCTAAAGTAAATTTATATTTTTCAAAAATTTTCTAGATCGAACAATTCGATTTCGATTTGGTGCACTACTCACGTGCTTAACGAGTACACTTCATATAGTGAGACTCCCTAAGTTCACACTCGTTTTATCTTATAAAACTCTTCTGTAAGTCCATAAACGTTGCCCCACACACACGTTATGAAAATAACAAAATAGCATGTTGAACCGTACAAGTTGAGGTTAATACATATTCGTATAATCCCTCCGTCATTAATATCCTGAAAAAGCGGAGACATAGATCAATACCGTCAAGTCCCCCATTGCTCAACCATAAACTTATCTCTTCGATTTGTATTTTGATAAACAATATTCACAAACTCTTTTGCGATATTATTTATATCACGGAAAACTCTTTTCCGAGTTAAATGCTTATGGCCATAAGACTTCTTGAAATACAACCTTAAAGCATTTGGATATTTGACTCACCCATATAAGCTAACGGATCCCATATCTACATTCACCGAACTCCATGAGCATTGGATCATACCCGGGGATACCTAACGGTCAAACCATGAAAGGTTTCTTGTCACGCCCCAGACCCAAAAGATCCGACACACGACATCACTTACATTCATTCACTGCATGTGCACTCATAAATAATATTACACAAAATTTTCAACTTTCATTCAACACAGAAATCCTTAGCAAGTTGCTAGTAAGTTCAACACTAAAATCAACCATAACCTAACATATAAATATAAACTTCTCTTGACAATATTTAAACATTCATTTCAATTTCTTTCAGAATTATAGCAATTGAATTATGACTGGGACAATTATTAAATCGGAGATACGCAGAGTTTTCTCAGAGATTAACACTCTACTACGTCACCAGTAGCAACTTTGTTACCGGGAGCCCAGAATATATCCATTGCAAATTCTTACTTAAAATCATCCAATAACCACACTTTATAAAACTTAAACCAAATCCAATCCACACACAATGAAATAATACATAAGTATTTATTCAATAGGGACAAACCAAATATCCTATCCCACGTGTCCCCAAATGAAACACACAACAACCTAGCAACTTAGGGAACCCAAGGAACAGCAGAAGCCTTGCCAAATCCGCTAAGCACACATGTACCTTATTTACCTGAAATCACCATAAACTATAATGAGTATAAAACTCAGTAAGCATACTAATTTTTCATATATCAAATACAAATACATATATGTACACAATACATATGTATGATATGCCGTGATCAATCAAAATCATAATCTTATTAAATCACATATCATGTAAGAGTTTACACATTCTTTCAAAACACATAATAGGAATACCATCACTCAACTACTACTTAGTAGGACTTACATATCACATATCACATAATGAGCCAAATGTCACTCGTAGGTGACATACCGTATGAGAGGAATAGTACAAGTGAGGTCTTGAATAACACACATATATAATGCTTATGCCCGAAGGTAAAAGCCAAACCCTCACCCTGATCATCGGTGAGTCCTCTCACATGCACCAATACGCCACCACACGAATGTGATGACTCACTCTTCCTTTAGGTACCAATAGGATCCTCCCTACATACGGAACACATAACATATACCCATCCCAAAGGAAAGGCCACACATAAAGGCTCCACAAATCATATAAAATGCCTACTAAGTTAACAGTGAGTTCAAGTACCCTCAAAATACAAAATATTTCTCATGGACATATTACACTTCAAAAGCTTCCTTTATTAAACACATCTTATTTTGAAAGCTCACTTACAAAAACACATGTATGTCCATGCTCAATGTCAATGCTCACATTCAGAAATATATATTCATATTTCATATCAAAATATACTTTGACATAACATAAACATATTCTTAACCCCATTTGCAAAATCATACAAAACAATTACTATGTTTATTGTGATTTCAGTAAAAAGTCTAGTATACTTACCTCTTAACACTTTCAGCTACAAGGCTTAAATCTCCTTAACCTATCAATGGAGATTAATCCTTTCATAAGCCTCACAATTCACACAAAATACTTTAAATAGCTTACAAAATTATACACAATGCATTTATCACATCAAATTGGTCTAAATATTTGGTTTCTCAAAACCTGTCATTCTGACCACTTACACTTAACAAAAATTTCTAATACATCAAATGATGTCCAATTACTCCGAAATCAGAATATATCATTCTTGACTCATATATACTTCTTATATATGAATATTATATCAAAATTCCTACACAATCCATTCCATACACACCATCGAATCCAAACTACAAACCTGACAGGATCAAGATACTTACTGAACAGTATTCAATCTCCTAATTTTATAAAATCATATACTAACTCAAAAATTATAAAACTACCACATAATTACTCTTGACACATATCTCAGTCCATGATAAATATTTGGCTTCCAAATAACTGCCAAAAGTATTTTAAAACTATTTTATTTCATAACTTTAAAAATCTGTTAATCAAATACTACAATGAGCTGATACACTTTAGAAATTCATAACACTTCAACCACATTGATCCAAATTCTCAATTACGAGTATATCATATTAGACATATAAAATTATCATATTCCACAAATTCATAATTTTTAAAGATCATTCAGCAGGTCAAAAATTATTTTCCACTGTATCATACTGTTTACACAGGAAATTTCTAGAATTCCAGGGTCATTTTGGTAAATTCACTACAAATTCAATTTCCGAGATTTTCAGTCGATTCAAAGTCTCAGATGATCCTAAACATGTCTAATTTCATATACTCAAAATTCAAAACCAGAATCGAATCACAACAATTTATAAAATTCCTAGATCAAGAGGTTATCTAGCAGAAATTCCATAATTCATCATGATTTATCAAACTATCTTATAAATCATCATCAATTCTCACAACATCAAACGAAATACACATCAAATCCTTAATTATACATATTTCCAGAAATCAAAACTTAAAGAAATTAACTTAATTAACACCAATAAATTGATAATTAGTTGTGATATACCTCTAAAGATCCAAAATTCTCATTTTCTTCTTCTTTTTCTTCTTCTTCTTCTCTTTCTCTCTCCTTTATTTCTCTCTTCTCTCTCTAAAAATGGGTAGCTCGACCAAAATGAGAGAATTAGGGTTTTTAAAAGTGTATTTTTATACTAAGTGGTTAATTTTTGGTATTTACGAATTTACCCCCAAAACTTTCAAAGTATAACAATTTGGTCCCTAAAATAATTCCAAAGTCTTGCAAATAAACCCAATACTAATAGTATATCTTTAACCTATAAAAACACTACTAATAACAATATATAAATCAAGGATCACCCACATACAAATAAAATACATATATTTATATATATAAATATACATATTCTTACCGGTTATGGATACTGGTTACTACATTTCTGACATGTGTAGAACGTAAGTATGGTGGATCACTCACAAGCCTACCGTGGTGCTCAGGTCAAGAGACCACGAATACTACTCAACTCGAGAAGACCCTCTACTGAAGGATTTATAGGATATCTATTAGAGGTCTTGATGAACACATGAAAATGCATATTTGTTAAGAGATTTAGTCACCATTTAATGTAACTAATTTTAACATTTTTGTATTTTTAGCTTGAAATAAAGTGTTCTCCTTAAATTATGATTAATGAATGTTATTTGCACCGGTTTAGGTAAAATGGATGTAACTCTCAATGTAGAAATTAAAATAAAGAAATTATTGAACCTAGAGTAATATGACTCAATATTACACAAACTTGAAGAACAGATGAAAAGCCAAATCCAACATTTTATAGGCCAGAATTGGGATACAACAGAATTAGATTGCAACTTCCACTCAGCTTGACCCACCTCACGTATTTGGAATGTATTTAACAAAATACATATCCAATTGTTATAATTCTTAAAGATATGAAATACTGACTCAATTATAAACAACTCTCATGTTGATAGTAAAATTCAAATCAGCAATTATCATGGACTAAAGTATATTGCAAGTGGGTAAAAGGGTTGTTGGCCGAAATTTGACATATCTTTGGCATTTTGCCCGTATCTCATTGGATACTCATCCAATGTGCATGAACCTGGTGCCTATGGAAAGAAGAGACAAAATATTACAACTTTTATGTCAGTCAAAAAGAATACATCGGTCATTTCTATTATCAAAAAGGTGCTGCAAGTGGGTGAACGAGTTGTTGGCTTAAATTATTGAAGATTGATGTCACACTTAACATATTTCCATTCATTGCCTATATAAGGACACTCTTAGGACGTTTTCAACATTAGATAATTCTATCTTATTTTTTTCTCATTAACATGTATTGTAATCTAGGCTAGAGTTATTGACAAGGCTCAGAGATGAACTTTTGTGTTTAATAAATTTACTTCTATACTTTAATTCGTTGTCAAGAGCTACAAATGCTTGTAAGTTTGATTATGCTTAAACTCTTATCTATTTTATTTTCTATAATCCAAAAGTTATAAGTCTCATGTTTCATATATTTTCATTCATGCTTTCTTTATGTGATTCTTGTTGAATTATAATTGTTATTGGTTACATTATTTTATATTTTAATCTTTTACTGCAATATTGTCAATCGATATATTGTCGACCTTGGATAACATATAAAGGCAATAAAGATTTGATATTTAAGTTTTTCTTTTACTATAATATTGTTAAAATAATATGTTGTCGATTTTAGATAACTTATATAAATGAACATGATTTGTGTTAATGTTTGCAAAAGTGTTTAGTCATATCAAATGTCCTATATTTTACATATCTTCCGATTGATTGTTTGAGATGTAAAACTGTCAATTGAGTTATAAACATTGAATCAAAGTGTAGAGTAGATTTATAAAGTATAATTGTGATTCTCGAAGCCTTGTTTACATCATCATAAGATATTTTTTTCAATTCATAGACAATTCTATCTCATCCACTTAAACCAATTAACTAATTTTATCCTTTACTATTGCTTTAATATTTTAATTCACCAACCTATTTTTTCAAAAGCTTCCTTGTGGGATCGACGCCTCAATCTATATTGCGATAGTTGCATTACATTTTGAGCATAAATAGGTCTTCATTGAGTCTTATTCATTATCCAGTCCTCACTGAATACCTGTATATCTATACGAGCTTCCACTAAGCTCACAATTTATTAAGATTAACCATCTGGACTATCCAGATATAGACATACATTGATCTAAATAAATCGATTCTACTCGACAAACCCTACATCAATGAAAATAGATCAGGAACATATAATTCGAGAGCATACTTGCACAATGACATTTCCTAGCAACTCTTGCAACTATTTTTATAACTATGTCATTGTAAGTACATTCTCAGGTTTATGTCTCATTTCAGACATTGTTCTAACTCTTTAGACTTGATCTAAATTCCTTCAAATCAATTTAATGCCCGAAATGTTACAAGCATCTTACCTAATGAAATAAATTAACGATTTATTAAAATATTTATTTATTACATAAATATAAAATTATAATATTCATATAAAATTGGGATGGCTCATAAGCACAAATTCTAACACAAGCAACATGTACAGAACCGACGAACATGTAGAAATCTTGTTGTAATTGCTGATCGAAGATGATATATCATTTGGTTTACTTGTTTCTTTTTATTTTATTTTTTTTTATATCTAGTACGTTATTGAAAACATGTAATGAAAATTGATGTATGTTTGTTATAGTTATAATTTATCAAAATTTCGGCAGTATTTCCTCTTTAGTTTGGACATTTTCCAAACTTGCAACTTAATAAAACTAACATCACTAGATCATGAATGTCACAATATCATGAACATCACAAATCAAAGTGACACAGTGCAAAGCCAACTATCAGTGTACTATTACATCTTATTACACCACAAATTAATAGCAATTTTCTCCCTAAAAAATGGTCTAGTCTTTAACCCAAAATCTAAACTATACCCTAACATAAGAAATTATATAAACTTACAAGTGTACAACCCATAATATCACTATTAACCATTTGTTGAGGCACTCTATTCTTTAGCCGCACCATATTGTAAGGCAAGAATACTTGAGCCACCTCACTCTTCATTGACATAAACTAGGTCATATAGATATATATAAGCACCAAATTGCACAAGCATGCAACATATCCCTCAATATATCCGTCAGTGTATCCTCTAATGCTAGAGTCATATATGGTAACCTGTCGCTAAAGAAATCAACTTCCACTGCAACCCAATGATCATTACGGTAATTGAAAGGAATATACACCTAATTAAATAGATATATATACATAAAGTTAATTTTTACAATGACTTGATATAAAGGTATGAATGTACAAAAATGTACTCACTTTATCAATATCGACCTAAAGCTTACAACCATACAAATGGTCTTTATCCCTACTTGTATATTGTAGTAGTTTAAGGTTCTAATTAATTGATAACAAGTTCGATAGGTGCTATGTGTATATTGCCAGAAATAAGTCATAAAGAAAACCAAATCCATTAATATGCGTTATAAAAATCAAAATACATTAATATATGTAACAATGTCATTTCATAGAGGTAATTAAAAAAATTTATAAAAAAATATGAGTCTATTGTGGTACATTATTAGTAACTATTATAGGCATTTGCACTGCTGAATGTGAATCAATCTCAAATACTCGTTCATGTGCTGTCACATCAGAACATAATTCTGTATGATATATTGTTTAACTTAAAAGAGTGATTAATGGTTTGAAATTGAAATTACTTACATCTTCTTTTAACTAGTGCTATTGGAGTGCCTGAAACCATAAGGTAGGTGCATTAACATTTGGCAAATCCACTTACGCAGTACCATCATCAATCCACTGTATGAATCTCGCATAGAGTATCGAGTCAACTGGATGCATAAGATCCACATCACCTATCCTCTCACAAACCTTATGGCCTTCTAGTCTTGCCCTTTTTGATTTCTTACAAATAGGATTCATAAAGGGCGTAAAATTTACCCACACTGGTCTATATTATCGTCCATACATGCTTGCCTCCTTATTCCCACCGTGTTTCACATGAATATTAGCCTGCTTGACCTCCGGCTGATAGTCAGTCTCTATTTGGCAATCAGAAACATATATTTCTGGCTGATGTTAGAGTTGGTGCTTATGTGTCATTCTAATTTTATATGAATATTAATTGTTTAATATTTATACAATAAATATTTCGAATAAAATTATTAATATTAAACATATACATTACTATGCTTGTAACGTTACAGATATTATATAATCTGAAGGATTTCAGATTTGGTCTAAAGGAGTTTAGACCAGGGCTAAGAGTTAATAACGCTAAGAGTTAGCAGATTATATGAGTCAATGATATATAGGAGTTAGAGCCTTGTCTAAAATAGGACAAAAAACTGGGAGTATACTAGTAATGACATAGTTATAAAGAGTTGCAATATGTGATAGAAAATATCATTATGGAAGTATGTTCTCAAATACTATGTTCCTGATCTATTTTCACTGATGCGAGTCTATCAGTGAATCCATTTCATATATATTAGTGTATGTTTATATCTGCATGGAACAGATGGTTGTTCTTAACTGACTATGAGCTTAGAGCTTGTATAGGTATGCAGGTATTTAGTTAGGATTTAATATTGAACAGACTCATGAAGACCCCAATAGATATCCTATGAAACCGTCAATAATAGGTCCTCTAGGGTTAATAGTATTCATGATCCTTTGACCTGAGCGATATGTTGGGATTGTAATTGATTAACCATACTTTAGTTCCATGGATGTTATAGACCTTTCATGGTCTGACTGTTACATGTCGGTGGGTATGGTCCAATGCTCATGGAGTTCAGTGTGCATAGATATGAGATTCGTCAACTCACATAGGTAAGTTGTATATCCTGATGCTCCAAGTTTGTATTTCAGGAAGTCTTGTAGCCATAAACATATAACTCCAAAACAGAGTTTTCCATGGGGTTAAATAATATCGCAAAGAAGATTGCGAATATTGTTTTACGAAAATACAAATTTGGAGATATGTTAATGGTTGAGCAAATAGAAATTTGACGGTTATAATCTATATCTCTGCTCTTCCAGGATATAGATGACGGAAGAATTATACATATGCGTTTTAATCTCAACTTGTATGGTTTAACACTTTATAATATCTATAACGTGTGCGTGGGACATCAATCATAAACTTATGGAGTAGTTTCATTTGATGAATCGGGCGTAAACTTTGGAGTCCCGCAATATAAAGTGCACTCGTTGTGCACTAGGGTAACATACGTGATTAAATAGTTTATTTCAGTAAAATTCAGCAAAATTGAATGTTTGTTTCAGGAACCCTCAGGATGCGTACTTGTCAAGACTTAAGAGTTAAATACATCAATTAGTTAACAATTTTTGTTAACCAATTAAATGTTGATACGTGGTGCATAATAAGCTTTTAGTTAAGTTGCCTCAAATGTAGGATTAGGTGAGACCCTCTTTGAGTTAATAAACAGTTTAAGGGTAATTTTACTTAATTTGTTATTTAATTATTAAATAATTAAAATATTTATTTATTTAATAGTTAAATAAATATTTAACTCAATTATGATTAAAAGTTAACCAAGTAGTTAGGTTAATAGATATTTTAACCTTACTTAAGTGCCATGCCCCAGACCCAAAAGATCTGACACACGACATCACTTACATTCATTCAATAATACTTAAACATTCATTTTAATTTCTTTCAGAATTATAGCAATTGAATTATGATTGGGACAATTAGTAAACCGAAGATACGCAGAGTTTTTTCAGAGATTAACACTCTACTACGTCACCAGTAGCAACTTTGTTACCGGAAGCCCAGAATATATTCATTGCAAATTCTTACTTAAAATCAATCTATTACTACACTTGGTGAAACTTAAACTAAATCCAACCACACACAATAAAATAATACATATGTATTTATTCAATAGGGATAAATCAAATATCTTATCCCACGTGTCCCCAAATGAAACACTTAGCAACCTAACAACTTAGAGAACCCAAGGAACAGCAGAAGCCTTGCCAAATCTGCTAAGCACACATGTACCTTATTTACCTGAAATCACCATAAACTATAATGAGTATAAAACTCAATAAGCATACTAGTTTTTCATATATCAAATACAAATACATATATGTACACAATGCATATGTATGATATGCTGTGATCAATCAAAATCATAATCTTATCAAATCACATATCATGTAAGCGCTTACATATTCTTTCAAAACATATAATAGGAATACCATCACTCAACTACTACTTAGTAGGACTTACATATCACATATCACATAATGAGCCAAATATCACTCGTAGGTGACATACCGTATGAGAGGAATAGTATAAGTGAGGCCTTTAAATTACACATATATAATACTCATGCCCGAAGGTAAAAGGTAAACCCTCACCCTCATCATCGGTAAGTCCTCTCACATGCACCAATACGCCACCACACGAATGTGATGACTCACTCTTCCTTTAGGTACCAATAGGATCCTCCCTACATACGGAACACATAACATATACCAATCCCGAAGGATAGGCCACACATAAAGGCTCCACAAATTACATAAAATGCCTACTAAGTTAACAGTGAGTTCAAGTACCCTCAAAATACAAAATATTTCTCATGGACATATTACACTTCAAAAGCTTTCTTTGTTAAACATATCTTATTTTGAAAGCTCACTTTTAAAAAACACATGTATGTCCATGCTCAATGTCAATGCTCACATTCATAAACATATATTCACATTTCATATCAAAATATACTTTGACATAGCATAAACATATTCTTAACCACATTTACAAAATCATTCATAACACTTACTATGTGTATTGTGATTCCAGTAAAAAGTCTAGTATACTTACCTCTTAACACTTTCAGCTACAAGGCTTAAATCTCCTTAACCTATCAATGGAGATTAATCCTTTCATAAGCCTCACAATTCACACAAAATACTTTAAATAGCTTACAAAATTATACACAATGCATTTATCACATCAAATTGGTCTAAATACTTAATTTCTCAAAACCTGTCATTCTGACCACTTACACTTAACAAAATTTTCTAATACATCAAATGATGTCCAATTACTCCAAAATCATAATATATCATTCTTGACTCATATATCCTTCTTATATATGAATATTATATCAAAATTCCTACACAATCTATTCCATACATACCATCGAATCCAAACTACTAACCTGACAAGATCAAGATACTTACTGAACAATATTCAATCTCCCAATTTTATAAAATCATATACTAACTCAAAAATTATAAAAATGCTACATAATTACTCTTAACATATATCTCAGTCCATGATAAATATTTCACTTTCAAATCACTGCCAAAAGTATTTTAAAACTATTTTATTCTATAGCTTTAAAAATCTATTAATCAAATACTGCAATGAACTGATATACTTTAGAAAATTATAACACTTCAACCACATTGATCTAAATTCTCAATTTAGAGTATATCATATTAGACATATAAAATTATCATATTCCATAAATTTGTAATTTTTAAAGATCATTCAGTAGGACAAAAATTGTTTTTCACTGTATTATACTGTTTATATAGGAAATTTCCAGAATTTTAGGATTATTTTGGTAAATTCACAAAAAATTTAATTTCTGGAATTTTGAATCGATTCAAAGTCTCAGATGATTCTAAACATGTCTAATTGTATATACTCAAAATTAAAAACCAGAATCGAATCACAACAATTTATAAAATTCTTGGATCAAGAGACTATCAAGCAGAAATTCTACAATCCATCATAATTTATCAAACTATCTTATAGATCATCATCAATTCTCAAAATATCATACGAAATACACATCAAATCCTCAATTATACATATTTCCAAAAATCAAAACTTAAAGAAATTAACATAATTAACACCAATAAATTGAGAAATAGTTGTGATATACCTCTTAAAATCCAAAATTCCAATTTCTTCTTCTTTTTCTTCTCCTTCTTCTCTTTCTCTCCCCTCTTTTTCTCTCTTCTCTCTCTCTAAAAGAGGTAGCTCGACCAAAATGAGAGAATTAGAGTTTTAAAAGTGTATTTTTATACTAAGTGGCTAATTTTTTATATTTACGAATTTACCCCCAAAACTTTTAAAGTATTACAATTTGGTCCCTAAAATAAATCTAAAGTCTTGCAATTAAACCCAATGTTAATAGTATGACCTTAACCTATACAAACACTACTAATAACAATATATAAATCAAGTATCACCAACATACAAATAAAATACGTATATTTATACATATATAAATACTTATTATTACCAGTCGTGGATATTGGTTGCTACATTAAGAGTTAAGTTAAAGTTAATTTAACTATAGTTAATAGTTAATCAGGGTTAGGTTAGTTAGATATTTATTTATTAAAAAAAATTTAACTTAACTGTGGTTAATTATTAACCAAAATATTAGGTTAAAAGATATTTTGTATTTAACTTAACCTAGGTTAATTGTTAACTCTAGGGTTATGTTAAAATCAAGATGTTTTATTTTAATTAATTGTTAGTTGAAATTAACTTAACCTACTTTAATTGTTAACCCTGGGTTAAGTTAAAGTGAAATTAAACCAAAATGAAATTCAAATGTATTTGAAATTAAATGCATTTATATATATAGTTAAATGAAAATAAAATTTTAAAAGTTTTAGTTTTTACATTTGAAATGGCAGGCCAAATTTTTGAGAGAAAAAGAAAAAGTATTTTTTATTTTAGTTTTCAAGAGTTAATTTCCATATATCTTCCTTTCAATTTAGGTTATTCATTGTAATAATAAATGAATTTATTTTAATTGTTCAAGTGTTGATCAATGGTAAAAATAAATTATTTTTATTAGATTAAGAGTTAATCTAAAGGGTTTAAGTGTTAAATTAGTAGTGGATTATAAGCTATTATTCTAGACAATCAATCTTATCTCTGTTGATTGCTAGAATTGACAATGAGTTCATATCATACGGACTCGAAACAAAAATTAATTCAAAAGCTTCAATGGTGATATATTCTCAATTTGTATTAATTTGATTAATATGTGTATAAATTGTGTTCATTGTTCAATTTTTAGACTTTCGCTGTGTATGTATGTGTATAAGATATGTATATTTGCATGATAAACACACATCACATGTATGCACCCATGATTTAATCAACATAAAACAATAATCACTCGATGAAACATATCCAACATATATCAATTGTAAGAAATCAAAAGCAATAATCAAATTAGAAACCGTAAATTCATAGATAATTTACTTGATTATCGAACACACCCATACATAAAGAAGAATATTGCAATAATTGTCTTAGCATTTTAATCTCTTCCATCATCTCTTCCTTATCCTTTTGTTGCTGCTCTCACAAGTTGAGATGCACCTCTCGCACATTCTCCATCATCTCTTCTTTATCATTTCATTGTTGCTCTCACTATATAATGCATCAAATTGTTGCCGATAGTAATCATTAGGATATATCTATGATGTTGTGCATTATTGAAATTAGGCCTGCTAAATATGAAGAAAAAGTAAATTAGGGTGATCTCTAATGATAAATTTGGTTAACATATGTTTATAGAAGTATATTATACCAAATATTGTACATGTTCTTAAATTGAATAAACCTCTTTATTATGATCACCTAAAACCGTTGTAAGGTTGTTTGAATATGTGGGTGGTGTTGTGTGTTGTTCAAACTGGGCCTAATAATTTTTAAAATATACATTAAATAAGAAAAATACTTTATGTATATAAATACATCTAAATAATTTAAACCAAAATATGTACCTAATCTCTATGTGCCTGAGGTTCATCTTTATCATCAACATCTGCGTCTTCCTACTCATCTTTTTTTATCAAGGTGTCCACTATAATTACCAAATATCCTCTTAAATTACATCAACGTTTAGATAAAATCTGCTCCCATCTCATGCTCTTTAGAAACCAATTGTCGAATCACATCCAACTTCTACACACAAAAAAAGCACCCAATTGAATAAGCAATTGACATCTTTTTATTGTTGATATTATATTATATTCATAAAAATTTACTATTTTTTCATTGAAAAGATTATTCTGCATATATATATATATATATATTTCATTATGATCCTAATACACCTCTACTTCAGCATACGAGGGACTCTTAATAGAGTTTCTTGTTCATATACTTCTTCGGATAAGGGGATTGCCTCAAAAATTCATACCTGTAATAAAAATTATTATAGCACAAAGTCAACAATAATAAATAAACATTCAAGATGACAAATGACATAAATTAAAAAATTAGTTATGTACTTGAAAAATATAAGGAAAACCTCGCATGCTATATTTTTCCTCCTTATGTTTTAGATTTTCTGCCTTCAATTTCTTAAATCTCTCTGCCTTTCTATTCAATGCCTCGTCCTGAAGACATTTGTGAGTGGCCTCCCATGATACATTTGTTAGAGATGGTGCTTACATGCTATTCTGATATACAATAAATATTTTAATAATAATCGTTAATACATAATTATATGATAAGAAGCTTGAAACATTTTCAAACATCATAGATTTAAAAGAGTTTAGATCTGATTTAAAAAAGTTTAGGTCAGCGTTAAAGTTAGCAATTCTAGAGAGTTAGAACCTTGTCTGAAATAAGGACAAAGACCCGAGAATAATATAGTAATGACGTAGTTATAAAAAGTTGCAAATGGTGCTAAGAAATATCATTACGTAATATGTTCTCAAAAACATTGTTCATGATCAATGGTTACCGACACGGGTCGATTGGTATTTCTTCTGGATTAGTATATGTCTATATTTGAATTGTTTAGATGGGTAGTCTTAGCAGAAGTCCGTATAGGCATGCAGGTATTCAGTAAAGACTGAATACTAAATAGACTCACAAGGACCTCCAGTAGACATCTCATAAAGCCATAAATTGTGGGTTTTATCGAGTTGAGTAGTATTCATGATCATTTGATTTAAATGGTACGGTGGACTTATGAGTGATCCACCATACTTTGGTTCTAGGCATGTCAGAGACCTTTCATAATCTGACCGCTGGGTATGGTCCAATGCTCATAAAGTTTGGTGTGCATAAATGTAAGATCTGTCAGCTCATATGAGTGAGTTATATGTATCCTAATACTCTGAGATTGTATTTCAGGAAGTCTTGTGACCACAAGCATAAAACCCAGAAAAGAGTTTTTCATAGGATTAAACAATATCGTAAATAAGTTTACAAATATTGTTTACGAAAAATACAAATCTGGAGATAAGTTCACAGTCGAGCATATAGATATTTGATGGTGATGATCTATATCTCTGCTCTTCCAATGATATAAGTTATAAAGGAATTATCTGGATATAGTTGACCTCAACTTGTATAGTTTAATGCGTCATTCTATAATTTATGTAACGTGTGTGTGGAGCATCATTCACAGACTTGCGAAAGTGTTCTATAAGACAAATAGGTGTGAACCTAAAGAGTCTCACAATATGAAGTATACTTGTTGAGTATAAGGGTAGTGGGATGGATCGTACAGATTGATCTAGAAAGGTTTCTGTAGTAATCACTTATCCACAACCGAAAAGAATAAATATTTATACATATATAATATTCATATTTTATTTGTATATGGGTGATACTTGATTTATGTATTTTTATTAGTATTGTTTATATAGATTAAGAACCTACTATTAAGATTTGGTTTATTTGCAAGACTTTAAATTTATTTTAGGGACCAAATTATAATACTTTAAAAGTTTTTGAGGTGAATTTGTAAATACTAAAAGTTAGCCTCTTAGTATAAAAATACACATTTTAAACCCTAATTTACTCATTTTTGGGTTGATCCACCCCTTTAGAGACAGAAAAGAGAGAAATAGAGGGGAGACAAGAAGAAGAAATTGGAATTTTAAGTTTTTAGAGGTATATCATAACTATTTCTCAATTTATTAGTGTTAATTAAGTTAATATCTTTAAGTTTTAATTTCTGAAAATATGTACAATTGAGGACTTGATGTGGATTTTGTAAGGTATATTGAGAATTGATGATGATTATGTAGATAACTTGAAAAATCATGATGAATTTACAGAATTTTTATTTGATAGTTTCTTAATCCGAGAATTTTATAAATTATTGTACTTTGATTCTGGCTTTGGATTTTCATAATATAAAATTAGACATGTCTAGAATCATTTACAACTTTGAATAGATTGAAAATTCTAGAAATTGAATTTTTAGTGAATTTAAAAAGATGACCCTGGAATTCTAGAAATTTCCTGTGTTAACAGTATGCTAAAGTGGTGAACAAATTTTGGTCTAGTATATGATCTTAAAAAATTACGAAGTTTTGGAATATGATTATTTTACATGTTTAATATGATATATTCAAAATTGAGAAATTATATCAATATGATAAAATTGTTATAATTTTCTAAAATGTATCAACTCACTGTACTATTTGATAAACATATTTTTTAAAGTTATGGAATAAAATAGTTCTAAAATACTTTTGGTAAGGATTTTAAAGTAAAACATTTTTTATGGATTACAATATGTGTTAAGAGTAATTTAGTAGTAATTTTATAATTTTTGAATTAGTATATGATTTTATAAAATTAAGAGACTGAATATTGTTCAGTAAATATCTTGATCCTGTCAGGATAATAGTTTGGATTTAATGATATTTATGAAATGGATTGTGTAGAAATTATGGTATAATATTTATATATAAGAATGATATATGAGTAAATAATGATATATTCTGATTTTGTGAGTAATTGGACATCATTTGATATATAAAAAAATTTTGTTAAGTGTAAGTGGTCAAAATAACAGATTTTGAGAAACCAAGTCATTAGACCAATTCGATGTGTTAAGTGAAATATGTATAATTTTGTAAGCTATTTAAAGTGTTTTATATGAATGGTAAGGCTTATGAAAGGATTAATCTCCATTGATAGGTTAAGGAGAATTAAGCTTTGTAACCGAAAATGCTAAAAGGTAAGTATACTAGACTTTCACTGAAATCACAATAAAAATAGTAATTGTTTATGCATGAATTTGTGAATGTCCCTTGTAATATATTTATATTATGTCAAAGTATATTTTAATATAAAATGTAAAAAACATGTGTTTATGAATGTGAGCATTGACATACATGACATATATGTGTTTTTGAAAGTGAGCTTTTAAAATGAAATGTGTTTAACAAAGAAAGCTTTTGAAGTGTAATATGTTCATGAGAAACATTTTGTGTTTTGAGGATGCTTGAACTCACTATTAACTTAGTATGCATCTTATGTGATTTGTGGAGCCTTTATGTGTGGTCTTTCCTTCGGAATTGGTATATATTATGTGTTCCGTATGTAGGGAGGATCCTAATGGTACCTAAAAAAATAGTGAGTCATCACATTTATGTGGTGGCGGACTGGTGCATGTGAGAGGACTCACCGATGATCAGGGTGAGGGTTTGGCTCTTACCTTCGAGCATGAGCATTATATATGTATAATTTAAACCTCGCTTGTAATATTTCTCTCATACAGTATGTCACCTACGAGTGACATTTGGCTCATTACGTGATATGTGATATGTGATATGGAAGTCCTACTAAATAGTGGTTAGGTAATGGTATTCCTATTATATGTTTTGAAAGAATGTGTAAGCGCTTACTTGATATATGATTTGATAAAATTATGATTATAATTTATCACGGTATATCATATATATGCATTGTGTGTATGTATATATATATATATATATATATATATATATGTATATATATCTATATATTTGTATTTTGATATATGAAAAACTAGTATGCTTACTGAGTTTTATACTCATTATAGTTTATAGTGATTTCAAGTAAATAAGGTACGTGTGTGTTTAGCGGATTTAGTAAGGTTTCTACTGTCCCTTGGGTTTCCTAAGTTGCTAGGTTGCTAAATGTTTCATTTGTGGACACATAGTTTAAGATATTTGATTTGTCCCTATTGAATAAATACTTATGTGTTATTTTATTAGGTGTTGTTGTATTTAGTTTATATTTCACCAAGTATGGTCATGGGTTGATTTTGTATTAAATTTACTAGCAATTTGATAAGGATTCCTATGTTGAATTCAAGTTTGAAATTTTATGATATATTAATTATGAGTGCACATTATTGAATGAGTGTAAGTTATATCATGTTTCAGATCTTTTGGGCCTGGGACGTGATAGTTTGAGAAAGTAAGATACATTTTAAGATCTATTTGAAAAATGAAAAATATAGTTTGCAAATGTTATGAACAGGTTTCTATTGCATAAAAAAGTACAAAAGCACATATGGCATCCATGCATAACCATTTGTGTGATAAATGGTGGCATGCATAGACGCCATGTGAAAAATATAAACCATGTAAAGTGTTTGCATGAATAAATGACATTTGTCACTCATACATAAGTTTACATGGAAACATATGCTTTAATGGTAAACATGTATATGCCTTAAGTGACGACGGTGGCGGCAGCTATTCTTTTTTATTATTATTATTATTATTTAAATGATAAATCAGTGGTTGACACGTGAATATTTTATGTCAGGTCATTTGAAAGTTTTATGTAGAGTAATTATTTTACTCTTCAAATATTAAAATTAACAAAATTTAACTAACAAATTATAATTAAATTAAATTTTTTAATACTCGTAAATAAAATTAAGAATTGCAGCAAATTTGTAAAATAAAAATATTCTTATAAAAAAAAACGCTATCATATTGAGATGCGACAGCGTATTTCATATCACATCACTAAACTTACTTTTTTCCACTATGATGAAGACAACCAAAGATCTGTCCTTATTAAGAGATTTGTTTGTGCCGTTGAAAGTTGAACTACAGTCTTTTGATATGGACTACAACTAAACAAGAGAATCATAAATTTAGTGAAAACCACACCTAAAAAAAAATATCAAACATAATCTACCCCGCATATTAAGATTTAAGGGATAAAGTACCACTATAAATTCATTACAGAAAGCAAAAAATAAAAAATAAATAAAATTTATGGACACTGTTATTCAACAAAAAGATATACAAATAAAAAGAAAAGAAAGAGTAATTGTTTTCACTTCTAAAAAAAAGGACTGTTTAAAGATTTTTTTTCTTTCTAAAGATATATTTTGAAAAAAAAAAGTCAATAATTTTATTAAATCCACGTAAAAGAAAAATCAAGAGGCATATATAACTAGCACGAACCATGTAGTTTTTTTTAAAAAGAAAAAAAAGAAAATCTTGATAAATCTCATCTATCTATAAGTTTTATTTAATGTAATTTTAGCATTTTCTCTATTTAATGCACCCAATTACTTGCTCCAATAGCAAAACCTATACACCTCCTAATTTAAGTTAAATGTTTGAATTTTGACAATGGCCATTGCAATTTTAATTTTTCTAATTGTTGACTAATTTTAATTGATTATATTTATAATTAGTTGATATTTAAGATGTCATATTATAATTATTTATAATTTGAGTTGAAATTAGCTGTAATATTATAATTATTTATAATTTGAATTGAAATTTACAATTAAGATGTAATATTTGCGTATGAAAAGTAAAAAATATTTTTTCATCTATTAAAAAGAAAAAGCAAAAAGTAGAGCTAATCAAATCCCATGTTCATCTCTTCAAACTTCTAAAATTGTTTTCTTTTTAATTATAATTTTATCTTTGATTACATTATTAAAAACGACATAAAAAATACTTTAATTTTTCCTGTTTAAAACCACTAATGCTTTCAGTTTCAAAAAAAAAACATCAATGCTTCTTTTTCCTAAATATTAGTTAATCCCAAAGTACCTTTATGAACTTTTGTCTTTATTTACTATTTCACATAATTTTCTTTAACTTTTTTGCCTTTTATCATCTTATTTATTACTCTCACAACCTTTTTTTTAATCACTGTAACCAAAACATGCAAGAGGAACCAAAAAAGAGATGAAATTAGTTTATATTAAATTGTTGTTTGTAGCTCTTATTGATTAGTTTTATGAGACAACCAAATTAGTTTAAATGCAATATTGAAGAAGATAAGAACTTTGATTTTACGAGCTATTTGAAAAGAATAAAAAAAAATTGAGCCATTTGATCGGTTGGTTCAACCCATTTACCATTTTTTTTCGATGATATTTAACTTATATCATGCGCCTCCTATTTTTAGATTTAAATATTACATAAATAGTATTACAATGCTCATATTACATCATATTATATTATTAATATTATAATTAAACTATATAATTAGAATTTTTTTAAGAACAACACGTACATCTTTAAGGTACACTCACCCGAATTACGCTATCAATATCATTAAAAAAAATATGTATAATTTTGAACATATCACATTTAAACCAAAATGCTCCCACAACTGAGATTATCAATAGCAACATGAACAATTTTAAACACATCTCACCTATACTATAAGGTTCCCATAATTGAGATTATTAAGAGCAACACATACAAAATTGATTTTACAAGCTATTTGAAAAGAATAAAGGAAAATTAAGCCATTCGATCGTTTGGTTCGGTCATTTACCATTGTTTCTCAATGATCTTTAGCTTATGTCACATGTCTCCTATCTTTATAATTTTTTTATTAAAAAAATAAAATTACAACAATCATATTACATCAGCTTATATTACTAATATTATAAAC
Source organism: Ailanthus altissimus (assembly GCA_946807835.1). Taxonomy (NCBI): domain Eukaryota; kingdom Viridiplantae; phylum Streptophyta; class Magnoliopsida; order Sapindales; family Simaroubaceae; genus Ailanthus; species Ailanthus altissimus. Next base: position 13,099,643 of record OX327699.1, on the reverse strand, counting down.
TTATTATATAATCGTGACTTTTTTTAGAGCAACACGTATATCTTTGAGCCGCACTCACTCAAACTACGCTACCTATTGGAAGCAATACATATAATTTTAAACATATCTCACTTAGACTAGAAAGCTCCATGTAACACTCCGGAATATTTATTTATTAGAATTAATTTTTATTTATTATGATTAAATTTATTTGTTGAAGGAAATGGAAGAATTTGATTGGTTGGAAAAGTGTTGGTATGGTATGAATGGATTCGTGGAATTAAAACATTGGCACATTTATACTTTTCCAACATTTTATCATAAACCAATAGCAATTAGCAACCAAATGAATTAGAAAGTGGGGTTACTTTTTTATTAGATTTTAACTAGTTTAATTAGTGAATAGTTATTTGAATTTTTGAACCAATCAAATGTCACCATTTCTAACCAATGATATTTTTGTAGTTTTGAATTTAGTTGATGGTAAAATTGACAAGAAAGTGATGAGTATATAAAGGGGAATAGTGTGGGAAAATACCCATTTTTGCAAGAATAGTGTCGTTCTCCCCTATTGCATTTTCTCTCCATTTTTTTTTATTTTTTTTTAAATTCAACAATTATACATACTTTCATTAGTAAATCAAGCGTACAAACCCTTAATTAAACTCATTTTCATCAAGTTTTAATGATTATTTTTAAGTGCAAAGGTAAATTTCAAGGTGAGTTAGTGGAAAAAATTTAATTGAATATGGATTTAAGGTTTTAAGGGTTTGTAACTTCAATTGCCGTTTAGAATTAGGAATTTTTGCATTTGAGTGGGATTAATTAAAATTTTATTGATTATTTATGCATTCTCGAATATTAAGGTGAAGGCTTGGCAAAGGAGAGCCAAGGAAATGAGAAAGGGAAGAAGTGAATGCCACTTGAAGAGTGTTTAAGGTTTGGTGTACACTTAAGTTGAACTTAAATTTTTGTTTTAGGGCATTAGTGTATAATTATGTAATTAAATTATTTGATGGATGCTTGAATGTAAATAATGTATTTAATTAATTATTATATTGGTTCTAAGTGAATTGAATGTGTTTTTAATATTGGGTAAAATTTGAACCTTTATATAAAATTGAGTAAATTTTGGACCAATATGTGAAATTGGATAAAATTTAGACCTATATGTAAAATTGTGTAAAAATTCGAACCCAAATGTGAATTAGTAAAAATCTTAGAGTTATATGTGAAATATTAAAAAATTTAGACTTAAATATGTGTTATTGAAAATTTTGACTTATACACAAATTTTTTGAAAAAAACAAATTAAGACCTATATCTAAATTATTGAAAGTTTCGAATTTATATGTTAATGTTTAAAAACTTTTAGGTCTAATTATGAATATTCAAAAACAAAATCGAGTTTAATATAATATAATTATTAAATTATTAAGAAGCCATGGGCAAACTTGTACAATGACAGGTGGGGATTGGTAGTTGGCATGCCAATATAGTGTTATAGCAGTACTGCACTGTTCTGTATCTATAATCTGACATATACTCTAATTTGATTTGGATCCGACATATACTCTAATTTGATCTGAATCACCATCTAATAGCTTGTTGGCCAATTTATTGTATCGTGTTAGTGTTTATTTTGGGCGTCTACTGAGATCACATGTAATGGTTTAAACACGTAAATGATAAATTGAATTTTAATTTAAAATATATGTTATGTTTTGATTAATTAATTTAAATATTTTAGTAAATTTTAACATATCTTGTTGATGTTGTGATAAGTGATAATAGTTGATTCTGTTATTTGTACATTGTTTGAATAAATAAATTATATTATTTCAACTTTTGGGTATACCTACTAAGTATTGTTTTTTACTTAGCGCATTGGATTTACCACGCGTAGGTAATAGAGTTGCCAGTATTAAAAGCTGAAGAGAGAAACTATATTTGCAGCAACTCAGATTAGTCACATCCTCTATTTATATATTTTGGGTAAATATTTTGTTTGTATAACAAATTATATAGACATCTACTGCATGTACATGTGTATGTATGATCAATAACTGTTTTTGAGTTGTAAATGATAAACTGTATATATTCTTTCGATCCTACGGTGTATCTAATTAAATTGGGTGAATGATTGACCTTTGTGAGCTAAAATTTATATAGTGGGTTTGTGGTTGAATAACAAAAGTTGAGTTAAGAAATAGAATGATTGAGGGTGTTTTTTTCTTCTTTGTAACAGGTGGTGGAAAGTCCAAAAATTTTAGATGAGACTCTATCCATTTAATTTTTAAAAAAAAATTATTTTAATATTAAGATTTTGAAAGAAAATTGTTGCATTCTCTGATCTCGTTTTAAGCAAAGAAGGGTATTACACTCCCACAACCGAGATTATCAAGAGTAATACATATAATTTTAAACACAATTCACTCATACTAGAAAAGGTCCCACAAATGAGATCATCAAGAGCAACATGTACAATTTTGAATATAATCAAGATTATGGAGAACAACACGTACAATTTTGAACATATTCCGCCCTTACTAGAAGGCTCCCACAATCAAGATTATCATCAATAACACATATAATTTTAAACATATCCCACCCAAACACTCATACTAGAAGGCTCATACAAGATGGGAGAAATAAATTAATTACCCTAATATTATCTAAGACTTAAACCTCTAATCTTAATCAAGAAAGTGTATAAAATTTGTCGCTCAAGCAAGCCATTGCCCTATTTTTAAATTTCTTAAAATATTTACAATAGTTATAAATACAAATTAAATTATCAATTATCACGATGTGTCTTAAAATCATTAATTTTTTCCCTTAAAGTTTGTTGGTAATGTGAATATTCATGTTCCTTCATGATTTATTTTAAGGACAAAAGTTAAAAGGATTAGAGAAAATTATTGAGATAAATTAAGAAAATTCCGTAAATTTTTACTCTAATAATGTGATAAATAGTCATTAAAAAAATTTGAAATTAAATGGTTTATAATAAAAAAAATTAAATAACTTTAAAAAAAGAGTATTAAGTAAGAATGAGACAAAAGACGGGGTATGAATAGCGCCGCTCAAAAGCAAAGAAAGATGGGTACAATAACTTGGGCCTAAAGGCAAACAAAGGCTTCAATGTTTTAAATAGACAAGCCCTAAAAAAAGAACATGACTTTGACTCGATCTTTTGTGGGTCCCGCTTATAAATAAAAAAAAAAAGATTTTGCCTGCCAACTCGTGGGTTTTCCGCACGAATTTTTCATCGTGACAATGTCAATGTGAAAGAAATATGAATTTTTGACTTGATCTTTTTCTCCTTTCTTTCTTTTTTCCAATTTCAAGTGTTTTCTTTTTACCTTCGGTTTTCTCTCAATCACATCTCCTTTTGTTTTGCCACACGACCTTTTTTTTTTTTTCCTATTTCACTAATTCATTACCGGGTTAGGCGTGGCATCAAAATTTCATGGTCCCACTCCAAGATAGTCTTTGACCAGTAAATAAATCTTTTTTTCTTTTTTTAATTTTAATATTTTATATATAATATTATTATATTTTGAAAAAAACTAATTTTTCGATTTGAACAATTAAATATAATTTAAATTTGTGCAATTAATTTTTCTTAAAAAAATCACTTTAATAATAGGAGATATATCATAACATCAATCAATACAAAAACAAAAAATAAAGAAAAAATTACTAATCTCATGGTTAAAACAAATTTCTTACAATATGACGTTGTTTCTTTTGGAATTTACTTTAATAATGAACCCACAAGATTTCATCTTGCTGTAAATAATTTCAATTCGGTTGAAATAAATAGTTCCTTATAACCTTAAAAAAAACCTATAATAAAAATTGCATGGTTCCATAGGAAAAATTCAAATTTTTTCTACTTAATAAAGATTTGATGTTTATTTTAAATTTCTATATATTTTGTTATCATTTAATAATTAAAAAAACTCGATGATACACATGATAAGAATGCAAAATAAATCGGCCAATAATATCATAATAGGAGCATTAGTTAACAAAATTAATCAAGCTACACTAAAAAGATTAACAAAATACAATAAGATATTAAATATTCTTCTATATAAAATAAATATACAAGGACGAGCATTATTTTATTAAAATTTATTTTTAATATTAATATTAAATTCTCTTTTAATAACACGTATATATATGTAAACATATTAATGAACCAATAAACATCGACAGGAGAGAGTAATAGTCAATTAAGTAAAAATATGATATGGAGATGGGTGATTGATCTTTGGGACCAGAAATTATTTTAAAAACTTCGTCGTTTAAGTTTGTAACTTTTATCGTTTGTTAACCATAAAATTTTTGGGTGATCATGCGTAACTAAATAAAAACATAATTTTGTACATATTTGATTTGATGTGTCAAGTGGGTTATTCACGGGGGATATTAACGACTTTAATTTTAATTATATTATTATTTTTTATTTAATTAAAAAAATAAAAATATTTTTTAAAAATATTTTAATTATTTATTTGATGAAATTATAATTATATATTTTTAATTAAATTAAAAAATAATAATATGATTAAAATTAAAGTCATTATTAAAATATAATTTATACTAATCTCAAAAAATAGACAATAACATTAATACTCATTATTCACGTCCATTTCTTTCTTTTTCTTTTTTTGTACGTTAATTATAATTATAAGTACAAAATCTCATTTAGTTAACTCTCAGTACAGATTACACCATGTATTTTACTTTTTTGTTAATTATTTTAATTTATTTTTTCAAATGTATTTACTTTCTAAGGTTGTCTTAGAACTGCTCTTTCTTTCTTTTTCTTTTTTTTCTATTTTTTTCCACCATGATTTTTGAAAAAAACAAAAAGCAAGTTAACGTTACACGTCAATTACAAGAGATGTGTTGAGCACTGTTGCATTACCCAAATAACATTGCTTGTGCACCTTCTAACTTAAGGTTAAGAGTTCAAATTTTAAAATGAATAAAAAAAAATTTATTTAATTTATTTATAAGTTTCGCGGTTTGAGTTTATTTGATCATTTGTAAGTTGGACAGTTTAAATTTGTAATTTAATTGAAATTATTTGGACAGTTTATATAAGAGATATATAATAAAAGGAAGTCATTTGGATAGTTTGTATATGAGATGTATAATAAAAAATACTTGTATAAAAAAAAAAAAAGATGTGTCGCTGCTTTGCAAGCAACACTAATTATGAGACATACTAAAATTTGTGGTTAATTAATAAATAAAACAAATGAGGATCTAAAAATAAATACAACTTTCATAAGAGATTATTTGAATAGTTAGACTCGCGATCTGTTTTTATGATATTAGAGTTTTTAATTTTTATTAGTTTCCCATTTTAGTTTTTTCTAATACTAACTACCCATAAATTAAATCCCCTCACCAAATTGAAAGCAGAGTTATATTGCAAATTCTTTATTATTGTATTTTAATATAATGTATTTTTTTAATAAAGAATGGGATTACTCTCATTATAAGATAATCTTTTTTTTTTTAGGGAACTCATTATAAGATAATCTTACTTATATCTTTATATTAAATCGACAAACATTATTACATCTTCTAATTTTTTAAAAGCCTACATATGCTCTAACGCCATTACTTTTTTCCTGTTAAAGAGATGATTGACCACTAAAAATACAATTTTACTTAAATCTTTTATCAAACAATATAAAAAGATAACAGTAATCTCATGAAAAACAATTGTTGAGAGAGTAAGAAAAAAAAAACATGAAGTAAAAATATACTTTTAAAGGTTATTTTTTTATATATAAAATTATATATATTTTTAATTTTGTATTAATTTTATTAAAAATGATTAGAAATTGGCGATTTAACAATTATGTATGAATATGAATTGAGATGGATATCAAGAGAAGAATCGTTGAGAACACGTTGGAAGTACAAGTGAGAAGCAAGATAGGGATTTGAAAGTAAAGAAAAACGCGAAAACACGAGGAGCCAACTGCAAGCCGCAGTGCTACGGCATCAGTGTTTCAGTGTTACGGCATTGAAAGTTGAAACTCAGTGTCGCAGCATTAATCAGGCAATGCTACGACACTAGTTCGAGTTAGGTTTAACATTGCGGTACCCAACTTTGAGAAGTCCGATTTTTGCTCGATTGTGACTTATTTGAGGGAGTTTCGGACTCCTAAATATATGAACTCATATTCCAACTAGGTTTAAAGTTTTTAGAAACGTTTTACTATCTATATATACCTTTCTAAACACATAGAGCTAACTAAATATCTAAAATATCAAGATATAAACATAAGAAATAATAGTTGAGTTAATTAGGCATTAAGTACGGGATGCACTAGGGTGTAACCTTTGAGTTTGTCTTTGTTATTGAGTGAACAAAAAAAGAACTATAGATTATTTTGAGAGAGACTTGGGCTATTCTTGTATTCCTTAAGTAAAATCTCTTATAGGGTATGAGATACCGAGAAGTCTTGTAAAGATCATAATGATCTAGAGAAATACTTATAGGTTTATAATGTGAGATACTAAAAGATGTATGATCATAGTGATATAAGAAGATACTTCGTGATCTTCTTAATAAAAAAAAGTTGAATCATAGATCCCAGTAGATGTACGCGTTTTGGTCGAACCATGTATACTTGTATCTTGTGATTTATTTCTTTATATTTATCAGTGTGTTAATATTGTGTGTTTTGATTATTTGTGAGTTACGTCTTTCACACACGAAAAGGGTTTCTTTGGAGAGCACTCCAAAGATAAGAAATCTTATCAAAAGGGTATCAGCGGTAAGGTTAATCTCTTTGAGAGATTAGTGCTAAAGCTGATTTCCCATCAACAAAGTGGTATCAGATTTGTGGCTTAGTTAATGCCAAAATTGTGTCAAATTGGAGAACATAGATTGATACCGCAATAAACTGGTATTAGAGCTTTGGTTGAAATCTATATTACAGAGCATAGGCGACAAAGTCAAAATGTAGAGTAAAGATTGTCAACCATGGAAATTCACAAATATAAAGGAAGAATAATAGATAAGATGATTATTTGAAAGAGAAAAAGATAATGGCCTTACTATGGAGCTTTTTTTAAAGACCACTCTTGAAAAGACTACCAAGAAGATTGCGTCATCTAAATTCAAGTTAAAAGAATCATTCAAATTGGACACAAAATAAATAATAAAAAAAGAACAATCAAGATTAAAAGACAGATCCAAAAATGTGCACATGGCATTTAATAATAGATAGTCTCAGAGAAAGACCAAGATAAAAGAGAAAGTGGATTTGTAAGTCTATTTGATGACTAGGCAAAGACTTTGATAGTATAAGAGCTTTTAGAGGAACGTGTGTCTGATGAATAAACTATTTAAGGTATTGTTTCTATATGAGTCATGGAGAATTGTTATTTACTAATGATAGATTTATTAAAGGTTGAAATATGACTTTTACTAAGTCATAAGAGATTGGTAGAATAAGATTGAGATTATATGGTGGAAAGGTAAGGGAATGATTAAGTATATTAATTTGTTCCTAATCTCAGGGACTGCTACAACAAATAGGGATATTTATGGAAGACAAAAAAAATACTAAAAGGGGATGCAAAAGGATCGAGGGATGAGAAGCACAGAGAACGACTATGTGCTTAAAGAAAAGTGCTTGTATGGGTTCAACATAGGGTTGTTGATATGTTACAGACCATAAAACATCATTTAAATTATCTCACATTATGACATGGGTCGAAAGAAAATGTGTGGGAAGAGTAGTAATGGCAAAAATGAGTTTTTTTTCATTATGAATTATAGTCATAGTGTCTTCGGGATATGAGAGATCACAACATTAGGACTATTCTAGACATTAACATTCGGAAATCTTTAAAAACTATAGTTATAAGCCTTAGTTAAGTTTGAGACTTTGACTAGAGTTAATGCTAAAAAAACATTGGTTAAGAAGGGGATGATATTGGTTAGCTTCATATAGAGAGATTTTAAATCAAAGAGTGATTTATTAGAAATTGGTGATTCAACAATCATGTATGGCCATAAATTGAGATGGATACCAGAAGGAGAGTCATCATGATGTCGAGAACACGTTGGACGTACAAGGGAGGAGCACGATCGGGATTTGAAAGTAAGGGAGAACGCAAAAACACAAAGACGCAACTACACCGCAGCATTGGTGTTTCAGTGCAGCAGCACCGAAAGTTGAAACTCGGTGCCGCAACATTGATCAGGCAATACCGTGACATTGGTTTGAGTCATATGTGGCATTGCGGCACAAGCCTTTAATGCCATGGTGCCCAGCTTTGAGAAGTCCAATTTTGGCTCAGTTTTAACTTCATTGAGGAGGTTTCAGACTCCTAAACATATGGATTCATATTCCAATTAGGTTTAGAGTTTCTAATGACGCTTTACTAACTATATAAACTCTTCTAAACATATAAAAATAATTAAGCATCTAAAGTATCAAAATGTAAATATAATAGAAAATAGAGAAGTTAAATAGGCATTTAAGTGTAGGATGTACTAAGGTGTAACATTTAAGGGTGTCTTTTGTTATTGAGTGAACAAAATGAGCACTATAGATCTTTTTGAGAGAGGCTCAGACTACTTTTGTATTCCTTGGATAAAATCTCTTATAGGGTAGAGGATATTGAGAGGCCTTTATAAAGATCATAGTGATTTAGAGAGATACTTAGATGTATACAATGAGAGATACTAAAAGATCTTATATGATCATGGTGATGTAAGGAGATAGTTAATGATTTGATTAATAAAAAAGCTGAATCATAAATCTCTCGTAGACGTAGGCATTTTAACCGAATCATGTATATCTTATGTATTATAATTTATTTCTTTATATTTATCGGTGTATTCATATTATATTTTTATTGATTATTTATGAGTTATGTCTTTCGCATACGTAATAAATTACTTTAGAGAGCATGCTAAAAAAAATTCTATCAAAAAAGTATCAATAATAAAATTAATTTCATTAAAAGAAAACGTTAAAATTGATTTTTTTTCTCAACAAATCGAAATGAGAATTATGACTTAATTGCTATCAAAATAGTATTAAATTAAAGAACATACCTTAATACCACAATAGAAATATTTACAATTTTATTCTTAATCTAATTAATTTTAATTGGAAGGCACATTGTAGATTTTTAAAATTTTTAAAACGGTGATTATATTTGTTGATTTAATATAAATGTGGAGTCGAGATTACCCTTATTGTAAAGGTAGTTATAACTCAAGATTTCTATGTTGATACACCAAAATATAATTTATGATTGGTCTTTGTAAATGTTCAACCCAAGAAATCAGTGTTAAAAAAAATTTGAAAATAACGTGAACTTGTACCGACTTAAATAATATTATATGATTTGCAGATTCGGTAGTTGATAGAATTTTCCCTTGTCGTCCATGAGGTTTCATTAAAATATACATGAATCATAATTGTTTTAGAATTTGTCAAACACCTTTATTGAAATTTTTTTAAGGATATATAACATAAATATTTCCAAACTCATTAGATTATCTTTTAAGTTTCGTAAATCTATTAAATATTAATTTTTTTTATTGGTACGATTTCAAATCAATCTATCAAATGAATTGGCCCTAATAGTAAAAAAAAAATGTTAAATATTATAAATATTTAAATGAGATAAAATCTTATAAGTGACAACCTTAATGCATGGAAAGCACATTGCCATACGTAGTGTAAAATTTTATAAATTTTAACATTATTTGTTATATTATTTTATAATTTAATAGTTATTTAACATATTATATAAAATAGAAAAAATTGAGATACCACTTAAAAAGTGTAGCATTATTCATCTATAATGCAAAGATGTTTGAATCTAATAAAATATAGAATAATACAATTAATGTTATATTTTTTAAATAGTATCTTAAATTTTTTATTAAAAATTAATGTGTTAAATAATTATTTGATGATAAAATTATACAAATTTTAAAATTATATATTATACTATTTCACAATCAAATTATTATTTAATACACAATTCATATGGAAAAATTTAAGATATCACTTTAGTGTAACATTATTCTAAGATATACGAGTAATATGAGCAATTTATAATATAAATATTGCATAATATTTTTAAGTAACAAAAATTGTCGTTACTCATGATGCTTAAAAATCAATCGAGAGAGAAGACTTTGGAAACTAACATTCAATCAAAAGCATAATTTTCCATTGACCAAAGAAAACCAAGACCTTGCTTGGACCCAAATCTATGGCCCATGGGAAAATCCAAAATTTTCTTCCTTCAATGGGCAAAAGCAAAGGTTGTTTTTTAGACTCCAAATTGTAGTGGGACCGTTCCTTGGATCTCTCAAAATCTCATTTGTTCCTGGATGACCTCGTTAAGGAAAGTCTTAGCTATACTGATTTTAATTATATATAAATATAAAAAATAATTTAATGAGCAGCTTAATTTATTATATAATAAATAATATTATCATGCAATATTATTTAATTAATTTATAATTTTTATATAATTTATTATATATCACAAAATCTATTACATATTTAAATATTTATCATATAATAAAATGTATAATTTATTATATCATTTTTCTTTTTATATATATTCTAAAGAACGTCATTTGTTATCAAATAAGTATAGTTATTTATGTGATATATTATGAATAAATTAAAATATTATAATTTATTAAAATAATGTTATATTATAATATAATGTGATTAAGATTGTTTTTTAATTTTTTTTCTTTTTATATATAAATATTTTTTTTATATATATCAGATATTAATAAAATATTAAAAAAAATAAGAACATAGATAACAGATAAGTCTACATCACAACATTGGTCAAGAAGATATTTATTTTATTATTGTTGTTATTATTATTAGAGTAAAGCAGACGGTCCGGTCCACATTACTTCTCCAAGTCAAATTAATTAAAAATAGTTAAAATTTTTATTTTTTAATTTTTTTTTTAAAAGGAATAAGCAAAAGAAAGAAAAAGATGGGCAACAAACACGATTCGCTTTTATACAAAAAGAAAGATATGTATTTTTTGTATAGAAAGATTGAATGAGGATTTGGGATGAATTGATTGATTTTCCTTAATTTTACATGAGATTGAGGAGGCTATTTGTAATAATATAATTAAATAGTGTGTGTAATTTGCTGGGACGTTAAATTCTGTTCATTCACATTTTGTCAAATATTTTTAGGCAATTAATTGCTTTTGTCCTTTTTTTCTTTTCTAGATAATCCTCCACTAATCACGTTTCTTAATACTTTCTAGACAAGTTAGGCTCCATTTTATTTTTAAAGTTTCAGATTAAGTTGTGGATAAGTTATGTATTTTTAGTTAGATTCAGTTGTTTTTCATATACTGTACCAATAAAATATAGAACACCTAGGGTTTGTTTAATATAGCTTATTTAGGTAGATTTTTTTTTTAAATATATAAACAATAGATTTTGTGTTAAGAGAATTTTCAAAAGTTAAATTTTCAATACCAATCGAGTTTTTTTTATTAATTACTTTATGTTAAATAAAATTTTAATAGATGTAAAAGTACTAAATTTGAGTGACGTAATTGGTTTTAAAAATAACGATAAACGTTAATTTAAAAGTTACCATAAATACTGACGTTTTTTCAATAAAATGTTTTGAATTATTTAACTGTTAATCATAAATTTTGACAAAAATTATGTAATTTTTTTTATAGACAAATTCTAAAGGTTTTGTTTTTCAATAAGAAAAATGAAATAAAAATTTTAAATTAAAATAAAAAATAGTTTAATCAGTCTAACCTTAAAGCATTTTTAAAAAACTTTTCCTAAGAAAAATAAAATAATTATCTTAATAAACATTTCTTTTAATAAAAAAGTATCCTACAAACACTTACACGTTTACAAAAATACAATTCATTTCATATTACACGTGTGGTTTAATTATTTAAAACGATTTTTGTGAAAATTTTGATTTTCTTTTCTAATAAAAGTAAAATAATTATTTAAAAAATGTAATTTTTTATAATAAAAAAAAACCATACCACTACTCGATATTTACAGTCATTTCATATCACAGTGTCATTCAATTATGTAAAATGATTCTTATTAATAAAAAATTTCATTATACATTTATGAAAATAGTTTGTTAAATTCATTCAATTACCTAAATTGACTCTTATTAATAAAAATTTTACTCGCACATTTATGAAAATAGTATGATAAACTCAATAATGGAATTGGTGTACTTTAGAATTTAAAACTTAAATTGATATATTAATTTTTTAAAATTAAAATAAGGGACAAAAAAGAAAACTTACCAATAAAGCAAAGAGCATCAAAGTAGACGAAACGACAGTTACGTCGTGTCGTGTCATCACTCAATCAGACGGCACCTGTGTGTCTCGAGTTAAAATCCACTGCTACAAATTGTCAGGCGTATGACAAGCACACCACTATGGACTAACCAACACGTGGCAGACATGCAGTGGGCCCATAAATTATTAAAAAATCTGAAAAACCTTTCTTACTTAACTATGGATTGAACTGGGAGCCCCCCCTCGATGGGGACAGATTCGAAATTTGGGAGATTTAGAGTAGTAAGGTAAGCGGGTCCCACAAAAGATTTATATTTACAAAAGGGGCCCACAAAGATTTTCAAAATTTTCTGGGTGGGTCCCTTTATTTATTTCATGTCCCCTTCAATATTATTACAAAGAGATCGATGATTTGATTCCATCCCGTGGTCTTAGCTGATCTGTTTAGACATTCTATTGCATGAAAATTTCGTTGTGGTCCCTGTATTTTTGTTTAGCCTTTTCAGTGCTCAAAATTCTAATAATTATGCTGGCTTCTGTGTGAGCTTTGTTTACCCAAAACAAGGCTACTAACTTTTTTTTTTTGGTTCTTAAGTCTTCTTGTTTTAATTTCAGAATTGACTAATCATTTTTTTAATTTTCTATCTTCCCTCTATTGCGTTTAGGCTTCTTATTATGTTGTCAAAATTATGTCTTATTTTTACATTATATGTTTTTTTTAACACTTTCGATATTCTGTTGAAAATAGTTATAGATAGTTAAAAATATAATTTTTTTTTAAATATTACAATAATTTACTGATATTTACAATTAAAAATATATTAAAATATAGATAATAATATTTGTACAAGTGTAACTCATATAAAAGGTGGGTTGAATTGGATCGAGCGAACTGAATTGGCCCAATTTTTGTTTTGACCAATTCAAAAATTAAAAACCAAAATCTGGTTTAATTTTTAATTTTAAAATTTTGTATTGAAAATCAAGACTAAATCATTTTTTAAAAAAAGAGAGTATAAAATACACATAGAATGAAACCAAAATCAAGAACCGAAAGAATCATCTAAAGTTAAAAATCAACTTAATTTAAGTCTATTAATTGCAAAAAAAAAATTGAACTAATTTAATTTTATAACTATTCGATTTAAATTTTGGATGTATTTTACTTGAAATAACTAAAATATACTATGCATTAAAATATTATATTTGGAAACTTCATATTTGTTTTAATTGAATATACTTTTTCTCATTTCAAGAATACTATATTTACTTTATTAGATTATTTTACTCTTAGCTAATGCATATCACGCGAAAATAGATGTAACCATAGCCCATAGGTGCGGCAAATAGGAAACTGTCCATCACTTCAAGAATGTCACTAAATAATAGTAAAGTATAGATACTCTAGTGTGATGTGACATTTTCGAACGTGAAATTATGTGAATGAATTTTTGGTCATGTTCCCCTAAATTTATAAAAATTACTATTCAAAATTTCATATAATACGTATTTCTACTAACATATTATGATACTTGATAAAATTTGAACATTATAATTACTTGTAAGTCATGCATATTCATTGAATTTAAGTATTTACATGATCAAATGTTAAATTGGTAGACAGAATGTGATTCATAAATTAAAAGAAAAAAAAAATGAACAAACTTGAAAAGTGGGGGGTGAAGTGAAAAGTGAAGAAAGAAATGATATAAATAATAGTAGTTTAATTAGTTAAGATAGAGCACCTTTTAATTTGTCAAAGTCTTCAAACGAATCTTACACCCAAAATCCAACAAATTCTTACACAATCATCATCCATGACCCAAATGGGAACAAAGATCTCCGGATTTTCCTTAGTAATCAAACAAAATCCAATCAAAAAGTAAAAAGAAAATAAAATAAAGTGAGATAGTGAGAGAAATATGAGTGGTTGTACCAACACGTTATGTGGAGAATCTAGTAAGAGATTTCGCAACACTCGTTCAAACCTAAAAGCATTTTTGTTTTTCTTTTTTTGGTTGAAGGGTTTTAATTATTTTTGCTTGAATTTCTATTTATATTTCTATCTTCACCTAACTCATCACTCATAGTAATAATAATAATAAGGTTAACCTAAAGAAATAAGCCACACACACCACACTCTCTAATTCATTCCCACAAAGCACGCCTCTGTCTTCTCTTTCTCTTTCTCTTTCTTTATCTCTTCAAGTTGCTCTATCTTTTGTTTTCTCTCTTTATAAAAAAAGGCTTACAGTGTATACAAGAAAAATTATATAACCCTGATGATCAGCTGCTTCTGAGAATCAGAAGACATAATATTGCTTTCCTTTGTTTGTTTGTTTTTTTTTATTACTTGAGTAGTTGTAAATTTGTAATAAATGGAGTTGAAAGCAGATTTTGAAAACACCCACCAACAACAACAGCAGTTGCAACAAGAAGCAAAAGTACTACAACAACAGAAACAACAAGAAGAAGCAAAAGTAGAAGTGCAGCAGCAGCAGCAACAACAAACTTTTCATGTTTTGGCAGTTGATGACAGTCTCATTGATAGGAAGCTTTTGGAGAAGCTACTCAGAGTCTCCTCTTACCAAGGTATATATATAAATTTAGATGTGTGCTTGGTTGATTTTATTGACATGGTCCTATTTGTTTCATGTTCATTGCACTGAACTTTATATATATATATATATATAAACTTTTGTTTCTTTGTTTTCAGGCCCTATATATGTAAGCTTTTTTTTAACTCTCCCCCCTTATGGATTGTATATATAGTTGTGCTTACAATTGTAAAGTTCTCTGTTGCAGTGACATGTGTGGATTCTGGAGATAAAGCTTTAGAATATCTGGGACTGCTTGATAACCTGGAAAATGATTCTATTTCTTCTTCTTCTTCTCCCAAGTACTCATCACATCAAGAGGTAAATAACAAATAATTCTTCTTCCTTAATTTTTTCATCTCTCTTTTCCACTCTCCTATCATCCACACGAACATAACTTTGTGTTTATAAAAGGTGATAAGCTTCTCCAAAATTACACTTCTCCTTCATTCATTGTTATCGAATTTCTTTCTTTCTTTTTTTTTCATAAAAAAAATGAACTTCAATTCCTTCTCTCTCTTTGGGTAATCTGATTCCTTAAAGGAGAGAAAAGATGTGTCTAAAGAAATTCTATCCCGCATTTTCACTGGGCACAAGAATAGTACGTCTACTTCTACCAGGATGAAGTTATAGAAAATTCACTTATTAAGAATGTTAAGGCAAACCCATGTAAAAAAAAATAAATGTTAAGGCAAAAAGTCTACTTACTAATTATAGATTATTAGCTAGTTTTTATATTACATGAAGTATGAATATGTGAGTTCGTGCCAAAAAAGTTGTATCAAGTTTCTTGCAAATACAAGTTTTTAGATGTTTTCTTTCTGGTCTAATCTAAGTATATAAACAAACGATTTCTTTTTTGAAAAAAAAGGAATCATAAATTTTCATTTCAAATATTAGTCTAATAACTCGATCGACGGATTAAATTGAAATAAAATGATGAGTACAATTAGATGTGAAAATGTGCAAGGCAAAAGTACAGTACCAACGTTTTGGTCTTATTTATTTTTAAGGGAAGTTTTGATCTTGTTGTTAATTGCCCAGTATTGCATTTGCATGACCCTAATAGTACAAATGAACCCGTGATTTAAGAAAATTAAGTATTTGATTGAAGGCCATGAAGAAGACTGATTTATATGTTAATCATTATGTTAAATTACCCCTAATTATGGTTACATATATTCATTCAACAAGAACCCAAGGGACCACGCATGCATTAATTCAGCTCATCAAACTCTTAGAGCAAACAATCCTAGAGATCTCTGATGCCATTTTGCTCCTCAATTTCTGTGCCAATTTTCTGCCAGTACTAGTTAGTTGGCCAAATAGCAAGAAATGCATGCAGAAAGGCCGCATTAATGAACATTAAATGTGAGTTGGATTCGTTCGCAAATGTGAATATTCCCAATTTTTTTAAAAAAATATTAAATAATACAATATTGTTTTAAATTATTTTGAAGTTATGTTATATAACTTCAAATTCTCATTTTTATCCTGCAGATGTTCGTATTAGAAAGCTTGTTGCTGAAAACTATTGAAGAACGATCTTTGAATTTTACAATATTTTATTAACAGTACATGTTACGTAGATAGATTTCATATTTTACGATGAAATGTGAATTGCAGGGATCGAGAGTCAACTTGATCATGACGGACTACTGTATGCCCGGGATGAGCGGCTATGATTTACTCAAACGAGTCAAGGTCAATCTTCACCCTTAAAATTTCCTCTCTTAATTTAATACACAGCTTGCTTTTTGCTGCACATGTTCTCAGTAACGTGGAACCCATATCCAATACTTTTCTCATATTTGATTGTTCATTAAACATAACTGGATTTTATGAAAAGCAATGAGAAATTTTTAGTCTAAGATATCCAAAATGTAGTAATCTATCTTCGATTTTTTTTTCCTGAGTTTCTTTTACAAAGTATGAAATGGCTTCGAAGTCACTCAAAAATTGGATTAAAAGAAAAAAGAACTTAACAAAATGTGGATCACAACATTGAATTTCTTTGTTTTTTATTAAAATAGAAAAGTCTTGCTTGAACATGCAGGGATCTTACTGGAAAGACGTACCAGTGGTAGTCATGTCTTCAGAAAACGAACCTTCAAGAATCAGCATGTAAGTAATTTTCTCTTCAGTTTCCTTGAGCAACATCACCCACCGTATAATAAGCGAATATACAAATGACACGAGTGTAGCCCATCAGAAATATAAAAAAAGATTGACGTAATGGATTAATTAGACAGTAACACGAATCAATATCACTCACCGCAACGTGAGAGATATCACCATACTAAATTATTCATACGTATATATATATATATATTCATATAAAATTTTAGTGGGTTAATAACGATTTCTTTGTTGGTATCGATAGGTGCCTGGAAGGAGGAGCAGAGGAGTTCCTGTTGAAGCCACTTCAGTTATCAGATTTGGAGAAGCTTCAGCCACATCTCTTGAGATCCCTCGACCACACCGACGACGACAACAACAACAACAACAACCAAATCAATAACAATAACAATAATAATGATAATGATAATGATGACAATAATAACAACAACAACAATGAGATCAACAACTTTATAGGCAGCAATAACAATAGCGCTTTTAGCAAGAGGAAGGCATTCACTGCAGAGACCCCTGAGAGAAGGCCTAAAATGAAAGAATTGGCTGTGGTTTAGTTTTTTTTATTATTTTAATTTTTAATTTTTGGTTTTAAATGAGATAATAAATGTGGGATAAGTTAGTTGTACGTTAGAGAGAGAGAGAGAGAGAGTGCAATTTTTAATTTTCCTAAAATACATGGCTTATTAGGCTATGGGTGTATCTACTTTTAAATGGGTGGATGATGATGCTAAAGTCAGATTGACAGGGCTTTTATTATACTACTACTACTACTACTAGAAGCTTATAATCTCAACAAAATTTCAATTATTTTAGTCACAGTACGAAACTGCAAAATATGGAGAATGGAAGTCTGTGGCTAAGTGAAAAGCAAAATCTTGAATTTTGATAGTCAGTCAAGTATGGCATCTTTAAATGGGTTGATGTTAATGTGAAACTGGTCAAAGATATTAGCGAGATTCAGAAAGACATAATAAGGAATGAAGTAGGTCAGCAGTGATATCATCGGGATAATGCTAACTAATTAGATTTTCAGCGTTGGTAGACTTTTAAGCATTCTAAGGTAAATTTTTCAAGAGGAATTTTTAGTTTGGTATAAAAGCAGTATGACTTTGATTTAAAATCATTGCTACTATATAGAGTACAAGCACAAATTTTGTTGTGTATAGAGTTTGAGTAACCCCCAGCTGTGAAATTGATAACACATTAATTGTTTTACTTTCAAAAATTAAGGAGAGGCATTTATACACTAAACCGACGTCCCATTACCGTAGCATTTTTAACTTTTATGCCAATTTCACCATTTCCACAAGCAGTACTTTAGGGAGAACCCATTTTGGATCAGTTTGATTTGAATCAAAATCAAAATTGATCAGTTCTAATACATTGGAATCGAAAAGTTCTACCTCTTAAAATTAAACCGAATCTGAATTTTAATTTTTTTTTAAAAAAATTAATATACTTTTTTAATTTAAATTAAACTAAAATCGAATTAATTAATTTCAAATAAAATAATCTAAACTCGATTTGAATATTAAAATCAAACCATAAAATCAAAATTTTTATTCGAATATTAAAACTAAACCAAATTAAATTAGTTTAAAAATTTTTTATTTAATTTAATTTTTTATTAAACTATTAAACTGAACTAAAATTTTTGATTTAACCGAAGGTTTAATTTGATTTTTAATTAAACTAAATCAAAAAAATTTAGTTCAATTTAATTTTCAGTTAAACCGAACCAATGCTGCCCACCCCTAACAAGAACAAACCCAGTATTACGCAAACTTCAGCACAATCCACAGATTTATTGCGAACATGAAATTCAGTCACATATTAATCCTCAATGCCGCAGAATTTAGACAAGCAATTGCAGAAACAAACAATAACTGCTAACAACATAGAAACATTCACCTCAAACAACACCCAAGTTTTTCTAGGAGAAGCAAAATTCTAAACTACGACACTAAATTAAAAATATCGGTCGATTTAAGATGATGTTTGTCAAGTTTGTGAAAAAACTGTTACAACTATGCTATACCAAAAAGTACTTCAGCTACAAATGCCGAAAATGCCTCCTCCCCATTTTATTCATGGAAAGAGATACCTAACGGCAAAATGCCTGAAACAAACTAAAGGTGGTGACGGAGGACAAGGGAAGGGACACCAGGCATCAGTTTCTTGCTACTATTTTTCAGTATAACAGCCGCCAAGCACAAGCCCATACCAACTATGTGCATGTCTGTATACTCTGATAGAAGGCTGTTGTTCCTGCATACAGAGAACATCAAAATCTTTTAGATGAGTGATCCGGTGCAACAGAAATTTCATAACAAGTAAAGGTTAGAACAGGAACACCAAGCACCTTCTTAGAGTTCATCTTTTCCTGATTCATCTTTCACAGGTTCTTGCGGAGCAGCAGCTTTATCCCTGTTCTTTTCAATGAAGTCAATGATATCTTCCTTGGTCCTATCCCCCTCGTAAGGCACTATCTTCCCACTCGCTGACCTGAAGAACAATGTTGGGTAACCTTGGACCTCAAAACTGTCACTTGGGATATCATTTGCAGTTGCATCCTGGAAAGATAAGTAAATCATATCAGAAATATTTTTTAAACAGAAAATATATTTATATCTCATGATTCAACACAAAGGAGATGGACACATTGATTTGATTGACAAATCAGTTTAAAAGAATTGAGTTTAGCAGTCTCATGGAAATGAATTTAGAATGAACTAGCTCATAACATACTGGACTTGGTATCACATCTTTGTCTCGAAACTATAGACTGCTAACCTATTCATATTTTTGTCAACAATTATTTTCAATAAGTGGGAGAAAATACTGCAAATCAAACGACTTCTTAGGTTTTCATGGTATGACTCAGCTTGATAAACAAGTCTAAAACATTCAGATATGAAGCAACAACAGATTTCTTGGGAAACAAGTATTTAAGTTTGCAAAAATACTGAAAATTGAGGCCGTATTGAGTTTTACCATGTAATGACTCTTAAGCTTTTTAAACAAGTTTAATACATTCAAATATTAAACAAGGATTGATTTCTTGGGAAACAAAGTATCAAAGGTAGTGCAAGAAGTGATCTATCAACTTATGTCTTCATTCAATGATTCCAAGAAGGCCTTCTCCAGTAAACATTGCAACTTCTCTGCTTCATGTGCAATTTACATAATCCTTATGTTGGTTACTTTTTCATAAAACTATTCAGAACCTTATTCCCTTATGTTTATCAGTGCACTAAGAAAAATGTGTCAGTTAGTGCAAAGATTAAGCTGAAAGCAACTAGTTTATGATGTCTATCGTAGTGTAAAAAATATGAAACTTTTTACAGCACAGGTGAACAAGGAATAAAATTCTTAAAAGGTAGAGAAGGTGATAAATCTTACAAATTTGGCAATAACCACATCAGCATCATTTTGATATGAGACAGCAATTTCATCTAAGATTGGAGCCAATTTTTTGCAGTGACCACACCAAGGAGCGTAAAACTCAAGCAGGACTGTAGAGAGAAATATGAGATCACATTATAGTTGAATTCAGAATTCCCTAATAGGTAAACTACACGAATGAAATTATTGAAGAAGTATCTTAATCAACAATCTTATCAAAGAGGACATAAGACTCTTTAAGACTTTTAGCAACACATTTTGCAGGGCAATGAGGATTCTTCAAGGCTCCTTCACAGTTTACACAGTCTAAATAGAGTTTTATTCCCTATAAAACTGAAAATAGATTTTCAGACGTTACCAGTGGCAACTGACATGGTAAAACAAATAGAACAATGGACCTGGTAAACTGATAAGAGTCATACCACTTTTCCCAGAGTTGAAAACCATGTCCTGAAGGTTGTCAGCGACGACCACTTTCACAGGCTCATTATTCTCTTCAGGGATGGGCTCAGATTTTTTGAATGGCAAAACCTTGCCTTCCTGGACACATACATTCATCAAAAAGCTATTTGTGAATAGCTTATATTTTTATACACACTGTATAATAACATCACTAAAAATCATAAACTTCTGAAGTATGTAGATGACAACATCAGGGAGGCTATTATTATTATAGTGGTAGGATGCACGGAATGTAAGAAATGGATATATCACCTTGTATTCCTTCAGCCAAGGTGCAATCTGATCAGGCACCAAGTTTGGCTTCAAATACTTCTGCCCATCATTAGTCTGTATGATGATGAGAGGTACTTGGCTCTCTTTGAGTCCAAAGAACTGTTTGACGCACAACATAATTGAACCATCAGTGAAATAAATTTATTTTGAGAAACCAAAGGAAAATTAGAAGATCAAACAACTACTAACCTGGAAAGCACCTTGACTAGTTTCAAGGTCTCCCAAGAGAAAACTAATACCCTCTCCCTTGTATTGTTCGGCAACTTCACGATATTTTGTTGTAATAGAATCAGCGGCTTCAATGCTGAAGTTCATGAACAACATTGCCTGCAAATTTTAATTCAAAAGGCTTAGAAAATAGTCCTTCAAAATGCAATTCTGACTTAAAACAATAACTTTGCTGAAAACAATAGAAGGGGAAAAATGAAGAAGATGAGGATGATGATGATCCATTAGACACTCTTTCAAATTAAAAAAAAAGAGAGAAAATGGAAATTGGTTCCTGCAAAGAATGTATTTATTGGGAATTGGGTAGAGAGGATCTTTTGAAGCCTCCTTGACTTCTTTTTGGGCATTGATTTTTATTTTAATTGTCATTTCATTTTCCCTTTATATATCATGAAGGCCTTGTCCACTTAATGAAATATTTTGCATTACAAAAAATTATAATTCAGATAGAATATTAAATAATAAATTACTGGCAATGGTGCCAGCAACTGGCACCCACATATAGACCACAGAAACATGGTACAGGCTAATCCATCAATTCTTACAAACATTGAGAAACAATCTACATAGTCCACAATGATGTGAAGATTTTGATATAGACATTTTAAGATAGTGTCAACACTTCTAAATTTTAAAGATTCGAGACTACTCTATCAGCACAAACATGTGAAGTGCCATGTATCATTGGATATCAAATTAATAAACAAAAAGACCAAACTTGAGATTTCGATATTTACCTTTGTATTAGCACTGTTAAAGAATTTGATAACATAAGGGTGATTGCTTGCATCATTGTTAAATACAGTCACAACAGGAATGCTAGATTCTTCAACAAATTTCTCAAGAGCATCCACATGAAAATCCTACAAGCATGTAACTCAAGTTAAAAAGCTGATTAAACATAGTCTACCAAAACTGTTAACACATACTTGTATACAAAATAATAATAAAGAAAATACAACCTAAAACTTAGAGAACATTCTACAGTACCTTAAAGTCAACAACATGTTCATCAAAAGGCTTTAACAACCTAACTATGGGACCAGTCACTGATGACTCCCCACGTGGAAGGAGTTTGGCATTGGTAGTATGACCAAACTCATAATCTGAGCGCAATTTCTTGGCAAGAGCTGTGTAGTTCTCAAACTCCTCTCCAGAGAATTTTGGGAACACACCAACCTACAAACAAAGGCATAAATGTTCACAATACCAGTTAAAATTGCACAATGCTAAGAAATGTCAAACAAACACATTCATTTAGCACTTACAATAACTACTTTCTTCTCATCAATAAAACTATTTGCAACTTCTGCCGACTTAATTTCAGTAGAAGCAGGACCACTCTGTTTCTTTAAATAATCAACAATACCCTCAGCATCACGGGGACCTTTATATTCTTGAATAGTTTTTCCTTCATTTCTCAAAATCTTAATTGTGGGGAAGCCCTTAATCTCATATTCAGTTGCCAGCCCTCTGTTTACTTCCTCGTTGGCATCAACTTTGGCAAGAATTATTGGAGGGTCATGACTGCTCAACACAGAAGCAGCTTTCTCATACTACATATAATAAAAACAAACATTTTATAAGCTCACAGGCACATAGATTTATTTTTCTAAACAAAAAATATCGCGCCATTTAGTACCTCAGGAGCAAGCTTTTTGCAGTGACCGCACCTGAAGCAATACAATCAAAATTAAGAACAGAAATGTAAATATCAATCACAACAAAAGAAATTTATTTTGTAAGAACTTAGCAAAAAATTGATATCAGTGGATAGAGGAATTAAAGACACAAATTACAGCTACGCGGTCTAGTAATTCTTATAAAACGGTGAAATTTTTAATAACAGACATCATTTCTATTTCCTTTTTGTTTTCTAATTTCATTCTCTTCAAAGCAATATTTTCTTTTATTAGGGACATGTAAATTGAGATCTACTAAGAACTAAACACAATAAGCTCAGATCCATAAAAATGAAATTGTAAACAAAATATTAAATAAAGTAAATTAATTGAAATAAGAAATCGAAAGTATACCATGGGGCGTAGAATTCAACGACGATGAAGTTGTGTTTACTGACAGTGTCAGAGAAGTTCGAGTGATCCAAAGTTAACACGAACTCCTTCGCCTCAGCACTTTCTTCGGCAGAGATCGCCGTTAAACAACAAGAGATCGTCAAAACAAGAGCTAAGATCGACCGCCTCGACGCCATTATCGCAGCTCTTTCAAAGGTTTTTTTTTTTCAAATGTTTAGTGATGAGAGTGCAGGGGAATTTATGGAGATGAGAGTTAGAAGGAGAACGCGACAAACATGGTACTCGCACGTGACACCAGAGGATGGTTAATTACATTTTTATCACGCGAGTACCATTTAAATGAATGTGTACTCGCTCCGCATGTGGGTCAGAATCCGCGTGGCAGAATTTGATTGGTATATACTCGTCACAGACATGGCGATCGCGGAAGTGGCGTGCATGTAAGGCAAGTGTGAATTAGAATTTTATCTTTTAAATATTTTGAGCGTAGCAAAGTAAAAAACCACTGCAGCCAATGGAATTGTGCCACGTAATATCTTATGGATTTGCTGTTTTAATATTTCTTCATAAACGGCTTCGAGTTTTAAGGGATTTTTAGTTTAATTACCAATACCAATTGTGGAAGTGTAGCTCGTGAACTCGGGGATCTGACTCATTGGACGGACAGGATCGCTTAACAATATATACGCGTCTTTCTACGGACCGTCGATATCAGTATTAAAGAAGTCGCGAAATGAGTAGAATCTAACCGTACAATACCGTGTGAAAAACGTAATACTTGCAAAATAAAATAAAATAAATTAATCTGAATTTATAATGAAAATAATTGGTAAAGATAGTAAATATGCCAATTATGTTATAATTAAATCATTCACCTTGAGTTTACTATAAACAGCAGTGAACAAATAAGAAGTCAGACAATTTTGTTCCAAACGCAACTCCACATTATACTGTGATTTGGGAATCCAAAATCCATGCAGCCAAATATGCAAATTAAATGGTCATAGATCCGCATGGGAATCCTGTATTTGTTATAAAAGAAGAAAGAGCGATTTCGGTGCTGGTGATGACAAACTGAGCATTTATTGAATTATTTTACAGGGTGTATTTAGAAACGGGATATTCTTAGGAAGTTATCGGGCCATTTAGATCCACTAGGAAATTAATTTATAAGTCACGTCTTGGCCTGCTTTGATTGAAATATGAAAATCTCTTCTCTTCTAAAGATTTGTGTTAATAATTATTTAGCGCAAGTGACCTGTAGAATTATAAATAATAAAAAAAAAAAAAATCAAACGTGCTGCAAGATGGTTTCACTACTGGTACATACAGCCACCGCCATCGCCACCTAGCAGGAAATACTACTTTTTTTATTTTCCTTTTTTCTTAAAAAAGAAAAATAAGACCTACCGATTGTAGCCTGACCGAGGGCACTTACAATACAAGCTCTTGTATAGGGTGGAAAAATGATACACATGCGCATGCCAAGAAGATTTTACACTCAGAAATTTCTGATACAAAAAGTTGAAAGACAAAGAAGACAACTATCCATCCATTATTAAATAAAGATTAACCAAAATTTTTTACAAAACTACACTAGAATCCTCTACTCCTAACTACAATCCACCCGAACATTCCACCAAAAATTGATACATCTATCATCAACCAATAAATGAATCTGTATAATATTCCTAGCTTAATCTAATTTCAGGGGTTATAGCATATAAATTCTTTTTGAAATAAGCAATTTCAACTTCTAAGCTCATTGAAGGATCTCCGTGTATTCTTCTTCCCTTCAAGTCTTGCAACCTTCGCATTATGCGAATGATTCTACAACCCCATTTTCCACTTCTTTAAGTCACTCTTTCTAACACCTAATATTTTCTGATAGTTCCCTTTTAATCCTCTGCTCTGCTGATCTAACATTCTATATATACAGGATCTTGCAACAAACTGTACATATACAGGCAGGGTTTCTTACCTGAAATGACCAGACTTGTCAGATTGAAGCCATAATATTTAATTATACATTATTCCCCTCTGAAGCTCCAGCATTTTCAAGTCTGACTTGCTCATGAACTTTTACCACCTCTGAAGTGAACTTGTGCAGTGCCTCAAAAATTGGGATCAATCCTGCCTGCAAACTACTTGAAGCTGTATTGTGGACTAGTTTAATGGCTTCCTTATGTCTAGCTCTCTCCTCCTCTAATTTCTTCCTCATTGAATCCAAATCCACCTTCAGATCATCAAGAGGTGAAACTCCACTATTGGAGGTCTTGGACACGGCTGTTTTGTCTGACAATGCATCTTGGTCGTGTTCTATTTTACCCCTATCCATGCGCAAAGTTCTAAGCTGTTTCTCAAAATCCTTGGACAGATATTCTGCCTTGATCCTCTGGCGTTGCTCCTCATCTTGCCTCTCCCATAACTGATGTAAAGTTGAAGCAAAACCACTCATGGCCCCTGTGACCTCTTTTTCAGAAATTCTAACCATTGCATGGTACCAATCATTGCAAATTACAAAAATTGGTGGAGCTCCAATCCGACTTGGGGAGAAAGGGGCAGGTCCATCTGGGGTTTCTTCAGTTTCATGAAGAAGGCACCTCAAAAGCCATTCATTTAAGGACTCAACATAGGATTTTTGGGTGTTGACCCAATTATTAAACCGGCTACACCAGTTCAGAAGCTCCATCTCAAGATCAAGCGTTGCTTTTAAACCCGCATCTCTTTGGAACCCGGTGTTTGCTTTAAGAGAGTGAGCTTTGCTCTCCATGATAACTTGGAACTGTTTCTGGTGACATTTTAGCATCGACCTCCACATTCTTATCAGTCTGCAGATAAAAAGGCAGATTGTCATATTGAAAAAAAACCTCTGATGAAAATGTTGAGATAATGAAATAAAGGGGAATGTGGATATTTTACATTACATCTGGTCATTATGTGAATCTTTTCATTTTGCACAAACAATTTTCATCCCAAAACTGAAGAAACAAAAACGCAAATTGAGATGTACTATAATCAAGCAGTTTTTTGACATTTCATTGTCATAATAAAAATCTACGAGTATCATGAACAGAAATCTAACTCTTCTCCGGCCACAGAAAATAAAAACATATAATTAAACAAAATTTCACCAACTTCACTAGGGCAAGCTCTATTTGCATGTATAAATATATTTTAAAATTTTCTAACAGTCACTACATAAGGGTAAAACCACCAAAAGATACCAAGTATCTGATAAATCTGAATCACAAGAATGTACTAAGTATGTTTTAAAAAAATTAGATAGCATGACAACCACCAACACCAATTCTAATGGAAAATAAACAGCGCCACTAATGTTACCTCCTTAGGTCTTAAGAAAACAAATCTACTAAAGCATAAACTCTAATATAATTGGCAAAACTGCAGGCATATCACCTTACTAGATCAAGAAGCCACATAGCAGGATTTAAATCACATCACAAGGATGGTCTCCCAACAGCCAGTAATTTAAGACATCTATTATAATTAAGGGTGAACATAGGATTATCATCTACAAATTTTCAATTGCCATTATAGATCTAAGCAATTATTACGCACCAAAGAAATTAATATTAACAAGATCACAAAGCATAGTGATTATATACCCGTGAATTAGTTCAGTGAGTTGCGGCTGTAATTCTTCATCCCTCAGCTTATGTATCCTGCTTGAAATAGCATCAACAGTTCGGATACAGACATTGATTTTAGTCAGCAACTTTCTTACTGTAACCTGAGTAGCATCAATTTTGCTGGACTCCGCTCCTTGTTCATCTAACATTCTTAATTTCTTGCACTGCTTTTCATAGATAACTCGTAGCTTTTCTTCATCCTAAAATTAGCAGACATACCTGGGCATGTTAAACAAGGTTCTCTAACAACTAGAATACCAAAAAACTTTAAAGTTGCATAAAGCAGTGAATGCTAACAATTCAAACGCCTGGTCACACTTGATATACAAAACAGAATTGTATTTTCTGTCTGCAATCAGCTTCTAAATAGTTCCCAAAACCACGGGCAATCATTACAAATCAACTGTGTGAAATAATTACCCTAGATTCCATAAAGGACTTGCTAATATCATGTTTAAAAAGTACAGACCTTTGAGAATCAGAAATTCAGAATGAGGCATTGCACAGGATGAAAAGACGGGAAAACCCATAAATATAATGCTTAGCAGTAAGGGGGATGTTGGTAGGACACTCTTGACTAGAGAAATTCAGCAAGCAACAAAAGCTACAAATGAACCTCATTAGCAATCAGAAATGGCTATGCATGATCATAGACATGAGGTAGTATATATATATTTTACCAACTAGACATTTACTCTCAAAATCATTTACTGCTTCAAATGAGAAACTGCATTGTAGCAGCTTCAAGTGTAGCAATGCCAATATAAGAGCTACAAAATTAGGAACACTAAGAAAACAAGAAGCAAAGCTGAAGAGATCTTAGACAACTTTTCAAAACCATTTATGCATCCATACCTTGACTTCCTTGTACAATTTCTTCTCCCATGCATAGAGTTTCTCCAAAGTTGATGAAAGATTTCCATTCTTCAAATCAAAGACTTCCCCAAGATCCCCACAGTATGCTTTTGCCATCTTCTTTGTCCTAGAAGTTAATCGTATTGATGATTTGTGCCCATGTGAAGATAACATGGAAGGTGCAACCAGATATAGGATCCTGGAAAAGATCACTGCATATAGACATATAAGTTTCAATAAAGCAGCAGCAAGGTCAAGGCTGGCTTTTAGTTATCAAATTTAGTATTCATGACCAAGAAACTTAGAATATCTATACAATAAGAATTTATTAATTAAAGCAAGAAAAATAAAATAAAATAAATATCATCATTTAAATTCAAGTCAAATTCATGTTTTACTGCTTCACCTCTTCTTGTAAATGGTATCAAGGGGTTTTGATTTTTAACACCTAATAGCTCAAGGTGAAGGAAATAGCTTTTCTAAAAGAAAAGAGGAAATGAAATGAAAAAGGAAAAAAGAAAAAATTGATATCATCTATACTGGATAAACCATGTCCGTTTGACAGCAATTTAGCATCACATATTTCCCACAACAACCCAGCCAAATAGGAAGGAAGCCAACAAGAAAAGAAATTAATCTTAATATAAACAATAGCCAAAAAAAATGAATGCAATCCCCTTAAAAAGTTAGGATCACTAATAAAATTTCTATGCATAGAGTTAAACGTCGAATCTGTTTCCCAAAATTGTTACACAAGAAAATCCTCTGGTAACCCATTTATTTTTCTTCATCTCCCACCACCATAAACACAGTATTGGTATTGCTTAGTAAATTTCAGTCAATATCTCAAACCAGTAACTGTTATTTGATGTTCAATGGGACTTCTAGTCAGTAAACTAGGAAGTTGTATTTAGTTGCAAGCAAACACTAGCAAGAAAATTAAAAAAGTTGTACCCAGAAATTTAACTGGTAAGTTTTGGACAGTGTATTACTAGAAAGACGCAAACAAAAAACAGCTATTCCACACAAAATGGCACTTGGGAGAATCTCAAAACATTATGAACATGCAACATGAAGAATCTTGAAAGAGGTTGGCAAACATATTGGTCCAACATGTGAACAAGATTCCTCAATTAGATCAAGTGACAACTAAAAACTAGTCATTGATGTAGGACCTCTCACAAAGCTGATATAATGCATTCAACAAAAAATTCACAAAAACAAAAAACCCTACTACACAAACAAAACTGCAAGGTAGATTTAAACACTCAAATGACAAAACCACAATTCAGAGAACATTCAATTTGACAAATTAGCCTCTTAAAATACCAATATAAGTTAGTAATAGAACACAATAACACTCCCTCAATACAGAAAGAGATCACCTCTAAACATAATCTCAAAAAGCTACAACAAAACAAATGGTTAAAACGTTTACCTTTAAGCAGCGGAGTTGATCTATGCTGATAAGGCAACTTGCCCACCTCAAGCAACAGAGCAACCTCTTTTCCATAACTAGAAGCAGTCTCAAACTCATCCCTGATCTCCTTCACCACCTCCTGAAGATCCCTCGTTCCTTGAACCGATAATGTAGTTAAACTACTCGGCTTTGAAGAAGATTCCACCTCAATGGTGGTAATTGGTG
Source organism: Ailanthus altissimus (assembly GCA_946807835.1). Taxonomy (NCBI): domain Eukaryota; kingdom Viridiplantae; phylum Streptophyta; class Magnoliopsida; order Sapindales; family Simaroubaceae; genus Ailanthus; species Ailanthus altissimus. The sequence continues at coordinate 13,070,020 of OX327699.1, read as the reverse complement.
AGTCCTCAACCTCAAAACTCACCCCCTTTTTTCTGACCAAACCCTCTTCGGAACTCTTGGACGCGATACTATGAACACTAGTATCACTACTGCTCTTAATCTCTCTTGAGTCTGTTTTGTCAATCTCAGGTGATTCAACCGCAGTATTAGTAGTGTTTTGCATTGGTACTGACCTTGAAGTCCCCTCGCCAAAGCTCACATTGTTGTTTTTATTGTTATTATCACTCTTCAAATTCACATTCACATTCACATTCATTTTGTCATTTATTTTCATTTTGCTTTTCCCTTTACTTAAAACTTCTGGCTCTGTCTCATCTTCCAAATCAGGAATCCCTTCTCTCTCCCTCACCACTGTCGAATCGGGACTACTCGTACTCGACCTGTACCCGTATTTCAACCCGCTCGGATACATATCATAACTACTACCACTATTATCATACGTGTCGAACACATTCAAATAATCCCAAGTGGACACTCTGGGAGGTGACGGTGGCTGCGGCGGCGGCTTCTTGTCAGCCGAGGGACTCGTCTGCTGGTTACTTACATAATTTCCCGGTGGCGAGCCCATGGAAAAGCCGAAAAAACCGCCATTCTGGTAAGCGGGGTGCCCGTACCCGTAACCCGGTTCAGCAAACTGCCTTCCAGGCTCCTCGTAAACCATCGATTTCGCGGGCGTTCCAGATCTTCTCATGTAATGCATATTGAAATTCCCAGTTGGAGGATAGCCCCAGTTCTGCTGAGTATTATTATAAGGATTATTGTACGGATAATTGTAAGGATAATCATAATTGCTGTAAGAAGAAGAAGGCTGGTCCTCTTGTTCTTGTTCTACTTCTCGTTCATGCCTATGATCTTTTTCATCTTCCTCTTCACTATCTTCAATGTGGATGTGACCCGAGTCTGAATCCAAATCCGATCCAGAAGACAGGTGTAAATGCGAATGTGAATGTGAATGTGAATGAGAATCAGAGTCCTCTTGAATTTCTTTTTCCTTTAATTTATCGTCGACCGCGTGAGAAATCGACGTCGACGAGGACGAGTTTTTGCGATTACCTCGCCTCGACGACGATTTTCCCTCGTCAGACGGCAGCGTGAGGACCGGAGAATCGGGAGACGAATCGGGGCCAGCGATCACAAGCTCTTCCTCAACGAATTTGCGAAACGCGTCGCCCACGTCCTTCAACGAATAAAAGTACGCCACGTGTGCGGCCGCAAACGCGTAGCGGTGCTCCGCCGCTGCTTTGAGAAGCTGCTTGCGTTCGCGGCAGAGCGTCACGAGCGGCAAGTCATCGACTTTGGATCCTCCGCAGCCCATTTGGAAGAAGCAAAAGAATAAGAACAAGGAGGAGAAGCTTCTAGAAGAAGAAGGAAGTCACGTGATGGTGGAAAGATTTGCAGAGCAGCAACACTACTCATGGTGATGACTCCTGTTGTTGTTGATGTGGTCCGTACAAACGAAGAAGAGAAGAGGGCATTGTGAGTAGATAAGAGTAGATCCAAGGGCGGTTTCACTTTTCTTTTTTCTTTGCGCTGTCTATAAAAGCTTACTAATAATCAATCAAAACGCAAACTTCGAAAGCAAGCAACAAACAAACGCTAGCAAAATAGATATTATAAGCACGGGGGTTAGAAATCTGACCGTTGATTTTGAGAGGGAACAGATTGGAATTTGATGAAACTGGGGGAGGGGACTGAGTGAGATACGCGCGTATTTTGATTTCTTCTGGTTCTATTCAATTAATATAATAAATTTCGGAAATCAGTATCCAGAATTTTCTATAAAATAAAATTAATATTTGAAATTTTTTTCTGCATGGAGATTCGTGAAGTGTACTGGAATTAAAATTAATTAAATGTATAAAAGAAAGGTAGAGAGAGAGAGAGAGAGAGTGGCCGCTTGTTTGTTTCAGTGAGAACAGAGATGATTTCAGAAATTGCAGAAGAAGAAGATGAAAGCTCGTGGAACCCGCCATTCGTAAGGTAACGGACCCTGTCATTATGACTTCTTTCGCTATTTTTCTCTTTTTTCGAAAAACAAAATGTTTTTTTATCAAAAAAATATTATTTAATTTAATATTGTGTATTTGGTTATTAATTTGTCGGCCTGTACAGTAATTGCACTAATGGGCTATGTCTAGTCATCGATATCATTTCACGTGAAGTGATTTCTTTTATTTTTATCTAAGTAAATACTCGGATGTGCGAATAATATTACATATTCAAAATTTTATTTTAAATTATATTTTAAAAAATAATGTATTAAATAAATATTAATTAGAATAATTAATTTTAAATTTTTTTATTATTTTATTATTTAATATTTATTTTTAAAATACTTAATATTATTTGATAAATTATTTTATCAATTTCTCTTTTTTTTTATACGTTGGAGAGAGATTCAATAGTAGGATTTTTAAAACATGATGCAAGCATTTTTACTACCCGATTATTTTAATATGTGCATCAAATTTCTTTTTCAATACATGTCTTTGAGAACGGCATAATCTGAATGGAATTCGGATTTTGTTAAATTTGAATGCAAATTTCGATTTTGCTCATCTTAAATTTAAATTTAAAATTTTCCTATAAATTCAAAACATAGATTTTACTCAAGTTTTTATTAGAGGTGAGCATATTTTTTTGTTCCTAACTGATCTGATCCGATTTGTCTCAAAAAAATTTAGGTTAATTTAAAATTTTGATATAATTTTAGGTCCAATCGAATTGAGTCAAATTAAATTTAAAAAAATTTAATACAAATAAAAGATTTCATAAACAGTTAGATATTAAAAATAAAATCAAAGTGTTAAAATGACATTGGTTCGAATAGAACGATCGAAGAACAAGATGGTTTGGGTCGAAACAGGACAAGACAATTTGGGAACAGGACAAGTTGGTTCAAGTTAGAAATTTTTGAAAAAAAAGTTTTAATTAAATTTAATTTTAATTTTAATTATATTAAATATTATAATTTTAAATTAAATTTTGATATCAACTATGTTAAATATTATAATTTTTAATCTATTTTTAATTTAATTGTCTTAAATATTATAATTTTAAATTTAATTTTAAATTTAATTACGTTAAATATTATAATTTTAATTTTAATTACATTAAATATTATAATTTTAATTTTAATTACATTAAATATTATAATTTTAATTACGTCAAATATTATAATTATAATTTCAATTTTAATAACAATTACATTAAATATTATAATTTCAAATTCAATTTGATTTCAATTATGTTAAATATTATAATTTCAATCTAATTTCGGTTTAAATTATATTAAATATTATAATTGCAAATCCAATTTTGATTTCAATTACGTTAAATATTATAATTATAAATTTCAATTTCAATTGAATTAAATATTCTAATTACCTTAAATATTATTATTTCACTTCCATTTTTAATTTCAATTACATTGAACGTTATAATTTCAAATTCAATTTTGACATCAATTATGTTAAATGTTATAATTCCACTTCTAATTTTAATTTTAATTATGGTAAATAGTATAATTTTAAATCTATTTTTATTTGTATTAAGTTAAATGATATAATTTTAATTCTAATTTCAGTTTTAATTATGTTAAATATTATATTTTTAAATCTAATTTTAATTTTAATTATGTTAAATATTATAATTCTAATTCTAAGTTTGATTTCAATTATGTTAAATATTATAATTTCAAATCTAATTTCAATTTCAATTACTTTAAATATTATAATTCTAATTCTAATTTCAAATTGAATTACATTAAATGTTATAATTTTAATTTTAAAAACGTTATAATTTTAAATTCAATTCCAATTACGTTAAATATTATAATTTCAATTTTAATTTTAAATTTAATTACATTAAATATTATAATTTCAATCCAATTTCGATTTATATTTCTAAATCCAATTTTGATTTAAATTACATTAAAGATTATAATTCTAATCTAATTTTAATTTCTATTACGTTAAATATTATAATTCTGAATTTAATTTATATTTTAATTATGTTAAATGTTATAATTCAAAATTTAATTTCGATTTCCATTACATTAAATATTATACTTCCAAATCTAATTTTAATTATGTTAAATATTATAATTCTAAATTCAGTTTTAATTATATTAAATGTTATAATTAAAATTTTAATTACATTAAATATTATAATTCCAAATATAATTTCGATTTCAATTACATAAAATATTATAATTTCAAATCTAATTTCAATTATGTTAAATATTATGATTTCAATTCCAATTTTAAATTTCAATTACATTAAATATTAGAATTTCAATTCTAATTTCGAATTGAATTACATTAAATGTTATAATTTTAATTACGTTAAATATTATAATTTTAAATTCATTTTTAATTGAAATTAAAATTATAATATTTAATATAATTGAAATCGAAATTGAAATTAAAATAATAATTTTTAACATAATTAAAATTGAAATTGGATTTGAAATTATAACTTTTAACATAATTGAAACTGAAATTTGAATTATAATATTTAATGTAACTAAAATTAAAATTATATTTTTTTAATTTTAAAAAAATTAAAAATTTCTGACCCGATCAATCTCGACCCATTATGTCCTAAAATTGAACCGAACCGACCCGTCCCAAACCGAAGCTATGCCGTTTTAAGATTTTAAAAAAAATATCAAGAATTCTCGACCCAACCCAAAGGTTGTCTAGATTGGAAATAGAAATGGGTTGAGAAATTTCGAACTCGAAGTTGCCTACCCTAGTTTTTATGGGGTGGGCCGAATCTATATCTAACTTAGGCTAAAATTGGGTTCAAACTAATTTTTTTGTTTTTTTTATATTTTTTACTTTTTTAAGTTAAATTTAAACTTTTATAATATTTATTTTATAAAACAATTTTTAGATTTATATATATTTAAAGTTAAAAATTTTAAGAATTAATTTAAGATTTTTTTTTTAAAAGACAAAATTTGAATTCAAGTCGAGTTTTTGGGTTCCAACAAAAACTCGAATCCAAATTTATCTGAAAAGAAACTAGAGATTTTCGAATCCAAGCCATTCCAAGTTTTTGAGTTTTTTTAGATCTAGTCTAGATCCGGACTAAATTGACATTCCTATGTCCACCTACCATTAACAAATGTACACTTTTAAGCTAGTTTTTTTTTTTAATGTAAATAACGTCTCAAGTTATATTAATAAATAATTTTAAAAGTTATATTAATAAATAATTTTAAAAGTTATATTAATTTATTACATAATTATAACCTAACACATTAATTTAAGATAAATAAAATTAAAATATTATTTGAGAAGTACTCTTTAACAAATATTATTCTAAATTTTTTTATTTTAACTTTATGTATTAAACATTTATTAAATAGTAAAATAATATAATTTCTAAAATCATTGTTGTACTATTTTACCACCTATTAATTACTTGATATATCAGTTTGAAATAAAAATTTTATAATAACAATTTAGAAATGTAATATTATTGTAATAAAATATCATAATAGTTTTATTTTAAAATAATAATATAATTCACATTGCTAGACACATATTATTTGTACATCGATTAATATAGACATTTATTATTTTGTGGTGAAATATTGTGAAATATTAATTTTTTATTAATATATAGTTTATAACACTTATCAATAACTGATTTGTTAAATATCAAATAAGTTAATAAGTAAAATTTATAAGTTATTGTGTATTATTCTAATAAGATGTAACATCTCGGTTCATTTTAATTTTTGGTAATAATTGTATGAACCGATATTTGATTTAATTTGTAGACGAAAAATGAAATAGATTTTAAAAAGTAAATGTGAGTTTGGATTTTGGATATTTTTAAAAGTAGGAGAATAAGCCTTGTGGTGCTCGTTAGCAAGACCCTTCTCATAAAGCGCGCCTCTTTAATTAGATTGGGAGTTTGAGTTCTGACGAATATCAAAACAGTTGATTTATTTGTAATAGTGGAAATAAAAAATTAGCTTAATTTAAATTTATTTATTTTATGAATTATTTATATTGATTTATCAACTTATTAGGTTTATTTTTTTTAGTGTTATATTTTGTTTATTTTTATTAAGCTTATTTTTCTTATAAATTTACTTTATTTGTATTTTGATTTATTATAAACTCTATAAATATTAAAGCATTTATTCAATGAGAATACAAATAATGTAATATTTGTCATTCTCTATAAATTTCTACATGGTATTAGAACATCTCTTGGTTAATCTTTTTTTTATTTTTACCTTCACCAAGTCATTGTGCAGTTGTCATACTAAGCCAAATACGCGACTAAACAAGGATTGCTGTACAACAACCAAATGAGTTTATAATCAATTATTTATTTACTTTTTTCCTTTTAAATTTTAAGTGTTAACCAATTTATTAATACTATATTCAATTTTCCTCCATCAATGTCTTTCTTTTTTTCCTTCCATAAATAGTATATATAAATAGTAAATGCAAATAATATATGCGAACTATGTATATGAATAGAATTGTAAATAGTTATCCAAGAACAATAACTAATGCCAATAACCATGAACAATGCCTACTACCTTGATTAACCATTATTCTCATCCTTCCCTCTTTAATTATCACTGCTACAAATAATCAAATTGTTATTTGCAATACACAAAAACTTAATAAACCATTTTTCATTATTAATACCGACAATTCTCTTTAAAAAAATATATTCTCTCAATCTCTATAGGTTACTTTTATTCTATTATGGTATTAAATTCTTATAAATTATCTCTTTCCTCTTCTATTCTATTATGAGATTAAATTCATATAACTTATCTCTTTCCCATTCAAAATTCTTATAGCTCAACAATTTGAGCTAGCCTCCGACTAAGTCAAATCAACAATTGCTTACTCCTATTCAGCAATAAGTGCTTCAACATTTTTCATTAGTCTTCATCACAGTTAGTATAATTGCTACCACAAATCATTTCTCTACATTATTATCGTTGCATCACTGCTTACTTCAGCTGTTGCTAAGCCTTCTCCAAACTTTTTCGCACACTCAATTTTTTCTATCGAAGAACAAGATTGAACTCCTTCCTCCGATATTATCATTTTGGAGAACAAGATTGGACTCTTTCCTCTAACCTTATTCTAGATTAGACTTTTCTCCTGAAGCCCCATTTTGTGGAGACATGATAAAGAAAATTAAAAGATTTAGTTTAATTTAAATTTATTTGTTTTAACAATTACCATTTTCTGCTTCTCAACCTATTATGTTTATTTTATTTTTTACATTTACTTTTTTTCTATTTTGATTTATTCCTATTATATTTATTTTTTCTGTTTTGGTTTATTCCTATTAAGGATATTTCTATTTTAAGTTTGCATTTCTTTTTCTTTTATTATAAACTCTATAAATATTTAAGTATTCATCAATAAGAATAAAAACAATGTAATACTTTTCATTCTCTCTAAATCTCTACATGGTATCATAAATTCTCCTAGGTTAATCTTTTATATTCACCAAGCCACTACGCAGCTACTAAGCGAAGCTGTTATGAAACATGGCCAAGCAAGGGCTGCTACATAGCAATCAAACGAGTTCATGATCAATTCTTTGTTTATTTTGTTTCCTTTTAAAATTTTAAGAATTAGCCAATTTTTTAATATCATATTCAATTATTCCTCCATTAATGTATTTCTTCTTTCCTATCAATAATGCACGTAAACAGTAACTGTAAATAGTACCGGTGAACTATGTGTGAACAGTACACTACTAGTAACTGTAAATAGTACCCATTGCTTTGGAACTCAACCAAATATTTATCATCCTTAATACCAATTCTATCCACACAAAAAAAATACTTTCTCTGTTCGTTATTTCGGTTTTGTTATAGGATTAAACTTTTATAAATTATTTCTCTCCCCTTCTATTATGTTATAGGATTAAATTCTTATAAACTATCTCTCTTCTATTCCATTTTGTTATGCAATTAAACTCTTATAACTTATCTCTCCCTTCTTTTCTCCAAAACGATTTTTTTTTTGCTTTATTTTAAGGCTTAACTCCCTCTCATTCTCAAACAGGTCTTTTATTTTTTATTTTTACTTTATTTTAAGAATTAACTCCTTCAATTCCTAAACATGTCTTTTAGTTTTTTTGCTTTATTTTAAGGGTTTCACCCCTTCTATTCTCAAACAAATTTTTTTTTTGTTTTATTTTAAGAGTTTCACTCTTCAATTATCAAAAAGTTCATTTTCCTTTCTATTGTTTCCTTATTCTTTTAGTTTCAAAATTATTTGAGCTCAACAACTTAAACTAGTATCCGACTAAGTCAAATAAATAATAATTACCTACTCTTGTCTAGCAACAAATGCTTCAACCTTTTTCAATAGTTTATGTCATAATTAGCGCAAGCTACCATAATACACTTTCTCTACATCATTGCATTGCATCACTGCTTGCTCTAACTATCAGCAGCCTTCCCCAAACTTCTTTCGCGCACTCAATTTTTTTTCTTAAAGAATAAGATTGAATTCTCCCATTCGACCTTCTCCTATTGATAAACAAGATTAGAATCTTCTCCTAGAGCTCCACTTACGAGGGCATGATAAAGAAAATCAAAAGATTTAGTTTAATTTAAATTTAATTATTTTAAGAATTACTCTTTTTAACTTCTCAACCTATTAGGTCTACTTATGTTTTTAAGTTTATCTTTTTTCTATTTTGATTTATTCCTATTAGGTTTATTTTTCATACTTTGGTTTATTCCTATTATATTTTTTTTCTATTTTTATTTATTTCTATTAAGTTTATTTCTCTTTTAAGTTTACCTTTTTCTTATTTTAATTTATTATAAACTTTATAAATACTCAAGTATTTATCAATGAGAATACAAATAATGAACTATTTTTCATTCTCTCTAAATCTCTATAATTTCTCTCTTATTGTGAGATCTTTTTATTCTGAGAAAAATGTGTTCAAAATTATACGTGTTACTCTCAACAATTTTGATAGTACAATTTAGGTAAAATATACCTCAAAGCTAGAGGTGTTACTCATTAAAATTTTAAATAATATAATCTAACTGTAATATCAATAGTTTAATCTAATATAATATTAGTATTATAATATTATGTCATTAAAAAAAAAGGAGAATAAGAAATTGGGCTAGTTCATGAACGTGAGTAAAATATAATTCTTAGTATCGAAATCACAACATATAATAACATATAAGGAAACTTTGGATACCCCTAAAAATGCTAAAGTAATATTGAACCTAGAGTTCTAGAGATTTTTAATTAATTTTTTCAATAAAAAACATTTAATTATGCATGATGTAAATCACTACCCAGCCTCGGTGTACAACTAAACAAAAAGGTTCCCCAATATTTGTTTAAAAAAAAAACAAAAAGAAAGGAAAGCATGAACTCATATAATTTTGTTTGGAAAAAAATATTTAAAAGAACCAAAGAAAAAGTTACCATCTCCAATAACAATGCCAAAGCATCCCACGCCTATATACCCAAAAGGAACAAAATAACAATTAACAAAACATTTCGCAGTAGGGGACGAGCTTTGCATTAAAAGTACATGCTCAAGTATCACTGTGCTATATTGTTTTTTTTATTTTAATATAATGGTAGTGTTGCTGGTGTTTTGCTCGTGTTGAGAGTTTGAGATGGTTATTAGATTGTAATAGACGGATAATATATTTGCGGTAATGTTTTATGTTATTCCACTTATGTAATGATATTTTATACTTTATTTGTAAGAATTTTGTTCTTTTTATATAAAGGTTGAATTTTTCATTAAAAATAAGGTTATAGTTCTCGATTGTTGTAATAATCCCTCCATAACAAGGTGTAAATAAGAGTGGGTGTTCGTCTTGGTCCCGACCTAGACTATTCGACCTAAAAAAATCAGGTCAAGTCAAGACGGGACAAGAGCCATTCTTGAAAAAGAGTCGAGACCAAAAATAAAAGTTTCAGTCTGGACAGGACGAGACCCGGTTCAGTTCAGATTATTCCCGAACCGAACCCTTTTAAAAAAAAAAACAAAATGACGTCATTTTTTTAAAGTTAAAATAATGCCGTTTAATACGCCAAAAAAAAAAATTTAAGGCAAAAAACTCAAAAATCGAATTTCACACTTCACAGTTTCACTTTCACAATTTCATGCCATTTGTTTTCGTTCACGATTCTCTTTTTCTCTGGCCCTGTTTCGCTGTTGCTGCCATGAGTCCGTGATTGTGACTGTCATTTGCTGCTTTTCATCTTCGGTGCCGCCGTTCTGCCACTGCATGACCTGTACTATCGCCTGCAGCTTTGTGATTTGCGTCTACCTGCCGCCGTTGTTGCCATTGCTGCTGAGTACATACGGCGCTGGTCGCACACCCTGTAAGTATACTGATACTGTTAGTGTAAATTTGTATTTTGTAATTATAAAGTGTAAATCGTTTACATTTAGTTATATATATTTATTTATTTTGCAAATATTTATAATATATTTAGTTATATATTAGTAGAATTAATTGTAGGGTAAACCAAGTAATACTAATTATTATTTTAGTATAAAAAAAAACTTGTTATTTGGTTAATATTTGCATGTTACATTAATTGTTATTCGATTAATATTTGCATGTTACATTAATTTGTATTGTGGTATGAAAAAAAATAGTTATATGGTGGTTAAGGTTTTCTATGAGTTTTTGCGTATTTATAAAAAAATATATTTGTAAAATATTAAAAATTTGTGAAAATTTCAAATTAATATTATTTTATCATTGTGTATTATTATATCATTATATTATAAATGAGTCGTGATTTAACTTTAAAAAATATTATGAATATTGAAGGGATCTCGTGAGGATACGCAATGCAGCGTTGATGATGCAGATGCATTGTTGCCTCCACATCCTAATACTAAGAAGAGAGCAAGATCAATAGTGTAGAGTCACTTCACCACAGGCAATGACATAACGGATAAGTCACAATACAATTACTGTAAAAAATTGTATGCATCTAATTCAATAAAAAATGGAACAAATAGTATGAGAAAACACTTATGGATATATAAGAAGATTTCGCGTTCATTATTGAATGATAGACAAATAATATTTGGTAGAGAACACACAGGTGAAGAAGAGGAAAATAGTAGTAATGTTGTGCCTAGAGGATAGAGTCAAAAAGCATGTCGAGATGTAGCTGTAAAAATGGTAATTATAGATGAATTGTCATTCAATTTTGTAGAGAATGATGGGTATCGATATTTTTACAGTGTAGCATGTCTTCTATTTGATATTCCATCTTATAGAACTATAACAAAAAACGTAGTAGAACTATTTGCTAAGGAGAAAGCCATGTTAAATAGTTTATTTAATGTAACTGGGCAACGAGTGAGCTTGACAACTGATCTTTGGACTTCCGTTTTTAATCAAAGCTATATAGTTGTTACTGCTCACTTCATAGATCTGGATTAGAAGTTGCATAAGAGAATTTTGAGTTTCTTTCTTATTCCATCTCATAAAGGGGATGACATCGGTAAGCAACTTGAATCTTACTTGTTGGATTGGGATATAGAGAAAGTGTTTATCGTTGTAGTTGGTAATGCAAGTACCAATTATATTGCTGTCAATTATTTTAAGAAAAGACTGAAGAGTTGAAAAGATGAAGCACTAATATTGAATGGTGAGTTTATACATGTCTAGTGTCGTGTGTACATTTTGAATTTGATTGTAACGAATGGGTTAAAGGATTTGCATGAGAGCATTATTTTTATATGTAATGCTATAAAATATGTGAGATCTTTAAAAATAAGAGTTTAAGTTTTTAAAAGTTTTGTAGAGAGAGAGAGAGAGAGTTGATTATAAAGGGAGTGTGGTTTTAGATGTGCCAACGAGATGGAATTCCACTTATTTGATGTTAGCGACTACATTAAAATTTGCAAAGGTGTTTGATCGAACGGCAAAAGAGGATGAGTCATATGAGAGTTACTTTCTGGATGATGAAAATGGAAAAAAGAGATATAAGCCACCAATTAGTGCAAATTAGGAGAATACTAAACGGTTTGTGAAATTTTTAAAATTTTTTTATGATGTCACGTTAAAATGTAGTGCTTCATTGTCTGTGACATCTAATATCTATTTTAGCGAGATTTATAAGATTAATTCTATTTTAGCTAAATTAATTCAGAGTGGAGATGTCTCTTTATGCATCATGGCTATCAAGATGTAGGCAAAATATGATAAATATTGAGAATTATAAAAAAAAATTAATAATTTTTTTATAGTTGCTACAGTGCTTGATCCTAGACATAAGATATAATTTGTTGGATTTTGTTTTGAGTTTTTATATGGTGATAACGACGCCAGAGTCAAAGACATAAAGAGAATAAGTAAAGAATTATTGTATAGACTTTACGAGGCCTATAATACATCGTATGTAGAACGATTTGTAGGCCAAGTAGTAGTGCTAGTAGTGTTGGTGGGTCTAGGAGTGGAGTTTGGAGTAGCACTAGCATATATATCAAGTTTGATGTGATGGATGATAACCCTTAGGCAAAATTCGTGGGGTATGTAGATGACTCTGAATCCAATGAAGTGGATAGATACTTGATGAAAAAAGTTGAGAATTCAAAAAATCAATGCTTTGGTATTTTGAGTTGGTGGAAGGTGAATTATTTTAGGTATCCAATGTTGGCACAGATAGTTAGAGATATAGTTGTTATTTTGGTATTTACTGTAGCCTTTGAGTTGGCTTTTTATACTAGGGATATATTCTAGATTTATTCCGCAGCTCATTAACTCCAAAGATGGTTGAGAGTTTAATATGCTCACAAAATTGGATAAGATCTTCACTTTTGTTGAATAGATTGAAGAAAGAAGAATTTCTTGAAAATATTAAATTTTATGATAAAGTTGAAATAGGTAAAAAAAATATTTTTTTACTATTTTATTATTTCTCATTTTAATTTGTTTCCTATTATTTTTTGGTGTTTTATGTTTTTATAATGCGAAAATTATTTTTTTATTTATTCATGTAGAATTTGCACATATTATACAATTGTCACCTCCATAACATTAAATTTACCAAGAGGTTACTTACGTTACTTGTAGGTAATTTAATTTTAAGGCAACTCTCTAATAGTTCAATTAAATCAATAAATACTAGTAATTAAGTTTTATATTGTAATATTTAATATTTATTATACTTTTGTGTTGCTGATTAATAAAGAATCTAAATTTTGATGACATTTTTGTAATTATTTTTTGGACTTCATTTAGTTACCATTTTAGCAATTGCCTTTTGGACTTAATGTATTTATTACCTAAATGTTGTACTTTATTTTTATTTCGTGAAGATGTTGGCTTGGTTTATTCATATATATTAGCTATTGAAATTATTTTAGACCTATTGGTTGGCAATGAACTATTGCGAAAGACATTATGGGTGAATTATTTTCATGTAGTGAATATTAGAGTGTCAATTTTGTACAGATATATGTGTATGGGAATGTCCAAAATTTTGAGGAGGTTTTGTCGAAATTTTTTATTTGGATAATAAAATTTAATATAATTAAAATTGGACTTGAGTTTAAATTTGGAATTATAACACTTAAACAATTAATGTCATTTGCTAAATCGAAATTACAATATTTGTGATTTAACATAATACACGTTAAAATCAGAATTATAACATTGAATATAATTGAAATTAAAATTAGATTCAAAATTATAATATTTAACACTTAGCGTAATTGAAATTAAAATTAAAATTAAAATTATAACATTTAACAATAATGTAATTGAAATTTAAATTGGAATCTGATTTATATTATTTACTTTCAATTGAAATTAAAATTAAAATTATAATGCTTAATATAACTCAAAATTTGAACTTCTATTAGAATTAAAATCAACAATTATATTAATGATAGAAAATTAAGTTAATAATAAAATTTATTAAAATTTAAAAAAATATAAAACTATAATTTTTAGATTAAAAATATAAATTTGTAATAAGTAGGATCATGGATTATAAATTAACTCAAAATATTTAAGTGAAACTGTAAAATTTAAATAAACTAGGAATATGTGCAAAAATTGCCAATATCTCGATTTGGACTGGTGTCCCTACCTAACCCATCCCGATTCGAGTCAGGACAAGACTTATCCTCCTACACAAATACTCATTTGGGATATATTTATTTGTCTCGAACGTGGCTTGGAACCAATTGAGTCCATCTTGAACCTGATCCGATTCCAATTCCGAGATGCCCACCTTTAAGTATAAGTTATCTCCTTAAATAAAATAAAGTTTGCGTATTCTATAATAGAATTATCTTAGATAAAGTCTTATAAATTGTTTAATTTTTATATCAATGATTCTAAAATATAATGTTACTCTTCAAATGATATTATATTTATTAATGATAAAAAAAAATTTTTATGAAAATAAATTTAAAAATTAGATGTACAAATACGTGCATAATCTTTTAAACAACTTTGATTATCATGAAAACATTTTTTTTTTTAACTATCTTTAAAGCGTTAGTTAGTTTATTGAAAAGAAAAACACATCCAAAGATAATTTAATATACATATTTTTTATTTTTTAAGCAGAAGTACAGTTTCATTCATGAAAACACATCAGATTGGCTGGGCTGATCAGATGATGACGTGAAAAAATGGTTTGGTTGGGGGAATTTGGCATGAGATGATAGCTGCCTTTGCTGGAGAATAAGCAAAAGAGTAAGGCACACGTTAGCACTTAGCTACCATAAACACAGTACTACTACTGCTGTCGTACAAACGAAATGCATGTAATTTCACGATCCTCTCGAGTCTTGGCCCCAATAAATTAAATCATTGTCATAGTCTCGTGGACATGGGCTTCACTCACATCTTCTATTAAATTACAACGTTGCCCCAACCAATTATAATCTTTGCCATAATCATATAACACTTAAAATTAAAGGGAATTTTTATTAGTTAAAAATTTGATAATTAAACAATTATACTTCTAGTCTCTCTATTAAACCATCGAATCCATTCTCATTAGAAATCAAAAAATTTAAATTTTATTTATCTATTTTGTAAATACATAATTATCAAAATATAATATAATAAAATGAGAAAAAATAAAATAAATCAGAGAGATATAGAATAAATTGAAGAGTAATACAGTAAATTAAAAAAAGTAGAAAATTTTTGAAAAAATGTTCATGGTGCTGTGAACACTTCGCCAAGTGCTCCGTAAAAGTGATTCACATAAATAATTTGCAAGCCACAAATTACCTCCATTCTTTTTAAAAATTAATTGATTTTTTGGTTTTCTTTTTTATTTTTCTAATTAATTGAATTAAATTTCGTTTTTTTAATTATAAATAAATGAATAATTTTTTAATTTGTTAATAATTCAAATAAATATTGATTAATTAAATAATAAAATAAGTTTATTTATTTATAAAATTTTCAATTAATTTAATTTAGAAAAAAAAATGAAACACTTTGCGGGATGCCTTTTGAGCATGTTGCCTGTAGCGTGTTGTACGACATCATATACAGGGCACTTGGGTGCGTTTTGTATGCATTGTATATCGCGCGGCCCACACATGCACATTATATATGCGCATTGCACGCCACACAAATGGGATTTGCAAAATGATTTTTTTTTTAAACTTTCTTTTTATTTTTTGTTTTCTTTTTATTTATTAATTAATTTAATTAGATATTTTTTAATAAATATTTTTATTAGTTAATAATATTTTATTAAAAATAATTAATAATTTATTCAATTAGTTGTTATTTATTTAAATTATTACTAAATAAAAATTATTTATTTATTATTAAAAATAAATTTTAATTCAATTAATTAAATTTTTTTTAAAAAAAACTAATTGAAAAACAAAGAATGGAGGTGATTTGTGGCCTCGAAATCACTTCTGCGAAGCACTTTACGTTCACGAACACTTCCGTAAAAATTTTTTTATTCACTTTATTGCTTTTCAATTCATTATATTTTTATATAATTCATTTGATTTTCTTCCGTTTTATTATATTACACTTCAATGCTCTATTAAAAAAATTCAAAATTTTCAATTTTTAGAGAGATAACAAATTCAAATGTTTGGTGGAGAGACAAATGGAATAATTATTTAATTATCTATTTATTAATTAATAAAAAATTAAGCAATTCATTTGTGGTTAAAAAATTATTTAAAAATATGAATGATTTATGAAAAAATTTCAAAATTAAATAGATTGTACTATGAATAAAATATTATGCATTATTTATATGACATTTCATTTCTGAGTGCTAATTGGATCAATGGTAATGTTTTTGGTTCAAGAGGTTTGAGTGCGATATAAATATATATATATATATATATATAATATTGACTGTCATTCTCGTCTTTTTCTAGTGGTAATATGTCATCATTTGAACATAGGTTTACCGTTGAGATTTGAGATTGGTTTCTATGTCAAGTTAGGCCTCTAAATTAAGCAAAACTGAAACCTAATTTGAATATTAATTTGTAAAAAGAGACGAGCTTTTTTTTTGTCTTTTGAAATAAAAAAAAGAGACAAGCTTAGTCCCAAAGAAGGAAGAAAATAACTCTAACGTAAACATTGAGAAATTGTAGAATTTATATATTTATTAAACTTCAAATGACAAACGTCAAAATACACGTGGGTGGCTCCTTTGAATACTAGAGAGGTAGAGACCGTTTAGACGACATTAAAGGCAACGGAAGGGTTATAAAGATATATATATATATATAAATAAATAAAAATTGAAGTAGTTGCTTATTGAAAAGGACATGGATTATAACAAAAAGTGAGTTGTTGTTGTTCGTTGTTAAGTTGGAGATTTGATTGACGCCCTTTTCGTAAATTGGATGACCAATTTCCCCCCCACGAGAGAAGCTCACTTGTTTTTGTCCTATCTTGCATATTGTTTTGAATGAGTTAGCAGAGCTCTTGCCACTTGATATGCTACCCACTTAGGGTTTTGGGTCCCTCGTTGCCGCCACCAAACTATAGAATTAATGGCATCACTTTTTGGGATCTGTACTTTTGAGATTCCTTCTTTGTATTATTATTATTGTTATATTTTGACATGTAGCGAACTTGTATAACGGTTTGAAATTTGCTTGACAACGTGGATTTCGAGTTAGGAGGCCGACTTTACCCTTTTGGAATTTATATATCACAGGGATTGTGATGATTTGATAAATTAGAAGGCATTTTGAGTTGTAGTCTTGAAAGAGTCGATTATAATTCCCCGACGATGATAGAAATAAAGTAAAAATGAAGGATAATTTCTCTCTTCTATTTGAGGGTAAATTTTTTATTCTTTAATAAAAATAATGATCTCAAATTGAAATTTTGAATATACTTTAATCAAATTATATTATATAGTGTCGTAATAATTTGTTTGATTTTATATTAGTAATTTTATGATATAATATTATAAATTTTAATTAATAATATTATATTTATCAATGTTTAACATAAAGGCATTTAATCTTATTTTTATAATTTGGATGGTATGGTAATACTTGTGAAACAGTCTTAAAAAGTCTTAATTTAGACAAGTATATCATAATATTTTTAAAATTTAATTTAAATAAAATATTATCATGCATATATTTGTTTAAAACAAATCCATTATAATAATATATAATTGCAATAATTTTAAAAAATTCAAAATTAAGAAAGAATTTTGTCAGATGATCGCTTATTAGGGACTCATGTCCAATATATTCTCAACAATGTTTGGTATAATAGTCTCTATACAAAATTTACCTATACAAAGCTATCATATATTTTACATTATTCGTCCATTTGTATTATAAAAAAAAAGCAAAAAAATGTGACAATGATTTAAGTTATTAAACGGGAGACCCAAAATTTGCAACCATTATCACAAGTGGAATTTTTTATTAGCAGCGGCAGACCATTATGAAAAATTGCCAGTCTTTAATTCATACATTTTTATTGAATTACTTAATAAATTTTTAACATTTTAAAAATGATTAAATGTATTTTTTTACAAAACAAAAATTACCATATTTTAAAAATAAAAATGATAATAAAAAACATATTTTAAAAATAAAAATTGTAACAAAAACACTCTTAAACAACGTAATTAATAATTTTTAAATATTAAAAATTAAGTAAATAATTCAACTAGTAGAGGAGTCTAACTAGTTATGAGGTATGCTCAAACATAACACCCTGAACGGCCCTTTGCCTTGGCGGAATTTTTGTTGTCTAACCTTTTACATAGCGTAGTAACAACTCTTGAATAGGATCTGGAACCGAAAATGAAAGATGAAGATGAAAATAACTCTTTTTTTAAATTTCAATCTTTCTAATACAGAGGATCCCTTGAGAAAGGGCAACTGTAGAGCATACTTAACTAGGTATATTTTTTTTAAAATTTAAAAAATGGTCAACTCATTTTATGCCTTTGATACTTAAGAGAGATTTTAGAGAACAACCGGAGGAGAATTTAGAAGCTCATGGTTAAGAAAAATTTGAAATTTTATTTCCTTTCTCCAACTTGTCTCTTACAAAATGAAGGAGTAGCCTTATATAACCTGAGACTTCGAATACAAACAAAGAAATTGGCTTTTGACGTGGCATGCAGACCACCATACAAAAAAAAATAACTTAAAAAAAAAAGGAACATACTTTTTGCTTAATAAGGGACACGCGTAAAGGAAACATAAAAATTGGGCCACGTGATAATTGTGAGTACAAAGGCTTTATTTTTGAGGACTTGTTTTATCACGTGGCTTAGGTTCTGAAGCTTGATCAGCTGGACCCACTATGGCTTTTGTCATCATTGAACTGTTTCCAGGCACGTTTGGCCAGTCTGCTTTCATATTCTTTCATGAACTCTTCTAGATGCTTAATGTCATCATTGCTTTCATCATGAATTTCGGCTTCTTGTGGGGCTAACTCACGGGTTAGCAGTCTTGCTTATTGTTGGGCTTGTGACTTGGTAAGTGGGAGTTGAGCATCTTGGTACAGGGAGAGAGATAAGTCTGGTGGTCCTGCAGGGGTAGGTGGGGCATCATGCATCTGAATGTCTGTCTCATGGGGTTCTAATGGGATGATTATGAGAGGGGAGTTTTCGTGATCGATTCTGGCTCGACAGTACTGGTAGTACTGTTGGGTATAGCGTTGGTGTTGTTCACTTTGTCTGTGTTTATGGATGTTGGAAGCTTGTTGGAGTCTATATGAGAAGTCTTCATCTGTGGTTTATCCATACAGTTGGTGGGATGATCTGGTTTTTCCCTGCAAGAACTCTTTCTAGTTCTCTTATTTCTGCTTTGTGGTTATACCGGAACAGATGCAGGGGGTATGAAAACATAAAGTAGTCCTTGACGATAGGATAGTAATACACTTCATGATCGGATATAATCATTCCCTTACATTGGAAGAGAAGGATGATATGAAATCTTCTGGGTGGCATTCTTGATTGGCTGTGCTAATGTATTAGCCTCTTGAACTTGACACGGGGGAAAAATCATTGTAAGAATATGATTGCATCGTGTTAGACGAGACTGTTTCGAGCCATTTTTTTGTCTTCAAGACAGGGAATTCGATTGCAATGGTGTATGAATCTAATAGGTACCATAACAGGTAAAGAACGCTTTTGGACTAGGCTTCGAAAGGGGTGACGGTGAATAGGTAGAAGAATGGGTAGGTTAGGTTGAATAGCGGGGTGCCAAGAGTGCCCCATCCATTTTCTTCAACAACTTAGATTGCATACTCTCTTATGAGTTCAGTGGGGTTTGACCTGATAGTTTTGGTCTTGATTCTTTCTTCAAATTCTAGAGGGACAAATGGGACTGGTGGATAAATGATGAAAGGTTTTATAGGAACAGCGGGGGAGGAGGCAGAGGACGATGAGGCTGCCATCAGGATGATGGTGGAATAAGATTTGTGTTTTGGCCTATTGATTGTGTGTTTGGTAATGATGTGGTTGGTGAGTGGGTTGTCGGTATTTATAGGGTTTCGGGAGAGGAAGTCTGCCACTGTGTTGTCTTTGCCTTTGATGCGTTTGACTTCGAATGAGAAATTAGAGAACCACTGTTGCCACCTTAGCAGTTGCTGGTTTGGAATGCGTTTCTGTTTGAACTTCAGCATGTGAGAAAATGTTGACATGTCCAGTTCGACCATGAATTTTTATCCAATCAAGTGAAATTCAAAATTTTCAATTGCCCATTTTACTGCTAATATTTCTTTAAAGGTGTTGTGGTAGTGGAGTTCTGAGTCTGAAAAAGCCCCGCTTCTGTATTAGCAAATTTGACTTTTTCCATTGGTTTCTTCTAGGAGGATGGCCCCCCAAATGGTAGTCGCTTGCATCTGTCTGTAGGATTCTCTTTCCATGTGATGGGATCTGTAAGGGTGGCAGATCTGTTACTTTTTTTTAGCAGTTTTACGGTTGACGTCTGTTGCTGTTGCCACTGTGGAGGATTCTTTTTTAGCATATGAAACAGGGGCTTCGTGATCTGTGAGAGGTGCTGTATGAAATCTGACATGTAATTTACAATGCCGAGGAATTGTTGGATTTGGGTCTTTGTCAGGTTGTCGTCCGGGAATCTGGTCAGCTGTTCTGCAATGTGAGGTTGGAGTTCGTATTGTCCATTCTTTATTCGCATCCCTAGGAAATCAATTCCTTCAAGACCTGCATGGCACTTGGTGGGTGAGATCATGATGCCATTTTCTTGTAGAATGTTGCCAAATCTTAAAAGAAGATCATAGTGTTCGTTAGCGTTTTTCGAAAAAAGCATGATATCATATATATAGATGAGGGTCTGGTCTTGGATTGGTTCAAAGATTTTCATCATCGTTTTCTGGAAAAGGGATGGGGCGGTCTTGAGACCGAAAGGTAGGATGGTCCACTAGTAGTGGTGGTGAGGTGTCCAGAATCCTGTTTGTGTCAGTCATCAGAGTGGACCCCTAATTGCCAGAATCCTGTTTTTAGGTCAAATTTCGAAAATACCTTTGCCTGTGCAATCCTTGAGAATAGCGCCTACTTGTTGGGTAGAGGAAACTTGTCATCCTGTAGAAAAGAGTTTAGAGGTTGATAATTAATGACCAATCTTAATTTTCTCCTAATTTGCTCGATGCGTTTGTTGACGTAGAAGGCTTGGCAGGCCCATTGTGAGGAAGTGGGTTCAATAAGTCCCTCTTGTAACAGTTGTGTGAATTCTGTGTTGGCTATGTCAACATGGTCCCGTGGCATGCCAGGGTGGCTAGCTTTGGTTGGGTTGATATGTTCGTTCATGTGGAAAGGTAGTCGGACAAAATATTCTTGATTTTTCTACAACGGGTGGGGACATTTGAGGAGGAATTCAGAGTGACTGTTTGATGCAGAGTGGTGTTTGATTTGTTCAAAGACAGCATTGAGAGGGGTGATGGAAAAATAGTTTGGGATGGTTGACCATGGTAAAAAATGGACTTTGAACTTCAATTCATTAGGCTTGGTAAAGACTTTCTTTTCTAAGAGTTTTTGGATCAAATCAAAGCCTATGATCAGGTCTTTTCCTGGGAGGTCCGAGCCTAATAGTTTATGGTGGATTTTGAGGTTTGAAAAGAACTGTAGATAAATTATCTTACTGATCATGGATACAGTAAATAATTCATCATTGGCTGCTCGGAAGGTTTGGTGATAGGGTTTCCAGTAGAACTCGGGAAGGATGATTGGGTTGAGAATTGAAGCAGCAACGTCGATGTCAAGTAGTCCAATTACTTTGATTGGCTTACTGTATTTGGATGGGTATAGCTGGAGTTCTAGCATCGGGACAGATACTATGTGTAGTGGCTTGGATGGTATGGGTGACTGTAATGGCTCTATTTGGATTTTTAGTGACTCCGAGATAGAGCTTGAAGTGGATTCTGATTCGGGTTCTGAGTAAACAAGGATTGTGTCACTGTCCTCACAGCTTTATTAAAACAAAAGGGATTCCAGGTCTGAATTGATGGGTTCGTCTTTTGCAATGGCACTGATGGCCGACAACATCTTTTTCCTTTTGTCTTTCTCAAGACATTATTTTGTAAAATATCCTTTTTGCCCACAAATAAAGCACCCGTTCCTTTTTCTCGAAAAAGCAAATTTTCTTTGAAAAAATCTCTTCTTGGACTTGGGTGGCCGAGAGAATGGTTGCCGAATTTTGAACTTCTAGTGATGATGCTTTTTCTGAGTTCTGCAAGAGCATTCTTTTCCAGGGCATTTAATCTGCAGATCACGTCGTTCACAAGCCTTTTGGATTCTCTTGCCCGTGAGATTAAAATCTTTAAAGAATTTATGGCGTGCACATAGCTTGTCTAGAGCTGATAAGACTGCCTGTTGGATCATTTCTACGAATGAGTTTTGCAGATTTCTATTCTTTGAATCAAGGAGTCTTAAAGCCTCTTGTCCCAGTAGTTCCGGGACTAAATTAAGATAGGCTTGTTTCAGATTAAGGTCATCGATTTCCAGAATGTAATATCTGGCTGTAGCTTTTTTAAAAAGTAATTCAAAGTCTTTTTGTTTGTATGAGCAACACTTCATCTTAAAGAATTCTTCGCGAGCTTTGTCTGTTATCTGGCATTCTTCTCCAAAAAATTCATTAAATAAAATGCCAATGAATTGTTCGATTGAATCATTTTGTTGTAACATGCGCTGTCTATATTCTTTCAAATGGAGGTATCAATATTTTAGTATTCCTTGGAATCGGGCGATGGCCTTTTGTATGACTTCATGGATGGTAACCCCAGCCTTTTATTGCTCAACTAAACACCATGCTTGGAACTAGAAAATGCGATCAACCTATTGGTGAGGGCTGACATCATCGAGAGTTAGTCAGTATTTTTTCTCTGTGTTGTCTGGTCGCGATGATTGGGTTCGTCTTCGCATTGGAGTTTCTGCCTCGTCCATGGAGGAATCTGGTTCATGAACTTCTGTTTGTGGTCTTGATGCCTGTGGGTCTGAGGGTGTAGTGTTTATGTATTGGGGTAGAATCATGGAGGTTGTTGACCATGATGTTAACTCGGATATGGATTCAGGATTTGAGGCTGTTTGTGGTGTTGGTGTCTTGGTGAGGGTGAATAATTGATTCCTTTTGGTTGAAGGAAAAATAGATGTCATAGGGTTCGGGTTCCGATAAAATTCTAAGGGTGGGGTTGGTAAGGTTTTAAAGATGGGTTCTGTGATTGTGTCCAGGGTTGAGGCCATGAATATAGTGGATGGCTCGAAGGCATGCTTTTTCTTTTTGTCCTTCTTTTTTTGGAATAAGTGTAGAACTGTCACCAAAGATGGAAGAAGGCTTGGTACATGGTAGGGGTTGTGATGTCTTGAGCATGATGTCTACTGGTTGCACGGCTGAAAGATGTCTTGTTCGAGGCTTCGTAGTTAAGTTTTTAAGTGATTGGTTTTCTTTTTCTGCTCTTGGAAGAGGAGACCGTGTTGAACTAGATCTAGCACATGTTCGTGTAGCATTTTAATCTCAAGTTTGAGTTTGTCTATCAGCATCTGGTGGGTCGTGAAGCCATTGTCAATTTTGACTTCTATCCTTGTCTGTGATTATTCAATTCTTTTAAGAGCATTATTTTGGGCTACAGTATTCTATGACTGCCAGTTGAGAACTGCATCCGTAGGACTTGTATGTTCAAAATTGCCGTCTGCCTGTCTAGTGTTTGGTTGTTTTACTTTCCATTGCTGGACAATGTTTTCTTTAAGGTTGTGTTGAGGGGTTAAGGGAGGAAAGTCTGCAAGCAAGAACATACAAATTTGTGGAATAAGGTTTAAGGGATTCGGGAGTTGAGGTTTCGGTTTGCATGTTGGTGGTTGTATGCTCTTTTTGTGTGGCTTGCAGTTTGGAAGAGGGTTGTGATGTGGGGAAGAGTATGTGACATAATAATCAAATTTTTCAGACGACTGTCCTAAGAGCCCGACGTCTGGATCGCCATTGTGATATTTTTTCTCCAGGGTACACTGGGAGTGTTGCTTTTTCTTTTTCTGTTCTTGTCTTTTGGCAAAGTTCTCATCGTCCGATCTGTCGTCTTGACATGACTGACAGTTGCAAAAGGGGTCCCAGTGGCAATGGGCATCCTCTGTCTTGAATTGGTAAATGAGTCTCCCTTGTCCTGAAAAAGAGACAATGGAGACTGTTTCTTATGGGTGGTTGACTGGGTTGAATGTGAACTAGGTTGGAAAGGGTGGGGCTGAAGGACCCGGTTTCTCAAAACATATCTCAGTTTATCCATCCTATCTTTGAAAGAAATTGTAGTTTGTGATTTGTAGTGGTTTGGGTGGCTGGGATTGTTTGTGATCTTGCTCATACTTGGTTATCTATGTGTCTGGGAGGAGTTTTATCAGTTCTTCATTAGAGAGTTGTCTTGGCACATAGGTGCATGTTGGTACCTTGAGAGCAGGATAGCATCTTGATTGATGTGGGGTGTTCCAAAGTCTAGGGCATGATTTTGGACTCTATAGACCATTTGGTAGTGAAGTGTGGCTGAATATGTGTTTTCTTCTAGTACTGCCCCCGTAATGTGGATCTGTGCTTTTAGGGTTGAAAATAGGTTAGGGTCTGTAAGGGGCATGCAAAAGTTGGGGTACAGAGTGACTAATACTGTGCCGACATTTAATGTAGTTTGTATCATGCCGATGCAAGCATTTTTGTACCTGGAGAATCGTCCATCAAGCAACGCGATGCAGGCAATAATTTCAAGCCCTTTTTAATCATGGAGAGTCAAGGCAAATCGAACAACACTAAAGTGTATATGAGTATAGCCTTATTTTAACCAGTGAGGGAGAAGATTCTCAAAGAATTTGAGAGTTACTACTTGTTCTTCGATTGAGACGAAAAGGAGGTGTTAATCAAATTTGATTGCTTATATATTCTTTAATTTTGATACGATTTAATATTATCAACTAAGTAAAAATGAATTTTCTATTATGCGGTATATTTACAAAAGTGTGAACAACCTTTTCATAAATAACAAGTCTCTGTCGGCAAGAAGAAGTCAAGGTTCTACTTTTAAATTTTTCTCTCTTTCCCTGCAAACCGAAAACACTGTATAAATTCTTAGTCTACCAAAGAGAGGTCCCTCTCTAATGAAAAATACATCTTTTTTATTCTCTTTCATCTTTGTTGCAAAATAAATTTATTACCTAACTTTATATATATTATGGTGTGTGTCGACCTAAATTTATCTAATTATATGCAATTTTAGATGATTTTATTTTATTATTTTATTTGTATCAGTGATTTGGTATAGTTGCTTTAAGACTTTCGTCGTCCAGATTTAAAATATATTAAATTATAAAAATTTAATTTTTACAATAAATTTGATATAATACTATTTAAAAAAATTAATTTTAATATTAGAGAATAAAAAAAGAATAGTGGAGTAACTTTCTTTGAGCACGAAGTTTAAGTATGTATAATATATAATAAAAAATATATTCTTTTAAATGAATATATATATGTACATAAAATTCTGCTTCACGTGCTTTAGTAAAATTATTTAATCTTTTTCTTTTTTTTTTATACTTACTGAAATAGAAAACTCTGTAAAATTTGATTATAATATTCTAATTCATCCAACGAAATCATGCTTTTTTTTCACAAAAAGAAAAAAGGTCTGTCAATGTTTTTGTTTACTTTTTTTTTTATATTATTTTTTTTTAAGAATTCAAACCAACAATTTTTCTGAGCTTAGATCGACAGCCTGGTTGCCACTCACCATAAGAGAAAGTGAGAAATGGTTCAAGTTTTACCGTTTATTATTATTAAAATGAATAATATTTGGTATTTTAAAATTTAAATAATATATTAAATAATAAAATAATAAATAATTGTAACTTTTATATTATTTAATTCTTTAATTTAAATATACAATTTAAAATATTATTTAAAAAGAATAGCGATACTTTATTACAATTTAAAAGAGTAAGATAAAATGATTTGATTCTATGTTTTAAAAATGTAGATGTAAATAACTAACTAATGGATAGCTTAAGTTTTTATTAAATTCAAAATCTATCATTGATCAAATAAAAACAAAATATTTTCTTTCTATTAGTATGATTTATGAGTGGACGCTATATTATTTTTAAACCTTATATTATACATTTACGAGTCTTTTAAAAATATATCTTTATTTATTTTCAAATAAATATTTATATTTCTGGTAAATTGCTTGTAAATTAAAAATATTTGTTCAACAATATTCTTGTCAATTTACCTATACTTTGTCCATACTAATAAATTTCATTAAAAAAAATATATTTGAATGCATATGCAATCCGCACAAATCCCACGTAGACTTTAATAAATAAATAAATAAAAATATACACATTTAAAAAAGATTAATAATAAATTTATAAAAATCGAGTATAAATTTTGTATCTTAAATAATATATATGATATTTTATGTAATATATTATCTACCGATTGTTGTTGTATAATGGTTACAATAATAAAGATTTAAAATATTAATAATTTATTTTAACTCGTAGCAATTATTAATTGATAACGTATTAAATATAAAGTTTATTTTAAAATTTTATAAAAATATCCTTGAGAATAATTATCCTGAGGTGTAATGTCATCCTAAATAGTAAATAAAATTAAAATGGCAGTGAACAAACTTTTGATTCTTAATTACTAATTTGATTGGAAAATTTTCTTTTGGGAGCCTAACGAGCCAATAAGATGATGACGACCTTGGAGAACAAAAAAAAAAAAAGAAAGAACACCCACCAAACACGCACAACGTTGGACCGTTAACCTAATCTAAACAACACAAAGTAATAAAATTAAGAAAGGATTTTCAAAGCACTGAAGCCATCAAGAAATGTAGGCGAAGATTTATTCAACCAGCATTAATAATGTGGAAAAGTTTGGCATGGAATTTCAAATTCTTCGTGGTTGTTTTGTGGCTATCAACGCGTATCTGCAAAAGTGCATGAAATCTCGCTAGGAAATTCCAAGACCAAGCCTAATCTCATTTATCTTCGAATCAACTAAAGAGAAAATTACTATTGTTCTTTAAGTTTTCTATATATAACGTTTATTCTATTTTTTTTAAAATAAAAATAATATTAAGAAATAATTAATTATAAAGAGAGCAAGGAGTATTTTTTTAAAAATTTGAGGTAATAATAATAGTTTTTTATTTTTAAATAAAGTATGTTCCTTTGGTTAGTTGGAGGTTAAGTTTGGAATTATTTTGAGGGTAGGGGATATTAACACTGTTATTCCCTGAGGTTATCACAAATTACATTTTGATGGTGTTTTTTATTTTAATTACATTGTTATCTTCTACTTAATTAAAAAGGTAATAATGCCATCACTTTTTAAAGTTGTTTTAATTATTTATGTGTAAAATCATAAAAATATTTTTATCTTTTCTATTAAATAGAAAGGTAATATTACAACTAAAATTAAAATAATCATAAAAATATAATTTATGCTAATTTTAAGGGATGAAAGTGTTAATGTCCGTTGTTGTAACTAAAAACTTATTTGAAATAATAGTACGTTAATTATTATAAATATAATTTATATTTTAAAAAGTGATGCGTT
The DNA here is from genome assembly GCA_946807835.1 of Ailanthus altissimus. Classification (NCBI taxonomy): domain Eukaryota; kingdom Viridiplantae; phylum Streptophyta; class Magnoliopsida; order Sapindales; family Simaroubaceae; genus Ailanthus; species Ailanthus altissimus. Next base: position 13,042,438 of record OX327699.1, on the reverse strand, counting down.
AAATATTATAAATTTTAAAATTATTTATTATATCTAATAATTATTTAATATATTATTTTTTAAAATATAATTTAAAATAATTAATGTTATTTTTAAAATAAATTAAAATCAAGAGTTTATTTGTTTATGGAAAAGTAAACGAACTTATTTCTAATTGTTTAAACCATGTACACAACCAACTAAAATAACCCACTTTTCTGAAAAAGTTATTCTCGTGCTCGTTCATGCTACTTGATATATCATCATTGCTCGTTTCAGTAAATTTGAATGACTTTTACATTAAAAAGTATTTCCTATATCAACATCATCTCCCAATCCTCTCTCTTCCCTCGAAGATTCTCTTGTTTTTTTTTTTTTCATTTTATCAAAAAAGGGTCTACCTCTGTTCAATTACTCAATACAAAATTATTAGGGTTTCAATTTTGAAATCCTAATTGTCTGCCCTAATAAGAGCGAGTAATTTTAAATACTAATGAAATTTGGTGATAAGAATGATGAAAACCATTATCCTTTTTTACTTTCTTTTACATTACTATTCTTTCCACCCGCTCTTCATAATCAAGTTTTACATAAGCTTTTTGAGGTTTCATAATTTTGGTAATTATTTCTTTCAACTATTAGCAAGAGAAACAAGTAGATTGTTGTTTTAGTTTTAACTATTAGTCAAAGAAGACTTTGGATTAAGATTTTAATTCAGATTTCAAAGAGCTAATTGTTTGCTTTAACAGAGCAAGACAAAATGTGATCAAAGGGTCCTTAAAAAAGGTAAGTAAAGATAAGGATCTCCCCTCTTAATAATTTAGCTTTAGAAGTAACAAAAAGGGTAAAGCTTCACCAGACATGATACATCATCAGTGAGAGCTATTATTAACTGAACAGGCCATGTGCTTCCCAACTTGGAAGCAGAGCTATGATTCATTTCCTTCTTTACAATATGTAAAAGAAGAGTAAAAAAACTAAAAAGCTTAGCACATTTTTGCTCCCATGTCCTCTGGTCAAAGAAGCAAAAGCAACACAACTTTTGCGAAATATAAGCAAGGCCCAGATACTTTTCAAGGGTTCCAAATGAAACAACGGCCTTAGAATTTTGATTATTGGCCAAATCTCAATATATATAATATTATAATAAATTTATTGATATTTGCGATCAGATCGCAATTTGTAAGTCTAAGACTAAAAAAAGATTAAATCTAACCCACTAAAAATTGAAAACAAAATCTACTCTTACTTGTGCACGGGAGGAGACTCGAACTTTAATCTCCAAATGAAAAACTAAGACTACCCATCTCTTAACCTAGAAATATTAGACTACCAAATCTCAATATTTTTAAAACCATAGAAATAGATTTGTTCTTAAGGAGAGCCGACATAAGATGCTTATCCAAAGCAACTTGGTATGCTATATAATAATAATAATAATAATATATTCAAAAGAACAAACGATAATCCAAAAGGGTTTTAATTATTGTTCTTTTATTCGTCTTAATCTCCTTAACTGTGAGCAACACACAAGCAATAACGCGGCATCGTATTCTCCAAGTTATTTAACTCCTTTGCTTGAAAGGTGAAATTTTTTCAAATTCAATGGCTGGGGAAATCTGAAATAAGCTTATGGGTATCGCTGAATAGACCCCAACCATACCCCATTACATATATAATCAATCCCACTCTCCCTACAAAGGATTAGGGTGTATTTAGCAGAAACCAAGCTTCAATTTCCTAAGAAGCCCGAATTCGGTAATGGGAACAAAACCAATATGTATGTTTGGGTCAGATCCAGTATGATTGCACGAACTCAAAAAGTCAAAATCAACTGCGAATTCAATGAATTGTTGGCAAATACCTTAATTGAAATTAAGGGTATACAAAAAAAAAAAATTGAAAAAAAAAATCTGACCGATTCGAATTAAACCAATTGTTTAGTTCACTTTTTATACTTCATATTAAAAAACGAAACGGTCCAATTCGGTTTTGTATAAAACCGAAATCGAACCGGAAAATTATTATTTTTTAAAATGTTAATATAAAAAATGAAATGTATTTTAAATTTTAAACTAACTTAGCTCAATTGGTAGAGTTAGGTAATATTTCTTTTGAAGTCCCTGAAATTCAATAAGTGATGTTTTTTATTATTAATATTTTAAAATTTAAATATAGTAAATAAAATTATATTTAGTTTCAAAAAATAGCTTAAATTTAGTGGGTAGAGTGGAGTTAATAACGAGCTTAAGGTCTCTGGTTTGAATATCCAAAAAGTTATTTTATTATTATTATTATTAACATGTTAAAGGTTTAAATATATAAAATAGAATGTATTTTATTAAGAATTTGCTTTAACTCAGTTAGTTGACCAGATTTAATAGGTAAAAGAGGCCGCAAGTTTGATTCCCATAAATTGCGTATTCTTGAACTTGGGTTTTTCCTATTATTAACATATCAAAAATTTAAATATATAAAATGAAATGCACCTTGCTAAGAGTTTTGTTTGCTCAGTTGGTTGAGGTGATATAATTAGTAGCGGAGATTGCTGATTTAATTCCTATAAATGGTGTATTCTTGGATTTGTGTTTTTTTTAATTAGCGGAAGTGTATAAATAAATAAAAATTTTAAGTAAATAAAATATAAAATAAATAATTAAAGAATAAAAAAAGAGAAAAGAATAGAAGAAGAACACATAAGAAATTATGTGATTCGATAATTTATTTATGTTTACAATCGATCAAGATCACAATCTTATCTTATTATGAATTACAAGGCACAAGGCACTCACAAAGTATGTCTTTTACAATAAAGATCATAAAGAAAATTCTCTCTTACACTCTAAGAATTTTCTCTTATAAAGAACAACAAAGATTTCTTACATAATCACGTAAATCTATTGGGTTATTACAAAAATTGTGTTTGATCACTAAGATGTATTTACAAGCTAATTGATAGCCTTTATATAAGTTTTAGGATGTCCTAAGTTTACTCTAAACGTGTGAGAGTTATATTATGGAGTCCTGAAGTAAGTGGGAGATGAAATAAGGAAGTCTTTAATTCGAGAAACTTTTCCCGCTCTCAGCGCCACGGCATTGGTGCGTCCGTCTGGGCACCGCGGCCCTCGTCACGTGGTGCCGCGGCGCTTATGTTCTGGACTGGGCGCTGAGGCGCCCAGCCCTAATCGCCGTTGCGCCCACGCCTGGTTACTGCTCCTTTCTTCTTTTGCCTCCTTTCACGTTCGTCTTCGATTTTTGTGCACCCTATGTATTTGACTTGCTCTCCAAATCATATCCCGATGATTTTTAATCAATATTCTTACAAATCTCCTCATTGATTCAAAATCATCCACAAAGCAACTCGATCTCATATTTTCGCATCTTCGGTCACTCTCACAAAGTAGTGACTCCGGTTAAGTTATTGTATAAAACGAGCTTAACCAAGGGCAGTGGCTTAGTCAACATATCAGCAAGGTTTTTAGACGACGCAATCTTCGTTATACTAACTTCACCACTTTAGAAAATCTCTCGAATGTAATGGAGCCTCACATCAATGTGTTTCAACCTTTCGTGGAATACTTGATACTTGCTTAGGTGTATGGCATTTTGGCTATCACAATATACACTGGTGTTCACATCTTCACTAGCCAATACCTCCGCGCATATGCCTTTAAACCACATGGCTTCTTTGATAGCTTTACCATCACCTATGTACTCTGCCTCTGTGGTAGATAGTGCAACCACATGTTGTAAAACTGATCTCTAACACACACTACACCCAAACACTGTGAAAAGGTAGTCCGTCAACAATCTTTTCTTGTCTAGATCACCTGCATAATCTGAGTCTACGTACCCTCTTACCATTTCACTGTTGTACTCATGCATTTTATACATCAACTCATGATTTAACGTTCCCTTGATATATCTCAAAATTCACTTCACAGCAAATCAGTGATCCTTTCTAGAATTTGTCATGTCTTTACTCACCACACTCATAGCGTGTGCTCTGTCTGGTCTTATGCAAACCATTGCATACATGATGCTTCCCACAGCACTTGCATACGGTATTTTGCTCATCTGCAGTTTCTCCTCATCGGATGTTGGTGACTGTGCTGCTGTAAGTCTGAAATGCATGGCCAAAGGAGTAGAGACAGCCTTTGCATTGAACATACCAAACTTTTCTAGAATTTTGAGTATATATCGTTATCGGGACAAGAAGATAACATCTCTTCTTTCCCTCACAATATCCATACCCAAAATTCTCTTCGCTGCTCCCAAATCCTTCATTTCAAACTCGCCACTCAACTGCTTCTTGAGTTTATGTATTTCTTTCATATTCTTACATGTGATCAATATATCATCAACATATAGAAGCAAATACATCATCCCATAACTTATGTTCTTGAAGTACACGTATCCGTCATACTTACTCCTACTAAAGCCATAAGCCATCATAAACTCATCAAATCTCCTATATCACTGTTTACGTGATTGTTTTAACCCGTATAATGACTTCTTTAGCAAACAAGCATAGTTTTCTTTTCCGGGCTCCTCGAACCCTTGCGACTGTCTTATGTATATTGTTTCTTCAAGCTCTCCATATAGAAAAGTTGTCTTTACATCCATCTGCTCTAGATGTAAATCAAGGTTTGTACATATAGCTAACAAAATCCTAATAGATGTGTGCTTGACGACTGGAGAGAATATCTCATAAAAATCAACTCATTCTCTCTAAGTAAAACCTTATGCAACTAATCTTGCCTTGAATCTTGTAGGCTCCATCCCTGGTATCCTCTCCTTCACTTTATATATCCACTTTCACCCGACTAGTTTATTTTGAGGTCTCTCCACCAACTTTCAGGTATTGTTCTTTATAAGAGACCTAATCTTTTCTTTAATGGCTTGCTACCATTCTTTCTTATTTTCACTCTTCATAGTCTCATTATATGTCCTAAACTCATCATACTCAAGAGTGTAAGCAAAATTAAAAGTATAAGCAACTAAATTTGCTTGTGCATACCTGACTGGTGGGTTAATCGTTCTCCTTAGCCTGTCTCTGGCTAGCTGGTACTCTTCAAGTTCCATCTCAGGAGCCCTAATCTTTCTTTGGGTGGATTTAGAGGAACTCGTCGATGTTCTTGGTTCTTCATCAATGATCTCATTGTTGAAGTACTGATCTGGGGGCATATCAGATTCGGAGGTATATCAGATCCATTTTTAGGCTCTACTTCAACTTCTATTGATTCGGGTGCTGAGTCTTCCTTGGACACAGGTTCTTCTTGGAAGGTTTTCAGTATCGTCGTCTCATTGAACATCACGTCATGACTTATGATAATCCTTGGTGGTGTCTGATGAGCATATAAAAATGCATATTTATTAAGAGATTTAGTCACCATTTAATGTCACTAAGTTTAGCATTTTCTTGTATTTTAGTTTGAAATAAAGTGTTCTCCTTAAATTGTGGTTAATGAATGTTATTTGCATAGGTTTAGGTAAAATGGACATAACTCTCAATGTAGAAATCGAAATGAAGAAATTCTTGAACTTGGTGTAGCATGACTCAATCTTACACAAACTTGATAAATAGTAAAAAAGCCAAATCCAACATGTTACGGGTAAAAAATTGAGATACAATAGAATCGGGCTACAACTTCTGCTCAACTTGACCCAACTCATGTATTTGGACCGTATCTCACAAAATACGTACTCAATTGGTATAATTCTTGAAGTTATGAAATACTGACTTAATTATCAACAACTCTTACATTAATAGTAAAGTCCAAATCAGCCGTTATCATGGACCAAATCGCATTGCAAGTGAGAAAAATGGTTGTTGGCTGAAATCTGATGTATCTTTAGAATTTTGCTCATATCTCATTGGATACTCATCCAATTTCCATGAACTTGGTGCCTATAGAAAGAAGAGACAAAATTATACAACTTTCATGTCGGCTACCGAGGCTAAATCGATCATTTATATTATCAAAAACATGCTGTAAATGGATAAATGAGTTATTAGCCTAAAATTATTGAAGATTGATGTCATCCATGACATATTTTCATTCATTGCCTATATAAGGAGACTCTTAGGACGTTTTTAACATTAGATAATTCTCTTTTTTTTTTCTTCTTATTAACATGTACTGTAATTTAGGCTAGAGTTTTTGGCAATGCTAAGAGATGAAATTTTATGTGTAATAAATCCACTTCTATGCTTTGATTCGTTGTCAAGAGCTACAAATGTTGTAAGTTTAGTTTTGATTAAACTCTCATCTAGTTTATTTTTTATAATCCAGAGGTTATAATTCTCATGTCTCATATATGTTCAGTCATACTTTTCTTATGTGATTCTTGTTGAATTATAATTGTTATTGATTACATTGTTTTATATGTTAATCTTTTACTGCAATATTGTCAAATTGATATATTGTCGATCTTGGATAACATGTAAAGGCAATAAATGTTTGATATTCAAGTTGATCTTTTACTGCAATATTGTCAAAATGATATATTGTCGATCTTAGATAACTTGATTTGTGTTAATATTTGTAAAAGAGTTTAGTCATATCAAATGCATGTATTATCAAATGTTCTATATTTTACATATCTTCCGATTGATTGTTTAGATGTAAAACTGTCAATTGAGTTATAAACACTGAATCAAAGTGTAGAGTAGATTTATAAAGTCTAATTGTAATTCTCGAAGCCTTGTTTGAATTATCATAAGACATTTCCTTCAAATCATAGACAATTTTATCTCATCCACTTAAATCAATTAATTTTATCTTTTAGTACTGCTTTAATATTTTACTTTACCAACCTATTTTTCCAAGAGCTTACTCGTGGGATCGACACCTCAATCTATACTGCGATAGCCGCATTATATTTTGAGCGTACACAGTGTCAACTCTTTATACCACACCTTGTATCCTTTCACTCATTCGGGATATCCTATGAATACCCCTTTGATAGCTCTAGGTTCTAACTTCCCCTTCTTAACATGTACAAAGGAGGGCAACCAAATATTCTGAGGTGGTCATACTTTAAAGGATTGCCAGACCATTTCTCTTATGGCGTCTTGAAGTCAATTGTTGAAGAGGAACTTCTATTAATCAAATAAGTTGTCGTCACTACAGCTTCTCCTCAAAACGTTTTGGACGTCTTTGCATTGGTAAGTATGCACCTAACACTTTTAAGTAGGGTTCTATTCATCCTCTCAGTTATGCCATTCTACTGTGGTGTTGATCTTACCGTTCTATGCCCCACAATCCCATGCTTGGCTTAAAATTCATTAAACTCTCTATTGCAAAATTCGAGGCCGTTGTCAGTTCTTAACCTCTTCACCCTTTTTCCAATTTGATTCTCAACAAGAGCCTTCCAAGTATTGAATACTTCAAACGCTTAATCTTTACTCTTCAACACATAAACCCACAACTTTCTTGAATAGTCATCAATTAAATTGAAAAAATACCTAGCACTACCACGGTAGTTGTCTGAGCTGGTCCTAAAAAATTCGAGTGTATATAGTTAAGGGTTCCTTTTGTCTTGTGCTCGCCGGTACTAAACGTCACCCTATGTGCTTTCCCTAGCACACAATGCTCACAAAACTCCAAGGGCTGAAATTTATCCTCACCAAACGGTTTTTGACTAAATAACTCATTCAGATTTATCTCGCCTAAGTGTGCCAGCCTAAGATGCCACAACTTGGTTTGTATACTCTCATCATATACAGAGAATAGTGTAGAACTATTCACGATTTCACCCTTAAGCACATAAACGCCTTTGCGCTTCTCACCTCTCATAAAAAACCACGGAACCCTTTAAAACTCTTAAAATTCCTCCGTCAATCCTGATGGAACACCCATTCTGGTCTAAAGTCTATAGTGAGATCAAGTTCCTTTTCAAGTTAGGAACATCCCTAACATCTGTCAACTCTCTCACTCGCCCATAATGCAGCCTAAGCTTAACATTACCAATTCTCATCATCTGACATGCAACGCCATTATCCATTAAGACCTTACCATCACTAATGGGCTAGAAATTTATAAACCAAGACCTGTGTGAACACATATGAAAAATACAACAAGAATTAAAAACTCATTGGTTAATGTTCTTACCATCAGTAATGACGAGTCTCTCTATGCTGTCATAGCTATCATTATAGGCAAGCACAGCATCCGCTTTCTTTTTGTCTTATGCTTTCTTCTCAGGATAGTCTTTTATGAAGTGCCTTTCTTTCTTGCAGCAATAACACTTCCTTGGAGTCATAGACTTCGATCTTGAGCCATTTTTCCTTCTATCTCTATATGAGGGTTTTCTTCTTACAGATGAACTTTCTACATTACCCTCGATCTGCTCCTCTAATAACTTTGAGTTTAATGATGATTTTACATCACTTATCATTAAACTCTCTCTACCGTAGAGTAACATATCAACAAAGCTCTCATAACTCATGAGAAGTGAACTCAGCAATAATTGCTCTATCTTCATCTTCTATCTCGATGTTGATAGACTCAAGATCAAGGATGATCTTATTGAAGGCGTCTATATAATCTTTCATCTGCGTCCCATCTAACATGGACAGTTGATACAGCTTCTTCTTTATATGCAACCTGTTGGCCAACGATTTTTGCATATAAAGAGAGTTAAGCTTCTTTTAAAGACCTATTACTGTCGTCTTACCTGCTACTTCCCTTAGTACTTCATTGCTCAATGGTAGAATGATTATGCTATAAGCTCTTTCTTGAATATCTCTTCTTTCTGCTTCAGCTTTAGATGACTCTGGCGTCTTCTCTTCATCACTAGATAAAGCTGTAGTCTCCTCTAATACCGAGCTTAGCCATTGGTTCACCAACAACGCCTTAACCTTTATCTTTCATAAATTAAAATTATTAGTACCGTTAAATTTCTCTACCTCATACTTAGGTGTGACCATGTTTACTTAGAACCTGGCTTTGATACTAGTTTATTGAAGCGGAAGCATACAAACAAGCAAATCACCCAAGCAAATAAAGTACAGCATAAGTAATCAAGGAATAAAAAGAGAGAAAGGGGTAGAAGAAGAACACACAAAGAATTACGTGGTTCAGCAACTTGCTTACATCCACGGCGGATAAAGATCACACTCTTCTCTTATTATGAATCACAAGATACTCACAAAGTATGTCTTTTACAAGAAAGATCACAAAGAAAACTCTCTCTTGCACTTTAAAAATTTTCTCTCACAAAGAATCACAAAGATTTCTTACTTGATCACTTATATCTATTGAGTTATCACAAAAATTGTGTTTGATTACTAAGATGTGTTTACAAGTTAATTGACAGCCTTTAGGACCTCCTAGGTTTACCCTAAATGTGTGAGAGTCGTATTATGAAATCCTGAAGCAAGTGGGAGACGAAATAAAGAAGTCTTTAATTCGGAAAACTTTTCTCGCTCCTAGTGCTGCGGCACTGGTGTGTCCATCTGGGCACCGTGGTGCTCGTCGCCTGGCGTCGCGGCTCTCATGTTCTAGATTGGGCACTGTGGTGCCCAACCCTGATCACCGCGATGCCCACTCTTGGTTACTACTCCATTCTTCTTTCGCCTCCTTTTGCGTCCATCTTCGATTCTTGCGTACCCTACACACTTGACTTGCTCTCCAAATCATATTTCGGTAATTTTTAATTAATATTCTCACAATATCTTATTAAGAGTTTGCCTTTAGTCAGTTAGTTGAGTGGCTCTAATAGATAATGGAAATTGTTGGTTCAATTTTTAAGAATTGTGTGTTTTTAATCAAACAAAACTAAAAATTGAATCGAACAAAAAAAAAGGTTTGGTTCAATCCAATATTCAATAACTCATTCGATTTTTCAGTTCTCCCAAATAAAATTGTGGATTAATTGGTTCAAGTTAAAATTGAACTAAACCGGCCTATGCTTACCCCCAGCAAAAATTAATTGGTCAATAAAATTTTAATATAAAAAATATATTATCAAATATTAACATATAATGCAATATAAATATATATTTTTTTGTTAGACATTGTATTTTATTGATACTCTTAAAGTATGTATAATAATATTTTTTTATTAATAAAATTTATTCATATATATATATATTTTTAGGATATATTAATAAGCCATATATTTTAAAATATGTGATTTATATATTAGTTATATATACCTATTGGAGATTTGGTTATTCACCAATTTCGTTTAAGCAAGAATTGTGAAGAATATCAAAGAGGAGAGTCACAAAAAGTCTAAAATGTGTAGGACACATATGAGAAAATCTAGAACGTATGGGACATAAAGAGAGAAGTAAAATGTGACTCAAAGATGCAAAAGAAGGTGAGAAAGGCGCGGAGACTCGGTACAAGACTGAGCGCTGCGCCCAGAGCTAGATGCCGTGGTGCCCATTGTAGCATGTACAGCGCCGCGGCGCCAAAGTGGGAGGAGTTTGTTTTTACTTTAGATTTTTGAGTTTTTAAAAATTTTGAACTTCCAAAACACATAGATTCTTATTTCAATAAGCATTATGGTTAGAAGACAGGAACTAATTAACTATAAAGTCACGAGAGGTAAGGTTATAATAGAAAATGACATTACTTGTGACATCATAGGAGTTGGTAACGTAAGGCTGAGGATGCAAAATGGAGAAACTATGGACTTACGTGGTGTAAAGCATGCTCATAATTTGAGGAGGAACTTGATATCCCTAGACAAGCTCGATAAGGAGGGGTATTCAGTTAGAACTAAAAAGAAAAAATTGAGGGTAGAAAAATAATCTATAATGTTTGAGGGTGAAAACACAATGAGAGGCTCTATGTGATTAAAGGGATGGCTATGAGTGATCCAATGAGGAGTGTTGGGATAATGCAGACCATTATGTGACATCCAAACTGTGCTCACAGAGGTGATGAAGGTCAGAAAGGAGTGCAACGCATCATTACCTTATGCAAGGTGCACGAATGCCTTTAGAGACCAATGTCACTAGCCTAGGGAAAGTTAAGTCTTGGTAGAGAATTAATTGGATAGTCTAGAATGTATGAGACATATATGAAGAAGTCTAGGACGTGTAGGATATGAAGAGGAAAACGAAATGGGACTCGAATACGTGAAAGGAGGCAAGAAAATCATGAAGACTCGGTACATGGCTGAGTGTCACAGTGCCCAAGGCTGGACGCTGTGGCACTTATGGCTGCGTGTACAATGCCGTGGTGCCTGGAATCCAGCATTATGGCATGACGCAACGTGGCTGCACTAAGTCCTTAGCGCTACAGCTCCAGAGCGGGGTGAGTTTGTTTTTACTTCGGATTTATGAGTTTTGAGAAGTTTTAGACTTCCAAAATATGTGGATTCTTATTTCAATAAGGATTAAGATTAGTAGGCATGAAATAACTCTTATATAAATCTTTATAAACCATTTAGTTTGAAATCAGGCATTAAGAGAGACTCTAAGAAAGGGAAGAACTAAGTAGATATTAAGTGCTTGTTGTGCATTAGAGTGCAACCATTGTTTGGGTGTTCATTGTTCGTGGGAGAGTAAGGATATACTAAACATTAAATTATTTTGAGGGTTCTTCATCGTTTTTTTTATTGTAAATTCTCTAAGGAGTTAATAAGAGAGGTTATGATCCTTAGATTCATCGTGGACGTAAGTAATTGGCTGAATCACGTAAGTAATTGTGTTGTGCTCTTGATTATCTGCTTTATATTTATGTTATTTTTACTTAATATCTTGGTTATTTTGCTGTGCAAAAAGGTTAAGGTTTAAGGTTGAATTCGGTTAAAGTTCTTCACTTTAACCTAATCTCACAGAGAAAATGATGATTCATTCAACAATACCAATACAAAAGATATAAATCACAAGTTACTTATAATTAAATAATATTCACGATCATTGATATAAATGACATTTCATTATCTAAGACTATAATTTTTTTTTACTTCTTATAATGAAGATTTATTTTAAATATTGAAGTAAAGACTTCGAATAGAAAAATTAGTGCATATGATATATTGAAGTGGATTAATGTACATTTTAATCAAGATAACTAAATGTCATTGATCTTCATTCAGAAAAATTTAATGAGTTTGATTAACTTTAATAGATTTAATAAATTTATATTAATGTGTTGTATCTTTTAAGTTATCATGAAATGAGATTTAAATAAAATTGTCAAAATTTTAATGGCTATAAAATATAATTTTACTGATAATATGAACATATACTTATAAGATAGGATTTATACTTGCATGATGTTAATTAAGGGTGAGAAAAAAATTAAGAATTGAAAAAATCGGAGTGAATTGAATTGGTTAGTTTGGTTCAATTTTTATTTATAAAAAATTTATCAGTTAAAGAAAATAAAAAAATCGACTAGTCAAATAAAATTAAAAAACAAAAAAAAATTGGTTGATTAAAAAAATTAGTTGATTTCAATTTGATTTTACTGAAAATCAGAATAGAAAAATCGGTTAATTAAATAAAAAAATATTTGTCGCGTGACAATATATTATTAAATGAAAAAAGTTTTTTCAGTAAACTCACTTGGATCAAATTATTAATATATATATATACATATACAAATTCCTAACCCTCGTAATCTCTCATTCAGTCATTCCCAATTCATCTCAGCTCTCGCCTCTCTTCATTCCTCAACTCATCATCTCTCTATCAGATCGCAACACTGCAGGCAGGAGTAACTCTCGACTGGCATTCGCAGTGAAGATATGGAATCCAAGCACTGGTTCTTGCCTGCGGTCTATTGATTATGGGTATGACTTTGTTGTTTAGTTGTTCCTAATAACAAGCATGCATTTGTTGGAATAGAAAATGGAACGTTAGAAATTATTGACGTTAGAAGTGATACTTGCATTGAAGTAGTGGAAGCCTACGGCGGCTCTGTTCACTGGATTGCCACCATTAAAATGAAGATGGTTTTGTCACTGGAAATGATGATCGTGCTGTTAAGTTCTGGGACTGGGAGTATCGAGTCAAACAGAAACCCGGCGAAGTGTGCTCTTCATACATTTTTTCTTTGTAGTTATATTGATTATTATTTTTAATTTTTAATTTTAATTTTTAATTTTTTCTGCTGGGAATACGTAGTAAACTTATCATGGTTACTGTACAATGATAATTTGTAGAAAACATTCACTTACCATTGAGATGTTTCATTGGAGAAATTAATTAAAGCCGAAATATTTTCAATATAATAAGATTACTTTGATCAGACTTAAACCCGATTAATATTTACAATTAATAAGGTAATATTGACTTTCCATTGAGGTGTCCACTTAAAATTTTTAAAAAAATATCGAACTCGAAAGAATCAGTTCGATTTCACCCACACTATTCATTTCATTTGATTCCAGTTGAAACCGAACCGTATCCAAACTGATATTAACCTAAATTGCTTTTAATATTTGATAATTTACACGCATAACCGTAATTTATTTAATAAATTATTTATTAAATAATAATATTTATTTATAAAATTATTTACAAATATAAACTTATTAAAAAATAATAACTTAAGTATTTAATAATTTAAAAATAAATAAGTAATAAAAAAAGTAATACATTTTTTTATGACGAGTTTTAGTTATGAACATTATATTTATTATTGATAAAAAATCAAGTCCAATTAATTAAAATTGTTTAAAATAAAATATTTAATTTATTTATTATACAAGCAACTAAATTGAAGCCTTAAACTTTTAGTAAAATAAGTTGAGATTAATATTAAAAACTTAATGAGTTATAAAATGATTAGAATTGAACCCTTTTAAGTTGGAGGCACGTAGTCTTCAGTCCATTCACTCACTAAATACTTCTTAAAATCATAATCCTGAGATGATGCTTACATAAAAGAAATTATGAAAGTAGTAGTTACTCTTACAACACATATTTTCATCAAAGGGGAGAGAGAGTGAAACTACAAATTCTCTAATTAGTTCATCGTTAGAGACACAAGTGCTTTCACACTTGGAGCTTAATGGTTGAGGATAGTATCCGCATACTTGAGAGTTTAATAATTGAGGATAGTAAAAAATATTTGGAGCCAACAAATTCAAATCCAATATTCTCTAAGCAAACGAATTTGAGATAATTCTCTAAAAAATTTTACATGCAAATATGTTTAAATTATATATATATATATATTTTCTTTCAAACATATTTCACGTGAAAGTTGGCTATAATCCTGTCTGCGCAGAGATACAAATTATAAGTTATAGCATCTGCAAAGTATCCTCGGATGTGAAGGAGAGATTGATTTACCAAACCACAAGAAGCAGACTTGCCACATTTGAGCCGAGCATGAAGTTACCAAAGAAACAGGATCAAGATCAAAACCCAAGACTCCAAGGGAAGGTGTATACTATTTAAAGAAGAAGCCTTGCGTGGGAATGTCCCTACCAGGATTTTCATGGACCATTTAATAAAACTGTCATTTACATATTCATCTTGAAGTTGACTAATTATTGCAGTGTTTAGGACAATTCTAAGAGAAGTCTTGAAACAGGTGACATAATTTATTAAAAAAAACAATCTCATGGAGACAGCCGTGTATAAGACTTTCTCTTTTTAAAATGTCATATAAAAGATGATGCTACGACAATCATTTCTGTGAAAAAAAATTAATTCCAGGGTTGGAGACATTATAACTAATTGAAACCCTAAAATTTCAATTATTGCCAAATTTATGATTTTGCTGATGCAGCAGGACCTGATACTCAGACCAAGAACAAAGGAGCGACATTGAGCAAATGAAAAAAAGAATGCAAATAAAAGATGCTATTACTGTAATAAACTGCAAAATCCAAGTTAATTTCCAACAAGAGATGTCAAAAATGCCAACACGGCAATCACAATCATAATATTTAGGAAATAGTTAGACCGTAGAGGCTTATCTGGGCTTCCACCAACAGCTTCATACTCTGCCCGAATCTTCTGCTTCATAGCCTCTGACAGCTCTCTCTGCAATTCAAATAAGCAATACTTATTGAATTTTATTCTTTCTCTTCATTTAGACTTCCAAGTTTTAGATGTGAGCACACAGGATTTGTAAAATAGCTTCATCTTGTATTATTAATGCATACGGCACAAGAAAACAAGATACTTGTTTTTTTATTCCTGCAGCAAATCATAAAGAGCAGAGATGATGAACAATTTGCACATGCACAACTTACTTCATGAGAATTTGACAGAAAATAAACAAGAAAAGGAATTTTTTATGACCACTAACTTAAATAATACTTAGAAATGAGTTATTAATATTAACAACCTTTCCAGAAGAATACTTCGCTGCTACGAACTTCTCTGGTGCAGGTTTTGCAGAACCATCATCTATCACAATACCCTGATAACCAAATTCGATAATCAGTTTAACAGGTTACTAAAAAAATTCTTCTTTTTCATAACCTTGCAAAACAAGCCTAGTGATGCAATTGCCCTGGAGTTAACCAATTAAAACCAGATAGTGAGCTTAGCTTCTATTAATAATGGGAGATTGTAATATTTAGTCAGATAGAAGCCATAAGTTCAGAAAGAAGAAATTCAACAAGACATTTTCAGCCAGAACCAGAAGCTTGAAATATTTGTGATTATTTGGCCCTATAAATATGTTTGTTTGTCAGAAAAGTCATACGAACTATTCAAAATATTGTGGGAATAATTCAAATAAGCCTCTACAACAAATAATCTCTTGAAGTATTACGTAAGAGAAAAAAGTGGTTTATTTAAGTTAACAAAAATTTGTCGAAATTTTATCAGGAACAATGGCAGAATGTTTCTCATCATAAGCAAAGTGGAGCTCAGATACAATTCATAAAGCACTGAACACAAGCAGTAAAATTTACAAACCTCTGGAGGATCAAATTTTGCCCCAAGGTTGCTGAGTTTGGCATGGGCTTCGGCATAATCCTTAAAGAATACTTCCTGATCCTCAGCATATTTCTCAGCATATACCTGCAATTATGCAGAGTTTATTAACTATAAATGATGATTCTATGTCAATGTGTAACACTCAAATCTCACCGCAATTTACCTTGAATGAAGGATCTTCGAAAAGAACAGCATCAGTAGGCAACACAAGCAAATCTTCATCTTTTCTTTCCTTAATATCCTATTAAATGAATTGCAGTCAGCAAGCTTTCTCTTACCCCTCTATTTCTCACTATATCAAGAGAACATGAAGAGACTGAGTTCTGACTTCAAACCTTGAAGTAGGAATTGTCAAATTTCAACCATTGCACTGTCCAGGACTGCCCTCCAGGTGCTCCTGGTCCATCTTTCTGTCACCAGTATATATATATATATTTTTTAAATAGTTAGCCATTCGTTACATCTACACATTACTACTTGTAGGAGACAAACATTTATAAGCCATCCACAATACTCATTTTGCAGAAAACAATAGAAAGGTTATCTGCAATAATTGCCAAAACATTAAGAAGGTTTATACCGTGTACTTTGTTTCTGGCTTGCCCCAACCACTACGTTCAGGTCTAGACCTTCCTAGAGTGTGTGCACCAGATAATGCAACTATTTCCTGCAGATCAAAGAACTACTTAATAAATATCACATTCCACCGAGGTAACATATCGGCCAAGTCTACTTACACTTTATTTTACCTTGTCATTTAGTCCCATTCTATAAAAAACATTTCTTAAATGTTCAGCAGGTGATGGGGGCCCAGCATCTGCAAACCGGATTTAATACTTCAAAAATTAGTTATAGAGTTGAAGCTGAAGTGGCCGTCAAGCAGCAGTGGATGATAAAAGGCAAATGAAAGTAAAAATTACACTGACCAATACTAGAATATATTTAAGGATCCTAACCACCACAAATTAGAAGTTTGTTTATAAAGGAGATATAAGAATACAACTCAACCATATACAACAAAATTTGACAGTACAAAAGAAAAGAAAAACTCAGAACTCATCTACTCTGAAAAATGGTGTCATGACATAATTATGTAACAGAGAATAAACAAGGTCATAGAGCTACAAGCACACAAGCAAATGATATAAAGACCAATAGAGAACTACACTTTACCATGGTGATCAATTGCCAAAAAGTCAGTGGATAAAAACCTAAATGTTTTTTTTTAACAACTGAAGTGCGTAAGTATATTTATTTATTCAATATACACATTCATAAACACATGCCTGTGCACACACATAAACCTCATGCTAAGAGTAGTATTCCTTCTTTCTAATCATTAAACAAATGACTCAGCCTTAACTCAAAGAACAAAACGACAGAGATAACTTAAGTTTAACCACGATGTCATGAAGTAGAATCTCATTAAAAAATGTCATGCACTAGACTTGGCATGTTGCATGAATTAACCATCGCAGTTTTCAAGGAATATTTGTGAAATTAACTCCTTCACCATAAATGCTGTGCTGTTTGTTGTAGACATCATGGGTAATTTCCGAAAGAAATTCTATATGCATATAGGACTACCTACCGGGAAGCCTTCCTTCTTCAGGACATTGTTCAGGTCCTGAGACATCCACTCTTCCATACTTCATGGGGATCTTGGGGCCCCCAGCTTCCTGATTTTCAAAGAAAAAAAATGTTAGAACTCTAGACAATCGATTATTTTAAATCATATTTATTCCAGAAAAAAGAGATAGCAAGACCTCTATAGCAGTAGCACTAGCCAACTGGAATAAGTCTGCATATGTCACACCAGAATATTTGTCCTTAATAGGTTGAATCAGATTCAATGCATTCACAAGACCTGAAATGCCAGATTGTGAGTAGCCATTTCTTTCAAAACAAGCTCAATTACAAAGAATGACAAACAATTACCAGCATTTGCCCCATGTTTAAGCTCAACCTCAAATCGAAGACTTCCATTAGCTCCACCTCTTTGAGGCCACTCCTCAATGTTCCTGTTATAAGTACCGGCATCATGCCATCCCAGGCGAACCTGTAAATATTAGACCTAGGAAACCTTAAACACTTGAACTACATGACAGCTCCTGCAACTAGACTTTATAAGGATTCATTTCGTTCTCATTTAGCACACAAAAATAGACAAACTCAGGAGCATTTGACAGGGGTAACACCAAAATTTACCATCCAACTTCTTTTCATCTACCAGTATGTGGCTGAGTGCAAAGTTACCAAAAGAATAAGACCTCATTTGATGAACCTTTTTCATGTGCATTTTGATATGTTTACTTCAGAATAAAGACCAGTAATGTGAGGCTTCTAAATGGAATAAAATTTTACTCTACCCCTTTGCACCATTAAATTCTACAACATAACTAAGAGTGCCATACGTTAAGTTTTATTCATTAAGAAAGAATTATTGGAAACTGAAACTACAACACCACTAAGCTGACAAACATTCGACTATCATAAACCAAGAAAATGGATAATAGAATAAGGCCGTGTTTGTCAGCACAGAATTGGATCAGGGAAATGAGTTTTCAATAAACTCCAATTCCAAAGTTCTAGCTCTAAACTACCAAAAACAGCAATTCATAGAGAGAGGGAGAGGGGGCGCGGCGGGAAGGAACACTGAAATTTTATGATGATAAGCAATCTAAAACATTGAACAAAAAGATTGGTGACGTAAAAAAAATGAAGCAATCCAGAAATTAACTGGCAGTTCAAATTCAGCTAAAATAGCAATAACAGAAACAAAGAAGGAAAAAAAAAGCATATACATCATACATACCAAAATAGGATGACAGAACTTCGTTTTAAGAAGCTCCTTGATATCTTCTCTAGCACTCTTCAGCTGATCAGGATCCGACGCCGCACATTTCGGCGTAGCCACTGTACTGTATCCTCCGTTGGTCGCATTCACTGACGATCTCCTCTACAATCCAAACACAAAGTTAAAACACATATTATTCGTTCAAAATAATAACTGAACCTGAAATCATTTCATTCACACTAAAAATAAAATAAAATAAAATTACCTGGCTGACGAGGGGAGAGAATCTGAGGCATTTGAGAGAGGGACGGTGGGAAGACGAGGAGAGAGAGAAAGAGCGCGAAGGAGCTGCAGAGAAGGAGGAGAGAGAAAGCTTGGTGGAGGAGAAAAGGCGAGAAGAAGCGGCGCTGCTTAAAGAAGAAGCCATTGGCGCTACTGACGATTGCGATCGTATTTGTGGTGTCAGTGACAGTCGCTCTGCCATTTGTTTCCTTTTTTATCGTTCGCTCGCTTCTCCTTTCGTTTTGGATTACAAGGCCCAATGGCACTCACGCGCACACCACACTGGATTTTATGGATTTATTCGTGTTTGGGCATGCGGTCAGGTTTGGTTTTTTAAATAGGATCGTTGTGTCCCGATCCAATCTTCAAGAGCCAGTGGAAATTGGAAAAACATTTCTTTTTATAGCAATTCGGCGGTTGGTGAAGACGGCAAACATTTTATTTTTAATTTATGGTGTTGTTGTAAGGATATTTGGTAGACGCGAAGTTTAGGGACGGAATTATAATTTAAAGCGAGAAGGTTAAATGTTATAATTAAAACTTAGATTTAGTTAAATTTTAATTATAAAAAAGTTAGCGTTAGATTTTAAATATTAGAAATCAACTTAAACATTAAAGATTCAAATTATAAATTTTACATTTTAATAGATAAAAATAGGTTACGTCCAAGTCCCAAGGTGGAGAAATATAATATTTAATATTGTAATTATTATAGAAAAATAATTTAATGGATTAAGTATATGCTGAGCATCACTATTACATTGTATTGTTTAATTAATTTATAATTTTGTATATTTTATAATATATTATAAAATTTTGATATGTGTTCATAAATTCTTCATATATTAAGTAGTAGTTCATTAGATTATTTCTCAAATACTATATATTGACTTATATAGTTTATTGTTACAATAACAAAAATTTTATATTTTTAATTGAATAATATATATTTTTAAATAATATTTTAATTTTTTTATTTTAAATTAGAATCAAAATAACTATAGAGTAGTAAATAAAATAGTGTAGTGGGTGTCAAAGTAACTATAGAATAGTAATTATTTAAAAATTATACTATTTTATTATTAAATAATTATTTAATATATTAAATTAAGATTAAAAAATGAGATATTATTAAAAGTTTATTCAAATATCAACACCTCTTAAAGGATTTTTTTTTTTTTTGTGTCCATGTTCAGAGTTTGCTTCTTGTGGTCAAAAAGAAATCTTATTTCATTTAAATAGTCAAAAAGTATTGTTTTTTTTCCTTTTCCTTTTGTAAAGGATGTACGCGGATGACTTTGTCTTTTGCTCCAAGTAATAGCATTTAAAAAAAATAAAAATAAGGAGACTAATGGTCTTGATGTCTTCTTGTTCACACATATTTTTAGCGGTTACAAGAATTATCAAAAAAGTCGATGAATATGTGACATGTTGTCCTTGTCCGTGGACCATCTTTTTTTTCACTCCATCACAAAACTCGCATGAGTTCGTTGAAGAGGGCTGATTTAAGCTTAGCCTAGGTGCTGTTTGACACTCTTTTTAAGACGTTTATACTACTAAAAATCTCCAAATAGAATTTTTAATATTAAAGTAAAAATTGTTTAGTAGAGATTTTTTAAAATTCTCATGAGAGAAATGATGAAGAAATTTTTTTTTTTAATGAAAAAATTAGGAATATTTTATACAATTTGATCTTTTAAAAGAACTCAACAATCACTACTATCAAAAGTATAAAATCTAAACTTGTTTGAGCAAGAGATAAAACAATTTCTTAAAAATTTCTCAGAAGCACTTCACCAATTCCACTCAAATAATATTTAAAAATAATGATAATCAAAAGCCTCTTTTGACCGCAAAAGAAACATGTCAAAAAGTGGAGCTCGAAGGACGTGGGATTTATGGCCGAACAAGCTTGGATGTGGGCTTATCCATGTTTCAAATGCAGCCCATGAACTATTAATTATGGCAAAACTTTGCCCAGGCACAAATGGCTGTCAACATCATAAGGCCCAAACTCTTTCCTCCGCCTCCTGCTGGCCGAGTGCAGTTCAGATCAATCTTATTATTATTATTTACAATTTAATACTACTCTTTAAAATTAAGCATTTTTATTAACACGTATGAGAGCCAAGTCTCATATTCCAATCCATATATTTGTTTTAAAATAATTTTCAATATTAATATTTAAAAATTTTCACTAAAACACATACCTAGCATATTTTGAGTGGAGCAGTTTTTTAATATATATATATTTAATTATTTAGAATTGAATGGATTTACTTGACATAAAATTTTAATAATTTAGATTGCATGTTTTAACTTATATAGCTCAAATAAATTGCAAGTTTTAAATACCTAAATTACAAACTTATGTACCTAATACCGATTGTCTAGATGTACCAGTATCATAGTCATTCCATCCCATCAAATCCATTTATACGAAGCTCTTGAGATCTCTAGTGTCATCCATTTTCATGGGGAATTTTTTTATTAAAAAAAAAAGAAGTAAAATCAAAAAAAGATCCATCTTATATTAAATAGAATATTTAATTGTAGGCAAGCAGCTAAAAGGCGTAGGATAATGAAATACAAAAATGAAATCAACCCTATCTATTTGTTTGGAGCTTGTGAAGATTTACTTGAATTGAAATTTCGAGAAAAGTTGGCCTCGTCCAGATAATTGATTAATTTATGAGAATATTAAAACCTATCTCTGATTTTATCGTCAGGATTATTAGAATTTACGACACGACAGATCGTTTTACGTGGAGTGCGAAAAACCCGAGTTGGGTATACCGGCTGAAGCGGTTTCTCAACGGAAATACCTAATATGAAGGAAATACCGGAGTCCGTTGGTAGCGTCGGTTTCACCAGTCACACGAAAGCGAAAACCACCGGTGTCTTGTCTTGAGCTGATGATGATGTGATATTAAATTAAAAATAAAATAAAATAAAATTGATTCATCGTTATGCCGATCAAGCGGCATGATTGGGCCCCGTTTCGTTTTGTTGGAAGCCGACAATTCCTCGCAGGAGACTTTTATTTATTAATGCGTGAGATCAGAATGTTGAAATTTCTCTCTGTGATTTTGATTTTCATCTTATCAATTTTGTACGCGAACTTGACGAGGAGAGACGAGACCATGACATGGATATCTCCATTAGATCCACACTCGCTCGAAGGTGCAGTGGAAAGTACGCTCCAAGGATGATTGAGTGTATCTGGGCCCTTTTCTCAAATAAAAAAATTAACTTTTTTTGTTCAAAGAAAAAATTGTCAACTGTATGTCTGAAGTTCGTGATTCGGATGCTCTTGGTCGTTTATTTAATTGTTCTTTAAATATCACAAAAAATATATTATTATTCTAAAAAATAACACTTTAACGCTTAAATTAATATATTTTCAAAATAAAATAGATTCTTCATTTGACAAATAAATTTGTAGTGTTTATATAAGCCTAGATTTTATGAATTATTATCAAATAGTAATGAACACATTTTAATTACATTTCGATAATAAATACTATTAACATTCAATTTAATGTAATTTATAATCATCAATATAATTTAATAATTATAAATATAATTTAATAATTATTATTATTTGTACAGATGCTTCCTGTAATTGATCGATAATAATTATGTAAATTTTGATATTTACAAAATGTCTCACACAAAAGTTACCTATTTAAATTTAACTATTTATATAAAAAAATGATAGATTATGTTTAAGACAATATTAAATGTGTCCAAAGAAATAAGTGTAAATTACCAATTAAATCGTTATATATAAGTCAATATCAATTATCTCCTAGGAAACAAGTGTAGATGATTGATAAAAATATTATATATAGACTCATATTGGCTATTTAAATAAAGCATATTAATATTAAATTATTGTGTCTGTTCATATATACATTTATATTCATTTTATAACTTAATAGTAAATTTTAATTAAGTTCAAATAAATTTAACATGCGAATAAAAATTTGTATCTCTTTTATAATTTACTCATAAATAAAAAGAGTTTATCAAATTAATAAAGTTGTTGGATTGACTATCAACTCTCGATGAAAGCACCATTAAAATTTTATAATTTGAAACCTCCTTGATCAACCACCTAATTGCCCTTAAATGTAATTTTGACGCTCCAATGAATATCATAATAATCACATCATCATCATATAAGACATAACATTGCGAGGCTAAGTTAATATTCCTCTAAAATAAAAGTGCCAGTGTATGTATGAAATTTTGAAAAAAAATATATTCTTCATTCAACAAGCAAATTTGCAAAGTTTATGTTGGTTTAGATATTAAAAGTTATTGTTAAATAGTAACA
Source organism: Ailanthus altissimus (assembly GCA_946807835.1). Taxonomy (NCBI): domain Eukaryota; kingdom Viridiplantae; phylum Streptophyta; class Magnoliopsida; order Sapindales; family Simaroubaceae; genus Ailanthus; species Ailanthus altissimus. Next base: position 13,019,164 of record OX327699.1, on the reverse strand, counting down.
AAAAAATATCTCAATTAAATTTGATGATGAATATTATTAACCTTTAATATAGTGCAATTCAACAATCATCAATGTAAGTAAACAGTCACCAATATATTTCAATAGTTATAAACTCAATGGAATAATCATCAATCACTTGAATAGATGGCGTATTATAATTGGCCGATATTAATTATGTTAATTTTGATATCTATAATATTATTTTTATTAATAAAATTAAATATATAAAATATTTATTCATTATAATTTAAAATATAAAAATAATTAAAATTGGTTTTGCTGGCTTTATATGTAATTTTATTGAAATAATATAATTCGATTGCTATTTATTTAATGAATTTTTAAATAATGTTGACATAAATATTTAAGAATTTTTTTTTTGTTGTAACATTTAATTTTTTTACTTAAAATAGTATATAAAATTTCAATTCAATTTGCTTGATTGTGTCTTTTTTTATTTTTACTATATAGTAGAAATTTATTAAAACTTACCTAAATCAAAGCCAGCTATAGTCTAGTTTAAATATCTACTATAACTTGGGCCAAACAATAAATAAAAATTAAGATTCACTATTAATTTGAATTCTTCTGACTTTTTTTAGTAATGGTGTTTTTGTAAAAATCGATTAATTTTATAATTTTATTTAATAATCATCAATCTCAGGCTTTGTATTTCACTCTAGAATAACTTGCACAAAAAAAGATAAGAAGAATAATGATCGGGTCAAAAAAAAAGAAAAGAAGAATTTGCATATATAACGTGTTCACTGAATTTGTGTACGTATCCAGAATTCGAGATTGCGGTGTTAAATATATCTTGTTTCAAAATCAGTTACCCATCACACAATTACTTCATTCATTCTCAACTTGACAATGCATGTTCATTAGTTAGACGCAAGCCAAGTTCTCCGACAAATTGTAATAAATGGTCTTAGATTTTTGCATGTAACGAGAACGACGTTAAAAGCAAACCAGGCACGAGCCATCTCAAGGGAAGTACAAATACTGCAACTAAAAATTCTATTTCACTTGAACGCGATAAACCCTAACTAATTAACAAATTATGATTACTTTTTTGTTTTATTTATTTGAATACTGATAATATTAACTGAAATTCGAACTGAATCAAACTGAATTTTTATAATTCAGTTCGGTTGAATTTGAAGATTTGATTTGATTTTTTTTTAAAAATTAATTGATTTAATTTGATTTTAATTTAAATTAAAAAATGCATTAAAAATAAAAATCAAACTAACTTAAATTGAATTGAATTGATTCGATTAAATTTAATTTTAAAAGATAAAATCGATCGGTTCCAACACTGGTTGATTATGATTCAAAGCAAATCGAAATTGAAAATACAAACCGCTAATTAGTTAAAATTTAAAATCTAATTAATCAAACTTGAGGTCAAGGTAATTTTTTCCCTCCTTCTTTTCATATTATTACTTTATATATATTGACAATAAGAATGTTAGATTATGCCTACCATTACTGTACACTACCCAAAAAGTATGCAGATTCAGTTCACATTCCCGCGTTCACGTCACAACCCAAGCAACCGGAAAAAGGACGTCACGCTGAACGCCACACTACATTATATGGCGTACAAACACGCGCCTTGCAACAGTTCAAGTCTTCCAGGTCAAGGCATCGCAATCCCTCCCTTGGGAAACAACAAAGATGCGCCGCGAGTCACGACAACACGCGCCAACTCCTCTCAGTGACCCACAAAGTCCGGAACCATTAAATTGTAATAAAATCCAGATATAACACATTTAATTCAATTATTCTATCTGTATAATATTTAAATAGAAGAACATCATCACCAAACGTAGCTGAAGCAAAAACAGAATCGAATCAATCTCTTGATTTATCTCGCACTCTGCTTTTAGTACAAAACAGACAATCGTTGAATTTGCGATTGATTGATTGGATTGCAAAACAATGGGAAGTAAGGAGCAGTTGAATAAGAAGCTGCTTGTGAGCGAAAAGGAAGGGGCGGAGAAGAAGAAGGTGTTCGATGGAGAGGCGGCGAGCGCGTTGGTGAAGGAGCTGAGAGAGACTTTTGGGAGTGGAAAGACTAAGAGTTACGAATGGAGAGTGGCTCAGTTGAAGAGCGTGATGAAGATGCTCGACGAGCACGAGCCGGATATCGTCGCAGCTCTTCGTGAAGATCTCGACAAGCCGGAAATTGAAGCCTCCGTTTATGAGGTTGTTAAATTACTTACTACTCCACTTGACTCTGTTTGTATTATATACTACGACGTTGACTCTATTTGTTTAAAATTATTTTATGGCGTATATTAAGTTCATTTCGCTTTAATTTTTTTTTTTATAAAAAAAATCAAGTTGATTATTTTATGATGAATTGATCGTTGTAGAATATTGATATATGAAGTTTCTGGAATATTTTGCTTTTGGTGATGAGATTTTATTTTATCTGGTAAGTTTTGTGTGCAACAAATTTACTGAAATTTGTTTTTAATTTATTTAAGAACGCATTATTTTTGGAGTAAGGTTTGTGGAGCATTATCTGGGTGGTAATTTGTGTTTGTTTGATGCGCTTGGTTTAAATACATTGTTTTTTTTTTTTTTAAATTTATTTATGTAATATTATTGATTCAATTAATAATATTATAATGTAGGATTTTTGATATAAAACTAAAATGATTATTGGGAAGCTATGCAGTGATAAGATATAGCAATTATAACTCACTCAAACTCACTACTAACAAACCAACCCTGTTGGAATTATTTTCCAAGGAATTATTACTTTTACCCTATAGCGGAGAGACTTCCCATTGCGTAGCAGGGAAGAGACTTCCCATCGCGTAGGTGGGACACATATCCCCACGTAAGAGGAATAACCTACCCCCATAAAAGGGATATCTTATTCTCATGTAAGAGGGACAAAAAACTAATAATTACATAAAATAAACTATCCCACGAGGGGGCACAACACAACCACCGCAGTATTAAAATCGTCTGATATCCAATACATACACTATCCAATCAATCTACAACCAACCTAAAACACAACCATCATTATACAAATCCAACATAACAACAATAGATATAACAATTTGAGTTTGGGTTGTAGTGTTGGAATCAATAACTTTTCAAGCTGGAGTATAGAGTTTGGGTAACAAAGCTATGCCTGTAGTGGTCGCCTTCAACCACGGGCCTCCTGAAGTTGTCGGTGGGGACAAAGGTAGTAATTTCGGCTGCGGTATGGCAAGGATCCGGCCAGCTTTCGGCCATGACCCAAAAGATTAGGCAAGGGAAAAACCGGTTAGCCCCAAAACCCTGGCAGTGGCCCAAATGGATTCCAGTTAGGCCAGAGTCGGAGGAGAAACTCTACGGTGGTGTCAGTTAGTGGGAGACTAACGGCAGCCTAGGGATCTGCGGCTAGAGGGACGCTGTCCAGAGCCGAAAAAAGACTACAGGCCGGAGACCGTCCGACGTGTGCCAAGGAAATACAAACCTGACCGTAGGGGTTCAGCCTTTGGTTGGGGGGGGGGGGGGGGGGGGGGGGGGCTCAGTGGTGGCTGAGGTGACAGCTGGGTGACAGCCGACGGCAGGATCAGTTTAGGAGCGGTTGCTGGTGGAGCATTGCAGTGAACGATGACGGTGGACGTCAGCTGGTGACAATTGCAGAGAAATCGACTGGCATTAGTGGGATATGCCGAAAAAACGGAAGGAAACCCACTGGTGGAGAAACAACGCCTAAGGATTAACAAACAGAAAAAAAAAATGAAAGAAAATAAAACTAAAAGGTGGTGAAAAGAGAAAAAGTGGTGGAGAAGAGAATGAAGGGGGTGAGGGGCCTCACCCGGAGAGAAGGTCAGGGCCCCTCTTCGGTGAGGAGCTTGGCCACTGGGTTTGGTTCTTTCTATTTACTAGAAAGTGTTTTTTGGGGTTAGGTTTCTTTTTGAAATGGTTTAAATACATTGTTAATAATCACTATTTATATTTAACTTAGTGTTATGTTGATATTCAATATGTTTAGATATGGCCCTATTTCTCATGATAATAGTTTTCGTTCAATGTTGTGGGTGTTCCCCAACCACATGTTTATTTGTGTACAATTTTCATAAATATATATACCTTTCATATGGATTTGCTAATATGTGATGTAGTCATCTTTCTATGATGGGAATGACTAATGGTTCTGTCGGTACATGTCTATTTGTCCTCGAATTAAATAAGTTAGTTCATTTTGGGAAAATTTCATGGTTAGAAAACTACTTGAAAGTTCATTTTGGGAAAAATTCATGGTTAGAAAACTACTTGAAAGCTCTTGTTTGGTTAAATGAAGGCTTTGTAATATGCGGTGGGTTTCTGGAACTTAGGATTGGTAATGTATAAAGAAACTTCAACCAGTTGTTTGACTTGTTTCTATAGGCCGTTCTGTTATCTTTAGAATCTTTCATGCTCTTGTTTTCTTTACCACTGCATTTGATGTAATAAAGTTGAGGTTGAAGCTGGCAAGGAATCACCCTAGTGTAAAACGGTTATGATTTGGGTTCTTTATGTGAAAAATTTATTAGTAGATATCAGGAATATTAATGACACACCTACCTTGCTTTCCCATGACACAGTTATTGCAGTACTTATGGTTTGTCTTTAAAATGCTATAAGCATGTTGGTCTGAAAAAAAAAAGATGTAGACTTCATGTCTTCGGACTTTTTTCCTTTTCAAGGAACAAGTGTTAAATCAATTAATGTCACATATCTGTTCAAAGAAAGCTTCCTTGTTTGGCTTTATGGTGGCTAATAGTTCTTCTGTTTGATGCTCTGCTTCATTTTCATGGGTTTATACCCAATTTTAAACATGGAGATATATTTGTCTTTGGGAAAACCATATAGTGGGCTTATTTAAAGTTATTGTTGTTACTTGATTAAGAGTCATGCCCAGCTACTTGGAAAATACATAGGATAATATGCAGATGACTGGAACAGTAATATGAAATTGGGACCAAAGAGGAAAAAATTTATTCTAAAGTCCTGGTAAATAATTTCAAGATTTAAGAAAATTTAGGAGGTACACTATTGATTGTCAGCAAACAGGACGTTCATTATTGTGAGAAATTAGAAATTAATGCAAAATACTTTGCTATATGTCCGAAATTGTGAGCAATTGACTCAATGTTTAGAGTAGATCTTAGAGTTTACAAGTTTTGGTTGGGGAGGCTGATGCCTTGTCCACTTTAGTATTTGAACAACTTGCTCAATTTGATCCCTTTGACTTAGATTGCAACAGATCTAGAGTCAAAGTTGAAAGACAAGGGGGATATAAAATTAATGTAACTGCTAAACCCCAGCCAGTGTGGTAGTCACACTGTAAATAGTTTTATAGAAGTCTAGTTCCCTTTTAGTTTTCTGGTACATATCACTGGTAATCCTGGACCTTTTTTGGTTCTGTGGAAAATTTGGTGGTTAATTTTTGTAAGAAAAACAGCCCTGGAGCTTCTAATCATTGCACAGAAGTTTTGTGTGAAGAATGTTATATTTTGTTTTTGTCTAGTCCTAATTAATGTGGTTTGTTGTGCAGGTGGCTTTCTTAAAGAACTCAATCAGATTAGCACTCAAGGAACTGAAACACTGGATGACACCAGAGAAGGTAGTTTGATCAGAACCTCCCATCTCTATGGAAACTTATATTATGATAAATATTGACGGTCATAGAGTTGAGGTTAATTCATTATCTTGCTTACGTAACAGGCAAAAACTTCATTAACCACTTTTCCTTCATCAGCTGAAATAGTGCCAGAACCGTTGGGCGTTGTATTAATCGTCTCGGCATGGAACTATCCTTTCTGTATGTTAAGACACATCCTTGTGAATGTGTTTAATGTCTTTGTGTTACATAACTTTAACAATAATTACTATAATCTACAAATCTTTCCCAGTGTTGTCTCTCGATCCAGTTGTTGGGGCTATTGCAGCTGGCAATGCCCTTGTTCTAAAGCCATCTGAAATTGCTCCAGCCTCATCTTCATTGCTTGCAAAACTAGTTGGGAAATATTTGGATTTTTCTTCCATAAGGGTTGTTGAAGGGGCTGTTCCTGAAACGTCTGCACTTTTAGACCAGAAGTGGGATAAAATATTTTATACAGGTACTTATTCTTTATCCTTTATTTACCTTCTTCTAGCATGATTTTGGGGACCTCTCAACGTGACTTTTGAGCTCATAATCTTTATTAATTATGGAAACATCTATACAGATGCCAAAGATGATAATAATATTTTTTTTTTCTGTTCTTGTGCTCAAGGTTGCAATAATTAAAATCATATTTCTGTCAAATCCTTGACTTTGCATTGCCAGGAACGTGGGAAGCTATCTGCCCACTTTGGTTATTCCAAGTTTGTTTCTTCAAACTTTTTGAGGAAATGAAGAAAAGATGGAGTATGGATTAAAGTGGTTAGGACTAAAATGGGCAGAGTAGACGTCTCATTGTGAGGTGTTGAATTGGTGGGTTGAAGGTGTTAACTGGAACAAGGAGGAAAAGAGGAATCTAGTGGAGATTCTTTGTAACTTGATTTCTTAGGAATCCATTATTTTTCTTGGTGGTCTTTCTTTTCTGAATAATTTTCTTTCATGTTTCACCATACCATGTCAAATGATGTGTCATGAAATAGTAAATTGGGGACAACTAGAATGTTTTTTGTTGTCAGTTTTTTTCTTTGGTGGCATATTTTCGTATTTAACCATGGATATAATGTGTTAAGTAATCCTTATTGTAGGCAATGCAAGAGTTGCACGCATTGTGATGGCTGCTGCTGCAAAGCACCTTACGCCAGTTATTTTGGAGCTGGGAGGAAAATCCCCAGTTATTGTTGATTCAGGCATCAATTTACAAGTATAGAACTTTCCTTTCTGTGTAGTTAGAAAAGTGAATGTCCTATATCCATTTGATTGCTGCTAATTCCACTATGTCCACCATCTTTGTTCTGAGATATGACATACACTCTCTGTATTTCAAAGGTTGCAACTAGGCGGATAATTGCAGGCAAGTGGGGTTGTAATAACGGACAAGCATGCATTTCTCCTGATTACATTGTAACGACTAAAGAATACGCTCCAAAGTTGGTAAGGTTTCACATACTTGGGATAAAATTCTAAATCTGTTTATTTTGTTACCTCTGAAGCCTTTTTCTCCAGGTGGATACTTTCAAACAAGAATTAGAGAATTTTTTTGGAAAGAATCCTTTGGAATCAAAAGACTTGTCTCGCATTGTGAATGCCAACCACTTTGCTCGTCTGACGAAACTCTTGGATGATGATAAGGTTTCAGGTAAGATTGTCCATGGAGGCGAAACGGACAAAAGCAAACTGTGAGTTCTGCTGCACATTCTCTTGTTCTATTTATTTACTCTCTCACTTCAGTTTCATCTTGGAGGAATTGGTCTATCAGAACACTGGTGATTCTTTTAATAATTGACAGGAGGATTGCTCCTACCATCTTCCTAGATGTCCCACGAGATTCTTTGATCATGAATGAAGAGATATTTGGTCCGTTGCTTCCCATACTTACAGTAAGGACTAACATTTTATGTAGTAGCAGCTTATCTCTATTATCTATGTCTCGTTGCTCTGCTGTCTGCCTATCTGTCTTCTCCCCAAATGCTCCATATTTTCTATCAGTTGCTTTCTTCTATTAGAAGGATGAGTCCATATGATCTTATCTTAGACAGCCGTAGTAGTTCTACTACATTTGCTGCTCCTCAGACTTTCAAGTAATAAATTTAACACCAACTTGTATCTGTAAAACAATATAAGAAAATCAGAATCATGTCATTTTCCTGGCAATTTTGCCATTGAAAAGGTTTAAACTGCCTTAGCCGCATGCAGAAAATCTCCTAATTGAGGAGTAAGCTATCTGAATCTGCTCAAGGAATTTACTGATGACATAATTTCCTTGTGAAAAATCAACAGAGACTAATTATTATCAGTCAAAAAGGTTTAAAGAATAACTACTTGATTATGTGAGATTACTTTAAATAGTCTGCATTTGAATGTGTTAATTGCTGAGGTCTCTATCATGATTTGTTCATTTATTTAATTTTTTTTGGTTTGGAACAGGTTGAAAAAATAGAAGATAGCTTTGATATTATCAACACAGGAGAAAAGCCACTTGCGGCATATTTATTCACCAATAACAAGAAGCTCAAAGAGAAGTTTGTGACAACAGTCTCTGCAGGGGGTTTGGTTGTCAATGATGTTACTGTACATGTAATTATGCTAGAACTTTATCAACAAATTGCATAAACATTCACGCATATTTACGTGCACAAGTAGATGCTGCCAAGGACATAATAATAATGTATTATATTTTCTTAGTATTATCCGTCTAAGATTTTCTTAGAAATTGATTCATTTTAGGATTTCCCTAAGATTGAAACTTCATTGTGTTACAACTGTTTTATTGTTCATCGTCCTGAATTTATTTTCGTGTTCTGATTAAATTTGGAATTTAACTCTATAATATGTACTTGATTTTGCAGCTTGCAGTACACACTTTGCCATTTGGAGGTGTCCAGGAGAGTGGGATGGGAGCGTACCATGGGAAATTCTCTTTTGATGCTTTTAGTCATAAAAAAGCAGTTCTATATCGAGGTTTCTTTGGTGATGCAGCTGTCAGATACCCCCCATACACAAAGGGTAAGCTAAGATTGATGAAAGTTCTGATCACTGGTAGCATACTTCGCATAATTAGTGCCCTGCTTGGCTGGTCTAAGGCTTGAGTAGGTAACTGGGTGTTCATCTGGAGTGTCGGTTGGTTGGTTCTCTATAATTCTCCTCATAATTTAAGGTACTCAAACCACTGTTAAGTATCTTATTTTCTTTCTTTGTATGATGCAATTTGAACAAGACTTATTGGGTTCTAATTTCTAAATGAATGTGCAGTTCAGCAGTTGATATTTCTATTTTTGTTTTTGTTTTTGTTTTGGCTTATTTATAGTGAAATGATTATCATGGTACTGGAACTGCATTAGCTCTTTTCTACACGCATAAGCGTACTCTTTGCAATATTAAAAAAGCTACTTGGTTATGGAGAGCTCTAAAGCTGTCCCTCGATTGATTGTTATAATAATAATCAATCAATTGCGTAATCCTGACTTGTGAATGTTCTTTCTTTGACTTAGTTAATAAAATAACAGGCCCCACTGAGGTTCCTCATCAACTGCATAATCCTGATTCATTCCGAATCCACTAAAACAAGTAACGATGATCGCACAGCTGAATAATGGTCAAACACACATTTCGGCAAAAAATGGACCAGATTAATTATTAAGTTTCTCTTCATTAAACTAGCGCACTCACAAAAGCTTAAGCTCTTCTGAAATGTTAGTTTAGTTACCGTAAAATTGGAGTCAGTTTTAGGTGTATTTTTTTTTTCAAATTAAAATTTTCTTGATCTAAGTTTATCTAATTTTTGAAAGATTTTTTTAACATTACATATTATTTATATGTGGTAAAATTTATTATTTATTTCTATTTACTAAAGTCATAGCTCAAATTAGCGAAAGATTTTGGACTTTTTTTTCTCCTTCATTTTTAACCTACAATTAATCTGAACTTTATTAGTTAAGTTTCAGTGAGAATTGAAAATAACCTGACCTAAGGTTTTAGGAACATTTTTTTGAGACCCACTATTCAATGATGCAGATAAGCTTACGTTATCTAAATCTTGGAGATTAATAAACATTTTAGTAGGGGTAATATTGAGTTCGTTCGGTTTAGAATTAGAGAGATCCTTCTTAAGCGAAACGCTGCCCTACCGATGCATTGTTACATCCCACAGTTTCAGATTCGACGAGGTTTGGTTTGATTCGACGAACTGAAAAACTAAACCAAATTGATTGAATCATACTAAAGAACGGAACTGGTTTGGATCTTTTAGGAACTTATCCGTAGCCATATTTTCTAGCGAAAATGCCAAGATTCTTCAAACAAGCACTAGTTTTTTACATACAAAACCAAAGATATATTTGTGTTTGATGACTATATGTATATGTACTTCTAAAGCTTTCTTCCTCTATATTACCATTTATAATAAAATGATGAGTTTAGGTGATGTTCTAAAACATCACGACCAAACAAAATACAGTAAATAAAAATCCTTTTGATCCTATTGAAAAGAAACTAAAAAGATTGACGCTGATGTTATTAACAACACTCCTCCAAAATACTAACAGAATTTGACCGATGTTCTTCTGTTAGCTCTTTTGGAGAGAATGTCAACTTCAAGTTCCCTCTTTTTCCATGCTCTTCAATGATCTTTTCATGACCCAGATGGATGATCTCCTCGTCGTCCATCGACAATTCCATTTCACCGCCGCCGAGAAGAGGGACTGAAATTGTGCAGCCAGTGAGGGCTTCTACTAAAGGAATTTCTGCTAACAATTCCAAATCATCGGTGCCGTCTCGCCCGAACCTATGATGGTGTTTCTCTGCAATCACAAAGAGCATGTCAGCTGGCTGACCACCCGGTACTTCATTGCCCATACCTTCCAATGTAATCTTTGTTCCCTTTTTCCATCCTGGCTTCACTTTTATTGATCGAAACTGCTCTTCTTGAACTAATTGCCTGCAAAAAGCCAAATTGACACAACATTATATTACAAAGGTTCCCAAAAAAAAAAAAAACTAGCTACCATTTTCAGTATAAAAATTGTTAGGTGCAGAAATTTGCATGTTTAAAAATAAAAAAGCGGATCACACAATGTAAATTTTCTTGATTCAATCTCAAAGATTTGAACTACTTTTAACAAATCGCAGCAATCAATTTTGATAATGTAGATTATCAAAGGAGGTTGATGGTCAAGAAATTCTCATTTTTCGCTGCTCACTTTTTTAATCCATTTAATTAAAACTTCTTTAATTTCTGGATTCTTAAATAACATTCCTGAAACCATTTATCTAATCACAGCATAATAATGAATTGAAAGAAAATAAAAAAGAGCATATTAACAAACCCGGAATTTGTAACGGCGTCTCTTGTGATATTGATCTTCTTCGTGCACCCAAAGCACAATTCCTCAAGCGTGCACTGTAGGTTCTTCTCAACCGCCGGCGGCATTACCATCCCCATTGAGTTCGAATACATGATCGGAGTGGCATTGGTCCTCCGGCTGGCATTTCTCGACAAAGAGGGAGCCGGATGACAATTAGAATCGGTGCTTTTCCGATTGCTTCTGCTTCTATATAGGGATGACAGCGTCGCGCGAGAGGGACTCCTCCGGCGACTGGCGCTTCTTGAGATAGAAGAGGTCATAAAAGGAAAGCTATTATCAATGCTCCGGGGTTTGGAGAAACATCTGGCGGACTACGGAGCCGGTGCCTCGATTCCGTCCACGTTGTATCTAAAGCCTTGGACTCCATGGATGGCTTCTTCTGGTTCTGGGTTTCCTCACTGCCCTAAAAAGTGAATTTTGGGTTATTATTAAAGGTGGCAAATAGTGATATAAGTCTATAAATGCAGGATCTACGTGAACATTTTCTAGGTTAAGGATTGCGTGCATCGATTCGCAAGTCAAATCTTTAAGGACAAACCCTAGATGGAAATGAAAAGAAACATTTTAATCTTCATAAGGATTAATCTAAATAAAACGTTGCAATTTAATTTGAAATTCTCTCATAATTTTTTAAAACTTGTTAGAATTTATATTGGGATAAGAACATTCTTACACAGGAGTTAACCGTAATTTTTACTTTTGTCTTACTAGTTTAAAAAAAATAAAATAAAAGTTGTTTTAGCATGTTATTGTTTATTTTGAGGAAAGACTCATTTTGTTTACAAATTTTAATAATTTAATAAAAATATTAAATTCTATTATTTTTTTAATATTATAAATTTATCTTAAAATTTAAAAAATATAAAATATAAATAATTTAATAAAAAAATTTGAAATTTGTTTTAACTCCCCTAACCACTCCCACTTAACTTTTGGCCCGCCTCGCCTCGCCTCGCCTCCCCCTCCTACTTAATCCCATGCTGCTCCCTTTTACACTGGCACCGCGTTTGATAAAGCAACGAAGAAGAATTCGAATCCATAGATTAATTAATTTCAATAAAAACGTTCATTTATGGACGCAAAATGTTGAAAAAAAAAAATCAAATTAAAACAGGAGAACATCTTTAATTGTGCCTATATTGTTTCTCCGCTTAGCCAACGTGGTAGACGAAGACCTGGAGCAAGAAGATGAAATGGCAGTGATGATGATTTCACGTAGATTGAGTTCTATTTCCAAACTTTTTAAGTACTCTCTTCCACCTTCTTCTTCGACAATGAAATTGTGAATTGTGATCCATTCATTTTTCTTGATTGCTTTTGATGAGATTTTGGATCATAATTACTTTCGGTACCAGATCTCTTCTCCTTTGACTTGGTTGATCAAGACTCATATGATTCTCATTTGATTTGGCCAATCATGATCCAGATTCATTGTAATTTCAATTTTCTTTTAGCTTTGGCTCGTCAACGTTGGAGCCAATGAGGTGAGAAAAATTAAGTTTAGCTTTTGAGCCACGCATCTTGAAAGCGGCTCGATCGTAAGCCAGCGCTGCATTCTCTAAGTCCCGAGCCAAATTCTCTCTCCATTCCTCTTAGGGTCCCTTATCTTCACCGCGAACTTTCCCCGCTGCCTTCGCGTCGTGTCCCTGTAATGTCAGTCCCTAAAATTATGGGTCTAGAGAAAGAAGACGGTGGTGGTAGATGAGGGAGAGGCTTAGAGACCAGCTGATCATGGTAGAAGAGGAAGGCGAGGTGGGATTTTAGGATCGGGTGAAAATGGTGGTAAAAGTTGATCAAATATATATATATTTTAAAAATTATTAAAATATATATTTATATTTTTATAAAATTTAAAATTTAAAAATATAAATTTATTAGATTGTGCTACGTATTTTTTTATTTTTATTACTAATTAATTTATAATTAACACATAAATATAACATAATATATTAGGATATTTGTTTGTTTCTCTCCTTGTTTTAAGTTATAATTTTGTCATTTTATCAAAAAATAAATGGCAAGAGATAATTTTATTATTATTTTTTAATTTATGGGATAAAAGTAAAAATTGCGCCAAATTTCTCAGAACCCATTTACATTTATAATTTGCCAACCATTTCCAATAAAGGGTTATAAAATGTCAGAGTTTAGAAAGTGCATAATTCATAAAAAAATATTAAAGTTTTTGTTCTGACATCTCTTGGCTAATATGATTATTCCAAATAAATTAAATAAAAAAAAAAAACCTAAAATGAGCACAAAACATGCACAAAGAAATGTTCCTAATGATGCAGGTCTTTGTCGACGACGCCTTCGAGCCTCCTTTGGTCATCGTTCTTCTTCTTCTGGCGCCATTTTGTGAATCATATTTTGTGAAAATTGAGAAGTCCAATGCTCGAATCTTTGTTTTTGCGTTCAGGATTAATGATGGAGACACCTGCTGATGTTTTATGAGGATGAACTTCAGAAAAAAAAATAAAAAGCAAAACAAAACAGAAGAAGAAAAACTTTATTGACGAGAATCAATGCATGGTTAAAAAAAATACGTGAAGCGTTTTGTGAGAGCCTTTTATTAGCTGCTGATTGATCGTTTAGGAAATTAGATTTGCATGTAAAATTATAATATTGGACTACTATTTATCGGGATATTTTTATGATAATTTAATCATAAATATAAACAAAATTATTATGAGTGAACGATGGTTCTTTCTAAATTTAGTATTATGAGTAATATTTTTTTTGTTAAAAAAAGAAAACTTTTATTGTAGAATGAATTGATATGAAAATTAATGTATTTTAAATTATAATAATTCAGTTTTTATTATTGTTGGTTTCATTATTGAAATGATTCAACCAATTCATCTACTTCAAACTTAAAAAGAGGTAAAAAACAAAATTAATAAAAGTGGCAAGAAAATTACTTAGACTATAACTTTTATAATTGTTATTGGATTATAATTATATTATAACGTGATAATCCAATCACATTATGATAGGTATATCACATTAAAATTAAGTCTCATCTTATAAGAATTTAAATATGAATTAAATAATATTATGTTATACTATAAAATATACATTATACGTTCTTTGACTCATTTAGAAACAAATTTAGGAAATAATGAACATGATACACATATATAGAGCAATCAAATCCTTTTATTTAAAATATTCTCACACATTACACGCTTATGATTAAGCAAACACTAATTTAAGCGTTAGAATATTTTTTTAAGAGGATAATATTCTTCATCAACAATACTCTACACATTCAAAGAATTAAGAGGTAATTTTTGAAAGATTTTAGATTCGAAACTTTCAACCATAATTAAATTTATTAATTTAGAATTAGGATTCTCTCATAATTTAAAATTTTTAGAATCTTTTAATATGTATACTATATTAGACGCATGTGGTCAAAATCCATTCTTTAATTATCTTTCTTTTTGTCAATTACTAATCTCGTGTTTGTATTTATTAAAGAGAAACTTAGATAAAAAAAAAAGAATATTAGTCCATCAATTTGATCTTATTAATGCACAATCGAAATTTTCAACTCATGGGAATTACCCATTTTATGACGAGGATACACATATATTAATATAAAATCAACAATTTTAAAAAGAATTAGAATTAACAAAACACTTACTTCAAACTTATATTTAAGTCGCATAATATATAAAAATATAAAATAAGTACTAATTTAAAATAACATGAAAATATTAAAATATATTTATTAAAATAAAATATAGATAAATAGACGATAAAACTATTGTTAAAAAGAATGTTGTTGTTACTAAAATTTACAAGGGATATAAATATGAAGTTATTACGTCTCAATAAATTTGTAAAATATAATTTTATAACATATTTTGAATATTTTCATTATGTCTCCAATAAAAATTCATGGTCAGAACATAGCCAATGAGCAAACATGTGTTGGCGAGGTTTTGGCATGTATTAATATTTTCTTTTTTCTTTTTAAAGGACGAGAAAGAAAACTAAAACCCACTTTTAAAATTGTATTATTAGTAATATTACTCGATCAAATTATCAAATAAAACTAACTCCAACTTTTATAATTAAATTTAATGAGTAAGATTATTGTTTTGTTGATGTTACGATAAATCATGTCAAGGATCGGATTTTTCAGTCTTGCCTTGGATTGAGCTATATTAAAGAATAAGGGTAAGTTTTTCCCCCCCTTTTTCAAGTAGGAAGAAAAAAAAGAAAGAGAAATAAAATTTCTATAATTTATTCACGAACATAATATTTTTCTAATTGTTTATGAAAACAGAGGATTCAAGAAAATTTTAAAAATTTTCTTGTCAGAATTAATACTAAAAACATTTTTATGTATTTCAACTCAATATTTGCCGGGCCCATAATTATAAAATGGTCCAATAAATTCAATAGCATTATTTACTCAGTTAGATAGTCCCATGAATAATCGAAGACAGGAATTGATAAGATGAATTCTAAAAGGAAAAAGATTTCAAATTTAGCCCTGATAAGTAGTTATAGTTTAAATTGTCTTTTACCATGAATTTTCAAGAGAGAGAGAGAAAATACACGAAAAGGACAAGAAAGGTTTGGTTTCCACTCTTAGAATCCTTTTTTTTTTTTTATAATTAAAATTGATAAATTTAAATATAATTTAAATTATAAAATTCGGATTTAATTCTTCTGCTTAGCATTAAAGCACGCGTTATTTACATAAACTGGAATCCTATTGTCTAAAGACGCGATTTTTCAAAATATATTCATTTAATTTAAGATTAAAAAAAAAAACTGAAAGTACTTTTAAGTTAGTCAATCAATCTCCGAAGCAAATCTTAGTATACAATAATTTCTTGCTTATCGAAATACTTCTCATACATAATATTTAATTTTTTTTATTTCATTACAAAATTAGCATCAGAGTAATTTTATTTACAAGAAAATGGTCTTGTTTCAGTGTTTTTGAAGGAACATATTAAAAGAGAACGATAATATTCTCAAAATTTCTTTAAAGAACTAAGGATGCAAAAGTATTTTCTTGAGGTTTTGAAACTCTGAAAACTTAAATGGCACAATTTATGGGAAATCGCGGAAAAACTTTCTTATCTTAAGATAAAATTCTTCTACCAAACATCAAAAAGCACATCCAGACAATTAAATAAATATAATTTCACAATCAAACAACTGGACTAACCAGAAAACACATCTGACGGATTTGATACCTCTAAACTCGTCAACCTTGGCGATGAACTAACACCTATAGTGTTAAGTTGAGTGTGTGATATATGAATGTACATATAATTTAAAAAATTTACTACATGCAGTAGAAGCATGTTAACAAAATACATTCATTTATAACATGTAAACACATATATCACATATATGCTTATATATAATTATTATACAAGATTTATATATGATGAACAATTGTATAAAAATATAATATAAAGAACATTTACCTAATAAAGGTAATTTTACAAAATCTTCAAGTCCTCCAACAATTAAAGTGAAGAGCTTACCTTAGAATGTATTCTTGAATAATTTTAGTCCATAACGGGTTGGTGAGATTATGGAACTAGAATGGTAGTTTTGATTTAAAATTTCAACAACATATATTAAAGCTCTTTGAATAGAAATATTATTTTCAAGAAATAGAGATGATTAATGTATTTATGCAACTCTTACATAAAAATTTAGAAACAATTTTTATAGAAAAATATTTTGAATAACTCTTGTTTTACAAAATTAATTTATCTTTCTCTATTTTCTTTGATGCATGATTGACCTCCATAAAAGAAGAAGAAAAAGAGAGAGTTCATTTGTTTCCTCAATTCTTTAAAAAATAAAACACACACACACACACTCTCTCATGCACTTGCCAAATGTGTTATAGCCAAAATGAATGAATTAATTCATTAATTTTGCTTTTCCAACATCATCATCATAATGTACCTACAATTATCATGGATAATGGAAATAATTGATGACCCATTAACAAAGTGCTCAATTATAATTAATAGTTGATACTTTTTTTTAATAAATTAACAATTTATTTCATTTAATGGCCAACAAATATTTAAATACCTAATATTTAAATTATTTAAATATTTTGAATGGCCAACATATGGTCCATTGCTATAAAAGCATTTATTATAATATTATCTAATAATATTTAATATAATTATTTAAAAATATTTTGAACAATTACTTTTACCTTACATATTTTTACTTTTAAAGTTAAATGGTAAATTTAAGGTAAAAACAATCAAGGGACCAAATTATTCCACTTGTTAATATCCTATTGATTAACAACTCTTCTTAACTAATTAAGTGATGTACTTAACAATTAAGTTTTGATAAATGCACATTCCGAGAGATCCCGAAATAATTATTTAATTTTGCTGGAATTTACTGGATCGACTTATTCAATCCAGTCCACTACCCTAGTGCGCAATGAGTACACTTCATATTGTGAGACTCTCTAGGTCCATACCCAATTTTTCATATGGAGCTCTTCCATACGTCCATGAACGATGCCTCCCACACACGTTACCGTTATTATAAAGTGACGAGTTAGACCATGCAAGTTGAGGTTATAGCATATTCGTATAATCCTTCCATCATTTATATCCTAGAAGAGCAGAGGTATAGGTCATCACCGTTAAATCTCTATTTGCTCAACTATGAACTTATCTCCAGATTTATATTTCCATAAACAATATCCACAAATAATTTTGTGATATTGTTTATCCATTTGGAATATACTTTCCAACGTTTATGCTTGTGGTCATAAGACTTTTTGAAATATAATCTCAAAGTATCAGGATATGCAACTCACTTATATAAGCTAACGGATCCCATATCTACGCACACTGGACTCCATGACTATCGGACCATACCCAGCGACACTCAGCGATTAGATTATGAAAGGTTTTTTTACATGTGTGGTACTAAAGCATGGTAGATCACTCACAAGCTTACTATGATGCTCAGGTTAAAGGACTACAAATACTACTTAACTTGGAAGACCTTCTATTGATGGCTTTATGAGATGTCTATTGGAGGTCCTCGTGAGTCTGTTCAAGATCTAGTCCTTACTGAATATCTGTATCTCTATACGAGCTTCCACTAACCTTATGGCTTGCAAAGACTAACTATCTGGACCATCCAGATATAGACACACACTAATCTATATTAGTGGTTTTTACCGATAGACCCACATAAATGAAATTAGATCATGAACATAGTGTTTAAGAATATACTTGTATAATGATATTTCTTAGCACCATCTGCAACTCTTTACAGCTACGCATTATTAATATATTCTTAGATCTTTGTCTCATTTTAGACAAGGCTCTAACTTCTTAGATTTTGCTAACTCTTAGTACTTATAACTATTAGCGTTGCTGACTCTTAACACTGATCTAAACTTCTTTAAATCAGATCTGAACTCTTTTAGATCATACAATGTCTGAAACGTAACAAATATCTTACAATTTAATAATAATTATATTAATAATTTAATTAAAAATAATAATTGTATAAATACTATAATTAAATATTTATACATAATGGGATGACACGTAAGCAAAACTAATAGCAAAAGTCAACAAATACTAAAATGAAAACCTATAACTATGTGACAAAGTTATGATGTTAGAAGGAAACATAGACCATGAAGATGAATTAGAATAACTTTCGAAAAATCAACACACCCTACCTAGAAAAACCCAAATTTCTAAAAGGGTTTCTAAAAAACTTCCTTAAGACATATTCTTGGCCTGGAATTGATGAAAAAGAGAGTGTGGCATTCCAAACTCTAAAAGAGGTATCTACCTTAAAAAGAGCCATGACTATTTCTAGTCCCTACTTATGACAATTACGCTCTCCTCAAATTTAGCTCACGTTCTTTTAAAATCCTCAAAAAATTTCTTTACACTCATTGATTTATAGAAATAGTTTTTCTTGGGGTAAATGAGATTATAAGTTAAGAAAACATCGTAAAATGTAAGACAATATGGAGTGTTTATCATGTGATTCAGGATAGAAATGACTTAGAGTAAATAGAACGCATTGAGAGGAACCTGAATGGGTGAAAGTCCCGTTACGTGAATCTTTCTAGGATTAACAAGGGAATAGGAAATATGAAACATTTAAGGTGTTCGCAAATATAGGAAATGTTGGGTGTTGTGTGCATGTGCGCCTTACTACAGGTGATTGTGTGCATTATTAAATAATTTAATAATAAATATGTCACACAAATAACGTAGCGAAATTAAAGCACACATTATATTATCTCAATACACTAATGAGATTGGAGAGTTATTGAAGCGTGATTTTGAACAAATCTAGTTGAGAATGTGATGAGATTCCTCAAGCAAGATTTGACAATTTTTCTTTTCAAAAGTTTGAAGCAACTTTTGCTTTTGAATTATTTTTGTCTCTCAGATGAATTAAGTTTTTCTGTGCTAACACTTAATACAAAAGCAAAATAGAATCCAATTCCTCAAATTGAACTCTCGGTCATCTCTTTATATAGACAACATTTGCCTTTTGATCATCCAATCACATCTCATCAACATGACAAGTATTAGTGATGGCAAGGCAAATGAACTGCTTACTCAATTCATTTGCCTTGGTGGCCAATTGTTGAGGCAATTAGTGGTTAAATACACACTATCTCTTACTTCATAAATTGAATCAAATTCAATTTGATCAATTCAATTAATACAACCAATAGCAAATATACAAATAGCTATTGCTTTTGATTTCATCCAATGAAATGCAAACAAGTTACACTTGACTTTTGTTTCATCTAATGAAAAATGAACACATGTGCAAAATGAATAAATCAAATGGATCATATTCATTTGATTATATAATGGTTGAATAATAATTTAATGAAATAACAATTATTTTATTTCTTTGTCTGTCGATGCCCAATTTATACCCATACAAATTATTAACACAATTTGAGGTATACACTAAATAAATTAAAATATTAAGTCTTACTTGGCACAATCTTAAGTTTAATACTTAAACATTAGTTACTCATCGAGATACCCTAAAATAAATAAATGATCGATTGATTTAATTTAAATAAAATAATAATTATTTTATTTAAATGGTAGCTATATTTACCAATACCAAATTTAGTACCCATACAAATTATTGTTACAATTTGAGACAAACAATAGGTATATTAAAATGTCAAGTCTCACTTGGCACAATCTTAGGCTTAATACTTAAACCGTAACTATACCCCGAGAGGCCCTGAAATAAATAAATTTTTTTTAAATTTTTTTCAAATCAAATAATTCGAATCGGTGCGCTATCCACGTGCTCAACGAATACACTTTATATAGTGAGACTCCCTAATTTCATACCTATTTTGACAAAATGAGGGTGCAGGTAACTTGAAGGGATTATATGGGTGCATCGGTGGCTTTAAGGTGTCATCCAGCCGATGGACCAAGGAGTTAGTGGGCCCCACATAAGTCTTACAAAATTCAATAATATTCAGCACTACCACGGGAATACGTGCGTGCTTGTATTTAAGTGTTAAATACAATAATTAGTCAATAATTATTATTTACTAATTGTTTAATAACACGTGGCGCATTATGAACCCTCGATTGAGTTTATCTGAGTGTATGATTTGGTGGAACCTACTAGGGGGTAGACTTATAACTATTTATGAGGGGCAAAATGGTCATGTCACACCATTGATTATTTAATTGTTAAATAATTAAAATATCTCAAATAAAATATTATATTATATTATATTATTATATAATATTATTATATTAAATAATGCTTATTAGTGTCGAGTATTATTTATATATTATTATTTAATATAATAATATTTTTTTTTCATAAAAGTATTTTATTTAATATTATAATATATAATAATATTATTTTATTGGTGTGAGATATAAAAGGTGTGAAATTGTGTGTGTTTTGCGAGTTTCGAGATTTGGCCGAGAGAAAGAAATAAAGAAAAGAGAAAGAAGAGAAAATGGAGCCGAGGGAAAGAAGAAGAAAAAGAAAAGAAAAAAATGAAATTATTTTATTTTTCTTTTATCATTCTAATTGAAGTAATGGTGAATTGTTTCAAATCTCCATTTCCTTATCCTTTTAGAGAAAAAGATGCAAATACACACAACTGATCATTTTGGTGATTAAGAGTTAATCCTGTGTTGAATATATGACTGTTGTTCTAGATCACCAAACCTACTGTGTTGGTGACTAGAATTGCCCACGAGTTAGTCTCTATGCAGACTTCGAGAAATACATGTATAACGTTACACGTTGAGATAAGTTCTCAAGTCTTTTAATATATTAATGTGATTAATATATTTATTTATTATGTTTATTGCATGTTTATATGCTTCCGCAGTGTTTAATATGTATATGATACGTATTTTAGGCAATAAACACAATAGCACATATATACACCCACATATATTAGATCCCGACAACACACATATTATGGATAATACAAAATAGCAGGTTGAACCATACAAGTTTGAGGTTAATCTATATTTATACAAGCCTTCTGTCATATATATCTTAGAAGAGCGGAGACATAGATCAACATTGGTTAGTCCCTTATTGCTCAGCCAGAAACTTATCTCCTCGATCGGTATTTCGATAAACAATATCTATAAATTCTCTTGCAATATTATTTATACACGAAAAAATCTTTCTCGAAATTAATACTTATGGCCATAAGACTTTTTAGAATATAATCTTAGAGCATTTGGATATTTATCTCACCTGTATGAGATGACGAATCCCATATCTACACTCATCGGACTCTATGAGCATCGAACCATACCCACCGATACGCAGTGGTCATACCATGAAAAGTCTTTGATATGTGTGGAACCTAAGTATAGTGGATCACTCACAAGCCCTACCATGGTGTTCGGGTTAAAGGACCACAATTACTACTCAACTCGAGAAGACCCTTTATTGACGGTTTTTTGGGATATCCATTGAAGGTCTTCATTAAGTCTTATTCAGTATCCAGTCCTCACTGAATACCTGTATATCCATATGAGCTTTCACTAAGCTCATGGTTTGCTAAGATTAACCATCTAGATGATCCAGATATAGATATACACTGATCTATATAAATGAGTTCCACTTGACAGACCGTGCGTCGGTGGAAGAAACTTATAATTCGAGAACATACTTCAACTATGAACGAGCTTGAAAACCTCGTTCATATTTTTATCTTGAAGTTTTATTATTTTACGAGAATAAATGACTATTTATGTGCATTATTGTTTAATTATAGGGACTTGAACGAGGTTTTCAAGCTCAAATCAATCCTTATAAAAGGCTACTCGTCCCCAACCTTTAGAGAGCATCCAAGAACATTAAGAATACACAACACAAGTTTCAAAGAGTAATTAGAGCTTAATTAAAGCAGCAATAGAGAGAGATCTAAGGTGTTCTTCGACATCAAGAGTTTCTTAGGCAATGCAATCAAGAGCAATTCGACGTTTATATTAGTTTGCTATTGATTGTATCATTTTTTTAAAATTATTTTTACTGTTGTTCTCTTCTAGCCATGAACTAAATTTTCTTTCTAGGGTTAATACGTGAACTTAATATGTGCGCTTAATTGTCATATCTTTATAATATTTAATAAATTTAGTTCTTTGTTATTCAAATTACTTGTTCTTAATGCTTCAATATATTTGGCCAATATATGGTGAATGAATTGGTAATATTTTTTATAAACTCGGAAGAGGAATCATTATATTTAGACCTACGTAATTAGATGCATGATTGTAGAATAACATTCAATGTTGCATATGCAAGATTCAAATTAGAATAAGAATATATCTAATTGGCATGTATGATAAATAAGACTTAATCTTAATAAATCTTATTACAAGTACCATAGGAATATAGGTATTTAATAAATTAAAGTATACTTGTATAACCCTGAAAGAGGCTTGTCAATACATTAGTGTCTTGATCAATAATAAGAACTAAAGGAGTTAAATATTAGAGGATTAATCATTAGAAAGCATATTGAGGAATAGTATTAACCTTAGGTTTTCTCTATATTGCTATCATCCAAATCTCTTTACATTGTGTTATTGCCTTTGTATTTTCTAAATTCATTTTTAGATATTTATTTTTTTGAATAATTACTAAAAAGACATAATTTTAATATTTAGTTAAAAAGAAGATATTATCCTTATAGGTTCGGCACCAAACTATTTTGTCTCTTTATTACTTGCATATGATAGTGTATACTTACACTTACTTTTAAGATATAAAATTATCGCATCAACAACGCTTGCAACTCTTTGCAGTTATGTCATTGTTAGTAAATTTTTAGGTCTTTGTCCCATTTTAAACAAGGTTCTAACTCTTTAGACTTGATCTAAACTCTTTCAGATCAATATAATGTCCAAAATGTTATAAGCATCTTACCTTATAAGAAATAATTAGCGATTTGATGAAATATTTATTTATTGCGTAAGTATGAAAATACAATATTCATAAAAAAAATTTGGAATGGCACATAAGCGCAAATCTTAACAAGAAGTTCTTTACGCTTCATAATTTGAGGCCATCGGTGAGGGTCATTCTGTGGCAGAATTTGAATCTTGATGTATTTGGGTATTTGGTAAGCTAACCTAAGATTTTCTATGCATATCATAGACCTTATGTTCGAACGCCAAAGCTATAAAGTCACGAGATCATTTTGCAGGCAACAAAATGCTCCCTTGAATTAATGGCTTGGGCATTCATGGACCCCAAGGCCTGTGAAATGCTTGTAACACAGACGACACCTGGCCACCGCTTCGCTGTTGTATATGCTTGGGATTCTCCTTTAAGAGGCCATTTTTTTGGCTAAATTTTCACGTTTTTTTGCTATTATAACTAATTTTTTACGTATAATTTGTCTATTTCATATATTTCTAACTCAAAAAGCAAATTAATTATTTTAATTTTTGTAAGAGATTCTAACTAATTTCTTACAAAAATTAAAATATTTCTAAAATTAAAAAAAATTACAAAGAATTGGTTGTTTTCATAGTTTCAAGTGCTAAATATGTGGTGCAAGGTCTGATCTATACAATGTCAGCTTCAAAATCTTCAATTTGATTGAATTTTTATTAAGATCATTTTGTATATAAAGAGAATGTGTGTTGTTTAATTTTTTTTGGCTTAGAGGGTATAATTGTCCAAATTTCTTATTTTTTTGCTAATAAAGAATAACCAATTAAAAAGTGGCTAAAAAAATTAATAAAACTAAAGGGCTATTTCTAAAAAATTCCATATAAATAAATGATATACTTTCACTAAACTATGATAATTTTACTTGCGTTGATTTTTAGTAGCAGAGTGATAACTAGCATTATTACTGATCAACTATTAACTATGTAACACTCGGGCTCAATAGTTAAGTAGATATTGTCCACTTTAGACTTTATGTATATGTCCTTCACCCTAATAAATTTACTTTTGAGCTTTATGCAAGCGTCCTTTACCCAAAACGGGTCTACTTAATTAGAGAGGAACAAGTCTTATAAGCTATCCCAAGCTCATTTACGTGAGCAGTGTGGGATGTGACAATCTCCCATTCTTTAAAACTTCGCATCCTTGTGAGGGTCAACTAATTTGTACATTGAGTCGCGAGCCCGCTCTAATATCATCTGCAACACCCAAACCCAATAACCAAGTGGATATTATCTATTTTGGGCTTCACGCATCCATTCTCCACCCTTACAAATTTACTTTTGAGTTTCATATAAACGTTTTTCACCCAAAGTGCGTCTACTTGATTAGAAGGAGTCAAGCCTTATAAGCTATCACAAGCTCATCTATGTGAGCGATGTGGGTTGTACCAGACTAAGTAGTAATTGACAGCAAAATTAACTTACATAAATATTATCGGTCTCCAAATTTTGTGATGATATGGAGCCCCTATTATATCATTGTCAAACAATCTTCTTGTTAATATTTGGGCTTTTGATATTGACAAAAATAATCTTATTATTACTTAAATCAAGAAATTTTGAGTATGAAAATGTTCACAATGAGTTTATATGTTACTGGCCAACATTTATCTAACAGTTACTCAATATTGATTAGTGGACAATTAATGAAAGTTATTAAATTGTGTCGTGTCCCAAAAAAATTAAAATATTATATAAAGTTATAAAAATATCTATATTCTTGAAATTTTAATGGAAAATCTAGTTGAAAAGAATAAAAATGTTACTTCTTTTAGTCAATTTTCCTATTTTTACAAATCATTAGGAGTTCGATTGCCTTTCCTTTAAAATCAAATCAACATATACACATTTTCATATGAGTAATATAGAACCACACTTTAAAATTATATTCACATTTTATGTGACTTTTAAGTTGAATGATTACATATAACGTTAACATAAGATAAATATCAAACCTATGATAATGTATGACAATTAAGAGTAAAGAAATCAGATTTTTTTAGTTCCTCTTTAAAGAATGTTTTAGAAAATGTATCAATTTTGTCAAAAAATTAATGTCTGTTGGTCTATTATTTAAAGGGTCCAAATAGTTTGTATAAAAAGACTCGACTCAAATTTTAGGTTTAACATGCCAAGTAATTAGATCTTTCCACAAATGGGTCATGTAAGTCATAGGGAGGTGAAAATGGATTAAACTTTTAATTCTACTCAAATTTTAATTAGTCAATTATGGTTCTTCATGAAAAGATTTTTCACAAACGGAAGAATTCAACTTAAATCCTTCTTCTTTGATTGATGACTATGAACTAAATTATAATTCTTAATTAACTCAAATTTAATTAAATTCATAATTTAACAAGGATTTGAATTTATGCATTCATACTTAATACGGATTAGGTTTTGCTCACTATAAATATGCAAGCAATCTTACTCATAATTTATTCATTCAAAATTGATTCACATACACATTTATGTAGGGGATTAATCTGTACGGGTATATGCATGTGCTAGTGTGTTTGTTGCAAAATATATATCTAATACACATTTAGCGTAGCGAAATTATAAAACGTATAATAAACACATAATCATATATTAATCAAATTAATATATAAATAATAAAAATTGAGAAATTACTAATACGTGTAACATTTTACACGTTTTCTTTCGAAGTCCGCCTAGAGTTATACTCGTTGTTAGTTTTAATTATCAATTTAATAGGTTTAATAAGCTAGAATAACAATTCCTTAATTTAACGTGGGATTAACCCTTAACCCCAAATAGCCTATTCTAATCTTTTGCTCTTTATCTCTCACGGTGAAGGAAAGAAAATGGAAGCAACAATTGCTTCTCTTGATCTTAAGAGCAAAAACGGAATAAGAAAATGAAAATAACACTTATTTCATTTTCTCTCAATTTCTCTCCATTTGTATTTCCGTTTCTATTTCACACAAAATATCTCATTTTTAATAAAATAACAATATTACAATAGAATATTATAAAATAAGCCAAAGATGGCAAAAAAAATAAAATAAAATAATAATTCATGCATTATATATATCACATTATTATTAATATAATATAATAAAATAATATATTTTATTAAAAATATTATTTAAACAATTAAATAATCATAGTGTAAAATGACTATTTTACCTTTCATAAATAGTTATCAAGTATATCTCTCAGTGGGTCCCATCAAATTCTACACTTGGGTAAACTTAATCGAGAATTCACAATGCATCACGTGTTATTTTGCAATTAATGAATAACAATTATTGACTAATTGTTGTATTTAACACTTAAATATAAATACAAACGCATTCCCATGGTATCGTAGGATATTACTAGATTAAATACTTTAATCCAGTACTCTGCCCCAGTGCATAATGAGTACACTCTATATTGCGAGATTCCATAGGTCTATGCCCGATTCGTAAAATAAAACTATTCCATAAGTTCGTGAGCCATGCCCCACGCACACGTAAAACATATTACAAATCAGCGCGTTGAACCATACAAATTGAGGTTATAACGCATACGTATAGTCCTTTCATCATATATATCTTGGATGTGCAGGGACATAGATCCACACCGTCAAATTCTCATATGCTCATCCATAAATCTATCTCCAAAATGGTATCTCAATAGAAAAATATAAGCAAAACTCTTTGCCATATTGTTTAACCCCACGGAAACACATTTCCAAGTTAACTACTTACGGCTATAAGATTTTTTTGAGATGCTATCTTGGAGCATCTAGATATATCACTGCCTATGAGAGCTGATGGATCACATATCTGCACGCACCGGACTCCATGAGTTTCGGACCATACCCAGCGACACCCAGCGATCAGACTATAAAAGGTCTCTGACATGCATGGAACCAAAGCATGGTGGATCACTCACAAGCTCACTGTGGTGCTCAGGTCAGAGGACCACGTATACTACTCAGCTCGAGAAGACATTCTATTGATGACAACATAAGATGTCTATTGGGGTCCTCATGAGTCTGTTCAGTACTCAGTCCTAACTAAATACCTATATGCCTATACAATCTCTAAGATCCTAGTTAGCTAGGAACAACTAACTGTACCCTATAGATATAGACATATACTGATCTACGTAAATTAATAGGATATACTAACAGACATGCGTTATTAAAAATAGATTAGGAATATAGTATTTGAGACATGCTTGCATAATGACATATCCTAGCAACCTATTGCAACTATACCATTATTAGCATATTCTGAGATCTTTGTCCCATTACAGATTATGTTCCAACTCTTGGAATATTTGCTAACTCTTAGCATCGATCTAAATTCCTTTAGACCGTATCTGAACTCCTTCAAATAAAACAAAATCTGTAACTTAACAAGCATCAAAGCATATTATTAAAAGTTAATTAAAGATATAATAAAATATACTATATATAGATATCAAATATTCATATAAAACTAGGATAGCATGTAGGCACAACCTTAATAATTTATTTGTTAAAAACTTTGAGAGCATCCTATTTGTCGTTGTAACACTCCACACACACGTATACTATCTTTTTTAAATAAATACTGACTTGAGTATCGTTGTCACGCCTCAGACCCAAAAGATCTGACACACGACATCACTTACATTTATTCAATAATACTTAAACATTCATTTTAATTTCTTTCAGAATTATAGCAATTGAATTATGACTGGGACAATTAATAAACCGGAGATACGCAGAGTTTTCTCAGAGATTAACACTCTACTACGTCACCAGTAGCAACTTTATTACCGAAAGTCCAGAATATATTCATTGCAAATTCTTACTTAAAATCAATCCATTACTACACTTGGTGAAACTTAAACTAAATCCAACCACACAAAATAAAATAATACATAAGTATTTATTCAATAGGGACAAATCAAATATCTTATCCCACGTGTCCTCAAATGAAACACTTAGCAACCTAACAACTTAGGGAACTCAAGGAACAACAGAAGCCTTGCCAAATTCGCTAAACACACATGTACCTTATTTACCTGAAATCACCATAAACTATAATGAGTATAAAACTCAGTAAGTATACTAGTTTTTCATATATCCAATACAAATACATATATGTACACAATGCATATGTATGATATGCTGTGATCAATCAAAATTATAATCTTATCAAATCACATATCATGTAAGCGCTTACATATTCTTTCAAAATACATAATAGGAATACCATCACTCAACTACTATTTAGTAGGCCTTACATATCACATATCACATAATGAGCCAAATGTCACTCGTAGGTGACATACTGTATGAGAGGAATAGTACAAGTGAGGCCTTTATATTACACATATATAATGCTCATGCCCGAAGGTAAAAACCAAACCCTCACATGCACCAATACACCACCACATGAATGTGATGACTCACTCTTCCTTTAGGTACCAATAGGATCCTCCCTACATACGTAACACATAACATATACCAATCCCGAAGGAAAGGCCACACATAAAGGCTCCACAAATCACATAAAATGCCTACTAAGTTAACAGTGAGTTCAAGTACCCTCAAAACACAAAATATTTCTCATGGACATATTACACTTCAAAAGCTTTCTTTGTTAAACATATCTTATTTTGAAAGCTCACTTTCAAAAAACACATGTATGTCCATGCTCAATGTCAATGCTCACATTCATAAACATATATTCACATTTCATATCAAAATATACTTTGACATAGCATAAACATATTCTTAACCACATTTACAAAATCATTCATAACACTTACTATGTGTATTGTGATTCCAGTAAAAAATCTAGTATACTTACCTCTTAACACTTTCAGCTACAAGGTTTAAATCTCCTTAACCTATCAATGGAGATTAATCCTTTCATAAGCCTCACAATTCACACAAAATACTTTAAATAGCTTACAAAATTTACACAATGCATTTATCACATCAAATTGGTCTAAATACTTAGTTTCTCAAAACCTGTCATTCTGACCACTTACACTTAACAAAATTTTCTAATACATCAAATGATGTCCAATTACTCCAAAATCAGAATATATCATTCTTGACTCATATATCCTTCTTATATATGAATATTATATCAAAATTCCTACACAATCCATTCCATACATACCATCGAATCCAAACTACTAACCTGACAAGATCAAGATACTTATTGAACAGTATTCAATCTCCCAATTTTATAAAATCATATACTAACTCAAAAATTATAAAACTATCACATAATTACTCTTAACACATATCTCAGTCCATGATAAATATTTCACTTCCAAATCACTGCCAAAAGTATTTTAAAACTATTTTATTCCATAGCTTTAAAAATCTGTTAATCAAATACTGTAATGAGCGGATATACTTTAGAAAATCATAACATTTCAACCACATTGATCTAAATTCTCAATTCCGAGTATATCATATTAGACATATAAACTTATCATATTCCACAATTTAGTAATTTTTGAAGATTATTCAGTAGGACAAACATTGTTCGTCACTGTATTATACTGTTCACATAGGAAATTTCCAGAATTTTAGGGTCATTTTGGTAAATTCACAACAAATTCAATTTCTGGAATTTTGAATCGATTCAAAGTCTCAGATGATACTAAACATGTCTAATTTCATATACTCAAAATTCAAAACCAAAATCGAATCACAACAATTTATAAAATTCTTGGATCAAGAGACTATCAAGCAGAAATTCTACAATCCATCATAATTTATCAAACTATCTTATAGATCATCATCAATTCTCAAAATATCATACGAAATACACATCAAATCTTCAATTATACATATTTCCAGAAATCAAAAATTAAAGAAATTAACATAATTAACACTAATAAATTGAGAAATAGTTGTGATATACCTCTTAAAATCCAAAATTCCAATTTCTTCTTCTTTTTCTTCTCCTTCTTCTCTTTCTCTCCCCTCTGTTTCTCTCTTCTCTCTCTCTAAAAGAGGTAGCTCAACAAAAATGAGAGAATTAGGGTTTTAAAAGTGTATTTTTATACTAAGTGACTAATTTTTGGTATTTACGAATTTACCCCTAAAACTTTCAAAGTATTATAATTTGGTCCCTAAAATAAATCTAAAGTCTTGCAATTAAACCCAATGCTAATAGTATAACCTTAACCTATACAAACACTACTAATAACAATATATAAATCAAGTATCACCAACATACAAATAAAATACGTATATTTATACATATATAAATACTTATTCTTACCAATTGTGGATACTGGTTACTACAGCCATCGTGGGCTTGTAAGTGATCCATCATACTTTGGTTCTACGCATGTCATAAACCTTTCATGGTGTATTCGTTGGGTGTCACTGGGTATGGTCCGACGCTTATAGAGTTCGGTGTGTACAGATATAGAATCAGTCAGCTTGCATAGGGATTTTGATATCCAAATGCTTCAAGATTGTATCTTAGAAAGTCTTGTAGTCGTAAACATTAATCCCAGGAAAGAGTTTCCAATAGGGTGGAACAATATGGCAAAGAAGTTTGCACATATTGTTAAGTGAGATACAAGTTTGGAGATATGATATAGATAAGAATTTGACGGTGATAATCTATGTCCCTAGCACATCTAGGATATTATGATGGAAGGACTATACATATGTGTTGTAACCTCAACTTGCATGGTTCAATGCACTAATTTGTATATCCGTGACGTGTGCGTGAAGCAATGTTCACGGACTCATGGAATAGTTCCATTTGACGAATCGGGTGTGGACCTAGAAAGTCCCAAGATATAGAGTGTACTTGTTGTACACTGGGGCAGCCTGTCGGATTAAATTGTTTAATCTAGCAATATCTAGCACTACCATGAGAATGCATGTGTATCTGTATTTAAGTATTAAATACAATAATTAGTCAATAATTATTATTTACTAATTGTATAATAATACATGACATATTGTAGACATTCGGTTGAGTTTATTCAAGCGTGAAATTTAGTAGAACCTACTAAGAGGTATACTTTGTAACTATTCATGAGGAACAAAATAATCATTTCAAATATTGATTATTTAATACTTTTATTATTATATATTATAATATTATTTAATTGGTGATAGTTGTCACCAATTTTTCTTTTTATTTTATTATTTATATTATATTATTATTTTAATATATATATATATATATGAGATGTATGTGTGTGAATGAAGTGCGTGTGTGTATTTGTGACAGAAATGGAAATCAAATTGAAACAGAATTCAATTTCCTTTGGTGTCGAGAAGAAGAAGAAAAGAAAAAAAATAAGAAAAATGAAATTATTTCATTTTTTTTAGTAGTGCCATAAGAAACAATTGTGAATTGCTTCAATTTTTATTTCTTTTTCTTTTAGGGAAAAAAAAGAATATACACAACCAGCTATTTTATAGGGTTTAAAAGTTAAACCCAGCGCTAGACATAGAGCTGTTGTTCTAGCTCGCCAAGCTCACTGAGTTGGTGACTAAAATTGGCAACGTGTTGGTCTCCATGCGGACTCCGATGATATACGTATATAACGTTACACGTTCAAGTGATTCCTCAACCCTTTAAATATATTAATATGATTAATATATTATTTATTGTGTTTATTGTAAATTTTAAGTCTTCCGCAACACTAAATATGTATGAGATACGTATTTTATACAATAAACACAATTGCACATATATACACCCACGTATATGAGATCCTCGACAAGTTGTTCTTAGTTGACCATGAGCTTAGAGCTCATATAGGCATGCGGGTATTCAGTGAGTACTAGATACTGAACAGAGTCACGAGGACGCCAATAGACATCCTATGAAGCTATCAATGGTGAGTCCTCTCGAGTTAAATAGTATTCATGATCCTTTGACTTGAATGCTACGGTGAACTTATGAGTGATCCACCATAATTTGGTTTCACAGATGTCAGAGACCTTTCATAGTCTGACCGCTACGTATCACTAGGTATGGTCCGATACTCATGAAATTCAGTTTGCGTAAATATGAGATCCGTCAGCTCTCATAGAAAAGTTGTATATTTTGATGCTCTAAGATTGTATTTTAGAAAATCTAGTGGTCACAAGTATATAGCCACGAAAAAGAGTTTTCACAAGTATATAACCCCCGAAAAAGAGTTTTCTATAGGGTTAAACAATATCGCAAAAGAGTTTGTGGATATTATTTTTCAAAATACAAATTTTGAGATAAGTTCACGATTGAGCATATAGGGATTTGATAGTGGCGGAAGGATTATACGTTTGCGTTGTGACCTCAACTTGTATGGTCTAATACGCTGATTTGTAATATCCGTGATTTGTGCATGGGGGCATCAGTAACGGATTCATGAAATAGTTTCATTTGACGAATCGGGTGTGGACTTGAAGAGTCCCGCAATATGAAGTGTACTCGTTGTGCACTGGGGGAGTGTCTCAAATTGTATTGTTCAATTTAATAAATTTCAACAAAATCGAATATTTGTTTCAAGAACCATCAGGACGTGTGCGTGTTAAAATTTAAGTGTTATGTATATTAATTAATTAAATATTGACACGTAGTATATTGTGAGCTATTTATTATTTGATTAAAGAATTATTAGAATACTTTTATTTATGAAACAAGTAATTAAATATTAAATAAATTAAAATTATTTTAATATTTAATATTATAAAAATTAAACAATAAAAAGACTTAATTGTTAAATTAATAATATGACTTATGAAAGAAGTTTTATTTCATTTTAATAATAAATTAAAAGCTTATAAAAGTGGTTTGAATGAAATTAACTTCGTCGATGGCAACATGATGCCGGCCATTTCCTTTGTCAAATGAGAGAAAAAATTGTTTTCATTATTTTAATAATAATTAAGAGATAACTCCTTTATGTTGGCAAATTATGGGCCGCACATTTCATTTGCTTCATTGTTAAGCGTATAAAATGATTTGTTGAATTCATTTTGCTTGATAATGAATCGGCGCAAATGAGACAAATTTTTACAAAGAGTTGAAAAACCAATTTTTCCATCTTCTTCTCCGCTTCAAGGCTGGGCATTTCATACAATGAAATTGTTTTCATTTGTTGCCAAGAAAAGGGGATGGTTCGGCTAAAGGGAAAATAAAAGAGTAAAAAATTATTTTTCTTAGTTTAAATACAAAAGTTACCTTGAATTTTTATTCTTCTATTTTTTTTAGTATTGGCTAGCCATTAAATGCAAATAAAAGTTGTTTTAGTTGCTCAAGAATTAAATAAATTAAAAATAATTTTTTAGTTTTAAAATAAATATATATTGATAAAATGTTTATCTAATATCAATAGTTTAAAGAGTTAAATTAGAGATTAAAAATTAATTTCAGAATTTAAGAGTTAAACCAATATTAAAAAATTAAAATTACTATTTTAAAAATTCAAATCAATCCCTTGAGTCATTGAATTGCCAATGAAATCATTTTAGGTGATACTTCAACTTGAGCCATTTCAAAAATTTGTGAGATGATTATTCTCAATTTTGATATTAATATAATTAATATATTTTAATTTGTTCATTATTGTAATAAAATAAAATTTATTGTATATGTTGACCTGAAGAAGTGGTTCTTTAGATCAATGAGTCTTAAATTTATTTGAGGGAGAATCAAATTTTGAGCCTCATCTAGACTAGATCTATGAGTACGGGCTTGGGTTTCCTGTTTTTCGTTAACTGTAAAGAGAGGCTTGCAATGACAACATGCACACAAGCTCAAAGGTGGTCTTACTGGGGTGTGTTCCAGCGAAGACGCTCTGATGCTTAAGTCAAAAAATGAGATTTTTTTGCTCTCTTAAAAAATGCGACAAATTAGGAATAAGAACCTTTTTTTCCCCTCTTTCTTCTTCTTTCTTTTCTTTCCGGGGTGGCGCACCATTTTTTCTTCTATTGTCATGGCCTTTCAGGACTTTTTGGGCTTTTCTCTGTAGTATTTTTATTTTGCGCCGGATATTTCCTATTGTACTTTTGACACACGTTAGTTATTTTCGTGCTGCCCCCTTAACATACGCCGAATATCTTTTCACAAATTTTGTCTCCGTTCTTACCCCATGTCAGATGTCACTTCTGATGTACTAAGCATATTCCTCAGGTTTGTCTCCGCCAGCGTTTTTGATTCAAGCGAGGCTTATTTTGATTTGCTCGGATTAGATTTTGAATGGCTCTCCACTACTGGTTTGATGTAGGCGCTGAACTCCCATAACGAGGTTGCAGAGTGTAGTCGGTATCTACTCGACCGTAGTTGCATTAGGGTCAGCATATGTCGAATAGGTTTCATCATTAGTCGACCAGATTCTCCGCATCTGAACCAAATCTGTTGCTCTGTCGAGTTTAGACCCATTGGCCATTACTCCTGAGCCTGCCTTGGTTGAATTCTAAGCTCTTAGACCTAAAGGTAGGAAGATGGAGATTTTTAAGGGGGAAACAGTATTTATTATTTTTATCTTTTAAGATATTAAATTTTCAACTTTTGCTATGTATATAATATATGAAATACATGTATATGTACTAATTAATATTGGATACATGCACATACATACACGCACCCAACACTATTTAGAACCAAAACATCGCACTTAACAAAATTTAATAAGAA
Organism: Ailanthus altissimus; assembly: GCA_946807835.1. Taxonomy (NCBI): domain Eukaryota; kingdom Viridiplantae; phylum Streptophyta; class Magnoliopsida; order Sapindales; family Simaroubaceae; genus Ailanthus; species Ailanthus altissimus. Next base: position 12,984,021 of record OX327699.1, on the reverse strand, counting down.
AATAAAGAAGTAATGGCCATGCGAACATAATATAATGCGTCACATGCATGTAAAATAAAAAAGGAATCGGAATAAAGAAAGAGAATGAGAATTGAGTTATGAAGCATGCATGGTTCTATGCAATATTGTCGCATGCAATAAAAGAAGGAAAGGAGAAGAGAGAGAAAAGAAAAAAAGGATGAAAACAAAAACAAAAAAAGAAGGAGAAGAGGAGAAAGTAAAGAAAAAAAAAACATAATAGGGAGAAAAAAATAAAAGGAAAGGAAAAAAAAAAAAGACGTTGGTGCCAGAGGTTGAACTGAAGACTTGTGACAGAGGAACCACTTGGGTAATTGCCTTATGATGATATCAAAAGCGCAAATAAAAATGATAAAGATATTGAAGTCGAAACCTTAGTTGTCAAAATTGCCACAAATGAGTCAAAAATTCGATTAACCATCGTCCATTCAAATCTCACTGTTTTAGTTATCATTAATCATTGATAAAGCCTCTGACCAATACTTCCATATGGTTCCTAACATCATCAAACTGATGAAATTGTCATAAAAGGATCGAAAACCAAATTAATCTCCACAATTCACTGTTAAACTAGCTTATTGCTGTATTTTCTATTTACAATAATACACAGCTCATTAATCAAATCTACAGGAGTTTAAGAAATACCACGGGATCTATAATCTATTTTAGATTAAAAAATGAGAACAAAAAAAAACACTTATTTTTTTTAGTTCTAATTTGCTTACAACTGAACTATCTCGAAACTTAAATTAGGTACATTAATTTCTTGTTATTTGTACATTTTTAAGGTGTTTGTTACCATATCTTCATATTTGGGAGACCTCTTTAAGAAGTTTCATTTACACTTGAATCAAAATTTCGCGAGAGAACCCATCTTATGTCAAAATCATCTAAATATAAAGACCTACTTGTTATAGACCCTACAAAAGGAACTATCACTACATCATGGAAACATCTAAGTTAAAAAGGTTTTATGATTATACGTTTGATAGTTTCTATATATTGTTTCAGTACTGACATATTTTTCAAAGCTTTCCCTGACGGGTTCAATACGTTTGCCTTAGAAGCACACAAATTAATAAAAATTTCTTTAGAGGGGCTCAGTGCCTCTGCCTTGGTAGTCTATGAATCAATAAGACTTTTTTGGAGGGCCCCGGTGCCTTTACTTGAGAAGCACACAAATCAGGAAGATTTCCTAAAGAGGTCTGGTGCCTCTACCTTGAAAGCACATGAATTAGAAAGATTTTCCTAGAAAGGCTCGGTGCCTCTATTTTGGAAGCATACGAATCAATAATACTTCCTTAAAGTGGCCAAATGCCTCTACCTTGGAAGTATACAAATTAGTAAGACTTCCCTAAAGAGGCCCAATATCTTTGCCTTGGAAGCATATGAATTAAAAAGACTTCCTTGGATAAGCCAAGTGTCTTTGCCTTTTAGAGCACATGAATTAAAAAGATTTCCCTGGAGGGGCCAAGTGCCAATGCCTTGGAAACACATCAATCAAAAATACTTCTTAAAGACTTCATTAAAAGGATCTAGAATTTTTACCAACGAAGTGCACGCATTGAAAAAACTTCTCTAGTAGTCTAATACCTTTATTGAAAAGCACACATATTAAAAAACTTTTCAGAAATATGATTCAAAATTGCATTAAAAAATAGAAGTATCGTTTATATTATTTGTTTTATTCATATTTCACATTTAATTAATAGTATGAGAAGTAACACTTTGTCAAATTTATTATCCTATTTCTAACTGAAGTTATCACATGAAGCAAAATAAAGGAAGTAACACAGATAATTAGGCATTCATTCCTCTTCTTGCTTTCATTCTAAGGGAGAATAGAGCCTTCCAAGTTGCACGAAAATGAGAATGTGAAGAGTAAAGACCCTATTGGGTGGTTACTATTGTCTATAAGGACCTTCGCAAAGATAAAACCAACAAAGAGTAAGAAAAAGAGAGAGAAAAAAAAAAGAGAAGTTATATTTAGCAAAAATGTTTTCTTTTCTAATTTCGTATGCAATGAAAAAGACTTAGTATTTTCTTTCACATAAATTTGCGAATTATCGCATACATGATCACATAATATATTATATGAATGGATGCATTCCTTTTATATGATATTGTTTAAGGTACCAAAATATAAATGAAAGAAAGATTATTGCTCCCAGATCAATTTGATGAAAATACTAGGACCACGATGAAAATGTCTTAAGCACCGGAAACCTTGAAATACACCATTTCACTTAATGACTTAAGTCGATCAAACACTGATGCATGGAAAAAGGAAGAAATTGTGCACACATCCACTCATCAGACTGGAAATATCATTGTTATTCAAAGTGAGTCTAATTATTGAAAAAAGTAACATTAGAAAAAGAATGAGAAGCATGAAAACTTAAAAGCACAGAGCACTCGCTGATAGGAGAGTGATGAGTGTATTTATAATGCTTCCACTCCTTCATTTATGGTAGGATATTTGTTAGCCCTATTATTTGAATGGCCCAAAGAGGGAGCACAAAACCTAATCTTAAATAGGACTCGACCCAAATTGTAGATTCAACATGCCAGGTAACTAGACCTACCAACTTATAGATTTCACAATCAGGTTGTATAAATTATGTAGAGGTGAGAATGGAATAAACTTTGACTCTTAATTAGATTTTAATTAGTTAATTATTGTTTTGCATTAAGAATAATTTCTTACAAATGGAGGAATCTAACTTAACTTATTCTTTTTTATTGATGACTTTGAACCATATTAGAATTTTTAATTAATTTAGGTTTAATTAAACTTATAATTTAATAATGAATTTATATACAGATTAAGTTTTACACTATAAATAAGGATACAATCTTACTCATGATTCATTCATTTAGAATTGATTTACATACATGTTTATTCACTAGAAAATTTAAGAGCATTCTGTTTATCTTTATAATACTCAACACATATAATTACCATCTTTCTCAGATAAATACTGATTTAAGTATCAGAGTATCTTTTTTATAAGATGATGATGCATCCTTATAAATTTGAAGAGTTAGTAAAAACAAAGAAGTAATTTTGTAAAATTTCAAACTTTAGGGCTTTTAATGTCAAAAAATGTTACCTTCATAATGGCAATTTTATTTTTCTTCTCAATTATCTTTTGAAATGTGTGGGTGCTTTCATATTTATTCAAGTAATTTGCTACTATTTCTTTAAAAAATAATAATAATAATTTGCTACAACTAGGTGTTTTTTTCTTTTTAAAGTCAATCCAAGATCCCAGAAAGATAAGATTGAGTTAAATAATGCTTATAGATTATCAAAATAAGATTAGTATTTGTTGGAAAATTGATGATTCAACAATTTTGGTTAGATAAGAATTGAGATAAATACTAAAGTGGAGAGTAACAAGAAGTCTAGAATGTGTGGGATACGTATAGAGAAGTCTAAGACGTATGAGACACGAAAGAAGAAGTAAAACAGGACTTGCAGGCGCGAAGGAAGTGAAGAAAACGCGGAAAGGCCACCAGGGCCGAGCGCCGCAGCGCCAGATGTGTTAGAAGTTCGTTTTTGATTCGAATTTCGAGTTTTGAAAAGTGTTGGACTTCTAAAATAAGTGGACTCTTACTCCAACAAGGAATATGATTAGCAGGCACGAAATACACCCTATATAAATACTTGTAAACCCTTTAGTTGAGATTAAACATTAAGAGAGACTTTAAGAGAGAGGAAGAACTGGATAGACACTAAGTGCTTGTGTGCGCTATGGTGAAATCGTCGTTTGGGTGATCATTGTTCGTGGTAGAGTAAGGGTTCACTAAACATTAGATCATTTTGAGGGTTCTTTAATGGGTTTTCCTTATAAAATATTTAGGGAGTCAATAAAAGAGGTTAGGATCCTTGGATCCACCGTAGATGTATGCAATTATCCGAATCACATAAGATTGTGTTGTGCTCTTTTATATTCTGCTTTGAATTCTTGTTATTTTTTACTTGATTAACAGGTTATTCCATTGTGTAAAGAGGTTAAGGTTCTAGGTGAGACTTTGAGTTCCTCACTTCAACATAACCTCGAGAAGGAGAAGGGTGTTTCCTCCTTCAACAGTATTATTTGTCAATGTCTTAGCTAAGGTAGACAATTTGGCTCGAATTCGAAAAAAATCGGAGTTTGGCTCGACTAAAAAAATTTTGAGTTTTTATTTGAATTCAGATTTTTTTTAATATAAAAATCAGGATTCGGGTTATCGAAAATTCAATCCGGATCTAGATTTTTAATTTTTTTAAAAAAAATCTTAAATTAATTCATACTATTTTATATATATGAATCTAATAATTACTTTATAAAATAAATGCACAATAGTTTAAATTTAATCTAAAAAGTTAAAAAAATTGAAGCAATAAAATTGAATAAAAAAATATATTAAATTATGAATACAAATTATACAATATAAATTTTACAATTATTTTATAAAATAAATATCTCAAAAATTTAAATTTTATCAAAATAATAAAAAAATTAAAATTTAAAAAAATCGGGTTTAACTCAAATCTAACCCAACCTAAATATAAGATTTAGCTTAGCTCAAACAAATTTAGGTTAAATGCGAGTTCTGAATTTAGAAAAATTGCCAACCCTACTCTTAGGCTCCTTGTTATTGGGCACCCTTATTACTATTACTAAAAGTCATTATTACCCTTTCTAAAACCAAATCATCATCAAAATTTATTGGGCAATTTGGACCTTTGTTCTCAATTCTCTGGATACATGGACAGTTCTTATAACCGTGAGCCTCCAACACTAGCAAAATTTACGAAAACAACTACTGATTCAGCCAACTTATTTTTATTTGATCTCTTTTAATACATTTTTCTTGTTATCTTTTGTGCATTTCTCTATAAAGACATCACTAACATAATAACAAGTCACAACATGGGGAATATGTTCCCTAAATTTTGGTAAGTTTAATTTAAGGTAAAAGATATTTTGACCCCATAAATTTTATCAAATAGATAATTTAGCCATTTTATTCTTTAAAATATTTTTTTTACATTCCTTTATGGTGATTAACGTTTGACTTCACGAATATGCAAATAATGTCTTCTATTCAACTATCATTTAAATAAAGACTATGACATAAGCACACTTACTATTTTCGTTTGTTGTGAATTGTAACGAAAAACAAAATAAATAAATAAATAGAAAAAAATGAACTCACATTATCTTTTTGCCCATGTACATCACCAATCAATCTTCCCATCTCTACTCTCCCGTTCAAGAATCACTCAAAAACCAACATTTAAACTTGCTTCTGCTTGTTCTACTCTGTCTACAAAAGCCCCTTCAGCATCTCGTCGAGATTTTGATCATTTGTACAAGCTCAATCACAAAAACTAGCTATCAACAACCGAGGTCTTGAAAATTTTCTCTAATTTTAATGACCCCATCTCAATAATTTCAGTCCTGAACCAATACTCCATGAGAAAAGACTACAAACCCTATGAAATTTTTTACTCTATTGTTATCAACTAGCTTGCTCAGGCCAAATGCTTTGATGCCATTGAAGATATAGGGGAAAACTATAGTTTATGGGGAAAGATGAGGAAAGTGAAGGGAAGGGGAAGAAGTTGTTGCTTCTAATTCTAAGTGAGGGGGCGATTCATAGTGGGAGTATTTGTTGTTGGTGAATATGGTGCGTGAAAATTGAAGAGAGTGAAAGAGGGAACATGAAGCGGTTTCCATGGCAAGAACAAATCTTAATCTTCAATCTTCATATACCTACCTCTCACTTCTTAGCAATCCTTTCCTTTTTGCTTTTATGGTGCGTTTGGATTTGGCAATTTCTAGTTGCCTTAATATTCTTATTAAAGGGTTGTGTGAAAACGGTAAATTGAAGGCTGAATTCCAGGTGCTTGATGAATTTTCTAAACAAACTTATCATGAGGAGACTGTTCGATGTGTAATTTTGAAAATAAAACTTAAACCCGTGTTTGTATCACTAAAATTGTCGATAGCTTGTTTAGCTATAATTATGAGTGAAAAATTTTGTTACTTGGACAACATGCGTTGAAAGATTCTAAGAAACAGCTTTAATGATTTTAACAAAAATTATATGTAAAATTTCAAGTGTAGGTTAATCTCGATGTTAGTTATAGATACTTAAAATTCATTTTCTTATGACAAATAATGCTTTGAACCCTTGGATACAATTTTGTTAGAAGTTGTAGATCATTCAAGAGTTCAATTAACACGGGGAAGATTCTGTCGAAAGAAAATGTTTGGAAGTGGATTGGGACTCTTGTTCAAAGACCTTTTTTCTAGTCAATATAAAAAAGCTCACAAATTACATTCAAATAAATTTTAATTTTATTAAATATTATAATTTTAAATTTAATTTTAATTACATTAAGTGTTATACTTTTAAATTTAATTTTAATTCTAATTACTTTAAGTGTTATAATTTTAAATTTAAATTTAACTTTAATTTTAATTATATTAAATATTATAATTTTAATTACGTTAATATTATAATTTAAATTATTATTTTAATTTTAATTACATTAAATATTATAATCTTAAATTCAATTTAAATTTTAATTATATTAAATGTTATAATTCTAAATTCATATTCAAATTCAATTATGTTAAATGTGATTTAATTTTAATTTTAATTACGTTAAATGTTATAATTTTAAATTTATGTTTAATTTCAATTACGTTAAATATTATAATTTTAAATTTTATTTTATTTTTAATTACGTTAATTGTTGTAATTTTGAATTTAATTTTAATTTTATTGATGTTAAATATTATAATTGTAATTTTAATTACGTTAAATATTATCATTCTAATTCTAATTTCAATTTAAACTTTAATTACGTTAAATGTTATAATTCAAATTATATTAAATAGAATAATGTAAAGTTAAATTTTAATTATATTAAATATTTTTAATTTTAATTTTAATTACGTTAAATATTATAATTATAAACAAATTTAATTTTAATTATATCAAATATATATTAAACAATGTGAATCAAAAATAAAAAAATATTGTCAAATTTAAATAATTAAAAAAAAGTTAATATAAAAAAATTAAAACTGTAAATACTATAACAACGGACAAAAAGAAAAAAACTCATAATTCCATCATAATAATATTGTTTTTACTTGCACATGAGCTTGGCAAGATGACAAGCACCCATTGTGATTCACGAGTTAGCTTAATAGGTACGCATGCCCCACAGCACGGCCCACAGTGACACTATTTTCGTGCGCCGGACTGTTCGCCACCTCTAAGATTACCCTGGTTCTTCTATATGAAGACATTCATACGCGGAGTCAGACAAATCCACTCTTCGAGTCTAAATTGTGAAACCCTATTTGGATTCTGATCACAAAAGCCATTCTGACTGAATCAACCTAGAACAAGATCAAGCAGATGAATGTTAAAATGAAAATAACATCATCGGCACTGATGATGTTCGTCATTTTGATAATATCTGCAACTTTTGACGTTAATGGTTATGGTTCCTCTGTTGCTCTTCGTGCCTCGGGAAATATTTATCCTGATGGGTATACAGAATGTGATCTTGTTTTAGAATAATGTGTTTCATTTTGCTTGTGTTGTTCTTTTCGATCAGCTCTTTGTTGGAAATTTTGAATTTGCTACTCATTTTTCCATTTCTTTTATATCAAACCGATTCATCCCTCTTGTTTTTGAATACATTTTTTTCAATCATCCATTTCAATTTGCAGTTATTTTTTTGTGGACCTCGACATAGGCAAGCCATCAAAGCTTTTTGACTTAGATTTTGACACAGGCAGTGATCTATCTTGGGTATGCGATGCTCCTTGTATCCGCAGCACCAAGGCAAATTTATTATTACACAACCAAACTAAAACTCTTATTTTCCCTTATGTTAATTGGCAGCAGCAACTATAGTTTTTGTTGATTAATTTTTTGGTTTGCAACCTCCTGAAAAGCAATACAGGCCCCATAACAACCTTGTGCCTTGGTCAGACCCGCTATGCGCTGCCCTTCGCCGCCCGGAGCGCCACCAGTATCCACACCCAAATGCTCGATGTGATTATGTGATCGAGTATGCTGATCGTGGCACATCTCGTGGTTTTCTGGTGTCTGATTTGTTTACTATAAAATTTCACAACGGCTCAATCTTTGATGTCCACTTGACCTTCGGGTATGTCAATACAATAAAAGAAAGGACCTAATTATTTTGGCAGTGCTTTTGATCAGAGAAGTTACTTTGGCAATTTTGTATAAGATACAGTCAGTTGATCAAATTCTGAAATGGATTGAAATTGAAGCAAATTCATGAATTCTTAATAAGCCCTTAATTAAGCAGCTTCACAAAATATGATATCATAGTCTCTGTTCGGACCGTTCAAACGAACTTTCTAATCAAAATCCTATGGTATTCTTATTATTACTATTTTTTTTTTCTTTGTTTTGTTTTGTTTTTGTTTCTCTGATGCTCTTGTTTTGCAGTTGTGGATATAATCAACAAAATGTGGTCCACATCCTCCTCCAGGCTGAAGTTCTTGAGTATTAAAGATATAAAAAATTAATATATTAATTTTTTATTATATATATTTTATAATTAATAAATTGTATATGATTTTTTTTATGTATATATATTTTTTTATTTAGGTTAACTTAAAGTTTATATAAAAGTTATTTCTGTAGCATCGTAATACACAGAATTACAATAACAATGTAGTCTTTAAAAGATTTTCAGTTTCTCTTTATTATTTCTGTTGTCTTTTTCTTTTATTTTTTATATTTTCTCACATGGTATCAGAGTTTAAGGTTCTATTATTTTACTGTCTTGTTGTTCAGCAGAATTTGTCGAATTTTTTTCGAAAACTCTTAGGAAGCTCACCAAAATTTCACCGGAAGTTCGCCGAATTTCACCGTAATCAACACCGCTCTGCCCAAAAAGTTCAGACGCTGTCAGCCGATTGAATCCCATCGGAATCAAGCTTCTCCGCACTGCACGCTCCTTTACGCGCCGGCCAAACTTTTCGCCGTAATTACTGTTCACCTTAGATTTCGACTGATTTTTAGCGCGTTAGTCTGCACCGCCCAGACGGCTGCACTCAGAATCAATCGAAGATTCTAAAGGCACCAGAATCTTGTTAATCCGAAGTCACACGCATCCTAACGCAGCTCTGAACAGAGCTGCCGTCCACCTTAGATCTCCGCCGTTTTTCGGCGAGTGGTTTCTCACCACTGGCTTCATTCAACTCCCCTCCGCTGGATCTATCAGTCCCAAGTCTCCTTTTGAAATTTCGGTGATCCAATTTGTAATAGGGGTCTTTTTGTAAATTTTTTTAAGTTATATGCACCAGAATCTTGTTAATCCGAAGTCACACGTGTCCTCACCCGGCTCTGAACAGAGCTGCCGTCCGCCACCGTCCACCTTAGTTCTCCGCCGTTTTTCGACAAGTGATTTCTCACCACTGGCTTCATTCAACTCCCCTCCGCTGGATCTATCAGTCCCAAGTCTCCTTTTGAAATTTCGGTGATCCAATTTTCAATAGAGGTCTTTTTGTAAATTTTTTAAAGTTATATGGACAATTTGTAGTTTACCTAAGTTTTGGGTCATTTTGTAATTTTTTATTTTTATGATTTTTTTTTGGTTTTTTTTTGCAATTTTCAAATAAATTGATGGAATAATCTCTCAATACACTTGCACTCACAACAGTTGATATTTTTTCTATCAATGCGTTTGCACTCGTAGTGGTTGACAACGCACTTGTACTAGTAACGGTTGATTTTCTATTTCTTTATCAACGCGTTTGCACTCGCAATGGTTGACAATGCACTTGCACTAGTAACGGTTGGTTTCAAATTTCATTCAATGTGTCTGCATTCACAAGTGATTGATTTTCTCAATACCCACCATTACAATAAAAAAAAACATATTCTTTTTCAAACTCAACCCTCTACTTGAGTTTGGGGGGAATATTAAAGATACAAAAAATTAATATATTAATCTCCTATCATATATATTTTATAATTAATAAGTTATATGTAATTTTTTTATGTATTTATATTTCTTTATTTATTTTAACCTAAATTTTATATAAAAACTATTTCTGTAGCATCGTAATACACAGAATTATAATAACAATATAACCCTTAAAATTTTTTTAACTTTTCTTCATTATTTTTGTTATCTTATATTTTTATTTTTTTTTCTTTTGGACTTGGCAAAGGCAGAGTAAGCATAGTATCACAATTGCATGCCTATGGCCTAATAAAAAATGTGATAGGCCATTGTCTAAGTGAAGAGGAGGAGGGTTTTTGTTCCTGGGAGATGATAATGTCCCTCGTCAAAGACTTGCCTGGACAAAGATGCAAAATCCTCCTGATCAGTAAGCATATTCTTCCTCCATTTACAGCTTCATTTCCTCACATACTTTGATCAATCTGGGCACTAACATGCATTTTCCTGGTCAATTATTTCAGTAAACACTATGTGCTGGGACCAGCTGAGCTTTTACTCGATGGAAAATATTCTATTGCCAAAGGCCTTCGACTCATTTTTGACAGTGGAGCTACATACGCTTATTTCACTAGCAGAATTTACCAAGCCATAGTCCACTTGGTAAGAAAATAAATCAAGGGAATAATTTCCTCTATATACAAATTGATGTGAAATGCTCACTTATTCATGTCTCAGATGAAGAGAGCTTTGAGTGGGACGCCGCTAAAACCTACACCAGATGATAAAGCGCTTCCAAATTGCTGGGCAGGCCCTTTCAAATCCATTAATGAAGTCAAAAGATTCTTCAAACCTTTGTCACTGAGCTTTACTAATCCCAGACCTGTTAAGATATATACCACCCCGAAGCCTATCTTATTATCAGTGTGAGTACCTCTATTACGAGCAATGTTTTCTTTTTTGGAACATAAGTCTTAATTAAAGCACTAAAAAGCACTTATCTGATAAGCACTTCCCTTTCCAGCATCTTAAAAAAGTGTGCTTGGGGATTCTGGATGCTGCTAAAGAAGGACTTGAAGAAACTAACTTAATTGGAGGTGAGAGATTTATATGATTAACATAGCAAAAATCTTATCAATACAATAGCAATTACTCATTTTTCATTTCCTTTTCCTCTTTGACAATGTAAGTAATGCCTTTTTTGTTTTCGTTTTCATTGGTGTTCAGAAATTTTTATGCAAGACAAAATGGTGGTTTATGACAATGAGAAGCAGCGGATTGGTTGGCTTCCTACAGATTGCAGCAGGCCTCCCTACTCCTTGAATGAACTGTACTCTGCCAGGGCAAAAATGGCTGGCCGCATCGCAGCTATTATATTTTAGCAGATGGATATCATTGCTTAGTTGATGATTCACGAACTCCATTTTCCCGTTTTAAACCAGAAGTAGAAAGCAACCTAAATATAAATGGGGACTTCATAAATATGATACATTTATAGTACAAGTTATTTACGATTGGACCTATACTCTTGGACATTCTTTCATTTTTAATTCAAGATGCAATTACACCATTCATTCTACTCGTTCGCCCAGCGAACTCGATTATCTCTTTTTAAATTATGAAAGATATTGAAGTTCTATAAAACTCATTCTTAATCGATAATTCTCACAACGAAGAGATCCTCGGGATTCCGAAAGCTGTGGTTAAGAGACATCGTTCAACAACCAAATTTAGTCTATTTGTCAAGATCATGACGAGAAAAAATTATCAATGAGCTGCTTTCTAAAATATAATGCGAAATCTGTGGCGGCCTACTAGAGAATTGAGATTTCGATAATTAGGCGGTGACATCTTTTTATGTAAGTTCTCTCTAGAAGACGGCTGAAAAAAGGTATTAAGGACTTAACTTTAGAATTTCAACAATTTTTTAATTGTCATGGAACCAACCTCAAATGAAGATTCTACTGTTTATCCCACATTTCAGTTTGACTCGTTTTGGATTTAAGTGCACAATGTTCCAATAATTCACATGAATGTAGAGACAGCCAAATTAATTGAAAATAGAATTGAAATTTTTTTAAATGCGGATGTTGACGATTTAGGATCATACATATGAAGATTTATGCGCATTCAAGTTATACTGCATCTAGACCGACCGATACGGAGAGACACATTTTCTAAACTCGATGCAACTGAAAACCTAATATGGTTAAACTTCAAATATGAAAAGCTTATCGAATTCTACATTCTCTGTGACTTTTTAGATTATGACTACAGAGAGTGTTTACAAACATACCCAACTGTCCTTAAAAACCCAGGCAACCATTGCTACTTAAAGAACATCCAAGACATAGGAAATTATAAGGGTTATAAAGCATCCACATTAAAGAACACATAAAATAATAACCATGGAAAACCTAAATGAGGTCCCTGCAAAGAAGAGGAAGACCAGACTAATGGACTAGAGGCTCCATGAACCAACTTGCTACTAGTGACAGCAGTGCTTATGGGGTGGCTATCGACGGTGGCACCCCTCCGATAATGCATAACCAAAGATGGATGTTAGGGTGACAAAGAGGGACTTTGGCAACTATAGCGTGTCAATAAACGTGCGCCCCACTACAAAGGTGAACATGATAGTGAGTGGTTGCATGCAGCCTTACGGGAATGGTCCCTTGAATGCACAAGTGAAAAGCATGGGGATGGATGAGGGAGCACGTGAATGGGACACCACCTCTGCTGAAAACTCGGCTGTAACATCTGCTACGTACTCGGGAACTCCTAAAACCACCACCACGGGAGCATGTGACAGCACTACTAGTAAGATGGGTGCAGAGGCAAATGAAAAATTGATTTGGTTTCGTGTTGACATGTGCTAGGCACTGGTCCAGAGTTTAAAGCCGGAGTACATGCTTATAGTCTTTTAAAAAGGAATACAGTTAGAAAAATGTAGCACCAGCCATGTGAAGATCATCGAACACATGTGTAACTTGCTAGGCGGAGCTCGATGAAAGGATTATCAAACCTGGTCGCACTATGCGCTAGAGGGAATCCAATACCATGTGTCCCTAAGCTGTTGGTTGGTGATCTAAAATCAAGACATCTTTCTCTCTAACATTCAGACTATCTTAATAATAATGAACGTACACTGAGCATGCCCTCCATGTTGTCATTCCAATTGGAAATACAAAAGGCCATCCAGTCACCCGACAACTCCATTACCAAGGAAAGCGCCCCCCATGCAATACCAGCCCCTCTTAAGCCTGTGACGAACAACTAGTTGCACACTGCCTCAAAAGTTAAGTTAGTGGCTGACTTAATTGAAAATACCTCAGAGACTTCAAGAGAACGTGAGAATCTTTGTGGACTTCAATATAATGGTGAACTCGTGACTAAACAAGGCTCTGTCATACAGCCTTGCTGGATGAATGACCTGCAAATTGATTTTGGGAGTTCCTCTGGCCAACCTATTCTCCATGGAATAGGCAATAATATTATGGGATCTCTACGAAGATCCTCCAGGCAAAAACAGCGCAGACAGATACATACCTCTGGGAGCAAGAATGCTCAGAAATAACAAACCTAGTAGCAATAAGCCACACATTGCTTTCATTGAAGAACTGAAGCTCAAATGAAAAGAACAAAATTATAACACGGAATACTCTACTCCTCCTAAGAGGTTCCTACTTGGTGCAACACGGGTTACGCACCAACCAATGGCTTACAACCATCATCCCTTGGAATATAATGACAATACCGTGCAGTATACACTGGGTCTGTTATCTCTTGAGGTGGAACCAAATAACCCTGATATCTCCTTAAAGTTCCCAACGGCTGTGCTTACTGTAAACAGGACTGTTGATCCCAATAAAACACTTAAAGTTGAAATGTGCTAGGTCTGGATAATCCCACTGACCAAAGGTGATCTTTCTTATGGAAACACAAACATATAAACAAAGATTGAAGGATATTCGAGTAAAACTTGGATTTGTTAGAAAACTTGTTGTGAAGAGAGTTAGATGCAGTAGTGGCTTAGCATTTTTATGGACGAATAAGGTGGACATCTCCCTTCTATCTTACTCTCAATTTCATATTGATATTACTATTGCAAGATTAGGGAAAAATTGGCGGTTTATAGGCTTTTATGGCCACTCTAAATCATCTTAACGTGTCTATTCCTGACGCTTCTATGACGCTTATGTTCTTTGTCTTCTCTCCCTTAGGTGTATAGAGGAGACTTCAATGAGATCCTTTAAAATTCTAAAAAAAATATGGTAGTTTGTCCCGTCCTTCCTATCTTATGCAGAACTTCAGAAACGCTATTGATAACTGTGGACTATTAGGGATCCAGTTCAATGGCCCTCATTTTACTTGATGCAATGGACATGATCCTAGTTTTTTTCATCCAGGAAAGACTTGATCGAATGTTCTGCTCCTTCTCTTGGTATAGCCTCTTCTTTGATGCCTTCGTGCAACATTTTGACTTTTGGGGCTCTGATCACCGGCCATTCCTGTTATCTTTTGATGATATTGGTATGCCAATTAGAAGAGGTTCCTTTCATCGCCCCCGCAGCAAATTCCACTTTAAGGAAGCCTGAGCTGACGAAGAGGATTGCATGAAGATTATCTCAAAATAGTAGTTCTAAAATTTGAGTTCCCTTGATTTAGTGTACGAGAATCTCCTGCATATTGGGTTCCAACTTAGAAATTAGAACTTAGTACACTTCTATAGATTGAAAGTTGATATAAAAGATAAAAAGAAAATTTTGGGGGCGTTAAACCAACAAGTGGATACTTAGACTTGGCATGATATGACTAAGATTCAGAAATCCTTAAATACACTAACGTATAAAAAAGAGACCTATTAGAGACATCGTTCGAGGGTACAATGGCTGCAAGCAAGCAATAAAAACTTGCACTTCTTTCATTTTAAAGCATCTGGTCAGAGAAAGAAGAACTTTATCTTTAATATTACCAGCAAAGATGGAGTCTGGTGTATAAACATAGAATAGACCGCGAAGACATTTTTGGAGTACTTTTATGATATCTTCACCTTTTCTAATCCCTCTGAGACTGAAATTAACTCTGTTATCTCTTCTGTGGAGCCAAGATTATCTATGTAGCATCTTCAATGGCCGGACTTCCTATTTCATGTTAATGAGATCCATAAGGCAATATTTCAAATGCACCCTACCAAAGCTCCTAGCAAAGACGGTATGCCAGCCTTATTTTACCAAAACTTCTGGGATATTGTTGGACCTGATATCTATCGCGTGTGCTTAGGATTCCTTAACAATGGGGATATCTCAAAAAAGTCAACAACATCCTTATTATCTTATCCTTAAAGTCAGCGAACTCAAATCTTGTACGGATTTTCGTTTGATAATCCTTTGTAATATTTTGTACAAAATTATCGCTAAGGCTTTGGCCAACAAATTGCACTATGTTATGGAGGAGGTGGTTTCTGGTTCTTAAAGTGCTTTTATCCTAGGACGCCTAATCAATGATAACGCTATAATCGGGTTTGAGTGCCTCCATGCCCTTAAACGTAATAAATTTTCGGCTGGAAATTACTTGGCCTTGAAGCTGAAAATGTTAAAGGCTTATGATCGGGTGAAATAGCCTTTCTTTATGGGTATGATGGGGAGACTAGATTTCTCTGACAATTGGTGACAGATGATTTATAGGTGTATCTCTTCAGTATCATACTCCGTTGTTATTAATGGCGTCCCACACAGCCCTATTTCTCATTCGAGAAGTCTTTGCTAGGGTGATCACTTATCCCAAATTTATTTCTTATCTGTGCAGAGGGTCTATCCTCTCTGCTTAAGTTTGCTGAACAACATGAGGACCAGTAGGGGCTAAGATTTGGGAACCAGGGGACTATAATCTCCCATTTATTTTTTGCCAATGACAGCCTCTTACTTATTAGGGCCTCTTTGACCAATTGCATCTCGGTCAAAGAAATTTTGGGTTTTTATGAGCTTGCATCTTAACAGTTGATCAATAACCAGAAGTCAGCTGTTTGCTTTGGTAAATCTATATCAAGGGAGGTCGTCGCATAGCTTACCCATTGTCTTAGAATGGTCCAAGTTCCCCACTATAACATATACTTATGACTCTTTTGTGTCACTAGTAAAAACAAACAGAATCTTTTTGCTGCTGTAAAAGACAAAGTGTGGAATAAACTGAAAGGCTGGAAGAGGCATTCTTTCTCAGCTGTGGGTCGAGAGATTCTTTTTAAAACAGTTATCTAAGTCATACCGACCTATATTATAAACTTGTTTAGGCTTTCAAAGAGCCTTATTAAGGAGATTTATAGGCTCTGTGCCAGATTCTTCTGGAAAGATAATGAGAGATTCAGAAAGATCCATTAGTGTTCTTGGGATATGTTGTGCTGCCACAAAAAGGATGATGGTCTAGATTTAGAGATCTGGCTTTTTTTAACCAAGCCATTCTCGCTAAGCAAGGATGAAGAGTGATCACTTTCCCAAACTCTCTGATGGCGAGAACTCTCCGAAGCATTTACTTCTCTAACTCATCTTTCTTGCATGTATATTCTAAACAATCAAATTTGCAAGTTTGAAAAAGTATTCTTTGGGGTAGATACCTACTTAAGGGAATTTGCTAGCATATTGGGGATAGAGCAGCTGTATCAATCTATTATAACCAATGGCTCCCTAAAACCTTTTCTTTCAAACCCTTATTCCTCAACAAATTATTAGATCATTAATTAATGGTTGATTTACTCCTTCCATTAGGTTTATAGAATTCTGAATTGGTTCGTAACCCTTTTTTTAAAGAAGAATGTGACTTAATCTTCAGTATCCTTCACTCGCAATCTTAGGAACAGTAAATTGACTCAATTATGTGGCATTTCGATAGATATGGGCAATTTACTATTAATAGTGGGTACTGGTTACCTTATGCTTCTAACCAAACTTTATCTAGGAATGGTAATGCCGAGTCCCAAACCTGGTGGTGGCACATGTGGAGTTTGAAGATTCTACCCAAAATTAAGCACTTTGTTTGGAGACTTACACATGGTTGGATTCCTACATTTGCTAACCTAAAGAAGCCCCGTGTCTTTATTGATGACTCTTGTAATCGTTGTGTTAAAGGTGCTAAAAATTCCATCCATGCAGTATGATTGTGTGATGCACTAAAAAAAGGTATGCCGGGTCTGATCCTTTTTGCATGACATAAGTATTAACCACAATACACTTATTCTGGATCTCCCAATAGATTGCAAAGCGAGATTATCAACAATAGACTTTAAGGTGTTGCTAATTATGCTTTGGAGACTATGGTTTATCAGAAACAAATTAGTTACGAAAAAGAAAGAGATGCTAGTTGATGATGTGCTTAAATAGGCTAAATGTTATTGCCATAAGTTCATGTCTTCCTGTGCAAACAAAGCTGAACCCATTAATATATCAAGCAGTAGATGGCTAGCCCCAAAGCTTGGCTTAATAAAACTCAATATTGACACCAATCTTTCCCCAAAGCATTTCAAGGCTTGGTTAGGTGCGATTCTGCATGACCACTATGGAGCTGTTTTAGCCTCTTCATTTATCCCATTAGATGCAAAACCCTCAGTGGACATTCTTGAAGCATTGGCAATTCTCTGAGGTCTTTACCTGGCCAGGATGTTGAGTTTATCGGCTATTGAGGTTGAATCCGATGCAACTGGTATTATTTACGACATCAAGAACCATACCCACTTATTCTTATAACTTAGTTCGGTGCTTTATGATATTGGAACAATTTCGTCATCCTTTAAGTTTTGCTCTTTTATCAACAATGGATTTTAAGGTATTGTTAATTATGTTTTGGAGACTATGGTTTATCAGAAACAAATTAATTACGAAAAAGAAAAAGATGCTGGTTGATGATGTGCTTAAATAGGCTAAATGTTATTGGCATAAGTTTATATTTTTCTGTGCAAACAAAGCTAAACCCACTAATATATCAAGCAGTAGATGGCTAGCCCCAAAACTTGGCTTAATAAAACTCAATATTGACGTCAATCTTTCCCCAAAGCATTTTAAGGCTTAGTTAAGTGCGATTCTACGTGACCACTATGGAGCTGTTTTGGCCTCTTCGTCTATCCCATTAGATGCAAAACCCTCAATGAATATTCCTGAAGCATTGACAATTCTTTGAGGTCTTCACCTGGTTAGGATGTTGGGTTTATCAGCTATTGAGGTTGAATTCGATGCAATTGGTATTATTCGTGACATCGAAGAACCATATCTACTCATTCTCAAAACTTAGTTCGGTGCTTTATGATATTGGAACAATTTCTTCATCCTTTAATTTTTGCTCTTTTAGTTATTCTCATCAGTCCACTAATCAAGCGACCTATGAATTGGCACATATTGCACTAAACATAGTTTTTGACACTATTTGATTTGGAAAAGTCCCACATCAATATGAACGCTTTGTACTTGAGGATTGTATTTCCTCTTGAGTTAATTTATACACTTTTTGAGTTCAAAAAAAATTCAAGATACAATTATTGCATTGTTTATATTTTATGTCATAATTTGGCACAAATAATATTAAATTGAGTAATGTTACACTTTTTAAATTATATTTTAAAATTTAAACGAAATTTTAAGTAATTATTAAATGATAAAATAATATAATAAATAATATTAAAAATTACAAAAAATAACCATCCGTAGTTACTGTAAAATTTAAATTTAAAATATGTAAGATTATTGTATTAAATGGCTTGCATATTTATTATTTAAGAAATTGCTTTAAATTTGTATATTTAAAACACATGTCAGGTTTGCTTTGCTTTGCTTCTTCTTCATGGAAGTCAAATATGCATCAAAAACTAATTTTCTTTTACCATTTATTAAAACTTCAACAAGAAAAAAGGTGTTGGTTAGAGAAAAAAATCGTTTAAATTTTTTTAATTTGATCTAATTATTTTAAATACTATTTTAATTTTAAGAATATTTAAAAAATCTCATCCGTTAATATTAATCCTTTTTTTGATAAATGTTTTTTTAAACAGCCTAAAATTATAATCGATGTGCATACATTTAATGAGATATTTAATTAATTTAAAATTTAAAATTTATCCTTATTTAATTGTAAAAATGGAAAATACCCCACCCATCTTCTTCAATCAATTTATGGTCTATTCATGTTCAAAGTCTATTAGTTAGTATTTCTTTTGGGTTCTTTTTTGTTTTTAGATCTTGGATTTTGAGTGGTGGGTCGGTCAGATGAGTAGGAGGACCACATGCCCTGCTCAAGAAGAGAAGGGCAAGGGGGCACGAGTTTGAATATCTAATTTCTCATGATTACAAAAGGTGAAGATGCTTCCCTTTCTATATTGACTTTGGGCTATATCTCTTTATGGACAGAGATGTGGGTATTCATCACGAGACATGTTTTCAATCTCATCTTTTTTGTACATATATATATATATATTTTGCTTCCCTTCGCTTTGTTTTTGCTTTTGCTAGGTACATCTTCCATGTCTTTGTGCTTTTAGTTTCAAGAAGAAGGGGAAAAAGTGGAATCTAGGTTGTTGTAAAGTATATAATAATGGTTTGTGGTGACTGACCTCTGATAGATTTTGTTCTCGTACTAGTCCATTTTCTTTTTTTTATTTTTTAAAAAAGAAAAAATAAATTTTTTTTATAAATAATCTTCATAATTTATTATTATTATTTTAATTAAATTTAAAATAATTATTTTTTATTAACCAAAATTTTTAATTATAAACAATTTTATTTTAAAATTATAATTGAACTATTCTCAACTCTTTTCATTGAAGAATTTAAAGTTTTACAAATTTAATTAAATAAAAATTTTAAAATTATCATTACATAGATCAGATTTTACACAATATATTTATTATTTCAAATCAAAAAAATGGGCGATTCTTCGTAATTTTTTAAATTTTTTTGAGAATTTTGAATATTTTTATAAATTAGTTAAATTTTTATTAGAATTTGCATTTAAAACTAAAAATAGGTGAAATTAATAAATTATATGTGAAAAATTGGTTATAATGGTATAAGAAACGTTAAGATAGCCCCGAAATTAAAGATAAAACGACAACTACCGACACAAGTTATTTTTTCATGAGGTGCATACCTCCAATTTACAAGATGAGATTTAGTTTTACATAGGGAAAAAATGCATTTAATTTAGCTGGTAAGAGTTTATACTAATCACCGGACTAGAAATGCGAGATTACTCTCCTGCCTAACAGCTAAATAGGAAATTGAGTACTCGATTATGGGATACATTTTTTTCAAGGGTAAAATAATTATCGTACATATTTTTTGATAATTGGTATGGACGTCTGAAGCTCATGGAGATGGATGATGAAGATACAGTAAAGTTGAGTTTGTTCTATTTTGTGCATCGTGTTTTGATCCCACGCGACGAACGTAATGGGATTCAAAATTTTGTACTATTTTATTGGACGACCTTAATGAGTTTAATACGTATCCATGTGACAATATTGCATGGACCATACTTTATAACTTACTTAAGAAGGCCACATTCCAAAAACTTGAGAAAATAAATACGAAAGGGCTTGCACAGAGTAAGTTAAGAGTTACAACATGTATGAATTTTCGCGCGCATTTCTGGTACGTCATAACTTTCTTGTACTTAATATTTTGATCGTAATTATTTATTTATTTTTGTATACGCCAAACTTATATTTTAAAAATAATTATATTAGGTATAGATTTTCGAGACAATTCTAGTGTATGGTGTGATTTTTGATTTTCACTATAGTGATCGCTTCCCTCGTATTTTGAATTGGACGACTCAAGGGACTCTACAGTTCGATGACGTTAAGAATATAATATTAGGGAAGGATTTGGTATGTGTTGAGATTAATGAAAAATATATGTATATAACTTTTATTTTGTATTAAGCATCACTTAATTTTATATTTGTAGGTTCTTTTGGTACATAGTAAATTAGTACCAAAAGATCATAAGAAGAAAGAGGCAGTCGTGCAAATGATTAGACATCTAAGCATTCGAAGCGGAAGTTATGCTAGGGACTTACCAAATATGTATGATTATGAAAGGAGCAAAAGCAAGTGTCTGAGGGCCTATGTCCATTTTATCGACTCTAAAGATGATGATATGGATGTGGGAGGGATGGATATAAATGAATAAACCCACAAATGTCAGCACTAGTGTTAGGAGCAACGGCATATTACTTATTTACGCAATTAACTAAAGAGAAATTTTGATATATTTATAAATAAGTCATTAATTATGGTTATGTTTCTTGTAGTCTGAACACAGTGCATCTGCAGACCATGATGTTATACATTGAATTGAACAATTGCGGGAAGAGATAATTAAGAGAGTTGAGCGTATTGAAACTGCACTTCTGCAGAGAATGGACAAGGATAGAGATGAAATTTTTACAAGGGTTGATAAGCTCTGAACCGATCTTACACAGCAAATGTGGCTGATGATGATGTACTTTAGACAGTCATGCTCATTCTAACCCAACGAAAGCCATAATATGGTGAGCAAAATAAATTTAAAATCGCATTACCTTAATTGCGGTTTGATTTATTTTAATACATATATATATATCTTAGCTTGGAGAGAACATACCGACAGGCTGTCAATATAGTTTTCAAGCCCCAACTACTGGTCATGACATACAGCCCCAGCCATTGATTGACAGTCCAACAAGTGTTGAGATCTTACCTGCCGTACATAAGGGTGAGAGTCAATATGGGAGACCGTATAAGTCTGCATGGTATTTGCACACCTCATATACAAATCTCTTTCCACAAGAGATACATGAGAAGAAAAAAATTGAAATTGAAGTACAACCTCAAGCATACATAAATCCATTGCAGCAGATAGACTCGACCACCTTAGTTGAGTTTCAGGCCTGATTGGACAAGGATGAGGGTATAGTCATCTTACCTGACCTTAATGCTAACCCAGCATGGTTTTGAGAATTGCTAAGAGCTGGCTATTGTAAGTAAAATTTATTTATTTGAATTTACACATTTACATATTTTATACATTTAATGGCAAATGTATAATTAGTCAATGCACGCATTATCAACAACAATTGAGGAAAAAAATAAAACAAATTAGTCAATTAAATATAATGGTAACAAAGTACAATTAACTAGTCAAATAGACTTATAGCAATAAAATACAAATAGAAATATAACTCATAAAGAACATATCAACTGTTATGTAATGCAATTAGGTTTTGACAAGTTTGTCGATTATGTCCATGCTGCTTACAACGATTGCATACATTCTTCGTAGGTGGCTTACCTTGTGATAGAATTTGATTCTTCTGACGTCTTCCTAATTATTGGAGTACTAAAAGAAGTTAGATGTCAGTTGTAGTAACCAGTATCCACGACTGGTAAGAATAAGTATTTATAAATGTATAAATATACGTATTTTATTTGTATGTTGGTGATACTTGATTTATATATTGTTATTAGTAGTGTTTGTATAGGTTAAGGTGATATTATTAGCATTGGGTTTAATTGCAAGACTTTAGATTTATTTTAGTGACCAAATTATAATACTTTGAAAGTTTTGGGGGTAAATTCGTAAATACTAAAAATTAGCCACTTAGTATAAAAATACACTTTTAAAATCCTAATTCTCTCATTTTGATCGAGCTACCTCTTTTAGAGAGAGAGAGGAGAGAAAAAGAGGGGAGAGAAAGAGAAGAAGGAGAAGAAAAAGAAGAAGGAGAAGAAAAAGAAGAAGAAATTGGAATTTTGAATTTTAAGAGGTATATCACAACTATTTCTCAATTTATTGGTGTTAATTATGTTAATTTCTTTAAGTTTTGATTTCTGGAAATATGTATAATTGAGTATTTGATGTGTATTTCGTATGATATTTTGAGAATTGATGATGATCTATAAGATAGCTTGATAAATCATGATGGATTGTAGAGTTTCTGATTGATAGTCTCTTGATCCAAAAATTTTATAAATTGTTGTGATTCGATTCTGGTCTTGAATTTTGATTATATGCAATTAGACATGTTTAGGGTCATCTAAGACTTTGAATCGATTCAAAATTCCAGAAATTGAATTTGTTGTGAATTTACCAAAATGACCCTAAAATTCTGGAAATTTCCTATGTAAACAGTATGATACAGTGAAAAATAATTTTTGTCCCACTGAATGATCTTCAAAAATTCCGAATTTGTGAAATATGATAATTTTATATGTATAATATGATATACTCGGAATTGAGAATTTAGATCAATGTGGTTGAAGTGTTATGATTTTTTAAAGTGTATCAGCTCATTGCAGTATTTGATTAACAGATTTTTAAAGCTATAGAATAAAATAGTTTTAAAATACTTTTGGCAGTGATTTGGAAGTAAAATATTTATCATGGACTGAGATATGTGTTAAGAGTAATTATATGGTATTTTTATAATTTTTGAGTTAGTATATGATTTTATAAAATTGGGAGATTGAATACTGTTCAGTAAGTATCTTGATCCTGTCAGGTTAGTAGTTTGGATTCGATGGTATGTATGGAATGGATTGTGTAGAACCTTTGATATAATATTCATATATAAGAAGGATATATGAGTCAAGAATGGTATATTCTGATTTTGGAGTAATTGGACATCATTTGATGTATTAGAAAATTTTGTTAAGTGTAAGTGGTCAGAATGACAGGTTTTGAGAAACCAAGTATTTAGACTAATTTGATATGATAAATGCATTGTGTATAATTTTGTAAGCTATTTAAAGTATTTTGTGTGAATTGTGAGGCTTATGAAAGGATTAATCTCCATTGATAGGTTAAGGAGATTTAAGCCTTGTAGCTGAAAGTGTTAAGAGGTAAGTATACTAGACTTTTTACTGGAATCACAATAAACATAGTAAGTGTTATGAATGATTTTGTAAATGTGGTTAAGAATATGTTTATGTTATGTCAAAGTATATTTTGATATGAAATGTAAATATATGTTTATGAATGTGAGCATTGACATTGAGCATGGACATACATGTGTTTTTTGAAAGTGAGCTTTCAAAATAAGATATGTTTAACAAAGAAAGCTTTTGAAGTGTAATATGTCCATGAGAAATATTTTGTGTTTTGAGGGTATTTGAACTCACTATTAACTTAGTAGGCATTTTATGTGATTTGTGGAGCCTTTATGTGTGGCCTTTCCTTCGGGATTGGTATATGTTATGTGTTCCGTATGTAGAGAGGATCCTATTGGTACCTAAAGGAAGTGTGAGTCATCACATTCGTGTGGTGGCGTATTGGTGCATGTGAGAGGACTCACCGATGATCAGGGTGAGGGTTTGGCTTTTACCTTCGGGCATGAGCATTATATATGTGTAATTTCAAGACCTCACTTGTACTATTCCTCTCATACGGTATGTCACCTACGAGTGACATTTGGCTCATTATGTGATATGTGATATGTAAGTCCTACTAAGTAGTAGTTGAGTGATGGTATTCCTATTATGTGTTTTGAAAGAATGTGTAAGCGCTTACATGATATGTGATTTGATAAGATTATGATTTTGATTGATCACAGCATATCATACATATGCATTGTGTACATATATGTATTTGTATTTGATATATGAAAAACTAGTATGCTTACTGAGTTTTATACTCATTATAGTTTATGGTGATTTCAGGTAAATAAGGTACATGTGTGCTTAGCGGATTTGGCAAGGCTTCTGCTGTTCCTTGGGTTCCCTAAGTTGTTAAGTTGCTAAGTGTTTCATTTGGAGACACGTGGAATAAGATATTTGATTTGTCCCTATTGAATAAATACTTATGTATTATTTTATTGTGTGTGGTTGGATTTAGTTTAAGTTTCACCAAGTATAGTAATGGATTGATTTTAAGTAAGAATTTGCAATGAATATATTCTGGACTTCCGGTAACAAAGTTGCTACTGGTGATGTAGTAGAGTGTTAATCTCTGAGAAAACTCTGCGTATCTCCGGTTTACTAATTGTCTCAATCATAATTCAATTGCTATAATTCTGAAAGAAATTAAAATGAATGTTTAAGTATTATTGAATGAATGTAAGTGATGTTGTGTGTCAGATCTTTTGGGTCTGGGGCGTGACATCAGTAGCTCTAAACTCCTCTGAAATAATCCAATCTGATGGATGACCAAATGGATTTACAGGTTATTGTATACATGTAATAAAGATTCAGTCGTGTAATATCACAAACAAAGAGTCTGATACTACAATCTGACCTGTCTGCATACTGCAAATGCATAAGCACATAGTAGCTACCGCAGATTAAACTTTCAGCAACTTTACTAAGATGTCCACTATTCCATTTCTTTTTCTGTCCTTAACTATAAAGCAAGATTGATTTATTGTATGCACTGTCATGCGAGTAGAATCATCATTATGCTTCCAAATCTTCTCATGGGCTCAATTTGTCAAGAAGTTTGACATATTTTCTGTAGCCACACGTCTCTCAACAAACTATCTTTACATTAATTCTCAAATCCACTCAATTAAATCAGTCACTATCATGCCACGTGTAGTAACCAGTATCCACAACCAGTAAGAATATGTATTTATATATATATATATATAAATATATATTTTATTTGTATGTGGGTGATACTTGATTTATGTATTATTATTAGTAGTGTTTGTATAGCTCAAGGACATACTATTAGTATTGAGTTTATTTGCAAGACTTTAGATTTATTTTAGGGACCAAATTATAATACTTTGAAAGTTTTAGGGGCTAATTCATAAATACTAAAAATTAGTCTCTTAGTATAAAAATACACATTGAAACCCTAATTCACTCATTTTGGTCGAGCTACCTCTTTTAGAGTGAGAAAAGAGAGAAAGCAATGGGAGAGAAAGAGAAGAAGAAGAAGAAGAAAGTTGAAATTTAAGCTTTAAGAGGTATATTATAACCCTTTCTTAATTTCTTGGTATTAAATTAGTTAATTCCTTTAAGTTTTGATTTCTAAAAATATGTACAATTGAGGATTTGATGTGTATTTCATAAGATATTGTGAGAATTGATGATGATTTATGTAGATAGCTTGATAAATCATGATGAATTGCAGAATTTCTACTTGATAGTCTCTTGATCCAGGAATTTTATAAATTGTTGTAATTTGATTCTGGTTTTAAATTTTGAGTATATGAAATTAGACATGTTTATAATCAATTAAGACTTTGAATCGATTGAAAATTCTAGAAATTGAATTTGTAGTGAATTTATCAACATGACCCTGAAATTCTAGAAATTTCCTATGTTAATAGTATGATACAGAGACAAATAATTTTTGATCTATTGAATGATCTTCAAAAATTACGAATTTATGTAATATAATAATTTTATATGTCTAATATGATATAATCAGAATTGAGAATTTAGATCAATGTGGTTAAATTGTTATGATTTTTTAAAGAGTATCAGCTCATTGCAGTATTTGATTAACAGATTTTTTAAGTTATAGAATAAAATAGTTTTAAAATACATTTAATAGTGATTTTGAAGTTAAATATTTATTATGAATTTAGATATGTGTTAAGAGTAAATCTGTGATAGTTTTATAATTTTTGAGCTAGTATATGATTTTATAAAATTGGGAGTTTGAATATTATTCAGTAAATATCTTAATCCTGTCAGGTTAGTAGTTTGGATTCGATGGTGTTTATGGAATGAATTGTGTAGGAATTATGATATAATATTTATATATAAGAAAGATATATGAGTTAAGAATGATATATTCTAATTTTGGAGTAATTGGACATCATTTGATGTATAAGAAAATTTTGTTAAGTGTAAGTGATCAGAATGACAGGTTTTGAGAAACTAAGTAATTAGACCAATTCGATGTGATAAGTGCAATATGTGTAATTTTGCAAGCTATTTAAAGTATTTTGTATGAATGTTGAGGCTTATGAAAGGATTAATCTCCATTAATAGGTTAAGGAGATTTAAGCCTTATAGCTGAAAGTGCTAAGAGGTAAGTATACTAGACTTTTTACTGAAATCACAATAAACATAGTAATTGTTATGTATGATTTTGTAAATGTGGTTAGGAATATGTTAATGTTATGTCAAAGTATATTTTGATATAAAATATGAAGACATGTGTTTATGAATGTGAGCATGGACATACATAACATATATGTGTTTTTGAAAATAAGCTTTCAAAGTAAAATGTGTTTAACAAAGAGAACTTTTGAAGTGTAATATGTCCATGAGAAAAAGTTTGTGTTTTGAGGATACTTGAACTCACTGTTGACTTAGTAGGCATTTTATGTGATTTGTGGAGCCTTTATGTGTGGTCTTTCATTCGGGATTGGTATATGTTATATGTTCAGTATGTAGAGAGGATCCTATTGGTACCTAAAGAAAGAGTGAGTCATCACATTCGTGTGGTGGCATATTAGTGCATGTGAGAGGACTCGCCGATGATCAGGGTGAGGGTTTGACGTTTACCTTTGGGCATGAGCATTATATATGTGTAATTTAAAACCTCACTTGTACTATTCCTCTTATACGGTATGTCACCTATGAGTGACATTTGGCTCATTATGTGATATTTGATATGTAAGTCTTACTAAGTAGTAGTTAAGGGATGGTATTCCTATTATATGTTTTCAAAGAATGTGTAAACGCTTACATGAAATGTGATTTAATAAGATTATAATTTTAATTTATCACAGCATATCATACACATGCATTGTGTACATATATGTATTTGTATTTTGATATATAAAAAAATAGTATGCTTACTGAGTTTTGTACTCATTATAGTTTATGGTGATTTCAAGTAACACATGTGTGCTTAGCAGATTTGGCAAGGCTTCTGTTGTCCATTAGGTTCCCTAAGGTACAAGGTTGCTAAGTGTTTCATTTGTGGACACATAGTTTAAGATATTTGATTTGTCCCTATTGAATGAATACTTATGTGTTATTTTATTAGGTGTGGTTGTATTTGATTTATGTTTCACCAAGTATGGTCACGGGTTAATTTTGCATTAAACTCACTAGCAATTTGATCAGGATTCTTATGTTGAATTCAAGTTTGAAATTTTATGCAATATTAATTATGAGTGCACATTATTGAATGAGTGTAAGTTATGTCATATTTCAGATCTTTTGGGTCTGGGGCGTGACACCACGTGCTTCCTTTGCAACAGCGTTAATGCTCTCTGTAATGTTGATGGTTATGATGTCATATCTTCTGAATGCTCTCATTAATTGAGCCCATTTTGAAAAACTAACCTCCTCCTCCAAGTATCTCGTTACCTCCAGTTTCATTTCTCGCATCTTATTAATTTTTCTTTGAAAGTCAGCTACGCGATACACATTGGCAGCAATAAAATAGAAAGCCAAATATCCTCCTCCTTTTGTTGTCTCTGACGGTATCTTATATCATGCGACCAAATTACCCTTCAAATAATAAGCGCCAAAAACTTGATGTCTAATTTAATGACCTAGCGCAAG
The DNA here is from genome assembly GCA_946807835.1 of Ailanthus altissimus. NCBI lineage: Eukaryota > Viridiplantae > Streptophyta > Magnoliopsida > Sapindales > Simaroubaceae > Ailanthus > Ailanthus altissimus. The sequence continues at coordinate 12,955,549 of OX327699.1, read as the reverse complement.
TGCACGCTTTTTGTATCAAGTAATATAGGACTAAGTCCAGATTATCGATCCTACAAACACTATTATTTCTATTTTCTTCAATCGAATACTAAAATTACTCTACTTTACCCTTATCCAGACTAGCTTCAAGGATGAAATTTAACTAACTAAATTATTGCTATTGAACTGAACCTAATTAAAATATTATAAATACTTAGAGATAGAATTCACTAAATTGATAAGTAATCTAGGGTAACGACGCATCCCCTAGTAGTTCACTGAACCCTTTAACCCTTTAGTTATTTTTCTTTTTATCAATTGATTGGCTAGACACTGATTTCATCATAAGCTTCTGTCGACAATCAAATGATAATATCACACCCTAATAATTACCTATATGTCTATGGTAATCCGAATAAAATGCAACTTATTAAGATTAAGTCTAATCAAACCATTCATGCCATATAGGTATATGTCTATCTTAGATGGAACTCACAGAAGTTACCCTATGATCATGTATCAATCTACCATAGGCTAAACACATGATTCCTTTCGTCAAAGTTATCACAATTCCTAAACAATCAAAATAATGATCAAGTATAATGAAAGCATTAAACATAGATAGATTGAATCAATTAAGGGATAAAAGTTCATAACTAAGAGTTTAAAAGAATCAATTACATACTAGGTTCAATAACATCTAACCCTAGATCAAAAGAAATTAGCTCGTGTTCAAAACAAGAATATCAAAGCAAAAGTATGAAAATATAATGAATAAAATCATCTCTTAAAAGTAAGGAATAAAATAAAACAAGTGATGCCCTGAGTTGTTCTTCTTCCTCTTGTCTTGATTGCTCAAGAGTTAATTTCCTAATCTTCAATAACTTCACCTTGATCTCTTGGCTTGAATGTGTGTTTGTTGCTTTTGTTATTCTCCTTACTAAGTCTCTCTATTTTTGCCTCAAAAGAGTGTTTTTGTTGCTATGAGAAACCCTAAGCATCAGGAGCTTCGAATCCACCTTCAATAGGCGAGTTGAGAAGGGTATTTAAACATCCGCACGGGCGCTGCGGCATTGGGCATAAGCACAGGTCTGTCAAAACATCGACAAGCACCACAGCGCTCATTTACTGATCTGGGCGCCCCAGTGCTGGGCGCTGCGGCACCCAACCACCTACTGCTGCGCTGCTTTCGTATTTTGAGTATAACTTCTTCGTTTGACGTTCGATTTTCCTCCCGTTTGTTCCTATACGTTACATTTTCCGTCATGCATCTATTTATGATTAGAAAACACAATTAAATAGTTAAATACTTATAAGTTGGAGCAAAATATGAAAATTAAGTACAAATCCTGCTAGTGCTTTTATGCCTCTATCAAATACCTTCAAACTTAAGACTTTGCTCGTCCTCGAGCAAAACGAAGAAAAACATTCACAATTTATTCATGACTCAAAAAATAAAAATTAAAATTTAAAAACTAAAAACAAGCTCAGGTTAATTAGATGATCAATATTATTGTCTCAAAAGCTGCGAAAAATAGCACAAGGCTCTTTAAAAATCAATAAACAACTTTCAACTATCCTCACACCATTGATCAAGTACTTTATTCTCCCTTATCAATGATCACTTGTGTGTGTGTGTGTAATAAGCAAGTAATTAGCTAAATAGAACATAAATTTACTCAATACTTAAGAAAGTACATAAAGATGATATCTCGGCATAGTTTCAATTATAACACTACTATAAGCTTGCTTGATTATTCATCTCCACTAATGTAGAAATACACATGTCTAGGGATCTATTTAGGACTTTATTAGCTTGTAATATAAGACTAAGGTAAAGGTGGGTTATAAAGATATATATAAAGTGTAAATCACACCATTAACACTTAGACTTTACTTAGAAACCTCTTGATTCCTTTTCTTCCTTGATTATTCATCTCTTCCCCAAAACTTATGCTATTTCCATTTTTCTTTTAATCCCTTTTACAAAGAATTTCTTCTTTTTCTTAAGCTGGAGGTATTATGCATTTAAACATTTCTTGTTTCGTTTTTTTTTTGTTATGTACCCCCAAACTTAGAATGATATGCACATTCAAAACTTATTACTATTTATTGCAGTACCTTTCTTTCATACATCCACAACCTTCTTCATTTTAAGAATATTTCTAAGTAAACTCAAGGTTTATGGTGCTACCGGTAGATTTTAGGGTAAGTAAACTCAAAGTCTTTAGGCTTGTAATGTGGTTAGACAGAAAAAAAAATTAGTAATTAGGCTCAAACGGGGTGATTAGGGATAAATATACATATAAGGTAGGCTCTAAAAAGCTCAAATGGTCCAAAGATAGCCTAATGTCATTTCCCTAAGCATGTAAATTCTAAGATTTCACCTCTAGTAGTAATCAAGCAAGTTCTAGAGTATTGGTCTTCGAGACTGTGGTGTACTACTTAAGTATGAATAACTCTAAGCAAAAAATTCAACTAATACATGCTTATTTTAATGTGCTCGAGAATAAATGATCAAAAATAAGCTTGAATTCAATCCAAGAATTATGATATAAGAGTTATCTCAAGCATCTATTATTTCTTAAAGACTTGTAAAAATAAATTCAGCAAATATTTTATTTAATATCATGGAATAATGATAATCATCTCAACCAAAACTTAACAATCCTAAAAAAAAATTTACTTCACAAGACAACCAACCAATATAAGTAGCAAAATAAACACAAGAAAGTGTATTTCCTACCCCCAAACTTAAATTAGACATTGTCCTCAATGTCTAAAAATAAATTCAAAAGTAAGAAAAACTCCCCTAATAACTGAAGTTGAAGCAGTGCAGCATTGTGTTTTGATGAATGTGAATGCGGCTCTCTTTACTTTCAACATTTGCACTTGCTCATTCTACTTCATTGAATGCTTGAATTGCTGATTTATTCCTACCAAAAAAAAAAGAAACTAACATAACTAAAACTAAAAATAAGCTAATAAAAATAGAATTTTACTTGGGTTGCCTCCCAATAAGTGCTTGATTTAACGTCGTCGGCTTGACGGGACTCTTTTTACTCTTTATAGAGGATAATCGTTAATAGTAGAAGCATCTTTGTATATAAGCTTGCTGGGCTTCCGCTCATTTGGCTTCCATATTCTTGCACTTAGACCTTGGGCAGCAACTTGTTCTTCTTTCTTGTGCTTATCCGGAAAAACTTGAATTTTAGACCGGTGAAATGTTTCTCTTGTGGCATTTTCTTCTATCCTTTCATCAAATTGCTGCTACTTCTTCTTCTTCTTTCTTCTCTTTCTATGCCTTAACACATTCTTTTTAATGTGATGGTTTAATATCTTTATATCTTTGAGTTTTTTAGTGTTTAGGTGCACCGCATCAATGTTACAACAGTCTTCACCTTCAGCTAGCAACTTAATTTCCTTGAAGACTTTAAATGTTGCAGTGTCATCTTATATCCTCATGGTCATCTCCCTTTTTTGAACATCAATGATCGTATGTCCTGTAGCTAAGAAGGGTCTTCCAAGGATGATAGGAATCTCTTTATCTTCTTCTATGTCTAGAACAATGAAATCGGCGAGGAAGATAAATTTATCCACCTTTACTAGCACGTCTTCAAAAATTCCCTTCAGGTAAACGAGAGAGCGATCAGCAAGTTAAAGTGTGATATTGACCGGTTTTTCTTTTCTCAAACCTAGCTTGTTGTAGACGGAAAGGGGTATGAGATTAATGCTTGCTCCTAGATCGCATAGGGCTCTACCAAGATCATGATTGCCAATGGACCACGGTATGGTAAATCTCCCGGGATCTTTGAGCTTATGAGGTAGCTTTTTCTAAAGAATAGCGCTACACTCTTCTGTCAATGCCACTGTCTCATAATTCTCCAGTTTCGTCTTCTTGGCAAGGATGTTTTTCATGAACTTGACGTAACTAGGCATTTGTTCAAGCGCATCAGCAAAAGGGAGATTAATATGTAATTTCTTAAAAACATCAAGAAATTTAGATAATTGCTTATCTAATCTTTTATTTTACAGCTTCTGTAGAAATGGTGGAGGAGGTGTGAATGACTGCCAGGGCTGTTTCTGCACATTTTCTGCACTTGCATGCTGCTCATGTTTCTTTTCTACACTTTCAGAATTTTCTTGCTGTAATTTTTCAGTTTCAGCACTTGTTTTACACCTCTATAACCTTTGAGAAAAAAGAATAGGTGGTCTATATGGTTTCACATCTTGTTGATCAACCCTCTCATTTTCCTTCATCTTTGGAAGTGGTGTTAGTAGTATGTCATTATGTAAGATCTTACCACTTCGTAAGTTGACGGCTTGGCATTGTTCTACACTTCCTTTTGGATTAGCTTCAGTATTGCTTGGTAAAGTCCCTTGAGGTCGATTATTTAGTGCTGCAGCAAGTTGCCCCATTTGAGTCTCTAGATTTTTCAAAGATGCAGAATGATTTTATAGAATAGCATCATTCGACTTTATGTACTGCATAAACATATCTTCCAATGATGCTTTCTTTTTCTGTGGGGGATGCAATTCGGGTGGATTTGGTTTAAGTTGCTGGCCTTGATTGCCACCCTAAGAAAATTTGGATGATTTCTCCACCTCGAATTATAATAATTTGAATATGGATTATTCTGATGTCTATTATGGTTCCCCACATATTTTGCTGACTCCATGCATTGCCCATTCGAATTATTGTTACCACAGAAGTCACAAGTCGCAATCTGGGTCTTGATAGCATTTATAGAATCAAACCTCTTGGTTAATATGTTGATCTGTGCAGCCAATACATCAATCTCATGAACTTCAACAACCCTCATTGGTATGACTCTTTTAGCAGGCCATTGATAGCTATTAGATGTCATCTCTTTTAATAACTCATATGCTTCATCTGTGGACTTATTTATCAGAGCTCCTCCAGCGGCAGCATCAATAATTGTCCTTAAATGACCCACTAGACAATTGTAGAACGTCTGAACTAATAACCATTTTGGAAATCCATGATAAGGACACTTCCTCAACATGTCTTTGAATCGTTCCCATGCTTCGTATAATGACTTGCCTTTAATCTGCACAAATGAGGTGATATCATTCCTCATCTTAGTTGTCTTTGCTGGTGGAAAAAACTTTGCTAAGAACTTCTGTGCTAAGTCATCCTACGTTGATATAGATCCTGATGGTAATGACATCAATCAACTCTTGGTCTTATCCCTCAATGAGAAAGGGAATAGTCGCAACCTGATGGCATCATCTAAAATCCCATTGAACTTGAATGTATCGCAAATCTCCAAGAAGTTCACGATATGCATGTTGGGATCATCATTGGGAGCTCCACTGAATTACACAGACTCCTTAAGCATTTGAATAATACTTGGCTTGATTTCTAAGTTGTTTGCATTAATAGTGAGGTGCCAAATACTAGACTGAATGCCTTCTGTTGTAGGAACAGCATAATCCCTCAAAGATCTCTGCAGATTCATAGGCTCAAACACTGGATTGTTGATATTGTCGTGATTCTCTGCCATGTTTCTGTTTTGATTTTGTTCTCTACGAAGTCTCCAGAATGTTCTTTCAATCTCAGGATCAAAAGATGTTGAATCTTCACTCTTGGTTCTTTGCATGAACTGTAAAAAAAAAAATACAAATGGTGACTAAAACGGAAAAAGAACTATAATAATAATGTAATAAAATAAATCTGAAGTAAAAGTAAGATAGCATGGTATTAGTATCAATCTAAGATTAGATAAAATAGTCCCCGGCAATGGCACCAAAAACTTGATGTCTAATTTAATGACCTAGCGCAAGTGCACGCTTTTTGTATCAAGTACTATAGGACTAAGTCCATATTATCGATCCCACATAGACTATTGTTTCTATTTTCTTCAATCAAATACTAAAGTTAATCTACTTTACCCTTATCCAGACTAGTTTCAAGGATGAAATTTAACTAACTAAATTATTGCTATTAAACCGAACCTAATTAAAATATTACAAATACTTAGAGATAGAATTCACTAAATTGATAAGTAATCTAGGGTATCGACGCATCCCCTAGTAGTTCACTGAACCCTTTAACCCTTTAATTATTTCCCCTTTTATCAATTGATTGGCTAGACACCAATTTTATCATAAGCTTCTGTCGACAGTCAAATGATAATATCACACCCTAATAATTACCTATATGTCTATGGTAATCCGAATAAGATGCAACTCATTAAGATTAAGTCTAATCAAACCATTCATGCCATATAGGTATATGTCTATCCTAAATGAAACTCACAGATGTTACCCTATGATCATGTATTAATCTACCATAGGCTAAACACATGATTCCTTTCGTCAAAGTTATCATGATTCCTAAACAATCAAAATAGTGATCAAGTATAATGAAAGTATTAAGCATAGATAGATTGAATCAATTAAGGGATAAAAGTTCATAACTAAGAGTTTAAAAGAATCAATTACATACTAGGTTCAATAACGTCTAACCCTAGATCAAAAGAAATTAGCTCATGTTCAAAACAAGAATATCAAAGCCAAAGTATGAAAATATAATGAACGAAATCATCTCTTAAAAGTAAGGAATGAAACAAAACAAGTGATGCCCTGAGTTGTTCTTCTTCTTCTTGTTTTGATTGCTCAAGAGTTGATTCCTTAATCCTCAATCTTCAATAACTTCACCTTAATCTCTTGGCTTGAATGTGTGTTTGTTGCTTGTGTTATTCTCCTTGCTAAGTCTCTCTATTTTTGCCTCAAAATAGTATTTTTGTTGCTATGAGAAACCCTAGACACCAGGAGCTTCGAATCCACCTTCAATAGGTAAGTTGAGAAGGGTATTTAAACATCGGCACAGGCGCCGCGGCACTGGGCACAAGCACAGGTTTTTCAAGACATCGACGAGTGCCACAGCGCTCACTTACTGATCTGGATGCCCCAGCGCTAGGCGCTGCGGCGCCCAACCACCTGCTGCTGCGGCGCCCAACCACCTGCTGCTGCGCTACTTTCATATTTTGAGTGTAACTTCTTCGTTTGACGTTCGATTTGCCTCCCGTTTATTCCTATGCATCCCATTTTTCATCATGCATCTATTTATGATTAGAAAATACAATTAAAAAGTCAAATACTTATAAGTTGGAGCAAAATACAAAAGTTAAATACAAATCCTACTAGTACTTTTATGCCCCTATCATATACCCCATTATATACATTAGAAAATACTTCTCTAATGGCCTTATCGATTCTAGTATATCGATCAGATATAAATACAAGGTTCTCAAGATCACCAATGACTCCTTAGAGTTTTTCCATAAACCACGTCCATGAAGCATCATTTTTAGAGTCAGCAATACCCCATGCAAGTGAAAAATTTTAGTTTTTTCCATCCTTACAAACAGCCACAAATATTATTTTCAAGTATACATTTTTAAAAAATAAACCATCAACCGCAATAACTGGTCAAATAAAAGACTAAAACCCTCTAATACATGGTCTAAGCGTCATGAAGAAATATTTGAAGTGCTTACAATCATCAATCTCCAAATGTGTGATTGTACTTGGATTATGTTTTTCCAATATATGACAGTATACGGGAAGTAATTTATATAAAGCATCTGGAGTACTATATATTAACACCAATGCATGCTCTTTAGATCTCCAAGCAGTAGGGTAAGTTATCTCAACACCAAATTTCTCATGTATGTTTGCTTGGATTTCTTTCGGTCTATAAAGTCGACTCACAGATGCAAAATTATTTTTTATGAATTTGTCAATAATTTGAGACTTTAATTGTCGATGACCATCACGTAATCAATTTAATTGGCATACGTGATTTGAGTCAATTTTGCACACAATGAAATATTTTCTTACATCTGTCGACACCGCACATAATCGCCATCGGCATCTATCATCTTCACATTTTACCTCAAAATAATTTTTTGTCAACCTTGAGACTTTAAAGCTCCAATTAATCTTAAGTGCTAGCATACTAATAACCTGGTGAAGTTCGTCTTTGCTATCAAACAACTTTTCTATAAACACATCGTCGATTTCACTATTTGATATCTTATCCGATATGCCCAAGTCTGATGGTAGTATTGGAAGCATAAATACAAAGGGATTTTCAGCTTCATAAAAATCTATCCTTCTAGGTTTAACATTTAAGGAGCTCGTTGAAACATAACAACGTTCGTCTTCTGCCAAATCATCCCCTTCTAAATTATCAACATTTTCAACATCATATAGTCTCCTTCCACATCCCCAATATGTTTAATGTCATCATAAGTGTAGTGTGTATGGGCTGGCTCTTCATTGAATGGTATAGGAAAAATATTATGATACTCATTCGTTGTGTTTGAAGGAACCACTATTGGAATTGATAGGGATGTATGGTTTACTTGGTTGCTACCGCTAGCTAACATAAAATGAGTATGAATCGATGATAGGTTTTGATTAGGGGGCTGTACATCATCTTCATAAACGAGAGCTCTATGATCTACTGTTACACATAAAAGACAGTACGATCTTTTGTTGGTGCTAAAAAAGAATCGAACATTACTTTCATTTCTAATCTTAATAGATTTTAACTTATATCTCGTTGCATCAATTTTAATTTTCAAAGTCATCTTATAGTTCACATTGTCGACTCCTAATATATAACATGCTGCATTTAAAAGATCTTCAAATTTAATTTCTTTTAGAACTGAAATCTCAAAATTACTATAATCAACTTGACTTTCTTCCTCATCACTAGTACTCTCTCGCTTTTTTCCAAAACAAATAACAATTGCATCATACTCCATAGAACCTGAAAAAAAAATTATTAAAAATATAAATTAAAATATTTTTTTAAAATAATAATTTAATGTAGCACCACGTGGCAACATATGATGGTGCCATGTGGCATAAGATAGTGCAGCATCACGAACAAGGCTCACGATGCTGCAACGAGATGCCCACATTGTGCGCATCTTAGGATCATCTCGGTCTCCCGAGATGACCACCCTGAGTACATCTTGGGCCCGAGATACGCAAACCCAAACGGTAGTGATTTGTCGCACCGGCTGCCATCTGGTTTCAACCAAATACACTAAAAAACTATATTTTGGCCAAATTTCAAAGTCTTTTACACCATTTTAACTCATTTTTTACATTTCATCAATAATACCTATTTCTAACTTCAAATGCAATTTTTATTTAATTTTTAACGAGCATTAAATTTTCTAAAAAAATTTTAAAAAACTTATAAGATTTGGCTATTTTCTTGATTTGAAGTTACAAATATATTGAGCAATACTCGATAAAATTGTTTATAACTGAAAATTTTGACTAATAAAAAATAATAATTTTAAAATTAATTAAAAAATAATAATTTTAAAATTAATTAAAAAATAATAATTTTAAAATTAATTAAAAAATAATAATTTTAAAATTAATTAAAAAATAATAATTTTAAAATTAATTAAAAAATAATAATAAATTATGATTACTATTTATAAAATTTTTCCTAAAAATTTTTGGCACTGTTTTGTAGCCTAGCTGTGCATTTGATCTCCAAACAACTACACTTCGTAATGTCTTGAAACCGCTCTTTTCGGCCCTTGAAGATTTTTGACAAAGATAATACTAGAGTTCGTTTATTTTCTTTGAAGTGATGATGTTATTTTCTTTGAAGAGATTGAATGTTATATTGATGAACCAAGAAGCATATGGAGTGAATCTATCCTACTTAAGATTTGAGTGGAGTCATCATATGCCGCTGAACTGATGATAGATGCGGCTGCGGTTGCAGATTTTGGAGCACAAAGTCTTCTGAACTAGAGCTTTTATGTATTAGAATTGCAGTTGCGACTGGCAAATTGTTGCTGATATTTGTGAAAGGAGTTACAATTGGGTAAATCAAACTGTTCGCTATGCTGTCCTATAATCTAATGATATCAATCAAACAAACAAATATCAGCAGTGGTGCATCAGTCCAAAATTATTTTGCTTGCTGCATTTTGTCAATACTAGAGTTCATTTATTTTCTTTGAAGAGATGATGTCCTCGTAACCCATAAATAGCAAATGGAAAACACATTTTCTTTATGTATGTTGTGTGTACGTGGGTTTGAAGTTTAATGAATGAAATGGGAATTCTAATGGAAATGGGAAATGTGGGTATTGTTGAGATTTGAAGTTTTGATTTGTTTTATTATTTTGGTATTTTTGTTGGTTGTTTATTTTGATTTTAAAAAAAAATTGGTGAAGTGAGAAAAAGACTGTTGAAGTTGAGAGAGATTTGAAGACGAAAAAAGCAAAGTAAGGTATTTTTTAGTTTTTATTGTTAAATAAGAACAAAATGATATTTTTAATTAATAAAATAATTATTTAAATGCATGCACATAAAAAAATGATAAAATGATAAATTTTTGTAGTTAAATAAAAATTTTATTAACACTAAAAGACAGGAGTCTTTTAAATATTTTTTAAATTATTAACATATTTAAGATATTTTAGTTAAATTAAGGGGTCTAACAGTCATTTTATCTTTTGATTATTAATTAAATAAAATTATAATAAACCAGATAATTAAAATTTAAGGATTAAGATGAGAAAAACTAAAAAGTAGAGCTTAGAGTTAGTTTAATTTTGTTATTAGGGAGAAAGATATAAAAATAAAATAAAGAGGCCAACCCTAAAATTCATAATTAGTCAAAATATAAATAATATTTGTATTATTTTAAAAAATTATAGGACTAGGGACAAAGCCCCTTTAGTTTCATTCCTGGTTATAATCAAGTATTAAAAAATTAATTAAAAATAATTAAATGTAACATTCAGCTAGTTAATGTTTACCCTCTCTGTAATACATACCAAGAAACTGCAGCTCATGCTTTGTGGCTTGGTTCGGCTCTTAAGAAATTAGGTCAGTTTGTCCATTTCTTACAAATGTGTGTTTTTCTGCTAACATTTCTTTTACTGGTCTGGTGGTGGATTGTATTACTTTATTATCAACTTATGAACTAGAAATGTGGTTGATTATTCTTTGGAGGTGCTGGTTTCGAAGAAACCTATTCATTAGAAACAGTGTTTACTTGATTCTGCAGCTGTAGTTAATTGGGCAACTGATTATTTAAAGGAGTTCCAGTCTGTGAATATTCTTTCGAGTTCCCAGCTTCATCCACAGGTACTTGTCGCTTGGAAGCCTCTCATAGAAGGTATTTGAAAACTTAATACCGATGTAGCTGTGGACAGACAAATTGGTTTATTGAGTATGGGGGCTGTTATCCGAAATCATGTAGGGACAGTTCTTGTGTCATCTGTTTCGAAGATTCGATCTTTTGCTCCTATAGAAGTGGCTAAGGCTATGGCGCTCATTCAGGGTTTTGTTTTAGCTCGACAATGGCAAGTGGGTCAGTTAGAGGCCGAATCAAACTGTCTACAATTGGTGCATGCTATTATTGCAATGGAGAATTATATTTCAGAGCTCGGGATGCTGGTTCAATAAATAGGTGATATGAAGAAAGATTTCTCATATGTACAGTGTAATCACGTTCCTAGTGTCATGGACTGTCTTTGAATCGTGCGGTCTTAGATGTGTTGTGTGTTAAGCAGTTGAAAAAATCACACAAAGAAAAGAAAAATAAGCACACTAAGTGTTTGCACGAATGCTCTCTATATTGTTGAACAGAAAACAAAGTTATGAGATGAATTATACAAGTAAGGGTTTCTCTTTTATATAGTAGCAGCCATATACAATCGACGACTGTGATCTAAATGATCTAACGGTGTACATACAAGATGAAATAATATTCCTTAGAATATTCCTAGATGCCATCACACTTTTTATAAAATTCTAATTAAGGTTAACTACTCTAATAAGTCGTTGGCCAAGCTCGGTTCTCCATCTAACCAGCGGGCCTTGTACAAGCTCCGGTCCACGTAGTGCTCTATGGTCTAAGAGGCTTCCAGTAGACCTAATTGCGCACCAAGTGCTCGAGAAAATGCTTGAGAGCACTTGGGGCGTGACATTCTTCCTCACCAAATTCACGCAATGCCCTCATCGCGTCTTTATTGGAACTCGCGCACCTTGTTCTCGAATTGCCACAGTGTGTTCTCAGGTTTCCAGCTTGCTTCGTTATCGGGCAATTCTTTCCACTTGACGAGATACTTACGACTTGGATGGCAGTTCTTCTTCCGTACTGTCCTCACATCAAGGATAAGTTCAGCCTCCTTGTCGTAAGATGTGAAAAAAGTCCCAATGATGCCCTGGTTTGTAGCCCACGCTCCGTGTCCTCTACATCACCATGGTATGGCTTTAGGCAACTTGCATGAAACACCAGATGTAATCGAAGTCTCGAAAGCAGCTCCACCTTATACTAGACATTGCCAACCCTCTTGGCAATAAGAAATGACTCCTTATATTTTCGAATAAGGCCCTTATGAAGTGGGCGCGTAGACTTGCGCTATGTCGGAAGAATTTTTACCATCATTAAATCTCCTACGCTGCACTCAACATGTCTTCGCTTGTCATTAGCCCATTTCTTCATCCATTTTGTCGCCTTGTCCAAACACACCCGTGCCTTATCCAATTGTTCCTACCAGGACTTCGCAACTTTGTAGGCTGCTGGACTCCTTCCTGTATTGATGGATACAAGCACGTGCGGCGTAAGAGGCTGCTAGCCAGTAGCTTACTCGAATGGGCTTTGGTTCGTCAATTCACTCCTCTGCAAGTTGTATGAGAACTGTGCCACATCGAGTAACTTGACCCAATCCTGCTGATTGGCACTCACAAAGTGCCGCAAGTATAGCTTCAGTAATGCATTCACCCTCTCGGTCTACCCATCTATTTGTGGGTGAAAGCTGGTGGAAAAGTGAAGCTCCGATCCCATGAGATTAAACAATCCAATCCAGAATCTCCCTGTAAACCTCGTTTCCCGATCACTGATTATCACTCTCGGCAACCCTCAGTACTTAACTACATACTTGAAGAAAAGCCTTGCTGTCTCTTCCGCACTACACTCCTTGGGCGCCGGTATGAAAGTCGCATACTTGAAAAATCAATCTACCACCACAATGATAGTCCCACACCCCTCGGACTTCGGTAAAGCTATGTTGAAATCCATAGAGATGCTCTCCCAATGTCTCTCCGGTATGGGCAATGGCTCCAGTAGCCCTGCGGGACTCCACTGCTCGATCTTGTCCTGTTGGCACACAAGACAGGTCTTGACGAATTGCTCTATCTCTTCCCGCATGTGTGGCCAATAGTAGACTGTCTCCAATAGGGCGATTGTGCGCCGCTGTCCTGGATGTCCTGCCCATTTTGTATCGTGACACTCTTTGATGAGGTTACCTGTAAGTTCTCCCACTTCGGCACATATACTTGGCGTCCCTTGGTATAGAGAAGCCCATCTTCTACCAAAAATCGCTGAGTTTTTCCCTTATATGCTTGAGCAAAGAGCTGTCTGGCTGCAGGATCATGCTTCATTCCTTCATGAAATAGGTCGAGCAAATCACCTTTCAGCTTGCTGATAGCTGCTAACTTGACCTTCCGGCTTAAGGTGTCCGCCACCACGTTCACCTTTCCCGGCTTGTACTCAAGCTCATAATCGAACTCTACCGAAAGTCCTGCCACCTAGCCTGTTTCGGGCTGAGTTTCTTCTGACTTTGGAAGTAACTTGTCGCTATGTTGTCCGTCATTACTACGAACTTTGCCCTAAGTAGATGGTGTCGTCAAGTGCGCAGACAGTGGATGACCTTCGTCATCTCCTTTTCTTGTACCGTATAGCTCATCTCCGTCTCGTTGAGCTTCCGGCTCTCATACGTGATCGGATGGTCTTGCTGCATCAAAACACCACCAATGGAAAAGTCAGATGCATTGGTATGTACCCCATACGGCAACAAGTGGTTCGATAATGCTAAGACTGGTTCCTCGATCACTGCTTTCTTTAATCGATCAAAAGTCCATTGGCACTCCTTTGTCCACTCTCATGCTTTAGTCTTCTTTAACAGGTTGGTAAAGGGTGTAGCAATGGTGGAGTAGCTCTTGATGAATCTTCGATAATAGTTGACCAACCCAAGGAAAGACCGCAGCTTGGTAACTTTCGTGGGTGCCTCCCAATCCACTATAGCGCGAATTTTTGCCATGTCCATCATCAATTTGCCGTCTTTGATCCTATGACCCAAAAATTCTATTTTCGGCTTAGCAAACGAGCACTTCTTCCTCTTCACATACAGCTCATTCTCGCGGAGCACCTGATAAGGGCAAATTTATCATATATTTTCTCATGTTTTTATTATTGATATTTTATAATTTTATGAGAATAGATGGCTATTTATGTGCATTATTGTTATTTATAGGGACTTGAACGAAATTTAAAGAAAGAACGCAAAAGGAGCGAAAACAGGGACTAAAATGCAAAGTTTTCAAAGAATGTGTCCATCGCCCCAGCGCCACAAGGATTTTCGCCCCAGCTCTGAAATAGTGATCGAAATAAGAAAAACGACCTGCTTAAGTCGCGTATAACGCCCCAGCGCCAGACAGTCACCGCCCCAGCGACAAGACAGAGCCCCAGCGCCAAGATCCCACCGCTCCAGCGGTAATAGCTTTTTCACGCGTCGCCCCAGCGACAGATGCATAGCGCGCCAACGGTAGTGCGAGTCCTAGTCCGACGAGAATTGAGATTTTCAAGCTCATATCAATCCCTATATAAAGCCACTCGTTCCCAACCTTCAAGAATCAATCCAAGACGACCCAAGAGCACCAAGAATACAGAGTACGAGTCTTGGAGAGTAATAGGAGCTTAATTGAAGCAACTTTAGAGAGAGATACAAGACGTTCTTCGGCATCAAGAGTTCCTAGGCAGCGCAATTAAGAGCAATTCGACGTCTATATCGGTTTGCTAATAATTGTATCATGATTTATAATTATTTTTACTGCTGTTCTCTTGTAGCCATGAGCTAATTTATTTTTTAGGGTTAATATTTGAACTCAATATGTGCGCTTAAATTGTCATATCTTTTAGTATTTAATAAACTTAGTCCTTTATTATTTAAATTACTTGTGTTTAATGCTTCAATATATCTGGCCAATATATGGTGAATGAATTGGTAATATTTTGATAAACTTGGAAGAGGAATCATAATATTTAGACCTAGGTAATTTGATGCATGATTGTAGAGTAACATTCAATGTTGCATATGCAAGTTTCAATTTAGGATAGGAATATACCTAATTGGCATGTATGATCAATAAGACCTAATCTTAATGAATCTTAATTTATTACAAGTACCATAGGAATATAGGTATTTGGTAAATTAGGGTATACTTGCATGACCTTGGAAGAGGCTTGTGAATACATTAGTGTCTTGGTCAATAATAAAGACTAAGTGAGTTAAATATTAGAGGATTAATCATTAGAAACATATTGAGGGATAATATTAATCCTAGGTTTTCTCTACGTTGCTATCTTTAAATCTCATTGCATTGTGTTTTTGCTTTTATATTTCTTACATTCATTCTTAGATTTTTATTTTTCTGAATAATTATTAGGAAGATATAATTTTAGTAATTGGTTAAAAAGAAAAAATTATCCCTGTGGGTTCGACATCCGACTTATTTAGTCTCTTTATTACTTGCATACGATAGTGTATACTTGCACTTAATTTATGATATAGAAATATCGCATCAGCACCTTCAAGACAGACTGCAAGTGTACCACGTGCTCTTCGAGAGTGTTGTTGTAGATGATGATGTCGTCCAAGTACATAACGACAAATTTGTCAAGGAATGGCTGAAGTATGTTGTTCATCAATGTGCAAAAGGTGGCTGGTGCATTGGTGAGGCCAAACGGCATGACAAGAAACTCAAAGGCCCTATAACACATCACATAGGTAGTTTTCGGTTCATCACCCTCGGCTATCCGCACTTGATGGTAACCTAATCGCAAATCCAGCTTCGAGAAATACTTTGCCTGCCCTAATTGATCAAACAAGTCAGCAATTAAAGGAATAAGATACCTATTCTTGACAATGACCTTGTTCAGCGCCCGGTAGTCTATGCATAACCGCAATGATCCGTCGTGCTTGCGCTGAAAGAGCACGGGCGTGCCGTAAAGCGCCTTAGATGGCTGGATAAACCCTGCATCCAGCAACTGCTTAAGCTGCTTTTACAACTCTGTTAATTTTGGTGGAGACATTCTGTAGGGCGCTTTGGCTGGCAGTTTAGCTCCCGACTCCAGCTCAATCTCGTGATCGATCGCCCATCTTGATGGTAATTTATGTGGTAGTGCTGCTGGCATCACGCCCTGGTGCTACTTGAGCACTTTTATGATCTCTGCTGGCAGCTCCTCTTCACCCCCACTCTCCTCATCATCTGCCTCCCATATAGTAGCGAGATATGTCTCTTCCCCCCGCTTGACTCCCTTCTTTAGCTGCATGGCAGAAAGAAAAGTGGTGTAGGCATTGGGCTTTGGGCTTTGCTTGCCCACCTTCCGGCTTGTCTACTGTTGGCACCATGCATGGTCCTCCCTCCAGGATACATACGTAGTTGTGTCGAGGAAGCGGTGCCACATTAAATTGTCGCAAGAAATCCATACCAAGAACAGCATCAAAATCATCGAAATGTGCTACCAAAAATTTTACCATACCGCTCCATTTTTTTATGCGCATCTCAACTCCACGAATGACCCCGTCCAGTGGCTTAATTGTGGTGTTCACAGTTTTAAGGTAGCCAATCCCTTTCTCCACCTTGAGGCTTAAGCGCACTGCTTCTGCACGCTTAATAAAGTTATGTGTAGCTCCAGTATCTACCAGCACTTGAGTCTTTCTCCCGTTAATGTAGGCTTCAACGTACATCAGCGCCTTTCCTATTGGCGCGCGGGCTGCCCGCTTGGCATTGAGGGCATGAGCAGCTACAGGCATCCCAACTGTCCCTGTTCGCCTGCTTGTTGAGTCTCCAACATCGCGTTGATAGCCTTCTTCTTCAGACAATCCTTCACCCAATGATCCCTATCGCAAAGGAAGCAGCTAAATCTCAGTTTTCTCCCGCCGTTGCGCTTTTGCACTCTCTCTGTGGGTGATTTACCTTTCCCCTCCTCATCCTGTGAAGGGTGAGACTCCTTGGTTCCCCCACCTTTGCTGTGATTGGACTTCGAATTTTTAGACTTTTCCACATCACCCTTGCCGTAATCTGTGAGCGTTTCCACCAATGTGAAGGCGTCAAATATGTTCTACACTCCACGCCGCCTCAACTCATTGGACACCCATGTCTGTAATCCGTCAAGAAAATTGAACAGCAAGTCTTCTTCACTCATATTGGGGATCTGCAGCATCAACAGTGAATACTCCTCTACATACTCGCCAATAGACTTGGTCTGTTTCAACTCCTTTAGAAGCTTCCTAGCATCGTGCGCCACATTCTCCGGATAGAATTGACGCTTCAACTCCTGTTGCAACTCTGTCCAGGTGTTGATGGTGCAGGTACCCTTGCGAATCTCCTCGCTCTTACTACGCCACCACAGAATTGCATAATCAGAGAGATATAGGGTCTCGGTGTTTACCTTATTCTCGTCCCGTACACCTAGGGTGTCAAAATATCTCTTCATCTACCAGAAGTAATTGTCGAGCTCCTTGGCGTTCTACTTACCGCTGAACTCCTTGGGCTTAGGAGTATCGACCCTCGGTGCAGACACTATAACCTGAGCAGTGACAGACCCGTTTGCCATTGCCCGCTTGCACAGCACCACATCCTCCTTGACAGTTTCAAACCCTTAGCGTAGCTCCTCTACTTGGATTTGAATACTGTCCATTGTGGTGAGGATCTTCTCCTGAAAAGTCTTAATCCAGTCTCGCTGCTTATCGGCGTAAGCCTCGATGGATGTGCTAATGAGGGAGCGCAGCTCGTCTCCTTAAGTGTTAAAACCCACCTCGATCTTCTCTACTTGCTGCTCCAGCTCTCTAAGGCGATCTGCTGCCTTCCTGACAGCGCCACTGAGTGCTTTCACCATACTCCCGACATCGTAACCTGGATCTACTAACTTATCACGAGGGACACTGTCGTGCTTATTAGCTTTAGGGTTCCAACCCCTCTCTTCAGTCAAATCCGATGGTACGTCGTCTTTCTCCATCTTTGAACCTGCTCTAATACCAAATGTCACAGACCGTCCTCGAACCGTGCGGCCTTAGACGCGTTGCGTGCTAAGCAGCCGAGAAAATCACACAAAGAAAAGAAAAATAAGCATACCAAGTGTTTGCACGAATACTCTCTATATTGCTGAAGAGAAAATAAAATTATGAGATGAATTATACAAGTGAGGGTCTCTCCTTTATATAGTAGCAGCCTTATACAATCGACGGCTGAGATCTAAATAATCTAACGGTGTACATATAAGATGGAATAATATTCCCTAAAATATTCCTAGATGCTATTACACTTTTTATAGAATTCTAATTAAGGTTAACTACCCTAATAAATCGTGGGCCAAACCCGATTCTCCATCCAACCAGCGGGCCTTTTAGAAGCTCCGATCCACGTAGCATTCTATGGTCCAAGAGTCCTCCAGCAAACATAATCACACACTAAATACTCAAAAAAATAGTTAAGAGCACTTGAAGTGTGACACTAAAAAAAGTTAATTAGCTAACTCATTTATTAGCTAAATTTGGTTTTAATGTGCTACATGATGCTGTATGGGAATGGTATGTTCCTGGTCCCTTAGTATCGAGAGACATCGTATTTCTTGATTTATCTAAAAGGTTTCTTTTTAATTAAAACAAAAACAAAATCTTCAACCCGCTAGTAGTTGACCACAAAAGTTCAAACCTAACCACAAAAATAATCATATTTCTAAGTGGACCCTCATTTACTTATTTATTCTACTAATCCTTTTTTAATTTCCTTCCAATCTTATGACTCGCTCCATATCTTTTATTTTTCAACCCACATAAATCCAAAATTCCTCCACCTTCCCTCCTTGACTACTAAAAATTAATTAAATGAGAAAATCCCAGCTGTGTAGTAAACACACCCTTGCCAAAACAAACATCCTCGTTAAACAAAAGAGGTAATTTCGTCCTCTCAGACCCCTACGCGTATCTAGACGCGGTTTCACTTCCTTCTTGCCTGCTGCTCTGCTCCCGCAGTGAAACTTCCAAAAGACTATACAATTAAAATAAATCATATTTCCAGTTACTCTTCTATCAAAACTCGAAGGAATATTCTAATTTCTTTCTCATTCCCTTTCAAAATCAACTGAAGAACAGATGGACCGTCACATTTATATATACAAGAACTAGAGAGAAAGAGTAGAAAGGAGAGATTCACACCTGCTCCCGTTCTAAAGATTCAAGAATTTGCAACGGTTAGAACCCTCTTGTTTCTTTGAACCCAAAAAGCAGGAACAGAAAAAGAGAGTGATTGATAAAAGAATAACGCAAAAGGATGGAGGAGAAAGGTAAAATAAGAACGATGGTCTTTTTTGTGATGATGCTGGCGACTTTTCAGAGCTGTTTATCAGCAGCCAGCCAACCTCCGTCCCAGAAAAAGTCAACGCTTGCCAATACCTTTGGCTCTTCTGCTGTTTTCCCTCTTACTGGGAACGTATATCCTCTTGGGTATGTTTGATTTGTTTGCAGATTATTCGTAATGTAGTTTTTTTTATTATCTTTATTGATTAGTTTTTGGCTTCATTTTTTATTGGTTTCAAGTTATAGTCCGGATTGTTTCTCGGTTTGTTTTTGTGGGATTGTGTTTATGGAGATTTTGCATGTGTAAGATTTGTTCAGTTATTAAGGTTTTTGTTGTTGTTTTGCGGAAACTTTGCGGTATCATGAATCCTTATGTTTGATTCTGGGATTAATAGCTTTCTTGAATGCGATTGTCAAGTTTTTATCTGTTTTTGATTTAATTGTTGAATTATTACATGTGCTTTCAATTTTTCATTCCAAAACTTTGTTTTCACATTGAATTTTGCTTATTCACGTTTTTCTTTTCTGGGAAATAATATGTTATTTCAATCCGCAGGTACTACTCGGTCTCTCTTAAAATAGGCAACCCACCCAAGCTTTATGAACTTGATATTGACACTGGCAGTGACCTCACTTGGGTTCAATGTGATGCACCTTGTAAAGGTTGCACTAAGGTAAATTTTTTATTAAATAAAGATAGTGGGAATGCATTTTTGGCTTCTATCATGTCCTTGCGTTTTGTTTATGTCTTTGTTAATGCAAATGCAATGCAGCCTCGTGACTCTCTCTATAAGCCCAAGAACAATCTTGTGCCATGCAAGGACTCCGTTTGCAGTGCCATTCAGTTGCCAGCAAGCCCACCATGTAAGGCCCCGAATGATCAATGCGACTACGAAATTGAGTATGCTGATCATGGCTCATCCCTGGGTGTGCTGGTCACCGATCACTTTCCCCTGAGGCTCACAAATGGCTCTATCCTCGGTCCCCGTTTAACCTTCGGGTGAGTAAGTTCATTTAACTTTCAAGCTATAAACTCTTGCAATTTCAATTTAGGCCAATATACCACTTAATGATTCAATATAACAAAGATTATTTTTTTAGATTCATAATTATTTACTGTAGAATTTTCATAATTCTGGTGGAGAAACACAGGTTGTTACATCTTTCTATAGCTTTTGCTTGAAGCAAAATCATCAAATATGAAGGACATCGATTCTTGTTGATTTCATTTTAAAATAAGTTTTCATTTTACATCTTTTGTTGATCTTCATCTGCAGATGCGGATACGACCAAAGCAATCCTGGTCCAAACCCTCCTCCTCCCACAGCTGGAGTCCTGGGCCTGGGCAATGGTAAAGCAAGCATAATGTCACAACTGCAAAGCCTGGGTCTAACACGGAATGTGGTAGGACATTGTTTAAGTGGTCGTGGAGGAGGGTATTTATTCCTGGGTGAGGATCTTGTCCCATCGTCAGGTATTGTTTGGACACCAATGTCACGGAGTTCGTTGGAGTAAGCACTCCCAAGCTTTCCTCATTCCTTGTTTTTATAGCATCATTTCTTGTGTGGCTACTGCCCAAATCCTCATTAATTATAATATGCATTTCCTTTTTCATGGTGCTATTTCAGGAAGCACTACTCATCAGGGCCGGCAGAACTTTTATATGGTGGAAAGGCTACTGGTGTAAAGGACCTTCAAATAATTTTTGACAGCGGTAGCTCCTACTCCTACTTCAGTTCCCAGGCTTACAAAACCACCCTTGACCTGGTGAGAAGGAATCTCATAAAAACAATCCTTATTTAGTTACAGAGTTACAAATCGTTTTGTAGAGCAAAATTTAGTTAGAACTAATTAACTATCCATGGCTCAGATTACGAAGGATTTGGAAGGAAAGGCACTAAAAGATACAGCAGGTGATCGAGCCCTTCCTGTCTGCTGGAAAGGCACAAAACCTTTCAAGACCGTAAGCGATGTGAAGCAATACTTCAAGCCATTAATACTGAGCTTTCCAAAGACCAAAACAGTCCAGCTGCAGATACCACCTGAAGCTTATCTCATTGTCACCGTGAGTACCTGTAGAAACACTGTTGTATTGTGATTATGGGGTTGAAAAATGAAAGGCTTAGCTAACAACCTTTTCCCTCTCAGAAGCTTGGAAATGTGTGCTTGGGAATTTTGAATGGCACGGAAGTGGGACTGCAAAATTTCAATATTATTGGGGGTAGTGATTCTAGCACCAAAAAGCAAAGATTGAAACTGCTTTTTTTTCAGTTTAACAATCTAATGTTTCCCTTTTATTCAATTGCTTTTCAGACGTCTCTTTGCAAGAGAAATTAATTATCTATGACAACGAGAAGCAGCAGATTGGATGGGTTTCTGCAAATTGCAATAGGCTTCCCAAGTCTTGAGCTATTCTCTGTAACTTTCTTCCTAAATGTAACAGCAGTCAAGGCGTATCTTACAAGAATTTGTTTTCCTATTCTATATTTAACAGTGTGGATCGTGATTATCTTGAAGGTTTTTGGCAGCCTTATGCTGCTGATTTTGGTATCTTAGAAGAAGAGAATTATCCAGCAACTGCTGCTTTTGAGAATAACAGTAAGCCAGTGCCCAGAAAGGAGTCTGAACTCTGATATCCCAGAGAGAAAGGCATTAGTAACTTATGCTATAATACTTGGTGAGTACGTACATATATGCTGTCATAGAGATGATAGAAAATCCCGCTTTCTGTTATTGTAACCTACATGGTAGAGAATGTCCATGGGTATTCCAAATATTTTGTAACCTACAAGGTAGAGAATGTCCATGGGTATTCCAAATATAAACATGATGACAAAAAATTCTATATTACAGAGAAATTCTTGTACATCAATATCCTTCATACATTTGCATACATTTCTGCTTTAAGTTAGCTGCACGAATCTTCAATAACATTAAAACGCATCTTCAAGATCGCTGCTTTATACCAAATAGTGAAGTAGAGCTGTCTTCCGACATGAATTCATTTGGTTAATATCTCCGTAACTGTACAAAGTCACGATACCTGCATAAACATAGCAAGATGTGGCAAAATGTAATCAACAAGCATCTAAGGATCCAGATATCAAGATATATCAACCAAAAAGCAACAACTTTAATAAGATGGTAGTCAGTTTGAATAAACTATTGAACTTTCTAGAAAAAATTCAGAAATCAGGAGCTTGTAATGGAGTTTCCAGAAGCTTTTCAGGGTCTTTCAGGATCCCTTTGCTCTTTCCTTTAGAGCTACATGCAACATTTTATGATTCTGGTCCCTAGAGATTTATGAACTGATTATGATTCATTTGTCTTTACTCATTGCAGGTAGAACTCATTCTTCAAATTGTTTTAATCGCATCCTTGTCTTTTCTTAATGATTAAAATTTGAAATTCCAACTCAAATATAAGGCAAAATACAGAAATGCTTGTAAAGTTTATTCTGACACAAAACCACATTCAGACTCAATAATTTTCAAACACAATCAGTTTCAGTTTTGGTTGAAAGATGTTGATGGCTGCAGTTAAGTTTTCTACAAAATTGTTTTATGAACATAAGGAAGTGTTTGTTCAAAACTATAGCCTTGCCTAGCTTATGGTAGTGTTTGTTTTTTATCTGAAATTTGAACAAACCTAATGTCCAAAAAAATTTGGTTCTGAATGATATGTTTGTTTCTCATTCATAAGATCTAAATACAAATGTCTAAAAATATTCAGTTGTTAGCTTCATTGTCAATTTTGAGCTTTCAGTTCAGTTTTACTGTGAATCAAAACTTGAACCAAACTGATCGGTTAATCCTTTACCACCCCTGCTTGGAAAGCTACAGATAAGGAGTATAATTCTTTAATCACTCAGACCTTGGCTGTGGGACATGAAAGGGATGTTTGGCTGTGGGAAAATGCATCAGAAGGAGAATGTTGCTTGTGTGACCAGTTCCACCTTCTTTATACACTTTTTCTCACTAAAAACATTTTTGTAAGGTGTTCTCTCAAGATAAGAAAAACAAGAAAAACAAGAGAAATGAAAAACTGTGGATGAACTAACCTCAATGGTCAAGAACTCCATGTGTGGAACTATGTGTATGGCATGTTTAACTTTGTCTGCTACAAGACATGATTTGCACACTGCACATGTAAAAGCACAATATCAGGCAAAGAAAATCTGCAATGCAAGATTTGAAAAGTTATGCAAATGATAGCAAGAGCAGACATTTGCAAACTCACTACTGTTTTTCAATTTCATATTTCACAATGCTTTCCAAAAATATAATTCTAATGTTAACATCAGACACTCAGAGCATCATTTCATAGTTTGACGGAAATAACTCCAGATAACATCACATCCAAAACATATAGAAGTAATGCCTCGTTTTCTAGTGTGTTCAAGCAAATTATATAGCTCCAGCCGAGTTATGCACTGAAAGGACCAGGCATTAAAATGATATTACAGTGACGATAGCAATCATCATTCATCATATGACAAGCTCTCAGAAAGAAAACAAGATGGAGGACATAACCTTCGCATGGCAAATTTTTGTTATAGTCTCAACATGAAAATTCTGCAGTTCTTCAAGAGCCGCAACATCTAGACCACCAATATCTTCACCCTGAAACGATATTTAGATTATCATCTCTAATAGAGCTCCAACAAAGATCATATTATCTGATGATCAACTTGGATAGATAATTGAACCTATAATCAGCTCTAGATTATTCAATCTCTAATTATACAATATAAAAGCATGGGCTTGTACTTTGCATAATACAGTCCGACTTTGATGTACATAGATGCCACTAGTTTTGTTTATTTAAAAAAAAAAATGAGAGAAAAAGGTGCATATAAATTCACAAACTTTTGCCGCTTAATGGAACAGCAACTATTAAACATCCATCACATCAATAATTCATAAACACTGGTTCTTAAATATCTTTCCATAATAAGCTCGACATTAAACAAACACCAATGCTTTAATTAAAAAAAAATTAATAATCATCTAGAGCTGGTCCCGTCTAAGTAGACCAGGTGACCAGGATGCAGGTCAAAACTTTAGCTTTTCTATTCTCATAAAAGTAGCTCCTAAAAGTTAAAAAAAAAAAAAAAAAAACCGCATATTCATCACTAGTGCATGGCAGGAAAGGATTTCTACCATTATATTAGACAATAAAACTGTCTTGAAGGTTTTTTTCTTTTTCTCATTTTAACCTCTACAGTTAAATTTTTAACACAATCCTTAGAGAGAAAATAAATCTTCAATTGTTATTTTGACTCTGTTGTCCAGACTTCCCTCTCAGAAAAACTTTAACCTGTGAATCAAAAGCTGGTTCTAGAACGAGTAAGTTGATTAGTAAAGATTCCCCAGAATATGAAAGTGCATCAAACATAAAACTAGCCGTTCTATTTGCGCATGCATTTCTCAGTGCAAAGAAAATTGCTGAAGGAAGGGCATACCTTCAATCTGGATATGAGACTTTCCAGTTCTTTGCATTTTCTTCTTTCTCTCTGATAGCCAGCTCTTAACTCTTCAAATGCACTTATACCATCTGCATTTACACAGATTTCATCCTCTTCAGATATTTTAAATGAATGCCCATTAGATGGCATAAATCCATTTCTAACTCCTGCTTGTGAAGTTTTTGATGCATGGACCCCTCCAGAAGGCGTGCCCTCAGAATAGTTTCCAGATTTTTTCATCTTTGCAACCAGCACCCACATATTTGCAAGCTCAGTTTCCAAATCTTCTTCACGCTGTTTTGCTTCATCTATTCTTTTTTGTAGTTCACCTTCTATTTGTTCTCTCTCAGCTAATGCAGCTTCCAGAGCAGCTTCTCTTTGGTATCTAGTTTTAAGTTCTTTCTGCAACTCCTCAACCAGAAGTCCGTCATCTGGTCTTCGTCGGACATCAGATCGCACACCATTGGAGCTATTTTGCTTGAAATCATAAGAGCCAGACCTCTGAGAGAATTTAGATCTGCTATAGACCTCTTTTGTAGCTGCCAGCTCACCACTCAATTTTGCATTTTCATAAGAAAGTCTGGTTACTTCTTCCGCCAAGTTTCGTAGCTCAATTGCTGCAGATGAAGCCAACTCTTTGGCATATGAAGCTTCCTCTGCCAGTTTTTGACTCTGAATCTCAAGGCCATCCCTTTCTTCAATCAGTTTGACCTTCTCTTGCTTCAGATTCTCTATCTCAGCAGCCTATGAATAAAGAGAGCAGAACAATTAATAGAAAACATTTTAGAATAGAAAGTTTAGAAGTTGCATTGAGTACTTATAGCAGAAAATATTAAAGAGAAATTAAAAATTAACCTGCACAAGAACTTGGGAATTCAAGTTAGAGTCCTCTTGCGAAAGTATTCTATTTAAGCTCATGACACTTTTTGGTGTATGTTCATCAACATAAGTTTCTTCATATGAGCCACTACCATTCACCCGCTCATTCTTTTTGTCTGATAGCTCTTCAGAACAAGTTCTGAGTGGAACACCCTCATTCTCTGCCATTTGTTGTGGACTACCAGACCTTTTTTCTGATAATGAATCGATCTGTTGCCTTAGCAGAAGAATAGTTTCTTGCATTTCTCTATTTTCCAATATCTATTCACGGTATGAAAATATTATCAAAATTCTTAGAAACAGCAACCATGGAAATGTGACCAAAAAATTTTAGAATTCTACCTTCATCTGTAGCTGTTCCTGAAGTATCCTATTATCTGCCGACTTAATCTTGAATACACATCCCATGACAGCGAAATCAACTTAATTAGATATAGTTGATACTTGCGATCAGACAATCATTAATACAGCTACCAAGGATATAGGATAACAAACCTCAAGTTCAAAGGTTTTTTCATTGAGCTGAGTAGTAAGCTTGGATAAAGCCTACAAGAGAGAATAACAAACAAATTAGAAAGAAAATTTTCAACACCAAGGATGAACTATATAGGAGTAATCCCCTCCAACCAATAAAATGAGTTTAATTCAAATTTTCTGCACAATCCGTATTATTGTCCACCATCAAAAGTCAAAGCAACGAAGAAATGGTTAGTGATTAAAACTGATGCTTTCATTAATTTCATCCTTGAGCATAAATGACTTGCAATTTTGGAAAGGGGAGCAGAAAGAGAACCTGAGAAAGGAAGGAGCCTGAACTAATTGACTCTCCCAGAGATATATAGAGCCTTTGCAAAGAAAATAAGCACAATATTTTGAAAAACCAAATAGAAAATTCTCATTTCCCCACTAATTACCACAAGATTGACGCAATCAATTTGTAAAAACCAAAGGAGAAAGCACGTCTATCTATTCTGCCAATTAGATAACCTAATTGGAAATTTAAAGAATGAAATCATCTATGTCAAGCTGAAACTATTCTTTTACTATTGCTAATTTAGTTTGCTGTAATGCCAATTTCTCCAGTTTCATCTAAAACCTGTAACTTCAAATATAATATTACCTGTGACATCTCAATGGTAGTTGACGTATGAGGAGTCATCTCAACTGATCCGATCATGCGTTGCTCCAAGACACGTATTTGAAGCTTCTTTTCTCTAATTTCATCCTTCAACTTCTGCATTTGCTCCTACATCAACCATAGGCCATTAAATTTGACCCCTTAACAGCAATGAACTTTGTTCTTTTTAGAATAATAAAGTGTTACAGCTATATTGTGGGCTAGTTTACACACATTGTTAAAAAAACCAAATGGGTAAACCACAAACTATACAAAAAGCTTTCAAAGAGATTTACAATGAATAAGAAACCACCCTTTTACAAAGCTAAAACAGCCTATGCATTATCACAAAACTCCCTCTTAATTCACATGAATGAAGGAAAAACAAAGTATCTTGGAACTCTTTATTGTCAAAGCCAAAAGACAGACTCTATCCGACAACCATTCAATGTTGTTCTGTTCTTTTTCCTCAAAAATGCAATTATTTCTTTCTTTGCAAATCACCCGCAAAAGAACAATCAAATTCATTCAATGTCTTCTAAGTCAAGATGTGGATAATGCAGCTCACCCTAAGTTGTAAATCTTCAGGGTTGCTAGCTGCTTGCTCTGAAAGTCTTTTCAGCGAGCTCGTACACAATGCCACTTCCCCAGCTAACATTTTCACCTGCTCATGAAGAAGATCCATTTGATCTGCAATAGTAGTCCCAGTCTGTTGAGAAAAAGCAAATGAGCAATTCCGTCAATACAAAACTCTAAGCAAGCTATGAAGAACCTTTATCCCTAATATACAGGTGTTAAGAAAGAAGTGTAAGGTTTTTGCAAATTAATATTCAGAAGATAACATTTCAAGCAGCATCAGAATAAGCAGGCTCTGAACTCCTGATTCAATTTTTGAAGGGGCAAGGTTCATTGCCATGCAAATTGGTGATGATTGGCACTTAGAAGTAAGAATAAGGTTTCCACCAACACACCACAAGATAAGTCCAAAAAAGCATGCAGGAAAGTAAGTAATCACATAAATTGTGTGGAATTTTATATTGAATACCCAATACAGAAGATACATGTGCAACAAGAAATTGCAGGTAGTGTTAGATATAATACAAATTATACAGTGTATCCTGGTTTGCTTTGGCATATTCATTAATATATTGATGAGCAACAAAGTGTTAGAATTCTTCTCACCGGAGGTAGACGGCGACCTCCAACAGCTGCACTAAACAAGTCACCTGCTTTGGTTCTTTCTGGAAATGAATCAATAATTGTTGGATCATCTCCCTTTTTACTGATTGATTTTCTCTTTACATCTTTTATATCATTGAATGTGACTCTGTTCTGTGATGACTTGGACGAAGATGCAGGTGACACACTGGTGGAGCTTCCACTATCAGCACTTGGTGACATTCCAACCAGATTCTCAGGCTTCTGCATGGAAAGAATTAACATTCAAGTCCAGTTAAACAAATGGGACTTACAGAATGAATTGCTGCTGCTAAAAGAATACTTACCATTCATGCTCATGCAAAAGCAGAAGATTTCCATTAAGTTAAAGCATCAAAAATGATTTCATTATGTCTAAAATTTTGTATGTCAAGAGGCTTTAAACTGGTAAGAACAAGCTAAGAGGAAATCACATATAAAACATTAAAAAAAAAAAAACTTTAATATCTGATTGTCAAATTACTGGTAATTATTAACCCTTAGAAAATTAATATAACTTGTCAAATAATCCAATACTTAACTCTAGTTCAGGCATATCCTATCACAAAAACTCTAATTCAGGCAACAATGTTGTTGACACCCAATAACTTACTAGAATATATATATATATATATATATATATATAAAAGATATTGTATACACATAGATGAACAGTATAAGGAGAAGAAGAAAGAAGTTCTGGGTTGAGAGACAGTATCATTTGACCCCCAAAAGGGACAGTGAGGTGTCAACTCTCATCAAATAATGCACAAAGTTTTTTCTGTTTTGACAACTGCCACAACAAATTGAACCCATTTTCAGATCATCTGCTTAAGAGAAAACTGGAGGATAATTAAAAAGCATACTCTCATTTTAAACCATCCAAGCATTCCACGCCTCTTGCTCTTTTTGTAATCTTTAACCAACTCATCTATACTAGTGATGTCATCCCTTGCTTCTGTTGAAAGTTCTGATACATAGCTTCCAGCATCATCATCAATCATGTATTCCCTTTTTCTATCTGGCAAATACGCTAGCTGCATAATCAATGGATCAGGAATAAATTCAAGGAAGATAAAGCCACCAATTCACATTGTCAAATGTCTAGAAACTCATGTCAGATAGAAGTTATTACAAATTCACAATTCTACGAATTGGCATGTTGGTTCGATCAGTGAACCATCATGGCATTGCTTATGCAAACCGAGTTATTTGTTTAAAATAACAAAGTTCAGACCTCATCTTCCCCAAAAGAATGCCTCCTTCTATGGCCAGGCCTTTCAGGGACGCTCGGCGCCATGGAATTTTTAGTTGAAACCAATATTAATTTGGTCAATCTCTGAATTCTTCCCATCAGAGCTGCCTTCTCCTGTTCCTCTTCTTCTAATCTTGACCGCAATTTAACCTGACCAGCCTCCAGCTTTGACAACACAAAATAATACAAATGAGAAAGGAAGTGATTGGCAATAGAATGACAATATCCACAATGAAAATTAGCTGTTTGAGGACTCGGAACTAGGCCTGGCTTTTTTCTTTAATGGAGACCAAAAAAAATTGGAAATAGAAGAAAAACAGTTATATATTACTTAAATGCAACATTAATTCATGATAAAGTGCTGGTATTACTCATGTCCAGCTCATGATTACAATTATCATATATCCTCACATCACTACACAAACCTGAAGCTTCAAATGAACCAGATCTTCTTGGGTGGATGCAGCCATGTGAGGATTCTCCATCATTCCTCGCTTCAATTGTTCCAGTTCTTGCTTCAAATAGGTAATTTCTTTCTGGTACTTCTTAATGAGAGACTTCTCATCCATAATCTTGAAAAAAAAAAAATAGAAAGACATCATACAAAATTAAAATTCTCACAACTCAAGGAACAAAGTAGTTAATTGACCAAAAACTCACCTTATTCTGAAAAGCCTTAATTTCTACACGCTTGCTCCGGTGGGCAAATTTCAATGTGTTGTGTGTCTCTTCACTATTACTAGAGGCAGGTGTCACAGTGCAAATGAGCTACAATAAAGTCAAAGAGGAAAGAAGAAACAATAAAATGGATCAGTACGAGATCCTGCTTCCACTAACAATAAGGATATATGTATATAATATGGCATAAAAAGAATCAGCTAGATGTGCTTAGAAAACTAAGCACATCCTGAACAAATACAAAAGTGATTTTTACATTATGTATTCCATTGCAAATCTGAAAATACAAAATCAGCATGTAGATTATTATAAAGTACTCACTGATAGCTACTTTACAAAACGATGAATTAAATAGTAACAGTAAGTGCAGATCATACAAATGCAGGATAACCTTATCTGTTAAATTGAACTTACAGAAATCCGTCCATGGCCACTAAGGGATGACTGCAAAAGACGAGTGAGTTTTGAATCTCGATAGGGAATATGAGTTGCCTTTTCATCCGTCAATTTAGAAATTACCTGACATAGAGATTGATAATGAGCTACGACTCAAGATTTTACAGATCAGAAATGGCAAGTAAAATTTATAAAAGGTCAATTAGCAATCTTGGGCATGTGAAATCATCATTGCCAAGCACTTTATAATCTCCAGCATGCCATGATAAAATTTAGAAGTTTGGCCAAGACCACAGCGACTTGGTTCACTTGTGAGGATCATTTATATTTTCTCATATTTGACCACCAGGAGCGCAAAGCAACAGGTGTATTTTGATAAAGTCTACATAGTAGTATACATCAAAGTTCAAAGAAGAGAAGACCAAAAAGGGCAATATCTTACAGTGCCAAGAGTAAGCAAGCTTTTATTTATGTATGAACCCTCTTTTCTCCGTAACCCAGTTGTTTCAGTTTTAGAACTCTCAGAACCTGCAAGATCAATTAAATTCTGCAACAAAAAAAGTTGAATCATTTTTACAACTGTAGGGGCAGATTCATAAAAATCACATTGCCAACCAAAACTTGAATAAGAAAGGTCAGCCTATGAACAAGGTATTACCAATTGGGACAAGGTCACATCTTCATCCCCATGATTTTCTCCACGGGAACTGCTCTCAATAGTCTGATAGATAATAATATAACCATTAAAGCAAAGCATAAGTTATGAAAAAACAAAAAACCTCTCCAAGAAAGACATACTCATCATAAACATAGCAAGTTAAGTAACAAAATATCCTTTTTGAGTTTACAAAAAGAGAGAGATATACACTTTAAAATGAAGAAAAAAGAAAGTACCAGCGTAAATATAGTATGGCTGCGACTACTAAGGAGATTGAAATTATTAGAACCCACGTGCCTATGTTCTGCAAAAATATGAGACATGTTAAGAATTGTTGAACTGCATAAACAACAAATATCTGATGAATATATATAGGAGCATCAGAGGGAGTAAATCAACATCTGACAAACATACGAACTTTACAGGGTTAAAAGACAATTTTCTACATAGAATATGGGCACGAATATCAAACAATGTGAAAGATTATACTCAAGGGGAGGGAAAAAAATCAACGAGCATGAAAATGAAAACTGCAACAAAATTATGCTAAACAGTCTATGAAATGGCACTATGTACCTTCTCCAGATGCTATCAGGGACAGAGCATGAGCAGGTGACAAAACAACTTCCTCTTTAATTCCCTCAACATAGGTGCCCTATCAACATGAGATACAATACATTCAAAATAACAAATTTTCTAAATATCTGGCTGATCAAAAAATTACTTAATCAAACATAAAATGCACTGGAGATATATCTTCAATATCTACAACAGGGACATTACAGCAAAGCAAGTCAAAAATAGTAGTTAGTTTTTAATTGCAAGCAAAGGCCTACTCTTGAACTTGACACAGACTGAATACCAAAGAAGACTTGGCATTAAATTAATATAAAAGAGGGGGCAAGAGCTACTGATGCGAAATAGGATTTTAGAATTATTCAGGACTTACTGTATTTTTGTGGATTCAGGAATTATTTAATTTCAGAGTGTTCTTTCTATTTTGGTAACTTTGCATTTTCCTTTTTGCTTTACTTTTATCCTTTTTTTGTGTTGAATTTCTTTTCCATTGCTTACTTGGAGGATATTACCGTTCTTTATAAGCAATAATAGAATCCATGATCTCTTTCCTGAATTTGATGATTCTCTCCTATTCTTTTAAACGCACACATGCTTAACAAAGAAAATTCCTATCAAATCTATCATGTTTTTCCTTGGAAGCAGTGGAAAAGTAGGGCGGGTGGAATAGAATGTCCAACTGTAAAACTTCATCAGCACCTGAGCATCCTCTCGTATTCTTAGGTTCTGGCCTGTTGGATTGAGCAAGTCATTTATGACCTGAAAAAATGTTTGAGAACAGTACTTTTCCATCAGCATGAGCTGTTAATGAAAGATGAAAAGTAAATAAAATTTTTAAAAAAATGAGATGAGACCAACCTCATTGTAAATTTCAAGATACGAAACACGAAGAAGGAACTCCCGCCCAGGTGTCTGAAATGTTGCAAACAAGACCAACCAAAAGTAAGGAAATGAGAAGTAATTGTTCCAATTACCAAGAATTAGATAGCAAATAATCTACTACCTCTTGAATAATACCAAACACATCCTTGATTGCCAATGGAATAATTCCTGGTGACTTCTGCTCCCCCTAAAATACAAAAAAGGATATGCAAGTTCATACAAAACCATTTTTAATTCAGAATAGAATAAAACAAAATGCAGATTGTAAAAGAATCCTTTCATTCTGCGACTTACATGCATTGTGTGAGTCTTGCCACTACTAGTAACACCATAAGCAAACACTGTGCCTGCACAAATACAGGACAACTATCATCTAACCACCGAGTTCCGCATTGTGGAATGACAAATAATTTAAAGTAAAACACATAATCACTTTTTGATATTTTGAGTAAACTTTTCACCATGTGCTGTTAAGTATTGGCAAAATTAATTTCTTTGCAGAAAACAGCAAATTATTTATTACCATTTATCCCTTGCATGGCTCCACTTACAACATGCTGAGCAGCAACATCATAAACTTGGCGTGTTGTTGTTGCTGGACCAAACACCTTATCTGCAGCACACACAAGAGTAATATAGACCAAAGGTTTGCAAAGCTTTTTTCCCTTAATCTAGATTTATCATATCTTCAAACACATCAAATTGTCCAATAAGATTTGAGCGCACCCAAAACCTGCCTACATTTATATGGTTAATATAGTCCCAGAACCACTTCGGAATTCAAATGCCACATGCTTCTTACTTTACCATTATACTTACTGGTCCCCAAATAATTTTATTTAATAAGGTTACAACACCCCAACTCGGTATATGATACTTAACATTCTCTAATGTTTAACTCAAAAATTGATTAAAAGC
This sequence comes from Ailanthus altissimus, assembly GCA_946807835.1. Taxonomy (NCBI): domain Eukaryota; kingdom Viridiplantae; phylum Streptophyta; class Magnoliopsida; order Sapindales; family Simaroubaceae; genus Ailanthus; species Ailanthus altissimus. The sequence continues at coordinate 12,922,102 of OX327699.1, read as the reverse complement.
ACATTAATTACAAGATTCTATTTCTTTCGGGGGGGCTATGTAACTTTATACACAAAACTCAATCATAAAACTAAAACTAACATGGTACATTATCACTACATTGAGCTATATGACACGTTAATTTGTAGCAAACTAACAATGTGTCAAATTCAGTAGCTATCCGCATAGCACGCCTTCCTCAGGTGAAAAAAATCCATAAACTAAATAAGTTCAAAATGCAACACGTAATTATTTCATTTTGAACACAAACTATACTTACCTGGTAGCATAATTAATAACTAAAAAACAGAATTAAAAGGATTAATTACGAGGTAATTAAAAACACTAACCAAAACCATATGCAATAGAAGTGTTGTACTCGTTCCTCACTGTATAATCACCGTCAGCATACCACGCAATCTCGTCCCCTTTATTTATCTCCCGCGGACTGCATAAGATTTTGAAATTTTTAAAAATTATACTCCGAAAAATAAAAGGTCGGCCAAAAGAAAAAAGAAAAAAAAAAGCCAAACAAGACGAAGTTGAGCTACCTGAGAGGGCGGAACCTGACGGTGACCATCACATTTTCTTTGGACTTGCTGGTTTCGGGCCGGTCAAGGGGCAGAGTTGGCGGACTTGGGCTGGGGCTTACTGACGTAGATGGAGAAGCCGAGAGCCTCGACAGCGGCCTAGACGACGTCGTAGAAGGAGTCCCGGGCCGAACAGCAGGCTTCGAGGGAGCCGGCGGCTGGGCCGGTGACTTGCGTGAACGGAAGGGGGAGATGGATCTGCGAGGCCCACCTTGAGAGGACATTTTGGGAGGAGAGAGAAAGGAAGAGAGTTTTTTTAGAGAGAGAGAGAGGTCAGGTGAAAGTCACATGCCGGCAAGGGACCGTGCCGCCTTTTGGACTTTGTTGAATTTCTTTTCCTCTCTCTGCTTCGCTTCGCTCCCTCCAAAACGAGCAAAAAAAATTATTTTTATTTTTATTTTTATTTTTATTTCTTACTGGCTCCTTGAATGAGTCTGATTGTGACTTTTGCGGTAATGCCTGCTATTTCTCTGTCTGTTTTTTAATTTTTTATCTGATGAGAGTAAATGTCCATAATGGCCTTGGTTTTGGTTTAATACTAAAGTAAGTCCCGACAGAGAAAAAAAAAATTGGTGAGAAAAAATCAAAAAAGAATTGCACCTGAAAAATTGGTGGGAATTTGAGGCCAGGCGGTATCTGTTAACTGGCGGCACGGAGAATCAAAACCAGGGTTATATATTTTCCTTATATCTATAAAATTATAATATGAATAAAATAATTCAACCTTTCTTTAAATTATAAAAAAAACTGGGATTTTTTTTTTTTTTTTTTTGCCTTTCTTTTTCTTTATCTTTCCTTTTATTCCTCCTTTCTCTTCGTTCTTATAATAGAAGAGATACCTAAGCTAGAGCTTGAAATTAAACCAAAAAAAATGCAGATTCTAACACAAATTGAAGGTTGCAATTCTCCAATTAGAAGATAACGGTGTCAAGAGAACATTTCACAATCTAAAACTAAATGTTTATGAGTAGCCCTTTTCAAAACAATGCAAGCAAAAAGACTTGGAAATGACATCAGCACAACAAAGAGAGGGTTCCAACCATTATAGATAAGGTGTTAATATAGGTCACGATTTGTTTATTATGTTTTAATTTAACAAATATAGATTAAGAAAAATGATATGAATAATAAATAAATCAATATAAATTTAAAAATAATTAAATGAATTAAATTAAGATTTAAATACTCTAATTTGTCAATTTGTTTATAATTATTTATCTCTTATATTATTAAATTATACAAACTCGAATAAGACATTAATTCATTTAGAATTTGTATAAGATTCGAATTTTAAAAAATATATATAATTTATTATTTTATAACAATAAACATAAAAAAAATATATCAAATAATTTTAAATATATATAATTAATGTACTTAGATTTATTTTATATAGACTGTGTACTTCTTTAATAGAGTATGTGTTGTGTATTATTAATAGAATGTTTTTAATTTAAGTTCACTTTTTAATTAAAAATAAATCAAATTTGGCTCAAATTTATGTATTCATATCAAATACAAATTAGATAAATCGATTCATCTATTTCATTTTAAAAATGAATTAAATACAAATTTGAGTGTTGAATTCGAATACAAATATGAATTTATTAAAAAAAATTATAACTTATTTAAATTCAACACGAAATCGATTCGTTTATTAGTTTTGACACCTTAATTACAGAGAAATATATACTTTGTAATTTATATGCTTTAAATGAAATTTAAAAAAAAATGAAGAAAATGTAAGAAAAAAAAGGATATAGATGAATAAATAAAAAATTATTTTATATTTAATTTTAAATTTATAAAAAGTTTATATTAGGCTAATTTACCCTTTTTATTTTTAGTATACATTGTATCAATAATAAAAAATTATTTTCTATGATTAATTAGAGTTAATTTCTTATTTTAACTTTTTCATGTAATGACGTAAGGCATTATAGACTTCCACAAAATTTGAGGAGATTTAACATGAAATGGTCCCAATTTTTATTTTTTTAATTTTCTTTATAAATTATTGATTTGTAAATTTTATTATATCATCGTTATAAAATATAATTATTCATGAACAAATAAAAATAAATAAAATAACAAAATTTGATTAAAAAAAATGCAACTCTCGGAAAATAATGGACATTGTCTTTGTCTACGTGTTATTGTTGATGTGAATAAGCTAATCTAACATTTTTCTTTTCATTTCTTCCAAAGCAGCTGAGAGGGCACACGGCCCATGCAATTTAGTTAAATCGTGAATTTATTCTGCGTCATGAATGGCAATATTTTTATAAATAAAAAAAAATTGAGAATAATGTGATCTTAATTGTTACATTTCTATAGCGTAATTATTTCCATGGGCCATGGTCATTCAAATTTCAAGTTTGAATTTCCTATTTTGAAATTTCTTCATGGAAGTATTTATGTATTCTGTATCAAATGCCGCCCTTGAATTTCAATAAATTTATACATTTACTTACTGTGCGAGAGTAGGCAAGTGTCACGTGTGCCTGCTCATGCACTTAGCATTCTATATTGAAAGCGTATTTATTTTTGTCGATTAATGATAATGATCAAATTAAAAAGACTTTTCGTTAGGCGAGCTTATTTGCACCAAAAAAAAAAACTCTTTTGAATGCTTCTATTTTAATAATTGCCCATATTTAATTTACCATTAAAGATATACAATACTTTTAAGGAATAAGGATAATTTTATTTACAAAATTGACTCAATTGATAAATTTATTTTAAATAAATTTTAAATATTTATTTTTATTTAAATTTATTAATTTTTATGATCAATTTAGATGAAAATAATAATTTTAATATATAATTATTAATTTACTTTTATTATTTGTCTTCTAACTTTAAACACATAATACAATCTCATATATTCAATGAAACATGCAGTGTAATCTTATTCATTTATTTAATATAATATAATTAAAAAAATAACATGTGTTATAATATAATAAATTATAAAAGATACATGTCATCATGTAATTAATTTATATTTTTAATAAATATTTTAACAAATGACACGTGGTCGCTGCCCTTCGCAACAGGACAGTGGTCGCCATTAAATGGTGAAGCGGTGCAACGAACAACGGTGGCACTAGTCGCTGCCTCTCTTACCAAATTCTCTCTACTTTTGACACATATATGATGCTTCATTGATAAATTTTTTTTATCATTTGGTAGAGCACGAAATTTTGAATCTAATGATATTAATTTTGAGTCGAATTACAATCAATAACCAATGGCAATGCAAAAGCAAATATGAGTCTTAATCCCCTCAATAAATCGGTGCTTGACATGTATTTCTATAGTTATATTTTTTTTTTACCCTTTTATCATTTAAACTAATAGAAAAAATTAACGGATTGGGAAAAAATGGATATATTTGATTTAATTGGGGCAAACTTGCCAATTAGCTAATTTTTTGAGGTAAAATTGTCCTTATCCCTACTTTTAATTATCTGTTTTTATTATGAAACATCGTCGCTTTATTTATAGATGGCAACTTAGATAAATAATACTTTACAACAAAACTTTCTTACCATTTTTCTTTATAATATTACAATAATATATTGATATATACAATCAAAAGTCTATCAGGACATACAACAATGATATATGTTGTGCTACAGCCTACAAATTTAGACTAAAGAAAGACTAAATATACTATATTAAAAATAAAAAAAATCTATCATTGTTTAAGCATGAGATGGCACTCAAACCTTGACCCTAAATTGGGAGCCAAAACTACTCACCACTTAGTCAAAAGGGTGAAGAAATAGGCCGATAATAAACGGAAGTATGTTGAGTACAACATGGGAGAGTTAATAATGGTACAGTTACTTTCACCTCAACACAAGTCTACATGTCTACTTCACAAGAGCCTTGTTTAAAAACACGAGGGATCATTTCTGATTGTTAAGAGGGTTGACAATGTCTCATACAAAGTGGAGTTACTTTTAATACTATAGTTGCATCTGGTTTTTCATTTAAATTGCTTGAAGTCGTATTATAGGGATGTGGAAACACATAACGTGAACAATAACCACGAGCTCCACTGAGAGTTTCATAGCTTATGATAAAAAGATGGATCTTATCTTTAATGTGATGACAGTGTAAAAGAATATCTACCTTCAAAGTCATCAGTACTTTAGCAAATAGAATGGGCTACCTAATAATGAAGCAAGCTGAGAACCCAATAATGCGTTGTGGTAGTTCAAGAACAAGATTTACAAGTTTTAGTGAAAATGCAACAAGGGCGTCATGTGAATTTAGTTAGGTAGAATATCACACTCCAAATATTCTTAAATATTTATTCAAACACTTAGTGGTTGTTGAAACCTTCTATAGGTTATTTGGACTTATGGAGCATTATATGAATTAGAGTTTCTAAAAAGCTCGTTAACTTTGATGAAAAAGTATACCAATATCATTACTTCTTAGTTAAGTAAAGTTTATTTTGGGATGACAATATTCCTACAATATATGGAGGCATTTATGAATATTTATTGGTATATTTGTCCATATATTTTTGTACATTGTTATATCATTATATAGTTTTGTAAATCCTAACCATTGATTGTACAAAGCTAGTGTTGTAAATGTCACTCTTCAGACCCAAAAGATCTAACACACGATATAACTTACACTCATTCAATAATGTGCACTCATAATTAATATTGCATAAAATTTCAAACTTGAATTCAATATAGAAATCCTTAACAAGTTGCTATTAAGTTCAACACAAAGATCAACTTATGACCATACTTGGTAAAACATAAACCAAATACAATCACACCTAATAAAATAATACGTATGTATTTATTCAATAGGGATAAATCAAATATCTTAAATTACGTGTCCACAAATGAAATACTCAGCAACCTAGTAACTTAGGGAACCCAAGGGACAGCAGAAGACTTGTCAAATTCGCTAAGCACACATATACCTTATTTACCTAAAATCACCATAAACTATAATGAGTATAAAACTCAGTAAGCATACTAGTTTTTTTTATATCAAAATACAAATACATATATATACACAATGCATGTATATGATATGATGTGATAAATCAAAATCATAATTTTATCAAATCAAATGTCAAGTAAGCGTTTACACATTCTTTCAAAACATATAATAGAAATACTATCACTTAACTACTACTTAGTATGACTTTCATATCACATATCACATAATGAGCCAAATGTCGCTTGTAGGTGACATACCGTATGAGAGGAATGGCACAAGTGAGGTTTAAATTATATATATATATAATGCTCATGCCTGAAGGTAAGAGTCAAACTCTCACCCTGATCATCGGTGAGTCCTCTCATATGCATCAATACACTACCACACGAATGTGATGACTCACTCTTCCTTTAGGTACCAATAGGATCCTCTCTATATACGGAACACATAACATATACTAATCCCGAAGGAAATGCCACACATAAAGGCTCTATAAATCACATAAGATGCCTATTAAGTAAATAGTGAGTTTAAGAATCCTCAAAACACAAAATATTTCTCATGGACATATTCTACTTCAAAAGCTTTTTTTGTTAAATACATTCATTTTGAAACGCTTACTTTCATAAACAAATGTATGTCCATGCTCACATTCATAAACATATCCCTTTTACATTTCATATCAAAATATACTTTGGCATAACATAAACAGTTTCTAAACATATTTACAAAATCATACATAAATAATTACTATGCTTATTGTGATTTCAGTAAAAGTTTAGTATACTTACCTCTTAACACTTTCAAGTATAAGGCTTAATTCTCCTTAACCTATTCATGGAGATTAATCCTTTCATAAGCCTCACCATTCACACAAAACACATTAAATAGCTTACAAAATTACACATATTGCACTTATCATATCGAATTGGTCTAATGACTTGGTTTCTCAAAACCTGTCATTCAAACCACTTACACTTAACAAAATTTTCATATACATCAAATGATGTCCAATTACTCTAAAATCAGAATATATCATTCTTGACTCATATATTCTTCATATATAAATATTATATCATAATTTTACACAATCGATTTCATAAACACCATCAAATACAAACTATTATCCTGACAGGATCAAGATATTTATTGAACAGTATTCAGTCTCCCAATTTTATAAAATCATATACTAACTAAAAAATTATAAAACTATTACAGAATTACTCTTGACACATATTTCAATCCATGATAAATGTTTTACTTCAAAATTTCTAACAAAAGTATTTTAAAACTATTTTATTCCATAACTTTAATAATTTGTTAACCAAATAATACAATGAGCTGATACACTTTAGAAAATCATAACAATTTAACCACATTGATCTAAATTCTCAATTTTGAATATATCATATTAGACATATAAATTTATCATATTCCAAAAATTTCTAATTTTTGAAGATTATTTAACAGATCAAAAATTATTTGTCACTGTAATATACTGCTATCATAAAAAAAATTTAGAATTTCATGGTCATTTTTATAAATTTACTAAAAATTCAATTTCTGAAATTTTCAATCGATTCAAAGTCTTAAATGATTATAGACATGTCTAGTTTCATATTCTCAAAATTCAAAACCAGAATCGAAGTACAAAAACTTATAAAATTCTCGAATCAAGAGACTATCAAGTAGAAATTCTGCGATTCATCATGATTTATCAAATTATCTACATAATCATCATCAATTCCTAATATATGTTACAAAATTCACATCAAATCCCCAATTTTTCATATTTTCAGAAATCAAAAGTTAAAGAATTTAACTTAATTAACACCAATAAATTGAGAAAGAGTTATGATATACCTCTTAAAACTTAAAATTCTAATTTCTTCTTCTTTTTCTCTTTCTCTCCCCTCTATTTCTCTCTCTAAAAGGGGTGATTCGACCAAAAATGAGTAAATTAGGGTTTAAAATGTGTATTTTTATACTAAGAGGCTAACTTTTAGTATTTATGAATTAACCCTCAAAACTTTTAAATTATAATTTGGTCCCTAAAATAAATCTAAAGTCTTACAAATAGACTCAATACTAATAGTAGGTCTTTAATCTATATAAACAATACTAATAACAATACATAAAATAAGTATTATCTATATACAAATAAAATATGAATATTATATCTATGTATAAATATTTATTTTTATCGGTTGTGAATAAATGGTTACTACAGTAAATATAGGTGCCTTCAATTATGTCAAACTATCTTAACTTGTATAATTTTTAGTTATAATAAATAGTACTTTCTCAAACACTTGGTGTTCGTTCTTGTTTTTCTTTTCATGGTATGTTTGTAGGTTGTTTATGTTGAGTGTGGTGTTTCGATTCTAAACCGTATTATGTGTGTGCATGCGGTTTGTGTTTATCGCATAAAATTCACGTATAGTTATAATTTATGCATCTCATACACAAACATATATGCAACGAAAGTTAGAAATCTAATTTCCTAAAGTAATGAATACAATAAATTTTGTTCTATTACAATAATGAACAAAATAAAATATATTAATCATATTAATATTAAGATTAAAAATTTACCTCACAAGTCTTTGGTACGTTTTAAGTTAGAGTATTGCCTAAAATGAACCCATGATAATTATAGAATTTAATGAGGTGGGCTTGAGTAGCTAAAATAACAAGTTTAATTTAACACTAGTTTAATACTTAAACCCCAAAATTAACTCTTAATCTTTAGTTTAACACTTAAACTATTTTAAGTAATAATTTTATTTTTGATTTATTCAACACTTGAATTATAAAAATAAATCCAATGCTTTCATGACTAACTTAATTATAGAAAAAGATAAAATAATATTTTCAACAATTAAAAGTAATTTTTTCTCTTCACCGATTTCCCACATGGGTGATCATCCTTGTGAACATTTTAACCACCTAAAAACGTTGAATATTTCATTCTCCTTACATCAAGAATGGCCGGCCACTCTTTTTAACCATAAGCCAAATATTGAATTCCAAATTCATTAATATAATATTTATTTTTCATTTAGCTCTTGTTTCACTTTTTATCTAACTTTAGTTAATAATTAATATTGGTTAACTTAACCATATTTAGCCATCAAACATATTACTTAACCATAATTAATAATTAATCTTAATTAAGTTAAACTTTACTGGACCATAAAGTAAATAATATAATATTCAATTAACTTAATTCAAATTAATATTTAACTAAAGTCAAATTAACTTACTTTTTCAATAATTAAATAATTAATTAACAAAAATAATTAACCTATGATAAGTTAAATAATATTTAATTATAGAATTGCTAAATATCCTTTTAACTTAACTATATGGTTAACTCTTAACTATACTTAAGTTAAAAATTTATTTAACACTTAAATAAATAAATATATTAATTATTTAATAATTAAATATATAAAATTACCCTTAAACCCTCATTTGGTTACCAAGTTAACCCACAGTGGGTCCTAACTAATCACACACTTGAGTCAACTTAATAGAGGGCTCACTATATGCCATGTATCAATATTTAATTGATCAATAATAATTGTTAACTTAATGTATTTAATACTTAAGTATTGACACGCGCATTCCAAGAGTTCGTGAAACAAATATTTAATTTTGCTAAAAATTAATATATTACAATTCAATCTGGTACGTTGCCCCGATACACGAGTACACTTTATATTGCGGGACTCTCTAGATTCATGCTCGATTTGTCAAATGAAACTATTTCATAAGTCTGTGATCGATACCAGACACACATCATAAATATTACAAATTAACGCGTTAGGTCATACAAGTTAAGATTATAGTACATACGTATAGTCCTTTGATCAATTATATTCCAGAAGTGCGGGAACATAGATCAACATCGTCAAATTCTTATAAGCACATCCATGAACTTATCTCCAGATTTGTATTTTTGTAAAACAATATCTGTAAACTTCTTTGCGATATTGTTTAACCATACGAAAAACTCTTTTTAGAGTATCTGTTTTTTTGTTAAAAGATTTTCTAAAATACAATTCTTGAAGCATCAAGATATAAATGACGTAAGACATTCTATATTGAAGGCGTATTTATTTTTGTCGATTAATAATAATGAACAAATTAAAAAGACTTTTTGTTAGGTAAGATTATTTGCACACAAAAAAACTCTTTTGAATGCTTATATTTTAATAAAGTTTTATATTACTAAATTGGCCATATTTAATTTACCATTAAAGACATACAAACTTTTAAGGTATAAGGACAATTTTACTTAAGAAATTGACTTAATTGATAAGTTTATCCTAATTAAATTTTAAAAACTTATTTTTGCCTTAATCTGTGAATTTTTATCATCAATTTGGACATTAATAGTAATTTCAATATATAATTACTAATTTATTTATATAGTTTGTACTCTAACTTTTGAATGCATAGTACATTTTCACATATTCATTGAAACACGCAACATAATCTTATTCATTCATTTGATATAATATAATTAAAAAATAAAATTTTGTAAAAATGATGTCATAATATGATAAGTTACAATTGGTACATGTCATCGTGTAATTAGTGTATATTTTTTAATAAGTATTTTTACAAATGACATGTGGCCGCTGCTACCATCTACCACGGGTTGGTGGTCGCCGTCAAATGGTGGGGCAGAGCATGACGAACGGTGGTGATCGCTATCTCTCTCACAATATTCTCTCTACTTTTGGGGCCTATACGGTGCTTCATCAATGAAAAAATTTTATTATCGCGCAGATCATAAAATTTTAAGTCTAATAATATTAATTTTGAGTCGAATTATTACCGATGACTGGAGGCAGTGCGAATATGGATATAAGCTTTAGTCCCTTCAACAAATCAGTGCTTGACATATTTTTTTATAGTTAGATTATTATTTTTACCCTTTCATTGTCTAAATTGATGGCAAAAATTAATGAATTAGGAAAAAAAATAGATATTTTATATCTAATTTGGGCAAACTAGTTAATTAGGCTAATTTTTTGGGATAAAATTGTCATTATCCCTACTTTTAATTATCTATTTTTGTCATGAAACATCGTCGCTTTATTTATAAGAGGCAACTTAGATAAATAATACTTTAGAACAAAACTCTTTAATCATTTTTCTTTTTAATATTACAACAATATATTGATATATACAATCAGAAATCTATCAAGACATACAACAATGATATATGTTGTGGTGCAACTTGTAAATTTAGACTTAAAAAATACTAAATATACTTCATTAGAAGTCAAAAATCTATCCCTACCCAAGTATGGGAGGGCACTCGAACCTTGACCCCTCAAATTAAGAGCAAAGGCTACTCACCGCTCAATCAAGAGGGTAAAGAAATGGGCTGATGACAAGCGGATGCATGTCAAGTACAACATGAGAGACTTAATAATGGTAAAGTTACTTTCATCTTAACACAAGTACATACGTCCACTTTCACAAAAGCCTTGTTTAAAAATACAATTGGTCATTTTTTATTGCCAAAAGGATTAACATTGTTTCGTACAAAGTGGAATTACTTTCAAGACTATAGCTGCATCCAATTTTTCATTTAAACTGCTTAAAGTCGTATATATGAATGTGGAGACACACAGCATGGGCCGTAACCACAAGCACCGCTGAGAGTTTTATAGCTTATGACAAAAATATGGATCTTATTTTTCATGTGATGATAGTGTAAAAGAATAACTACCCTTCAAGTCGTGAGTACTTTGGCAAATGGAAGGAGTTACTTGATAATGAAACAAGTTGAAAACCCAAGAATACGTTGTGACAATTCAAGAACAAGATTTGCAAGTTCTAGCAAAAATGTGATGAAAGCGTCACGTGAATTTAGTTTAGAAGAATGTCACACTCCAAATGTGCTCAAGCATTTCTTCAAATATTTGGTGCGTGTTACAACCTTCTATAGGCTACTTGGACCTATAGAGCATTATATGGATTAGAGTTTTTAAAAGGCTCGTTAACTTTGATGATAAAGCAAGCCAATACCATTACTTGTTAGTTAAGTAAAGTTTGTTTTTGGATGGGAATATTCCTCACCATATATGGAGCATTTAAGTATATTTATTGGAATATTTGTCCATTTTTTTTGTATATTGTTAAATCGTTATATAGTTTTGTAAATACTAATTATTGATTACACAAACCTAATGCTATAAATATGGGTAGGCTTTCAATTACGTTAAATCATATTAACTTATGTAATTTTTAATTATAATAGATAGTACTTGCTCAAACCCTTTGTGTGCGTTCTTATTTCTCTTTTTGTGGTATGTTTTAGGTTGTTTAGTGCTCAAAGCACTTAAGGATGCACGATTCTAAAAAAAGATCCGTGACACCTTTTTGCATGGACAATACGACCTTTTTTTAATTTACTAAAACATCAAAAACATAATCTTAAATTCATAAAAACCTGAATTATTACTAAGTATTCAAATATAAAATTCGACAAAACACTTAATTCGTGTAGTCAAAATTGTAAAATTGGAAGCAAATTTATAAAAAAGCGTCAACCATTGAGATTCTTGAGTAGAGCTAAAATTTTATATGGGTTAAAGCATAAAAGTACATCTTTTATAAAATAAAATAATAAAAATATTATCGAATTGCACCTAGCTGTTTGTTCTAGTGGCATAATTTGTGCACCCTCTAACTTAAGATCGGGAGTTTAAATCCTGAAAAAGAACTAACGCATTTTTTATTTTTCTAATTTGTTGAGGCAATTAGTTGATAATTATTTATAGTATTATAACATTTGTAATTCTTTTTAGTGTTGTACAATTGTAATTTTAAGATGTAACAATATTGTAAATTATAAAAGTAGTTGTGATGTGATGTAACAATATTATAAAAATGTTATAAAAGCAATTAAGATGTTATGACACAATGTTGTACAGTTATAATTATGAGATGTAATAGTATTGTAAATTGTAAAAGTAGTTAAGATATGATATAACAGTATTATAAAAACAGTTGAGATGTAATAGTATTATTAAGTTGTAATTCTAAAATGTAATAAATTATAATGCAATACAATAAAAAAAAATTATTATTAAATTTAATTTTTTTTAATGAACTTTTAACCCTTTAACATAGTAAGTTTAGCTTTGTATGGACAATACTTTTGTTTTCTCTATGCTAAAATATTTTTTTTTTCTCTTACACCAAAATACTAAAAACATATTCTCATGTTCATAAACCCAAATTATTATCCAAAAACTTGATAAAACACTTAATTATGCACTTAAAATTATAAAATTTCGAGCAAAATCATAAAATACGTGTCAACCATTAAGATTGTCAAACACATTTAAAATTTTATATGGGTTAAAGTGTAAAAATAACTTTTAAAAAAGGTAAAATAAAAAAAAATATTATTGAATTAAAAATTCTTTTTGAGCTTGTAGCCTCTTAGTCTTAGGTCTTAAGATAGATCTACCTTTGTGTGGATGATATTGCTCTTCATTTCTCCATTTCACTTAAATATTGTGACTCCCACTAAAACACGGTTTTAAATTCATAAAAATCAAAATTATTACCATACCCAAACTAGAAACTTGCTAAAACACTCAATCCATGCAACTTAAAATTGTAAAACTGGAAGCAAATGTATAAATAAGTGTCGACCAAGATTGTCGACAAATTTAAATAATTGGAGTTGTTGAATACTTCATACCTATTTGGTATTATTAAGTAGATTTGATAGTAGATATCAAGTAAGTGTTTATTTGATGTAGTTGAGCACTTTGTGCTTAAAACGTAATAGTGCTTGATATTGCTCGACGCCTATGTGGATTTGATCGTCTTTTAAGTGTTTTCGATAATTTTATTTGGCGCGAATTGTCAAGCAACATGCTTATAGCAAACACCAACTTCACTTGACAGCCTTGTTGCATGCAAGTATGTTGGCTTAACAAGCATGCCTGCCGCTCGACAAACCTGTAGACTGTGCTCAACATCAAGAACATTATAGCCAGACACTATTCGGCATCTTCTCCATAGTTTCAAGCATGTCTTCAACAACTTCAAACTCATCCCCATAAATCACTAACGTATATACCTTCAATGCTTCTAAGACACAACTAATATCAACAAAAGAATACTAATTCAATGTATCATTATGTGTTAAGTGCTTAACCAATAATTTTAAATCAAGTGCTTTTATCAAGTTCTTCGCTTAAGATTAGTGTTAGGAGTCTAAGGAATCACACATGTCTCTATATTAGTATGATATTGTTCACTTTAGATCTAAACTCTCGTAATTTTACTATTGAACTTTACCCAAAATGCCTCATACTAATGGAGATATAGTTCACTCTTTATATACCTATGATCTTCTTTATTTATTATCAATGTGAGACTTTATTTATTTTCTTAACAGTTGATAATAACTTGCTGAATTATTAATAAGAGAAAATGAGTTGATTGAATTTGAGAAACAAGGGTACTTCACACACTTATTATTATTTTTAACTAAAAAATTTGAGGTTTGACTACAATATTAAAACCTCCTCTAATTTGATTATTTGAGGTTAAAGCTCTAAATTATTATATGTATAATCTAATTATTCGTACCAAAATTTTATTAAAGAAAAGTTATAGAGACAATATATTTTTGTAATGTTAATTCTCATTAGTCATGGCTTTAAATTATGTCAAATTAAAGTTCAATTAGAATGTCTAATCTTAAATAAATAAAAAAAAGAAATACTATTTAATTACACGAAATTTACTCCATCTAAATGCGAGAACACTTGAAACTTTAACTATTAGGTTAGCGTTGTGAAAATAAATAAAAAAATTATATATTTGTGTTTTATTTAAATAGATAAATAAATAATTAAGTAAGTTATATGCGAGTTTTGTTTTTTAAACATCATTATTAATTACAATATATAATATTACAATACATATAAATATAATATAATATAATATATATATTAATAAATGTCATATTTATTAATAATTGTTGTTATTTTATTATTATTATTATTATGCAATTAAAATATACTTAATAATAAATAATATTGAGGAAAAGTAAAATCACAAATAAATATAACAGAAAAGACATAAAAATCAGATCAATAAAAAACAAACATAAACTAACTTATATGGTTTGGTATCAAAAGCTTACATCAACAGTAGATCAATGGATTATAAACTTTTTTATTAACTATTTTAGAGATTAAAAGGAATACAGAATAAAGAATTTTCAAAGAATCTATCTTGTTATTTCTTTATTCACATAAGAATAATAAACACCCAACAATGGTTTCATTATAATGCACACAAACACTGAGTGTCTATTTAGTTCTTTAATCTCTCTTAGAGTCTCTATTTGAATACTTGATGAATTTGAAGGGTTTACAAAGGTTTATATAGTATTTACAAAGTCCCTATAAACTCTGAACTTAGTTGAAATAAGAGTCCATGCATGTAAAAGTTTGAACCCCCTCTCAAATAAGTTAAATCAAAGCCAAAAAACAGAAGTTCTGCGCCGTGACACCAAGTTTTGGAGTCGCAGCACTGGTGCAACCCAATCTAGCACTGCAACATTGGAGCTTCTGTCTCCAGCGTTACTACACTGCTAAGTCTGCGTCGCAGTGCTGTGACCTGAAGTTGTCTCCCTATGTTTTCGCGCTTCTTTTTGCTCCTAACTATCTGTCTTACTTATCTTTCATACATCCAATGTATACTAGACTTCTTGTTGACTCTTCAATTAGTATCCATCTCAATTCATGCTCATACATGATTATTGAATTACCAATTTTAACATACCTTTTCTTGATTCAAAATTTCTTTATAAAAAGGCTTTTGGATCCATCTGCACCGTTACTATATCATATTGAGCTGATTTTAGTTAAGATTTATCCAGACTTAAACTTATTTTAGGTTTGTGAGTTTGTTATCCAAATGTATAAATGCACATTGCATAAAGTATGGATTATGTATTCCTTTTTAACCCTCATCATTTTGATAAGTTTATTTTTGATATCGCTTCGTGGTTTGCATTACCACAATACCTTGTATTAAGCCACCTTCGACCATCCCTTCAAGTAAATATAGCCTCTATTTGTGCTTATTAGATTCCATCCTTATATATCCTTTTACTACCTTTATTATTCATTTTTTTCTTTCTAACCGAATACCCATCTTTTTCTAGTTTCCTTAAGAATATCAAGTTCCTCCTAAGTTTATGAACATGCTTTATGCCATGTAAGTCCCTAAATTTTGCACCTTACATCCTCAGCCTTATACTGCCAACCCCCAGACTTTACAAGCTATATTATTCCCTATTTGTACTTTACCCATAATGGTTTTATAATAGGTAAATAATGATCTATTATGACATATATGGACACTACAATCAGAGTCTAATATCCATTTGCCAACGTACTTTCCCTCAGTGGCTACTAAGAAGTCTACAATTTTGATGTCATCTTTATGACTCACTATTGTAGTATCTCCATCCCTTCTTTTTTGCTTTAAGACAATTTCTTACAAAGTGCAATTCCTTGTTACAAAGGAAACACTTATTGGATCTCCTCATAATTGTTCTTCTTTCCTTTTGCAACCAAACATGTTGCACTGTTAGATTCGAATCTCTTCCCTAATTATTTTGAATTCAATGATGTCTTTACATCATTTATTGTAATAGTCATCTTACCATACATGAATGTATCTATAAAATGCTCAAAACTTGATGGTAACGAACTTAATAGGACGATGACCTTATCTTTATCCTCAATCTTGATGTTATAGAGTCTCAAAATCTATGATAATCTTATTAAAGGCCTCAATATGATCTCTAATTTAAGACCCCTCAGACATAGATAGCTGGTACAATTTCTTCTTTAAATACAAATGATTTTTTAAATACTTCATCGTGTATATGGCGTCGAACTTCTTCCATAGATCCAATGCCGTCTTTTCTCCAACCACTTTCCTTAATACTTCGTTACTTAATGCTAGTATTATAGTACTACGAACTTTCATCTAAATGGTATCTCAATCTATCTCCCTAAGTTTCATATGTTTATTCTCTTCGCTAATAGTTGCTCGGGTTTCCTACAGGATTAAGTTTAACCCTTCATTCGCTATTAGAGCCATGACCTTTACCTTCCACACATTAAAGTCATTTACCCTATTGAACTTCAACATCTTCGTCTCTTATTTGGCCTTTTGCATGGTTTAAATACCACTTAAATGTATTTTTAAATCTTGACTTTGATACCAGTTTATTGTGGAGTCATAAATCACAGGCAAATATAAGAGAAAATACAAAAGAATCAGATCAATCAAGAACACACAAAAACTAATTTGCATGGTTTGACACCAAAAGTTTACGTCTATAGTGGATTAAAGGGTCCTAACCTCTTTTATTATCTATTCTAGAGATTACAAGGAATACAAAATAAAGAATTTAAAAAAAATCTATCTTAGTGTTTCTTTGTTCACATAAAAATAATAAACATTTAACAATTGTTCTACCTTAATGCACATAAGTACTTAGTATTTACTTAGTTTTTTAATATCTTT
The DNA here is from genome assembly GCA_946807835.1 of Ailanthus altissimus. Classification (NCBI taxonomy): domain Eukaryota; kingdom Viridiplantae; phylum Streptophyta; class Magnoliopsida; order Sapindales; family Simaroubaceae; genus Ailanthus; species Ailanthus altissimus. The sequence goes on along the minus strand of OX327699.1, from coordinate 12,904,949 downwards.
TAGAGTTTCTTGTTTAATGCTCGATGAATTTTGAGGGTTTACAAGAGTTTATATAGTACTTATATAATCTTTAAAAATCCTAAACATAGTTGGAATAAAAGCTCATACGTATAGGAGTTCAAAATTCTCTTAAAGAAGTCAAATCTAAGCAAAAAAAATGAAGTTCTCAAAATTAGGCGTTGCAACGCTGACGTGACCTATGGCGGCCGCAACGTTGGGACCTGGAGTTGTCTTCCCATGTTTTATACTTTTTTTTAATTCTAACTTTCCGTCTTACTCCTCATTTGTACATTCAATAAATATTATACTCTTTTTGACTATTTATTTAGTATCTATTTCAATTTATACTTATATATATTATTGAATCATTAATTTAAACAATACTTTATACTGGGTTATTTTTTACATAAACAAATATTACATCTAAATTTTTTATGCATAATGTATTTATAATATAAAATAAAAATACTATAGATATATTTTTTTAAAGTATATAATTACAATCTAACTTAAAAAAAAAAAAATTAAAATTTTTTTTTAACCTAATTAATTATAGCTTAAATCTAACATGTCTGGATATTTAACCCGGCCCCAAAATCCCCGCCCGAATATTGCTGCCCGCCTCAAAAACCTTATTGCGCTACGCCATCACGCAAATCACAAAATTCCCGGAAACAGACCCACAAACACCATTCAGTACTCACAGAGCACTGTTAACTGAGTAGCGGAAAGAGACAGAGCCAGCGCGGTGGCAAGCAACAACATGGCGGAAGAGGTCACACTCATGGACATCGACGAAGTCGAGAACCAAAACAACCATGCTTTCAAACAGAGCAACAGCAAGGGCAAAAACGTCGTCGTATCCGGCACGACACCCGACACTAAAGCCACTCCTTGGGTCGAGAAGTACCGACCTCAGTCCCTCGCTGACGTGGCCGCTCATCGCGACATTGTCGACACCAGTAATTTCTCCCTCACCATTCTATTTACTCTCACTATTTTGTAGGGTTTTATTGCTCAATTATTTTCTTTAATTTCCTGTTCGGCTCCCAAGAAATTTCGAGAAAGTAAAAGTTTAATGGAAGGGAAATGTGATAGGAGTTGGAATTCTTCTTTCCTTTAACGTCATTCTAGGGATTTTGTGCTTACATCATGTTATGTTATTTTATTTTATTTTTAACCTTTTCCACATATTGTTTGGATATTCAGAAAATGGGAGTGAAGAAAAAAAAGAGAAATTTCGTTTTCATATGAAATTGCCCTTAGTTGGGAGTTTTAAACATTAGTTTTCAGATACAATATTAAAATTTAGTTTAAAGTATAAAACACTAAATTGTCTTCATGTTTCTGTACTCAAATTTGATTCCAAAGTTTAAAATGTATTGTAGTTTTTGAAAAGTATTTTCATATTGTGAACTAATGGCGCCTAAACTTAATTCATTTAACGTGTTATTCTTTCTCATTTGTTAATTTACTTCCGTTGTCTTTTTTTATTTTTATTTTTGAATTGGAAACTAGAAGGTTTCATTGAAGAAAACAGGACACAGGGTGGATAAGAGATCCACAAACAAAGGAACCAAAAGAAAAAAAAAATTCCAAAACAAGGAGTACAAAAGAAACTAGGGAAGAAAAGAAAAGTAGAAAAACTTGTAATTGTTTACTTTCACTATCTCTAAAGATAGTTTGTATATAACTATAAGAGAAAAAGAAGAACCTTTTTGAGTATTGATAGACTCTGTTAGATGCCATTTTTTTTTCATATCTAATGGCTGGCAGCAGTTGATTGAAGCATAACATTGAAATGATGTTCTTATAAAATTTTTTGTTTGCTGTTATTGGGGTTTAATAGTTGATAGGTTGACTAGTGAGAACAGATTGCCCCATCTCCTACTGTACGGTCCTCCTGGCACGGGCAAAACATCTACCATTCTTGCTGTCGCACGAAAGCTTTATGGGGCACAATACCACAATATGATTTTAGAGCTGAATGCATCAGATGATAGAGGAATTGATGTTGTGCGGCAACAGATCCAAGATTTTGCTAGCACCCAAAGCTTCTCATTTGGGTAAAGTAATTGATTTTGTTGCTTGTGATTTGGTTGATTTATATTAATATGATGTGTGGCTGTAATTCCTGTAATTCTAGTTATTCAAATATGACATTATAGAAATTGTGAGAACAGTTAATTTGCTTATGCATGCTTTGAATTTATACTCGTGATAAAAAAGGATGAACTGTGTGTTCTGGTGGAAATTGGTGTAATTTAAATGTGGTGACATTACCAATGGCCTCTCAATGATTATACTTGCAAACTTAGGTCAAGGACTCTCCTGGTAGTTGCTGCAACTAAGTTTACAGTTAAATTTATCATGCAGAAAAAGGTACAAAAACTTATCCAAACTACTTTTCTAAGGGATCAAGAACGTAGTTTGACTGATTATAGTGCGGTCAGGTGGAGCTTCTGAATGATTCCTGACAATCTATGACTTTAGTTGCATAAGTCTTGGTTCTAATCATCCATACTCAAAGGGTCGCTTCTTCCTATTTTTTATGTTTATTATTATAATTTTTTTTCTCTTTATTCACACTGACATTTTAACACTGTCAAAGATAACAATACATTACAAGTTCCTTTCCTTAAATGTCATGCATTCTTTCATCAGAGAATAGCTTGTTGATGCTAAACTTGCATTTTTTTTGTCTCTTAATGATTGTGTCTCTGCTTTTAATTTTGATATAAATATTTCGCAAAGTGATACATTGGTCTTGACTTTGTAATAGTCATGGTGAAATGTTTCTGCTTGACAAGTCCCTGCAATGAATTTTCTGATTACTAAAGAGTTTTTTTGTCACAGCCCAAAGTCATCAGTGAAGCTGGTCTTGCTTGATGAGGCAGATGCCATGACAAAAGATGCTCAGTTTGCCTTGCGTAGAGGTACCAGTCTTTTTTTTGTCCACTTCATTACTTCTTTTTTTTTGTCGCATTGTTGAGTATCTCACATCTCTCTTTTCTGGTGTGTGTTCTATTTAGTGATTGAGAAATACACAAAGAATACTAGGTTTGCACTTATTTGTAATCAAGTCAACAAGGTTATTCCAGCACTACAGTCTAGATGTACTAGATTCCGATTTGCTCCTCTTGAACCTGTTCATGTCACTGAGCGACTCAAACACGTTATAGAGGCTGAAGGGTAACTATTATGCTTTCTTTCTCATTTTCCAATTTGATTTAGTTATGTTCTCATTTTGATTCAGGAAAATGTGGATGGTCGGTCGATCTGTTACATTTTTCTTGATTCTGTCCCAGAGTCATTGACTGTTCTCTGTTTTTTTTATAATTTCAATTATACTCTGCACATAATTTTTAAACCTCTTTTTAGCACAAACTCATGTCTGAATCGCATTGTTGTATATTGCTTGTTCTTTGTAGAGGCAAAATTGTGATGGTAATTAAATGCAAAAGTCTACTCTTTTTTTTTGGTTGTCTTTATGAATTATTTCCATTGGATTATTGAAGATAAATATTGTTTTAGCTTTCCTTGCACTTCTTTATTATTGATGCTTGAAGGGTTGTTTCTTCTAACACTTTATAATCCATGTCTAGTTCAGAGTCTTGGAAGCTTTATTTGATTTGTTTACAAAAGAATTACCCAAGGAGTTGTAAACCAAGTAGTCTTTTGGGAATCGCTCGCCCCATATAAATGTTAAAAAGACATTGGTGAGGGGTTTGTCATATTATTGAAGACAAAGGATATTACCCTCACCTAAATTGTGAATTTTTATATTTTAATTTTAGGTTTTCTGTAGAAGTATGATACTTTGGAAAAATGATGCTCCAGTACTTGTCACAGGGTTGTAGCATTTGTTGGTTGGACAATGTAATAGAGACTTGTTCTATGATTCATTTTAACGTAACTTTTTTTATTTGTCTAGTCTTGATGTAACTGAGAGTGGCTTAGCAGCACTTGTACGGCTTAGCAACGGCGACATGAGAAAGGCCTTGAACATTTTGCAGGTTTAAGAATCTTAAATTTAGTTCTGTTATTACTTCTTCCAGAGATGTAATGATATTGTAACAGAAACTTATTCTATGATTCAGTAAATTAGGGATTCTACTATTGGGTTATGATGATATTGTAACATAATGAAAGCAGTAAGTATATTGAATTAAGTATAAACTGCATGCTGCAAATGATGATTGTGATATAACATTGGTTAGTCAAACATTTTTTTTTCTTAGGGTAATGCCTGTTCTCGCTTTTATGATGATGGTAAATCTGTCTCTTTAAAGCCAGAGCTAATGCTGTTATACATGATGATTACTTTTCTTATTCTTTGCTTAAAGGGAGAAGGGGGAGTCCATTGAATATAAATTTTTATTCATTTGGATTTAGATGATTGGAATGTGTTACTTCACCTACTGAGTTTGATGGGCCATTCCAAACTCTCTGGCTTACCTGTGTTCCTGCAGAGAGCTGATAGTTAATATATGTGCAGATACATGTGACCATTGACACAGTCATATTGATGCCGTTTAGATTCTGCTGCCTTTCTATTTGTTCATCTCTTTGTGAATGTATATAAAAATTCTACTGATCTATTATTTGATATATGCAGTCAACGCATATGGCTTCTCATCAAATTACAGAAGAAGCTGTATACCTGTGCACTGGAAACCCTTTGCCCAAGGACATTGAGCAAATATCTTACTGGCTTCTGAATGAATCATTTGCAGATAGCTTCAACCGTATTCAACATCTTTCCTTTATCATGCAATTGTTGTAATTTGTAATTTTGCAGTTGTAGCATTACATGCTTTTTTTTCTTATCTCCCCATCTATACCTTTCTGTAGGAATATCTGAAATGAAAACAACGAAAGGATTGGCTTTGGTAGATATTGTGAGAGAAGTGACAATGTAAGTGCTATTTGTAATTTATGATGTCCACCTCTTGGATTAATTAAAATTTTCACGAGCTCATCTTGGTAGCATTTATTCTGACAGGTTTGTTTTTAAGATCAAGATGCCATCTGATGTTCGTGTTCGGCTGATAAATGATTTGGCTGACATAGAGTGAGTCTCTCCATTTCATGCTACTCTTACATGCCGTCTTTCTCATGATAACAAGATGGATGTTGATAGCTGTTATTTCACTCTAGGATATAGTGTAATTAGATGCAAGTGTCCATGATACAAAAAATAAATGCAAGATGTTTAATAGGTTCCTGTCAGGAAGAAAAGTTTGGATTCATAATAGTCAAAATTAAGATGCCTGTGAAGCTACTCTATTGGCTTTTGGACTTTTTTTTGCATTTGTTGATTGAGTGCCTATATGATTGAGGTTTCAGTCTCGTTTATTTGTATGATTTGTTACAATTTGCAGATACAGGTTAAGTTTTGGATGCAATGATAAGTTACAGCTTGGATCAATAATTTCTACTTTTACACAAGCTAAATTGGCAATTGTTGCTGCTGCAAAGTAGGTATCTTTATCAAGTTTGGATGTCTCTCTCTCACCCTTCCTCTTTGCTTCTGAGTTACATGGTTTCCCAGCCAAGATGTTTTTTTGTCGGATTTCTGCTCTCAGCTTCAGACCTTTTAATTGTTGGCTAATGTAGTTCAGAAGTTGTGAATGGTTAAATAATGTAAAGTAGTAAGTTTGCAAGCATTAAGTGCCTTCTTTTTTTTTAATCTCTCTGAGGGGTTTTCAGATTGTAGATTGTATTTAAATGCATGCCCAGCTGCCTCTTTCAGATGATTCTCACTTCTCTGCCTACATGTTTTGCCACAGCTACATTAATGGTCTGAAATATTATTATGAGTGCATCAAATCGTCATTCATTTCTTTTGGCAAATAAAAGATCAGGTTGGATACAATTCTCAGTGCTTCGTGTTGCATATTCTGTAGAAATGCATAATTCATAGGGTACTACTGTAAATAACTATTTACCCATATATGCAGATTGTACTTTTTCATGGCGCTTCCACATTTATATAACTTGACATGCTAGAATTAAAACGATCAGAGTGAATTGATGAGGCAGTTCAATATTTCTTTTGATTATCTTGGAAAGATTAATAGAATCATTAGCTCTTCATGGATGAGAACGTAGTCTTAGATGATTATAAAGATACAAAACAAATTAATACTAACAAAATTGTAAACAAAGCAACAGCATCTTCGGTTTTCATGAAGCTTTGTATAAACATCTTCCAGAATAGCAAAAAACAACCATGCTTACAGCGCTATTTCCACGCTAGAAAGGCTGCACTTTGTGCCAAAAGCCAATTTCAGAATTTTCTCAATGCCATTTTTTTCTAAAGCATTTTTAAGTTGCTATTTAGTACCTACAGACTGTGCTGTACAAAAACTTCTTAAACATTTTTCATAATCCCTACCGTGGGAACTTCTTTTGACCCCTTTCAACTTCATAATTAATTAACAATTTTTATCTTAAGCAGCATAATCGTCCATACTATAAAACTGGACCTTCTTAAGATGTAAATACTTACAAGCAAACTCACCGCCTGCTTCCCATCAAGGGTCAAGTGTTCTATGTTCCACTTTTTTGGTATTTTGCTGTGACAGAATTTACTCGTGCTTGTATTTCCTTATAAGCTTTCATTTGAACTGGACCAGATAATCTCAATTTCAAGAGTTCTGGAGGAGCCATCTTTGTTGTTGTCATGATTTAGGCTGAACAAACCACTGTAAACTCCTTCCGTTACAACTTTGTCAATTTGGATAGTCACCTTTCCAAGAGTTGACTGAAAATGAAAAAGGAAAGACCAGCATCCTGGTTAGCACAAGGAATCAAAGCATATTATGTGGGAATTCACCCCAATCATTTATGCAAATGATCAATGGCAATGTACGGTAAATAAGCAATAGTTTTCCCATAATCAGCAGTTATGCATTCCCAGAAATGAATGCATTTATTCTCTGATAGTGACTAGCACCAGATTCATGATTTAACAATGGAATGAAAAGCTACAATGAAAGTGCTTAAAGCATAAACTTCGATATCCAACTACCTTCCCAAAGGTGCTTTTGCTTTTGCATATGATGTGGAGCTTTTGTCCCTTCGGAGGTACATCAAAGGCCCATGTAAACCCTTCTTTCCACTCTGGACAAATACCGTGGTTCACAACCTAATAACGGGACAACATTGTTTACTAATAAGAAATGCAGCAGCAAGTTGGTACTAAGAAAGTAATATACAATAAGCAATTTACGTGGCACATAATACTTTTTCAACTTGAAGCATCAAGGTAGATTAAGAAGACATGCAAGAATATATATTCCGAGATTATGAATATTACCTTGGTTTGCCGTGGAGGACCATTACCTATTGTCAACTGGCAAAAGGCATTGGTGGTTCCCATTGTCTGCTTTAGGTTGTTACCACGCTTAATGGTAACAGTCAAACACCCTGGTAAGCAGTGTAGCAGGCTGTCTGCTTTCTCATGGAAACTTGGTGGGCAAGTTTTCATAAGCATTTGCAGAGTAGGAATTGCTTCAGCAGCAATCATGGCTTGAGACTTCGCAATATCTATTGGCATGGTTGACCAGGAACGTTTCAACAAGCATAGGGTGTCCAATACGGACTCCTGAGCAGCCTCACTGCCAGACTTAAGTGCTGCCACCAAATGAGGGATGCATAGGGTGGCTGCATCAGAAATATGAAGCTTAGGAAAGTTAACAAATATCACGTTTAAGGTCTTCAAAACCTCTTCATTAATAGTTGCCGTGGACCACAATTCTCTCTCTAGTGCAGCTGCATGACAAAGCATTAGCAGTTTCACTGTTTAGCCAGCAAAAATGGCTAGAAAACATGTAAAAATCATCACAACCAGAAAATAGACCAGAATAGACTGTTTGTACTAAAAGAAACAAATGGTTTGTGAGATATTGCTAGATGTCTGACTGCATGTTCTAACAGCAAGATTCACTCTCTGCTTCACTACTGTTAACGTTTTGAGCTACCTGTTCGGGTATTGTAAACGACAGTAGCTAACATATGAAGGTTTTTTTCTTTTCTTGTGAATAATTAACTTTGAGAATTAATAAAACCTCAAAGAAAAAGGGAAGATTTTCTTTTAAAACTTTTTTTGGTGTGGAAAACTGTATACCATGGATATAAGTACAAGAGAAGATCTACCTTGAAGCAATTTTTTAGAGGAAAATTCAGAATATGTTATGAATGGGGTTTCAACAGTTAACTACAACAAAAAGAGTTGTGGTAAAGAGGTGGACTACTGGTTCACTTTGCAATACTCTTCTATTATTAATTTTTTTATCTGCTTCTTGTTAAAAAAAGGACAGAAAAAACTATAACTTGCCTGTCAAATATCTGATAAGCTCATTTGATACGTATTCTTGAAGCGTGTGATTGGAAAATAAAAGTTTGATTAGCAATGCTGCCTGTGCAGCTACTTCTGCATTAGGAGAAAGTAATAACTCTTGAACAACTAATATGCCACCTGCTTCTGCAACAGCTCTCCTATTAGTTCTACTGTGCATTACAAAGTTCTGCAATGCGCAAATTGCCACCATTTTCATCTCTTCTGTTGGCTGATCCTCTAGCAAGCTAATCAGTGCACGACATGCAGAAACAGAATCACTGGCTCTAGCGAGCACTTCACGCTGGGAGAGGTCTCCAAGGGCAAGAGCTGCAAGAAGCCTGCCGGACTCTGATCTGGTTTGGGGGTCTAACAGATACTGTGATAAAGGTGCAATTGCATACTTGGAAACCTTCATCTCTCGTATCCTCACATTGTTAAACAGAGATTCAAGTAGCCTTCCCGAAGCTTCTTCACACTGATGGGATCTTAATAGATCCAATAAAGCATATATGGCACCGGCTTGAGTCATCTGTTTGGCACTTGAAGCATCAGTCCTTTCATGGACAAGTAAGGCATTAAGAGCCACAGTGATGGTGCTCTCAACTGTTGAGAGCAACATTTTGACCAGAACCACCACTGGAACTTTAAAATAGTATTCTGCATTGAAACGCAGAACAATGGAGAGTACTAAAGCAGCTGATTCCCATAATGAATGAGGTGGTTGAGGATTGTCTTGAATAATAACCTTTGCAAGCTCAAAAATACCTCCAGCATCAGCAACTGCTTTTGGCCAGCTTTTTGAGATCTTCTCTAATGCTTTTATTGCTGTTTGCTGCAGGTTCAATATTCCAATTCCAGCAAGCTGCACCAGTGGGACAACTGCATTCTTTGTGGTGATATCCTGCTGGAAATGCTCCTGTGACAGTAGATGGGTTAGCAATTCTGTGCCAAGCTGCTGGATGGCTTGAGATGGAGACTCCAAAAATGATATCAAAGGCTCAATGATTTGGCTTGGAGTAAGCTTTAAAGTTACAAGGCTTTGTGGTTTTTCCAAAATATTCACGAGTGCTTGCAAGGTGCTGTGCTGTCCCCACAGATTGAAATCTGGTCGAAGTAAAACCAAGAAAAGTGGTTCTACTATTTTTGCAGCATCAGAACTCCTAGCAATTGCACTGCTGTTTGTCAAAATGCGAAACAGTTCAGCAATAGCAGAGCACATTGAACTGGGTGCAACAGGAAGTAGGTCAAGACAATTATCAATAATGCCAGATTTAACCATTTCCAATTTGCATGGAGTCCGGTCTTTCCCTAACTTTATGAGGGCACATAAACTAGCCTCAACAAGCCGATGGTTTTCCCCAGAAACCAAGTGAACAAGGAGATCTATAACATCATAACCAGCCGCAAGCTCGACCCGTTGTTCATCATCCAACAATCTCTCAAAAGCACAAACTGCAGATTCCACAGTTATACTTGTATCCGACTGCATGAGTGATACAAGGGGTTGTATGCATTCAGAAGCAACTGGAGTTGCTCTGGTCTTTGCATTACCAAACATAATGAAACAAAGTTCTGCGGCACTTCTTTTCAATTCCAAGGATGAATGGGATGATAATATTTTGTATAGGTTCTCAAGTGGATTTCCTTCTACATCAGTCAATATACATGCTTTTGAAGTATTTCCTGATGTCAACTTGATCAAAGCAACAAGAGCAACCTCTTGTTCACTCTCTGATGCAGCACTGAGCATGTCAACCAATGGTTGAACAGCCTGCCAGGCTAATTCGGAATCTCTAATGTTTTCTGCATCAAAAAGTTGATGGAGAGCTTTTGCAGCACTAAGTCTAGCATTTCTTGACCCTAGATGCAGAACAGCTATGAGTTGATTTAAGGAACTAACTGATGCTTCATACCGAATAAGGTCAGGATTGCTATATAATATTCTCAATAATTCCGATATGGTGGCCTCTGTTGTCTCTTGAGGGCTCAAAGACAGGTATTTCGTCAAGGCATCCAGACCTCCAGCTTCAGCCATGATTAATTTATTTGTATTACTTCCATTGACAATATGGGTCAAGAGCTGAACAGTAACAGGAGGGGCACCTGGTCTATCTGGTATTGGTCTCAAGAGATCCACTAACAGAGGAATAGATTTGCGTGCAGTAGAGCCAAGTCTTACATCGTCAATTTCAAAAAGTTGTTCCAAAACAACTTGATCAGGGTTTCTTACCAAGAAAAATTCTTCTGATAAAGCTACAAGGTTTGGCATATCTGATTCTAAGTAACCGACTAGGGTTATCAACCCAGCAACAGCACCTGAATTTGCAATAGCAAGACTTATTCCCTTACTTCCAGCACAAACAAGACTAGCCATTGCCTGGGCAGCAAAAAATCTGTCAGTCACTTCATCGGATCTCAGCAGAAGAGCTAGTGATGGTATGATGCGCATTGTTGCAGTAGATAAAACAACATTTGTGTCTTGAAACAGAATGGCCAGGAGCATGGCAGTAATCCATATACCCTCAGTATCTTCAAATTCAGCCTGCAAAGCAACACAAGTATTGGTTCAACTACTAGTCATACTTAGGTAAATATTAAACCTCAAAACATTCATAGTACCATCTATGTAATAGATGCTGACACCTAGGGTCCTAAGCAATCAGAAATTGGAAAGAAGGAAACACACCCTCAAATAAAGCTTCAATGCTTATTAAAGTTTTTTATATTTCTCCTTTTGCCCGAATTTATTTGACAGTTTACATGTTACTTGACATAGGATATTCACTGTCAGTGCTAAGCTTTAATATGTACCAGATTCTTCTATTGTAAACATGATATGTCATATTTTTTACCACAGAAACCGAATAGAAACTGCAATTAAAAGCATAATAAGACAACTAAGCAGATGAGGCACCGCACTTCCACAGCTGTTTTAGCAATTCTCAAAATTACAGATTTTTCCTTGATTTCTCCGTACATAATAGAAGTATTTAACCCATAACAGTCTCAATCCCAAAGTCTGTAATGTAAGAATTAAATTGAAAAGGTAGAGATCCAATAAAGTCCTATATCAATTGGACATTCTATATGTTCTTGTTTTCATGCATTCTTATGTGCATCAGCGTAAAGCAATATAAAACTGGCAGGTATAATAATTTACCACGTGTAAAGCAATATCTACAAGAATTTTTTTCCTGGAGCATTTAACCCTCTTCCTCACCAAGGGTAGAATACAAGCAACGGAAAATGTGACTTGTAGATATCATAAGATTAAAGGGCCAAAGAGCTATACAGTCTAGAAAACATTCCCCATAAGTTCTGGCTTTGCATCTCTCATTCTCTCTTAACTATTGCCTGAAGCCCCTAAATCGTCACAAACCCCAACTTTAAATTTATGTAATGGTAACTAAAATAAAACATTTTCTTTTTGTCGTTGTAGTACTGGTATTGTCTAAAACCCTGGTCCCATGAAGGATCTCCAGGCAGTCAAGGTTATATGACTGTTCTAAAGAAGAAACAACGAATACAAAAGCAATTATGAATTGAGTTTCACGTTTTAGGATCTAAATATGCATGCAGCAAGCAGAGGGAGGTTGGTTTCTGTGTGTGCGCGTCTCTTTCTTGAGAAAGAAACAAATACTCGACAATTTTAAAGGGCAAATTAGGCCATACCTGTGGGTTGGATGTATAACATGCAAGCTTGTCAGAGAGAGCCTCAAGTGCACCGGCTTCCATTACAGTGAGTTTATTCATTGTATGAGATGAAGAAATTATTGATAGCAACCACAAGGCAACACTACCCCCCAAAGCAGTAGCTGGATCAGGAACATCAATGTCATTGCCTTCCTGGAATGCAGTTCTTTCCACATAACCTCTTGGAGTTCTGACTTCAATTTCTAAAGAGGAACAACTAGAATTCTTCTTCATTATATCCACTAAAGAATATATAAGCGGTTTTAAACATCCTGATAGATCTAGAGAATCCATTAACTGTTTTTTGTGTTCTTTTGCAGCGCATATGAGTAATGCTGCCCCCCCAATTCTCACTTCTAGACTGGATGAGTGCATTATTCTATCAGCTACAGCACCAATGGATTTTGATCTCCCCATCAACAGATCACCTAGCATACCTGCTTGATCCCCACAAAGCCTAGACAAAATTTCTATAGCTTTATCTTGCACTGGAGGAGGCCCCTCAGCCAGACAGCGGACAAGAGGCTCTAAGCTTGAGGGAACCTCCACAAGGGCAGCCCAAGGTGGGTAAGTGAAGTTCAAACCTTGCTTTGTCCTAGCTAATAGTGCAACTACTTCTAAAGCATCAGCAGCATCCATATCCATTGCATTTAAGGAATCAACAAGCGTGAGAACCACAAAGCAACACTGTGCATTTCCTTTGAGTACGTCGCCAACTGGAAAATGCTTTAGTAACTGATGAAGGGATCGTGAAGCATTATTCTTACCTTCTAAAGTTCCTTCTGCCAGCACTCTTGTCAAAGCTGAAACAACATCTTCAGCCAGTGCTTCTGCAGCAATCTGGGGATCCGAGAGAAGATTGGCCAGTGCAGCAACTGCACTTTCTGTAGCATCAATTGAAGAAGTTTTAGCCAACTTAATCAAAGGCTTGAAATCCCCTTCTGCAATATAAGACATTTTGTTTGTAGTTTTAGTCTTGGTTGGACGGGAAAGAGCACCCAATGCTCGGGCTGACTGTGTGGCAACCACTTGAGTGTTGCTAGTCAAAAGCTTCATACAGGGATTCACAATCTCATCAGTTGCAAGACTATCACAGATATCTTGTCTCATGATAAATAGATCGGCTAGTACAGACGCAGCATACTCTTGCGTTTCCTCATTAGAAGAGTTGAGTACCTGGACAAGAGATCTCAGTCCTTTATTAGCCGCAGATGCCTTCTGCACAAGATCTTTTTCTGATGCCATCGTAAGTACATGACCCAAAACTTTGATAATGTGGGCCTTTGAGCTTGGGGAGTTCCCTAGAAGCAACGCAAGTAACTGATTAATGGCGGCAGAATCAGCTGTTCGGATTAGCTTTGTTAGTGCCATAGCAGAGGCTTCTTGACCTTTCTGTCCACCACTTTTCAGAAGCCATAAGAATGCTGGGAAAGCTCCTGCACTTTCAACGCATGCACGAATGTCTTCACTATGACAGCACAAATTCCATAGAACATGTGCTGCAACCTCCTTTGCCTTCTGAGATCCAGCTTCCAACAGCTGCACCAATGGAGGAATCCCACCAGCAGCAGTAATAGCCCATTTACTGTCATCAACCTGGTCAGTTAAGATTGCTATCAACTGAACGGCATGTTCTTGATGCTGCTCACTAGATAAGCCCAGCAATGATATCAACAACTGAATTCCTTCTCTCTCGCCAATGGCCTGCCAAATGCCAACCCCATCACAGCATAACCTGGTTAAAGAAAGTATCAGATGCTCCTGCACATCAGCTGCAGCCATTGTTATGAGTTCTATAAGCACCTTCTTTGCTTCTGCATGGCTGAGCCACTGCGTGAGGCAGATGTTGCTATACAAGCTTGCCATAGCCTCAAGGACACGCTCTTGAACCAGCTTATTATCACGAGGCTTTAGTAGCATCACTAATATATCCTCTATCTGTGTTGCATCAAATGGTTCCTTGTCAACACCACAATTGTGCTCAAAGACCATCAGAGCATAGGCAAGGGCTCCTATTATATCAGAAACTGGAGCAGCTAAGCGAGGAGCTTGTGATAGCTCTCCAAGGTATAGTATTAAAGAAGACATCCCGCCGCAAATATTTGCTAAAGCCTGTGTTGCATGTCCCTGTAGAGCCTGGCCATGCTGCCCCTGCATACATTCTTTAGAAGGAGCAACAATAGCCCCAATAAGAACTTGAATACCATCAGCAGCAACAACAGCTTTCTTCGCTTTAATTGACTTTGAAGAAAGTGTCTCCAAAGCATCAGCAGCACTAGCACGAACAGAAATATCATTATTCTGACCCACTAGCTGGAGCAAAGCTTTTACAGCTCCAGAATCTATTACTTTGGGGATGCTATCACCGAAAGCCAACATCAGACGGGCCAACAGAGAAGCTGCATTGGACTGGGCAACAGCATTATCAGAAGACAGAAGACCCACGATGATATCTACTCCTCCAGCCTCAAGTGTGGCTCTCCAATAGCCATCCTTGTCTCTGCAAAGATTTCTCAAAGCCCCCATAATGAACCCCTCAACCACTTTGTCCTGCTTGTTCTTTGGATTGAGCTGATCCCACAAGGTGGGAACTACCCCTTCTGTAACAAATATTTTCATACCAACATGATCATCTGAAAGAGCACCAGAAGAAATTTCATATATCGCCTCTGCTGCAGCCTTCCTTGCATCAGTTGTTTGGGACTTCAAAAGTGAGAGTAATGGTGGAATGCATCCACCAAGAAGCACCTTCAGGCGTAAGTCATCATCTTTGCATAAAACACTCAGGGTTGCAGCAACATTTACTTTTGCCACAGGGGTGCCACTCCTGAGAATGGATATGAACAATGGCATTGCTTGGGCATGAGACCCAATAAGTGCTCTGGCCTCCTTCCTTGCTTTGGCAATACCTAGAATGCGCGTTGTAATAAGTTCTTTCTCATGTGGTGAAGACATGTTGGCATGCAGTTGCTCAATAAACTGAGCAACCATAGACATCGTACTTTCTGGATCATCCATTCCTGTTGTTGCATTTGATTCCCTGTTAAAAACAAAACACATTCATAGCTTTTAAGGCAACAAGAAAGAATGGTAATCTAATATCAATCTGATAATTTTTTAAACCAAAAGAAATACAAATTATTTTCTGGTGCAGTATCAACAGAGTATCATTATGATGACAACGCTGAAATTAATTAATTTAAAGTTAAGGCACTCATTTAAAAATTTAAAATTTTCTATCTATTCATTTGACACATTTGTTTTATATAATTATGAAATAACAGCTTTGTTGTCAATTTTTGCTTTTTTTAGAAAAAAAGTATATCAGGTAACTAAAACCATACTAACCAAGGCTGAGAAGTAAATGAGTATCTGTGCTCTCGAGGTTCAGGGGAGGGAGACTTTGACTTTTGCATGAATAACACCAATTTAGCTAGTTGCCTGCAAACTGAAACTAATCAATTTTATCAAATCAGAAGCAAATGAATAATCTTAAATACAAGTATGTACTGTGAATGTTCTGCTTGATTAGTGACAACAGAACTAGAACCCCAATAAAAATCTTTCACATATTCAATTTTCAATAAATTCATTAACCTAAATTCGCTGTAAACTAAATCTCCCAAAACCACAATAAAATGACAAAACCACTACATAAAAATGCATTCCAACTGTTAGTGGGGCAAATTCCCAATTCCTAAACAACTATCACACACCTTATGATTCAGTTACTACATAAGCAATCCTTCAATATTCACTTACATAACCAAAACTCCAACAAACAAAGTTTCAGTCTTTGATTTGAATATGCTAATTCATCCTATCAAGCAATACCCAGATTCAAAATCCAATAAACATTCATTTTTTTCTTGAAAGAAAAAGAGTAAAGTTTGGAAAAAAAATTTCCACAAAAGGAAAAAAAAAATTATTATCATAAAAATACACCTTTAATGAAGATCAAATCACGTGAGAGTATAAAAATTAACTTATAAACAATGCAAATACCAAGAACTCCCCTCTTCCGGCTAACTCAAAACCCGGTTCCGTGGCCCGAGAAGCATCCCCAATTCACCACCACCACCACCTCAGTTCTTCACTCATCCAATCAATATCCGCCACATGAACTCACTCAATTCTGCTCAAAATGTACCAGAATATTAGTCCAGGGCAAGCTTTTGCTCCCGCAACTGGTAACTTTAAAAGCTTCCCTTTTAGTCAAAATTTTTCAAACCAAACGGCCACTTCACTCACTCGCTCAGTCAATCCCTCACTTCTCTTTCTCTACAACAAACAAATAGAGATCAAAATTAAAATTCCACAAAAAAAAAAAAATGAGATCTTCATGCACCTTGCATTATAATTAATCAACAATAAGAACTTAATTATAACATGGATTCCAATTCACGAAAATGTGATTGAAACTGGAGATGTACGGAGATCAGATCACTATAACAAGAAGGCACGTGGCTTTTTCTTAATAACTGTCATCAAATTAAACAATTACTTAATAAAAAACAACAATTTCAACGTAAAATAATAATAATAATAATACAAGTACCTAAAAGAACTCGGTGAGTCTGAAGAAGAAGAAACTCAAAACGAAAGCAAAACGGACACAGACACACACAGAGAAGAGTCACGGTCTATTCGTTTCTTTTTCTTTCTGTTTTTGTTTTTTCATTTTTTAATTTTCTAATTTTCACTTTTTTTTGTCTCTCCCTCTCTCTCTCAGAGACCAGAGTCTCGCTGTCGTTTCCATTTTTGGGTTATAATTTTTTAATTTTAGTTTTAATTTTATTAAAGTGGAATTTTACTATTGGGTGCAGTTAATTGAAGCCAATTGGCTGATTCTTATTTGTCAAAATTTGGTATTTCTTGTTATTTCAATTGGTTTGTTTTTTTTATATCTGGATAAAAAGGATTTTTTTTTAAATTTTATTTTGGCATTCTTAAATCGTAACTGCCAGTGCAGAGAGGTACAGCCGAGAAATAGCGACAGGTTAACTGTCATGTGATATATTATATGTATATAAAAGATATTTTTACCATATAACAAGACAAATATGGGTTGTTTCCAAAACTACCACTAAAATTTTAATTACGGATCGGACAAATCTGTCAAAAAAAATAGGGGGATTTTTTCACAATTAACCCATGTTTTTAAGAAATATTTTTTTTTTAACCATAAATTTAGGAGTTAATTTTTTATAATTAAAAAATTGGTAGTTGAATAAATTTATTTTTAATATATTTTTTTCTCCATCAAAAATTTAAATCCAACACTCATTCTCTAAAAAAAAACAAAAATAAACGAAGATTTTTATAAAAATCGCCATCGTTGAATGCAATTCGCTCGCTCATTTGCATGACACAAAATTGAGCGCGCAAAACATCTCGCTCGTTGAAAAAAAAAGTGGGTGTAAAAAATAATTAAATAAATTTGCATGCACGAATGGCCCTTCTTTTGTTTTAGTTTTGTTTTAAAATTTTAATATTGATTTATTTTAGAACAAATAAATAAAATAATTATTATTTTTAATAGAAATATTATTAAATTATAAAAAATTAAATTTCAATTTATTCATTAAATAAACAATTTGTTATTTATTTGATTTAAATAATTATTAATTAAGTATATTATTTATTATTAATTAATTAACTTATTTTAATAAAAATGTTAAATACTAATATGTTAAATAAATAAAAAATAAATAACCATTTCACATGCGTCATCATGTGTGCGAATGAGGCTTGTAAATCGATTTTAAAAATTTTTAAAATTGAGTTTTTTTATTCATTTTATTTCTCTCATAATTTATCCTATTTTTCTATACTTCATTATATTACATTTCGATGCTTACTCATTATAAAATAAATATAAAAAGTTTCAAAATTTTTAAATTCTTAAAAGAGATGATTCGAATATTTTGGAGGAGAAAAAAAATATAACTCATAAACATAATTGCTAAATTATTAATTTTTTAGTTATAAAATATTAACTCCTATATTTGTGGTTAAACAATATTGCCTAAAAATATAGGTCAATGGTGAAAATTTTCCAAAAATAAACTTCTCTCACTATTGTATAATAGATTCTATGTATATTATTTTTGCATGTATACTCTCGTTGATGAGCGATATTTTGTGAATTGTTGTTTTTCTTTCACATAATTTGATCAAAATTGGCAGATCCATTCTACAAGATTTTGTGTGTGCTAATCAAAGTAACTGAAAATGTTTCTCAATAACATTTTACTAGTGTGTATATATATATATATATAATTAATTAATTTTAATATGGTAGATTATGTTAATTAGATTATGTGTGCGATATTAAATTTGAGTGATAAGGTTTATATAAATTGAATTTTAGTTAAAATTCAATTATATAAATTAATGATGTTAGATTATATAATATAATCAGCGTTGTCCACTAAATATATTATATGTATATATAACATTTTAATTCTTTTTTTATCAAATGCAATTATCTATTTTGATTTATTATTATAAATTGAGAAAGAGGTTTTGGCTTTTAACAATATTCTCAATAAACATTTTTACTTTAGCATTATGATATATAAAGCCTCTTAGTGCTGATGTCTGCTTTATATATATATATATAAACATTCATATTTAAGTAAATCCCATCTTGAATTTTAATTTAAAATAAATTTATAAAAAAGATTAACACTTAATTTTATTTTAAAATATAGATGTTCACATTTTAAAAGATGAAGATGTGGATATTAATATAGTAAATTAGATGCATAACCACAATATTTAAAACAGTGAAACAAAATAAATGAGATGGTATGATTAACAAATATGTGCACTTATCTGAAATTCATATATAAGATCGGTGGATTGGATGATCAAATTCAATTATTATGGTATGATTTAAAATGTGGGTTCCACCTTAGAGATGAATATTTGTTTTCATGCAATTAAATGAAATACTTATATATATATATATTTGTTTATTTTTATATAATTATTAGTGGTCTAGAGTTGAGTGAAATCAGTAAAAGGATTGCATGACAGTCACATGCAGATAGAAGCATCAACTTGAATCTATCCATTTTCTAAATAAATGGTGATCAAAGTTCTGAATTTATGAATTGTGTTTGTGGGATGTTTGGTGATGATGGTCTTTGCATGCAAGATTGTATCTTATTGATCATATAACATTAACAATAATAATAAGGAAAATTTACAGTTTAATTCTTGTTTTTTTTAATTACTCAAAATTAATTTTTAATATTTTAAAAATTATGCACTGAGATATTTGCCTTAATAGTATAATCTATATACCCCCTAACTTATATAAGAGTTTTATGTCTTGAAAAAGTTAGGGAGTTTAGTTAATTTTTCTTTAATTCTTTAATAAAATTTATAAAGTTATTGTATTGATAGATAATTATTTAGTCAGATTTAAAATTTGTAATGTATTGTTAATAGTTATTGTAATGATTCAAAAGTTGTGATATAATAAATGTATCAAAAAATATTTTAAAAATTATTAATTACATTCTTTAGGAACGTTTTTGTTATTATTTTTATTTTGAAATATACTTTTTTATTATTATTTTTATTTTTGAAACATTATTATTTTCGTATCTAAAGAATGTAATTGAAAATATTTAAAATATTAAAAATTTTATAAAAGTATAGGGACTAAAATGATAATGTTTTGGATCTAGGGTCGAGGCGACATGATTGGTTTGGTCAAATATCAAGACAACATGTCAACATATACAGTGATTTTCAAATCAATCTATTAAAATACTCAATTGGGACACATGCATGCACAGTTAGATGAGAGCAATTAATTAATTAATTAATTAATTTACAATTTATTAATTCTAATTAATTTTAATTTTAGCATTTTCGCACCATCTAAGGGGGAGCGAAGGTCGAACTCAATTGAAAATGTGAGATCTTGGGGGGTTCAGCCAACTTGACTGAGCCCCTATACTCTATTATAATATATCAATTAATAGCCGCCGATATAAATTTTTAAGGTTCTATTAGATTCGATAAAATCGAGAAGGATGTATATAAATCAATTTATATTGAACTTGAAAGTGATACTTATTAGATATTCAAATTAATCAATTGAGACACCCAAAATTTTTAAATTTTGGTCAAAATTTAATAAATACATAATAAACAAATTGAATGTGCTTTAGGCATTCTAAATTTTGTATTACAGGTAGGGGTGGGCAAAAAATCGAAAAATCGAACCGGACCCGAAAAATCAAACCGAATTGGTCGGTTCAGTTTTCGGTTTTTTATTTTAAAAACCAAAAAATTCGGTTCGGTTTTCGGTTCGGAAGGCCGAATCGAGAACCGAACCGAAAAAACTGAATTTAAAAAAAAATTAAAAAATTAAAAAAAAATTAAAAAAAATTAAAAAAATTATAAAACCAAACCGGTTCGGTTCGGTTTTTGATTTTTCGGTTCGGTTTTCGGTTTTATTTTTCAAAAACCGACCGGCTCAGTTCGATTTTCGGTTCACACTAAAAACTGAACCGAACCGGATTTGCCCACCCCTAATTACAGGGCACCGATTATCTTTCTTTTAATTAAGATAAACTTAATTATTATAATTTGTAAATTTAATCAAGATTTACTTTGTAAAAATTTAAATGTAGTTCAATGAAATTTTAAATACCTTTTCAGAAATAATGCTAAATAAATTTTGTTTAAGATGTAAATTATTTATATTATGTGAAATTATTTAAAGCGTGGAGAAGAATCTAAAAATATAAACAAAAAGACAAAAGAAAATTAAAGAGATATTGAATTATTTGGATCAAATCAAAGTGAAGAGATATGAATAAGTTGAGTTTGGATGTATATGATGGACGAGAAAGAGAGAGAGAAATATATAATAGCGATGTTCCTCCTCTTCTCTTTATTATTATTATTTTTTTTTCTGATTCTTCTGACATATTATGACGGCCTGTTTGTTTTCCGAGAAAACAAAATGAAAATGTTTTGTTTGTCCAGGAAAAATTTTCTTGGGATCTCTATCGTCATTGTCTTCTAGCACGTGCATGGCCTGCATGCTGCAGAGAACACGCATCAGGCATCTCATAATTTTGAAAAACAATAAAAATTCTTTTTGTCTTTTTCACACTAATAAATTTATTTTTGATAATGGGTGATTCGTCATTTGAATGTGACTAGGTGGTTACTAAGCTGGTCAGCAGCCGTGTTCATCAAATAAGAAGAGAGGGACAAAATTTGATTAATTAAAAGAATCTAACTCTTTATTAAACATTTTGAAAAAAAGTTATTTTGATAATACATAATTTGACAAATTTATAATTTATCACCAAAAACTCTTATACCGTTAAGATATTTCTCTTCTTCAATTTTTTTTTTTCATAATTTGATATTTTACATATAAAGAATTAAGAAAAAATAAATAAAAAAATCTCCGTATCATTAAGATATTCCTTTATTCTGTTAACCTTTTACATAATTTGACAAATTTATTTTTAATAATACATAACTTGAAAAATTTATCCTTAAAAAATTAAGATTGACCAATTTATCTTTGAAGTTGAAAAAAAAAGGTAAAAATAAATTTAAAGAGATTTAAACCATTGACCTTTAAAAAGAATGTTATTAATATAACCACTTAACAACGTTTAAATTTAAATAATATATTATAAAGTCTAATATATATATCATATAAATAAATTAAATATATGTTTATACTAAAAATATATAAATAATAATAATTTTAACAATATTTTAAATAATATCTAATTCAAATAAGTTTACAAAAAATATGAATTTTTTTGAAAATCCATTATAAACATGTTCTCATTTTTTATTATTTTTAATGTTGAGGATATCATGCCATGCACTTCAATTTCACACCTTTATGGTATCAATTAAGTCACAACCTTGATACCCCTTTTACTCTATGCGCAACGAAAAAAAATCATAACTCACACCATAAGTAAGAATACATAAGATTAACATACCAATAAAGATAAAGAAAACAAACCAATCACAAGACACAAGATATATGTGGTTCGGCCCAAATTCTCTACGTCCACGGATGATGCATGATCCAGCTTCTTACCATTGAACTAGATCACAAAGTATCTTCTTACATCATCAATGATCTCACAAGACCCCTTAGTATCTCTCATAGATACCTTTAAGCATCTACCATTGATCACCATGACGCCCTAAGACCTCTTCGTATCTCCTTATAAGAGATTTTTACAAGAAACACAATAACAGCCCGAGCATCTAAGTTAAAAGGATCTATGGTGTTTCTTTTTAATTCACTCAAAGAACCTAAAGAAAAAACACTCCCCAAAGATTACACCCTAGTGCACCACGCACTTAGTGCCTACCTAGCTTCTCTATTCTCCCTTATAGTTATATCTTGAAATCTTAGATGCTTAATCTTAAACAAGGGTTTATATATGGTGTATTTCGTGCCTTCAAACCCTATTCTTTGTTGGAGTAAGAGTCCACTTGTTTGGGAAGTCTAAAACTTCCCAAAACTTGAAATCCCGAACCAAAACGGACTTTTCCACGAGTTCTGGCGCTGCGGCGCTGGTCTTCTGTGTTGAGTGCCGCGGCGCTGGTCAGCTCCCCGCGATTCCTTCTTTTTCTTCACGTCTTTGAGTCCCATTTCACCTTTTCTTTTATGTCCCACACGTCCTAGACTTCTCCATACGTGTCCCACACGTTCTAGACTTCTTGTAACTCTCCACTTTGGCATTATCTCAATTCTTTTTCAACCAAAATTGTTGAATCACTAATTTTCCAACATTTAAATTAACTAAAAGAAAGTAAGAAAGAGTATCAATAATTATATTAATAATAAAAAATAATTTTGCGGCAAAAGTAAAAAATTATTTTCCATATATAATCATCAATTATTTTTTAAAAATATTTTTTCTACTATGAGATAATTTTTTTCTTTATTAACGATTGTAATAATTAAAACTCATATGAGAGTATAGTAGAATTTGGTATCATTTGTAGTCACTTCTTTTAATTTTTTTAAAAAAAGTGATGAAAATTAATTTCTTATAAGTTGAATATAATTCTTAATATTTTTTATTTATAAATTAATTTTTTTTTTATTTTTTTTTATTTTTGTGAATTCTCATGAAAATATATTTTACTGTTTCATATTAAATGACAAAAATTTACTTGTAAGCTTGAAAATAATTTTATTTTTGGTATGTATTATCTTCTAATATTTTATGAGATTTTAAATTTAATCTTTAAGTCTTTTATTGTACACACTTAACTGAATTTAATAGTTATTAAAATACTTTACACTTACTATTATTTATTATTTGAAGTACCAAAATTTTATTTAATTTGTAAATAATAATCTATCTCATTTATTTATTTGGAATATATATTAGTCTTCAAATAATATTAATTACACTTAAGTTTGGTCAAGTGATTTAGTAAATAATTTTTATCTTTAAGGTTAAGGGTTCGACTCTTTTAGTAAATAATAAATTATTAAATCATACAAAAATTTGAAAGATAACAAAAAAATTTCTAACCACAGAAAGCTTTTGGTCTTTTTTTGAAACTATAAGAGGTCATAAAATTTCTAAAGACATGAAGTTTTAATCTTTTTTGAAACCATATAGAAGTATGTGAAGATGGTTCGATACCATAAGAAAATAATAGTCAATTTCCTAAAGTTTCAATAATAGTTATATTAATAGAATCTAGATCATCTCTTTATATAAAACTACATGCGGGTTATAAATCAAATTAAATATTGTTGAATGTGTATTTACTATTGCAATTGTATAAGAATATTTCAATATTACTATTAAATATAAATTTAAACAAATTTTAAGATATCTCGCTCACAAATAGGATCAATTAAAAAAAATGGATTAAAATTTAATATCATATTAAATAAATTATTCTACTTAAAAAAATTTAAATTATTAGGCGATAATCCAACGTTAATATTTTTCTTTTTTGATAAATTAACATTACATTGGGTGTTTTGCCTTTAGGTATTTATTTATTATGAAATTTACCCTCACATAGACAATAACATTTATATATATTTATGTACAAATATTAACTTTTAATACATAAGAATGTTTTAAATGTAGAAAAATATTTTGAATTTGTTATTATTTCTTAGACAACAACATAATAAGTAATCTTTGAGAAAAAAGAAAAAACATTAGGAGTCCTAAAAGGCACTTGATATACTTTACCAAGAAGTATTGATAGATGCTTTCCTCAACCATACTTTCAAGAAAACTTCTAAAGAAAGTGTTTAATTATCTAAAAGGACAACACAAACTCTTCTAAGCATACATAAAAAGGCAATAATTGCATTATCATAATATATTTCTTGTGATACAAAAGTTTCACCACTAATTGCTCCTTTTCTAGAAACCATTTTTAGTTAAATAAGGTTTATAGGATTTTATTAATCTCCTTTTATCAAAAAGCTTGAATAAGTAACTGCAATTGATCATAGGTTTCCATTTATAATAAAATTAAAAATTTAGCCAAATTACCCATAAGAATAAGCAAAAGAGATGAGTTGAAATGAAGAATATTGGAATTGGGTGTAGTTGTAAGTTGAACAACCAACAACCAAACACATATTTAACCAATTTGACAGAAGGGGCTGCCCACAATTTCAGTGTTTGATGAGTTGTGGAAGAGAAAGTGGAACCTACTCTTAAACTTTTTGGTGAAAAAGAAATATCATGAATCTCTTTTAAAAGAATATGTTTTATCACTCATTCATAATGAAAATAAACTAAGTGGGACTCTTTTTTTTTTTCTTTTCATTTTGTGACTGTTAAAATAATACAAAGAATCATTCTAAATTTTAGTATGTTTTTGGATTGACTTTGACTGTTACTTCTAAAATATTAAAAGAGCTTTTTAAAAGTTGACTTAAAACCATGTAATCACTTTGTAATGGAAGTTTTATGTGAGAATTTCCTTTATGATTACTAACCAAAATCTAGAAGCCTAATTAAAGAATGATTTCATTTTTAAAGGCTCTGCAAGCAAAACTTTTTTTTCTAATATTTTAGACAACTTGTTCATTATAAAGGGATAATTATATTGTCAATTTCTTCACTTCTTGAGATTTGGTAAAAGTAGAATTTTTTTTGTTTGTTTGCCAAATCCTCTTTGAAATTAATTTACCTTTACATGTTAAAAAATATTGAATGGAATAAAAGATAGAAAAAAAGATATTTAGACCCTAAAATATAATTTAAAGGACAGTTTCATCTATATATTTTTAGAATAATTTAAAAATACTTTTTTCGTTAAATTTTTTATATTTTTCACTAATTTTTCCTCTTTCCTAATGCTTATTTAAATTTTTTAAAAAAATACTATTAACATGTAGTTTGAATATGATAGTGTTAATGGTAATTCAAAATCTTGTTATTTTGTCATTGAAAGGGATTTTTTTGGATAAATTTAAAAATAAAAAAATATAATTGTTCTTTAGGTTAATTTTTGAGAGTTTAAATGTCTTTATCCCTAAACGATATTTGATTTACCTCTAATAAAGATATAAATACAATGGAAAAATGAAATTAGTGTGTATTCAAACCAATACCTCATAATTTTAATTACCTTTGACAAAAGAAGATGGAGATTCTAAAATATGAAATTTATTTTGTAATATGGTTTTAGCAAAGTCGAGATTAAAGTTAAAAACTCATTCTTTCAATATCAAAGGAATGGAAACCCCAACCAAGAAAGATGTGTATATTAAATGTCTAAAATTTGGAATTGAAGTATTGAAATCTTGTGTTATTAGCTCGGTAAATATGAATTATGCTTTTCAATATCCAACAATTTCCCCTAACTTCTGCATTGATCTATGGGTAGTCGGGTAATTGAAATTAAAAAAGAGAAAGAAGACAAATAAATTTAGCAAGATATCTACGAGTTTTGCTTCCCGTATAGAATTAACAAAGAATAATACTATGTATTTTAAATAGTATCTTAATTGTTTTCATCTCAAATGATATGTTAAATAACTACCGGATAATGAAATAATATAATGAGTAATTTTAAAATTTACACCATTTTATTGTTGAATAATTATTTAATATCTCAATAAGATCTAAAATTTAAGATATGATTTAAGAAGTGTAGTATTACTTTTAATTAAATGGGACAATGATGAAGATGATAATTCAAAGGTGAAAGATCTAGTAATTATGTATTTGCACTAAATACATATTCTTTAGTACTCATGGATTGAATCGAAAAAGTAAAACGAGGGAAATAAGAAATCACTCTCCTAGTATGAATTTATGGAGAATTTTCATTTCTAACCTACCTTTTTTAGAAATGAGACTAAAAACATAGAATTAAATAGAAGGAGACGAACATGTTAAAAGAAAAATGTATTAAAAGTATGTACACCGACCAATAAAATTATGAAATATGTGTATTTATACATATACTGAATGGGCACTCTTAATGTACAAATGACTCTTCAATACATGGAAAAAAAAAGTAATACTTCACTTATAAAGTTGGGATACATAGTTTGAATTTTAATTGATGTATCACAAATCAATGATTACCACAACTTGTCAAGCAGTTGTTAACTTTTTAAATTTTATTAATGTGGTAATTATATAATACCAATAAATAATAAATACATAAAATGTTATGTTAATTAAGTACATTAGTTAATATACAAAGTTTATATCACAATTTATAAATCTAGCATTATAAAAAAAAATACTAACTCTACAACAAATTTTTAAAAATTATTACAACTCATGTAAACAATAATGCACCATCGACATGCGTGGTAAAGGTTTGTATTATTGGTTATTTATACACTATGAAGAATAGAGATTAAAAATTATGTTGAATATGGTTTTGAATCTAGCATGGAGAAAGAGAAGACAAGAAGTCGATAAATGAAGGCGAAAGGATAAAGATAGTATTGAAGTAGGTAGCTTAAAGTTGGAATCTAGGTCTGAGAGCGGTGGTGCTTTAAAACTCAGCATCGCAACGCTGAAGTCAGAATGTCTATCACCGGGGCACTAGCTTTTCCAATGCTACAGCGCTGAGGTCAAAATGTCTAGCATCGCGACGCTACAAAAATAAAAGCCGCAGTGCCAATGTGACTTCTACTCAGTTTAAGAGTTCTAAGTTATTTTTTAAATACATTTTCTTATTACAACTCGGATTAGGGTTAGCTTAGGATGTGTGAGGTCTATTTAAGAGCCTAATTTTGGTTTGTTTAATCATCACCAATATTAGCTAATTGTGAGATCAGTTGTAATCCCTAGAGAGAGAGAGATAGAGTTCTTTATGATTTTTGTAGAGAGAATTCTTTGTGAGTTCTTAACTGATTTAATAAAAGAAGTGTAGATCTTGATCCGTAAGCAATTGCCAAATCACGTAAAATCTTTGTGTGTTTTTTTTTTGCTTTATCTTATCTTCTCATACTTTTTCTAATGTTGCAAATTATTATACTTGTGAGGCATTTTCATCAATAAACTAGTATTAGAGTAAGGTTTTACAATCATGATCATACACCAGTATAAGGGAGAGAAATTTAACGGTGAGAATGACTTTAATCTATTGAAGGTCAAAGTTATGGCTTTATTAGCGAGTCAAGGGCTCGACTTTACCTTTAAAGAGACTATAGCTCCATCTAGTAAGAAGAAAAAGTCTAAGACGTCTAGGTCTAAAACAGATAGAGATTTCATTCAAAAGAAAACTTATAGTACGATCATTCTTTCAATAAGCAATAGATTTTTAAGAGAGGTTGCTAGAGAAAAGACAACTATAAGTTTTTTTGAGAAATCTTGATGATCTTTATATGATAAAGTTGCTAATAAATTGTCTGCATATAAAGAAGAAACTTATCAGTTGCCCATGACAGATGGGACACCAATTAAAGATCATATAGATTCATTCAATAAAATCATTATCGATTTGAAAACAATTGATTTGAAGATTAAGGATGATGATAAGGTAATCATCCTATCGAGTTTCCTACTCCAGAGTTATGAGCACTTCGTTGACACTCTTCTTTATGACAGAGAGAGTTTGAAAATGACAGATGTTAAATCGTCATTAAACTATAGTTGAAAAAGTAAGTAAAGTCCAGTAATGTAGAAGGATAAAGTACAAGAGGAAAGCTTGAAAATAAAGAAGTAAAATTTAAGGAAGATTGAAGGCAATGAGCAAAGCTAAGAAGTAGTCCCGTCTACCTTAGCCTTAAAGTAGTCTCTCTTTCTCGTGGCGCTAACAAAAAACTGCTACTGTTGCAAGAAGAAAGAGCATTTTATTAAGGATTGTTCAGAGAAGAAAGTAAATATGAGAAAAAATTTAAAAAAGGAGACACTGCAATAGCTTATGAAGAAAGCTATAATAGTGCAAAGACCTTAGTTACTTCTTATAGGAAAAGTTCTAGTGAGTGATACTAGATTTTGATTATACCTTTCATATGTGTACAAATAAAGCCTTATTTACCAATTTTTAAATCATTAATAGAGGAAAGATATTAATGTAAAATGACATGCCTAGTCAAGTAGTTGGAATTGTTATTGTTAGGATGAAGTTGAGATGGGAAGGTTAAAGAGTTGTCAGAAGTTAGTTATGTTCCTGACCTTAAATCAGATCTGATAATGAGATTTTGAAGGTATTAAAGTGTTTCAGGTTGGTCATGAAAGATGAAAGGCACAATGAAGTATATCTGCAACTTGAAGTTGTAGTGAGTGGTTATACATCAATTTTCATGGATGATGAGAATATGAAGACTAAGTTATGGCATTTAAGGTTAGCTTATCTAAGTGAAAGAAACTTAAAAGAGTTATGTTATCAATGGGTATTTAACAAGGATATGTTTCAACCAATGAAGTTTTGTGATTATTGTGTGTTTGGCAAAGCACATAGGGTCAAGTTTAGTACTAGAGAACAAAAGACCAAAGGAACTCTTAATTATATACACTTAGACATTTGGGGACTGCCATAGATAATCACACATTGTGGAATTAAGTACTTTTTGATGTTTATATACAATTATTCTAGGACATTGTGAATTTACGTGTTGAAGAGTAAAAGATAAGTATTTGAGACCTTTAAAATACGGAAAGATCTTATGGAGAATTAAAATAGTAAGAAGATTAAGAGATTAAGGACAGATAATATTCTTCAGTTCTGCAATAAGGAGTTTGATAGTTTTTTTTTGTAAAGTATGGGATTGCAATGCACAAATAGTAAGTTTAACACAATAACAGAATGGTCTTACAGAAAAGAGGAATAAAGCTTTACTCGAGAGAGTAACATGCATGTTAACTAACACATGAGTGTTCAAACCATTAGTTTGGAAGTGTATTTTAGCATTTAATGCCTATGATATGTAATTTTTCAAAGGCATCAACTGTAGTGATTTATAAATTTATAAAAGAAATTTTCAAGATCTTTAAATATAAAGAAAGAGATTAAATTTAGTACGATGAAATATAAATATTATTCAACAAATTCATAATGCAAAATATAAATATTAAAAGTAATATTTATGATACATGACCTTCCATATACATAATGTTAGAAAATTGGTGATTCAACAGTCTTGGTTGGATAAGAATTGAGATGAATACCAAAGTGAAAAGTCACAAGAAGTTTAGAACGTATGGGACACGTATGGAGAAGTTTAGGACATGTGGGACACAAAGGGGGAAGTAAAACAGGACTCGAAGACGCGAAGGAAGCGAAGAAAATGAGGAAAATATGCCACGAGGGCTGAGCGCCGCAGCGCCCAGGACAGCACTCTAGCGCCGCGGCGATGGGCACAATTTCGGCCAGCGCTGCGGCGCCCACAGACGAGCGCCGCAACGCCAGAACGAGTGAGGATGTCTATTTTTCATCCGAATTTCAAGTTTTGGGAAGTTTTGGACTTCCAAAACAAGTGGACACTTACACCAATAAGGAATAGGGTTAGAGGCACGAAATACACCTTATATAAACACTTGTAAACCCTTTGTTTAAGATCAAACATCTAAGGTTTCAAGATGTAACCATAAGAGAGAATAGAGAGCTAGGTAGGCACTAAGTGCGTGGTGCACTAAGGTGTAACCTTTGAGGAGTGTTTTCTTTTGGTTCTTAAGTGAACAAAAGAAACACCATAGATCATTTTGACTTAGATGCTCGGGATATTCTTATGTTCCTTGTAAAAATCTCTTATGAAGAGATACTAAGAGGTCTTGGGGAGTCATGGTGATCAAGGGTAAATACTTAGAGGTCTCTATAGGAAATACTAAGGGGGCTTGTGGGATCATTGATGATGTAAGAAGATACTTAGTGATCTATATCAATAATAAGAAGCTGGATCATGAATCTTCCGTGGACGTAGGCAATTTTGGGCCGAACCACGTATATCTTGTGTCGTGTTGATTAGTTTATTTTTTTTATCTTTATTGATGTGTTGATCTTATATGTTCTTACTTATGGTGTGAGTTATGGTTTTTCGTTGTGCCTAGAATAAAAAGAGTATCAAGGTTGTAGTTTAGTTGATGCCATACGGGTGTCAAATTAAAGTGTATGACTTGATATTCGCAACATATAAAATAACCATAATTAAGAAGTAAAACCTTCAATGTATCAGTAGTAATAAAGAAACATAATTTTTCATGTATCGATAATTATGAGGAGACATAGTCTTCTATAAATTAATAGTAATGAGAAAGATATATTGATAGTTATTAAAAAAAATAAATTTAAAAATTATGATATAAAACTTTAAGTTCCAATACAGAATTTCAAATTCTAAATTAATAAAATTAATTATTAGAATTTCAGATTGACTTATTAATTTGTTCTATAAACTTTAGGTTGTAAATAGAATATTTAAATTTAAAAAATAAACATAATATAAATACGAGATAACTGATAAAGAATATTATTCTTATTTTTTTTGTGTGAAATGACCAAATAAATGATAATCAAAATGTATAGTTATAAGGATTATATTATGTAATGATATAAATATAATATAAATAATAATTAAATATACATAAAAATATGTAAAATAAAAAATAATTTAATATAAAAATTAAAAATTAAACTTACTTAAAAATTATGCTAATAATATATTATAAATAAATAAAATTAAAAATACCTCATATATTAAAAAAATATTAAAAATAAATGAATTATAAAAGAAACTGTACGGCGAGTGAGAGGTGGCAAGTGAAATGGAGGATGGAATTTACCAAGATGCTCCTCTCTTCTAATACATTTCCCTTTATTTTGTTATCATGATGCAAAAGATCAAAATAAATCCATTTTATTTATCAGGATTAGCGACCACGTCACCTGACATTGTGTTCGATGTGCAGACGGTTTTTTTTTTTTTGGTTTTAATGGAAGAGTTTAACCATAACATCTGGAGTGTAAATAGTATCTGTAATCACTTAATGAATTTAAGTAATGTACTCCATTAATATATTTTGTAAGGATGAAAAACTAATAGGTCATGCGCTTTAAACAAGACGAAGTCCACTACCCATCTAATACAGCGTAATCGCTGATTTTTAAATATACTTATAAACATTTTCTCTTATAAAAAGTAAAAACGCAATAAAAAAAAATTCCGGTTGAATTTTCATAATTTCCGACTACCATAAAATAAAAAAATAATAATAATAGAAAAAGGGCATAACCAGTTAACCACTGCGATATTATAACAATTTAGAGAGGCTCAAAAGAACCTTCTAAAAACAAAAACATATCACATTATCACGCACACATGCTGTACAGTGTACACGTGCCAATGTTTGTAATAATCCAAATTCCAACATGAACCCTCCTCCGATTACCACGATCGAACGGCTCAAAAGAACACAGGCCCACAACATTTTCTACCAAGTGAGACTACCAATATCATCTACTCGCGTCCGCACAGGCACACTCATGGACTTCTGTCTCGTGTTACCTGTGCCACCCATCCGCACGGCACAGTAGTAACCCGCTAGATTATAATTCTATCAAATATCAAGGGGCCCTGATTTAAAAGGGCTTCTGAAGGTACATGAACATATCCTGCAACGGCGACATCTGATTATTACCCTGGAACTGAGAGTTGAACCCTATATCCATTGTGCCATCCAAGTAATTATACGGATAACCGAGGGTGTTCTCCCATGGTTGCATTTTTGGCTCGCTCTGCACCTCGCACGTGAACTCCGGTGACACCACGTGCTCCGAACAGCTCGATTCTGTGTGCAACTTCGGCACCGAATCCGACGTGTCAAAGTAGACGAAATCATTAACCGTTGCCGGGGCTCCCGCCGACTGGTTTGGAGGCAGCGCTGACGCGTTCATGCTAATCGCCGGTTTCTTCTCCTCCTCCTCAATATCAATATCCGCGAAATTCGTTATCCGATTAACTTGGGATTGCGATTGCGGCTGCGATTGCTTCTCGATGGCTCCTTTCTTATTGTATATGCGACACAGCACCCAATCATCCAGCTGGCAAACAAATAAAGACCGTCAGATTAACAATCACATGACTCATGATGTGTTGATATTGAGATTTTTATCCGTGCTAAAACCAGGACCATACAATGTGTCTCGTCTTTTGTTATATCTAAGTGTGAGGTCACATGAAGAGATAAGGAGGAATATTTTCCTTCATTGGAAAGAAATTATTCTATGAATTAGCTAGAATGACAGGAGGTATCTCTCACATTCATCTGGTGAATGACGTGAAAGGTTTTACTAAATGGGCATTACATGTGCCGTTCAATTGAACCCCGCTGCATCATTGCCATTCAATTTGTCAGTGTGGGGTCCAATCAACCAGCGATTTTGATTTAGCAGCCATCTGATTTAGCCGATTTGACCTTCCAGATTAGAATAAGCCTTGGCCTCAGAATATTCTTATTATTCATGGCCGCCAAATATGAAAACTGACGGGTGAGGTCAAAACTGTCATTTCAGTCATCACGTCCGAAGATAAAATCATGCATTCAAATGTACATTTTATCCTTGATATTAGTCGCAAAGAAAGATGGTACGGTACAATACCCTTAAGCTGTTCTTCTTGCGTGCCGATCGATCCACGTCGGCTAGTCGATACTCATGCATAATCCAGTTGGTTTTCTCCCCTTTGGGCGCTTTTCCTGCGTAAAACACCAGAGCCTTCTTAATTCCTAAGGGCTTCGGCTGGCCAATTGGCTTATCGGCTCCAGTTGCCTTCCAGTACCCGCTCCCGGCCGCACGGTTGGGCCTTGAACCGTTTGGATACTTCCTGTCCCTAGGGGAGAAAAAGTACCACTCTTTTTCCCCGTACAAAGCCAAATCTGAAAATTCACCAAGAATCAGACGAAATACTAACAAATTTAGAATCAACATGTGAATAGAACAATTAAATTAAATTTAAAGACTTTTGCATAATTACCTGGGAGGTCCCAGGGGTCAAATTTGTAAAGATCAATTTCAGCAATAATCGGGACTGCAATTCGCTGCGATGAGCATTTACGGCATAAGTAGTGCATCACGAGCTCCTCATCCGTCGGATGGAACCTGAAACCTGGCGGCAACTGTAACTCAGCCGTCATTTTTACTATTTTGCCCTTCCTCTTCTTGCTGTTGCTGTTGCTGTTGCTGTTGCTCTATCTTGAATCCTTCTCTCTTTTGAGGCCTAATCTGCGACTCTCCTGATGCTTTCACGGCGCTTGAAACTTAGAACGCAAGTGTGAGAGGTGAATTTATAGAGAAAATGGTAGACACGTGGCAGAACAAGCTGGTGGGGGTGTTCTAGAAAACACGTGTGGGCGATAGAGTTGTTTTGGCTTTATTGGGGGAGGTTGATGACCGCAGCCGGACACGTGTCGAAAAGAAGTGAACTTGGTGCGTGTCGGCAGCACATGGAAGTGATTTTGTCACTGCTTACGACATTATTTTTGGACTGGCTTGTTACGTTGCTGTCGGTTCCTAGAAATGCCCTCGGGATTCGCGTGGGGTCGGCGGGGTTTGTTTCAGTGCTTTTTGTAATTTTTTTTATTATTTCTTGTTTCTTGGGCTGGTAGTTTAACGGTTGATAAGAAGGACACGTCACCCTACACGTGCTGATCAGCGTCAGCTCTGTGCAATTTGGCAGCAGCAAGGTGAAGGCCAGAGGGAGGAATCTTGTGTTTCTCGAGATTGCGCCGCGAGTAATTCCATTTCTGTAACAACAGGAATTATAATTTTTCGAATTTAATTTGTAAATATGTAATGTTATTAGTAGTAACATAAATTTCTTTTTCCCTAAAAAAAATTTCTGGTTGAATTTTAAACATTGAACGTTTATATATCATTATTACGGTCTACGTGGATAAAGATAAAGATAAACGAAGTTGCGAGGCAATTGTGGAAACCGCCAAATAATCGCTTCCCACTAGTTCCACTCCCAAATTTTATTATTCCACATTATCGCCTGTTATTTTTTGTGACGCGACTTGGTTTTGAAAACGGCGTGGATTTACGACATCCTTACGTGGAACTATCACATCTTTCTTTCGGTGGTCTTACAAGACACACAACTGCTATCTCCGCTCCAGTCAAAATAAATTCTGAATCCAGCCAATGGGATTTTGACACGGTATGTTTTAGGGTTAGGGACTGCATTGTCGTTGTCAGAGACCGGTGTGAAAGGTGATTTTTCTGATGAAGGAATCCGTCGCCACGCCAGCCATGACATTAACAGATAACGTATCTACAACTAAGGACACGGTGCCTTACAATGATAGGTAGTGACCTCATATTTGCTTAATGACTAAAAAGTGCTTCATGTTTTGTGATGTGGCATCTTCCCATTTGCTGAGTATTCTAAAACAAATATCAACTAATAAAGTAGTAGTTACGAAT
This sequence comes from Ailanthus altissimus, assembly GCA_946807835.1. Taxonomy (NCBI): domain Eukaryota; kingdom Viridiplantae; phylum Streptophyta; class Magnoliopsida; order Sapindales; family Simaroubaceae; genus Ailanthus; species Ailanthus altissimus. The sequence continues at coordinate 12,870,010 of OX327699.1, read as the reverse complement.
ATTTATCGGATAAAGCAAATAACAATGATATAATTCTACTGATTTAAAAAACTAATATAATTCTACGTGACGGATAAGCAAAGTGATGAAAAGGATTATTTCATGAAAGATTAATACAAAATATAAATGAGTAATACAGTACTTTTTAAATAATATTTTAAGTTTTTTTTAATCCTAAATTAATGGGTTAAATAATTATTAAATGTTAAAATAATATAATTGAACAATGATAATAAGTTTTAGTCATTGTTTAGTTGAATTTTTTTATTGGTTAAAAGAGTTTTTTAATGTTAAAATTTTGTATGATAACTTTTTGTTGTAATTAAAAAAAAATTGGAGATTAAAAAATTATTTTATCTTTATTTATAAAATCTCAAAATTTGAGATTTTGAGAGTAATTTTTTGAGTTTTTTTTTAATATTTACATAATGTCACATATACTTTAATAATTTATTTATTTATATAATGCACCCTTAATAAAAATAAATATTATTTAATTAATATATTTTTAATATTTTCTTAAAAGTCATCATGTCTTTATATCTCTACAATCATCATTTTTATAATAATCTACCAAATTTTTTGTTAATTATTTTATTTTTGAATTAAAAAAAGTATTATTTTATTTTTAATTTTTGTACCAAACACAATAATTTATATTGATTAGTTGGTTACTATATAATGATTTTACTTGATTCATGAATTTAAAAAAAATACATGATAAATTTAAATTTATTTATAAAATTATTGAATTGTTTAAAATTTGAATGTAACTCTTATTAAATACCTTTTTGATAATTTAATAAAAAATAAACACTTCTAATAATTTATAACTAAGCTATCTAGTATTTAAAAAGAATTTTTTTAATTAACAACAAAATGATTAATAATTTTTTTCTTAAAAATTATACTTTAAAAGGCTCAACTTCCATTTTTTTAAAAAAAAAACTCAACCAAAAAAACCTTTAACATATACTACATATCGTATGTCAATTACATATGTGATTATATTAAATGTTTTTAAAATAATTTCAAATTTATTTTTCTGTTTTTTTTTTGCATTCATTTAATATTTTATGTATCATAGTTTTCAAGTCCGAACTATCTAAACATTTTCTTAGAGAAATAAATGTGGATATAGATAACCTTAAGGAAAAGTCAATAGTTGGGCGGTTGATTAATCAACCATGATATATAATGGCTGGCTGAAAATTGCTTGCGTATTATTTTGATTAGTCATTACTCATAGCTTGTACACTTCAAAAGAAAATAGAAAAAGTATAAAAGAGAGAGAGAAATTCTAAACATGTTAATTGAGTTCTGAAAAATTAATTGGAAAAAAAAAATAAAAAGAAAACAGAAAACATGTGTGAAGATGGACCATATATATCATGAAAGTTTTGAAAATTCGCATCCCACGTGAAAGTTAAAAATGATGATAAGGTCTTTGACATTTGAATTTTGAAAGCGAAAGAATGATCGCATTTGGCATGAGTCATTAATTGTGCATTCATGTGATAGCTTGTTTTAAATTAACATGTGTTCTCTTGTTATCAAATTTTAATTCTATTACCAATAATTTTATGAAAATAGCAAATGAAATATCCTACTACTAATTACATACACACAATTTTATGCACCAACTTTCGTGAGAATAAATATTTAAAAATAAAAAAAAAAACTAATTTCACTTCACACTAAAAAAATTATTATAAAATTATTTTACTTTTAAATTTAAATTAGGGATGGTGATGAGCCGGGTTTAAGATAAATATTTTTAAATTTATATCTTCATCCGTTTTAAAAATAAAATATTAAATTCTTTTTAAATTCATTGTTAGTTTGGAGTTTAAATACCAAATTCGCTCTAATAAATATATATTCATTACTAAATCTATAATGAATTATCCGTTTATTTTTAAATAGGTTTGATAATTAGTACACAGTACTTAACTCATATGTCAAGAGAGAACTCTAAAAGGACGCAACATTGTGCGCCTAGCGCACTTAGCACATATGCTAAAAGCGCACGTTAAGGGCGCCTAATGCTTAACATGTGTGCTAGGAGCACACGCTAAGTGCGTAATGTTGCGCGTCTATCACCTAATATGTATACTAGGAGCGTATACTAAGTGCGCAACGTTATGCACCTAACGCTTATCATGCGTGTTAAGAGCTCACGTTAAGCGCGATAGGCATGTAATATGTAACATATTACTTAATATATATATATATATATATATATATATATATATATATAATATTCATGAATACCTTAATTTTTTTTATCAAATTTATACATATCCTAAATTCATTGCGTATTTTAGTTTTATATACTAAATTCGTATTAAATTTGTCTTAAATTTTACCAAATTATTTTTAATACAAACGAATTTGAATATATTTATAAATTTGTAGATAATTTTACCCTCCTTAATTTAAATATTTGATTAAAAAAATACTTATATTTGAAGTGTAATTCAAAATTATTTCATTCAATATTAAGCAATATTTAGAATCTTATACCTTATTAGGTACGATCTTTTATTTAAAGTTTATTTTTATTTATAAATTTATAATTTTACATTGAATAAATCTCATGGGACTGAGGTCCACTGAACTTGGACAATATTAAACATTCGCTTAAAATCAAAGTCAAGGCCAAAACATTCAACAATGACAAGACTTGAAACTAAATATTGGTTTTAGTGTATGTAACATGTTTCTTCAACTTTCTAATAAAGTGGAGCTGAGAGATTAGCATAATATAAAAATAAAATCTTGAGAATAATCAAGGGTTTGGCTTACAAACATCACATCGATCCTTTGCATAAAAATGCCAATGGGTTGGTGAGTGAGTGTGACATTACTTTTACAATTTCATGGAACATTTTAGCCCTTTTGTCTATGTTAAATGAACTTAAAAAGCCTTCTCATTCAAGTCTTTGACTATGCCCACATTGGAAAAGAAAGTTTCTAAGCCGCCAAATTTTCTCAATTTTTTTTTCCTTATTCCTTCACACTTTTTTAAAAAAGGGTTTTCAACTTCTAATTGAATCCTGACTGAATGGTATTAAAGTTATTCAATTATAATATAATTTACTTAATATGAAGAATTTTCTTCTAATGTAACTATTTTACTTTTGCTTGTGAAATGGTCTTCTTCATAACGAGGAGACATTATTAGTCAAATTAAACCAATTTTCAAAGGATTTTCTAAAAGTTGGGATTTAGCTTATCCCACTCACTAATTCGCTGGAGAGTTATTTTAGTTTATTAGCATATAGAAATGACTTCTGCTTTTCTATAGAAGTGCTTCCTTACATATGTAATGATTTTATTTATTTATTTTATTTGTTGATGATATTGTTAAATAATAATAATAATAATAGTGAAGAAAACTTTTTGTTGTCCGTACATCTTAAACTATTATAATTTCCCTATCACGCTAATTTCTCCGTTAATCACGCCCGTCCTTTATTATAAGTTAAATTATAATAAACAGTACGTTAGAAGAAAACTGTGAAGCTGCTGCAGCGCAAGTTCAATGGATCTGAGATGCCGCTCCACGCGCTGTCTGTCCTACATGTCGTCTGGAGTTTCAATATTAACCGCCTATATTCATAAACGTGTTTTCATGTTTGTCCCTTTTTTCAATTAATTTATTCTTTATCTTTTGTCGTTTCATTACAGAGTCTACCCCTCTCGCATGTTTCTCATTCCAACTTGCATGTCGTTTTTAGAAATAAAATCTGTGTCGTTTTCTGACCAAAAAAATTAATCCTTTTTCTTAGCAGGTGTGCGGAAGGCGGCGCCCAGAATTTTTTTTTTTCTTTTTCAATGAAGATTCAATTCTAAAAGAATGGTTAAATACTTTTTTTTTTGTGTATTATTATTATTATTATTGGTTTTGGGGTTTTGTGTTTTGTGTTTTGTTGTGATTAAAGCTAACTTAAAAATTATGGACGGCATATGTTATACGTGGATAAAATGAATCAATGCAATGGCTTGTCTTTGGTTTCTTTCCATTTCTCCTTTTTGTTCGGATTGTGGTGTGAACGGTCTCGCAGCTTTCAACATAGCAATCCATCTGCTATTTACGTCGCCCTTGCATAATGATATGGCCATATTTTATTGGAAATTTTTTAATTAGCACTTTGTAGATTTTTCTAATGGTCAATTATCCTTTGTTTTTATTTTAATATTGTTTTTTATATAAAAAATAACCAATCACATTTAAGGAGAAAATAATAATCAATAGAAGGATAATAACGTAATAGAAAAGACAAAAACAAGTGGAATTGGTCCTGGCTCCATCTATTTAAGTCATCTATAATTAATTATTTAATTGCATTAAATTCAAAGTTAACGGCGTTCATTTATCGAATTGAATTGCAATAATTTTTATTTTACGGTAATAACTTTTAGCATCTAAGCTTATATAAATACTACAAATATTCTTATTAAAAGAAAAAGATTTTTTGGAGGATACGAGGATGTAAGGATCTTGAGAGCTAAGGATATTTGGATATAGGATTTGTTAGGACACACACAAAAACTCTTAAAACAATTCTTGGAGAGATCTTTGGATTTTAAATAGACTTGATATTGCATATAGGAATTTTTTTTTGTATAAATTCAAATTTTGGGTTTCACCTGAGTCAACATAGATAATTAAAACTAAATTTAAATTCGATTTTTTTAATTTTTTAAAGTAAATTTTAAACTTTATGAGTATTTATTTTATAAAATAATTGTTAAATTGTATAATTTGTATTATATAATTGACTAACAATCTATTGTTAAAAATTATTATTTTTTTATAATTATCAATTGTTAATTATGGTAAAAAATACCATTAATATTTATGATAATTAGTAAAATATTTATTATTATTAGTATAGATTTTAAAATGAATAATATTTTATATCATTAATTATTGAACACCGAACTTTTATATTTGGGTAAAGAACAAATGGACACCTGACTTACGGTTTCCAAGCCTAGCGCAAAGCCAATGGATTAGATTTCACTTATGATTAGATCAGTGGGCAATTATAGTTTACTATTTTTATGGTGTTGAAAGCGAATTTTAAAGTAGGCCTTTTTTGGTTTGAAGAAGTTTCTAGGAAGCCAATGTCCTGGGATCTCAGGGACTCATTTTGACTGAGACAAGGGGTGGGTCTTTACCAACTTCAAAATATTTGATTTTAGGAAAGTTAGCTGAAAAACAGATGCGTGCTACTAGCATGGCTCACTTCGCTTTTGTTGCAGAGCTTGCTACTTTTCATTTTGTTAGAAATAAGTACTTGCTCTTAGTTGGTTAGGCAATCTTCATCCAAAACTAATGAATGTTGGGGCACGGGTTTCTGTCTTGTTATCAAAAAGGGATAAACACACCTGCCCTCTGTTAAATTCTTTTTGTTAAGTTTGATGGTAATTACTATAATTATTATAATACCCTTGACTGTCATTGACCAGCGTTGACCAACATTAATCAATCATTTATTGGCACGAGAACGATACACTGTGGACACCCTCAGACTCTAAAGCTTGCGATCTACTCAAAGACAATGTTATTTAAATGAAGCATCACAATACCTTAAAATTAGTAAAAAAGAAAAAGTAACGGCCCTACTATTTTTCTTATTAATTTTGATACTTTTTTAATATTTTATTGATGAAATAACCTCACTATTGCGTGTATTATAAAATTTAGAGTCCAATGGTATCCACGGTGAATCATTTCGGTGCTAGTCAATGACCAGTCAACGCTAGTTTATCGGTCAATACCAATCAACGCCAGTTAACAGTCCATCAATGTCCATCAACGCCGATCAACATTAGTCAACATTAGTTAATACCCCATCATATTGTGCCACGTCTCTTTTATGAGTAAAAAATTGTATTACCCTTATTACCATCTAAATTAACATAAAAAAGTTAATGGAGGGGATGTATTTATGTATTTTTAAAAATAGGATTACTAAATTGTCACTTTTAAAAATTTTTGAGGGTCCATTTATCCTTTACCCTTTATATTTTCATTATTGATGATTTAATGTGTCAAGACTAATAGTGATAATATCATATATTGTTTTTCCTTAAACAAACACTAACGTGATTCATATTTTATTACAAGATTAATTTAACACCCAAAACTTTAATTGAGCCAGTATATGAGTATATAAAGTATGCAATTATGTTATATAAAATGAGTAACATCTTTCACCAAAATAATGTAATACCCCAAATTTTTTATTTATTTTGATTGAATTTATTAGTCAAAAGAAATGGAAGAATTTGATTGGTTGAATAAGTGTAGTATGGTATAAGTGTTTGCATGGAATTAAAACCTATGCTATTAAATTTTTTTTAACATTTGGACCAATAGAATTTTGCCAACATTTTTCAATGGAATTTACTAGAATTAGTTAGATTTAAACTAGATTTTTTTATTTAGTTTAGTTATGAATAGTGTTTGGAATTTTTGGACCAATTAAATGCCACAATTTTTTATTAATGGCATTTTTGTAATTTTGAGTTTAGTTGGGGGTATTTTTGGAAAGAAAAATAAAGGCTATAAAAGGGGAAATAATATTGAAAAATTTAGAGAAAGCAAAACCTTTGGCCGTCCTCTCCCTTTTGCATTTTCTCTCCATTTTTCTTTTATCCCCCTTTAAATTCAACAATTCTCAATACTTCCATTAGTAAATTAAGCCTCCAAATCCTTAATTAAAGCCTTCTTCATCAAGTTTCAAGGATCAATTTTAAGGTATAAAGTGTTATTCAATGTGAGTTGATGCTAAAATTTCTATTGAATATGAATTTGGAGTTTCAAGGGTTAATAGATGAAGTAGCCATGTAGAATTAGTGAATTATACTTTTAATTTGGTAAATTAGAAATTTATTCATTATTTGTGTATTTTGGCAAATGAAGGTGAAAGCTTGGCCAATGATAGCCAAGAGAAGGAGAAGGAGAAGATGTGAGTCAAGTGGAGGAATTAAGCTTATAAGGTTGGTGTACACTTTAGTTTGAAACTTAAATTCTTACCTTAGAAAATTTAGTATATATTTATGTATTTTATTAATAGGATGGATGAGTATGTTGAACTATGGCATTGAATTGATAATTATATTGTTTCTAAATGTATTAAATATGTTTTGAGTATTGAATATTAATTGGTGGTCAAAATTGAAAAAAAAAATTGGGCATAAATATGAATTTTGAGGAAATAGGACTTATATGAAAAATTCTGAAAAATTCTGGACTAAATTATAAATATTTAAAATCTTTATGTCTTTATGTGTATTAGTATGGAATTAGAAGTTATATATGACTTGTTAAAGAAATTGGGGTCTAATGGCAAATTTTGGAACAAATGGGCCTATAAGTGAAAAATTAAAAATTTTTGGGCTGAATTGTTAAATCTGAAAATTTTGAACTTATTTGGGTATTTTTGAATATTCTGGACCTATATGAAAAATTTTAGAACATTTGAGCTTATGTATAAAAATCTTAAAAATTTTAGGCATAAAGGTGAATAGTAAAAATTTTTGGGCCTATTTGTAATAATAAAAAAATATTTGTGTCTAAATATGAATAATCAGAAAAATTTGAGTAAATATGAATTTGTATAATAATTTAGTTTAATAATAATAAATTTGTGTTAAAATATTCTTTTTAAAAGAAAAATAATGTATTAATAATATTATTATAACGTCCTAAGTAAACCTGAACATTGGTAGGGGAGGATTGGTAGTTGGCATGCCAATAGGGTATTATAGCAGTACTGCGCCGTTTGCTTGTCCGATGACACTACTCTATGTATCCGATCTGTTATCTATTCTGATCTGTTCTGGATCCGGTGGGTAGTCATCGAGTGGCCGATGCCAGATCATTATCTGATATTTGTTAGCCCATTAGCCAATCCATAGTATCGTGTCAGTGTTTATTTTGGGCGCCTACTTGGATTAATTATAAATATGATATTTGTGTATATATATATATATATATATGATTAATTGAAATGAGAAATTGAATAATGTTTTGATTTAATGAATTGATTAATTGATAAATTTTGATTTATTATGATATATGGAGAAAAATTGGTTATTACGAAAAAATTTCATTGTTTATATATATGGTTTATTGCAAAAAAGTAATAAAATTTTATTATACTGTTCATCTTTTGTGTATACTCACTAAGCTGTTGTACTTAGCGCTTTGAATTTATCATGCGCAGGTAGTAGAGTTGCCATCACTAAAGACTGAAGAGTAAATCTTTCTGCAGCTGCTCAGAATCGCTCACATCCTCTCTCTATATATAATTATTTTTTATAAATATTTTGTTTGTCTATAAACTGTTGTATATTATATTATGGACATTAAGTGTATGTGCATGTATATATGTATTTATCCAGAACTGTCTCTTTTAAAATCATGATATATGATATATATATATATTTTGATAATATACTGGATGTGAAATAGTTTTGTAAAGGTTTGATATATTTATATGGCAATATGAGTTGTAAATATTTGCTGAAAGATAAATATGAAAATTGGTTAAGAATGGATATTAAAAATTTGGGAGTGTTTCTTTTGTTACAAGTAGTGTAAAAATCCAATTTTTAGGAAAGATTATGTCAGTTTTTCTCTGTAAATGTTTATAATAAAAAAAATATTTTTGAAGTTTGAATAATCATTATCGTTGTTTCTATTCGATGTTATCACAGCACCCCCTGATCTCGTGTCTCGATGAGAGGCGAGTGAAGAGGGTGTTACAAATAATCTTCTCACATTTTTTACATAAGTATGATCACTATATCATTAAAAGGTGAAAAAAATGAATAAACATAATTTTTTTTTAAAAAATATATATATATTCATATATATTAAAGATTAAAAATTTATGAATTAATTTAGGATTTCTCTTTTAAAAAAGACAAAATTCAAAATTTTTGGATCTGTACAAAATTTTAAATTTGACTCGAATTTGGATCTCACATAAAAAATAGAATTTGAAATTGAAAAAACTTGAATGTTTTTGAAAATTTTGGAGTTTTTAAACTTTTTTTGAAATTTGGGCTAAATTGTCATTCTTAATTGCATACAGAAAACAAATAACCTTACTTGTTATTATATCATAATCCACTTTCTCTCTCACACACCATTCTATTTTGCAATTAGTGATTTGACAAGAGAAAGGTCTTTTCGTAATTGTAAGAAGTACACAAGAATTGTAAGGTAATTTTTTGTAAAATTCGTACCAAAAAACTTCAATGGTGTCATTGTAAGAACTTGGAACCACTTTTAGAAATTGTCTAGGGCTCTCTCTTTTTATCTTTTAGGCCCTTGATTTCATTGCTCTATGATAAAAAAAAGGTTAAAAACCACGTCAAAGAAATCATCCATGAAAGCTTGGAAGTTTGAAAGAAGGATGAAATTTAAAAAACATACATGCATTTTTGTATTATGGGAATCTAGAAGTAAACTCACATACCATCCTTCTTGCATGAAGTGCAGGATGTCATGAAGTTGCTTTCTCTACTCGTGGGTTAAAAAGAGGGACTAATAAAGGCTCCCACTTAAGAACCAGCCACCCCTAAAACTTAAGATTTAGTGGAGGAATCGATTACAGAGTCTTGGAATAGAGCCAGAGGCATTAACCACCCCTAAAACTCAAGATCTTATGGAGGAACCGATTCTTAGATCTTGGAACAAAATCAAAGGAAGTAGTCACTCTTAGAATTAGGGGTGGGTAGAATTCTCATTTTTGTACCGATTCAATCCGATCTAACCCAACGTAATTTATTTTAAAATTTTAAATTGAGATGAAAACGAGTATTAATTAACATGTTTGGAATAAAAAATTATATCCTGAACTTACAGGTTCGGGAAATTTTCGAATTCCCAATCCCAAAATCTCTTTCTTTTAATTAAGGCTATTTTGCACTTTTGTTGCTTTTGCTTTTGCCTTTTGCAAATTGCAATCAGCCAATTGCATTACAAAACCTTCCGGACCCCTACAAATTAAAATTGCTGCTTTTGTTTTGACCTTTTTCTTTCTTTCTTTCTTTCTTTTTACTTGTTCTTGTTGTTTTTGTTGTTGTTGTTTTTTTTTTTCTATATTCAATATATAAATATAATATCATAACCTTTATAATCATGACTTCTTCATATAAGGATTTTTAATTTGTTCCGTTCCCATCACCTTCTAATATACTAATATATATATATATATATATGCTAGCAAAGATTATTATTTTTTAATTACTTATAATTTATATAAATTTATTTATTTACAAATGATGAAATCAGATTCAAGTTTAACGGATAAAAAATTGAGAATATTATGAATTTACATTCTCAGTCAAAACATAAGCATAAGAGGGATAATGTATACTATATTTTATATAATATTTGATTTGATGTATACTATATTTTGTATCGCTTTCTAGAACGTTATTGTTATGTTTAAAATTATAATAATTAACATAATTAAAATTAAAATTAGATTTGAAATAATAATATTTAACGTAATTTATTTCAACTCGATAATATTTAGCATAATTGAACTCAAAATTAAATTTTGAATTATAATATTTAACGTAATTAATATCAAAATTATATTTGAAATGATAACATTTAACGTAATTTATTTTAAATCGATAATATTTAATGTAATTGAACTCAAAATTAGATTTTAAATTATAATATTTAACATATTTAATATCAAAATTAGATTTAGAATGATAACATTTAACGTAATTGAATTTGAATGAATTAATTTTAAAATTAATCAAATTATAATATTTTACGCAATTAAATTTGGAATAATAATATTTAACATAGTTTAAATTAATAATATTTAATGTAACTGAACTCGAAATTAGATTTGAAATTATAATATTTAACGTAATTGGATTTGAAATTATAATCGATTTCAAAATTAATCAAATTATAACATTTGACGTAATTAAATTTAAAATAATAACATTTCACATAGTTTAAACCAATAATATTTAATGTAATTGAACTCAAAATTAGATCTAAAATTGTAATATTTAACGTAATTAACATCATAATTAGATTTTGAATAATAATATTTAACGTAATTAACATCAAAATTAGATTTATAATAATAACATTTAATGTATTGAAATCGAAATAACATTTGAAATTATAATATTTTACGTATTTCAACTCGAAATTAAATTTGAAATTATAACATTTAACGTATTTGAATTTGGAACACCTCAATTTTAAAATTAATTAAATTATATCATTTAACATAATTGAATTTAAAATAATAACATTTAATATAATCAAATCGATAATATTTAACATAATTACTAATTGAACTCGAAATGAGATTTAAAATTATAATATTTAATATACTTAAAATTAAAACTAGATTTGAAATAATATCATTTAACGTATTTCAACGCAAAATTGAATTTGGGACGACAACATTTAAAATAATTGGATTTGAAATGAATCAAAACATAACATTTAACATAATTTAAATCCAAATTGAATTTGAAATAACAACATTTAGTGCCCGTTTAGTTGGACTTCTTAACTGACAAAAAGAGATTTTTTAATACCAAAAACTCTTTTAATTTTTTTTGTGATGACGTTTGATTGCAATTAAAGAAAAGCTTTTAGAGATTAAAAAACTTATTTTGCCTTTATTTATAAAAGCTCAAATTTTAAACTTTTGAGAGTAGAGCTTATTGAGCATTTTTAATATGTGTGTAATGTTACATATACCATAATAATATTTTCTTATTTTCATAACGTACCCTTAATAAAAATATACTCAACTAATATATTTTCAATATTATCTTAAAAGTCGTAATATTTCTAATTCTCCATATCTCTACAATCATAATATTTCTACAAAAATCTACTAAAAGTTTTTGTTGATTATTTTATCTTTTAAACAAAAAGAAGTATTCTTTTATTTTTAATTTTTATACTAAATACAATAATTTATATTAATTCGTTAATTACTAAGTATTTGTTTTACTTGATTATTGTATTTTAAGAAATTAAATTTGAGAAAATACATGACAGATTTAAATTTATATATAAAAATATTAAATTGTTCAAAATTTGAATATAATTTTTATTAAGTGCCCTTTTTGGTAATTTAATAACAAGTAAGCATTTTTAACATTGTATAATTAAACGATCTAATACTTCAAAAGAACTTTTTTAATTGACAATTAAATGATCAATGACTTTTTTTGAAAAGCTATACTTTGAAAAGCTCAATTTGAAAAGTTTAATCACACGAACTTTTAATGTAATTGAATTTAAAATAATAATATTTAACGCATTTAAAATCAAAATTTTAAATTTTTTTATTTTTTAAATATGAACAATAATAATAAAATTATTATTATTTTTAGGTGAATAGTAATTGAAAAATTCCTAACCCGATCCAACCCGTTCCGACCTGAGGTTGGGTTGTGAATTCTCTCGACCTGAAAAGTGTCTCGAATTGGATACTTTTCTTTGTCCCAAATAGGTTTGAAAATTCCTGAAATTGTCCACCCTTACCTAGAACCTCAGGATCTTATGTGGTAATTGGTTTCCGTGTCTTAAAACTATTTTTGGAGTCTCCATTTGCAATACAAAAGTAAAATATGGTGTAATTTTTATAATATTTAGAAAGGTATTCAAGGGGAATTAGGTAATTGACTAGAGAAGTTTTGAATTAGAAAATTTCAGTAGTGCTATTATTGAGAAGAATAGCCAATCCAATGAATCTATAAAATTGGTAAACTCTTCCATATTTATAAGTAAAAGAGGTACACACATTCTTTGCATGCTAAATTTATTTGAATTCAGTTAAAACTTACTCTCAAGTTACAAAATGAGCAAAGGGATGTATAGATAAATAATTTAACCCAAGTTTACTTTCTCAAAAAGGCTGATACAAGTTTAAATTTAACATATTAATCAATTATTTAGGCATGCTTTCTTGGGAATAGAATAGCTGATACTTGCTTAGGCATACTTTTTCAGAGACAACTAATATTTGTCTAAGCATACTTTCTTATAAACAGAATAGCTGATACTGGCTTAGATATAATGATTTGACCGATAAATCTATCTTTCTTTCGGTGCAAGAAATTTGAAATTTTTCCACAACAATTTTTGTGATAATTTTGTCTCCTATAGTGCATGGTGGATTGTATTTAACCACGAAAATTGTATTTCGTGGCTAAAAATAATTAGCCACAAAATTTTAGTCACGAATATTTTTTGCTAAATGTACTATTTAATGATGAATAGTTTGTGACTATACTATTTAGCCACAAAATTTATATTTGTAGTTAAATGTTCTACTATTTAGCTACAAACAATTTTATAACTAAAACTATTTCGTGGCTAAATATCTTACCATTTAGTCACAAAATATTTTGTGGCTTAATATGTTACTATTTAAAAGTATTTGCTGTGAAATTTCTTTTAGCCACAAATTGCTCTATTGCATAATTAAAAAATTGTGGCTAAATATATTTAGGGATAAAATTATTTAAAAAATGTCTCAAAATAGCCCCTCTAATTAATTAAAAATCTATTTTAATATTTTTTAATTATTGATATGTTTAATAGCCAAATGTGAATTTTTCAAACATTATTACCCTTGAAGCATTTCTCTCGACATTAAACTAATTTTCAACAAAATTTCAAACAATCAACCTAAAATGAAGTAGATCGATAATTCTTTTGGTGACATTGCGAAAATTAAAAGTTAAATCGTTGATTTGAGCGGTAAAAAATTAAATAATGGCTCAAAATTGGTAAGTTTCTCAAATTTTTTTTATTTATATAATATTTTTATAAAAATAAGTGAAAATGAGTAGATTTTGAGTGGAATAGATTGAAAATATATAAATGTCGACGAAGTCGGTTGTAAATCTAGAAAACAAGTGAAAAATTTGGCGAAAATGACAGGGAAAGGCAACGAAGAATTGTGCCTCCGCCACGCGTGACGTGCACGAATTTCTCATGAGGGACGTGCTCATGAGATGCACACGCGTCTATGACTTGCGACTCACGGCTCATTCGACCCGTGCAGAATTGCAAGTCTAAAAATATACTGTGCGACTCGCGCATGTGTGCAAGTTGCATGGTATATATGTGCGACTCATGGCACGTGTAGCATGTGCCGCAAGTCGCAGTATTTTATATTATATATATTTTTAGTTTAATTATTAATTAAAAATAATGATTAATATTTTATAAAAATAAAAATAATAATTTATAATACTAATAGTAATTATTATTTTCAAATTTGATAAAAACTAATAAAAATTATTATAATAAGTATTAATTTGTGGAAAATAGTTAGTAATATGTAAAAAAATTTAAATTTGATAATAATTATTTAAATTCCATAAACAATAATTATGTAAAATAAATTTTTTTCTGCTTATAAAAATAAATGCAGCGGAAGTCAGATCGTTTTGTTCATAATTACATACCTCCCATATATATAGAGATCTCCCTTGAGTATTTAAAATTTAATTAGGATTAAAAAATTAGAGTTTGATTAGGATTTGAGCTAGTAGAGGGACTGCAAGACTCATGGGCTTCCTAGCTCCAACTTAAAAGGTCTAGTCCTTATTATCTCATAATATACAAATTAATTAATAAAAATAACAAATATAGATTAAATATGCAATTGGTGCCACAATAAACAATTGCTACCATATATAAAATAAATTATACATGTAATATACCAGTTGTTGGTATGTAAAATAAAAAAAAATTTATTTATAAAAATAAACGCAGCGGAAGTCAGATCGTCTTGTTCATAATTACATACCTCTCATATATATAGGGATCTCCCTTGGGTATTTAAAATTTGATTAGGATTAGAAAATTAGAGTTTGATTAGGATTTGAGCTAGTAGAGGGACTGCAAGATTCATGAGCTTCCTAACTCCAACTTAAAAGGCCTAGTCCGTATTATATCATAATACATAAATTCTTTTAAGTTAACCCCAGACTATTTCACTACAAGCCAATGGCTGTACTCTAGTAACTAATGTTATAAAATGAAAGCTCATTTAATTAATTTGGGCTTGGTCTTTAGACCAATAATAACCACTTAATTGACCATCTAATTGATGTCCATAATTAAAGTTAGGCCCTTAAAAAAATGTCTTGCCTCTTTAATTACTTATTTGCCCCTAAGTCACTGGATGCTCTAATGATCACTTTTAATATATCTATATTTTTAAATAAATTTATAAATAAATATTATTATTGAATAATTAATTTATTAAATAAACTATGGCCACAGATTCTAATAATCAAGTACTGCAAATAACTTAAGTGGACATTAATTATTAGATTCCATCTTGCAGATATATGTTCCTACGACCTATGAAATTATATCTCCAACCTATAGAGGTTTTTACCGTTTATTTGGATTTCACTCCATGATAACTCAAAAGATATAATGCATGAATGTAAGTTCATTACTTGTTCATAATTAAGATCAATCAAGCTTATTAAAATTTTTGTGAATTAAGATCTACGACATTTAGTTAACTAGATCAAAATTTACAGTAGTCTTATTCAATGTATCATATACACTAGTTTTTCTACTCGAAGTCTCTACTTCGATAATCAAAGTAAATCATCCACTATAAAAAACAGAAAAAACTACCACCTTACATAATGAAATGCCATTTTCATTAATGGTTGTGAACATGATTTAATTTATAAATAATTTGCGATCTATACCCTCTTTATTAACATCGTATACTTAATACATAGATCACATACTTTATAAATATAAGCTTATCAATATATGCTCAATTATATGTATGAATAAATTTTATTACTCTTATAAAATGTTATCTCACATGTTTTAAAG
Organism: Ailanthus altissimus; assembly: GCA_946807835.1. NCBI lineage: Eukaryota > Viridiplantae > Streptophyta > Magnoliopsida > Sapindales > Simaroubaceae > Ailanthus > Ailanthus altissimus. The sequence continues at coordinate 12,854,100 of OX327699.1, read as the reverse complement.
GCATAAATAATATTATATGTCTAACAGATATGTTGTCAAAATTTTGGTAAATTAATTTTATTATTTTAAAATTGTAAAATATTATTTAAATTTTTATTAAATATTGTACTAAAATATTTTTTTTTAAAAAGATGTAAGAAAAATATAATAAAAAATAAAAAAACTCCAATATAATTATCATAGCGGATCTAAATCATTTTGCGCATACATTTTGCTTGTGAGAAAATATCTCACTTGCTTAAGTGGCTAGAGATTTATTTTAGTATCTGTTGGATCGATAATAGCATGTAAGTTAATATATAATCTTCTAGACAAAAATAAATTAGTAGTTTTTTAAAAGAAAATAGATAAATTTTTAAGTGATTAATATAATGCTATATCAGAATCGATGATCCAATAATATTCTTCTGATACAGATAAGTTTAGTTTACCATTATTGTGAGTGAAAATAGATGATTAATTTACTGGCATTCATCTCCTGACAAGAAAAGACATAATGGACAGATAAATTTTATAATTTATTTTGTAATTGATTCAATTTTAATACTAATTTTAGTTATATGTAATAACATGCAATTAGATTTATAATTTTAATTTAAATTGTATTTATGATTATTACATTTTCAATTCAAACTTAATTCTAATTATTATAATTACAATTTCAATTCTAAATGTAATTATATATAATTTTAATTATAATTTTTATAAATTCATATGACTTTTGTTCTTTTATTTCTTTTTTTCGAACTTTGTTTTGAATTGTTTGTGTTTTTTATTTCTTCTCTTTATTTTAATTCATTCAATTCTTAGTTAAAGACAAAATATAAGAATTTCTATTGAAATTCCTATCGAAATTCACAATAATAAGTGCGGATTAAATATATCTTTAGTTTATATATACAATTAACAATATCTAATATCAGATATAAATGCCTTTTCTCCACAACATAAATTAACTATTCAGATCTTATTCATTTTTCTATGTCACAGAATCATGACAATCCACACACACAGACACGTGTGTATATATATATATATATATATATATATTTGTATCTAGATTTATGTCAATCAAATATTATTCAAATCATTTCTATGTTAGTATAACTTAATTCTAATTATATTTATTTTCATATTTCTTCAATTGAAATTGTTTTATAAGTTCATTAAAAATATTTTATTTATTCAACAACTTTTTTTTATCATTACTTAATTATACGTAAAAATTCAAAAAGAATTAATTATAGTTATTACATGTTAATTATTATTACAATTTCAATTACATTTAAAATTATTACATGCATTTTTAATTCAATATTAATTCTAATTATTATATTTCTAATTACAATTACAATTTTAATTCTAGCAATAATTACATACAATTCTAATTCTAATTTTAATTACGTTTATAATTATTATATTTTCTATTCAAATTTCAATTTTTATGATTATATTTCTAATTACAAACAATATTTTAATTCTAACTCCAATTACATATAATTACAATTCCAATTATGTTTATAACTAGCAGCTTATAATTATTACATTTATAATTCAAATTACAATTTTATTAATCACATTTCAAATTATATATAGAATTTCAATTATAATTTTAATTACATACCAATTACAATTCTAATTGAATTTATAAATACTACATTTTAAATTCAAATATTTAATTTTAATTATTACATATCCAATTATAATTACGACTTCAATTCTAATACCAATTATATGCAATTACATATAATTACAATTATAATTACATTTATATTTATAATTGTTATATTTTTAAATCTAATTATTATATTTACAATTTCAATTCTAATTCTAATTTAGAATTATTATAAATTTGATTTAAATTTTAATTTCAATTATTACATAATATTATAATTCTAATTGAAATTATATACAATTAAATTACAATTACTAATTTTAAGTCTAATTACATTTATGATTATTAAAATTTTAATTTGAAATATTTTTACAATCAAAGTATTAGTCACGACTTTTTTGTGACTAAATGTGATAATTAGCCATGAAAAAATCGTGGCTAATAGTTGGGCAGAAAGTGAAACATTTTGACGAGAAGTAAAAAGTTTTGGAGGAAAATTTATTATTCATAAATTAAGAGTTTGTGGTTAAATGTTACTACTTTTGGCTATAAATTCACATTTCGTGGCTAAATATCTCTACTTTTGATCACAAACTAAGTTTTTGCGGCTAAAAGTTACTTTGTTTAGCCATGAACTAAAATTTTGTGGTCAAAGATCACTACATTTAGTCATAAGTTAAATGTTTGTGGTTAAACGTCATTATATTTAGCCATGAAGCTTCATTTTGTGGTTAAATATTACTATATTTAGCTATATAAATTTAATTCGTAACTAAATATATTAACATTTAGCCACAAAATTGTAATTCATGGCTAAATATGTTGAAAATTAGCATGAAAATTCATACATAGCTAAATATCACTATATTTAACTACAAAATTTTAAAAATAGTGACATCTAGTCATGAATTATAGGGTCGTGGTTAAGAGTCATTGCATTTAACCATAAAATCGAAGTTTCATGGCTAAAAAATATTTTTATCTACGAAATTTTTGTGGCTAAATATCACTATAGACCAAAAACTATTTTCTGTGGCTAAAAGTCAAATTTCTTGTAGTAGAAATTGATAATGATCATTCTCTTCTAAGTGAACTAGAAAGTTATTTTTATAGTTTTCGTATTTGTAATTAGAGAAATAATAGATCTAAATGTTATAATCCCGACTATGATCGTTACATGTATGATACTAAATCTAGTTAAAATAATCACATTCATAATTGCGTTGACTCTTATCTTCATTCTCAAATTTGTATTGATAGTCACATTTTAAGTAGTAGTGACAATTACAATGACAACTACATTTATAAAACTAGCACGAATGGTAGTGATTTAATTATAAGAGAAAGTTTCAATGATCTCGACATAACTAAAAAATACTGGCATTTGTGGTTCAATGCAAAAATTTTAGATGAATAATCGAACTTGGACAAGTGAATTTCATGGGAGACCTTGTAGGTACCAAAATGAATATAAGTATTACCTATCAATTACATAGCACCACTTTTCTTATTGAATTGTATTAATAATTATTAAATTATATAGATAATTATTGAATTGCATTGATGATTATAGAATTATATTTAATTAAAAGTTAATAACATCATTATCAAATTAAATTGGCAATAACTTTTCCGTTATTATGTAACAATAACTCTTAGGATCTAAGAATCCGTTTGATTGTACTTTTTTTTTAACAATAACTTTTTTTAATGTTAAAATTACTTTGAGGAGTGTTTGACAAAAAATTAAAAAGTAATTTAATATTTGAAAAGCACCTCTAGTGCTTTTAAGATAAAACATTTCAATATATGCTTTCTGTAATTAGCACCACGTGTGCTTTCACAGGTAGCACTTGGGGCTTTAATAAATTTTTTTTTTGTAATTTCTAAAATACCTTATAAAATTTTAGAAATTTCAACACATGACCCATTTGATACTTTAACCTAATTTGAAGTTTTTGTGATCCTTTATTTTGTGTTCTGTCAAGTTCTTTTAGCTAACAAAAAAATATATTTTGATTGCATCACTTTCTTCGATATTTTCAACTAAAAAATTTATTAGGCAAGTGCTATAGCGAATATGGCAAGATTTACGCACTTGGTTTGAGATTTGGTTTGATTTATTTATTTTTAAAATTTTTATTTTTTGTGTGGATAAGTACACATTCACACTTTTCGAATATTCTGCTATTTGAATTTAGTATATGCGCTTTTTAAGGCATCTTTACTATAGTAATATATCTGCCATTTAATGTTATTAGTTTTCTTTATGTTTGCTTAAAAGGAAAACCCAGAAGATGTTTGCTTCAATCATCGTGATTTTATGTTATGGGTGTGGTTTATTTGTTTTCTTGTTTAATATTATGTGGGAATTGTTAAGAAAAATGAGGGAGAAGTTTGTGTTAGACATATAATGTTATTTATACTTTTAAAGTATGTGAAATAATATTTTATTTAATCAATAAAAATTTATTCATACATATAATTGATCATACATTGATAAACTTATATTTATAAAGTATGTGATCAATGTATTAAGAATATGATGTTAATACAGAGGATATAAATCACAAGTTCTTTATAAATTAAATCTAGTTCACAACCAACATTGATGAACTCATATTTATAAAGTATGTGATCAATGTATTAAGAATATAATGTTAATACAGAGGGTATAAATCACAAGTTCTTTATAAATTAAATCTAATTCACAACCATTAATGAAAATGACATTTCATTATGTAAGGTTGTAATTTTTCTATTTGTTAAAGTGAATGATTTGCCTTGATCATTGAAGTAGGGACTTCGAGTAGAAAAACTAGTGTATATGTTACATTAAACGAGACTACTGTGAATTTTGAGCTGGTTAACTAAATGTCGTAGATCTTAATTCACAAAAGATTTAATAAGCTTGATTGATCTTAATCCTAAGCAGGTAATGAACTTACATTCATACGTTGTATCTTTTGAGTTATCACGGAATGAGATCCATATAAACGGTCAAAACTTTGATAGCTTAGAGATATATTTTCATGGGTCGTAGGAACATATATTTGCAAAATAGAATCTAATAATCAATGTCTACCTAAGATGTTTGCAGTACTTGATCATTAGAATCTGTGGTCACAGTTTATTCAATAAATTATTTATTGAATAATAATATTTATTTATAAATTTATTTGCAAATATAAATATATTAAAAGTGATTATTAGAGCATTTAGTAACTTATGGTTAAATAAGTAATTAAAGAAGTAAGACATTTTTTTCATGGTCTAACTTTAATTATGGACATCAATTAGAGGGTCAATTAAGTGGTTATTATTGATCTAAATACCAAAGCCAATTTAATTAAATGAGCTTTTACTTTATAACATGAGTTACTATAGTACAATATTTGGCTTTTAGTGGAATAGCTTGAGGTTAACTTAGAAGAATTAGTGTATTATGAGATAATAAGGACCAGGCTTTTTAAGATGGAGTTAGAAAACCCATGAATCTTATAGTCCCTCAATTAGTTCAAATTATACTAAAACTCTAATTTTCTAATTCTAATAAAATTTTAAATACTTAAGGAAAATTTTTATATATATGAGAGGTATGGAGTAGAAAAGTACTACTACAACTATATACAGAAAAAATTCTATTTACATATTCTTATTTGGGAAAAGAATTTAATTAATACTATTCTCTCAAATTTGGATATTAGTGTTTTTAGAGATTAAAAAAGATCTACGTGTCCACATGCGTTGAGTTTGAAGATTGAGAATAGTAGAAAAGATTGCAGTCAGTCAATTCAAAATCTGTCATAATGAAGAATTGAGATAATCTTTTATCTCTATACATGTAATTATTATAAATAAAACAATTTGATTTTCGCTGCATTTATTTTATTAAACAGAAAAAATTTTATTTACTACCAACAGTTTAGATGGTGAAGATTCTAAAATTTGATTTTGGTAATTGAGTTTAATATGAGTTATTTTACTTTTCTAGAATCATTGTATGGATAAGGCATTGTTTGATAAAATGTCACAAAGAGAGTGTGTTTTGTGGAATGTGATGCTTAATGATTATGTGACATGTCGGGGATATTGCGATAAGAGCATTTGAGTCTCTAGTGGTGAACACACTGTTGTTTATGTGTTCAAAGTGTGGAAAGTTGTCTGATGCATGGAAATTATTTCAATTGTTGCCCAATATTGATTTGGTGACTTTGAATGGGATGATTTTAAGGTGAAAATGGGCAACATTAGTCCACTTACTTGGACAAATTGAGAGATTAGAAGAAATTGTAGGGTGGTGAACTGATATAATTTATTTGCTTGATGTTATATCATATTATCATTTACTGAATAAATTTGTCTCTCCATTGAATATATATATATATATATATGTGTGTGTGTGTGTGTTTGTGAAGACTGAAGACTAAAATGTCTCTAATTGGGCGTCATTTTCTTACTGTGCTGTATTTGTGGACATTTCCTTGGCGTCCCTTTCTCTCGTTGTAAGCTCTAGGTGGTATGCAAATAGAGTCAAAGTGTATGTGACTTGTGGAGTACTGTGGGGTGAGCAAAGTCCACACCTTAAAAATAACCAACTTCTGCTTCATGTTCTAGTTGCATTTATCTTTTTGGTAACTCAACTTATTCTTAACCAATGACTTGTGTTGACATTAGTATTTGATTTAAGCTTTAGTTCGTGTTATTTTTGTTGCTATTAATGAAAAATGGGGATCCTCATAAAGTATGTTTTCTTCGGTTTCGTTCCTAATTTTAGACTGCCACACATATGGCACTTGCATTACTCCTTTTTCCTTTTTCATTTCTACAATTTGCAACATTATAACAGGGTCCTAAATGATGTGACTGGATCACTGCATGATTCAATTTTTTGTGCATGTATTTTGGTGCTATTTTAATAGCACAAGGAATTACTCTTTAATGCTAAGCATTTCTCATAATACAATAAAGGAACGGGTGAAGTTTCAGTAGTTGTATTTAATTACGGAAACACATAATGACATAATGTGATTAAGTTTCTTAAGACCATATATCGTAAGAGTTTTCTTGTATTTTTCATCACTTCTATTACCTTGAAGTAACAAACATATATTTGCAGGTCATTTGTGGATATTGGAGAGAAAGCAACAAGGTATTTTCATTTAGAGGAGTCTCAAATTTGCTCGAGTTCAGCAAGGTATTATATCTTCTAAAATGTTCGTGTCTGCAATCCATGCGAATACAAACTTTGGCCTCTCATAGCTCCAAATAATATCAAACCAAGTATTCAATTTAGTGCATTATTTGTTTGAACCAGTTATTTTCTTCATGAAAACTGAATGAAGTGGGCGAGAACCAAACTGAGTTAAACCAAGGCAGAAATGAATTCTTCTGATTTTTCTGTGTCCCCAATATTTATGCACACATAGATACTGGCACTTAGCGTTAACTAAAATGGGAAATAAAGAGATGTTTATTGTATTAAAAAAATCAAAGTCGGCAACTTGTTTGGTGGAAGCGCTAACAAAAATGATAGACTTTTGTTAATATTGATTCTATGTTAAAATTTGTTATCAATTTAGACTATTATCTTAAGTTTTTTTTTTGAACAAAGATTATTATATTAAATTAATATTGAATGTTTAAAAATATCTTATTTGTTGTGTTTTTTTTAATATTTATTGGTAAAATATAGGAGCTTAATTCTAATAATATCGATATTTTATTATTTTCTTTATAATATTGAGGAAAGATATATTATTTTTTAAACTTCTATCAAATAAAATACTATACTATTATTGTAATTTTTTTAGAATTATTTAAAAAAAAATTAATACTTCTATCTATCGATGTTTTATCTGGCTCATATTATAAATGTTCATAAAATAAAATATTATTATTATTATCATGCTATCATTTTAATATATTTAATATCTATTAAAAATAAAAATATACTCTTATCATTTTTTAATTTAAAAATATTAATAATAGTTAAATAACAATTCATATATCTAATTACAATATTTATATTAAGTTTTTTAATCCTAATAATGTCTATTTTAATAATTTATTAATATTAAAATACTTTTTTAATTATATATTCAAACACTCAATAAAATATCGCAAACACTTTATAAGTATTTTATATAATTAAAAGTCAAGCCGTAAATGTTTATTCAAAAAAGCACTATTAACAAAGCGCAGCAGAAAAAAAGTGTATGAAATAAAAGCGCTTTTTTTTTTGAATGAAATCATATCATTTCATTAATATCATCAAGATATTACATCAAGTTCCTTTAATATATATTAAAGGAATAACAGAATAAGATAAATACATTTTAAGAGCATTTAATTCAAACTGTTTGCAAAGAAGACGATCGTCATACCCATAATGGGTAAAGACATGACTCTTTCAAAAGAAAAAGAAACCGACCTTTCTATAGAAAGGAAAATACAGATCTTTTCGTAGAAAGAAAAATTCAGACCTTTCCGTAGAAAGGGAAATACAGATCCCTTAAAAACGGAGAGATTCTTATTACATAAAACTAACACGAACACGCATAAAACCAATCAAACAAGCAACCGGCACATATTCTGGTACCGCAATCAACAATGACAAGCAAAAACAACCGACACATATTCCGGTACCACCATCAACAGTGACAAGCAAAACAACCGACACATATTCCGGAACCACAAAAATCGAATGGTGTATCGTCGGACAGGAGCTAGCCGTCGCAAAACAGGCAGGGCACGACCAAAAATGGCTGAAGATGGTCGAAAATTTTCGGACCAGTTCCACCATGACCTAGGGAGGCTCGGTGTGGGCTCGGGAGACCAGTGATTGCAGAGGCAAACTGTCTCCTTTAGGCGAGGCACAGGCTGTAAGGGCACCACAGCACAGTACAGTGTCTGACGACGGTCGGCACGGTGGAGGATCAGAGAGATGGCCGGGAATGAGAAGAAAATGGCACACGGCTGAGACCGGCTTGGGCAGAGCGGGGGCGTTGTCGCGGGAGCAAATGAGGGCGGTGCGTCTATGTCGCACAAACCCTGTCCAAAATGAAACCCATAGGAGCACTGCCGGAGAAACGGCCGGTGAAACGACTGGTGACTGCTTGAGAAGCTCGACGGTGTCGAGGAGGTTCAACGACAGTCGAAGGATCACGGACCCACACAGGAGCTCGCCGGTCAAAAACCTCGCCATCACCTGAAACAAAACAGAAAACTGGAACACGGCACAAAAACAGAAGGGAAAGAAGGAGAAGAGCCAGCATGATAGAATCAGAAACAGAAAAGAGAAAGCCTCCGGAGAGAAGCCATCGGCCTCTCTCCGGGGGTATGGCGGCCGCAACTTTTAAGACCCCTTCAGAGCGTTTTGGTTTTTAGGGTTTTTGACTTTTCAAACTTTTTACTTTCTCGGTTTCACTTTATTGAATTTTTTTAAAAAAGTGCTTTTTCTTTAGCACTCTCAAATTACAAGTCTATATAACACTGCAAATTTGCTTGTTAAAGGAGAAAGAATTTTTTAGAGAAGCTGGGGAGTTAAGAATCTTTGGATGAGGATCTTTCAGAACACACGTAGAAAACTCTTGAAACAATTATTGGACATATATTTGTACCTTAAAAAAATTTGATATTGCATACAAAAATTAAATAATCTTACTTGTTCTTGTATCATAATTAATTTTTTTTATATAATACATTTATTTATTATATAATTATTAACTTAAGTATTGAAATGCTCTTTTTTACAAGAGGATGGAAGGTCTTTTTACAATTATAAAAAATACGCAAAGATTATAAGATAATTTTTCGTTAAATTTGTACAAAACTTCATTTATTATAAAAATTTATATGAGGTAACTAATAATTTTATTATTTTATTTTGTTTGTGATGGCTTTTGGATAATAGAAGTGAAATATATTTGATAAAAAAATATTATTTTTAAATATTTTAATGAAAATAATTTAGATGGATATTAACTGCTTTTTTTGTTTTTTATGTACTGGAAAAATCAATGTAATAATTGATGAATTAGGATTCTAGTCTATAATCGGTATGAGCAACACAATGGCTTTCATTTAGTTGCTACTAATAGACTATACATACTAATGGTAAGATAAGGTTACCAACCACTTAACTCCTAATAATGATCAATTCTACAACATCACTTGGCCTACTTTATAATTGTAATATTATTTATTTAATGATAATTTGATATTACCTTAAAATATTTATACATAGTTATAAATATTATTGTTCTAAAAAAAAAATTGTTTTCAAGATTTGGAAAAAATTTGTGCTTCTTCAATAAATGTGTTCCAAGAGAGATGTTAGCAAAGACTTCTGTAGAAAGCGATGTCGTTAAAAACTGCTTTTCACATGATTAAGCAATCCTTAACTTCAGGTTGAAATTCATTGAATTCCCAAGTCCCAATTTGGCCTTACTTACAAGTCTACACAAGTTTATAAACAATTTCTTCATTTCATTTTTCCACATCGAGGCTTCATGAGCTGCAGGAATTTGAAGTTTAAATTTCTTTACATACAAATTAACAATATTCACATTTCAGATCAAATGCAATTCACATCACATATACAATTAAAGTTTGAATCAATACGATAAAATTCCAATGCAAGCCAAATAATTAAATAAAGAAAAGTAAAATTTGAAACTAATGCTAAAGCTTACTGCTAGCAATATTATTAATTCTTGGGTGGTGAAACTTCAGAGCTACAAATAGGGCAAATCTTCTTAACCTGAAGCCAGTTGCTTATACATTCTGAATGATAAGGATGCTCACATGGAAGAGCAACGACGTTTTCGCCTTCTTCGTACTCGATTTGACAGATCACACACCGATCAATTCCCGATTTGTTCTCGACGGACGAGCATTTGCATGCATGTAAGCACGTAGATATCTCGTTCAACGATAATCCTCGTTTCTCTTCCCCTATGAATTCCCCGGGTGCAATCAGTTCTTCATAAGTTGATTCATCCACATCGATGTCATCATCCTCGTCAATTTCATCATCTTCGGAGTTGCTGTCTTGTCCCTCGAGGAACTCGAGTTCAGCTCTTAGTGAATCGAACTGGTGGCTTTCGAAGTAATCGTAATATCCGTCGTTGATTGACTCGTGATCGGAAACAACTTCACTTTGATCATGTTCTTCATTGCTGCTACTCTCACTTTCGATGGTGTTTAGCATTGTGAAAGCCCTCTCTTGTTCTTGTACCGCCATTGCCATGGCGCCGAAATCGGAGCTGACTTGATTGAGTTCCGTGAGGGGAACCCTTCTGGATGCATGACGTTTGCTCTGATGATCTTCGTAATCCATTGAAATAATGAATACGAGTAAATTGATTGAACTCTTTTAGTGCACAGTGCAGAATTTCGCCATTGATTGATTGAACATATATGAGATTATTAAAGGGATTATTTTAAAAAAGCTTTCTTCAAAGCAAAGCAACTTTAATGCCAAGCAATGGAAAGAACCATTTCTATGAACCCGCAGTATACCAGAATCTTAGTGCAATTTACAAGACTATATATGCCAGCAGTAGACAACTTTGTTAAGGGGAAAAGGCAGCTTTCATGCAATGCAATGGAAGAATCTCACTGTATTATAAGTTGCAATATACGTTATCCCAGAATTTGAACTACCCAAAATTTTGATACCTACTCCTTCCCTTAATCTCTGGGTAATCTGGCCCCTTTACCTTCTACTTTTTTAATTTTTATCAATTATTTGTACATATAATTGTTCCTGAACATTTAATAAAGAACTGTTTGTCCATTCATATATTTCTCAAATTTTGGACGTTGGTACTAGAGAAGTACTTAGTGAATATATATATATATATATATATATATATGTACCGGTGCCCAAATTAAAAAGCGTACGTTTACTAAGTTCTAAGATAATGCTTCAATCTAAGTAACTTGAAAAGCGAAATCATATTGATAATCATTTTGCCTTTTTGGAGTTACATCAGTGGTTTGGTGGCTTTCAGCAGACAAGTTGTTGAAAGAACTTGAATGCAAAGCATTAGATAAACAATTTCTAATTCTACTGTAACACGATATATATTTCAGGTTCTGACTTATCGGTCAATTCAAAATAAATTAAAGAATCCGAAGATCGATTGTTGACACTGTAGCAGTACTCCTCTTGACTCGCATTTAGCCTTTGGTAGGAAGGAAGCTTCGCAAACAGGTAAGAAAATGTCTTTCAAATTTTTACCTACTCCTTTGTTTCATTCTCACCAAGCAATCTTACTTCTTACTTATATCTATATACTGGTTGATTTATAATTATATATTCAAGGTTTTAAACACACACGCATATATATAATATCAAATGCTAACCTCTTATACATTTCTTTCAAGTAATGATCAATGCTACTACCTTAAAGTTGAATCAAGAAAAAGTTAAAAAGGTAGATGGTTTATGTTTTCTATTCAACAACTTAAACTCTGTTTCAAAGTTTATTGCGGTGCTGACAAATTTTTCAGAAGTAATTATGGAATTGATTTGAGAAATGAAACAGGATCATATCAGTTTTCAGATTGGCAGTGACATTTAGGATGAGGGTATAGTTTAGGTGGCATAAGATGTAAATGTTTATTCGTTCCACGATAAGGGATAATATCTCATCATCAATGTATATGCTAGTGCAGTCATTCAACTGAATGAAAGTTTTCATATCTGAGCATGCAGAACTCAGTTTAACCTTATCATAATAGTCATCAAACATCCAAGACAAACACAATATTCATGTAATTGAGTAATAGTTTGCCTTCAAATTTTCAAAATCTTAACAGAACTACTCCCTTTTAATCAATAAACAGAAGATTGGTGCAATTAGCTTAGAGCTCAATTGACAATTTATATTCAACTGGTATGTGGCGCTGAGCTCATATCCTATGCAAAATCCACGATAACAAACCATTCATACTTGATCATATCAAAGACCTCACTAATGTTCATTCAGGCTAAAAATGAAAAATTGAGCAATGAAGTTTTTACCATCTTCGACTTTGATAAACCCCTCTCTTGGAATTTGTACGTTTCTTCACAAACTTTGAACCGTGAGTTACTCTGATACCATGAACAGTGCCAACGTAGTTATGATGCTTAATGGAATTTCTTCTGTGACAAAAATTAAATCTCTGCTGATCCCTACTCGAACATGGTGATTTCTTGGCCGCAAAGTTTTTCTTAAGTGGACTCCTCTGTAATCAATCCTTCGGCGAGATAAGGAACAAATTCTCGGTGAATCCTATGAAAAGCTTTCATCATAACATTCATCTTCACTTGTGTCGAACCTGTCTTGAACATAATTCTTTCTGTATTTACGGTTTGTTCTCTTGAACATCATAAGCTTAACACACAAGAATTCGCAACAATAGTCCCAAAAGGAGAACCTGAAAACCAAACATGCCCATAAGATTTTGCAGAGGCTGTGACCAATGCACCAACAAATGTGCAGCTTATATAAGAGGTAGAAGAATAAGAGAACTGCACATCATCAAAGGAAAGACAACCAATTAAGTAATGTTAATTATATGAGCTCAAATTATAATTACTAGTCCAAATTTTTTAGTTTACTGAACTCACCAAAGTAGATTAGCACCAGCACCATGGCCATCTTTAACAGATTGACAACACAAAAATTTTCTATGTAGCAAATAAAATCCCATGTTGATGTGCAAATTGAGCTGAACAACAACCCCAAATGAAGTTAAAATTAAGCTTAAGAGGACCCAGAAAGGAAAAGCAATCTATTTAAACTAACTTCAATTAGCACAAATAGGTGTGTAGTTCATTTATTAAAGAAATGATGCAGATTGATCAAAATTCATCCTGCTTTTTTATTTGATAATGTACAGTCAAGATAGCAATAACAAAAATAATATAGTAAATAATTAAATACGTGGAACAATTTTATAGTATTCTTAAATAGAGTTAAAAATATAAAGTAACGAGATAATGCTCCATGCAAAATCGCTCAACAGTGGAAATTTTAGTTTAATGGAAGCTTATTTGTTTTGTAGGTTTTTTTTTGTGGAAAATTTATCATATGCAATGTTATTGTAAATTCATAATATTCAATCATGTCTTTTGATATGCATAAAAAATTTGTCGCGACGCTATATACGGATTAGATAAATTTTTTATAATCTATCTAAACCTACTTCTCTTATTATAAGAGATACAGACAAATTTCATATTTGAAAAATTATTCTAATTAAGGATCACTACTCCTTATCAAGAATGAGAATATCTTATCCTCACATATAAAGGATAAAAATTCTCATGACCAACCGTCTTCCATTATAGGAAACAAAACCCCTTAAGCAATAGGAAAATACACAAATGCTGGCACAAATACATCTTCTATAGTATAACAATCATCAAGTCCTAATGCAAGACCAATACCAAATAAACCATTTCTAGCTCAGGTGGCCTCGTAGAAAACTTGAGTGTCATCGGAAAATGTAGTCCCCCGAGTTGAGTAGTAGCAACTTACCCCACGACAGATGACAATGGCGGCTAGATCTCGAATTTTACAAACGATAAATATAGGCAGAGCCTCCTAGCGAGATATTAAAAAATTGAGAGATTAAAAAAAAGAATTTAGACAAGAATTATGTATTATTATACATTAAAATACAAAGAGTAAGTTTTATATTTATAGTGCTATTCTTATGTTGACAAAGGAAAAAAACTAAACTAGATAATTACATATTAAAAGGAACTATACCTGAAAAGTAATTGAGAATATTTGACATAAAATCAATTAAAGAGAAAATTATTTGATTTATTTCCTCTTTAACAAATCAAATAATTTGTTTCATGTTTAATAAATTATTTGACTTGTTTCCTCTTTTAACACCCTCCCTCAAGTTGGAGAGTAAATGTCAAGAACTCCCAACTTGCCAAGCAAAAAAAAAAAAAGCATCTTAACCCAATGACTTAGTAAAAAGATTGGCAACTTATTTTTTGCTTTCCACGAAAAAAGTCTTAAGCTCTACTTTTTGTATTCATTTACAAACTGTATGAGAATCTATCTTAATATGTTTTGTCCTTTTATAAAAAACAGGGTAGGTTAAAATGTAAATTGCCACTTAGTTGTCACAAAAGAGTTGAGTTGGTTCTGAGTGAGATACTTGCAAATCTTTTAATAAGTATCATAACCAAGTTAATGCATAAGTAATCAATGCTAAAGACCTATATTTAGATCTTGCCGAGGATCGTGATATTGTGACTTATTTCTTACTTTTCCATGAAATCAGTGAATTATCAAGAAAAATACAATAACCAGTCATTGATCATCGTATATCTGAACATCTAGCCCAATCTGCATTACAAAAGCCTGTCAACTGTAGCTTTTCATGTGAAGAAAATAAAAGACTCTGTCCTGTAGCATTTTTTAAGTATCGCAATACCAGATGTGCTGCTTCGATATGTGGTTTTCTAGGTTGTTGCATAAACTGACTAAGTGTGTTGACTGAGTAAGTAGTGTCTAGTCTAATGATGATAAAATAAATCAACTTCCCAATCAACCTGCGATAGTGACTTAGATCATTAAGCAGCTCCCTCTCATTAAAAGTAAGCTTGAAGTTCTATAGAAAACTTTGTAGGTTTGACACCTAAAAGTTTAGCCTCCTCTAGTATGTCAAATGTGTATTTTCGTTGGTTGATAGAAATTCCTACTTTGGATCGAGCAACTTCTATTCCAAAAAAATATTTCAAATGACCGAGATCTTTAATCCGAAAATAACTGGCTAAGAAGTTCTTTACCTCTTGTATCATTTTCTCATTGCTGTTGGTGATGATCATGTCGTCGATATAAAGAAGAATAACAGTGAGAGAATTATCATTAACCTTGATGAATAAAGAATATTTTGCCTGTGATTGGTGGAAACCAAATTTCTGAATGGCATCAAGAAACTTGTGAAACCAACTCTGCGAGATTTGCTTCAATCCATAGAGAGATTTATGGAGTCAACAGATTAAGTATTGCTCCCCTTGTTAACGAAAATTCGAATGAAGAGTCATATAGACCTCCTCAGTCAAATTCCCATAAAGAAAAGTATTTTGAAGATTCAACTGATAAAGATGCCAATAACGAATACAAGTTATGACCAAAAGACATTGAAAAGTAGTTAACTTAACCACAGAAGCAAAGGTTTCAGTATAGTCAATACTTTCATATTAAGTAAACCCTTTAGCTACCAGACAAATTATATAACGTTCACTTGAACCATTAGAGTTGTACTTGATTTTGTAGACTCATTTACAACCGATGGGTCGATGACCAAAAAGTAACGAAACCATACTCCATATATGGTTTGCTTCAAGAGTTGATATCTTTTCATTCATGACAATTAACTAATGTAGATTGTGGCAAGCTTGTTCATACACCTAAAAAGTAATTGAGAATATTTGACCTAAAATCAATTAAAAAAAAATTATTTGATTTGTTTTCTCTTTAACAAATTAAATAATTTATTTCTTCTTTAACAAATTATTTAATTTATTTTCTCTTTTAATAAAAATCGGTACGGTGAGATTTCAGCGAAGTCTGACGAGCTCGGCGCATATCTACATCAAAGCGGAGGAGACATGGATGTCTCACTCTGCATCTTGCCATATCCTTGCATGGGCTTGGACGGCGGGAACGGAAGAGGCCAATTGAATAATGAACATGACGGAAACACGCCAGGGTGACAAAATGGCATATGGGAAGTCACTAGAAACTAGAAAGTTGAAAAAGACGCAAAAAGAAAACAGAGATGAGGAACATAAAACCTAAACTAAAAGAGGGTGATGAAAACAGTGGGGAGAGGGTAGGATATTTTTAGAGAGAATATTTTTCTATCTCTTCACTTTAATTTAATGGTTGTGTTTGTTTTGAAGGTTTTAAATAGCTTAACATAAGTGTTTTTGTTTTCGTTGAAATGATATTTTTATTGAGGCTTTACACTAGCACTTTGAAACAAATTTAGGGAAAAAAATTTGTGAAGTAAAGATTGGAATCCCATTGGCATTGGGTGTAAATATAACGGCAGTTATTTTTATAATACGTGTACAACGTTATTCACTAGAACATTTTTTTTATAAAAAGAATGATAATAGGAAGTATAGTTAAACAATATATACCTGCAAGACTTTTCAGAGAGAAAATCAAGTAGGGGAGGCAAATAGATTGTCAATGACTTTAGCAAACCCTGGAAAGAATGAGCTAATAACGTTACCCTTTGACAGATTCAAGCAATGCCGAAAAACTTAAAGAGAACAAAATAAAAAGCCAAAGATTCTGCTTTTATTTGACACTCTTGCAGCGGAAAAGAACGTAACAACAAAATGAGTTCTCTGCCACTGATCAAGTGCGAGGATATAAACTTTGAATTTTAAATAGTAAGAACATTTGGTTATGAGTCAAACACAAGAGCCATTTGTGCACTTATACCTTGACAACCATCTTTTGTTGAGATGTTCATCAGTGATGTATGTCTAAAATTAAACAGAAGCATTTTTTTATTTTATTTTTTATATAAAAAAAGTGTCCTATACTCAAAACAAAAACGTAATTGGGGTAATGCTAATTTGGTTATATTCCATATGAACAATGTGGCTTACACCAATATCCGGAAAGATGTTTTCTCCGTGTGTGCGTTCGTGAGAGTGAGAGAGAACAGAGTTACTCTTTGGAAGTCAAACGAAGCGTGTTGAAGCGGAAGCACACAAACAAGTAAAATCACCCAAGTAATATATGCAGAACAAGTAAATTATAGAATAAAGAGAGAATGGGTAGAAGAAGAACACACAAAGAATTACGTGGTTCGATAACTTGCCTACGTCCACGACGGATCAAGATCACACTCTTCTCTTATTATGAATCATAAGGTACTTACAAAGTATGCCTTTTACAAAAAAGATCATAAAGATAACTCTCTTTGTCACTCTAGGGATTTTCTCTCATAAAAAAACCACAAAAATTGTTGATGATCACTAAGATTTCTCAACCTATCACAAAGATTATTGATGATCACAAAGATATATTTACAAGCTAATTGATAGCCTTTATATAGGCTTTAGGACGTCCTAGGTTTACCCTATACGTGTGGGAGTCGTATTAGGGAGTCCTGAAATAAGTGGGAGACAAAATAAGGAAGTTTCCTTATTTTGGGATACAGTTCCCGTCTCCAGTACCGCGGCGTTAGCGTGCCCATCTGACCGCTGCAGTGCTCGTCGCCTGGCGCCGTAGAGCTCAGTTGCTGGATTGGGTGCCGCGGCACCCACGCTTGGTCGCTGCAGCGCTGGCGCTTGGTGCGCCATATTCGTTTTTTACCTCCTTTCGCGTCCGTCTTCGATCCGTGCGCACCATACGCACTTGGCTTGCTCTCCAAATCATATCCTGATGCTTTTCAATCAATATTCTCACAAATCCCCTCATTGATTCAAAATCATCCACAAAGCAACTCGATCTCTCATTTCCGCATCTTTGGTCACCCTCACAAAGTAGTGACTCCAGTTAAGTTCTTGCATAGGACGAACTTAACCAAGGGCAGTGGCTTAGTCAACATATCAGCAGGGTTTTTAGATGACGCTATCTTTGTTATACTAACTTCACCACTTTGGACAATCTCTCAAATATAATGGAGCCTTACATTAATGTGTTTCGACCTCTCGTGGAACACTTGATGCTTGCTTAGGTGTATGGCACTCTGGCTGTCACAATATACACTGGTGTTCACATCTTTACTAGCCAATACCTCCGCACATATGCCTTTTAACCACACAGCCTCCTTGATAGCTTCACCAACAGCTATGTACTCCACCTCTGTGGTAGAGAGTATAACCACATGTTGTAAAATTGATCTCCAACACACACTACACCCAAACACTGTGAATACGTAGCTCGTTAACGATCGTCTCTTGTCTAGATCACTTGTATAATCTGAGTCTACGTACCATTTTATCATTTCATTGCTATCCTATATCAATCCGTGGTTTGATGTCCCCTTGAGATATCTCAAAATTCATTTTACTGCAAGCTAGTGATCTTTACCCGGATTTGCCATGTATCTACTCACCACACTCACAGTTTATGCTATGTCTAGTCTTGTGCAAACCATTGCATACATGATGCTCCCCACAGCGCTTGCATACAGTACTTTACTCATCTGCAGTTTCTCTTCTTCAGATGTTGGCGACTGTGCTACTGAAAGTCTAAAATGTATGGCCAAAGGAGTAGAGACAGCCTTTGCGTTGGACATACCAAACTTCTCCAGAATTTTGACTATATATCGTTGTTGGGACAAGAAGATAACTTCTCTTCTTTCCCTCACAATATCCACACCTAAAATTCTCTTTACTGCTCTCAAATCCTTCATTTCAAACTCGCCACTTAACTGCTTCTTGAGCTTTTGTATTTCTTCCATATTCTTGCATGCGATCAACATATCATCGACGTATAGAAGCAAATACATTATCCCATAACTTATGTTCTTGAAGTACACGCATTCGTCATACTTGCTTCTACTAAAGCCACAAGCGATCATAAACTCATTAAATCTCTTATACCACTATTTAGGTGATTTCTTTAAGCCGCATAATGACTTCTTTAGCAAATAAGCATGATCTTCTTTTTCGGGCTCCTCGAACCCTTGCGACTGTGCCATATATATCGTTTCTTCAAGCTCTCTATGTAGAAAAGCTGTCTTTACATCCATCTACTCTAAATGTAAATCAAGATTTGCACACATGACTGAAAAAATCCTAACAGATGTGTGCTTGACAACTGGAGAGAATATCTCATGAAAATTGACTCTCTCTCTCTGAGTAAAACCTTGTGCTACTAATCTAGTCTTGAATCTTGTAGGCTCAATCCTTAGTATTCCCTCCTTCGCCTTATACACCTACTTGCACCCGACTAGCTTCTTTTAAGGTCTCTCCACCAATTTCCAGGTATTGTTCTTCATAAGAGAACTAATTTCTTTTTCCATGGCTTGTTGTAACTCTTTCTTATTTTCACTCTTCATAGCCTCACCATATATCCTAGGCTCATCATACTCAATAGTGTAAACATAATTAAAAGCATGAACAACTAAGTCTACTTGTACATACCTGACTTGTGGGTTAATCGTTCTCCTTAACCTATCTCTGGCTAACTGGTACTCTTCAAGTTCCATCTCATGAGTCCTAGTCTTTCTTTGGGTGGACTTGGAGGAACTCGCCGGTGTTCTTGGTTCATCTTCAAGGATTTTCTCGTTGAAGTGTTGATCTAGGGGCATATCAGATCTACTTTCAGTCTCCACTTCAACTTCTATTGACTTGGGTGTTGAGTCTTCCTTAGGCACAGGTTCTTCTTTCTCGTCTTCTTTGGAGGTTTTCAGTATCGACATCTCATCGAATGTCACGTCACGGCTTATGATACTTCTTGGTGGTATCAAGTCTTTACACCACACCTTGTATCCTTTTACTCCTTCGGGATATCCTATGAATACCCCTTTAATAGCTCTGGGTTCTAACTTTCCCTCCTTAACATGTACAAAGGTAGAGCAACCAAATATTTTAAGGTGGTCATACTTCGGAGGATTGCCAGACATTTCTCTTTTAGCGTCTTAAAGTCAATTGCTGAAGAGGAACTTCTATTAATCAAGTAAGCTGCAATCACTACAGCTTCTCCTCAGAATGTCTTGGACATCTTTGCATTGGTAAGCATGCATCTAACCCTTTCAAGTAGGGTCCTATTCATCCTCTCAGCTACGCCATTCTGCTGTGGTGTTGATCTTACTGTTCTATACCTTGCAATCCCATGCTTGGCACAAAACCTATCAAAACCTCTGTTGCAAAATTCGATACCATTGTCAGTCCTTAGCCCTATTTTCTCTTTTGCCAGTCTAATTCTCAACAAGAACCTTCCAAGTCTTAAATACTTCAAAGGCTTGATCCTTGCTCTTCAACACATAGACCCACAACTTCTTTGAGTAGTCATCAATCAAGCTAAGAAAATACTTTGCACCACCACGAGTAGCTGTCTGAGCTGGTCCCCAAATATCCGAGTGTATATAGTCAAGAGTCCCCTTAGTCTTGTGCTCGCCGGTACTAAACCTTACCCTATGTGCTTTCCTAAGCACACAATGCTCACAAAACTCTAAGGGCTGGAACTTATCTTCTTCAAACACGTTTTAACTGAATAACTCCTTTAGGTTTTTCTCACCTAGGTGTGCCAGTCTAAGATGCCACAACTTTGTTTGCATACTCTCGTTATCTACAGAGAATAATGCAGAACCACTTATGACTTCACCCTTAAGCAAATAAAGCCCTTTGCACTTCTTTCATCTCATCACCACCATAGAACCTTTCAAAACTCTTAAAATCCCTCCGTCGATCCTGATGGAACACCCATTCTGGTCTAGAGTCCCTAGTGAGATCAAGTTTCTCTTCAAGTCAGGAACATACCTAACATCTGTCAACTCTCTCACTCGCCCATCATGTAGCCTAAGTTTAGTACTACCAATTTTCATCATCTGACATGCAATGTTATTACCCATTAAGACCTTACCACCACTAATAGATTGGAAATTTGTAAACCAAGACTTGCGTGGACACATGTGAAAAGTGCAACCAGAATCAAGAACCTATTGTTCAGAGTTCTTACCATCAGTAGCGACGAGTGTCTCTAAGCTGTCATAGCTATCATCATAGGCAAATGCAGCATCTGCTTTCTTCTTGTCTTGTACTTTTTTCTCAGGACACCCCTTTATGAAGTGCCCCTCTTTCTTGCAGTAATAGTACTTCCTAGGAGTCTTAGACTTCGACTTTGAACATTTTTTCTTCCCATCTCTATATGAGGGCCTTCCTCTTACAGATAAGCTTTCTGCATTGCCATCGGTCTATTTTCCTAATACTTTTGAGTTTAATGATGATTTCACATCACTCATCGTTAAACTCTCTCTGCCGTAGAATAGCGTATCAACAAAACCCTCATAGCTCTTGGGGAGTGAACTCAGTAGAATAATTGCTCTATCTTCATTTTCTATCTTGATGATCTTATTAAAGGCGTCTATATGATCTTTCATTGGCGTCCTCTCTGACATGGACAGCTGATACAACTTATTCTTTATATATAATCTGTTGGCCAACGATTTTCTCATATAAAGAGAGTCAGGCTTCTTCCAAAGACCTATTGCCGTCGTCTTACCTGTTACTTCCCTTAGTACTTCATCGCTCAATGACAGAATGATTGTGCTATGAGCTCTTTCTTGAATGTCCTTTCTTTCTGCTTCATCTTTAGATGACTCTGGTGTCTTCTCTTTCTTGCTAGATGGAGCTGCAGTCTCCTCTAATGCCGAACCAAGCCTTTGGCTCACTAACAACGCCTTAACCTTCATCTTCCACAGATTGAAGTCATTCGTACCGTTGAATTTCCCTATCTCATACTTGGGTGTGACCATGTCTGCTTAGAACCAAGCTTTGATACCAATTTCTTGAAGCGGAAACACACAAACAAGTAAAATCACCCAAGCAATATATGCAGAACAAGTATATTATGGAATAAAGAGAGAAGAGATAGAAGAAGAACACACAAAGAATTACGTGGTTCGACAACTTGCCTATATCCACGGCGGATCAAGATCACACTCTTCTCTTATTATGAATCACAATGCACTTACAAATTATGCATTTTACAAGAAAAATCACAAAAATAACTCTCTTGTCATTCTAAGGATTTTCTCTCACAAAGAACCACAAAGATTGTTGATGATCACTAAAATTTCTCAACCTATCACAAAGATTATTGATGATCACAAAAATGTGTTTACAAGCCAATTGATAGCCTTTATATAGGCTTTGGGACGTCCTAGGTTTACCTTATACGTATGGGAGTTGTATTAAGGAGCCTTGAAACAAATGGGAGACGAAATAAGAAAGTTTTCTTATTTCGGGATACTGTTCCCGTCTTCAACACCGCGGCACTGGGCTCTCACTGCCGCGGCGCTAGTGTACCCGTCTGAGCGTTGCGACGCTCGTCGCCTGGCACTGCGGCGCCCACGCCTAGTTGCCGCGGCGCTAGCGCCTAGTATTATGCCCTTCTTTATTTTTTGCCTCCTTTCACATCCGTCTTCAATTCGTACACACTCTACGCACTTGACTTGCTCTCCAAATCATATACCAATAATTTTTAATCAATTTTCTCATAAAAACATTTCAAAGTTCTTACAACATTTGGGTCATCATGATCTTTACATTTGTCTCTGATTCCAGTTTGCATAACTGGGATAAGAGATATAACTATAGACCAAATCAGAAACTGGGAAAATTATTTCACTACTTAACGGACAAAGAATTAACTGTTAAGACCAGAGGATGAGCATTAATAACTGCTTTTTCAAAAACTTTTATACCAAATCTACGGCTATGATTCTCTGATCAAGTGAACTTTTACTTCAACTATCTCGTCAGTATAAGTTTTACTCCCCGAGTTCTTTCATGAATTTGATGCAGTATTATTTCATATACATTTCACCCAAAACTAAATTTGCATTTTACCATCATCAACGCATAAAATTTTATTTATTTTTCATAAATTATATCGACGTTCATTTCACATTTTACTGTTACTAATTTACAAGATTGATTACTTTTTCTTGCCTTGATGTAATATTATAATTTACTTCAATCTCTAATATCAGGACTATTAACATGCAATCGATGATCGATGGGGCTCATGAAACAGCAATGATCGCCTACATTTGGCCCTGCAACATCAGCCATGGCGATGGTAACTCTTCCAAGGGCATAAAAATTTCCCATTTCTGGGACACTGCCTATATACAAATGATCTACCTTTATCCCAGATTGAAATTCAATACAAATAACCCAAATAATCAGTTGACAGATATGGGATAGAAAGATCATATCCATCCAAATAAGCATGCCTAAGAGGGGCGGAAAATATATCACAAAGTGAATCTAAGAAAGCAACTTAGATAAATTCAGTTTAAGATATTAAGAGTACAACAATTTGAGAGCTATCAAATAACAGCCTTGATTAACTGAGAAATCTCCTGAAGATTCACATGTAAGTGCAGTCTATGGCTTTTTAATAAAGAAAAACTCGGGCTGAACACAAAGAGTTGGCTTTCAGTTCCATGGCTACAGATCAATCCATCCTTCCCTTCAAGATTCTTTCCTTTATTTCAGTTGGTGTTCTGCAACGTCAGCATACAGCAAAGTTCTTTCAGTGGTAGCAAACAATCACTATCAGAAACACATTATAATATATAACAAGGCCCACATTTTCATAAATCCAAGTTGGCTGGTTACTCCTCAGCCTTACATGGCTAAGCTGATTATAGTAGGTTATGAAAACTTTGCCTCAGGTTCTTGCCTAATGTTCCTACTATTGTCACAATCAACAAAGATAAACTTGCTTCTGAAGCAGAAATGCATTATGAAGGATAACTAAAATGTATAAGGCTTACACTATGTATACATGTCCTCCCCAACCACTTAAACAGTCACGATCAACAGATGCTAGCAGAGCTTGAGATACAGTTTCGAACAGTTCCTCGGGTTCCTGGATAAGAATTAAAACACAGTTAGCAGAGCACTCGAGCATGAGACCAAAATGTTCAATAGGCATTTGCTGCATAAATTCAAGCAGCTAAGCAAACTGTTTCAACAATGAAATCTCCAGCCTCCATCTACTTTCCAACTTTCTTAGGCTCTAAGCCAAGCACACACATAATATTAACTCATCATCCACTAGACTCACCAACATTTACTTCAGAGTCAAAATCCAATGCTCTATCAATTACAATTAAGGACAAGACACTGCTTTAGAAATCAAATCAAGTCTTTATCTCACCTTCTTATTTTTTTGTAGTGCAAAATGATGTTGCTCATGTACTTGTGGTGCTTGAAACTTGTGGTTAAGCTAGCTTTTACAAGTTGACGGGCAAACAAACTGATGACCTCTATCCAAGCATCTCAATAGAGATTGAAGGTTCAAATTCCCCCGGTCCCACCTACTTGGAAAATTATATTCTACAGATTTTCTAAGAACTAAAGATTATATTATCAGCAGCGGTAGCTAGTTCCAAACCTGGTGAGTTGTTTTCAGGGTTATAAGAGAGGGGCATAATTAATTTTCTACTACTTATGCATGAGCACATTTAATGAATTCATTTCAAGATCTTCCAACAGATCTCCAGAAACTTCACTTTTCATGCATTTCTATAAACTCCCTGCTGTTATATGATGTCCAATAAAGGAGATAAAAATATCTCAAGTTACTAACCATATCAGGCTTAAACATTGCCTCGCAGGCACCATAAAGAGATTCTGAAGCGGTTCCAGCAACAACAAAATCTTTTGCAAGCTCTCTGCATTTGGAAACAACAGAAAATAACAAAGCAAGATATTCTCAGTACCATATCTACCAATTTAACCCAGATTCTCAGAAAATGTGTTCATAGTTGGAATTGAGTTGCATATTGGTTTAGGCAGAAGCACATGCTCCAACAATTGCTTATTTGTGAACATACTTTTGAAATTTAAGCAAAAAGTATAATATATCACAAGTAATAACTTATTTACTAGTCTCTAGTGATTTCAAAATTTTTCTTTTTCTTCTTAGCACAGCAAAGGAAAATGGTTTGAATTTTATGCAAGATAACCTTTCAAATAATTTCATGGTCTCTATATAAAGAATCCAACCAACTGGATTAGTGAATCTTAACTCATTTTTGTTCCAGGCCAAAAATTCTCATAAGACCTTAAGTATGATATTGCATTGTCAGATATCATTTTTTTTTTCTTTTCCTTTCACAACACCATAAGCAGTCAAAACTGTGTATTTCCTTGATGAACAACAAACAAGAAGAGAGAATTGACCAACATACTTGGCTCCAATAGAGTCCATTGTGCAGATAAATGGTTTGTCCTCGTCACTCAATCCAGCAATCACAGGTTGACAGAAGTAAGGACCAAACCTGAAAAAATTAACAGCAAGGATTTCTTTTCACTCTTTTGGTAAAACTGCACATCAAATAACATAAAGATCCACTTCGAACAAATTCACTCATACCAAACAAATCATAATCATAGAATACATTTCACATCTACAGTAAATTATAAATGCTATTACATTTACAGTGACACCAGTAACAGACAAAACTGCAACGAATTATTCATTGACATCACTAGTAGGGAGAGGGGTGCAAAGATTATAGCGAATAACTAAATTTATCTAAAGAGTGAATCATGATTTTTTATTCCTTGCCTAACTTGATTTGCATGCATATGAAAGTTCACTGTGTATCCAAACACACCATAATAAACATACCTTAAAAGTACAGCAGAAATTATTGTAATATGTCCAAAAGCACCATAACAAACACAGCAAAACAAATGCACCATAACAGGCACATCAACAGATTTATCTTCTAAAAAAAATATAAAAAATAACAATTAAAAAAAAAAGCACAACACCACTATTCTTCAATTAGATGATGCATCCCAAAAACTCTACTTCTTTATTCTAAATTATACATACACCAAAGGCCAATAAATTCCTAGAACTGTTGAGTAATAGTTGTAAATTAACCAAAAAGTAAATAAAATCCCACATAAATCTAGAAAACCCCAATTCTAATTACTCAAACTGAGCTACAGAGTTTAAACTAACCTTTTCTCGTAAAGCAAAGCAGAGACGAGGCTAGCAAAAGTCTCGGGCTTCATGTCCCTTTCCTCTCGCAGCTGATACAATTTATGACGAAACACTAGTCGTTGATACCTTCACAATATCAAATTAAACCCAAAATTATTTTTAGTAAAGAAAAACATCTAAAATCTTTTCTTTTTATTAAAGAACAAAGTTCAAATAGCTATACAAAGTTTGGGCGTCGGTGGCGAGTCCAGAGAGGCCGAGGAAAAGGCGATCGTGGACTTTGTAAATTCGCTCGAAATCGGTGGCGACTGTTTGAAGCTGAACGCCGAGTCGCCGATCGCTGGCGATGGCGAAGCAGTTCTTGCCCACCATCGCTACGAGTGCGCTCCCATTGTACTCAAAGATCTGCAAAATTAATTATAATTTCATCACACAAATCAAAACTATAACAAAACGAAATTAGGGTTTTTGAAGTACGGTGAGAGATTAGTGATAGACATGCGTACCGACATTGTACTGATTCGATGCGAAATTAAAGTGAAAAAAACAAATGATTTTGGAGTGTGGGAGGTCTGTGAGTCTGGAAAAGAAGTTTAAGAAGAAACGGTGGCTTGGAGCAGAGGTTAACGCTCAAGCACCTCACGAAGAAGGTTTTTTTTTTTGGGAGGGGACTAAAGAAGAAGAGATCTGGGTTTTGGGCTTAGGCTTGTCTGGGCTGGGCTGGACTGGGCTGGACTGGGCTTAGTCTCAGGCTTAACAGAAAATTAATTTTGAATAAAAGACTTTCACTTTCTGTTTTTTTTTTTTTTTTAAATTTAAGAAATTTTATGTAAATGATTTTTTTTCTATTGCCTGAAATTAGTTTTATATTTTATAGGATGAATCCATCTTGATGGGAGGAAATTTCAATTATGTAAAGCTACATATAGTAAATTATTAATTCATTAATTTTTTTTTAAATACATTGTTTAAAGCTAAAACAAATTAAACATTATAAAATCATAATAACAATAAAATGCAAACACCTATAATTTGTACATAGTACTAACATAACTATTCTTTCGAGAATAATATTATATTTTTTAACTTATGTGTCAATTCCTTCCCATCTAAAGTAATGTGGCATTAGATGATAATTTTCATAAATTTCAAAACAATTATTAAAATTTTTAACCATTCGATTAATGCATGTCATACCATTTTAGATATAAAAAAAAAAGGTTGAGATATGAAACGAGAAGGTGAATTTATCTTAATTTCACTTTAAAATTTAATTATTTCTATTTGAACGAATTAATTTTGTGAAATTCTAATTGTTTAAAATGGTAAGAGGCAAACCAATTTATTTTCAATTGGATTGGTGCTTTGAGTCTCGACTCTTTCGAGTATAGTGCGTATTAGGTTCCAACTACTTTCGATCGAGGTTGGTGACTTCAGTTCGATAGCCACAATCTTGACCTTGAAGTAATTTTTGCAGGGAGTTGACGAATTGTATCTAACAAATTTTATCGTTATTTAATCGATAAATTTTAAATTATATTTAAATAATTATTAAGTGATAAAATAGTAAAAAAATAATATAAATTTTAAAATTAAATTTATCATAATTTTAATAAATGACCGTATGTGTAAACGGCAGTGGGTAAGTAAAGAAAGAAATTAATAAAAAGTAAAAGACAAATGGCAACTACATCAATAGTTTGCGTGTAACAGCTGCCGTGCAAGATGGTCTTCTTTCTGTAATTTTGTCAATGGCAAGTGAGGAAGCAGTGGCATGCAATCTCAGTAACAAATTAACCCCCACTTTTTTTTTTTTTTTCTAATTTCATGCCTATATAATCCAAGTTGAGTAGTTGACTTGCTAGAATCCCAGCTTGCCATTCTTTTCAAAACATTAATGCACCGTGAAATCAATCAAAACCAACCCAAAAAGATCTGTTTGCATTCCTTTTTCATATACGCACCACCGTCGGAAAATGATATAATCTCGTCATTATGATCATCGCAACCCAGTTTCCTTTTTCATCTCTCTCTCTATATCACTAAAATATAGAAAGTAGTAAATATCAATTCACAACAAAGAAGAAAAAAAACCCAGATGAAGTTTTCATCAGAGGGAGAAATAGAACGACCGATGCCTTCGAAATTCTTCTTGTATTTGTTTGCCCTGTCACTGATACCAATCGGTGGCTCTCATGGAGGTAATGTGGCGTACGATGGAAGATCTTTAATCGTTCACGGCCATCATAAAATCCTCTTCTCGGGTTCTATCCATTATCCTCGAAGCACACCTGAGGTAAATGCATTATTATTTACTTCGCTTCATTTTTTCTTCATCTCACTCATCTCGTTTCTTTCATTTTTTCCAAATTCGTTCCTGTTTCTGCAACAATTTTCAATTCCAAAAGTGCGAATTTTATGACAAGTGACATAGATGTACCGCTGTCTTCTACTTTCATGGTGTCTATTTCCTACCAAATATTGCTCTTTTGTCTTCCTTTCTTGCTTTTCAATCCACATGTAAGACAACAATCTCCTAACAAACGTAGGTCATCTGTCGTGTTTGTTTTGCCATATTATATGCATATGGGCTCAAATATATATATATATATATATATATATATATATATCAGTCGATCATTTCTCTTCTTTCTTTATTTATTAGAGATAAATCACGAGATATGATACATTATTAGTATTAATTATTACTTTATGAGTTGATGTTTTCATTTTGGAAACAATCTTTGTCATGTATTTAGGGTGTTTTGGGCTAGAACAAGCATTTCCGTTCATCTTTGCCTTGACCAGTCATTGCGATTCGTTCAGGTGTTAAGGAGAACTTTAGGAGTTACAAATATTATTATAAAAAAATTTCTCAGTAATACCCAGAAAGTTTGACTATTTATCAAAAATATTCACAAATTTAAAAAACAAACAGTAATATCCATTTTTCAAAAATAAATATCACAAATATCTGGTTGTTAGACCTTTTTTTTTTTGTTATATTTTTACATGTGACAGAAAACG
Organism: Ailanthus altissimus; assembly: GCA_946807835.1. Taxonomy (NCBI): domain Eukaryota; kingdom Viridiplantae; phylum Streptophyta; class Magnoliopsida; order Sapindales; family Simaroubaceae; genus Ailanthus; species Ailanthus altissimus. The sequence continues at coordinate 12,824,760 of OX327699.1, read as the reverse complement.
TCAAAAATGCTCCTAAAAAACACATTTTAAGTTGACGCTTATATAGTTATATCCTTGACATGATAATTTAAATTTTCGTCTTCTATTCTTATTATTCTCTATTTTCCTCATTTGTATTTTTACTCAAATTTTAAATTCTAAATTAAACAATAAATTCACATGTGCCTTTCTCTATATTTTTTTTTCTCATTTTTACTTTTATTGAAATTTTAAAGTAAAAAAAAAGTAAATATTTCATCTGTATCAGTTATCACTTGTCAACCAAAATCATCTAAATATATAAGCTCATAATTTATCCATATCACCCCAATACTAATACCATAAAATTATATTCCAATTATTAGAAAACAATTCCATGAAAAGGGTATATCACATAACAAGAAAAGAAAAAATCACAGCACGAGGCCAGCTGCCTTTATGGCCACTGCTATAGGGTCCAAATCAACCACAACAGCCACCAGAAGCAGTCGCGTGTGGTCTCACAGCCACCAGTGGTAGCTGTGCGCAGCTTTGCTGGGATACTGTAGCGGCCGTGAAGGCTACGTGGCAGTCTTCATGGTCGCAATCTCTTAGCTGCAGTCGGTTAGGGTAAGGGTTTAAGAGAGAAGAGATCAAAAAGAGAGAGAGAGAGAGAAATTAGCATTGACGAATTGTATCTAACAAATTTTATTGTTATTTAATTAATTAAATTTTAAATTATATTTAAATAATTATTAAGTGGTGAAATAATAAAAAAATAATATAAATTTTAAAATTAAATTTATCATAATTTTAATAAATGACCGTATGTGTAAACGGCAGTGGGTAAGTAAAGAAAGAAATTAATAAAAAGTAAAAGACAAATGGCAACTACATCAATAGTTTGCGTGTAACAGCTGCCGTGCAAGATGGTCTTCTTTCTGTAATTTTGTCAATGGCAAGTGAGGAAGCAGTGGCATGCAATCTCAGTAACAAATTAACCCCCACTTTTTTTCTTTTTTTTTTCTAATTTCATGCCTATATAATCCAAGTTGAGTAGTTGACTTGCTAGAATCCCAGCTTGCCATTCTTTTCAAAACATTAATGCACCGTGAAATCAATCAAAACCAACCCAAAAAGATCTGATTGCATTCCTTTTTCATATACGCACCACCGTCGGAAAATGATATAATCTCGTCATTATGATCATCGCAACCCAGTTTCCTTTTTCATCTCTCTCTCTATATCACTAAAATATAGAAAGTAGTAAATATCAATTCACAACAAAGAAGAAAAAAAACCCAGATGAAGTTTTCATCAGAGGGAGAAATAGAACGACCGATGCCTTCGAAATTCTTCTTGTATTTGTTTGCCCTGTCACTGATACCAATCGGTGGCTCTCATGGAGGTAATGTGGCGTACGATGGAAGATCTTTAATCGTTCACGGCCATCATAAAATCCTCTTCTCGGGTTCTATCCATTATCCTCGAAGCACACCTGAGGTAAATGCATTATTATTTACTTCGCTTCATATTTTCTTCATCTCACTCATCTCGTTTCTTTCATTTTTTCCAAATTCGTTCCTGTTTCTGCAACAATTTTCAATTCCAAAAGTGCGAATTTTATGACAAGTGACATAAATGTACCGCTGTCTTCTACTTTCATGGTGTCTATTTCCTACCAAATATTGCTCTTTTGTCTTCCTTTCTTGCTTTTCAATCCACATGTAAGATAACAATCTCCTAACAAACGTAGGTCATCTGTCGTGTTTGTTTCGCCATATTATATGCATATGGGCTCAAATATATATATATATATATATCAGTCGATCATTTCTCTTCTTTCTTTATTTATTAGAGATAAATCACGAGATATGATATATTATTAGTATTAATTATTACTTTATGAGTTGATGTTTTCATTTTGGAAACAATCTTTGTCATGTATTTAGGGTGTTTTGAGCTAGAACAAGCATTTCCGTTCATCTTTGCCTTGACCAGTCATTGCGATTCGTTCAGGTGTTAAGAGAACTTTAGGAGTTACAAATATTATTATAAAAAAATTTCTCAGTAATACCCAGGAGGTTTGACTATTTATCAAAAATATTCACAAATTTAAAAAACAAACAGTAATATCCATTTTTCAAAAATAAATATCACAAATATCTGGTTGTTAGACCTTTTTTTTTTGGTTATATTTTTACATGTGACAGAAAACGTCAAAAATGCTCCTAAAAAACACATTTTAAGTTGACGCTTATATAGTTATATCCTTGACATGATAATTTAAATTTTCGTCTTCTATTCTTATTATTCTCTATTTTTCCTCATTTGTATTTTTACTAAAATTTTAAATTCTAAATTAAACAATAAATTCACATGTGCCTTTCTCTATATTTTTTTTTCTCATTTTCACTTTTATTGAAATTTTAAAGTAAAAAAAAAGTAAATATTTCATCTGTATCAGTTATCACTTGTCAACCAAAATCATCTAAATATATAATCTCATAATTTATCCATATCACCCCAATACTAATACCATAAATTTATATTCCAATTATTAGAAAACAATTCCATGAAAAGGGTATATCACATAACAAGTAAAGAAAAAATCACAGCACGAGGCCAGCTGCCTTTATGGCCACTGCTATAGGGTCCAAATCAACCACAACAGCCACCAGAAGCAGTCACGTGTGGTCTCACAGCCACCAGTGGTAGCTGTGCGCAGCTTTGCTGGGATACTGTAGCGGCCGTGAAGGCTACGTGGCAGTCTTCATGGTCGCAATCTCTTAGCTGCAGTCGGTTAGGGTAAGGGTTTAAGAGAAGAGATCAAAGAGAGAGAGAGAGAGAGAGAGAAATTAGCATTTTATAATAATATTTATTAAAATATATAAGTTGTAAAATTATTTTATTATCCATTATTATTATTATTATTATTATTATTATTATTTGACCGTTAAAAATTAATAGACTTTGATTAACGGTTGGGTATAATTATTTTATTTTTAAAATTTGCCGGTATTTCTTATAAATGGATAAATCTCGAGGGTATTGCTGATAGCTTTTCCTTATTATAAATTATTATTATGAAATGGCTGTTACAAAAAAAATTATTATCTCCGTAATACTTGGTCAAACCAGCCGCCGTTAGACTAGTTAATGGGGTCATAATCTACTTAACTCACTAATAAATAAAAGGGTGTTTTATCTTCAACATGAAGAATCAGGAAATAGGAGAATGACCAGATACACTTATCGTAGGCCTAAAGTTATTATCTTCTATATTATTATTATTATGTTTCTGAGCATACTGTGATTGCATTTTGGAGCTTTACAATTGGCTACACCAAGGGCTTGTTAGACTTTCTTTGTTTACATGTTAGTCAAAAATCACAAAATAGATGACCAAAATTTTTTATCACAGTTCCAAATGCACTCTCAGAGCTCTCTTTTCATTAGCAATCTATTTTGAGAAAAAAAAAACAAATGTAAAATCACACGCTAAAGATGATGGTCTATACACAGAACTTATGGCAGTAACTATCCAACTGTTGAACGAAGTTGACTTATTTGATTGAAAATGAGAGACTCCAATGACTGAACGTTCGCCTTATTTGGTATTTGGCAAACACATATTCTCTATATGTAGCCGACGCTATTCAGTATTCACCACGAATACTACAAAAATGACGATGTTTATTTACTCTTTTACAAGCTCATTAAATTAACTACTAGAAGAAATTGTAATTATTGGCAGATGTGGCCGTCTTTAATAGCCAAGGCAAGAGCTGGAGGACTAGACGTGATCCAAACTCTAGTATTTTGGAACCTTCATGAGCCTCAACCAGGGCAGGTTATAAACCTATAACTTCTCATTTTCTCTATCTGGTTAGATGTACATAAACGTATAAACAATTTGTTCATATGGGTTCCTTCTGAATTGCAGTTTGATTTCAGTGGAAGACGCGATTTAGTAAGGTTCATCAAGGAAGTTCAAGCACAGGGCTTATATGTTTGCCTTAGAATTGGACCCTTCATTGAGGGTGAATGGAGCTATGGGTATGCATAATATCAAACTTTTTCATGTGTAATACTGTATATCACAAACATTTGTCTGCCAAGAGCTTGATGAAGTATAATGATGGTTCAGGGGCCTTCCCTTTTGGTTGCATGATGTTCCAGGGATCGTCTTTAGATCTGATAATGAACCATTCAAGGTAATGTCAACGTTTGTTTCCCCCCTCTTCTTACCTGAAATCAAAGAAATTGAATCCTCAATACATTTTTTTGTCTCATTGATATGCTTGATGGTAGTTTCACATGCAAAGATATGCAACAATGATAGTGAACATGATGAAGTCAGAGAGGTTATATGCATCGCAAGGAGGGCCAATCATACTATCTCAGGTTTAACGTCATAAACATGTAAAGATATGCAACAATGATAGTGAATAGATTTACTACTGAATTTTCACATTCCAAAAGTTGTAAAACATGTAGATTGAGAATGAGTATGGAATGGTAGAACATTCTTTTCACGAGAAAGGACCCCTTTATGTTCGTTGGGCTGCAAAATTGGCTGTGGAGCTTCAAACCGGGGTGCCCTGGGTGATGTGTAAGCAAGATGATGCCCCTGACCCTGTGGTTAGTCTCTTTTTTCTTCCTTCGGATTGCATGCAAACAGATAATTTATAATACGACTCTTCTATTTTAAATTCAACTGATGATGTGTTGGCACTGGCAGATCAACGCATGTAATGGAAGGCGATGTGGGGAGACATTTGCCGGACCAAATTCACCAAATAAGCCAGCTATTTGGACTGAAAACTGGACAAGTTTGTATGTTAACTTCTATATCAAGTTTTTCTATCATATATATAAACAACCTGATCATATGCTTTATGTTATTTCGTGAAGCTATCAAGTATATGGTGAAGAACCAAGAATAAGATCAGCTGAAGACATAGCATTTCATGTTGCACTTTTCATTGCCAAGATGAAAGGAAGCTATGTAAATTACTATATGGTATGATGACAATTCCCTTTTTATCCATCTTAATCATCACAGAATGTATATGTTTCTCATATTTCAATATGTTATCCCATGTGTAAAAGTTGGTCGTACGGTTTAGTATTTATAATTTATTTTTTTGTAATTTGTATTTGTTCTTTGTATCAATATTGTTATTCTGTAGTATCATGGAGGAACAAATTTTGGAAGGACAGGCTCTGCATATGTATTGACAGGTTATTATGATCAAGCTCCTCTCGATGAGTACGGTAAGTGTCACTCATTTTTTCTTATAACATAATTGCATAATTTCCAATAAAATTAAGTTGTCACTTAGATTTATGCAGGTCTGCTAAGGCAACCAAAATGGGGTCATCTTAAGGAATTACATGCTGCAATAAAGCTATGCTTAAAGCCTCTACTTTCTGGAGCAAATATCACCATGAATTTGGGCGAACTACAAAAAGTAATGACAACAATGTAAAGAATATATGTTTCATTTATTTATTTATTTTCATGGTGTTGAGTTCATTTTTAGTAATATATATTTGGTCCCAGGCCATTGTTTTCCAACGAAGTTCAGAATGTGCTGCCTTTCTAGTGAACGAAGACGAAAGAAAAAATGCCACCGTCTATTTTCGGAAGTCATCCTATGAATTGCCTCCAATGTCGATCAGCATCCTACCAGATTGCAAGATCGTAGCCTTCAATACTGCAAAGGTAAATAAAGTATGCAGAGAATTCAAGTGTTTCAGTAAAGAATTAATTTATTCATATCTGAATCGGTCTGCTCATCATCAATATATAGGTGAGCTCACAATATGGTACAAGATCAATGGAAGAAAGAAAAAAGTTAGGTTCAATTGAGCAATGGGAGGAATATAAAGAAGCTATTCCCACTTTTGATGAAGTTCCATTAAGAACAAACATGTTATTAGAGCACATGAAAACAACCAAGGATGCTTCTGATTACCTTTGGTACAATTTCAGGTAGACTAAACCAAGAATATTTATGTTAGAAAGTTAGTCATATTAGACCAAACAATGCCTTGTTCCACTGAATAAACTACTCGCTTTCATGTTGTTTAAATGTAGATTTCAGCATGATTTCTCCAATTCTCAAGTTGTACTGAAAGTTACCTCTCTTGGACATGTTTTATATGCATTTGTTAATGGAGATTTTGTGGGTAAGCTTTTATATCTTCTTAAAATAGAAGCTTTTGACAAATAAGTGGACAAGAGTAAATTTTTTGAACTCGTAATCTAAGAATGGTACATAGATTCACATTTTGTTATCATCCTTAAGACAAAAAAAAAAGCTTCTGATGATTGCATTTTTCTCATTATTAATTATCAGAATCTTCTATTATAATTTGTTTACTCTATCTTGGTGTTCTTCAGGATCTGCTCATGGAAGTCATTGGAATAAAAGTTTCACTCTGGAGAAAACAATTTCTTTAAGTAATGGGACAAATTATGTCTCACTACTTAGTGTAATGGTTGGATTGCCGGTAGTTCTCATTACTAATTCCCTCGTGTTATTTACAAAATAGATGTGTGATCACTGTGCGATTTGAAGTTACTTTCTTTTTGGCAAAAAGGATTCAGGAGCATATCTTGAGAGAAGGGTTGCTGGATTACGTAGTGTGAGAATTCAAGGTGAAGGGGAATTGAAGGATTTCAGTAATTATTCATGGGGGTATCAGGTGAATTGTTGTCTTCTAATATCCAAATGTAAATTCAACAAACACTGTTTGTGGTTCATTTTCAAAAGGGTTTCAGTAAAAAGTTTCGGTAATGCTTATTAAAAAAGCACATAACAAGTGCTATTCTTGACAAATTAATTATTTTTGCTTTCTTAAACTAGATTTCCTTCGAGATTCGGTACCATGGTCATTAAGTTACTCTTAACCTTTGATCATAGTAATCTCAACCTTGAATTCCTTTTCTTTATTCTACTAATTACTAGTGGCATTCTGATATTTTACTAATGCCACTGAATTTATTTTTGCCAAAGGTTGGATTGTTAGGTGAGAAATTACAAATTTACACAGATTATGGGTCACGAATAGTTCCATGGAGTAGGTATGGGAGCTCTACACATCAACCACTCACGTGGTACAAGGTACTTATAGAAATTATATTACAACGATTAGGCTAATTTAATTTCAATAATGCTCTTTTTTTCAACCCAAAAAAAAAATCAATAATGCTCTAGTATACTATTAATAAACACACTAACATACTTGGTTACTGCAAATTTGCAGACTGTATTTGATGCACCAGCAGGAACTGATGCTGTTGCATTAAATCTCAAATCAATGGGAAAGGGTGAAGCTTGGGTTAATGGCCAAAGCATTGGTCGTTATTGGGTCTCATTTCTTACCCCTAAAGGCAGTCCTTCTCAAACATGGTATGAGTATGATGAACCCATGAATTGTTTGTGGTGTACTTTTAGTGCGACTAGCTACAATTAGAATAATGTATAATTTTTTTTTTAAATAACATATTAAAATGATATACAAATCCTTAACTTTCTTATGTGCTTTCTCAATGTTTTTATGCTTACTTTTAGATCTATACGAAGAATCCTTAGTGGCTGGCGGAAAAATACAGAACAACAACTCTGTGATAATGATTAAAAGATAAAATTCTGTGAAATTTAATGCATTGATTATTTAACATTCTATACAGAAAGTCGAATAAATTTTTGAGTTTTAATAGCTTTTATGCAAAGAGTTGTTGATCCAAAATTTTAATAAAATATGGGTGTCAATTATTTTGTTAGACAATTCTTCAATGTTGGATAAATTTTTTTTTTTAATTTACTTATATATTATTAACTTTTAAATTTATCTTCTTAAGGTATCATGTGCCACGATCCTTCCTCAAACATACTGGAAACCTATTAGTTGTGCTAGAAGAAGAGAAAGGATATCCTCCTGGGATATCAATAGACACTGTATCAGTCACAAAAATATGCAGTCACGTCTCCGATTCACATCCGCCACCGGTGATTTCACGGAAGAGCAAAAACCACAAACACCATGGAAGAAGGCCTAAAGTTCAGCTGCGTTGTTCTCCTGGAAGACAAATCTCCAAGATTTTGTTTGCAAGCTACGGAAACCCTAATGGCAATTGTCAAAGTTATAGCCTTGGAAGTTGCCACTCTTCTAATTCTAAAGCCATTGTACAAAAGGTGAGCTTTCTATCTTTCTTTTTCTTTTCTTTTCTTTTTTTGAACTTTTTGTTATTATATGCATATGCTTATATGAAATTTAAATTTTAGACTGATATTTCAGCTTTAATATTTCTTATGTCAGGCTTGTTTAGGGAAGAGGAAATGTTCTGTCCCTGTTTGGAGCAATAATTTTCATGGTGACCCATGTCCTGGAATCCCTAAAGCTTTGCTGGTTGATGCACAATGCACATGAAAACGAAATACCTTATTTTCAGGATTCTATAGACAATAAATTTTATGATTAATTTGCATGCATAAGACAATTTTATTAAGTAGTTTGACGTTGCTATTATATTGGAACTGTAGATGATAACACCGTTAATTAAAATTATGTATACCCAAAACTGTTTGTCACCCGGAGAGTAAGTTGATATTTTGAAGCAGAAGCAAATGTTACATGGCTTTGTTCATATCAATATTATTGAATCGTCATATAACAAGCAGGTTTTTATGGCTGTTACAAGATCTTGTCAGACAGTATACTAAATAAATTTTAGGGGAAAAATGTTAGTGATGACCAGATGATATCAAATCCAAACTTAAACGAAGATGCTTAGTAGCGTCTTATGTGATCAAACTCAAAAACAAATTCAGAATATTAGATAATGAATGTTAGAACCCACTCCATATTCACTGATTATCATTGATTATTTATTTAAGTTGGTTTGCTAATTAAAGAATATTTGGTTAGGGTGGGTTCAATTCGGTTCGATTTTAATTAAAATTAAACTAAAATCGTGGTTATTCAATTTTTTTTATAAGAGAACTGAATGTAATTAAAATAATATGTAAAATCAAACTATCACTGAACTAGTTTTTTTTCAATTCAATTTGCTTCTATTTTTTTGTTTTCTTCTAACCTCTGAAATCCGTATTTTCTTCTTATGATGTGTAGTCTTAGAAATCATGTACATTAAAAATTACTTTCTTTTGCTTTTACTGAATCACAAACTATTTTTTTTTTAATAATTATTTTCTCATTTGATCTCATCCAACTCAAGTAACTTTAAAAAATTATTAAATAAAAAAAATGGTGACTCACATTGATTGTGTTGGAGAGACGAACGGCAATCCGGCAAGGCAGCGAGATGATGCGGTGGCGACAGTAGAATCTTGAGAGAGACGTAATGGAGGGTGGGGTTGAAATGAGAGAGACATGAGAGACAGAGAATTAATGTTGTTTTTTTAATTTAAAATTTATATAAGAATGAAAAAGTTGTTTACTTATGTTATGGGAATCAAATGAGAATCTTATTTACTTTACATTTGAAATGTAAATAGAATCTCATAAAATTCAAATTTACCATTTTCTAATAAATTTGTATATTAAAGTTTAAAAAATAAATAATAACTGATATCATATTGTTATTATTTAATCTAATATTAATTTATTATTAGTATTATTAATAAATATATAAATATTTACAACAACAATAACTATAATAATAATAAATTAAGTAAACAAATATTAAATATAATAGTAATACTTAACAAAATATTATAATAATAATAATAATAATGCATTATTTAAATGAAATTGAAAAAATTGAATCAATGGGATTGGAGGGCATTTTTGTATTTTGCTCTCCAATCCTATTTATTCATTCCTAATCTAGAGAGAGGCGGGAGAATCCTATTCGAAACTTTTTATCTAGTTGAGATATAACACTGTCACTCAAATTTATACAAATTATATTTTGATGGTGATTTTGACATTAATTATATTATTATTTATCTACTTAATTTAAAAGATAAAAATACCCTCATCCTTTTAAGTATATTTTTATTTATTTAAGTGATAAAATAAATATAATTATAAAAGTATTTTCGTCCTTTAAATTAAATAGAAAAGGTGATAATGTAATTAAAATCAAAACTAACATTAAAGTGTAATTTATGTAAACTTTAAGGGGTGCCAATGTTAATACCCCTATCTAGTATGGGTCCTACGTGAAATTTTCAGCATGTAATGGGACTAGTAAACAAAGGAATGGGGAATGGAAATGAGAAGTAAATAGGCCTTAAGTGTCAGATGTCGATCGATAAGAAAATGAAATCACCGATGGTTGAATCAATACCAGTCAGTCACTCGGTTGCCAATTGTCAAACAGCCACTGTAACACGACCTTTGAACAACGTGGTATTGCCATGCACTGCATCTAGTGAGTGATGGTGATGAAGCGGTGTCAATCATCGCCAATGGATGGATGCTCAAGTACCATACTTCAACCTGCACGCACCTTGATGGCAGTAATATTCTAAATGGATATTAACACTGCCACCCCTAAGGTTGACGTAAATTATTCTTTAATTTTAATTACACCGCTCTTTTATTTATTTAAAAAGAGATATTAACATTTAGAATAGGGATATTAACACTGTTACCCCCTGAGATTGATACAAATTACATTTTAATGGTGATTTTGATATTAATTGCACTTACTCTTTTTACTTAAAAAAAAGACAAAATTGCACTCAACTTTTAAAAATATTTTAATTATTTATATGATAAAAAAAATATAATCATAAGGGCATTTTCAGATTTTTAATTAAATAGAGAAGATGATTAAAACCACCATCAAAATGTAATTTGTGCCAACCTCAAGAGGCGATAGTATTAATAACCATATTCAAAATTAGTAGATTCTTAAAACTTGATTTTAATTGTGTTGACGATGTACTCAACGTGCATCTTATGAGCGATGAATATTATTGACAAATGAATGAACATCAGAGATGTCTTCTCTCTTACTTTTTGTAATATATTGCATAAATAGCATATTAATGAATCAATTATTTAATAGTATTATTAAATATTAAATAACAATAGTAATTTTTCTAGGAAAGTTTATGGTTTTAGAAAGGTGGAAATTAATCCTTGCTTCCCTAAATGGGGGAATTAAGATTGCAAAAAAGTCTCAACTCTTTGTCAAATTACTCAACCAAACATAGAAAATGAATTTTTTGAGAACTCCTTTTCTTTTTTTAGTTGATTGATGTCAACATGGGGGAGTCCCCGTAGGGTCTGGGGCCATAGACTCCGTTGTCACATAATTTTATTAAAACTGAATAATTATTTTAATTATTTTTTATTCTAGAAAAACAACTTTTTTAGCTAGCAATGTGGCCCTTCTATAATATAAATTTGGTCCCATAAAATTTAAACATTAACAAGTTGGTCCCCTAGAAGTCGAGGCTTTGCCTAGATGTCAACCAAACATAACCTAGGATTATTTGTTGATCATTCACACGTGTATGATATTAATTTTATGTGAGAAATTTTTTTTTTTTATTTATTACTGAACACATGCATTTACTCGCACAAACACTAAAGAGAGATTCTTGGTCCTCAAAGAAATGAATATGCATACAATTGCTACCCTAGTGAAAACAAAGAAGGAAAGAAATACTAGTAAAAATTAGAGTAATGTTATAATATTTTTTAAATATTATTTTAAATTGATGTATTAAGTAATTATTAAGTAATGAAATAAAATAATTTTTAAAATTATCATTATATTTTTTTACTAACAAATAATTATTTAATATATTATTTAAAATAAAAATTTTGAAATAACATTTAAAAAGTGTAGCATTACTTTTAAAAATTATTTAAAATCTCTCAAAACTGAGAGTAATGCTTGAACATAATAGGAAAGAAGTTGCCAAGTTATTTTCTTTCCTTTTTTTCTCTCAATTTTTTTTATTGTAATTATATTCCTGGGCTCCCATCAGAATCGTATCAACAAAAAAGCTTGTTTTCTTCAACATTGTTTTGGTAGGTTAGCAACAAAGCGAACAATGTGTCTATTGATAGGTTTGATCAAAGCGACGACGTAGATCTCTATCCGTTCGGTTTGTGTATTAAAACAAACTTTTGTTGACTGTGATACGCTGTGTTTTAAGAGAGGAATTCATCACTAATCGATGCCAATTGTTTAGAATTGTCAAAATTATAAAAACAATTGACACTTTAAAAATCTACAATTCATCTATTGTAGTATAACTATCCTCATATATTATGTCATTTATATATTTTCATTGATCGTAACCATCTATATGGTTAACAATTTAAAATCAATGCACATGACAATATCTTTCATTGTATTGTTTTAGAAACATAGTGTGTATTTTGTTGATAAACAATTATTTTGTATGACCATCTACATCACATTGCATAATTTCCAAAAAACTTTAAAATGGGGAAAATATCATTTTGGTATTTGATTTTATGAATATATACCAACTTTCTCACTTTTTAAATATATATCATGCTAATCCTTATAGGATAGGGGTGACAATTCATGTAAATGAATTGTATTCGTGTCGTGTTAATATAGGATATTAATAATTTTTTATTGTATTCGTTTGCGATTTATTTATTAAATGAATCAGACACTCAACACAGATTCGATTCGTTTAATAAATAAATTATACGACACACATGATTAGACACGTTTAAATAAAAAGATCAAATTCAATTTATTTGTACGATTATATATAATTTGATTTGTTTACGATCATATATGATTCGATTCGTTTACGATTATATTTATTTAAATGAATAATATCTCTTAATTCAATTCATTTACATAAAATATTTGATTCATTTAAAACACGTTTAAGTCATGATTAATAAAATTTAGATTATATAAAAAATTAAATATTTAATGCATCTAATAATAAAATTATTCTAACACAACAAAAAAATTCATCCAACCATAATTAAAGGAGACGAGTCTTTAGAATTTAGATAAATTGGGGTTTTGATTTTCAATTATATATCTATTTTAATTTTTAATTTTATTTTACAATTTAAATAAACATGAATTAAACAAATAGACACACGAATAGATATGACTACGATTCATTTATTAAACGTGATTTAAATGAATTAGCGAATTGTAGACCTCAAATATGTATTTGAAATGATTAATAAACGGGTAATACAAATTCGACCCGTTTATTAATTGTGTCAATTATTTTTTACACATATTCACTTAAAGATTGTCAAATTCATTTTAAATAATCATGTCTTGACTCATTTTGCCACCTCTACGTACAGACAAAAATGATAATTATTCAATGACAAAAATGATAATAAAAAATTACTAAAAATATCCCTATATGAATTAATATGGTATATATTAAAAAAATAAAAGTTAAATTGGTATAAAATCAAAGACCAAAATAATATTTGTTCTTAAAATGGTAATGCTTTAGCTATATAAAATGGTATAACATGAAATTACATACTATTTAACGCGCAAACCTCTAATATTGGAGAATGGCTCTCATATTTATTTATATATATACAAATGGTAACTTTTATCAATAAGTAATTGAAGAAAATAGATAAGATAGTCTCTAATATAATTTCAATATAAAAAGTCAAATGCAATTATCCATTCATATATAATCCCTTGAGAATCGAAGAGAGATACGATAGAGAGTGAGTCATCAGTTGCATATATATGATATATATTTCTAAAGTATTTGCCAAAGCAAAACGCAAACCCACACAACTACAGCTGTTTATTATTATTATTTTTCTATGTACATCTCTCTGCATTAGGACGTATAATATCTACTTCCCATTAGCGGAAACACTATCAGCTTTATGTTTTTTTTTACTATCTTTGGTTGATTCAAATTCTGAGGGAGAAATAGGAAGAGGGTAGCTGCAAATTATATATAAAGACTCCTTCGCTTCCGTAAACAAAAGAGTACGTAGAAGAAGTGTATATGGAGATGTTGCGATTGTTGTGTTGTTGTTGGTTTGTAATATTTCTGGGAGCAATAAGGGGCAGCAGCAGCAGCAGCAGCAGCTATGGAGAGGACGTAACATACGATGGGAGATCTTTAATCATCAAGGGGGAGCACAAAATTCTCTTCGCCGGTTCGATTCATTACCCTCGTAGCACCCCTGAGGTATATATATATATATATGCATATATTATTAGTACTGTTCTATTAAATTTATTTACTCTCTACGTCGCTTTGTCTCTTTCATCACCTTCTTCTTCTTCTTCTTCTTCTTCATTTTTATGTCAAATTTTTCTGCATTTGTATCAAGTGACATAGCTTAATTTGGTGTATGATGGAAATGAGAGTGGTAATAGCTGAAAATGAAAAAGACATAGAATCGTTCTAATGCTATTGTGTTATGGGTAGGTGATACATATGGTTGTTGTTGGAGAAAATCACAAGTTTGATTCCGGTTCAAATTAAGCCTCATTTTTGGTAATTTTAGTGCTTTTATAGTGATATATATGTTCACAGAAACAGTGAGTATAATAAACATGCCATGCGTATATAACTGTAGTTAAGTTTATGGTTTTTTTTTTTTAAAAAAAAGAAATTGTCGTTTCTGATTTTTTTTTTTGGGATAAATTATCAGTTATCTCTTCTATTTTATAAAATATTTAATTACCTCCTTGTTATATCAATTTTTTTCCTAAAAAATGGGGTAATTGACCTTTTTTTTTTTTAAAAAGGAAAAATGTGATAATTGCCAAAAATAACAATTTACCTTTACCTTAAGAAGAAAACACTAAACACTATTATAATGCTATTTATTCTGAATATCTTTCCTCTGGTAAATTGCTTGGAAAATTCTTGATTGTGTTTAGCAGTAATTTAATGAAAATGAATTTTTAATTACTTATTAGGAGGAAAACTTATTATTCGACCTCGGCTGAAGATATTGTTTTCTAAAGAAAGAAATTATCAATTTTTTGATAACTTAATAATATCAGAAACATAATTTGGGCGGGCGAGATTCTTATGACACGAACAGAGAATATGAAACAGATGTTTCCACTTTTCTATTTATTTGTTATCAAATCGCGGATATCAAGGGCGAATTCTGTTTCTCTTTGATCATTAATTTGTTGCCAAAAAGCAAATTCTGTTTTTCTGCTATTTCTGGTATACGATAAAGAGAAAATATCTCAACGAACTCAAAATTCATGTATTCAGTGTCGTATTTGAGTTTAGAAAATGTTAGCAATTTGTGTTATGTTGATGTCCATATGAAATAAATTAGGAAAATTTTCAGAAATATTTTTATTTTTAATTTATTTTTTTAATCACAAATAAATGAAATAATCGTTTGAAATCAATTATACCATTGATTTTATATTTTTTTTCACTCCACTAAATTTTTTTAACATAAGATGAATGAATTAAAAATTTGAAAAAATTTAAAAAAATCTAAAAACTGATAAATTGAAGAAAAAGTTCTTTAACCATTTCTCTCACACTATAAATGACTGTGCAAATGACTTTCTTTTTTTAAATTTTTTATTTTTTAAAATTATTAATTTATTAATTATATTTTAATAAATATTATGTTATTAAAATGAAAAATGAAATGACCTTTTAAAAATAATATTAAATAAAATAAACAAATTACTTAATTAATTTTTAAAATTTTTTAAAATATTATAAAAAATTTGAACAAAAAAATTGGTGTTTGCTGCTCAATTGGGTGCGTCTTTGCAACATTTCCCCTTCTTTTTTTTTTTTTGTTTCGTACTCATTTTGCACAGACGAAACGCCAGAACTGTTTTTTTTTTTATAATTTATATATTAATATTTTTAATAACTAAATATTTGTTGAAACAATTTATGAAATTAAAAATATTAATCTAATAATTAAATATTTAATATATTTAGTTTTAATTTAATAATTAAAAATAACCAATTAAAAAATTTATTTTAAAAAAAGAAGAAACATAACCATTTCGCATAAGCGAGGAAGCCTCATACGAATTTTTTGATACTATTTTTTAAATTTTTAAATTTTCATTCTTATTTATCTTTTTTTATCACTTTACGACAATATAATCTACTCATCTTTCACTCATTTTACTCATAATCTAATTATTTTTACAATTTATTTTTTAAATGTTTTTTAGACATAAATTTCAAACCTTTTAGTAAAGAGAGAAAATATAAATCAGGACATAATTATTCATTTCTTAACTACAAAAGATTAGTCTATTCAGTAAAAAATTAATCCATTCATTTGTGATTAAAAAAAAACTTATAAAAATAAAAATAAGGACCATTTTTAAAAAATTCCCAACAAACTATCTCAGCAAACCCAAATACCCAATGCCTTTGCTCCCTCTATTCCTAATTGACGTGTAAAATAATTACTCCAGATTTGCTTTAAGTTGTTCTTGAATTATAGAATATTATTTAGAATCAGTATTCATATATTGCAATTAACATTGGAAATAAGATCTACATTAATAAAAATTAATTATTTGATTGATTGTTTAATATTTGACACTAGTACAGAAGTTGAGCTACTATTTAACAAGTAATTAGTAATGAAATATAAATGGTTTGATTCAAGAAGATCAAATTCGACAAGTATATGCAAATGCAATTAGCAGTAAAGCCACCACAAAGTTTGTTCATTTTTAAGATTATCATTAATTTGAGAGAGAGTATTATAGTTCACTTGGCTTGAAATTGCTAATGATTGTCACATTAAGCACAAATAATGTGATATATATATAAGAATATTAAGTGATTATCAGTGGTTTTATGTTTTTGCAGATGTGGCCATCTTTGATAGCCAAAGCTAAAGAAGGAGGCATAGACGTTATACAAACCTATGTGTTTTGGAACCTCCATGAACCCCAACAACGACAGGTGATGATGTGATCCCTTAACCATCTTTTTAATTAGCATGATTTCAGTATGATTGCTGCTAAATTTTCTTTGAATTGCAGTATGATTTCAGTGGAAGACGAGATATTATACGGTTCATAAAGGAAGTTCAGTCCCAGGGTCTTTATGTTTGCCTAAGGATTGGACCCTTCATTGAGAGCGAATGGACTTATGGGTAATGCCCTCACTAGCTATCATTTTACTCTTTAAATATATCAACCCCCATAATTGTTCACTATCAGGTGTGTCAAATGGATCACATTGTATCACTCCAACTGTATCATATTGCTTAGACATGATTTCGTAAAGATCATATCGTATTTTAAGTACCCCTTTAACAAAATTTTGGTCCGATCACTCGACTTAAAAATAGAGAGCAAGATAAAATTGTTGTGGTTGATGCAGGGGGCTACCATTTTGGTTGCATGATGTTCCGGGCATTGTCTTTCGATCTGATAATGAACCCTTCAAGGTAATTAATTAACCACTTCTTCGTTTCCATCACCAGTACAAGTTCAGATTGATTAATGGCATAAAAATCGCAGTAACAGAGTTAACATCAGAGTCATTTTGTTAATAATATGTATATGTATCAGTATCACATGCAAAAGTTCGTAACAAAGATTGTAAACATGATGAAATCGGAGAAACTGTATGCTTCACAAGGAGGACCAATTATACTATCACAGGTAATTAACAAGTACTATCTCCCCAGCAAAATCTTGTAAAATATCATCAATATCACGTTCAAAACCTGAAATTTATTGCATGCATGCATACAAGATTGAGAACGAGTACGGAACAATAGAACCAGCTTTTCACGAGAAAGGGCCGCCTTATGTTCGTTGGGCTGCTAAAATGGCGGTGGGGCTTCACACTGGGGTCCCGTGGGTTATGTGTAAGCAAGATGATGCTCCTGATCCTGTGGTTAGTTCCCTTTTCACTTCACAATAGATTTACAGAAATGTCTAACCCATCGATCCCAAATCTCCTATACCATACTAAGAAGTTTTATAATTTGAGCCAAAATCTTCTAACGAATTGTCAATTACGTATATTGAAATTTACAGATAAATGCATGTAATGGAATGCGATGTGGAGAAACATTTAAAGGGCCGAATTCACCAAATAAACCATCCATTTGGACAGAAGACTGGACTAGTTTGTATGTTTTACATATGCTTCAATCATTAAGGTGTCCTATTTTCTTTTTAATTTGGCAAATGATCACCCAACTAATGACTTCATTTTTTTTCCTCTTCGAAGCTATCAAGTATGGGGAGGGACACCATACATGAGATCAGCACAAGATATTGCATTTCATGTTGCATTGTTCATTGCAAAGAACGGAAGCTACGTTAATTATTATATGGTATGTTTATTCTTTAATTATTTTCAGGTTAAATTTTGTCACCGTATTATCTTCCATAATAGTTTTTACTAACACATTAGCAATGGTGATTAATTGCCAATGGGATTTTGTAACAGTCCATCTCTCTCTGTTCTTACAGTATCAAAGATTAGATTAATTGAAAATGTATTTTCATCCACAGTATCACGGAGGAACTAATTTCGAAAGAACAGCAGCTGCATTTATGCTGACAAGTTATTATGATCAGGCTCCTCTTGATGAGTATGGTATGTTTCTTTAAATTTCATCATATAATTATATGCGAATTGAACATGAATTTTTTCTATCTGATTAATTTCAGGATTAATTAGTGAACCAAAATGGGGTCACCTCAAGGAATTACATGCCGCAGTCAAGTTATGCTCAAAGCCTTTACTTATTGGAGCCTATAATTCTTTCCCTTTAGGTCAACTACAACAGGTAAGAACTTTCAATAGGAAAATCCATGGCCTTTCTCTCCTTCAAATTTGCAACCTCCTTTTTTTGAGGAAAAATTATGTTATGGCTTTGTTTCATTCAGGCTTATGTCTTCAAAGCAAATTCGGGAGAATGTGCTGCATTTCTAGTAAACAATAACAGCAAAGACAGCACACTTCAGTTTCAGAACTACTCGTATGAACTGCCTCCTAAATCAATAAGCATCCTGCCAGATTGCAAGACTGAAGCCTTCAACACTGCGAAAGTAAGGCTGAAAACCACATTACTCAAGTTTCTTGAGAATTTGAAGATAATTACTGCATTTTCATTCATCTAAATTTAGTGCATTCATATTGAACAATAACACAACTAGAACAATATACTCATTTTGGCCTGCACATTTTCAACTGCGATGAATATGGATATCTGGGAGTCAAATATTTGTTACTTGTTTTACTAGGTAAGCACACAATACAGTGAAAGATCAATGACGCCAAGCCAGAAGTTTGATTTAGTTGAAGGATGGGAAGAATATAGAGAAGCTATACCCAACTTGGACAAAACTTCATTAAGAGCACAAACATTGTTAGATCAACTTAGTACGACAAAGGATTCATCAGATTACCTTTGGCATACTGTTAGGTAATCACATTTTAAGTAATTCATACCAACTATAAAGTTGGCTATATTTGATTGAACAATATGTTCTACCAAAATGTATGCTATATATTTTGTAAATGCAGGTTTCTGCATGATTCAGATGCTCAAGCTCTACTAAATGTGCAATCCCATGGCCATGTTTTGCATGTGTTTGTCAATGGAAAATTTGCGGGTAAAACTCCTGTATCCTTCGACATTCATCTGTGAGAATCATATGCTTTGAGAATTTTCGATATATTATACAAGCAGGGCTGTCCCAAAGAAGCAAGCTGACATTATTTCACATTTTTGTTTCTGTTCTGCCCATATTAAACTTCTGTTAGCAAAATGTTTAATTCTTTACATCATCAATTTTTTTTACATGGTCAAATGTTGCCTTCCCTTTGCTGGTCTTTAGGATCTGCCCATGGAAGCCATGAGAATATAAGTTTCACCCTGGAGAATACAGTTCAATTGAAAAAGGGGCTAAATGATGTCGCCTTACTTAGTGTAACAGTTGGATTGCCGGTAGATCCTATATCAACTCTCTTTCCTATTCCAATAATTCCAATGCATTTTAACAAGGCTAACAAATTCACCAAGAATAATCCAAATGATTTTGTTTTTATTAAAGGATTCAGGAGCATATCTTGAGAGAAGGGTTGCTGGATTATACAGAGTGCGAGTTCAGGACAAATCTCTCTCTAACTATAACTGGGGATATAAGGTAAATGCCTCCTAGCTGTGAAATTTAATTCCAGAAACTAAAGATTACGGTGCTCAGTTTCCTTGTTGTTTCATCCTCTAAGTTGTATTTTCTGATAAATATATTGTATTATACATAATAAAGATTCATTTTCTGGGCAAACCTAATAAATATCCAGCATTTCTGAAACTCAGAACCATTTCTTCAATGGCTCAAAGGACTTCGAAGATAATGAGCATTTAGGGAATCTTGTATTGATGTTACTTTGAATTTGTCGAAGGTTGGCTTAAGTGGAGAGGAGTTACAAATTTATACCAATCAGGGAACAAATAAAGTTCAATGGAGTAGATTCCAAAGACCTGCTCATCGACTCACATGGTTTAAGGTATCAAAACAGAGTTCTCTAATGCTTACCTCAGTTAATGTCCTGAGTTTTCTGTGCAGTGGAAAATACAATCTCAAAACATATAAAATCTCAAGTAAACATTAAAGGAAGTCACACTAACCTTTCCTTCTCATGCTGATTGGCAGACCATATTCAGTGCCCCCGCAGGAAATGATCCTGTTGCGTTAAATCTTAATTCCATGGGAAAGGGCGAAGCTTGGGTTAACGGTCATGGCATTGGTCGATATTGGGTCTCCTTCAAAACCTCTGAAGGGAATCCTTCACAGACATGGTATGGCATGCACGGAATGATTCCATCTCTCTGATTTATTATAAATGCTTCAACCGATAATAATAAATGGTTTTAAAAAATTTATATTGCTGGTGTTTTGGAAAAAAAATCAGGTAAGGCTGAATATTATCAAATTTTATGAGATATTACAAACCTTGAAAATTATTAGAAACAGCCTCTGCAATTTGTTTAAACCTCCTCTGCCAGAGAGGTTTGTGATGAATTTTGTAAAATTACCAAGATCTACCTGATTTTTTACCAAAACATAGAGATATTCCGAATTATTAACCTTGATAATTATTCACAAAAGATAGTTAAAAAACAGCTGGTACCTGGCCTTTCACATTTCCCAGAACAAAATATTCAAGAGTCTGAACCATATATTACTCATTGGTAACCCTTTTTTCAGGTACAACGTACCTCGAGCTTACTTGAAACCCACCAGCAATCTCTTAGTTCTGCTAGAAGAAGAGCAGGGCGACCCTCTTGGAATTACCATAGACACCATTGCCATTAGAAAAGTATGTGGCCATGTCACCAATTCACACCTACCCCCCTTGAGTTCCTGGGTCAGTGAAAGACAAAGCAGAGATACAAATATGGAGAAGCCTGGCAGAAGGCCTAAAGTTCAGCTCAATTGTCCTCTGGGAAAGAACATTTCAAAGATCACATTTGCAAGCTTTGGGAACCCTCTTGGTGATTGTGAAAGTTATGCCATCGGGAGCTGTCATTCATCTAATTCTTTAGCCATTGTGGAAAAAGTAAGTTTCTTTTTATGTGCTAATAATATTTGTCTTCAAAAGAAAAACTATAATAATAATATTCAATCAAAATTATTACATCCCCTTTTCTTCTTTCATTGGATCAAAGAAAGCATAATGATATGATCTTTGTGACTCCGAATAGAATCTTCCCTAGAAGACAATAAAACCACAATACTTACAGGTGTTCTACAATTAATTGCTCTGCAGATCTTTAGCCGCAACATTCTCATAGCTTAAGACTTGAACTAAAAAAAATATATATTTTTTATGCATGAAATAAATAATTAAGCACATAAATGTAGTTTTACTTTTCATAATGAATTACATAATTTTATTCTATACGATGTGCAGGCCTGTATAGGGAAGAGGGCGTGTTCTATTCCCCATTCAGATCAATATTTTGGTGGTGACCCATGTCCAGGCATCCCTAAAGCTTTGTTGGTTGATGCACAATGCACGTGATAATGAGCAGTTCTACAGCACTTCTAGGCAGGATGAGTTAGTGTTACTACAATATACCAATAACTTTTGATCTAAACATGTACGTGAAATGAATACATTTTTGGGTGCATTGTTGTTGAATAATAATGAGAATGCATGTAAGAATTAATTAGATTAAGTGTACACTTATTTTCAATATTAGTTGAGAGATGCCAGTAGATAGGTGAACAACCTCATGATGAAACAACAGGCAGTACTCATTAATTGATAGGAAATTTGAAAACTGGGTGACAAAATAAGGAATATAAAAATAAAAAGAAAGAAAGTAAGTTAAATAACCCAGAGACTTATGTATTGATAACAAAAGTAAAACAGTACACCACGCATTGCACACCCCTATCTCCAATAACGGCATGACACCATAATATTATAATGAGAAGGGAAAAACAAGGAAAAAAAAAGTTATAACTGTAAAGGAAAAAGTATTTAATTTGTTAAGGCTAAAATAGATAAAGAAAGAGTATTCTTGACAATTTCAGCTCTAGATCAATAAAACAAGCCTATCTAAGCATTAGAACACAAGGTAAGACATAAGTTGACACTTTTCAGAAAATACAAGAAGACGGAGAAATGAAAGGGTACCTAAAAGACCTGGGCATGGCTCAAAAGCAACATGTGCAAGCCATGCAGTTTGAGCACCACCCGCAACCATCACTTTAGATTCCACAATCTCAAACTTAAATCATGTCTTGGAATATAAGGTTTCTGTAACTCTAATTATAGCTTTAGCTGCCACTGCCTGCTTCTCTTTCCTTCCTCTTAGCAGATTTATTTTCTTTCATACCACAAGAATTTGATGGCAGGATAGCCTTCTGTGAAGGTAATTCGGCAATGAAAAGTAAAGTTTGCGCCCATCCAGCATATTTCCCATATTTGCTCACAAATGCCTCTGCCACACGAGTGCAGAGCTTAGGTGTCAGACGAGCACCTGCAAGCTCGGGGAGAAGGTACCTTGTTGCAATCTTGCTCAAAAAAAAGAATATTTCCACATCAGAACTTCATCAATTCAAATAAAAAGAGAAAAGAAAAGCACCAAAGATGCAGTACAAATTTTTCAAAACAAAAGCTAATGCAAGCACACTACACTTTGTCCAGGCTCCAAATCAAACAATATCATTTAACATAAATTAGGCAAAGAACTGTTGCAGTATACCTGCCAGACATGTGTATCGACAGGAATGGCATGATGCTGATCAAGAGAGAAGAGAGCTATGCATGCTGCTACCTTGGAACCGACTCCAGGTAAAGTACAGAGAGCATCAATCGCCTCTTGGAGTTCCAATTTACGAAGAGACCTAAGCCATTCGGCACCTCCACCAGGTTTCGATTGCAAAGCATCTACTGTGCGAGTAATGTATTTGGCTCTGTTTACCCCGCATCATGAACAAAATTCATTGTCAAGATTGTGCTTACCAGATTAGATGTTACCTAGAGACACATATTATATAGAATGATGAAATTCCAAGTGAAATTACAACACAAATATTATGCTGCAACAGAAAAATGTCTCAGCCCTCTTTTTATATCAATTGTCAACTTGTGGTGGATTATAAATATACATCATCTTTAAGAGGGTAACGTGAATTCTATACACTAGCTTAAGAATGAAAAAGGTAATTTAACCAAAAAAAAAAAAACAATGCTAAAAGTTAAGTAGCTAACAGAAATACATTTAAAAGGAAAAAAGATTAAATGGAAATGAAGAGCGAACCTGTAACCAAAACCAGCATTTCTAAGCTCGACCTCTGACACCATTGATAGTCCTTCCAAAGAGGGGAACTCATGAAACTCAAAACCCTCAACACCACCCAAATAACTCCCCAAACCCGATAAAAAATCGACCATTTTAGTAATCCTTGCAATATTATTATTCGACGAACACAAAAATTGAATCAAACACTCAACCGGGTCCTGCCTCAAAACCCGAGCACCCGCCAAATACTTAGCCAGCTCAGCAAAGCGACAATCAGAAGCAGAAAATACTTCCCATAGCTCGCTGAGTGAAATTTCCATATTGAGAAAATCAAGGAGAGCAGATTTGGCGGCGGGCTCCGACGGGGAATGGTGGATTTGGTAATACACATCGCCGTTTTGGAGGTGCTTGAGGGATACGAGGTGGGGCCCGATGGGGCCCGTGTATTGGAGAGGGCCCGTTTGTTTCCAGCGGAAGGTTTGACCGGTAGGGAATGTGAGCGATAAAGAGAGCTCGGATTGGGTGAGGTTGAGCGGGATCCATTTTGAGGGTTTTTTGGTGCTGAGAGTTTGCCGGTTCGGCGGAGTTGGCGGCGGTGCAGGTTTTGTGGGTCGTGGTTTTTTCATTGGTGAGAGGGATTTCTTCATTGACTGCATCAATTAGTTTCCGTTTGTCTTCTCCCTCCCAGAAGAAAAGGAACTGGGTCACAGCTCACAGGCCGCGGCAGAGATGACCCTATTTTATTTCCTGCTTTTTTTTTCTTTTTCTTTTTGGGTGATGTTAGAGATAATTAATAATACTTGTACCACACAAAAGAAATGCATCCATTATTGGGTTTTTTTTTTCAAATAATAAATAATGCTACATATATTAAATAATATCTCAAAATAATTTATTATTAATAATATTTATTAAATTAATATTTATTACTTAGTAATTATTTAACACCTTAATTCAAAATTAAAATTTTAAATATCATTTTAAAAAAATACAGCTGACTATTTGTCAACTCATACCGATAAAATTCTTAGTTGGTTGCAGGAGAAAAAAATTCATTATTAATGTAACCACCAATAAAAAAGTCAAAAAGAAAGTTGCTAAATAATAATAATAATGCTGATAAAGAAGTGGGAAAAAAAAAATATCGCTCGTTTTTATTTAATAAATTTAAAGTAACATCAGTGGGTCAAAAAATTATTGATGCCGAAGAATTGTAATTGTGAAGATTAGGTTAGCGAGTAACCAGGAATGAGTAAGAACCTTAAAAAAAATAAAAATAATTAAATTTATTAGATAATATGATCATTGTACATAGTTGTATAAGATAAAAGTGCATATATATTTCGTTAATAAAAAAAAATGAAATTGTTCTTCGAAGGAATTCTAGTTCAAGTTTAATTTCTTATAAAGTTTAATGTGATCCATAAATTTTAAATTTAAACATCTTATTTGAAATTCACGAAAAAAACTTACTGCCCAAACATCTTTAACTTTAGCCTACCACTATTGAGAATACTTAATATTAAAAAACAAACATTATTAAGAAGTGTCACAATTCATAGTTTTTATAATCCCTCCAAGAAGTCACCCAATTCTAGAAGCGAGTGAGTAGATGTTTATTCATCATTAATAAAAAAACCTTACATTATATTTATCCTTGAACACCCACAATTACAAATGTCCTAATCTAAAATGATTCTATATAACATTATTTTAAAATGATTCAATAGAAATGACTCTATAGTCTATAAGGATTTTAATTATAAATGGCTCAATCTAAAATAATTCTTTATAACATAGTTCTAAAATGACTCGATAGTAAAGACTCTATAGATTTAGTTTTATAAGAATTTTATAATCTACGCTTATAAAAACGAAGTTAAATAATAAAAAAATTATCTTCGACATTTTGTTTTTATATCTTTTCTGTCTCATATCTTCCTTAAAGTATTTTTATAGCCCCCAATACAATATTAAAGGCTATAGAGCCTTATTGAAGTTTGTAATGCTCCATTACTAGAGGAAGTAATTTTACTTATTTTCATTCATTGTAATTGATTATAAAAATATTATTTAATAATATATTTATACGAGTTTAATATATTCAATAAAATGAATGTAGGTTTGTATTAAATTAAATTAATATAATTTCATTTTTTATTCGTGATTGCATTGTTTTGATTAATTTAAACGTGATTGCATTGTTTTGATTAATTTAAACGCATTTGAAGTTATGAAAATTTAATAATCATTGAACAATGGCCATTTTAACTTAATTTTTCAAGAGGTTCGTTTTGATATTTTAAAAAATAAATAAAATCAACTTATGAGTTTAACTCAGAGTCAACAGAAATATTAATGTAATTATGCAACACCATTATTCATTATACCGTAAGTAATGTTATTTGTTAAAAATGATTGTCCAATTATATGCATGAGTTTAATTTATATAAAATTCACATAATACATACGTATGAATGTTTTCAATTTCCCTCAAACAACAAATGTCCTTAAATGGTTAAAAAAAAATGAAATTGAAGTTTTCGATATGAATTTTATAATAAATTATCTTGGTGTCTTTACTAATTTTTCATGTTCGCAAAAAGATCCTCGTTCTCTTAAAAAAAAAAAAATACTATAATATTAAAGTCGATGTTTGGAGGACATGAGAGTGCACAGGTGTGAATAAGTGTTTACTGAATAAAAGCATGCAAAAATGGGTGATTTTTTTTTATCGATTTCTCTTAGCTCTTAAGTGGTTTTTTTTTTTTGTTTTCTTTCTTAAGTGGTTTTCTTTTCTCTCAAGTGATTTTTTTTTTTCTTGTCTTCTCTTTTTTTTCGATGGTGAAAAAATTACCTTTTTATAAGCTCTTTTCTCCCATCCGTTTCATACAATAATGAATGCTTTATTTAATTAATAGCATTCTATTATGCTAACTTGTTACATAAAAAATGTTATTTATGCATTCAATTAATATTAATTCAACTTGTTTCATAAAGAAACATATGAATTCTCAATTCAATAATTTATTAATTCATGCACTCAATTAATAGCATTAGTTTATCTTGTTCCATAAAGAATGCTATTAAAATGAATTATTATTTAAATAATTTAAAATAATTTATTAATTCATGCATTCAATTAATTACATTAGTTTAAATTGTTCTATTAAAAATGCTACTAAAATGAATTCTTTATTTTTTTTCTTCTTAATTGATCATCAATAAGATTTTAATTAGCGAAAATTAATTGTGTCGCATAATTAGTTATGATATAATATTCAATAGTCTCAACTTGAATAGGTGGCGTGCTGATATAAGTTAGTACCAATTATGTTAATTTTTGTACCAATAGAAATAATAAATTATTTCATGATATAAAATAAGATTTTTTTTTTTGGGATGGGGGAGGGTTAATTGTTGTATATGGATTAGTTATAGTATAAATTAATAAAAATTCGCATATGTATTATTAACAAGTAATTTGATTAGTAGAAATTTTTGTAATTAAATGACTTAACCTTGCATCCATTGAAGTAACAGGTGAAGATTCAAATTTCTTTATGTGTAAACTTTTTTGCAGTAGTTAATTTTTTATTCTATAGAAGTAGATGTAAATTTGCTAAGTAAAAATTATATTTCATATTTCATCATCTCTATTCAAAATAAGCGAATGAATTTTACATTAGAGGGGGTGCACACGTTTTTTCTCACTGAATTATAACTATTTGGACAATTATGTCGTAATGGAGGGATGAAAATGAAATCTAACAATTAACACGACATGATAGTATTATCAATAAAAGAATAACGCGATAATATTAGCAAAAATATTGGTCTTGTATTATTTTGTTTTTTTTTAAAGCGTCTTGTCCCGTTGTTAAAATGTAATAAATAAAAAAAATTACAATATTTAAATTTATCAAAATTACATTTATATATAAAGTAATAATATTGTCAAATTTATAATTATGTATTTATTATTAATTGGTGTTATAAAATTACTATTTCAATAAAATTAAAAAGTTAATTATTATTTTAATATATTAATCATAGATTAATGATACATTAATTAGCATATAATTTTTTTATAAGTTTAGCACCATTTATGAAATAAAATCCAAATTATACTTATTTAATTAATTTGATTTAAAAAAAAAATTATATTAGGAACTTTATTAAATCGTGCGAGACATCATCCAAATAAATAGAAAAATTAAGTATGACTGATTTTCTTCCTTAAAAAGAAAATTTGATATTTTTATTTATATATAAAAAGGACAGACATTTCTTCTTTGTGCCATTCAATAAAAACATGCACGTATACAACACGCGCCACAGACACAGAGGCGAACACCAAGCACGACACATTTCGCGCGTGGTAATCGTACGCCTTCTCAGAACCAAAGGCAATATAAGAAAAAAAAACAATTTTTTTTAAATGAAAAAAAGAAAGAAAAGAAAAAAAAGCCTAATTGACAATTTCTCTGACCGTAGCCAAACGCACAACAAACAGCACAAAACAGAGCTAAACGAAAGCAGAAGAGACTAGAGAGCGAGCCCTATTCTCTCTCTTTGTCTCTCACTTCAGTTCCTCCATTCGATCCAATTTTCCCACCAATCAGAGACCCCACATTTCACTCTTTCTATTTTCCCCATTTCTTTCAATGCCAGCTTCGCCTTCCTTCCATTCAGGTAATTTCCCCCAAATTTTGTAAAATACAACAAATTCCCCCACCCCCTCGCCCTCTCGCACACAAACCGCCCGATTTTTTTATTTACATCGAAACAATTTATTTTTTTCTGTAATTGAATTGAATTGAATTGAATTTCTGTCAGATAGTAGAAAATGGAAGAGGCGAAAGCGGGAGCCCCGAAAGCAACTCAACAAGCACGACGAAGACGACGTCGTAGAGGACGAAGACGAGGAACAAGACAACAACAACAACAACAACAACAACAACGTTGACGAAACCGATAATAATCCTAATAATCAAATGAACAACACTAACATGGACAACGGGGACGATTTCCAGCACGGAACGGACCCGGATCCGGCCGCGAGCGAGACCGAGGTCTTGATCGAGGGCGGGGCCCGCATATGCGAGTTCCCCCGGGTGGTCAAGCGCGTGGTGAACCGGCCGCACGCGTCGGTCACGGATATCGTGGCGATTGAGAGGGCCAATTTGGCCGGGGAGAGTAGTAGTAGTAGCAGCGGAAGGAGCTCGGTGGCGGTGTTGGAGAATATCTCGTACGGGCAGCTGCAGGCGTTGTCCGCTGTGCCGGCTGATTGCGCGGCGTTGGATCCGGAGAGGAGTGATACGGCGTTTTGTGTGATTACTCCACCGCAGATTATGGAAGGAAAGGGGTTTATTAAGCGGTTTGGAAGTAGAGTTCATGTAGTTCCTATGCATTCAGGTTCGAATTCTATCTATATTCTCTATTTTGGACGTAAAATTTAAAAATTACAATTTCATACTGCTTTGAGTGTTCAAAGCTTTATACTTTGTTATCTATGGATAATGATAGTTAAATTTGCAGTACCTCTCTGCTTTCTTATTGAAGAATACAGGAAATAATTGGCGGGCTTTAGAAACAAGAAAAAGAAAAAAACAGAGAGTAATATGGAGATTCAGTTAGTTGTGTTTTGTTACGGAACTGATTGTGGGTGCTTTGCCATTACTGATAAGTGTAATATGAAAGTTTAGTTTTTTCTGTGGGGAGTAGTGTCTAATTGGAGAATTCAATCTTGTGGGCTATGTAGGCGTATAGAAATTATAAAGTGTTTCCATTATATAACCAAGAGATATAATTTATGCTCTAGAAAGTAGTTTGGAGTTACTTTTGGGATTATATGACTCAAAGCGGGTGTAGTGGAGAGCCTTTGTGCGTTTTGTTATCCAGCAATGAATTTAGTCAAAGTCCAATCTCCCAATTTTGAGGTCAATAGATCCAATGTCTGAACAGATTTAAGCATTTAAAATCTGGATGGTTTTTGGATTACTTGTTATAATTCAGACTGCAGATTAGGAGTAAGTTTGTCATCATTTGAGTGCCACCGAAAAGATATTCCTTGGCATTTTCTTATGCTGATTCTCCCCACTGTATCTCAGACATTTGTGTCTGTTGTTGTATACTTGTGCTCGTAATTAATTCCTTTTATTTCTTTTTGTTGTTTCTGGGATCCTTGCATGAGCAGATTGGTTTTCGCCAGCCTCAGTGCATCGTCTGGAGAGACAAGTGGTGCCACATTTTTTCTCTGGGAAATCTCCAGATCATACACCGGAGAAATACATGGAATGTAGGAATTATATTGTTGCCAAATACATGGATAGTCCAGAGAAAAGACTCGCAGTTTCTGATTGCCAGGGATTGGTCGATGGTGTCAGGAATGAAGATCTAACTCGAATTTTTCGATTTCTTAATCACTGGGGAATTATCAATTACAGTGCTGCTGCACCAAGTCCTGAACTATGGAATGGCGGGTCCTACTTGAGAGAGGATCCAAATGGCGAGGTTCATGTGCCGTCAGATGCTTTAAAGTCTATTGATAGCTTGATCAAATTTGACAAGCCCAAGTGTAGGCTTAAGGCGGCTGATGTTGATTCATCATCTGGCCAAGATGCTGGTTCCTTTGACTTGGACAATAGAATTCGAGAGCGTTTATCTGAAAATCTATGCATTTATTGTTCTCAGCCAATTCCGGCTGTGTACTATCAGTCACAAAAGGAGGTAGCTTTCACATCCTCTCCTTCCTATACTATTGTTTGATCTTTTCTTTTGTCATTAGTTTATGTGCCATCTGTATCTGGACCTTGAATCTGCCTGAAGCAAGTTTTTGTTCCAAAAATTTGTAATCTTACGAAAGTGTTTAAACTAAGTTTCTATTAGTCAGGGCATAATATTTGTATAAACTAAAATGGTTTCAAGTCACCCTTTTGGTTGAGTTTTATTGAGGGAACAAAACTACTGCTTAACTCTAAGATCCCTCGGTCATTTATAGTTTGTTGGCCCTGAGGCAAGCTTTAACAACTGTCTTTGAAATTCGTTGTTCAACATAAATGTTGCTAATCTTAATTGCTATTTTGGTTCTAGTTTTGGCTGACTAGCATTTCATTTAACAGGTTGATGTGCTTCTCTGTCCTGAATGCTTCCATGAAGGAAGATTTGTTATTGGTCATTCAAGCCTAGATTTCATTAGGGTTGATCCATCAAGAGGTTATGGTGATTTAGATGGAGAGACTTGGACTGATCAAGAAACATTTTTGCTGCTTGAGGGTATAGAAATTTACAATGACAATTGGCATGAAATAGCAGAGCATGTTGGTACCAAGTCAAAAGCTCAATGCATCCTCCATTTTGTTCGTCTACCCATGGAGGATGGCGTAATGGAAAATATTGAAGTTCCCAACATGTCCAAGACATCTAATTCATCAAGTAGAGATGGTCGCGGAGGATTGCATTCAACTTCAAATGGTGATCTACCAGGTGTTCTGAAATGCTTATTGTTTCTTCTGTTTCAGATAAATTATGATGAGGGTCTATATGTAACACTCTTTGTCTACATTCACTATTTTCTCAGGATCTGGCCTGCATGAAGCTGACTTGGAAGACCGGCTGCCATTTGCAAATTCTGGGAATCCAGTTATGGCCTTGGTAGGTGACTGTAGTCTGTAGAGTTTCAATAGTTGATGTTGGAGTTTATGATGATTTTGGGGTTTGATATTAAATTGGAGATCATCTCTTGAATTTGATCTTGATCTTTGGGGGTTATTATGGTTTTCCAGAATTATCTCGATTAGCTTTGGTATTCTAAGTTCTATTTCACATTTTATGTTCTTTGACATGGATAATCACTGATGGGACTGTTTGAAATTTGGAATTTGCACTGAATTATCACATCTGACTTGAATATCCCATCTATAGTTCTTGCCTTTGTAAATAAATAATCAATTAAGAGGAAATGCCAAAGATTCATAACTTTAGTGCATGAAAAACTACAAGTTGTTCTTTGTGATATCAATTTGCACTTAGAACCTGGTCAGTAAATTGTATGCCTACCAGTTAATAGACTTTGCAGTATATCTCTATTGTATGTACAAATAGACGCGCACCGTATCTTGAGTCTACAACAGTGATTTTTGAATAGTGGAGAAGCACCTTCTGCTTTCAGATGGAATCACCTCTTATACCTAATACTTCATTTTGTCTATATTAACTCTTTTGACAAAATTGCATCCCTAATCCACTGAGCTAAACAATGTCAATAGCTAACCAAAACCATCATGCCAGCTCAGCTTCATTTTTGAGAAAATCTTCAACAAATTGAACTTATCACGCCATTCATACTCTATCCTGTAAAAACCATTATATGAACACACTAATCAAATTATTTAAATTAAAATTATCTTACTCTGTGTACAAAAAATTGCTCTATTTGTTCTAAGTTGTCAACTGTCTCTCTCCTCAAATGATTAAGCTCTTTGTGAGGAAGTTCATTGAACAGTTGAATTCTTATTGGAGGATTTTTGTTTGTGAATCTAATCTGTGATAAATTTTCTAGGTTGCATTTTTGGCTTCTGCTGTTGGACCAAGAGTTGCTGCAGCTTGTGCCCATGCATCCTTGGCAGCATTGTCAGAGCAAATCGAAGGTGCAGGACATGGTAATAGGTTAGTGATTTCCTTTTCATGTTGGGCATTAGGACAGAAATAGTCTCTTTCCTTTGTCCTACATCCAGTGGGTTAGAATGATTTCCTACTAGGGGTTTTTTTCTTTTAGGATTTCTATCACATAAAGTACAAGCATTTTCTTTCTGGTTGTTTTCATGACTGGGCATGTAGTGAAAAAGGATTTTTTTGTATTGTTGGCTCTTAGAAGCACAGTGTGACTTCTTCCAATTGTTTAAGTTTACATGAAGAACTGAGTCAGAATTCAACTATTTTAGACTGCTAGAAATATTATAGACTTCTTTTTGTATTCAAATTTTTTGCATATGTTTTGAATGTTATTTTAATTCTATGCACAGTATTAAGCATTCTTTTTGCCTATGCAGGATGAACTCAGAGAATGTACATAATAGAGAAGGTATACTGTAATGTTTAATTTTTATCTATTTTCTTGCATTTTCCTCCTCCTTGTCCATTAGATTAATTTGCTTGAATGTTTACATGGTTAACTTCAGGAGAGAACTCAGCAGTCCTTGGTTCTTGGGGACAAAATGGGGTTGATGCAGCTCCCTTATCCACAGAAAAAGTTAAAGCCGCTGCTAAAACTGGTCTTGCTGCTGCAGCAACAAAGGCAAAACTGTTTGCGGATCATGAAGAACGAGAAATTCAGAGGCTATCTGCTAATATTATAAATCATCAGGTATTATTTTTCTGATTTCAGTCTTCTTCACATATTTTAAAATGAAATTGCCTTTTATTTTCCTAATTTTTATATCATTTCTGCCTTAGTGTATATGCTTCTGTGCGTGTCTACGTATGTCATTTATGTGTGTACGTATACATCATATGTCCTTGGCAGTGGTTAGTTCTTGTCTATGAGCGTTAGTAGGTGATGATGGTTTCAAATCTGCCTTCTGTTGATCTGTTATGTTTTTCTGATAGTATAAATGAAATATATTCAGACATGTGTCCTCAACTTGGCAGATCAATGTTGAAAGTTTGACTCAAGGTTTTGTCCACATGTTTTGGCTGTTTTTGTTCCATTAGACTGGCACAGAGTCATAGAGGCAGCTTTTGTCTTCCAAGTGTCAAGGTTTCTTGTCTTCTAATTTCAGGATAGGCAGAGACATTAATAAGGCTGCATTTGATGGAGTTTAATTGCCAAAAAAAAAAAAATTTACCTGGTTTATGGTTCCGAGAAAGGTCATTTATCTTTCTTTAAGAGGTAGTATACAAGGAAGTTATTGCTATTTTGGAATTCTGTTCCTAGTAATTATATCAACTGAAACAGAAGAACAGGTAAAATTTTGTTCTACATTCTGCATACCTTGAAACCTAGTATGGCTTTGGTGAGCATTCAAAATTCTTCGGTTAAATTTTGGTAAGGTCAACAAGTTTTTGCGGGCTAAGTTGTAATTTTTGTACAATCTAACTAAACCCTAATTTAATATTTCAGTCTTGTGCATGCTTTCTGGATTCTCAGGTGATACTTGTTAACTTTTGAAATTCAAGACTCAAGATAAGTAATTATGCATCTCTTTCAGTAAATGCAGTCACTCAGTGTATGGGTAAATCTGCAGTGTTGAGGTGTGAAGTACCTCTGGTTTCTGTACTAGTAGTTTAAGGATGGGATTGAAGACACACATAAACTTGCACACAAAAATAAATAAATAAAAAGAGAGAGAGAGAGATAAGATAGAAATAAAGTAAAATAAAGCTACTACGACCCTATGAGATTTTATAATTTAATTGCATTGTATCTCATATGCTCTTAGGAAACTGGAGTTTCTATTAGAGTATGAAAATTAGTTGCCGTTGCTCCAATATTTCACCTTGTTGAAATTGCCCTGGAGCTTGATTGCCTGTTTTCTCAATCCAAGATTCTTTACTAGTATTGATTGTTCGAAATTTGGCAAACAACTGAGAATTGTTTCTCTTGATTCAATGGCATCTGTTCTGCATGAATGCTAATGGCTAGATTTTATGACTTTGGAAGTTGTTTCAATTAGAAACATGTCCAGTGTGTAAATGTTCAATCTTCTGCTAGGTTTTTCCTTACGTGTCAACAACTCATGCACCAACTCTTCCTTGAAAATTTTACTGTTATCATAAAAAAAAAAGAAGTAAACTTCTCTGACCATTTCATTACTAAACAAATTTTATGGTTCACAGTTGAAAAGATTGGAGCTCAAGTTGAAGCAGTTTGCAGAAGTTGAAACTTTGCTAATGAGAGAATGTGAACAAGTTGAGAAGACGAGGCAGAGGTTTGCCACCGAGCGGGCCCGTTTTGTATCAGCTCGTTTTGGACCTGCTGGAGTCCCTTCACAAATGAGTCTACCGGGTGTTGCTCCTTCCCGGGTTAACAATAACATTGCCAACAATCGGCCACAAGTGGTGTCAGCCTCATCTTCACAGCCAAGCATTTCAGGTTATGGCAACAACCAACCTGTCCATCCCCACATGCAGTTTAGGCCACAACAGTCGATGTTTCCATTGGGGCCAAGGATGCCCCTATCATCTTTACAAGCATCATCTTCAGCGCCTTCAAATGTCATGTTCAACACTCCAGGGCCTCCCCAGCCTACTTTGAATCATCCGATGCTGAGGCCTCTTTCTGGAACTAGTTCAGGTCTTGGTTGAGTCGGATACTTGACACTCCCATAAACACAGTTCAATTGGGTCATTGCTTGTTTTCTGCAATGCAGGGTAAGAAAATATGAATGAGCAGAAAAGTTTCACTCTCGGGAAAGTATTTAATTTAGATCAGTATAGAAGTTTCTCTGGGTAGTTGTAGGTTTTGTAAGAGCACACGATTAAGTTAGTGTTTGGGATCTAATTATGAATTCTTGCAACGAAAAATGAAGTGTTAATTTTGTAAATTGGATCATGCTAGCGTAGAATGTACAATAAATATGGCATTCAATGTAACATCTCGTTCCCCGCCATTGTAGTTGCTCGGTGTG
This sequence comes from Ailanthus altissimus, assembly GCA_946807835.1. Classification (NCBI taxonomy): domain Eukaryota; kingdom Viridiplantae; phylum Streptophyta; class Magnoliopsida; order Sapindales; family Simaroubaceae; genus Ailanthus; species Ailanthus altissimus. The sequence goes on along the minus strand of OX327699.1, from coordinate 12,789,424 downwards.
GATGTTTCGAAGTGATTCCTTGCCAAACGATGACTTGTAATTGGTCTATTTTCTGAAACGTTAGAGGTCGACCTATATTGTATCATATTGGAAAAGAAACAAGCAGTCCTCTTGGGGGAGTTCCATTAGAAACTACTTCAGCCAACACCTCGTTATTAGAATCCCAAAATTACTTTTCTTGGATAAGTATTGTTCTACTTTTTTATCTTGAATTAATTTTTGACAAGTGTTATTCGTAGATATTTAACTCTTTAATATTTAAATTAAGATTTTAAAAGCTAACATAATTTTAAAATATTTATGTCTCAAAGTCAGTTGCATTAACAAGGTGCAGTCTAAATTTGGAAATTTAAAACATTTTAAATCTTAAAATTGGTTGTCATGGGTAGGGTACTATTCCAAATGGACCATCCAATAATATTATGCAGCATGTTTTAAATTTTCTCTCTTATTATTACTATCACTACGATAATCAGTTAAAATATAACATAAGATGGAAAAACACAAACTTACAAGTTACAACTGAGAGAAGCAATTACATGTAAGATACAAAGCAGGGATTCTTTCCTAGAAAATAAATCTTCTAATATCACTAGACCCAAACAGGCCTCAAAACACTTCGAAATTGGAACCTTAAGACTAGATGTAACAGAAATCTGAAAATCCTTTATTCTGGCAATGGAATATCAGCTAAATCCTCTCTATACGGCACACGGTCCAATTCTGGACCACTCGGGTTTCCGAGTCCGTTTTCCAAGCGGGTTTGGGCAGCCGGGTCGTCCTTGGTCGGATAAACAAATGTTACAACAGTGTCTTTTCTGAAAGTTAGATAGATCACTGCAATTACATAGATGGCCATGAGGGGAAAAACTATAATTCCAATTAACACATTTCCAACTTTGGGCAGATTATTGTGAATTAGCCAATCAACGAAGGCTGTGCTGAGGTAATACACGTTGATGCCGATGAGTCCCAGCCCCAGAATCCATGAAATCACAATTATCTGCAAATATTTAGCAGTTTTATGTTATTTTTTAGTTGTTAGTACAGCCAATAATGCTACAGCTATATAAATGTGGATTTGAATTCTATAATATTGCTTTCATATATATTTTTTAATTAAAAGATTTAAGTAGTTAACTCGAGTGAAAAATTTGAAGAGAAAACCAAATAAGAAAGACAGAATTAGTTATGTGATATGACTTACGATGATTGAGTTCTTATGTGGTCCCATTTTGGTGGAACTGCTACTGAATTTAAGAAGTGGCATTAGGGCAAATGGCAGCTCAAATGACAGTATCATCTGCAAATAATAAACCACTTAATATCGTAATTACTTTAATAATTAAGCTTGATTCGGACACAAATAATGTATTTAATAAATTAAATATGTCTAAAATTATAATTTCTCTAACCGATGCAATGATGATTAGTTTGCCTGCTCCTTGAGGCCCACCAATGATGGAGACAATAAGACTAGGAGCAATGGCAATGGACCTTGTCATTAGGTTTCTCTTCCATTGTTTCATCTTCAGGTCCAAGAAACCCTAAAAATCGCAGAACCCAGAAAGTAAAATTTTGAGTAATCAAGTTTCAGATAGATTTTACAAATAAATTAGCTATGTTTCAGTCTTTTGTATCAAGAACCTGCATGACAAATTGGCCAGCATAAGTGCCTGTGATGGCAGAGCTTTGCCCCGAGGCTAGCAATGCAATGCCATAAACGTACTTGCTCGATTTTCCCAATACATTCTGCAGAATGAAATCAAAGATTTTGTGTGATGATTCATGCTGGATTATATTGTTATAAAGAAAGATTATATTATCTGGACCTGGAGAAGGAAAGAAGCTGAGTTAAGTGTGATATCATTGCATCGGTCTGTGTCTTCTTTTGACAAATTTGTGGCTGAGCAAACAGTGCCTGATACTGAGACAACTGCTACATTAATAAAAAATGCTACCAACAAGGCCAATCCACTCTCTATAAGGAAAAATCGACATGCATCCTGTACAAGCAAGACAAGAAACAATATTTGAAAGATTAAGCACCAAACGAATTAAACATATATCTAAAAGCTAGCTATATTAATTTGATAGTTCTACTGGCTTACATTTATGCCACGAACAGAATTGGGCACTTTTCTGGAGAGCACAAGAGCCGAGTGGAGAAACAGGTTGTGCCTGCATTTTAAGAACAGTCATCTAGTTTAGATTCCAACTAAGTTTTTGGAGCCAGAATGTTTCCCGGACATTTTTAGCAACATGCAACGTCATACGTTTTAACACAGATTGTCAGTTTGTCACACTACTAACATTCAGCTTTAGTTTGGTAACATTCAATTTTGTTACTGGTTGATACAAGAGTTACGTTGCATGTAAGTAATTAAAAGACGTTAACCCTAGGTTTTGGAGAAAAGGTTATTATGGGATGGATCATACGGCATCACAAGGGCACCCAAAAGGGCAATTGCGTCGCCTGTAGCTCCATGGCCGTTGAGCTTGGGAACAAACATGCCCTTGAGCACATCACCTGCTGGAGGCTTGACGTAACTCATTTCACCAAAGAAACAACCAGCCATTATGAATACAAGCACTGTTATCAACAATTCCAGTTTCCTCACCTGTAAAAATTTTTCACCAAATTAATAAGATCAAATTGGAGACGTCTTGAGAGATAATATGTGGTAAGGAAGATGCATGGGTGCGTGTACATTCGCAGGCATATGTGCATTTGTGTGTGTGACGCGAGTGTCCTTGCATTTTACCTTGCGCTCTTAAATCAAACTGTACATGATAAAACCTGTTTAGATAATATCATATTAAATTATTAATGGTATTTTTATAAATATTCAATTTATAAACTTACAACTCTTATATACTAATTTTCTTTTGAAACACTGTTTTTATTTGATAAAATAGTTTTGAATTTAACAAGCATGGTGGATATATCAAACATATTAAATTGAATTGCTGATTGGTGAATTACATATGGTTACAGAACTCGTATAAAAATTATTGAATTGTATACAAGACTAAATAAACTGTAAAATGTGGATTTTTGTTTGAAACGTTGACATTTATTTTTGTATCTGTGGACAGTAACATTACAAATGAAGTATCAGCAAAGTTGAATTAAAAGACAATTTAAAGTTCCACGTATAGATAAAAATAATAAGAATATAAAATTCAGCACGCACACAAATGCACACAAATGGAAACAAAAAAAGAATCGGTTCAAAGGTGAATAAGAACAATTTAAGCATGCAAATGAGGACAAAAATTCTTGAAGATTAACTTAAACATCTGTACTGATAGTTACAGAAACGTATATGAATAACTGGGATAAAGCTAACTTATATTTAATTTCATTTACTTCGTGCATTGATTATTTTTCTGTCATTTCCGGTAAAACAGAAATTTTTTACATCAAATTTAAGATAAGAAAACTTACCCCGTATCTCTGCAGGCCAAGAAGCAAGAGAGTGCTAAATCCAGTGAGAAGAACTCCAGTCCATACTGGAATATGTAACAGTATATTCAATGCAAAGGCTGTCCCAATTACTGAACCAAAAACATGATAGAATTATTGTTAAATGAAGGTCCATGGATGTAAAATTTATGAACTGATCATAAGATGATTTTAGAAATTATGCCTTCTGGTATATCAGCAGCTATGACAGCTAGTTCCGCTAGCAACCACAGGCAGTACTTCACATATTTCGGGTACTCAGCTTTGCATAATTCTGCTAGGTGTTTGCCTGAAAATCCAATGGAATAAAAACTTAGTTAAAATTTAAGTGAAAAAATATGATGGTAACTAATTATTTGATTTACCATATTGAGATAGTATTTTTAATTTGTCTTACCAGTGCTTACACCAAGATTTGCAGCAAGGGACTGGATGATGAGAGCAAAGATCAATCCGATGAGAACCACCCACAGCAGCTGAAACAAAAATATAAATTACATGACGATTCTGTTTAGTTATTTTTGTCTTGCAAGCTAATGGCTCTCTCATTTATTTCTTAATAGTTTGGTCAATTGTGTTTGATTTTGTTAATCTTTAGCAATTTTAGGTGTTAACCATACCTCATATCTGTAACTAGCTCCAGCTTGCAAGTCGGTTTCCACTGTAAACATAGCAGAAAAATAATTGTAAGTCATCACACAAACCCAGATACAGAGACAAACACAAAGGCTCGCAGAGAGAGAATTTAATTACAGTTTCCAGGGTCAAGATAAGCCAATGAGACAAGAAAGCCAGGACCAACAAATGACAGAAACTTTTTCCATCCAGGTTTCTGATCATCAAAAACATTCATACAGTAATATAATTAGTACCTGAACCTCAAACGTTAACAATCCTCTCAAGTTCAGGGGAAAAAAAAAACCTGATGATTTGGGTCCTCAGAATCATGAGCAAAGTTCTTGTTGGTGTTGCTGATAGTCATATTGGGAGACGGGGTTCTTCCCTGCACATTAATAGCTGCTACGCGGTTGCTGCCGCCACTGCCGCCGTCCCACGACTGTGGAAATACGGGGTCATTCACTTGGTGGTGCTGCTGGCGGCTTCCCATTTCTCTCTATATTTTTACTCAATTTTATATCTCCAGAATTTTTCTCAAATTTAAAAAGACATACGAAGCTTTTAGTTTGCAGTTTCAAAGAAGTGGAGTCCCCTCTATTTATAATAATGCATTGCCCTTCAACTTAATGCCGCCATTTGTTTAGCACCAAGACAACTTTGCAGCTCATCTCTTTCTCAGATGGTGATGGGTGCAATAGCGACATGATTCTGACTCACTGAGCATGATCGAAATTCGTTAAAAAAAAATTTAAAAAATATATTTGCAAAACAGATAGATCTTGATATATGCACGATTTATTATTATTATGATTCTAATTTTTGAGATTATATAGGATAAAATCCGAAGAGATTATAAGTCTTTTCTTAAAGCAAGTCCTTTGTTGCCAACTAAGGTGATAGGTATTATAAGAATTAAAAATCTTTGTTAATTCCTTTTTGCCGTCGAGGTTCTCTTAAAACAAAATGGAAATTTAATCAATTTTCCTTGGTGTGATAATTTTTTTTTTTTTACATAATTAAAAATCGACAAGATCTGTAAATGCTAGTTGGTTTAGTTAGTACTATAATTCTGCTGGTGTTAAAAACGTATATTATAAATATGGATATTATTAAGAATACTAATGAGGTATGACTTAATGTTAATAATAGTTATTAGTTTGAAAATAAATAGTAATGCTTAATTATTAAAGAATATTTTATTAAAATTAACAAAATTATATAAAATAATTAAATTACCATTTGAAACATATTCTGTCATTTTTAGAATATAATTTTTATTAATAAATTAATAATAATAGAGCACCATTTAATTTTTTTTTGATAAATTAATAATTTTAGATTTTAAATTAATTTAAATTATTAAAAATAAAAAAAAACAAAAAAAATAAAAAGTTAAACATCTAAAATGGTTGCTGTTAATAGTGGCCATTTCGGTCGCTTTAACTGTGGCCAAAATAGCCGCCTTAATAGGTCATTTCGACAGCTTTAACTGCGATCATTTTAGCCGTTGTTAACAGAGGCCATTTTAGCTATTTTAATTGCGATCATTTTGGCCGTTTTAATTTTTATTTATTTATTTTATTATTTTTTTAAAAAAATTTGAGTGTTTAAATAAAGAATAATACTATTTAGATAAGAGAATAAATGTGTTTAATTAGAGAAATAAGAATGTTTGGATATAGGATTATGGCTGTTTGAATAAAATAGTTTTGAAATAATAATATTACTTTTTTGTCAATTAATTTTAAAAAAAGATTCCGTAACGATTGAGTATTATTGTTATTTTCTAAATTAATTGGTATTATTAAAATTAGACCATATTTTAAGGGTATTCTTTTTTTTTTTTTTTGAAGGGGGGGGATTACAATATTTATCATTATTTCCGCACCACCTGGGGGGGAGGGGGGGTCGAACCCAGGTGGGGATGTGAGTCCTTGGGGGGCTCAGCCAACTTGACTGAGCCCCCATGCTCATTTTAAGGGTATTCTTGATAATGTCTCTTATATATATTATATGATTTTGGTTTATACTTTATATTTTATATAATAAAAAAATTCTCAAAAATAAAAGGGATAAGATTGGCATATAAATCTATATATATATATATATATATATATATATATATAACTTAATGACAAAGAAGATTGCATTTAGTGATTGATTACAAAAATTATATATAACATCAAGTTAAGCAAATCTATTATTTTATCAAACAATCTCTCACAATTTTGTATTTAATTTTTGTTAAATTAAATCGATTTCTTATACACATATTTTTAATCTCTACTTTTCTATAATTACATCTCAATATACATTTTGTTAATTTATATTCTTTGTTTATTTGATTGTTTTGTCTATAATTTAAATAGTCTTATTTAAAGATGGTAAAATGACCTATAAATCTATTAGAACCCATTTTTATTGGTTAAGATTTGATAATGTTTGAAGCGAATTTGAAGTGAGTTTGGTACACAAAATTAAAATTCACAACAAGTTTAGTATGGATACAAGTATGGATTTGGTGAAATATCTGACAAATACCCGTTGAGTATCTACAGATATTTACATTTTTTTTTATTTTTTTAAAAAAGAAATCAAACAATCTTGTTTTGTTGTAGCCTTAAATCAAAAATTGAAAGAATAATTTTCATCTCTTTTTTAATACATCAAATTTTTTTATTCTCACTTGTTATACAAATGTCATCCTGTAGCTTTGTTATCTCTAATTCTCTATTTTTACAAAAAATTTGGCTCACGCTTATCAAATGTTTCTTTGATTCTCAAATGACATGTTTTGATTTCTCTTTAATCTTCATTTTACTAACATTACATTACTTATCAAATGACCGGCTCAGAGTAATAATGCTGACCGAGCAGCTTGTAGCAATTCTAAATCATTGAAAAATGATTGCCGGCTCGAAATAATAATGCTGAGCGAGCAGCTTCAATTTAGAAATTGTTGAAAAACGATGGTCGACTCGGAGTAATAATGCTGACCAGGCAACTTTCAGCAATTCAGAAATCGTTAAAAAATGTTGGCCGGCTCAAAGTAATAATGCTGACCGAGCAGCATGCAGATATTTTGGGAGACTAGCTCGGCGTAATAATGTTGATCGAGTAGCTTGCAGCTATTTTTTAGATCGGCTATGCGTAATAATGTTGAGCAGCTTTTTATGGGTGTTGTGAAAATACTACAGTGATACTGTGGAAAGGCTATGGTCAAACCCTCTTTAATGAGCGCCGTAGAAAAAGCCATGGTAATAATGTGGAAATGCCACAGTCCTCGCCACGCTAAGCCGTCTTGATTATCCTTGTAAGTGTCGAATCAGTAATGGTGATATGCCTCGTAGGCGTTGAACCACATACAGTGAAATGCCTCGTGGGTGTCAAACCAATCAAGGTGAAATGCCCCGTGAGCGTCAAACTAATAAAGGTGAAATGCCCCGTGAGCATCAAACTAATCAAGGTGAAATGCCCCGTGGTCGTCGAATCGTGGGTGTCAAACTAATCAATGTGAAATGCCATAATCACGGTAAAATGTCCCGTGGGCGTTGAAGCATGGGAATCGAACCGTGGGCATCGAACCAATCAAGGTGAAATGCCACAATTATAGTGAAATGCCCCGTGGGTGTCGAACCAATCAGGGTGAAATGCCACTATCACGGTGAAATGCCCCGTGGGCATCAAGCCAATCAAGGTGAAATGTCCTATGGGCGTCGAACCAGTCACGGTGATTTTGATGATGATGATGACACGACAATGTAGTTACAAAAATGACAACATGATGTAATGATGATGTCATGATGCAATGATGTGATATGATGATTAATGGTCTGAAAAAACTCGTCCGGACTAATAGATAGGGGTAAAAAAATGATATACCAATCCAAAAAACTTCATTCGGACCTATAGTTTATAATAGCCTACCTTTAAAGGACGTCGAACCACTTAAGCTAACTTGGATGATTCTTTTGAGATAATCCTCGCAAGGCCTTTGTTAGATGGCCCAAGGGCAACATTCGTGAATACTCTATCCCATATTCTGAACAGTCATTTTTCGCGGAGATACATGCAAGAACATAAATGACTTTATTAAAAACGATGTTCGTACACAGTGAATAATCGTTACATAAAGAGGAAAATAGTAAATTAAGATTAGTATTTCTTTAGTAGTTGAGCCTTCAACGGTTTCCTGCCAACGTTGGTTTGCTAGAAATAATTGCGACAGGGTTGGGATTTGAACCACTTGGCTAGTTAGCAGATGTAAGGAGTTGTCTGTCAGCTCGAAATTCTCCTAAATACCTATTTCTCATTAGTGCATCTACTTGTTTTCTCAATTCTAAGCATTTTCCCGTGGTATGTCCCAGTCCCCTATGCATGTCACACTATTTCTTTGGATTTGCTTGCTACTCTACTCTATTCTCTTTGAAATTTTCATTCAACAGACCCCTATTTTGAATTGCTTCATAAATATCTTCAAGTGGTACGATCAAGGGAAGAAAATTTTTAACACGAGCTACCTTTTTCTCTCTGATAGGGTGTTCACTATGGTCCCTTAGGGTTCGAGGCCGCCCGAGAGGCTTGCTTAGACGAAACCTGTTTGGCCTATGATCTCTCCAATTTCCAGGCCCATTATTTGGCATATTGAGTGGGTTTGTAAAATTTTCCCTTTGTAGAGGTCGGTATCCGTCATTAAGCCTCTAATATTTCTGAGGAAGGGGTGGGGGTCATTCTTTTCCTTCGTATCTGTTATATTCTATGGGCCTGACATGCCCTCTAAGCGATTCGACAAGGGATATCTTGGCCTTTTCCCCTTATTCTATTGTCATATAGTTCAGTTCCTTGTTATACGCCATCGCATTATTTGCGACGCTGCTTTTTACTAGGTAATACCAGAATCTATTCAACCTCAGCCTTGACTTGAGAGAGTCTAGGGCGACGGGTTGGTCAAAAGCTCCCAAGGCTATTATTTTATTGTGAAATCTCTGGATGAATTCCTGAGGCTTTTACCTCGACCCTTTCTAACCCACTTTAGTTTGCCTAGGTCTTTAGCTGCCTCACATGAATCTCAAAAGTGTTGTGTGAACTTCTCAGTCAGCTTGTGATAGGAGGTGACATTATACCGCTTCAAGCCTTTATACCAGAGTAGGACAAGTCCCTCCAAGTTCATATAAAAGAGTCTACACATTGGGTCTTGCCTCAGCCCCACAATTGATAATAGGTCGGTATTCTAATTGATGTAGTGGTTGGGGTTAGTGACTCATTTGTAAGTGGGCAGGTTTGAAAGTTGAAACTAGCTTGAGAGCTACGCGTCTCTCAACTTATTCGTCATGGGCGATATCTTTTCTCTATTTGTCTTCTTCATAAAAGGTTGATCTTTCTTCTCCTTCTTTGCCAAGAGGCTCTTCAATGTTTCCTCTAAATTGCAGATCTTGTCTTCCACACCCGGCTCGCCCTGTCGGTGTTGCTGTTGTTCAGTAAACGGCTCTTTCCTCATCGCCTGCTTGAAATCTTTGATTTGTGTCACCTCTTTTTCGGAGGGTGCCTAACTTGGTCTGATTACTTCAACGAAGTCGTGTAAGGTCCCCAACCTGTTCCCTTGATCTGTCTACTCTCGAATCGCTACCTGAGATTCCCTTCTACCACCATTCTTTGCTTTCCTTCTTTTACTTCTGATCAACTCAGCCATGAGCTATGATAGTTCTTCTCTTTCTTCTCTCAAGGTTCTCAGCTCTGCATGGATCTTGGGTGGCAGTGAGCTTTCTATCTAATAAAAGGCCTGTTTCTGTGGCGTCTATTCCTATTTAGGTTAAGCCCCGCTCACCGGTGACTAGGTTTTTACTAGTAGATGACTGTTCCGCCATAGCTACCTATCGTCTTCTTGGACAAAGCTTTTATTCTGATCCCCACAATTGGTGCCAAATATTATTGACAAAAAAAAATAATTTTTCGGGCCAATGAGTTTTGAATTTGTTTGTTAGCGAGAATCAACTCTTGGGGCCTCGTCCTAGTTTGACTTGCTTGTGGAAGCCCGGGTCTTCTTTTCATTGTCAGCTACGAAAAAATCTGTAAAATACAAGCGAAACTATCATGATAGTCTCGCCGGGGTGGGTTCCGATGAAAACTCTTCGATGCTTAAGTCAGAAAGAGTTTTTACGGTGGGAGACTAGTGAAAAGGTTAAGAAAAATGCTGAAGAGTAAAGAAAAGAATCATTTTTCTCTCTGTGTCTAATTCTTCTATTTTTTGGGCATCATCCTTTGCTTGTGTCTCTCTCTCTTATAGCACCGATCTTCAGAGAACTTTCTGAGCATATTCCCTGACATGCTTTTGACTCTGCTTCTACTGTGCTTCTGTCACATGCCAAATATCATTCTGCTGATCTTCTTTTGATATGCTTCTGTCGCACGCCAAATATCCTTCTATTGATTTTCTTCTGACATGCTTCTGTTACACGCTAAGTATCTTTTTAACATATGTTAAGTATATTCTTAGTATATTTCTTATGCCTATCTTCATCGGTGGATTTGGTTAAGTGTAAGGTTAAATTTGATTTGCTCGGGTCGATTTTTTGGTAGTCACTTCCTGTTTGGCTCAGCCGTGGTCCGAGGTCTTCTCAAAGAGTTGGTCTTCTAGTGACTTCACTGAGATGAACCGATCAGGTTAGTATGTAAATGGTGATTTTGGCCGTATCTTTGCTTGTCTTGCCTAATGATTGCTTCAGATTGTCGATTAGGTCATTTGAATCCGAGCAGGTTCTCCCCTATCTAGCCTTGGCAGGGCCTGGCCTAATGGCCATTAGTACGGGCTTGTATTCAGAGTGGGTTGTTGTGCAAGGAGTGGTAGGCTCCGAGGAGGGCTGTCCCATCGAAAAACACCTGGTTGGACCCTTGGGGGCTGACTTCTTTTTTAGCCTGAAGGCCTTAGGCCCAAAAGTGATTTTTTGGGAGAAACAAAAATCAAACGATGTTTTTTGTTGTAGCCCTGAATGAAAAATTGAAAGAGCAAATTTTATCTCTCTTTTAATACATCAATTATTTTTATTCTTATTATACAAATGTCATCCTACAACTTTGTCATCTCTAATTCTCTATTTCACAAAGTTTTTTTGCTCGCGCTTATCAAATGTTCATTTGATTCTCAAATGACATGTTTCGATTTCTTTTTAATCTTCATCTTATTAACATTACATTACTTATATAAATAATATGAATATTTTAAGAGAGATGAATTGATTTTTTTGCTTAACTTTTTTATTCAATTTTTTTTTCACTTGATGGAGATTGATAATTATTTTATATAAATTTTTTATTTATTTTCTTCGCATGAAAAGATTGATAATCATTTTGGTGTATTTTTTTTTTTACCCTTTTAATGTTTAATATGTTATTGGCTTAGCAAATTGACTTATTTTGAACTTATAATATGCTAATATAAATTTATTTGTAAGAAGTGTTCTTAATTCTTGAATTAAGTCTAAGAAAAATTATTTTTATTTAATTGAGTTGTTGAGTAATTATACTGTCTAATATTTGTGTTAACTATTTATGAGCTGCTTTTATTAATTTTAACCTGAATATGAGTTTAACTTTTATGAGAAAACTTTTATTGAATTTGTGATATGATTTTTTATTGCTATATTTTATAATTTTTTTTAAAAATTAATTTATGATTTTATATTTTATATTATATTAATTTACAATTTGCTATAAATTCATGAATAATTCGTTGTGGACAGTAAAAAGTTTATATTTATTAGAGCAAATTTAATAATAAAATTTTATACTTATACCGAATTTAAAAAAAAAATTGATATTTTACTTCTAATATGAACGCAAATACAAATTTAAAAATATATATCTTAAACCCGATCCTAATTCCATCCCCACTCTTATCATCAATATGATTAAAAAAAAAAAAACAAAGTTTTCACACTTAAAAACTCAAAGGAATTTAAAATCGTTTAATTGTATATTAATTTGACGTGTAATTAATATTACAAAAAACTGAAGCCATTCTTTTGGAGCCAAGCTGAACGATGACAATTTAAAAGCACCGAAACATTAAATAAAGCAAATACTTGTAGCTATTCATACGGCAAATTAAACATATAATAAAAACTAACATGAGCCATGCATGCCTCTCTTCTTCTAATTACTGTTAGAATGAACGGATAAAGCCTCCTTCACCTAATCTTGGTCACGTTCGTTTATCATCTATCGATCAATCAAATTTCATATTTGTTATCGGGAAAACGACATTTTCTCCGGTGATTCGGCTGATAATATCCATTTGAACCCCCGATGTTTCATAAATACTCAACTATACCTCTCTTCGTTAATGAATTTTCTAAATTTAAATGAACATTCCATTTTTAATGTCACAATATTATTTTTTTTTTTTGATCAATCACAATATTATTTAATACCTCTAATCTTAAAAGTGAAAGTTGACTATTAATTTAAATATATAAAAAAAATAAAGCTGTTAATCTGAAATGATTTTCAGATTAATGAATTTTAAATTTGTTGAAGGGAATTAAATTTGGGTCTCGTTTGGACTGAATTGATAAGCACGGACTTAGATATCTTATTTTAATGTACTGTAAAGAGGGGTTTGCAAATGAAAACATGAACACAAACTCAAAGGTGATTTTGTTAGAGTAAGTTTCAGCGAAGACGCTTCAATGTTTAAGTCAATTAAGGAAGAATTTTCTCTCTTAAAAAATACGACAAAATATAAATAAAATGTTCTTCTGGAGACAGAGGGATACTCTTTTCCTTTTTTCTTCTCTTTGTATTTTTATAAAGATTTTTTCATCATCCTCTGCCATGTTTCTCTCTTTCCCCTTTTATAGTGATGATCTTTTAGGGATTTTTTGAATTTTTCTCCACAGTATTTTTGTCTTGTACCGGATATTTTCCGTTGTACTTCTGACACACACCATGTATCTTTATACTGCCCCCCTGACATACGCTGAATATCATTCTACAGATTTTCCAACCATGTTCTAACTCCACACTAGGTGTCACTTCTGATGTTTTGAATATATTCCTCGGGTTCCTCTTTGCCGGTATTTTTGGTTCAAGCGAGGCTTATTTTGGTGGGTTCGAATCAGATTTCGAACAGCTTTCCCTTACTAGTTTGATATTGATGCTAGACTCCTATAACGAAGTTGCGGAATGTAATCAGTATCTAGAGGTGGGCATTTTCGGGTTTGAGTTGGGTTCGGGAATTCCCGAACCCGATCAGGACAGAGAAATGTGTTCCATTCGGGACACATTTCGGATTGGGACAATTCTCGATCCAAATCGGTTCGGGACGGGTCGGGAATTCTCAAAAAATTTTTTTTGAAATTGCTTTGAAACGATGCTATTTCGGGTTCGAGACGGGACGGTTTGCGACTTTTTGGGTCGGTTTTGGGATAGAACAGTTTGGAAATTTTCGGGTCAATTTCAAGACGAGGCGGTTCGGAAATTTTTGGGCCAGTTTCGGGATGGGACGGTTCGGGAATTTTCGAGTCAGGTTCGGGACGGGGCGGTCGAATTCGGGTCGGATCAAAAATTTGTTAATGTTAAATTCAAATTGAAGTATTTTAAATTTCATAATTATTATAATATTTAACAAATTTGTTAATATTATTATTCTAGATTCAAAATGAATATAAATTACATGAAGTAGTAAATAGAAATATTATAATTTGATTAGTTTTGAAATCGATTCGTTTTAATTAAAATTTAATGACGTAAAATATTGTTATTATCATTTTGAGATCAATTCATTCCAAATCTAATTACTTAAAATTTTGTCATTATAAATTCAATTCAAGTTGAAATATGTTAAATATTTTAATTTAAAATATTATTTTGATTTCAATTACGTTAAATATCATGAATTTAAATTGCGTTAAATGTTATTATTTGAAATTAAATTACGTGAAATAGAAATATTATAATTTGATTAGTTTTGAAATCGATTCATTTTAATTAAAATTTAATGGCATAAAATATTGTTATTGTCATTTTGAGATCGATTCATTCCAAATTCAATTACTTAAAATTTTATCATTATAAATTTAATTCAAGTTGAAATAAGTTAAATATTTTAATTTAAAATGTTATTTCGATTTCAATTACATTAAATATCATGGATTTGAATTGCGTTAAATATTATTATTTGAAATTAAATTACATGAAATAGAAATATTATAATTTGATTAGTTCTGAAATCGATTCGTTTCAATTAAAATTTAATGGCGTAAAATATTGTTATTGTCATTTTGAGATCGATTCATTCTAAATTCAATTACTTAAAATTTTGTCATTATATAATTACGTAAAATAAAAATATTTATAATTTGATTAGTTTAAAAATCGATTCGTTTCAATTAAAATTCAATGGCGTAAAATATTGTTATTGTCATATTTTTAAGAAAATTTTGACAGAATCTCCCCTTATTTTAGACATTCCATTGATTGAATATAATAACATAACATGCTAAATTAACATTCACATATCATAACCAACTACAATAAAACATAATAATTAACAACATTACAGAAACTAATACAAATCAAATAAAAGATTAAGTCCAAAATTTAATAATTTATAAAGCATTAGTTAAACTCCAAAACTCATCGGGGAACCTTCACATAAAAAAGATATCTCCAACCATACCACGAGTAAATATAAATAATATGATTTATTGCTGATGTAGTGCCGGTGCCCGTGGACGCTCTTGCATTGACAAATGAGCAAACTCTACAAAAAAAAAATACAAGTAAAAATGTACTCATAAAAGTATAAATATTTGAATTTTATTATAGTAATTCACATTATTTTACTTGTTTCTAGTTGGTCATAATATTGAACATCTGCAAGCAATCCTTTTTCTCAGTTTGTTTTATCCACCAAAAGCGAAGATCGTATCCAATTTTGTCCACATATCAAGCCCTCAACTACTTTCAGAGTTAGCGAACTCTGAAATGAATCAAGAATACGACCTCCGGTACTGAAAGCTGACTCAGAGGCCACAGTAGATACAGGTACAGCAAGTACATCTCTAGCTATACGTGACAAAATCGGATATTTCTTGGCATTCAACCTCCACCACTGTAAAACATCAATACGCGGGTTGCGAGGATTCTCAAGTTTATCCATGAAGTATTTTTTCACCTTATGCATTTCTTCCAAATCATTATCGCCCTCTGCAAGCCCAATGTATTCACTTCAAGGGTCAACGCGCCGCATAACGTCTACAACTAGATAGGTCGAGGTGCTACTGGGTAATATTGACTGTGAAACAAGTATGCTACTAGTAATACTACTCCCACCACCAACAATAGTACCACTAGCAGTAGATGCACCACACTGTGATTTGCCATGCAATGCACTATAGGCTTCATAAAGCCTAAACAATAACTCTTTATTGAGATATTTCATTTCTTCAATTCTTGTACTGTCATTACCAGAGAGTTTCACAAAACAAAATTCAGCGAACTGCATCTTACGCCGTGGATCAAGTAAAGTACCTATTATCAAAATCTTATTAATCTTCTCACTGGATTCCCAATACTTATCAAATTTTAACCTCATCTTGTTTACCATGTCTCCCAAAGAATAGTCATTACTTTGACTCATTTTTGTTAAGCAGGAATGTATCATGCAAATCTCATTGAAACAGTCTGTAGAGGTAACATTTAATGAAGCACTGAATTTTAATGTTGCTTCATAGAAAGATTGCAAAAATAACACAAAATGCTCAGCATTCTCCCAATCTGAACTAACTGGTGGCCCTTGTCTTCTCTTTCAATTTTTCTCCTCTAAAAAATAACTTCCATATAAATGATCATCATCTGCCATCAAATCAAAAGCCTTCTGAAATTTCAATGCAGTCGTCAACATTAAGTAGGTAGAATTCCACCTAGTTGGCACATCTAACACTACGCTTCCCTTATACTCAATCTTCTCCCTTTCCACATAATATTTAAAGGCTTACAAGCGCAATCCAGAAGATTTAACATATTTTATTGCATTTTGTATAGAAATCACGCTAACATTTAAATCCTTCAACCCATTTGTTACAATCAAGTTTAAAATTTGCGCACAACAGCGCACATGCATGTATTTCCCATTCAAAACCAAAGAATCTTCTCTCCGACTTTTCAATCTCTTCTTCAAGTGAGATAAGACAACATCATTAGCATTTGCATTATCAACTATTACATAAAATACCTTATCAATATTCTAATCTAACAAACAATCCTCCAACTGCTTCCCGATTGTATCTCATTTGTGGTTTAAATGGAGGCAAAGCTCAAAATCCTCCTATACAAATGCCAATGACTATCTATAAAGTGACCTGTGACAACCATATAACTATTATTATGAATGGAAGTCCAAATGTCAGTGGTCAAGCTCACTCGTTGCCCACTAATTAAACTCTTCAATAAGCATTTCTTTAAACCAAACAACTCAACTGCATCTCTTATTATGGTTCTACAAGATGAAACATCAAATTTAGGAACTGCCACGCTGTTATAATATCGAAACCCGTCATTCTCCACAAAACTAAAAGGTAGCTCATCCATTACTACCATTTTAACAAGAGCTTCTTGATATCCAGCTTGACTCCATCTTCTGGATACAGCATTACTACCCTCTCCTTCTTCTCCAGTAGGTTTTTTTTTATCAAAAATTAGTTATTGATCATCAATCACCTTTTTGTTAAACTCGACACATCTCTTTAAGTGTATTGACATACCATTGGTTCCATGAAGCACTGAATGACAACTAATCAACTTACCACAATGATTACACTTTGCTTTTTCTATTAACATTTTACTTTTTTTGAAGTGCAACCATGCTTTCGATCTTTGTACCGATACTTGTGGCACAAGCTTTCTCTTTTTTTCTTTAAAGCGTGGCAGAAAGGAAACTTTTTTTTCCTTACCCGTATCCCTCTCATGATCATCCTCAGAATTTGATTGAGGATGTAAGTCCTCAAATCTATTACCAGCTGAACTTGAATCTGAATCCATTATCTACATTAAAAAGCAACAAGAAATTAAGTAGCTATACAACCCAAAAAAGCAGCAAAGCATCAATAAAAAAGCAACAAAAATTGTAATAAAACAATCCTAAAACAGCAAAAAAATTGTACTATACAAAACTAAGATTTAAGCAAGATGTTTATGAAAATGTAAGTAGTATGATATATCACATTTTCATACTGCACGCATAAGGATATAAATCTGCTTACCATAGTGCACCTCAACCTAAAATCTCATAAAAATAACTACACCTCACATTTTCATATTCAACCTTTGTCAGTTTAAAAGTACAGTTGCAACAGTACACGTATTATTTTTTATGTTCAATGTTGTCTTGTAGGTGTACTGTTGCAACAGTACACGTAACAAATGCTATTCATCAACCAAAGAACAAATCAAAGCCAGTGCACTAAAACAGTACAAACGTAATTGAGTTATGATGCAACTATTAGAAATCTTAAGCAAATCGGCCTACCAACTTGTGTTCCCTTTTTAATATGTTGCCTTTCCTTGTATTATTCTACCATAGCATCTGCAGCCACTTCAGCAACAACTAGTTTGGAGGTTGTTTTGGCCTTTTTGCTTGTATATTGAACAACAAAAAATTTAAATCAACACAAATTGGTAATTCCCCAAAATACCAAAGGAAATATGAAAAGCATTCAGCATCATATTAAACATTCACCTCAACATATATCATCTTTTACAACTTTTCTTTTCTTTTCTTTTTCAGATTAATACAAGGATGCACTTATTGCCAAGAATGCCGCGGATGATAATTTTCTAAACAAATCTAGTGAGAAAATATCTATAACTTCTCAATTTGATCCTTCATCATCAAGAATTCGAGTTTATATAATCAATAGATTTACATTGTTTTTCTTTTTCAGCTCACTGCTCTTCAACTTGGAGAGCATAAAGTGATGTATAATTGTTCAAATTAAAATGCAAAACCTAATTGAATATGAAAAGGTAGAAGACCAAATTAAGGCAATTCAATGGTATTCTAGCTAATACAACTAAAGATCAAGACCATATTCAGACAACTGCACACCTTTTGTCCATAAATAAAAGATTTTTATTGCCTATAAAAACCATGGGCGAAGTAATTTTTCTTAAGAGATACTAGAGATGCACAAATACTTTGATCTACTCTTGGTAAAAAATAATAAAAACCTATATATATATATATCTGTGCACATAGAACATTCACCTCTGTGCTTTAACTGTTTTAGCTTCAAACCCTTCTTCATATGAAATTTGGTTGTTGTCTTGTAGGTGTACTGTTGCAATAGTACACGTAAAAAAATTAAACTTATAAATCTCATGATTAATTGATATCATAGGTAGCTAATTAAACGTGAAAAAAGTGAAGTCATGACAATTACCCATTCCTGATATATATGGTAAAAAAAAATTGAAATATGAGATAAGAGTTTATCTTAGGATAATAATAGAAGCATTATAGATTTTTTAATGCACTACAATTTCAATCGAAAAATGTATTTAAATAAAAACATAAAAACATGTATAAAAAATGAAGAGAGAGACCTTGACGAGGAGCTTGAGATACACATCGTCAGATTTATAGGCAGTCCTCTTGCACCTCTTGCTCTTACCTCTGGCTTTTAAATTGATCCCCTTACCGTGGTCAGATGTCGGCGATTACCCTCGGCTTCGGAGGACTCACGGCGGTCGATGGCAATCATCCAAATACTGCCTACCCTGAGACTGAGAAGTGAGACTAAGGCTGTAGGGGGGACTGCTATTGGCTTGGTGGCGTCCATCTTCCGTAGGTGGGGGTTGTGTCGGTGGCGATATTTTGAGAAAGAGAAGAGGAACGAGAAATCAAAACAGAAACTAAGAGAAGAAGCACTTGCATTATCAGAAAGAATCTATTTTTTTTTCATTTTTCGATCACCAAAACGACGCCGTTTCAAGCCTCATGAAACGACGCCATTTTAACATTGATATTTGCAAAGATCGGGGATTCCCGAACCCGTTCGGGGATTCCTGAATGGGTTTAGAAGTTCGGGAATTTCCCGAACCCGACTCGGCCCGACCTGTTCGAGACAGAATTTTCTGTCCTGTACGGGTCCCAAACCTATTTTCGTTCCCGTCCTGATCTGAAATTTTGGGACAGGACAGGTCGGGTCAGGATGGGTCGGGTACGGGAAATTTGCCCACCCCTATCAGTATCTATTTGGGTCGTAGTCGCGTTTGGGTTAGCAAACACCGAACATGTTTTATCACTTGCTGACCAGATCCTCCGAGTCCGAACTGTTTTTGTTGTTTTATCGGATTTAGGCCCATTGGCCATTGCTTTTGGGCCTGCCTTGGTTGAATTCTGGTCCTTCGGCCTGAGGGCAAAAAGATGGGAATTTTTAGAGAAAGAGGGGGGGGGGAGGGGGGAACGGGGGTCCGCCAGTTTTTAGTTTTGATTTATCAAAACTAAAAACTATATTCTAGTTTGGTCGGCTTGTATTGCTCCACGAGTCCCCCATTTTATCTCTTTTGTCATTTTTTTCATCCAAGCCGATCAAATTTGTTCGCTCTAGGTAGCTTTGTGATCAGGTTTAGATTTTAGGAAAGTAAAAGTGGGTAGGATTGTTGTTCTAACATCATGGTGACCTGAGAAGTCGTTGCCACGTAGTGGCGATTTCTCACAAGATTTTTAAATTTAATGGTAGGTCTCTTCGAACGTCATCCTTGATTCTTAAATCAGTCTCTTCATTGTCAGTCGTTGATCTTCTTTCAATCGTGTGGTTGACAGCAGCTACGACCCAAAATGTTGTTTCCTTATGTTTTCTCGAGTGACATTATCTGACTAGATTCCCTCGGACCTTCCGATCTATTTGAATCTAACGGTTTGGGTTACAACCATCTAAAAAGACGCGCCTTTATTGCACATGAGAATCCGAGGCGTTGCGTCTTTGGCACCAGACGCCTTTTTGCCTTTTTCGCCTATCTCGTCCGTTCATTTTCTTTTATTTTGAACGGCCTAGATTACTTTACTACTGCTTATAAATAGTCACCTTCTTCTTCGTTTTATACCTCTTATCATGCATTTTTGATTTCTTGCTATCTTTCTGTTGTGTTATTGTTGCTTTTCTGTCTAAGGTGCGTTCTTAATCCAGTGACTTTGTTCTCTGTCATTCTTTCTGGCTTCTCTGAATTCTTCTGGTACATCCTTATATTATCTTTTTGGCTTCTTTTCATTTGTTTAATTTTTTTGGGGGCTCATTTTAGGCTTTGCTTCTAGCTTTTTTGCCTTTATTTTTTGCATTTTCTAGTCCTGATGGTTGTTGCCTATTTTACAGTTTTTGGGTGTGGTTGACTTGTTATCCTTACCCAGTAATTTGTAGCCTCATTTAGGAAGTGTCTTCTATTAGTTAATGGCCTCCAGAGTCAATCTAGACTCTAAGTTGTGGACATGGCGTTAAGGAGGGGGAACAGTCCACAGAACTCCCTTTGGTTGGAGGGGTTGTTGGAGTGAGAGAGGGAGCATCCACCACTGTGGTTAGAGTTCCCTCGTCTGAGGTAGCTCTAAAATAAGGCCGAACCGATCCTGGGCTCCAGAGAGAATGGAGGCAATGATCCCAAGGACACACTGATGAGGGAGGGCGTGGAGGTAGTGGAGTAGGAAATGAATACCCGATATTGCATTTCTTGCCTTAGTGAAGATGACCTAACCCTTATCAGGCATTCATATGACATTACTGAGACGGTTACCCTTAAGCCGCCATTCGAGTAGGATTATCCGAGCAGCCCTACCGATGACGAGGTGACTATTTATATTGAGTTCCTGAGGCTAGGACTCAGGCTTCCCATGCAGTGATATTTTGCTAAAATGTTGGCCCGCCTCAGGATAACCCTTTTTCAACTAGGTCTGAACTCATGGAGAGTGTTTGTGGGCCTATTCGTCTTGTGGTCAAAAGCAGGGCAGTCCCCTCCATTTTTAGCAGTTGTGTTATCTGTACCATTTCAGAAGCAATGCTGAAAGCCATAGGGGAACTGGAAACTTTATTCTAGTTTGGTTGGCCTGTATTGCTCCCTAGGTCCCTCACTTCATCTCTTTTTGTCGTCTTTTTCATATAAGCCGATCATATTTGTTCACTTCTTGTTGTCTTTTTCATTCAAGCCTATTAAATTTATTTGCTCTAGGTAGCTTTGTGATCAGGTCTGGATCTTGGGAAAGTTAAAGCGGGTGGGATTGTAGTGGTAACATCATGGTGACTTGAGAAGTCGTTGCCACGTAGTGGCAGTTTCTCTCAAGATTTTCAAATTTAATGGTAGATTTCTCCGAACATCGTCCTTGATTCTTGAATCAGTCTCTTCATTGTCAGCCGTTGATCTTTTTTCAATCATATGGTTGACAGCAGCTGCGACCCAAAATGTCATGTCCTTCTCTTTTTTTGAGTGACGTTATCTGACTGGAGTCCCTCGGACTGTTCGATTTATTTGAATCCAATAGTTTGGGTTGCAACTATCTTAAAAGACACACCTTTATTGTACCTAGGGACCCGAGGCATTGTGTCTCTGTCACTAGGCACCTTTTTGCCTTTCCCGCTGATCTCGTCTGTTTATTTTCTTTTATTTTGAACGGCCTAGATCACTTCACTACTGCTTATAAATAGTCACATTCTTCTTCGTTTTGTACCTTTTATCACGCATTTTTGATTTCTTGCTATCTTCTTGTTGTGTTACCGTTGCTTTTCTGTCGAATGTGCGTTCTTAATCTGGTGACTTTGTTCTCCATCGTTCTTCAATCTGGCTTCTCTGAATTCTTATGGTACATTTTTATATTCTCTTATGGCTTATTTTCATTTTTTTTTATTTTTTTTAGGGACTCATTTCAGGCTTTGCTTTTAGCCTTTTTGCATGTGTTTTCCTCATTTTTTTTCTTTTTTTTTGTGTTTTCTGGTCTTAACAGTTATCGCCTATTTTAACATTTCTGGGTGTGGTTGACTTGTTGCTATCCTTGCCCAGTAATTTATAGCCTCATTTAGGAAGTGTCTTTTATTAGTTGATGGCCTCTAGAGTCAATCTAGACCTCTAAGTTGTGGACATGGCGGTCGAGGAGGGGGAACAATCCCCAAAACTCCATTTGGTTAGGAGGAGCAGGGGGTTGGAGCGAGTGAGGGAGCATCCACCTCTGCGGGTGGAGTTCCCTCGTTTGAGGTAGCTCTAAATGAGGCCGAACCAGTCCTGGGCTCCAAAGAGGACGAAGGCAACGATCCCGAGAACACAATGGGGGGGAAGAGCATGGAGGTTGATGAACACTTGAAATTACATATTTAATAAGAGTTTTAAATCATTATTTTGTATTACTAGTGTATTTAATTTTCTTAACTTAAGTATGTTTATAATATTGTACCTAATTATCTTTTAACTGTTTTGTGGTAGGTTCGGTAAAATGAGCATAAATTTCTACCTAAAGATCTAATTGGAGTGATTCTTGATCACGAGAAGATCTGACTCAATAGACTAACATATTGTATTTCATAAACCATTTAAAATTCGAGCGTTTAGAGGGTAAAAATAGCCTATAATAGAACTGATTTGCAGTACAGGTCCAATCCGAACAATCATCAGTCTTGGGATCATAACTATTGAAATACGTATCTAATACGTATGAGAAAACTCAATTTGAAAAGATAAAATATTTATCTACAACTTTGATGTTTTGGAAGACAGTTAATTCGGACCACATCAATTCTGAATTGGATAATCAAGTGAGCGTATTAATGATAATCAATGCAAATTATATGCCACCATTCTTGACTTTCATCATTCAAGTGCTTCCCTCCAAATTTGTCTCGATTTATCTATATTTTTCTATAAATAGGTGGTTTGTTTATGCCCAAAGTATGTAATTAGAGAGTTAGAATTTAGTTCAAAATACTTGTCTTTTATATTATCTCTTTATAATATTATTTCTCTTGTTTACTATTAAGTCATGTTATTTCTTTTTTTATTTCTTTAATTTTATTATGTCCAAATAATTTTCTTTATACTAAGGTGAAGGGGTGAAACCTTGGCAAGGTAATACTTAACTCTTATTTATGAATTTAATATTTTATTCTTAAGTTATGCAAATTTATATATGATGTATTTATTTTATTTGTAATAATAATACCATTTCTTTTAAGTGGTGCATCTTAATTTATTATTGACAAACTTTATACTTGGCACAATAAATTCTTAAAACTATTTATAAAATTTTGTGTATTTACCCTTTCTTGTAAAGTGAGAGTCTTGATTTATTGTAGACAAATATAAATATTGGCATAATAAATACTTGAACCCATTTATAAGATTTGGTGTATAATAATTGAAAGAAATAAATACTAATCAATATATAAATGATGATGGACTTTAATTATTATATTTTTCAGTTGGAACCTCCTTTGTATGAGGATTTTAATTGAGTTATAAAAAGAGTTAAATATATTCTTACTTCTTATGCCAAGAGTGGATCCCCCTAACCTTAACTTTTATTTGAATTGGTTAATTGAATTAATATTTGCAAACATCTTATACTGCATTAATTGTCTTAAAAGTGTTTATAATTTGTAATTTTAATTCTACTTCTCTATGGATTGACCCCGTTCACATCGGATTATTTATTACTTTGACAATCTTGTACTTGAGAATAAACTCTTATATTCTAGAAGTGTCAAATTTTTGGCATCATTGCCAGGGAAGTGAAATTAACATTATTTATTTTGTTGTTTGTTTGTTTATTTTATTTTCATGGAAGGATGAGCCTCGTTACGTGCTTTATTTTATTTATTATTTGTCTTTTATTTTCATGGAAGGCTTATTTTCATGTTCCAGTCAATTTGCTCCTCGTGAATGTTCATGCAAAAAGAAGAAAAGCAACGAGAGTTTTCATTTAAGCACGGCGTTTTTACTGTGAATGGTTACAAATAAAAGCTTAGAGATAGTATTTTCTTAGCAGCTCGGTGTTCCATGGTTTCCTGACGGCTCACCCGTTTATTCCTTCAAGTTCGTACACGCCTCCTACATGCCTGAGGACCTTGTACGGCCTTTCCCACGTGAGACCTAGGACTCCGTCTATAGGGTTCTTTGTGTTGAGCACCACCTTTCATAGCACTAGGTCTCCTTTTTCAAAACTTCGGGCTCTGACCTTCCTATTGTAGTATTGGGTCACTTTTTGTTGGTAGGGTGCTGCTCGAATCTGGACCCAGTCTCGAAGCTGTTCGATCGAGTCTGTGAGGATACGCACCGTTTAGTCTGACAAGCCCCACATACCGGTCCCAGTGGGCCATCACTGGTCCAGACCTCACAGTGGCCTTCATTCACACAAACGATCACCCCCAAGGAATCGAACCCGGGTGGGTTATACCACCTCAAGATGCCTAACGAATCCGTCCTTGTACTACTTAATCGGCTCGAGTCAAATTTTGAACAGTTCCTCCTTACTAGTTTGATATTGACATAAGACTCTTATAACGAAGTTGCAGAATATAATCAATACCTACTCGATCGTAATTGCGTTTGGGTTAACAAATGCCAAACAGATTTTATCACTTGTCGATCAAATCCCCCAAATTTAAAATTAATTCTATTATTTTATCAAATTTAAATTTATTGGCCATTACTTCTGAATTTGTCTTGATTGAATTTTGAGCTCTCAAACCTTAAAACAAAAAGAAGAAGATTTTCAAAGGAGAACAAAAGCTTACACATCACTAATATGTTGCATACACCAATATTTTTATATTCAAATTTAATATATCAATGTTTTATTAGTTAAACAATATATACTAATAAAGTATCATTTCCAATGGATTAAATTTGGTTAGACTATTAATATATTGTAATACGAAGATTTATTCTTGTTCACAATTATTATTAATATAACGTTATTATTTATGTAACATAATATTTATATTTATATTTAGTAAAATCGTTGAAAATTAGGGTGAGTACCGGTTAGTTTTGTTTGGCTTTTACTAAAAAGGAAATTGGCCTACGATTTTTCAATTCTACTTTAAGAGAGAACTAAAAAAAAAGTACTATAGTAATCAAACCAACTTTTTTTAGTGTGATCCAATTTTTAGCTCAATTTAAAAAAACAATTTAAATATTGCTCGAACTTGTGACTTAAGAAAGTAATTGCTTCTATTTTATTAATAATGTCAAAGGTAGGTATTAATTTAAAAAAAATTATTTTATTATATTAAAACTTTAATAAATTAATAATTAAAAAACCGAACATATTGATTGTTAGATTCAAACCTCTGAGTTGAGGAAGACTATCACCCTCGATTTTGCAATTGAGCTAAGGTTAATTTTTAATTCAAAATATATATTATTTTATTATATTTAAAATTTAAAATATTAATATTTTTTTAAAATTTTACCTTACTAGATTCGAATTGTGGATATGAGTGCATGTAATTGTTAATAGTAGCTCTATATAATAAATTTTTTATTATAATTTAATGTGACTAAGTAAGATTAAAACAAAGTTTAGTTCAATTATTCTCCGTATTTTCTTTTTTTTTCTCTCTCTACTATGCTTAGTATTGTAATAAATTAATGTAGTAAATTGACTTAAATATTGTCACATTACTTGTTATTCTAAGGAGTGGAAATCTAAAGAATAGAGGTTCTAAAATATTAGTGTCAAAATATTATAGAATTAAAATTTAATTTTGTGAAGCTATAATATCAAAAATAAAATTTTTACAAAAGCTAAATATGCAAATATCTATTTTTTAAAAAATAAAATAAAATAATAAAACATTATTATTAAATTTTAAAACTTTTTTTGGGGCTTAAGAGCCATCCCTGCTCCAAGACCACCTACTTAAGCTCCTGCCCTGATCCCAAGAGTCCTTAAATACTACCAAAGTCATAAATAAGAAATAATTTGTAATAAAATATTTTTTTATTATTATATAATAATGCTTTTTCTTGGATACTTTTGTATAATATTTTCCTAAATAATAACCTTCCAATGGAAGCACTTGAAGACTTTCTTTTTATCCAAAAAGATGTTCCTTTAGATCAAGAAATACTACTAAATAGCTAAAGGTAGTATAAAATTGGTTTTAAAAAAAAATTACATACTTCTCACAATAGTTTTTAGAATATTTATCTCTTGATCAATGGATTGATCTGTTACTTCCAAGAAATTAGGCCATCATATCAAAACCTAAATCCATGTATATTAATTCTTTTTTCCCCAACATTGGCTGGCTTTTTGCCAATATCCGAGGGAGGTGTTAACTCCTTACTACTTTCAATTATCACATATACTTTACTTCTTATAGAATGTCAAGGCAATGTCAATTCTGAATTAATAAACATATTTAATTTTAATGACATGATTGTTATATATATATATAGTATGAGTAGTTTGTGCAATTTATATATATTATGAGTAGTTCTACACTTATCAGTTATCAAATAATTATTAATTTTTTAATTATTATTAATATAGTAGTTATAAAATAAAGATACACATCACATATCACGTTATTTAGATGCTGTCATAACTTTGTGAATCTATTATTATTACTATTATTATTATTATTATATAAGAAATTGACGTAGTAGGTTAGGTTGCTTGCCATAACAAAATTATATATATATATATGCTCAAGTTTTAGCACAATGAGAGTTTTTTTTTGTTGTAATAAATGATCGTATTTAGATGACAAGATTGGGTGGCCCATGCTGCTGCTGCTGCTGCTCAAGTTGGTTTGTATTGTCATTGCTGCTTTCATTGGTTTCTCACTAAAACTTAATTAATCTCACTTGTTTTGATTGTCCATTAATTAATATAACAAGAACAAGAAACGAGTTGTAAATTCTTTCTTTTTTTTTCCTTTTGTCTAATTGTATAAAATATAAAAACATATTAAGTTGACATTTATTATCATTACAACTAAAAAGAATGGGTATGATAACTCGAATGTAAAATTTTTTACTTATTATGTCACCTCAATTTTTATTTTTTGTTTTGTTCTTAAAAAACTTCATTGACTTGTAGACCTTGATCACTGGGCAGGTAAGGGTTCCCATAGACTTTGAGGCTGCCATCACGTTGTTAGGATCTTTTAAAATGCCATTACACTTTATTTAAAGATAAAATGTGTTTTGCATTTACTTAAATGACTTTGTAGTAAAAAAAAATTGTTATATATATTTTTTTTTACTAAAATGAATATTGTGAATTCCAATTCTTTCTCCTCATATCAAATAAATAAATAAAGACAAAATGTGTTTCTAAAATCTACATGGCATATGGTTCATCAATGATATTATTCCCCGATAAGGGATTGAAATAGTCTATATATATATATAGGGATGTGCAAATAAGGTTTGACTTTAGAGTAAAATAGTGAAAATTTGAAGTGACATGAAATGATTTTTGTCAATCACTCATATGCTGAGATTTTAATATTGCCAATTGGAGGCTCATGCCAATTAGAGAATTTTCAAAAGTTCGGATAAGCTCAAATCAGAAGATGATGTTCTAATTTCTTTAGTCAAACCATCTATTTGTGTACCAAACAGCCTGGAGATACAGAGAAAGCTCAGATTTGTTCTGTAACTGAAGATGCAACGGCTCGGCAATTTTTTCATATCTAACCCCAACCTCCTAAATGTCTTTGTCATCCTCAGCTTCTGCTCTCCAATCCTACTTTGCCATTAACATGGCAATTGAGCTATCACTTAATGGATGCAGAAGATAGATATGTTAATGCGGCGAAAAGAAATAAATGCTTCACAAATTCCGTCACCACTTGCAAAGAGCATAACAATTGGTGAGAAAGGGTTGACTATTTCAAGTATTAGGTTATCAAGTTTGTCCAAATCCAATGCGTTGGGGACTCCTATCGATGTTTATCTAATAATATCCATTTAAGTATTCACTTGACTTGTTCAGAGCCCAGCTAACATGATCTTACCAATTTGCTGCATCTCTGCTTTTTATGAAATTTCTGCATAGTACAAGACAATATCATTCGGTATTGTCTTGGTTAAATAGCTGGTTTATAAGAAAGCTAAACATTTCATCCATAAATCATAAAACCTCGTATAAAAATATTGATTAAAAATTATTAGAATATAATTTAGGGATTAAGCCAAGTGCGTAAGGTGCACACAGATCAAAGACGAACGCGAAAAGAGGCAAAAATCGAAGAAGGGCGCGCATCAGGCGCCAGCGCCGCGACGACCAGGATGAGCGCCGCGGCGCCACTTCCAGTACCTGAGCACCGCAGCGCTGGGATCTAGCGCCGCAGCGCTCAGCAAATATCGGGCCAGCATCGCGGCGACGCGAACCAGCGCCGCTGCGCTGAACGCGGGAACAGTGTCCCGAAATTAGGAAACTTCCTAATTTCGTCTCTCACTTGCTCTAGGACTCCCTAATACGACTCCCACAAGTATAGGGAATACCTAGGACGTCCCAAGGCTTATATAAAGGCTATCAATTGGCTTGTAAACAATACAGAGAGTGAACTTGACAACCTTTGTGATCAAGTTAGTGAGATCTTTGTGATCTTAGAGAGATCTTGGTGATCAACAATAATCTTAATGATTATTCTTAGTAGTTCTTTGTGAGAGAAAATTCCTAGAGAGCAAGAGAGAGTATTCTTTGTGATCTTTCTTGTAATAGGCATACTTTGTGGTTGCCTTGTGATTCATAATAAGAGAAGAGTGTGATCTTGATCCGCCGTGGACGTAGGCAAATTGCCAAACCACGTAATTTTTTGTGTGTTCTTCTTCTACCCTTTCTCTCTTTTATTTCTTAATAACTTGTTCTGCATTATTATATTACTTGGGTGAATTGTTTAATTCGTTTGTGTGCTTCCGCTTCAACACCTCAATAAATAGAATGATGGATTCATCAGGAAGGAGATGGCATCACCAAATCAATGTGCCTGCATCCTCTTGATTGATATATGCCCAATACCAATCAAATTTGCCCAGAAAAACAAAATATTACAATTAGAACTTTGCACCATTGCAAAATTACAACTAACTTTTACAGCACAGCATTAATTTATGTGGTTACACTGTTGCAAACCAAAAATGATACCTGAATACTGTCACTAAGCACTGAACGTGTATGGTCTATGCATATTTACATGCTAATACCAGGAAGTCACATGCATCCAGATGGCAGACTGGGCAATAGTTGATGTGAAACAAGCTGAAGGAGCTGCCTCCGAAAGAACCTGTCAGGCTGTCATCAGACAAATGATGCAAAGTTAATTTCAGGTAGTTACTTTCTGTCTTTCCCTTCTTTTCTAATCCATTACAATTATTATTCCTTTCTGAAGTAATAAAAAACAGCAATGGGATATTAATAAATTTAAGAAGACACACGAGATTAGATGGAATATCAGATAAGAAACAAACAGAACTAAGGAATGTAAAAGAAATAGGGGCATAACTAATTATTAGACATTGATCTCAATAATAATGAAAAGCAGGTACGTTTATATGGCCCTCTTATTAGAAAAAATAATAGTAATAAATTGAACCCCATGAACTGGAAAGAAAATATTTCATTGCAGTACTAGCACTCACCAGCAGAGTGCTCAAATTTCCATCCAAGTTAGTTACTCATAGTCTTCAGTTTCCAGATTGAATCATACAGCTGGTTTCTCCCATATCAAATTTCTCCACACCATGTTGACATTTTTGCTTCATAATTGGTTTTACCTTCATAACTCGCGCAATCCTATTCTCTATACTCATCCCTTATTATTTTATGCAATTCATCATCTAGCATACTAGTATCCCCTTCTGCTTTTAAGGCATCACAAACTAACTTGTATGTGTACTCTCTAGGAACTGAGCCCCATCAACCAACTCAACCAGAAAATTCCTGGCCTCCAAGACCCTCCCAGCTTCACACAAAGCATGTATAATTGGAGTATATGAACTCTTGATTCATACTTTGCATCCTCCTCATCATCTCAATAGTGTATCAATCTCATTCACAGCACTGTAATAGCTAATAAAAGAATTATAAGTAACCCTGTTTGGAACGCAGCCCCTTTTATTCATGTCCTCAAAATGTTCCAACGCCCTCTCAATGCGACAAGTCTTGCAACAACCATCAATCAAACAATTATAAGTCACAACATCCAGAACGAAATCCTTAAACAACATTAACCGAAACAAGTGATTCGCCTCCTACAGTCTTCTCCTAATAGCCTTTCTACACCCAGTTTGCATACTATGCTTGCAATATGAACTAATCAAAATGGTATAAGTATACACATCCCGGGGACACCTAAACCCCAGTAACTCCATTTGTTCTAACAGAAATCTTGTTTTATTAAAGTTCCCAACTCGACAAAGAGCATTAATAATAACATTATAAGCACAAACATCAGGTTTACACCTAAACTGCTTCATCCGGTAAAATGCAGTCAACGCTTCGTTGACCAACCCTTCTTCACCTAGGACTTTTATCAAACACGTAACGATAGACGTATTCACAAGCTCACCGCATCCTCTTCTTGACATTTATTTGAGGAAATCCCAAAGACCCTTAATGTTATTGCCTCTAGCCAATACAATGGCCATTTCTCTACATGCCGTCTCATCATGAGAAAACCCGAAAAAGCTTTCGACCCAGTGGTAAAACTCAGTGGCCTTGCTGAGTCCTAGAGCGACC
Source organism: Ailanthus altissimus (assembly GCA_946807835.1). Taxonomy (NCBI): domain Eukaryota; kingdom Viridiplantae; phylum Streptophyta; class Magnoliopsida; order Sapindales; family Simaroubaceae; genus Ailanthus; species Ailanthus altissimus. The sequence goes on along the minus strand of OX327699.1, from coordinate 12,758,609 downwards.
TTTTGTGGATCTCTATAAGCTGCCGGACCAAGAACAAGCACATTGTTGCGGATATTATTAGCTTCTTTTTTTTAATGTTTCGTTGTTTTAAAGGAGCACGGTGTCGAAAACCCTTTTGGCGGACCGATTGATCGAGGGGATATAAAGAAAAATCTGGGGATTGATTTCAGCACTTCAGAGACTGATTCGACAGTAAATGGGTTTTGAGTTCTGGTTGTTGAAGCTGCGAGCTTGGCATCAAATGGATCGTTTTTTAGCATAAGTGGGAGAACTTGGTATAATAGAGAATTATGCAGGGAGTGTAGAGGTTTTGACATTATCATGGTTGCAAATGTTCCTCCCAAATTCCCAACAATAAATTGATTTATGTGGAAAAAAAAATGCAGTAACTTTCACTTTCTCGTTGTAATTGAAGTTGATTGAAGCTGCCAACATTGGTACTTGGTGTGTGAAGTATGGTTTATTTACAGCATCTTCGGTTTCATCACCATGAATCACAAGCAAGCACCGCTTGAAGTTCTAAATTCGGCGCGCATCTGGCTAATTTCTTTTGGTATTTAAGTTATGGGGATTTGAAGGGCTAGGCTTTGGGCATTTGCAATTGGATCAAGCAAGTTCAGTCCTTCGAGCATTAGAACATCACTGAATTTTCGTATGGGCATTGGGCGGTGATATTTCTTTCTCGTATTTTATATAAAAATAATGTTAAATATTTTAAATTATATTTTAAAAAAAAATATATCAAATAATTATTAAATAATATTTTAAATAATTTTAAATTTTATATTATTTTATTATTTAATAATTATTTAACACATATATTTTAGATATAATTTGAGATTTATGACATTACTCTTTACATAATAACATATTATTCTTTTTAATTTTTTAAATGTTGCAATTTTATTCTTATGTGAAACAACTAATTAAAGACATAAATAAATATTAATATAATAATTATTTATATCATTTTAGAAAAATATTTTACTGCATAAAACTTGTTTTTTAATGCACCTTAAACCCTCTCTTGATTGAAATTTTTTTTTATATAATCAATTTTTTTTAAAGCAATGGAGGAAGAAGTATCATAAAAGGAAAAGGTATATTTTATATTAAAATTTTATTTCTTTTATTAAAAAAAATAGTTCATAAAAATCTATAACTAAGTTGTTTGATAATTTTTTTTGGAAAAAAAATATCATAAAATTTACTTTATAGTATAATATGTATATTTGATTTTTTTTTGGCAAAATATTAATACAAATAGAGATATTTTAGGAACTATCAATGTGTATTCATAATATAATTATAATTTTAGAATACATTAATAAGTGGGTGCTATTGCACAAAGAAATATCATTATCTTTTACATATATTGTTAGCTTACCATTTTCTTGAAGGGACAAATATGGTAAATAGTAAAAGTATGACATCATTTAGTATTTTTGAGTGAGTCGTTCACCGATGTAGAATATCACATATGATAAAACACTCAATTTTAAATCTAAATTATTATCCAATTTTGATTAAAAATTCATTGATAATTGCAAATTTTTATTTATTTTATTATTAATAATTAATTAAAGCTCAATAATCTCAATTTTAAATAAGTTTCTTGATATCCTAAAAAGTGAAATGTATTGATTTAAAAGAGAAGAACCAATTTCGATTTGATTCTATTTAATTTAATTTTTATTTTTATTCAATTTTATTTATTTTAAATTTATTTTTTCAATTTCGTGAACTAATCCAATTTAAATTGATCTGGTTTAATTCATTTTATTTTATTTTTCTACCTCTATAATTTATAATCAGAACTCGATAATTAAAAAAATTTAAAACTTGATAGTTTAAAATCACTTTTTTAAATACTTAAGTATTGTTTAATAGATGGAAAAAAAAAGAAATTTTTTCATAATTCAGACAATAATATCATTTTAAATCAATTAAATTTGAATTGGTATTTTTCATCATAAATATAATTATTATTAGAAAACTGTCCATAATAATTAGTCTTGTACAGTTTTTGTTTTTTTTCTTGAAAATATATATACAGTAAAAGTAGACTCAACCTAAAACTAGGTCAAGTGTTATAATTGTTCAAGCTGATTTGTAGTAAAAGGAACAGGTAAACCTAACAATTGAGATTAAGTGATGTAATACTTTTTTTTAACAACACTTTATGTAAATGCCCTCTTATCTCTTCCTCCTCTGAATTCAGAAGAATGAAAAAAAGAAACCGAGAAGAAGATATCAATAACAAATGATTTTATTGCGACACAACTCATAATCTTCATGCTAATCTATCCTACACCTTTGGATCTTAATAATTGTCTGAGTTTTACTGTATTTATTGTTTTATTTATTATGGAACAATCACAATTTTTTTTTTCTTATGGATCTACTACCATAAATTTAATGAGTAATGGCATTTAATGTATATTCATTAATAATATATATATTTTTAATTATTTAATCATTATATTTTTAAAAATCCATGTTAACTAGATTAGTCAATATTTATATATTTTGATGCAAGAACAATATGTTATTTATAATAAATAATTTTAGTTGGTTGGTTAATTAATTACGTTTTCTTTATGAAATGAGTTAGATTAGTATTATTTTGAACATAACAATAAAAAAAATTATTAGATCTAATGTACTTATTTGGATTAATAAGTACCTTGTGTCATAATAATAATAATTATTATTATTTTTATATTTTTAAGCATGATAAGTTATTATTTTATTGGATCTATTTATATTGGTATAAAAACGTTAAACTTGGCAAATATCCATGACTCGGGAGGTTTTTCTTTCTCCCTACTCTCATAAAGAAGAAAGTTTTATCTTTTTTTCCAAAAATAATGAACAGATATTTCTTTATATAAAATAGACAGCTTATATATCTGACTTTAAAGATTTGAACTATTAATCACAATGGGTTAAATTTAAAATTTGGGTTAAATTTAAATTTTCAAAAAAAATTGAAAAATCAATATCCATGACTAATAAGTATTTTTTTGATATAAAAAAGAGAAATTTAAACTCAAAACTTTTATTAGAGATAAATGTACTATAATTTTTTATCATTGAATTGTTAATACAAGTACTTTCATGTCTAATAATTTATTATATATATTACTTTTTTAAATTTAAAATAATATATCAAATAATTATTAAATAATAAAATTGTGTAATGGATGATTTTAAAATTTATACAATTTTATTACTTAATACATTAATTTGAGATACAAATAATTAAAATATTATTTAAATAATATAACATTAAAGTGATACTTACAAAAAGAACCATCCTCACATTTGTAAAACGTCACATAATGAGCTTTGAAAATTGATCCATGACAAGAGCTAATCACGGGCCGCCTTCTTGGGCTCTTTGATCCAAAATCTAAAGACATCTCTCGTAGAAATGATTCATACAAAAGTAAAAAGAGTACTTGAAATTATATTTTAATAACATTCTGAAGCAAATACGGTTCCCTCCAAAAAGCTATACAAATAAGGTCCGTTTCAAAAGAGTCCGAACCCGGCCCACTCCACATCCCCCACGGGTCGGGGTGATGACTTGTAAGAAGAAAAAGATGAAGATGCCGGTGAGGCAGTGAACGGCGAAAGCGACTTCCGACTGGACGCCGACCACCGGCCCAGTGTTTCAAGTTCAGAAGAGTATGCGGGTTCCGATTCGGGTCTGGGTACATGGATCCGCCTTTTGCTTTCCTTTCGTCTACGCAAAGGAGCCGGAAAACACCCTGGTGAAACGTATTCGGGTATCAGACCGGGTTTTTCGAACCGCCAACGCTCGGACCCGGTGCGCGGGCTCGACCGGAAAGACTGGCTTCGAGGCTCCATTGGGGGAACGAAGTGGAACCCGGCTGGTGGGGGTCTAAGCTTTTGCGGCGGCGCTGGTGAGGAACGGCGGGGATGATCGAATTGAAGAGTGGGTGACGGCGGCGGCTGCTGTGTTTGCTTCTGTTGTTTTTGTTGCTGATGTTGTTGGATTTTGGGGACGCCGGGTCGGATTTCCCACTTAAATGGGACAGTTCCAGGTTGCCTAAAGGAATCATCAATTGCCATTTTTAACTAAAAATAACTAACAAAAGAGAAAAGCAAAAGTGTAAAATGTAACTCTCTTTCAGTTGCTTTGCTCTTTATATAGGCGTAGGTGGAAGAAGAGAAGGCTGTTCTCGGCGAGATTGAAGGCAATGAATTGGGGTTGGTTGGTGGGGCAATCCATGTTCGTCTTTGACTCTGGTTTTTAGAAGAAGAAATTTTTTTCAATCATGCAATGGCTAAACCTTTTAGTGCAAAAATTCAAACGTTAATCAAGTCTTTTCAACTACACGAAAAATAATAAATATTAATAAAGCAAAATTTCTTCTCTTCGAATTTTAAATTGCCTTCTATCTTATCTTAATCTTTAGGATTTATGACATCTTGTCTACATAAACGGCAATCCTTATAATATTTTGAAATCAAAGGTTTTTTAAAAATGTAAAAAAAATAACCACCATTTTAAAAGTTATAATTTTTAGTTAACTTTTTTTTTTTTGGAATGGTAATATTTGACTAATCTTCATTAATTAAGAAGACAATAAATTAATAAAATTATCTTTGTTAATATTAAAATTAAAAACTAAAATTATAGTCAAAACTCAAAATTATTCACGCTCTTCTTGTGCTACGAGGATGGGCTCGAGAAAGGACCATGTGTAACGGGGTGCAAAGAGGGGCTATACATAGTTCTACCATTAGGACTACCCTTCAACCTTTTCTTCTTCAGTGTTTTTTTGTTAGATTTTATCAAATTTCTATTATTTTTAATTAAATTTACTCATTTTCATCAAAATCTATTTATTTTAAATAATTTTAAAGTGTGTTTTAAATTAAAATTTTGAATAACTTATTGAAGAGAAATACAAAAATATTTTAGAGATAAAATGGTTTGAAAATCAAGTGTTTAATTAATAAAATTTATAAAAATACTAAAGGGCTAATATCAATTTTTACTTAAAAAAATAGTCCATTTTCAAAAATGTCCTAAAATTTTTCAGTCAATTTTTAGAGTACTTTAAAAAAAATTTCAGTCATGTTCGAAAAATCTTAGAATCCAGATATCATAAGCCCCATCTTTATACTCGAGTGTTTTAAATTATTCCATCAAATAATTCTCATTGTGATTATTGAATTAACCTTATTCTAATTTATATTTGATATTTTTTTTGCTATATAAGACCCTGTAGTCTTGTACACTGAGTTTTAATTTTTCTATTACTCAAAAATATGTTAGTGGGGGACGTAATGTTTCTCGGTTTTAACTTATTTTACATTTGATTTTTTTTTTCTCTCCTTCCATTGAATTTGAAAATTCATGGGCTGCACGTTAAATTTCAAATGAACTACAATAATTTGTTTAACTGAGTCCTCACTCCTTACCATGATTGTGTGTCCTATGATACTTTGACAAGCTTGTTGCAACGGTAGGATGACCATTTTTAGTGGGTAACATTCATAATGTGAACGTGAAGGCAATTCTTTTGAACTTTCAAATAGATTTGAAGTCATCATTTTGGCTATTATGGTGACAAAACGAGAATCAGAGACAGTCATTTGTCTAACTCCTATTGTTGTTCACTAACTCGTAAATGTAATTAGCATCAGCATGCCAATAAGACAGCGTTGTCTCTAACTCTTCTGATGATAGCTTATCTCCATTGTAGAAATCATGTCTGCTGCAGTCAATCAATCAAATGTAAAATAAGAAATTATCAAGTAACAGAAAGAGGGATAAAAAAAGAATGTGACCACAATCTCGGGAAAAATAGGCAACTTTTTCTACTAGTTTTCCCAAGCTACTGCACCCTATCTAGGTTTGTACCTAAATATCATATAGAAACTCTTCTGGCATGTTACATAGAGCTCGCATCACATTGCTGGCCACATCCAGTAGCCGCAAGTACTCATCTGCACCATCAACAAGACACTGCAAATGCCCCAAGCAAAAATGTAAAATTTTAGATGTCTGTCATCCCACGCTCTTTATTGCATCAAATTGGAAAAAGAAAACAGAAAATGTTGACAGATTGCTCTTGCATGGGAGACTGGATACACCACAGCTTCTGTGTAAGAAAGATGAATTCCTAAATTATTCAATGTATGTTTTCCTGGCACTACTTGAAGAAAAACCTAAGCTAGATTGCTCCAACGGAAAAGCATCTATCATCACAAACAGCATTCAGTCTTTTACTAGCATCAAACTCGGTCAAATTATTTGAAGCAAGCTAGAAGCAGTGGAAATAAGCTTATAGGAAGCACAAACCTTATCAGCTTCACCCATGCGTTTGCATATTCGAGCCTTCTTCTCATCAGATATATCATCTGCTTCAACATCCACCTCAAATAACTGGAACAAACATTGTGTTAGTATAAAATATACAGTAGCATTAACCAGAGTGATGAACCATTGATACAAAAAGCCAAATGGTGACCTGAGAAAGAAGAAGAGGACCGGATATCCATCTGCAATGATATTATTAACTTCCTTGTTAGCCAAATCAAAGTCACCACTTCTGCATGCTGCAAAAAGTGTCTCCATTACCTCTTGTGGAATTGCATGATAATGAAGACAAAAATATCTTCGCTGTCATTTCAACATCAGAGCTATGGCAGTCTTTATTCCTTAGGATTACACTTTTGTAAGTATACTTGTAGAAGAGAAGTAAGAACCTCATCTCTCCAAAACTATTTTTTCATATTCATAAAAAACATTAATGATCAAGCCACTTCTAACAAATGTCAATTTTTTCTTTTAACAACTTCATTTTATTGTGGAGTATTTATACACGAATTTTGATGAAGAATTCTATTTTTTTAACAAAAAAAAAAAAAGATGTGAGAATAGAATTAAAATATTGTTATCTATTATCAATTCTCAAAATCTGAATACATGAATGGAATTGAGTTTTGACTATATTATGAAATTTCAAGGAAACAATTGCGACTTTAGATTTTACTTTTAATAAATATACCCAACTAAACAGAGAGTGATCGTCAATAAATATGATAAACTATCGTTTACCACTAAGAACTAGAATTTTTAAAGAATCCTGAATATCACTATGGATTAAGGCGAAAAAATAAAAAGGCTTATATGGTCTTGTAGGAAAAGAACAACGATAATGTTTAGTAAACTGGCAAATCTTATATTGAAATGAAGATAACTTTTAATTTTTTCAACAAATTTAGAAACAAAGTTACAGAAAACTAAGATGGCCTAAACGATAGTGTTATAATATTATTTTGTCAGAACTAGAAAATGATAAAAAAAATGCTACGAGTTGCCTAAGAAAATCCTTGCATGCCCCCTTCATCACCAAAGTAACAGAGACCTTCACACTCATATGTACTGCCAATCATTCTTCCCAAAATTAGTTCCTAAAAAACAATACAAGAAAGAATTAAATTTGGCCTTACAGTTCAAAACTTTGGTTAGTTTACTAACGAAAACTAGGTTACAGTACAAATTAGAAACATGAATGACAAATGTAAATAAAGATTTTTGGAAAGTGACATTGTTCCTTTCCCTGCAATGCAACAGAAGCTAAAGATCCATTAGAAATCTTAATTTTTAAATTCCCTGCACAAGGTATATAAGATGTGAAAAGAGTAGAACAACTAGTCATGGGGTCAGTGACTCTTAAATACATAATTCAAGGCTTTCTAGATTCTGTCTCAAAATAAAACATCTTTTAAAAGCTACCTTTTTGGGCTAGGAAACATGCTGGAGAAGGATTAGACTGGCTCACTTGGATAAACAACTAGTCATTTAGTATCAACTGACATGGCATGATCCAATTGAATAAATGATTTTATTTTTGTTAATTACATTAAGTTATTTATTTCACTCGTGCAATAATATTGAGACATATTAGTTTATAGATAATTTATACACTTAACTACTCTTTAATAAATTAGTTAAACTCCATTAAAATATATTAAAATATTATAATCGTCAATAATGTTATATTTATGTGGTTATAATATAAATGTTATATTATAAATAATATGATATTTTATATTTTTTTTAATTGTTGAATGGTTTTATATAATTGATAAAATTAAAAGATTACAATTACACGATGAGTAATAATTATGATTGATGACGCATTAATTAAGATTTAAAATATGTATGCTAACTTTATAAGTCTAGTTTTACTCAATGATCATAGTTAATTTTTACCCTAAATTCAAATTATTATTCGATGGTAAACAAAAAAATCATCGACGGCACAGATTCCATCCGTTCGTGGAATTGCAGCCACACGGTCAAATCCCATGGAGAAAGATCCGCAAGCAAATAGACTTAAAGAGTTAAGAAGCTCAACTAGCTGTCATGCTTAGTTAATGACCAACTCTCACCATTTGCTAAAAAGATGGACGTCACAGTATCTGATTTGTGATCCTTCAGACTTTCAGTAACGGCCTGTGAAATTAGAGCAACCCATGGGCCCAACAATGCTCATACGGTTATCATCACGTGCTCATCATGACGGTCCAGATCTCTCCACACAATACCAACGGTCAGGATCTCTATTCCTTTCAAACTAACCCGTTCTCCCGTTTTCGCGCTTCCAGGCTCTTCAATAAAATCTCCCACTCTCTTGTTCTGTAAAATTTAAAACCCTCCAAGAATCTTGAATTACCAGAAAAAAAAGAAAAAGAAAACGCCTAATCTCACATTAAGGAGTAATTAACGTTATTTTATCACAAATTCCTAATTTCATTTATTTCTAATACTATCTTGATTGTCTTATTAATCATTTTCCCCATTTTTGCAGGGAATTTCGGTTCGGGGCTGGAGTTTTGTCCGAAATGTCGGCCCGAAATCACCGTCAGCCGGTTTCTTCATCATCATCATCCTCATCAAAGGCCAGGAGGCCATCATCAGTACTTGAAAGTTACACCAAGAAAATCGTAATATCGAAGCCACAATTGGCCAAGAAGCGACCGGCTCTCTCTGATATAACGAACCGGAGAGATGGGTCTCAAGGCGGTTCGATGGTCTTGGGCGACCAGTCAAAGCCCATTGTGCGTAGTTTCTTTAATAGGTTTTAGTTTATACTTGTTAGTTTTGTTTGTCGGTGTTTCTAATTTTGGGTTTTCATTTTCATGTTTCGTTCTAACTTTCTTTTGAATATATGTGAACCATTCTGTAGCAATAGTTGTTAATAGTTAAGGTTTATTTGTATTGTTACCAGTGATGTTTATGGGTGTTTCTAACATTGACCTTTTTTTTTCCAAAGGTTTTTTCTTGGTAAACTCAAATGACCTATCTTCTGAGTTTGGTTTTCCATTTTTTTCCCATGTAAATGGATTATTCATGTTGAAGAATCAGAGTCAAGTTATGATTATGCATAATGAAAAAAAGGGTTGAATAGGGATATTTCCTAATTTATGATTGTTATCAAAAGACTTTAATTCTGAATCATTTGGCTTATATTCCATTACTTGAGTTGATATCAGTTATCTTTATTTTTTCACTCTCTTTTGTTATTTATTTATTTTTTGGCCAGGGATGATCATTCTGATTATAGATGCTACATTTTTAAAAATCAAGTGCATTACTAACATCTCTGTAATTCTAAACCTGTCCATTGCTTGATTAATTTGTTGATTTTACTTTCAGATTTTGGGTAAACGCATTTTAGTCTGTGGAACAGAAATCAACCACGTTTTTATATTTTTTAAGGTACCATGTTCAGCAAAAATTGCGAAGAAAAAAGAATCTTCTGCTTGTGCTTATGATAAAGGACTTTCTGGGAAGACTTTGCCTGCATACTTCATTGTGAAAGCAGGTGTTCTTGCACCTTCTAAGGGCATAGTTACATCCATTTCTGCTACAAGCAGAGATGTTGCTGTCCATCCTGCTTGCAAAAGTCCAATTATGGAACCCAGGTGCATGGATATTTCTCCAAGCACATCTGTTGATGGTTCTCTTTCCTTGGATGAGACCATGTCTACCTGTGATTCCCTGAAGAGTCCAGAAGTTGAATATATGGACAAAGAGGATACTTCGGCAATTAGATCTATTGAGAGGAGGACATACGACAAGCTCAACATCTCAGATCATGCCCAAAGAGAAGGTCTTTCCTTTAACTTTTCTGTTGAGTTTTCTCTTGTTCAATTTATGCATCATGGATGGTTTGGACAATGTTGGCGATGTATCTTACCTTGTCATGAACTGAAAAGTACGAATGAAGAATTTTATTTTGCTGTTTGATTTAATGTTGTTTCTGTTGCATGAATTTCAGGAAAGATTTGCAAGAGAAACATATTTGAGGAGATGGAACCAGTTGATGATTTTATCGATATCGATAACAATATCAAGGACCCCCGATTTTGTGCAACCATTGCTAGTGACATTTATAATCACTTGCTTGCATCTGAGGTTTAGCATCCTTTTAAATTTATCCTTATAATTGCTATTTGCTCTTAGTTCGTTAATTTTTCTAGTACTAGTACTTACATTTAATAAAGTATTAAAATTAATTTGGAGTCATTTTAACATTCTTGGTTATATTAATTTACGGCTATTTTAGTTTTAATTAAATTTACTATTGATCCAGTTACAGCCTTGCTGTTCTAAAATTCCAAGGTCGGAATATAACAAGAGTTTCATTATATTGTTGGCAGAAACATGGTTTCTAGAATGACCATGCCAAATTATGTATCTTCATTTACAAGGATAAGCATGTTAATTGAACTTTAGTAATTCTTTCTAATTTTATGACTTTGAACAATGGATACTTCAAATGCGCATTTACAAAATATCCAGTGACTTCAGCCATGTTCTTGTGCAGTACTGCATTTCCTTTTATTGTCTTTTAGACAATTTTTGGTTCTGTATTTTTTATTCGTGTAGTAACTCCAACATAGAATAAGCATTTGCCTGGCATGTATTGTTTCAGTGGTTGTTCTTTGTTAGTTTTGACTTTTGCTTTTGATTTTGTGTGGATAAAACCTGAACCTAGATGATCATATGAGTATGTTTTCTGAAAGTTATATAAGTACTCTGCATCTGATTAATTCCATATTTGGGTTTGTCAGGCAAAGAGAAGACCTTCCATGGACTTCATGGAAATGGTCCAGAAAAACATTAATGCTAGCATGCGAGCAATACTGATCGATTGGCTAGTGGAGGTAAATTATAGTGGATGATGATATTGCTAGGGCATGTATATAATACAAGAAACTAACCCCTGCCCACCCTACTGTTTAATGATTGTGTTTATCTTACGGCAATCACTTATTATCTTGATAACTGGAGTTTCATCGCATCATAAATATTTATTGTGAATATCATCAAGCAATTGTAACATTCTGACAGTTGTAGATATTTCTTCTGGTTGACTGGTGATTTAACTTCTTGTAACTGTAGGTGGCGGAAGAGTACAGGCTTGTAACTGAAACACTATTTTTGACTGTCAACTACATAGATCGTTATCTTTCTGGCAATGTGATAATTAGGCAACAACTGCAGCTGCTTGGGGTGGCCTGCATGATGATTGCAGGGTAAGAAGATTTTTACATTCGCTTTATGTCTTCTCACTTTCGTCTATGTTTGTGTTTGCATCTAAATATGTACTAGGATAGGACTGTGGATAATAACTGGAAAACTCATAATCTTGCCAGCAAATATGAGGAGATATGCCCACCCCGGGTAGAAGATTTTTGTTACATTACAGACAACACATATTCCAAAGAGGAGGTTAGAGTTTTACCTCCTGTCAACTGAATTTGCAGTTTAAGAAGCTTATTTAAACTTTTCTATTTTTCCTTCATTCAGAAGCATTGAGCTATTTACTTGCTGCAGGTTCTCCAAATGGAATCTGCTGTACTGAATTCCTTGAAGTTTGAAATGACTGCACCAACTGCAAAATGTTTTCTGAGGTAATGTCTATCTTTTCTATTCTCAGTAAAATACCAAGTACTTTTGTGTATGCTCCTCTCGGTATTAACTTGTAATTTACTACAATGTTTAGGCGTTCTATTCGTGCTAATGAAGCAAGTAACAAGGTATCTTTCTATTGGTCTGAATGATTTTTGCATTTCATTGTTATATCTCTCCACTTATTTAATTGAATTTTGTCCTAAGAATATTACATTGTGCATCTTCATGACTATTTGTGATTATTCCTATTTGTTGACGCTATCATGCTTCTGTTATCAACTTGCTTTAAGATGTTAAGGGACTGTTTCTTTTTTCTTTTCTCATCTGACATGGCTGTAAATTCTTATCATATATATGTAATACATGTGCCTTTTGTAGACCTCATCAGTGAAGTTGGAGTGCTTGGCCAACTACCTTTTGGAGTTATCACTTTTGGATTACAACATGCTTTGCTATGCTCCGTCACTAATAGCTGCTTCTGCTACTTTCTTGGCCAACTTTATACTTTTCCCTGCAAAGAAACCTTGGGTATGAGAGATGGCATTGGGCTATTTTCCTTGTTTCTGAGAAGTTTTCACTCTTTTTATTATTCTTGAATAATATAGTTTAATTGTGCATTCCTCCCAAATCCTGATACAGAATTCTATCCTGGGGCATTACACATTTTACAAATCCTCTGATTTGCATGACTGTGTCAAGGGACTACATCGTCTCTTCTGTAATGGCGGTCTCTTTAATTTGTCTGCAATCAGGGAGAAGTATAGCCAACATAAGGTGAATAGCTCTCTTTCTTATGCATCTGCAAAATGATATTTTAAATCAATCTTGTAGTCACAGTTTCTAATCAGTACTTCAATAGTTTGCTGGTATATAATACACCTAATATTTAGACAGCAAATTGGATAATATATACATGTACAAGTGAACTTCCTTAAACCAGCACGTAAGGTGAAACAAGCAAATCAGAAGAGGAAGTCTTTATACTGAGCTTTGCTGGACTTGCATTTAATAACACTGTTCAATGCCATGGTGCATTGACGTCAATGAGGAAATATAGAACTGGAATTAACACCTCAAACTGTACCATGACATTTGCACTTTCGTGTAAAGAACTGAAGGTGCAAAAAGTTTCAAATCCTGCACTTAAAGAGATTGAATTTGCTCCATCTTGTTCCATATTGTCATCTGAACATAATTAGAGTGTCAGGAAATCCTGGAAAAATGATCCATGACTATTTGCATAAACATTTGACTAACATATTGTAGTATTGGATCTAAATACAATTCAAGGATCATGTGCAATAAGAACTATATTAACTTACGGATTTGTTTAAGCTACCACCAGAAATTCAACGAGCTAGTTGTTTTCAATGACGAGTTCAAATTTCACTGTAGTCAAAACTTTTAATAAATAACATGTTCCCAGACTATAATCTATGAACAAAAAATTGCTGAAATTTATTTGAATTTCTCTTTATAATTCAGTGTTTGACGTTTGTGTTTTTATCTGCTACAGTACAAATACGTGGCCAAGAAGCACTGCTCCAATTCAATACCCGAAGAGATTTTTCAAGAGTAGTAGGATTGTTGTCCATTACTATTTCAGAGCGCAATCTGTACATACTCGATGAATCTGTTGATAGTTGATTGTTCTGTAGCTTTTGCGTAGCCGTTCCTGATTCAGGTGCCTTCTCAGGCCACTAGCATTGCTAGACAAATGAACCAAGGCATCCAGTAATCTTGTACAGATAGATGATTTTGATTTTCAAATATGGGAAATGTTATATTTTGCTTTATTGCTAATAATAAGTAAATGGAACTGGGTATGAACATCTTTGTTTGTTGTTTTATAATTAATTGTAATATTTGTATTGTTAATTGTAATTTTAATAATTATATGTGGTATTATTTGATTTAATTGGTAAAATATCTTTAAATTGATTTAATAGATTTTTTAGGTTCAAACTTTGCTTACATCGAAGTAGGGAAGCAATAATAGCTAGGGAAAACGTTTGAAAATGGCCGATTTTCTAAAGTAAAAATTAATTTTATGATCTTTATTAACCAAATATATCATTTTCAGACCCTTTTATTCCTAGTATATTTCTCCACATTTTCCTTAGAAGTTCTTATTCACAACAATGAAAATTTTAAGTAAATTGAAAGTTTTTTTTTTATGACTTTTTAAAAATTGATAGTTAAAACATTCATTTGATAAGTGAAAATTTAAGAAATGGACGAAAATTAGTGAGATTTTTTTATTATTATTAATTTTTTCGTTAAAAATAAGTGAAAATGAGTAGATTTAGAATAGTATATGTTGAAAATGTGTAGATTTAATTGAAACAAACTAAAACAAAGGTAGGAAAAGTGCAAAATTCGACAAAAATTGTCGAAAAAGATGGAAGAGAAGCGGTGGGCTTGCAGTGTGTGACGCATGGCATTAGGTGATTGCGCCTCCGCTGTGCACCCAATGGGCACGTGCCACGTGGCAGAGAAATAAAAAAACAAAAAGGAAAAAATTAAATAATGTAAATAATATTAATTATTTAAATTTTGAAAAAATAATTATTATTAATTAAAATTTTGAAAAATAATAATTATTATAATTTTTTAAATTCCAAAAATTAATTAATAAAAATTATTTAAAATTTCAAAAAAATTATAATGTTATTTAAAATTTGAAAAAATAATAATAATAATTATTATAATTACTTAAAATTCCAGAAAAATATAAGAATTATTTAAATTATGAAATAATAATATTAATAATTATAATTATTTAAATTCAAAAAAAATAATAATTACTTAAAATTCGAAAATAATAATAATAATTTGTATTATGATAATTTAATCAAAATAATAATAAAAATGAGTATGATTTGCATTTATTTATATTCTTATATTAATAATATTTAAAATAGTAATAATAATTAATAATAATAAATATTCCATATAATAATAATAATATGTTTATTATTATTGTTTTATTCTTTGTTATAATATGTTTATTTACATTAAATTAAATTTTCATTTAATTTTGTAAAAAAAATATGTCTTTAAAGAATACAAACTTCTAATAGAGGAGTTATATTTTGCAGCTATGTCAGCAGTTGCGAGCCTTTAGCAGTTACTCTTATAGGCAAAAGTTGGCGGAAAATTACTTAGCAATGTTCAAGAAAACTTGCGTGGGGTAGTTCTTGGACTTACGACCTAATATTTTTTTAGGGTGTTGGTGTACCAAGTCTTGTTATAATAGGTGCACACTGTTAGGTGCATGAGAAACTGTGGTTCCTGATTGATGGTAGGTATATTTAGTTCTCCTGCAAGGAGTTTATGCTAATTGTGGGGCTACGGACGAGAGATTACTCATTTGCCAAAGTTTTGAAGAAAAAATTACAGTGTCGATTGTGGCAGCAATACTAGCAAACATACTTTTGACATACATGAAATTTAGACAGTGGTACAATAATATGAACTTTACGAACATCAACAATAAAGACGCGGTAAAACTTAGTTTGATGTATTTGATTCATAAATTATTATTAATGCATGACACCCGCAAAGAGGTTCAATACTTTATTCTACGTATCATGGATGATTTGGAGAAGTTTAATAATTATATAAGAGGGAACTAGTGTGGCCCACCCTCTATAATTCATTTAGCATAGCGTGCCTTGAAAAGTTGAACAAAGTAAGAATTAAGCTTACAATAATAAAGAGAAATACAATGTATTATATTTTTCATTCGCTTTTTTGGTATGTAATTCCAGTCTTATTATTAATTATAGATGTAGTTATTTATTTTTACCAAGACTCATTTGTTGTTCCTAATTAATTATTAGGTATGGATATACGAGACCAAACTGGTTTATGGGGACGTATTTGTACGTCGAACAGCTGACCGCTTCCTTTGTATGTTAAACTAGGTGAGTAGGGGAACTCTGTAATTGATAGATATTTAGGAAATCTTTTTGAAGCATGAGCATATATATTGTGCTTCACTTTATTTTATTATCTATATTATATTATAACTATTAACTACCGAGTTTCTAATTGTGATACATAAATTCTTAACTGTTGTTTTTGATAGAAAAATTTGGTCTAATATTTATATCTTTTAAATTTAATATTTATTTGTTTAAATTAAGATTATTTGATTATCTTATATGCTTTATTGAAATTTATAGTTTGGAGTCAATGGAGTACATATGGATGAAAATCTAAAAAAAATAGTCAAAAATATTAAATTTACTACGGTACCCTGCTACATGATGAGCTATAGTAACTTTGCTACAGTGTCATCACCCAGAAACAAGCGCTGTGGTACCCAAGACATGTGTTCAGTGCCTAAAATCTAGCGCCATGGCGCTGCATGAATAGTAAATTTTAATTTGACTTAAATTTGATGTTTTACCATAATTTAAAAATATAAACCTATAAATAGAATCCTATTTCAAAAATCAAGAAGTGAGAGAAAGAAGAGCGAGAAAGAGTATTTTTTGAAGGATCAAAAAGACTAGAAGATTGAAGATTGTAGCAAAATTAATTTTATCTCTTCAACTCTTTATCTTTCTAGTTTTTTTTTTAATTTTTTTGATATTATTCTTGATAAACTCTAAAATTATTTATTGAACCATAAGCTAAGTTTTATAACTACAGTTACAACTTTAAACTTAATATATGATTGAATTTAATTTTTTTTCTTATTTTTATGAACTCAAGAATAGAATTGTTCAATTATTCTTACTTAATACTTTTTAGTTATTTGATCATTAATTAGATTGTTGTGGGAACCTTAACAAACTTGACAAATAGATTTTTTTTTGTTGGTCTTGAATAATTTGATATATGATGATAGGGTAACAACTATAAATTTCATGTGAGATAAACATATACCTACATGACATATATAATATTAATAGATTAGTTCCTAATGAATCTTATTCTCATCTGATTATTATAGTTATTAGGGTAAGATATAATAATTTGACCACTGATAAAGGCTTGTGATGATATTAGAATTCTAACCAACAATTCATATAGAGAGATTCAAGAAAAAGATTAATTTATTCAAGTCATATATCAAGAGGTAGTTGTAATTCTAAGTTTTTTTTTTTATTATTAGTGCTTTTATCTTATTATCATAAGTCTTTTTTATCTTATTAATTTTCTATTATTTAGTTTAAATTGCTATATTTTAAATTTCTTTCGTCTAAATAAAAGTAAGGAGATACAATTTTAGTACTGAGCATAAATAATAACAATAATTCCTTGTAAGAACGATACTCTATTCATCTTATATTACTTGTTTATGATAGTGTGCACTTGTACTTAACTAGAAATTGCACATCAGTTTTACAAAATGTTTTGGTACATCATAATCTAGTATTGTAGAAATATGAATTAAATAAAGAGGCCGTCCAAAGGCTTCGAAATATGGGGATCCCATTGGGGATTTATGCTGAGGGCCTGCTATATACAGGTTATGTACAGGCCCCAATGTATTCCATTCAATCTAGTCACCTAGGCGGGGATATGGATGAGGGCCTGAAAGTCTCTAGAGCAACAATATCAACTTTTAACAATTTTACTTATTGTAATTTATTAGCAACCATAAAAGTAATCGCTGAATTTATTTTATTGCAAAGTATGATTATGTTTGTTCAGTCTTAACATATAAGCACAGAGTCTTATGACATTACCTAGAGGATTGATAAGCTATGCGAGTAGTTAAAATTAGATAAGGCTGACTTGTTGCAATGAGTGAGCTATGACTGAGAGTTTATCCTACAAAGAGTGGATCGGGTTTGGGAGACATTATGTAAGAGATTAAAATGATGACACATTACTTTTAGTCAACATCATTTTAGGCAGTCTCGTAAGAAACTATAGTAAGGCAATACTGTTGGGATTTGTGCTACGTGTCATCCCTTTTGTGTATAAATATTTATTTTATGTTTATACAATTATGATTTAAATATATCACTAATTATTTTATATACAAATTGGTAAGATGCTTGTAACGTTTTAGACATTGTATGATCTGAAAGAGTTCAGATCTGATCTAAAGGAGTTTAGATCTGTACTAAGAGTTAGTAACGTTAAAGGATATAAATGCTAAAAGTTAGCACTGATAAGAGTTATCAGGTTATAAGAGTTAGCAAAATCTAAAGAGTTAGAGCCTTGTCTGAAATGGGACAAAGACCTAAGAATATATTAGTAATGACATAGTTGCAATAAGTTACAAATGGTGCTAGAAAATGTTGTTATGCAAATATGTTCTTAAACTTAATGTTCCTGATCTATCTTCACTAATGCGGGTCTGTTAGTGAAAACCTTAATATATATAGATCAGTGTATGTCTATATCTGGATAGTCCAGATGGTTAGTCTTAGCAGACCATGTGTAGTAACCAGTATCCACGACTGGTAAGAATAAGTATTTATATATGTATAAATATACGTATTTTATTTGTATGTTGGTGATACTTGAATTATATATTGTTATTAGTAATATTTTTATAGGTTAAGGATATACGATTAGTATTGGGTTTATTTGTATGACTTTAGATTTATTTTAGGGACCAAATTGTTATACTTTGAAAGTTTTGGGGGCAAATTCGTAAATACCAAAAATTAGCCTCTTAGTATAAAAATACACTTTTGAACCCTAATTTACCATTTTTAGGTCGAGCTACCCATTTTAAGAGAGAGAAAAGAGAAATAGAGGAGAGAGAAAGAGGAGAAGAAGAAGAAAAAGAAGAAGAAATTAGAATTTTGAATTTCAAGAGGTATATCATACGTATTTCTTAATTTATTGGTATTAATTAAGTTAATTCTTTTAAGTTTTGATTTCTGAAAATATGTATAATTGAGGATTTTTTGTGTATTTCGTAAAATCATATGAGAATTGATGATGATCTATAAGATAGTTTGATAAATCATGATGAATTGTGAAATTTCTGCTGGATAACCTCTTGATCTAGGAATTTTATAAATTGTTGTGATTTGATTCTGGTTTTGAATTTTGAGTATATGAAATTAGACATGTTAAGGATCATCTGAGACTTTGAATCGATTGAAAATTCTGGAAATTGAATTTATAGTGAATTTACCAAAATGACCCTGAAATTCTGGAAATTTCCTGTGTAAACAGTATAGTATAGTGAAAAATAATTTTCGTCCTACTGAATGATCTTCAAAAGTTATGAATTTGTGGAATATGATAAGTTTATATATCTAATGTGATATAATCGGAATTGGGAATTTAGATCAATGTGGTTGAAGTGTTATGATTTTCTAAAGTGTATTAGCTCATTGTAGTATTTGATTAACAGATTTTTAAAGTTATGAAATAAAATAGTTTTAAAATACTTTTGGCAGTTATTTGGAAGCCAAATATTTATCATGGACTGAGATATGTGTCAAGAGTAATTATGTGGTAGTTTTATAATTTTTGAGTTAGTATATGATTTTATAAAATTGGGAGATTGAATACTGTTCAGTAAGTATCTTGATCCTGTCAGGTTTGTAGTTTGGATTCGATGGTGTGTATGGAATGGATTGTGTAGGAATTTTGATATAATATTCATATATAAGAAGTATATATGAGTCAAGAATGATATATTCTGATTTCGGAGTAATTGGACATCATTTGATGTATTAGAAATTTTTGTTAAGTGTAAGTGGTCAGAATGACAGGTTTTGAGAAACCAAATATTTAGACCAATTTGATGTGATAAATGCATTGTGTATAATTTTGTAAGCTATTTAAAGTATTTTGTGTGAATTGTGAGGCTTATGAAAGGATTAATCTCCATTGATAGGTTAAGGAGATTTAAGCCTTGTAGCTGAAAGTGTTAAGAGGTAAGTATACTAGACTTACTACTGGAATCACAATAAACATAATAATTGTTTTGTATGATTTTGTAAATGGGGTTAAGAATATGTTTATGATATGTCAAAGTATATTTTGATATGAAATATGAATATATGTTTATGAATGTGAGCATTGACATTGAGCATGGACATACATGTGTTTTTGAAAGTGAGCTTTCCAAAATAAGATGCGTTTAACAAAGAAAGCTTTTGAAGTGTAATATGTCCATGAGAAATATTTTGTGATTTGAGGGTACTTGAACTCACTGTTAACTTAGTAGGCATTTTATGTGATTTGTGGAGCCTTTATGTGTGGCCTTTCCTTCGGGATTGGTATATGTTATGTGTTCCGTATGTAGGGAGGATCCTATTGGTACCTAAAGGAAGTGTGAGTCATCACATTCGTGTGGTGGCGTATTGGTACATGTGAGAGGACTCACCGATGATCAGGGTGAGGGTTTGGCTTTTACCTTCGGGCATAAGCGTTATATATGTGTGATTTAAAGACCTCACTTGTACTATTCCTCTCATACGGTATGTCACCTACGAGTGGCATTTGGCTCATTATGTGATATGTGATATGTAAGTCCTACTAAGTAGTGGTTGAGTGATGGTATTCTTATTATGTGTTTTGAAAGAATGTGTAAGCGCTTACATGATATGTGATTTGATAAGATTATGATTTTGATTGATCACAGCATATCATACATATGCATTGTGTACATATATGTATTTGTATTTGATATATGAAAAATTAGTATGCTTACTGAGTTTTATACTCATGATAGTTTATGGTGATTTCAGGTAAATAAGGTACATGTGTGCTTAGCGGATTTGGTAAGGCTTCTGCTGTTCCTTGGGTTCCCTAAGTTGCTAGGTTGTTGTGTGTTTCATTTGGGGACACGTGGGATAGGATATTTGGTTTGTCCCTATTGAATAAATACTTATGTATTATTTCATTGTGTGTGGATTGGATTTGGTTTAAGTTTTATAAAGTGTGGTTATTGGATGATTTTAAGTAAGAATTTGCAATGGATATATTCTGGGCTCCCGGTAACAAAGTTGCTACTGGTGACGTAGTAGAGTGTTAATCTCTGAGAAAACTCTGCGTATCTCCGGTTTAATAATTGTCCCAGTCATAATTCAATTGCTATAATTCTGAAAGAAATTGAAATGAAAGTTGAAAATTTTGTGTAATATTATTTATGAGTGCACATGCAGTGAATGAATGTAAGTGATGTCGTGTGTCGGATCTTTTGGGTCTGGGGCGTGACACCATGAGTTTAGTGAAAACTCGTATAGAGATACAAGTATTCAGTAAGGACTGAATATTGAACAGACTCACAAAGATCTCCAATAGACATCCCATAAAGCCGTCAATGGAGGATCTTTTGAGTTGAGTAGTATTCGTAGTCCTTAGACCTGAGTGCTATAGTGGACTTGTGAGTGATCCACCATACTTTAGTTCCACACATGTCAGATACCTTTCATGGTCTGACCACTGGGTGTCGTTGGGTATGGTTCGATGCTCATGGAGTTCGGTGTGTACAGATATGGGATCCATCAACTCAATTGGGTGAGTAAAATATCCCGAAACTCCAAGATTGTATTTCAGAAAGTCTTATGACCATAAGCAAACATATCCGAGAATTAATTTTATCCTCGAAAAAATAATATCGTAAAAGTATTTACGGATATTATTTATTAAAATACAAATCTAGAGATAAGTTTATGGTTGAGCACATGAAGACTTGACGATGTTGATCTATATCTCATCTCTTCTAGGATATTTATGATGGAAGGATTATACAAATATGTTATAACCTCAACTTGTATAGTCTAATGTGCTGTTTTGTAATATCCGTAACGTGTGTGTGGGATATTGTTCACGGACGTGTGAAATAGTTTCATGTGACAAATCGAGCATGGACCTAGAGAGTCTCACAATATTAAGTGTACTCGTTGTACACTGGGGCAGCGAATTGGATTGAACAATTAATCCAATAATTTTTAGCAAAGTGAAAAATATTTCAAGGTTACTTTTATTATTCACTTGTCAATAATTGAATGTAAAATACATTATTGGTTTACAAGAGTTGTTAACCAATAAGAAATTGACAAGTGACATAATCTTGCTCTATAAATAATTTACCATGTATTTACCTATTTACCTTGCTTGGTAAATACATATATGGTAAATGTAAATATTCAAAAATAGTTTTGAATTATTAATATTTTGATACATTAATCAAATTATTATTATTAATTGGAATGAGTGGCAAACACCATTTAGTAATGCAGTAAGCACTTGTTATTAATAATAAGCAATGTTGGATACTTAAAATTTGTTTAATGGTGCATTTGTGAAGTGGTGTGACCACTTAACATTGATTAATAGCCATTTATGCACTAACAGTTAATTCATATGGATGAATTAATTTGTTGAGTGAAAAATATAATTGATTAATGTTTGTAATGGCAAACATGGCTAAGTGGTGGTGGAGCACTAAAAGAAGTAATGATTTTGTACATTAAATTAAAATTGAAAGAGTTCAATTTTGGTGAAGAAGAATGCAAGATTCGGCAAGTGTGAGTAGAGAGAATTGAGAGCATTTTTTCTAAGTGTTTTCAAAGGTTGAAAGAGTTGGCTAAGGTTAACAATTGTTCATGCAAATGGTTATAAGGAACAATACACAATACACTTAATTCTTTTCATCTCTTGCTAGTAACAATTAATAAGGACAAATTGTTTTAAGTGTTAAAACAATCCTTTGCTGGAAATTCAAGGCTGCCATTCTAACTTCACAATCCCACCAGATTTAGTTGTGAATTAGAATTGTGCAAGAGAACACTTCAAGGTGAGCTCAATAAATTGAAGATCTTGAAGAATTGTAAAACTACTTTCAAAATCGGGTAGGTTATTTATTTACAATTCATTTTATATCATGCATGTAAATATATATATATATATATGAGATATATATGTGCTTAAATGATCATACATGTGATTATATACTTGAGTTTGTTACATATTGTATAACATGTATGAATACTTTCGTTACGTATTTAATTTTTGAAATTATACGTATCTATACACATCACACACCATATCACAACAAATACATATAACGACATATTTAATAGCTTAGTTAACTTGCAAATTTTAGTTGTTGCATTTTTTATTTTTTAATTCAGTATCTATTTGACATAACTAAGGACGTGCATACTCCAGGCTAAGACTTCAATCAATAGTAACATTACGCATTCTACCTTGACGCTTCCAATAGTATCTGAATTATACCACTTGATGTAGCTCGAGGCATGAGTATGTTTGGGTGGTAGTACAAGCCCGTATGGGTTAAGCACATGCCGTTTACAAATCCCATTCCTAGACAGGTCAAAAAGAGGAAGCTTGAACCTGAGGACCAGCTTGATGCGGATGTGAAGAATGAAAGGACAATTTTGAGCATCGAGGTTAATCGTGCAGAAGATAGACTCGACTATCTGTACACAGTTTGAGGCCTGGCTCTAGACTCTTGATGTTATTGCACATCTATCTAGGATTGATATTGACCCAAAGTTTTTAAGGTAGATTTTACATGACTACCTTGATGGCTTTGTAAGTACATTAATAATTAATTCTATTGTTATTTATTCATTATTTGATACACGTATGCATTGGGTTTTGCAGCATATCAACAAGAATTTAAACTTCATTCGTTAATGCCAGTGCAAGTATACGGAGGCGTTGCTCTATTACTGTACCGCTGTAGACACATACTTCTTTGTAAATTTGTTCACACTCTTTACGTTACCCTTCCAGCTTTAATATTTACTTATATTTTAATGTTTCTATAAATGTAGGAGGCCTGTAGATACATGGATGAATGATGCAAACATTCATTCAGTAATATTACATTGGACTTGTCATTTCTTACATATGGATGAAGGCAACAAAAAGGCGTACAGGATGGAAAACCATGGGCGATTATTGACAAGGTAATATTTACAGAACATTAATTATAATAATTTTTTTCTTTCTAAATGTTATTTTGCATTAATATAACAATATTCTTTCACATGTAGATCTATATCCCAGTTAGTTACAAACAACAATATTGGGTTACGATAGAGGTGGATTTGGTATAAAGAAATGTGATTATATATGATTCTAGCATGAAAGCATATATTGATGGGGTGCTGGAAGCGCACACAACACCTTTGTGCATGTTGATCCTATATTGTCTGGTAGCATATATAATTTATGAGTTTAAACAAGATTTAAAGGATGACAATATGTCATGCTTTGATGTAGTTATAGTAAGGGAGGGTATGCCACAACAGAGAGTCGAGAATGGGGATTGTTAGGTCTATACATGTATGTTTATTGAGTTTTTGATACTAGGTCGGCCCTTGAAATTTGAACTTGACTATAGGCCATTTTTTTAGAGATAAGATGGTCATAGATTTATAGACACATAGACATAAATAAGAAGTAAAGCTTATTTTTGGTATCATTTTTATTATGAGATGGTATATTATAATATTAGATTATTTGTATAGCAAATTTAAGCACATTAAAATCAAAGTAATCAGTTAAAAAATAACAATAAGTAAATATAATTTAATATGTTAAATATCAAAATTACATATATGATTCAAAATTAATTTATACAAATAAAATGACAATAGCCACTATTAATTGCTACGTAATGCAATGAGGTTTCGACATATTTGACGGTTATGTCTATGCTACTTATATTGACTATACACATTCTTTGTCAGTTCTTCCCTTTGCGATAGAATCCATTTGGTCATACACTTCCTTGATTGCTTATGTGTGATAGAAGGTTAGATGTCGGCATCTCTCAACTCATCAGGAATAATTCAATCTGACGGATGTCCAATTAAATTTACTGGCTTGCTATATGCACACAATAAGCACTCTGATGAGTAATAAGCTAAACAAAAAATTTGATAGTGTAATTTAGATTGCCTGCATACCGTAAGAGTATGAGCAAAAGATAGTTGGTAAAACTCAAACTTATGACAATTACATGACTTCTTGAGGATGTCCATTATTCCATTTCAAAGTTCATCATTCACTACAAATCATACATTATCTATAGGATGAATTGTCATACGATTGGACTTATCATTATGCTTCCAAAGCTTATCGTTCTCCCTCTTCATAAAAAAGGATGTCATATATTATACTGCTCGATGTCGTTAAAAAATTCAAGTCTACATTAACTCTTATATCCACTAAACTAAGGTGGTCATAGGAAAGGAATATATATTTTTTACAACAACATTAATGCTCTCTGCAATATTGATAGCAATGATGTCATATCTTCTGAAAGTTTTCACGCTCCCATTTCGGACACCCAACATCCTCCTCCAAGTACTTTGTAGCCTTGGGTTTCATCTCTCTTACATCTTGTTCATTTACTTTCAAAATTCAGTGAGGTAATATGCCTTACAACAACAAAATAAGAAGTTAGGAATCCCCATTTCTTATTCTTGTTTAATGGTAATTTATATATATTAATCAAATTTTCTTTCAACTGATAGATACAAATCTTATGATAAGCATTAGGAAACACTTTTTGAATGATTTTCTCAATGCTCGCATATTGATCGAATACAAAAATAAGATCATCAACATCACCAATAGCACCTTATAGTTTAGCTATAAACCATGTACAAGATACACATTCTCTAAATCAACAATCTCTCATGCTACTGAAAATATTTGATTGTTTTCATTTTTACATTTGACCACAAACATTATTCCTAGATACACATCTTTTAAAAATATTCAATTAACTATAATCATTTACTTAATGGATGACTGAAAATTCCTAATGCATTATCACAACGCTAGAAATAAATATTTAAAGTGACTGCAATCATCAATTTTTAAATGAGTAACTGTACTTGGGTTATATTATTCTAGTACATAACAATGTGCTGGGAGTAATCCAAACAAAGTCTATGAAAAATCGGCTATCAAACTGTATGCATGCTCTTTAACTCGTTGAGTAGTGGTATATGTTATCTATACTCCAAACTCTTCTCGTATATCGTCTTAGATCTCCTTGTGTATGTAAACTCTATTGACTGATGCAAATTTATTTTAATAATCCAACTCTTCACTTGCTTGTGACCATCACGTAGCTAATTTAGCTGACATATGTGATCTACATTAATCTTGCGCACAATGAAATACTTCCTCGCATTGGTCAATACTACACGTATGCGCCATTTACATATCTCATCATCACATTTTACCTCAAATCGATTTTTAGTAGACCTTGAAACTTTAAAGCTTCAATTACTCTTAAGTGTTAGCATGCTAATAGCCTGATGAAGTTCATCTTTAGTATAATACAACTTTTCAACAAACACATCCCTAATTCTAAAACTAGATACCTATTCGATATGACTAAGTTTGATGGTGGTATTAGAGGAAGAAACTAAAAAGGATTTTCTGCTTCAACTTTATCTCCTCTTTTAATCAAAGCATATGCTTATGCATCCTTATTAAGAGAGGTATTAGAAACATAACAATGCTCGCCTTTCTGAATGTTATCCAATTTTTCATCTTCTTCTGCATAATCAACAATTTCAATATCATCGACATCCTCATCTGTTTAACTATCGAAGTTCTTATATGTTAGGTCTTTATTAAACATAAGTGTGGAATAATTATGATAGTCACTGGTGGTATTTGTGAGATGCATAAAGTTAGTATTATTGGAGCTGTGCAACTCACTTGGTTGCTACTACTTGCTGACATGAATTGATTAAGGCATGGTGGTTGGTTCTGAATGGGTGCTTGCGCATCTTCTTCACATATGGGAGTTTTAGGTTCCAATTTTACACTTATAGGATATAATGATCTTTTATTAATTCCCATAAATAACAAAATATTGTTGTCGTCTCTAATTTCAATTAGTCTCAACTTATACTTCTGTGCATTTATAGAAAACTTCATTGACACCCTATACTCTACATGATCAACTTATAGTGCAAAACACACTCTATTTGGGCCGGGAGGGTCTCTTAACGCCTTCTTTTTTCTTCTCATCGGAGTTATTTCACAAATACGTGCCATGATAAGGAAGAAGGGGGGAACAAGCACACTTGGAGAGTGCAGTACAACGGAGAGTTGTATGCTGCGTTCGGGAAGGATGAATCGCTCCCGAAAAGAAATCCGTTGATTCTCTCCCAATTGGTTGGACCGTAGGTGCGATGATAGCTCTTCATAATTGAAATATTTTAGAATCATAATACCCAAGTTACGAAACTCAATATATCTTTCTTTCTTATCACTAGAGCTTTTTCACCTTCCTTCAAAGAATACAGAGATTGACTCATACTCTATAACACTTGTAACAAAACAAAAAAAATATTAAAATGACACTTAATTAATTAAAAAAATTAAATTCTAAAAAAAGCGTAAGGCGTGCACAAGGCAGGTAATAAAATACCCACCTCACGCCCCTCCTCGTGCCGCGTGACCTTGTATACGACTAGGCCATGCTTTAGGTCGCACAACATGTGGTCATGTGCAAGGCCTTCCCATGCGCACGAGGATTTCTGAATTTTTTCATCCTTTAATTTGTTCTTTTACCCGATTTAACTTCTTTTTTTTTTTCTCGTTTTTTACTTTTTTTCCGACCCTTTTCACACATATCTATTTATTTTCAATTTATACTACTTTTAATCTACTCATTTTCTATAATTTTTATAAAAATATCCAAAAACAAAAAAAGAAATGAGTTAAAAACCAACCACATTTTTGACTGTTCTCTAAATTTTTACTTTCTAACTTGTGGTTTCTACTTCAAATTTTCAAATATCACATCACAAAAATGTGATCTATTATTTTTAAAGCTAAGATTTCATTAAGTGATAGATGATCTGAAAATGTTGAGGATAATATGATCCAAAATTTAAGAGCATAACTAATAAAGTTTAACTTTTAAATTGTTGATAATAAAAGTATATTCATTTAAAAAAGAGTTATTTGAATACATTTCCCTAATAACTATACAATTTAAATTATATTAGAATAAAAATCACAAAAGAGCAGGCAGTATGTAATAAAAAGATTATATTTTTAATAATTATATAATTTAAATTGTAGCAGAACAAATAAAAGAAAGAAGAAATGGATATGGAATCTCGGATGGAGCTAATGCTGAGTGCTCAATAATTCAGGATCTAATTTGTCTGTATTAGCCATGGCATGCAATTAGAGTTAAGACAGATTCAGTGACCGTTTGAATTTCAAATTCAAACCATCAAATAATAACCCGACAGCCTGTGACTTCCCAAACCATTGACAGACCAATAAAAATTTCTTTAGACATAGGAAAGCCACAAAAATACCCGTCGTTTCTGACCCCCACCTCCCTCAAGTGGCAGCGTGGCACCTTTTCTTTCGACTTCGAGAAAACCCAAAAAAAAAAAACCCAACTCGAACACTTTTGTCAAAGTACGGTGGGCCCCACACACGCGCTCCCTAACGTTTATCGAGCCTGATCAACGGTCAAGATCTCTCAAGAATTCAAATCACCTTCTTCCCCGCCTGAAAAGCGCCATTAAAAACAAATATTAAAATCAGTGTCTCACACCTGCAAAAATCTTTCAAAATCATTCAAATACTCTCTGCAAAAGACTCTTTTAAAGCTCAAGTCTTTTCCTCTCTCTCACTCTCACTCTCACTCTCATTCTCTCTCTCTCTTTTTTCAAAATATTATATACATGTTCTCGTTTTAGTTCCTCCCCTTTCTTGTTCTTGCTTTAAGAACAGAAAGCTAAGCGAAATTTGCTTTCGTAATAGAGAAGGAGAGAGAAGGGCATTCTTGGACTGAAAATGTCGACGCAGAACCGGCGTTCATCGTTTTCGTCGTCTACGACGTCGTCTTTGGCAAAGCGACACGCGTTGTCGTCGGAGAATATCAGCAAGTACATGGCGGTTCCACCGCATTTGGCTAAGAAGCGACCTCCACTCGGCAACATTACCAATCAAAGGAATGTCACTCGAAGTGCTTCAAAAAGCTCGCTTTCTTCGTCTTCATTGGTGGGTTTTATTGTTTTTTTTTCTTTCATTTCTTTTGGGCGGTTAATTTCTTTTATGATCAAATGAACGAGCTAAGGGGTTTCATCTGAGTATATCACTGTAGGGTTTAGGTTATTTTCAGTTTCTTTTCTTTTTTCAAAGAAATTTGTTTTTTCTATTCGTCTTAACGTGCTTGGTTGGTGAGAAAATTGAAAGAAAAGAAAAGGAAAGAAAATGAACTACGGGGAAGATAATAATGTAGTGTGTGAGTACAGCTCAATATAGAAAGTTTATCTTCCCTTGACATTACAGAGATCGAGTGTAATCTTTTCACCAATAACGTTGATTTCATAATCATAGAGAATCAAGGGATAGTAATTACAATTTTGTGGTCCGAAACTTTTTTGACAAAATCGCAGAATTATAGGGACAACTAGCAGTCAACTCAACAGAGAGAAAAGTCAAAAAGAGATTTGGGAAGCTAATTCTTCAATGTCAAGTTTTATGGTAAAAAGGAATGAATAGCCTGATTTACGAAATTAAATTAGCTCTGCTGAATGAGAAAATGAGAAATCACTATTTTCAATTTGAGGCCTTGACTAACAAATTTTCTTGCTTGAAGGTACCATGCTCCACTAAAATTCCAAAGGCAAAGAAGGCTACTCCTGCCATCAGTAGTAGTTCAAGCATCTCTGCGAAATTTTGCCCAGTATCTTTAAATGAGAAAACAAGCACAGCTGTTATTCCTAACAAGATTACATCTTTGCCGAGTGATGAGATTGTTCCTTGCAAGATTACATCTTTGCCCAGAAGTGTTGAAGTTGCCCCCAGCATTGCTGCTGTTCCAGCTTCTTGCAGCATGGATGTTTCTCCTAGTAAATCGGATGCGAATTCAGTTTCTATGGATGAGTCAATGTCTGCTTGTGATTCTTTCAAGAGCCCCGAAGTTGAATATATTGATAACAATGATGTTCTACCACTTGATTCTATTGATAGGAACACGTTCAGAAATCTCTACATTTCAGACCATGTAGAAAGAACAGGTACTTCGAACTCTAGCCATTCAATATTGAGTCCTTTTGTCTTAAATCAAATTTCAGGACTTCAAACATTCCTAAGTTGTTGTTTACTGATTTAATTGCAGAAAATGTCTGCAGTAGAGATGTGCTTACAGAGATGGAAACAGATGATAAAATTGTTAATGTTGATGACAACTACATGGATCCGCAGCTTTGTGCAACCTTTGCTTGTGACATCTACAAGCACTTACGCGCATCTGAGGTTTCTATCTTCATCCACAATTTAATTTTGATATTATTTATGGGAAATTTTGTATTTTCCCCCTGTTTGTTGCCTGTAATAATTCAGCTCATTTCCGGATATATATCTGATCAAGATATCTACTTATGTGCTGGTTATAGTCAACTTAATAATGCTTCGGCATTGGCAGGGTACTCTCTTGTCTTTCCATTATTGAGGTCTCACTCTCACAATTTGAGGATTATATGGGCCACAGGAATAATTTATTTTAGTGAGGGATTAAGAGTGTTATCTAGCTATCATAGTTTGATTCAAAGCCTAGTTCTTATTGTTTTATTTATTTCTTTATATCTGCTTTTCAGGCAAAGAAAAGGCCTTCAACGGACTTCATGGAGAGAATTCAGAAAGACATAAATGCCAGCATGCGCTCAATCCTGATTGATTGGCTTGTGGAGGTAACTTGTCTCTTTATATTTTAACAGCTAGCAGGGAAATCATAGTTACCAAAATTTTTGTTTGTAGTACCATCATCCTCCATCCTTTTATCTTGTGAATGCTGAATTTCTAATTTAAATTACAGGTGGCTGAAGAGTACAGACTTGTACCTGATACATTGTATTTGACTGTCAACTACATAGATCGATATCTTTCGGGGAATTCAATGAGTAGGCAGCGGTTACAGTTGCTGGGTGTGGCCAGCATGATGATTGCAGCGTAAGATAACAAAGACTCTCTTGCTAAATGCTTGATATATGATAATTAACCTTAATGAATATAACATTGACAAGAAAACGACCAAATTGACAGAAAATACGAAGAGATTTGTGCACCACAGGTGGAGGAATTTTGCTACATAACTGATAACACATATTTCAAGGAGGAGGTATTGGTTATCATTCTTTGAGATCTACATACCTTATAGCCTTACTTGTACTGCTCCCATGCTACTTGGCCTGCATTATGATTAAGCATTGTTGACTTATCAGGTTCTTGAAATGGAATCATCTGTTTTAAATTATTTGAAATTTGAAATGACGGCACCCACAGCTAAATGTTTCTTAAGGTAATAGCTTGTAATCATTTATCATACCTTTGTTACTAATTTTCTGGGCTCCATAATTGACTTTTTGATCCTCTGAATTGGGATATAGGCGATTTGTTCGTGCTGCTCAAGGGATTAATGAGGTATTTTCTTTATTTGAATATGAGTTCTCAGTGTACATCTATCTAATAAAGCATGCACGGTTCAAATAACACTAATTGTTTTGGATCATAATAGTAGTTTCCTTGACCATTAGATATAATATTTAAAATCTAATAATCATTTCTTTCTTCAGGCCAACTAATTATGGTTTTTCATAGCTGCTGTGTCTATTAGATTTTTGAGAATTAATATTGTGCATATACAAAATGAACACATCACTTGTATCAATACTGACAGTAACAGGAGGAAGAAATAAAAAGCAGAAACACATTGGGCAAAACATTGTAAATTCCATCAATAATTCTGGCCCTACATCTTTTAGAATGAGGAACACATTTCTTGATCTTTGTTCTTCAGCATGGCCATTCTTCCCCTCTTATATGATGTACATTTTGCCAGGTTCCATCAATGCAGTTGGAGTGCCTAGCAAACTACATTACTGAATTATCTCTTCTGGAGTACAGTATGCTTTGTTATGCTCCCTCACTTACAGCTGCTTCTGCAATTTTCTTGGCAAAATTCATACTTCTCCCAACAAAGAGACCTTGGGTATGTATCAGTTATCACAAGCAATTAGGCATTGGTTTTCGAGCTGTTAATTAGATAACATAGCTTGACCATCTGTTTGTTTTGGTGCAGAACTCTACATTGCAGCATTACACACTTTATCAGCCTTCTGAGTTAATTGACTGTGTTAAAGATTTGCATCGCCTATGCTGTAACAGCCATAGTTCTACTTTACCTGCAATCAGGGAGAAATACAGTCTACATAAGGTAATAAGAAACATCTCAGTCTGCAACCAACTATCACACACTAAGTTTTGAGGGAAATACCATATAACTAATCCAAAGTTTTGATGTTTGATTGATTTATCCTTCAGTACAAATGTGTGGCCAAGAAGTATTGCCCTCCATCAATACCTTCAGAGTACTTCCACAACCATGGACAGTAGACGACATATCCACGAATGCTCCAATGTCCTGTTGGATAGATAGATTTCAGGTCATTTTCCTGCTTTTAGCCGGAGACATGGACTGCATATTTTTCATTCTTATTGTATAATTGCTCTTTTACCCCCACTTTTAATTGTAACGCAGGCCAAAGTTTTGTGCATTATATCTTCTATGAAAATCTAAATGTTCTTGTTTCATATTTATTTTTGCTTGAGGTTTAAGTACTCTACAAAATTGCATGCCATTTTGCTACAAGATAAAGAATGCTAAGAAATTGAAGGGTGATGTAAGGTCGCAGTTAAAGAGAAATTTAAAAATAATAAATAATAAAAAATAAAAAATAAATTAAACACAAGAGTTTACGTGGTTCGGCCTTTAACCTACATTTACGAGCGAAGACAAGAATCTTTTACTATTAGAAATAGAGAATACAAGTATTCTAATATTTTAGCCTTATAATTTAAAATTCCAATATGCCCAATTTTCTCAAATCATTTAAAAAATACACAACTTTCAAACTCTCAAAATTGAATTGGAAAATGAATTGCTAAGCTTTCCTTTTTATAGGGAGAGTTTAGCATGTTGTGTAATTACTGGCACACGGTGCTAACAATTATGTATGTAGCTGTCACACGGTGCCAATTACTAACAATTCTCCCACTTTGAGATTTGATTGAGAATCAATTAAGTCTTCACACCATTCTTTTTTTTTTTGCCAAAGTTATGTTGTCTACGTATCTATTAGGCCATGTAAGGATTTACACCATACAAACTTGTTGGTATTGATGGACTTAGTAAACACATCTTTTAGGTTATCATCTGTATGAATTTTTTTTCATATCCACACTTCCATCTTCTACTACTTCTCGAACAAAGTGATATTGAACACCTATGTGCTTCTTTGTTCTTAAATGAAAAGCTAGATTCTTTGTAATGTGCAAAGCACTTTGACTATCACAAAACAATTCAACTTTCTCTTACTTGTGCTTGAGATCCTCTAGTAATGTTTGTATCCAAATTGCTTCCTTATAAGCTTGTATAGCTGTCATGTATTATGCTTTTGTAGTAGATAATGCCATAACAGTTTGCAGTTTTGAAACCCAGTTTACAGCTCCTCCTGTAAGTTTAAACATATAGTCAGTAGTGGATTTTCTTTTATCAAGGTCTCTTGCAAAATTCGAATCCACATAGCCCTTAACAATAAAATCTGATCCTTCGGAACATAAAGCAACATCTAAGGATTTAAGGATCTTTAATGTATCTAAGGATCCTCCTGACACAACCCCAATGCTCTTTACCAGGATTCACCATGTATTTACTAATTGCTCCCACTGCTTGTGCAATGTCTGGTCTCGTACAAATCATAGCGAATATTAAACTTCTCACTGCTGATGCATACGGTACTCGAGACATCTCATTCCTCTCTACTTCTTTGCTAGAACATATCTTAAAGGATAACTTGAAATTAACAGGGAGTGGGGTACTAATTGGCTTACAATCTTGCATGTTGAAGCGCCACAAGATTTTCTTTAAGTAGTTCTTCTGAGAAAACCAAATCTTTATTTTTGTCTCTGTGAATTTGCATCCCTAGAATCTTGTTTGCTGGTCCCAAGTCCTTCATATCAAATTTTCTAGCCAATTGTGCCTTCAATTCTTGGACTCGATCTTTATTGGGGCCTGCCATCAACATGTCATCCACGTACAATAACAAAATAATGAAATCATTATCATCT
The DNA here is from genome assembly GCA_946807835.1 of Ailanthus altissimus. Taxonomy (NCBI): domain Eukaryota; kingdom Viridiplantae; phylum Streptophyta; class Magnoliopsida; order Sapindales; family Simaroubaceae; genus Ailanthus; species Ailanthus altissimus. The sequence continues at coordinate 12,724,531 of OX327699.1, read as the reverse complement.
TCAAACCTTTAGTTTGTACAATGGTCTGAACTAAGTCTGTTGTATCCAAGGCTGATGATATAAGAATCAAATCTCTTGTGCCAACACCTCGGCGCCTGTTTGAGACTGTACAGAGATTTGTTCAACCTGCAAACCAAGTTCTCTTTTCCTTCTTCTTTAAAACCTTCTGGTTTGAGCGTATAAATTTTTTCTTCAAGTTCTCCATAAAGAAAAACTGTCTTCACATTTAACTGCTCTAGATGTAAGTCAAATGTAGCACACATTGCTAGGATTATTATAACTGTCATGAGTCAAACCACAGGGAAAAATATCCCATTAAAGTCAATACCTTTTTTCTGAGCATAACCTTTCACCACCAATCTCGCACGATACCGCTCTACTTGGTCATTGCCATCTTGTTTGATCTTGTAGACCCATTTGTTACCAATGACTTTTCTTCCACGTGGTAGTGCAACTAGCTCCTATATTTTGTTCTTATGCAAGGCTTCAATTTCTTCTTGCATTGCTGTCATCCATAGAAAAACATTTTGACTTTTAGAAGCCTCCTGGAAAGTTATTGGCTCTTCATCCTCTGTTAGAAGTCAGTATGCAACATGAGCCTCCATAATATACTCCGAGTGCCACGATAGTGGTCATCTCTCACAAGTTGATCGACGGTCATCTGTAGCCTCAGACTTTACTAGTTTTTGTTCTTCATGCTCTGGTATTGCTTTAGAAGAATCTGAATCTTCTTGTACTTGATTATTTTCTATTTGTACCGTTGTAGTCTCTGGATTTTCCTTCACTGTGCTATCATCTTTATCATTCATTTGCAGTTTATCTTCTGCAAATATCACATCTCTGTTGATGACAACCTTGTGGGATCCTACAGGCAATACCCCTTAACTCTATCAGCATATCCCAAGAAAAGATATTTTCTAGATTTTGGATCCAACTTCATTGTTTCTTGGGGATTGTACATCACGTACATAGGACTTCTAAATGTATGAAAGCGAGAATAATCAATTGGTTTCCCAGTCCACATCTCCATTGGTGTCTTCAACTCGATTGCTGTTGATAGTGACCGATTTATCACATAATAGGCGGTTTTGACTGTTTTTGCCCAAAATGCCTTGGCTAAACCTGCAGTTCTCAGCATAGCTCTTGTTCTCTCCAACAAGGTTCTATTCATCCGCTCTGCTACTCCATTCTACTGAGGCGTGTAAGTTGTGCTGAATTGCCGCTTGATGCCTTCTTGTTGATAGAATGTAATAAAATTCTCGCTAGTATATTCTCTTCCATTATCTGACCTTAAACACTTGATCTTATTTTCTGATTCAAGTTCTACACATGCTTTGAATATTTTGAAATCTTCAAACACATATGACTTCTTCTTGATTGAATACACCCAACATCTTCTAAAGTAATCATCTATGAATGATACAAAATATCTCGCTCCCCCTAAGGACATCACTGGTGCTTGCCAAACATTAGAGTGAATTAATTCTAGAATTTCTTTACTTCTAGAGCTGGATGTGCTAAACTTTAATTTGATCTACTTACTTGTGACACAGTGCTCACAGAAAGGTAAATGAACTAATTTGAGCACAGGAAGTAAATTTTGATCAGAGAGAATCTTCAAACCTCGTTCTGACATATGGCCTAGTTTGCGATGCCACATTATCGTTGACTCTTCTACTAAACTAGTTGATACAACAGATGCATCTCCTTTCTGCAATGTTTCTCCATTAAACATGTACAAAGTTACAGCAACCTTTTCTGCCTTCATTATTACAAGCGCGCCTTTGAGAATTTTTATGATCTCATTTTCAATTTAGGTCTTACACCCAGTGTTATCTAATTGTCCCAATGATAAAAGATTCTTCTTGAGGCCTTTCACATGTCACACCTTCTGGATAATACGAACAATATCATCGTACATCTGCATCTTGATAGATCTTATTCCAGCGATTTTTAAAGCATGATCATTCCCTATATATACAAATCCTTCAGAGGTAGGTTCATATTGATGGAACCATTCTCTCTTAGAGGTCTTATGCAATGTAGCTCTAGAATCCATGAACCATACATCAGAGAACCAATTTTTACTTTCAACAACTGTTGCTGCCTTGCTGTATAACATTTCACCATCATCTTAGGTGCTTGCAATATTCCCTTGAGGTTTGTCTTCTGTACTTTTCTTCAATCCCCAACAATCATTCTTCAGATGACCTTTCTTGCTACAATGGTAACACTTGACGTTTTTCTTACTTCTGAATTTTGGTTTACCATGATTTTGACTCTTACTGGGGCCACGTTTTGTTGATCTACCTCTTATCATTATCAAAGCTTCTGCTTACTGTGAACATTCCTGTTTATCTTTTTTATTTTTTCATCTTCGTTCTTCTCCCAGTACAATAGCTGTAACATCATCGAAGACTAAGAAGACCGTTAGAATATTATTCGTCAAGTTGATGATGAGTTGATCATACGAATCTGGCAGGCTTTGAAGTAAAATCTTCGTACGTTCACCTGCCTCTATTTTATGCCCCAAGGAAGTGAGTTGGGAAAATAGAGTATTTAATGTGTTGATGTGCTCTGTCACTGAAGTGGATTCTGCCATTCGAAGAGTATACAATCTCTTTTTTAAGAAGATCTTGTTGTGCAAAGATTTAGCCTCATACAATTTTATGAGAGTATCACAAATCTCTTTTGCTGTCTTCTTTTCTGCTACACTAGATAACACATTATCAGCAAGTGCTAGATGCAGATCAGCAACTGCATTACTGTCAATCTCATTCCACTTAATATCATCAGTGATACTAGCGGGCATTTCATCAATTACTTCTAAGCACTTGTTTTTTCTTAAAATTGCATTTATTTTCATTTTTTACAATGTAAAGTTACCTCTATTGAATTTCTCAATTTCGTATTTTGCCACCATTACTTTTCACCATGGACTGCTTTTTGCTAAGATTGGCTCCTACCGTTTTATATGAATAGTAACTATATATATGAATAGTATTAGTATATATAAATAGTAATTATATAAGTGAATAGTAATTGTATACGTGAATAGTAATCTCATTCAACCAAAAGCTCTGATACCAATTGTTAGGAAATTGAAAGGTGATGCAGAGTCGTAGTTAAAGCGAAATTAAAAAAAAAAAAAAAAAAAAACCAAATGCAAGAGTTTACGTAGTTCGACTTTTAGCCTACATTCACGGGAGAAGACAGAAAAATCTTTTACTATTAAAAATAGAGAATACAAGTATTGTAGTGTTTTAGCCTTAACCCAAAACCTTATACACTCAATTCTCTCAAATTATTCAAAGAATACATAACTTTCAAACTTTCAAATTAAATTGGAAAATGAATTGCTAAGCTCTCCCTTTTATAGGAAGAGTTTAGCATGTTGTGTAATTGCTGGCACATGGTGCCAGTAATTATGTAGCTGACACACGGTGCCAGCTACTAACAAAGAAGAATTTGATTCTACTTTACATGTCCACAATAATCTAAAAAGAATATGTTAATGTTCCTATGATTTTCAGTTCCACCTTCCCAATACCTTATTTATCGTCAATTTTAATTTTCAGAACCTTTTTTTTAATAGAAAAAGATCAACTGAAAATTACTCTATCGTTCATGAATGTATACAAAATAGGGTTGGTGTTGCTCGAGCTCCACTTGCTGCATAAAACTATATGGCTCGGGGTGCATAAAGCATGGAATATTTTTTCTATATACAAACTTAGATAGCTTATCTATTTACATATATTAAAGGAATAATGACAATTTTATTGTGTTTATGTTTGTTTTGACGACTTTATTAATTTTGTTGTACAATTATTTGATTATTCTTATTTGTTAAATTAATTACATATGATAATTTAATGGACATGATACGTGAGTAAATTTTAATAGATTTTTCAAAAAATATATTTTAGTCAGCTCCCACCACCACCACCATTCTCACCCAACCCCAACCTCTACCCCACCTCCCCTTTCTACCATGGCCAGTAGCCTTCCACGTTGGCTAACATGTTGCTAATAGAACATGAAATATACAGACAAAATATTTTAATTATATCCTATTCAATGGCAATTAAGCTACAAACAAATTAAAACTATAGATAATTAATAAAATTAAAAATAAAAACCCAAATAATTTATTGATATTTTTTTTTATAAAAAAAAATGAAGTTGTTAAACCACTAAGTTGCTTAATAAGACTAGTCACTAAGTTGTTAAACTTAACTCAAAGTCTTTCTCTCACAATTAGAGTGATTAACCGTTAAGTTGATATCTTAATATTTGCGAAATAAATTTTGAGTTCGTATATGCTCTATATTCAATTAGACAGAGATCACCACAGATTCAAGAGAAGTTAAGATTAAGGATATTGTCAGCAAGCAATCTTTATTGTTAAACCTGGGTTGGAATACAGCAGACGCATCATAGTGTAGGGTGTGTTGGGTTGGGCAAATTAACTAGGGTGCTTGCATGTGGGATGTGTTCATCATACAAACAATATACATATCTCATACATACATATGCACAGCGGAAGATTAAATACAATGAACACAGAAATAACATTTGATTAACTGAAAATTCGAGATTGAGAAATATCACCAATGAAGCCTTTGGATTAATTTTCTTGAAGTCCACCATGAAATGAATCTTTGATCAATTCTAGCAATCAACAAGGGTGAGTTTGATTGTCTAGAATGGCAGCATCTTAATCCAGCATATGTGTTTAACTCTTAAACATTTTTCAAAGTTAAACTATTTAACTTAATTAAATTTGTTTTTCCTTTTATTCAACTCTTGAATAAATAAAACAAATCATGTTTTTAGTTATTACATTTAGAAACTATTTTTCTAATTTATTTTGTTGTTCTAACACTTAAAACACAAAACAAACAATTTCAATTTCTCAAATTGAATTGGCTCCCAAAAATGCAAAATATATAAACTAAAAACTTAATGATTTTCAATTTCATTTCACTTTATATACTAATGCATAAATTCCAAACTAATTTGAATTTCATTTGTATTTCATTTGGTTTAACCTAACCTTAGTTAATATTTAACCTTAGTTAGATTATTTTAACTTAACCTTTAAGTTAATAAATATTTAATTATTCTAACCATAATTAACTAACTTAACCTTGGTTAGGTTAACCTTCACTTAATCATTAAGTAAAGTTAACTAAATTAACCATATGATTAACCTTTAATCATAGTTAAATTAAATTATTTATTTAACAAATAAATAAATAAATATTTATTCTTATTATTTAACAATTAAATAATCACAAAGTGAAATTACTATTATATCCTTACTCGGTTACCAAGTTAACCTAAAGTGGGTCCCACCATGTAACTTTATACTTTAGTTAACGTAACCTTAGTAATTGCTGAATTATACTGTATTGAACAATTCAATACGGTACACTGCCCAAGTGCTCAAAGAGTACATTTCATATTGGGACTTTCTAGGTCCACACCCGATTTGTCAAATGGAACTGTTCAATTAATCCGTAATTGATGCCCCACGCACACGTTACGAATATTATAAATCAGCGTGTCAGACCATACAAGTTGAGGTCATAACGTATACGTATAATCCTTCTATCATTTATATCCTGGATGTGCAGGGATATAGATCACACCGTCAAATCCCCATTTGCTCATCCATAACCTTATCTCCAGATTCGTATCTCGATAAACAATATACGCAAACACTTTTGCTATATTGTTTAACCCTGTGGGAAACTCTTTTCTCGGGTTTATGCTTGTGGCCACAAGACTTTATGAAATATAATCTCGGAGCATCGGATATACAACTTACCTATGTAAGCTGACGGATCCCGTATCTACACACACTGGACTTCATGAGCATCGGACCATACCCAGCGACACATAGCGGTCAGACCATGAAAGGTCTCTGACATATGTGGAACCAAAGCATGATGGATCACTCACAAGACCACCGTAGTGCTCAGGTCAAAGGACCACGAATATTACTCAACTCGAGAGGACATTCCTTTGACGGTGTCATAGGATATCTATTGGGGTCCTCATAAGTCTGTTCAGTATCCAGTCTTGACTGGATACCCGCATGCCTATACAAGCTCTAAGCTCATGGTCAGCTAAGAACAACTATCTGAACCAGTCAGATATATATATATACACTAATCTATATAAAGTGAATCACCGATAGACCCGCATTGGTGATTATAGATCAGGAACATTATCTTTGAGACATACTTACATAATGATATTTCTTAACACCTATTGCAACTCTTTGCAACTATATCATTACAAGTATACTCTCAGGTCTTTGTCCCATTATAGACAAGGTTCTAACTCTTTAGACCTCGCTGACTCTTATAACCTGCTAACTCTTAACAGTGCTAACTTTTAGCATTTATAACTCTCAGCTTTGCTAACTATTACTTTTGATCTAAACTCTTTTAGATCAGATCTGAACTCTTTCAGATCAAACAATGTCTCTAATGTTACAAGCATTATACCATATTAATATGATATTAACAATCTTTATTCGAAATGTTTATTGTATAAATATTAACAATTAATATTCATACAATATTGGAATGGCACGTGAGCACCAGCTCCAACAAACTCCCACTTGCTTCAGTGCCATACGTACTGGTATCTCATACCAATACACTCCACGCGTTTCTCAAACGCTATAGGAGTTTAGGCTTAGGGGGTTTGCTACTTCCAAGGATTGATTCCTAGATTTTTATTACAACTCTTGTTGCCAAGAACTTTCTAATTATGTAATTTTCAGAGTTCATATGATCAGAATACTGGTGTGCTTTATGGCTTCTTGGCTTAAGCAATTACCGTTATTTTGCAATATAGTGGGATAGGATCCACTGAGCTTGGAACTATTTAAAGCTCTGCAATTAATTTTGAATATCCATAGTACTTTTTTTGCTGACTTCTCAAGCCGCAACATATTCTACCTCCAAGGCAGAATTACCTGTGGACATTTACTAACACTCATTTAACTAGCTCTGGTACTGATAAAGAGAAACACATAACTAGATGTATACTTTCTACCATTCAGATCAGACGTAAGTCTGAATATGTGTGTCCCTTTTTTTGTAAGAAACTTTCTCCATATTTTATAAACTTATCCTATATACTTCTCAAGTATATATAGATATGTTTCACAACTATTTAATGGTCATGATCTAGATTTAACAGATACCAGCTTGTAACACTTACAACCATCTAAATTCAGATTTCGTATATTAAACGGTATGCATTAAACTATTTCTAGCTAATGCATCTGAGATATTAGACACTCTAACTCTCTCATCTTCTTCCCGAGGACACTTCCTTTAAGAAAGATGAATGCCACTTCTAAAAGGGATTTTAACTGTCTCACAGTCAATGAAGTTGTACCTTTTCATGGACTTATTCTATATACGAAGTTTGAGAGAGTCTTATTAGCTTCCTAGCTATATCTCCATAAAGCTTTATACCTAGTATATAGGAAGTCTCTCTCAAATTTTTTATGAAGAAGTTCTTTACACAGATAACACTTATCTGATTTACTTGCTATACTCCAATCATCGTTTCCAATATTGAGTATATATTTTTTTTTATTATTTTAGAGAACTAAAAATATAATTATACTCCCACTGCCCTTTCTGAACACACACGCTTCCTCTTTATTCCTGATAAAACCAGACTTTCTGATTTCATCATATAAACAAAGATTCCAACTTTGGAAAAATCTACTTAAGTCCATAAATGGACTTCCTTAGTATGCACATTATATTAGAAGTAAGGCTTGGATGCAAAAATATCAAGTTGTTCTCTGCATATCTCTTGTTGGAGATATACTTCCCAGAACACCTTATTTACATTTATAAGCCAGTCCTCATAATCATAATATGCAGCAATAGCCAACAAAATTCAAATTGACTTTGGCATGGTTACTGATGAAAAAGGTTTCCCTATTTTCGATGCTAGATCTCTAAGTGTAACCTTTCAACATCAGTTAGGCTATGAAGGACTATTCCTTCAGATAGGGCCCACACTGCTTCCGCTGCGTAAACTGATTTACTGCTAATAGAAATAATTTCTACAGGAAGCTCAACTAAGTCCTAGACTTAATTGTCATGCGTTGAGTCAATTTCAGATTTTATGGTATCTTGTCATTTTCCCGAACAATGTCAAACATCGTCTCTCCATAAGTTAAAGGATCCTTTTCTTCGACTAAGAAAACACCAAGTACATCTTCAGGTATCAAACATACCTAAATGATGGGTTTGATATCCTTTTCAACTTATGACCATTGTGTGTTAAAGGTATTTCACTAATTTAAAAATAAAATTCCATCGTTGGTTCATCTATATTTAGATTGACTTCATCAAGTTCAATCACAATCCATGAGAAACTCTTTCTCTAAGAATGTGACATTATGAGAAACGAACATATTTCGTTCATCTAAATTATAGAATTGGTATCCCATTTTAATTACTTGGGATACCCGATGAACCGATACTTGTACCGTTGGATACAAGTTTATTCTGTTGCATAACTCTTATGAAAACAGAATAACACCAAGTCTTAACATACTTAAGACTCGTTTCCTATTTAGTCTATATCTCATATAAAGTAGTAAGAACGATTATGGAATTATTTAATAAGTGAGTAGCAGATGTTAAAATATAACCTCATAGATATTTTTAGAAGATCAGCGATTCTCAATATCAATCAGACTGTATCTAATATAGTCCGATTCCTCATTTTCTAAACATCTTTATATTGAGGAGTATCTGGAGGACTATGCTGAGAGAGAATCATATTCTCTTTTAAATAATTTGTGAATTTACTGATTATGTATAATTTACTTTGATCTAATCGAAAGCACTCAATATACATAAGGGTTTGTTTCTTTACTTTCATTGTCAGAACATTTTGAACACTTCGAAATTATTTTGACCTGCGTTTCCTAGAAACACATGTCTATATAGCGACAATCACTATAAAGACAATGAAGTATCGAAATCATTTATAACAGTAAGATTTATTGGACTAAATACATCTATATGTACCAGATCTAATAAACCAGTGGCTTGGCGTCTTACACCTACATAAAGATTCGGTCATATTCTTTTGAATTCATAATTCATAAACTAGTCAATGTACTATAGTCAGATCAAATATCTGACCATCCTTAACCAGCTAGGATAGTCGTCTCACGACTACATGACCTAATCTTATATATACCACTATTTATTATTATTTAAGTAGTTGAAATACTATATTTTCTGTTCACCTCTACACTTATAACATTTCCTGTTGTATATTAGATATAACGGCCATTCATTTACTGACATTCAGTTAGTAAATCATTATCATTATCACAAGGAACTATTTCCAATATATTTATGATAACTCTCTCTGTCAACTACAGGGAGTGATATGATTTATCTAATATTGTTTGGCTCAAAATAGCAATTATACAACATTAATGTTACCATAAATAAGAAGTAACTGTGAAGTCTTAACGGCTACCACGTATAGAAAATCTCCATTACCTACGTGAAGCTGAACTTCTCATTTCTTAGTCATCCAGCATTTCTCAAATCATGCAACATCTTGCAGATATGATAATAACAAGCGGTATCTCATACTCCTGCATAGTTAACATCAAATGCTAATAAAATGTTAATGTTTGGTCAAACAGATATCTAATGAGTCAATCTTTCTTAAGTCAAGGTGTGATGAATAGTAACATTTACTATTTCAAACCTTATCACGGTAGAAACACTTTTCATTAAGACTTTTCTCTATCTGTAGTTTAGTAATATCAAATATTATTGAATCTAGAACTATTCTTAGATTCATAAGCAAGTCTTACATATTTTATTCAGTACCCTATAGTTATTGGTATTTGTTCAAGATTAGTAACGGATTGCTCGTACTCATCTTATCTCTATAAGACAATCTTATCTCTATAAGACAAGTATCTTATCTCTATAAGATAAACATCTTATCTCTATAAGATAATCATCTTATCTCTATAAGACAAAATAGGAGATGCGTAGCAGAATATTTTTTTATCGTTAATAAATTACGTTTTAGATCATGGGTATAACTGTTATACATTTTTTAATCTAAAAATGCCCTCCCACTGCTTTACTTAATCCCTTTAATCTCTCAAACGGGATAACGACAGTTTGAATATTTTAAACTATACAGCGGAAAGTGGACCCCATTGAGATTTTACTCCAGCCTCACGCTAAAGCAATATTGGCCTTTATAAATCCAACAGGTAGACAACTCTTGTCAATTATATCTCATACAACTCTTACTACTGATCCTAAATACACATTACCCTCACGCTAAAGTAATATTGGGTAACTGTATTTCAGATTAACTCATCAATGCTCAAATATATGTTACTGACACTATCCTCACGCTAAAGCAATATTAGATAATATGTTCGTATATATTTGATTCATCTCATGTTTTACCGGCATTAGACCAAGTCACACCGATCAAATCCTTCACGCTAAAGCAATATTGGGAAAGACCATAGTGACCCATCTCACACCGTATTGACAAGACGGACCATTTAAAATATTACCACATAATATAATAAATTTCAATCTAATTAAGAGAGATTTTAATTACAGGCTTTCTTATTATATGCTCTCATCTCATAAGAGTTTATTCTCAATCAATTATTCATTTTTGTACAAGCACAACTAACCCCCACCAGTGGGGCCCCCATTGTGGTTACAAAATAAATAAAATAATAAAAAAATTATTTTCTTGGTTTATCATGTAAACTAATAACCCTTATTATTACATCTCATAAACCCCCACAAGCCTCAGCGCTGCGGCGATACCTTATCAGCGCTGGGGCGCTAAAAGCGGTGCTTCCCGCGCTGGAGCGCCAGAAAACTAGCGCCCCCGCGCTTGTCCAGAGTTGGGGCGCCAGACAATCAGCGCCCCCGCGGTCAGTCAGCGCTGGGGCGTTATACACCCAGCGCTCCCGCGTTCATATGAACGCTGCCGTGCTAGACCTTAGCGCTGCAGCGTTCCAGGTGCTGTTTTTCACTGGTTTGCATTTTTAACACTTAAAATGCACCCCAACAGCCCCGGAACTTGTCCTACAACTTAGCCAACACTTAGCTAACACTAAAAAACCACCCATAACAACACAAAATTGCTCTGATACCAATTGTTGAGTGTGTTGGGTTGGGCAAATTAACTAGGATGCTTGCATGTGGGTTGTGTTCATCATACAAACAATATACATATCTCATACATACATGTGCACAACGGAAGATTAAATACAATGAACACAGAAATAACATTTGATTAACTGAAAATTCGAGATTGAGAAATATCACCAATGAAGCCTTTGGATTAATTTTCTTGAAGTCCACCATGAAATGAATTTTTGATCAATTCTAGCAATCAACAAGGGTGAGTTTGATTGTCTAGAATGGCAGCATCTTAATCCAGCATAAGTGTTTAACTCTTAAACATTTTTCAAAGTTAAACTATTTAACTTAATTAAATTTGTTTTTCCTTTTATTCAACTCTTGAATAAATAAAACAAATCATGTTTTTAGTTATTACATTTAGAAACCATTTTTCTAATTTGTTTTGTTGTTCTAACACTTAAAACACAAAACAAACAATTTCAATTTCTCAAATTGAATTGGCTCCTAAAAATGCAAAACATATAAACTAAAAACTTAATGATTTTCAATTTCATTTCACTTTATATACTAATGCATAAATTCCAAACTAATTTGAATTTCATTTGCATTTCATTTGGTTTAACCTAACCTTAGTTAATATTTAACTTTAGTTAGATTATTTTAACTTAACCTTTAAGTTAATAAATATTTAATTATTCTAACCATAATTAACTAACTTAACCTTGGTTAGGTTAACCTTCACTTAATCATTAAGTAAAGTTAACTAAATTAACTATATGATTAAACTTTAATCATAGTTAAATTAAATTATTTATTTAACAATTAAATAAATAAATATTTATTCTTATTATTTAACAATTAAATAATCACAAAGTGAAATTACTATTATATCCTTACTCGGTTACCAAGTTAACCTAAAGTGGGTCCCACCATGTAACTATATACTTTAGTTAACGTAACCTTAGTAATTGCTGAATTATACTGTATTGAACAATTCAATACGGTACACTGCCCAAGTGCTCAAAGAGTACATTTCATATTAGGACTTTCTAGGTCCACATCCGATTTGTCAAATGGAACTGTTCCATTAATCCGTAATCAATGCCCCACGCACACGTTACGAATATTACAAATCAGCGTGTCAGACCATACAAGTTGAGGTCATAACGTATACGTATAATCCTTCCATCATTTATATCCTGGATGTGCAGGGATATAGATCACACCGTCAAATCCCCATTTGCTCATCCATAACCTTATCTCCAGATTCGTATCTCGATAAACAATATACGCAAACACTTTTGCTATATTGTTTAACCCTGTGGGAAACTATTTTCTCGGGTTTATGCTTGTGGCCACAAGACTTTATGAAAAATAATCTCGGAGCATCGGATATACAACTTACCTATGTAAGCTGACGGATCCCGTATCTACACACACTGGACTCCATGAGCATCGGACCATACCCAGCGACACATAGCGGTCAGACCATGAAAGGTCTCTGACATATGTGGAACCAAAGCATGATGGATCACTCACAAGACCACCGTGGCGCTCAGGTCAAAGGACCACGAATACTACTCAACTTGAGAAGACCTTCATTTGACGGTGTCATAGGATATCTATTGGGGTCCTCATAAGTCTGTTCAGTATCCAGTCTTGACTGGATACCCGCATGCCTATACAAGCTCTAAGCTCATGGTCAACTAAGAACAACTATCTGAACCAGTCAGATATAGATATACACTAATCTATATAAAGTGAATCACCGATAGACCCGCATTGGTGATTATAGATCAGGAACATTATCTTTGAGACATACTTACATAATGATATTTCTTAACACTTATTGCAACTCTTTGCAACTATATCATTACAAGTATACTCTCAGGTCTTTGTCCCATTATAGACAAGGTTCTAACTCTTTAGACCTCGCTGACTCTTATAACCTGCTAACTTTTAGCATTTATAACTCTCAGCTTTGCTAACTATTACTTCTGATCTAAACTCTTTTAGATCAGATCTGAACTCTTTCAGATCAAACAATGTCTCTAATGTTACAAGCATTATACCATATTAATATGATATTAACAATCTTTATTCGAAATGTTTATTGTATAAATATTAACAATTAATATTCATACAATATTGAAATGGCACGTGAGCACCAGCTCCAACACATATAACTTGGATTCTTGGCAGAGAAGGATAAGCGAAACTCTAACAACAGGGCTGTAGAGGTTTTCCAACAAATAAGGATGTGGAGTCCTAGGTTGGGTGATAAAAATAAAAGAAATTGATAAAAAGTTAAGAAGTTTGTAAATGATGTGTATTGAATGTTGATAACGAAATAAAGAATGAGAAATTCAGCCTATTTATAAGTTGTGGAATCCTATAGAAAATCTAAAGTTACAAGGCAAAGAATCCTAATATAACACAATTTTTTATTATGTACAAATTTCTAAATAAGCAAAAATACGTGATTAGGCCCAAAACCTAAAATAGAAAAGCCTATTAGGACTTTTTGGACTGGCGTTAGCAATGTCTCACAAGTCGGACAAAAGGATGATTTTGTCAAGGCTTGCAATATTTGGCCAACCTAGATCTCCCTAAACTAGTTTCAGAATTACCTAAATTCTAATCCTTTTACTCCAATCACCCTGCTGAAACCTTTTTGATCGTTCACTGTACTACATAGGTTGTCTGAATCATTAAGAATTACTTCAAACACCTCGCTCAATTCCTAAAATCGCCTTGGGACATCTTTTTCTATTCATATCCATAAAATCGTCCTAATTACATCATTTGAAGTTGCTCAAAGCATGATCGACTGATTATCCTTTAAAGTTACTTTGTCAAGTCTTCAACCGTTTAGCCCATAGTAGCTCGATCGTCCATTATTCACTTGTTCTTTAAAAGATCGTTGAAAAAGCATGATTTTATTGAGATCGACCATGACCATTCCACTTACCTCCATTACGACCTCAAACCTTTTAGATGGGAAATCGCCTTTAGTACTTTAAGATTCTACGAAATCACATGTGGTTATTCCTTGGAGCGAAATTGCCTATAATTATTCCAGACTACCTTGGTAACACCGGATCCTTTTAGATTAAAATATTGCCCTAGAGTATATGAATCTTAATGTCGTCCTAAGCATATTATTATTTCACCCATTTGTACTTACAGATTTCTCTGAATGGCCTTAGGTTACTAGAATCGACTAAAATATCCCTTGGTTTATCTTTTGGTTAAATCGACCAACCGTATTTAAGACGCTCTTTATTGGCTCGTGCAAACCAATTGTATACTTAGTAAATTTTCATTTTTTTTGTCTAAGGTCTCTTTATTTTCTTTTCAACCATTGTCAGTAATGGTCAGAGATAATTATTACATTGGCAGTAAATTTTAAACTAATTAATATCCCATCATTGCCCTCCATTAAATACTTAACTGCATTTTAAATAAGCGATTTTTTGTCTTCACTGCCTTAAGTGCTATAAAATGAGACGGTGTTCATTTTTCTTTTACTCTTGACTTAAACATTCTCATTTTCTCTTAATTCTCAAAAGAAACTTTTAACTTGTTCTTCGGTCTTCAACAAGCTTTATCAAATCTTCAAAGGTAAATTCAAACTTAATTCTCTTTTTAATATTTTTAATCAATATATTTACTTCCAAATCTTGTTTATTTATTCCTGCATTTTCCTTATAGTTACCATCATGGCCTCAAAATCAACCAATACCTCGCATGTTAAGAAATCACGCATTTGTACTCGGACGATACCTCACTTAACTTATATGCAAAGGCTCAGAGAATCGCCTTGTCTGATGAGGTCACCATCTAGGTATTAATATACTCATCTGACCATCTAGGATATATTTTATGTCATTATAAATCTAAGATCATAGTGGATTATTTGAATTACTTCCCAGCACATTTTAAAGACCCTCTTAGGTTTAGTCAAGAATATGATATGTTCATCTGGTCGACTTCTAAGTCGATCAGATCCTAGTGAAAAACCACTAGTGATTTTAGAGGGATGGCTAAATTGCCTTGAACCTCACTTTGGTTCAATATGAAAATTGACTGGGATTTATGATCTCATTCAGTTCAGAAAAAATACGAAATTCCACTTTAAATTACCTAATTTCTGCCACTCTTTTATTTTGGTCAATGTTGGCCAACTATTTTTGTTTTCGGTTTGGGTATATGCCGCCTACGCTTTATGACTTAGCATTTCTCTTTAACCTTTTAGTTCATAGAGTTGAAATAAACTTTGAACTTAAAGTTGATAGAGCCGACCTACTTTTTACTAGGGTCAAGTGTAGCTTCAAAAAATTTATGGCTACTTTTAGGGAGAAATCAGCCAACCTTAATAGGACTAAACATATTGCCTTTCTCCTCTATTGGCTTAACAAATACGCCCTGTGCCCCTATTCTAAAAAAAATTACTAGAGAGTATATTTAGGTTGCAATCACCCTTGCCGATAGTAGGTCGCTTAACTTAGGTCTTTTTTTTTCTTTTCCTCTTGTACCGAATGAGTCTTTTTGAATTTTTATCATTGAAGGACAAGTTAACCTTTCTAAATCCTAGGATTTTTTTTATGCATTCTCTACTTTCAAATATTGACTTACTTTCCTTCTTTTTCCAAAGTAAGTTCTTAACTTGATGAAAATCGGCTTAGTTGTTACGCTCTTTGGCTTCTTCAATGATAGCTCAAGGACTTAGGATTTAATGATTTCCTCACTCTTTGTTTTTTAAATAATAGGTCTTTATGTCGCCTTAGGCTTGCTTTTTTTTTTCCTGAGTGGGCCAAATGGTCTTACAAAGGCAAAAATGTACAGTCGAATAGGTCATCCTAAATGCAAAATGGCATGATTCATGGGTTATTTACCTAACAGCCTATGATTTGCATCATGGGATGACCATTGCGGCCGACCTAAAAAACAAGTATGGAACAGAGACTTACTATCCCCAATGGGTAAGTCGCCAATTGGGCCTAGTTTAGACTTTTCACATCCTAACCTTTTTTCTGCAAATCAAAATTTTATGAGTAAGGTAGTTTTTAGGGTGTCATATTTTATGGATGAGATCATTGAGGTGACCACTTGGCTTATGAAGTTGCTTCAGTTGGTCGACTTTCTTGTTTCCTTTAGTCACCTGAGTATGTTTGATACTTATTGGGGGGTGTGAACGACCAATATTTTTCTTTGCCTTTAGAAGAAGCTTTATCGTCTCATAATTTTGAAAGCTTAAACCATGGTGTTGTTGTGCAGGTCAGCCACAAGAAGATGCGGGGTAAACTTATTCAAAATATTTTGAATTTTGAATCATTTTATCACTTTAAATATATATGTAATAATAGAGAAGAAATGAAATGACTGTGTTACCAAAGGAAATGGAAATTCTTTTAAAGCATAGATGGTCGGTCGTAAAATGTCAAATTGAATGGATTCGTTTAGGTAGTCCTTGGTTAAGGGAGGTATTTTGATCAATCATTTATGGATTCAAGGCCCTCAATTCCAAAGGCTAAATTTAGTATTGCCGGATACATTCCAACCAAAAAGAGAAACCGGCCTACTTGGACCTTGAATCAGTTAAGACCGTTGACGATATGTGCCGATAATAGATTATGATTCTTTTTCCCTTTTCTTTATACTTATGATTTTTAATCTTGCCAATGTCTTTTTATGTACAAGCGATCCTAACTTCCCTGAATGCCTCGCCAATCACAGTTGAGGATCTCGCTCCTTCGAAGAAGCTAGTTAAGGTAAGAAAATCATCATAGAGCCTTTTATCACTTTATAAACTTGCATTCTGATATTTGTTTCTTTGCTCAAACGAATGCACACAAAACACAGCATATAAAAATTGTTCATTATAAGGCTCTTTTCACAGAATTGACTGCCTCTCACCAGTCACGTATACCGTCACTTGTGACTTTTAGTGCATTGGCTCATCAAACTATCACATTGAGTCCCTCACCTACTTTAGAGCTATCTCTCAAGGTATCACATTGCCCATCAATGCTTACTTCTATAGGCTAGCCTCTTGCGAAGAAATTAAAATTGAAATTGGTTAGGATGACTTCAGCCACAGACATCTTCTCGATGCTTTTCAAGGTGTTGACTGATGAAAGTGAAGATGCGGTCAATCTCTCCCTGAATCAAGAATCCTTCTCTTCAACCTTAACTACTCAATAAATAGTTCTTGCTATGATCTATGAGTTAAAATCTCTAAAGGATCAGATGGCCAACCTTCAGTTGGATGACAGACAAGTCTTTGTAGTGAACAAGAAGCTGAAGTTCTTATCAGACAATGCCACTGATGACTTGACATCGGTTGGCCTGAAATCTAAATTGGATGAATTTGCAGCTTTGTTCACCACTATTGTCAAGAAGAAGTAGTCGACCAAGCAGAACATCAATGAGGCCGAGAATGAAGTTGAAGAGAAAGCGTCTTTGGATCGGTTTGAAATGTAACTGATGTGGGAGCTTAAAGAACTCAGGGATAAGAGTAAGATGGCCAAGCGTACAACCGTGCATTCTCAAAGAAGCAAATCGGACTGTGCATTCTCAAAGCTTAGGGAAGCAAGTTTTGGATAATTGCTCTAGGTGGGTCGAGCTGAAGAAAACCCTTATGCTAAAAGAAGTGCTGGTCCCCAAGGCTGAGTCTGAGGTAAAAACAGTCGACTTAGTTGTGGCCGAGTTCTTTTCTTATTTTGATCAATTGTAAAATCGGCCAGTAATGCCTTTATGTAAATACCTCAAAATCAAGAAAGTGCATATTTTCTTTTATTGCATTTTTCTTATGTATGATCTTTGAAATTAAAGTCACCTAATGCAATCTTAAATAATTTATGATATTCTAGGCTTAATAAACTTATCTATAAATTAGTTTAACTGGATTGATCGATTTAATAATTAATCATCTTGCCAAAAGTAAAATTTAAACCAATGAAAAAGCGATCGACTTATACTAAATTCTTGAACGTTTACAAATAAGTTTAAGAGACTCAAAATCCAGAAATCGGTCTAACAGGATTAATCGACCTAATGATTAATAATAACCTTGTCATACTACAATAGAATTTAAACCAAAAAATCAATTGGCTCATATTGAATTCTTGAACATTTATAAATGGGTTTCAAGACTCGACTGATTATAGAATATTAGCTTTTAAGGTAAGATAAATCAAGCTTCAGAAAAAAAATCATCTTGTCAATCCCTTCCTAAAAAATTGGTATGTAAGACTTCAGATACTTTCCTTTAATCGTCATGGGATGGATTTCTCCATCAAAATCGCTCAATAGATATGCCCTTCTCCTAAGGACTTGGCGTCTTTGAATGGCCATTCCCGTTTTACCTTGGCTAAACGTTTTGAACCTCACCCTTTTATTATAAGCCCTTTCTACTATCTTTTTTGAACTTCGAGTCAATTCAGGGTTTAAGCTGATGTTCATCCAATCAATTCATCTCTTTCACCATGGCGTCCTGGTATTGTTAAGGACTCAATATATCTTGGAATCGCCTTCTTATCGAGCTTTCAGTCAATTCCATTATAACCATGGCCTCGTGGCCATAGACCAACTGATAAGGCAATGTGCAAATGGTTATTTTAGGGCTAACTCTGTTTATCTAAAGTACTTCCTAAAGATTCTCGTGCCATGACCTAGTGCTATCTTCGATTGCCTTCTTTAAACTTTGGATGAAAGATTTATTTGTTGACTCAGTTTGTTTATTTGATTGGGTATAATAGGGCATACTATATATAAGTTTAGTAAAATCGCCCATTTCTTCTTATGTAGAAACTATTCCCTGGTCAGTTGTGATGGATTTAGGAAGGCAATGTCTATATATAATATTCTGTAACTCATATAGATCTCTAAAGAGATGTGCTTCAAAGTGTTCTCTCATTACAAAAGACGTGCCTCAGACGACTATAGGTACAGAGTCGGCAATGCATCCGCTGCTTTCTGAATCAACTGATACACTTTAAGTCCGATTCACAGAACATCTGGGTGACTGTAGCCAGATCGGTGATAAAGGTTAATTATGTCTAATATTTTCATCTTCCAAATTTAATATTTGTTCATTAAAAATAAGATTATTTGACTTTTTATACAATTTATTATTATTTTATAAGTTTGGAGTCAATGGAATAGATAAGGATAAACATTTAATAAAAATAGAGTAAAAACATCAAAATTGCTACAGCACTTACTACAGTAGATTACTCCAGCAAATGAGCAATAGTAATTTTGGCTATAATACCCAGTGAAACAGCACCCAGAATGGCGTTAAAAAATAGTATATATAGTGCCCTAAATCCAGTGCCATGGTGCTAAATGAAGAGTAACGTGATAAACAGTACTCGTAAACTGTGATGAACAGTAACTCATGTACAATAATCATAATATGACTTATATTTAATGTTTTATCCTAAATTGAAGACATAAACGTATAAATAAAAAATCAAAAAGCCTAAATCAAGAGAAGGAAGAAGAGAAGAGAGAAAAAAAGATAGGGAATGAGTAATTTTTGAAAGATCAAGAAGACTAAAAGGTTAAAAACTGCAAAAAAAATTAGTTTTATCTCTTCAACTCTTTATCTTTCTAGTTTTCTATGATTTTTATCATGTTATTTTTTATAAGATCTAAAAATCTTTATTTCATATGACCTAAGTTTTTATTTATAGGGTTAAACTTTTGAATCTAATATGTAGATGAATTTTATAGATTTTTAGTTTATGATATAATTGATTCATTCTATCTTGTGTTTATTGCTTTCATCATACTTGATCACTATTTTGAATGATTAAGGAGCCATGATGAACTTGACAAATGGATTTATGTGTTTAACCTAGAATACTTTGATGCATGATCATAAGGTAACAACTATGAGTTTTATCTAGGATAGACATATACCTAGGTGACATGTATGACATAATTTAGATCTGATCTTATTGAATTACATTCTAATTTGATTATCATAACATATAGGTGATTGTTAGAATGTGTAATGTAGTCACTTGACTATCAACAGAGACTTATGATGAGATTAGTGTCTAAGCTAATAATTGGTATTAAGATATTAACTAAGTGGTTAATGAATCCAATGAAATATTAGGGGATGAGTCTATATCCTAGAATTATTATCTTTTGGTGTTTCTTTGTTATTTTTTATTTAGGTTAAGAATTAGGTTAGTTAATTAAATTCTAGATTTTGGTTTTTTGAATAAAAGTTAAGTAGATATAATTTTAGTAATTGATTGATGGAATTAGATCATATAATCCATGTGGGATCGATACTTGGATTTTAAATCATATATCACTTGATACGATAGCGTGCGTTTGCGCTTAACTAGTAAAGCATATAATCAGTTGACCAAAGTGACTTCTAAAGGTAGCCTATAGAATTCGGCATGAAATTTATTCTCCCTCTATTCCTAATTGGTGATCAACTTGAGCACCAAGTTAGTATATCAAGTAAAGGTCGTCTTTATCAAGTAATTAACGAACAACCTCAACTTCCAAAAAGAAGATGAGCTATCTTCACCACACTGTATTGTGAACCTGGAGATATGCTCGAAGGTGGTGATATTCTTTTCACCCAAAAATTAAAGAAAAAATCGAGGATCTTGTATCCTTTTGAAAAAGAGGAAATGTGTCGATGCTATTGGGGTATGGTTTCCCATAAGAAAGGCGTGTCATAGGCCTTAAATCAACCCATAAATTATGTAATGTTTCTACTATCTATCATGTTCCTATCTATCTCAAGTTACCCAAAATTGTTGGTGGGTTGCACTGGTTCCATAACCCAAATTGAATCGGCTTGGATTAAGTTTGGCAGACTTCCTCTTGATTTTGGAGAATAGACTAGTGCAAACTCCCTAAGTTGATTATATTATCAGCTTGGTCATAACTAAAAATTTGCCTCGACTGATTTTAATGGACCTGAGAATTGTAAGACTCAACCTTCTCAGATCGCTTAAGGATATTGACTGAACCATATTATAGGTCAGCTTGGTGATGTTACCTACTTCGAGGCTCTTATAACTCAGAATTTAGGAGACCCTGAAGTAGAGCTGTCAGTTCAGTTTAGTTTTACCTCTTCGCCCCAAGATTTTTAAGTATACTTCGGCTAATGTTCTGATTATCCCTAATCAATGGCCGAAACACTGCAACCATCTGGTTTGTCAACATTGTACCGAGCTGCTAATTTTTTAAAGTGATTTAAGAGACCAACCCTTGGATATCGGTTGTAGAGAACGGTCTGGGATATAGAAGAGTTTTACTGTGAATTTCTTTAAACTGTTGATTTAGCAGATCTTCCTTGGTATGGGCTAAACTTGTCCCATCATACTCAGATTTAGCTGGGTCCCTAAGCTGTGGTTGAGTAATTGCGGACGGCTCAACACCGTAGTTTCCAATATGATTTTTAGCCATCTGTCTAGTTGTTACTATCATATAAGGATAACGTCCCACCAAGCGTGCCAAAAAGATGTTTGCAAAATAAATTTCAGATTCATGTATGATTTATATCCAGCTAGACAAAGGTCGCCCTTGATTTGAGAGAAGCCAAGATTGAGGATATTGTCAACAAACATAGTTTATTGCTAAACCTAAGCTTGAATATAGCAAGCATATTGCAGAGCTTGGATTCTTCGCAGAGAAGGACAAACGAAGCTCTAACAATAGAGTTATGGAGGTTTTTCAACAAGTAAGGACGCAGAGTCTTAGTTGGTGATAAAAACAAAAGAAATGGGATAGAAAACCTAAGAAGCTTGTAAATTATGTGTATTGAATAGTTGATGATGATATATATAATGAGAAATTCAGCCTATTTATAGGTTGTGAAATTCTATAGAAAACCTAATTTTACAAGGTAAAATATCATAATATAACACAACTTCATTGTGTGTACAGATTTTTAAATAGGCTAAAATACATAATTGGGCCCAAAACCTAAAATAGAAATGCCCATTAGGCACTTTTTAAGCTAGCGTCAACACCTATTAAAATTAGACTAAAGTTTCAGGAATCTTTTAATTCTCTTAATTATCATTCTCAAATGGTTTCTTTCTTTCTTTCTTATTTTGAGTTCAGCAGCAGTATCTTCTTTGGATTTTTCAGCAGCAATCGGGTGTGACGGTGATGATGGTGATAATGTTGATTCTTTCTCCATTATTACAGCTAGCGATTTATTACCTTCAACCACTAGAGTTGGTGGTTGTGGTGGTAACTGTTCTTTCTCAGTCATTGATTCTAAAGCCACTGGCAGCGACAATTAGACTACCTTGTCACTGGAGATGGTTGCTCCTCCTTTTGAAGGCTTGGAGTTGTTGCTAATGGTGGTGGGTTTTATTTGTCAACTAGAGGTGGAGGTTGAGGTGGAGTTAGGCCAAAATAACAAGGAAATATGAAGATTCAATTGATACTGGTGGAGGTGGATTTAGGCCAAAACAACAAGGAAATATGAAGAATAAATAGACAATAGTGAAGGGCTCTGATACGGTAGATTTAGGGGCCAAAACAATAGGAAAATATGAAGATAAAAAAAGAGATAAAGAATTTTATATTAATTTTTATAAACTGATCTATAATTGATACTTGGACATCATATGATATATTGTGTCAAATTGCATCTTACTCAATAAGCTTTATTAATCTACTTTAAATTTTTATAATGAGTTATAATTTTTCCCTTTAATTATTTAAAAAAATAAAAAGACTAATAATTAAGATAATTTTAAATTTTTTAAAATTTATAAAATAAAATTAAAAATTAAGTCAAACTCGCAAGATAAAATTATCTTCATTCTTATATTTAATATAAGTATAGTTAATTTTATTTAAAACTTCAATGTTAGACCAAAGTAAGACTATTGATACCTTTACATGGATGGGCTTGGGCTATAAGATATATATTATTAAGGATTATTTTTCTTCAGCCTTTATAAGAACATACTAAGATGTGTTTTCTCAAGTTTCAACTCCACCGAAATATAGTGTTGGACTCTCATCTTTTCAAGTGGAAATTTCTTTTGCCTACCCGAACCGAGGTTGTTTTCTGTTGGCATATCATGTGGCTTCTATCTTCTTTTCTCTTGTGCTTGAGAGTTGAGATGAGAGGGATTTTATGACCATTGCTGCCAGCTCAAGCCGTTTCACATATATCTGACTCAAGTTAAGCCTTGTTTTGTGTGTCATTAATTAGTTATTTGTTGTGCATAAATTCCGGGAGTTAAAACTACAAAATTCTAATAATCATGAATTCAAGAAACACGTGGAACCCATGTTGCTGCTATAAGTTTTTGTTTATCTTTGTAGGATGTCGCAACACTACATTTGGTAATTAGTAGATTCAATGAATAATTTTTCTCAGAGGCAAAATTGAATTCACTATTTCGTATACGAATCTTAATTTAATTAGCAATATTATACACCCATGAACCACTCAAATAAGAGATAATTGGGAATGAAAGCGCAATTAACCATTCCAAACATTACAAACTTAAGTGAAATGATCAAATGCATGCAGCATTGCAAAACTGAATCAGTTGATAACCTATAAGACCTTTAACCAATACTGATTATCATTGAACAGAATTATCTAACAGTTAAAAAAAAAGAAGCAAGACTAGTAATCGTCATCCTTAGCTGGGTACATGTATCTTCATTTAAAATGCGCGGGGCGTCGTCTCTCGCTCTATCAATGTCAGCACGGGGGGCACGTTCTTCCTGCTCTAGCCACTTGCGAACATTCTCCTCATGGAAAAGCTTAAAGTCGTAATAATGAATCTGAAAATTTTCCAAACAGGTGAAGATATATTGGTTTTGGTTTATTTTTCTTTATGGTCCTTTTAATCGTGAAACCGATGGTGATGTGAATGGCTCGGATGTGGTGATTCATAACATCGTCGTTTGCTTGGGCAAGTAAGAGGGTGGCAACTTCAGTGATCTTGTAATTCATCAAGCGGGACCGTGGGTTCAAAATCACTTGGGCAAGATTTAAGCGATAGGTCTTCGTTTTAGTGGAAGAGCTTTTCAAAATCACTACCTTTATAGTTTATGAATTGTGGATCCTAAACTTTAGAGGTAAGGGTGTATATCTGATGTTTGCAGGGAAGGAAGACCTGACCTTCACCATGGGAAAGGGACTTACTGTAACATACATTATTTGCTCGGTAGATGTCTTTTAGATCTTGTTGGAGCTAGTCAATTTTCCTCAGAAGCTTGGCAACGGTGTCATCAACCTCGGTGCCCTTTGCCTCTTTGCGGGCTTAGCACTTGGCATTAAGTAAGTCTCGAATGTCACCCTTAAAAGGTTGCTTTGGTCCTCCCTCTCTAATACTTCCCTATTTACTCTCAACAATATATCAGATCTCTTTATTAGAGTGACAAACAGATATACTCTTGCTAGCTTGTCTGCTATGTAAGGGCTCTCGGTAGCAATGAATTCTTGGTCAGTTCTAGTGAGAGCGGGTGGGAGTAGGCTGAGTTTGCCTGTGAAATTCTTTTTTTATTCTCCTTCAACCGCCAGCTATACTGGTCGTTATACGACGCACTCCTTAATTTTTTTCCAATTAATTGGCGCATTTTTGTCATATGGTCCCGTAGGTGACCTTAAGGTGTTCTCCTAAGCATGCTTGAGGAACCTCTGCATAAGCCCCTCTAAATGCTCAACAATCTTTTCTGTGGGTGGGTTTCTGGCCAAGGCTCTACTTTCCTTCAACATTTTAGATATGGTGAAAGGTTTTTATCAAGTTCTTGGCTAGTTAGACTCAACAAAGCGTCTCAAAGTAGGCTTTTCTCGAATTTTTCACAGACAACACCCGTTTAGGGATAAATTTGGTCATAACCCATCATAAATGGTAGAAAGTTGTTGAGTGAGAAAAAAATTAGATTTGTTGGGCCTGTTAATATTAAGAGTTAGAGTCGAACTACAAAATTGGTGATATTGAGACTAAGATTAAGTGGTATCTATATTGAGGGCTAATTGAGAGATGGGATGATTAAGAGATGGGTTGCTTGATAGAACCTAAGGAATACAGAATATACAATGTTAGGGGCAGGCACCGACGGGTGGCCAACAATGGTCATTTGATGCTCAGGTAAGACGGCGACTCAATGGTGGATATTCCCCTATGATTTTTATCCTAGAGATTATGAAGAGAAAACAAAGAGGATTTCTTATTAGAGTTGGTGTACTTAATTTGAATACTTGTCTTACTAGAATTCAAAAGTAGAGTTAAGTTCTTGAACGTGGTGGGTGCTGGCCTAAAGAATATCTCTCAAGGACGACACGTAGTGATATTCGATTAGAGATTCCCTTTCTTTATGGGGACACTTTGAAAAAATAATTCAGATGGAGGCTATTGGGTAATTGTGCTTTTCTGAGATTTACAGTATGAGGTATCCTTGAATTGAATGCTTTTAAGATAATCAACTTTATTTAAGTAAAATATTATAGCTGAGCGAGCTATAAGTGATGTCTCCTTGAGCTCAACAAATTCAACGTTAGATTATCTCACAAACTCTAGACAAGCCTTATTCTCTTATCAGTAGAGAATAGAGAGACCTAGTACATGCTAACGTAGAGACTTAACAGTGGTTATTTTGCGATAAAGAATCTGTCACTAGTATTTTGGCAAAATAATTCAGATGGAGGCCATTGAGTAATTATGCTCTTCTGAGGTTTAGAGTATTAGGTATCCTTAAATTGAATGCTTTTAAGATAATCAACTTTATTTAAGTAAAATATTATAGCTAAGCGAGTTATAGGTGATGTCTCCCTGAGCTCAACAGATTCAGCGTTAAATTATCTCACCAACTCTAGACAAGCTTTATTCTCTTATCAATAGAGAATAAAAAGACTTAGTACATGTTAACGTAGAGGCTTAGCAGTGGTTATTTTGTGATAAAGAATCTGTCACTAGTGTTTTGGCCAAAATGGAAGCAGCATCTTGATATATTTAGTCCTTGGCCAGCAGCGCTTAAAAGCCAAAATGCAGTATTTTAGACAGTGCCAAAACACTGCATTTTGGCCCCAAAAAATAATAAAAACAACTTTTTTCAAAATCTTGTTTTCTATTTTCTCTTCTTATTTTAGATTTTCTCTCGTCTTAAACGAACATGCTCTCTCTCATCACTTTTGATTTTCTCCGGCGACTCACGGTTGGTCAGTTGCTACCTACTTTCTTTGTCCAGCGATTATCAACGTCAGTTCTAGCTATTGCTTTGCCTACGGCCACCGCTATGTTAGCCTGTCATGCTATCCTTGTCGTTGTTCGTCTGGCTACCGCAAAAGGCCCAAATGTCCAAACGTGTTTTTGTCAATTTTTTTTTGTAGTGGTTGAGTATTTGTAACGTAAATAATGCTTTAATTCTTAGATTAGATATGTATGTCTTTGTGTTTATTAATGGTTAGTTTTGTATGATTTGTTGAAGTGTTAATTGTCAAAAATACAAAACTCAAAAGTTGATGGTATTGAATTACTTGTTAATTTTTAATTTTTTGTGAATTTGGAATTTGAGCTGTTGAGGCTTGAGTAATTAATTCTTATATGTTTATGAATTTTATAATTCAATCATTAAATGATGATTTTCACATGCCCAAATTTCAATTGCTAATAATTACTTAATTATAAAGGATTAATGATGATAAATAATTTATAATTAGAGTTTTGTTGTTTGTGCTATGTATTAATTATATAATACATAGTTGCTTATGTATAGGAAGTCATGATTCTTTATTTCCCATGATAAATTAAATTAAATAATTAATTTCAAAGGATGACTCTTATTAAATTAAAATAATATTTGTTTAAGATTCTAAAGGACAACCCAATTAATATTGTTATCTGTATAAACTCATTACATTATAAAAGGTACTCATAAAATAATAGTTGTTGTAAATTAAATCTGTTATATTATTATTTAATTTATTTATATTTTTACATATGAATTATGATTTTATCAATTTGAATGGAGAGACATCATAATATTTATAAATTCATGCTTTGCTATCTCACTTCTAACTTATTTTTTACTTTGTTTTTTTTATATTTAACTTTATATAAGTGAAGATTCGAGTTTGAAGAGCTCAAGTAAACTTAATAAGCTCAAATCAAAAACATAACTACGTATTCTCATCATTGATAGTTAAGAAGAGAAAAGTACTATAATTTTGACTAATAAGAAAAATAACTAACGAAATACACAAAATATGATACCACCTCCTTTGTAAGTGCCCAGAGTGTCAAAATCTTTTCATCAACCACAACAGTAGCAACATTAAGACAAATATCTAAGGTTTAGATGGTGTTTTTTAAATGTGTTGATAATCAAGATTAAGTGGAGTGCAAGTACTGTGTATCAATGTAATTCTACAAACCATGAGACAAGTAATATAAATACATATATAAAGAGGTGTGATAAATATTTGAAGGCCAAAATAGCTGAAGATGAAAATAAAAATATTATGGTTACAAAAAATAGTTAAGTTAAGGTTGGAGATGCTAGTCTTGTGTTGAGATGAGAGGGTTTTGATTAAGAGGTTTGTAAAAGGCAGCTGTGAAAATGATCATTATGGATGAGTTACATTTTAATTTGTGGAGAATGAGGGATTTTGTCATTTTTATAGTATGGCGGTCCTTAAATTTGAGTCCCTTCACATAGAACGATTACTATGGATGTTTTATAGTTGTATTTAGATAAGAAGACAATTTTAAAGAGTATCTTTAGTGGGAGTAGTCAAAGAATTCGTTTAACTACTAACATTTGGACTTCTATTTAGAACACCAGTTAAATGATTATCACTAGCCATTTTTATAAATAGTGACTGATGTTTGCATAGAAGGATTCTGAGTTTCAATCCGGTGCCTAATCATAAAGATGAAACAATTAGGATGATTTTTGAGTCAAGTTTGGTTGATTGGGGTATTGAGAGATTGTTCATATTTACAGTTGACAATGTTAGATCAAATGAAGTTACTATTTGGTATTTGAAGAAGAAGATAAGGAGTTGGAAGGTAGATGCCTTAGTGTTGGATGGTTGATAGGACATAATTGTATAAAATATTTTATCCTCCTAAACTTGATGTTTGTTCAATTTATCCCAATAATTTAACTATTTATGCAGATTAATTTTGTTTTATAGGTTTAAACACTATCGGAGCAAAAATACCAAAAATCGGATGCAAACGGAGTTATTTGAGATGAGAATCTAAGAGGAGACTAAAATGAAAAAAATGTAAACAGTGCTAATGAATGGTACCTAAGTTCACCGCTCACCTGCTATAGTGTGATGCAGTGCAGCACCGGGGTATTCGGTAGAGCACAACAATCAGTAACTACAAAACACCTCAATGTCGAGGCATTGAATCCGAATACCGCGACACTGGATTCTGGACACTCTTTAAGGGCATTTTTATTCTATTTTTGAAACTCTAAACCTATATAAACGCTCATTATTAAGCCAAGAAGAGGTTAGGCAGTAGAGAGTACAAAATTAACACTTCATTTGGGTCTTGGAAGCAAGAATCAACATCGACAAGAAGAAATTCTGCATTTTAGAATAAGAACATCACTATTGCATTAAGGGAAATTTCCTCTTCTCTTCAATTTCGTATTTGTTGTTGATTCTAGTATATATAATGATGTTGTTAGATGCTTTGAACTTATGTTTTCAATTATGAATTAAGTTTTATTACTAGGATTACAATGTGAACTCAATATGTAGTTTGGATTGATTATTTTTTCTTATTTATCATATTGGTATTGAATTGTTCAATTTGTTCTATACTTAATACTTCTAATTATATGAAAATGGATTAAATTGATTTAAAAACCTTAATGAACTTGGAAAAGAGAATTTTGTGTTGGCCATAAATAGATTGATGTATGATTGATAGGGGCATAAAAGCACTAGTAGGATTTGTACTTAACTTTCGTATTTTACTCCAAATCATAAGTATTTGACTATTTAATTATTTTTTCTGATCATAAACAGATGCACAATGGAAAATGTGACGCATAGGAACAAACGGGAGGCAAATCGGATGTCAAACGAAGAAGTTACGCTCAAAACACGAAAGTAGCGCAGCAACAGGTGGTTGGGCGCCGCAGCGCTCATCGACGTCTTGACAGACCTGTACTCGTGCCCAGCGCCGTGGTGCCCATGCGGATGTTTAAATACCCTTCTAAACTCGCCTATTGAGGGGGGATTCGAAGCTCTTCGTGCCTAGGGTTTCTCATAGCAACAAAAATAGTCTTTTGAGGCAAAAATAGAGAGACTTAGCAAAGAGAATAACACAAGCAACAAACACACATTCAAGCCAAGAAATCAAGGTGAAGTTATTGAAGATTGAAGATTGGGAAATCAACTCTTGAGCAACTAAGACGAGAAAGAAGAATAACTCAGGGGATCACTTGTTTTGTTTTATTCCTTACTTTTAAGAGATGATTTCGTTCATTATATTTTCATACTTTTGCTTTGATATTCTTGTTTTGAACATGAGCTAATTTCTCTTGATCTAGGGTTAGACGTTATTGAACCTAGTATGTAATTGATTTTGTTTAAACTCTTAGTTATGAACTTTTATTCCTTAATTGATTCGATCTATCTATGCTTAATGCTTTCATTATACTTGATCACTATTTTGATTGTTTATGAACTATGATAACTTTGACGAAAGGAATCATGTGTTTAGCCTATAGTAGATTGATACATGATCATAGGGTAACATCTATGAGTTCCATCTAGGATAGACATATACCTAGGTGGCATGTATGGTTTGATTAGACTTAGTCTTAATGAGTTGCATCTTATTCAAATTACCATAGACATATAGGTAATTGTTAGGGTGTGATATTATCATTCGACTGTCGACAGAAGCTTATGATGAAATCAGTGTCTAGCCAATCAATTGATAAAAAGGGAATAACTAAGGGGTTAAAGGATTCAGTGAACTACTAGGGGATACGTTGATACCCTAGATTACTTATCAATTTAGTGAATTCTATCTTTAAGTATTTGCAATATTTTAATTAGGTTCAATTTGATAGCAATAATTTAGTTAGTTAAACTCCATCCTTAAAGCTAGTCTGGATAAAGGTAAAGTAGAGTAATTTTAGTATTCGATTGAAGAAAATAGAAACAATAGTCTCTGTGGGATCGATAATCTAGACTTAGTCCTATATTACTTGATACAAAAAGCGTGCACTTGCGCTAGGTCATTAAAATAGACAATCAATGATCATTGTGTAAAAGCATGAGTTTCATATAAGATAAGATACTCCTATAGCATATATGACCATTTAAAGAGTTTGAACTTAATGAATTTTATTTCAATTTGATTGTTATAGGAATATTGATGATTAAATGAATGAGATATACTCACTTAACCATCGGAAGAGGCTTGTGAAGATATTAGAGTTCTTGGTTAACATTCATATTGATAGTTCTAAGGGGAGTAATTAAATTCAAGTGAAGTATTAAGGGATTATTGTAATCTTAGGCATTCGAGTATTGGTGCTATCACGTTTGTTCTCTTTGCTCAATTCTTGTAATTATTATTTTTTTAGTTAGTTTAGATATCAAAATCATTGAATTTCATATAGCTTGAATAAGAGTAGGATGACACAATTTTAGTACTTAGCAAGTAGTAATAACAATTTCTCGTGAGATCAACATTTTTTTCATCATATATTACTTGTTGCGATAACGTATACTTGCGTTAGTTTGTGTTATACAAAATATATAACAATGGTGAGTTCTTACATGTGAGTTGTTGTGCACATATTCTGAATTTGATTGTGAGTGATGGGCTAATGAACTTAAATGAGAGTATTATCAGTATTCAATATGTGGTCAAGTATATAAGATCAGTCTTTTAAAAAATATGTACAGCATAAAAAAATTGAGTACAAAAGCAACATTATGTTAGATGTACCAACAAAGTGTAATTCCACTTATTTAATGTTACTAACTACTTTGAAGTTTCAGAAAGTATTTGACTGCATGTTTGATGAAGATGTTCATTATAGGACATATATTTTAGAAGAGAAAAATGGGAAGAGGAAATTAGGGCAACCTCTCAATGATAATTGAAAAGATGCAGAGAGATTTGATAACTTCTTAGAAACTTTTTATGATGTAATCAATAAATTCAGTGCATCTCTAAGTGCGACATTGAATATTGCTTTTAATGAGATTATAAAGTCAATTCCACATTGGCCCTTCGACTTCCATTGATGATCATGTTTTGGGTAGTATAGCTTGGAGTATAAAGTTTAAATATAATAAGTATTGAAAATCCACTGGGAAGATAAATAAAATGTTGATTCTGGCTACCTTACTTGAGCCAAAATGCAAAATAAAATTTGTGGGTTTATGTTTTGGAATGTTGTTCGAGAAGGATAATACAAAGGTGGATGAATAAAAAAAAGTTACCAAAGATTTGTTATGCAAAGTATATAAGTAGTATAATGAGTGGTATGAAAAATCTGTTGAAAAAGAAAGTAACAGTGTTAGTGCCACTAGCAATATAGCTTTTCAATAATTTGCTGGGAATGGGTTATTAACTTTGTTTGATATGGTAGGGTGGACAAAGAAAAAGGTATTCTACAAGTTAACCATTACTCAAAATACCTACTTTCTGGTGATGATGTTGAGACAGAGGTTGTATGTAAAGTAGACAGATATTTGATGGACAAATATGAGAGCGCTCGTAACTTTTAGTTTAAAATCTTACTTTGGCAGAAAGTAAATGTAATCAAATATCTAATTTTAGCGCATATAGCTCGAGATGTATTTGCAATTTCAATCTCTACTATGGCATTTGAGTCCGCATTCAGTATCGGAGAATGTATGCTAGATTCATTTAAGAATTCATTGACTCCTGCCATGTAGATGCCTTAATATGCACACAAAATTGGATACCGTCATCACTTATCGTGGATAAAAGCTAAATCTATTGAAACCATAATACTTAAGGTAAGATACTATGAAAGACTTGAAGTAGGTAATAAGTGATTAAATTTTATGTATTTACGTTTATTTTTTTAAAATATATTTTGTATATTTCATTTAATATTTTATAAATTATAATGTGTAATATCACAAATCATTATCGAACCATAAAAGTGAAACATGAAGATTGAAAAGTGTTGTCTATAGCTATGATCAGATCAAAAATATTAAAATTTGGTACAAATATTTGAATTCTTTTAATGATATTATGATATTATGATAATTCATAATTCATTTGAATTTTAGCTTTTGTTTTGTTATTTTATGCACAATTGCTTTATAAATTTATTGGTGGACTTGAAACTTAGAAGTTGGAAAATATAAAGTTGATGATCATGAGATAATAGACCTTTGATTTGAATTTACTTTTGTATTTGCGAATGATATTATTGAATTTATTATCTATTTTTGTACTTATTGTTAATTAAAATATGTTATGAAAATTGTCAAACGAGATTATGGATGATAGAGTTGGTTTTTAAAATTAAATTAGGAGTGTTTTATTATTTTGCAGGTTTTATAAATATGAGAATGTTTGTATTTTAAAGTAGACTCTACCAAATTTCTTATTTGGGTGACAAATTAATAACATAAATTAATTTCATGACTAATACAAATTAATAGCAATTGAAATCAAATCCTTGTACAATCTAATTTTAATTTTAATTTGGTCAATTAAATTAATAGATTGATCCCATGAATAATACAAATTAATTGTAATTAAAATCAAATACTTGTACAATTTAATTCTAATTTCAATTTATGTAATTGAATTAATAGATTGACCTCATGAATCATACAAATTAATCATAATTGAATTGAATCTTTGTACAATTTAATTCTAATTTCAATGTAGTCAATTGAATTAATAGATTGATCCCATAAATAATACAAATTAATCGCAATTGAAATCAAATACTTGTACAATTTAATTCTAATTTTAGTTTACTCAATTGAATTAATAGATTAACCCCATAAATAATACAAATTAATCACTATTGAAATCAAACCTTTGTATAATTTAATTCTAATTTTAATTTAATCAATTGAATTAATTAATTTATCCCATGAATCATACAAATTGATTACAATTGAAATCGAATCCTTGTACAATTTAATTCTAATTTCAATTTACTCAATTGAATTAATAGATTGATCCTATAAATAATACAAATTAATTACAATTGAAATTGAATATTTGTGCAATTTAATTAATTAAATTAATTGATTTATCTTATGAATCATACGAATTAATCGCAATTGAAATCGAATTCTCGTACAATTTAATTCTAATTTTAAAATTCCTACGGTCTGAATCCCTACCCCTCACGGAAGGGGGGTGGTTTACGATCCTGTTTCAGCTGTCTGAACTAAAACCAGTCACCCTATTCGAACATTGATCTACTACCTCCTATTAAACTACTGTAGAATATCAATATCAAGATCAAGAATAGGAATCCATAAAAGAAAGCTCCTCTAATATACTTATCGGAGAATCCGAGGGAGGACTGACGATCGTCGAATAACCAAAATCATATTGAATTAATAGATTGATCCCATAAATAATACAAATTAATTGAAATTAAAATTAAAATTTTATACAATTGATGATCTATCATTTATCAAAATTCACACATAAATATAAAATAATGATTATTATAAATTCAATCTTGTATAATTAAATTTTAACTTTAATTTACTCAATTGGACAATTAATAATTTTATCATGAATATAAATCAATTAAAATACAATTAAATTAATTTAATTCAAAATTACAGTTCAAAATTTACAATTATATTTTTATTTGGTGTAAATATTAAAATATTTTCATTAAAAATTATTATAACAAAAAATAATATTAATTTAGGCTCTAAAATATTAGTTATAGGCCTAAAATAATTAAAATTTCACATTAAGCCCAAATAACTAAAACCAAAAAGCTAAAAAATTTAGCCCATTTGTTTTTTTAAAAAAAGTCCAAAGTCAATTAAGTCAAATTGGAGAACCGAATCCGAACCAAACAGGCTTGAATTTGGCTCTTAGGGTGCAACCATCAGTTCCAATTTATTAGAACCGATTGGATCGGGTTCAGTTTAGTTCTAACCCGAACCGAATCGAACCCAGTATTTGCCCAGTCACAGCCAACAGTGATCGATAGTAGATTGACTTATAATTGACTTAATCGAACTCAAAATTTTGTGATCTACGTAATAGTAAAATTATTTCGTCAATAAAACATTAAAGGAGTACCAAAAATAAAGAAAAAAATGACAACCACCTTAATGTCGCGCTTTAAATAGAAATGCACCACCACCTCCATCAATTAAATTGTTAGTTAGCGACTTCAATAATAGTATTAATGCAAGTACCATTATTTTATAGCAATGTTATTGTATAAGCCACTATTTGCTTCACTTTTAGCATCTTCCATATTTTGTTGGCCAAAAAACTAAAACTATAAACATATAAATTCTAAAATTTTGAGTTCATAAATCACCAACAAGTTGATGGCAACAACCACTAATAACTGCACGACTCACTTTTTGAATTTTTTAATTTTTATTTTAAACTTTTTTTATTAAAATAAAAAAAATATTATTTTAATCCATAATTTGATTGATATATGCCAATTTAGTATTTACTTTTCTAATATATACCACGTTAATTAGTCATTCTAGTAAAAAAATCCTATTAAATAGTTATTTTTTTGTTGTTTTTATTATAATACCTTTAGTATGATAAATGATAAATATTTATCTCCAAGAAGTGAGAAATGTTTTTAAATAAAAAAATATAAAATACCACGATAAAGACAAGAAATCTATCATAAATCTCTAAGTAAAAAATCAAATAAAATATTTTTTACTCTCTTTTATCATCAATCCCTTCTAAAAAAATATTATAATTTTTTTTGTCCTTTCTTTTTTATTATATTATAAATTTTATATTTAATAAAAAATTACCCAAATAATATATTTTACTCTCTCTTTCATCATATTATATATTTTTATATTAAAAAATAAAAAATATTCTCTTAAAAAACTCACCCCCTTCCTAAGACCCAAAATCAGACACTGTACCTCTTTCCTCAAAACCACTAATCTCTTTTTTCAGGTATCTCAATGTCTCCTTCTCCTTGACAAGAAGCATAAATACAAAATCAAATAATTAAAAGAAAAAAAAAAGTAAAAATAGAATCACTTTCGCTTCAATATTCTAAATTTCAACTAATTCTAAAACTCCACCATGGCCACACTCACTTATATCTGCCACAACCATTGCAAAATTTTCACAAAATAAAATTCATTCCCTTTTTAAAATTAACATTCTTTTTTAGCCTCAACAAATCCTTTACATTTTTATAAAATTAACTCACAACTTTTAGTTTTTATTTTATTAAACAAACACAAGAGTAATATTATATATCATATCTCGTCAAAGTCTTGAAGTAAATAATTACTCGTAACATAATACAATAAAGAGAGATTTGTAACATAATACAATAAAGAGAGATTTGAGAAAGAAAAGAAGAATAAGAAGAAGAATGAGAAAGATGAGAAAGAGAAGAAGAAAGAGACAAAAATATATTTATATATTTTAAAATTTTATTTTGTTTAAAATTTTAAATTAAAAATTAAACATGTTTAAAAGTAATATTTGGCCTTCAAAAAGTAATTTTTACACGGATATATTACAATGATAGAGATTAAAATAGTATATATTAAAAAAGTGAAAATTAAGTTGATATATATTATAAAATTAAAAATTAACATAACTTTTTTCTTTAAAATAATAAGCCAAGTATCATTAAGTCTGATTAAATTTTATTTAAAGGGTTAAATAAGTTGTAAAACTGTTATAAGGGTATAAACTACTTAAATTATGATAATTTGTTATTTTACAGAGGTCTTTTTATCATTTTAACACATTAGTAATATATTAAATTTTTTAATAAAACTTTAAATATTTGGGTGTCATTTTTCTTTAAAGAAATTATTTAATGAAAACAAATTACTTGGCAGGCTCTCATGTTTTTGCACGATAAATTCGCATGAGTACGAATAAAAGCGCGTCCGAATCAGCTTCTCTTTATCTGTCTACTTTAAAAATCTATTGGGATATATTCAGATTCTTTTTTCTTTCTTTTTTTCTCTTGTCTATCTTTGATTAATTTATTACATGGGACATTAATATAATTTTACAGCTAAGATTTTTTTTTAAATAAAAAATTATTAACTTTTTTAGTATTAACTTTGCCAACAATCTTCATCTTTGTTTTTTCTTCTAATAAACCCCTTGTACCATCTGATTTTGAAATAACAGAACAACAAACTTACAACCAACCTTATGTACAAAATTTTGTGATGGTTAGGAATGGACATGGTACGGTTTAATTTGGTATCTTAAAAATTGAATTGAATTAAAAAAAATTGAATTCTTAATTTTTAAAATTGAACCATATCAAATTATGTATGAAAATTGAATCATACCAAATTAATTTAGTATGGTTTGATTTACTTCGGTCTATTAAATATTTTTAAAAAGATTAAAATTATATATGTAAAAGATAAAATTCATACAAATTTTTTAAAAAAAAATTGTATGTCAACTTTAAACATAAATTAGTAAAAGTCTATAAACTGAACAAAAGTTCTTAGGTCTCAAACCTCAAAAATTCACTTTTGCATCCCGATTCTTCAATGACGTCTTAAAAAAGCCATTGTCTTCTTCCTCTATGACTTTCTACAAGTGTTGGGAACAAGATTGTCATTCTGTAAATAAAGACACTCCGATGCTTAAGTCAATATCAGAAATAAAAATTGAATGCTGTGTGAGAGTGTTTTGCTTGGTAAAATTTTATTTTTGTGATTCAGATGGTCTTTTGATGTTAGGAGTGCTTGAAAATCTTAAGAATGCTTCTAAGAATTTTCTACTCTCAAATTCGATCCTCCAAGTCCTGAGAAATTGTATGATTATATAGTACTTATAGTTTAATCCATATCAGGATTGTAGTGGTTGTGTATAATTTGTGTTCAGCTTCTTTACTATTGCAGTGTTTGAAGGTTTCTTCTCATAAAAAGATTTCATTAAGGATTTTTATTTATTAAAAGATTATAAATCCTATCTTAATCTCTAGAACGATAAAGTATGTAAGGAGTACAAATCAAATCTTTCTCAAATTTTTAGTGTGTTTTCCTTTTCATATTGAGAGAACAAGGAGAAGTTAAGTTAATAAAACTTGCCTTTGTAATTAAATTTGTACTTCCTATTATGTCGAGGATATTCATGTAATTTTGATATTTATGGGCCTTTTTCTTTGGTTTTCATTGCCAGTCCATTGACAATGTCAATTCCCAATCTTTAATTAGGGCTTTGCTTTTTTTTTTTTTTAACTTAGTTGGGCTTGTGGGGTTATTGAAATATGAGCCCAACAGATACCTCCCCTCATACCCATCCACACCCCCCCATAGCTCGTCCTTTCAAAAAAAACTCTTAGATACACTTTCTTCATTTATGTTGTACTTAAGACCAACTGAAGCATGACATGCCACTTGATTCAAAAAGTCCTACCTGCGTACTCATTTATAATGATTTGTAAGAGATGTCTAATCAAGAAAATGTTTCCACTCTTTCATGTGAACATGTTGCCTTCTAATTAAAAAGTAGGGTTTTTTTTTTCCAATCTCTCACTTCATTCGAGCTTTTTCTTTCTTACTGAATCAAGAATCTTACTTTCTTCTACTTCTTTGATCTTTTTCTAAAAATATAGGAAAATATGTTAGTTCTCTGTCTATTAAAGAGCTCAAAAGTGGATATTTTATTCCTAAGGATATTAAGATTCAAGATCTGACCCTGTAAGGATCCTTACAAAGAACCTTGAATAATACTTCGAGGGGAACTTCCTCTATTCCAGGAACATTAGAAATGTTTCAGGTTCCTCATTTCTCCTTTTATTTTGAATTTTCTTCATGTTACTAGACTTTCTTCTCTTTAGATTCATCCTAACG
This sequence comes from Ailanthus altissimus, assembly GCA_946807835.1. Lineage (NCBI taxonomy): Eukaryota > Viridiplantae > Streptophyta > Magnoliopsida > Sapindales > Simaroubaceae > Ailanthus > Ailanthus altissimus. Next base: position 12,686,269 of record OX327699.1, on the reverse strand, counting down.
TGTTTCATTTACTTTAAGATGTTCCGATTCTGAACCATATGATGAATTCATATATTGTTTAACCCTTTATGATGTATTCCTTACCTATAACCTTATCTGCCCAAAGCAAAATTCTTTTAGCAACCTAAGGGATGGAGGAAATTCTGTAAAGATTTTAAGGGAAAGTGTGCTGGTTTTGAAAATAGCGTTATTATAAATAGTGCAAATTGGAAACAATCTTGTGTCACGGACCGTTCTTGAACCGTGCGACCTTAGACACGTTATGTGCTAAGCAGCAGAGAAAATCACACAAAGAGAATGAAAAATAAGCACACCAAGTGTTTGCATGAATGCTCTCTATATTGCTGAAGAGAAAACAAAGCTATGAGATAAATTATACAAGTGAGGGTCTCCCCTTTATATACTAGCAGCCCTATACAATCGACAGTTGAGATCTAAATGATCTAACGGTATACATACAAGATGAAACATTATGCTCTAGAATATTTTTAGATGTCATTCTACCTTTTATGGAATTCTAATTAAGGTGAACTACCCTAATAAGTCACGGGCCAAGCCCGGTTCTCCATCTAAACAGCGGGCCTTCTAGAAGCTCCGATCCACGTAGCGCTCTATGGTCTAAGAGGCCTCCAGCAGGCCTAGTCGCGCAACAAGTGCTTGAGGAAATGCTTGAGAGCATTTGGGGCGTGACATTCTCTCCCACCAAATTCACGCGATGCCCTCATCGCATCCTTGCTGGAACTCACACACTTTGTTCTCAAACTACCACAATGCGTTCTCGGGTTCCCAGCTTGCTTCGCTATCAGGCAATCCTTTCCACTTGACGAGATACTTACGACTCGGGCGACAGTTCTTCTTTCGTATTATCCTCACATCAAGGATAAGTTCAGCTTCCTTATCGTAAGATGTGGAAACTCTCAATGGTGCCCTAGTTTGTGGCCCACGCTCCGTGTCCTCCGCATTACTATGGTATGGCTTTAAGCAGCTTGCGTGAAACACCGTATGTAGCCGAAGTCTCGAAGGCATCTTTACCTTATACGAGACATTGTCAACCCTCTTGGCAATAGAAAATGGCCTCTTATATTTCCGAACAAGGCCCTTATGAAGTAGGCGCGTAGACTTGTGCTACGTCGGAAGAATTTTCACCATCACTAAATCCCTTGCGTTGTACTCCACAAGTCTTCGCTTACCGTCAGCCTATTTCTTCATCCGTTTTGTCGCCTTATCCAAACACACCCGCGCTTTGTCTGACTGTTCCTGCCAGGATTTTGCAGCTTTGTAAGCTGTTGAACTTACAGCTCCAGTAATGCATTCACCCTCTCAGTCTACCCATCCGTTTATTGGTGAAAGCGGGTGGAAAAGTGAAGCTCCGATCCTATGAGATTGCATAATCCAGTCCAGAACTTCTCCGTAAACCTTGTATCACGGTTGCTGTCTATTCGGCAACCCCCAGTACTTGACTATGTACTTAAAGAAAAGTTTTGCTATCTCTTCCGCACTACACTCCTTGAGGGCCGATATGAAAGTCGCATACTTGGAGAGTCGATCTACCACCACAATGATAGTTCCACACCCCTCGGATTTCAGCAAGGCTACGATGAAATCTATAGAGATGCTCTCCCAAGGTCTCTCCGGTATGGGCAGTGGCTCCAGTAGCTCTGTGGGACTCCGCTGCTCGATCTTGTCCTGTTAGCACATGAGACAAGTCTTGACAAACTGTTCTATCTCTTCCCACATGTATGGCTAATAGTAAACTATCTCTAATAGGGCGCGTATGCGCCGCTGTCCTGGATGTCCTACCATTTCGTGTCGTGACACTCTCTAATGAGGTTACGCCGCAAGTTCTCCCACTTTGGCACATACACCCGGTGTCCCTTGGTGTAAAGAAGCCCATCTTCTACCCAAAATCACTGAGTCTTTCCCTTGTGTGCTTGAGTGGTGAGCTGTGTAGCTGCGGGATCATGCTTCATTCCTTCGTGCAATAGGCCGAGCAAATCACCTTCCAGCTTGCTTATAGCTGCTAACTCGACCTTCCAGATTAAGGCGTCCACCACCACGTTCACCTTTCCCAGTTTGTACTCGAGGTCATAATCGAACTCCGCCAGAAAGTCCAGCCACCTAGCTTGCTTTGGGCTGAGTTTCTTCTGACTTTGGAAGTAACTCATCGCTATGTTGACTGTCATCACTATGAACTTCGCCCCAAGCAGATAGTGTCGCCAAGTGTGCAGACAATGGATGACCCCCGTCATCTCCTTCTCTTGCACCATATAGCGCCTCTCCGTCTCGTTGAGTTTTCGGCTCTCATACGCTATCGGATGGTCCTGCTGCATCAGTACACCCCCAATGGCAAAGTCAGACGCATCGCTATGTACTTCATACGATAACAAATGGTTCGACAATGCTAATACTAGTTCCTCGATCACTGCTGTCTTCAGTCGATCAAAAGTCCATTAACACTCCTTAGTCCACTCCTATGCTTTAGTCTTCTTTAGCAGGTCGATAAAGGGTGCAGCAATGGTGGAGTAGCTCTTGATAAATCTCTGATAATAGTTGACTAACCCTAGGAAAGACCACAGCTCGGGTAACTTTTGTAGGTACCTCCCAATCCACTATGGCACGAATCTTCGCCCTGTCCATCATCAGCTTGCTGTCTTTGATCTTGTGACCCAAAAAGTCTACCTCCGGCTTGGCAAAGGAGCACTTCTCCCTTTTCACATACAACTCATTCTCGCAGAGCACCTTTAAGACAGACTGCAAGTGTATCACGTGCTCTTCGAAAGTGTTGCTGTAGATGACGATGTCGTCCAAGTACAAGAAGACAAATTTATCAAGGAAGGGCTGGAGTTTATTGTTCATCAATGTACATAAGGTTGCTGGCGCGTTTGTGAGGCCAAACGACATGACAAGAAACTTAAAAGCCCTATAACGCGTCACACAAGTAGTCTTCGGTTCATCACCCTCGGCTATTCGCACTTGATGGTAACCTGATCGTAAATCTAGCTTCGAAAAATACTTTCCCTACCCCAACTGATCAAACAAGTCAGCAATTAAAGGAATGGGATACCTATTTTTGACAGTGACCTTATTCAGTGCCCGGTAGTCTATGCATAATTGCAATAATCGGTCGTGCTTGCACTAGAAAGCACGGGCACGCCGTAGGGCACCTTAAATGGCTGGATAAATCCTGCATCCAGTAACTTCTTGAGCTACTTTCTCAACTCTATTAATTCTGGTGGAGACATTCTGTAGGGCGCTTTGGCTGGCGGTTTAGCTCCCGGCTTCAACTTAATCTCGTGATCGATCGCCCATCTTGGTGGTAATTTCTGTGGTAGTGCTGCTGGCATTACGTCCTGGTGCTGCTGGCATCACTTTCATGATCTCTGCTAGCAGCTCTTCTTCGCCCCCATTCACCTCATCATTTGCCTCCTATACAGTGATGAGATATGTCTCTTCTCCCCGCTTGACTCCCTTCTTTAGTTGCATGGCAAAAAGGAGAGTGGTGTGGACGTTAGGCTTTGCTTGCCCACCTTCCGGCTTGTCTACTGTCGGTACCATGCATGGTCCTCCCTCCAGGATACATACGTAATTGTGTCGGGAAAATGGTACCACATTAAACTGCTGCAGAAAATCCATACCAAGAACAACTTCAAAATCATCGAGAGGTGCTACCGAAAAGTTTACCTTACCGCTCTATTTTTTTAGGCGCATTTCAACTCCGCGAATGACCCCGTCCAGTGGCTTGATTGCGGCGTTCATAATTTTAAGGTAGCCAATCCCTTTCTCCACCTTGAGGCTCAAGCGTATTGCTTTCGCACGCTTTATAAAGTTGTGCGTAGCTCCAGTATCCACTAGCACTTAAGTCTTTTTTTTGTTAATGTAGGCTTCAACGTACATTAGCGCTTTTTCCATTGGCGCACGGGCTGCCCGCTTGGTATTGAGGGCATTAAGCAACTACAGACATCCCAATTGTTCCTATTTGCCCGCTTGTTGAGTCTCCAACATCACATTGATAGCCTTCTTCTTTGGACATTCCTTAACTCAATAATCCCTATCGCAAAGGAAGCAGCTAGGTCTCGGCTTTCTCATACCGTTGCGTTTCTGCTCTCTCTCTGTGGGCGGTTTACCTTTTCCCTCTTTTGCTGTGATTGGACTTTGAATTTTTGAACTTCCCCGCATCACCCTTGCGGTAATTAGTGAGCATTTTCGTCAATGTGAGGGCGACGGATATATTCTACACTCCACGCCGCCTCAGCTTATTGGACGCCCATGTCTGTAATCCATCGAGAAAATTGAACAGCAAGTCTTCTTCACTCATATTGGGGATCTGCAGCATTAATAGTGAGCACTCCTCTACGTACTCGCCAATAGACTTGATCTGTTTCAACTCCTTTAGACGCTTCCTAGCATTTTGCGCCATATTCTCTGGATAGAATTAACGCTTCAGCTCCTATTGCAACTCTGTTCAGGTGTTGATGGTGCAGGTACCCTTGAAAATCTCCTCGCTCTTCCTACGCCACCACAGAATTGTATGATCAGAGAGATATAGGGTCGCAGTGTTTACCTTATCCTCGTCCCGTACGCCTAGGGTGTCAAAGTATCTCTCCATCTGTCAGAAGTAATTGTTGAGCTCCTTGGCGTTTCACTTACCGCTGAACTCCTTGGGCTTGGGAACATCGACCCTCAGTACAGGCACCGTAACCTGAGCGGCGACAGACCCGTTCGCCACCACCCGCTTGCATAGCACCACATCCTCCTTGAAAGTTTTAAACCCTCGGCGTAGCTCCCTACTTGGGCTTGTGATACTTCCAGAATATAGAAGTTATTCCCAAGTGCAGGATTGTCGAAGTAATAAATAACCCGATGAGAACGGGGTCGATCCACAGGGAAGTAGAATTAAAATTACAAATTATAAACACTTTAAAGATAATTAATGCAGTATAAGATGTTTGTAAATATTATTTCAATTAACCAATTCAAATAAAAAGCTAAGGTTACGGGGATTCACTCTTGGCATAAGAAGTAAGAATATATTTAACTTTTTATTTTTTTATAACTCAATTAGAATTCTCACACAAAGGAGGTTCCAACCAGAAAATATAGCAATTAAAATTCATTATCATTTATATATTGATTAGTATTTATTTCTTTCAATTATTATACACCAAATCTTATAAATGGGTTCAAGTATTTATTATGCCAATCTTTATATTTGTCTACAATAAATTAAGACTCCCACTTTACAAGAAAGGTTATATAAACCAAATCTTGTAAATGGTTTCAATAATTTATTGTGCCAAGTATTAAGTTTGTCAATAATAAATCAAGAATCACCACTTTAGAAGAAATGGTATTAATTCTACAAACAAAATAAATACATCATATATAAATTTACATAACTTAAAAATGAAGCATTAAATTCATGAATAAATATTAAACATATCTTATTACTTTGCCAAGAGCTTCACCCTTTCACCTTAGCTTAAACAAAATTATTTGGACATAATAAAACTAAATGAAAAGAAAAGAAATGGAAGAAGAAATAACATGACTTAATAGTAAACAAGAGAAATAATAGTACAAAGAAATGGATACAAAGGAAAAGTATTTTGAACTAAATTCTAACTTTCTAATTACATTATTTAGGCATAACCAAGCCACCTATTTATAGAAAAACATGGATAAATCGAGACAAATTTGGAGGGAACCACTTGGTTGATGAAAGTCAAGAATGGTGGCAAAATAATTTGCATTCATTATCACTTGGGCACCCACTTGATTATCCAATTTGGAATTGATGTGATCCGAATTAGCTGTCACTCAAAACATAAAAGTTGTAGATAAGTCTCTTATATTTCCAAATTGAGTGATCTCATACGTATTAGATACGTATTTCTATAGTTATGGGCCAAATACTGATAACTGTTCAAACTGGGCCTGTACTGCAGATCAATTCTGTTCTAGGATAATTTTCACCCTCTAAACACTCGAATTTACAATTCTTTGTGAAATACAATATGTTAGCCCATTGAGTCAGCTCTGCACAAGATTAAGAATCACCTCAATTGGATCTTTAGGTAGAAAGTTATGCCCATTTTACCAAACCTGCCACAAAACTGTTATAAGATAATTAAGTACAATATTGTAAACATACTTAAGTTAAGAAAATTAAATACACTAGTAATACAAAACAATCATGTAAAACTCTTATTAAATGTGTAATTTCAAGTATTCATCACACCCCCCAACTGGCTTATTGCTAGTCCCTAGCAATTCGAGCATAAATAAAATTTGAACACTACCTAAGTATTTCAAACAAAACGTCAGTTTTAAAATCACAATCGCTATAAAGGTTATTTCAATCACAACTTCCAAAAATATTTTTGTGTGTGTGTGAATTAAGCCAAAGCCTTCTTACCACAAACCACAACATATATAGCCTTAAAAATGTTCCAAGTAAAAGCCTCAACTCCATATCCTTACAGGTGAATAATTTGTTTAATGACTTAGGATTTCACTCATGGAGTTGGAAAACAGATAATCGCTCAAGAAAAAGTTACATTTAAGGACAGACAGACAAACTAACATTGATCCAAAGATAGGAAAATCAAATATTTAGAGTCAAACCATTATTGTCAAATGCCAGCTTCAAGACTTTAATTATTTAATGCGAATCTTATGAATATAGAATTCGGTGATAAGATTGCTTCCTAATGACTTTAGTCTTCTAAAATTGAATGAAGACTTTATTGAACTGAATTGACTTCTTTTCTTTCTTTTTTTTTTTTTAAATTTTTTTTTTTTTACTCTTTTTTTTTTAAAGACATAAGGAATCATTATAACATAAGAGCAATTTATCACCATAATACTTTTCTAATTTTTTTTTTATCCTTCAGCTAAGCAACCAAATCATTCATCATCCCAAATAATGTCATTCTAAATAAAAATTAACCATTTCAAAGGATCAATGAAAGTTCGTAAGCTGTTATCTCAAACCTCTCCACTCACTCACAAAAGATATGTGAGTTTAGAAAATAATATGTATACTTAAACATGAAAATTCTCTTGGCTATATATATTGAATCATCCATCTTACCATAAGGCTTAGTATTGTTCTCAAGAAATAATTTCAGAAGTTATTCTTTAGTAACCTAAATAGAGAAAGTGATTTAAACTAAACAATTTTGAAATCATACATCGATAGTAAAGCAAATTTATTTACGCAAGAGTTACCAAAAACTTAAGCAACAAACAATTATACATAAAATGCATTAAAAATAAACCAATTAGAATGTGTTTCAAAAGTTTATAATGTACTCTTTACTCTGTCATTCTAGAACTAGAATGCGTCTCAAGAATACATAAATGAACATTTTACTCACGCCATTCATGATAATTTTTTTTTTTTACATAACAAAGTGATAACAACAACAAAATAAAATAATTAACACTAACATTATATATCAACTATCCTCCCCCCAACCAGATTGAGACATTGTCCTCAATGTCAAAATATAGAAAGAGTAAAATATAGAAGATATCACCTGAAACATCTTTTATTGAAAATTAAACCTGCAACAAAATAAAACAAGCCACACAAAAAAAATAAAACAAGCCACACAAAAAGCTTAAAAATACATAGAAATAGATAGGCTACAGACGAAGCGTCAAATCTATCCTGCGTTTCTTTTCACTGTTATCAGTATACCAATCTATCTGACTCATTGTTGGATCAGATAGAGGTGTAAAAGCTTGTAGTTCATCGAGTAAATGATCAACAGTTGAAGCAGAAATGAGGATCTGTCGTGCTGCAGATGAGACGAATTGTTTTTCCACCGCATAGTCAAGAAAAGATAACAACCCATTATAAAAACCATCAACGTTTAACAAACCAATGGGTTTTTTATGGATTTGCAATTGTGCCCATGAGACAATTTGAAAAATTTCCTCCAATGTTCCGAAACCTCCAGGTAGAGCTATGAAGGCATCAGCATTACGAAGCATAAAAGAAATTCGTTCATGCATTGATGATACCTGTAACTCATCCCCAATTGTTTTTCCTACAATGTCTCCAACAGCTAGAGCTTTTGGTATGATACCCAAAACTCGACTGCCATTATTTTGTGCAGCGGTTGCCACACGTCCTATTAATCCAAGACTACCTCCCTCATATACTAAATGAATATTGCGCTCAGCTAACATCTTACCAAGGGTTTCTGCTGCTTCTATAAACTCACTAGTTTTTCCAGGGCTGGATCCACAAAAGACACAAATTTTTGTGAATTTACGAGTTAATGATCCTTCCATGATTACACTCACCCTCTCTCTTGAATGATTTTGAGTTTGTACAAAGATGCAGAAATAATGCAATGTATTTATAGAGCCAAAAGGTATTGCAAAGTTAAATCACATGGCTATTGGCTTGAAATACAAGATTCAATACCTTTTACCAATTTTCAATTTGTTAGCTAGAAAAGTCACATGGGTTGTCGGCTTAAAATGCAAAATTTTCAAAAAGGATTATAGATGGTTGATTATTGAAAAGACATTTGAGTTTGAAATGAAACATTTAAAAATAACAGCTATAGTAAATATATACAAGTAGTTGTGATTGTGGCTCACATCTTCCTCTGATTTTACATCCAGTAACGGCTTAAACGCCCTCTATGGGTCGGGGATAGGCTTCCCATCCAATTTTCTTATAAATTGGCAAACAGGGTCTTTTAAAGTCAGATTCCCGAGACTGTACCGCTCATATTCTTTTAGGAATATGTCTCATAATTCATGAATTGCAATATGCACATATCCACTAGGATGCGTCTCAAGAGTCGATAAGATATTATCTAAAGACTCCTTACTCAGGCCATCCTTAATGAACCTAATTTTATCTTCACGATTTACAGACACCATTCCTAAAGTGCGGCAACGTGTGTTGCAAGTCGTGTGTGCACACTTGTAACAAACATTTAATCGTTTTGCTCTTCGTTTTTTTGAAAAAGAGCTTTTACCTAAGCCAGGCATGTAGGAAATTAATGAGTCTGAAAATTCACCTGTTAATCTAACTTTGGCTTCAATTAACCAACGTAAATCAACAGGTATATTCATAATCATTAATAACCTTAATATTTCACATCTTGCTTGGTAAATTTTCTTCAAGGAATTTTGAGACAATGAGGGAAAACGCTTTTTCAAATTTTTTAGAATGTCATCCATTTTTTTTTTTTAAAGAAAAGGGGGAAGAAGAGAAGATATCAGTAATTATGGGAAACTGACAAAACCGATTTGAAATATCACGGAGTACCGTTATCCGCCGCTTAACCGGGGTGCAAAATAAAACTTTAACAAAACTACTAAATTAACCTGCAAGTAAAAAAAAAATATTAGAAGAAGAATAAATATATATAAATACGTAAATATATAAAACAAAGATTAATTGGTCTCGTAACAAGGATCCGACAGGAACGTAAATTCTTCATGAAAAGCTTGGTTTTCTAGAAACGGCTTGAGTCTTTGCCCATTTACCTTAAACACATTCCCATTTTTAGGATTTTCAATGTCAATTGTTCCATAAGGGTACACATGTTTCACAATAAAAGGGTCACTCCATCTTGATCTTAATTTTCCAGGGAATATGTGAAGTCAAGAATTATAAAGCAAAACCTTCTGACCAGTGTCAAATATTTTTCTCTGAATTTTTTTATCATGAAAGGCTTTAATTTTAGCTTTATGAATTTTTGAATTCTCATATGCATCATTTCTCAATTCTTCAAGTTCATTTATTTGTAATTTACGTATGTGTCCAGCAGAATCAAGATTTTCATTGAAAGTTTTAATAGCCCAGTAGGCTTTATGCTCAAGTTCCACAGGTAAGTGACAAGGTTTTCCATAAACTATCCTATAGGGAGACATACCCAATGAAGTTTTAAAAGCAGTTCTATAAGCCCACAGTGCATCATTTAGTCTTAAAGACCAATCTTTGCGATTTGGGTTTACAGTTTTTTCTAAAATTTGTTTTATCTCCCTATTTGCTAATTCAACTTGTCCACTTGTCTGAGGATGATAAGGGGTGGCAACTTTATGAGTAATACCATATTTTTTCACTAATGTTTCAAATGGTCTATTACAAAAATGTTTACCCCCATCACTTATAATGGCTCGAGGGATTCCAAATCGACTTAAGATATTTTCTTTCAAAAATTTCATGACTGTTTTATGGTCATTATGTCGACATGGAATAGCCTCAATCCATTTTGAGACATAATCTACTGCAACTAAGATATACATAAATCCAAATGATAACGGAAATGGTCCCATGAAATCTATCCCCCAACAATCAAAGATTTCAATAACAAGAATGAAGTTCAAAGGCATCATGTTTCGTTTTGAAATTGATCCCAACTTTTGACAATTTTCACAAGTTATACAAAATGCATGTGTATCTTTAAATAAAGTGGGCCAATAAAATCCACACTGTAAGATTTTTGCAGCTGTTTTCTTTGATGAGAAATGTCCCCCACATGCTTCAGAATGACAAAATTCAATAACTTTATTTACCTCATTGTCGGGTATGCATCTTCGAAATATTTGATCACGACAATATTTAAAGAGATAAGGATCATCCCAATAAAACTTTCTCACCTCCGTTAAAAATTTTCTTTTGTCTTGAGCATTCCATTGAGGTGGCATTTCTCCTGTTACAAGAAAATTAACAATATTAGCATACCAGGGCATTGTAACAGTAGAAAATAAAAATTCATCGGGAAAAGAATCATTAATAGGTGTTATTTCTATTGATGAATCTGGTGTGAGTCTTGATAAGTGATCTGCAACAACATTTTCAGCTCCCTTCTTATCCTTGATAGTGATAATAAATTCTTGAAGCAATAGAATCCATCGAATCAGTCTTGGTTTTGCATCCTGTTTTGACATTAAGTACCTTACAGCAGCATGGTCAGTAAATACAATAGTTGAAGAACCAATTAAGTAAGAACGAAATTTGTCTAATGCAAATATTACAGCAAGTAGTTCTTTTTCAGTTGTTGTGTAATTCATTTGTGCACTGTTTAAAGTTCTACTTGCATAATAAATTACATAGGATTTACCTTCCTTTTTTTGTCCTAATACAGCACCAACAGCGTAGTCACTAGCATCACACATGAGCTCAAAAGGTAAAGACCAGTCATGAGATTGTATGATAGGAGCAGATGTTAAGAGGCCAATTAATTTTTCAAATGAATTTTGACACTCTTGAGTCCACTTAAATGATACATCTTTTGCTAAGAGGTTACAAAGAGGTTTAGATATAGCACTAAAGTTTTTTATGAACCTCCTATAAAATCCAGCATGTCCTAAAAAGGATCGGACTTCTCTGACTGTTTTTGGTGGAGGCAAATGTGTAATGAGTTCGACTTTTGCCTTATCCACTTCAATTCCTTTAGAAGATACTATATATCCTAAAACAATTCCAGAAGTAACCATGTAGTGACATTTTTCCCAGTTCAATACAAGACTCTTTTCTTCACATCTTTTTAAGACATTTTCTAAGTTTTCAAGACAATTATCAAAAGAATTTCCAAACACAGTTAAATCATCCATGAAAACTTCTAAATAATGCTCAATCATGTCACTAAAAATGCTTAACATACATCTCTGAAATGTTGCTGGGGCATTACAAAGTCCAAATGGCATTCTTCTAAAAGCAAAGGTTCCAAAAGGACATGTGAATGTAGTCTTTTCTTGGTCTTCTAGTGCTATAGGAATTTGATAACAGCCAGAGTAACCATCTAGAAAGCAATAGTAGGGATGTCCTACTACTCTTTCTATAATCTGATCAAGGAATGGTAAAGGAAAATGGTCTTTTCTAGTGGCCAAGTTCAATTTTCTATAATCTATGCACATCCTCCAACTAGATGAGACTCGAGTTGGTATTAACTCACCTTTTTCATTTTTAATGACTGTGATTCCAGATTTTTTTGGTACTACCTGAGTAGGACTTACCCACTTACTATCTGAGATCGGATAGATAATTCCTACTTCAAGTAATTTGAGAACTTCAGCTCTCACTACCTCTTTCATATGTGGATTTAATCTCCTTTGAGGTTGTTGGGAAGTTTTGGCATTATCCTCTAGGTGTATTCTATGTGTGCAAATCAAAGGATTAATACCATTTATGTCTTTTAAAGTCCACCCAATTGCATTTTTATGCATTTTCAATAATTCAATCAACTTATCTTCTTGTTCACTTGTGAGTGTAGAAGCGATTACCACCGGGTAAGTTTGTTTCTCTCCAAGAAATGCATATTTCAGTCCTTCAGGCAGAGGTTTTAACTCCAACTTTGAAATTTCGTTCTTTTTATCCTCATTTTCTCCAAATTCTTCAAACTTTAGTTTCCATCTTTTATTTTCAATCACCTATGCACAGTCAAGTAAAGAACATATGTCAAAGATTTCAGGATCTAATTGTATATTTGACTCAAATGAATTTATTAAACACATTTCTAAGGGATCAGTAGAACTCCCTTTTTGAATATGATCCTCCACAATTGTTTCAATCATGTCACCTTCTTCACTTTCATCCTCCTCTTCATATGGTTGCTTACACATATTAAAAACATTGAGTTTAAGTGTCATGTTTCCAAATGAAAGCTTCATTACTCCATTCCTGCAATTAATTAAAGCGTTAGAAGTTGCTAAAAATGGACGACCTAAAATAACAGGTATCGGATTACATCCTTTGACAGGTTCTGTGTCCAAGACGATAAAATTCACAGGATATATAAATTTATCAACTTGAACTAAGACATCCTCCACTGTCCCTCTTGGTACTTTTATTGATCTATCAGCAAGTAAAAGAGTTACAGATGTTGATTTTAACTCCCCGAGATTGAGATGCTGATAAACTGAATACGGCAATAAATTCACACTAGCACCAAGATCAAGTAAGGCTTGTTCAATTTTATGACTTCCAATAATACATGAAATTGTAGGACAACCAGGGTCTTTATATTTCAAAGAATTATTGTTCTGAAGAATGGCACTTACTTGTTCAGCTAAAAATGCTTTCTTTTTCACATTCAGTTTTCTTTTTACTGTGCATAAGTCTTTCAAAAATTTTGCATAAGATGGAACCTGTTTAATAGCATCCAGTAAAGGAATATTAACTTTTACCTGTTTGAAGATTTCAAAAATTTCAGGATTGTGATTCATCTTCTTAGTATTACGTAATGCATGAGGAAATAGGGGTGGAGGTGAAGGTTTGGTGTTTTCTTCATTAAGTATAGGTTCAACACTTTCCTTGCCCTTAGAGATTGATTCATCGCTCTCATGAGGTTCAGGAATTTCTTTTTCAACAATTTTACCACTCCGAAGAGTGATAACTGCTTTAACTTGATCCATGTGTTGGCTTCCTGAACTACATGCATTTGAGTTATATTGTCCTTTGGGGTTTGGCTGTGGTTGAGAAGGAAATTTTCCTTTCTCATGAATGTTCAGTACAGATGCAAATTTAGCAAGAGTATCTTTCAAATCAGCAAATGTTTGAGCATTTTGAGAATTAACAGACTCTTGTTTTTCAATGAATGTATGCAAGGTTTCTTCAAGATTTTTCCTAGGAGGTGGGACATATGGTGCATAACCTTGATGATTTTGAAAGTTTTGGTGTGGTTGGAAAGTTTTGGTGTGGTTGGAAAGGTGGTTGCGAAGCCTGTGCTTGAGTGTCATTCCTCCAACTAAAATTCGGGTGATTTCGCCATCCAGGATTATAGTTTTGTGAATATGGGTTATTGTTTGACCGTTTGAACGTGTTTAAAACATTGGCTTGTTCATGGAGACATTCCCTAAATGCAGGCAAAGTTGGGCAATCATTGGTAGGGTGATCATGGGTTTCACAAATGTGACACACAATTTCTTGAACAGATTTTATTTGACCACTCTTTTTCATTTCTAAGGTTTCGAATTTTCTAGCAAGGGATGCTAATTTGGCTTGAAGGTCATGGTCTTCTTTAAGATGATAAATACCCCCACTAGATGTAGTGGTTTGATTTTTGCTAGGTGCCTCACAGGTACCAGCAGTGTCCCAATTTTGAGCATTTTCTGCTAGTAAGTCAAGGTAGTTCATTGTCTCTTCTGGGTCTTTTTCCTCAAATGTTCCATTACACATCATTTCTACCATTTGCCTAACTTGGGGTGTTAAGCCCTCATAGAAATTTGAGACTACTCTCCATGTTTCAAAACCATGATGGGGACAGGTATTAAGTAATTCTTTATACCTTTCCCAACATTGGTAAAGGGTCTCTCCTGGTTTTTGGGCAAAAGTGGTGATTTGTCTTTTAAAAGAATTTGTTCTATGGGAGGGAAAAAACTTTTTCAGGAATTGTTGTTGCATCTCGTCCCATAAAGAAATGGATCCTGGCCTAAGATTTTGTAGCCATGTTTTAGCTTTATCTTTTAAAGAAAAAGGGAAAAGCTTAAGTCGAATTGTGTTCATGCTACAATTTTGATCATTATACGTGTTACACACTTCTTCAAATTCTCTTAGATGTAGATAAGGGTTCTCTGCATCTAAGCCATGAAAAGTGGGTAAAAGTTGGATAATGCCTGGCTTAAAATTAAAATGCGTTGCATCCGGTGGAAAAATTAAGCAAGATGGTGCACCGGTTCGTGTAGGGTTCATATAGTCTCTAAGTGTCCCAGGTCGGTTATGGTCATTATGTTGGGACTGATTGTCCCCTGGGTCTATGAGTCCCTCAATTTGATTTTCGCTCATGGTGTTACTTGGTGAAGAATGAGAAGATGAAGGAGAATCTAACAAATTATCAAAGAAAGTTTTGAAATTACCTTTTACTAAACGATGAGAATTAGGATCTCGAAACCAATCGCTCATAAAAAGAAACAAAACAAAATACAATAACAATAATACAAATAAAATATTAAACACAGGTAAATAAAATAAAATATTACACACAAGTAAATAAAATATGTAAAACTAAAAGCAAAATAAAGATAAATAATTAGAAGTTAGATTAGTGATGTTAGATTATATAATAAAAAGTTAATAAATAAATAGTAGGAGGCTTAGCCTTCCATTAAAATAAAAAGCGAAAATAAAAGGCGAATAATAAATAAAGTAAAGTACGTTAGGAGGCTCGGCCTTACATGAAAATTAAAAAAAAAACTAAAATAAAAAGTAAAAAATAATAAATAAACGAAATAAAGAGTAGGAGGCTCAGCCTTCCGCGAAAATAAAAACAGAATAATAATAAAGTACGTTAGGAGGCTCGGCCTTCCATGAAAATAAAAAAATAAAAAATAAAAAAAAATGAATAATAAATAACGAGTAGGAGACTCAGCCTTCCATGAAAATAAAATAAACAAACAAACAATAACAAAATAAAATATTAACGTTACCTCCCCGGCAACGGTGCCAAAAACTTGACACTTCCAGAATATAGAAGTTATTCCCAAGTGCAGGATTGTCGAAGTAATAAATAACCCGATCAGAACGGGGTTGATCCACAGGGAAGTAGAATTAAAATTACAAATTATAAACACTTTAAAGATAATTAATGCAGTATAAGATGTTTGTAAATATTATTTCAATTAACCAATTCAAATAAAAAGCTAAGGTTACGGGGATTCATTCTTGGCATAAGAAGTAAGAATATATTTAACTTTTTATTTTTTTATAACTCAATTGGAATTCTCACACAAATGAGGTTCCAACCGAAAAATATAGCAATTAAAATTCATTATCATTTATATATTGATTAGTATTTATTTCTTTCAATTATTATACACCAAATCTTATAAATGGGTTCAAGTATTTATTATGCCAATCTTTATATTTGTCTACAATAAATTAAGACTCCCACTTTACAAGAAAGGTTATATAAACCAAATCTTGTAAATGGTTTCAATAATTTATTGTGCCAAGTATTAAGTTTGTCAATAATAAATCAAGAATCACCACTTTAGAAGAAATGGTATTAATTCTACAAACAAAATAAATACATCATATATAAATTTACATAACTTAAAAATGAAGCATTAAATTCATGAATAAATATTAAACATATCTTATTACCTTGCCAAGAGCTTCACCCTTTCACCTTAGCTTAAACAAAATTATTTGGACATAATAAAACTAAATGAAAAGAAAAGAAATGGAAGAAGAAATAACATGACTTAATAGTAAACAAGAGAAATAATAGTACAAGGAAATGGATACAAATGAAAAGTATTTTGAACTAAATTCTAACTTTCTAATTACATTATTTAGGCATAACCAAGCCACCTATTTATAGAAAAACATGGATAAATCGAGACAAATTTGGAGGGAACCACTTGGTTGATGAAAGTCAAGAATGGTGGCAAAATAATTTGCATTCATTATCACTTGGGCACCCACTTGATTATCCAATTTGGAATTGATGTGATCCGAATTATCTGTCACTCAAAACATAAAAGTTGTAGATAAGTCTCTTATATTTCCAAATTGAGTGATCTCATACGTATTAGATACGTATTTCTATAGTTATGGGCCAAATACTGATAACTGTTCAAACTGGGCCTGTACTGCAGATCAATTCTGTTCTAGGCCAATTTTCACCCTCTAAACACTCGAATTTCCAATGCTTTGTGAAATACAATATGTTAGCCCATTGAGTCAGCTCTGCATAGGATTAAGAATCACCTCAATTGGATCTTTAGGTAGAAAGTTATGCCCATTTTACCGAACCTGCCACAAAACTGTTATAAGATAATTAAGTACAATATTGTAAACATACTTAAGTTAAGAAAATTAAATACACTAGTAATACAAAACAATCATGTAAAACTCTTATTAAATGTGTAATTTCAAGTGTTCATCAGCTTGAATATTGTCCATTGTGGTGAGGACACTCTCCTAAAAAGCCTTAATCCAGTCTCGCTGCTTATCGGCGTAAGCCCTGATGGATATACTGATGAGGGAGTGCAGCTCGTCTCCTTACGTGTCATGGCCCACCTCGATCTTCTCTATTTGCTGCTCCAGCTCTCCATGACGATCTGCCGCCTTCCCGATAGCGCTGCTGTGTGCTTTCACCATACTATCGATATCCTGACCTGGATCCGCTGACTTATCACGAGAGACACTGCCGTTCTTTTTAGTTTTGGGGCTCCGACCCCTCTCTTCAGTGAAATCCAAAGGTACGCCATCTTTCTCCATCTTTGAACCTGCTCTGATACTAACTGTCACAGACCGTTCTCGAACCGTACGGCCTTAGACGCGTTGCGTGCTAAGCAGCCGAGAAAACCACACAAAGAGAAGAAAAAAAAGCACACCAAGTATTTGCACAAATGCTCTCTATATTGTTAAAGAGAAAACAATGTTATGAGATAAATTATACAAGTGAGGGTCTCCTATTTATATACTAGCAACCCTATACAATCGATGACTGAGATCTAAATGATCTAACAGTATACATACAAGATGGAGAATTATGCTCTAAAATATTCTTAGATGCCATTCTACCTTTTATGGAATTCTAATTAAGGTGAACTACCCTAATAAGTCACGGGCCATGCCCAGTTCTCCATCCAAACAGCGGGTCTTCTAGAAGCTCCAATCCACGTAGCGCTCTATGGTCCAAGAGGCCTCCAGAAGGCCTAGTCGCGCACCAAGTGCTTAAGAAAATGCTTCAGAGCACTTGAGGCGTGACACTTGGCTGCCTTTAAAGTGAAAACGTATTTCAGGGCGTATGAGTGGAAGACGGCCTTTTCTTTTTCATCGAACTCTGTATAGGTGCTGGTGTCTAGAATATCCCAATGTCTTTTAAGTTTACCCATATTTATTTTACTAAAGTGTTGATCAAAATCAATATTTCCGAGGTTTGTTGTGGTTTCTTATCAATTCCTTCGCCTTCTTAGAACCAAGGTGCTTTTCTTACTGTGCATTCGTTTCTTATTTTTATTTTTGAGGTGGTTTCTCAAGTTTCTTTACCATTATCACAGAGCTTTTTTTGTGGCAGTGACTTCTGCTTCTTCTTTCGTGATCCATTGTTCGAATTTTTAGTTAATTAACTCGAAAGAAATGAAATTATTCCAAATTAGGTATTTATGATAGGGTGGAAGGCTTACCGACTTTCTTATAAGCATGTGCTGCTATCACTGAGTCACCACTCCCGAGTTCGCTCAACTCCTTATTAAAACAATTGAAGAAGTTCTGAATAAATTCAATATCGCCTTGCTTCATTGCAAACAAGTCATATTTGGTCTTCTTGGTTTTTTGTTCCATAAATATTGTTTAATGAATTGCTCGGTCAACTCTTTGAATAAAAAGATAAAATTCTGTTCTAGGGTTTGAAACTAATTTTAAGTAGATCCCTTTAGACTTGAAGGAAAAACTATACACTTCAGTGCTCTATCATACGCATGCATGATCATTCTGGCATTGAAATGAAAGATATATTCTTCGGGGTCACCATCCCATCAAATAAAGTAGAAGTTAGGGATGTTGAACTTTTCTGGCCTTGGAGCCAACCTTATAACGTCTGTGAAAAGATCTTGGTTCATTCTTTTCACCAACATCGAGACATCATTTAAATGCTCCGCCTTGTTTTTTTTAAGCACATATACCTTATATCCCTTTCAATAGTTCACTGCTTATTCAACAAGGGGCAAGGTGACCAGTTCAATTAAAGAAGGACTTTAGTTACAACTAATTTTTTTTATTTTAGCCCTACTCTCGAGTAATTGGCCCCAGTCTACTTTAGCCCTCTGACTTGACTTTTTGATATTTTGGGTTTGGAATATATTAGACAGGGGTTCTCGAGCTCAAGGATGCTCCTTCATCGCGCGGACTCGAGAATAATCGATTAGAATTGAGAAATCATCCTAAACGAGCGCTAGTTCGGTCTACCCTTACCTGCCTCTTTCGGTTCCCTGGTTGCGAATCTAATCATAGAATGAAGGTCTGTTTGAAGAAGGGTTCGTGCTCTACCCTTATGGAATTCCCTAAAACGTCGTTTTGGGCTCCCATTGGCCGTGCGATTATCTAGTCATCTGAGCTCTCGTAAAACGTACACATCTATCAATTACCCTTTTTGTTAGTTAGCTTTCTTTCCTTGTAGAACTTACAGACTGAGTTAATTGACAATAGATGCCTTTATGTCTTGTTTTTTCTTTAGTTTTTGGGTCTTCTGAATTTAGTTCCTGAGTGATAATGGTATTTAGTATTGTAGTTTCAAGAACCTTTTTTGAAGTTTGGGTTACGATAGGAAGAGTATGTGCATTTACTGAAAGTTGTTCAAAGTCATCTTCTTGGTTTCCATCGTCTCCATCCCTTTACAATATTATTATTTTATCATGGAGCTCCGAATTCTTGTTACGATAGTCATTAATTTTACCAATTAGTTTCCTAATGAGAGCTGTTACTCTGGGTGTAAGCTCGTTACCTAGGGAAGCGAGTTCTTGGGAATGGAACCCATCTAATAATTTTTTGAGATTGGTTAGGTCTGATGAACACTTGAAATTACACATTTAATAAGAGTTTTACATGATTGTTTTGTATTACTAGTGTATTTAATTTTCTTAACTTAAGTATGTTTACAATATTGTACTTAATTATCTTATAACTATTTTGTGGCAGGTTTGGTAAAATGGGCATAACTTTCTACCTAAAGATCCAATTGAGGTGATTCTTAATCCTGTGCAGAGCTGACTCAATGGGCTAACATATTGTATTTCACAAAGCATTGGAAATTCGAGTGTTTAGAGGGTGAAAATTGGCTTAGAACAGAATTGATCTGCAGTACAGGCCCAGTTTGAACAGTTATCAGTATTTGGCCCATAACTATAGAAATACGTATCTAATACGTATGAGATCACTCAATTTGGAAAGATAAGAGACTTATCTACAACTTTTATGTTTTGAGTGACAGCTAATTCGGATCACATCAATTCCAAATTGGATAATCAAGTGGGTGCCCAAGTGATAATGAATGCAAATTATTTTGCCACCATTCTTGACTTTCATCAACCAAGTGGTTCCCTCCAAATTTGTCTCGATTTATCCATGTTTTTCTATAAATAGGTGGCTTGTTTATGCCTAAAGAATGTAATTAGAAAGTTAGAATTTAGTTCAAAATACTTTTCCTTTGTATCCATTTCCTTGTACTATTATTTCTCTTGTTTACTATTAAGTCATGTTATTTCTTCTTCCATTTCTTTTCTTTTCATTTAGTTTTATTATGTCCAAATAATTTTGTTTAAGCTAAGGTGAAAGGGTGAAGCTCTTGGCAAGGTAATAAAATATGTTTAATATTTATTCATGAATTTAATGCTTCATTTTTAAGTTATGTAAATTTATATATGATGTATTTATTTTGTTTGTAGAATTAATACCCTTTCTTCTAAAGTGGTGATTCTTGATTTATTATTGACAACTTAATACTTGGCACAATAAATTCTTGAAACCATTTACAAGATTTGGTTTATATAACCTTTCTTGTAAAGTGGGAGTCTTGATTTATTGTAGACAAATATAAAGATTGGCATAATAAATACTTGAACCCATTTATAAGATTTGGTGTATAATAATTAAAAGAAATAAATACTAATCAATATATAAATGATAATGAACTTTAATTGCTATATTTTCCGGTTGGAACCTCCTTTGTGTGAGGATTCCAATTGAGTTATAAAAAAATAAAAAGTTAAATATATTCTTACTTCTTATGCCAAGAGTGAATCCCCGTAACCTTAGCTTTTTATTTGAATTGGTTAATTGAAATAATATTTACAAACATCTTATACTGCATTAATTATCTTTAAAGTGTTTATAATTTGTAATTTTAATTTTACTTCCCTGTGGATCGACCCCGTTCTCATCGGGTTATTTATTACTTCGACAATCCTGCACTTGGGAATAACTTCTATATTCTGGACGTGTCAAGTTTTTGGCGCCGTTGCCGGGGAGGTAACGTTAATATTTTGTTTTGTTATTGTTTGTTTGTTTATTTTATTTTCATGGAAGGCTGAGCCTCCTACTCGTTATTTATTATTCGTTTTTTTTATTTATTTATTTATTTTTTATTTTAATGGAAGGCCGAGCCTCCTAACGTACTTTATTATTATTCTGTTTTTATTTTCGCGGAAGGCTGAGCCTCCTACTCTTTATTTCGTTTATTTATTATTTTTTACTTTTTATTTTAGTTTTTTTTTAATTTTCATGGAAGGCCGAGCCTCCTAATGTACTTTACTTTATTTATTATTCGCCTTTTATTTTCGCTTTTTATTTTAATGGAAGGCTAAGCCTCCTACTATTTATTTATTAACTTTTTATTATATAATCTAACATCACTAATCTAACTTCTAATTATTTATCTTTATTTTGCTTTTAGTTTTACATATTTTATTTACTTGTGTGTAATATTTTATTTTATTTACCTGTGTTTAATATTTTATTTGTATTATTGTTATTGTATTTTGTTTTGTTTCTTTTTATGAGCGGTTGGTTTCGAGATCCTAATTCTCATCGTTTAGTAAAAGGTAATTTCAAAACTTCCTTTGATAATTTGTTAGATTCTCCTTCATCTTCTCATTCTTCACCAAGTAACACCATGAGCGAAAATCAAATTGAGGGACTCATAGACCCAGGGGACAATCAGTCCCAACATAATGACCATAACCGACCTAGGACACTTAGAGACTATATGAACCCTACACGAACCGGTGCACCATCTTGCTTAATTTTTCCACCGGATGCAACGCATTTTAATTTTAAGCCAGGCATTATCCAACTTTTACCCACTTTTCATGGCTTAGATGCAGAGAACCCTTATCTACATCTAAGAGAATTTGAAGAAGTGTGTAACACGTATAATGATCAAAATTGTAGCATGAACACAATTCGACTTAAGCTTTTCCCTTTTTCTTTAAAAGATAAAGCTAAAACATGGCTACAAAACCTTAGGCCAGGATCCATTTCTTTATGGGACGAGATGCAACAACAATTCCTGAAAAAGTTTTTTCCCTCCCATAGAACAAATTCTTTCAAAAGACAAATCACCACTTTTGCCCAAAAACCAGGAGAGACCCTTTACCAATGTTGGGAAAGGTATAAAGAATTGCTTAATACCTGTCCCCATCATGGTTTTGAAACATGGAGAGTAGTCTCAAATTTCTATGAGGGCTTAACACCCCAAGTTAGGCAAATGGTAGAAATGATGTGTAATGGAACATTTGAGGAAAAAGACCCAGAAGAGGCAATGAACTATCTTGACTTACTAGCAGAAAATGCTCAAAATTGGGACACTGCTGGTACCTGTGAGGCACCTAGCAAAAATCAAACCACTACATCTAGTGGGGGTATTTATCATCTTAAGGAAGACCATGACCTTCAAGCCAAATTAGCATCCCTTGCTAGAAAAGTCGAAACCTTAGAAATGAAAAAGAGTGGTCAAATAAAATCTGTTCAAGAAATTGTGTGTCACATTTGTGAAACCCATGATCACCCTACCAATGATTGCCCAACTTTGCCTGCATTTAGGGAATGTCTCCATGAACAAGCCAATGTTTTAAACACGTTCAAACGGTCAAACAATAACCCATATTCACAAAACTATAATCCTGGATGGCGAAATCACCCGAATTTTAGTTGGAGGAATGACACTCAAGCACAGGCTTCGCAACCACCTTTCCAACCACACCAAAACTTTCAAAATCATCAAGGTTATGCACCATATGTCCCACCTCCTAGGAAAAATCTTGAAGAAACCTTGCATACATTCATTGAAAAACAAGAGTCTGTTAATTCTCAAAATGCTCAAACATTTGCTGATTTGAAAGATACTCTTGCTAAATTTGCATCTGCACTGAACATTCATGAGAAAGGAAAATTTCCTTCTCAACCACAGCCAAACCCCAAAGGACAACATAACTCAAATGCATGTAGTTCAGGAAGCCAACACATGGATCAAGTTAAAGCAGTTATCACTCTTCGGAGTGGTAAAATTGTTGAAAAAGAAATTCCTGAACCTCATGAGAGCGATGAATCAATCTCTAAGGGCAAGGAAAGTGTTGAACCTACACTTAATGAAGAAAACACCAAACCTTCACCTCCACCCCCATTTCCTCATGCATTACGTAATACTAAGAAGATGAATCACAATCCTGAAATTTTTGAAATCTTCAAACAGGTAAAAGTTAATATTCCTTTACTGGATGCTATTAAACAGGTTCCATCTTATGCAAAATTTTTGAAAGACTTATGCACAGTAAAAAGAAAACTGAATGTGAAAAAGAAAGCATTTTTAGCTGAACAAGTAAGTGCCATTCTTCAGAACAATAATTCTTTGAAATATAAAGACCCTGGTTGTCCTACAATTTCATGTATTATTGGAAGTCATAAAATTGAACAAGCCTTACTTGATCTTGGTGCTAGTGTGAATTTATTGCCGTATTCAGTTTATCAGCAGCTCAATCTCGGGGAGTTAAAATCAACATCTGTAACTCTTTTACTTGCTGATAGATCAATAAAAGTACCAAGAGGGACAGTGGAGGATGTCTTAGTTCAAGTTGATAAATTCATATATCCTGTGGATTTTATCGTCTTGGACACAGAACCTGTCAAAGGATGTAATCCGATACCTGTTATTTTAGGTCGTCCATTTTTAGCAACTTCTAACGCTTTGATTAATTGTAGGAATGGAGTAATGAAGCTTTCATTTGGAAACATGACACTTAAACTCAATGTTTTTAATATGTGTAAGCAACCATATGAAGAGGAGGATGAAAGTGAAGAAGGTGACATGATTGAAACGATTGTGGAGGATCATATTCAAAAAGGGAGTTCTACCGATCCCTTAGAAATGTGTTTAATAAATTCATTTGAGTCAAATATACAATTAGATCCTGAAATCTCTGACATATGTTCTTTACTTGACTGTGCACAGGTGATTGAAAATAAAAGATGGAAACTAAAGTTTGAAGAATTGGGAGAAAATGAGGATAAAAAGAACGAAATTTTAAAGTTGGAGTTAAAACCTCTGCCTGAAGGACTGAAATATGCATTTCTTGGAGAGAAACAAACTTACCCAGTGGTAATCGCTTCTACACTTACAAGTGAACAAGAAGATAAGTTGATTGAATTATTGAAAATGCATAAAAATGCAATTGGGTGGACTTTAAAAGACATAAATGGTATTAATCCTTTGATTTGCACACATAGAATACACCTAGAGGATAATGCCAAAACTTCCCAACAACCTCAAAGGAGATTAAATCCACATATGAAAGAGGTAGTGAGAGCTGAAGTTCTCAAATTACTTGAAGTAGGAATCATCTATCCGATCTCAGATAGTAAGTGGGTAAGTCCTACTCAGGTAGTACCAAAAAAATCTGGAATCACAGTCATTGAAAATGAAAAAGGTGAGTTAATACCAACTCGAGTCTCATCTAGTTGGAGGATGTGCATAGATTATAGAAAATTGAACTTGGCCACTAGAAAAGACCATTTTCCTTTACCATTCCTTGATCAGATTATAGAAAGAGTAGCAGGACATCCCTACTATTGCTTTCTAGATGGTTACTCTGGCTATTATCAAATTCCTATAGCACTAGAAGACCAAGAAAAGACTACATTCACATGTCCTTTTGGAACCTTTGCTTTTAGAAGAATGCCCTTTGGACTTTGTAATGCCCCAGCAACATTTCAGAGATGTATGTTAAGCATTTTTAGTGACATGATTGAGCATTATTTAGAAGTTTTCATGGATGATTTAACTGTGTTTGGAAATTCTTTTGATAATTGTCTTGAAAACTTAGAAAAAGTCTTAAAAAGATGTGAAGAAAAGAGTCTTGTATTGAACTGGGAAAAATGTCACTACATGGTTACTTCTGGAATTGTTTTGGGACATATAGTATCTTCTAAAGGAATTGAAGTGGATAAGGCAAAAGTCGAACTCATTACACATTTGCCTCCACCAAAAACAGTCAGAGAAGTCCGATCCTTTTTAGGACATGCTGGATTCTATAGGAGGTTCATAAAAAACTTTAGTGCTATATCTAAACCTCTTTGTAACCTCTTAGCAAAAGATGTATCATTTAAGTGGACTCAAGAGTGTCAAAATTCATTTGAAAAATTAATTGGCCTCTTAACATCTGCTCCTATCATACAATCTCCTGACTGGTCTTTACCTTTTGAGCTCATGTGTGATGCTAGTGACTACGCTGTTGGTGCTGTATTAGGACAAAGAAAAGAAGGTAAATCCTATGTAATTTATTACGCGAGTAGAACTTTAAACAGTGCACAAATGAATTACACAACAACTGAAAAAGAACTACTTGCTGTAATATTTGCATTAGACAAATTTCGTTCTTACTTAATTGGTTCTTCAACTATTGTATTTACTGACCATGCTGCTGTAAGGTACTTAATGTCAAAACAAGATGCAAAACCAAGACTGATTCGATGGATTCTATTGCTTCAAGAATTTATTATCACTATCAAGGATAAGAAGGGAGCTGAAAATGTTGTTGCAGATCACTTATCAAGACTCACACCAGATTCATCAACAGAAATAACACCTATTAATGATTCTTTTCCCGATGAATTTTTATTTTCTACTGTTACAATGCCCTGGTATGCTAATATTGTTAATTTTCTTGTAACAGGAGAAATGCCACCTCAATGGAATGCTCAAGACAAAAGAAAATTTTTAACGGAGGTGAGAAAGTTTTATTGGGATGATCCTTATCTCTTTAAATATTGTCGTGATCAAATATTTCGAAGATGCATACCCGACAATGAGGTAAATAAAGTTATTGAATTTTGTCATTCTGAAGCATGTGGGGGACATTTCTCATCAAAGAAAACAGCTGCAAAAATCTTGCAGTGTGGATTTTATTGGCCCACTTTATTTAAAGATACACATGCATTTTGTATAACTTGTGAAAATTGTCAAAAGTTGGGATCAATTTCAAAACGAAACATGATGCCTTTGAACCCCATTCTTGTTATTGAAATCTTTGATTGTTGGGGGATAGATTTCATGGGACCATTTCCGTTATCATTTGGATTTACGTATATCTTAGTTGCAGTAGATTATGTCTCAAAATGGATTGAGGCTATTCCATGTCGACATAATGACCATAAAACAGTCATGAAATTTTTGAAAGAAAATATCTTAAGTCGATTTGGAATCCCTCGAGCCATTATAAGTGATGGGGGTAAGCATTTTTGTAATAGACCATTTGAAACATTAGTGAAAAAATATGGTATTACTCATAAAGTTGCCACCCCTTATCATCCTCAGACAAGTGGACAAGTTGAATTAGCAAATAGGGAGATAAAACAAATTTTAGAAAAAACTGTAAACCCAAATCGCAAAGATTGGTCTTTAAGACTAACTGATGCACTGTGGGCTTATAGAACTGCTTTTAAAACTTCATTGGGTATGTCTCCCTATAGGATAGTTTATGGAAAACCTTGTCACTTACCTGTGGAACTTGAGCATAAAGCCTACTGGGCTATTAAAACTTTCAATGAAAATCTTGATTCTGCTGGACACATACGTAAATTACAAATAAATGAACTTGAAGAATTGAGAAATGATGCATATGAGAATTCAAAAATTCATAAAGCTAAAATTAAAGCCTTTCATGATAAAAAAATTCAGAGAAAAACATTTGACACTGGTCAGAAGGTTTTGCTTTATAATTCTCGACTTCACATATTCCCTGGAAAATTAAGATCAAGATGGAGTGGCCCTTTTATTGTGAAACATGTGTACCCTTATGGAACAATTGACATTGAAAATCCTAGAAATGGGAATGTGTTTAAGGTAAATGGGCAAAGACTCAAGCCGTTTCTAGAAAACCAAGCTTTTCATGAAGAATTTACGTTCCTGTCGGATCCTTGTTACGAGACCAATTAATCTTTGTTTTATATATTTACATATTTATATATATTTATTCTTCTTCTAACATTTTTTTTTTTTTTTTTTTTTTTTTACTTGCAGGTTAATTTAGTAGTTTTGTTAAAGTTTTATTTTGCACCCCGGTTAAGCGGCGGATAACGGTACTCCGTGATATTTCAAATCGGTTTTGTCAGTTTCCCATAATTACTGATATCTTCTCTTCTTCCCCCTTTTCTTAAAAAAAAAAAAAAAATGGATGACATTCTAAAAAATTTGAAAAAGCGTTTTCCCTCATTGCCTCAAAATTCCTTGAAGAAAATTTACCAAGCAAGATGTGAAAGATTAAGGTTATTAATGATTATGAATATACCTGTTGATTTACGTTGGTTAATTGAAGCCAAAGTTAGATTGACAGGTGAATTTTCAGACTCATTAATTTCCTACATGCCTGGCTTAGGTAAAAGCTCTTTTTCAAAAAAACGAAGAGCAAAACGATTAAATGTTTGTTACAAGTGTGCACGCACGACTTGCAACACACGTTGCCGCACTTTAGGAATGGTGTCTGTAAATCGTGAAGATAAAATTAGGTTCATTAAGGATGGCCTGAGTAAGGAGTCTTTAGATAATATCTTATCGACTCTTGAGACGCATCCTAGTGGATATGTGCATATTGCAATTCATGAATTATGGGACATATTCCTAAAAGAACATGAGCGGTACAGTCTCGGGAATCTGACTTTAAAAGACCCTGTTTGCCAATTTATAAGAAAATTGGATGGGAAGCCTATCCCCGACCCATAGAGGGCGTTTAAGCCGTTACTGGACGTAAAATCAGAGGAAGATGTGAGCCACAATCACAACTACTTGTATATATTTACTATAGCTGTTATTTTTAAATGTTTCATTTCAAACTCAAATGTCTTTTCAATAATCAACCACCTATAATCCTTTTTGAAAATTTTGCATTTTAAGCCGACAACCCATGTGACTTTTCCAGCTAACAAATTGAAAATTGGTAAAAGGTATTGAATCTTGTACTTCAAGCCAATAGCCATGTGATTTAACTTTGCAATACCTTTTGGCTCTATAAATACATTGCATTATTTCTGCATCTTTGTACAAACTCAAAATCATTCAAGAGAGAGGGTGAGTGTAATCATGGAAGGATCATCAACTCGTAAATTCACAAAAATTTGTGTCTTTTGTGGATCCAGCCCTGGAAAAACTAGTGAGTTTATAGAAGCAGCAGAAACCCTTGGTAAGAGGTTAGCTGAGCGCAATATTCATTTAGTATATGGGGGAGGTAGTCTTGGATTAATGGGACGTGTGGCAACCGCTGCACAAAATAATGGCAGTCGAGTTTTGGGTATCATACCAAAAGCTCTAACTGTTGGAGACATTGTAGGAAAAACAATTGGGGATGAGTTACAGGTATCATCAATGCATGAACGAATTTCTTTTATGCTTCGTAATGCTGATGCCTTCATAGCTCTACCTGGAGGTTTCGGAACATTGGAGGAAATTTTTCAAATTGTCTCATGGGCACAATTGCAAATCCATAAAAAACCCATTGGTTTGTTAAACGTTGATGGTTTTTATAATGGGTTGTTATCTTTTCTTGACTATGCGGTGGAAAAACAATTCGTCTCATCTGCAGCACGACAGATCCTCATTTCTGCTTCAACTGTTGATCAGTTACTCGATGAACTACAAGCTTTTACACCTCTATCTGATCCAACAATGAGTCAGATAGATTGGTATACTGATAACAGTGAAAAGAAACGCAGGATAGATTTGACGCTTCGTCTGTAGCCTATCTATTTCTATGTATTTTTAAGCTTTTTTGTGTGGCTTGTTTTATTTTTTTTGTGTGGCTTGTTTTATTTTTTTTGTGTGGCTTGTTTTATTTTGTTGCAGGTTTAATTTTCAATAAAAGATGTTTCAGGTGATATCTTCTATATTTTACTCTTTCTATATTTTGACATTGAGGACAATGTCTCAATCTGGTTGGGGGGAGGATAGTTGATATATAATGTTAGTGTTAATTATTTTATTTTGTTGGTGTTATCACTTTGTTATGTAAAAAAAAAAAAATTATCATGAATGGCGTGAGTAAAATGTTCATTTATGTATTCTTGAGACGCATTCTAGTTCTAGAATGGCAGAGTAAAGAGTACATTATAAACTTTTGAAACACATTCTAATTGGTTTATTTTTAATGCATTTTATGTATAATTGTTTGTTGCTTAAGTTTTTGGTAACTCTTGCGTAAATAAATTTGCTTTATTATCGATGTATGATTTCAAAATTGTTTAGTTTAAATCACTTTCTCTATTTAGGTTACTAAAGAATAACTTCTGAAATTATTTCTTGAGAACAATACTAAGCCTTGTGGTAAGATGGATGATTCAATATATATAGCCAAGAGAATTTTCATGTTTAAGTATACATATTATTTTCTAAACTCACATATCTTTTGTGAGTGAGTGGAGAGGTTTGAGATAACAGCTTACGAACTTTTATTGATCCTTTGAAATGGTTAATTTTTATTTGGAATGACATTATTTGGGATGATGAATGATTTGGTTGCTTAGCTGAAGGATAAAAAAAAAAATTAGAAAAGTATTATGGTGATAAATTGCTCTTATGTTGTAATGATTCCTTATGTCTTTCAAAAAAAAAAAAAGAGTAAAAAAAAAATATATTTAAAAAAAAAAAAAAAGAAAGAAAAGAAGTCAATTCAGTTCAATAAAGTCTTCATTCAATTTTAGAAGACTAAAGTCATTAGGAAGCAATCTTATCACCGAATTCTATATTCGTAAGATTCGCATTAAATAATTAAAGTCTTGAAGCTGGCATTTGACAATAATGGTTTGACTCTAAATATTTAATTTTCCTATCTTTGGATCAATGTTAGTTTGTCTGTCTGTCCTTAAATGTAACTTTTTCTTGAGCGATTATCTGTTTTCCAACTCCATGAGTGAAATCCTAAGTCATTAAACAAGTTATTCACCTGTAAGGATATGGAGTTGAGGCTTTTACTTGGAACATTTTTAAGGCTATATATGTTGTGGTTTGTGGTAAGAAGGCTTTGGCTTAATTTACACACACACAAAAATATTTTTGAAAGTTATGATTGAAATAACCTTTATAGCGATTGTGATTTTAAAACTGACGTTTTGTTTGAAATACTTAAGTAATGTTCAAATTTATTTATGCTCGAATTGCTAGGGACTAGCAATAAGCCAGTTGGGGGGTGTGATGAACACTTGAAATTACACATTTAATAAGAGTTTTACATGATTGTTTTGTATTACTAGTGTATTTAATTTTCTTAACTTAAGTATGTTTACAATATTGTACTTAATTATCTTATAACTGTTTTGTGGCAGGTTCGGTAAAATGGGCATAACTTTCTACCTAAAGATCCAATTGAGGTGATTCTTAATCCTGTGCAGAGCTGACTCAATGGGCTAACATATTGTATTTCACAAAGCATTGGAAATTCGAGTGTTTAGAGGGTGAAAATTGGCTTAGAACAGAATTGATCTGCAGTACAGGCCCAGTTTGAACAGTTATCAGTATTTGGCCCATAACTATAGAAATACGTATCTAATACGTATGAGATCACTCAATTTGGAAAGATAAGAGACTTATCTACAACTTTTATGTTTTGAGTGACAGCTAATTCGGATCACATCAATTCCAAATTGGATAATCAAGTGGGTGCCCAAGTGATAATGAATGCAAATTATTTTGCCACCATTCTTGACTTTCATCAACCAAGTGGTTCCCTCCAAATTTGTCTCGATTTATCCATGTTTTTCTATAAATAGGTGGCTTGTTTATGCCTAAAGAATGTAATTAGAAAGTTAGAATTTAGTTCAAAATACTTTTCCTTTGTATCCATTTCCTTGTACTATTATTTCTCTTGTTTACTATTAAGTCATGTTATTTCTTCTTCCATTTCTTTTCTTTTCATTTAGTTTTATTATGTCCAAATAATTTTGTTTAAGCTAAGGTGAAAGGGTGAAGCTCTTGGCAAGGTAATAAAATATGTTTAATATTTATTCATGAATTTAATGCTTCATTTTTAAGTTATGTAAATTTATATATGATGTATTTATTTTGTTTGTAGAATTAATACCCTTTCTTCTAAAGTGGTGATTCTTGATTTATTATTGACAACTTAATACTTGGCACAATAAATTCTTGAAACCATTTACAAGATTTGGTTTATATAACCTTTCTTGTAAAGTGGGAGTCTTGATTTATTGTAGACAAATATAAAGATTGGCATAATAAATACTTGAACCCATTTATAAGATTTGGTGTATAATAATTAAAAGAAATAAATACTAATCAATATATAAATGATAATGAACTTTAATTGCTATATTTTCCGGTTGGAACCTCCTTTGTGTGAGGATTCCAATTGAGTTATAAAAAAATAAAAAGTTAAATATATTCTTACTTCTTATGCCAAGAGTGAATCCCCGTAACCTTAGCTTTTTATTTGAATTGGTTAATTGAAATAATATTTACAAACATCTTATACTGCATTAATTATCTTTAAAGTGTTTATAATTTGTAATTTTAATTTTACTTCCCTGTGGATCGACCCCGTTCTCATCGGGTTATTTATTACTTCGACAATCCTGCACTTGGGAATAACTTCTATATTCTGGACGTGTCAAGGTCGCTTGATTATGGAGTCATGTTTAGTTGGCTATTTGAATGAATAATCTGATGGTTTGAAGAAATAGGATTTTGGTTTTAAGATGAGAAATTTTTCAACAACTTTTTCACAGATTAAGCCATTAAAGTTTTTGAGTTTTGGAACCTCAAAGATTTACTTCTGCACCTTTGGTTCTTCAACAGAATCCCAGAAAAGCAATTGTCTTCTTCTTCTATGACTTTTTGGAAGCGTTGAGAATAAGACCATTCTCCTCAAATAAAGACACTTTGACGCTCAAGTCAGTATCGGAAAGAAAAATCAAGTGCTGAATGTAGGAGTGTTTCGCTTGGCAGAAGGTTATTTTAGTGATTCGGAAGGTCTTTTGATGTTAAGGATTGCTTGAAGATCTCAAGAATGCTTCTAGGATTTTTCTACTCTCAAATTTAATTCTCCAAGTCATGAGAAATTGTATGATTATATAGTACTTATAGTTTAATCTGTAACAAGATTGTAGTAGTTGTGTATAATTTGTATTCACCTTCTTTATTAGTACAGTCATTTGAAAGTTTCTTCTTGTACAAAGAGTTAATCAAGGATTTTTATTTATCAAAAAAATTATAAATCCTATCTTAATATTTAGAATGATAAAGTATGTAAGGAGTAGAAACCAACCATTTTTCAAATTCACGGTGTGTTTTCCTTTCATATTAAGAGAACGCGAGAGAGAATTTGAGTTAATATAAACTTGCCTTTGTGTAATTAAATTCAAACTTCCCGTTATGTCAAGGGTATTCCTATAATTTTGATATTTTCCGGCTTCATTTTCTTGTTTCTAGCTTGCTAGTCTACTAACAGTTTTCAATTCTTTATTTCGGGCTTTGCTTTTTCCTTTTGTTTTTATTCAGTTGGGTTTGTGGGCTTGTTGTGCTTATTTTCAATTACGAGTCCACCATGAACAAATTAAGAAAATTATTAAAAATTAAAGTTTATTTAAAAAATAAAATATCTGTCAAGTTTAAGTACCGAACTAATTGAAAGTTTATAAATTAAATAAATTTAAAAAATATTTAAATTAAAATTTATTAAATTAAATTAGGTGACCGTCAGTTTCTAAACACTAAATCAATTAAAGTCTATAAATTAAAAATATAAAAAACAATTAAAATTGACCATATAAATTATATAAAAAATTTGTACAAAATTTTATTTATGCTTTTCGATTCGATATTTTTAGCGACCAAAATAAAAGAATAAAATCAAACCGAATTTATTTGATGACTAAAATAAAAAAATTTGATCAATTATTTTTATATTTTAATACCGAATTAAACCAATCAATTTAGTCCAATTTAATTTAATATTTGCATTAGAACCAAACCAATCGGTTTAGTCCAATTTGATTCAATATTTTCAAATACTTTTTTATCCATTCCTAATGCCAGCAACTCTATTGTCTATCTTGATCTCCGTTTTTCTTTATATATAATTAAGATAGATAAATAAATTTACAATTTTAAAAAGAAAGGAAAAGAAGGAACTTTTCTCTTAAGATGATTTTTTTCCCTTTTAAGTTTTTCTCTGTATTTCAAGAAGAGATGGCACAGAAAAAGAGAAAAAGAGGAATATATTGGAGTAGGAGAGTAAAAAATGTAAAAAGTAATTTCAAACATTATTTTTGAATTTTTTTTTCTTTGCATATGTTCTGCTTTATAATATACTTCGCTTGTGCTGTAGGTATGGTTTTCTTTGTTCTGATTAAGGATTTTAGTAATGGAGGGTTTTCTTTGATTATTGTTGAGGATTAGGTCATTATTAGAATAATTTCATTGTTTTTTAAATTTATTTAACTCTTAGTGTTTAAAATACATGCAAGCTCTCCTCTATAGTTATGCATTCAACCATTAAATGACTGTACATTTATTCTTTATATTAATATAGCATGCAAATGCAACATTTCACAGTGCAGTCATTGCTGAAACTTAAAATATGCAAAAATGCATCACCTCACATATCTTACAAAACTAAACGGATCTATGCAGCAGCACAAACCTCCTCTGGTACGCTTACTAATTACTATACACATTCAATATACATATACACATCAGCAACTGCAACAAGTTACGCACCACATTGAGGCTTATTGGGCTCCGACGCCGCAATGGCAAAGCCTTGGTTCGGCATTTTGTTGAGCCAGTGGCAATCCTCAAACGCGCATTGTTCATTCTTGGCCGACGCCACATCAACTGGCCTTATGTATGTTGGTCCCCAAGCAGGGGTCCCATCTTCATATGAATTTTGTGTCAGTCTCTTCAAATCAGAACCGTCCAATTTGATCGTGAAAATCTCTCCGTAAGGTTGATAATGATGTGGGTTTGAGATTGGCTCAGCAGAAATACCACCATAATCTGATGTAAACACTATACTCTTCCCATCCGGACTAAATGACGGGTGGTTAGTCCGCCCCGCAGACCCGCTTTGTATCAACTTCTTTAACCCGGTCCCATTCGGATGGATCAAATACAACTCAAAGCTCCCCGAACCCGGGTTATCCCGATCCGATGCAAATGCAATCCATTCACCCTCCGGTGACCAGCTACACATCGTGTCGGTCCATGGACCCTCCGTTAATCTGTGCAGCCCATTTTCCTCTCCCTCCACAGCATCCATTATATACAAGTTTTTATAACCCGTCCGACCTGATCTGAAGACGACCCAGTTACCATCGGGCGAAACCGAGGGGAAGGCATTGTTCTTTCCATTAGTGGTCAACTTTTTAACACCATTTTCGCCAACGTCATCGACGTTGATAGAGATAATATCAACCTCAGTACTTTCACTAGCGAAAGTGGGTCCCGTGCTTGTATACACCACCCCTTCACGAACCGGGTTCCACGCGGTCGAGAAAGCGGTTTCAGGGTAAACTTGTCTCCGGTTCGAACCATCCGGGTTCACCACATAAACTCCCGGGAAATCAACGTACGCGATTCGATCTCCCTTAGGTGAGAAAGACGGAAATGAACCGTCGATTCTGAACAGCGAGATATCAGATAGTGGGCTTTCAAGATTTTCAAGTAACAGGTGGGTGTTTTTATCTTTTTTGTTGGCGTCACCGCGGCATTTGTGGTACCCAACTCGGGATGAGTCGGGCGAGATGAACGGGTTGAGGTGGTGAGTTTGGGGCGAAACTAAACGAGTCAACTCTATGAACTCGTTTTTGACCAGGTCAAATAGCTCTATATGGCGATAACTCGAGTTGGGCCTTCTAGTAGCCACTGCTATGAACTTATGGTTATCTGGTGAAGTGGCTGGAGTGAACACGTGGAGACCCGGTGGCGTGACTCGTTGAATCGTCACCGACTTAGCAGATACCGGTCCACTTTTGGGTAGAGTCGCTTTGTACACGCTGATCCAATTGTCTTCTTCGCTTCTTCTATGGAAAAACAAAGTTGAATCATCGACCCAACTCGGCCAGCCACCATTTTCAACGATCTTGACTCGCTGAGTTCCATCCCGAGTCAAGAAAATATAGATATCAGTACTCAGCATCTCCACTTCGCCATCCCAGCCTTTATCTCCGTACGACGCCACGGCCGTGAAAGTTCCAGATGGAGAAATTGCGGGGCTAAAATCGGCAATTCTATAAGGGGTCAACCTCTGAGTCAAACCCGTTCTTAACTCGGTCGAGTACACAGCAGCCCAACTTGTTCTCGGCTCACCCGGGTTCTCATGAGTTGATACGTAGATTAAATTTTCACCACTCAAACTCGGCTTATCTTTCATCGAAATATCGCCGTTACCCTTCTCAGAATCCAGCAAAGGCACTTGCACACGAGTGGTAGAATGAAGCTCAAGAGCTGTTCTCGATCTGGTGTTTCGTGGACTGTTGTAATAAACTACATCATAGTATATGTTATATGATGCGTTTCTCTCGGTGACGTAGATGAGCTGCAGAGGCGGTGAATTGTGTGGGGCTAGAGTTTCGATTGCGGTTTGATTACTTACAAGAAAAGAGAGGAGAGAGGGAGATGGTGCAGGGAAGTGGCCGTTGAAATTGACCGATTCACCGTCGGTGATTTGAATCTCGTCGTTGATCGTCGGTGTGCCGGAAGTTGGGAGGGTAAAAATATCAAAGGCGTAATCTAATCGGCCAAGTGTAGTGAAGATGATGCTGCTTCTGCTGGAAGAATCATGGTCCGCTGTAGCACAGAATAATGTTACGAGCAAAAAGAGAAGCGAAGTGACAAATGTTCTGTTTTTCATGATTTCTCTTGTTCAGTGACAGTTAGCTTGTGGCTTGGCTGATATATTGGAGATGAGTGATGTCTTCAGCTTGAGTTGCTGATGTAAGAGATGACGTGGTGCGCTTGTTCTCTCGTTGGTATCAGACAAACAGCGGAGCTACGAGACAAGTATAAGTTGAGTGTGTAATTTGAGATATGGCAGTCAATTTTTAAGATTTTATCCATATAACTTTTATTTGTGTGTTCTGCAGCGGATTCCGGACACGTCCACAAAAATTACATCAGATTAATATTCTTCGAAATGACATGACTAAGCTAAAGTATTTCGGAAAATACGAAATTACCCTCGACGAAACAAGTCGTCTTCCATAATTTTATCTTTCTATCGGTCAAAGAGTGTACCCCCTCCCTTGGAGAAACTCCGGCCGTCGTGGTCAGTCACTTTTTTAATCAGAGAAGAACAGCCGTCACCACCAAAAATTATCTAAACCCAAAACAAAAGTTGTTCGATCCCTTTAAATCATTTCTCAAGAAAAAAGAAAAACTATTTGAAAACACTATACGGTAACGTATTGCAGTCTTCACAATGAAGTCATGTAAAATTAGCCGATGGTCGTATAAGTCGCGTGAGTTGTGTAAAATTAGATGATGTGTAAATTAAGCAGCCTCTGAATCGTAGCTTTGCACCTAATTTGAATCTTCTATCTAATTCTTTTTGGTGAAAAAACAATGTGCCATAGAAGTTTGACTGGAATGAGCAAATTCCGTGTTAATATAGAAATACAAAATTGGAGATATGGAGAAGATGGATATCGAACGAGCCGCCAAAGACAAAGAGACTTGCGGCTCTGTGGGGGGATGGAGATTACGAAAGATTAGGTTTTGGAAACTTGGAGTCTCAGTGGAGGCCTGTCGTTTGTTCTGCTTCTGCCTTTGGGAATCAGAGCCTTAAAGTCGTTACTTGTGGTGGAGCTCACACCTTGTTCTTGATGGAAACTGGCTGCGTTTATGCCACTGGTCTTAATGGTTTTGGATAGGTCAGACTCGGTGTATAAAAAAATATTAGTTATTCTTCGGAGCCACTTACAGTTTCTAGACTTGAGAAAGAAAATGTGAAACTACCAGCCGGTTATTATCACTCTTTTTGTATCAGGTTTATAGGGAAAAAAATAGTGATTAAGTTGTAAAGGCTGTGTTGGTGAGAGGTAAAAGATGTTATAGTAAAAAATATATTAGGTGTGATTTTTAGCAGGTGTTATATAAGCATAGAGCACAATAAAAGAATCAATCATATCAATAAATTTAAATTTCTTGTATTAATAATAATTATTTTTATACAATTTATTTAATTTTGTTATTCTATCATTGTATATAAAGTAAGTATTGTATTACATTTGGTATAGAAATAATAATACAACAGATTACATAGCATTCTAAGAAATAAAATTCTGTGTTATCTTTTATATTCTGACTTGGTATCAGAGCCTGGCTGTTAATAACAATAACAAACACTAACTCAAGCACAAGAATCCATGGTAATTCATCAACTAATAGTGTACAAAACTTTGTTCCAAATCAAACCACCAATAATTTTACATTTGCAGTGCCTATTAAACTTGATAAAAGTAATTACATCATTTAGAAGACACAAGTTCTACTTTTCATTAGAGGAAATGAACTTGATGACTATATAGATGTAACTAAACATATACCAAGTCATTTCATCACAACAAGGGATGAAAACCAAGTTGAAAAAGCCATCTTCAATCCCTTGTATGCACTGTGGAGGAAACAAGACCAATTGTTACTCAACTGGTTGTCCTCATTAAGTGAAAATATACTAAGCTCAGTCACTAATTGCAGCACTTCTCTCAATCTGTGATTTGCCCTAGAAAGGATGTACTGCTCACAATTCATGGCATACATGATTGAGGTGAAAAGACAACTTAATGTTACAAGGAAAGGCTCAATGAGCATGAGTGACTATTACACAAAGATGAAAAAACTTGCTGGAATACTAACAACATCTAGAAAACCAATATCAGATGTTGAGTTGATTCAGTTCATTCTTGGTGGCATTGGTTCAGAATATAACCTAGTTGTAGTCATAATAACCTCAAACCTGAGTAACATCACTCTTGAAGATGCTTATGCATCATTATTGAACTTTGAGGGAAGGTTAGAAAGAAATGCTATAGAAAACTCAGATTTGGAAGTAAACATGACTTACAGTAGAAGAGGCCAGAGAATAAGTCACTTTGGAAGAGGTGCTGGTGGTAGAGGAACACTAACTCATAGCAGAGGCACAAAAACCACCAACAAACTAAACTACAACAACAACAAGGGAAACAAAGGAAAGATGAAGCAACAAAGAGGAAAAGACAAACCAAAAGTGACCTATCAAATTTGTTGGAAAGCTGGACATGAAGCAATGGACTGATGACATAGGTATGAACAAGATTTTACCCCAAGAGCAACCAATCAATAAAACTCTGCATTTGTTGTTGCACAAGAAGATGAAGAAGATAAAAGTTGGTACATTGACAGTTGAGCAACCAATCACATTACCAACAACCTCAACAATCTAACCACAAGGACTGAGTATAAAGGTAAGCATACCCTAGTTGTAGGTAATGGAAACAAGTTGTACATCTTTCATTTTGGAACCTGTAGACTGCACTTACCACACACAAATGATTCCTTGATACTTAAGCATGTTTTTTTGGTCCCAAAAATGACTAAAAACCTAATAAGCATATCTAAGTTAATGCAAAACAGTGATGTCACAATACAATTTCACCATGACTTGTGTGTTGTGAAGGACAAGATACAGAGGGTGCTCCTTCAAGGAATGGCTAAGGGTGGTCTATATCAGTTGGATGTAGCTAGCACTCACAAGGTCTTAACAGATGACATTAGTCACAAACTTGCAGTCTCTTTATTTGCTTCATTTACAGAAAAAGAGTCCTTAGATAGCTTAGCTTTTCCCACTAGTAATGGAGAAAATGTTTCAAACCTGTCAAGTAAACTTGTTACTCTTCATAGACAGTTTGGGCATCCTAGTGATCAGATTATGAAAAAAGCCCTTGAGTCTTGTAACAAGTCATCTATATTGAATATAAAGTACTGAAATTTCCCTTTTGTGATGCTTGTGAAATAGGAAAACACCATAAACTCAGTTTTAAAAACTCTGAAAGCACTACCAAAAAACCACTTGAAATTATGTATGTAGACCTATGGCATCCTGTACCCTCCACCTCTGGAAATGATTTCAGATACTATCTTGGCATTGTAGATGATTACTCAAGGTACATCTAGACCTTTCCATTGCAAAACAAATCACAAACCACTGTCACAATGCTGTCATTTAAAAAATTCATAGACAAATAACTTGAGACTCATATTAAAATCATTCAAACAGATATAGGCAGTGAGCTTAAGCCATTAGAACCACACATGTAAAAATAAGGTATACATTTAAGGCACACTTATCCATATACATCAGAACAAAATAGAAAAATTAAAAGAAAACACAGGCAAATCACAGAAGTGGGACTGACACTCTTATCCCAAGCCAAGATACCACTTACATTCTGGTGGCATACCTTTGAGGCAGCCACTTATCTGATCAACAAAATGCCCACACAAGTTCTAAATTACACTACACTATATGAGAGACTCCTAAGGAAAACACCAAATTACAACATTATTTGAACCTTTGGTTGTGCATGCTTTCCACACCTAAGACCTCTTTACAGACATAAATTAGATTTTCATACCAAGAAATGTATCTTCCTAGGCTACAGCTCAAAGCATAAAGGGTACAAGTGTTTGCTTCCTATTGGAAAAATCTTTATTTCTAGGCATGTGACATTCAATGAGAATGAGTTTCCCTTTGAATGTAATGCATCATTCACAAGTAAGCAAACACAATCATTAGAACACAGTGCACACAAACAGTCCATATACCTACCATTTTAACAAACAAATCTTGATGCCACCACAACTAATATAGAACAACCAAGTGCAGACCAAGGAACATCCTACAATCATGTCAGTGATCAAACACAGTTTCCATCAAATACAGAAAACTCCTTCCAAACACAGAATTAGACTCAATACAACTCATAACAACCAACACTTCCCAACATCTACACAAGAATCAGATGAGTCATTCCCATCAATATGAACCAATATGAGATTGCATTAACAAATTGAGAACACACATCCCATGGTGACTTGGTCAAAATCAGGAATTTTCAAACCAAAAATTTACTTGACAAATCAAGTAAGGACACCAGATAAAGATATCCCTATAAATACAAAAGAGGCCCTCAAGCAACCAAGGTGGAAAGCAGCCATGACAAAAGAATTTCAAGCTTTGTTAAAGAATGAGACATGGACTTTAGTTGATTGCAGACCTGATATAAAGGTTATAGATTGTAAATGGGTGTATAAAATTAAATACAAACCAAATGGTGAAGCTGCAAGTTTCAAAGCAAGGCTGGTTGTTAAGGGGTTTTATCAAACTGAAGGAATAGGCTATACATAAACCTTTAGTCCTGTGGTGAAGTCTGCAACTATCAGAGTAGTAATCAGTCCAGCAACTCATTTTAATTGAGATATTAAACAAATGGATATTAACAATGCATTCCTAAATGGTGACTTAGCAGAAGAGGTCTATATGATTCAACCTGAAGGTTTTGAAGACAAACAAAGATCAAACAGTGTATGCAAACTTAAGAAGGCACTGTATAGGCTCAAACAAGCACCAAGGGCTTGGTTCCAAAAACTGAAATCTGCACTAGTACAATGGGGCTTCAAAAACTCAAGGTCAGATACCTCACTCTTCACACTTAAGAATAAAGAAAATATAGTGCTAGTACTTGTGTTTGTTGATGATGTATTAGTAACTGGAAACAATGAAGATCAATGTGGTGCAATAATTGACAAACTTAACCAGGTCTTTTCACTCAAAGTTCTGGGAACATTAAGCTACTTCCTAGGGTTAGAAGTGAAAAGAATGGTCAAGGTGTACATTTAAGTCAAAATAAGTTAATCTTAGACATTCTAAAGAAAGTAGGAACGTCAAAATGCAAGCCATATAGCACACCAATGAGTACAGACACAAAATTCTCAAAAGAAATGGGAAAGGACTTTGAAGACAACACACTATATAGAAACACCATAAGGGCCTTATAGTATGTGACCTTAACCAAGCTAGAAATAATATATAGTGTTAATAAACTTAGTCAATTTCTTCAAGGACCAAAAATAGAACACTGGATAGGGTGAAAAAGAGTCCTAAAGTACCTATAAGGGAGTTCAGATCATGGTCTACTCTTCACTAAAAATGGAAAGCTTGAACTAGAAAGCTACACAAATGCGAACTAGAGAAATGACTTGGATGACAGGAAATCGACAGGAGGGTAACATATTTTCCTCTGTGGCAACCTTGTGTCATGGAGCTCAAGAAAATAAAAGGTGGTAGCCAGATCAAGCACCGAATCAGAGTATAGATCATTAGCACAAACAAGAGCTAAATTAGCATGGTTGAAGTCTCTGCTAAATGAATTACATGTCAAGCTCACAACCAAGCCAATTGTGTAGTGTGACAATCAAAGGGCAACAACCTTAGCCAACAATCCAATCCTTCATTACATCAGATTTCAAGTGAACAATAATGAGCTGAAAATCAGATACATTCCCTCTAAAGACCAAGTTGTAGAAATTATACAAAACCTCTAACTATATAGAGATTCAACTATCTAAAAAATAAGGTCAAGGTAATACTAGAACCTTGAGCTTGAGAAGGGGAGTTAATTATGCAGAAATATTTTGTATCAGGTTTATGGAGGAAAAACAAATGGTGATCAAGTTTGTAAAGGCTGTGCTGGCGAGAGGTAAAAGGCATTATAGTAAAAGACAAACTAGGTGTGGCTTTTAACAGCTATCATATGAGCACAACAAAGGAACCAATCATATACCAGCAAGTTTTGGGACACTTGGACCACTCATTTAATAATCCGAGAATCAAGCATTGCCAATGAAAATTCTTTGTACCAGCAATGATTATCTCTGTACAATTTACTCAATTTTGTTACTCTATCATTGTATTTAAAGCAAGTATTGTATTACATTTGATATAGAAGCAATAATACAGCAGACTACAGAGCATTCCAAGAAACAAAAACTGTGTTATCTCTTATATTCTGACTCAAATCGAATGCTAAGCCTTGGTCATGGCCATGAATCAAGCATTTCTGGGTTCTTAAGAAGTAGTAGTAAATACACACCAAGACTCATTAAGGAACTTGAGGGGGTTAAGGTTAAAAATGCAGCTACTGGGTTTTTACATTCTGCGTGCATTGATAAAACTGGGTGTCTTTATATTTAGTGAGAGACCTGTAGACTGTGGTTTTTCAAGAGGGAAATAATGCAACAAGACAATCCCCAATTAGTAGACTTCTTCACTCGAAAGAAGTTGCATATGGTGGCTATCATACATATATTGTGACAAGAGGTGGAGAACTATAAACTTGGAGCTTCAATGAAAATGGCTCCCTTGGTTTTGGTTCTACAGATGTCTTTCATCCTGAAAGAGCTCAGGGTCTTTTCTCAGAATCTTCTGCTTATAAGGTATCTTGTGGTTGGAAGCACACAACAGCTATATCTAAAGGCAACGTCTTCACCCGGGGCTGGGGTGGTTTTTAGGGAACATTCTCCGAATATGGGCATTCCTCTGTTGGACAACTGGCTCATGGAGATGATGTTGACTACATGCAACCTACAATGTTCAACTTTGGAAAAAATGTGAAAGCACTACAAGTATCATGTAGATTCAACCACACAGGCGTATCTTGACTGTGGCTTCAGCAACACAAAAAATTACTTTGTTCATTGAAGACAAAATTGTGATTCAAATTTCTCACTGTTGATGTTACCAAACCATTTAATGTCAATCATCACCAAATGTGCAGCAACAACATGTTTCTGGCCAAAAATAAAATTCAGAGGCATAAGGAGATAAACATATTTTAAGGATATATACATAGTTTGAGAATCTTCTGGAGAATGTAAAGTTAAAAGGCATGTTGTAATTTGGATGTTT
The DNA here is from genome assembly GCA_946807835.1 of Ailanthus altissimus. Lineage (NCBI taxonomy): Eukaryota > Viridiplantae > Streptophyta > Magnoliopsida > Sapindales > Simaroubaceae > Ailanthus > Ailanthus altissimus. Next base: position 12,643,348 of record OX327699.1, on the reverse strand, counting down.
TTATCCACAGCCAAATATGTTTGTTATTCAAAGTCTTGGAATAATGTTTCTGTGAAATCATGTTTCTTGTTTACATGTTTTTTGCATAGTAAAAGGTTGTTAGTTGGCCTGGCATTGATGGTAAAGTTTGTGATCACATCTTTCTTGAACTCAAACTTGTCTATCTCTTACAAAGTGTCATTGATGTTTCAATTCTAATATTCTTAATAACAAATATTTCAACTTGAAGATTTTGTACTTGGGAGTTGATGTCCTTTTATCATACCGTTCTTGCTAGTTCACATAAAAGCTTCAGAGTGAATGAACTAGATGCACAACCTTGTTTGCTCATGTTCTCGTACATCCTCTGCAGTGATATAGTTTTTGTTTTACTTTTTTTTTCTGTGAGCAGAGAAAATCTGAACCTGACATAGCTGATTCACATTTTAAACCTTAGAGCTACTCTCCCTTTCTACTGGGGAAGAGATAATTCTTTGTTCAGCTTCAGTTCTAGAAGCCCTGTAAAAGAGATACATAAGAGTTCTTCCTTGTGAACTGCTTTTGATTGTTTGTTCATATCCCCTGAGAATACAAAGAGATATCTTGCAGTTCTCTATCTCTCCTAGCAATGACATTGCTTGAGATGCTGTAGTAAATAAGTGCAATATAAATCTGTGTGGTTAATGCAAGAGATTGCAAAAATAGGAGTTGTACTCAATCGACCAGTTGCTATTGATGTAATATGAATTCAAATTTAGGCTAGCAAACCAATACTCCCAATTAAGTGACAGATTCAAAAGTACTTGTTTTCCCTCGAGGAGATATTGGAAGAGACGTTCAATCTCTACATTTTTATTCTTGGTTTGTTGGTTACTTTGGTAGAAATTTTGACAATTAATTATCTGATCCATGATGAATAAAGGGTATTATATATTAAAGTTAAAGTGGGCTTACATATATAAATTAATTGTATATTATTGAATATCTATTTTATTATCTATTAAAAGTGATTAAATAAAGTTTATTTATTATTAGACTTTTAGGGTATCACGTATGGCATGGTCTTTAATGTGTAGAGACTCAGTTATTTTATTTTATTTTTATGATGGGCCAAAATAAAATAAAATACTATAAATAATAGGTTGAGGTCCCCAATTTAAACCCTAACGTATTATTCATTCACATCCCATCAGTGAGTGACGGCAGTTTTTCTCTCCTAAAGAAAAGGTTTAGACATGGAAGGCATCAACTCCAATTTTCTGCGTCTCCATAGATTCAGGTACGCTTTCAATTTTATTTTTCTTGATGATTTAACATGAGATCCTAACTATGGTAATTCTTTCACCAATTAAAGATTTTTATTCAACAAATGGTATCAGAACCACCTAATATTAAATCTTTAAAAAATAAAGTTTCAAAATTATTATTTTATTTGATTAAAAATCTATCTAGTATCTACGTGTAATATTACATGTATCATATATTTTATATTATAAAATTATTATACGGAATTAAAAAAAAAAACGCTTCCAACGAAGGAAACAAAAGTGATATCATTGAATGTTTATATATATGTCGAATTGCTTTAGTGCATTGAATTGACAATCTACTGCAAAATTGCTTTTATATATATATATATATATATATATATATATATATTTGCTTTATACATATTCAGGGAAGTTATTATTACATGTAAGGATCAATTGTTGATAGATATATTAATTGAATTGTGTTAGTGTTTTGATTGTTAAGAATTTAATTGCATGAAATATGTTGAAATAATCATTGTTACAGATTCAATTCAATTTTGGAAATCTTTCTTTTTATTGAATGCGTTATTATTATTATTATTATTATTATTATTATTATTATTTACATTTAACTTTTAAAAAAAAGTAAGAGAAGTTGAATTTTATTCAAAGTCAAATTGATAACTTCAAATTTAATGGGATTTCTTTCTAATTATAGTGCACGTCAAATAGTTAGTGTTCACAAATTTTGAGAATTTATCAAGTTAATTTTATATGACTCGTAAAGATTTTACAAGGCCCAAATTTTTTATATCTAATATTAGGGGTAGGCATTATTCTCGAACCCGATCCGTCCCGACCCAACCGATCCCGAAATTTTGGGTCGAGACGGGAATGAGAATGGGTTCGGGACTCGTTTGGGACAGAAAATTCTATTCCGAACCTGAACGGAAATTCCTGATCCGTCTCGAACCCGAACCATCCCGAACCCAACTCGACCCAAATCGTCCCGAATTATCCCAAACCCGACACGAACCGTCCCAAACTACACCCAAACCATCCTGAATTGTCCCGAACCCGTCCCGAACCCAACTCGATCTGTCCCGAATTGTCTCTACCCATCCCAAACCCGAATCAAAACTATGTCGTTTCAAAATAAATTTTTTTCAAAAAAAATTAGGATTTCTCGACCCGACCCGAAATGTGTCCCGATCAGGACATATTTCAGCGTCTCGATCAGCTTCGGGTAGGGGTCGGGAATTCCCAAACCCGAAATTACCCACCCCTACCCAACATACTAGCCAAATTAAGTGAGTTAAGATGGACCTGAGCTCATTTTGGGTTTAGGCTATTTGATAAAAATTAGAGTTTGGGTAATTGAAAAAGGTTAGGCTTAACCTGACCCAACCACTCCAGTCCTTACCCATTCCTGTTCCGTCCTAATTTTGACATGATTTGGCTTTTGACCGTTAACTTTGACCATTTTATTTTTTCTCCTTTTTCTTGCAAACTAATATTTAGTATTTTAAAATAAATTAAATTGAATTAAAATGGCACTAAAGTGACCTCTTATTTTAGAATATGTGGGTATTATTAAAGAAAATAAATAATTGTGCTTAAATTTATGTAAAAAATTATCTGCCCAAAGGAAGATTATTTTTTGCTAGATAATAAACACATATGACAGTAAATATGTGATAAACTTTGACACTTTCTATGCATAAAATATCGATCCAAAAAATGCGTATTATTGACAGATCTATTATCAATATTTATTGTCCAAGTTTTTAGAGTACCGTTTACAAATTGTTATTTCTGTCCAAAAACTAAATAGCAATGCTGTGTTTGGTATCTTATAATGGCCAAATTTATTATATCTTATGCCATGTGTGTATATGAATGCATGATTAAATGACTTGGTTATTGATTGTGAGTTTTTTGTTTATTTTATACAGTAAATGCTTCTTTTATATCTATCAACTTGAACAACATTCTAGTGCTTAACAGCACTAACTTCAAGAAATAGAAGGAACACATTACCATTGTGCTTAAGTGTGTGGATCTAGACTATGCAATCCAGATGGAAGAACCTCTCGCCCCTACTAATAGCAGTACTGCTGAACAAATGGCACTTTATGAAAGATGTGAGCGTTCTAACCGCACGAGTCTAATGATCATGAAACACTCTATTTCAGATATCATCAGGGGCGCAGTACTGAGGAAGAAAATGTTAAAAAGTTCTTGAACCAAATAGCAGATCGATTCGCTAGTAATGAAAAGGTCGAAACAAGCACTATTTTGTCTAAGCTTGTTTTAATGCGGTATAAAGGTAAAGGAAACATAAGGGAGTACATTATATAAATGTCTAATCTTGTTACAAGATTAAGGGCACTAAAGTTAGAGTTGTCTAATGACATTCTCGTGCACCTGGTCTTGATCTCTCTTCTTGTACAATACAGTCATTTTAAGATCAATTATAATACTCAAAAGGAGAAATGGACTCTTAATGAGCTCTTTGCTCAATGTGTGCAAGAGGAAGAGAGATTGAAACAAGAAAAGATAGAGAGTGCTCATTTAGCAACTTCTTCCAATGACAATGCTACCAACAAGAAAAGAAAATGGAATAATAAAGAAAAAAGAGCTGTAGACATTGGAACTTCACAACCTAAGGTGCAAAAGAAACGGAATACTGAAATCTCTTGTTACTTTTGCAAGAAAGTTTAACATGTAAAGAAGGATTGTTCTAAGTATACAAAATGGTTTGACAAAAAGGGTAAACTTTTCAACTTTGTTTGTTCAGAAGTTAATTTGGCTTTAGTACCAAGTCACACTTGGTGGATAGATACGGGTGCAACTACTCATATAAGTGTCACTATGCAGGGTTGTCTAAGGAGCCGACCCCAACTGATGTTGAAATATTCATTTATGTAGGTGATGGCAACAAGGCTCCTGTTAAGGCAATTAGATTATTTAGATTGCTATTAGAATCTGGTTATTATTTAGATTTACATGAGACATTTTATGTATCGTTATTTAGATGGAATTTAGTTTCTATTTCTTGTTTGGACAAATTCGGTTACTCTTGTTCCTTTGAAAAGTGAAAGTTTAGTCTCTTTTAGAATTCAAATATTATTGGTACCGGTTCTTTAGTTGATAATTTATATCAATTAGATCTTCATGCCTCATAACTTAATGAAACCTTACATGTAAGCAATTATGGTATAAAGCACAAATTAATTAATAAGAATTCTTATATGTTATGGCATAAGCGTTTAGTACACATTTTTAAACAAAGAATTCAAAAGCTTGTGTCAGAAGAAATTCTAAATTCCCTTGATTTTTCAAATTTTAAAATATATATTGAATGCATTAAGGGAAAACAAACAAATATTAGAAAACTTTGTGCCAACAGGAGTTCAAACGTATTGGAATTAATTCATACTGATATTTGTGGTTCATTCCCTATGGCTTCCTGGAATGGTCAATAATATTTTATTACTTTCATAGACGATTGTTCTCATTATGGGTATCTATACTTGATTTATGAGAAGTCTCAATCATTGGATGTTTTCAAAGCCTATAAAGTTGAAGTTGAAAATCAGCTTGGCAAGAAAATTAAAGTCGTTAAATCTGACCGTGGTGGTGAGTTCTATGGCAGATATGACAGATCAGGTGAACAACGTCCAAGCCCTTTTGCTAGATATTTATAAGAATGTGGCATCGTTCCTCAATACACCATGTCGGGGACTCTAAGTCAAAATGGTGTAGCTGAGAGACGAAATTGAACCCTAAAAGATATGGTTAGAAGTATGATAACTCATTCCTCTTTACCAGAATCTCTTTGGGGTGAAGCCTTAAAGACTGTAGTATATATCCTTAATCGAGTTCCAAGTAAAGTAGTAGCTAAAACCCTATGTGAGTTATGGATTGAAAAGAAGCATAATATTAAGCATTTGCATGTCTGGGGTTGTCCAGCTGAGGCTAGGCCATACAGGCCTAATGAAAGAAAGTTGGACTCAAGAACAGTAAGCTGCTACTTTGTTAGATACTCGGAGAGATCGAGGGGTTTCAAGTTTTATGATCCCTCAAACAGATCCTTTTTTGAGACATGGAATGTTAAGTTTATTGAAGATATTGAATATAATAGGAGTGCTAAACTCAGGAACATTGTCTTTGAAGAGGAATATGTAATTATTCCTAATATTGTAATTGATGATGACCAGATAATTGTAGTTGTCATTATGCAGGATACAAATATAGATATTCAAGACGTTCCTGATATACCTCTTATTAATATTGAATAACTTGCTCCTACTCATATAGAGGAGCAACAACAACAACCTCAATTAGAAGTGCCATTAAGGAGATCAACGATTTCGAATGATTATGTCGTGTATCTCCAAGAACATAAGTTTGATATAGGACTGGAAGATGATCCAATAACTTTTAGTCAAGTCAAATAAAGTGTGAACTCCCAGAAATGGATAGATGCCATAAAAGATGAGATGAAATCAATACAAGACAATGACGTTTGGGATCTTGTCGAATTGCCTAAAGGAGCGAAACCAATTGGTTGTAAATGGATTTTTAAAACCAAACAGGATTCGAAAGGCAATGTCGAAATATATAAGACACATCTAGTCATAAAAGGTTTCACTCAAAAGGACGGGATTGATTATGACTTTCTCTCTGGTTTCATCAAAATACTCTTTTAGAATTATTATGGCACTTGTAGCTCATTATGATTTAGAGCTATATTAGATGGACGTAAAGACTGCATTTCTCAATGGCGACATTGAAGAAACCATATACATGTTGCAACTAGAGAACTTTAAATCCAAAGATTCAAAACATTTGATATGCAAATTAAAGAAGTCCATCTATGGTTTAAAGCAAACATCCCGTCAATGGTATCGAAAATTTGATCAAGTGACTACCTCATTTGATTTTAAGGAAAATACTGTTGATCAATGCATTTATCACAAGATCACTATGAGCAAATTTATTCTTCTTGTCTTATATGTAGATGACATTCTACTAGTAAGCAGTAATATAGGATTGTTGTATGAAACCAAGATATTTCTTTCAAATAAACTTGAAATGAAAGATCTTGGAAATGCCTCTTTTGTATTGGCATATAGATTCACCAAGATCGTTCTCGTGGCATATTTGGCTTATCACAAAAAGCACATATCGATAAGATGCTTATAGATTTGACATGAAGAATTGTGCATCAGAAGGCACACCCATTGCTAAAGGTGATAAATTTAGTCTACTTCAATGTCCAAGAAATGAGATTGAGAAGAAAAAGATGGAGAATATCCCTTATACTTGGTAGTAGGGAGTCTCATGTATGTTCAAATTTGTACGCATTCGGATATTGCGTATGTAGTTAGAATACTCAGCAGATATCTAAGTAACCTAGGAATGGATTACTGGAAAGCCATTAAAAAGGTTATGTGGTATCTATAAAAAACAAAAGATTACATGCTCACATATCGGAGATCAGATCATTGGGTATTCAGACTCCGATTTTGCTGGTTGTCTCAATAGCAGAAGATCCACTTCAGGTTATGTTTTCCTAATGACTGGAGGAGCTGTGTCATAGAAGAGTGTCAAACAGACACTCGTAACTTCATCCACTATGGAAGCAAAATTTGTAGCTTGCTAGGAGACATCAAATCAAGCAATATGGTTACGAAATTTTATCACTGGGCTACAAATTATCGATGGCATTAAAAGACCATTAAGAATAAATTGTGATAATAAAGCCGTTGAGTTATATTCTAAGAACAACAGAAGCTCGTCAAAATCGAAGCACATTAACATCAAGTTTCTTGTTGTTAAAGAGAGAGTTTAGAGTCTTCAGGTGTCTATTGAACATATCAATACAAACTTAATGATTGCGGATCCGCTTACCAAAGGTGTACCACCTAAGGTGTTTTATGAGCATGTGGCTCGTATGGGTGTGGTTCATCCTGATGTATTTTTCTATAGTAGGAGTTTGTTTCTTGATGTTCAATTACAGTTGACATGTTTTTTTATTAGACTAAAGTATTATTCTTTGTTTGTTTATTGAAAACTCTAAAATAAAGTTATATTCTTTTAATTGCAGTTTTGCATAAAGTTTTGAAAGTATATTGTTGAACTCTTATGAGATATAAAATAGAATTAATTGAAAATAGGCATGTTAAGGGATCACGTTGCATGAAATTTTTATGCTACATATCCATGCTTAATCTATGTCATTTGTTATATTAAAGTATGTGACCATTGATTGGTCTAGTTATAAGAAAGATAACGAAGACCGCTTTGATCCTATATTAGTATAATTAATGGACCAGATTGTTAAGAGATGTCTTTTATTAAGTTAGTAAATATTGAACTTATAAAGTTATTTGTAATGTATAATTATAAAGTGATATATGTGGCCCAAGTGAGAGATTGTTGGGTATTATATATTAAAGTTAAAATGAGTCTACATATATCAATTAGTTGTACATTATTAGTTATCTATTTTGTTACTCATTAAAAATGATTAAATAAAGTTTATTTATTATTAAACTTTTAGGACATCATGTATAGGATGAGCTTTAATATGTAGAGATCTAATTATTTTATTTTATTTTTATGATAAATCAAAATAAAATAAAATACTATGAATAATAAGTTGAGATTCTTAGTTTAAACTCTAATATAGTATTTATTTATATTTCATTAGTAAATGACGATAATTTTTTTTATTAAAAAAAATTTAAACGTGAAAGTCGTCAATCTCAATTTTTTATATTGTCAAAGTGAATAGATTATACGTTGTGCTGTCGAGGTCTGACAAGCATCCATATTATATTTCCAAAATTTGAATGCATATTTGGCACGGGTCTTGCTTTTGTTTGCGGTCATATGTTGTGCAGCCCCTCCTGAAAGTTACAAGTTTTTGTCACACAGCACTATTCTCTTTTGTGAATAAGTTGCCATGGATGTCTTCTGAGGCAAATATTCACGACTGCGTCTCCTTTATTTGGAATGTGTGCATTTTTAAGTAGTAATTAATTGTAACAGGATTATGACACAGAACACTGCTAATTCACCAAAATTCTGTTTTCCCAGCTGTTATATTAAGCTAGAATTGCAATACTGAAGCACTGACATATGACATCAATCATGCACCATATCCTTAATTCCTAGATGAAGAAAAAAGTAGGGAAGAAGACAGGGTGATGTTACAGATACTTGGATTACTGAGAATGCGGTTAGGATCCTTTTCAGCAACTCTTATGAAATTGATGCTCATCGAACAGAAGAATGAACCTTGGAGATTCTCTGTCTTAAGTGAACTGCAGGAACAGCTAAGGTGGGAGCTATATAATTGCTTATATATATACATTCTTATAAAGTAGAACCTATGAATTTAGATTTGTAAACACTGTGTGTTCATGTTGCATATGCCTGCATATTTGTTTCCGAATATGAAAGCTAGAAGACCAAATTGTATGTTGTAAAAATAGTGCATACAAACTTGTTTGATTAGTATGATTTTGCATGTCAGTATTTGACGGGAAAAGAAATATACAAGTCCAACAATTGAATGTGAAACCCACCAAATCGTGAAAGGCACCTTCTTTAAGCTCTTCCACGGAAAGAGTTTGATTCAATTAATAATCGTCTAGAATTTTTTTTTCCTGATCACATTTTGAAATATACATATATATATATATATTTTAAATAAAGACAATCTTCTTTTCAAAATTCTCTTTTATTCAAATTTGTACCAATTACTTTAAATAATTCAATTTTATCCATCTTAATTAGATTTGACGAAAAAAAAGTCTTTTTATTTAACAATGATATTTTTTTTTCTTATTAAAATTAATATGTCAATCATAAACTATTTAATCATGTCTGTTATGTTATGTCTGTGTGTCAATTAATAATTAATTATTAATAAAATAGATACGTCAATAAAAAATATATTTAATTTACATTACAACTTAATAATTTTATCAATTTTATTTTCAAAAATTAAAATAAAAAAAATCTTATTCTCTTTATTCATTTTCTTCTCCGATCCAAATTTTAAATTCCACCGTCTATATTAAAAAAGTAAATCTTTTGTTTCTTCTTTTTAAGTCTCTCAAACTCACCTTCAAATTAAAATTAAATTTTATTTTTACAAACATGTCACAAATTAGATCAACGATAATAAGTGCTTCAAATCAATAGAGAGAAGATTGAAACTCATCATTAAAAAAAATCAGTTTCATCAATAGTTAAAAAAATAAAGTAAGAAGTTCAACAAAAAGACAAAAAAAATAATAATTAAATTCCTCGATCTCTTTTATCCTCCTTTCTTTTTCTAAATCCCTGCAAATTTTAAATAGAGAATTTCAATTCTTTTTGGCATTTTTTTTCTGCATTAATCCAAACCCACATGATATCTTTGGACTTAATGTTTATTGGAGATCTCAATCTTCCATTAATCATGAGTTATCGACTTTAATTGATTCCTTTTTGGTTTTGATTTCTTGATCAGCCTTTTGATTTTGGTCATTTATTTCTTCTCCGTTAAGCCAATCAACTTGTGATCTACTCACAATCATCGGTGGCTTTTTTTCATTAATTATTGTTTATGAATTCTTTTTTAGTAGCTTCTCCACTCATAATCTAGATCATTTTTTTTTCTATTTCACTTTTTTATTTTAATTTATTTTGTTATCAAAAATCAATCATGATCCATATTCATTTTGATTTTGATGAATATTTTGAGAGATACTAAATTTTTTTTAAAATTATAAAGAGAAAGTGAGTGGCCAATTGAGTCTGAACAAGGGAGGTAAGTTTGAAAAGCTTTGCAATATTATTTTTCTCCGAATATGAGAAGAAGAAAAGTGGTAAGTGGTGGGGTGAGATGCGATAAAGGAGTTGAGGAGAGAGATAATGAATTGACTGACGGAGAAAGTGATATATTTTTTATTATTAATATTTTATATTTTTTATTATCATAAATTTAATATAAAAATTTAAAATTAAATATTAAATAATTAAATTAATTACATTATGTCGCATGTTATTTTTTTAGTAACCAATAATTATTTGACACGTGGTCATAATAAATATTTTGTATGTCAATCTTTCTATTAAGTTATTCTTTTATTTTTCTTAAGTCAATTTATATTATAGTTGTCTAATAAAAAAAAATAAAAGTAGTTGATTTAAAATAAGAGTGATAAAATTAAGTAATAGTTAAATTTTAAGAATAAAATTATTCTTATTTTTTTTTCTTTTTAAAAAAATAATTAATATCATTTTAAAGGCATTTTTTTAAAATGAAAAAAAGATATACGTAATACATTCAACTTGAGCGGATGCTTGAGATTTAAATCTTGCTTATCCAAAATTATGGTGAGATTTAATTTATATTTATGTAATATTTATAAAAAAAGAAAATATTTAGCTTAATTTTTTAAATAGGCAAAATAAGACTCTTAAAGTTATTGTAAATGCATGTCAAAACTACCTAAAAACCCATTTAACATTCTTATAAGAATATTAAAATATCTTTATTTCAGAAAAAGAAGAATATTATATAATTGAATTATATTAACAGACTCATAAACAATATATATTTTTTGAAAGAGAACAATTTTGATTTTTGAATAAAAGCTTGAGGTAGTGTTTCTATATATATATATATATATTATTTAAATAATATTACACATTTTAAGTTGTATTTAAATAATAAAGTATCAAGTAATTATTAAATAGTAAAATAGTACTATATTTTTACAAACACGATGGATATTTTGTAAAATAATAAAGTATCAAGTAATTATTAAATAGTAAAATAGTAACCAATGATTATTTAATATATAGTCATGATGGATATTTTGTATGTCAATCTTTCTATTAAGTTATTCTTTTATCCGATTTAAAATAAGAGTGATAAAATTGAATAATAGCTAAATTTTAAGAATAAAATTATCCTTATTTTTTTTTTCTTTTAAAAAAAAATAATTGATATCATTTTAAAGGCATTTTTTTAAAATGAAAAAAAGATATACGTAATACATTCAACTTGAGCGGATGCTTGAGATTTAAATCTTGCTTATCCAAAATTATGGTGAGATTTAATTTATATTTATGTAATATTTATAAAAAAAGAAAATATTTAGCTTAATTTTTTAAATAGGCAAAATAAGACTCTTAAAGTTATTGTAAATGCACGTCAAAACTACCTAAAAACCCATTTAACATTCTTATAAGAATATTAAAATATCTTTATTTCAGAAAAAGAAGAATATTATATAATTGAATTATATTAACAGACTCATAAACAATATATATTTTTTGAAAGAGAACAATTTTGATTTTTGAATAAAAGCTTGAGGTAGTGTTTCTATATATATATATATATTATTTAAATAATATTACACATTTTAAGTTGTATTTAAATAATAAAGTATTAAGTAATTATTAAATAGTAAAATAGTATAATAAGTAATTTTAAAATTTATATTATTTCATTACTCAATAATTATTTAACACATTATTATTTAAATATAATTTAGAATATAATTTAAGATACATAGTATTACTTTATAATATATAATAATGTTAGGCATCATAAATTATATTTTAAAAAGTGATGAGTTAAAAAATATTAAATAATAAAATAGTATAAATTTTAAAATTATTTATTACACTCGTTGTTTACTTTACATATAACTTTTTAAATACAATTTAAATGCCTAACATTACTTTATAATATATTCTATTTTAAAAAAGAAATGGTTTTAGAATATAAGATATTAATGTTGTTACTTATTTTTTTTTACTTAATTAATTTATGTGTCAAAATTACAAAATCACTTATTTTTTTAAAAATTAAATAAAAAATAATAATATAATTAAAATTAAAATTGCTATAAAAATATAATTTTTGCTAACATTGGGTGTGTACAAAATAATAATTATTTTACATGAAATAACGGAAAAGAAAAAAAAAAACATTTTAACATTTGACCGCCAGCGACAACTTCAAGTCGATGGTCGTTGCTTCAACTGTAAGAGTCTGTGGACTGATATGGAAAACTTAGTGGGCAAGACAAACACCTGGTCAAACAAATAGCCATCTCCATCTTCTCTCTGTCCCTCTCAAAAGCTCAATTAATTCATCATTTTCATTATTCATTTCGTGCGATTCTTGCGATGAGTTTTCTGAGACCATCAGCGTTGTACCAGTTTCTGATCATTTGCATTTCACTTAAATGGATACCTTGCCAGAGCTGGGGCTTTCTCCGGTGGCCTCTCGACGGGTTCTTGAAAAGACTAATTGGGTTGCTTCTGCGGTCCACTTTTTCTGAGATTCGCTTCATTCCTTCCTCTTCTATGTTCCCAACTCTCCGTGTTGGTGATCGAATCATCATCGAAAAGGTCAAGATTCCTTAATTCTTAGATTTTTAAATTCTTGAATCTTTTTTACTTCTAGTCTTGGAAATTGGAATTGTTTTTCTTTTTTCCTAAGTGAATTCTGACTGTGACCTTCTAGTCTTGGAAAAGGTCAAGATTTCTTTTTTCTTTTTACTTCTAGCTTCATTTCTGTTTTGGCCGGCATGTAATTCCAAATTTTGAATGATTAATTGTTGTTCTTCTAATTGTTGCTTTAGATTGTGAATTGGGATATTTTGTTTTTTTTTTTTTTCATTTTTGTTTTTGGTTAAGAACAAAAATATATTCTAATTATGCTTTTCTCCAGCTAAATAGGTAGGTTAAACATTACAATCTTTTTCCGGATCCTTCTAAAATCACATTAAGCAGCAAAATAGATGGGGCTAGAGCATCCTAGGACCTCCACTTGATTGAAACCTCTGACATTATTGTTAAAATTGTTAGAAGATGAAAATGCAATTAGTTATCAATCTTACAATTTCAGACTGGGAAGATTGATGGTTTTATTCTATCTTCTCTTTTCTGACACATTTGCATATAAGGATGCTGCATTTTCACTATTCTTTTCTTTGTTGTTGTCTTCTTTTTTTTCAATTTAACATCTTTAACCTTTCCAGATATGGATATGCATTTCTAGAGTTGCGGTCTCCAAATAATTGTTCTTAGAAGTTTAAGCGTTGTTAGTTTGAAGAATGTAATTTCAGAGGCATGCTGTGAATTAGGATTTCCTTGACAAGGCTAAGTCTGTTTCTTATATGAAGTTGTGGAATAATACTTTCTGTGAAATCATGTTTCTTGGTTGGATGTTCTTTGCTTGGTAAGAGGTTGTTAGTTGGCCATAATATTGGGTCATGATAAAGTTCGTGATCATGTCTTTCTTGAACTCAAACTTAGCCATGAGTTAAAGGTGTTTAATGCTTCAGTTCTAATATTCCCAATAAGAAAGATTCAACTTAAAGATGTATACTTTGGAGTTAATGTTCTTTTATCTCACTGTTTCTTGCTAGTTCACCCAAAAGCTTTAGAGTGGGTGAGCTAAAAACATAAGCATTGGTTTCTCATTTTCTCATATATCCTCACCACTGGTATATCTTTTAGTTTATTTTCTCGTAAGAATGGTAAATCCCATTCTGACATAACTGATTCACATTTTCAACCCTAGAGGTATCTCTCCACTTCTACCGAGGAGGACATACTTATTGCTGCAAGTGCCAGTGCCCCTGTAATACAGACACATTAGAGTTTTTCCTTGTGAACTTCTTTTGATTTATATTGATATATATGCTCAAAATTCAAAGATAAATCTTGCACCTTTCCGTATCTCCTAGTAGTGAGTTTTCCTTGTGAACTTCTTTTGATTTATATTGACATATATGCTCAAAATACAAAATAAAACTTGCACCTTTCCGTATCTCCTGCTAGTAAACAAGTCAAATACAAATCTTTGTGTGGTCATTGCAAGAGATTGCAAAAATAAGAGCTGCACTCAACCAAGTGTTTGCTTTGTTGTAATCTGAAATCAAACTTAGTCCACTAAAGGAAGGGAATTATGTGTAGCATTGGTCCAGTTAAGTGACAGGCTTAGGAGTAGTGGTTTTCCCTTGAGGAGATATTGGTAGAGGTTACAACCTCCACAATTTAATTCTACATTTGCTGGTTGCTTTGGTAAAGATTCTGACAATTAGTTATCTGATCCATGAAGAATGAACTCTTCCGAAGAGAATAGATTATAAGTCGTGCTGTTGAGGTCTCATGAGCATGCGATTATATTTGTATGTCAAAAGCTTGAATGCATCTATGACACAAGTTCTTGCTTTTGTTTTGTGCTCACATCTTGTGAAGCCTTTCGTGAATCTTATGACTTTTGTTACACAACATTATACACTTCTATGAATTATGGTTTTCATGTGTCCCGCCCCAAGTGTTTTCAAGTATTTCCTTGAATACTTGGTGCACATCAAAGCCTCCTAGAGACTCTTTGGACTCATGAAGCGCTACATGGACTGGAGTTTCTAGAAGGCCCGTTAATTTGAATGGAGATACGGGTCAAGCTCGTGACTTATAAGGGACGTATACCCCTATTTGGTAGGAGAATACTCGCCAAAATATGTGGAGGCATCTTGAAATATTCTTTAGCATATTTTTTCATTTACATTGTACACCGTTAGATTGTTGTACAGTGTTGTAAATCATAACTGTTAATTGTATAGAACTAGTAGTATATAAGAGAGAGGCCCTCAGTTATGTCAAACTATTTTAGTTTGTATCTTTTCTTTAGTTATAATAGAGAATATTTTCTCAAACAGTTGATGTGCATGTTTTTCATTCTCTCTTTGTATGGTTTTCCAGGCTGCTTAGTAAGCAAAACGTCTAAAGTTGCACGATCTAAAAAATTCCTTAACATTTGGTATCAGAGCGAGTTCAAAGAAGATGTGAAAGACGTGACATCATTGGAGGTGATTGAAGACAGGGATAGGGACCCCAAAGCTAAGAGGCACAACAATGTTTCTTGTGAAAAGTTCGTTGATCCTAGCCGTGATCTGATAACCATGGTGAATAAGCTTGGTGGCATTATAGGAAAGGCAACGGATCACTTTAGGGAGTTAGAGCAACAAGTGGAGAAGCTCGAGGTGGACCTTGACGCTTAAGGGGAGTTGCGCTCCCTCGTCGACATAGGCATTGAGAGCTATACTGTGGAGCAATAAGATTGGATCAAGACTTTTCAAAAGAATGTTTATTCCACTATGGATAAGCTTCAAGCCCAAGAAAGGAGTTGCGTAGATGGTTTGAAGTTACTAAAGAGGATGTGGTACTGTACAAACGAGCGGTGGTGAATGAGGCTGTTGTCGCTCAAGTTATGGTAGGTGCACCGAGAGTTGAGGCTCCTAAGCTGAAGGAGTTCAGCGGCAAGAGGAATGCAAAGAAGCTTGACAACTTTTTTTTGGCAAATGGAGAGATGCTTTGATGTTATGAGCGTGCAAGATAAGGATAAAATAAATACCGCAACCTTAAATCTTTTTTATTATACAATTTTGTGGTGACATGGAAAAAGCAAGAAAATTTGCAAGGGTACTTACACCATCAATACTTGGGTTTAATTGTAACAAGAATTGAAGCGCCAATTTTATTCAAAGAATGTGACGCATGACACTTGTAAACGGCTGAAGGAATTGAAGTAAACCAAGTTCATTAGCTAGTACATGAAGGAGTACTCTATGTTGATACTACAGATTCCTAACATGAGTAAGGAGGACTTGTTGTTCAATTTCTGAGACGGGTTACAAACATAGGCATCTAATGAGTTGAAGCGCATAGAGTGGCTAATATACCTGACGCCTTTATATCGCCGGAGACACTCATGGATTAATGTAAGGGA
Organism: Ailanthus altissimus; assembly: GCA_946807835.1. Classification (NCBI taxonomy): domain Eukaryota; kingdom Viridiplantae; phylum Streptophyta; class Magnoliopsida; order Sapindales; family Simaroubaceae; genus Ailanthus; species Ailanthus altissimus. Next base: position 12,627,292 of record OX327699.1, on the reverse strand, counting down.
GAAGCAGGAAAGTCCAAGAATTCCAAACCTAATCATAGTAAAGGTAGGAGAGCAAAGGAGTCTCACCCTCCGCAAAATAAAGAGGGAAAAGGGAAATTACCCACAGAAAAGGAGCAGAAGCGCGATGACGAGAGGAAACCGAGATCTAACTGTTTCATTTGCGACGGGAATCATTAGGTGAGGGACTTTCCTAAGAAGAAAGTTTTCACACCATGTTTAAAACTCAGGAGATGAGTAAGCAGGGCCAATTGGGATGTTTCTAGCTAGTTAATGCCTTTAAAGCCATGAGGGCAGCCAGCGTGCCAACGGGGAAGGCACTAATGTACGTTAAAGCCTACATTAATGGAAAGAAGACTCAAGGAGCACAAGGACATAATGCTAGCGGCATTACCGTAGAAATTACCATCAAGACAAACAATTGATCACAGGATTGAGTTGGAGTTAAGGATTAAGCCTTCAACCAAAACACCCTACTGAGTGTCTCCACTAGAGTTAGCAGAGTTTTGGATGTAGCTCAAGAGGTGGTTGGATACAGGATTCATCCAATCATCCAAGACGTCATATAGTGTGCCAGTGCTTTTTTAATGAAAGCATGACGGTTCACTATGACTATGCATAGACTACCAAGTGTTGAAGTCATCGTCAAGAATAGATATCTCATTCCTTTAATTGTTGACTTTTCAAATTTGGATTTGAGATCGGATTACCATCAAGTGCAAATAGCCAAAGGTGATAAGTCAAAAGACTACATATGTGACGCGCTATAGTGCATTCAACTTTCTTGTCATTTTGTTTGGCCTCACCAACACACCAGTTACATTTTGCACATTGATGAACAATATACTCCAGCCCATCTTCAACAAGTTTGTTGTCGTGTACTTAAATGATATCATGAGTTACAACAACATTCTCAAGGATCATATGGTGCATTTGTTGACTATTTTGAAGATGCTTCATGAAAATGACAGTGGATTGATTGATAAGGCGAAGATTCGCGCTATACTAGATTAGAGGCACCCACGAAAGTTACTAAAGTGCAATCTTTTCTTGGGTTAGTTAATTACTATCGAAGATTTATCAAAAATAGTCCATCATTGTTGCATCCTTTACTGACCTATTAAAGAAGACTAAAGCATGAAAGTGAACTAAAGAGTGCCAAGGGGCTTTTGATTGGTTGAAGAAGGCAATGATCATGGAGTCGATTCTAACATTTGCTAACCACGTGTTACTATATAAGGTACATACCAATGCATTTGATTTTTCCATTGGGGTTTTTTTATGAAACAGGGTCATCCAATCGCGTATGAGAGTCGAAAACTCAACGAGGCAGAGAAGCGCTCTATGGTACAAAAAAAGGAGATGACAGGGGTCGTCCATAGTTTGTGCACTTGGCGACATTATTTGCACAAGGAAAGTTTATGGTGATGAGTTACTTTCAAAGCCAAAAGAAGCTCAACCCGAAGCAAGCTAGGTGGCAAGACTTTTTTGGCGAAGTTCAATTATGAGCTCGAGTACAAACCGAGCAAAGTGAATGAGGTAGCGGACGCCTTAAGCTGAAAGATTGAGTTAGCAATATTAGCAAGCTTTAATGAAAGTTACTCAGCCTATTTGAAGAAGGGATGAAGCATGATCCATTAGCTAGGCAGATTTTCACACAAGTGCACAAGGAGAAACACAACAGTTTTGGGTAGAAAACGAGCCTCTCTACACGAAGGGCCGTCGAGGGTATGTGCTGAAGTGAGGGAACTTGCAGCATAACCTTATTAAGGAGTGCCACGACACAAAATGGGTTGAACATTCGGGGAAAAAGGCATACACGTGCTCCACTAGAGACGATGTACTATAGCCACGTATATGGGAGGAGACAGAGTAGTTTGTAAAGACTTGTCATGTATGCCAAAAAGACAAGATCGAGCAGCGAAGTTCCATAAGCCTACTTGATCCATTGCCCTTACTGTATACTAGTTTTTCAAGTATGGTACTTTTATACCAGCACCTCAAGAGTGTAGTGTGGAGGAGACTGCAAGGCTTTTCTTCAAACAAGTGGTCAAGTACTGAGGCTTGCCAAGGGTGATAGTAAGCGATCACGGCGCAAGATTTATGGGAAGATTTTGGACGGGGTTGTTCAGTCTCATAGGATTAATGCTTCATTTTTTCACCAGCTTTCACCCACAGAAAATAGGCAGACTGAGAGGGTGAATGCACTTTTGAAGCTATACTTGCAGCACTTTGTGAGCGTAAATTAGCAAGATTAGGTTAAGCTGCTTGACCTGGCTCAATTCTTGTATAACTTGCAATGGAGTGAGTTGACGAACCGAAGCCCATTTGAGTTAGCTATTGGCTAGCAACCTCTTACTCCGCACACGTTTGTATCTAGCGAAATAGGGAGGTGCCCCGCAGCGTACAAAGCTACGAAATCTTGGCATGAATAATTAGAAATAGTGCGGGTGTATCTTGATAAGGCAACAAAGCAGATGAGAAGTAGAGGAATGTCGAGTTCAATATGGGAGACTTGGTAATAGTAAAGATTCTTTCGACGCAGCACAACTCTATCAACCTACCTCACAAGGGCTTTGTCCGAAGTACGAGGGGTATTTTCCTATTATCAAGAGGGTTGGCAATATCTTGTACAAAGTGGAGTCGCCTTCGAGACCATGACAACATCCAGTGTTTCATGCAAGTTATTTGAAGTCATATCATAGAGATGCGGAAAACACAAAGCGTAGGCCACAAACCCGGGCACCTTTGGGGGTTTCCACATCTTATGACGAGGAGGTGAAACTTATCCTTAATGTAAGGACGGTGCAAAAGAAAAACTACCCTTCAAATCGTGAGTACTACATGTGTGCATTGTTGTACATGACAATTCTTTATGTTGCCTCGAGAAGATTTGCCTTCAATATATTCCTCTTCAAAACTGAATACCTTTCTGCAGAAGGATAAAAATTATTGAAATTTGGGTTTGACACCTATGTATATACTAGCATTTGCTCTATCTAAAGCCATCTATACGTCAAATAAAATATGCGGGCTTCACTTTTGCAGAGAGATTTTAATGAACTTTGAAACATAAACACTAATGTTATATTAAATATCTCCAATTTTTTTTTCTTTCCTTCTTTTTAATAGCATTCAGTTATGATTAGAAGCATTAGTCCTACAGTTTTGGCTAGATAATGCAATTATTCTAAGTAGTGATGCAGGGAAGCGGTGCATAAAGGAAAATATAAAGTTTAAATTTTCATGATGGATGTCATAACAAATAGGGTGCAGAGTCTTATAGTGGGTTCAAATAGCCCCACCCCTAGACTATTGATCATACGATTCAGATCCCTTTTTTGTCACTCTTACAAACAGAATAATAAATCTCAGAGTTTCTATGTTTAAGTGAACTGCAAGAATAGCCAAAGTGTGCTAGACTATTGCTCATAGACATCCATTCTTAACAAGTGTAAATTTGAATTTAGATTTGTAAAATCTGTGTTCATGTTGCATATAAATATTGGTTTTCTGAGATAAACATATAAGCTAAAAAACAAATTTTATGTGGTATGAGTAGTGAATATAAATTTTCTTTGATTGGTTGATTGTGCTCGTTAGTAATTGAGCTAACCATACAGGGCCAACAACATTTGCATATGAAAACCCAACAAATTCTATGAAAGGTTATCAAGCTTCATAGAAGTTCAACCTTGGAGTCCAAAGAATTATGTTTGTGCTTGTTTTAGCTTAGAAGTAAAAATACCAAGCATAAGGAGTTTTTCAAAAAAAATTCATCAGTTGCACAGCTAATGTTCTGCTAAATTTACTGTCCTTGTTTCTGTTGCTGTTGGTAAACTCTTCCCTTCTAACACACTGTTTATAATGTCTTCAGGCCTCCTATTACTTCAGAAGTCCTTCCATACGAGATATTGTAACATTTCGAGCTCCATTCCAGGTTTGCAGATGCAGTATAGAATTTACCTAAATGTCTGTACTTATGGTTTGTCTTTTTACTTTTATCTTCTTGTTATTTTTATAGCATCCTGGATTAGGGGAAGAAGACATTTTCATTAAGAGAATTGTTGCAAAGGCTGGAGACTTGGTTCAGGTTCAAACTGTTTCATTCACCCCTTCATTAATGCACGTGAATAAAATTTGGAAATTATCAGACCTTGCAATGAGATTGACTTGTTTGATTAAGCTGCATTGCTTTGACATTGTTCGGATCACCTAAGCTTATTCGGTATTTACTAGCTACGTACTTCAATTTGAAAACAAAGAAAGCAATTGCATTCTGTTTAATATTGTTTTTTACCCCATGAGAAAGCAATATTCATGTAAAGTTTCAATAAATTTTTACTACTAATACCTTGCAGGTTCGTGATGGATCACTCTACGTCAATGGAATTGCTCAGAATGAAGATTTCATAGTAGACCAGCCAAAATACACATCAGAGTTAACTGTGAGCCCCCAATCTGTTATCTTGCTGTGTTTCCATTTCACTTTTCTACTTTTCAGCACTTTGCTATACCAGCAGAACCTTCTCTTGAGCAACAATGTGGAGTAATAACTGCTGCGGCAGATAACCACAAAATATCAATAATGCTCCATTGCAATATCTGACCTTGCCTCTGCATTAGGTAGATAAATATGAGCATGAAGGGGCTCGGTGGACTCCATGTTGTTGACATCTGAAGGCTTCATGATTCCCAATCACTTGCATTTGGGTTTATCATGTGCCTCGGATGGAATACCATATGCTTGTTCTGCTCTGCTTTGTGTTTATAATTTCTTGGAACTATAATCATAGTTGCTAGACACTAATTTTAGCTTATTTCTGATTTGCAGTATGTACCCAAAGGTTATGTTTATGTGTTGGGTGACAACCGCAATAATAGCTACGACTCCCATGTTTGGTAGTATTCTCAAGCTTTCCTAGTTTCACATTTTCTGGTTCTAAATACTTGCTGTATTTTCTTAAGGTTCTGGCTATTTCTTAAGATCAATACTTAGGAGTGACATTTCTGATTAAACTTTAAATCTGTTTCAATTTAAAACTGGTACAATAATGTCATAAGTGAGTTTCTCCAATGTGCTTTGTCTCTCCCTGTTCTCTTCCTAAGTTGTTGTCTATGGCTGCTTAATACTGAATAATTTCAATATATTTTCCTCTTCATATGCCCTCTCTTAGTTTTTCAAATTTTGATTGATAATAGGGGACCTCTGCCTGTAAAAAATATTGCTGGAAGATACCTAATGTGCTGCTACAGACCATCAAACAGTTGACCCGACAAAGATTAGAGAAGGGTAAAAACTGATCAGTCTTCTTCCTACATGACCAAAGTATCACTGGAAGATTTCTACATGCCGCACTTCACTTTACATGCATGGTGACGGTGCTGCTAATTTGCTGTCCCTAACACATTGTTCTGCAACGATTATGTACTCATTCAATGTCCTTGTTTGTGTGCATTCATATTTTTATAAGTTGCATGGTAGAGAATGGTCCTACGGTCGAATGCCTTGTGAACAGATCATAAACAGCTGAGGTTCTGTCTGGTTTTATTTACTTCTTAGCACATGTATCATTTAACCATGTATCCGAGATTTAAACCTCTATGAAATCATCTCTTGGCATATGTATATGTGAATTTGCTTTCACTTTGGTATAAAAGTATACTGCCCATGTTCAAATTTTATGTGATTTCCATTATCTCAAACCCAAAATTACTGCATACAAGCCGAGGATGTGGAATGGAGCTTGGAATTTATTGGCTGCAGGAGTTAATGTGTGTAGATTTAAAGGGCATGGAACAAGCTATAAGACGATTCAAATTGCTGGGGATACTGGTTTTCACCCTGTGAGAATTGATGCAGATGCAAAAAAAATGTAGTACATCTTATTTGTAACAGAGCTAGCTCTACGAAGAAAATCTATAGGGCAATATCTGAAATTCAAGAATCAATCAGAAACAGAAGAACGGCTTGGATTGCGTTTGTGCCCACAACCAGGAATGGAGCAACTCATAATTTAGGTAGATACGCTTTTAAGCTTCAAAGCAAAGTAACATGGCGGGATGACTTCCCAGCCGAAGTACTATTGTCTTGTTTCATCTTTTTAATGAGGGATATTATTATAAATACCGTCGAGGTATTACTTAATTATAAAAATATTTATAAATTTTAAATTCTATTAAAAATATTCAAACGTTTTAAAATTTTTTATTAACATCCACTCATTAGAGAATTTTTATTGTTAAAGTTAACATATTTTATCACTAATCATTAAATGTTTAAAATGCCCTGCAAAAATAAAATGTCTAAATTGTCCCTGCGCCAACTTCATCACTCATCAACACCACTAATTTCATGACGCAATTACCCTTCCCCTTACAAGCGATCCTCTCTCTCCAAATCCTCAACTCTCAACCGCTTCAACTCTCAATTCCCCTCGCTTTAGCAGCAACAGCAACAGCAACAGAACCAATCCCTATTCTCCAACTCGATTGTCGACGGACTAAGCATCTCCGCCGTTTAAGAGTTCATCACTGGTTGATTCTGTTACTATTTTTGCCTTTTTTAATTTCTTGGTTTCACATCCGAGTCATTTGTTTTTTTTTTTTATCGATTTCTTATTAGCTTTTGCATTTTCGGCCACTTTGTTATTCCCCCTCAATCTAGGGCTCCCTTGATTGCCTTCAATTCGCTTGCTCTTGGGTCGTATTTTCTCATTTAAGCTCAACCCTCGTTCAAAATATTAAGACCGAGTCATCTCAAATTCTTAGCCACATACATGAGGCTGATTAGGATCGAGTCATCTCCATTCGAATCGAAATCATAACCTGACGGCTGAGTTTGTGATTCGTGCTCTAAAAAATCCCGAACGAGCTCGAAATTTTGGAAATTTTACTTGAATCATTGAAATGTTACGATGTTGAAGTTGAGCTTACGATGGCGAATGCATTAGCCTCTGATTTTGTGAGCTTACGATGGCGAATGCATTAGCCTCTGATTTTGTGAACAAGTTTTGAGATGCCCATTATTTGTGGCTAAGGTGGTTGTTGGTTTTGCTTGTGCTCTTGGTTGAATTGTTTAATTTTGAGAATTTTGGTTGAATCGTTTAATCGATGTAATTGTTTTTTTAATGAGAGAGTATCGGAGAAATTTTTTTAAACGTTTAGATATTTTTGATGAAATTTAAAATCTATAGATATTTTTATAATTAAGTCATATATTAAGGATGTTCATAATAATATAATTAATTGATTTTCTTTTAAAAAAAATTTAAAAAAAATTTCTGCATATAAGTGTTTGCATAATAGCACCCCCCCCATAAATAAATGAGAAATGGGTGAGTGGAATCGGCTTGTGGGTTGGAAAGTTGCTTTTCTTTATACCAATTTGGATGGCTGACAATCTTGACAAATGCAAATTACTCAAATGTTCCAATTTCCAAATTCTTAGAGATTTTGTAGTGGGGTCATGTCACCTCAATCAATTTTCGACTTTTTGGAAGGCAAGCCTGCAAATGCGATTCTGCATTTCTGTTGGATCCAACTTTGAAATGAAAATTAAGTAAATCCAACGAGGATTCTTCATTAATCCAATACCCACTTCTCCACTTTTTTAGTCAAAATTGGCTTCCCTGTATCAGTAAGATACGAGGAGTGTGGCCTGCACATACTCGAGAATTGAAATATAAATCAAAGAGAGTGACTTATGATCTTTCTTATATATGGGTTTGATTATCATTATGTTATTGAAAATGACTTTGTAAAATCGTGGAGATATGTTTAGAATGCTTATTATACAATTGAAATTGGTTTTCGCAGCTGGGGGAACCTCTTAATATCTACTCACTGGTGGATTGCTGTCAAGATGTAATGGCCAATGGGTCAACTATCTACTTGGTGTATCTTTAGGACCTACCAAAATGAAGCATCATCAAGCAGCGAGACCATAACTGCATTTGCCCACCAAAAATGAAGCCCGTAACATTTTATTGGTCGTCTTGGAAATGAAGATGAATTGATGGTGATTAATGATAATTGGCTCATGGTGGTAATGTATGGGAGTTGTCAAATACATTGAATCAAGGGAAATTTTTGTAAATAGTCAAATTTGAGTCACTTAACACGCCACAATTCAAAATTTCTAATTTACACAATAAATTTGGATAAAAATATTTTTTTACTATTTCAATAGTACCATTACAGTGAAAGTGTCTGCTACAAAAAAACAGTGCTGTTACAGTATTTTTTTGTTTATTTAAAATTAAAATTTTTATTTTTTTGAATTAAAATTATGTTTATTTTATTTATTTATATTGTTTGTTAATTATTTAATTATATTACTACAAAATTTAAATATATATTAATTATTTAATGTAGGTAAATATAAATAAATAATATAAACTTAAGTTTTACTAAATACATTCTATTTAGAATAGGAATAAGCGTAATCGAACCTTCTTTTTATATATCTCGTTATTTGTGATCTTATTTATCTCTTTGGACTTCTATTGAATCGAAAAATAAGTTTGATTGTTCAATTTTTTGATATAATATTAATTTGATAATAAAATATATATTAAAAAGTTTAAAATAAAAATGAATATAATTTTTAATAAATAATATAAATTTGTTATATTATACATAATAAAACTATATATTAAAACCAAATGAAATATTTATTTATTTATTTATAAATAAAATAATAAATAGTTTAATTTAATTATAAATTAAATAAATATAATAAAATATATTTTTATCACGCCCAAATATGAGTGCAATATATGGGCGCGATAAATTTTAATTCCACCCTTAATGTTGGTGCGGTATTTTTTTGTCTAGATGTTTTAATTTATTTGTTATTTTTTATAATTTAATTTTATTATATGTGGTATGATTAATTTATACAATTCATAAATAAATTAAATATATTTATTTTATTTAATTATTAATGAATATAATTTTAATAAAAATTACAAATTAAGTTTTATATGTTTATGAAAATTAATTTTATTTATTTAGTTAGTTTAATTTAACTACATTAAATTATTATATTATTTATGTAAATTTTGTAGTAATATAATTAAAATAAATAAATAATTATATAAAATAAATATAATTATAATAAATAAAAAAACTAATTTTGAATTAAACAATTACTGTAGCAAAATAACATTCACTTTAATAGTATTGTTCACTGTAAGGGGTACTATTAAAATAGTAAAATGATAATTTTTTATGTTCATTAAATCATTGACTACAAATATTAGAAAATAGAATAGATGGCTAAATTAGTTATGTGCCCTATAAATTTAACTGTTTGCAAAAATTTCCCTTAAATCAATTCATTGACAAGAGCAAGACTCGGTTTAAAATCATGTCATGTATAAAAATAATATTAATTAGAGATATAATTAAATCTTTGATTGATTTTATTGAAGTTAATTTTGTCGAATTTGTGTAGGTGTAATTACCCATTTGACTGCAAATCATATTTGACTTTGTGAATGTTTTATGATCAACAATTTAAGATATGTTTGTTATTGTTTTCCTTTATAAATTTTTATAAAGGCTTAACTTCTAAAGGCACAAGAGACCAATCATTTAAGATAATCTTTTGTGGGTTAACTTCAAAGGCCTAAGCCCAAGGCAGGAAAGATCATTAGGGCGTGACGGAACTAGACCTTGGGGCAAACTTCAGGCATAAAACCTGCTCAGTCGCTTAAACCAAATTTAGTCTTAACCGCTTGTGCATCAGCCCTACACATTCACAACCGAGTCGACCAAAGTCATAAACTTTAGCATGACCAAGACAAACAGAACACAAAGGAAATTGGCTTAGTAACAATAACAGATCCGCCTAGAACCAAGTAACTTAAATTTTGATTAGGTACTAATGCAAAGATAGAACACAACTATCTACTCGGTCCATAAAAATAAGACGTAGGCTAGCTAGAATTCAGTATGCTATAAAAAGGATTAGCTCTATAAGAAATGTGAATCACTCTCACAACAGAAAGAGCTGAGCTCAATATAGACAATCAATCTTAATATAGAAAAGACTTAAAAAAGAAAACCAACGTTGTAAAGGGAATAGAATTGTTCAAGGAAATGAATTATGGTGCTTTTAGGAAAGAATCCCGCAAACCACACTACAAGATCAGAAGATAACTCAAAATAGTCAAGACTTACCCGAAACTAAAAACTTATCCAAAGTAATCATAACACCAGTGAATATAAACATAAGTAATATTCCCAAAAGATCAAAGTTATAAATAAGTAAGGAAATTACACAGAATAACAAGAACAACTTTAGGTTTTTGAGTTTTTGCTAATTTTTTAGATTTGTTCCTTTTTGTCTCCCTAAAACCTCACTAAAATAGTCTTATCTAACTTAAGCATTGAAAAATTTTCACTGAAACTCACCTCGGTAAGGTCTTGATGATAATCTCAGTGTTTTGCTAATGTTATGTCATCACAGCAAAAGTTTAAAGTTTCAAGCCCAGTTAAACGAAACTCAATGTACTGATTCTTACAACAAAATAAATTTAAAACTCGTTGATCCGAGACACTATTAAAATCACAACAATTAAATGTTTATAAACACTCTTTTTATTTTAAAACCGAATGAACTAGAAATTGCATATAATTAAAGTAGATTAAATCAAATCGTCAATTCAATCCAATATTTGTTTAAAAAGAAAAACTTTAATAATTCAATAATTTTAAAACTAATCAATTCGATTAATTTTTGTGTTCTTTATTAAAGCAAATCAAAACCATAAACTAAAATAACGGGAAAAAAATCTTTAGCAAAACACACATTTATATATATTTTTTTGTGTTCCTTATTAAAGAAAATTTAAGCCATAGGCTAAAATTAACCGAAAACTTACTAAAAGTTGAGAAGGAAACCAATTTTTTGTGATTGGATTTGGTACACCCATAGTAATCACTTAATATTTATTTGAATAGATCACTTTTCGATTCAATTGAATTCTTTTTTTTATTTTTTGGTAAACGAGATAATATCCAAAAAAAAATTTACATAGTAATCACTTAATATTTATTTGAACAGATCACTTTTCATTCAATTGAATTCTTTTTATTTATATTTTTTGGTAAACGAGATAATATCCAAAAAAATTTACAAGAAGCTATTAAGAAAAATATTATTTTATCTTTAGTTTAATTGATATACACTAATTTAAATTCTATTTTTTAATACATATCGCGTTAGTTTCTATCGTATAACGTGTTTGTGTGGAAGGTATTTTTTGATGGCAAAAAAGTATTTTTAAATATGCATGCATTTTAATTTAGAATTTAAAATAAGAATAATGTCAGTTTAAGAATAGAAGAATAAAATGAAATTTAAAATATATATATATATAAACATAAAATATTAATGAACAAGCATACATAATTCTTATCTCTCTCTTTCTTCTTTTTCTCTTTCTCTCAATTTTTAAATATAAAAAATATTATTTTAAATAAGAATTTTTAATATTTTTTTATTGATATTAATTAGTTTAGTACTCATCAAAATTCAAAACTCCAAACTAAAATGAGATTGATGATGAGTTTGTTGATTGAGAAAAGCCAAGCATATGGAGCTGTAGAAGAAGAAACAGTGAATAAAGAGGGGAATGTGTATGAATATAGAATATTTTGAAGCAAGATAAAAAAAATCTAAAGCAAAAAAAAAAAGAAAGATAGACACACTAAAAAGGAGAAATTTCTCAATAAAGTTGAAGGGTGATTTGTTATTACTGTCAATATTTATTAATACAGTTCTATAATGGAAAGAGAAATGAGAAAGAGAATAAGAAGAAAGTGAGAGATGAGAAGATGGCTAATCTTGAATTTTTTTTTTTTTATATGGGGTAGGGGAGGAGAAGAAAAAAAAGGAAGAAACAAAAATTAAAAATTAAAGGTAGGGTAAATAAAAATTTTAAAATTAGAGTGTAAAAATTGTTTAATTTAATTTTTACTTAAAAAATTATTTGCTGCATTAAGGATATTACAATAAAAATATTTATAACGATAAAAATTAACATAACATAAATTAAAAAATAAAAATAAAATTAATTAAATTGAGAACCAAAATGATATTTTTACAACCTATAAATTTGGAAAATTAATATGTCAAACGTGCACGCGTGGTCATGTGTCAGAAAACAACAAACAAGTAAGTCTTTGCCTATGACATGAAATGAAAGGTCACTTCCCCTTGCATTTGCAACAAGAATGAACGTATCGCCGCGTGAAGTCTTCTTCTTCCAGGAGAGTGAGAGGTCGGTCACCTGTAAATAAATATTCAAACTCAAAAACAACACAGACCCATTTTGTTTTGTCACCCCATCTACATTCCCAGTTCTATTAATTAATTCATTGTCGTTCAACGACAGTCGACAGCGCAACCAACCGAAGATTTAACAAGTTGATGTCAATCAGTAATAGGAAGAGAGAGAGAGAGAGAGATGCCGAAAAAAAAGGATACCAAAGTTGACTGGCGTATCATAAACCTTGAAAGTCCTCCATTGAGGACCACCTAATTTGTTGGCCGTCTCACATCCGTTCAACGTGGTGCTGCTCTTCATGTACCTTTTTTTCTTTTTTTCTTTTTTTGTAGCACAACTAATATAATGAAGCCAATGGTTGATTTTCTATTTGAATACTTGTTTAATTACTAATTTAATAATATTGAGATTTGGTGGATCAGAGGATATTTTTATAAATATTTATGAGGTATGATTTAATTAAGTTAATACTTAAATTTTGATAGCAGTATCTAATTTTTTATTATTAAAATATACACAAATATTTAATTATTAAAAATTTGTCATTAAAATTAATAAATTTAAAAGTAATAAAATATTTTATTTAAGAGTACTGCCAATTGTTACAAAGCAGTCCTAAACTTATTACCAAACAATATTATTAATATTATCAAAAAGGTTCACATTCAAACAAACTTTTTAAAAAATATAATAAATAATAAAATAAAAATAAAATTTTTTGACCGCTGCTCTTAGGTTATAGGATAATTATAATTTCAAAGCTCTTGGGTTATAGGGTAATTATAAGTTCTTAGCTTATAGATATGAGAATACTTTTAAAGCTATTAAAATTATTTCAAATAATATAATAAACTTCTTTTGTGTTTATCTTGTAGTGCCTCATTCAACTACAATAAGAAACAATTGATAATTATGTCGAATAAAATAATTTTTGAGACGTTTAATTTCCTTCAAAAATCCAGTTAGCTCTTGCTGCAAAAAGTGCTACTACATTAAAAAAAAAAAGAAAAAGAAAGAAAATAATTCATATAATTTTGAAAATTTGTAGAAATTTGAGACTTTTTGTTTGAACCAAGCCAACTTGCATCCTCTGTAGCTCAATTCCATTAAAAAAAAAAAAAGGATATCAAGGGTCAACGTGATGCAAGAAAAAGCACTTTTAAATTTTTTGAGCAACAAAAGTCAAATTAGTTATGGGCACGAGTTCTTAAAGGTCATCATCTTCAGATTTCAACTCAAATAATAGAGAGGGCGATGAGATGGGCCCTTCTCAAAGTAAATTTTGTGGTCACTTTTCTTATTCTTCAACGCAAGCATAAATGCCCACATAATTGAATGACCCCCAACAGTTTTTTATTTGGGTAAATTTTGATAATTGATTTAGTAATACGGTAAGTTCTACTAAATATAATAGTATTTTGTAAAATTTATTAAATAAAGATATGTAATAATATTATTAATTATATAATAAATTACGTAATTTATTAAATTAATTTTTTAGATATAATATTTAATTATAAGTTTCTCTCCGATTTATGCAACAATTGGTTAACATTGCTAATAATTATTAGTTAATTATCACATGACAAATGATTGTTACCATAAAAATGAGTGTTTGGATTTCAATTAATTTAATTTGTAAATTTTTTAAAAACGGTTTAAGAGATGTGAGTTTCAAATCTTGCACGTATTAAAATTAAAAAAAATAAAGATATCTAAATTCTAAAAAATTTGATTTAAAGGATAATTTGATTTTTTGTTTTTAAAATTATCCAAAAGATTCTTTTTAACGATGGCAATAATAAAATTTTAATTTATTATTAATATTATCATATTCAAAATTTATAATATAACATTATTTCATCTAAAAAAGAGTTAGATAAGAGCAAAAATGAGAAAGATAAATTATTTTAATAAAAAAGAATATTTTTGAATAATTATAAAAATATAAAAATAGAATTAAACTTTGGATCAAATTTTAAGGATCTAAAAGTATTTTTCTCAAATAAAAAAGGATTTGTTTTTTATTTTTTTTAATAAAAAAGAAAATCTTTTAAAAGATTATAACAAGAAGGGTGTATTATTATTAGTTTTCTCCCTTTAATTTAATCAAAATTCACAAAATTTATGCATATATAGAGTAGTTTCAACATTAATCTAGAACCTCATGGGAAAGTTTTATTTATTAATTTATTTTTGTTTTGAAAGTTTTTAAATAATATAAAATCCTTCAATGGACATAAAGGACTAAAGGAGGTCGTAAATTTCATACTACGATGGCTTTATTATATTCTGAATTTGACTGCAAATCATATGAATTCAAAAATCAATTATATTTTTCCGAATTATTTATGAAATTTCTAGTTAATCTATGCATTTATGTCTACCAACCATGAAGCACTATCATTAAGTACTATAATTTACTCAATTATACAATTTCACTTACTTATTCCTTTCACATGAAATATCGTTACAAAAAAAAACCCTTTTACCTTTATAAATTATTCAAACGTAGCATGCAGTTCAAATTTAGTCATCTTTTAATGTTGTTCACAAATTAAAGTAATTAAAAAACAAATAATTTTTTTTTCTTTCTATGTCAGCTGCCTAAATTGCTAAAAGTCATAAAAATTTGTATACAAATGTTCAAATTGAAGAAATTAAAAGTATATAGTCTTTATATTCACGCTGCGTGGAACAATATTAAAGATTTAAAGATTGATGAAATAATATTTTTTTTTATAATTAAAAAGAAATTCTATTTTTAATTCAACGAGATACAATTAGAAGCACAATTAAGAATACAAATTAACTAGACAATACAATGACAATCAAGTGTCACCACTTTGTTACAATATTTTTTAATGGTTGACCATTTAAAATATATAGACATTTAATTCATACAACATCCTTAATGTATCAAAAGACATCTATAACAATAAGAGATTTTTGTTGAAACACCGTATGATTACGCTCATGCCATATGCAATAGACGGAAGTACAAAAAGTTATCATCCGAATTTTGCTAAGTAGATATTTGTCTCTTATTTTTCGATATTTGTCTCTTATTTTTCTGTATAAATAAGATACTTCTCTCCGCCAAGGGACATGCCGTTTTAAATTTGACAAGTTATTAAAATCTTTTTTCATATATTATTAAAAAAAGTGCAAGTCAAAAAATAAGTGTTGTACTGTCTTAATACCACTACCACACAATGGGTAATTTAGATTAGGAACAAGCCACCATGAAACATTATTACATGATATTTGATGTCCACATGAACATGGACATAGCAAGCTTGAGCTCATAAGTTATTAATTTGGTGAAGTCGATGCACTGAAATAATTAAATGAATCAATAAATTTTAGTAGATGCGAAGACTAGTTGCGGATATGTGGGCATTATCCTTTCTTTATAAGATAAAGGAGAGTATATATTTATATAAAAAGATCCTCAAGTTATCCATGCATGACAGGAATTTATGCTCATGATCAGCTTAAATTCAATATTAACAAATTAATTATAAATTTTGATTTGTATGTGATAGATATATGTGTGGTGGCTAAGATTTAAGAGGAAGTGATTACTCAATAATGTAATAGAAAAATGTTTTAGTTTACGAATGTATTAGGTACATTCTTAGAACATTAATTTGTTTATGGATTGTTGAGTGAGAGGATGATGCTTGATCTCATTCATATACATATATTCTCTTTTTTTTTTCTTCTCTTTTTAAAGAAAGCATATACTCTTAAGAATCCTAAAAAGCCAAACATATAAATGCATTTTCTTTGTCAATATTTACTTAATTTTCAAGTTGCTAACTGATTTAAGTGATCGAAGATTTTTTAAAAACAACTATATTTTTATGTTAGCAACCAAAACTCACGCTCATGAAATTGTTAATTTTGTAACGGTTGGATAAAAAATAATAGTAATTTTACATAAATACATAATTTAAGTTCATAATCATTCAATTAAGATCAATTTAAATTAACCCATAATATATATTTTCGCATTTAATTATTAAACAACTTATTATAAACCCGAGACAGCCAATCAAAAAGGTCACAAAATCCCCACTTTTGAAAATGATTTTAGAGTTGAAAAACATGTACAAAGATATATGTGCAACTTGTTTAAATTTGGGCTGAGACAAAACAAAAGGAAGAAAACATAGCTCTTATCCTCAAATATCTCTTCTGTTATATTTCAATATTCAGAGATTATAATCAGATTATACCCAAGTAGAAAACTATCAATATATGCATCATCTTGGAAAGCAAAATCTTAATTGTTTTAAATTTTAAGGAGAATGTATTTTCGATTTAAAAAAATGAAGAAAAGCCATGCTAAAGATTCTGAAGGGAGCAAGCTTCGATGAGGTAGCTATCAATTTTAGAACAAATTTTCTCCAAGAAAAGTGACTGCCACACCACACGCTCAAAAAAAAATCATGATAGCCCCTTATCAAGGACACCGAACCATTCGATTTGTCGGTGCTTCTTTTAAAAGCACTTTTAAGGAGATCGAGACAATGGCTTGTACAAATTGTGCTTCTGCCTTTTGGCCTACGTACGGGAGAAAAAGGAGGTCGATGGTCGTTCACTCATTCTCCATCCGAATATCTATCTATTTTCCAAAAGAGAAAAAAAAATAAAATCACATCGTTCAAATATTTCAGCTGGACCTGAAAATTGGAATACCTTTTGACTAATTTATATATATCCGCTGTCAAGTTGGATTGATGCTTTTAGGTTTAATTTTCTCTTAAAAGAACAATCTTGCCAGAAGTTCATCTACCAGTCTATGCTATTTATACTTTTTGATATTATTATTTTGATTAATCTATCGAACTAATATTCTCTGTACAATTAATACAGTGAATTATAACTCATTTTATGAACCGAAATAAATAGCTTTAGAATTTTTAATTTTTTCTTAATGGGGGTTGGTGTGTTAAGGAGAAAAAAGGTTTTGTCAAAATGCAAAACTTTCATGGCGACTGTGTTGTTTAAATACGAGGAAGGGCTGCAGCTGCATGCATATTTTCATAATACATTTCAGCATCACCAGCTTTTCTTTGTTCTTTTTTGTTTTCCAGATAATGAAAACGAAATGGGTCCTTTCCTTCTAGCATTAAAAAGATAAGAAAAAAAAAAAAAGCAAAACAGCTAATGCATATGCAATACTTTGTTTTCTAATGGCAGGAAAAAAGTTTAGCTTGTCTTTTGTATACGAGAAGCACAGAATAGTATCTGTTCATCACCAATCGTTTTGTAAAACCTAGCTATGATCTCCTGAAAAAACAAATCTTAGTTTTCTTAACAATGCTACAAAGGCAAAGGTATGCAACTAAGGATTGTTTTTATAGAAAGAATTTCCTGTAAAATATTTTATAATATAGTTTTACAAAAGCAGATTCACAGAATTTTTTATTTTTCCTTTTCTAAAAAGCAGTTTAAATACCTGTTTATAACCTAAAATGTATTCCTTTTTATCATTTGAAAACATCTTTTATATGGTGTCAAAAAATTTCTACAACCATCCCCAGATTCAAATATCCAACTCAAGTTGATTCTATGCAATGATAAAGAGTAAGATGAAAAAGTATTATTGGAAAGATTAATATCTATTATTAATATTTTATCTTCTAAAATCATTTCACAAAAAAAAAAATGTAATTTGCTTTTCATTTTAGAAATGTTAAATAAATTAAAAGTTTATTTTATTAAGATTTATCTTTAATACTAATCACCTATCAGTTTAAGTTTTTAAATTAAATAATAAACTAATATGATAGTCAAAGTCTTAAGTTTGAGCTTCTATGTTTTTGTTTTCTTAATTTATCTCTATGTTTCAATTTACGGAGAATTCATTTTAGTTTAAATCTATTTGAATTTATATTTCACGTAAAGGGTTTAAACTTACTCAAACTCTGATCCACATTTTATGTGAATGGTTCAGACATACTTGAACTCGAATTCACGTTTCATATATGAGAAATTGTTAAAATTTATTTTTAATATTAATATTAAATTTTCACCTGTCAGCTTAAACTTTTAGGTTGAGTTATAAACTAATATATTTCATAATCAAAAATTATTTTTCAAATATATTTTAAGGCATTTAATTAAGCTTTCTTAAAGTAAATTTAGGCAATATAACAACAAAGAGTTCATGAATAATTAAGATATAGGTGCTAATTAATTTATTAGATATGTTGACAAAAAAAATGGTTCTTCAAACTAATAAGTTTTGAATTTGTTTGTTGGCAGGAATCAGTACTAGGGTCTCGTCTTAGTTAGCCTTGCTCACAGGAGCTTGGGTCTTCTCTTCCTCGTTGGTCATGGTAGAACTTGTAAATCACAAGCAAGGTTTATCGTGATGGTCTCGCTAGGTTAGGTTTTGACAAAAATTCTGCGATGCTTAAGTCAGAAATTATCTTTTTAAAGGAGACTGGTAAGAAAGGAAGTAAAAATGTATCAAAGATGAAGGAGAGGAAACCTTTCTTTTTTGTGTTAGTTCTTCTACTATTTGAGCATCATAATTTTCTTTATGTTTTTCTCTCTATTTTGTATTACTGATCTTTGGAGGATTTTTTGGGCATTCTCCTTCTACTATATTTCTATCACATACCAACTATTATTCTACAAATATTCTTTTAACATACTTCTGACTCTACTCCTATTATACTTTTGTCACACGCCAAATATCTTTTTGTAAATCTTCTTCTAACATACTTCTGCTACACTTTAGGTATTTTTCTGACATATGTTAAGTATATTCTCGACATATTCTTTATGTCCGTCTTCGCCAGTGAATTTAGTTAAGTGTGAGGCTAGGTTCGATCTACTCGGGTTGGTCCTTTGGTAGTCTCTTCTTGTTCAGCTCAGCCAGGATCTAGAGCTGTCTTAAAGAGCTGATCTTTTCGTGACTTCACTGGTTGTACTTGGTTGGCCTATTTGTTATAGAGCTGACCCAGTGTCTGTTCTGACTTGATTTTTTTGTTGATCTGTAGGTGCGGAGATGAATCGATCTAGTTAGTATGAAAAGAGTAGTCTTGGTCTTATCCTAGCCGATTCTGTCAAGCAGATATTTTAGGTTGTTGATAAAATTTTCTAAATTCAAACAAATTCTCTACTGTCTAACCTTACCAAAACCTAGCTCAATGGCTATCATTATAGGCATGTTTGCAGAGTGAGTTATCTTATAAAAAATTATGAGCTCTAAAAAAGATTATCTTTTAAAAAGACCTTCGACTAAGCTTTTGGGGGTTGACTTCTTTTGAACCCAAAGACTTTTAAGACAAAAGCTAATTTTTTGAAAAGATCAAGATAAAATTTCTTGAACTTGAAAGAAAAAAGGTTTGTTTTATTTTTTGATATAATAATTAAAAAAAAAGAAACAAAATAGTAATAACACATTCATGAATTGAGTTCCACTATTGATCCTGATAAAAAAAAATGGATCTCCGTTTCCTGAATGGCTTTCACTTAAGTACTTCAATTTTTAAGACATTTTTTTTTTTAATGAATTCTACTCACTTCGTGAATTGGTCAACTAATAATTAAAAAAAGCCTAACTTTTTACAGTAATTTCTTCCATTAATGCCTACAAGAATAGCTATAAGCTGCCGCATCAATACCCTAGTAAGTTAAAAAAAATACAGCTTTTAAATTTAAAGGGAAAAAATAAATTAGAGAAAATGGATTCTTAATTAATAAAGATAAACCGCACTTACTGGCTTGGTGATAAAAAATTTGTAATATATTATTTTTACATAAGTAAAAATTCGAATTTCTTACCTTATCTTAAAAAAATTAATAATGATAAAACCCAGTGGAAGCAATAATGATGGGCAATGTGGGCGTTGCTTATTTTGACACGTATTGACACCAACCTGAATTCTGCCTTCCCACTTGATTAATTCATTATCTTTGTCTTTGTTTGGTCTTATTATTCTTGTTAATTTGTAGCACTTGGTGGGGTAATTATTACTCGTATCTTGTACCTGTATTTTGATCTCATTTTCTATTAACGTTAAATTTTGATTTGCCAAACGTAAAAGTTCTTCTCTTCACTAACAAAAATTTCCAAGATCCATTTTTGACATAAATATTGAGATAAACTTCAAATAATTATAGTTAACGCAGAGGACTTTATTTAAACTTCGAATATTTTTTTAGATTGAGACAGCAATTCTTGGTAAAAATTTAGTGCATGTTTAATTGAATTTTTCTATTAATTAGAAGACCTTTTTTTTAAAAAAAAATTCTATTCTTGCAATTGATTAATTCATCATCTATGTATTTATTAATTATTGACGTATTAAGAAAAGTTTTTCAATCTAACACTCTTTAATTATCAACTTAGATATAATTTTGATATTAATTTATTACAAAAATCAGTTTAAGTACTAATTTTACGTAGTAATTATTATTAGCATTGATCTCATTCGTTACGGTATACATATTTTAATATCTTTTGACCCAATATTTTATATTATAAAATTTTATACGTTTTACGAAAGACTTCACTTATAAAAAAATAAGAATAAATAAATATAAATCATACAACAGAGATAACAATCAATCACACAAAGTACAAGAATATATGTAGTTTGATAATAATCACCTACGTTTATGGTGAATCACAAATTCTTACTTATTTTGTTAAATTCTTTTATACCCAAAGAATACAATAATAGATGAGTTTCTAAATGGCCTATCCAATTTTATCTTGCAACTATGACCAGCACTCTTCCACACTTATCCCCAATGTTAAAGTTGCCTAGCAATTTATTCTATCTTTTATTAATGCATTGATAATTTTAATAAATTATAAAGATTTTCATAGTCTCTATATCGTCCCTAGAAATCATATTTTTTATTAGAATAAGAGTCCATATAAAATGAGAGTTCAAAATTAACTCAAACATGCGAAAACCTTAAAATTGAGATTTTCCAAATTGTCGGCATCACGGCATTGGTGCAACTTTGAACCAACGCAGTGATGATCAGTGGCCAGTACTATAGTGTTGGGCATGCTGTCTGTGGCGCCGCGGCACCCATCTATAGGTAGGTTTCTCTTTATGCTTCACGCCTCTCTTAGCCTCCGGCTTTCCTTTTTCATCCCTTTCTCGTACGTCTAATGCATACTTAACTTCATGTTCGACTCTTTCTTAATTTCTTTCTCATAATCAAACTTAACCTTGATTTTGAATATTACTAAAATTCCAACAACCACCCTCCCCCCCTGATTCAAAGTCTTTTCAAGAAACTTTTCAAGATCATCCACTCTAACGCTCTATCACCTAACGTTAACTCCAGTTAAGTCTTATGCTTAAACTTTACTCTTTTAATTTGATTGATTTTTTAAAAAAGAATAAAACAATTTGAGTGGTGTACTTAATAAAATAAAATAGTAAATTTATATTTCATTTTGTTTAATTTTATATTTGACTATGACGTTCATAAAGATGGTTTGATTAGTCATATATCTGATGAATCGCATAATGGTTTGATCATCAAGATAGTTTGATATGGTCATCAACTATCACAATTTGATCTAAATCTAACCATAATTAGCATCATAATTTATGCTAAAGAATCAACAAAAAAATATATAAAAGTAGTTGTTAATCACTACTATTAAAGAACTTAGGAAAGATATCTGATTATCATGATCATAAAGATGGTGTAATCAGTCATATAGTTGATGAACTGCATGATGGTTTGATCATCAAGATGGCTTGATGATAGATGAGCTTCTAAAGAATCTAATTAGTGTTATCTTACACTTATGCCTAACGCTCAAGCACTCAATAATACTCTTCTACGCTTATGCTCAACATAAAAGCTTTCCCCAGCTCTCTATTCTCTCTCTTATTGATGCATTAATAATTCTGATAAATTATAAGGGTTTATATAGGCTCTATACTACCTCTAGAAACCTTATTCTTTATTAGAATAAGAGTCTATATAATAATCAAAATCTAAGATTCCTAAAACTATAGATAGCGGGGTTCAAATAGATAAGGTGAGGGTCAGGTGACAAAATTTTATATCGCCTAATTAGAAAACAAATTTGGGCTATATATAGAGCCTATTCTTAATTAGTATGAGACCTTTTAAAGTGACCTAAGAATAAAACTATGCGGGCACAGGTCTAAAGCAAATAATATCATGCTGTGTAGGAGCGGGTCATTATAAATAGTATCAGAGCCGAACCTACCTTACGGTGTGGGCTAGTGAGCCCACAGTCTAGGCTACAGATAGCACACACATATCGTGCACCCTTAAGATCTAGCTCACATGGATTAGTTATGTGTCCCTAAGAGTCTAGCACGCAAAAGGCTGTGTGTCCTCTAAAAGGAGTAGATTGTAACACCCAACATCCAGAATTTCTGATGTCATAGATAGTAAAGCTAAAGTGGATAAGGCGAGGGCCAAGTACAGAATCCTATATCGCCTGGTTATAAAATGTTTATATGTTATATATGTAAAGCTCTTTCACAATCAATATGAGGTCTTTTAGGGTAACCTAAGAAATAAATCGTGTAGGCTCAGACCCAAAGCAGACAATATTATACTATGTGGGAGCAAGTCATTGCAATCCATGCAAAATGGGAGTTCAAAATTGACTTAAAGATTAAAAAACATTAAAAATTGTGAATTTTCAAATTGTCGGCACCACAACGCTACTGGTCAGCCTTGTGGCATTAATGCAACTTTGAAATAACGCTGTGGTACTCGGTGGCAGCTCTGCGGTACTCGCACCTGGGTAGGTTTTCCCTTATACTTCCACACCCCTCCTCGCCTATTCGCCTCTGACTTTCTGTTTTGATCATTTCTCGTACATTTAATGCATACTCGACTTTATATTCGACTTTTTCTTGATTTTTAACTCAAATTAAACTTAACCTTAAATTTGAATCACTAAAAGTTCAACAATAACACTTAGTGGGGCAACTATATTACATGTATCTTTTACTTGTAATTTGATATCATTTTCTATCAACATTAATTTTGATTTGTCAAACGTAAAAGTTCTTCTCTTCATTAACAAAAATTTCTACAATCCATTTTTGACATAAATATCGAGCTAAACTTCAAACATGTATAATTAACTTAAAAGACTTTATTTAAACTTTAAATAAGTATAATTAACCTAGAGAATTTATTATCAAGCCACTTCTTTAGATTGAGACAACAACTCTTAATGAAGATTGAATGCATATTTGATTAGGCTTTTATACTTGCCTAATATCATGGATCTTTCGAGAATCGTGCGGTCTTAGACACATTGCGCGCTAAGCAGCTTAGAAAATCACACAAAGAAGAGAAAAAAATACGTTCACAAGGTGTTTGAGAAAAAGCTCTCTATATTGCTGAAGAAATTACAACCTATGAGATTATGTGCTTTGTACAACTGAGGGTCTCTCCCTTATATACTGACAGCCCTATACAATCGACGTCTATTATCTAAATAACCTGAAATGTACATATAAGATGGAATAATATGCCACATAATATTTCTATATGCCATCACATATATTATAAAATATTCTCTTTCCAAATACGGGTTAACAATCCTAATAAGTCGTGCGTTTGGCCAGCATCTTCACCTATATCAGGGGGTCTTCTAGAAGCTTAGGACTGCAAACCACTCCAGGGCCTATATAGCCTTTAAGAGGCTTTGTCGCACACCAAGTATTTGAAAAAATGCTTGAGAACACTTAGGGCGTAAAATTCTCCCCCACCAAATTCACACGACACCCTCGGTGCGTCTTCGCTAGAACTTGCACACCTTATTCTTCAATCTGTCATTGTGCGTTCTCGTATTTTTAGCGTGCACCAATATCGAGTAACCCTTTTCACTTGACAAATACTCACACCTTAGAGGTGAGTTTTTCTTCTGCACCATCCATCCGTCATAGATGAGTTTTGCACATTTGTCATCCTATGTGAAAATCCCTAAAAGTCCCTGTGTTCTGCTCTGTGTCTTCCATACCCCCTCAGTATAGCTTTAAACAACTCTTAGGAAACACCAGATGCTACTACTATTTTAAAGGTATCCCCACCTTATACAAGACATTGCCAACCCTCTTGAAAACAGGAAATGGTTTTTCGTCCCTATAATTAAGGCCCTTATGAAGTGAGCGTGTTATCTTGCGCCGTGGAAATATCATCTCTATCACTAAGTCTCTTGCGCGATGCTTGACATGCCACTGTTTGTCTCTACCCCACTTCTTGTGTTAAAAGCGCACACCATGTGACACCTTGAGTTATTGAATGATATCCATACCTGAAAAATCCTTGAGCTGTCTCCACAACTCATCTAATTCTGGTTAAAGAGTCTGTGTTGTAGTTGGAAGCGTAAACCCAAGCTTCAACTTTTCCCCATGCTCAACTTCACCCCTTTGTGGCTGCTTCTATGGTATGACAATTGACATAATCCCTTTGTGCTGCCCGAACATTTCCCCAAACTTTGTTGGTAGCTTATACTCGCCCTTTGTAGCCTTATCATCTATCTCCCTAACTGTGGCTGGATGAGTTTCTCCTTTGTGCTCAGTAACTCTCATTAGTTGAATGGCAAAAATGATCTTAGTGTTGGCTTTTGGCTGAGATTGCCCACCATTGGATTTGTCTATCGTCAGTATCATGTAAGGTCCTCCTTCCATGATGCATACGTAATCATGTCAAGGAAGCGGCACCACGTTGTATTGCCTTAAAAACTCCATAACTAATTCCACATCAAAATCATCAAAATATGCTACAGAGAAATTTACCTTGCCTCGTCATTTCCCTAGGTAGATATCAATCCCTCAAACTACCCTATCCATTGGCTTAGCTGCAGTGTTTACCAATATAAGGAATCCCTCATCTTTTTCACATAAAGTCCCAAGCGCTTCGCCTCCTCGCGCTTAATGAAGTTGTGCATCGTACCGTATCTATCAGCACTTGAGTCTTTATACAGTTGATGTAGGCTTCAACATATATAAGTACCTTTTCTGTTGGCCCGCTGACACTCTACTTGGTTTTTATTGTGTTGAGTAGCTGTAAACACACCATTTAACCTTGCTCACAACCCTCGTATACCATAACCATTGCATTGAGAGCTTTCTTCTTTAGACAGTTCTTGACCCAGTGATCCCCATCGCAAAGGAAATAGCTTGTCTTCGGTCTATTCCCTCCATGGCCATTGCGCTTCTGCTTTTCCCATTTGGACGGCTTACTTTTCTTTTTCTTATCCTCTGAAGGATAAAACTCTTTTACGCCCCCACCTTTGCTACGATTGGGTCTCGAATGCTTGGACTTTCCCTAGTCAACCTTACAGTAATCTTTGACCATTTCTGCCAATATACGAGCATCAGATATTCTCATCACCCCGCACCGCTTCAATTCATTGGACGTCCACGTTTGCAACCCATCTAAGAAATTGAACAGTAAGCCTTCTTCGCTTATATTAGGAATTTGTAGCATTAGGAGGAAGTACTGCTCCACATACTCAACGATGGACTTGGTTTGCTTCAATTTCTTTAATCGCTTTTGAGTATCGTGTACTACATTCTCTGGATAGAACTGGTACTTTAGCTCTCATTGTAATTTTTTTCATGTGTTGATTGTGCAGGTACCTTTGCGTATCTTCTTACTTTTCCTGCGCTACCATAGAATTGTATAATAGAAAAGATATAAGGTCGTGGTGTTTACCTTGTCTTTGTCCTGCACGCCCATAGCGTCGAAGTATCTTTCCATTTGCCAAAAGTAGTTGTCGAACTCTTTGGCGTTCCGCCTGCCGCTAAACTCCTTTGGTTTAAGAGCCTCAACTCTTAGCGCCCCTTGAGCAACAATAGACCCATTTACCACTGCTCGCTTGCACAACACCACGTCCTTTTTGACAACGTCAAACCCTCTACGCAACTCCTATACTTGGACTTGAACTTTGTCCATGATGGTGTATACCTTATGTTAAAAAGCCTTGACTCAGCACGATGCCGATCAACGTAACTTTAGATGGATGTGTCGATGAGGGAGCGCAGCTAGTCCCCTTGAGTGTTGAGTCCCACCTCAAACTTCTCTACTTGCTGCTTTAACCCCCCAAAATGATCCATCACCTTTCCCACAGCGCCACCAAGCGTTTTCACCATGTTCCCCAACTCATGGCCTAGATTAACACACTTGTCGTGTGGTACACTATCGTGCCTCTTAACTTTGGAGTCCCTACCTCTCTCTTCAGTCAATTTCAACAACGTTGTGGCGTCTTTCCCCATCTTTTTTAAACCTGCTTTGATACCAAATGTTACAAACCTTTCGAGAATCGTACGGCCTTAGATGCGTTGCGTCCTAAGCAGCCCAAAAAATCACACAAAGAAGAGAAAAAAATACATTCACAAAGTGTTTGAAAAAAAAACTCTCTATATTGCTGAAAAGATTACAAGTTATGAGATTGTGTACTTTGTACAACTGAGGGTCTTCCCTTATATACTAACAACCCTATATAATCGATGGCTGAAATCTAAACAATCTAACAGTATACATATAAGATAGAATAATATACCACAAAATATTTTAGATGTCATCACATATGTTATGAAATATTTTCCTTTTAAATATAAATTAACAATCCTAATAAGTCGCGAGTTTAGCCTGAATCTTCATCTATGTCAATGGGTCTTTTAAAAGTTTCAGTCCGCGAACTACTCCAATGACACATATAACCTCTAAAAAACTTTATTACATACCAAATGTTTAAAAAAATACTTGAAAACACTTTAAACATAACACTAAAGAATTTTTTTTTTTAATTCTACTCTCTCACTTGATTAATTCATTATCTTTGTATTTGTTTGGCCAATTAATTTGTAACACTTGGTGGGGGAAATTATTACTTGTATCTTTTACCTTTATTTTAATACCTTTATTTTGATTCGTCAGACGTAAAATTTCTTCTGTTCATTAACAAAACTTTTTAAGATTCATTTTTGACATAATTATCGAGATAAACTTTAAACATGTATAATTAACTTAGAAGACTTTATTTAAACTTCAAATAAATATAATTAACATAGAGAAATTATTATCAAGCCTCTTCTTTAGATTGAGAAAGCAATTCATAGTAAAGATTTAATGCATATTTAGTTGGACTTTTTTCTTGTCAAAAAAACTTTTTTAATATTAAAAATTCTTTTTAAATTTTTTAATAATATTTTGTTGTAATGGAAGAATAAATTTTAAAGATTAAAAAAATTATTTTACCTTAAACTTAAAATTTAAGTTTTTAAGATGAGAATTTTTATATGAAGTCTAAAAAAAAGACTAGATTTTTTTTATTTTATTTTTATATATTTCTATATTGACATATATACTATAATAACATATATTTTTTAATTTTATAGTATACCCATAATAAAAATAAACTTTAGTTAACTAATATATCCCTACGTCTTTACAACTACAGGTGATAGAATTTCTTACGAGGTTGGGGTTCTGTGAGGATCCGCTCTAAATAGAGAGTAATTCATATTGCATTTTAGGCATTTTTTAAAAATGAGATGGGCTTAAACATAATAATTCAAACTTGAATTAAATTCTAGTTAGGTTTGGTAATAAGCTGATTTCATCAAACCTACCCCAATTACCTAATGTGAAAAAAAAATTTACTTATTTATACAAATTAAAATTAGCTATGTGTTAAATCTGGAGGTATAAAATTTACTTCAATTATATTTTAATTTTTTTTTATTCTTATACATATTTTTATTTTTAATTCCTTTCTTTGTTTTTTAATTATATTTAATATTAGTCTCTTACTTCCTAATTTGAGTGAACTCGTTTCTTGAGGAAGAAAAAAAAGATGAAGAATAACAAATAAAAGAGGTAAATAATTTTATTACCATTCTTAGTTTCTTAGTCATCACTCATCTAATTAAAAAAAAAAATTACTTTGTGTTATAGGTTTGTAAATAATCTTAATAAAGACTTGATATTTAGATTACAAATAAAGCATAATGATTTAGATGCCAAAATTAAAAAAAAATCATTAATTTTTATGATTTTTAGATTTTAATTTATGTTATTAATTTTTAAAATTAATAGTTGAAGGTTTAAAGAATTGATGTAGTTTATATTTTTATGTGATGTTTATAATTTTTTTTTGGGTATATTATGATTATATGGGGTGAAAGAATATTTTACAATATCAAATTGGTACAAATAAAAGAGTATTTAAAAAATTAAAAAAATTCAGGTGTGGGGTACTCGCGAGAATTCCCTACCTTGAACCAAAATTACATATATCAAATATGGAATACGTATGAGAATTCTCACACTATTCGGGTATGAGGGCAAGGATTATGATCCTCACCTCAACTTGCCTCATTATCACTTTTATTTGCAACCATCATATCTTTACAACATTTACTATTTTTTTTTTGCCATAAGTATGTCGTATTTTATTTTATTTTTTTATTTTTATACCAAACATAATAATTTATTTAATTTATTGATTGCTATGTATTAATTATATTTGAATTCTTCTAAATTTGTATTTATTGATGTTTAGAGTTCTGGTTATTTTGGTATTATTTCACAATGATTACAAAATTAAATTTTATCACAAATCACTTTTGTGTTGTTTATAAAAATAAATTAGTCAATTTTAAAAATTAAATTATAAAATTTATTATATGTAAAAAAATTAAATTGTTTAGAGTTTGAATGTAAAATTTATTAAGTATCCTTTTAGTAATTTTATAACAAAAATTTTTTTTTAACAATGTGTAATCAAATATTCTACCACTTCAAAAAAAGTTTTTTTCAATTGATAATTAATGACTTTTTTTTAAAAGTTGGACAGCTAAAATCTCTACTTTCAAAATTTTTATTTAAATAACTCAATCAAACGAATTTTAATGTAAAATTTTTGGGAATTGAATTTTTATTGGGGAAAGGATATTTTTGTTCTTAGAATAGGTCTAATACTTAATTTTATCCCTAAGATTTTTAATTATCCAATTTTTCTCCTCTTCGTTAGTCAATAATAATGAAAATGTTCATTTTTTTTTTGTACAATGATAATTTTGTCCATACTAAAATTGAAGTGTTAATTGTTGTTTCTACATGTTAATAAATAATTGGTCGTTGATAAAAAAGGGCACGTGGTATATTTGGATAAATTTAATTTTAATATTTATTTTTAAATTCTTAGAATTTATTTTTAAAAATAAATTATTTTAAAAAAACATAGCCCTCAATCGGTAGCAGACATTCAACGGTGGCGGGCCACCATCGGCCACCGGACTCCAACAACAAAAATTATCAAAATTTATATCATTTGACTTTATTTTTCATTATCTACATAATGATGAGGTCATTTTGACAAAAAAAAAATAGAAGGCAGCTAAATACAAAATAGAAGCAATAGAAGGCGGTAGCCACTGGTAGTGCATGTCAAATAGAGCGACAATGACGTACACCACTGCCACCGTTGGATAGATCAACAAAATACGAAATGGAAACAATGGGAGGTTACGGGCACTAGCAGTGCACGTCAAACAAAGTGACAGTGATGTGCACCATCGCCACCGTTGGATAGATTAGTGACTGATCTATCCAACTGTAGTGGTGATGCACGTCACCGCCTCTCCATTTGACGTGCATTGCTGGTGGTCGCCGCCTCTGCCACATAACAATGATTACTATTAATGGGGCGATAGTGACGTGTATCGCCACTACCATTTAAAAGATCGGCCATTGATCTATTCAACAGTGGCGACGGTGCACGTCATCGCCACTCCGTTTAATGTGCATTGTCGTGGTCGTGCCCTCTACCACGAATGAGGTGGTAGTGATGTGCACCGCCGCCACGGTGTATGTCACCACCACCCCTTTTGACGTACACTGCCATGTACTGCCGCCTTTTATTGCCCCCATTGCGTATTTGACAGTCTTTTGATTTTTTTTTATAAAAAATAATTTCATCATTGTGTAGATTACAAAAAATAAATTCTAATAATATAAAATTTAATTATTTTTATCATCAACAACCGACGACTGGCGACAGCTCGCCACTGAGCTAACTGTGATAGAGTTTTTTATTTAATTTATTTAATAATCCATAATTATTGACACGTGTCAGAGTGTATAATTATCTTCCAATTAAGTTATGATTTTGCTCTTCAATAGTTAAATCTAACGGTAACTAACTTAACGGAGATAGATAAAATTGAATAATTTAAAATAATAGAGATAAAATTAGGTATTAGACCATATTTCTAAGATAAAAATATCATTTTTTCTATTTTTATTTTATATTAACTAAAAAAAAAGTTTTTTTATTTTAGTTTTATACAAAGATGCAATAGATTAGCTATAGTGGGCAATAGTTCATTTTTAACTCTAGAATTAGCATCAAAATTCGGGGACCGCTAATCTTAAGAGAATCAAAACTTAAAAAAGGCATTACAGTGACCCTTAATTCTGATACACATAGATGGAACTTAATAGCTGTAAATCAAACATTTGTTTTTACATAATATTCACTCACAAGTTGAGAGGTGTCAAAAATTTCTTGAATTTAGAAAAGAAAGTGCCCATTCGTGATAGGAAAATAGCTTATGAAATAAGGCAACATTCAATTCAAAGATACAGTCCAAAAGTGTTAAGTGCCTTTGGCTAATAACCTTTCTTTCCTCAGTTACTGGGAACCAAAAGAAAATTTGAGAATTGGATACTGCTTGTCCACCTACCAGTGGCAATAAATTTTTTTTAGCACATAATCATCAATGGCTAATTAGTGGCTGCAGCACCATGTCTTTGTTATTTAAGCCCACACAGAAAATATATTATAAAACATTTGACTGATCATAAAAATATATCAAACAATTATTCAATGGGAATGAATAATGAAGGAACATATTCTATTTCAATAACGATGGATGAGAAGCCATACACGTGAGAATTCTGATTCTTAATAGAGCTACCAGTTCTACTATATAAGCAATGGAACTTGATCCAATATGGCACACAAAACTAAGTAGAAAATCACCTCTTTGTGTCTTCACTAATAGAGTTGTAATACTCCTGGTGTTGAGGTTCTTCTTCTTTGAGGAAGGAGAGTTTCTGTAATTGAGTTTGCAGAGAATCATTGACAAATTAAGAAAGAAAGGTCGACGTGAAGGTAAGAGTCTTCAGCATGCATGTTCTAGTTGTTTTCTCTTTTTTTTAACTAGAAATGATAGATGTTAATTTGATCTAAAGGCCAGCATTTTCTTGTGCATGGCAAATCACTTTTGGAACTGTCAAAATCACTTTTAAGTAGCTGAAAAAAAAAAACACTTGGGAGTGGCTGGAGAACTGTTCGGAGAAACATTAAATAAACCTTTTTCAAAAACATTTCCTATTAAAAGCTTAAATACTAGTGTTTGATTTCTTAACTTTAAGTTTTTAGGTTAAATGTAACTTAATACGATATTAGAGTCATTTAACTCTATAATCTTATGTTCTAATCCCCGTTAACAGATCAGTTCAGAATATGCTAAAAATATTGTTAGTTCTCTACGATTCAAGCTAGCCAACTAAAAATTGAAAGCTACCACATCGCCTCTCAAATTTTAAACACTTACAAACTTTGTAAAATTTGTCATGAACTATTAACTTTTCTCGTAGGTACTTAGTGCAAGAATGTTAAACCCACGAAAAAATTCCATTATTTATCACCAACCAACAAAAACTTCGAAAGCAATAAATATTATAATTGCTTTCAAATTTACCCATTTGAGCAGCCAAAGCAAATTCTTTTTATTGCTTTCTTATATTCATTGTATTCTTATTACCTTAATAGAGAAAACAAGATAATAGGCAAATTACCATATTCAGTTGGACAAAGTGAATTCACAAGTTAGAAAACTCAGAATAGTGAATTTTAAAGGAGCCAGATGACTAATTCTACAACTTGTAAAACCGTTACTTTTGTTAGGTAGAAAAGAAAAGGGAAAAAAGGATTATGTAGACTCGAGAACAGTGACACTTTGTTTAGGATTTTGTTGCACAGAAGTAAGAAATTGCAGTTACCTGTCATTGTTGAAATAGTTAAAAGAAGGAGAGGACTGAGAAAGTGATCATGTGGGGTAGAGCTAAATGGTGGGAGAGATTTGATAACATTTTACACATTAAAAATAATAAAAAAAAAAGTTTATAAAAAAAAAATTGCAGTAGCAGCTTTGAAGAGTCAATACGGTGGTTGACATGCGCGTTGTGTCAGTGTCTTTTAACCACGTGCCTCTCTGGCTCTTCTTACTGAGCGGTTATATATACCGCCACTCCCATTGCTCTTTATTCACCCCGCATTCAATTCACTAGCTATCTGCTTTCTCTCTTACAAGCTCGACCATTTTTCCTGCAACAAGAAAAGCCTCCTCCTCCTCTGAATCCATTTGGGATTTTCTGACTCTTGGTATGTCAAATCTCAGTTTGAAACTGTGATCAGTTCAGAGCAGTGAGTAGTAGTACTGAGAGCTGAACAAAGTCATAACTCAAAAAAAAAAAAACCACCACCCACATCTCTCTCCTTTTAAAAGCTCGTCTTAGTTTTCATTTAAAATAATTTGGTAACAGAGTTGCAAAAACTAAGGCTTATTTTGCTGTCTCTTTCATAACAAAGATGGGTGAGCTTCCTCACAACCAAGTTTTCGATGTCTCTATCGATGTGCTTGCACAAGGTGGCTCCAAATGCTTCGATGATGATGGCCGTCTCAAGAGGACAGGTAAAAATTTTACTCGAAATAAACTTTTACAGAGCCAAATAGGAATTTTTTTCCTCCGCATTCTGCTTTTAGGTAATTAGAGAAAGCACTTTTGTTTACGCAAGTTTTGTTACTGATTCTTTTACTTTTTTTTAAACTGCAGGGACTGTTTGGACAGCAAGTGCCCACATAATAACAGCAGTCATAGGATCAGGGGTTCTGTCATTGGCTTGGGCCACAGCTCAGCTTGGATGGATTGCTGGACCAACTGTTATGTTCTTGTTCTCTTTTGTCACTTACTACACTTCTACTCTTCTCGCTGCATGTTATCGTTCTGGGGACTCTGTCACTGGCAAGAGAAACTATACTTACATGGACGCTGTTCGATCCAACCTTGGTAAATTTCACTAGCTATAAAAATATATATATATATATATATACATATATATTAACCATATGAGAACAAGGGTTTGACTCGTGTATCTAATTTTTTGTTTCATTTTTCATAGGTGGGGTCCAATTCAAAGTATGTGGACTTCTTCAGTATTTGAACATTTTCGGAGTTGCAATTGGGTACACAATAGCATCATCAATAAGCATGATGTGAGTTTTTTTTTTTTTTTTCCTTTTCCCTCTTTTTAACTAGAAAATTCAATTGAGTGATGTTTCAATGAGGGCTAACGAGTCTTCTGGTCTTTTAACAAACAGGGCTATCAAGAGGTCAAACTGCTTTCACAGTAGTGGAGGCAAGAATCCATGCCAAATGAATAGCAATCCTTATATGATTGCTTTTGGTATCGTGGAAATTATTTTGTCTCAAATTCCTGACTTTGATCAGTTATGGTGGCTCTCCATTGTCGCCGCAATCATGTCCTTTACTTATTCAACTATTGGTCTTGGCCTCGGTATTGCCCAAGTTGCAGGTAATTATAAGTTGATTTGAATTATATTCGGTGTAAGGTCTTGTTTCTACTTCGAGCTAACATAAGATTTTTTTTTTTTTGGCTCGCTTAATTTCCAGAAACTGGAAATATCAGAGGAAGTTTAACTGGTATAAGTATCGGCACTGTTACTGAAACCCAGAAGATATGGAGAAGCTTCCAAGCACTTGGAGACATAGCATTTGCTTATTCTTTCTCCCTCATCCTTATTGAAATTCAGGTAAAGTTTTTATTTTATTTTTAATATTACTTGGCAGAAAATTTGGACCATCGCTTCTCAGACAACTTGTATGCTGAAACTAACTTCAATGTACAATCGTTATGTTACAGGACACAGTCAAATCTCCACCATCAGAAGCCAAAACAATGAAAAAGGCAACACTAATAAGTACAGTAGTGACAACTTTTTTCTACATGCTCTGTGGCTGCTTTGGCTATGCTGCTTTTGGAGACTTATCACCTGGAAATCTCCTGACTGGTTTTGGATTCTACAACCCATTTTGGCTACTTGACATAGCCAACGCAGCCATTGTGATTCACCTTATAGGTGCATATCAAGTTTTCTGCCAACCCCTCTTCGCGTTCATTGAAAAACAAGCTGCTCAAAGATTTCCAGATAGCGATTTCATCACGAAAGATATTAAAATCCCAATCCCAGGATTTAAACCTTACAATCTTAACCTCTTTCGCATGGTTTGGAGGACAATTTTTGTGATCATTACCACTGTGATCTCAATGCTTCTTCCATTCTTTAATGACGTCGTTGGTCTCCTTGGATCCCTAGGATTTTGGCCGCTTACAGTCCACTTCCCTGTTGAGATGTACATCAAGCAAAAGAAGATACCGAAGTGGAGCACAAAATGGCTTTGCCTCAAAATCCTAAGTTTTGCTTGCCTCATTATTACCATAGCTGCTGCTGCTGGCTCTATTGCAGGAGTTGTTGAAGACCTTAAGTCTTATAAACCCTTCAATACCAGCTACTAATTCAGTTGATTTGCAAGTGGAAATCGCCACGGACCCACAGTTTCAATGACAAGGAAAGGATTAATCACTAGGATTTTCAACTCTTGTTCATGTTCATGTTCATATATCAAGCCTAAAGTGGTCGAGTAATTGGTATTTCCATTAGTTTTCTGTTGTTTCTTTATCATCACAAACAAAAGCAGGAAAATGTATCTATGCACCTGCAGGATTGGAATACCTGCGTCCTGATTTCGATTATGTAACATTATCTATTATCCAATGCAAAACAGAAAAATTTAAACCAAGATGAATCTTATATCTTTATTTCCTCAATGTTTATTAACTTGTCAAAATGCAACAAACACTTAATAGAATTCTGGGCCATCAAGTAACAGCCAAATAATTGATAGGATATAATTCGTCTATCTTCCAGCTGTTGGAAAGTGGAATCAATGAAGGGCAACTTGTTATTGGACTTATTTTTCTTTGTCCATGGTGAAAAAAATATAATAGCTTCTCAAAACCATTGAAAGTACCCATTTCTAAGCAACTCTCATAAACCCCACCCCACCCTACTCCCCCAAAGAAAAAAAGACAAAAAAATAAAGAGCATCATTGGTATGTTGTGCAAGCTAATTTCCAATAAACTTTTTGAAAGAAAATTTAAGACATTGATTGGTGTATATAGATGACAAATAGTTGTCATTTTTCCACTTTACTTTTAAGATTGGTCCAAGTCTTTTCATACTTCTGTTGAAAGTGTTTGTTGCATTCGATAAACTAGAGATAGAAAGATTCGATAAGCAGGGCCAGGGAACACCAATAAGAGAATGTGGTGGTGAAGAGTTGCAATGCAAAGATAGATGAGGAACATTGATAGTCCTGTGCTGTGCACCTATAAGGAGTGAAAACTACTGGTAACTATATGAGAACATAATGATCTTCCCAAGCATGATTCACCATGAAAGCAACCTTCCTCTGAACTGAGCTAAAGATTGATCTACTCTTCACCAGAAAGGAAAGGAGTAGGCAAAAGCCGAAAAGCTTGAGAATTTCTTTTTTTGTGAAATAGAAAATGTACAAAGAATCTAGACAACACATCAATAATTGTTACTGTTAGTGGTCATGGAAATTTCTCGTAGTACACCATCTCTAAAATGTGTTGCCATGGCGGTGGAAATGCAAAACTATTTTGTCTCTTTTGTCTTCCATTAAGATATGCACACTAAGATAAATCATTAATAAATTGATTTTCTAAAAATGTTTTGAATCACATGGTTTTATATTATTACAATGAAATATGCTTTATTTATATTTGACAAATTTGGTGGGATATGTGTAAAGGATACAATAAATAAAATTTTTAATATTAAAATGTATTAGGTATTGTTCTTAAAATTATTTTTACTTTTACAATGATAATTATCATTGTGCAATAAAATTTAAGTAGTAAAATAATTTTAAAATTTAATGACAATAAAAAATTATAAAGGTATATACTAAATACAACTTTTTTAAACAGTAAGTAAACTTTGATATTATTAATAAATAGAGAAAATTAGATGATCAAATATGAAGAAGAGAAGATTGTTCTCTCAAATAAAATGTATCTATTGTATTTATAGAGTTAATGTGTCTCTCTGAAAAGAAACAACACCTCTTTTAAAAATTATTATTATTAAAAAAGATAAATAACTTTTTTAAAAGTCACATTTTTTGTTCCAACACCACGACGCTTATTTATTGGCTCTGTGGTGCTCAACAACTATTTTTTATATTTATTTATTTAAAATACCTTCGTAAATACTAATAATTTACACTCGCATAATTGTCTTATCTAACATCTCATAACGAATAAGAAAATTACAAATGAATTATTTGGGAGAAGAATGTAGAAGATAATAAGACTTCAGGTGGCTTTTCATTAATTGAAAAGGGGAGAGGGATTATAAAATTTAGTAGTCAAATTCCACTAATAACATTTTTAATCCGACCAATAAAGAGCAAAATTGGAAGAATACGAACACCGTTTTACTTCTCTTTAGTGTTTAAGCCAAAATGCATTTTTTCCATTTTGTGATAACGAGGATACATCTATGTATATATGCAAAAGGTGATATAGGACAAGTAAATTATATATCAATGGTGGTGGTTATAGGAGCGGCAGTAGTGGAGGAGGCGGCGGCGGTGGAGGCCGCCGCCCCCCCGGAGATTCGTGGCAAGCTATAGGCCATGTGTTGCAATCATCGTATATTCCACTAAAGACTTTTTGTTTATATTCTTTTTAAAGGACTAAACAAAGACAATTTAGTGGGTAGGTTATGAAAGTCGTCCACAACAAATTGAAAAGGTAAGAAGAAAAAAGAAATTTTCTCTTTTTACATTAATTAATTTCAAAGTGATGAAGATTTATATAAGAATCTCCAAGAATTAAGGGGTTGCTAGGATTCTTCCACCGAAAAGCAAGATCCAATTAACATGTAATAATCATTTTGTGAAGAAAAAAAATTATGATGGTCTAGTAGAATCCGAATTTGACTTGAATGTTTTTTGAAGATTGATTTTCCAAATTCACTGAATCAATAAACGATTATGCAGACATTTTATTACAATTTGATGATGCAACAACAGTTGTGATTAGTGACCTTTCATAATTTATTTATCTGAACTTATAAGTGATCAAGATTATTACTGAAATCTCAAAATTCAACTAGGCCACCACGTTTCAACCCAATTTTGAGATTTTTGCGTTAATTGTTTTGAGTGATGTTGAGAATTATGTACAAAAAATAATCTTTATTTAGACTAAATTCATAGGATTAGAGACAAAATTAGAATTTAAAGTGAGAAGTGAAAAGAAATTAAATGTTAAAGTTAAAAATTATATTAAATTAAAATTTAATTTTATACAAAAAAATTTAGAGCTTGGAAGAGCTATGATCCCTTTGACTCAAATAGAGCTCCGCCACTGCACAAGATTTGCAACAAGTTAATCCTTTTTTTATCTAACAATTTCAACTGATGTCTTCTAATCTTATAAGAGAATTGGGATTTACACAAATAAATTAATGCATTATTATTGGATGTCGGTGATTTAATAATTTTATTTTGTAAGAATTATAAAAAATATCAAAAGAAAAATCGTATTAAAATTAAGGATATGTGGGATGCAAAAAAAAAAAAAAGCGAAATGAGATATAAAAATGTGTAAAAAGGCGAAAAATTGTTGTCCAAGGTTCAGCGTTGCGGTGCTGAAAATAGTATACCCAGCGCCGCAGTACTTAATTTATT
This sequence comes from Ailanthus altissimus, assembly GCA_946807835.1. Lineage (NCBI taxonomy): Eukaryota > Viridiplantae > Streptophyta > Magnoliopsida > Sapindales > Simaroubaceae > Ailanthus > Ailanthus altissimus. The sequence goes on along the minus strand of OX327699.1, from coordinate 12,589,054 downwards.
TCATGCTGGTGTCACAGCACCAGATGAAATAGATGTTTATTTAATTTCGAATTTTTGACTTTTAAAAAGTTTTGAATTCTTATAACGCGTAGATTTTTATTCCAATTAGGTTTAAGATTTTTAAGAGTGTTTTATTCACTATATAAGCCTTATTAACATAAGAAGAAATATATACATCTAAAGTTTTAAGATGTATATCATAAGAAGGAATAAATGAACTATATAAACACTAAGTGCGTGATGCACTAAAATGTAACATTTGAAAAGTGTTTTCTTTTGATTCTTGAGTGAACAAAAAAAATATCATAGATCTTTCTAACTTAGATGCTTGATCTATTCTTGTATTCTTTATAAAAATCTTTTATGAGAAGATACTAAGAGATCTTGAAGAATTTATGATGATTACAAATAGATACTTAAAGATCTCTATAAAAGATACTATGAGTATTTTAGAATAATTGATGATATAAGAAGATATTTAATAATCTATATAAACAATAGAAGTTGGATCATGGATCATTGATAGACGTACGCATTTATGAGTTGAACTACATATATCTTGTATCTGGTTGATAAATTTATTTTTTTAATTTTTATTAATGTATTGATTGTATGTGTTCTTATTTATAGTATGAATTATTTCTTCTGCTGCACATAGAATAAAAAAAAATATATTAAAACTATAATCTAATTGATGTCAAAAGAATGTCAAATTGAAGAATATAATTTAATACCGCAACAATTATAATAGTTTAAAATAAAATATACTAATTTATTAGATCATGATAAAGAAAATAAATTTTAAAAAACAGTAACTATAATTAATTTTCTTATATATATTATATACTGTACTTGAACTTCTTTTTTCTTCCCCTCGCAATCTTTGCCTTTATATTCTTGTACTTGGAAAATGTCATTTTTTTTTTATTAAACCCTTTATTATCTGCCTTTCTTTTCTTAATTTCCTTCACGCTTTTTGATTCGATGCATCAGAAATTTCATTTATACTCCAGCTTGCAAACTCTCAGCTTTAAACAAACAACTAAATTTTACAAACAACACCGACTGTTTCTACTGAACTTTATTAAAAATACCAATCTTTTTCCAAAATAAATTAGCAATCTCCAATAAAAAAAAAAAAAGTGCTTCAAATTATATACCTAACACATAGCAAATGAGAATCACCACACACATCACATAAAAATTCATTGTCTATAAATAACAATACAAAATTTGACACTTGATATAAATGTCCACCAAATTCAGTGTCAAAAACTACCACAAAAAATATTGATAAATAAGTCTATACATTTCGATCAACACAAAATTGTATATAAAAATTTATTAGTATTCAAAATATTTCCCTTTTTTTTTTTATATTTATTGGATTGTTAAACTTAATCTCACTTAATAGGTTTTCAAATACAACCATATCATGCCTTCGAGAACAGCTCGGTGCATTAAATTCGCAGCCACACTAACACTATTTTAAATAAGAGTTGAGGATAAATTGTTAAAATGCACTACACCCTGCAAGTTCTAAGTAAAAATTGAGTGTAATAGAATGAATATTTAACGAGTGAGAAAGACTTCTCACTCCCACCCATAATTTTTTTTTAAAAAAAGATATACACATACAACCTTATCATTTAAGGTTTGTCGCACCCTATCTATATCCAAAATATTAAATATTAAAATTCAAAATATTAATTATATTTAATTTCATGCAATTTGAAATCTCACAGTAACAAATTTTAAAATAGAAAAAATTAGAGCTTAACAAATTTTAAAATTTTTCAAATGAAAAATTTAATATTTATTATTATATTTAATAGACATGTCAAATACCACATTCATATTTATACAAATTTTATATTTTAATTATTATATATGCATGACATTACTCTTACAATATTATTTATTACAAAATCAAATACACACTCTAAAATTTATAGTAACCAAACTACAATGACATTCCAAAATAATTGTTGATAAACAGTGAGTTTAAACCATTTAACATGCTATTAATACTTTCATTTCATCTCGTTCTATACTATTAGGCACAAAATCAGAAATCTATCATGTTCTAAGTTTCATTTACTTCAAACTGATAATTTAATTGATTTAAAAATGTAAATTAGACATAACTACTTATTTATTTAAATAAAGGAGATTCAAATCCTAAAAATGAATTTTGATTAATTATTTCACCAGTCCAAATATTTAAGTTACTCCAGAACTCATCCCATTGAATGTATAGTTAATTTCTACGAGATTTAATTATTAGTTGCTAATATGATAAATTGCACTTTCTTTTAAAGTATATACGAACAATTTTAACAAATATAAACTTACACATTTGAAATTGCTAATTGGTTCGATGGATTCAAACTCGGCCACATCAAAGTTGAGTTCATATTCCTGTAATATCTATAAACAAAATTACAAAAATCATAAATAAAAAATAAAAAAAGAACAACCTTACACATTTAAATTTCTCTACATATTTATGAAAAAGGAAAACAAAAAAATAATGAAAATGGATCAGCGAGGGACATCGTCCTTGATATCTATGTCCATGGCTTATGGATACACAAAGTTTGGAATTATGAAATGTTTCAAGAAAGTTCCTCCTTGTTGAACTTGTTCCAGGCTTCCTGTTTTGATATAATAACCCATTAACAATAAGAAAATCAAATACATGCACAAACACTTAAATCAATCGAATGTGGTGGTTTGAATACCAAAATGAATAGTTAAATATTGATGATAACCTTTCCACAATGCTAAGGCAAAAAAAAAACCCTTAAAAACATTAGAAATATAGGGCAAAGAAAAAAAACATGCTAAGAAGGGTCATCTACATGTCAAAAATTTTGGGAAAATATCAGACCCACATGGTACACCATGAAAGCATCGTCTTAGTATCTCGTCAAATTCCAACGCTTTTCTCCGGTCTATCAAATAAACCAGAATTGACCTTTATCTCCAATAAAAAGATTTCCTAGTGATAGTGAAATCTTGGTTATCAATTAACTTTATGTGCTAAGTGGCATGGTCGTTCACTCAAGATTAGGGCCACTAGTCCTTGTTAGCAATTGACAGCAAGAATACATCACCCACCTCTATCTAGAATGCACTCACAAAATCCTATGACTGCATAAAATATACATCTTATTTTCACTTACTCTTCACAAATACATACTTAATATATAGGTAAAAGGTACCTTGAGAATATCAAAAACCTTCTCTGCAATATATTTCTGTTGAATAGTAGCACCTTTCTGCTGAACCTTGTCCGGATGTACACATAATGTTGCCTTTCTGTAAACTTTCTTAACTGAGGCAGAAGTAATTAAATCTGTGATCGAAACTGGCTCCCAGCCACAATCAGGCCAAAGCACCTGTTCATCATTCAGCAGATATGGGGATTAGTTTTCATGTACAATAAAAGGCTCAAATAATAACGCAGCTACTGAAATTACACATCCTGAAACCACCAAAAGTCGTTTCAGATTATGAAAGGAAAACTTCAGTTCCCCCTTAATGTAGGTAATTTTGATCCACTCCACCCCCACATCAGAATCTAGAATAAAGCTATAAAAGCATACTTTACTCGGGAAATGTCATAAAATTGGCCCTCAGATTAAAATCACAATAAGTATTTATCTTATTTAATTACTCCCTCGTTTAAATTTCTTCCCCCCACCCTGCCAGCAGTCTAGCATGAAAATCTAGCGTAGCTTTGGAATCTCCTAAATCTTCATAATCATCACACAACCCAAGGAAGCTGAAAAAAGCGCCACCTTAAAAGGTCTCCCAAACAAAACAAATGAGTTATACAAGACAGACTTTTCTATATTTAACAGAGAACATAAACAGAATTATAAATGAAAATAAATGCACTGGTAGTGTTTTCATTCACTTGCAAAGTAGCTACTTGCACCTCTCATCACATTCAGATATTTTCAACTTAATTGAATATTTTATGACATATTAAGTGAATCACTACAAATGGATAAGCATGAAATATTCACTTCACTTTGTTTCGGTCAGAGAAAATGAGAAGCAACAGAGAAGCACGACAGGTATCTCGCCAAGGAATAAGCAAGTAGTCAGTCAACAAGGACCAGGCCATAGGGCTCCCAAAAAAATAAACTGAGGTAGCAAATACGCCAACTCCTTGTGTGTGGGCACAAGCGTGATCATGCACGCACATATGAATTTGCAATTACTTCTCTATTTTATTTTATACCAGAATTTAAACCACCATAAGTTCTAATAGAAATTATTAAGTCAATCTTCAAATATCGAAGGCTGATAAATATATATCAAGTGTCAAAAAATCAACTCTAAAAATGATCCCATTCACCTGCCTGATAGATAATTCAAAATACAATTGACAATGTCAATGAAACATCATAAATAAATAAGATAAATGGTTCCCTATACTTTTGTTTCAATCAGCCAAAACAGGAAGCAACTTAGAAACTTAATTAAAAAGTTGCATAAGGTAGAACAGATTAATTCAACAAGCAGTCCACAGAATTTGCCAAAATAGAGCTGACACAAATATAGAAAGGTGACTTTGTGTGAGTAGGCATGTTGGCACTGCAGTGTGTGTGGATACGCATGTACATGTGTATGTGCATGCTTTTGCCTGTTTTACTTTTTAGCTTTTTATATATTGCTTTGATGATACCAGAATACAAGCCTCTGTTACATCTAATATAAGTTATTTTTGGAATGCCAAAGATTTAACAAATAATCCAGGTTAAAACTCCAAACATACTTGTAGAAAGCCAAAAAAAATACATTTATTTTCATTCTTTTTTTGGCTTTATACGTGCACATAAACACAATATTTACATGTTATAAACCAATTAGAGGCATGCAACTCACATTCCATGCACTTTTGAGCATTAAATGTCTATCCAATACACTTCTTTCAAGCTTGTAGTCTCAGATTACTTAACAACAATCACACAAACAACTAAAAGACATACAATCATACATGCATATGAATAACTCTTTAATCTAGATCAAATATCAGTCAAACATCACTCGATCAGCCTGTGAAAACCTTTATTAGTTTGTGAGGCAACCAAGAATTGTAAGTGACCTCAGTTTTAATTTTCACACAACAAAGAAGTCACAATAACTAGGGTACCAAACTCAAACCCAATCCCATTCGTGAAATACTATATCATGATTAACCTTTTATATATTTTAACCTCAGAATCTCTTCAGTGTGAAAAGGTAATAACAAAAATGAAAACAAGCAACTAATCCAAGAAAATAAACACACAGTGGACATTTTCTTGCACTTTAAATACTAGAAATTAAATGCAAAGAATCTTCTCAATCCAGAACAGCAAAGTAAAATTAACAAACGCACATAGTGCAGCGATGATAGTAGTGCATTTATTGTCATTCTTTTTTCTTTTCTTTTTTTTTGTTTTTGGCTTTATACATGCACATAAACACAATATTTACATGTTATAAACCAGTTAAAGACATGCAATGTAAGAACTCACATTCCATGCACTTTTGAGCATTAAATGTCTATCCAATACACTTCTTTCAAGTTTGTAGTCTCAGATTACTTAACAACAATCACACAAACAACTAAAAGACATACAATCATGCATGCATCTGAATAACTCTTTAATCTAGGTCAAATATCAGTCAAACATCACTCTATCAGCCTGTGAAAACCTTTATTAGTTCGTGAGGCGACCAAGAATTGTAAGTGGCCTCTGTTTTAATATTCAAGCAACAAAGAAGTCACAATAACTAGGGTACCAAACTCAAACCCAATCCCATTCGTGAAATACTTATCTTGATTAACCTTTTATATATTTCAACCTCAGAATCTCTTCAGTGTGAAAGGGTAATAACGAAAATGAAAACAAGCAACTAATCCAAGAAAATAAACACACGGTGGACATTTTCTTGCACTTGAAATACTAGAAGTTAAATGCAAAGAATCTTCTCAATCCAGAACAGCAAAGTATAATTAACAAACGCACATAGTGCAGCGATGATAGTAGTGCATTTATTGTCATTCTTTTTTCTTTTTTTTTTTTGTTTTTGGCTTTATACATGCACATAAACACAATATTTACATGTTATAAACCAGTTAAAGACATGCAATGTAAGAACTCACATTACATGCACTTTTGAGGATTAAATGTCTATCCAATACACTTCTTTCAAGCTTGTAGTCCCAGATTACTCAACAACAATCACACAAACAACTAAAAGACATACAATCATACATGCATCTGAATAACTCTTTAATCTAAGTCAAATATCAGTCAAATATCAGTCAAACATCACTCTATCAGCCTGTGAAAACCTTTATTAGTTCGTGAGGCGACCAAGAATTGTAAGTGACCATTCAAGCAACAAAGAAGTCACAATAACTAGGGTACCATAATCAAACCCAATCCCATTCGTGAAATACTTATCATGAAATACTTATCATGATTAACCTTTTATATATTTCAACCTCAGAATCTCTTCAGTGTGAAAGGGTAATAACGAAAATGAAAACAAGCAACTAATCCAAGAAAATAAACACACGGTGGACATTTTCTTGCACTTTAAAAACTAGAAGTTAAATGCAAAGTATAATTAACAAACGCACATAGTGCAGCGATGATAGTAGTGCCCGCATATTGCTTCCTTTCCCTGCAGCCCAGCGCTTTATGTCAGCATCCAAAGCATCAGCAATCCTCTGTGAAAATTAAGATTTAAAGTACATGAATCAATATAATTTAAACAGCAATGATACAAAGGAAAAAATACAGAAGAAAGCACAAACTGTGGCTAGGCTATCCCCAATTTTGACCATAGGGAAAAAGTAAAGAAATAAAGTATATGCAAATTTACTGAATATTTAACAGCAGAAATAATCAATCCGTAATTGGAAACTCCGTGCAAAATGATCCTCATAAATTTATCACAAACTCATATGAATTTCTGCATCTACTTACATGCCTTTCTTCTTGTTCTTGCTGAGTTTGACGGTCACGCCGGTTCAAGTCAGCGACGGCTTTATTCTGCAAATGCAAAAATCTACACTTTAAAATTGCCATGTGAAGATAACTACAAATATAAAATGAGTTTCAACAATAACATAATTCCAAAAAATATACCAATGAGCATTCATATAATATATACAAAAAGGAAAATGCAAGTTCATCTATCCTCAATTGAAAGAAAAAAAATGGAAAAAAAAAAATATATATATATAGCCACATCTTGGAAAATGAAGAGGACGCATACCAATCGGTCCTGAGTCTGTTGTTGGCGTTCCAATCTAGCTCTCCGTCTTTCTTCACTTTCCCCTTCATATTCCTCAAAAGTTCCAAATACTGATGTAGCTGCTGGGAACAAAAAGATCAGCTTAAGGGTTTCCACAAAAGATCATTTGTAGTGCTGTAAATGCAAGTTAATTGAAAATTAAAATACCTCCAAAAACTGAAGAAAGGTCATTTACTATATTTGTTGCAGAAGAAACCTTTTTTATATGGGATGAGCTTCCAGAAGATTTCCTCTGCACCACGACAGACCCTTTCCCATTAATCTTTGCATCAAAGACAGGCTCCTGGAAAGCATACAAGAAGCAAATAATTTAATCTTCAGAGCTGCAGAATGGCATGCTTTTTACATCAATAGTTCTTACCGAAGTTGTAGCCCTTGACTTTGGTACACTGCTTGATCGAGAACCCATGCTAAAAGAGGATTCTAGATCATCTTCACGCTTTTTGGGGGCTTTTTGAGCTGCATCTTTGGCTTCTTTATATTTACTAGTTTTGGCACCAGGTTGCTCCCCAGTTTCTTTAGTGTTACATACTGAGTTTCCACCAGCACTATTTCGCACCTTACCCATTGCAAAATCTTCAAGTTCATCTATTGAAGATACTGGATTTTGAACGAAACCACTAAGAATGTTAGGTTATCGGGAAATGGAGAAAAAGAAAGCTCCAATGGGTCAAACTTTTTGCAGTAAAAGGACAAAGGACAAAAAGGGAACCTTTATCTGCCTTCAAAACCTGAGCTGGTTCTGGAGGGGGTTTCAATGTTGTAGAACCTTTTGATGGAACATCAGGCTTTCCACCTCGAGATTGAGTGAGTTTGCCGAGTTCTTCCAGTGGGTCTGCAAATGAATCTGAGAAAGCATATGCTGGGTTTGTTTCTACATTTTTTCTGCACAAAAGGTATGAAATTGAGAATGGAGAAATAAAGTTTACATATCCGGACATCAAATTCAATTTCACAAAATCCAATCTGACAGGACAGTATCACAATAAATACATGTCTCACAACAAAAACAATAAATAAACTTGCAGATAAGCTTCGGAAAAGTATATGTACATGAAAATTGCACCCTTAAATGTTGGAAAACATTCTGCAGAAGGGCTACAAATTCACCACGCTTCAGGACACGAAACTTTGCAATTTCAGAGAAAGGCATTCATCAAATAAATACTCACTGGTTTTTACGACCAAAAAATTGCTTCAATGCCATTCCTTAAAGGAACAAAAGTAAGGCAATAAACAATGCCCCACATTCTTATCAAACAATCACTTTGACTTCCATAAAACTATTCAAATTACAAGTTCAGTTAGACAACCTGAATCCACATTTTTAACAATAAACCAGAACTTCTCTATTCATTTCAAATTGACCATACATATAGAGGCAAAAACCGGTCATAATCAATAAATTAACTAAAATATTGCCAATGAATTAACAAACAAAATAAACCAAGTGAAAAAATGAAGTAATTTATTAATTCAAAACACACACCCATTATTTGAGGAACTACTTGTACCAAACCCAGGTATCAAATCATCAAAACCAGCTACGTTCTGCTCCGAACTCTTCGACTGCGATTCAGCTCTACCAAAACCACCCAACAAGTCGTCAACTGAATCACTCTTCTTTGGCTGATAAACAGAAGACCCAAAAGCATCGACAGTTTTGGTCTTTAACCCAAAAACATCATCGTCGTCGTAAATATAAGACTTCGAACCCGAATTGGCCGATGACATTAATATAGATTCGTAATCCAACGAGGATGCATTACTCGATTTGCTAGTAGAATTTTGAAATTGACCAAAAAAGTCGTCAAATCCGGTCCGTGATTTCTTACTGTTGGTGTTCGATTGAAAGAGAATGTCATCTGGAAACCCTTCACCGAATGAATTTTGATTATACGATGAGGATTTTGAGTTTATGCCCGAACTAGAAGCGAAATTACCGGTTGTGCTATTGATGGCATCGCTGGATCGTTTCGATGCGGCCATTGGAGCAGATTTGCCTTGCGGTTTCAGTCCAAAACGCTCCGTTAAGACACCGAACTCGTCCATGTTCGCTATCTCCAAGGAAATTTAAGTCTCAATTGAACTAAAAAGACAGAATTTTTGTGAAATGGGTGTTATTGATTTAAGAATATAAGATCAGAAACGTCAAGATACAGCATCGAACAAGTCCATCATCTATACTTTTCAGTTACGTCATAAAATTTTAACTAAAATTTGAGTAAACCAAAAAAAATCAGGGCTCAGGAACAGGGAAGCTAGCAAAATTTTTTATTTTCTTTTTTTTTGGGTGGGGGGGTGCAGGGTAGAAATGGGAGGAAGATATTGCGTTTAGACGGTGGAGACAAATTGGCGGGAAGTGGGTGATGAAGAAAATTTTGGGGGCCAAGAGAAATTTTCAGGGAAATTTTTTGGATTTGAGAATGAGAAGTGAGGATTTTTTGTGAATCAAGAAATGACTGTCTCTATCTCTCTAAAGTCTAAAGCTTGGCAGTGGGTGAAAACTTAGGGTCTAAGTGATAATTTGATTTTTTTTATAAATAATATAATAAAATTAGTGGTGGCCCATTCCTAGTCAGAGCTTTTTGCTTTGAGACATTAACACGTTGATATAAATTATATTTTAATAGTAATTTTAATTATAATTATAATTATAATGTTATCTTTTATTTTTAATTTAAAAAATAAAAAAAATTGTAATTATTATTATTTTGTTATATCAATAATTTTAAAAAATGAAAGTATTTTTATATTTTTATTTAAATAAAAAAATAATAATATAATTAAAATTAAAGTCTATCAAAATGCAGTTTATGCTAATCTCATGGGGTGACAATATCAATATCCCTTTTGCTTCGACAATTTTTCACCGGCAAAATTAACGCATTATTTATAAATTTTTCTCGTTATTTGGTTTTAGTGAAAAGAGATGATATTCTGGGATTTTGTTATGTTTTAATTTGAACCAAAAAAAAGTAATAATCTATTTTAATCTCAAACATATTTTAGATCTCGCCTTAATTTTTCATAATCTTATAGTGTATGTGGGAGTATTATTATTTTCTTAGCATGATTATCAACAAGTTTCTAACTTTTAATCATAATTTTGAATTATATTTTATTATAAAATTATCCCGTTAAAGTTTGTAATTATGACAAACTATCAATCAATTTTTAAAAAATTATTGTTAATTTAAAAATAGGTGAAACTTTATTTTAATAAAAAAAGGTTTAAAATATTTTTGTACCACAACATTAGTTTAATTATTGAAAGAAAAAAAATATTTAAACCTTTAATGCATTAAGAAAAAAAAATGTAAATTTTAGTAGTTTTAAAAAATTTTATTGATATTTTTGTAAGGCAGCGATTTGTTTATTTTAATTTAAAAACAATAGCATATAAATCTTTAAGATTTTAAGAAAATAAAATATAAATTTTTTTTATCATTAAAATAGATAAAAATTATCTTTTAATAAAAATATTGATAAATTTTTTTAAATTATTAAATTTTATATATCTCTTTTTTTAAATGTTAGAATCTAAGTGTACTTTTTTTATTATTCAATTAACTTTTTACCTCGTGAATGTAAATGGTTCTATTAAAATTGAATATTTTATCTTTTTAAAGTTAACACTTGCTTAAATAGCTTATTAATAAAAATATTATAGCCTATTTTTTCAATAAAAGTGAAAGTCTTAAAATTGTAATAAATTTTGATTGATGTTGACAATCAATCGCAAACCCGGGGCTATTCAAGTCCTTTCACTTTTGGATGGATAACAAAAGCAATCCGAAGGAAGTCCAGGGTCGTGAGATTCTTGGATGATGACAAGGCTGGACATGTGAAAGTGTAACTCATCCAACGTAATGGACACTATACAGGATAATAATAAATGAATAATATTTTTTTTTAAAAAAAAATAATGCTATATTTTTTAAATATTATTTTAAATTAATATATCAAATAAATATTAAATAATAAAATCATATAATTTTTAAAATTATTTTTTATTTTATTTTATAATTCAATTGTTACTTAACACATTATTTGAAATAAAAATTTGGTGATAATATTTGAAAATCATAATATTATTTATAATAAAATAATGAGTAATGTTACACTTCTTAAATAATATTTAAAATTTTAATCACAAATTGATGTGTTAAACAATAATTACAAAGTAAAATGATGTAATTTTTAAAATTATCTATTATACTATTTCACTACCAATAATTGCTTCACACATCATTCCAAATAAAACTTTTTAAATAATATTTGAAAAGTGTAATATTACTTTAAAACAAATGGTTGCTATTAATATTTTTTTAATGACTAATGCGACACTTTTCAACCAATATTTTAAATTTTCTATCTCAATTTGATATATCAATCAATTATTAGGTGGTGAAATATTGTAACTTTCAAAATCATCATTTATAGCATTCATCACCTAATGATTACTTAATATATCATTTAAGATGAAAAAAATTGAGATTACATTTGAGAAGTATAACATTATTTATGTTTTAATATCTTTTAAAGTTGTTGACCCGAAGAAATTATTCTTCATATCAACGAGTCTTAAATTTGTTGAGGGGGAACCAAATTTTGGGCCTCGTCTGGACTAGATCAAGGGGTACGGGCTTAAATTTTTTGTCTTTCGCGAACTATAGAGAGGGACCTGCAATAACAACACAAAAGTTCAAATGGGATCTCGCCGGAGTGAGTTATGGCAAAGATGTTCCAATGCTTAAGTCAGAAAAGGAGATTTTTATTCTCTCAATATGAAAAATATGACAAGTTAGGAAGTGAAAATCTTATTCTCTTTTTCTTTTCTCTCTTCTTCTTTTTTGAAAATTTTCCATCATCCTTTTCATGTTTTCTTCTTTTTGCTTTTATAGTGACGATCTTTTAGGGACTTTTTTTAGTTTTCATCTGCAGTATTTTTGTTTCGCGCTAGATATTTTTTGTTATACTTCTAACACACGCTAGATACTTTCGTACTGCCCTCCTTGATATGCGTCAAACATCTTTTTCACAAAATTTATCTCCGGTCTTACCCCATGTCAGATGTCACTTCTGATGCGCTAAGCATATTCCTTCCGTCTAAACACCGAGCAAAGAACAGGGTCCCCCGATCTGTTCCTCAACCCAAGCGACGTTAGTCAGATGAGCCGCACCTACGTTAAGCTCTCTGAGACGAGAGGGGCCGTCTCGAGTGTCTTCCTCTGTGCTGGCCCCAGAGGCTAGGGAGGACTTAGGCTTCCTACTCCCAGTCATGAGGGAGCTAAAGAAGTATGTGACCCTCATATGGGCGGGTTAAGTGTCCTCCCTGAACCCTACCATAGGGTTCAATGTCGCACTGGGATCGGCTCTCGATGTAAATCATCTAACAACTGGATTGTTTCTCCTTAGTGTTGTGCTTACTCTGACTTCACTCATTTTTCTCTTTTTTTTTTTGCAGTCCATTTTCCTTCTATCCCGATTTCGAGCCAAGATCCTGGGTTTTACAACTCGTGCTCAGAAAGCAGAGGATGATCTTGCTCGGTTTTGGGCGGAGACTTAGTGTGCGAGGAGGATCGCCGAGCAGGAGAGAAAAATGGCCGATGAGACCGGGGTCAAACTTGAGGAGATGATGACTACCCGAGTCGAGGCGAAGAGCAGATTGTTTGAGCGTGAGCATCAAAAGCAGCTGGTCGAGCAGACGATGACAAACAATCTGACGGTGGCAGGGGTTAGGATTGGTGAGCTGACACTCCAAAACGAAGAACTTGAAGCTTAACTCGGTGCCGCCCAAATGGAGAGGGAGTTGGTAGAGCAGAGACGGTCTTTTCTAGTGGCCCAACTTGAGCAGCAATTATCACGCCCCAGACCCAAAAGATCCGACACACGACATCACTCACATTCATTCAATAATGTGCACTTATAAATAATATTACATAAATTTTCAAACTTTAATTCAACATAAGAATCCTTAGTAAGTTGCTAGTAAGTTTAACACTAAAATCAACCTATAACCTAACATATAAACATAAACTTCTATTAACAATATTTAAACATTTATTTCAATTTTTTTAGAATTATAACAATTGAATTATGATCGGGACAATTAGGAAACCGGAGATACGCAAAGTTTTCTCAGAGATTAACACTCTACTACGTCACTAGTAGCAACTTTATTACCGGAAGCCCATAATATATTAATTGCAAATTCTTATTTAAAATTAACTAATAACCACACTTAGTGAAACTTAAATCAAATACAGCCACACACAATAAAATAATACATAAATATTTATTCAATAAGGACAAATCAAATATCTTATCCCACGTGTCTCCAAATGAAACACTCAGCAACCTAGCAACTTAGGGAACCCAAGGAACAACAGAAGCCTTGCCAAATTCACTAAGCACACATATACCTTATTTACCTGAAATCACCATAAACTATAATGAGTATAAAACTTAGTAAGCATACTAGTTTTTCATTTATCAAATACAAATACATATATGTAAACAATGTATATATATGATATGCTGTGATAAATCAAAATCATAATCTTATCAAATCACATGTCATGTAAGTGCTTACACATTCTTTCAAAACATATAATAGGAATACCATCACTCAACTACTACTTAGTAGGATTTACATATCACATATCACATAATGAGTCAAATGTCACTCGTAAGTGACATACCGTATGAGAGGAATAGTACAGGCGAGGTTTTTAAATTACACATATATAATGCTCATGCCCGAAGGTAAAAGCCAAACCCTCACCCTAATCATTGGTGAGTCCTCTCATATGCACCAATACGCCACCACACAAATGCGATGACTCACTCTTCTTTTAGGTACCAATAGGATCCTCCCTACATACGAAACACATAACATATACCAATCCCGAAGGAAAGACCACACATAAAGACTCCACAAATCACATAAAATGCCTACTAAGTTAACAGTAAGTTCAAGCATCCTCAAAACACAAAATATTTCTCATGGACATATTACACTTCAAAAGCTCTCTTTGTTAAACACATTTCACTTTGAAAGCTCACTTTCAAAACACATATATATGTTATGTATGTCCATGCTCACATTTATAAACACATGTCTTCACATTTCATATCAAAATATACTTTGACATAACATAAACATACTCTTAACCACATTTACAAAATCATACATAATAATTACTATGTTTGTTGTGATTTCAGTAAAAAGTCTAGTATACTTACCTCTTAGCACTTTCGAGTACAAGGCTTAATTCTCCTTAACCTATCAATAGAGATTAATCCTTTCATAAGCCTCACAATTCACACAAAACACTTTAAATAGCTTACAAAATTATACATATTGCACTTATCACATCAAATTGGTCTAATTACTTAGTTTCTCAAAACCTGTCATTCTAACCATTTACATTTAATAAAATTTTCTTATACATCAAATGATATCCAATTACTCAAAAATCAGAATATATCATTCTTGACTCATATATCCTTCTTATGTATGAATATTATATCATAATTCCTACACAATCCATTCCATAAACATCATTAAATCCAAACTATTATCCTGACAGGATCAAGATATTTACTGAATAGTATTCAATCTCCTAATTTTATAAAATCATATACTAACTCAAAAATTATAAAACTATCACATAAATACTTTTGACATATATCTCAATCTATGATAAATATTTCACTTCAAAATCACTGTCAAAAGTATTTTAAAACTATTTTATTCTATAACTTTTAAAATCTGTTAATCAAATACTGCAATGAGCTGACACTGTTTAGAAAATCATAACAATTTAACCATATTGATCTAAATTCTCAATTCTGAGTATATCATATTAGACATATAAACTTATCATATTCATAAATTTGTAATTTTTGAAGATCATTAAGTAGATCAAAAATTATTTATCATTGTATCATACTGTTAACATAGGAAATTTCCAGAATTTCAGGGTCATTTTGATAAATTCACTAAAAATTCAATTTCTGAAATTTTCAATCGATTCAAAGTCTCAAATGATTTTAAATATGTCTAATTTCATATACTGAAAATTAAAAACCAGAATCAGATCACAATAATTTATAAAATTCCTAGATCAAGAGACTATCAAGTAGAAATTCTGCAATTCATCATAATTTATCAAGCTATCTACATAGATCATCATCAATTCTCACAATATCTTACAAAATACACATCAAATCCTCAATTGTACATATTTTTAAAAATCAAAATTTAAAGGAATTAACTAATTTAACACCAAGAAACTAAGAAATGGTTATAATATACCTCTTAAAACTTAAATTCTAACTTTCTTCTTCTTCTTCTCTTTCTCTTCCATTTCTTTCTCTTTTTTCTCACTCTAAAAGAGGTAACTCAACCAACAAGAGTGAATTAGGGTTTCAAAAGTATATTTTTATACTAAGAGACTAATTTTTGATATTTATGAATTTTCCCTCAAAACTTTTAAAGTATTACAATTTGGTCCCTAAAATAAATCTAAAGTCTTGCAAATAAATCCGATAATAATAGTATGTCTTTAACCTATACAAACACTATTAATAACAATACATAAATCAAGTATCATCCACGTATAAATAAAATATGTATATTTATATATATATACATATATATATACTTATTCTTACCAATTGTGGATACTGATTACTACGGCAACGCAACCAGTAGTCAGTTGGTTGCGAGGAGGGCTTTCGTCAAGGCACGATGGAAGGATTTAAGAGGTCTATCGCCCTTTTTTAGGAACATTATCTAGAAATTGACCTTCAATGGCTGTGGTCCTAGGCTATTGGAGGCTCTTTTCATAAATGGGAGACTTTCGGTGCCCATGATGACGACCTCTTGGTGCCTGCTAACGCTGGCGGCAATGAGCCCCCTCTAGTTAATGTGTCTGCCCTTTTTGGGAGTGTTGCTGTTGTGAGTGGTGGCGGGGTTACCCCTTATACCGACCCAGGGCAGATCAATGACACTGCCACCGCTGAGCCACAAGAAATCGTAGATGTCTCGGATTACCCGCTCGTTGCTACGCTTATCTGGTCTGTAATGTTCCCGAGTCGAGTCTTGTTGTTGGCTCGGATACTCACGATTATGCTTCTGCTGCTTGAGTGGATTCGCTCCTCCATAACAGTTCTCCACAGTTGTTTCTTCTACAGTTGTGTTGTTATTTTTTTCTTTTTGACTGATGTACTTGAATCTTTAATAAATGGATTTCGCCTCTTTTTTTTTTGTTGGCACTTGGTTCTCCTTTACCTGTTCTAGATGGATTCTTCTCTTTGCAATGCGGTTCACTAAGATAGTTGAACTGCTAATAAAATATACTTTCAAAGTAAAACCGTTAGGGGTAACTATCGTTTCCGACTGATATTCATGAATGAGAGTAGACATATAATAAAAATGGACTAACCGATCTCTCGAATAGCTTTAGTTAGGATCGAATAGTAGTCAATCGCTTTCAACTCTAGGGCCGACGAGCTTTTCATAATTGTCACGGTTAACTAGGCGCTTTTAATTAACGCAGTCCAATACTCTCGGGGGATCATTTTGGTGTGATACAGCTGAGGTCTCACCTCGATGTAATAATGTTGAATAGTGCATCATGGGTTCTGCGGAAAGGCCATGATGATACCGTAGAAAAGCTACTGTCCAACCTTCTTCAATTGGTGCTATTGTGTAACTTGTGATAACGCTGTAGAAGTGCCATAGCCTTAGCCCCACCGAGCCGTCCAGGTCTTCGATATTCTCGAGGGAGCGTCTCAGTGTAATAACACTGAATAGCGTATCATGGGTTCTACGAAAAAGCCACAATAATATCGTGAAAAAGCCACGATCCAACCCTTTTCAATGGGCACCACGGTGTAACCCATGATGATGTTGTAGAAGTGCCACAGCCCTCGCCCACCAAGCCGTCCAGGTTTTCGATATTCTCGAGAGAGCCTCTCAGTGTAATAACGTTGAATAGCGTGTCATGGGTTCTGTGGAAAGGCTATATTGATACCGTGGAAAAGCCACAGTCCAACCCTCTTCAATGGGCACCACAGTGTAACCCGTGATAACGCTGTAGAAGTACCACAGCCCTCGCCCCACCAAGCCGTCCAGGTATAATTCTGCTAAAAGATTCGAACCGATTCACGGTGAATAGCTCCACGAGCATCGAGCCGGTGATGGTAAAAATAGAACAAAGGTCGAACCGATCATGACGTACTGCTTCATGAGCTTCGAGCTAGTGATAATGATAATAGAATAAAGGTTGAACCGATCACAGCGAACTACTCTGCGAGCGTCGAGCTGGTGATGGTGAAAATAAAACAAAGGTCGAACCGATCACGACAAACTGCTCTGCGAGTGTCGAGCCGGTGATGGTGAAAATATTCCTCAAGATACGGTGATGCTCTTAAATAATCTGAGTGTGCCTGCTTTGGCAGTTCATTCTGTATTCTATTTAATTTGCCCCTTGCAAATATTCATGCAACAAGAAGAAAATAAACAGGTTTTATTTAAATATGATGTTTATACAAGGAGGGGTTACACACAAAAGTTTAGAGACAATATTTTCTTAGTAGTTTGGCGTTCTATGGTTTTTTGACGACTCGCCCGTATATTTCTTCAAGTTCGTATGCCCCTCCTACGTACCCGAGGATCTTGTACGGCCTTTTCCAAGTGGAACCCAGGACTCCGTCTACGAAGTTCTTCTTATTGAGCACCACCCTACGTAGCACTAGGTCTCCATCTTTGAAACTTTGGGCCCTAACCTTCCTGTTGTAGTACCTTGCCACCCTTTGCTAGTAGGCTGTTGTTCAGATCTGGGCCTGGTCCCGAAGTTGTTCGATCGAGTCCAAACCCCCTTTCATCAGGTTGTCGTTGATTGTTTTGAAAAAGTTTAGTATCCGGTGGGTCGGGGTTCTAATTTCTACAGGGATCACTGCTTTACTTCCGAAGGCTAAAGAGAACGGCGTCTCGCCAGTGACTATCTTGCCAGTTGTTCAGAGTGCCCATAATACTTTTGGTAGCTCTTCTACCCATATCCTATTCTCCTTTGCCAGTTTCTTCTTGAGCAATATTTTGATAAACGTGTTAGAGGATTCGACCTGACCGTTGGTTTTGGGGTGCGCTTGGGAGGCGAATGATAGTTTTACTCCCAGTCGCTCACAGAATAGCTTAAAATTATTGTTATCAAGGGATGTCATACCGACATATCATATTCTTCCATACAAAATCGTAAGCATTTCTCTTCGTGATCTTTGATAATGGCTTGGCCTCGATCCACTTTATGAAATAATCGATCGCCACGACCACATACTTGCATAACCCCTTGCCTCAGGGGTGTGGCCAGATCAAGTCAAGCCCTCACTGAGCGAATGGCCATCGTCCGCTCATTGTGGCCAGCTTCTCTACGGGTCCTTGAATCTTATCTGTGCATTTCTGACATGTGTCGCTGTACTGAACAAAGTGTTTAGTGTCACGGAGGACTGTGGGCCAATAATGACCAGTTTGGAAAACTTTATGGGCTAAAGATTCCCTCCTTGAATGATTACCACACACCTCTTCGTAAATTTCCCTTAAGACCCGTTCTACCTCTGCGGGGTTCAGGCACCTCATATAGGGGTGAGAGAAGCTCCTCTTGTACAACACCTCCTCAATCACCAAGTATCTTGTGGCTCGGTATTTAATTCTTCGAGTTTCTTTTTTATCGCCCCAAACCATTCCGTTCATGATGTAGTCTTTGATAGGGTCCATCTAGCTCGACGTTGATTCTATTTATGCGATCTGTTCACCCTCATGTGTACTTAGTCTTGACAAGAATTCCATTGGTACTGCTTTGAGGAGACTGAAGTCTTCTGCTGACGCCCTCCGAGTGATGACATTCGCTTAATAGTTCTCATTCCTCGGGATTAGCTCTATTTTTTATCTCCCTAAACTGTCCGGTCATCTTCCTTACCATCGTGAGGTAAGTGACCATCATTTCCTCTCTTGCTTCAAAATCATCGTTAACCTGGTTCACCACCAGTTGAGAGTCGCTCTTGACCAACACTACCTTAGTGGTTAATGCTTGAGCCACTCTTAATGTCACGCCCCAGACCCAAAAGGTCCGACACATGACATCACTTACATTCATTCAATAATACTTAAACATTCATTTTAATTTCTTTCAGAATTATAGCAATTGAATTATGACTAGGACAATTAGTAAACCGGAGATACGCAGAGTTTTCTCAGAGATTAACACTCTACTACGTCACCAGTAGCAACTTTGTTACCGGAAGCCTAGAATATATTCATTGTAAATTCTTACTTAAAATCAATCCATTACTATACTTGGTGAAACTTAAACTAAGTCCAACCACACACAATAAAATAATACATAGGTATTTATTCACTAGGGACAAATCAAATATCTTATTCCACGTGTCCCCAAATGAAACACTTAGCAACCTAACAACTTAGGGAACCCAAGGAACAGCAGAAGCCTTGCCAAATCCGCTAAGCACACATGTGCCTTATTTACCTGAAATCACCATAAACTATAATGAGTATAAAACTCAGTAAGCATACTAGTTTTTCATATATCAAATACAAATACATATATGTACACAATGCATATGTATGATATGTTGTGATCAATCAAAATCATAATCTTATCAAATCACATATCATGTAAGCGCTTACACATTCTTTCAAAACACATAATAGGAATACCATCACTCAACTACTACTTAGTAGGACTTACATATCACATATCACATAATGAGCCAAATGTCACTCGTAGGTGACATACCGTATGAGAGGAATAGTACAAGTGAGGTCTTGAAATTACACACATATAATGCTTATGCCCGAAGGTAAAAGCCAAACCCTCACCCTGATCATCGGTGAGTCCTCTCACATGCACCAATACGCCACCACACGAATGTGATGACTCACACTTCCTTTAGGTACCAATAGGATCCTCCCTACATACGGAACACATAACATATACCAATCCCAAAGGAAAGGCCACACATAAAGGCTCCACAAATCACATAAAATGCCTACTAAGTTAACAGTGAGTTCAAGTACCCTCAAAACACAAAATATTTCTCATGGACATATTACACTTCAAAAGCTTTCTTTGTTAAACATATCTTATTTTGAAAGCTCACTTTCAAAAAACACATGTATGTCCATGCTCAATGTCAATGCTCACATTCATAAACATATATTTACATTTCATATCAAAACATACTTTGATATAACATAAACATATTCTTAACCATATTTACAAAATCATTCATAACACTTACTATGTTTATTGTGATTTCAGTAAAAAGTCTAGTATACTTACCTCTTAACACTTTCAGCTACAAGACTTAAATCTCCTTAACCTATCAATGGAGATTAATCCTTTCATAAGCCTCACAATTCACACAAAATACTTTAAATAGCTTACAAAATTATACACAATGCATTTATCACATCAAATTGGTCTAAATACTTGGTTTCTCAAAACCTGTCATTTTGACCACTTACACTTAACAAAATTTTCTAATACATCAAATGATGTTCAATTACTCCAAAATCAGAATTTATTAATCTTGACTCATATATCCTTCCTATATATGAATATTATATCAAAATTCCTACACTATCCATTCCATACACACCATCGAATCCAAACTACAAACCTGACAGGATCAAGATACTTACTGAACAATATTCAATCTCCTAATTTTATAAAATCATATACTAACTCAAAAATTGTAAAACTACCATAGAAATACTCTTGACACATATACCAATTCATGATAAATATTTTACTTCAAAATAACTGCCAAAAGTATTTTAAAACTATTTTATTGTCTAACTTTAAAAACCTGTTAATCAAATACTGCAATGAGCTAATACACTTTAGAAAATCATAACACTTCAACCACATTGATCTAAATTCCCAATTCCGATTATATCACATTAGATATATAAACGTATCATATTCTATAAATTCGTAATTTTTAAAGATCATTCAGTAGGACAAACATTGTTCGTCACTGTATTATACTGTTCACATAGGAAATTTCCAGAATTTCAAGGTCATTTTGATAAATTCACAACAAATTCAATTTCTGGAATTTTGAATCGATTCAAAGTCTCAGATGATCCTAAATATGTCTAATTTCATATACTCAAAATTCAAAACCAGAATCGAATTACAACAATTTATAAAATTCCTGGATCAAGAGACTATCAAGCAGAAATTCCACAATTCATCATAATTTATCAAGCTATCTTATAGATCATCATCAATTCTCACAACATCAAACGAAATACACATCAAATCCTTAATTATACATATTTTCAGAAATCAAAACTTAAAGAAATTAACTTAATTAACACCAATAAATTGATAATTAGTTGTGATATACCTCTAAAGATCCAAAATTTCAATTTCTTCTTCTTTTTCTTCTTCTTCTTCTCTTTCTCTCTCCTTTATTTCTCTCTTCTCTCTCTAAAAATGGGTAGCTCGACCAAAATGAGAGAATTAGGGTTTTAAAAGTGTATTTTTATACTAAGTGGCTAATTTTTGGTATTTACAAATTTACCCCCAAAACTTTCAAAGTATTACAATTTGGTCCCTAAAATAAATCTAAAGTCTTGCAATTAAACCCAATGCTAATAGTATCACCTTAACTTATACAAACACTACTAATAACAATATATAAATCAAGTATCACCCATATACAAATAAAATACGTATATTCATATATATAAATACTTATTCTTATCAGTTGTAGATACTGGTTACTACACTTAACCCAGCTAAAAGAGCTTTGTATTCTGCCTCGTTGTTCGAAGCTTTGAAATCAAAGCAAACAGCCTACCTGATCTCATCTCCTTCAGGGCTGATAAGGATGATCCCTGCCCCGTTTCCCTGCAGGTTAGAGGCCCCATCAATGTAAAGTACCCATGTTTCTGAGTTTGTCTCGAGGACTTTCTGACCAGCGACTGCCTCGTAGGTACTTTCGGCCATGAAATCAAACAAGGCATGCCCTTTAATAGTAGTTCGGTGCCGGTAATGAATGTCGAATTCATTCAAATCCATGGACTATTTGACCAATCTACCCGATAGGTCCGGCTTGTGCAAGATTTATCTTAACGGTTGGTTGGTTGGTTAGCACCATAATAGTATGTGCTTGGAAATAGGGTCCTAATTTCCTCCCAGTCACGATTAGCGCAAAAGCTAGTTTTTCGGGGGGAGGGTATCGGGTTTCTGCCCCGGTGAAGGCCCTACTCGAATAATACACTGGCCGTTGTACCCCCCTGCTTCTCTAGTGATGACCAAGCTGACCGCCTTTTCTGAGACTCCAAGGTACACCACCAACGGTTCTCCTTGTATTAGATTGCTAGGTGTATTGGTTTGGAGAGGTAGGTCTTCAACTGCTGGAAAGCTTGCTCGTATTCTTCGGTCCACCGATCCTTCCCTTTTTTCCTGATAACTTGAAAAAAGGTGAAACATTTATCGGTGGCTTTGGAGATGAATCTATTTAGTGCCGCAATCCTGCCAGTTAGCCGCTGGATCTCCTTCACTGTATTTGGGGACTTCATTTCTAAGATAGCTCGGACTTTATCTGGGTTTGCCTCTATTCCTCGTTGGCTCACCATGAAGCCGAGGAATTTTTCAAATTTTACTCCGAATATGCACTTCTCGGGATTCAGCTTCATTCCATTCTCTCTTAATACCATGAAGCTTCCCTAAGGTTGGCCACATGGTCGGCCACTTTTATCAATTTGGCTATCATGTCATCCACGTATACTTTTATATTTCTACCGATCAGTCCTCTGAAAAGCCTGTTTACTAACCTTTGATAGGTGGCCCCTGCATTTTTCAACTCGAATGGCATCACTTGGTAGCAATAGGTTCCTTGATGGGTGATTAAGGATATTTTTTCTTGGTCGGGGGGGAATATCGAGATTTGA
Source organism: Ailanthus altissimus (assembly GCA_946807835.1). Lineage (NCBI taxonomy): Eukaryota > Viridiplantae > Streptophyta > Magnoliopsida > Sapindales > Simaroubaceae > Ailanthus > Ailanthus altissimus. The sequence goes on along the minus strand of OX327699.1, from coordinate 12,565,722 downwards.
TTATAACTAAAAAAGGCATCCATAAAACTCAGTAGCTATGTCCTGCTGTCGCGTCCACTAGTTGGTTGATCTTGGGGAGTGAAAAACTATCTTTGGGGCATGCCCTATTCAGATCAGTGAAGTCAACACACATCCTCCACTTTTCACTTGCATTTTTTACCATTACTACATTTGCCAACCAATCCGAGTAGTAGACCTCCCTGATGAACCGGGCCCCCAACAATTTTTTTTACCTCTTCTGCTACAGTTTTGGTCCGCTTCTAATTGAAGATTCTTTTTTTTTGCTTGACTGGTCGAGACGTGGGAGAGACAGTCAATTTGTGGGCAGCCAGCCTTGAGTCAATTCTAGGCATGTCCTAGTAGAACCATACAAAGATGTCCGAGAACTCTCGAATCAAACAGGTCAGCTCTTGCTCGACGCCTGGCTCCAATTGGATCCCCATCCTGACCACCTTCCCTGATTCCCCACCCTTGACCTAAAGTTCTTTCATCTCCTCCATTGGTTTTAGGTATTCGAGGGCTCCTTCCCTTGGATCAATGGCAAAAATGCAAAACGCCCTCTTTGCCATAATTATATAACAGCTCCCTGCCACTTTCTGTTCTTTCGATGCTACCTTAATCCATTCTCCCGTGGAAAATTTTAGCTTTAGATAATGAATGGATAGGGCTGCATTAGTATTCACCATGAACGGTCATGTGAGGAGGACTCTATACGGGAATGGGCCGTCTACCACTATGAACCTAGCCATCAATGTTTTCTCATAGGGTCTTTGTCCGATGGTGAGAGGGAGAGTCACCACTACGACTGGCATCACACAACTTTTCCCGAATCCTTGTAGCACAGTTTGGGTTTCCCCTATGTGGAGGTTCCTGATTTTGAAATCGTCCAATATTGCTTTGAAGATTATGTCGACCGAGTTACTCGGATCGATGAACACCCTATTTATTCTCTCTCTAGCTATCACCGCGTCGTCGTGGGGGTAACTAACTCCTTGAGCATCTTCCTCCGTGAACATGATTGGCACTGCTTATGGTAGCCTCAACTTCTTGGCTAAATGGGTGTTGCATATGACTTGATGTACTACCATCGAGTACTTGGAGTAGTTCTTTCGTTGTTTGTTCGAGTCTCCTGTTAGTGTGGGTTCTTTCGAAATAATTTCCACCAAGCTGAGGTTCGAGGTGCTGATCGGACTAATGGTCGTTGTCTTTCGATTTGCTCGGAACTCTTCCAGGTATCCATTCCCCATCAGATGGTCAACCTATTTCCTTAGCTCGATACATTCTTCGGTTGTGTGCCCAGTATCCCTATGCATGTCGCACCATTTCTTAAGATCAGCTCGCCGTTCTGCTCCATTCCATTTTAAGTTTTTCTGCAACAATCTCCTATCTCGAATAGCCTCGTAGACATCTTCGAGTGGGACGGTCAGAGGGACAAAATTCTCAACCCGTGCCACTTTTTTTCTCTATACCTAGTGGTTTGTCGCTTCTCGGATTCTGGGGCGCCCCCGGGGGGCCACTTATATGGAAACGGTCCCTGTCCCCCCTGATCCCGAAGGCCGTTATTCGACACGTTATTTCTATTATCTAGTGCAAATCCCCAGCTTGCAAAATTTCTTCCCTGTGAGGGGCGGTGCTCGCCCTCCATCATCTGATATTTCAGCGAGGGGTGCAGAGCTCTCCCTCTCTCCGTGTCTTAATTCCCTATGAGGCCGCGTCTTTCCTCGAGGTAGTTCAGCCACTGATCTCTTAGCTTTCTCACCTTTCTCTATCGACATATATTTTGGGGCATAATTGTACTTGTGGTACCATTTTCTGCTAAGTGGTACCAAAATCGATTCAGTCGTAACCCCGCCTTTAGGGCGTCCAGGGCGATGGGCTAGTCGAATGCCTCCAGCGCTATCACTTCTTTGTAGAACCTCCAAATGTAGTCCCTTAAACTCTCCTTTTGACTCTGTCTGATCTACTTCAGCTATTCCGGGTCCCTGGCTACTTCGTATGAACCCCGAAAATGTTGGGTAAATTTTTCGGTCAGCTCATTATAGGAGGCGATGCTGTGCTGTTTTAGCCCCTTATACCAGAGTAACGCCGGTCTTCCCAAGTTTATATAGAAGAGCCGGCATATTTGATCCTGCCTCAGTCCTGCTATGGATAGCAGGTCGGTGACCTGATCTATGTAATGATTAGGGTCAGTGACTCCCTTGTAAGTGAGCAGGTTAAAGAGTCAGAACCCCGCCCGAGAGCTTTATATCTCTCACCTCGTTCGTTAGTGGCAACCTTCTCTCCCTTTCCATTCTCTTCTCAAGAGACTGGTCTTTCTCCCTTCTTTCAGTCAAGAGACTTTCCAACTTTCCTTCCAAACTGCAGACCTTGTTCTCAAGGCCCGATTCTCTCCGTTGATGTCGTCGCGGCTCTGTTGGCGGATCTCTTTCCGCTGAAGGTTCCGACCCTCCTGACTCTGTTTCTTCCTTTCGGGGGGTTACTTGACTTGGCCTATTTGTTCTGGTCAAATTGTGCTGAGTCTCCGGTCCTTCCCTTTACTTCATCTGTCTTCGAATCTCTTCCTGAGATTCCCTCCCCTGATTTCTGGCTCTCAGTGGTTTGTCCCTAATTAACTCAGTCATAAGCTGCTTTAGTTCCTCCATTTCCTCTCTCTCTCAGGGTTCTCAACTCCACCCTTATTTCAGGTTGCAGAGAGCTTTCTGTTTGAGGGAGAGGTCGGTTTAGGTATCGGTCTCTAGCAATGTGATTTCTACTGGCGGATGATCGTTCGGCTATTCTGGAATGTTGTTTCTCCCGATAAAGCTTTTTGTTTGATTCCCATAAATGGCACCAAAAACTATTGACTTGAAGAAATTGTTTTTCAGATCAACGAGTCTTAAATTTGTTGAGAGGGAACCAAACTTTGGGCCTCATCTGGACTAGATCAAGGGGTAGGGGCTTGGATTTTCTGTCTTTTGCGAACTATAGAAAGGGACCTGCAATAACAACACACAAGCTCAAATAGGGTCTCCCTGGGGTGAGTTTCAGAGAAGATGCTCTGATGCTTAAGTCAGAAAATAGGAATTTTGTTCTCTTAATATAGAAAATATGACAAGTTAGGAAGTGAAAATCTTCTTCTCTTTTTATTTTCTGAAAATTTTTCATTATCCTCTTCATGTTTTTCTCTTTTTGGTTTTATAGTGATGACCTTGTAGGGATTTTTTTGAGCTTTTCTCTACAGTATTTCTGTCTCGCGTCAGATATTTCCTGCTGTACTTATGACATACACTAGATATCTTCGTACTGCCCTCCTTGATATGCGCCGAATATCTTTTCCACAGATTTTGTCTCCGTTTTTACCCCATGTCAGATGTTACTTTCGATGTGTTAAGTATATTCTTTAGGTTTATCTTCGTCGGTGTTTTTAGTTCAAATAAGGTTTGTTTTGGTCGACTCAGGTCAGTACCTGCTCGGTCGTAGTCGCAATAGCATTAGTATATGCCGAACAGATTTTGTCATTTAACCTACTAGATTTCTCGCATCCGCACCAATTTCTACTACTTTGTCTGATTTAAGTTCATTGGTCATGGCTCTTGAACTTGTCTTGATTGGATTCTAAGCCCTAAAGGTCGGAGTAGGAGGATTCTTTTTGGGGGGGCGGTTTAATAGTTATAATAGTAAAAAAAAAAATTACATTTCTTGAATGAAATTCTTGAGTTCAAAATCTCATTTTCTATGTTAATATATATATATATCTTCTATAAATCTGATTTTACAAAAATAAAATTAAAAAAGGAATTATTGAAATTCTATTTCTTTGTTCAATAAAATTATAATAGAAAACGCTTATAAATGTGGTGTAATTTTCACGTAATCAGTTTGTATTTTAGAGCAAACTCTTTACAACCCGAAAGTGAATGCCCATAATTTTAGTTGATACAAATTCTTTCATAAAATTATTTTACTTAAAATTTAATATTTCATCTAAATATATAAAGAAAATGGATCAATTTCGAAGATTTATGTATTGTAATAAAAATTGAAGAGAAAAAAAATTATGGTGAGAAAACAATTTTAAGAGATAAAAAGAGAATAAATAAATAAATAAAACGACTACAATAATAACAACAATAATAATAACAACCACAATTATATTAAAAAATTCTTGATAAAAAATAAAATTATTATGATTTATGTTTGGAAATTTAAGACAAAGTGATATAAGAAATAATTAATTTTCAGAATACTTTAAGATAACTTTATAAAGTGAAGGAATTTTAAGAGGATGGTAAAGGGCTTCTAATAGTCTCGCTCAATTAAAATTTTAGAAAAATCAATATTTGTAGGTCTTTATTTTTGTACGAATAAGAAAGAGATATTTTTGTTAATATTCTTAAAGTAAGGTTTAATTTTAATAATACCTAAATATTTAAAAATTATTAAAGTTAACAAAAAAAATGATAAAGTCATTTTATATTTAAATTTTAAATAAATATTTTTAAAAGTCAACATTTTAAAAACCTTGCACTTATTCAAATCCATTCAAATCCTAAATCCATTCAAGCCCTAATTCTATCTAAATCCATCCATCTTCCACGTTACCTCGGCACTTCCAACCATTTGCATTCAAATTTTTATTTTGCTTTGATTTTTTATTTTTATTTTGGGTCTGATTTCTGAAGGTGATGGTGCATAATTGCATGTTTGATGTGTAAGGAGAGTAAGTTCTTCAATGATAAATTTTTTAGAGGGGCAATTGTTAGCATATCTGTTTTGTACTAGTTTTGATGGCAGGTGTTTAGCCTTTTTATCTTTGAAACAAATATTATTAATGCGCATCCATTACCGATAATGTGCATAAATGAGATTCAAAGATATCTTGTTGTTTTGGGAGATTTTACGTGGTAATTTATCTTTTGTTTGTTTATTTTGTTGTTGTTTAGTGTTTAACGAATTACACATATTTTTATATTAATATAATATTATTTATTTTATGTTTAAGCATTTATTTTTGTATTTTACTTTAAAGGTTTTATATCTATAAAGATATAGTTTATTCTCATTATCTTTTTTATTTTATGTTAATGTGGGATTTTATTTGCTTCCTTAATAATTCTTCCCTTAAATAAATGATTGCATAACTTTTCGTTAGACGATATTACATCCGTTCATCTTCCACACAGGAATATCTCAAATCTCAACATTTTCTTACTCATCTTCAATATGTTGCTTCCACACACCTTATGTGAAGTACTAGAGTAATGCATACTTTAAGATTTCTCTCTATTAAGTCAACTCTTCATCATTACGTTAGATGACACACCTCACGTAAAGTCCATAACACACCACCGCCATCTATCTTCCATAGAGGAAGATCTTGATCTCAACATTTTATTACTCATTTTAAATGTGTTGTTTCCATATGCTTTATGTGAAGTACCAAAGTAACACTTACTTTGAGATTCCTCTCTATTAAATCAATTTTTTATCACTGCGTTGGCTGACACGCCTTACATGAAACTCAGAACATACCACCGCCGTCTATCTTCTACATAAAAAGATCTCAATCCTAACATTCTGTTGGGTGTTGTATTATAGAGTATGTGATAATCCGAGTGTATACGTAATTTCAAAAATTACCATATGCGCAGCAGAAGCATGTTAAAAAATACACCCATTTTAACAAATTCCACATATATCATATATATGCATAAACATAACAATTATACAATTATAAAAACATGATGAACAACATATATCACATATATGAACAAATATAACAATTATACAAAATATATATGATGAACAATATTATACTAAAAACATAATGTAAAATACTCACCTAATGAAGGTAGCTTTACAATTCTTCAAGTTCTTCAATAATTCATGTGAAGAGCTCACCTTGAAGTATATGTTGAACAATTCTAGTCCATAATTTTTGGTGGGATTAAGGAGCTAGAATGGTAGCTTAGTGTTTAGAATTTTCAGCACTTGTATTCAAACTCTTTTGAATACAATTTTGTTTCTTAAATGGAGATGGTAAATATTTTCTATACAACTCTTGTATAAATTAAAAATCTTTAACATACAACTATTGTATATTAATCTTAGAAACAATTTCTACATAATAATTATTTTGAACAACTCTTTGCAAAATAATTATCTTTTTCTCCATTTACATATCATTCATTTTTTGCCATCCATTAAAGAAGGAGATGAAGAGAAGTTTGTTTATTTTTCAACACTTGAAAGAATAAAACTCAAAACTCTCTCTTACCTCTCTTCCTTGCCATTGTCAAATTCTTCTCCCAAAATTGAATGAATGAATTCAATTGTTTTGCCAAAATTCATTTTGTTTATTCAACACTTTGATTAAACAAAAATAAACAAAATGAAGTGCTCCACCAATTTTATTGTTGATCTCCCATTTAGAATTAATTAAACCAAGCACTAGAATAATGGCCACCAAAATTAATCTTTACCTAACAATTATAATTACTTTAATTATAATGGGTAATTAAATGGCCAACATCTAGGCTCCTCATTGTATTAAAATACAATGCCATGATTTATATATATTATAATATTATATAATAATATAATAATAATATATGATTTAATTATTCAAAATAATTTTGAATAATTACTTTTTACCTTACTAATTTTTACTACCATGATTAAATGGTAAAAAAGTAAAATCAAATCATGGAACAAATTTTGTCATTTGTCAATATTCTATTAATTAATAACCCTTGTTAATTAATTAAGTGATGTACTTAACAATTAAGTCTTGACAAATGTACAATCCGAGGGATTCCTAAACAATCGTTCTCTTTTGCTGAAATTTATTGGATCGAACTATTCAATCCAATCCGCTACCCCAGTGCACAACGAGTATACTTCATATTGTGAGACTCTTTAGGTCTACACCTAATTTGTCATATAGAGCTCCTCCATACGCCCGTGAACAATGTCCCACACACACGTTACAGATATTACAAATTAGCATGTTGACCATACAAGTTGAGGTTATTACATATTCGTATAATCCTTCCATCATTTATATCCTTGAAGAGCAGAGATATAGATCATCACCGTCAAATCTCTATTTGCTCAACCACGAACTTATCTCCAGATTTATATTTCATAAAACAATATCCACAAACACTTTTGTGATATTGTTTATTCCTCCAAAATATCTTTTCCGAGGTTTATGCTTGTGGCCACAAGACTTTCTGAAATACAATCTCAGAGCATTAGGATATACAACCCACACATATGAGCTGATGGATCCCATATCTATGCACACTGAACTCCATGAGCATCGGACCATACCCAGCGACACCCAGCGGTCAGACCATGAAAGGTTTCTGATATGTGTGGAACCAAAGCATGGTGGATCACTCACAAGCCCACCGTGGTGCTCAGATCAAAGGACCACAAATACTACTCAACTCATAAGACCTTCCATTGACGGCTTTATGAGATGTCTATTGGATGTCTTCGTGAGTCTGTTCAATATCCAGTCCTTACTGAATACCTGCATCTCTATACGAGCTTCCTACTAAGCTCATGGTTTGCTAAGACTAACCATCTGGACCATCCAGATATAGACATACACTAATCTATATTAATGGGTTTCACCGATATACCCGCATCGATGAAATTAGATCAGGAACATTATGTTTGAAAACATACTTGCATAATGACATTTCTTAGCACCATCTGCAACTCATTGTAGCTATATCATTACTAATATATTCTCAGGTCATTGTCTCATTTCAGACAAGACTCTAACTCATTAGATTTTGCTAACTCTTAGTACCACTAACTCTTAGTGTTTATAACTATTAGCGTTGCTAACTCTTAGCCTTGGTCTAAACTCTTTTAGACCAAATCTGAACTCCTTCAGATCATACAATGTCTAAAACGTTACAAGCATCTTACCATTTAATAAAAATAATATTAACAATTTTATTGGAAATAATAATTGTATAAATACAATCACTATATATTTATACATTATGGGATGGCACGTAAGCACAAATCCCAACACATTCTACTACTTATTTTCAATATGTTGCTTCCATATGCTTTACGTGAAATACCAGAATAACACATGCTTTGAGATTCCTCTCTATTAAGTCTACTCCTCATCACTGTACTGGGTGACACACTTTACGTAAAGCTCAGAGTACACTACCGTATGTTCATAGAGCATAATCACGGATCTCATCACAAATAAATCGAAACTTATAAGTTCATTACTTTCGTTTGTCACTAAGGATTTCATTCACATGGCTAACTTTGGGGTATGACTCTGATACTACTGTTAGGAGCCCAACGAACCACACATATTTTTACCTTAGTATGATATTATTCACATTAAACCTAAGCCATCATAGTTTTGCTATTAACTCTACCCAAAATACCTTATACTAATAAATATATAATTCATTCCTTATATATTCACGATCTTTTTTATTTTTTATAAATGTAAAACTTTGTCTACTTTCTTAATAGTTGTAATTATGATTTTGCCTTATAAATTAAGTGTGATTAACCATTAAAATAGACAAAGAAAAAAAATTATAAATTAAGAATACGGGAGTTAAATTTGCAAAATTCAAAAAAGTGGTTTATAACAGTAAATATATTTTAATATGTTTTAAAAGAAAATATATTTTAGTATTTAAAGAATAAGAAATTAACTTTAAATTATTGAAAAGTCAATTTTTCATGAGAAAATAAAATTTTCCGTAAATTATGTAGAATCATGTTTGTTATATCACCACCTTTAATATCTATAAAGCAATTAGGTTATTTCATGTGACATGACACGTAATCTATTAATTTTGACAGATTCTTTAATAACTAAGGATTGCTATTAATTTTTTAACTTATAAGTATCTCTTAAATAAAGTCTTACTTTAAGGGTATTAACAAAAATATTTAAGAAAAAAAGCATCTTAAATAATTGCTCAATTTTTCATTTCACAAAAATATGAAAATGGTGAAATTTTTGTGAAAGGGTTATATATTATATAAAAATATATAAAAGGATTATTAAGAGATGTGAGAGAAAGAATGTTTCAATAGAATTGTACCATAGTTTTCATAAACATCATTATGATAACCTTTATGATTTATGAACCATAAAATTAGATAAAATCACAAAAAAAATTCAAATATCTAATTCAAATCAACATTGGATGGTGAAAAATAAATATTTCATATTAATATTAAAATTACTGAGAACCACAAATATAAGTACAGGTTTTATTATTAACAATTTGAAAAAAAAACTAAGGAATTAAGAAGAGAATTAAAAAAAAAGTATTGAAGAATCAAGATTATTTTTGGGTGGAAAATTAGTTAAAAATGACCCTCAGCCAAAGAAAATTAGAATCAAATAATTTTTTTTTTAATAGATAGACAGAGGGAGCATTATAATTTAACTCTTTTAACTTAGCATTTTACATATTAAATATAAAGTAATGCATATACTTATTGTATCTCAATTGATATGGTATATAACATGTCAATTTTTTATTAACATTGTATAAGTATTATTGAGATTTTTATATGTCTTAATACTATTTATTAGTAATTTAATATTCTAAAACCATAGCACATATGAAAGATTTTGTTTATAAATAAATAAGAATCTAAAGTTCACTAGATAGAGATAAACATTTGCAAACAAAATATAAGAATTTACGTGATTCAGTAATTGTTTACATTCACGATGAATCATATGATTCTAACTTTTTTTATTATTCAAATCATAAAGATCTCATAAATTCACACCGATCTTTTATAAGAGATCATTAAAGAATATTATGATAAACGAGCTCTAAAAAATCTATCAATACTTTTTTATATACATAATACTCAAATTTTATGTTTTTATCTCTTTCTTGTTCCTTCAACATGTTTTCAATTATGTATCGACTCCTCATTAGTTTTTAACTCAAAATAATATTTAAACACAATTTTAAATTATTAATTTTAATAATTATTATATTAATAAGGTGTAAAAAAATCAACAACTTTTATTAAAAAAAAGATAATATTTGTAATATGTCAAATTGATTATTCGAAGTGTTTAACGAACAATCCAAAAATATATCATGATTTGGGCATGAAAAAATAAAGGCCCTAATTAACAATAGTCCATCTTAAACCGACTAAGAAATTAAATAAATAATAACAATGTCGTCTGTTGAATAAAAAAGGAAAAAAAAAAGAAAAAATTAGTTTAAATAAAAGTAAAAACTGAAAACTATAACACTAATAATATAAATTTTATGCAAATTGACGTGGTAATGTTATATTATTGTCATGTTTTGTATTATTTATTTTATTTTATTCATATGAAAAAACGACATTATAATAGTGATATAGTTAATTTGTATAATAAATTTTATGTAGAAATTTGTAACGTATTAAATCAAAAATAATGTTAAGTATTTTAAATTATTTTTAAAAAAATAATATGTCAAATAAATATTAAATATAATAAATAATTTTAAAATTTATACTATTTTATTTTTAAAATATAAATAAAAATATAATTTAAAATATTTAATATTACTCGTTAAACTACTGATTTAGTAAGAACATTCCTTTGTGTTTGAAAAATGAGTAATACAAGTGTAATGAGAACAGGACAAATAATTAATGAATGAATTGAAGACTTTGCAGCATGTAAACCACTCGGTTGTGAGCCAACTTGTCGCATGTTGTTGTTGACGACGCCACTACAGATTGAGAACCATTAAATTTTAATTAGGATGGAAGGCAAGGCCCTCCACTCTTTAAGCCTGAGAGGCTGAGGCTGATACAGCCATTAAAGTTTTGAAGCACAATTATGATATATGATATATTATGCTGTGTTATGAGTATGATAGCTCATTCCACCCAATTCAATAATCATGCTGCATATAATTGTTTCACAAAATTACTTTGCAAAATAAGAATGATAGAGAGATTGTTTTCGTAAATTTTAAAATTTTTCAGCATATGCCTGATAATATATGTGTCGGTTGATAAATAATTTTTTTTTAATAAAATAAATGCAACGAAAGTTAAATCGTCTTATTTATAATTATATATATAAGAATAAAAGTGTTAAGATCGGTGTTTATATACTATCTTTAAATATATATATATGTATTTATACAAGTGTATATTCTCATTAAATCACTAATACCTATTTATATAATATTATGCATGTAACGTTACAGATATTATAGATTTGAAGGAATTAGGATCAGATCTAAAGAGTTTAAATAATGGCTCATAGTCAGCCACGCTGAGAGATATAAATGCTAAATGTTAGCACAGTTAAGTGTTAACTGGTTATAATACTCAGCAGATCTAAAAGTTTGAGCATTGTCTGTAATGAGACATAGACCTGGGAATATACTAATAACTGCATAGTTGCAAAAGTTACAATCGGGTGCCAGGAAATGCATGTTGCGCAAGTATATTCTTGAATAATTGTCCCTGATTTATTGTTGCTGATGCGGGTCTGTCGGTGGATACTTTATATATATCAGCATATGTCATACCTATAGGGTATGGATAATTGTTCCTAACTGACTGTGAGCTTGGAGCTCGTATTGACATATGGGTATCCAGTTAGGACTGGATATGTGACAGACTCACGTGGGCCTCCGATAGACACCCTATGTAGCCGTCAACGGATGGTTCTTTCGAGTTGAATAGTATATGTGGTCTTTTGACCCGAATGCCACTGTGGGCTTGTAAGTGATTCACCATACTTTGGTTCCATACATGTCACAGACCTTTCATGGTGTGACCGCTGGGTATGGTCCAATACTTATGGAGTCCAGTGCGTACAGATATGGGATCCGTCAGCTCGCATAAGAAGTTTGATATCTAGATGCTTTGAGACTGTATCTCGAAAAGTCTTGTGGCCACAAGCAATCATCCCGATAAAGAGTTCCGCCAGGGTCGAACAATATGGCAAATGAGTTTGCACATATTATTCATTAAGATACAAGTCTGGAGATAGGACATGGATGAGCACATGGGGATTTGACGGTGATAATCTATATCCCCGCACATCCAGGATATCATGACGAAAGGACTATATGTATGCGTTGTAACCCCAACTTGTATGGTTCAACGCGCTGATTTATATATCCGTGATGTATGCGTGGGGCATAGCTCACGGACTCATGGAATAGTTCTATTTGACAAATTGGGTGTAGGACCTAGGGAGTTCCGTGATATGGAGTGTACTCGTTGTGCACTGGGGCAACGTGCAGAATTAAATTGTTTAATCCAATAATATTCAGCATTACCACGAGAATGCGTATGTGTCTGTATTTAAGTGTTAAATACAACAATTAGTTAATAATTGTTATTTACTAATTGTATTAGGACACATGGCGTATTGTGAACCCTCGGTTGAGTTTACCAAAGTGTGAAATTTAGTGGGACCTACTAGGGGGTAAACTTGGTAACTATTCGTGAGGGGCAAAATGGTCATTTCTCATTTTAATTATTTAATTATTAAATAATCAAATATCTTTTTTTTATATTATATAATATATTATTATTTATATTATATTATATAATATATTATTATTTATATTATATTATATATATATATGTAAAGAAAGAAAGAAGGAGAAGCAAGAGATTTGGCCAAAAATCGACCAAGAGAAAGAGAAAGAAAGGAAGAAGAAGAAGAAAAAAATAAATAAAAGGAAAAATAAAATTGTTTTATTTTTTTATACTTCCAATTAGATCAGTTATGAATTATTTCAAATTCTCCATTGGGTATTTAGAATTTAATTAGAATTAGAAAATTAGAGTTTGATTAAGATTTAAGCTAGTAGAAGTACTGCAAGACCCATAGGCTTCCTAGCTCCGACTTAAAAGGCCTAATCCTTATTATCTTATAATACACTAATTCTTCTAAGTTAACTCCAAACTATTCTACTTAAAGCTAATGACTGTACTCTAATAATCCATAATATAAAATAAAAGCCCATTTAATTAAAACTTTTTTTAATTAAATTGGGCTTAGTTTTTAGACTAACAATAACTACTTAATTGACCCTCTAATTAATGTCCATAATTAAAGTTAAACTTAAAAAAATGTCTTATCTCTTTAATTACTTATTTGCCCCTCGTCATTAAATGCTCTAATTATCATTTTTAATATATCTATATTTATAAATAAATTTACAAATAAATATTATTATTCAATAAATAATTTATTAAATAAACTGTGGCAACAGATTCTAATGATTAAGTACTGCAAACATCTTAGGTGGACATTAATTATTAGATTCAATCTTGCAAATATATGTTCTTACGACCCATGAAATTATATCTCCAAGCTATCGAGGTTTTGACCGTTTATGTAGATCTCACTCCGTGATAACTCAAAAGATACAACGCATGAATGTAAGTTTATTACTTACTCAGGATTAAGATTAATCAAGTTTATTAAAGCTTTTATGAATTAAGATCTACGACATTTAGTTAATCAGATCAAAATTTATAGTAATCCTGTTCAATGTATCATATACATTAGTTTCTCTACTCGAAGTCTCTACTTTGATGATCAAGGTAAATTATCTACTATATAAGAAGCAGAAAAACTACAACCTTACATAATGAAATGCCATTTTCATTAATGGTTGTGAATATGATTTAATTTATAAAGAACTTGTGATCTATACCCTTTGTATTAGCATCATATGTCTAATACACAGATCACATACTTTATAAATATGAGCTCATCAATATATGCTCAATTATATGTATGAATAAACTTTATTAATCTGATAAAATGTTATTACATATGCTTTAAGGGTATAAAATAACATAAAATGTCTAATAATCTCCCACTTGTCCTAAAGTATGTCGGGCATCTGTCGAACTCCCATATCATATATATGAGTTTCAAAACACATTGCTGGCAATGATTTGGTGAATAAATCCGTTAGATTTTTTACTGATGCAATCTTGGATACCATAACTTCACCCTTTTGCACTAGCTCCCATACCAAATGATATTTTCTTTCAATGTGTTTTCCTTTCTTGTGATATCTCAGTTCCTTGGATTGTGTCACAGGTCTGCTATTATCACAATAAATAACAATGGACATCTTAGCACTAGATATCACTTCAAGTTCTATAAGGAACTTGTGGAGCCATACAGCCTCTTTTGCAGCTTCTGACGCAGTTACATATTCAGCTTTCATGGTAGAGTCTGCAATGCATGATTGCTTTACACTCCTCCAACTAATAGTCCTACCATCTAAAGTAAACACATATCTTGAGGTAGATCTCTGGGCATCCTTATATGATTGAAAATCTGAATCTGTATACCCAATAGGTATAATATTCTCAATAGAATACACGAGCATATAATATTTCGTTCTCCGAAGGTACTTGAATATATGCTTTACTACAGTCCAGTGTTCTAGTCCTGGATTAGATTGATATTTACTGACCATACCGAGTGTATAATAAATATCTGGTCTAGTACATAGTATTGCATACATGAGACTTCTTACTGCTGATGTATAAGGAATTTCTCCCATGTGATCTATCTCTTCAGGAGTTTTGGGACACTGATTCTTAAATAAATCAATTCTATGTCTAAAAGGAAGTGATCCATTTTTAAATTCATGCATAGCAAACCTAACTAAAATTTTGCCTATATATATAGCTTGAGATAAAGTTAACATCCTATTTTTACGATCTCGTAATAACTTAATTCAAAGGATGTAACTAGCTTCACCTAAGTCCTTCATATCAAATTGGTTAAATAAATAAATTTTAACTGATGATAATGCTCCTACATCATTTCCAATGAGTGGTATATCATCTACATACAGGACTAGGAAACCACCAACTGCCTATCTATCTTTTTGTAAACACAAAGTTCATCAGGATTTTGATCAAAACTAAATAATTTGATTGCCTAATTAAATATGATGTTCCATGATCTATATGCTTGTTTAAGCCCATAGATAGATTTGTGCAGTTTACAAATCATATGCTCTTGGCCTATAGCTATAAAACCATCTGGTTGTATCATATAGATACTTTCTTCAAGATTGCTATTAAGAAAGGCAATCTTAACATCTATTTGCCAAATCTCATAATCAAGATTTGTTGTAATGGATAAGAGAATTCTAATAGACTTAAGCATGGCTACCGGTGAAAAGGTCTCCTCATAATCGATACCTACTTTCTGAGTGTACCGCTTAGCAACAAGCCTAGCTTTAAAGATTTTCACCTTTCCATCTACTCATCTATTTCTCTTGTAGACCCATTTACACCCTATGAGTTTTATCCCTTCAGGGTTTTCTACAAGTTCCCAGACTTTATTGTAATACATGGAATCCATTTCTGATTTCATAGTTTTATGCCAATGATTTGCATCTTTATCAACCATGGCTTCATCATAACTAGTGGGATTTAGTTCATGCTTATTAGAGACTGCTTGGAATGACTCTCCATACCTAGTTGGACGTCTAATAATCCTTCCACTATGACAAAGTACCGGTGGTCGTTGTTCTACAACTTGCTCTGGTTGGTTATTATGATCTGG
Source organism: Ailanthus altissimus (assembly GCA_946807835.1). Taxonomy (NCBI): domain Eukaryota; kingdom Viridiplantae; phylum Streptophyta; class Magnoliopsida; order Sapindales; family Simaroubaceae; genus Ailanthus; species Ailanthus altissimus. The sequence continues at coordinate 12,550,133 of OX327699.1, read as the reverse complement.
ATTGGGAATTAACTCATTGACTTTATCAAGCACAATATTAAAGTTTCTAGATAACTCATCAAGAATTATCTTACTCCTAGGCTTGAAGTCTTTCATATAGTCTTCTTCAAGAAAGATTGCATTAGTGCTAACTAATACTTTCTTATCTTGAGAACTATAGAAAAGACTTCCTTTTGTTCCTTTAGGATAGCCAACAAACAGACAAACTTCTGACTTATATTCTAACTTATTTGTCTTCCTTTTTAGCATATATGCTAGATAACCCTATATATGTATATAACGTAAACTTGGTTTACGTTCTATCCATATTTACAGAGGTATTTTAGGGACTGACTTAGATGGAATTAAGTTAAGAAGATACATGGCTATTTCTAAGGCAAAACCCCAGAACGAGATGGGTAAAGTTGAATAACTCATCATTGACCTTACCATTTCAAGAAGAGTTTTATTTCTCCTTTCTGCTACACCATTTTGCTGAGGGTGACCCTGGTGCAGTCAACTGGGATAATATCATATTGTCTAACAAATAGGTCCTGAATTCACTATAGAGGTATTCGTCACCTCGATAAGATCAAAGTGCCTTTATGTGTTTTCTTAATTGCCTTTTCACTTCTGCTTGAAACTCTTTGAATTTATCAAATGCCTCAAACTTGTGGTGCATTAGGTACATATAACCGAATCTAGAATAATCATAAATGAAAGTCATGAAATATTCATAATTTCCCCCAACTTATGTGCTCATGGGCTCACACACGTCAGAGTGCGCACTAATTCTAACGTTTCAATAACTCTATTACCTTTAGCATTAAAGGGTCTTCTGGTTACTTTACCTTCTATACAGGATTCGCAGACTGGTAATGGTTCAATATCTAATGAACTCAAATATCCATATTTGACTAATCTTTGGATCCTATCTAGACTAATACGATCAAGACGTAGATGCCATATATACGTTTGATTAGTGGGAGTTACTTTAATCTTTTTATAGTAATTAGATTCATTATTCAATTCTGTGTCATACAGTGAGTTGATTTTATGATATAGCAGTATAGATTGTTAACTAGTGTACCAGAACATATAAACGACTTATTTCTTTTGATCACCACAGTTGAGTCAAATATAACAGAATAACCAAATTTATTCAAATAACTAACTAAAATCAAATTACGTTTGAGTTCTGGTACTAACAAACAATCATCTAATACTAATGTCCTAAAATCATCAAAATAAAGTTGAACAACTCTCGCTGCCTTGGCTGCAACAATTGCTCCATTTCCTAGCTTTAGACTGATCTCTCATTCATTGAGTTGTTTCATTTTCTGGAACCCTTGCAATGAATTGCAAATATGATTAGTGGCTCCAGAATCTACTATCTATGAATCAGTAGAATCAACCACTAAGCATGTCTCAATGAAAAAAATTTTACCAGAAGGTGAAGCTATCCTTTTAGTTATTGAAAACTTAACTAAAGAACGGTTTCTCTTCCAATGCCCTTTAATGCCACATTGGAAACAATTTTCTTTGGCCCTTACTACCTTTTTATAAATTTGCACAAACTCTGAATTAGATGCTTTCTTTGGCTTATTCTTCTTCTTCTTACTACTCTTTCCTCTAGTATTAAAACCAAAATATGAAGATGGACCCTTAGTCAATTGACTATTATAAGCATCTATTTCATCATGGGGTGCATTTTTATTAGGTGTTTGAGTACATTTATTAGTCAGGACATATTTGTGCTTTTCAACTATGAGTTCAATATCTAAATTCCTTTTTCAATCCACATAATTATTCCCAGTTAACTTGTTTTAGTTAAGAATGGATGCTAGTGGGTTGAATGAAGATATAATTCTGAAAAATAAATTCATACATGAGCATACATTATTTGAAAGCATGTGTTACTTTTGCATGAATACATGAAATGCTTTTATGTAAAACTCTTTAACTACATTATGCATCGGTAATTTAATTTTCATTCAGAATACGCCTTCGTAGGGTGGTTGTATTTGTCATAAATCAAATTAGTACCATACTAATTTATTATTATTATTATTATCTCGATATCTCATATCAAATAATAATAAACTACCGATTCTTTAGCCCTTAGATTTAATTGATAAGAACTCTGTATCTATTAGTCAGGACATATTTGTGCTTTTCAACTATGAGTTCAATATCTAAATTCCTTTTTCAATCCACATAATTATTCCCAGTTAACTTGTTTTAGTTAAGAATGGATGCTAGTGGGTTGAATGAAGATATAATTCTGAAAAATAAATTCATACATGAGCATACATTATTTGAAAGCATGTGTTACTTTTGCATGAATACATGAAATGCTTTTATGTAAAACTCTTTAACTACATTATGCATCGGTAATTTAATTTTCATTTAGAATACGCCTTCGTAGGGTGGTTGTATTTGTCATAAATCAGATTAGTACCATACTAATTTTTTATTATTATTATTTCGATATCTCATATCAAATAATAATAAACTACCTATTCTTTAGCCCTTAGATTTAATTGACAAGAACTCCGTATCTATTAGTCAGGACATATTTGTGCTTTTCAACTATGAGTTCAATATTTAAGTTCCTTTTTCAATCCACATAATTATTCCCAGTTAACTTGTTTTAGTTAAGAATGGATGCTAGTGGGTTGAATGAAGATATAATTCTGAAAAATAAAATCATACATGAGCATACATTATTTGAAAGCATGTGTTACTTTTGCATGAATACATGAAATGCTTTTATGTAAAACTCTTTAACTACATTATGCATCAGTAATTTAATTTTCATTCAGAATACGCCTTCGTAGGGTGGTTGTATTTGTCATAAATCAGATTAGTACCATATTAATTTATTATTATTATCTCGATATCTCATATCAAATAATAATAAACTACCGATTCTTTAGCCCTTAGATTTAATTGACAAGAACTCCGTAGGGAGGATATTAACCAACCTAAGTTGAGTACATAACCATTATTTCAATCCTTTTATATTTTTCAATTAAAAAAGTCACCGTAGGGTAATCAGTTTCGCATGAGTCCTATATTGGATCTTATCTTTTAGGGAAGTCCTATCTAGTAATCAGTTCTAATTAATACCCTCTGTAAGGAGCTCACAAGATTTGAGGTAAGGCATTAATCTACCATATTATATGACTAATAATGGAGGCTATGGGCTTTATGCTTAAAGCCCTCTCTCACTCAATATTTTAATTTTTAGAGTTTTTAATTAATTTATAAAATGACGTTCTACTTATTAATATCTAATTTTATTTTCATAAAATAATTAATAAGGCCACGTCAAAATATAATATGAAAAATATGATAATAATCTTATCCTAATCTTATTAGAATATTAATGTCATACAATATGATATATTTTATATATAAACATGTGAATGTGACACCATTAATCTATATGACATGTTATTCATTTAATTAATTAACTAGATAAATAAATAACCTATAATTCATGACTTTTCTTAGGAAGAAAAATATTAAAACTAAGCCTAAATTCTTCAAAGTCTTCTTTGAAGTCAATTTGGGCTATTCCATAATGTTACCTCCTCTTATTTGTTTTTTTTTATGGGCTTAGATTTTGGACCTTTTAATTTTCTTTGGTCCACTTTTTTTAAAAATAAATTGGGTATATTTTAAACTTAAAATTTCTTTGGGCCTTCTTAAAAAATTTAAATAAAAATATTTTTAGACCAAATAATTTTAATAAAATAGCCCAAATAAAATTTTATAAAATTGAACTAAAATTAAAAGAAGTTTGGACCAACTTTAAATTTTGTAAATACTCAAAATTAATCCAAAATTAAATTTAGGTTAAATTTAAGACTTATTTGTAAATATTTTAAAGTTATCTGGTCAAACTTTAATTACCCAAAATTAGAGGGGCTGAGTGAGAATAAAATAATACTGTTAGGATCTATTTGTATAATTTGTAAACTTATTGACCTAAAATAGAATTATTTATAATAATGAGGGGCCTGTGAGATATTATCTGATGAAAACACAATATTCACCCGTGCCGCTCACACTCTTTTGTTCCCAGCCACCGTCGCTCAACAGTCCAGCCGTCGTTCATGCCAGAAAAAGGACCACTGCTATTGCCGCGACTTGCCACCGGCCTCTGTCAACGTTGACCGTCTCTTTTCCACCGTGAAAAACCCGCAGCACCTAGCGTCGCCAGCCATCCGAAGGGAGCCGACCACCTCACGAGTTGACAGCATCGCTCCTTGTTACCGCCGATTGTAGACGTCGCTGTCCGACTCTCTGCCGCTATAAAGATTGCGAGCAACGCTCGCCATCAAAGTCGCGAAGAACCCAGCTGCCACAAACCCGTCCGTTGTTTCGTCGCCGGTAGCACGAAGGAGACTGATTGCGGTTGCTTCGCCAAGCCGCCGCTAGCCGCCGCTAGTACCGAGCGGCCATGCATGTTGCTGCCGGTAATGAGCGGCCATGCACGCTGCTGCCGGTAACGAGCGGCCATGCGCGCTGCTGCCAGTAACGAGCGGCCATGCACGTCGCTGCCATAAACAGTGGCTATGTGCATGGCTTTTCCAGTTCTAATTTTTGCTCGTTTTTCTCTCTCTTTTTTTAATTACAACAAAATAGTTAAAAAAAAAATTTAATCTAATCAAAAAAAAAAATTGTGATATAATTTCATCACCACCTCTTGTTACAATACTAAAAAAAAAATACAAACAAATATCTAATCATGAATTATTGAGCGTAACCATTCATCACATAATTAATAAAAATAACAATATAGATTAATATGCAATTGGTGCCACAATAAAAAATTACTACTATATACAAAATAAACTATACATGTAATATAAAACAAGACCGCTCTGATACCAGTTGTTGATTGGTAAATAAAAATTTTCTGTTTATAAAAATAAATGCAACGAAAGCTAGATCGTCTTGTTCATAATTACATGTATAGGGATAGAAGATTACCTCAATTCTTTGTTATGACAGATCTTGAATTGACTGGCTGCAATCTTCTCTACTATCCTTAATTTTCAAACTCAACGCATGTGGGCGCGTGAATCTTTCTTAATCTCTAAAATCACTAATACCCAAATATGAGAGAATAGTATTAACTAAATTCTTTTTCTACGTAAAAATATGTAAAAAACGTTTTCTTTTATATAGTCATTTTTTCTTATTACATACCTCCTACATATATAGAAATTTTCCTTGAGTATTTAGAATTTGATTAAGATTAGGAAATTAGAGTTTGATTAGGATTTGAGCTAGTAGAGGGACTGCAAAAGCCATGGGCTTCCTAACTCTAACTTAAAAGGCTTAGTCCTTATTGTTGGAGCTAGTGTTCACGTGCCATTCCAATATTGTATGAATATTAATTGTTAATATTTATATAATAAACATTTCGAATAAAGATTGTTAATATCATATTAATATGGTATAATGCTTGTAACATTACAGACGTTGTTTGATCTGAAAGAGTTCAAATCTAATCTAAAGGAGTTTAGATCAGAACTAATAGTTATCAAAGTTGAGAGTTATAAATGCTAAGACTTAGCACTGTTAATAGTTATCAGTTTATAAGAGTCAACGAGGTCTTAAGAGTTAGAACCTTGTCTATAATGAGACAAAGACCTGAGAGTATACTTGTAATGATATAGTTGCAAAGAGTTGTAATAGGAGCTAAGAAATATCATTATGTAAGTATGTCTCAAATATAATGTTCCTGATTTATGATCACCAATCAGGGTCTGTCGGTGAATTCACAATATATATAGATTAGTGTATGTCTATATCTGACTAGTTCAGATGGTTGTTCTTAGCTGACCATGAGCTTAGAGCTTGTATAGGCATGCGGGTATCCAGTCAGGACTGGATACTGAACAGACTCATGAGGACCCCAATAGATATCCTATGAAACCGTCAAAGGAAGGTCCTCTCGAGTTGAGTAGTATTCGTGGCCTTTGACCTGAGCGCCACGGTGGTCTTGTGAGTGATCCATCATGCTTTGGCTCCACATATATCAGAGACCTTTTATGGTCTGACTGCTATGTGTCGCTGGGTATGGTTCGATGCTCATGGAGTCCGGTGTGCGTAGATACGGGATCCGTCAGCTTACGTAGCTAAGTTGTATATCCGATGCTCCGAGATTGTATTTCATAAAGTCTTGTGGCCACAAGCATAAACCCGGAAAAGAGTTTCCCACAGGGTTAAACAATATAGCAAAAGTGTTTGCGTATATTGTTTATCGAGATACGAATCTGGATATAAGATTATGGATGAGCAAATGGAGATTTGACGGTGCAGATCTATATCCCCACACATCCAGGATATACATGATGGAAGGATTATACGTATACGTTATGACCTCAACTTGTATGGTCTAATACGCTGATTTGTAATATTCGTAACGTGTGCATGGGGCATCGATTACGGATTAATGGAATAGTTTCATTTGACAAATCGGGTGTGGACCTAGAGAGTCCCAATATGAAATGTACTCTTTGAGCACTTGGGCAGTGTACCGTATTGAATTGTTCAATACAGTATAATTCAACAATTACTAAGGTTACGTTAACTAAAGTATATGGTTAAATGGTGGGACCTACTTTAGGTTAACTTGGTAACCGAGTAAGGATATAATAGTAATTTCACTTTATGATTATTTAATTGTTAAATAATTAAAATAAATATTTATTTATTTATTTGTTAAATAAATTATTTAACTTAACTAAGGTTAAAAGTTAACCATATGATTAAGTTAAGTTAATCTTACTTAAAGGTTAAGTAAAAGTTAACCTAATCATAGTTAAGTTAGTTAACTATGGTTAAATTAATTAAATATTTATTAACTTAAAGGTTAAGTTAAAATAATCTAACTAAGGTTAAATGTTAACTAAGGTTAGGTTAAGCCAAATGAAATGCAAATGAAATTCAAATTAGTTTGGAATTTATGCATTAATATATATAAAGTGAAATGAAATTGAAAATTTTAAGGTTTTTTGAAATTGATTTAGTTTTTAGGTTTTGCAATTTTGGGAGCCATTTCAATTTGAGAAATTGAAATTGTTTGTTTTGTGTTTTAAGTGTTAGAACAACAAAATAAATTAGATAAATGGTTACTAAATGTAATAACTAAAAATAAGATTTGTTTTATTTATTCAAGAGTTGAATAAAAGAAAAAATAAATTTAATTAAGTTAAATAGTTTAACTTTAAATCATGTTTAAGAGTTAAACAAAAATGCTGAATTAAGATGCTGCCATTCTAGACAATCAAACCCACCCTTGTTGATTGCTAGGATTGATCAAAAATTCATTTCATGGTGGACTTCAAAGAAAATTAATCCAAAGGCTTCATTGGTGATATTTCTCAATCTCGAATTTTCAGTTTAATCAAATATGTATTTTCTGTGTTCATTGTATATAATCTTTCGCTGTGCACATATATGTATGAGATATGTATATTGTTTGTATGATGAACACAACCCACATGCAAGCACCCTAGTAATTTAACAACACACCAACACTTATTATCTCATTATACACAAATTCTTTTAAGTTAACCCCAGGCTATTCCACTAAAAGTCAAGGGCTGTACTCTAATAACCCATGTTATAAAATAAAAGCCTATTTAATTAAAACTCCTTTTAATTAAATTGGGCTTGATCTTTAGACCAACAATAACCACTTAATTAATCCTCTAATTGATGTCCATAATTAAAGTTAGGCCCCAAAATATGTCTTATCTTTTTAATTACTTATTTTCCCTTAAGTCACTGAATGCTTTAATGATCATTTTTAATATATCTATATTTGTAAATAAATTTACAAATAAATATTATTATTACATAAATAATTTATTGAATAAACCGTGGCAACAGATTCTAAAGATCAAGTACTGCAAACATCTTAGGTGGACATTAATTATTAGATTTTATCTTGCAAATATATGTTCTTACGACCTATGAAATTATATCTCCAAGCTATCGAGGTTTTGACCGTTTATGTAGATCTCACTTTGTGATAACTCAAAAGATACAACGCATGAATGTAAGTTCATTACTTGCTCAAGATTAAGATCAATCAAGCTTATTAAAATTTTTGTGAATTAAGATCTACGATATTTAGTTAACCAGATCGAAATTTATAGTAGTCCTGTTCAATGTATCATATATATTAGTTTCTCTACTCGAAGTCTCTACTTCGATGATCAAGGTAAATCATCCATTATAAGAAGCAGAAAAACTACAACCTTATACAATGATGCTCGTGTATAGAGTGATATCTGTGAAGTATGTATCAGTTTTGGAAGTTAACTTGAGACCAATACTTATAGGGGTAGAGCAGCTCTTACATGATGCCATATTCATTTTGGCAAAAAGATCAATGATATACTTAGCCTGTGACAAGTGTAGAGAATCACCAATCTTTGTAAATTTAATTCCAAGAAAATAACTCAGATCCTCTAATTCTTTAAGAGCAAATTCCTTGTTCAACTGACTGATTAATATTACAATAGCCTTTGGATTAGCACCTGTCACTATAATATCATAAATATACACCAAAATAATAAAAGGATTAGTTCTAATCATCTTCATAAATGTTGATGAGTCAGATTTAGTATTGGTGAATTCCCAGCTCAATAATGCAGCTCTTAACTTGTCATACCAAGTCATAGGGGCTTGTTTGAGTCCATAAAGTGCTTTTTGAAGCTTGCAAACATGATTTGGCATCTTTGAAACCTGAAAGCCCTCAAGTTATGCCATGTATACAGTTTCTGATAAAACACTATTTAGAAATGCATTATTAACATCAATTTATTTTAGTTGCCATCCCTTAGTCAATGCAATGCTCAAAATGACTCTTATTGTGTTGGCCTTTACAACAAAATTGAAGGTTTAAGAGAAATCAATCATAGGGGTTTGCGGAACCCTTTTGCTATCAATCTTGTTTTATATCTTGCTATGCTGTCATCGTGATTCTTTTTTATCCTAAAAACCCATTTGTTCCCTACCACTTTGTAGTCTGGATGGTGAGGAACCAAAATCCAAGTTTTATTTTACATAAGAGCAGTATATTCATATACCATAGCTTGTTTCCATTGAAAGTGTTGGAAAGTAGATACCACTTCTGATTTTTGTTTTAAGGGATAGATCCATGTAAACTTACTATAATCATTTATATAGCACACATAATATCTAAACCCTTCACTAGATAATATTAGGGTAGGACCCCACTTATCAGAGTGGATCAATTTAAGAGGTTGTATTGATTTGGTTACTATAGAATTAAAGTGCAACTTATGATTCTTTCCTATTTGACATACTGAACAGAAGGAAACTTTATGAGATTTTATTGTTGTGTGTAGATTATAAGGAGACACTAAATGTTTTAATACATCAAGATTTGGATGTCCATATCTTTTATGTAACAAATCTACACTATTTTGATTAGAGTTAACAGGAAAATACTAGGGTTGATGTGATTAATCTCTTTTCCAAAGATGATCTTATTTATTTGACAATCAACAAAGAGGAAAATCAAAGGAAACTGACTTGATTTCTGACTTAGATTGATAGAGTGAGAGCAGAAACCAGTGGCTACATGACTTGTCAGTTGATACAATCCTTCTTTAGCAATGCCCTTGAGAAGAACATTCCCCTATATATCCTTTACAACACAAGTATTTTTAGTAAATTCAACAAATAAATTGTGATCAGATGTAAGCTTTGGAATACTAACTAAATCTTTAGTCATTTTAGGGACATAGAGTAAATTTTTGAGTTTCAAATTTTGTGTGTTATTTGTTTTTAGAAAACAATTGCCAATTTTGAGAATTGTAAGCTTATTACCATTACCTATAGCAATGTTTTCATTACCTTTGTATTCATTGTTTAAGACCATGTTGTTGTAGTTGTTAGTAACATGGTTAATGGCTCCACTATCCATGTACCAACTCATATCACCATCTGTACCAGAAGCATGCTTAACAACATATGCAGTAGGTTGAGTCTGTTGAGTTTGTTGATTATTCTAAAAAGCAACAGGTCCCTGAGGTACATTTAGAATAAAATCTTCTTTAAACCTATGCCAGCATTTATAGGCTCCATGCTTTGCCTTAAGATAAATTTGATAGATGATCTTGGAATTGGTTTTTCCTTGATCATATATGAATTGTTTTCCTTTTCCTCTACCATTGTAATTGCCTTCAAAAATTTGAGAATTCTAGTTTATACTAACATTATAGTTCTTATTTCCACCAAAGCCACCTTTGTATTAAATCCAAACTTATAATTTTGTTTTCCAGCCATGTTTGCCACATTTGCTAATATATGATTACTAGAAACAGCATTGGTAAGTTCAATCCTTCCTTCTTGGCGCATTAGAACTGAATAAATTCCAACCATTGACATATCTTTTGATCTGATTGAAACTAAAAGTGCAACTGGATCATATTCTGCACCTAGACCAGCCAGCAAATAGGAGATCAGATCTTGATTTGAAACTGGCTTACCAGCCATGGCTAAACTGTCTGAGATACCTTTCACCTTTATATAATAATCATTCTTGCTTAGATTTTCTTTTCTAACAGTATGAAGTTGAGATCTTAATTGTGTAAATCTAGCTAAGAATTGACTCCGAAACATACGATCAAGATGTTTCCATATTTCATAGGAGGACTTACATTGAATAATCGAGCTTAGGACTGATTTTGTCATGGTTGAGAATAACCAGCTCATCAACAAAGAATCTTATCGTCTCTACAATTGATATTCTAGATTTATTGTTGAATTTGAGTTTGAATTTGAAGTAATAACTAGATTTGGACAAGATCTTTCACCAACTAAAAAATCTTCAATATCATTTTCTCTTGCGCAAGCAAAAACTTGAGATTTCCACAAAAGAAAATTGCTACAATTAAGTTTGACAGGATTTGAAAAGGTTAGGTTGTTGTTTTGAGTGATTGTGAGAGAATTCATTTGAGTGTTTAGGTTCGATCTTTGAGATTGATTAGTGTTTGAGGAGCTTGCCATTGGCTCTGATACCATGAAGGAAAAACGATCTATTGTAAAAAAAAAAAAGTTTCTCGAAAAGTAATTATTTTCTTAGAAACTTATCCAAACACCAGTTTGCAGAGAGAACAAAGAAAAATGCATCAGAAAAAATTTATTTATCAATCTCAATACAATACTTTTGATTACAATATGTTCACTGTTTATACTGAGCTTATAACAGCTAATCATTCATTAATTGAGTAATACACAGTTGTTAATTTTGGTGGGAAGTGCACAACAATTCTAAAATTGACTTGTAACTAATTCCCGTGATCCACTCTTTTCTTGTTGACCTGGCATCTTCATTTTACAACGACTTTGCTGAACATTTTGCTAAGCTGGCAGCTGGCTTTCATCCTACAACAGCAATGAAGTTGCCTTCAGAATGAAAAGAAAGAACAAGAAATTGCCAGGACATTGCTTGTCCTGGCTCCATTTAGAAAACAAAAGGAAAGAATCAAACTCATTGCATTATATTCAGTCATTTAGTGGATGGATTATCAAATATGTACCACTTATATTCAAGTTTATCCAAAATATTATATACTAAATAACACGACCATCAACTTTTCAGCTGCTTGGCCTAAATCACACTGTTCTTTTTATTTATTTTCTATATGAAAATGCCATCGAAAATTATTCGTTTAATTAAAAGAAACAATAAAACAACTATGATGCTGTATTATTATTATTATTATTATATTAATCAAGTTAGTTAATTACTGACTTTTATATAATACCCACCGACCAACCACTGTTTATCTCATTTAGCACTTTCTTTGACTAATAGAAGAAAACCATATGATATATTATTAGCATCAAACTCTCAATCAAAAAAACATGGGGGCTTTGACCAGCGGCCAATGTTGATGGTTTAATATTCAACTTCATAAAACAACTCTCACATGTCTTAATAAGAGTTAATTAAAACCAATGGTCTAGGCAATTTCACCGTGTAACTGAAACATGGGCAAGTCCCTCTTGTTCACGTCCTTTCTCTTCTTCATCATCATTGATTCAGCCAGTTCATCATGTCTTATAGATCTTAGCTTTGTCGACACTTACCCTTGGGACAGGTCTCTGTGCCTGGATCCTGATGGAAAACACTGCTGCCAAACTCTTCTAAGCCTTATTGGCATGGGACTTGCTCTACACCTTAGAGATACCTCAATGTTTCAGTTACCAAATGATACTGTTTCATCTTCTTGCTTTTCTGATTTCCAGACCAAACTCGCCGCCTTGTCGATAAATCCATCTTTCGTCACCCGTTGCTTCTCTGATGCAACCCAGTTTGCGAGTAGCAATTCAAGTTGCGCGGGAATTGTTACAACAAGAGATTGGGTAGAAAAAGTTGGACCAACGAGCGCATTGGACTTGGCTTGCACGAATTTGACTGGACTCACTAAGTGCAGCTCATGTATTGATGCTGGCTACCAAGTGAATTCCCAGCTGGTAAGTATAAGCCCAAATTCAACAAAATGCTTTTACTTTGTTGTGTTATATGCTGTTGACATTCTTAATGATCCCAAAGATGAAGACGCGGCTGCTTGCATATTAGGCTTGTCTATTTCTAGCTCAACAATAAAAAAACCATCAGGGAACAAAAGGCAAATCAGATTGGCAATTGCATTGTTGGGAGCTTTTGTCGGTCTTCTGCTAGTATTTAGTATGATTATTTTGTTAGAGTCGATGTTTACATGTCATCTATGAATATACATATATTTGTGTATTTATATAAGTGTACATTCTTATTAAATCGCTAATATCAATTTATATAATATTATGCATGAAACATTACAAATATTATACGATTTAAAAGAGTTCAAATTAGATCTAAAGGAATTTAGATAAAGACTCATAGTTAGTCACGCTGAGAAATATAAATGTTAAATATTACCACAGTTAAGTGTTAGCTAGTTATAATACTCAGCAGATTCAAGAGGTAGAACATTGTCTGTAATAAGATATAGACATGGGAATATACTAGTAACTGCATAATTGCAAGAGTTGCAATCGGGTGCTAGGAAATGCTAATTATGCAAGTATGTTCTCGAATAATAATCATTGATCTATTTCTACCGATGCGAGTCTGTCAGTGGATACCTTTAATGTATAAATAAGCATATGTTGGTGGATACCTTTAATGCGAGTTTGAGTATGGTCCGATGCTTATAAAGTTTGGTGTGTACAGATATGGTATCCGTTAGCTTGCATAGGGAGTTAGATATCTAGATGCTTTGAGATTGTATCTAATTATGACCACAAGAATTTATCCTGATAAAGAGTTTCACCAGGGTGGAACAATATGGCAAAGGAGTTTATGCATATTATTCAATGAGATACAAGTCTAGAGATATGACATGGATGAAAAATAGGGGATTTGATGGTGATAATCTATATTTTCGCACATTCAAGATATTGACACGTCTAGAATATAGAAGTTTATTTTCAAGTGCAGAATTGTCAAAGTAATAAATAACCCGGTGAGAACGAGATCGATTCACAGGGAAATAGAATTAAAATTACAAACTATAATAACTTTAAAGACAATTAATATAATATAAAATGTTTGCAAATATTAATTCAATTAACCAATTCAAATAAAAGCTAAAGTTATAGGGATCCACTCTTGGCATAAGAAGTAAGAATATATTTAACTCTTTTTATAACTCAATTGGAATCCTCATACAAAGGAGGTTCCAACAAAAAAATATAACAATTAAAGTTCATCCTCATTTATATATTAATTACTATTTATTTCTTTCAATTATTATACATCAAATCTTATAAATGGGTTCAAGTATTTATTATGTCAATCTTTATATTTGTCTACAATAAATTAAGATGCCCACTTTACAAGAAATGGTATATACGCCAAATCTTGTAAATGGTTTTAAAAATTTATTGTACCAAGTATAAATTTTGTTAATAATAAATCAAGATATACCACTTAAAAGAAAGGATATTGATATTACAAACAAAATAAATACATTATATATAAATTTGCATAACTTAAGAATAAAATATTAAATTCATGAATAAGAGTTAAGTATTACCTTGCCAAAAGTTTCACCATTTTAAATTAGCATAAAGAAAATTACTTAGACATAATAAAATTAAAGAGAAAAAAAAGAAATGGAAGAAGAGATAATATGATTTTACAATAGTAAATAAGAGAAATAATATTACAAAGAGATAATACAAAAAATAAGTATTTTGAACTAAAATCTAATTCTCTAATTACATATTTTGGGCATAAACATGCTACCTATTTATAAAAAAATATGGATAAATCGAGACAAATAAAGAGGGAACCACATAGATGATAAAAGTCAAGAATGGTGACAAATAATTTACATTGATTATCATTAATGCACCTATTTACTTATCCAATTTGGAATTGATGTGATTCGAATTAACTGTCACTCAAAACATCAAAATTGTAGATAAGTCTCTTATCTTTCCAAATTGAGTTATGTCATACGTATTGGATACGTATTTCTATAGTTATGGGATAAATGCTGATGACTATTTAGATTGGGCCTGTATTGCAGATTAGTTCTATTTTAGGTCATTTTCACCTTCTAAACGCTCAAATTTTGAATGTCTTATGAAATACAATATGTTAGCTCATTGAGTCAGGTCTTCACAAGATTAAGAATCACTCCAATTGAATTTTTAAATAGAAAGTTATACCTATTTTACCGTACCTACAATAAAATAGTTAAAAACTAATTAGATATAATATTATAAACATATTTAAGTTAGAGGGGTTAAAGACATTAGTAATACAAAATAATGATATAAAACTCTTATTAAATATGTAATTTCAAGTGTTCATCACACCCGCCAACCAGCTTATTGCTAGTCCCTAGCAGCTCAAGCATAAATAAAATTTGAACACTACCTAAATATTTCAAATAAAACGTCAGTTAAAGATCACAATCGCTATAAAAGTTATTTCAATCATAACTTCCAAAAATTTGTGTGTGTATGTGTGTGTAAATTAAGTCGAAGCCTTTTTACCACAAATCACAACATATATAGTCTTGAAAAAAAATTTCAAGTAAAAACTCAACTCCATATCCTCACAAGTGAATAACTTTTTAATGGGTTAAGATTTCACTCAAGGAGTTGAAATATAGATAATCACTCAAGAAAATATTACATTTAAGGACAGACAGACAAACTAACATTGATCCAAAGATAGAAAAATCAATTATTTAGAGTCAAACCATTCTTTCCACATACTCGCTTCAGAACTTTAATTATTTTATGCGAATCTTACGAATAAAGAGTCCGGTGATAAAATTGCTTCATAATGACTTTTGTCTTTTAGAATTGAATAAAGACTTTATTGAATTGAATTGACTTCTTTTTTTATATATACTTTTTTTTTTGCTTTTTTTTGTGTGTTTTTTTTAAGACATAAAGAATTATTACAAAATAAGAACAATTTCTCACCATAATACTCGACCCTCACGCTGTAGCAATATTAGTATTTGTAAACCCAACAGGTAAATAACATTTGTCAATTGCATCTCATACAACTTTTATTACTTGATCTTGAATACATCTTATCCTCAAGCAGTAGTAATATTGAGTAAATATATTCCAGATTAACTTGTCAATAATCAAATTTATACTATCGATACTATCATTACGTTGTAGCAATATTAAATAATACTTTCGCATATATTTGTCTCATCTCATGTTTAACTGGTATAGTTCAAACCCATCGACTAAGTCCTTCACGCTGTATCAATATTAAAAAAAATCGACGTGACTCGTCTAATACCGTATTGACAAGACGGATCAAAATAAAATATTATCTCATCATGTAATATTCTTTAATCTGATTAAGAGAGATTTGTGTTACTATCCTAGGTCTCCATCTCATGGGGAGGTGATTCTTAATTAATTTAATTTTCTATGTAAGCACAACTAACCCTTACCAGTAGGGCTCCCATTGTGGTTACCAACATCGAAAAATTAATTCTTGTTTATAATGCAAACCGATAACTCTTATCACTGCATCTTATAAACTCTGATTTATAATGTAGACTGATAACTTTTATCACTACATCTTATAAATCTACTCATGCAAAATTAACTTTGAAACAATGTTCAAAATTACTGTAGCTGTGAATAGTAAAAAATATTATTAATTTGCTACTATTTAATTGAACAGAACATCGTTGCAGCGCCAGATTGCAGCGCCAGATTGCAGCGCTGCAATACTGAGAGGTTGAACCCCAGCGCTGTGGCGTCCATCCTTTATCGTTGGGGTGCAAATTCCAGAACCTTCAGCACCCTAGCGCAGGCTTGCCAGTGCCTCAGCACTGGAAGAAAGAACTCCCAGTGCTACAGTGCCAGATCTTTCGCACTGCAGTGCTAGGAGGTCGAACCCCCAATGTTGTAACGCCAGCCCTCTGGCGCGGCAGCGCCCAGTGCACCCCATTTTGGCATACCCGTTTTAACACTTGAAACGCGCTATTTACATTGGGCCTTTTGCATCCATTCACTCAAACAACACCCAAATATGTCTTAAATGACTCTAATTTGTTGGAGATCTAATATACGTGAGTGTATGCATGTACAATTGTGTTTATTATCTAAAATATGTATCACATACGAATTTAAACGCGACGGACGCATTTAAACATGTAATAAATATAATAAATAAAATATATTAATCACATTAATATATTAGTAGTGTTGAGAACTCATCTGAATGTGCAACATTATAAACATATTTCTTTAGAGTCCGCTTAGAGATCAACTCATTACCAATTCTAGTGACCAACTCGGTGGACATGGTGAGTTAGGACAATAGTCCAATATCCAGCATAGGATTAACTTTTAACCCCAAAATGGCTGATAGTGTGTATTCTTCCTCTTCTTAAAAAAGAGGAGAAATAAAAATTGAAACAATTCATAATTACTTCTTTTGGCATTATAGAAAAAATGAAACAATTTCATTTTTCTTATTATTATTATTATTTTCTTCTTCTCTTTTCAACACCTGAGAATGAAAATGAAATCATTCTCATTCTCATCTCTCCAGTTACACAACAACACACACTTACTCTTTCAATTTCACACACATCTCTTTTATATATATATATATAATATAAAATAATAAAATAAATATAATGGGCGACAACCAACACTCATTATATAATATAATAATATTATATATAATATAATACATAATGATATTTTTTAATTTTTTAATTAAATAATCAATATATAAAATGACTATTTTACTCCTCATGAACAGTTATTAAGTCTACCCCTAAGTGGGTCTCACTATATCCTATACTTGGGTAAACTCAACCGAGGGTCCACAATGCGTCACGTGTCACTATATAATTAATAAATAATAATTATTGACTAATTCTTGTATTTAATATTTAAATACAAATACACACCTATTCTCGTAGTTGTGTTAGATTTTGCTAGATTAAACAATTTAATCCGTCACGTTATCCCAGTACACAACGATTACACTTCATATCACGGGACTCCCTAAGTCCACGTCTGATTCATCAAACGGTACTGTTCCATGAGTCCATGAGCAATGCCCCACGCACATGTCATAGATATTATAAATTAGCGTGGTGAACCATGCAAGTTGAGGTTACAACGCATACGTATAGTCTTTCCACTATGATATCCTAGATGTGCTGAGGATATAGATTATCACTGTCGAATTTTCATGTGCTCATCCATGTCTTATCTCCAGACTTGTATTTCACTGAACAATATGTGCAAATTCTTTTGCTATATTGTTCCACCCTAGCAGAAACTCTTTCCCGGGATTAATGCTTGTGGCCACAAGACTTTCTGAGATATAGTCTCGATGCATTTGGATATCTAACTCCTTATGCAAGCTGATGAATCCCATATCTAAACACACCGGACTTCATAAGTATCGAACCATACCCAGCGGTCACATTATGAAATGTCTGTGACATGCGTGGAACCAAAGTTTTGTGGATCACTTACAGCCCACCGTGGCACTCAGATCAAATGACCATGTATACTACTCAACTTGAGAGGACCCTCCGTTGACGGCTTACATAGGGTGTCTATCGGAGGCCCTCATGAGTCTGTCTCATATCCAGTTCTAACTGGATACCCATATGTCAATATGAGTTCCAAGTTCACAGTCGACTAAGAACGACCATCTATATCCTATAGGTACGACATAAGCTGATCTATATAAAAAGGCATCCACCGATAGACCTATATCGGCAAAAATAGATCATGGACAATTATTTGAGAATATACTTGCGCAATTGGCATTTTCTAGCATCTGATTGCAACTCTTACAACTATGCAGTTACTAGTATATTCCCGGGTCTATTTTCATTACAAACAAGGCTTTAACTTTTAGATATTCGCTAAGTATTATAACTATATAACACTTAACTATGTTAACATTTAGCATTTATATCTCTCAATATGGCTATCTATGAGCCCTTGTCTAAACTTCTTTAGATCTGATCTGAACTCTTTCAGATCATATAATGTCTGTAATGTTACATTGTATAATATCATATTAATGGGTATTAGCAATTTAATCAGAATATATACTTGTATAAATACATAAGTATATGTATATTCAAGGATGGCACGTAAGCACCAACCTTAACAAGTTCATGCTTTACTTTATGATGCAATTTTTTTATCCATAATAATGGGAAAATTATCACATCAAAATGGTAATTTACAAATCATGCAGTAAATAGATCACCCATCAAGGTTCAAGATGTCTTATAATTGATAATGAGTCAAAACAAACCTAAATTTCTAAGCGACGTTGAGGTCCTATTTTAGCGCATTGTGGTAATGCTATAGGTACATTTATAGCACAACCAAAAGTATGCAAATGGAATATATAAAGATGATGACCAAGTATAAGTTGTAATAGAGAAAATTGATGATATATAATGGCCTAAAACAAATTAATGCTGCAGTATGTAAAATATTATGGTCCCATGCAAAAATTAGTAATTGTGTGTGCATAAATAAAATACGTGCAACCTAGAGTTATTTAATTAAAGATATTGCTAATCTATTTTGTGTGTGAATATATGGCACAATATGTTATACATCAATTCCTACTGATGTACTATAGTTATCAAATGTTTTAAATGTAAACTCATCGACATTATCTAAAACGCATGATCTTAATAGAATATTTTAAAAATTGAGCCCTCAATTTAATGATCTATACCAATAATCTAGCAAATATAATATTTTGTGTAGACAGTAAACAAACATGCGACCACCATGCAGATGTATCGATTAAAACCATAAAATAGAAAAAATGTCCACTTAATGGATAAATTGACCCACAAATATCTCATTGAATTCTTTGTAAAAATAAAAGAGATTCTAAATTAATTTTAGGAGATGATCTGACTATGAGTTTGCCTTACGAGCAACCAATACAAATATTCTTATTGAATAATAGAATCTTATGTACTTTAATGAATATCCATAAGAATTTTCAATTATCTTACACATCATTGTTGATCTTGGATGATCAAGATGGTCATGCTATAATATAAAGGTTTTTGAATAACTGAAATTCTAGTTCATTACTGCGTAGCTTTCAAATAAATTTATGATTATATGATATATACTAGCTGATGAAGCATGAAGCTTTACAAATATTCATTTCTTGTCTAAGACGTTAGAAGCGATGCAAAAATATTTTACATTATTCTCACTCAAAATTTCAATCTAATATCTATTACGGTAAATATCTTTAAAATTAAGAAAATTTCTTATGGATCTATCTGTGTATAAAGCTTTATTTATATATAATTTTGTTTCACTTGCAATAAGATTATTCATTTTCTAGAACCTTTAATTAGATCTGTATGACTTGATATAGTATTAAACTTTTTTTCAATCATTGTTAGTTTTGAGAAAAATTTCTTGTCTTTAAGGATAATATGTGTAGTTGTATTGTTAGCCAAACAGACATCTCAAACTTTTCTCTCTAGAGTGAACAATATATTTTTGAAAGCCATATCCTTTAATAAAAGATTAACATTAGAGGATAGGATAAAAATTATAAAAATAAATATAAAGAGAAATCAACACAATAAAATATTAAGGATATAAGAAAAAGAAAAGTATTGATTAATCTATAGTGTATACATATAGTATTAATATTCATATAGCATACATACGCATCAAATACATAAATATATGCATCAAATATATAGCAAAAGTGTTAAAACATATTATGAACACATTCAAACACATTTTAATCAAATTAAAATTGAGATTGAGAACCATTACCTTTGAAGCTTTTGGACTAATAAATTAGAAATCTTTCCAAAATTCAGCTCGTTGGCAGTTCTAATGATTAGTAGGATAAGTTTGATTAATTAGATAGTAGCTCAATCCAATAACTAAGTTTAACTCCTTAAATCCTAAAAGTTATTGTTCTCTCCTTAATCAATTCTTGATATAAAAAAAAACAAGAGCTATTTGTTTTAATAGCCTAATTGAGGAAAAGAAAAAGATGAAATTGTATTTTATTTTTCTTTACTTTTAACTCTTAAAACATACAAACAAAACAAGCTGCTCTCTCTTTAGAAGTGTAATGGTCGGTCATTAAAATGCAAAAATTGTTCTAAATTTTATTTCAATTGTATTATATATCAAATGCATCATTTAGTTAACATTTAAGCTTAATTTGCATTTGAATTTCACTTAACTTTAATTAAAACAACCAAGGTTAAAAACTAACTCTAGTTTAGTTTAACAAAAACTTAACAATCAAGTGATGTTAGATATTCATTTTAATCAAATCATAGTTAACAATTAACTATAATTAGTTAACTAAATATCTTAATTTAACTTAACTTTTTGGTTAACTATTAACTAAAGTTAGGTTAATTATTAACCCAAGTTAAGTTAATAATTTATTTAACAATTAAATAAATATATTTTAATTATTTTACAATTAAATAATTAATAAAGTAAAATTTTTCTTAAGCTCTCAATTAACTCTAAGTAGGTCCCACTAAATTTACACTTGAGTTAACTTAACCGAAGATTTACTATGCAGTACGCATTCCGATGGTCAACAACAATTATTATCTAATTAATTGTACTTAACACTTAAGTATTGACACATACGCATCCCGATAGTTCTTAAAACAAATATTCAGCTTTGTTAGATTTTATTAGATTGAACTATTCAATTAGGTACGCTGCACAATGAGTACACTTCACATTGCGAGACTCCCTAAGTCTACACCCGATTTGTCAATGAAACTATTCCATGAGTTCATAATTGATACTCCACCCACATATTATGGATATACAAATTAGCATATAAAACCATATAAGTTGAGGTCAGAACGTATATGTATAATTCTTCTATCACTTTTATCTTGAATGAGTGGAGATATAGATCAGTATTGTTAAATTCTTATGTGCTCATCCATAATCTTATCTCCAGATTTGTATCTTGATGAACAATAAAAATAAACATTTTTGTTATATTATTTAACCCTATAAGAAACTTCTTTTCTGAATTTATTGCTCATGACTGTAAGACTTTTTGAGACATAATCTCAAAGAATCAAATATACAACTCACCTATGTGAGCTGATGGATCTCATATCTACACATACTAGACTCCATGAGCATCGGATCACACCCAATGGCATGTAACGGTCAAATAATGAAAAGTCTCTGATATTTATGCAATCAAAGTATGGTAGATCAAGTACAAATCCACAATGATACTCAGGTCAAAAGACCACATATACTATCCAACTCGAAAGGACCTATTATTGATGATTCTATAGGATATTTATTGGGGTCCTCATGAGTCTGTCTAGTTTTCAGTCCTAACTGAATACTCGTATGCCTATACGAGCTCTAAGCTAATGATCAGTTAAAAACAACCATTTGTACCTTGCAGGTATAGACATACACTGATTTATCTAAAAAAGATTCACCGATAGACCTGTATTGGTGAAAACAGATCAGGAACTTGATGTTTGAGAACACACTTGCATAATGGCATCTCCTAACTTCAATTTCAACTCTTTGCAACTATATCATTATTAGTGCACCCTCAGGTCTTTGTTCCATTATAGACAAGAGTCTAACTCTTTAGATCTCGCTGACTTTTATAAGTTATAACCTATCAACTCTTAACAATGCTAACTATTAGCATTTATAACTCTCAACTTTGTTAACTCTTAACACTAGTTTAAACTCTTTTAAACCAGATTTAAATTTAGATCTGGTTTAAAAGAGTTTAAACTAGTATCCATAATGTGACAAGTATTATTACTATTTAATAAAGAGTATTAGCAATTTAATAAAATATACATTGTATAAATATTATCAAATAAGTATTCATACAAACAGGGATGGTACGTAAGTACATACCCTAACAACAAGATATGATGTAGAGACATAAAATAAAAGTATAAATATGACTAAAAATAAATAAAGCTTGATGCACACAATCAAACAATTAATATTCTTTTTAATTCTCATAGAAATCAAAGACATTTAAATGAATATGATCTGCAAGATCTAAATAATAAATAAGATTTGTCTTTACATTCTTTCTTTTTCTCTTGATAGATGTCTTATGAGGTTCAATTTGATGCGTTGGTGTATGACATGTACACGACCAATGTTCTTTATTTTTATCACATCGATAACAAACATTTTTATTATACATTGGGCGCTTATTTTTTACACCATTATCTTTGCCTTGGTGTTTTTGTCATCTTTTAATGTTCTTTTGTCTTTGGTATTTATAATTACCATGAGGGCGATAACCGCATTTTCTCCCTCTTTTAGGACCACGTCCAATATTATTATAAGTACTTATATTTACTTTTGGGAATGGTTGTAATCATTTAGATGCACTTTGTGATTTTTTAATAATAACTCATTATTTTTTTTAACAATTAAAAGATAAGAGATTAATTTTGAATATTTTTTAGATTATCATTTGCGATACTATTACTGTAAAATATAGGAAGTATAAAAAGTAAATAATATTTTTTTTAGTATATATTTTTCTGTCACTTTTTTACTACACAATTTTAGTTATGAGGTGATTTTAAATAAAACAGAATTATATTCAACAACATTTATAAAATCTTGTAATAGCAGATTCATTCACTCATGTCTTACTTTTGGGTGGAATATATTTTTTGAGTTATTTATTGTCAAATATTAAAATTTTAAGTTCTCATGTAGGTGATGACAAAAAAAAAATTATAACTCTAAAAAAATTATAACTTTCAACTTATTCTGCAAAGATATATATATATTTTTTAATTATTTTTTTCAAATCATTGACTTAAATTTTATTTTAATTATCCTTTTCAAATCATTGACTTAAATGTGCATTTTAGCATTCAATATTAATAATAGGTATTTTTTTAATGATATTAAGTGTAAATATTTACAAATTTATTAGAGACATTTGTAGAGCTAATAAATCATGCTAATAATATATTGTAATTAATATATAAATAAACAAAATATTAAACTAAAATGTAAAATATAGTTATAAGTGAAAACACTTTGTAAATATATTTAATAATTTTCACTTATACAAATAGAAAGCATATAACCGATATTTATAGTATTTGGGAGGGGGGAATAAGGGTCGAATGTGGGATTTGTTGTTGAGTTTACTGTTTATAATACTGTTTACTTATATAGTGTTGTTTATATATATATATATAGTATGGTATTGGTTATTATATTATTTATAACAAATGAGAGATTGTTTCCGTAAATATTAAAATTTTCGAGCATAAGCCTGATAACATATTTTGAAATATATTTGTTTTTAGAAAAATGTGGAAATTTTAGATGATACTAATACTTTTGAGCCTTTGACAAGGAAAAGAATTTTCTCTGTTTTCACCATTTCAACTGCAAAAAAAAAGTCGGTGCATGCAATTACCCTACCAACTGCAATGATGTTTGCCTTTAGATTAAAAGGAGAAAACAAGAAATTGCCAGGACATTGCATGTGCTGGCTCCATACAGAACAAAAGGAAAGAATCAAACTCATTGCATTATATTCAGTCATTTAGTGGATGGATTATCTAATATGTACCGCCTATATTCAAGTTTATCCAAAATATTATCTACTAAATAACACCCCCATCAACGTTTCAGATGCTTGGCCTAAATCACACTGTTCTATTTATTAATTTTCTATACGAAGATGTGATCGGAAATTATTTGTTTAATTAAAAGAAACAATAAAACAACTATGATGCTGTATTATTATTATTAGTCAAGTTAGTTAATTACTCACTTTTATATAATACCCACTGACCGACCATTGTTTATCTCATTTTGCATTTTTCTTGACTAATAAAAGAAACCATACGATATATTATTAGCATCAAACTCTCAATAAAAAAACATGTGGGTTTTGACCAGAAAGACAATGTTGATAGTTTACCATTCAACCTCATAAGCCCAATGGTTTAAGCAATTTCACAGTGAAACTGAAACATGGGCAAGTCCCTCTTCTTCACTTCCCTTCTCTTCTTCATCGTCATTGATTCAGCCAGTTCATCATGTCCTATAGATCTTAGCTATGTCGAAACTTACCCTTGGGACAGATCTTTGTGCCTGGATCCTAATGGAAAACACTGCTGTCAAACTCTTCTAAGCCTTATTGGCATGGGACTTGCTCTACACCTTAGAGATAGCTCAATGTTTCAATTACCAAATGAAACTGTTTCATCTTCTTGCTTTTCTGAATTCCAGGTCAAACTCGCCGCCTTGTCGATAGATCCACCTATCGTCACCCGTTGCTTCTCTGATACAACCCGGTTTGCGAGTAGCAATTCAAGTTGTGCGGGGATTGTTACAACAAGAGATTGGGTAGAAAAAGTTGGACCAACGAGCGCATTGGACTTGGCTTGCACGAATTTGACTGGACTCATTAGGTGCAGCTCATGTGTTGATGCTGGCTATAAAGTGAATTCCCAGCTGGTAAGTATAAGCCCAAACTCAAATTCAACAAAATGCTTTTACTTTGCCGTGTTATATGCTGCTGGCATTCTTAATGATCCCAAATCTAAAGACGCGGCTGCTTGCATATTACGCTTACCTATTTCTAGCTCAAACAATAAAGAAACCATCGATGAACAAAAGGCAAATCGGATTGGCAATAGCATTATTGGGAGCTCTTGTGGGTCTTCTGCTAGCAGTTGGTATAATCATTTTCTACAAAAAGTGGGATAAGAAGAAAAAGAAACAAAAGGCTATACATGAAGAATATGTGAGCAATTTTAGGAGCACTGTGTTGCCCAACTCGGGGGCGAAATGGTTTCAAGAATCCGAGCTTGAACGAACTACAAATGGGTTTGCTAAGAAAAATTTGATAGGCCAAGGTGCATCTGGGGTTGTGTACAAAGGAACACTTTCGGATGGCACTTTGGTTGCAGCGAAACAAATTCTTGATTTGGATTCAAAAGGAGATGAAGAGTTCATCAATGAAGTTGAGATCATAAGCAAAATCAGGCACAGGAATCTTCTGTCTCTTCGAGGCTGTTGCGTTACAAGCGACGACTCAAAAGGTAAAAGAAGATTTCTTGTTTACGATTTCATGTCTAGTGGCAGCCTCAGTGATCACTTGTCCAATAATCTCACAAGAAAGCAATTAACATGGCCACAGCGAAAGAAAATAATCCTGGATGTAGCCAAAGGACTTGCTTATTTACACTACGGGATCAAACCCGCCATTTATCACCGAGACATCAAGGCAACAAACATTCTCTTAGACTCGGAATTAAAAGCCAAAGTTGCAGATTTCGGATTAGCCAAGCAAAGTTTAGAAGGGCAGTCACATCTCACCACTAGAGTTGCTGGCACATACGGTTATTTAGCTCCTGAATACGCTCTTTACGGACAGCTAACAGAGAAGAGTGATGTGTATAGCTTTGGCATTGTAATTCTTGAGATCATTAGCGGAAGGAAAGTGCTGGACACGACGAATCAATCGTTTATGCTGATCACGGACTGGGCATGGACGTTGGCGAAAGCGGGGAATGTGGAGAAAGTTTTTGACGAGTTTATAAGAGAAGGGCCAACAGGAATGATGGAGAGGTTTGTGCTTGTGGGAATTTTGTGTGCTCATGTTATGGTGGCTTTTAGACCCACCATTGCTGATGCTCTGAAAATGCTTGAAGGTGACATCGACATTCCAAGATTGCCTGACAGACCACTGCCGCTCAGCCATGAATCGTTTAGATCTTTCTCATCGTCGCGGCTAAGTTTCTCGACAAGTGAAAGATCGAGAACCGGTTCAAACATGGTGAGCACAGTTTCAATTATATAGCTTTTGGCACTATGGAAAATTCGCATAATCAGATAGTTTTTGCTAGCACCTCACCTTTGAAGTTTCAATTAGTCTTCGAAAGTGGTTGTTTATGGTAGTTTTTTTTTTTTTTGAAGATTTCGAACACATTGTTACGTATAATTAAATATAGGAGGATGCAATGGTTAGAAAAAAAACGTTTGATTCTCTGGTTTTTGATTGAGAATAAATTGAATCCAATTATTATTTTTTAATGTTAGGAAATCACTCTTTAAACTCATACCATTAAAGTATATTTAGTTATAGCATTGACACAATTTATTGAAATTTTTACATGTCTTAATATTTATATTGTTATTATTTAGCACTTTAAAATTACTTAAGTGCTTTGTAAAATTTTTTTTCCATAAATAACAAAACAATAATTATAAAATTTAAAATATACATGATTCAACAATAAATATTTATATTTACAACGGATTAAAGATTTAACTTATTTTATTAAATGTATAAAAAAAATTATAAGTTACAAAATGTATCAAATCATAAACCTATACATCACTAAAATCTTACATTAAAGATTAATAAAAAAATATAACGAATAATTAAAGTTCATTTTTTTGTGCACTCAATACTTAAGCGATCTATAGTAGTACTTTATTGTACACTCAATCTCTAATATTTACCTAACTTGTTATTCTTTTTTATGTTTACGTATTTAATACTTTTAGTGATTCAAATTAAATAAGTTTCTTAAAATGAAAATTGTTAAAATTGAGCGCTGTGATGTTAAGAGTTTTATCTTCTGTGATGCTCGCACCTCGAGATTTATTTCATTTTATATTTTTCCATTTCATTTTATTTTGATTCTCTATTTTTATCCTCCATTGTAGGTTCAATATATATTTCTCTTTAAGTTGACTACTTATTAGTTTTTAATTCAAAACCATACACAAATATAATTTTAATTTACCAAAATTTCAACACTTAATTTATTTTATTCTAGTAGAATGTCAAACAAAACTAATGTGATCATATGGATGGGTAATTAAGGATTAACCAAATATAAAATCAAATTGACCTTTTAGCATTTCTATAATTTGCATTATAATTTATGTTATTTATTTGAGAGGAAACAGTATTGTTCAATAAAATATTTAAAACTTGTCAATTTTCATAAAACATTTGAAACTCTAAGGATCAAATTTAATCTTAAAGGAAATTTGGAGACAACCAACTTTTAGATTTTACTCCACGTTTTATGTAATTGGCCTGCTCGTATTGAAACAGACAAATAGTGTCTTAATTTAAATAACAATGGTGCCTCGGGGGACTACAACAAATGGGTAATGAGCCTAAAAATTCAGCCCAATCTAAAGTTACCATTCAAGTTGTTAGGCCTAAAATATAATTTGTAAGGCCCAAATATGCGAGTTGCAAGGTTTTTTTTACTAAAAGCCCATACAATCCAGCCCAACACAACAATGAGCGAACAAAAAACTTTCTGAATAAGGCGGTACGCATTCTGCCTTGAGGAGGAGAAAACGGGAAAATAAAATAGAAGACGAGAGACGTCTTGTTTATAGAGAGTGAGAAAATCGGCGACTGGGACAGTGGGGCCGCCGTTGCATTTTCAAACTTTCACCATTTTTGCGCCTTGGACCGAATTAGAGTGAGTCCTTTGCACGCATGTCATCAACTTCTTTTTAAATTTTTTTTTTTAATCATTTGATAGGACGAGAATTGATATTGCGGTAGAGTGAGGCAGTATCTGGTTGCTGGCAGTAGTAGGAGATTGCTTGATTCAGATAGGTAGACTTTGAGCTTTCTTTTGGGACTTTTATTTAGAAACTGAAAAGGCAGGGTTATTTACTGCTTCTTGCATTCCGTTTTCACGCTGTTAAAGTGACTGATTTCTAGAATTTGGTTTATTAAAAAGTGATAACTCGCTTGTGAAATTGAGTTGCGGCAGTGTTTTATACGTTCAGATTTATTTCAAATACTATTGAAATTGTCGTGGTTAGTGCTAATGCTTTTATTCATTTCATGTCCGGATTTTGAAAAT
This sequence comes from Ailanthus altissimus, assembly GCA_946807835.1. Lineage (NCBI taxonomy): Eukaryota > Viridiplantae > Streptophyta > Magnoliopsida > Sapindales > Simaroubaceae > Ailanthus > Ailanthus altissimus. The sequence continues at coordinate 12,521,637 of OX327699.1, read as the reverse complement.
AGAAGTGTAGAAATGGATTGTCTGATACTTTGTATTCTAGTTATTCTATTATGTTGATACTCTGTATTCTGGTTATTCTTTTATGTTATCAGCTGGTTTTATTATTCTAAAATTATGGGAAAAAAAAATGAAAATGAGAATAAGCATTTAGAATTTTAGGAATTGATTAAAGATTATGTAGTTAGGTGTTGTTTTGTTTTCGTAAATATTAAATTCCTTAAGCATTTTAGAGACTTGTAAGGTTACATGTTTGTGTGTCAAATTTTTTCAAAAAAAGAAAATAAAAAATTTAGTGAAACTTTGTGATTATGCTTGTATGATTTAGTTTATGAAATTCCGTCACAATGATGTGTTTATGTTGGTGGTTACTTATGTTCGTGCCCTGATATTGAGATGGGTTGAGCTGTTTTATTGTGTACTATTGAACACCATGGTTAATTAATTTTGTGTTGATTTTATGATTTAATTTCAACCTTGATATTTGACATTTCTCATTTTGTTTTAGATTTTCAGATACATTCCACTACTGAATTTGTTCAGCAATATGATTAAGATTTACAACCATTGTAACAAATTTATTTTGGATATGTTTTGTTGGTGAGGAAGTACAATAAAAGTGAACCATCAATGGAGGTTTTAGATTCAGCAAAAACTGTAAGTAAAATAATGTTGTCTTCTCCAACGGTAATGATTGAAACTGCTCTTGATCAAAGTGGGATTAGGGTGTCAACAGAAATAGTTGACGATGTCCTGAAAAGATTTGAGAATGCTGGAATGTTGGCTTATCGTTTCTTTAAATGGGCTGAAAAGCAACGAAGTTATGAGCATAGTGTCAGGGCTTACCACACCATGATCGAGTCTCTGGCCAAGATAAGGCAGTACAAAATCATGTGGGATCTTGTGAACGTCATGAGGAACAAGGAGGATGCTAAATATTGAGACCTTTTGCATTATTGCGAGAAAGTATGCTAGGACTCAGAAGGTGGAGGAGGCAGTTTACGCATTTAATGTCATGGAGAAGTATAATGTTCCCCCAAATTTAGCAGCATTCAATGGACTACTGAGTGCTTTATGCAAGTCCAAGAATGTTAGGAAGGTTTAGGAGATATTCGACAGCATGAAAGATAGGTTCATTCCTGACTCAAAAACTTATAGTATACTGCTTGAGGGATGGGGAAAGGCTCCAAATCTGCTGAAGGCGAGAGAAATTTTTCAAGAAATGGTTGATATGGGCTGCAACCCCGATATAGTGACCTATGGTATAATGGTTAACATTCTCTGCAAGGCAGGGAGGGTTGATGAAGCTCTTGAAATTGTCAAGGGCGTGGATTCTAGGGTTTGTCAGCCAACTTCTTTCATCTATAGTGTTTTAGTTCATACATATGGCATAGAGAACCAGATTGAGGATGCTCTTGATACATTCTTGGAGATGGAAAGGAGTGGAATTCAGACTGATATTACAGTGTATAATGCCTTGATTGGTGCTTTCTGTAAAACAAACAAGTTCAAGAATGTCTACAGGGTTTTAAATGAGATGGATACCAAGGGCGTCGCACCTAATTCGAGGGCCTGTAATATCATTCTGAATGGCTTGATCAGTCGTGGAGAGACAGAGGAGGCTTTTAGGGTATTCCGCAGGATGATTAAGGTGTGTGAGCCAGATGCGGATACATACACAATGATGATGAAAATGTTCTGTGGGAGGGGAGAACTTGAGATGGCTCTTAAAGTCTGGAAATACATGAAGTTGAAGCAGTTTATCCCAAGCATGCATACCTTGTCAGTTATAATTGGATTGTCTGACAAGGGTAATGTTTCTAAGGCTTGTATATTAATGGAACAGATGATAGAAAAGGGAATTCAGCCTTCTGGTGCAACCTTTGGATGGCTAAGAAAATTGCTTATAGAAGAAGGGAGTGAAGATGTACTTAAATCCTACTTGTCAAGGAATCTTTGTGTGATTGAGGAACGATTTTGATTGAACTATAAGCTACTGCTGCTTTTGATTCTTAGATCTGGACTCTGGATAGTGCACCTAGGGCAAAGATATATTTTTGCAGGTCACTTCTTTTTCCCTTCAATTTTGATGTACATTATTTTGTGTTTCCAGATATCTTGAAAAAGACATACTTGCAAGTTTCTCCTTTTTAGCTTGACCTCAGATTTTGTCTGAAATGATCAGTGTTAGTTTATAATTTCTGGGAGATATCAACATACATGTAAAGTTTTTAAAGCTTTGAACTTGATTTAAAGTTTCTCTTCTCTGAACTTATCAGTTTTAGTTTATATTTTATGTCGAGATACTGATACATGCATTTTATTAAATTATTGAGTGATAAACAGTAGACAATGTATATACAAAAAATATATCTGAAGAAAGAACCAAGTAATCTTTGATAACTAGCATATGTTAGTTTCTTGTTGCAATATATAGAAATATGAAAACGGGAAATAAGAGGATTGAGAAGTTGCCGAATTGCTTAGTTATTTTGATTTTTCTTTGTACTCGCAAGAAAAACCTAAAATTATAAAGTTCCTCTGAGGCCTAGCCTTATTATTTTAGTTAGAAAGTGCAAATGTATATGTGAAAATTTTCTGGTTTAGTATTTTCGGGCATTTTTTTTCTTTTTGCAGGTCCAAGGATTGCAATCCATAGCATGAGCAAAGAGAAGGATCAGATCAGAGAACTCTGAACTCTGTTGCCCAATCCAAGAAATTAGGAGATGTGTTGCCATCATTGTGAACTAGAGAGCAGCACTGAATTGTTGGCTGCAGCTGCTAATGCAAAGGCTGGAAAGCAGCTTTTGGGCTAAAAGATTTTTAACTTTATAAAAGCAGTTGGCAGAAGCCGCGTCTTCAACTTCAGTCATCCTAATTTTCGTCCTTGATCTCCCGTTGAAGGGCATAGAATATCACAATTTTTTTTTTTATAAATGAAATAAAAGAAAACAAAAATAAATTAATCTCATGGTCGAGAAAGTTAAAATAAAAATGACCGTATTGACAGCACAACTACAGGGAAAACGCCGAGGTTTGACATATTAACAGTATACTGCCAATATAAGAGTCCAAGAAATATGGGGAAAATGTTCAACAAATAAATATCAAACGGTCTCATTTCGTTACTTCAAACGGATAGAGTTTTACATGGTAATTGTGTTCGTTGGATTAGATTCAGTAGATTTAATTAGGGGTGGGCAAATCCGGTTCGGTTCGGTTTTTAGTGTGAACCGAAAACCGAACCGAGCCGGTCGGTTTTTGAAAAATAAAACCGAAAACCGAACCGAAAAATAAAAAACCGAACCGAACCGAACCGGTTCGGTTCGGTTCGGGTTTTGGTTTTTCGGTTCGGTTTGGGTCGGTTCGGTTCGGTTCGGTTTTATAATTTTTTTAATTTTTTTTAATTTTTTTTTAATTTTTTTTTAATTTTTTTTAATTTTTTTTTAATTTTTTTTTTAATTTTTTTTTAAATTCGGTTTTTTCGGTTCGGTTCTCGGTTCGGCCTTCCGAACCGAAAACCGAACCGAATTTTTCGGTTTTTAAAATAAAAAACCGAAAACCGAACCGACCAAGAGAAAAACCGAACCGAACCGACCAATTCGGTTCGGTTTTTCGGGTCCGGTTCGGTTTTTCGGTTTTTTGCCCACCCCTAGATTTAATAATAATTTATTAAATTCATAATTAAATGCATCAGTGATTTTTAATCCGATCAAATTCATTAAATTTAAAAATAATAAATTAAAAATAAATTATTTATTTTAAAGATAATAAATTAAATTTAAAAATCATAATCTATAAATAAATAATTATTAAAAAATAAAAAAATAAGAGTCAAAAGAATAACAAACAAGTAAATACATATTTGTATATTTAATATTATAAATAAATGTATTTAATATTTAATAAATAAATATTTTATTAGTTTTTATTTGAATTAATTTAGAATAATTAATAATTAAATAAAATTTTAAATAATTTATTACTTTTGCAATATTATAAAAATTATAATAATAAAATTAAAATATACTTCCCAATCCAATCCTACAAAGAGTGAAGAAAATAATGCTGCCAGTCTCTGTCTTGATTGGTGAAGGCCTTGGCCTAAGTCTGGAGTCTGTATTATGTGGCAAAATGACAGTGATCATCTGATACCATATTCATTTGATATCCAAGTCCATGGCCAGCTATCCAAGTCAGCTAGTGGCCTAATTGAGCTTAAATGGGTTGGGCTATTCAAAGTCCATGGTGGGCTTGACTCTGTTTGTCAAACTCGGCCCGATTTAGTTCATTGGTTGGTTGGATTATGTTTTGTTCGGCTTACAAATCTGAATTGATATGTAGTCCGCTAAATGAATTATAACTACACAAATATTAAATAAGAATGGCAAATGAGTTGTATTTATTTATTATTTTTTCTCTTCTAAGTTCTCATTAAGAATAATAAATAAAATAATTGAACTTTTTTCTTTTAAATTTTTCTATATTAATTTAAGTAGCTTCGTGGGTTGATCCGCTAGGCATATTTTATTGATTTTTTTTTTTTTTCATAATAGGACTTTTAGGATTTGATAAGGCATATGGGAGGGGTGAGTGAGTTTCTATTTTTATTATTATTATTTTTCTCTCATGGAATTAAGGACAATTTTTGAGGTTTGTAATCTTCCATAAATACTCCTGTCTTGTACTCTCCACTACATCAACTATATTTCAAAATGAATCAGAAAATGAACGATATTATCTTCATCTTAGATTATTTTAATTTGTCTTTTTATTTTGGTTAGATGTTTGATTAAAAAAAAAAAAGGCCCTGAAATTTTTAGGAAAATTTCCAAATTTTGGTTATCGTTTTGTAGCTATTTTTTATTATAAAAATGCCACTCCTTATCAATTATAACATACTTTAAAAAAAAAACAATTTCTTTCATCTGCAACTTAATGTTTGAAAAACACTGGTCCTAATAAGTAAATGCATGAAAGTCACGACCAAAAGAAAAAAAAAATGTTAGGGCTAATTTTGCCCTCCCTCAAAAGGAGAAATTTTATTTATTTTTACTGTATTGCATCTCTTTTACCAAACTTTTTTATGGGTATATTTTAACTCGTTATAGAAACAAGCTAATACATCAAGATGGTTAATGTCACGTGCATGGTGCACTGCTTATGTCTGTTATTTAGGGCCTACCCCGGAGACATAGAAATTGTTAAATTTAAAAGTTATATGGGTTAAAGCTATATTAGTTTTGAGCCAAAAGATAGAAGAGTTAAAAAATTTAAAGCAAAATTATAAATACTGCGATTATCAGGGTATAATTGGTGATTTATGCGGACCCGCGGAGGGTAAAAACATTAAGTTATGGGGGTCAAACTTATATTATATTTGGGTCACAATGTGGAAGTTGAATTATTTAAAGGAAATATTTTAAATATGTATTTGATTAGGGTCTTTTAGGTGATTTATGCGGACCCGCGGAGGGGTAAAAACGCTAAAAATGAAAAATTATAGGGGTCAAAGTTATATTATATTTGAGTCAAAATATAGAAATAGAATTATTTAAGAGAAATATTTTAAATATGTATTTTATCAGGGTCTAAATGGTGATTTACGCTGACCCGCGGAGGGATAAAAATCTAAAAAAATTCAAACGTATGGGTCAAAGTCTATATATTATGATTGGACCAAAATATGGAAGTTGAAGAATGTAGGAGAAAAGGTTAAATATGTATATTATGAGGGTCTCAATTGTGAAATTTGATTTGCTCAAATGCGGACCCGCGGAGAGGTAAAAATGTAAATTTTGAAAAGTTTAGGATGAAACTCTATATTATGAAGCGGGCCAAAATATGGTAGTTTAAACATGTAGGGGACATATTATAAATACATATATTATGAGGCTCCAAAATGCAAAATGATGAATTTTTCATACGCGGACTCCGCGGGTTTTTTTTCATATGCTACGTGGCCCAATGACATAATGCCTTAGCCCTTCTTTATTTTCAAGACAGAGGACTATATAAACGAACTCAGGAGCCCTCATCTTCGTGCACCACAATCATAATTTCTCCAGTTCTCTGCTCAAACAAGTTGGTTTCTTTATATTTTCATTTTGCTTTCAGATTTTGCGTCAGAAAATACTGACTAACAGTGCTCTTTTACAAGAAAAGCTTACTTTTGTTTTTGTTTTTCCTTTGTAGGTTAAGTTGAAAGCGCATTGCCATGGTTCCGTCGCCCTCACTTCCACGAACAGCATCCAATGGCGTCGCCGTCGACGTTGATGATGATGGCCACCCGAAGCGAACAGGTTATTTTTCTGGACTTCTTTTCATCCTAATCGTTCTCTTTCCTTACTCTTTATTACGTTTTTGTTGCTAAATCTTCTTCTTCTTCTTCCTCTGATTATTGTTATTATTATTTTTAAGCAGGGACGGTTTGGACTGCATGTATTCACATACTAACAACTGTGATAGGTTCTGGGATTTTGTCGTTGGTTTGGGCCACTGCTCAGCTTGGTTGGATCGCTGGACCAGCCGTTATGCTGTTGTTCTCGTTCGTGACTTACTACACAGCTACTCTCCTTGCTGATTGTTATCGTTCTGGCGATCCTGTCACCGGCATCAGAAACTATACTTACAAGGATGCTGTTCGATCCAACCTTGGTAAATTTTGGAATAATTAATTTCTTAATTCACATGATTTCAACTTAAATATCTAATCTGTCATTTTCTTTTCATTTTTTCCTACTTTCGTCAGGTGGGACAAAAAGCAAGATATTTGCACTTGTTTATTACAGCAACCTTCTCGGAGTTGCCATGGGATACACCATAGCGTCATCTGCAAGCATGACGTGCGTACTATTTTTTTTTTTCTCTCGTTTTTAATTTTATTGGAAAAAATTTATAGAAAAAAACTTGATGTTTCAATCCGGTTGTTCAAGTTGTTCTTCTGGTTCTTTGGGTTAATAAATTTCTGGTTTTTGTATCAAATAGTGCCATCCGAAGGTCAGATTGCTTTGAGGGTAATGGGGATAATCATCCATGCCATGAGCATCGGAATGCACACATGATTGTTTTTGGCGGCGTCCAGTTTATTTTCTCTCAAATTCCTGATTTTAACCAGTTATGGTTTCTTGTTTTTGTCACTGCCGTCATGTCCGTTACTTACTCAACGATTGGTCTTGGTCTCAGCATACAGAAAGTTGCAGGTAATTAATAAATGCAGCATATATACCCAGTACGAGTGCAATTCTAACAGTTCTAGCGAAATCATGATTAACTTTTTCGCTTGCTTAATTACTAGAAACTGGAAAACTCGGAGGAAGTGTAACTGGGATAAGCATCGGTGCTGTTACTGAAACTCAAAAGATATGGAGGAGCTTCCAAGCACTGGGAGTTATAGCATTTGCTTATTCTTTCTCCAGCATCCTTATTGAAATTCAGGTGCATTTGTTTACATATATTTATCAATCAGACACTACTTTGTTGTTTCCGAATGATACTTATGCTGAACAAATCTTATGGATGATTGGTTTGTACTAGGATACGATCAAATCTAATGCATCAGAAGCAAAGACAATGAAAAAGGCATCAGCGATAAGCCTTGGAGTGATAACCCTCTTCTACATGCTCTGTGGCTGCATTGGTTATGCTGCTTTTGGAGACTTATCACCTTCACACCTCCTTGTTGCTTTTGGATTCTATAACCCAAATTGGCTAATTGACATAGCCAATGCAGCCCTTGCTATACATCTTATTGGAGCATACCAAGTTTACTGCCAACCCTTTTTCAAATTCGTTGAAGAAGCAGCTGCGGATAGATTTCCAGATAGCGAATTCATCACCAGAGAATATAGAGTTCCAATCCCCGGATCTATACCCTACAATCTAAATCTCTTCCGCTTGGTTTTGAGGACAATCTTCGTGATCACAACCACCATGATTTCAATGCTTCTTCCATTCTTTAAGGAAGCGGTTAGTTTTCTTGGAGCTTGGGGATTTTGGCCTCTCACAGTCTACTTCCCCGTCGAGATGTACATCGTGCGAAAGCAGATACCAAAGTGGAGCACCAAATGGGTTTTCCTCCAAATCCTAAGTTTCGCTTGCCTCGTTATCACCGTTGCTGCTGCAGCTGGCTCTATTGCAGGAGTTTTTCTTCACCTTAATTCTTACAAGCCCTTCAAGTTGAACCATAATTGAGTTGAAGAGAAATGGATATAATTTCGGAGGCCTCTCACTTCTAGTTTTGTAGATATTAAATAAAAAGAGGATGAGTTCTTCGAATTTCCGCACGGTGTCACTGCTTTTATATATGCAAATCACTTATGTTTGTAAAAGAATCGATCATCAGAATTATTAGATTTTTGTTCAATTTTTGTATAATCAATGTCTAAAGTGGTTTCCTTTCAAAGAAAAATAAAGGATCTAAATTGGTTCAACTTATATGTATTGTCTCTGTTTCTCAACTATCTCTAAACAAAAGCAGGTGCTATGTTGTTCCAAAACAACAAGAAAAAGAAAAAGAGAGAACATTACAGAGCTGTAATGTTTGAGTAATGAAGTAAATACGAGTTACCTAAATTTAACTACGAAGGGATTAAGGACACGTGAGCAGAAATCAACATTCATTCATGGGAACACATATTAATTAATAACTAAATTAAAGTCAGATAATAGGAAATGGGGAAATTATTATCAGTTAAGTACAGACAAGACAACAAATCTTACGTTTAAATGCTCCATGAATTTAGCAATCAGAAAAGTAGTTGGTTTTTTCAGCCTAAAGAGAGAATTTTTCTTATGGACAGAAAATTAAAAAATAATGGGGACTATTGCAATTTGGTGGGGGTGTATTTAACATTGCTCTTTACAAGTGGGTAAAGAGTGGAGCTATTGACAAAGTCTTATAAAACTCTCAATTTTTTTCTCTATTTATATTTTTAACCTTATTCAAAGTTACATAAAAGAAGATTAATTTTAAAAGTTATTCAAAATCTCTTTCCAAAAAAATAGTAATTCAAAATCTTCTCTTCCCTCTAATCCCCCGCTAGGTTTTTTTTTTTAAATTTTTTATGTTTTTGTTTATAACGAAAATAGAAAGAAATCTATTTATCTATCGTTCCAATTACTTCTTGCCACCTAAAAGCGTAAAGCTTATTTGAATATTCATTTTATGACTTTTTTTCATATTTTGCATCATGATTTTTGCTATTTGTTTGAGAGGAAATAGTATTGTTCAATAAAATATTTAAACTCTAAGGATCAAATTTAATCTTGAAGAAAATTTGGAGACGACCAACAATTAGATTTTAGTTAAAGGTATAATGTTAACCCAACTGATGTTTATGTATTCGGCCTCCTCTTATTGATGAAATACACAAATGTTGTCTTAATTTAGATAATAACGGTGCCTTCGCGGGACTATTACAAATGGGTTAATGACATTAATAGTCCAGCCCAATCTAAGTTACGTTCAAGTGTTAGGCCCAAAATAAAGTTACCACTGAAGTTGTAAGGCCCAAACATGTGAGTCGACGATAAATGGAAAGAGTTTCGGAGGCCTCTCACTTCTAGTTTTGTAGATTCATATAAAAAAAGGATGAGTTCTTCGAATTTTCCCGGGTGAGTTAATTAATATTTTTCTTTTATCTCAAAAAATGGCCTTCCATCACTCTTGTAATATCTTCCACTTCATAAACAACATTTTTAAATAAATTATAATAATACTATATATTCCAAATTTTAAATTTAAAATGAGATACAAAATAATTATTGAGTGCTTAATTTTTATAATTTTTTAAATTATTCATTATACCATTATAATTACTTGACACTTCATTTAAATTTCAAATTTTGAGATATAATTTGATAGTATAGCATTATTCAATAAATAAAAAACAATTAGATAGTGACCCATATTACTTTAGTGGCACAGTGAAAAATTAATTTTAGATCAGATTGAACTAATTAATGTGTGTGTTTCTTCTTCTTCTATAGTGAGAAATTAATGTTAGACCAGATTGAATTAATTAATGTGCGTGTATGTTTATTTTTTCCTGATAAATACTTTTAAGTTCATATAAATTTTAATTATATACCTAAATCTTATTAACATAAAAAAAAAAAAAGATCTGCTGCACCTTGCAAATAATGATACACTAAACTTTATCATTTCAAAATATACATTTTAACCCAACAAAAATTAAATTAAAAGGATCGTTATTAAAAGAGAGGAAAGAAGGTGCATATATATATTAAATTTCTATTGATAGTTGTACCTTATGATACTCATGAGTAAAAAAAAATATATAATATTTAATTATTAAAGAATTTTTTATTAAAATTAAAATTATTGAAATTATTTTAATATTGTAATTTTAAATAAGAATTCTAAAATATGAAAATCTAAAAACCCTGAACTCGGGCTTTATGCTTGAGAAACCGTCTCTTTTTGTCTCGTTCTCACTCACTTTCTCTCTCTTTTTCGAGGATCCTATTAAAAATAAAGACCCCAACTTGAGTTATTCCGGGAATACCCTCTTTATGAGTAATGAATTTAGTATCAAACTCACTTTATCTCCAAATTTGATCAACTAACAAAACCATATACTTAAAAAAGTTTTTTCCTTGCCCTTTCTTTATTTTATAATGATTCCGTCTCCAGAACGGCTCTGGTGTTGGTTGATTTCAATTTGATGCATGGATTTTGTAGTCCAGTTCAGTCCAATCCCAGTCAATCATTTGACGACAATGAGAGTTTAAGAGATTTTTATCACATGCCTCTCATACACACATGTCTTCCTGTACGGTTTCTCATCCTCCAATGGCGGTTGCTTCATTTCAAATATTAAGAATCAATTTCATATTATTTATCCAAACCCATATATCTGTATATAAAATAGATTATACTAGGTTTCCTTTTTTTTTTTGACAAAAAATATACTAAGTTTCTTTAATTTATGAAGAATTTCAATTTAACATGACCAACACTATTTTTTTATATAATTAAACTAAGATTTCATTAAAGGCGAGTTTAAGTTACAAAATTAAGAGCTTTTGATAAAATTAATGACTATTTATATTTGTACACTAACAAGCACCCGATTCTAATCTCTTACATTCAAGGGATAATATAATTTTCTTAAAAAAATCCTTATAAAGAAGAGAGAAGCAACAATAGAAATAAATTTAGAGTTAAAAGAGAGAATCCTCACATAATAGGGAAAAAAAATAAAAGTACTACTAAAAGTAATTATAACTACATAAAGTTATACAAAAATTGGTCAACAACACCCAATAGAACAAAACACTAAGTAAATCCAATTTACATATATAACCAATCAGGGTTTGGTGCCACCAAAAAATAATCTCACTTTATGAAAAGGTTAGTGGTTATTGATCGTGTAGCGAAGAGGAAAACAACAACTGGGTCTATAAAGTCGTCAACATGACCATGGTTTATGGCCGACCAGACGATGACTACAAAACTCATTAGCAATCTTCACCTCACCACAAAATTGCCATCATACAGCAAAATCCAAAATTTTGGCCAGCATCGATGAGGCACTATAGATAATCATGGATGAACAACGACTGTCGAGGAAGCAACAGCACATAGCATTGCCTAAAAGCTCCGGCAATAGAATGACGAGAGGAACAACTGTCTTCTCCAAAGGTGTTGAAATGCTTTATCAAGTAAAAAAGTAACTTGGACAAAAGAAGAAAATAGAGATTATGTGAGAGTGTTCTCATCAGAGAAAGGCCTAGCCCTCCCTCTAGTAGGGGGACAAAATCAATGCTATTGGTTCACTTTTGTTCAATAGAAAGAGAGAAGTTTCAAGATGGGGAGAGAGAAGTTTTCATGACCAACGCTTGTTTAAATAAGCATATATTTACAAATAAAATTATCAATTTTATGGGTCTATGAATGCAATTCAATGAAATGTAAGGGGTGACAATGAGGTGAGTTAAGGTAAGGATCACAATTTCTACCTCCATACTTGAATGGTGTAAGAATTTTTATACTTACATCATATCTGATATATATAATTCGGGTTAGGAGTTGGAGATTCCCGTGGATACTCTATAGTCGATTTTTTTAAAAAAAATTAAATACTTTTTTATTTGTATTGAATTAATTTTGTAAAATAAATTTTCACTTTGTACAATTATATTATACCAATTTTTTTTTGTAAATATCACATAAAAATATAAGTTACATCGAGTCTTTAACTACTAATTTTAAAAATCAATAACATGCATTAAAATTAAAAAATAATAAAAATAATAATTTCTTTAAACTTTAGCATCTAAATCATCATGTTTTATTTGTAAACCAAACATCAAGTCTCTATCAAAATTCATCGCAAATCTATAACATAAAGTTAAAAAAAAAATTAGTTAGATGAATGATGACTAATAAATTAAGAATGATAATAAAATTATTTATCTCTTATTCCTCTTAATTTTCTTTTTCTTCATCAACAAATGAGTTCACTCTAATTTTTTTTAAAAAGTGTATAATATTAAATATATTTTAAAAATAAATAAAGGAATTAAAAATAAAAATATGACTTTGAAATATAATATAAATAAATTTTATATCTCAAGATTTAGTATGTAGTCAAATTTTGATTTGTATAAATAATTTTTTCTCAGACTATGATTTTTTTTAAGTTTTAGTTTTAAAACTGAGTATTTGTAACGGATTTAAATGTGGGGAAATCAACTAATTTTTAAATCTAACCCAAATTTAATTCAAATTTGAAATACTACACCTAAACCTATTCCATCTCTAAAAATTATTTAAAATGCAATCCAATTTACTTCCTATTTCGGGTGGATGTCTAGAGGCCTAACTTTGTGGGGGAATTATACCAAATGTCTCTTTGATATTTAATCAAAATCTTAAGCAAAAGTACAAAAAAAAAATTAATAAATAAACAAATTCATAATACAAATAATTTAAACATGTGTCAGTGATGAATTTTGTAAAAGAGGTAAATTTCAGTTAATCTTGTTTCAAAGTTATAATGTTGAGTGAACTGTTTTTAGTAATTTTATTAATGTTGCAAAATTTTAATATTTAAAAAAATAAGAAGTTAGATTTTTTTAATTGATAAGTCATTTTTTAAAATAAAAAATGAATATTGTTTTGAGTTGTACAAGAGCATAATTTTCATATCACCATATTTTAATGTGTACAGAAGCAATTGAGTTATTTTATATATTATGAAATAAGATTTGTTAACTTTAATAAAAAAAATTTTAACAGTTAAATATTATTACTTATTTTTTAAATTTATAGATATTTTAAATATTACACTTATCGTAAGGGTATTAAAAATAATAATCTTAGAAGAAATGATTAAAAAAAAGCTTAGAAACATAAGGAAAGCCAAAAGAAAACTTATTTAAAGTAGGATATATATTTTTTAAATATTATTTAATTATATAATATAATATATATTATTAAATATTTATAAGACACAAATCTCAACAAACATAATAAAAATTAGATATATAGAGAGTAAAAAAATTTGGTATTGCGCATACTAAACACATATTAAAAAGTATTATTTTAAGTCAAATAATTTTTCTTTTGAAATTATGATAAATTTATATTATTTTAATATTTAATCATATATTTGCAGTCACTTTTTTCACCTTAATTCTTAGAAGCCCTTCAAGATGAACCATAATTGTGTAGAAGAGAAATGGAAAGAGTTTCGGAGGCCTCTCAATTCTAGTTTCGTAGATTTAAATAGAAAGAGGACGAGTTATTCGAATTTCCCTACGGTGTCACTGCTTTTATGTAAGCAAATCACTTTGGTTTCTTAACGACAATAAAGAATCAATCGTTAGAATATTCAGTTTTTGTTAAAATTTTTTGTAATAAATCTCTAAAGTGGTTTCCTTTCATCTTACATGTATTGGTTCTGCAAGTGCTATATCATCACAAGTAGTTTAAGTTGTTCTAAAACAAGAAGGAGAAAAAAAAAGAAGAGAAAGAACGTTACAGAGCTGTAATGTTTGAGTAATGAAGCAAATACGAGTTACCTAAATTTAACTACAAAGGAATTAAGGACACATGAGCAGAAATCAACATAATTCATTCATGAGAACACGTATTAAATAATAACTAAATTCAGGTCAGATGCTAGGAGATGGAGAAATTATTGTCATTTAAGCACAGACGCGACAACGAAGCTTACGTTTAAATGCTCTATGAATTTAGCAATCAGAAAAATATGTGGCTTTCAGTCAAAATAGAAAAAATTTCATGTGGACACAAAATTAAGCAATAATGGGGGATTTCAAATTGGTGGGTTTTTTTTTTTTTAATTTATTTATATTTTTAATCTTATTCAAAGCTACATAAAAGAAGATTAATTTTGAAAGTTATTCAAAATCTCTTTCCAAAAAAATAGTAATTCAAAATCTTCTCTTCCCTCTAATCCCCCGCTAGGTTTTTTTTATTATTTTTTTATGTTTTTTTTAATAACGAAAATAGAAAGAAATCTATTTATCTATCGTTCCAATTACTTCTTGCCACCTGAAAGCGTAAAGCTTATTTGAATATTCATTTTATGACTTTTTTTCTTTCAGTGAATTCTTTAATTCACAACCTTAAATTTCAAGAGCTATAAATTTGTAATTAGTGAAAGAATCCTGCTTTGGGATTTAAGAAAAAAAAAATGACGAGACTAATTAGACAAAAATGGAACGGTTTTTATTTAAAAAGTGTGGTTTTTATTTTTTTATTTTTTTCTATAAAGAAGGATTTTACTTTTATAAGAACAAGGAAGGTGCCAAAATGACCATAATCAATTTAACGTTAGTTTTAATGTTTCAATAAAATTACATATCCCAAATTTTAAATTTTAAATAAAATGTTAATTATTAGGTGATTAATTTTTATATTTTACAGAATTATTTATTATATTATTTTTTTATTTAATAATTATTTGACACTTTATTTAAAATATGATTTGAAAGTGTAATATTACTATTACAGTTTATGAGCTTATTTACTGTTTTGCATTCCAAATTTTGTTGTTAAGGGACTCATTTTCAGAAATTTATTTATTGAAGTTAGAGAGAAGAGAAATTTGCTGGTTTGGAAGAAGTAATTTTCATTTAGAAATTTATTTGTTTATTCGTTTATTAGATAAAGATGGTCGTTGGAACATGCAACTTGAAAGTGTAATTTTCATTTAGAGTTGCGACTCTGGTGGCGTTAACCAACGAAACAAGTTGACTCACGTTTCCAAATAAATTAAAAACAATTAAATGATGTCCCGCATAGTCAGAAATTAATGTTAGGCCAGATTGAACTAATTAACGTGTGTGTGTGTGTTTTTTTTTCGATAAATACTTATTATAAGTTCAAATAAATTTTAATTATAAAATTAAATCTTATAAATAAAAAAAAGCAAAGATCTGCACCTTGCAAACAATGATACACAAAACTTTATCATTTTTAACCCTAAAAAAATAAATAAATTAAAGTAAAAAGAGAGAAAAAAAAAAGTTGCAAATATATATAAAATAAAAACTACACATTTTAAATTGTATTCAAAATAATATTATATTAAATAATTATTAAATAATAAAATGGTATAATAAATAATTTTAAAATTTAAATTATTTATTATTTAATAATTATTTAACATATTATTATTTAAAATATAATTTATAATATAACTTAAAATATGTTGCATTACTCTCTATGTAAATACTTATAAAACCCTTATTATTACAAGAAAGCCTGATCAACTTTTTCCCTTGTTAACTCATTTCATTCTGCTCAACAAATTTAAACTCTCCACTCAAGTATGTTAAATTTATATTACCTTTTATATTATTCAAGTGTTTCTTTGCTTTTTCTTATCCATTGGATGTTTTTAATTTCTTTTCTTTCTTATTTCTTTTTAATCAAACTTTGCAATAAGAGGGCATTAACATCCTAGCAGGGAAAAAAAGGTACAATATATTTTTTTGGCTTGTAAAATATAATTTCTTGAGTCTTATTTTTAAAATTTTAAGTGGATCTAATTTTAAAGAACCCAAATGACTGTTGTTATAATAATGTTTTTTTTCTTAAGGGAAATTAATATTTTAATTTTAATATTTTTATTGAATTATTTATTTAATCTTTAATATTTTAAAAATTATCAATTACATTATTTAAAGGTGTTTTTACTGTTATTTCATTCTAAAATATATTTTTTATTTTTAAAATATGGTTATTTTTATTTTAAAGGATGTAATTAATAATTTTTAAATTATTAAAAATTTAATAAATAATTTAACAAAAATATAAAGAGTAAAGTGGGAACTTTTCCTTTTGAAAAGTAAAACAACTTTATTGAAATTAAGGATGAGGGTAGTATTGTGTACCTTTAAACAAGATAATAGAGAAGGACGGACTTTGTCTCTATCCAAATTTGATCCGTGGCACGTGCGAGAGCAAGTTTTAGATAGAACATTAGCCATCCAATTAGCTTCATTGCAGACGTGATTAATATTCATGTAATACAAATAAGAGAAAGAAATTTAAAAATAAAATCCGAAACAGTAATACCGATTTCTCTTTTTCTTGTGACGTGAATTGACTAGATGCATTCAATTTGCCCAGGAATGCAAGCCAGCTCCTACTCGTATCGGCATATGACTAGTGCCAAAATTTCAAATGAATCATACGGCAAGCGAATAGTTCCCCCAAAAAAATGTTTACAAAGTAGGAATAGTCATACTCTACCAATACTTGATTCAAGGGCAAAGAAGCAGTGCGCCTATCTAACGGCAGACTGCAGAAGGTTTATCCTTCCTCCTAGGGCTCTAGGATGTAATCAATTGCATCTAATGTCTCTCTCCAAACAAATGTAATAGACTCATTTAAATAGTATAATTTATTTTTCTCCAAAAATCATTATAATGCTCAATCTTTATAAGCTCAAGAAGTTTAACCCTTTAAAAAGATTCTTTGTGAGATTAGCTCTAAGGGCTCAAGTTTAAGACAGTAGAGATTACCAGTAAAATGTTCGAACTAGGCTTAAGGATAGAATTTTAGTGAGGAACCCGCTCAATTGTTTGACTCAAGTCCAACCAGAGACACATGTATATCACCCCTGTAAACTCTCAACCGAGCTGGCTTAGATCAGAAATCCCCACAACTAAGAGAGTAAGGCAAGGGAACTGAATTAGTACAAGTACCGGGTCAACCACATGCCGAATAATTTTTACATTCCGACTAGTACTACCATAAATAAGATTTAGACCAGCAGGGATGAAATAGGTTATAAGGAGACCGGCTCGATAAGAGATGCCAAGTCACTATGACAACAAACGTATTGCTAGATCATTATTGGGCCTAACAAAATAAGTAATCAAGCTTATTACAAAACGAGTGTAAAAAGGAAACTCGTGTTATAAAGTAAATAGAGTTATAAGGAAAGAATAACTATAATGTCTTTAGGAGAAAATCCATCGAATCACGCCAAGAGATTAGAATAACCCAAAATTAGTAAGACTAACCCAACTCAACCACAACACTGGCAAAGATAAGCATAAGAAATATTCTCTGAAGACCGATGCTATAAATAGGTGAGAAAACTACAACAGAAGGGACTCAAAAGAATTCTCCTGGTACAAAATTCTGAATTATAATTTTCAGTACCTTTCTACAAAAGCACACCTTTTACGACCTTTCATTATTGTTCTCTCAAACCCTCACTAGAAACAAAACCTTTTATGACTTAAGCACCGAAGAGTCTTCATCGGAACCTACCCTCGCGAGGTCTTAACGATAGTTTTGAGTGTTTTGCAAGTGTTCTACCATTACTAGTAGGGAAAAAAAAATTCAGATTTCAGCCTTCAGTCTCAATAAAGACGAAGCCCAACATGCTGATTCTTACAACAAAATAAATTCAAAACTTGTTGGCGCAGAAAACTATTTTTTTCAAACAACAATTTTTTGTGCCGTCTGTAGGGATTAGGACGTAAAGTTTTGTTCCAAAGACGTTTTCATCACCTGAGTACAAACATGACAGAACAATTATCCACTAGCTAAAATTAAATTGTATGAGAGAGAGCTTTGAACCTAGACAAGAATAAAGGCCATGGAAATCGGTCAACACATCAACTAGAAAGCTCATTACCAGTAGAAATCAAGCAATAATTAAGAAAGCTGAGGAAAGAGATAGAATAATTAAGACAGCTCATGGTTGAGCTGATAAAAAACAAAGGAAGATGAGAAAAAGAGGCAATGAATGGTAGTATAATATAGAGGTTCAAATTCAGGAACGACTAAAGTGAAAGGACAGATTAGCAATCCTGCGCGACCCAGTTGGGGTGACTAGACAAAATCAACTACATCTTGAGAAAGAGACATCATAGATCAGAAAGTTCGATCAGATGATGATAAAAGAGCCATCAACCGAGCAGCATAATAATGCTAGACCACATTTAGAAGATAAGGTTCATGATTTGGAGGAAAAGCTAAAAAGTTTTTTGAAAGAGAAAGAGAAGAAAGAACAACCTCCTAAAAAAATAGAAAGAGAAAAGAGATCTTCATTGACAGACGAGCTGATGGACATGCAACTCCTAAGCGGGTTTCAACTTCGAGCCTTCTAATTTATTGGGGAGTTACCTATCTTAACCATCATATAGACCAGGTTATCGACCTACTATTAATTATAATGTTAAGGCAGGATCAGATATGCAGGCTCTTTCATATGAACTTAGAAGGGCTGACTCTTCTTTAATATAGGAGTCTAAAGCAGCATAGTATCTCATTTTATCACCGAAAAGTTCTCTTAACACTTTTAGGGCTCTTATGAGGTGGCTAAGGACCCAAAATGGTTAAAGCAAGTTAAATAGGGTCGGAATAAGAGCCTCAAGAATTTTATCCGGAGGTTTCACAAGGAAGTGATATCATTGAGCGCATTTGACCAACCCATTACCCTAAAAGCTCTCAAATCAGGGTTAAAGCTGAACATGTTCTAGTATTACTTGTCTGTGAGCAATATTTTGAACTATAGAGTAGCATACAATAAGATGTTAAAGTATATTTCTATAGAGTAAGAAGAGAAAGCAAAGAGATCTATTTGATCCTCCTAAGGGATAAGTCCGACCAAGGGAGAATAAAAGGTATAAAAGGGAGGATAGACCTTTACCTTCCCCCCTTTCTCTCCTCAGAAATATTTGTTAGGGTTGGTGCTTACGTGCCATCTATGAATGTACATATACTTGTGTATTTATATAAGTGTACATTCTCATTAAATCGCCAATACCCATCTATATGGTATTATGCAATGTAACGTTACAAACATTGTATGATCTGAAGAAGTTCAGATCAGATTTAAAGAAGTTTAGATAAGGGCTCATAGTTAGTCATGCTAAGAGATATAAATGCTAAATGTTAGCACAGCTAAATATTAGCTGGTTATACATACTCAGCGAAGATCCAAGAGTTGGAACCTTGTTTATAATGGGACATAGACCTGAGAATATACTAGTAACTGCATAGTTGCAAGAGTTGCAATCGGGTGCTAGGAAATGCTAGTTACACAAGTATGTTCTCGAATAATTATCCCTGATCTATTTCTGCCGATACGGGTCTATCAGTGGATACCTTTATATATAGATCAATATATGTCATACGTATAGCGTATAGATGGTCGTTCTTAGCCGACCGTGAGCTTGGAGCTCGTATTAACATATAGGTATTCAGTTAGGACTGGATATGGGACAGACTCACGAGGGCCTCCAATAAACACCCTATGTAAATCGTCAACAGATGGTCCTATCGAGTTAAGTCGTATGCGTGGTCCTTTGACCTGAGTGCCACGGTGGGCTTATAAGTGATCCACCATACTTTGGTTCCACGCATGTCACAGGCCTTTTATGGTGTGACCACTGGGTGTCGCTGGGTATGGTCCGATGCTTATAGAGTCCAGTGTGTACAGATATGGGATCCGCCAGCTCGCATAGAGAGTTTGATATCCAAATGCTTCGAGACTGTATCTCATAAAATCTTGAGACCATAAGCATTAATCCCGTGAAAGAGTTTCCGCCAGGGTATAACAATATGCCAAAAAAGTTTGCACATATTATTCAGTGAGATACAAGTTTGGAGATAGGACATGGATAAACACATGAGGATTTGACAGTGATAATCTATATCCCCAACATATCCAGGATATCATGACGGAAGGATTATATGTATGCGTTGTAATCTCAGCTTGCATGGTTTAACGCACTGATTTGTATATTCGTGACATGTGCATGGGGCATTGCTCACGGACTCATGGAATAGTTTCATTTGACGAATCGGAAGTGAACCTAGGGAGTCCCGCGATATGGAGTGTACTCATTGTGCACTGGGACAGCATGCCAGATTAAATTGTTTAATCTAGCAATATCCAGCATTACCACAGAAATGCGTGTGTGTATGTATTTAAGTATTAAATATAATAATTAGTCAATAATTGTTATTTACTAATTATATAAGGACACGCGGCGCATTGTGGACCATCGGTTGAGTTAACCTAAGTGTGGGATTTAATGGAACCCACTAGGGGTAGACTTGGTACCTATTTATAAGGGGCAAATAGATTATTTCACATTATGATTATTTAATTATTAAATAATTATTATTTCTCATTATTTTATTATATATATTAATATTTTATTTGGGTGCCAAATAGTTGGCACCCATTATGATTATTTTATTTTTATTATTGTTATTATATAATATAATATAATATAAATATTTTATTATATATATATATATAATGAGAGAGAAGTGAAATGTGTGTGTTTTTGTGTTCACCTGTGAAAGAGAAATGGAGAAAAAAAAAAGAGGAAATGAAATCAGAGGAAGAAGAAGAAGAGAAAAAAAAAAGGGAACAATAAAATTGTTTTATTTTTTTTATGGTTTCTATTGAATTAATTGTGAATTACTTCAAATTCTCAAATTCTTATTCTTTTGGAGAAAATGATAAAAATACACACCCGGCTATTTTGAGGATTAAAAGTTAATCCCGTGCTAGATATGGGGCAACTGTTCTAGCTCACCAAACCCACCATGTTGGTAACTAGAACTGCCTACAAGTTAATCTTTATGCGGATTCCAAAAAAATACATGTATAACGTTACACGTTAAGGTGAGTTCTCTACCTTACTTATATATTAATACAATTAATATATGTTATTTATTGTGTTTATTACTGTTTTTACGCTTTCGCCACGTATAATATGTATATGATACGTATTTTAGGCAATAGGTATAATAGCACATGCATACACCCACATACATTAGATCCTCGACAACATTAAAGGACAAGTAATAACTACCGATCCCAATAAAGGGAAAATTTCTCAAATCAGCGCAATATGCACAATAATTAGAGAAATAATGGGCCGAACATGTCTCGCCCATTCACTTATTCTAAGCAAGACAAAAGCTCCAGAAATCCTGGAGAACACCTTGACAAAGAAAGAATTGTGGCTCGGGTTAAAAATTTTCTTCCTTTGACAGTACCGCTAGAGGATGCTTATGAAGCCATTAAAAATAGAGACTTCTTCAATAGAAATTTCAAAGAAAAAGAGGTAGAGCAATGGACAGATCCAAAGGGCTGGTGTGATTTACACAAAAATGCAGGGCATGCCACAAGGGAATGTTTGGAGCTAAAATAAATAAATGGATGCTTTGATGAAGAACAGATATTTGGGAGAATTTAGAGCCGAGAGGCAGTATAATATGCTTGCTAACCAGCCTAGTGAGTCGAATCCTTATTCTACCATGATCATATTTGGTAGACCCACGCTAGTAGGAGATTCTAATAGGCAGAGGAAGAACTACTCTACTCAATGGTGGTGTATCAGGTTATATGAATATTCCTCTGGCTAAAAAACCGACATTGCAGTAGAAAGTGCCAATTATGTTTACCGAGGATGATGTTCAAGGAGTTAGTTATCCATTTAATGATGCGTTTGTGATAGAAGTGCGAGCAGCTAGTAAAAAAATAAATTGAGTATTCGTCGACCTAGGTAGCTCGGTTGACATTATCTTCAAAAAGACCCTAGAAGAACTGAAAATTAAGAACCTGCATATAGAGAAGTCCCATACACCACTATAGGGGTTAAAAGAAAGTTGTATGGTGCCAATTGGAGTAGTAGCCCTTCCCTTAACCATAGGGCAAAAATCATATGAGAAAATGGTAAAATGGTAATGACTAAATTTATAGTGGTCAACCAGCCTTTTCTATACAGAGTCCTCCTCAGGTGACCCTTTATGGGAAACACAAATATATCTCTGTCCATCCATGGCTTAAAGCTCAAGTTCTCGGTTTGAAAAGGTTTAAAGGTTGTATCAAGAGATCAAAAGATGGCCAGAAACTATTATGTAGTATCTGTAAAGAAGATTTTTTGTATCTCCACTATTGACATGAGGGAATAAGGAATTAGATCACCAGAACCAGTGGAAGAATTGCAAGCAGTACAGGTTAAAAATAAGGAACCGAAAAAAATGGTTAAAATTGGATCCTTGTTTGAACTAGGGGTTAGAGAGTCAAATTGGTTCAGAAGTTTTTGTATATCTTTATATGGTCCCATGAAGATATGTCTGGAATAGATCCCACCCTGGCCTCTCATGCTTTAGCTATCAATCCCATATTCTGCCCAATTAAACAAAAAAAAAAGAATATTTAACTAAGAGCAGAACGAGGCTTTAGTAATAGAGGTGGAGAAACTGTTGACAACAAGTTTTATTGAAGAAATCCATTATCCTGACTGGCTGACGAATGTAGTAATGGTAAAAAAGGACAATGAAAAGTGAAGAATGTGTGTGGATTTCACTTACCTAAATAAAGCATGCCCAAAGGATAGCTTCTTACTTCTAAAGATTGACCAGCGCGTGGATGCCACAACCGGGCACGAGATGTTTACTTCATAGATGCTTTCTTCGGTTATAACCAGATCCCGATATTTCCTCCAGACTATGAGAAAACATCATTCATCACCCACTAAAGGATGTACTATTACAAAGTAATGTTGTTTGGGTTAAAAATGTGAGGGTTATTTATTAGAGGTTTGTAAACAAACTCTTCAAGAAAGGAATAGAGGCCAACTCAGACAAAATCTGATCTATTTTAGAAATGAAGTCCCTAAGCACGGTTGAAGAGATTCAACTACTCATAGGAATAGTTGCGTCCTTGAACAAATTCCTCTCCCGAGCCACAAATAAATGCTTTGAGTTCTTCTAAGCAATAAAGAGGAAATATAAAAATCGGCGGACTACAGAATATGAACAGGCATTCCAGTAACTAAAAGCTTACCTTTCCGAACCGGTTCACTTCGTTGTCCCGGTCCAGGGTGATGAGTTAATGCTTTACTTAAGAGTTTTAGACTGAGCAATGAGCTCAATACTAGTCAAAGAAGAAGAAGGAGTTCAATAACCAGTATACTATATCAACAAAGCATTCACTGATCTAAAGAGTCGATACCTACCTAAAAAAAATTGGCTCTGGCCTCGATTATATCAAGAAAAAAACTACAATCATACTCTATGTCCATATAATAATTGTTTTAACCAATCAGTCGTTAAGATAAATCTTACACAAATCAGATTTATCTGGTCAGTTGGTCAAGTGGGGCAGAGATTGTTTTTGTTAACCAGGAAGGAGATGAAGTCAGTTATGTTGTTCATTTTAAAGCCTCTAACAATGACAAAGATGAATATGAAGCTTTACTGGTCGGATTGAGAGTGGCTCGAGCACTAGCACCGAAGAAAGTGATAGTAAGAAGCGATTCACAATTGATAATGAACCAGGTAAATGACAGTTATTAAGGTAGAGAAGAAAAAATGATCACTTACTTGGCTAAAATAAAAAACTGGATTGGACAGTTTAGTGAGATGAAAGTAGAACTAATCCTGAGAAGTAAGAACCATATAGCAGATGTCACAGCACGAATGGCTTCAAATGAAGAAGCTCGGTTGCGCTAAATAATTTCGGTTGAATTTATTGCCAAACTCAGCATATAAGAAGATTATCAATTCATACAAATCGAATCGAGTCCTAGCTAGATGGATCCAATTAAAGATTACATCTAAAACGGGACCATCCCTAATGATAAAAATGAAGCTTGCAGATTAAATACTGAGCAGCTAGATATTCAGGGATAAAATGAGTAATATACAGACGAGGCTTCTTACATCCTTACATGATATGCTTGGGACCACAAGAGGCAGATTAAGTTCTTAAAGAGACTCACGAAGGAATTTATGGCAACCACTCAAAGACATAAGCTCTGGCTCAAAAAGTGTTCAGAACCAGTAACTACTAGTTAACTGTCCTTCAAGATGCTAGGAACCTGATCAGACACTGTAGTGCTTGCCAAAGATTTGCTGATAAGATTCAAGTTGAGTCATTAACCATAATGAACGAACCATGGCCATTTGCCTAATGGGGTCTTGATTTAATAGGGTTTCTACCCCGAGAAAAAGGATCTTGCAAGTATATGGTCATAATTGTGGACTACTTTACTAATGGATCAAAGCTGAACCACTGTTTAAGATAAAAAAGAAGAGCATATGAGATTTCATCTGGAAAAATGTAATGTGTTAGTATAGAACCCCCTACACTATCATTATTGATCATGGAAAACAGTTCGACAATAGTAACTTAAGAATTTTTGTAAATAGTTAAAAGTACGATTGTTGTTCACATCATCAGCCCATCCTAAAACAAACAGGCAGGTAGAATCCTCCAACTAAGCGGTCAAAAAGCTACTCAAGAAAAAGCTGACCAAAAGAATGAGTAGGTGAGTAGAAGAACTTTCGGAAGTACAATGGGCATCGTAGATAACTAGCAAGATCACAACTGGTGAAACGTCATTGTTGCTGGCTTTTGGTCGCGAAGTAGTAATTCCCATGAAATTAGAACTGCAACTCACAGAGTACTTCATTTTTTTCGAGATGACCAATAATGAGTTGATTAGTGGATAACTGGATTCACTTGGACAGTTAAGAGAGAAAGCCCAAATTCGAGTTGTTGCCTACAAGTAAAAGGTCACTAAATACTACAATAAGAGAGTCAAGAAAATTTAAAGAAGATGACCTGGTACTAAGAAGAGTTGTGCTGAATACGAAGAACTCGACAGATTGGGTCTTCATATTAACCTGAAAAAACCTGTACAAGGTCATCAAACTCATCAGGGGAGCCTACGAGCTTGAAAGAGCAGATGAAAAGGTTGTGAAAAAATCATGAAACACTGAGCTGTTGAAGAAATACTATTCTTAAACTTCTTACCTTTTTTACATTACTTATTTGCTATGTAAGAACATCATTTTTAATAAAATAATCTTTTTCTTACATGTACCTCTACGTGAATGATTGCTTAGAACAGGGACTAAATAATCGCAAACATCTGTAACTTAAATAATAGAAAACTGCCTCCAAACTTACACACCATAGAGGGCAGCACTCACGAGATTACCCACAAACGATCAGACCAGGTAAGGCTCGGTGAGGTATACCCTATGGATATATAGCATATAATTTATAAGTTGCGGTCCTTATGAGATTACCCATAGACCACCGGACCAGGTAAGGCACTATGAGGTGTACCCTAAGAATATATAGGTTTAAAGACCCGTAGGAGGATGGCATTCACGAGATTACTTACAGACCATCGAATATGGTAAGGCTCAGTGAGGTGTACCCTACGATGATAATTTTAAAGACCCGTAGAGGGGCAACACTCACTAGATTACCCATAGACTACCCGACAGGGTAAGGTTAGTGAGGTGTATGAGTATAATTTTGAAGACCCTTAAGGGGGCGACATTCACTAGATTACCCATAAACAACTAGACAGGGCAAAGCTCAGTAAAGTGTACCCTACCAGGATAATATTAAAGACTTATAAGGGGTAGCACTCGCGAAATTATCCACAGACCACCGAACAGGGTAAGGCTCAGTGAGGTGTACCTTACAAAGATAATTTTGAAGACCTATAGAGGGCGGCACTCATGAGATTACCCACAGATCACCAGACAGGGTAAGGCTTAATGAAGTGTACCCTACGAAGATAATTTTGAAGACCTGTAAAGGGGCAGCACTCACTAGATTACCCACAGACCACCAGATAGGGTAAGACTTAGTGAGGTGTACTCTACGAGGGTAATTATGAAGACTCGTAGCGAGACGAGACTTATGAAATTACCCATAAACTACTAGGCAGGGTAAAGCTCAGTAAGGTATACCTTACAAGGATAATATTAAAGACCTGTAGGGGGTGGCACTTACAAGATTACCACAGATCACCAGACAAGATAAAGCTCAATGAGGTATACTATATGAGGATAATTAAAAAGACCTATAAGGAGACGACACTCACGAGATTACTCACAGACTACCAGACAAGGCAAGGCTCAGTGAGGTGTACTCTATAGATGTACAATACCCAAAAAGGGACTAGTTACCATAAAATGCCCACGTATTTATAACAATCTCATAAAATAACCAAATGTTGAAAAAAGGTATCTGTTGTTGGTCAACTCAATAAAAATCTCATCGGTACAGTTTTATGTTAATGCTCAATAAAATTCATTAACTCTGACTTTCTTCATGATTTATGAATCATCATGCTCCACTCGGACTTGATAAACCAACTCGGCATAATAATTCAACTTTATCTCTAGGTGATGGACATTATTACAGACTACTCGCCCATATTACATCTTTATACCGAACAGAATATTACCATATATTATGAATTATTATGGAAGAACAAGTCTACGTCAATGTTCATCAAGGCAAATATAAAAGAGCACGATTCACAAAAATGTTTCAATATAAAGATATAAAATAAATTACAAAAGTTTAGAAGAAAAAGAAAAACTACAAGAACAGAAAAGACATTGGCTCATACTACTTCAATTACCTCTAAATCTACTACAATGACCCCTCCAAGATTAATGTTGACAGAGGAGGATCGGCCAAGGCAGGAGTATTGACTAGAGCATGAGGATTTGGTGGGATAACAGTAATAGATCCTACAGACTGAATAAGAACAAAAGCAGCAGCATTGGCATCATTAGCTCCAGCAGCAGAGGTAGTATCAACCTCAACAATAGAAGGAGCAATAACAGAAGGACTAGCAATATCACCATTAGCAGGAGCAGCAACAGATGTAGCATCGGCGGCAGCAACAGGGGCAGCATCAGCCCTGGCCGTAGCAATAGAGGCAGCATCATCATCAACAAGCTCGACCACCTCAGCAACATCCCAAGCCTTAGAGTCCCCATTTCATAGAATGACAGGAGATCAATCTTGGGGTAGTTATCCTTGAATAAGACAATCGACCTCTAAAAGCCCTTCACTACCTCTTGGCGAAAGCCCTCTTCATGATTAGCAGACTAGGAACGTCGCTGATCTTTTAGTTGTGCCATCAGATTGTTCCTGGTCTACTTCACCAACTCCTTCTCTTTTTGAGCCGCCGCAAGCTGCCTCTCAAGCGTATAGTTCTGATTCGTTAGCTCGGTGGCTTGACTCTTCACCACTGCCAAAGAGTTGGCCATCTCCACTCAATTAGCCTTTTTTGACGTCTCTAGCTCCTCCACAAGGGCGCCCATCTCGTTCGACTTCTCTCGTTCTTGGGCTACCACCTTCTTGGCCTACAGAACATCGAATCTTGACCACGTAAGGCTCTCCTCAGCTTGGTGGATCCAAGCCACTATATCTAATATACTAGCCTTGAGCTAAAACAATAGATACACGGACTGCACAATAAAAAAATATGGTTAAAATGGGAAAGTGAAGAAATAACTCTAGAACAGAAGAAAATAGAACTTACATTCAGCGTGAATCCCATTGCAGCATGAAACCTAGTAATGGAGTTCAAAGAAGAAATCTAATAGACCTAAGCTGTGGTCATGTACCTTTCCATCTCCCGCATCATAGGTAGTAAAAAGGTCAGGTCCTCCATCATCTCCAGGACTAGCACGGAGGGAGATACATAAAGTGGGGGCCCTTCGCTTATTAGAGGCCCCTCTCGCCTCCCTTAACTCAATACCCTCACAATCCGACCAGAATGGGGCATCTGCGTTGACACTCGAACCAGCAAGCACCATCATCTAACTTGTACTTGGGGAGAGCGGGAACCTTGCTCTTTGTGGGAATGTTAAGCAACAGATTACCCCATCCCTTGGGAACCGGTTTGAACCTACCTTCTCTCCTGGGTAGATAGACTCGTCACTCTCCCTCATTGGGAGTTTGGCTTAAGACCAGTTTGGCTGGTCAGCCCCTGTCCACGAATAAGATCCCTGATACGACTCCTTTCATTAAAACCAAACAACATTCTCATTATATTGTCGAGGTTGAGGGAACCCCGACCTTCAAAGGATAAACCAGGGCCTTCTGTACGACTCTTCTTCCTCCTCTCGCCTCCTCCTTATTTGGGCATTTCTGTACGATATATATATAAAATGATCAGCAAAGAAGTGAAGAATAAAGAAATAAGTTTTAAAAGAAAAATGGGACTTACTATGAACATGAGGCTCACACTAAACAAAAGTCACTAGGCTAGACTGGCTAGTGAAAGCAAGTCCTGAACAGAATAAATATGCTCAAGGGCTGCAGTAATCCAAGTAAGTCTAGCATCAGAAACTTCAACATCAGTAGCCCAAGTCATTGTAATACACTAGAGAGTTAGACAAACAAAGAAAGAAGAAGGAAAAATGAATAAAAAAATGTAACCTACACTCAAAAAGAAGTTTGTGAGGATGACCCACTCTCTTTCATTTCTCTTGGGGACTATCCGGCCTCATTCTCCTCCAGCAAAAAATCACTCCTCCTTTCAATCCTCAATAGAAGATGGGCAACCAGGAACTGAATTTTGGAGGCCATAAAAAGAGAGATAATAAAAGTCTCTCTAGTTCTAGCATTGCTCCTAAAATGATATAGATAGCACAGCTCTGTGGTGGGAACAGCCCTACCCTTACCCAAAGGACATACAGACCAGTTAAAACTCCAAAAGTTGGGGTTAGTTAAGAGGGAGCTATTTTTAGACAAGCTGACATTTTAGTAAAATATTATTGTTGTGATATGATGTATGATGTGTATAGATACGTATAATTTTAAAAATTAAATATGCAGCGAAAGTATTCATACATGTTATACATTATACAACATACTCAAGCATATAATCTCATGTATGATCATTTAAACACACACACACACACACACACATATATATATCATATATATTTTTACATGTATGATATAAAATGAATTATAAGTAAATAACCTACTCGGTTGTGAAGGTAGCTTTACAATTTTTCAAGAACTCCAAGCTTCAATTTGTTGAGCTCACCTTGAAGTATATCGTTGCACAATTCTAGTACACAACTAAAACATGTGAGATTGTGAAGCTAGAATGACAGCCACGAATTTTCAGCAATATATGTTTTAACACTTAAAACAATTTAGTCCTTATGAATTATTACTTGCAAAAGATGAGAAGAATTAAGTGTTTTGTGTATTGTTCCTTACAACTCTTTGTTATGAACCTTAGTTAGCCTTTACAAACTCTCTCAACCCTTTGAGAAAAACACTTAAGAAATGCTCTTAATTCTCTTTTCTCTTCCTTTTTTGAATCTTACACATTCTATCACACAAAATTGAACTCTTTCAATTTTGGTTTAGTGTAATAAATGATTACTTCTCTTAATGCTCCACAACCACTTAGCTATGTTTGCCATTACAAACAATAATCAAACATATAAATCACTCAACAAATTGATTCATCCGTATGAATCAATTGTTAGAGAGTTAATGGCAATTAATCAATGTTGAGTAGTAACACCACTTCACAAGTGCACCATTTAAGTATTTCTAAGTGGCCAACATTGCTTATTATTAATAACAAGTGCTTACTCCATTATAAAATGGTGTTTGCCACTTATTCTAATTAATAATAATAATTTCATTAATAAATAAATTATTAATAATTCAAAACTATTTTGAATATTTACATTTAGTTTATATGTATTTACCAAGTAAGGTAAATAGATAAATATATGGTAAATCATTTATGGAGTAAGATTGTGCCACTTGTCAATTTCTTATTGGTCAATAACTCTTGCAAACCAATAATGTATTTTATATTCAATTATTGACAAGTGTATTATATAAGGAACTTTAAAACATATTTTCACTTTGCTGGAATTTGTTGGATTAATTGTTCAATCCAATTCGTTGCCTTAATACATAACGAGTACACTTCATATTGTAAGACTCTCTAGGTCCATACCCGATTTATCATATGAAACTATTTCATACGTCCGTGAATAATGTCCCACACATATGTTACGGATATTACAAAATGGCACATTAGACCATACAAGTTGAGGTTATAACATATTCGTATAATCCTTCCATCATAGATATTCTAGAAGAGCGAATATATAGATCAACACCGTCAAGTCTCCACATGCTCAACCATAAACTTATCTCTAGATTTGTATCTCAATAAATAATATCCATAAACACTTTTATGATATTATTTACCCCGAAGATAAAAATAATTCTCGGGTATTTCTGTTTATGGCCATAAGACTTTCTGAAATACAATCTTGGAGTTTCAGGATATTTTATTCACCCAATTGAGTTGATGAATCCCATATCTATACACACCGAACTCCATGAGCATCGGACCATACCCAGTGACACCCAGTGGTTAGACCATGAAAGATATCTGACATGTGTGGAACCAAAGTATGCTAGATCACTCACAAGTCCACCATGGCACTCGAGTTTAAGGACCAGAATACTACTCAACTCAAAAAATCCTCAATTGAAGGCTTTATGGGATGTCTATTGGAGATCTTTGTAAGTCTGTTCAATATTTAGTCCTTACTGAATACTTGTATCTCTATACGAGTTTTCACTAAACTTATGGTTTCCTAAGACTAACCATCTAAACTATCCAGATATAGACATACATCAATTTATATATATAATAAGGTCTTTACTGACAGACTCACATTAGTGAAGATAGATCAGAAACATAATATTTGAAAACATATTTACATAATGACATTTCCTAGCACTATTTATAACTCTTTGCAATTACATCTTTACTAATATATTCTCAAGTCTTTGTCCTATTTCAGACAAGACTCTAACTCTTTAGATTTCGCTAACTCTTATAACCTGGTAACTCTTATCAGTGCTAACTTTTAGCATTTATAACTTTTAGCGTTACTAACTCTTAGTTCTGATCTAAACTCCTTTAGATCAGATCTGAACTCTTTCAGATCATACAATGTATAAAATGTTACAAGCATCTTACCATATATATATATAAAATAATTAATGATATATTAAAATCATAATAGTATAAACATAAAGTAAATATTTATACACAAAAGAGATGGCACGTAAGCACAAATCCCAACAATTATTGCATAGGGAGCCTAAGGCCCAACCTCAAAAACTCCACATGGATGACCCTCTCACCCTCTATTGGGATGCTCGGACAGTCATCTTTAAAGAGCAGCCTAAGTGTGATTAACTCAGGGATGTTATATGTCGACCTAATGAATTTTAGGTCGACCTTATTCAAACTAGACGTGCGGTATCTCATATCTAGCTCGATATCCACAGCCTTCATAATAATAAAGAATGGTTCACCCTCAGCAACAATAGCCAAAGAAGAGGAAGACACATCACTTGCTGAAGTGGACGCCCTTTCACTACCTCTAGTTCCATCAGTCCTTATGATTAGTGGAACCTCTAGGCTTACTTCTCTTTTCGCAGCCATGTTAATAGTTTGGAAACCTAGACTTTTTTTAGAGTTTTTTCTTAAAGACTATAAAGACATATAGGGCAAAGACAAAAACAATCTCACCTAAATTTTTTTTTTAAGAAAACAAAAGCAGCAGTAAGTACCCAGAAGCCGTTAAAATACTCAAAAAAATAAGTATATACATGCAGTAAAGAACCGGTAGTAAATAAGTATATACATGCAATAAGTAAATAACTACCCAGAAACAATAGTAAAGAACTCAAAAATCGCAAATAGAAATGAGGAAAACATATATACATGCAGTAAAGTTTACACTAAATATGCAAAAAAAAAAAAAAGATCAAGAAAAAAGAAAAGAACTTACCAAAGAAAGTGCAGAAATAAAAAAAAGAGTTATAGTCACCAAGAAAATCACTTATACTATAAAGTCAAAGAAAAAAATAGAGTAAATGCAAGGTAAAAAAGAAAATAAGTATGGTGGGTGGCTTTTTATAGCCAACAGAGCTAAAGAATCACTGCCGTTCAGATCAGATGAATTGATAAGATCATCAAGAGTTAAAAAGACACCCTCTTTAATGAGAAAGGCACAACGCCTCAAGTTCCTAGAACATTAAATGTACGTCTCTTCAAGGTTCTTTATCTGAACTGTTGAAGTTTAAAATTTCAACAAACCAGCTCATCCTAGTCAACCAAACGTCAATCAAAAATAAAAGAGACATGACGTTCTGGTTTTAGCTACCCCAGTCACATGATCAAATAATGAGTCAATTGTCAAGATAATTCTAATGTTTAAGATGTCGTTTCACATGGATCAATGATGATGTTTCAAAGATCATTATCATTATTACTTGACAAAATCAGAATACGAAGAATATCACTAACTGTATGAGAACAAGAGAAAATTCTAAAAAGTTGCTGCAACAATAAAATCGAACCGAGTCACCCAACATAGTATCATCCATCAAGATCAGTATATCAAAAAAATCTATTCAGACCCGCTCGCTCAAAATGCTAGTATAAGTTAAGAATACACTTAGAAGTAAAGATTCCGAGCAAGTATCGAGAGCGAGGATACCAAGTAGGTATCATAAGCAATAACTCGAGCAAGCATTATAAAAAAATGTTTCTAGTTTCAAATAAATCAAAACTAGAAACTAGTGGACCTGTTCCCTTAAAAAAATACCACAAGGCCTAACTCTTACAAGCCCAAGAAGTTTAGCCCTTTAAGAAGATCCTTTGTGGGCCAGCCCCGAAGGCTCAAGTCCAAGACAGCAAGAGCCATTAAAATGATGTTAAAACTATGCCTAAGGATATAATTCTAGTGAGGAACCCGCTCGATTGCTTGACTTAGGTCCATCCAGAGACACATGCATATCACACTTGCATACTCCCGACTGAGGCGACTTGGATTAGAAATCCCCTACGACCAAAAGCGTAGGGCAAGGGAACTGAATCGGTACAAGTACCGAGTCAACTACATGTTGAACATTTATACATTTCAACCTAGTACTACCACAAACAAGATTTAAACCAGTAGGGATGAAGTACGTTATAAGGAGACCAGCTCGATATGAGATGCCGAACCACTGTGACAACAAAAGTATAGCCAGATCATTACCGAGTTGAACAAAAGAAGTAATAAAGTTTATTACAGAAATAAGTTTAAATAGAAAACTAATGTTATAATGGAAATAGAGTTATAAAGAAAGAAGAACCACAATGTCTTTAGGAAAGAATCCCTCAAATCACATTAAGAGATCAAGAAAACTTAAAATTAGTAAGACTTACCCAACTCAACCATAACATCGACAAAGATAAGCACAAAGAATATTCCATAAAGACCGATGCTATAAATAGGTGAGAAAATCACTACAGATGGGACTCAAGAGAATTCTTCTGGTATGAAATTCTAAATTCTAGTTTCAGCACTTTTCTGGAAAATTCACATCTTTTACGACCTTTTATTATTGTTCTCCTAAACGCCCATCAGAAACTAAATCTTTTCTGATTTAAGCATTGTAGATTTTCTGTCAAAACCCACCTTGGCAAGGTTTTAACAATAATTTGTAGGTGTTTTATCGTCATTAACAAGGGAAAATTTTGGATTCTTGCAATCAAGCCCAACATACTAATTCTCGCAATAAAATAAATTCAAAACTTGTTGATCCAAAAAATCATTTTTTTCAATCAACACAATTACTTCAAGAGTGAGGAAGTAAAGGCTGCCCTTCCCTTTTTTTTTGCACCTAATATACAGACACCAATGAAATCTTGAGGAATAGAGAGAAATGGAAGTGAATCAATCAAAATGGATGGACATAGAGATCGAACGAATATGTTTTACTTTACTTTTTCACATATTAATAATTAGTAAACGATTCTAGAAATAGAAAAATGTACACAAAGGAAGATTTTCTCCAATTCTCCTCCTATAAAAAAAAAATTCTCTCTTGCTATACATAAAACTACACACACTCTTTTCATCAATTTAAAATATTATCAATTTAGATTACTATTTTATTGAGTATTTTCTCAAAAAAAAAAAAAATTCAGAGCCATAATTCTTTTTCATTAAAATCTCTCATTCTTTATTAACTTGAACATCTTAATGTTTTTTCAAATATGAGAGGATGCTTTGACTGTCCCAAGTGTTTTATTTTGTCATTCATTTTTTTAACAGTAACGTTTTGTTTACACAAGTTTTGTCAGGATATTTTTACCTTTTTTTTTTAACCTGCAAATTGCCCACATAATAACAGCAATTATAGTAGGATCAGAGGTTCTGTCATTGGCTTGGGCCAGAGCTAAGTTTGGGTGGATTGCTGGACCAGCTACGATACTTTTATTGTCTTCAGTGACTTGCTACGATTTAATTCTTGTTGTTACTTGTTACCGTTCTGGCGACCCTCACACTGCTACAAGAAACTATACTTACATGAAAGGTGTTGAATCCATTCTTGGTCAATTTCATACCCAACCAAACAAAAAAAAATTCTCTTTAATCAAAAGTTTTCAACTCAAATATCTAATCTGGAATTTTAAAAAAATATATTTTATTCCTTTCCTCAGGTTGGTCAAAAATCAAGATAAGTGGACTGATTCATTACGCCAGCCTTGTCGGAGTTGCCATAAGTTACACCATGCAGCAGTTGCAAGCATGATTTGCGTTCTCTTCTTTTTGTCATTGGATAAGATAAGTTACACCATGCAGCTGTTTCAATCCTAGTTCAAATTGTTCTTCTTTCTTCTTTTTGGTTAATAAATCTTCTGGTTTTTGATCAAATTGTGGTATCCAAAGGTCAGACAGCTTCCCCAATCGTGGTCATAATCATCCATGCCATGCAAATCATCACACAAATGATTGTTTTTGGCACCTTACAGTTTGTTTTATCTCAAATTCCTGACTTTAACCAATTAACTCAGCAATTGGTCTTGGTCTCAGCATACATAAAGTTGCAGGTTATTAATAAATGCAGCTACATATGCCAAGTTTGAGTGCAATTGTAAGGTTTCAGTAAAGCTGACATTTCCCCGGTGTCACTGCTTTTATGCAGAGTTCTTTATAGAAAGCAAAATAGAAATACCATATCAACTAGAAATTTTTAGTTCTTGTTCATGCTCACATAATTAAATAAGAATAATGGATGCCTTATGCCACGTCAAAAATTCAAGTTCTAATACAAAGAAACAAATTGACAAGGGGCTATGTTCTTTACACGCCAAACATTAACATTGTGAGCAGCCAAAGTATGTACCGAAAAGCTTCGTTTTGGATTTATCCTATCATGATAATCCCTGACATTATTAAAATAAGGTTTATGGTAGTACTATGGGGGATTTGGATATTCACTATTTGGAACTTGACCTAGTGTTACTCAAAAGGCATAAAATTTATGCCCATGACAGTATTCTCGCTGCATGTTAGTGATGCTTCAACAATTAGAGGCACATAAAATATTTCTACCAAAAATAGAATTTACACCTCCATTTAAGGTAAATTCCTACTTTCAGTGTTCTGATTAGTACATGCCCAGTCACTGAACTAACTCATTCAGAAGCTCAATCTTAGACTTCTAATAAACTCATGCTATCTAGTTGTGATCAAGTGGCAAAAATAAAACAAAACAAAACAGAAGCTTGGAGGAAATGTGTTAGATGCAAAAAGTATCAAAACAAAAATAGACTCTTTCTAGGAGATTCAATTAAGGTTCCATGTGCCACTTATATAGTTTCCTGGGAGACAATAAGTCAATAACCATAAAGAGGAAAAGATTAAAAGTTCACTTTGCCATGTTTATAATTCTCCATTTTGACAAATATCTGCTACCTATCTAAAAAATGACTATAAATTGGAAGATAAGACGACAAAACCTCCTCTAATTTTTTAAGAAGTTACAAAGATCCATTCAGTGCCGTTTTGTTTTTGATTCGCTTTTAGCAATCATCATCCCTGAAAGATTGTTGACCTCATATAATAGTGCAGCTGAGAACAAGAAACTGCATCCAAATTAAGAGCACGAACACTGTTGTTAGCACATATACAACACACTTGGGGACAATTTGGGAGTAATTGTACTGATTAGATTCAATTTCATTGGATTTAAGTATAGAATTCTAAGGGGGTCTGCCACAAGGTTTCTAAACACAGAACCATCAAGAGTCTGCCGTATATTTTCAAATTTATGTTATTGCATATGCAAACCATGGATAATGTACACCAACACCCATAGCAATTACAGTGGAAATATTTCCATATGCAACTAAAATTGCTTATCATGAATGTCAAAATTTGATGAGCTATTTATTTTGCAGGTTTACACCAAAAAGAAGAAAAAAGACCAAAATAAATAAACACCCGCCAGTAATCTTAACATCTAGCTGCTCTTCAATCGTGATTGCTTATGAATGTTCTCTTCTCTAGTATATGCAATGATGAACTTTAACTTTCAAACGTGTACTGTTAAAGGCGTGAAAGCTATTCCCCAAAGCAAGCATTGACAGGAAAACAAATAAAAAGCATAATTAATATATCTAAAGATTACCATGTTGTGATGCAGACTCGATGAACAGTGCTGGCAGCAATTAGAGCAATTGCTTCTGCGAATATAACTACAAAAACAAAAAATTAGGAAAATAAATTGTCTAAGTGTTTTCTGGGGCAATAAGATCTCGCCACTAAGGAGCCAAACAGTGATATGAGCTTGTCTATAGTGGCACTAAAAGATAAAATCAATCAGTAGTACTACTTAGTATACCCCCTTGTATATTCATTTTCTGGGGCTTCACTAATGGAATCTTGTTAGTGGAAGGGAAATGAAAAAAGTGAACAAAATACATAAAATATTTGCACTTACCAGCACCCCATCCAGTCTTCATGCCACTTGCTTCCTGAAAGTTTCCAATGAACTGCAGAAACAGAAACCATATGAAAAGCATCCAGGTGGGAAAAAGTTTTATTCATTTCTATTACATTAAGATCTTCCAAGAAACAAAATAACTGCACAGATAACAATAATTATATGTGAAATGGGATCTTCATAAATTACCGTTAGTGACACGAGGAATAAAAGAGCGCTGATGAAGCCTCCAAGTATGGTAAACAACTCTGATGATGCCAACTTCCCTCTATACATTTGTTGAAGAGAGAGGATGACAGTGAACATAAGAAATGAATAGAGCATTGAACTACCTGACCCAGCCATGGCCTTCAAGTTACAGAACCTATAACGAAAATACCAGATAAATAGTCATGAATCCCGATTCAAACATGTGAAAAAGGCAACACGGTACAATTTTGCCTATTTTAGCTTAAAAGACAAGCGCAGGAGAATTTGCACGTGCATTGTATTTCCAAATGGCCCATCTTGATAATCCTGAGTTGCAGAAGTAATTCTTAACACAGAATGAGCTAGGTTTCAATCTAGGGAACTGTCGATAAATTATTTGCAAGGAAATATGGGTATTACGAGATAATTAACGCCTCACAGGAAAAAGAAATATATCAGAAGCAAACTAAGCCTCTCAATTTAAAGAGTATAACGTTTCAACATTTGCATTTTAGCGGCTCTAAATCGCACACATTGAGAAATAATCCAACATTTTGAGTCTTACACATACAAATTCACTGTCTACTAAAACCAAGAAACTAACAAACAAAGCCACAAAATTTCACGGTGGTCTGATAAGACCACGTTTAATTCATTTTGTCATATGCACACAATGAAAGTATTTCACATTCAAATTCTCAGCGAAATGGTTTTATGAATCACAAAAAAATAATCACCTAATCGTAAGCGTTGAACCTAGTTCAGTTACGGAGAAAATTGGAGTTGAAACGGAAATTTAAATATTCAAATTAGATATTTCCCATGAGCTGAGTTGGGAACAAGCCCAAGCAATGACAATTTTAATAAGCCTATAAAAGGTTTGGCTTTTCGTTTTCTAAGTAAATTTTCTCAGAAACCATTCAGAAAATGACGAGTTAAAAGCATACCTTCAAAACCCTAACCCCACCGATCCCGATCTCGTTATCGCTCTCCTTGACTGATCTTGCGTCAAAATGTACGAATCTCTTGAGCGAAGTCGCACGGACACTAATAGTGGGTAAAGTCGTTAATATGTCCAAAGTACAGTGGTAAAAATTAGGAAAAAAGACATTTAAATATTGTGTTACAGTAAAAATGATAATTTATTCATTTAATTTTTAAAATTATTTATTTTTATTTTTTATTAAATTTAATAAAATTATTTACTTTTAACTTTACTTATTGTCAATTGATATTATTGACAATTTTTATTTTCATTCAAATTTTTTTAAAAATATTTATTATAATATGAGTTTAAATTTTTTTTACTCTAAAAATAATTCAATTAGTTAGAACGAATAAACGATGTTGTTTATGCGCATCGCACACAATTTTACTTAAGAACGATGACATTTAATTAACCATTGTGTTCAACTTTTAGTATTGACTTGTATAATTATACTAGATGGGTTGAGTATTCGGTGTGTTTATAGTTCGAATGTCCAATGTGTTTACAACCTACAATAGCGCGTGCACAATTTCGCACATGCTCACTTACAGCCACACGAGCTGCGAGACTTGCCTTTTGAACCTCCTTGAAAAGTTCCCACTTATAATCCACTACCCTGCGTATATCGTACTCATCACGTATCCCTAGCTTAGCCTATTTGTCCTCCCCAAAAATATCGATCTCATCTGTCTTATCGACTTCACTTCCTCAAAACCCAATAAGAATCCCAAAAATACTCGTCGTGTCCCAAAATTTGATTTCATTCCTCGTACTTGATCTGACAAGTTTTATTCATTTTAGAAGCAGCACATTCTCCTAAACGACGCCATTGTGATTGAAGAAAATAATAAAGAAGATAATTGTTTGTATTTTGGTTATTTTATGGAAAGTTAAAGTTAGAGGGTGACTATTGTTAAGGTTGGTTCTTTGTTGTCTTTTTGTGATGATGGTGATTCTGTGTTAAAAGTACAGTTATCTTCTTGTTAAAGATAGTTGTTTGTGTTAAAGTACACTTACTCAAAACCCAATAAAAATTTTAAAAATATCCGGTGTGTCCTAGAATTTGATTTCATTCCTCGTACTTGATCTGACGAGTTTTATTCCTTTTAGAAACAGCACATTTTCCCAAACGATGCCATTGTGATTGAAGAAAATAATAAAGAAGATAGTTGTTTGTATTTTGGTTATTTTAGGGAAAGTTAAAGTTAGAGGGTGACTATTGTTAAGGTTGGTTCTTTGTTGTCTTTTTGTGATGATGGTGATTTTGTGTTAAAGTACAGTTATTTTACGAGAGTTATAGATTGCTTGAGTGGAATGAGAGAAGTGAGATGTGAATTTGTTTTAATTTTGAGAGCTGCTTCAAAACAAAGTAAATTCTATAAAGCATTGGGCTTGTGGGGTGATTTGGAAAATAGATTTTTTTTATTTAGTGTTGGAGTTGGTGCTTACATACCATTTCAATATTGTATGAATATTAATTATTTAATATTTATACAGTAAATATTTCGTATAATCGTTAATTTAATATAAATATATAGTACTATATTTGTTACGTTACAGACATTGTATCATCTGAAGAAGTTCATATCTAGTCTAAAGTAGTTTAGACTAGCGCTAAGAACTAGCAGAGCTGAGAATTAGTACTGCTAAGAGTTAGCAAGATATAAAAGTCAGCCAAATCTAAAATGTTAGATTATTATCTGTAATAGGACGAAGATCTGAGGGTATGCTTGTAATGACATGGTTGCAAGGAGTTGCATAAGTGCTAGGAGATGTCATTATGCAAGTATGTCCTCAAACACTATGTTCATGATCCGCTTCACTGATTTGGATTTATCGGTGGATCCATTTTATATAGATCAGTGTATGCTATATTTATATGGTATAGATGGTTGTTCTTAACCGACCATAGACTTACCGGAAGCTCGTATATACATACGGGTATTCAGTCATGACTGAATATTAAACAGATTCGTGAAGACGCCATAGACATCCTATGAAGCCGTCAATGGTAAGTCCTCTCAAGTTGAGTAGTATACGCGATCCTTTGACCTAAGTGCCATGGTGAGCTTGTAAGTGATCCACCATACTTTGGTTCCACACAGATTATAGATCTTTCATGGTGTAAACGTTGGGTGTTGCTAGGTATGGTGTGATGCTTATAGAGTCCGGTGTATATAAATATGGGATCCGTCAACTCTCATAGGAGAGTAGTATATCCAAATGCTTCAATATTGTATTTTAATAAATCTCGTGGCCATGAGTATTAACCTGGGAAAGGTGTTTCCCAGGTTGAACAGTATAGCAATAGTATTTACGTGTATTGTTTATGAAAATACAAATCTGGAGATAAGTTCATGGATGTGCATACAGAAATTTGATGGTGCTGATCTATATCCCTGGACATCCAGGATATAGCTGATGGAATGATTATACATATACATTTTGACCTCAGCTTGTATGGTCTAAAACGCTAATTTGTAATATCTATGACGTGTAGCGGGGCATCGATCACATATTTATGAAATAGTTTCATTTGACGAATCGGGCATGAACCTAAGGAGTCTCGCAATATGAAATATACTCATTGTGCACTAAAGCAGCGCACTGGATTGAATTATTCAATCTAGTAATTTTTAACATAACCGAATATTTATTTCAAGAACCTTCGAAATGTGCGCGTGTCAGTACTTAAGTGTTAAATACAGTAATTAGTTAATAATTATTGTTGATTAATTAAATCGTGACACGTAACGCATAGTAAACCTTTGATTAAATTGACTCAAGTATTGAGTATGGTGGAAGCCATTTTGGGTTAATTAAAGGCTTAAGGGTTATTTTCTTAAATCGATTATTTAAGTGTTAAATAATGTAAATATTTATTATCACTTAAGAGTTAAGTGATTAGTTAATTTAATTATAGTTAATTGTTAGCTCATGATTAAATTAATAAAGTTAATATTTTATTAAAGACTTAATTACTAAATAAAATGAAATTTTATTGAATAATTAATTATAATTAAAATAAATATCATTAAAAGGAGAATTAAAAAAATTTTAAAGGTATTAAATCAAAACTTGAGGACTTAAATGATATTTTGCTTGTAAAAAAGCAAGGCATAAATGTTGATCACTTTTGTCTAATTATTGGACACATGATTGACTTATTTGATAAGCTAAATAATTTAATAATAATATTTTAATTAAATGATAAGATATTATTTATTTATTTTATATATATATATATATATATTGACATTCATTTGATGAATGTGTAATGATATATAAATGAGTGTAGGGTGGTCGGCCAAGGGATGTGCCTTTTGGAATTCATTTTTTTGCTCTCGAAACAAATGAAAAAATGTAAGAGCTTAAGTGTGAGCTTTTGGCAACGGAGGAAGAAAGACAATGAAAAAAAAAATCAATTTTCTTTAAAATTATTTTTTAAGATAAGAAAAATTATTTTTATTTTAAGTGATTAAAAATAACAAAACTTGATAGAAAAAGTTATTTTGTTATTAATATTTCTCTCTTAAACAAATGACCACCGTTGATAGTTAATTTTGTTTTGATGAATTTAAGTGTTTAATACATCAAAAATAAAATGAATATAGTTAAGTGTTAGGTTATAGGGATTAAGAGTTAATCTCACATTTAAGAGTTAAATCGAGTGTTGGAAAATAAATGTTGTTATTCTAGCGACCCAAGCATACCGTGTTGGGTCCTAGAACTGCCAATTGGTCGACTTCATGTGGTACTCCACTTATAAATTT
Organism: Ailanthus altissimus; assembly: GCA_946807835.1. Lineage (NCBI taxonomy): Eukaryota > Viridiplantae > Streptophyta > Magnoliopsida > Sapindales > Simaroubaceae > Ailanthus > Ailanthus altissimus. The sequence continues at coordinate 12,479,521 of OX327699.1, read as the reverse complement.
GTTCAAAAGGCTTGTCAAGTGATATCTCTCGATTCTCAGTCATTAACATTAATTTTATTAATATGTTTATATTTTGTTCATTAGCGTAATAAATAAAATTTATCGTGTTTTTTTTTAGGAAATTAGATTTCTAACTTCTGTTGCGAATATTTATGTATGAGATTAAAAGTTTGAATTTTTTAGAGATGGAGATCGATTGAGTAATAATGAATTGTCTAGTTTTGCAATGATGGGTATGGAAATATGTGAAGCATTGATTGGTTTAAATAAACATGGGCTAATTGTTGGTTGTTTGGGTTTTTCTTGCTTTTAGTTTGATGATTTTAGGCATCTACATATCAATTTCAATGATGTTATAGTGATGTGAATGAGGGTTTCTCAAAGTGTTGCTAAAATTTGTTGTGCTTGAGAATGGATTTTAGTAAAGACATTGGAGTTTTATTGAGTGATTTGTAAGAAAGCAATGTGTTTTTGAGTCCAGAAATGTTGTTGAGTTGTTAAGAAAAGAGCAAATTCAGGTGAAATGTGGTGAGTCTAGATATTCATATGGTTATGGCCTAGATGTCTAGTCAATAGCTTGTATTTTGATTGCACTTCTTATTGGGAAATAGTTTACTCAAAAGCTAGTTGATCAAATACATTATGCTAGTGTGAAAGCTACTAAAGATAATAGTTTGGATTGTTTGGGAATCTATATGACTTGGATTGAAAAAGCAATTTCTCTGGTGGACAGTAGATTTTGTTCGAAATATAAGTTTTTTATGGCTGATGTTCTGTCAATGTTTGAATTTTGATTCAGGGAGTCGTCCACTTTTGTTGGATGTATGGAAGTACATTAAAAAGCTGACTATTAAACTTGAATTTGATAAAATAATTGGGTCGGATGACTTATTTTGGAGAATAAAGGTCTTTGTTTGGTTCTTGGAGAACTGTGTTGGTTTTCCAAGGGAAGATTAGTAACTTAGGAAAAAGACGACTTGTTGAGAGTTGAGAACAGTGATGGAATTGATATTGATCAAGTTGAGGAAGCAAGACTAGTTAAAGATTTAGTTGAGGATTTATTAGAGGGACACATCAAATTTAAAGATATGCAAGGACGTCGTGATTCTATCACTCAATTAGCTATTGGAGGTATGTATTTCACAATGTCTTTATTATACAAAGATTGATTATCTCAATTGAAGTTCGATGCTAGCTACCAATGTTTCATTGTCTCTTTTTAACTTATTTTAATTGCTCCCACAATGCCGAAATTTGAGATATAAGTAATATCCTTAGAGATAGGTGTCTTTTGTGATTGTCAAGGATTGAGTCAAACTAGTTCCCTATCATGTAGACACCAAATTGAGGCATAGCCTGGCATTATCATTATGATGGCAAAAATGCGGGTGAATCTGTTCCCAGCTAAATGACAGAATTCATTTCAGAATGTTATTAGTTGTCAACAACACTAATGCCGTATGTTAATGACCTGCACAGAGTGTCCCTCCAATTCACGTGCTTAATTTTATTTATAATAACTTCTCTGAAGAGGTATGTGTTGTTTTTATTTCTCCAATTTCTCTTAGGCTCACATCAGGTTTGCATAGCACATCCTTAAAGGTCAAGTTACCAAACCATTTCCTTCAACTCAACGCTTTTGTTTATCATTTTTATTATATATGCCTTCTTTTTTCTTTATTCATAATTCTTGTATTTAAAGTCAACAGAGTTCAAGAGTGAGGTTATGAAACTTAGTTTTTGTTGCTACTTTATTCTAACTGTTCTTTTCTATTGCAGGAGGCTTCTTGTTTAGCTTTTTGTTTTATAAATCAATCCATGTATGGTTATTATAGGTAAACACTTCGAATGCCTAAATATTTGTAAGAGTCTTTATGAATCAAACAAATCTTAGTTTCAATTCTCAATAATACCTAACAAGTGTTCTATTTTTTTTCCCAAAAAAGATCAACTTGGTGCTTTTATATCATTGCTCGGTGTTTGATTGGAACTTCTATAGTGCTTATATTCATGCACTCAAATTGTTGTATTTGATAAGGGTCTTTAACAGAGTCCATTTAGACTAATGAGTAAAAGTCCCAAAAAAATCTGAGTGCATTTAGACTTTAGAATGGTTGCTCTTGTCTTACCATTGCCGTTTTCATTCCTAATTGGTGTGGAATTTTCAAATAAAAATTATACTTCTTGATCAGTTTGAATGATCAACAGTATAACATCATTTCCTTTATAAGCACCAAAAATTTTATAGTGACACTATACTGATAAGAATTAACTCCAATTCTACGATATACTAAGTTCTGAAGTTGTTTATAAGTCACATCACTAGGAACCGTTATGGCAACCTTTGGTATCCAACATATCTCTCTTCGTCATTACTGAAACTCTCCCATCATTCCCCCAGAAATGGCTGAGTCCCTATACCACCTATATTAAAAAAAAATCAAAATTATTAATAAAATACCAAAATGTTGTTCTTTGATGCGATGAAAACTTATCGTTGCCATCGTGCCATCGATCAACGTGATGCTTTTCTGGATTTTTCAAAAATCAACGATCACACGATAATATAATGCATCTCATTTATACACAATTTTGTTTACAAAAAATAAATATCTATCTATCTCTCTCTCTCTCTATATATATATATATATAATCTATTTTCAATTTAATATTCTCAAGATTAAATTACAAATAACATAATTCATCATACATTTCAATATAACATTTTTGTTTAATCAGGTAAGTAATTCTTAATGAATGTTGATTGGTGTTCGTTCAAAATCTTAAAAGTTTATGTTTTTTTTAGGACAAATAAAAATGTAGAAAGACGATATGTGTTTGTTTTTTTACTACTAAACTCATATAAGATGATGATATTTTCATCCAAAAATATTGTGTTTGACTAAATAAGTTACACTTTGAAACTGTAGGGCAATAAAGTATATCGTAGAATTGGACTCCATTTACCACAGTTAATGGGTACTATAACTTATTATTGGGGCAATATGATAAGGGTTAATTAGGTTTAATATTTTCATATTCTAAACTTAATATTCGTTCGTTTAAATTAAGATTATTTAATTATTTATTTATTTTATTGTTATTTTTAAGTTTTGAGCCAATGGAACAAATGATGATAAAAATTCGAAGAAAATAAAGCAAAAACATAAAAATGCCACAGTACCCCCTACTACAGTAATTTGTAACCATACACTACAACAGTGTCTAATGCTATAGCGCCAAAAAAAGCTCCAGGGCGCTCCAAAATAGCGTGTACGGTGCTGTAGTGCCTAAATCCAATGTCGTGGTGCTGCACGAACAATTCACATGGACAATAATAATAACGCGTGTACAGTGATCCGTGAACAGTATCCTAATCTGATTTGTATTTGATATTTTATCTTAATTTAAAGACGTAAACCTATAAATAGAAGGCTAAAAGTCCTAATTCAAAAAATCAAGTAGAGAGGCAAAAACTTAGATAAAGAATTCACGACACAAAATCAAAGATCAAAGTCAAGAAATCAATATTTAAGATCAAGATTCAAGCTTCAAGTAAAGACTAAGAAATAAGCAACCCAAGACGTTTTCTTGATTAGTTTTTCTTCTATTTTCTTGCTATTATTCATATATTGGTTTGATACTATTAGTTTTGTGATGGGATAAACATTGTATATCTAGGGTTAGACTGTGTGACGCTAGTATGTAGTTAGATTTCAATGATTCTTAGTTTATGAACTTAATACATTGTAATTGATTCATTTTATCGGAGTTTAATGCTTTTATTATATCTAGCCAATATTATGAACGATTGAGGAATCATGATGAACTTGACAAAGAGATTCATGTGTTTAGCCTATGATAGTTTAATGCATGATCATAGGGTAACAACTATGAGTTCCATTTATGATAGACATATACATAGGTGACATGTATGATATTATTTAGACTTGATCTTAATGAATTATATTCTAATTTTATTACCATAGACAAATAGGTGATTGTTAGAATACGTAATATAGTAACTTGACTATCGATAGAGGCTTGTGATGAGATTAGTATCTAAGCCAATAATTAGTATTAAGGTATTAACTAAGATACTAATGTGTCTAATAGAAATATTAGGGGATGAATCTATACCCTAGAATTATTATCCTTTGGTAAATTGATTTCTTTGTTATTTATTATTTAGGTTAAGTATTTAGTTAATTACTTAATTTTAGATTCTGGTTTTCTGAATAAAAGTAAAGTAGGTATAATTTTAGTAATTGATTGATAGAATTAAATCGTATAATCCCCGTGAGAACGATATCAAGACTTAAAATTCTATATTATTTGATACGATAGCATGCGCTTGCGCTTAACTACTATAGCACCAATCACACAACTGCAACTTATAAGTTGTAATTATGTTGGAATTATATAAAATTAAAATTATTACTATATTGAATAAAATAATTATTTAGCATCAAATATGTCTATATAATTTAAAATTTTAAAAAATGCTTTTATATTTAATTTTAAATTTGTTTTAACATTTAAAAAATATTACAAATTAAAAAAAATAAATTGTATATTAATATTTAGAAACGAATAAATAATTAAAAAGGCAAATGCAAAAGGTCTGTTCGGGATTGTTGTTTTGGAGGTTAAAAATAATTTTAAAAAGTTAAAAGTCGATTTAAGTGTTTAGTAATTAAGTTCCCAAATTTAGGAATCTCGAGAAATTACTTCCACATCCTTGATCCTTCAATGCAATCCTAGAGAATCCTTGTCTTCTTCCTCAGTAGTACTCTGGAAGCATTTTAGAACAAGACCATCATCCTACAAGAAAAAACACTCCGACGTTTAAATCAGTAATAAAGAGAATAATTGAATGTTGTGTGCGATGAGTGTTTCAGCAAACAAGTAAGAGGGTATTGTAATCACTAGGGATTACTCTCAAAGAACGTAAAAAGATCTTAGGAATGCATTTAGGGTTCTTTTTGCTTTGTAACTTGTGATCTTAGTTGTGAGAATTCATATGTTTATTTAGTGTTTGATGTTCAATACGTAAAAAGATTATAGTGGTACTGTATAATTTGTATTCAATCTCACTATTTATTAAGTGAATTGAAGATTTCTCTCACAAAAAGTACTGCATAAGGATTCTCTCTAATCTAAGAATGTGAATCATCTTTTAATTATAAGAATAATAAAGCATATAAGAATAATAAATCATATAAAGAATAGGATTCAAACCTTACTCAAGTTCTTTATGTGTTTTTTTATTTGAATTGAGAAAACACATGGGAGAAGTTTGAGCTTATTTAAACTTGTTTTCGTAATTGAATTCAGATTATGCAACTTAGGTCAAGGGCATTTTTGTAATTTCAATAACCATGGCCCCTTTTTCTAGTTTTTGATAGTCCATTAACAGTGTTAGTTCTTAATTTTTAACTTTGTGCTGTTTTAATAAGTAACATTTAATTGGATTTGTATACATTATTGAGCTTATTTCTAATTATAGCCTAATGAAAAAAATAATTTCAAAAATCAATTTTGTGAAAATTATTCATTGTATAATAGATTTTAAAAAGTAAGTTGAGAGCTGTTTTTCAAAATTAGATTTTGAAAATTAATTTTATCTTTAAATATGATTTAAATTTTATCCTTATACAAAATAGAAAAAACCAAAATTACCATTATAAATTAATTAATTCTAGTTCTACTTAAAAAAAATTATCAAAATTTAATATAAATTAAATGTTTTGTGTCTAATATTATTTATTCTCCAATAACAACAACAACAACAACAACAACAATAACAATGATGTTTATGATATATGCAAAATTAATAATTTCTTCATCGTCATTACGATTATTATTATTATTATTATTATTATTATTATTATTATTACTACTACTACTACTACTACTATGATGACTCTCGTGATTATATATATAAATATGGGCAAGATTCACGGCATCTCTTTTTTTACATAATTTTCTAGCCATTAGATCACTTTTCATTTAATAGTTAAGATTAAAAATGATGTATAATTATTGTATTTTAAAACGTTATTTAACTATTAATAAACTCCATAATAATGTATTATATTTTTTCTCTTCTTTTATTTATCTTTCTTATCTCATTTAACTTATTTTTCTCTCTCATATTAATGATTTCATATTTGATTGTGTATAAATATTACATTTAATTAATTTTAAAATTTTTATTTTTTTAAATTGTATTTATAAATTTTACAAATAAGTTGCTAGCTATGGCATGCAACTAAGATATAAATGAGTCAGAATTTTGCCTAAGTTAAAGTATTGGTTTCTAGTTTTTATTTCTAGTTAAAATTTTCAATCATGATGAATTTTAATTTGGATTTCAAATTGCAATATCCGCCTTCAACCGTTCAAAGTTAAATTCATCTTATATGGATGCCACTATATGGTGGACTAACAAATAACAAACAACATAAATTGATCAAACCATAATAAAATATTTATCAATATATAATTCTTTAAGATGGACTCAATCATGACGCGACAAAAAAATGAGTTTATACTCTCTTGAACGTTTTAAAAAGTTGCAAGCCTTTTATTTTTTTTTTTCCCATCTCTTTAAAGCATTTTGCCATAAGGCATATAGTGAGGAGGCCAACAAATATTAAGTCCTAAAAAATCATTAAGGCAAAGCTATGTCAATATATTTTGTACTCATTGTTGATAGAATAATGTATATCTTCTTATTTCGATTATATATTATGAAAGTTTCGTTGTTATTGAAATTAGTGAAACTACAAAGGTGAGTTTTATAAATTAATTATTATTTTTAAATGAATAATATATTTAAAAAACAGTGAATAATTTTTAAAATTGAGTCTATATAATTTATAAGTACAATTTAAAAAATAAAAGTTTTAAAATTAGTTATATACAATATTTGTAACAATAAGATATAAAAATATTAATATAAAAGAGAAAAAGAAATTGAATGAGATAAGAAAAAGAAATAAAAAAGGAGAAAAGGAGAAAATATATTATTATTATTATTATTATTGTGGGGTTCATTAATAAATAAATAATTTTTAAAAATATAACAATTACACATCACTTTTAATTTTAACTACTGATGAAAAATGATCTAATAATTAAAAAATTATATCAAAAGTTGTGTAAAAAATGATGCCATAGATCTTATTACATATATATATATATTCAATGTTCACATCAGTTATATTAATTTGTACAATATTGTAATAATAAAATTTACAAAATATGTATAAATTATTTTTAAATCTTACAATACTTTGATAATTAGAATGATATTTTAAAAGTTATAAAAATCTCACACTGACTAAACTACAAGAATCCCAAACCGGCCCAACGTGAATACTAATACTTGCGGCTTAAGAAAGACAGAGAGAGAAGGAAAAAAAAAAAAAAAGAATTTAATATATATTAAGAAATTGTTTTTTTAACAAAAAGATTTAATTCGTAAAATGATTTTCGCGGGAGCATCTTCCTGAAATACGCAACCCAATAGCCAGAGCCAAAACAAAACCTAAGCGTGCGTTAACTTCGATCCTTCAACATGCTAATGCTATCAATCTAAAGCTTATCCCCGTTAGCATTAAACACAAGCTTTAATATGGCGGCGGTACCAGCTCTTCTCTGTACAAACTCAGCTTTGTTCCTCACCGTAAAACCTCCATTTTCTCAACGTACGACACTGTTCTGCTCCAAACCTTCCCTCTCCACTCTCCCCTACTCTTCATCCCCTTTTTTCCACCAACGCCGCCGTTTAGGTCGTACTCCAGTTGCGGCATCTGTTAAGGTACTGTTGGTGTTTTAGTCTTTTTTTTTTTGGTTAATTCTTGTTAGTTCACCACGTGTTTGATGATATGCTTGTGTGTATTGAGGGTATATATAGACACATACATACATGTATATATTCATTTCCTGAACTTGGTTTTATTTCGTTTAGGAGAGTTTGGGTTGTGTTAAGAAGACTTTGAGTGGATTTACAAGCTTGAACTACTGGGTTGTGAGGGACTATTATCGTCTTGTTGAAGCTGTCAACGCACTGGAGCGGCATCTTAAGAGTCTCTCTGATGAGCAGGTTTGTTTATAAGTTGATTTTTGTATTTGTTATTCTACTTAGTTGAATAATGATTGTTTATGCATTATGTAGTTGACTGCAAAAACTGCCGAGTTTAAACAAAGGTTGAGACAAGGGGAGACACTAGCAGATATTCAAATTGGTTAGGATAAATTTTAATATTTCAGTTTCAGATTGAAGTTTGATTGGATTTTTCTTTAGAGTTATATGATCTTTCTGTTCTTTTGTTAATCTGTTTGCAGAAGCTTTTGCTGTTGTTCGAGAAGCTGCCAGAAGGAAGCTTGGTATGCGCCATTTTGATGTGCAGGTCTGTCTTTCTGTCAATACATATATGACACGTGCCTATCAGTGCATTTTGTTTAGTATTTAAAGGTGGGCACATGTGCACTGACGTACATGCACACATGTGGTTAGATATATTCACGTATACGTATATTTTTCTTACTTTAGTCATGCAAATGTGTTTTTCAAAAGTAGGTCTTTGTGTTTCCTAATGTTGCAAATTTTGATATTAGATTATTGGCGGAGCTGTGCTTCATGATGGGTCCATTGCAGAGATGAAAACGGGTGAGGGGAAAACATTGGTTTCCACGTTAGCTGCATATCTTAATGCACTGACTGGCGAGGGTGTCCATGGTATGTTTTCTATCCTGAACTTTCTAGAAGGTGGTTGTTTTGCTTTAAACAGCTGGGATTGTTTATTTGCTAGAGAACTTGTTGATATATGTGAATGGGTTTTAAAACATGGATGCTTAGTCATTAGTATACAATTTAGATATTTTAGTTGTTTGCTTTGTTGTAATTGGAAAGCTTGAACTTAAATGGTATCAGTTGTCATTATGATCTATGATAGCTTATAGGATTAGCATTTTCCATCAAAAGTTAATTTTGAATTCTTTCCTCTTTGAAAAAGCTGATAGAATCTGTCTGTTGGATGTGTTGTGGGATTTATTTCACATTATTTGATGGTTGGGGACATAAACTTTTTCTTGGAGACGAACTATCATATAACAGTGTCTGTAAAAGATTTAATAATAATATGCGTGTCTTTACAGTTGATGGTTGTTGTAAAAGCATATTTGTATTGTTTTAATAGAAATACTTTTTCTCTACCTTCACATAGTAGCTATCATTTTATAGAGGCTTAAGATTTAAAGTAACTTGTTTTATTCAAGATAACTTTGTACCCTTAAAAACTTTTGGATAAAATTGTGAGTTGGTTTCACCTTTCTGAGTAGAAAGTACTTACTCTATTTAGATACATTTACTGTTTGAGTTTATGTGTTGACTATTCTTTTAGGATGAATTCAGTTTCAACCCATGGAAACTTAATTAAATGGTTATGCCAGAAAAAGATTTGTTTCTGGAGTAAACATTTCAGGAAAGGTTAAATTTGCACTCAATTAGCTTTACGTGTTTTTGTTTTATTTTAATATCGATGGTATTGAAAGTTGAGATATCTGCGGAAATACTTCAAGTAGTTGTTGAATGGTGTGTTTATATTGGTACTAAGGAATGTGGAAATACTTCAAGTACTGGCATTTGAATTTAAGTACGGTTTTATAGAATATAAGGGTGTAATTATCAAAAGAATATTAAAAATGGGTATCTAATTTCGTCAGTGGTGCTTTTACCCTTTCTTGGTTCTGGTAATTAAATTACTTGTAGGTTATTCAGACTCCTCTTTTGTTGCAAGCCTAATAGTGGCGGCCTTCTTACTCTATATTTCAATTGCATGAACGCTATATCCAACTGATGTTGCACTGGATCTTTTTTTATTTGACTCTGATGACATTGCATTCTTTCCTGACAGTGGTAACTGTCAATGATTACCTGGCGCAACGGGATGCTGAATGGATGGGTCGTGTTCATCGCTTCTTAGGTCTTTCAGTTGGTCTTATTCAGGTATATGTTCATTGAAAAGTGAGATGTACTAGAAATTGTGTTCCAATAATTATCTGCGAGAGGCATGGGCACCAGAGGCTGATTCCTGGAAACCTCTTATATGTGCAAGAAGTATGTATTTGATCAGTACATAAACACAACATTTTTCTGCTAATCATTATAGCTTTATCTGTTAATGCTTGCATATTTAGAGAGGGATGACAGCTGAAGAGAGAAGAGCCAACTACAGATGTGATATAACATACACCAATAATTCTGTAAGTCATTTCTAATTCATGTGGTTGTTAGCATTTTGTTCCTCTTTGGATACGTGTGTGTGTTTAGATTGGATGTTATGGCGGGTGCTTGGTGCCTTGTTGACATTGTTTTATTGCACATGAGTGGCATCTTAGTGATTCCCTCCAATATTTCTAGTGCTAAATATTATTCCAAATGCCCTCAGGAACTTGGTTTTGATTATTTACGAGATAATCTTGCTGCAAACAATGAACAACTTGTGATGAGATGGTATGTTTCACAACTATTGCAAATTTGTTCTTATTTGTTTTAGTGACTAATGAAGGATTTGAAAACAGGCCGAGGCCATTTCATTTTGCAATAGTTGATGAAGTTGACTCTGTTCTCATTGATGAAGGAAGAAATCCATTGTTAATAAGTGGAGAGGTAACTTGGGGCTGCTTTGTTGGTGGCTATTCTTTATTAATTGATTAATTTATATGAAGCTATTGTAGAAACTCTTATCAACCATTGGCATAGAAGTAGCTTACGATCTGTTAGAGAAAGACTGAAGTCGTAAAGTAGCTTGGTAATAGAAGTAGCCTCTTCTCTGTTTGCATGTCAGGCTAGTGAAGATGCTGCAAGATATCCAGTAGCTGCAAAAGTAGCTGAGCTGCTTGTGCGGGGTATTGTAAGTCTGCTCTCTTGCCTCATGTTTAGGAAACTATACATTCCTAGCTGCTCTTCAGCTAACAAGCATATTCCTGAAGTGATGTTAAACATGAAGCATTGATATAAATTGTAAGTAATTTGCTCTTTATTTCGATTATGGTGACAGCATTATAATGTGGAGCTAAAGAATAATTCAGTGGAGTTGACCGAGGAAGGAATAGCACTAGCCGAGATGGCTCTTGAAACAAATGATCTATGGGATGAAAATGATCCCTGGGCAAGGTGAAAATGATTCTATTATCAATCTGTAAATCCTTTGTCATAGTTGACTGAAAATGGGAAAAACTTCAACATAAATCCTGTATGTGCTTTCTCAAAACTTCATTTCTCTACTAGACTTTATTCAAGCCTCTTGTAAATTTGTTTGGGCTTAGTCAAAACTCCTTTTCCTCTGTTTTTTTTTTTGTTCTTTGTTTTCCTTTCAAAGTTTATGCTGTTTTGTAATGATAGTTCATTGAAATTTTTCCGCACGACTACTGCTACAACGGTGTCCAAGGAACTAAGGTTGTTCTTTTGCCTTGACAATGGGCTGATTCTGTCACTTGTAGTATTTCTAGGGCTCTAAATTCTATTTCAGTTACCTGAAGATCAAACCAATCAACTCAGGTTGGTTTGGTTTTTCTTCCTTTGTTATCTTTTCCAGTTTTGGTTCACAGCTATGCAGACCCGACGCAGTTGGTAGGTTCAACCATAACCTCAACTACACTTCTACATAATTTATATAATAAAAAAGATATATATTTTCTAAGTTATTTAATTTGTTTTTGTTTCAATATTTGTGAAATCTAGTTATATTTTGAATATAACTAATAAAATCTAAATTGACTGCAGAGTATATACTATGATTGTAATTTTAGTTTGAAAACAATCAAGTCACGTTAAAAAAGTTGTTAGCCACTAGACTGAGAGCTGACCTGGTTTTTAGGTGATTTAGTTCAATCTAATTTTTAAGGATTTGGGTTGAGTCTGGATCAAAAAGTTTTGAAGCCAATGAATGGTCAAGCCAGTTCCAAAAATGTCCAAATTGACGTCAGTTTCATCCCTAATTTTTCAGTTCTCAGCGTAATGGTTAACAATGATACTTTGCAGATTTGTGATGAATGCACTGAAAGCCAAAGAGTTTTATCGACAAGATGTCCAATACATTGTTAGGAATGGAAAGGCCCTCATAATCAATGAGGTACTAAGAAATCTTGTAATGTAAATCTTTTTGGCCTGTTGTTTGTTTGCCTTTTGTCACTTCTACATTCATTTTGTACTTCAATGTGGAATGTTATTCATACTCCCAAACATGTCCCTGTGTATGTATGGGTGCTATAGTCTGTGTGGTATGTATGTCTATCTTCACTCACAATTGTGATATTCCAAGGATAATAAATAGTCAGGTCATATTATCAGTGGCTTGCTGAGGAAGAAAAAGGGTTGTTTTGTTTCATATTCTACTTAGATGGGAGGTCAGATGCAATGGGAAAAGACGCATGCCTCCCAGCCTTTTCAACATCTAAGTAATTCAATTACTTTTTTTTTTGTAGATTATAACAATTAGTTCCCAAAAAGGTCCCTGATGGGATTTTCATAACTAAACTTTCAGTGTATCTATCATGGGACTTGAAAAAACATTATTAAAAAAATGATATCTGTTGTGATATGACTAAATGTAAGTACAATTTGAGGTATTTTGTCATGTACTTATTAGATGAATGGTTTATGAAACTTCTGCAGCTGACAGGCAGAGTTGAAGAGAAAAGGAGGTGGTCAGAAGGAATTCATCAGGCTGTAGAGGCTAAAGAAGGCTTGAAGATTCAGGTTTAGTTTTAATGTTTGAGAACTGGTATCTGGATTTTATTTGAAATATTTACATTTAGTATAATTATGTTTCTCTGATTTGAAATTGTAAGCTTTTGTACACTTGTAGGCTGATACAGTTGTTGTGGCTCAAATCACATACCAGTCGCTGTTTAAACTTTACCCTAAGCTGTCTGGGATGACTGGGACTGCAAAAACTGAAGTAAGGATAACCATATGAAATCTATCATTTTAATTAACTAATAATTATTTGTGATTCTTATGCAAAATTTTGCTTCATGTCGTTTCAGGAGAAAGAATTCTTGAAAATGTTCAACATGCCAGTTATTGAAGTGCCTACAAATCTGCCAAATATTCGTATAGATTTACCCATACTAGCTTTTGCTGTAGGTCATTCTGTATTTGCTATGAATATTTTAGTTTGGCTTTAAACACTCTTTAAGTTCTGCTATCAAAATGAATTATGTTTTTCACTCTGCTTGTTCTCAGACTGCTAGGGGTAAATGGGAGTATGTCCATCAAGAAGTTGAATACATGTTCAGACTTGGCCGCCCTGTTTTAGTTGGGACCACTAGGTAAGTTGGTGTCTGCTGGTATTAGAATCTTCCGCGGGGAATACTATAGGAGAATAAATTTGCTAGGTGTTGTACTGTGTTGCATCCAAATTCAATTCAAAATAGTCTAAATTGTTCAATGCATTTCAAGGAAATTTTTCCTAGCATATCTTAGCAGAAGGGGCATGTACAGATTTTTTCTTTCTCCGATATATAAGTTTCATGATCTGGAAATTACCTATTTAAGAGCTGCCTTTGTTGCTTTGTACAACTCATAATCAGTTGGGAGGAACTAAACTTTTGTAAATCTTGAGAGAGAGAGAAGTTGTTCCTATGCCAACCATTTTTGTATTGGTAAGCTTGAGGTGCTGGTGTGCTGCCAGATATATACATTTTGATATGGAGTAGCCTGATAATTCTCCCTCATGAAAGTTAAAAGTATAGAAATTAGCATGGGCATTCTTTCTCTCTATTTGAGCTTTGAAGGGTTTTTTCTGCACTCTTTGAAGGGGCATAACTGTTTGTGCTGGGAGGTTAGCTATTGCACAAGGATGATTAACTCTTGAATTATGTATTCTTGTATGGAGATAAAGTTTGGATGGTATGGATGAGAATTCAATAATTGGGGACCCAAAGTTTCCCTAGAGCTGGATTGCTGACTTGTAATTAGATTTAAATTCATGTTAACGTCAGCTAGGGTGTTAGGAGTTTCTGAGTTCAGTGAGAATTTGTCCACTAATGCTAAGTAGGCTAAGGTTGATACTTTTTTCAGAAATTGATATTGTCTTGTTGTTGAAGTATATATCTAAAAGAGCATTGTGTAGCGCTTAATCCTACTAAGTACAGAAATTGCAGGGGAGTCGAAGGAGCCAAAGCACAACACTCTAGGACTCTTTTAGGAAGCCAAATTTCTTTAACTACTATTAGTATTTTGTTTTTTAGAACAATGAACTTTTGCTATTACACACATAGGGGACTGTTTAGTTGCATAATTCATTCTTTCTTGCCATCAAATGCTACTTATATAGCTTTTAATGCCAATGATGAAATTTACGCTGTTCATAAATTTATGCAGTGTTGAGAATTCCGAATATTTGTCAGATCTGCTGAAGCAACAGAGAATCCCTCACAATGTACTGAATGCAAGACCCAAGGTTTGTTGATTTAAACTTTGGAAACCTTACAAGCAGAATCACTGTTAGCATTGTCATTTTATCTTTATGGATGTTATATTATCTGTCTGTAATTTGTTATTATTTCCCACAGTATGCTGCAAGGGAAGCTGAAACTATTGCCCAGGCAGGGCGTAAATATGCTATTACCATTTCTACAAATATGGCTGGCAGGGGAACTGACATAATCTTGGGAGGAAATACAAAAGTAGGTTTACCTGTTAGCTGATTTATATACTCTGTAATTCTAAATATGATTGCGCCATAGCATTGTTTCGGAGCATTGACACACTATGAAAAATGTATGCTTGCATATTCTCATGTGTTTTATATTGTTATTTATTTGTTTGGAGTTCCTTTGGTGTTGGTGGGAATTGAGTTCTTACTCAGTGATGTAATATATCAGATGCTTGCCAAAGAAATTATAGAGGATAGCTTGCTTTCATTTCTGACACGAGAAGCTCCCAATATCGAAGTTGATGACAAGGCTGCCTCAGAGAAGGTAGTTACTTGGGTTACTATTGGCTGCCACAAAGATAAATTCAGATTTTAACTAATTTTTTGATGTAGGTGTTATCTAAAATAAAGCTTGGATCATCATCGTTAGCTTTGGTAGCTAGGGCAATCCTAATGGGTTTGTATCCCCCTATAAAGCCGTATTTCAGCTGCAATGTTCTTACAGTAATTACAATATTTTATATATTTTAATGTGATGTTATTCTTTTCATTTCACCTGCAAATCATGCAGCTAAATATGTTGGGAAAAGTGAGGGTAAGAGCTGGACATATCAGGAGGCAAAATCATTGATCTCTCAATCTGTGGAAATGAGTCAGTCGATGCATTCGGAAGAGTTACAGAAGCTTATTGATGAACAGTCGGAGATGTACCCACTTGGCCCTACCGTAGCTCTTACCTATCTGTCAGTTCTAAAGGACTGTGAAGTTCACTGTTTCAATGAAGGGTATGAAGTGAAAAGACTTGGGGGGCTTCATGTGATTGGGACATCTTTGTATGAGTCTCGGAGAATAGATAACCAGGTGACAAATTGAAAGCAGCAAAAATATAGTTGAAGCAAATTCATATCCAACAATGCATTTAGTTAGTTTCCTGAAAGTATATTTCTTCTTTCTATGATAAAATTTCTTTAAAGACTTGGCGATCAAAACCTAGAAAACTGCTTAAAATTTCTTTCTGAATTTTTGGCTAAACAGTGGCTAAGCTTATGTGTTGGCATATATTTCTTTTTCCACCAGTCAGTCAAAAAATTACATTCAGTTATTCACCAGGGTTATAAGTAATCCGTCCATGCTTGTTTAGGCTCATTTCAGCTGGTTTAGATTTGTAACCAAAATTTGGTCCATGTCCTTTTTGCTCGATTGCTAGAGATCCAAACTAAGCTATTCCCTTGGGGACAATCATGGAAAAATAAGGAAAATATAGGATCCTGATAAATAGATGAAGGCCTGACTTAAAAGATGAGGAATGTGTTGTACTTAGGAATATTTTTTGTTTAATCATTTTACTTTGTTCAACTAGCTTCTCTATCTGTCGATATGTGCTTGTGTAAAGTTATTAATTTTTAGTTGTTAAATATAAGCAAAGGCACAAAAAAAGAATATATAGCAACCATGAACAGTGTTTTGTTGTCTTTCATCACCTTCTTCAACGAGTTTTTCTTTCACGGATAAGTTGCCAACCATATGATGTTAATTTGATGATTTAAAACTCCACTAGGTTGTTAATTATTAAATTATTTGTTGTTTATACTTTTGTAATCCATGTGGGACGTAGTTCTAATTCTTATATGACAATCATCTTCTAGCTTCGTGGCAGAGCAGGAAGGCAAGGGGATCCTGGATCAACACGGTTTATGGTGAGGTATTGTGCCTCTTGATGATTTCTGTATATCTTGAATAATTAATACTTGGATAAAAGAAAGTCCTGCCTGACAGGAGAAGCCAATTTCTGAATAATTTAATTGTTTTTGTTGGCTTTATGTTCTTTTCACACTCTCAAGCCATTTTTAGTTTGATTTAGAAATGGTGATGATCAATAAACAACTCTTTCGTTCTAAAGGGATAGGGAGAGATATGAACCCCTAGACACATATCATTAAAGCTCCAAAAGTTCATCTAAAAATTATAGGCTGTCATGTTTTCTTTTTAGCCCTGTCACTGCTCTATTAGAAGCATAATGCTTCTTCCTTCAAACAGATATTCATACTTTCAGTTGTTTTTTTTTTATTTTCTTTAAAAAGAGTTGTTCAATTCAAAGCCTACAAATAATAGATGTGTGATTAATTAAGGCAGCCTGGCCAAAATGTCAAATGCTCAAATGGCAGATTGAGAGTTTCAAAGGAACTTTTCCACTAGTAATGACTGGATAAATATATGAGCTGAAAGGAAGAAGGTCGATTCGAAAGGTGGTTGGCATAGATGGGTGACCTTGAAAGTCCTTTTGTCCTGCACTCATTAGAAAGGAAGAGAAATGGAAAACCATGAGATTTATTTAGTCACTATTGTACATTGATAAAATGCATTAACTAATATGCAGAAAATTGCTACTGTCATTTGGCTAGAAGGTAGATGAAGAACTTTTAGAGCACATACTTTTTTTTTTTTCTGTCTGATATACTAATTAATTATGTCAATTGCTATGGACAAATACACAGTTTCTAATGTTCCGAAGAAAATATAATATTCAATTAACTGCTACAAGAATTATAAGATCTCTTTTCCACATAGTTGTGCTACTCCTTACCCATCTGCAGTGTTGTCTTAAACGAAGCCTTGGGTAATTTTTCTTGTGTCTACTTGTGTAACAGCTTGCAAGATGAGATGTTTCAAAAGTTCAATTTTGATACTTCCTGGGCTGTAGATATCATATCAAGAATTACCAATGATGAGGATATTCCAATTGAAGGTGACACGATCGTAAGGCAGGTGATGATCTAGCTCATGTTCATGATGACATTTGCAATTCGTTTTTTCATTATTCCTTTCGTTATTTAAGTTCTAAATGCTGTTATTCTAAGACACCATTATCTCATAACCTATTGGGCCGTCATGAATTTTAGCTTTTGGCCTTGCAAATTAATGCGGAGAAGTACTTCTTTGGCATAAGGAAAAGCTTGGTTGAGTTTGATGAAGTACTGGAGGTATCTGTTTAAATATAGCAATGTTTCACTTGAACAACCTGCTGAAGTCATTGATAAAATCATAGATTCAATTAGGTTTGAATGAACTTGTTAGTGGTTGCTTTAGCTTCTGAAGAACCATGTAGCAGACAGTGCCCACTTGCATATCATGACATCAAAAGTTTCCAACTTTATATATTTGCCACCTTTTTTTTTTATTAAACTTAAACCGGTTGTATTCCTGTGTGTGTGTGTATATATATATATATATATATACACACACACATACATGCAAATCCTTTGATACTACCATACATAAGTTATGATCACACTAATTTGTTCATTTTTCTTCTAATCAGGTCCAAAGGAAGCATGTCTATGACCTTAGGCAATCTATCTTAACAGGTGATAATGAAAGTTGTACTCAGCAGATATTGCAGTGAGTGCCTCTCTGTATACCTCCATATCCATTACCTAATCATAACATCTTTCCCAACTTTGATTGCTATTGACTTGGGTACAACACTAAACTTGTGCGATTATTCCACTGTGCAAGAAAGTGTATTATCTTCTGAGCATTATGATCGCAACTCGCAAGTCAATTACATTTGTTCTGCTTCATGGAGTAAAAAGCTAATCCATGCATCAATGTGAAAGTAGCTATATAAGAGACCTCTTCATTCAGTGGAACACCAACTTCATAAGTCTACCGCATTCAACAGAATAGCCCAGCAAAATTTTAAAATAATAATGACGAGGACGAAGATGATGATGATGATAATGATCAAAATATTAAAGAAATGACAGTAATGTTCATTTGATTAACAAAAACTACCTTAAATATGTCAATTTTTGACAGAGGTGTGCCGCAATGACAACCGGGGTTGTTTGGGATGGGGCAACCACAACACAAACCTGAGTTGTATGCTACTTTAAACTTACAAAGGAGAGTTTAATATTACTTATCATCTGAAGCACCATAAACAGTGAGATTGTGACGAGTGACACTACCATAATTGAGTGTCCAACATCTACATATAAAACTATTACAACTTTTTAGTCAGGAGTGCAGGAAAAAAGGCGAGAGAATATTAGACTGCATAACTTTTGCATATACAGCAGGCTACCTTTCCTTCCTCAACCAGTATTTCTTGATTCTCTCATTATGCTGATCTGTGAACACTTAATGGTGTCTGATTTAGATCCATAGGAAGTAGAAACCCATGCCTCTTCATTACTGTTGGTATAAAATATTTGTATGCTGTTTTCTTTTTCTTCTATTTCTTTGTGATTCAGATGACTTTAAAGTTCTTAAGTTTGGCTATAACATTTTATTGTATAGGTACATGCAAGCAGTGGTAGATGAAATCATCTTTCAAAATGTTGATCCACTGAAGGTACTTTGGTTTCCTATTTAAATGTTGTATACTTTTCTCACCAGTTCTAACTAATAGCTTTGGTTAATTCTCTTAATAGCACCCCAGACACTGGAGTTTGGATAAGCTATTGAAGGAATATATTGCAATTGCAGGGAAGCTATTGGATGGTGAGCTTCTCTGTAACTGTCCATTTTCTGTTTGTGGCAATTTTTGTACCGTTGAATTTTATGAAAGCCTACTATGCTCAACATAAATGCTTGGGGAATGGCATCTTCCCAGACTCATTTGCAGGGATCACTGCGGATGCCTTGCTGAAATCTATTGAACAGCTACCTGAATCGAGTTCAATAGACATTAACAACTTTTACTTTCCAGACTTGCCAAAGCCTCCAAATTCCTTCAGAGGAATCCGCAGGAAGAGTTCTTCATTAAAACGCTGGCTTGCAATTTGCTCTGATGATTTGACTAAGTGAGTACAATATTGATAACAGCGTATAATTGGAAATTGATATCGTACCTTGTTTGTATTTCTACCATAATTCGAATTCTAGGATCCACTAATATATCCGCTGTAGGAACGGAAGGTACCGGCCAACCAGTAATCTTCTCCGTAAGTACCTTGGAGATTTTCTTATTGCCTCGTATTTGGGCATTGTGCAAGAATCTGGATATGATGATGCATACATAAAAGAAATTGAGGTGAGGTTTTCGCTTCAAGTTTTTTTCTTTTATGAACTGCAAACTTGGTCCCGAGTGAAGTCCTACCAACACCAAAACAAAGTTGATAATTGATTTTTTTATTCTGTACATTAAGTCAGCAGAATAACGGGCTTGGTTGTGCATTCATTCAGAATTTTGCCTTGGTATTTTTAGCAAAATATTTACCAAACTTTGGCTTCTGAGATTCATACTTGTCCATATTTCATTACAATATATTGCATTGCAGGAGCTATAACCTAGAACTTAAATTGTTCAAATAAGACCTGTAATTTTAAGCAATGTCTACTATGTGCTGCTATAGTTGGTGCTAGGTGTGGTTTATTCAATTTTATTTATTCACCAGTCTTTCAACATCTTATATAAATGGCGAAATCAAGACATTTTACTTGACATAGCATTTTGATAAGTTTCTGCTTTATGCGGCATCTGAAATGTGTAAATACTGTTTGATGACACGATTGTTATTACAAAAAGAAAAAAGAAAAACAAATTTGTGATACTTACATTTATAATAAAGTCAAACCTAAAAAATAATCCTTGGATGACACAACTTCATATTCTAGAATGCTTGAGAGAAGAATGTGCGGTTAGCAATTTACCATGCAATGAGTTTTAATTCACTTCATCGTTTTTGGAATCCATTGGAAAAAGAAAAATTACAGAAGTTAGGTTTGCTTCTGGAAGTTGGAGCAATTCCTGGCTGTTGTTTTAATGGCTGTTCAGAAGTTTTATATGCTTCATCTCTGCACTGATTTTCTTCTTCAATTCAGAGGGCAGTTCTTGTCAAGACTCTAGATTGTTTCTGGCGAGATCATCTTGTAAACATGAACCGACTTAGTTCAGCGGTATATCACTTTATATAGTTTAATTGATTTTAACTTTATTTTGGTATTATAGGCATGTTCTTACAAGGAATATGTGTTAGGTAAATGTAAGAAGCTTTGGGCACAGGAATCCTCTAGAAGAATACAAAATTGATGGGTGTCGATTTTTCATCTCGATGCTCAGTGCGACCAGGAGGCTAACTGTGGAATCACTCTTGCAGTATTGGTCATCACCGACCGAGTCCCAAGAACTTTTTGTATCATAATAGCTGATTGATTCTTACACTAAAGCTATGTATTGCTTCCGTTCAAGTGTCTACTCTTCATGAGGTGCAAGTATTTTCGAACCTTGTAAATTCTATGTTCCTGGCTGCATGTGCACAATAAACTCATCAATTTGTTTGCTTAAGTTCTGTTTGGTATAGAGGTGTTGTGGTTCTAGAGCACGAGCTATAGAAAGGAAGAATAGGATGCTTGGTGAACACTAAATGGTGATGGGGCAGCTGTGTTGTTGTGCTTTCAAAGTACAGTAGAAGCACCTCTTACCAGCACGTCAAAGCTGAATGTTGACATCATTTTTCCATTTTAGAGATGGGGAGGGGGGAAAGGGACGGAGGAAAAGAAAAAGGAAAGAGAGAAATGCTGCTTTTGTTGGTTTGGTTATGATTTCATGCCATGCCAATGATACGAACTGTTCTTCAGTTAGCAGGATTTTATTGGCACTGCATGATAATATTCATCCTTGTAGGTGTAACTCTGAATTTGCATTTGACGAAGTTGTCACTTTAAAGAATCACGATTCCAGTTGTAGTGGCACTCTCTCCACTGAACTAAAGTAAAAAACCAGGTTTCCTCCACCAATATAATGCTGAAACTTGCCAGCAGCAGAATAATTGAGGTATAATACCTGACCTTTCATTCACTCTCTCTGTCTCAAATTTTCCCCTTTATGGAATCAGTTTGAATGTTCATATTATGGTTTTGGTAAAAACTACTCGTTGTTTGGCTGGCAGGGTGATCGTGTAGGAGTCATAATACTAACTACATGCCATGCATGACAAAGTATGTTTTGAAGACTCTTCCTCTTGAGGAGATTGGTTCTGCATCACCATGCGGCCGTATAGAGGTATGGCAGCAACTCTGCACATGAATTAAAACCAGCCCAACCAAATTCATCATTATTTTACTTAGAATGAGTTTTAAGCTATAAAGTTCTCTTAACCAAAAACTTTGTCACATACTCGGAGCTTAGCTTTTTCAATAACATGGTTCTGCTGTTTTATGGTACCGCCTTCAGTCATTTGACTCCATTTTGTATTAACATAAACCATTATGTTATGTATAGATACCAAAAGTTTCCCTCCCTCCATGTTTGCCTCTGCTTTTTAAACAAAATAGTCTAAAACTGACCTATTTTGACGGGCATTGTAAATGGATGACTGGGTTTTTGAAACCTAGCCCCAGCCCCAAATTGGGCCCATGATTATGTTGGGCATCTAAAATCAAATGATTGTCATTTTTTCGTAAGAGAGATTTGAGACTGAATGTGAATGATTCCATTTGAAAGATAAATAGTTATTACCTTAAATAGTTTGTGTTAATTAAATATTAGATTTGTATAATTATAGCATATGTTGGTTAGTTATTTTGATTTACGTAATAGGATTGGTCTACATAATAATGTTCACTTTCTTTATATTCTTTATATGAATGAAACAAATATTGATGAGTAGATCAATGTCATAATAATTTATTTTTTTTTGGTATTAAAATAATAAACGTCGATATCATAAGATTAGTCGTGACATAAAACAAAATAATTAAGAACTTAAAGAATTGAAGTATTCTAAAACACTAGTAAAGTGACGACGTCGCATCATATAGAAGCAGTTGAGCTACCGATGGTGTAAATATGATATTCGCTTACGCTGTTGCTGGGCGCAATGAAAAGGACTAAAATTGTACATGGAAATTAGACTGACAATTTGTTATTTGTTTGTAAATGTCTTGTTCATTTCTTAAGAAGCAATTTGATTCAGTAGGGTTTTTTTTCTTTTTCAATTTGCTTCTTGATAAAGTCCCTACTCGTTTCCCATTAGCAAAATTTGCAAAACAAATGTTTCTAGAGAAATCAATCGTGCGTCAACATTGTGGTAGTTACTAATAATTAATTAAAGCTTGTTAACGCCTAGGAGTAGCATTCCAATTACGGAATGGTTACGAAACCCTAATTCTGTTACATGGGTAGTTAGTTGTGCAATGCAACTAAACAAGTAAATCAAATTAATTTAAGATTTAAGTTAATTTAATGTTCAATTTCAGACCCAAGTCGAAGAATATACCCATCTTTCTATTGCTTGCTTCATAAGTGAGATAGATAGGACCAATTAATTAATTATTTAATGATATATCCAGCCAAAAGTCATTCACATTCTTTGATTTTCCCGATGAGAAATGGTCCAACAAGATCAGGACCGACCATGTCAATGACTTTGCTGTCATTTCTAACTTTAATTTATTTGGTTTTAAGTAGTGTTTTATTAAAATGAAAATGGGATTTTGATTTAAAAATTGGAGCAAGACAATGACCAAAAATCAAAACTATGTACAGACACCCTAGACCTATTGCTTGTGTCAGCTCCATGAATGGCTTGGGAGAGACACCATTAGTCAGCAGCATGTGAGATGATGGATTGGTGAAGAAGAGGACTAGAAGAGCAATAACAAAAAGAACAATAACAAAAAGAGCAATAAGAAGATCAAGAGACTTTTTGGTTCTTGTAATGTAAGCAAAAGAACCACGTCAACATCATCGTCATCATCAATTAAAATAATAATAATAATAATTATTAATAGTTCAAATATTCATGCATATTCAATGCTCAATTACAAGGCTCTTTTTCCAAGGCCAGGTCCAATGCAAGAACTGTCCTGGGGGAATGAATCGGAGCCCTTTCAGGCTTTGCTTTCTAATAATATCTGACATCATGATGATAATAACAATAACATTATTATTATTATTATTGGCAATCATGAGGAATTTCTTTATATAAGATAATAAGACTGTATGATGGTTCACATAGGTTTTTATATCATCTGAAATCTTGATCAAAATCTATGTAGTATGCACAATCATTAAATAAAACGTTATTATGCGTGTAGTTTTGTGTATATAATATACGAAATATGATGATATAAAATTGTATTTAAGTTTAATTTTAAGTTAGAGATTAATAAAAAAATAATATGATACTGAGTATACGTTAGATATATAAAAAAAAAGACAAAAATAAAAAGATAAAAAGAAGGAAGTATAAAAAAAAAGTAAGAGGAGGTCTTTTTTCTTAACACTACAGCGTTGTAGCGCTTATTTTTGGAGAAATTTATTTTGAGTCATCTTGATTTATTTGAATTAGTTTTGAATTTTCTAATCACATCAACTCTTATTCTAATAAAAAATAAAATTTTTAGTGGTGTTTTAGTATATATATATATATAAAATTTTGTAAACCTTTTAGTATATCAATACTCCAATAAAAAAAGAGAATATAAAATTTAACTCTATAGTATTGAGTGTACGAAAAAGTACAATAAAAGTGTTGAGTTGTAAAAGAGCATTGATAGAATTTTTGGGAGAGTTTGTCTATTAATATATTTTTTAATTATTTTTTATGGTAGATTTTTGTGATTTAAATTTTTTTATAAATTGAATAATAAAAAAAATTAAAATTTCATGATTCATCGTAAATGTAAATATTTATTACTGAATCACGTATATTCTTATATCTTATAAAATTAATTGTTTATATTTATTATCAGTTTAATATTTTATATTCTTATTTTATTTATAGGTGAAGTCTTCTGCATCACTTAAATTTTTAAGATGTTAAATATTAGTTATGGAGATATTAAGACTCATAAAAAATAACAAATGATATCAGTAATAGTATGACTATGATTGATACCCAAATAGTATCATATTTGAAAACCAAAATTGATTTTCCTAACACACCCAATATACCCAAATGTTCAAATTTGATTAAAACCTAATTTAGAATTTTTGATAAACCCCTAATTGATGTACATCTCATATGTGATATACTATCGCATCAAATTTGAGCTCAATTATTTACTTATTTTTATTGAGTACTAATAAGATATATGAGAGGAAAAAATATATCTTTAACCAACAAAAATAGCAAAAAGCTATTTTTGGCCAATATAAAAACATAATCAAATAATTACACTTGAAGCTTTAAAATTGAGTTTAAGTATGGTTTTTTTATGTTAAAAATAAAATTGAAAATGGATTAAGAATTGGGGTAAATTAACTAAAACGACTAAACAAGGTGGATGCTTGGGTTGAATTGAGTTAATTAAATGAGTTTGTTAGTGAGCGTTGATTATTCCCTGCCAGCTTTATATTTTTACGGTAAGGGACCAACCTATGATACAAAACTTTGTTGACTTAATTTCTTAATTAGAGGGCATGGATTTGACCATTGACCATCAAACCCATGTTCTCTTCAACTAAGTTCACATTAATTAATGAATTAGCTTATTAAAAATAATTTGGTTATAGTATTAATTGTGATTAACTTGGAGTACAACTACTATGCAGTGGTCGTACAGTGAAGTTGTCCCAATTTTTTCATTATTTTTATTGTATATTTTAAGCTTTCAATTATACAAATTGAAATTATATTCTAAATTATGAAACCAAAATTTGGGATATAATAAAAAAATTAAAAATGAATAATAATTTTTTTGAGATACTCATCATTAACTAGAATTCTTAATCTTTTAATACCTTAACTGTCACACTTAAAAATGTTATTACATAAGATATTTGTTGCGTAATTAATGTTTATTATGGAATTAATAAGGGATTAGTATATGTTTATATTTGATAATACTTCCCACAAAAAAATTAATATTTCTTTTGATAAATTTGTAGTCTTAGGACATAACTTCTTTTTTTTTTAAATAAAAAAAAAACAAGTTCAAGAGGAATTTGTCTGCCATGACAATTTTATTTATTTTTTATGATGCACAAATAATGTGTAATAGAGATATTTAAATAAAAAATCTCACTCATTTCTAGGGTTGAAAAGAGATTTGGTTTATTCTTATAATATTTTTAAAAAACAATTTTTTTTAAAAAAATTTCCTAAAAAAGAAACCTTATTGAGATGATGGTACATCATACAAATAATAAATAAGTTTCCAATTCTAACTTAATGAGCAATACTATAGCATGTCCCAAACATTAACTTTGACTTATAATTAAATGAAATGAGATTTTCATTTTATAAATAGCTTAGCTAGATTGATGGTGACCTCAAACACTTAATAATAATAATAATAATAATACAAAACTTCTATTAAAATGTAATTTGTATCTATCTTAAAAAGTGACAATGTTAATATCTCAATTCCATATCATACCAACTTTTAAATTAAAAATCACTTTATTATTATATATGTCTATTAATTCAATTGACCTAAATTATACGAGAATGAATCAAATTGAATCGAAAAAATTTTATATTTAAAATTAAACTTAATAATACAAAATCCACAAAATTTTAATTCTAATATTATATTAAATTGTTAAGTAGTTAATCTTTTTATTTTAGAAAAATAAATGTAAATAGCCACTTGGGCACGTAGTTTCGTATAACTATTAAAATATGATGAGAGTCGACAAAGAAATAAAAGTGAAGAAGAGTAGATGATAGGTTTGTTAATTAAGTCTTAAAATTGCCTTTCTTAACCCTCAAATTGTGCCTAAAAATCTGTGTAATTTTAAAAAAGAAAAATGTGATCCCTTGTAACAAAAGAGCATGGTAATGTTATATGCATAAATGTCAAAAAGGTTCGAAAAGGTCAAACACCATCGACTTCGACGGTAGTCGGCAGAGATTTGGATGATCCTCACGAAAATTAAACTCAATTTAAATTAATTTTAAAAGTAATATTACACATTTTAGATTATATTATAAATTATATTTTAAATAATAATATATTAAATAATTATTAAGTGATAAAATAGTATAAATTTTAAAATTATTCATTATATTTAATAATTACTTGATATATTACTATTTAAAATATAATTTAAAATATATAATATTATTTTTAATCACAAACATATAAAAAAGAGAATATATTATGCCACATGTCACAAACTTATAGGGACACATTAATTTAATTAATTTGATTATTTGATATGCTATGTTATGATTAAGAGTAATATTAAATATTTTAAATTATTTTTAAAAAAATAAAATATCAAACAATCATTAAATGTTGAAATGATTTAATGAGTAATTTTAAAAAATTTATTATTTTACCATCTAATATTTATTAGACACATTTTTTTTAAGATACAACTTAAAATATTCAGCATTATTTTATAATTAATAGGTTCATCTGGTGAAAATATTTGAGATTTTATGATATGATTTCCACGGTTAATTAACGAGATTAGCTGCTTAATGAATTGCTATTAAACCTGAAAAAGTATGCTTATGTTGTGAATAATGGGTAAAGAAAAAGAGCATTGACTTTGAATTGAAATTTAGAAAAAATAATAATAATGTCACCGTCCCATTACACAATACCCTAACGGTTACTTTATTAAAAAGGAAAATTTAACAAACAAACCAAAGAGTTGACAAATCCAACATGGCGGGAAACTCCGTTATAAATAGGCCATAGCTACTAAGCCTCTCATTCACACTCAATACCACAAAAAAGGCAAAAGCTATTAAGCTTGTAACAAAGCATTTGCATTCTCTCTCTCTCTCTTTTATTTTTTATTTCTTAGAGTTTATTTTACTTGATTCTTCACGGAAGTAATGGCGATTCCGGTGATCGATTTCTCTAAGCTTAATGGGGAGGAGAGGGCCAAGACTTTGGCTGAGATTGCTAATGCTTGTGAGGACTGGGGATTTTTGCAGGTACTTTTTTAAGCATGATTCCTGTTCTTTCATTGATAAAATGCAAAAGGGTGTGTTTTAATTTTGTCAATAAAGAAATATTGTTAAGTTTAAGAATGAAATGTTTTATGTTTTGTGTAGCTTGTGAATCATGGGATTTCGGAGGAGTTATTGGAGAGGGTGAAGAAGGCCAGCTCTGAGTGCTACAAGCTTGAAAGGGAAGAGGGATTTAAGAACTCGGAGCCGGTGAAGAAGTTGAATGAATTGGCCGAGAAAAAGAGCGGTGAAAAGTTGGAGAATATGGACTGGGAGGACGGGTTCCTGCTCTCAGATGACAATGAATGGCCATCCAAAACTCCCGGATTCAAGTAAGCTTATATTAAAAACTGCTGTTTTCTGATTGTGATACTCTTGAAAGAGCCCTCTAGCTTTCTCTTTCTTCAAACACTCTTTGGTTACAACTGTAGTTGAAGTATTGAACTTCGTTCAATACCTACAAAGAATTTAATAAGTGATCTAACTTTTGACAATGATGGCAGGGAAACAATGGAAGAATATCGATCTGAGTTGAAGAAATTAGCCGAGCAGTTAATGGAAGTAATGGATGAGAACTTGGGATTGCCAAAGGGATACATCAAGAAGGCATTTAATGGTGGAGATGAAGAAAATGCTTTCTTTGGAACCAAGGTCAGCCACTACCCGCCCTGTCCTCATCCTGAGCTTGTGAATGGCCTCCGAGCACACACTGATGCTGGCGGCGTCATCTTGCTCTTCCAAGATGACAAGGTTGGAGGCCTTCAGATTCTGAAAGACGGGCAATGGATCGATGTTCAGCCACTACCAAACTCCATTGTCATCAACACCGGTGATCAGATTGAAGTCCTAAGCAATGGCAAGTACAAGAGCGTTTGGCACCGCGTTAACGCCACCCCAGATGGCAATAGGAGATCCATTGCTTCATTTTACAATCCTTCATTCAAAGCAACTATAGCCCCTGCACCACAACTCATTGAGAAGGCTAATCATGAAGTGGAACAAGCAAGTGCTAATTATCCCAAGTTTGTGTTTGGAGATTACATGAATGTTTATGTTGAGCAGAAGTTCCTCCCTAAAGAACCAAGGTTCCAAGCTGTGAAAGCCATGTAAAAATGCATAGTTATTAAGGGGTTATACTTCTTCCTCTCAAATATACGAATAGGGAAGTGAAGTGAGTATTAGTGTGTTTCAAGTCCTTAGATTGCTATTTTCTATTTCCATAATATGTACTATCATGGAATGCTTAAAATGTACTTGGTTAATTAAGGTTTGCTTTTGTATAATAGTATAAGTGCGTTCTTTTGAGTACTTTTAGCTATATCTTCCAGGAAGATTGTTTCATATGATTTCTTCTTGCAGTCAATGTCATTGCAATTCCTTAGTTCCTCGAATCCGTTAGTATTAAACAAACACCTATTTTAGTTCAGAGTTCAACAAATGATTCTCCTGTAAGTTATTGAATTGAAGCACTAAAATGGGTTAAATGATACTTGCTTAGAGAGAGTGAGTCTTATAGAATTAGGTTGATGTTTAAGAAGAAAGGAACATGCACCAGCTGATTTTGTTAAAATGTTGTTCTGCATTTCTATTATTTTAGCCTCGAGTACTATGACCAAGAAAAGCAAGGAATTTTTTCAGCCTCTTTTTCATTTTGTTAAAAAGAAGCATATTGGGATTTTTGGTTAATGCTATAAAGTTCTTATTTGTTTATAAATTAAGGTGCCTGTCCTAATTTCATCAGTATCTGTGCTGGGTAAGAGAATAATTGCATCACATTCGAAAAAGTAAGCACAGATACTTCTTGCCTGGTAAGAGAAGTAACAAAAACACATGAAATAAATATTTCTCAAGGAGATTGATCTGGCAGCAAACTGTTATCATCAGAATGTTTCAAGCAGTCCCGACTATCATTGGACAAATCCAGACTGATCATTTCAACAAATTTCAACAATGGTTTTGTCCTTTCTAAAACATTATTAAGTAAATGTCTCCTAAAGCTAGGTGGCTCTAATTTAGTAATCATCGAGTACAATAGCATCCATTACAGATGGGCAACAAAGAAAATGTTAGAAGTATGATCAATAAGATACAATCTTTGTCATGTGTCCTACTCTGCTTCAGCATTTCTTCATATGATAAGGAACCTTCCTTTGTAGTACACACTCCCACAAAACTAAACCAACATGTCACAAACAAATAAAATAAACAGGAAACCACACACCTAATCAAGCAAGCATTTAGCAAATTTTGGTTCCAGAAAGGGGCTGTCCGCCGGGTTTTCATTCATTTATATTAGAAATGAAAGTATACACTTACACTTTTAGTATGGAAATGAAAATGAAAAAAGAAAAAGAAGGTATATATCTGATCGAACGAATCTTCTTGTGGGATCTAATGTTAGTCAGTATAGTATTTACTCTTTGTATTTTCAATCTTCCGTAGTCTATTTTAACTTTACTGTCTGTACAATAATTTACACAACCCTCACTCCTGGATTGAGGATGGAGTAGTTTCTCTTCAGTTTCAGAGGGTTCAAAGGGCCTTTTGATCAAGCCTTTCATTCCAGTTCAAGCAGCGAATCAAGCTATGAAACCAATCACCAGTTTGGTCAGATTTGTTAACTGTTGGAAGTGGGTGTTGGCTCATGTATATTCGGATAGAATCTCCTCTAGAAAGTTGCTGCCTTCTCTTTCCATCAAAAGAAACCCATGCATTGCTTCGGGCATCCTCAGGAATCTGTTCAGTTGCAACAGTGTTAAATCCTCCAAATTGAAAATGCAAGTTATAAGTGTAACTGATTAGCATGAATATTCGTTAAAATTATTAGATTAAAATTTATGTATGACATAACTTTAAAGTGATTTAATGCGCATCACAATCCCCCTACCGTCATGAGATGCGGGGATGGTTCCTTAACTCAAAATTTAACCTAAGTAAATATATAAATTTCATCTGAGATACACTATTTTCTCCAAATATAAAATGAATTAGAATGTAGTGAAGCGCAACTTAAATAGCACAGAAATGACAGATTGGAGTAATCACATTCCTTGAACTGCTCAAATGTATGTAGAATGAAATTTATAGGATATAAAGAAAAATGATATCACTGTTTGCAGTTCAATCTTAATCCAACTTAAAATTGTTGCATTATATACTTGCTAAACCAAGACAATGAAGTTGGAAGATATGACTCCATGACACACCGCAGATTCCTTCACCAGAAGTTCATGCAACCATACTAGTAATTTGTGTTGACATGCTGGTAGCCATCAATCCAATGAAAATAACACTGATTATTTCCTTAATCTTCCTCTAAAATGTTCATGGGACACAAGTTGTCCAACACTAAATTCTTTCCTATTTGAATACATAAGCGATGACAATTCAACAGGAAAATGAAAATTAATAAAATATTAATCAGATGAAAAACAAAGTTCCAAAGTCAACTAAAAGCTCAAGATTTGTACTAATAACTTTACCTTTAATTCTTCCAAATAAATAAAAATAACTTTACCTTTAATTCAAGCCTTGCAGAATCTGGAAGTATTACTGGTCTAAATGAGAGGGAGTGTGGGCAGATTGGTGTAAAAAGCATACATGGAACATTTGGGTGCACCTGCATTCCAGACTAGATGTCATGACGTACGTACCATCCTCGGTATGAAAAACAGTTAAAAATAGCAATAATTAATCACAACACTTGAATTATTGCAGCATAAATATTTGTACATTGCACGGGAATGAGAGCATAATAAGAAATAACCACTAAATGGGAATAGTAAATTGACTCCCACTGCAACTTAATACAATCCTCAAGTTATCTAAATAAACCTTAACTTGTTATCATCATCACCAATAAAGAATATCATAAGTTCAAAACTGTTTTGTCTACTTCTGAAGAGTAAAAGGAACTTCTGAGAGTAAGAGTGTGTTTGGGAATGCTTATTTTTTATGAGAAAAGTACTTTCATACCATTTCATACTTGCGTACATGCATGAGAAATTATTCTTTCCTTAAAAATAAGCACTCCCAAACACTATAAATTTATCACTTCCCCTGAATATTTTCATCACAATATATGAATTGCCAGAAAATAGAAAAATGCATTCAACCCTGATGTAAAATGTTCAACATCCTTTCATAACAACTATTGTTTATCAGCAGCAAATAATGGAGATTTTAGTTTCTGTTAAGCTCAAAACCAAGCCAATCATTCCATGAACAAAAACTTAATCTCGTAAAGAACTCCAAAGGTAACAGCAGCTATGCCTTAAACCTCCCTAAGTTATTCCCATCCATAATGAATATTATTTCTCTTTGATTTTGTAAAAATTGACAGCGAATAAAATTAATGAATTTTTCACATTAAAATAAACATTTTTGTAATTTTTCTAAAGTGAATTCAGCATTTTTATTGAAGCAACAAAAAATTGGTGAAAAGTCCTCAAGAAAAAATCTCTTTTGAACAGAATAAATTTCTAAGTTCATATATCATAAATTTGCAACTACACAATTCAGAAAAACATACCATGGAACCTCCTGCAGATGTGGAGTAAGCAGTACTTCCTGTAGGTGTGGCTATTATGACTCCATCACCTTGCACCTAAAAGAACACAGCCAAAATGAGAGCATGCCAGCATAATCAAGGACAATAAGATTTAGACTATCTCCAAGTTTTGGATTTGTCAAGTATAGTTAGATGCATTGTTGACTAAATAGAACTTGAATTCCAAAGAGTTAGAAAAGCAAGTATAGCTCTCTTGCTTATATGAAATTGAGGCATGATTGAGGAATATATTTCTTAATTGAAGAAAGGAAAGGACTCACCTTGGTTATAAGTCGGTCATGCTCATAACATTCAATCTTAGAAAGGTATGGATTAGAACCCCGGTCAACAACAACCTCATTTAGGATATCAAAGACTTTCCCAGGCATTGCTTTACCATTGCGGAAAATTTCACAGCAAAGGCGCATTCTAAGAGTTATATAAACGCCATCCAGAGAGTTATTCCCATGGATTACCTGCCGTAAGTCCTGCCTGTAGTCTTCAAACTATGTCATAAACAAAAATAATAGCAAGTCAACAAATGACCCTTATAAAAAATGAAATAAAACAGTAGTCGGAAAAGAGAAGCATTGCACTGAGAGCTTACAGGATGGGCAGTGAGAAATCCCAGAGATCCAAGATTAAATGACACAACAGGAGGAACAGCACCTCTAAATAAATTTGATGCATGAAGTATGACCCCGTCTCCTCCCAAGCACACCACAAAATCAACCCTCTCATGAAGATCGCTGCATTAGTGGCATCCAACAGGGTAAATGAGTTGCAAATCAGGTAAGAGGAATATTACAGTACACATCCAAATCAATGCACATTAGATCACGTTTTCGCTACCTGGTATCTTGAAGATAAAAGGTTTGAACAAATCCAAATCCCGGGATTCTAGCAAATATGTCATGCACATCTGGCTCAACAAGAACATTCATCTTCTCTTGGTAATACAAGAAAGAGGCAACCTGCCAATCAGATGAAGAAAATGAAGTTAGAATAACTACCTCAGTAGATAACTGACACTGAAGTACAGGTCACTACTACAGAAGGTTTTGCTTCTACGTTCTTATGTGTAGTGACAGAAGAAAAAACAATATACACCTTCTTAATAACAAAATTTTATTTTGACATCAAATTTTGGTTTTAGTTAATAATTGCTTCAAGTATAATTGGCCAACTTTTTAGCATCAAATAACAAGATTTTCACACTACCTCTTTGGCGTTTTTCATGAGTGCTGGCCCTGGCTTCTTCAACAACAATACAGTCTTTGGGGTAGATTTCCACATAAGCATCTGCTGCTGTGTACTTGGATGAGTGAAGGCCAAGGAGGATTCAGTCACCTTTTCTCGGGTACAAGAGAATCCATCTGTTCGCACTAAAAACATCTCTGCTTTCTTTCTTGACTGCACCCTTACAACGCCAGTTGCAGAAGCGCACATATTTCCTTCAATTGGCACCAAATCATCATCACCAGAAATTGAAGGTTTTCCATTGCTCCTTTGATCCTCAACAGATTTAGTCACAAAGTGTTCATCTAAGTTGTTAGTCACAGAGCTAGAGACATTAGCTTCAGTTATGTAACTCCCATTCCCACCAGATCCATTCACACTTAAACCATCTGAAACATGACCATCTAAATATTTCCCATTTCCAGCAGATGAACTTTGATGGCATGGAGATAAATTGTTTCCCCCGAGCAACCCACTGGAATTACTTGTCTCTGCAGTTCCTGAAACAGGACCAGAAGAAACAATCTCATTTGGCAGTGTATCTAACCTTTTTGACTGATAATTAAAATATCTTGGAGGTGAGATCTTTTGACTCCTGAAAAACCTGGACATCTCCTTTTTGGAGAAAAAATTGCAAGGAGGGACCTGGGCCTTAAGAGGATCAGTTTCCCTGTTGAACATCCCTCGAGATCCTACCCCAATATCAACTGTTTTCATTGATTCTACACCTTTAATAGAATTAAGGCCTTTATAGGACCCATTGCTCAAATTCTTTTTATCCATGTCTGCAGGGACTCGTTTGTCAAATATTCCATTTGTGGTATGAATTTCATCCAGATTCTCCTGCATTGACCCGTATTCCTCTTCCAGACAGGATCTTTCTACTTTAACAGCAGATGTCTTTAGTTCTGCTATTTCATTTGTACCTTGTATCAATGCATCATTGGGAGTAGTTGTCTGATTGGAGATAGACCGTGATGCACAGCGAGCCATGTATTGCCTCCATCTGGAGACCATGGCAGACGTTCTCCACACTCCTTCCTTACTGTGCAGATATAGGGGCTTTTTGCTGGAATCTGAAACGAGTGATGCAAACAGCTCAACTTGCTCCATTGAAGGTGCAGTCCCAACTTCAACTGGAATCTTGACCAATTCAACTTTTCCAGATAAAATAGCATCATCTATGGCTGCTTCATAAAAGTTATCCTTTACCCTCTCTGCTCTAATATCTACAATAGTTTTATATCCTTTCTCCATTAACCAATTCAAACCTTCTTCTGTCACTTGACCACCCCTCCAGAAAGCAACATCAGAGTCTTTGGATGCTATATAATCTTTAGAGGTTGATAAATAAACAGAATTCCAGTTTGCAAACAATGTATGGCACGGATTGCCATCCCCACGAGGAAATCCAGAATCATAGCAGACATTCTTCAGCCTCTGCAATTTCCTCCAGACATCCAAACTTCGATTATCTTCAGGTGTCAAATAGTTTTCAAGAGCAAGGTGCAAGCTCTCACAACACCTTTTCATCTCACTCCTGAAGATAGCAAGTGGTGGAAGCTTATCGTCCATCATGCTTACATCTGCTACACGAAAGACATTCATGTTCAAAGATCTTCCAGAAAGAACATCCTCTTTTCCTTTATTTAAAAGAGAGAGCATGCAACCAAGAACTGACATTATTTTGTCTTCCAACAGTGGTTTCTCTTCAGGCGTGAATTCATATGACACAGTGCATTCCCCAGTCACTGGATTACATAATGTATCCATCAATGTAACATGAAGCCATTCAACTGCTCTGAAAATTCTACAATATGCCTCAACTTCAGCAATATCCCCAGGAACTGGGCCAATCCAAGGCAACTGAGATGGATCACTAGACTGGGTAATCTTTATGCAACATTAAGAAAAGGAAAGGTGTTATTCCATAGAATGAGACTGTTAATAAAACAGCTTACTGACTTCTGAAAACAAGAAAAATGAATTGAAACAACCAACTACCAGAGAACAGAAAGTAGTATAGCATAAACCCACATAAATTGCCAGAACAAGCATTACAAGGCAGTGATGCAAAATAGCGAAAGTAAAGGTACAATAGCGCAGACACTAAGAGCAAAAGGAAGTTTTCCTCTTTGCTCCAATGATTCCAGTACTTTGGCTAAAACTGGGCCGAGTTTCTGTCCTAAAGAAAGAATAATGTCCCAAACAGCTCCTAATCTTTTCAAGCAAATAACATTTCCCCCCACAATCACAAGAGCCAAAAGGATAATTTGCAATGTCACAATCTTCCATGGAAACCACAACATCAACTCAATGAACATATAGATACATGTGGAGACTTGAGCTTTTCTATTTTACATTCCGATTTCCAATTCCTATCATAGAATATCATGTTCTATAAGTCTAAGGAAAAAATCGATTCTCTTGGTATAATTTGATTGATATAAGATGGCTATCAAAACAATCAAGGGCATACAAGGAACTAATTGAATCTAGGACTATAAAAACATTACATTTACACTCCCCCGTTGCAGTTTTTCGTTGAAAATCTATTAACAAACAATCTATTAACAAATAACAAAATAAGGGATTAAGTTTCTTTACTTTACTTAATATTCATTGATTGAATAAACCCAAGATTTCTTCCCTTTTTTTTTTCTTAATTTATTCTTTTCTTTCACCTACATCTCTTTTCTATCTATTTGTATTTATGTCTATTATCTACGGAGGGAAAATTCATAACAGAGCTCCAACTATTAAAAGTGTTCGATTGAATGAAATTTAAATAAACTCAACCCAGCAGCTCATTTACTCGTAACTAAATCATCATTAAATTACAGAATAACAACACAACCAATTTTCTATAGATCCTCCAAATAACAAAATAAACTCATTACTAAAAACCATCACTTCCCAGTATCAATTCACCCGGAAAAAAAAGAAAGAAAAGAAAAACAACAGCAGCAATCATCAAAACAAAATATTCAATCAAACAAATTACTCTCTAACTTCTCTAAGTCATTTCATCAAACACCAAAACATTGTACCGAGAAATATTTACAAACAAAAAATACCCAGTTCATAGAACGAATGACAGCAACTGACCTGAGGCTGAGAGTCCAAACCCAAATGCACAGAAAAAGCCTTCGACAGCTCTGCACTGACCACAAACTTAACCCTCCTTCTGACCCACTCCTTCCTTTGTAACTTAAACCCAAAAAGCTTAGTCTCGTTATTGTGAAGCTTATAGGGGCATAATATTCCGGTGGCCGGAGAAGACAACGGATGCAGCATGTCTACTAATAGAACATGGCACGCGAAGACACATGCTACCATATGCTATTGTGGATAATATTATCGAATAGAAATCGAGTGATGGAGCTATTCGAGTAATATTATTCGTGGCGGAGGCGTTTTATCTTTTTTTTTTTTTGGGTCTCATTTCTTACAAAAGTTGGCCCTTTGATTTGATTTTCGTTTGGCTTTGCATTTGTATAATTGTATTTGTAGATGTGATGTTTTGTCTTTGTAGTTCTAGACCAACCGGCATGTGCCCTACGCGCCTATTCTGTGCGTTCTGAATCATCCCTTTTCAGTTTTTCTCCGCTTTCTAGTTTTATCTAGTAGCCTCTCCCTCTCTCTTTGTAAAAGAAAATAGAACCAAAACAATAATAATAATAACAAAAACATAGGAACCAAATTTGAATTTCTACGTACGTATTTATGCTAATGGCAAACATGTAATGCCACAGTAAGAGTTTCAGAAACTTTTATGAGTCAAGAGACTAGTTTATATTGATTAGAACTATTGAATTAAATGATTTCTCATCAATAAAATTTTACATGACACTCTTCTTGTCTATAGATTATTAGTTATTGTCTTTTCAATTTCTATTTTTAAAATTCTTTTGCCCCGAGTACATATGATTGGAGTCTAGGATTATAATCTTATCCAAATTCAGTATCTTGATTTTACTTGCACGTAAGAGATATAAGTGGGATAAGCCTAACTAGATTTTGCCCCCCCGCCAATCTTATTAAAACTTTCATTTAAAATTTAAATAAAAATATCTTCAAATCATTTATAGACATATATATAAGGTTAAATTCTAACAATTTACATATTCTAGTCATCTGAATTGCATACCTTCACCTTGATAAATAAGTCCAACTCCAACCTTCATTGTCTCCTCTAAAAAATAACTCCTTTTAACTGGGTAATTAACAGTAATTACTAATTACAACATAAAAGCAGAAAAATTCAATTGCACCTTTTTTTTTCTTTTAGCATTTACACTAGTAATAATAGATTTATGATTAACCTAATATTAAGCCTACTAAAAGGCCACTAACAAAGACCCATACAACACTGGGGAGACTTCAACTCTCAAATTACCCCGTCCAGGTGTCTATTCTTTGAACTACTCCCACACATATAGAGAAAGACTTAACCGCAAACTTGAAAAATGAGGTGTGAGATAAAAAGGTGACAAACACCAAACCGAAAAGTGATTGTCAATTCTATAACGCATTTACTATGTGTGGGAGCCCATACTAAAATCTGGCTTGACAAGCTGTGTAGATACGATGAATGATTTACAGAACTCAAAAGATGATGTTGATGGTTGGACAGAACTCAAAAGATGATGTTGATGGTTGGTGGTACGAAGGTTAATGTATCAAAGAAGTGCATTGTGGTCTTGCTTCTTTTTCTCCAGAATGCGTATGCTTGAACAGGTAGAAACCTCAACTCATGTGAGAGAGATTACGAGATTCAAGAAACTTTACTGTACCATCCAGCCTTCATCTGGGTACATTTATCTAACAGCAACCTTGGACTTTCACTTGTAACCATCATAACAGTTCAAGCCATGCTACTTCGTGTTCGAACTCTGTCTATGAGCATTTGCATCCCTGACAAATCTTCTTCATAACCAACAACCTGCATTGCAAAGAGACGGGCATAATCATCATGTTAACACATCATTTAGCCTCATTTGGGGCTTGAGTCTCCATAAGAAGTTTTATCTGTAAGGAGAGTAGATCAATTTATGTTTTTTTTTTTGGTTCATCTCTATTAATTGGGAGGCATCTAGTGATTGTTGATTGCGTATTCTTTGGGTTCTTTTGTTTTCATTTGCTAAATAGAGATTGTTGCATGTAGAGTTTTTTGTGGATTTTTAATCCCTCTCCTCTATACATTTTCTATTATTACTACACTTATTATCTTTCCTCCTATATAGTAATTCACTGACATGGAAAAGGGTCTCTAAATAAATTAAAGGGTATCCATAATGCAAGCAAATTATATATTATTAAGATGAGTAAGAGCCGAAACCTGAGATTCTGTTTGCGTTTCACTAAAACCATCATATATGCCAGCACTGACATCCCTTGAGGGGTTGCACATGTCATCTTTTTTCACAGGCCTGAAAAGAGCACAAATAATACATGCATTAAACAGAAGATGAGAAAGAAATGCATATGCCATTCATTACACCCTCGAGGAGCAAATTTTATCTTTCTTTTTGGAATGAGAATCTTAGGTTTGCAGAGTCATTTGAAAATTTGAGTATGCAATCTTGTGAAAGTTACAGTTGTTAATAGAGATACACTCTTCATGTTAACAGAAAGGGCAAAAGAATCATTAAGACACGAGAAACTAAAAGGACTAATATTATTATTAAAGCCCCTTTATATAGGCTAAAACACAAAATAAATAAGGAAATACTAGGAAACACACAAATATGATCCTATAGCACCAATTGATTACACTCCCATACATTCTTACCTTAGCTTCAACAACAGTAAACTAGATGCTTCTGAAGATGAAGATGGTCCATGAAAGATTTTGGATTAAGAAACCTTTTTAGATTTGAGTAATTGACAAAGAGTTGCCTAGGAAAACAAAAATTATAATATCATATCAGAGCGTCAGTAACAAACTCTTCTCACAATGGACTCAATATCTCTTTAAACAAGGCTGGATTTTCAGGTTATGACGCCTGCAGTACACTACCAAACCCAAATTTATTAATGCAACACAACCATGCAGTTATAAATGGGATGCAGAAAATAAATAGGAGGCCGGGGATCAAGCAAATTTTGAATTTGTGATTTATTAACCATTGAACATTTCTAACTCTTATAGTTGCTGTCTTATAGGAATCCTTTATTTCATCCTAAAACAAAACAGACAAAATAAGAAGACAAGTTAGTTTCAATGCATTGCATTGAAGATAATTTCTCTTCAGCAAAGTGTATTCTCTTCGATGCAATGTAGTTGAAGAGGATTGCACTATGTTGAGGTGAATTTCTCTTCAGGACAGTGCATTCTCTTCAACAGTGTAGTTGAAGAGGACTGCATTGTGTTGAAGAGAAATTCCCTTCAATTCCCATATCATTTATTTTCTGACAGAGATCTTCCAAACGGTTTATTGTGGGCCAATATGTCAAACAATTCCAAAAGGAAACCCACCAGAAAAGATTCTCCAGCCCACATCCATAAAATGATAAAAGTAGACACAGATTTTCTCTATAAATGCTTCAACAACATCGAGATTTCTTTCTTTCCACAAACATAACCATGGTAAGAGAAAAACTCGTAAAGATGATGAAAATTGGAACGTTAAGAACTCAAAAACATTTATGAAAAATTAATTAGAACATTTAAAAAAATACCTTTTTGACCACTGTCCAGAGTGAGAATCTGTATGGTTTTGCCCAAGTACTGAACAGTCAGATAAGAAAGGCTGTTACAATGTTAAGGTTAAACTGATGCAAAAATCAATAGTATATAGATTAAAAAGAGCAATCAGTATGTAGGATACGCTTCTATCGCACGCAGTCCTCTCCAGTGACTTCAGATCCTGAATCTTGTAATGAAGCAGATACAAAATAATCAATAAGGCTGTCAGTGAAACAATTTAATTCAAGGTAAGAAGATCAGTATTTACCTTACTAGGCTGCTCTAGCAAGTCCTTAATATCAGCAGGTACACCAGGATGAACATCCTTACTAGCCTGCCCCAAAATGTCTTCGATAGCAGCATCTATATCAGGATCAACATGAAAAACTTCCTCATTATCTTTCAATGTGTTGTCTCCACTAGAACTCACATTGCAGACAGGATAACTAAAAAGAACATCATGGCCCTCATCTTCTGGAATCCTTGCTCTTTTCCTGTGAGCACTTGCTTTTTCTGTCTCATCCCTAAGGTTGTCTTTTGTACTACTAAAATTTCCATCGTTTTTACCAACCATGGTTAGAGTTGAAGTTGATCGTAAATCTTCTGATGGAACTGTAAACTGAGATGGCAATTCATCTACAGACACCATTCGAACAGCTTGTGTAGGAAACTGGCTCACAATGCACAATCCTGCCTCTCGGTCATGAACGGTAACTTCTTTTGGAGAAAAAGGATCCAGAGAAACAACTCTGTTCTGCCAAACAGTTTATATTGTGTACATGTTGTAAAGACCTGTGAGTTCCAAGTATACATGATATAGTTTGACAAGGAATATAGACATTCCCCACGGAGTGGGTGGGGGTCCAATGGCAGAGTCTCAAGAATATACCTGTCTGACACATTCATATATCCACTCGCATGTAATTGATGGTATTCCTAATTTATAGGCTGCCTCATACTTTGGTCCACTGGTAAACTTACAAAACAAATGGGTGACCTTTTTAGTAAATTTGTCCACCCACTTAGCTCCCAGAGCACGGCATAGATTTTTTAATAGCATTCTATCGTTCCCCTCATACTGTGAAACACAAAACCGAAATCTTTCAAACGCAGGCAAAGGAGTCTGGCAGGGAAGCGGTGAATAGAGAATGTGACTACCAACATCCAGCAAGCATCCAACCTTCAATAGCAATGTTGCAATTAATATTAGTCACCACAATGGCCTTATCATAATATAAAGACAAGATAGCCTTCGGCTCAAACAACCATCTCTTCAGTACTCTAACTAAAAGATAATCATGCTGAAGATTACAAAAATTTAAGAAAAGAACAGCAATAGTGCAGCAACATAATTATTAGAGAAGGCTATTTTACAAGAGACTGGTAAAAATTATATTATAAATGATAGGAAGTTTAGGTATAAACCTCTAAACAAGACATGATCCACTGACTGGATACATAAGTAGTCTGGGGAGCATCTGCAGACTTCGGTATCACACCATGACACTCAATGGTATAATGCACATTTTCTTCTGTGTTATCATTCACCACCTCTCCTCTCCCTTGATTCACCCATTCAACAATTTCAGCTCTCTGGAATTTGAAAAAAAAGGGGGCAAAACCAACAAATAAGTGTAATGGGAATTATCAAGAACAATTATATTAAAACTGAGAAATCGGGATTTGAATTAAAGACTAAGAACAGAAAATGCAAAGACAAAAATTTTGTATATACACACCACACTCACAAAATGCTAGAACAATGAGAAGTAATTACAGGCCTCAGTTGTGAAATACGTGGAAAATTGGTATTTTAAACAGTTATTAACTTTTCATATATTCACCATAATATCTGACCACATCCAATATCTACACATATAGTAGGAATAATGAGCAGGTTCAGCTAATTGAAAATGCCTAACTCTGTAAATTCCACTTTAAACGAAGTGTATATTTGGGAAACAACAACACTTATCATAATTTGAACATTTGAAAGATAATCATATTAATATTGATAAAATTCAAAGTATTTAAATAGTTAAGCAATTACAATTCATGACATACATGTCTCTGTTGTATTGATTTGGTTTTGAGTTCAGGAGCCAAAACCAAGCATAACTAACCGATGAATATTTCAAAGATATATATGATATACTTGTGTTTGGACAGCTCAAGGTTTAAATGAGAGATTTTCTGCAATAAGAATTTTCTTTCCCAAATTTTAAGTGTATTATATCTAGATAGGTTGAAGTTTCCACAATATCCCGGGTAATTTCTTCTACATTGATAATTTGCAACTATATAGAACCAGAGGCATACTAATGATTTCAAAATCAAGACATCATGCAAAGGCCGCCATTTTATGTGTAAAATCACATCAATGCCAGAATATGCATCTAAACATCTTACCCTATCTTCAGGAAAGGAATTTGAAAAGCGAAATATCTTTCCCTTAAATACTGTTGATGACTTCCTACTGTGAAGATTTTGGATACTGGAATCCTCTTGCGTCTTCTGCTGAGTCTTATTTTTACCACTTAAAGCAGGAAGTACATTTCGTTGGGATGATATGGCAGCTGCCAGAGAACTCTCCCTCTTCTTGTTGCTTTCTGGTCTCTCTTCTCTATTCTCCTCCAACGATGATGGCGTCACCCTTCCAGAGTTCATACACTGCAGCATCTGATCAGATGGCATGCCATGCAGAAAACTAGATTCTTTACATTGATTCACATTATTCATGCATATTGGTGCTCCTCTGGCGGACCATCCAGACTCTGTATAAGCAGAATGACCATAATGCTCATAAGCTTATTGATCATAAATGTAGATATAACCTAATTAAGAAATAAAACAAACCCAATAGGAAAAAAGAATTCAAGATGTCAAACACACACACCAAGACTAGTAATCACAAACCCAAAATATTTTTAGCAAACCTTTAGGGAGAAGCAAGTCGTAAGCAACATGCCTCTGAAGAACAGGGATTTCTCTCCTTTCACGATCACAGTCTTCAAGCCAGGTGGTTTTAACCACCTGAATGACACCCAAAGCTGCAAAGCTCCTTACTTCCTTTTTGTCACTGAAAAATCATATGAGACGGAAATATATGAGACA
Organism: Ailanthus altissimus; assembly: GCA_946807835.1. Taxonomy (NCBI): domain Eukaryota; kingdom Viridiplantae; phylum Streptophyta; class Magnoliopsida; order Sapindales; family Simaroubaceae; genus Ailanthus; species Ailanthus altissimus. Next base: position 12,436,390 of record OX327699.1, on the reverse strand, counting down.
AAGTGCATGGCATTAGGGAAAGATAGCCAGATCACCATTCCCGTAGACAAACTGTATTAAGCAAAGCATCATTAAGCTAACATCATCAGTATGCAAAAGCCTTACTTAATTACTTGATAAACACCATGAGAAAATAAGCTAAAAGAATAGGAAACACATTCATAATACAATTTCGGAATAAGCCAGAAAGACTTACACCTCCGACGGTGTTCCAACAACTATGTGTGTCAATTTATTATTGTACGACACATAACGCGAGCCCCCACCTTTACGCACCATATTAACTAGTTTACGCATTTCAGAAGCCTCAAAGCCAACAAGTAATATTCTACACTCTGACAAGTAGAGATCATTGCCTTCAGACTGAGAATCATTGGCATAGCCAGGGTTTAATTCATTTCTGGTCTGCACAGTCGGGGCCTCACTGTCCCCCTCTTTAGAAACAGCAGGAGCATCCAAAAACACAGATGACGTGTTCTGTGAGAGAGTAGCTTCAAGATCTTGATCTGCAAACCGAGAACAAGAAACGGAAAGAAAATTTGATTCTGTAGCCACAGACGACTGGGCAGGTAATGAATTTTCAATAACCTTGACTTGGCTATGCTGCCGGGACAAGCAACCCATTACACTTTTGCTGGAAGAAACAGAACCACCCTGAACAGTATAGGACTCCTCATTAAGACATGCTATTCACCGAAAGAGAGAAATCCAAGGTTAGATAAATGGAGTAAGATGTATGAAAAGAGAAAAGAATGCAAGCAATAGTAGATACTAAGAAGATAAAACATTACCTCTTCTAGCAATGGATTGATCAAACCATTTCCGATTTACAATCTGAATATGGCCCCATCTTTTGGCAACTTTGTACTTGTCACCTTCTGGAGCGTAAGGAAAGTTAAGAAAAAATAGTTTCTGGACAAATAGCAACATGCTTATAAAAGAAGCAACACAGAAACATCATAAAGGCATCGAAAGCAAGTTCTTCAGTAAACTAGCTTTTGTCAACTTTAGGAACGCAAGATGATGCAACATCACAGAAGTTCCAAATTGGAAGATATATTACACATAGAGTTTCTAAATTTAACTGATGGAATAAGAACTTGAATCAGTCTAGCAAACAGGCTAATTCCTAACCAAGCGTGAAACATAATTTTAAACGGATATAGGGAAAAATCTAACAAATATTGAAATTTTCAATGAAACAATTTTACAGAAATCACAGAACTTCAAGAAGCATGGAACACTTTGGATATTTTCCCTGTTCAGATCAATTTAGACACTTAGCTAAATAGGACCTTCCCAGAGAAGACGGATTTTTGCAATCCACCAGAGTAGATGCAGTAAGGCTTTACGTACTTGGCACGTGGACACATCTAAAGTGAGATAAGAATGTATATGTGCATGGGACCCAAACATCACCTTCCTCCCAAGAGAATAAAATAAAAGGATATATGACAAATCAAATGTGTGCAGTTCTTGGTTAGTTCAGGAGAATATTTCCCACCATTTTGAACAATAAACTTCTCAATCTCCTTCCGCTCATCTGAGGTATGTAAGTTACATTAGGATCAAATGAAGAAAAAACTTATTATATTAGCAAAAATAAAAAAGCAGAAAAAAGGAATGGTCTAGCGTTAGCAGCAACAACCTGCAGGTATTCTGGTAACACATATCATCAATCCAGAGAAAGGAAGAACCCTGAACAACTCTTGAGGAACAACACGGTGCTCATTCCAGCATTGGTACAACCAATTGACAGTGACAATTGGTTTCTTGAGAATATTTAAAGCCCACTGCAGGAAGAGAAGATATCGAAAAGAACAAAGAATGTATCTTATCAAATGATATAACACGCTTGACTCCTTTCAAAGGAATAGATTCCATATATGAATTCATCACAATCCACACTCTAATGAACAAAATCTAAGTTTGGCATATAATACCACAAACCTCAAAATGCATGCATGATGCTTTTACATCAATGTGACTCAAGTCACATTGAACTTCCTGACTTTGTGGAAAAAGCTAGCACTAGTTTTTGCAAACTTTCACTAATTACTTATTAACATGATTAAATTTATCTGAAATCCCAGATTCATTGCATAATGAACAAACTAAACAATCCTAAATATTATATTATTTCATAATGGCATTGACCATACTTTGAATTACCCATTTCAAGTCAACATACAAGCCTAACAATGCATAGCAAAGGATGAAGAAAAACAATGGTTTGAAAAAACCATGATCAGTACTCCTCATAGTAGTAGCACAACAAAAGCAAGAAACAGTAGGAAAAGTTTCTATAAACCCTTGCTATATTTGATTTCACTGTGACATACAAAAAAATATATATATCTTGAATTCACAACACCTAAAATACCAATAAAATTCCTTCAAACTAAGAAAGTTGGTGGGAAGAAGGAATAGAAAATCCCAACTGACAAGCAATCAGCCACCCAAGGCTTGATGGCAAGGCTCACTAGGTCAAAAGGCATATATATGCAATCCATCCTTACCTAAAGACCAAAAATCTCCAAGTTCATTCATTTTGCTAATCTACCACCACATTGTGCTCCCACATTTTTTAATATATCTTCAGATTTCTTTGGCAAAAAACTTTACCGATAATTTTTGCGTACTTGAACAGTTAAATGCATTCAACGTATATATATACATTACTAGAGATGATACCCAATCTGTCCACCCAAACCATCTCACAGTGCTTTAAGTCAGTCTATGATAAAAACAACAAAGCCAGTTTCAGCTTGTGGGAAAACTTATTTTTGATACACGAACTGCTTTGCCAAGACCAGTACTGGATAATGACCTTCATCTGCAGAGGCCTCAGGAAACAAGACCTTTCCCATAAAGACATCATAAAAAAATCTTTTCTCCTAATAGAACAATGTTCTGTGTTCCTACTCGAAGCTGAAATAGTTTTTATTTTCTACCCCTGACACCCAGGAGCTGGCAGAAATGCATGCACAACTACGGATGCAATGTGCAAATGCAAACAGGAGAGTGGGATTGCATATTTGTGTGTCAAAGCTCATTGATAAGAAGACAGCTTTTAATATTTAAGCTGAATAAACCAGTCTTTAGGTCCTAGATAGACCTTGTACTTTGCAGCCAAAACATTCTTTGCAATGACAAAGTTAACGTCCGAAGATGCTTTAGCCTGCAGTACTCCCCCCATAGCTTTGACCAACCTTTCTATCTTAACCTGCAACAAATTACAGATATTTGATAAGAGAATGCAGCTAGGAAAGTTACAGCAGTTAAAAAAAAAAGTCATACAGATATAGGAACTTATGAAATTCAAAGCACACTTAATGATTGATTAGGATATAAAAAACTGAGTCATTAGGAGACACAACATAACTCATTTGAAAAGTATCAGTGTGATTTCAACATAACACAAAAAATTATCTTTCATTTTGTTTATAAATCTGAAAATCATTTTTCTCCTCACAAAGAAGCAAGTGCAAATACAGGGCTATGTGAAGGAAACAAGAAGGAAAGGCTGAGGGAAAAAAGAAAATCTTCAAACAAACACAAGAAAAGCATCAGCTATTCTCTAGCACCAAGATCACTCAAACAAGGCAGTGTTAAGCCCCAAAAAACTCTATAGCCCTTGAAGCCATAATTATCATTCTTTCTTACAAAAGCTTCAAGCCTGTTTCTAAACAATGTATACAGTAACCTTAATAAAACAACACACCAAAATGAGAAATACCACATATATATACATTTCTCCACCAGAGAAGCTTGCTAAAACTCATTTTGCAGTCAATAAACAGGAGTAAGAAAAGCTATATGCTATCAGACCCAAATTATATAGTAAATCCACTAAAATGAACGAACAAGCATTATACCTTCTCGTCCACATCAAAACCTGAGGTGAGTACTTTGACGCCATCCATTGCTAGGCAACAAGTGTAGCCTTGTTTTGGCAGGGCTCTATTTTCTTTTGCACAGGAAAGCACACACTGAGGACCTGCCCAGTAATGCATATACCACTTCAAATTTAAGCAACCAAATGAAAAAATAAAAATTTCCAATTAAATTTTTAATCATTTCTAGCCATGTTATTTTCTCATCTCCATCTAAAACCAAAATAGGTCAATTTCGTAATTTCAACAGTCAAGAACGTGATGGATTCTTTTAAACCACAAACTACATATAAAAAAAAAATCCCTTACCTAACAAATTGCATCCTTTCGCTCTAAGATCCTCGAATTTCTCCTGCCAAAACCAAATTTAAAAAAAAAAATTGATAAATGTAGTAATAGTCGACCTCAGAAAGCGAAATGAAGTAGAAGCGGCGGGAGAGATAGTCACGTGATCGGAGGAGGAGATGACGTGGAAGTCGTTGGGGCCATTTCGAGAAGGATCGCAGCAGAGGAAGACCTCGGCTCCGTTGAGCTTGAGCGCGTCCAGAAGCGCGTCGAAGATCTCCGGTGCCACCAGGTTCCTTGACATGAAGACATTCGACCCCTTGAACGGCTTCGCTTTAATCATCTTCCTCTTCGCAATTCACTCAGATTATTATTAATAAAATTATTGTATAAACACGTAGACGCAGAGGGATTTGAACGTATATCTGTTGGGTGAAAATTTTTAAATTTTGAAAGAGAGTGGTATCAGATGAGTTAGGTTTTCATTCAAGAGTGGGAATTTCGATGGTACAAACGCGGGAAGGGTTTACAGTACGGGATGTAACTCAGGTGCGTCATTTATAATGGATTTCATCGCCTTTGCCGTCTGATGTTCTGATGGGCACATCATCTTTGCTGATGTGTCATACTAATTTAACATCTTTCCTAATGTACAAACCTTGTATAAAAACTATCTTCTACAAATTGTTTTGAAATATAAATATTAATTTATTTAAATTTATTTCATTAATTTTCATATTTTATTTAATTAATATTTTATATGTTACATTAATTTGTATATTTATATATCTAATATTACTTTTTAATTTAAAATAATACTACATATAAATTCTTTATATAAATTAATGAGGCATAAAATATTAATTGAGTAATATCCAAAAGTTAATAAAACAATCTTCGAATATATTCTGTCGAGTAAGCGTATCAAGAGATACCGTGGGAAAGTTGCCTTTTACGCCAGTCATTAAGGATCTATTCCAATATCGGCTAGGACCAAAGGCAAATGCCTTATGAGCGCTTAAGCCGAGATTATTCGCCATCGTATACAAGATTCTAAGTGGAAGATTATGAGCTGACCAAAGGCAAATGCCTTATGAGCGCTTAAGCCGAGATTATTCGCCATCGTATACAAGATTCTAAGTGGAAGATTATGAGCTACTGGTGAATGCTTGATAACTAGGGTAAATAAACTTGCCGTAACGATAACAAAGTAGAGAAAGGTGCTCATTGTCAAGGAAACCCAAGTAAATCTATAAATCAATCAGGACAAAACCTGTAAAAGAAGATCGTGCTCCAAGATTGGTTGGTCAAACCCAAACTACTCCAAAAACAGAAGGCTCTTCAAACCTGATTGAGGAAGCTACTCAAATCTAAAAAAAACTTGACAATCCATGATAGAGGTTATTTATGATTTCGTGTTGAACCTGGTAAACAAACAAACAGGTGGTCTTTTTGAAAATGTTAAATAAAATTTTTCCCTTACATCTTGGTCACTTTTACTTTTTTTGTTATTTTATAATCTCCAGGGTATGATACCTTATAACTTCTTAGTTACAAATCATTTTCTCATTACTTTGGGTTCGCATTTTTTGAATATGTACAGTAATTATTTTACAGTTTATATTTCTACAATTTTTTAGCTTGCTTTATTTATTTTTTTCCCTTTTTGGTGACCATTATTTAACAGACTTTTATGGGTACCTTCTTTCTTCGAAACGCCCAAAAATTCAAAAGAAAAGAATTAATTTAAAAAATTAATTTTATTTTCATAGAGGTAATATAAAAAACAGAATGAAATATCTTTGACGTAAAATGTCTCTTCTGTCGGAACTAATTATGCCTCCCGGGCTTTAACTTTCTAATTCATTTACCGATCATCAGACATCACTACAGTTCTCTACCTCTGACAATCCAGAGAAAAAATGCAGGATTTCAAAGGCTGGAAAATCAAAAGAATGCGCAAGAAAACTGTACAAGGAAACTACAAATTTCTGATTTCTTCTATTTTAAGATAAATGACTCTAAATCGACATGGTGCCACGCGACACGATTTACTTACAAAAATGATAACTGATATGGTAATAATCAATCAGTCAGAATGAATGAAGCTGTCAAACAAAAGAAAAAGATACGAAGAACTGTGTTACACACACCCTATTTGGTGGGAATTTCCTAAATCATGTCAGCCTGACTGTTCAAAATTTGGAGGAGCATTTGACTGAAGATTTAATTTTTGGGGAAGAATCCCAGACTGCTTATGCGACTTGTGCCTTTCTTCGATCGGTTGGCTGGGTAACCTCTCAAGATGAAAATGAGTTCCATCCAATTCCTGCTCTGGCTTCCTCTTTACCTTTTTCTTTGTTATTGTGCCATCTACCATCTTTGCATCGTCCACAGAATTGCTAGAACTTCCTTTCAACTTCTCTTGTTTCGACCTGTCCAAACTAGGAGCATTTGAGGACGGACTGGGGATCCTCATTGCAGCTGTTGTCGTATTGGAAATTGACATGTTAGCTGAAGCTAAGTTATGAGTACCAGAATCCATAACCAGCCTCTCTCGCGCATTTTGTGGCTGAGCAACTGAACTAGCATCAGCTCGAACAGTCTCCTCTGTTCTTGGTGTCGAGATCTTTTTCCTCTTCATTTTCTCTTGATCCTTTGATAATAAGCAAATCAATAAGAATAAAAAATAAGGCATTAATAACTATAAAAATACTCCAAGGAAAATAACTTATGAATGGGACTAGAAACTGCCCACATGGAGCAACTATTGAGATCAGACATAATAATGATGATGTAAATAAAAAGACTGAATATTATATTTTTCCATGAGCTTCAAGAAAAGGAAACAAAAATCTGTTAGAATTTCCAACAGATCACATCTACCATCCCCGTAAGATTGATCTAGAGACAAAATTAACAACTATATAAAATGAGAAATCCATAGATATCTTGTAACTGTAAAATAGAAGGAAGTGAGAAAAAGAACACCTAGGACCCAATCATTTTCGGTTCATCTGATATCTAAAGAAAGATATGACAAGACTTTGTCCAAGGGAAAATACAAATCCTTTCAAAATGCAATTAGTTGCAATCTCTAGCTTTTTGTACATATGATAGAATCTTTACAACACCACTTAATCTTTTAATGTTTTATTATGTAGAATGTTAATTTGATACAAAAAGAATATATGTTACATATTTGCATCATATAAAGAATACAGAAGGAACTCCTTAAACTTCTTTCCATCAATCCCCTTCTCTCAATAAGTATGCCGCCATGTCCCTTTACTAAATCTTAGCTTACATCAAGCAACTCATATTTGCATGAAAGTTGATATTGCAAATAGTAAAACTTAAGCACATACATACATTTGAAGTTATGGATGGCAATGGGGCACTGATTAACGAGGGACTTTATCCCCATCCCTGTTATTGGTTCTAACAGGGTTAGGGTTGAGATTCTCCAAAATGAAAACGAGAATCCTTGTCTATTAGCTGCTTTTGTTTTAGATCGAGTAATGGATCAAGATACTTCAAGATTGCCTTTGAATTCAACCTGAGAAGGGGACTTGTTTGGATTTTTTATTTTTTATTTTTGCTTCCTTTTCAGTGATAGCTCAAGTCTCTTAAATACACTATTAAGTAACCATAATTCCTTCTATTGAGGAGATAATAATAATATCTAAAGAAAGATAATCCTATAATAATATCTAAAGAAAGATAATCCTAAAATATTTAATTAATGATAACAATATCTAAAGAAAGATTTATTTAAACAGAAAATAGAATATCTGCAACTAAATAGAATTTTGAATTGGTGCCACTTCTTATTCTGTTTGACTTCGTAACATCACTCCTTCCCTCCCTCCAAAGCACGGTTGACCTCAAGCGTAAAAGTAGGATGTTGGTCCACGATTTTGGGTCCCTGAAATAGCATGTAATGATATTTCGAATTCTACGATGTCGCCCTCCATGGCCGATTCTTCCTCGATCCCTTCTAACCAGAATGATTTTTTGCATTTGTGACCTAGAATAAACCGCTCATCATAGTTGAAACAAAGACCCTTTACCCTTCTATCTTCCATCTCAACTCTTGTAAGGCGCCAAATGAATGGGGAATTTTGGGCACCTGGTTCCACTTGGTTCCACATCTCAATTCCCTTTCCTTACGTGGTGAAGTGTTTTTCTAGCTAAGCTTCGCCGTTCATAGAGTCTTGCAAGGTTCATTGCAGTGGATAAGTCGGGTGGGTGGTGAAGTTCCACTTCTACTACAATATCTTCCTGTAATCCACTCACAAAAATCTGTATTTCCTGTTCAAAAGTTAAAGAATGAGTTAGGGTAGAAATCTTCTCAAATTGGCGTTGATATTGCTCCACCGAGTTTGTCTGTTTGAGTATCGACAGTGTTCCTAGTATGTTGCTTCTAATTGGGGACCCAACTCGCAATGTGCAATTTTGTTTGAATTTTTTCTAAGTGTGGCTTGTCTCAAGCAATTTTCAAGTACCACAATTGGGCATCCTCTTCCAAGTGTATGGCGGTCAAGTACACCTTGTCTACTTTTGAAGTGTTTAGATGCCAAAAGAAAGTTTCGCAACGATTAAGCCAACCCAAGGGTTCTTTATTCCCATCAAAATAAGAGAAATCAATATTGGTGTATCTGGAAAAATGTTGACGATGATCTAGGTTGATGTTGTTGGTTTGGTGTGTATGGTTGTGACTATTCGGATTGACATTACTGTTGTTGATTTGAAGAAGAAGGGGGGGGGGGGCGGGCGCATGGTTTAAAAAACGTGTGGGTGGCTGCTTGTTCACTTTTGTGGATTACGAGGAACTCATTAAATTGCTTCTGCAAAGTACGTTTTTCCCCCTATTACCTCCTGATACCAAATTGTTAGCTGCTTTTGTTTTGAATCGAGTAATAGGTCAAGATACTTCAAGACTGCCTTTGAATTCAACCAAAGAAGGGGACGTGTTTGAATTTTTCCTACCTCTCCCTATTTTGATAACTTATAACAATGAGAGTTTAATTTAAGAGAAAGTTGATTGATCTCACAATTTAATAAATTTTTTTTTTTTTGGCTTCCTTTTCATTGATAGCTTAGGTCTCTTAAATACACTGTCAAACAACCATAATTCCTACTATTAAGGAGATAATAATAATAATAATATCTAAAAAAAGATAATCCTATAATAATATCTAAACATATAATCCTGTAATAATATCTAAAGAAAGATAATCCTATAGTAATATCTAAAGAAAAATAATCCTAAAATATTTAATTAATGATAACAATATCTAAAGAAAGATTTATTTTAAACAGAAAATAAAATATCTGCAACTAAATAGAATTCTGAAATGGTGCCACTTCTTATTATGTTTGACTTTTTAACATTGTCCTCGATCCTCGATACCTTATCGCCATTTTTAATTTAATTTTTATGTCTTAAACTATATTTTTATGAAAATAAAAACAAATTCGATAGAATTAAAAATTTTAAATGATTAGAAGATATGATTCAGAGAACTTGGCTCGCATTGTCTCATGCATAGTGCACAAAAACAGTCATTTTAATTGCCTCCACTTTTAATTTTCTCATTATTATTTCAAGGTCTTCAAACTTTTCATTTGAGAACTTATTATTTTGTATTCAAAATAGAATTCATCATAAAAAATATTTAACTCTTGATTATGTCATCCATTATTTGAACAAATGTGTATTGTTCAACCAAAAAAAGAAAAGATGACAATGAGTTTCAAATTTTTAGATTTTAAAAAATAATTAAACAAAGAAATGAGACCGGCTCAGGACAAAGTCCAATACTCAACCAGGCCCTGAAAAACAAATGGGTATGAAAAATTATCCCTGCCCTGACCCATTACAAAAAAACAGGGATATATTTGAACCCAATGCCCAATCTAAAAGGGACTGGCCCCCATTCCCATGGGGATTTTTGCCATCCATATCTGAAGCTACTATAATTCTAATAATCCAAATCAGATGCAAATGATCAGGCCAAGGTCCATGTTTTCTTTTCTTTTCCCTTTTTTCCATTGGTACAAAACAAAGGTTTAACTAAAGCAAGGTAAGAAGATGCAAAAGTGGACTAGATGTCCACAAAGAGAACCAAGAACAAGAGAATGGGACCCAAGATTTATTAATGTATGATCTCACTATGAGTACCCAAAAATGAGAAAAGAAAATTTGAATTCCACTGACCAAAAATGCATTTGAAAGGAAGAGTTTTATGTACTGGTGAATGCATAAAAAGGATGAAAAATGGGCAGGGAAAATTCAAGTACCTTATGTCTGCTATAGAGTTCCCTTCTTCTCTCCTTCGCTCTGCAAATTGCACGTTTGATCCCATGGTTGTCCATGAAACCCTTTGGCCACAATTCTGCAAGCTGTATCACAGAAAAGATACTAAAATGTCAAAAAATACTTATGGAGAGGATTCAATAACTATTGAGTAGTAACAACAATTATTCAATTGTTATACTCAAAATGAAGATATACAAAGAAAATTATATTTTAAGTATAGGGATTCAAGAAAATGATCATAAAAGCAATCAAAGAAACTTTTGAAGAGAAGCCAAGCCACAACTATCCTTAAAGTTAGTGGCAACAAACATTGTAAGACTTTCAATTTATAGAACAGGGAGGGGCTAGTGACAGCAAACATTGAAAGCACTCAATTGCACCTATCTGATCCAAAAGATATATTGTATAATTTAATCAGCAAATCTTTAAAGACATTGAACAATGATCTACAGAAGCGAAACAGCATAGCAATCATAGAAAATGAAACTAGCAAAGATGATTGGGCCAATTTCATTAACATCTAATGCGACCTCAAAGAATTCATTCACAGAGAATAAATTAGAAGGAGCAAATTAGTTATCACAAAATTAAATGAGAAATTGGACAATGACAAGGGAGAGTGAACAACCTCCACATACAACCTTCTGATTTGTGGACCTGCATCTTCATCCAGTCCCTGGTACAATAAATAATACAGATCAGAATAAGATACACAGAAATGAAATTTTCTCCAACAGAAAATTAGGGCATTGTAAGATCAGTACATCAACATAAAGATCATAGAGATCACAGATCTTGCCCTCCAGCACAGAATCCATACTATATTTTCTTTTAAGGGATTTCTCTTCGGATCCAATTTCTTGAAAATCATCTGAAGCCCCAGCGTGTTGCTCAAGTGTCTGAAAATTAATTATGCATCTTAAGTTCATGCAGGAAAAAATTAGAACAAATTGAGATGGACCACTAACACCATAGAACAACAAATAATAGAGGATTGCTGCAATTAGGAAAAGAAAAAAGTGCATTTGTTGAGGAACAACTAAATTTTAAATAAAAAGTACCCTAAGTAGATAACATCAATATTAAGCTACGAAAAAGAAAAGCAATACAGTTTCACTTGTTATGAATATAAAGCTTAACATTCACCAAGAACTAAAGCAAAGCATCTAAAAACAACTACCCAGAAAGCCCAAATGCAATAGAGAGACAGATTTGATCAAAACAAACCTTGGACTCCAAAGAGGGGACTCGCTCTTTTATCATTTCAATAACTTCCTTCTTTATCTGTTGAAACCTATCATCTTTCTCCTGCTTTGCTGACAAACCCATATTAATCATGATTTTTAAGTTTCTCTGTAGCAAAAACCAAAAACGTCTCTTAAGCAGAAAAGATCGAGTACCATTATATTAGGAAAAATACAATGCAACTTGACTGCACTCAAAACAGAGAAAAAGAATGAAAGCACCTATCTCAAACAATGATAGAGGCCAAGCAATAATGCAATTCACTATAAAGTATCAAAGGAAAAATACAATGCAACTTGACCGCACTAAAAACAGAGAAAAAGAAAGCGCCCATCTCAAACAATAATAGAGGCCAAGCAATTATGCAATTCACTATAAATTATCAAATTGCAAGGAGCTTTAGACATTCAGATGAGGAAATACTAGTGCAACACCAACAACATTTGCACACTTATTGGCAATATTTAGAGAAGTCAGTGCAATCTTGTCTTATCACAAGGCCAATTACAGCAGCTTCTTTAAAAAGCCATAAATTTCATACTACAATTCAGCAGTCAGTACATGATAAATTAAAAGTTGAGGTTAATAAAAGGAAAAATCCAACTAGAATTGCTCATCTTATACCAATAAAATGATATCAACTTTCTATCAGAGGTCAGAAAAAGCAATGACATAATTCAAGGCCTGTTAAACAGCTTAATAACATTATAGTGATAAAAATCTAAGTCATTACTATTGTTGTTCAATCATATATCAGGAACCAAATCATAGCAATGCTTCCCTCCACCTTTCTCTTCTCGTTGTTCTTCTCTTTTTAAGCAACAAAATGTTGGTCATACAAAGAACAAAACATCTTTGTTTGAGCAAATAGAGATACCTTAAGAGTTCTAAGCTGTATTAAATGTCCGAGGATGCTCATCAGGCGGTTGATTAACTCTTTCGATATCTTGCCCTGGCTTGCCTGCTGAAGGTTTTCAAAATAACAGACTTATATTTCTTCATGTGCACAAGATAAAAGAAAAGGGGGGCAAAAAAATTGCAAACACCAAACTATTTTTCTAATCATATAATGAAGGAACAAGTAATTAATAGACATCAATTTTCCACCATTACCGCTAGCCTAGCTACTTTGGCAAGCTTTTGCTTTATTTCTCTAGGCAATCTCCTTTTAACTGCCTGGGACGAGGTATCAGCTTCGTGGTTTTCCATAGCAGGGGGCCTTGCTGTAATATTTATATGAAGAAATGTTTTTAAATTTGAGAGAACTTTCACAAATAACCATCTCTGAAATGTAGATATTTAATAAGAATATCAAAACTCACATTCTGCAACCATCCTCTCTAACTCCCTAATGGCCTTCTCAAGCATTGAACCTTTGGGCCTCACACTAGAGCCATCCTTTCTGTGCATATGTGAAGCTTTCTGCAAGATATTCATGTAATAAAACAAGTAAATTTTCTTAGCTTTATATGGTACACAGAAAAGTTAACAACTGCAAGATATTTTTAATTTAACCAACATTTAACAAATCCATCTTTTATTTAGCTTTAAGTTGAAATTTCAGAAAGAAAGTGAAATAAAATGCATAGCTAAATTATATAAGAACTGTGGATTCAAGGATGACTTGTTAGCCCCTAGCTACAAACCAATCAACCTTATACGTTCAAAGAAGAAACAAGGCCTAATTTTTCAAAATAAATCTGTATCACTAAGAGAAAAGTACCTATCTTCTTAAAGAGAAAAGGAGATCTCAAGTGTTGTGTTTCTACATGGACCTTTTTACTTTTTGGTTGAGCTATGCAAAGATTGTTTATAATAGCAAATTCAGACGGTTCAGACTCTAAAAGTATTGCCATGTCTGGCACTTACCAAGTAAAACAAAAACCCAATGTCTTATCCAACAAATGATTTATACATCATTAAACAATTAACGAAATCCATTTAAACTTTTTTTAGGAAAAAAGGATTATATTAGAAAAGTACTAACCATTATTTGCAAAGGATACTTGCCCTCAGGAACATTAAACTCTGACAGTACATGACTGCCATTTTTTTCTCTTTGCCGAGTAGATTCCAACTCGTCAACATTATGCTGTGGTTTTCCAGACTGGGATTTGGATTGTGCATGAGCACTTTGATCAAGGTATTTCTGATGTGAAGCATCAGAAAGTCCACTGATGTCCTTCGATTTACTACTGATATTCTTTGACTGGCTAACTCCTTGTTTCAGCCTTTCAGTATCCTTGGACTCTGCTAGAGATACTGCAGCATCCCCATTTGAAACTTTAAGAGATGAAGGGTCCAACATCATTTTATTGTCAGCAGATTTCTTTCTAGACGGGATTCCAGAAACATTTGATTGATTCAGAGATTTCACATCCTCATAATGTGCACTTGTCACTATCACATTTTGAGTAGGAAAGTTTTTCTCAACTAATGGTGCTGACTTTGCAGCTGCTGTTTTAGTCAATTTTACATGTTTATTTGTCACACGACCATCATCACTCTCACCAGGTGCCTTCACCAAATCTTTTCTTCGCCTTTTTTTCGGTTGCTGGGTAGGTATTGCAGGAGGTGCACTTCTTGAAAAAGGAAATAAAGGAAATTAGTAACAGGTGAATATGGAAGGATTTTTTCAGATAAAGTAAATCTATGTAACTTCTCTTAGCCATTTAATAGATGCAAACATCTTCAACTTTGAGGCTCAGAGTGAAAGATCCTATGAAAACAAAGTAAGCGAACCCATTAATGCTATTTTGACCCTGAAGAAAAGCTTACATTGAGTACTCTAACCCTTGGCCCACTAAAATTAAATTCTGTTAACCAAAGCCCGTTGCTCAGAAATACGAGTCACTTCTCTTGGGTACAACCCTGTTAAACTTGGATTTTATTGCATAATAAGGAATCTGAAGCATTCCCCTTTCATCCTTATACCGTTTCAAACACTAACCCATAAATTTTCCTAGCTGACCACCAATTAACCCATTCAAACAAACCTGAAACTTCTAGTCTGTGGCCATCCTCAGTGCTAGAATATCTGCGACTAGTTGTTGCACTTTACCATCAAGCTTGTCATCCTACAAGCTCTAGAATACATTTGACACCCAATGATCATAGATTTTAACAACCATACCCCACCGCATAAGGCCAAATAACCACAGCTTCAAATGTAAGAAATTATGACAAGAAGCTCATTCTTGATTATGATGTGGTTGGAGAGAAATATAAGCATTTTAAAGATATCAATGAGCCTACAGATAAGTTAAGATTCACTATCAAAAAGCTCTCTAAGTGTAGAAACACTCAACTTGCCAGCAATAAACAATAAGAAAGTTCTACATCAATGGGTTGTAACTTTCAACTCTCTCTATCAAGAAAGTGTTTAATGTGCAGTCCTATCATAAGCCTTTCAGATCCCTTAAACTGAATAAGTACTAAGTGGCATTGTAGCATACACCTCTAGTTTACATATTCTAAGCCTTCTTTTTCTAGTTAAGTAGTCTAACTCCTGTACTACTTGATTTCTTTTTCACAGCTGCAACATCAGAAAGAAGGGAGCTATATCTCATAATGGATGAGATTTTATATTAAACTTATTAAACAAGATCTCAAGCACCCTAAAAAGAAAAGAACTTGTAATCGACCCAAGCTTATACTGTTAAGAGGATATAATCTAGCTTGACAGGGAACCAAAGGCAATATATGTTTTCCATCCAACTAGGAAAATTCTTCAAGAACTAAACAAACAAAACAAGTGGAAGAGAAAAACCAATATGCAGTGAACTAGAGAACCAAGACCATGGATGTATCAATAAAGGTCAAAAAGAGAACTCACACGTGCTCCAACTTCCCCCTATTAACAAAGAATCCATCATGTTTTAGTGCTGAACTATCAACTTCAAAATATTCATCCTGCATAACAAGTAAAGAACAAAAAGTCATGCATACTGGAAGAATTCTATAGTAAAGAAATATTGTCAGTAGCTGCAGAAACATCAAGTTTTAACTTGAAAAGACAACTGATAGATAAAGGCACCAACCAGCTCAGCATCATCAATGAAAGAGTCTTCTGTATCATACTGATCGTCATCAGGAATATCTAGTTCTTCATCATCACTACTATCTTTACCCTGAGAAAGATTGCTAGTCAAATTAGCATAGGTAAACTCCACATACAAATCATCATGCAAGTTGCAATTTTTTTTTTTAAAAAAAAAAAGCATGTTGAAACCAGCCATTCACACACAAAATTCTCACTAATAAGAAGCCAAAATGAATAAAACAAATATAAAATTGTTAGCGCAATATAACTGACCATGTAAAGACGTTCAATCTTCTCAATAACAGCACTAAAACGATTCGAAGCAGGCTCGTCTTTCCCTGCATCTTCAGCCTCTTGTCCCTATATAAGGTCAAGTACAAAGTAAATAATTCAATTCATACCACAAAAACAGCATAAAACTACATGACATGCGGCATTATGATGCATGTATCAGTTTAATGTACAAAGTCGATGAGAACATTAACTACCTATTTTATATTTTCATAACTTTCCTTAGCTATTAAACACAACTCAGGGTTCTCGTAAACAGTGAATGCCACACTCCTAACGCAAAATTCATCCTAATTTGTAATTTTAACATTCAATTTCATGTACAGTAAAATAACTACCTAAAATCATATTAGATTCTTTTTTGGGCAAACAATTCAAATAATGTGATCTGTTATAAAACTAACTACAGCTTCAAGACACCAACAAATTATAATTAATCCGTAAATACAAACTATATTAAAACAATTATTATATTTACAATATAATATATCGAACTGACTTACGGGAGCTATGCGAGACTCGAGGTTGGGGCGGGGGACGGGTTGGGGTTCGGGTATGGATTTGGAGGATCCGATATTATTGGCCTTGTTTGCGTCTTTAACGAGCTTCTTCCACGAGACATACGTGGTCTCTCCCGGTCGGAGCTCCACCGCGAACACTTGCCGGTCACCGGATTTCATAAACGAAGATGTAGGTTTCGACGAAGATGACTCGCCGCCGCCTCCAACGGAGGCGCCGGGATTGTCTTCCTCCATCGCGAAATTCGGGTCGAGGCGAAAGGATCGTGATTCTAGGGTATTTGAATTGGGGAATTTAAGAAATTGTAATTAAGATTTGAGAGAAATGTAAAGGGTTCAATCGAAGAGAGAGATTGCGCGGGATAGTGAAACGTTTTTTGGAGGGTTTTTTTGGTGTGTTATTTTTATTTATTTTGAAAGCAAGTGTTATTTGTTTAATATAATTTTTATTTATTTTCTTTTTAGCTGTGTTATGATTTTCCCTTTCAATTTGTTCTTGCGTTTTCTTTCCCGATAAAATTTTTAAGAGGGAAGGTGATGGGCCGCCTGAGGGGGCCCAGGCCCGTGGAGCATCAGTTTTAGTCCATTGAATCCAGAAACTAATTGGGAATGTCACCTGCAAGTCATTACGAGCACATGAGATTAATCATTAATGTTTAAGAAAAGTATGTTAGTAGTTTAGGGAAAGAATATGCAATACACTAAAATTTAAAATTTTTCATTTACACTTTTACTGATAACAAATTTTATTAATTTTAATGATAGAAAAAATAAAAATTTATTTTTATCAAATTAATAATGATTAATAATTAATCAACAATGGTCAACAATTGATCAATAATCAATGATTACTTAATATTAATCAACTTTAATCGACGGTCAATTAACACAATCAACGGTCAAATTGGTCAACAATCAATCAAGAGACTAATCAAGAGAATGATTAATGGCAATCAACGATTAATCAATACCAATCAAACGACAATCAACACTAATCAACGGGACAATTTATAATGATTATCACGGGTCAACAATAGTTAACACCGATCATGATTGGTTAATACTGATCAATAATTGATCAACATCATTTAAACTTTTTTTTCAGTTATAACATAGTAATCATAATTTCATTAGATTTAACAAATTTTTTCTTAATTTTAATAAAATCTATTATTTGATAAGGATGTAGATGAAAATTTTAAAATTTTAAAAATTTATATGTTTTTTTTACTTTTGAAACCATAGGATCTAGATATCCTTTCCTCTTCAAGTTTAATAACAAATATTGTTTAAAATCTATTTTATGAGTAAAAATAATGTTAATATGAAAAATGATTTAAAAAATAACCTATGGATAGGTATCCAATAAAAATGATGAATAATAAGCATCCAATCATTATATACAAGAAAAATTAATAAACTTTTATCATTTAATCATAAACTGTATGAGATTTGATTTTTTTTTAAATGGTTATTTATTTTTTTAACTAGATAAAGAAATGTCCGACCTAGTTGATAAAAGTAAACATTAATTTATTAATATAAACTTTGAAAAAATATTTGTTAAGAGTTAAAATTATGTTATTGAGTTGTCATATGTAGTAACCCAAGGTCATTTGACTCATTCGGCAAATTATTTGATAACACCATTTAAGTTAAATTTAACACTAGATAACTTTGTCAAAGACTTCTACCATCAATAGTAATTTATCATAACTTGTGAGTTGGATTATTAATATTATTGTTATGGTCGAGGTGTAAATTTTCACTATATATATATGTGTATGTTTTTTAAATCTAAATTAAGATGGTATGAAATAGATAACATTTCAACTTTGCAAACATGTAAGTTTTTTTTGATGATAATAGATTTATTACTATATTTAGTTTTTTCTTTTTTTCTTTTTTTTAAGTAAAATTGTGAGTTCAATTATTATTCCATGAAAATGGAAAAGTCTCTCAACCAATTTTTTTGTACACGAAGAGGTTAGAGCAAATTTTACTAACTTATGAGCACTGATATTACAAATTCTCATAACATATTTAATTGAGATTTGGTTAATTATTTCCATTTGTATTTGTATCTCATTTACCATCTATTTAATTTTTGTTAGGGAGTTATAGTTTTCTTGACTAACTCTACAACATCCTTGTCATTAGATTCTATTAGAGTAATGTTACACATCCCAAGTTTGTATCCCAAGTAATAATGTATCAATTAACTATTGGGTATAATATATAATTTTATAATTTATGCTATATTATCACCCAATGATTGCTTAACACATTCTAAACTTGGGATACAATTTGAATGTGTAGCATTACTCAATTCTATTATTGATGGCATTATATTGTGATCTACATCTACCTATAAATCAAATTGCATGGCCTCTACTTTTGCATCTTCTACTCATGAACTCTACTTCTCTGTAGTTGCTATAATTAGGGCTCTCCCATCATTGTTTCTTATAACCATCCCCATATCTACTTTATTCTTCTTTAAGCCCATTGCCGCATCTACATTCAATTTTAGCATGCTTCGTAGAAGTGGTTCCTAATTATGTACTACAACTTCTTTTTTACTCTTGGTATTGTTCCATTACTTTTTTTTTTCGTGCTACTAATCTCCCAATATGCCTCTATATTTGCTATCAAAGCTTTTTCCTTTTCTTCATTTCCTGTAAAGATAAGTCATTTCTTGCTTACCATGTTACTCATAATACAATTACTATCTATTCCATTTCTTCTTTTGTAACAGTAAGCATTATCTTCTTTACAAAGTCCCATAGCTTCATTTCTTGGGCTCTTCTTATGACTTTAGCAAACCGAGAGCTCTTCCATAATTTTTTTCTTTTGCAACTCTGCAACTAATTAAAGCATGAAAACAAGTTTCATCACTCTTAAGGCATCTATGTCAAACAGTTGTATTATTGCTTTTCTATTTTGCAGAGCCACAATAATGGGCAACAAATTTAACAAATCACTCTATAGAAAATATTTTCACTTTTTGAGACATTGAGATTGACCAAACTACCTTCCATTCTTTCTCTTTACTCTCGAATTGCTATGGATCCATGGCCAACTTACTTTGAAGATCCACACAATATCCACTTCTAATAATATATTTTCCGCCTATGTCTTAGTGCCAATTAACATTATATTTCACTTTTTTGTTTTCAAGGCCAGCTAAATCTTCGTAATTTGTTAGGCATCCTCCTCATTGATATACTACTTTATAAACTCATTTCTCCATTTATTATCTCCATCTATTAGGCTTGATACTTTGATATCTGTTGAGAGCACATTCAGAGATATTAGCCTAAGAGTTGATTTTCTAAGAATTCGGTTATCATTGTAAATTTCTATCTCTTATTTATTGCTAACTAACTATCTTATCCTTTTATACAGTACTTCTCTTTCCCATATTATACATTTTCATACAAAATAAAAATTGCTTCCTATCTTAGCCATCTAAAGGCTTCCATTTCTAAAATATATGGCATTTAGAAATCTAGCTACAAGAGACTTAGGATTTTGTACAATTCTCTACCCATATTTTGCCATAACAACTTGGTTGAAATACTTTAAATCTCTAAACCCTAGCCCTCATCTCCTTTTCTATTGGCTAAGTTTTTTCCATTATATTCAGTGAATCTTTCTCTCATCTTCTTTGGACCCTACTAGAATTTTGCAAGCAGTTTTTGGATCTCTTCACATAACTTTTATAGGAGTTTAAAGACACTCATTATAAAGGTACAAATTGATTAAGTCACTGCTTTAACTAGCACTTCCTCTCTTCCACTTATGAATATTTTATCTTGCTAGCCATTAACTACATTAGTTATTCTTATATTTAGTTCACTAAAAAAACTCTTTTATTTCTACCCCACTATTGATGGCTACCTTAAGTACTTCTAATGCATTAATTGAAAGATGTCTTTCAGTAGGCGAGCTTGATCCTTGTGCATATTAGGGCTAAAGAAAATTGAAGATTTTCCATAATTGAATATTTGACCTAAAGCTTTGCGATAACATTCAAATATGTCTTTAAAGTGTTTACATTATTGGCTAGTAACTTCAATAAAAATTAAGTTATCTTATGCAAATAGGAGGTGAGAAGCTATCATTAATAGTTATATTAATTAAAAGATGTCTTTCAATAGGCGAGCCCGATCCTTGTGCATATTAAGGCTAAAGAAAATTAAAAATTTTCTATAATTGAATATTTGACCTAAAGCTTTGCGATAACATTCAAATATGTCTTTAAAGTGTTTACATTATTGGCTAGTAACTCCAATAAAAATTATCGTATGTAAATAGGAGGTGAGAAGCTGTCAAAAATCTACTGAAATTGATTTCCCTTATGTGTTTCTCTTTTCCAACTCTATTAAGGATGGATGAAAATGCATTACTACAAATTATGAATAGTTATCGAGAAAGAAAGCAAGTCTCAACCCTGTTTTTGCCCTAAAGTGACTTTGTCACTATTCCATTCAGAATGATGGAAAATGAGGTAGTAGAAATAAATCCTATGATTAGTTCAATCCATGCCTTATTAAAACTCATCCTCCTTATAACATCTGTTAAAAATTCTCATTCTACTTTGTCATAGGCTTTTGCTAATGTTTAACTTCAAACCTACAAAACTCTCGTTACTAATCTCAAATATTTATAAACTAATTTATATATACTTTAATTAAGTGTCACCGATCGATCGCTTACCATTGATAAAAATATATTAGCTTATTAAGTAATGTTGCATATTTATTCATATATTGTTAGAACTATCCAAAATTTATTTAAAGTGAGACGTGTCATTTTCATCAATCCAATTATATGACGCTTTTATCACGTTTGACCCTACATTATCTCCCAGAGCCCCACTCAATTACGTGACCTTTGTCACGTTTGACTTAGACTTTAGGGCCAATTAAAACTGTATTGCCATCTTCACTATTTATAGGAGATCATTATCTATATAACAATAATTATTAGGCCCAAGACATAAGAATTTTGAGCATATTTTGATACCACTTATTACACCACAAACATTTTTCTATTGACCCAACAAACTAACTTATTAAGTAATGCTATTTAACCATTGATGTATTCTTAAAGTTGACTCAATTTCTATCAAATATAAGGTGTGACATAAAATGCCTTGATTTGTGTGAAATATTTCATCCATAAAAACTTACAAAATTCTCTAACTTACTCTAACTGTTTGCCTTGTTAAAAAAAATCTAAAAAAATAAAATTTAACATATATGTTATCACTAATTTTTTTGTGTAACGATGTAAAATGTTAAGTTAAAAATTTCACTATCAAATTGAGTATGATATTTATCAATCTTTTCTATACTTTTTTAAAGTGAATGAGTTAATTCCAACATTATGATAAGTTTTACTTTAAAAAAAAGAAAAAAAACAATCATTACAAAATTAAGAATGGTCAAGCTAATAGCACATATATTGGGACGTCTTAAAAAGCTTTGAGACTTTCAACATTTTAAAATTATTTGAATCAAACAAATGAATTTAAATCAAATTTTTGTTGAGATAAATTTGTAACAAATAGTAGATTTATTTGAATAGAGGTTGGCATATGTGTTCAAACACATGCGACTATACCAATTGTTAGCAATATCACAAATTCCACACAATTATTGTCTTGCTTTTAAAAAATATTAATACTTTTATCAATTTTTTTTTTACTTGAGAAGGGAAAATTGAACTTAGGACGTCCATTTTAATTAAAAAAATGGAATGTAAATCATTTACCACAAAAAAATGGACTTAACTTGAGATTTGAAGGATATAAGTCTTGAGATTTCCTTTCAAAAGCAACACGGAGTGAACTATTATTAGAGAATTGTCCTTATCATGAGAGATATTTTGAAGAACTTCACTTAGAGGGGTAAGAAGGTCATTTGACCTCTTCTGACATTTAGAGTATTAGAAATATTGGTGATTTGTTGTTTTTCAATCTATTAAGTTAAGTTAGTAAAACTTGAGGAGCGTTGATGGGTCGTCTGACTCTGTTCCATTGAGCTCAATTGCTTAACTACCCCAAACATCTTTTGTTTACTATGCCAGTAGTGTCAGCAGGAGACAAAGTCATGTTTTAACTGACGTGGCCCTTGTTTATTGGATTTTTTAGGATTCTCATATCCAATATTATTCTTAGGTCAGATAGTTAAATAATATGGCGTTCAAGTGCTCTTTTAGTGGGTCTCGCTAGTGATATAGCAGACCTGAGCCGTGTTGATGTGTATGCTGCTAGTGGGTTTATGCTGACATGGCAAGTATCCAAGCTCCTATGATGTGTTCTCTGACATAGTTATTGAATGGTGACACATGTCTAAACACAGGTTCTACTCTATGGGCTTTATAGGTCGAGTTATGGAGGTCAAAGTGTTTAAGTTCGAACTCAGTCCACTGAGATAGCTTCTTTTGGGTTAGGCTACTAAAGAGGTCTTGTCTTAATTATTGGACTGAGCTCCCATAAATTGAACTAAATTTCACTAATTTTTATCTCAAATAATATATATTTAATTATTCTATGTTCTCGTGTTTCTCTATTTCTCTTTTTTTTTTTTTCATTTTATGCTTTCATCTAATTTAAATTGAAAATTATAGATTTTCCCTCAAATTAACTCCAACATAGAGAAATTCCCTTTTACAAAGTATAGATCTCTACAAGCTACCATTATATAAATTATGTCTACCATTTAATAAATTAAATCAAAAATTAACAAATCTTAAATATAGTAAAAATGAAAATTTTTAATTAAAAATAAAATAAATATAGAATGGCCATAAACAACCAAGCAAAGTTGTGCACTACACTTGTGCAACCTTGCCTAGTTATCATGTGAACCACATGACAATATCGCCCGGTTCCTGTGATGGTCGCATGAAGTCTTATGTGGGTTGTGCAAAGGTCATGCAATAGCCTTACACGAAAGGGTTAGCTTATTGCGACGGTTTCCATTTTTCCTTTCGCTAGGCACAATTGTTGGAAGTAAGAAGGAAAATAGAGAGAGAGAAAGACAAAAAAAAAGGAAAAAAAAAGAAAGACAAAATTATTATTATTATGATGCATCATTTTCAAGGGTTTTATGATATTTTCACATAAGAGTATAAATTAAATTTTTTGTTGTTCAAATTTATAAATTTAATTATAGTCTTACCCTTAACTGTTAATTTTAACAAAAAAAAAAAAAGACATTTTGAAATACGTTGTAGATTTTTTAAAAATTTAAAGACATGATAATGATGGTTGATTTAACATAAAGACAGGGTAAAAACTTTTATATTCGTTATTATAAAATTAGTTTGACATACAACATTTATAATACCACCAGTATATACAATTTTAATTATAGATTAAAAACTTTATTAAGTTATAAATTAGTATTCCTTCATTTATAAAATAAGTTGTTTTTTGTGTAAAAAAAAAAGTTGTTTTTTAAAGAAAAAGGCTAACGTTTTTGTTTTGCACAGAAATATAGACTATAGCCCAATATTCATGGGCCCAACCCTGGGCTCAAAACGAAACTAGACCCGTCGCGGTCCAGTTTCTAGACCGACCGATAACTAACGAGTTTAACAACTAACGAGGTTTATCCACAATCAATTTCCAGATTTTCCCACACTTTCTCCCCTTCCAAACGGCAAGCACCCATGTCCGCCACTACTCTCCTCCTCTACCCGCCAGTCTTCACTCCTAAACTCCCCTCTGTCACCTCAACCAAGTCCTTCTTTCCTTCGTCCCTAAAATTACCATCCCTTTCCTTCCATTCCCCTAAACCCCGTAAAACCCCATTCATCGTTTTCGCGGACGACGGCGACGCCGATGGCGGCGGCCCAGACGACTACGACATGGATGAGGAGGAAGTGGAGGAGCTCGACAACAAGAAGGACTACGACGTCGAGTACGACCCGCTGGCTGCCACCACCGCTATTGCCGTTGCTAACGAAGATATAACGATGGTGGATAGCAAGAGCTTTGTTTACACGCAGGGCTGGGACTCGGAGATGGTGGTAGATTATCGGATTGACGAAGACGAGTTTCACAAGATCAGCTTGATGGAGTGCGATTTCTTTATAAGAAAGCCTCCGGATCCTGATAACGACGTTTATGATTTTAGAGAGGTTAGTGATGTGATTTGTTTATGCTTATGGAATGCGCTTTTCTTTGTAAGGTTGTGTTTATTTATTGATATGGGTTTTTCTTTGACTGCAGATGTATGTTACTCCCCCGGATACCGATGTTTATGCAATACCAAAGGTTCTTGCTCCAATGCCTCAAAAGGTAGGTACCTACAGTTGTAGTTACTTTTGCCTTTAAATTTTGTCTTCTTTATTGCTAATAACAAAGAGTATGTTGCTGTTTATGGTTGAGAATTTTGTCTCAGTTATTCCTGCATGTACTGTTTAGAAATACTTGCGTACGATCTCTTGAAGTTTCATTATCTATGAAGCTATTATGCTAAAGAAATAAAGCTATGACTAGTTTCCTAGACCTTTTGATATTAATGGGGACTTTTCCTTATTGTCAAAATCATAGTATATTCGTTGTGCAAAGAGTGATTACGGATGCTACAATGTCACTGAACCACCCATTGATGCACCACGAGACCCAATGTACAAATCTGAGAGGGAGATCCATAAGGTATAAAACATTATTGTCATAAAATACAATGTCAATCTCATATGAACTGCTGTAGATTTTGTAGTTCTAAATGTAATATCCCGGGTAATAAGTTCACGAGGCTAATTTCCATTGCAGGTATTCTTGACAAAGCACTATAGGAATAGGAGGTTGGGCGACCCAGAGTTTGTGCTAGATTTTGAGGAGATTTATGTTATTGATTCTAAAACAAAGTCAATTACCAGAGCTAAAGTCTTGGTAAGAACCTTAAGCAATTAAATTGGTTCTTAAGTCCTCTTTAGTATTACATATTGGGTGGCAGTATGCTTCAGGCTTCTTAAGTTTTTATTTTGTTTTTTGTTTACGTGTTCTTCTTAGGTCAGATGAATACAATTGCTATGGACTTTCATAAGGATTGCCATTTTATCTAACAAGTGTGATGTTTTTTTAGTCTGGGCAAAAGTGCAGCTATTTCATTATTTTAAAAATAATGGAAAATTGGAACTTAAGAGACTGAAAGGCTATTTGTTTTATGCTTTTGTCAAGTTTCAAGTCGCATCAATTTCTTTCCCTGAGCTCAACTGGACTAAATTTGTGGTCTTCAATATAATTGATTTCTAGATACAGAACATCTGAAACTTGCATTCAAATTTTTTCTATAGATGGTGTCGAAATTCAGAAGAGTTCATTCTAATCTACGTTTTTTTATCTTAAGACTTTGATACTTAATGAATATCAGAATTATTTCATGCTGTCTTCTTGTCCACACTGTATGGGTTTCAGTGGTAATTATATCTTCTGAACAATTTGCTTACACCAGAGACCTGTCATACAAGCATTCTGGATAAATCTTATGAGATATTGAGTCTTCTAATATGCTTGGGTCTGTTTGCATTATGTGATTATTACTTTTATGAGTTGAAGTTCTGGCGTCCAGTAGGAACCTTTTTTCGCATTCTATCAATGTATAAGTTCTGGAACTAATTGCTAAATAGAATATTCTATTTCTGTGAATTTTTGTCTTCTTTGATTTATATTGTATTGGTCACTTTGGCAGGATTTGTGTTTTAATGGTTGATATGTTTCTTATAGGTTACACTTCCAAGAAATAGGGACAGAAAGAGTGACTTACTTGTAATACGTGATAATGGGAACTCCTTTAAAATTATTCATGCGGTGACTATCTCTTTCCAAATTTCAATCACTTCAAACAAATCTGTCTGTAATATATTTGCTTGATTCACCATTATGTTTTATGCTTGTAGAGCGAAAAAGAAGATCCCACCACTGTGATAGAGAAGGAAGAGTGGGTCAAGACCAGAGAAGAAATGGAGAGACATCTGAGAAAGCTTCGAGACTTCAGTGTTTCAAATTGGTTCTAACTGGCGGCAGAATATGAAGATAAGTTTGCAACAGAATGCAGATTGATTGGCAGTGTGTGGGTGCACGCAACAATAAACCAATGGGCATATTTCACCCCCTCGACAAGAGTTTTTGCCTGATCCTGAATATTTTATAAGGTTCATTCATTTTGAGGAACGAGGCATGCTTTGGCTGTCTTCCATTTTGTGAGTTTTGGAGAAATATATCGACCTTGTAAGTTGCTGTGTTATTGTAAGGTCTGGCTTGTAGTAAGAGAAATGATTTCATTGCGAAGTAGAGTTTCAACTTGTGGAGACAGAACTTACTGATAAAGATTACAATTCAATTCTTGTTCAAGGGACTAGGCACGAGCTTTTCATTTCTTTCAATAACTTTGAAACTTGGTAGCCTTCAAAAGGTTTGTTGGCCGATCGTAGGCCCTTGGGCCGTGCCTCATGACAGGATATTTCTTATTTCAGATGGGCAGGTAACGGGTTTGGTATCATTATATCTAGGAGCATTCAGCAGTCTGATTCCAAAGATATTTGTGTCTAATTAGATCAGATATTATAATATAAAACAACATTTCCATTTTAATTACCTGAGATTCACCTAAGCTTATCAGGAAAGATCTCGAATGAACGCCAAAATAAAATCCATTTCTTGTTAAACGGTACATGAATGAAAATCAAACATCTCTTAAGACCTGGTGGGAATGAGGCTCAACTTTCAATTTCTTGTTCGCTTCAAGAGATTATCACTTGAATTATTAGAAACCAAAAGCACTATTTTTACTAAAAATTAAACTTAGTGCACAATTTCAAGCAGCTAACTCAAATGTATATAAAAAAATAAAAAATTCAAACCTAATTGTATAAAGAACAAAGCAATGCACGTTGTGATCAGACGAGTGGAGTTCTCATGGGTTTGTTTAAGGCGTTAGGATCACGTAGAATGATAGAATTACCATAGTTCCAGTCCTGGGTAGCTGAGGCTTTCCTGTTTGACGAGCAAGACAGTCTTTGCCCAGATTACGGGGCACAAGATATGCTTCGCCATTTGTGTACCCTTTTTCTCTTTGGATCTTTCTAAAATAGCCGTATTAGTATTACTATTAACTGAGAAAATTAAAACCCTGTTTTGACTTTGATTTGATGGTTAAGAGCTTATTATAATGCCACATGTAGCTCCATCACTCAAACCCTAGACACTACACTAGACAAAACGATCACCATATCACAGACTTCAAGGGCTTAGATCTTGACATGCCTCGTGATACAGATATGAATCATAACTTTATGAAAACGTATCAAACACAGCCTAGCCTAGCTAAGCTATTGAATCTCAATTAGCTAAGTGATCTCGATCTCATTCCAAGTTAATAATATTAGAGATTACACCATAAAAATATGTATTTGTATTAGTTTTATAAAATTAATAAAGTTATAATTTTATATTTAATGAATATTTATAATTTTATGGTATAAATATAAAAAAATTTATTATTTGTTTACGTAACAATAACAAAAAAATTTATTTAAAATGTAGTGATTTTATTTGGATCACTAATATAGTGATATTATGGTGGATGTATTATATATAATATGATTATATAGGACTGGACTAGACGTAATTTGAATTCTTATATCAAATATCATTGTTAATTAAGAATTCAAATAACGTCAATTGATGATCATATACAGATTAACCTTAATCTTGAGTGATCATAAACTCTTGTTTGTATCATTATGTCATTTGAAATACTCGTTACGGTTTGTTTAAAGAACAGACTAAAAACTTATATTTTGGTGGCATAGTGAGATAAACGGTTGAGAATATAATTTATAGATATTGAATCCATTCATTCCTAATGGAAGTTAGAAAGAAGGTTATCTTAAGGGTTAATTCTAGAACTAAATGGTTAGAGCGCTCAATTTGTAATAATGTTACAAATTAACTGTTCATTGGTGAATTAATGATACTTAAGGATAAAGAAACAATTAGAGGGGTAAAACGGTTGTTAATCTAGCTCTAATTATGAACCATCTATGGAGGGTTAAATTGTATGTAGTGATTAAATCAATGGACTGTTTTAAGTTTTTTGAGTAAATTATATCTACAATTTCAAGAGTACAATTTCAAGTTTTTAGTGGAATAACACTGTAATTAATAAATTGAATTAATTAATTAAAGAGTTTAATTAATTATTCAAAATTTATTAGAGCTTAAAATTGTAGGTCCATAAATCTCCAATACCACATCTTTCGTTATTACAGTGAACAATTAAAAAGAATTGTATTATCACACAAATTGTTTGTGTCCAGAAAATAATTTTCAAATATGTATATTTTATATTTGGATAAAATTAATTAATTAAGAATTAATTAATATAGATAAGATCTTATCTAAATATAATTAAATATTTAATTTCAGAAATTAAATAAATAAAATCTTAAGGATAATTTTTGAAATTATCAAAAAGATTTTATTTTTAATTTTAGTGTTTTTTCTTTTATTAAAAGACTAATAATGCTCGAATGTTAGGTATTATATGTTAACCATAAAGAGTGAGACTCTATGTGTTTTACATGAATTAGGTCTCCTTTTAAGAGATAATAATTTAATTAATAAACATTATTAATTAAATTATTATTTTAAAATGATAAGACTAGTATAAATAAAACACAACACACATAAGAGTAAAAATAAAAAGGAAGCCCACCCTTCCTCTAACTGTAGAACAAGAGACTTGATTTAGAATCCTTTGATGAAAAAAATTCGACGTGGATTCAAGGTATGTTCTTGTTAATTCTTTATTTATTTTAACATCAAATCCATATATTCATATGATTCTTAAATAAAAATATTTTTATTTAATAAAAATTAAAATTAAATTTTTTTTATTTTTTATTCCGCTGCATTATAAATGTCATCACAATAACTAGATCAACAAACAATACATCTCTATCTTGTCAATTAGCTAAGCTATACGTTTCCTCAATTACACCTTCCTAAGGTTAAGCTCATCCGGTAGATACATCACAAAGAATCATTGAGACCAATGGTTAATTAAGAAGTTGAAAGAAAACTAATTAACCCAAGCTAAACAAAATCAATTTAACTCAAATTATATATATATATATATATATATATATATATATATATATATTCCAGTAATCAGATAAACGTAGCATTAGTTGGCTTTGTTTTTGTCATGAGCCTCATTAACCAAACCAAACCTTTTCTTTTCTGAGTCACTTGGAGAGTTCCATTATCCTCAAACCCAAAATAGAAAAAGCCGCCTCTCTCATTTTTACCATATTTCATCTGATTCTGATCTTCGCATAACTTTTTGAACGGATTAAAAGAGAAATGCCTGCGTGCAGGATCGAACTAATTATGCTTTCACATAACTCTAGTTTCTGACTGTCTTTTAATAGCACACTCAGCATAAAAATACTCGGATTTATGAAAAAATTATGCTTAATAACTATATATCCGATAGATAATACGAATATATATAAAAACAAATCTGTTCATGCTTTCCCTTCCTTTATCTTTTCTCCTCTTTTGGGTTGAGGGGGAGGGTTGAAGGACAGTCTATTCATTTACAATATTGTTGTAATAACTATTAACTCTTAGTTTTATTTTATTATTACTATTAAAAAAAAAAATGAAAACCCAAGAACCTCATCAACAAGGAAGTTGATGGAATTAAGAAAGAGAATGAAGGCGTACATGCACACATCATGCTCAGCTAAACATAAGTTCTTCAGTTTGCTCATTCTTAAGCTTTCTTCTGTTTCCTATATAAAAAAGGGTTTGATGTTTCCTATACAAAAAAAAGAGAAAATTTTGAAGTAATGTTTCAGTCACCTAAAGGAGAAGGATATCGCATCTTTGAATCTTGAAGAGTTTAGGTAATTTGTCAGTTAATATTTATCATTTTCTTCCTTATTTTTTAATTATTATTAATATTTCCCTATTAGGAGGATAATTGATCACTTCTAACAAATAAAATAGTATAAAAAAGAGATATTAGTATTTATAAAAATAAAAAATAACAAAAATGCGAAGTACTAAGAGACTAATTGACAATTTTTCCAAGAGCTTTAGAGGAAGCCCTACAAAACGAACTCACCCATCTTTGCCACAAAAAAGGCCAGTGAAATTAATATGATAATAAATTATAATCACTTGATTAGAGCTCTTGATCATACAGTTAAAAGTTAGGTCTAGTTTTTGTATTGTTAATTTGGCAGATAATTAAGGCCAAAGGAGCGGATGAGAAAAAAAAAATACTGAATAAAGTAGTAATTAATTTATGAGTAAGAGGATTACAATTAAGCTGCTGATTATTCGCTTATACTCCTTGTATCTTTACAACGGTTACTAAGTACTTAAGCAATGATGTGTTATATATAATGTTCTTACTACAGGTGAAGAGTTTCATTTGACAATTTTTGGTTGTATATACAAAAAGGAAAAAATGTTTGGAGGAGGAGAATAATGAATAATCACCTCAAGTTACTTCTGGTAGGTATCATCTTCCTTCCATCAACCACTTAACTGTTTATTAAATGAATTAAATCTTGGGGTGCAAATTAAAAGTGCTGCAAACTAGCAACTAACTAATGCCAATGGAGGAAGTTAGCCAAAACCCTTTAGGCGATGAAAAATTATAGATTTCGTTATGTGAATTTTGCAACATTCACAGTATCATGATTATTAACTGGACATGCGATTTCAGTGTTGTAGTGTATTAGAGAATGTGATGAAGTAGCTGATACAGAGGATTGAATCAGAACCATTGATAAGGCTGCAGATGTATATCAAGTTAATAGTTGTGTCCACATTTGAATTTCTTCATTTTCTCGCTCTTTTAAAAGTTTGTTAGATAGTTTGGAAGAGCTGATTTCTGATTGGTTGCTGAGGTAACAAACTCATATATAAATAGAAACCGTGTGTATTGGTTCATTAAATTTGATTCATTGATAAAAATTGACTTAGAACTTTCCAGCAAAATCTCTTTGCAAATTTTCTTATCAACCAAACAACAACATTACTGTTCTTCAACTTGGTATTAGAGTCAATTGCCATGGCAAACACAAACACTGAGTCATGCTTTATCACATTTGCATTTCGAGCAAAAATAAAACTCGATCAATCTAATTATCTTTTGTGGAAATCGCAAACATAGATTATCATCAATGGTCACGGATTGGAAGGCTATATCGATGGTTTAATTAAAGCTCCAAATCAATATTTGAATTATCAAAGTTCAAATCAAGGAATTGATTCACTAGAACAAATCTTGAATCCACCCTATATCAATTGGAAGGGGCAAGACCAAATTCTTCTTGGATGGATTTGAGATTTAATTACAAGACCTGTTTTGAGTTTGGTACTTGGATGTAAAACTTCATTTGATCTCCGAAAAGCAGTTGATAAACAATTTGGAAATCGGTCCAAAGCCATGATAATAATGATCAAAGCACAAATTTCTTATGTCTCGAAAGATAATTCAAATATCATAGACTATTTCATGAAAGTTAAAGGGTTAGTTGATAGTCTAGCAATAGCTGGTAAGAATTGATAATGCATGTGTTAAATGGACAGGACAAGAATTATGATCCAATAATAATTCCTGTGCAAAGTAGACTTGGATCAATTGATTCAATGAAGTGATGTATCTAATGTTGATTCAAGAGAGTAGGATGGAACAAAGGGCTAATACTGTGAGAATTCAGGCTAATATTGTACAAAATAAAGAAAGCTAAAA
This sequence comes from Ailanthus altissimus, assembly GCA_946807835.1. Lineage (NCBI taxonomy): Eukaryota > Viridiplantae > Streptophyta > Magnoliopsida > Sapindales > Simaroubaceae > Ailanthus > Ailanthus altissimus. The sequence continues at coordinate 12,403,988 of OX327699.1, read as the reverse complement.
GAAATTTAATAATCAAAGTGGAAGGGGATTTAATCCTGCAGGTTGAGGAATGAATTTTGATGGTTCTGGTAATGATGGCAAAGGATATACTAGAGGTGGTTTTAATAAGATTAAACGGGTGCACGAGTACACTGTATCCAGTAGGTCTATTTCCATTTAGTAGAAGAGGATATGTTGGAAATCAAAAAAATTTTAATGGTGGTAAAGGTAATACAGGAAATCAAGGTTATTTTGCTGGGAATAGAATGGGACTTAACAAACCAATTTGTAAAATTTGCTTTAAGTCTGGTTACACTACAGCAGAATGTCATAATAGATTCAACAAAAACTTTGTACCTTAGTTTTAAAACTACAACAATCATTATCAGTATAATGCAACTTTTGCAAACAACAACGAAGACAACATTACTATAATCACTAGTAGAATAAGTCAGCTTACTTAGCTACACTAGAGAGAGAAGTAGATCAAGGGTGGTATCTTGACAGTGGAGCAACAAACCACCTTACAAATGATCACAACAACTTTGCTGAGAAAGAAATCTATGCAGGTATAGATTTACTTACAAGCAGTGATGGAAAAGGATTAAAAATAACATATATTGGTTCTATCTTATTACTAATGCTTATGATGCAAAAATATACTTGAAAGATATACTTTGTGTACCTAATATCACTAAGAACTCAATTAGTATCTCGAAATTAACCTCTGACAATTGCCTAGTTGTTGAAATTCTTAATCAAACATGTTTGATAAAGGACTTGAAGACAAGTCAAGTTGTGCTGAGAGGAATTACTGAGAATAGTCTTTACAAGTTGCCACTGTCACATTTTAACTCATTACATAAAAATTCTGTGTTTGCTTTGAATAAACCGTCCTATATGTTTTTTGTTCTCAATTCAGAGAATAAGTTTCCTTTTTGTAAAGCTAAGTAAGAATGTAAGATTCAAACTATTGTTATCAAAAATACTTTTGTAAGCAATTGTAATATATTGAGTGTAGAGTTAATGTATAAAGGGCTAAGGTATCTAAACAATCATACTTCGTATCAAGTCTTGAGACATTGTAAAATACCATATAGTATGAATAAAATATCTTTGCCAAATTTTTGTGAAGCTTGTCAGTATAGGAAATCACACAAGTTACATTTTCTAGCAATATAAACCAAATCAAAAATACCTCTTAAAGTATGATACACTGATGTTTGGGATCCTGCACCCATTCTATCTAAAGAAGGATATAAATACTATATAAGTTTTGTAGATGATTTCATTAGATATCTATGGATTTTTCCTTTAAAATCAAAATTAAAAAATCTTGTAATCTTTAAACACTTCAAAACACAAGTTGAAAAATAGTTTGAAAGATCAATCAAAGCTCTCCAATCAGATTAGGGAGGAGAATATAGAAATTTATGCATTTCCTTTAAGAACAAGGCATTTCCTTTAAACACCCTTACCTCTATACACATTATCAAAATGGCACTATTGAAAGAAAGTATAGACACATAGTAAAAGTTGGTCTAACATTACTTGCTCAAGCCAAAATAAGTCTAAATATTTGGTCGGAGTATTTCTATATAAGTGTTTACCTTATAAATAGGCATCTAACACCTTTGTTAAATCATAAATCACCCTTTGAGTTATTATACACACAAAAACTGGATTATAAGTTTCTTAAATGCTTTGGCTGTGCTTGTTACCCACATAACAAAGACAAGTTTGATTTTGATTCAATTAAGTGTCCATTCATAGGTTATAGTCCAATGCACAAGGAGTATAAGTGTTTGAGTAGTTCTAGAAAGTTATATATAGCTAGAGATAAGGGTTGGCAAATCCAGTTCGGTTCAGTTTTTGGTGTGAACTACAAATTAAACTGAACTTATAGTGAACCGAGTTTGGCTCGGTTTATAGGTTTGGTTCAATTTGTGATTCAATTTTCGATTTATTTTTTCAATTTAACTCAAATGAACTTAGTTTAGGCTTATTTTCTGTTCAGTTTTTTAAATTCTTTTGATTTTTTTGGCCTTTTATTATTATTTTTTTAAAATTTAATTTTTTGGTTTGGTTCTCGGTTCGACCTTCTGAACTGAGAATCGAACCGAATTTTTAGTTTTTTGAATTTAAAAATTGAGAACCGAACTGACCAAGGAAAAAACCGAACCGAATCAGCCGGTTCAATTTAATTTTTTCCTTCCGATTTAGTTCGTTAGTTTTTTGCCCATTCCTAACTAAAGATGTAATTTTTGATGAAATAAAATTTCCTTTTGATAATGATCCTGATTTCAAATCAAAGCTCACATAATCTAGTTCAAGCTTAAGTCAATTAAATCCTTGTGTTTTCAAAATTCCTTTGTACCTTGACAATGGTTCAGGAAGAAATCATAACTCAGCAGACCAATAACACTTAGTTATGTCAAGATCCTTATTAGATAAAGTTCATCCCAAAACATTCTCCAAGACCAACTTTCAATACTCCATAACACCTTACCCAACTCACTAATCCATAAGCATCCATTTTAAATAACCTAAATAAAAACCAAAGTTAAAACCAAGCAATACAAACACAAGACACATTAACTCACCCTATGATAACCAAATTAAAGATGGGAATCTTCAAACCAAAGTGTATCAGGTAATAAAGCAAGAGTTAAAACCAGATAATGTGTATTCAACTTTAACTAATGTCAAGTAGAAAAAAAGTAATACAAGATAAGTATGATGCATTGATAAGAAATGAGACTTAAGAATTAGTTCCAAGAGTTGAAAGTCAAAAAGTGATAAGTAATAAATAAATGTACAAGATCAAATATAATCATGATGGTACTATATTGAAGTATAAAGCCAAGCTAGTTGCCAAAGGCTTTCATCAAACAATAGGTGTAGACTACTTTAACATATATAGTATAGTAGTAAAAGCTTCAACAATCAGGGTAATATTTAGCCTTGTAGTTGTGAGCAATTAGAGATTAAGACAAGTAGACATAAATAATTCATTCTTTAATGGTATATTGATAGAAGAAGTTTATATGAAGTAGCAAAGTGGATTCAAGAATAAGGTCCAACCAACACATATGTGTAAGTTGAAGAAGGCCTTATATAGGTTGAAACAAGCTTCTAGAGCTTGGTTTGAAAGGTTGAGAAAGTTTTTAACAAGCTGAGGTTTTCAGAACTCAAAAGCTGACATATCTTTATTCATCAAGTGTCAAGGAACTTCAATATTACTCATATTAATATATGTTGATAATATATTGATAATAGGAATAAATGAATGACAGATAGAAATTTTGATTCAGAGGTTAAATGATGACTTTGCTGTAAAATACTTGGGAAATCCCAAGAATTTTTTGGGGATTGAAGTCACAAGGACTAATAGAAGATTGATCTTGTGTCAAACAAAATATAAACAAGACCTACTAAAGAGGGCTAATATGCATAATTGTAAACCTTGCAATACATCAATGAGTGTAGACAATAAGTTGCATAAAGAAGACAATAAACTTTTCATAAAACTAACTCTCTACAGAAGAATTGTTGAAGCATTGTAGTATCTAACCCTAACTAAACTAGAACTAGCATACTTTGTAAATAGGTTAGGTCAATTCATGTCAAGTCATTCAGTTAAGCATTAGGCAGCTTGTAAAATGGTCTCGAGATACCTATATACACAAAGGATTATGGTTTAGAGTTTAACTCATATAGTAGTCTTATTCTCACTGGATTCTCGGATGTAGATTAGGGTTGTAATCTTGATGATAGAAGATTAGTGGGCAACTATGTGTATTTTTGGAAACTAACTTGGTAGCTTGGTCATCCAAAAAGCAACAAGTGGTGGCTCGATCTAATACAGAATCTGAGTATAGATCACTTGCACAAGTTTGCACAAAAATTATTTGGATCTAATCGCTTTTACAAGAACTATATATTAAAAGTTTTGCAACACCAACAATATGGTGTGACAACTTGAGTGCTACTGCATTGGCAGTCAATCCGGTGTTCCATTCAAGAAAAAAACACATAGAACTTGACATCCATTTTATTAAAGAGAAAATTAAGGTAAGGATTATGAAGGTTGGACATATAGCTAGTGAAGAGAAAATGGTAGATATCTTTACAAAACCTTTACCATTTGGGCAATTTACTTATCTCAGAAACAAACTCAATGTTTTCTCTCAAACCTTAAGTTTGAGGGAGGATATTAGAGAATGTGATGAAGTAGCTGATACAGAGGATTGAATTATAACTATTGATAAGGCTGTAGATGTATATTAAGTTAATAGTTGTTAGGAAAATAAATTAATATTCACATTTGCCTCTTGCCTTGTATGTGCAGCAACAGCTAGTTCAGCCAAATCCCAAAGCAAAGATGTCGGTATTCTTTTTCCTTGAAAGACACTCTTAGCATCTTAAAGACATAATAATGGATATAAGTGATTTGTATTAACCTCTTTGTGCATCTTTTAATAGGAACTTGTATAAACAAACTTATTATAAACTTAAATATATTGCTTAATTGGAATAATCATCATTCAAATGTGTTGGGGCTATTGACGAGAGAAATATTTAGGTGGCGTTTGTTTTTTTGGCTGAATGCTGAATAACTAAATTTGAATAACTTGTCTTTTTTTTTTCTAGCTTAATATTTGAATATAAATATTAAGTTGTTTATTTTTTTAATTAAAAATAAATTAAAAACTAATACTTTTACATTTGTTCCCATATAAACTTTCAGTGTTGAATTAATAATAAAAATTAGAAATGTATAAATAAATTAATATTAAAATAATATATATTTAAATTTTTATTATAATTTTTATAACAAGGAATTTTTTAAAAGTTGTAAAATAACTTTGATAGTTCTAATTTAGTACAAAACAAAAAAAGAAAAAATTATTATTCTAAAATTATATTAAAAACATTAATATGAAATTCATCAAAACAATAAAAGTGCACATTTAAAAAAAAGAAAGAAAAACATTAATTATATTCTTAAAATAATTGATTTGCAATTTAATCTCGAAGTTATCGCATAAAAATTTGGTCTGTTATGTTAAAAGAGCTATTTGCACTTGACGTTTGATTTTGACTTTCATTGTCATTTTATAACTTGACATCTTCATTTTGATATTAAGAAAATAATACGTAATCCACTAATATTTTTTTTGAAGAAATTATGTACTTTAGTACATGTAATAACTATTTTTCTCTATATATCAAATGAATATGATGCTATTCATTTTAGTATCATAAAATATGCCTTTAACACATCGAAAGCTCATTCAATAACATTCCTCATTTTGGCATTAGTATCGTTAAATATTGCTTCCTTTCCTCAAGCTCGACCACTACTACAAAAATCACTCAACCAATATCGAACATGATGATATGGTGCCATAAATCCTCTAGTATGTGTATATGCTGCATCTACTAAATAGTATTTATCTAAAAAGAATGGTCGATATGAATAAGTAAAAAAATATTTGTGGGTTGTAAGTAAGTAAATCATGACATATCGGGTGGTGGCATAGAAAAATTATGATTTGAATTACAAATAGATTCAGTGAAAACCCTTGAATTGTGTGTTCTTCCTTCCAATCTAACAACAATATATCTAAAGATCATATCAAAGTCACAAATCGCCATTACATTTTGAAAGCATTCTCCTCTACCACTACCTCAATATTGTACTTGTTTATTAATTAGAATGCTTGCATGGTTAACAGTTCCATAAATTACACCAACAACGTCCTACAAAAGTTATTATTAACTTATGTGAACAATCAAATAATATAAGGATATTATCATGAATACCCTTGAGTTTAGGCCTAATTTTATCGATACCCCCAACTTTAGAAAATAGGCAGTAATGGCCAACCGTTAGAGAATATTTTATTAAAATTAATAGAATTATGTGAAATGACTAAATTACTCTTTTAAACAACAAAGTTATAAATGACCTTGCAAGAAAATGAGAAACATAATTCCCCAAAAATATTTTAATTTTTAATAATAAATTAATAATATCTTTTTATTTACGTTAAAATATAAAATTAAATAAAAAAATTAAGAAAAAGGCCGACAATGGCCTTATTTATTTATTTTTTAATTTTTTAAAATTAATAATATAATTATTGCATAAGAAAATAAAATAAAACTATTTTTTTCTTGTTTGTCATCTATCATCTTGTTCTTTCCTTCCATTAATTTTTTTCCTATACCTGCAGTTTTCCCACTAGGCTCACTAAATAGACCTTCAAACAATTCATTAGCAAAATTCAAACCATCATTTTCACAAGCTTCCTTATATGACCCACTACCATTTACTTGTAATTTTTCATCCACAAGAATCCTACATCCATCTCCACTAAACAGTAACTCAAAAGCTTTCACATCAAGCATTTCACCACTACTATTACTAGTACCAATTGCTTGAATATTGCAAACAACAAGAGATTCACCACCAAACCCACCAGTAGACAACAACCCACTTGATTTCCCTGACCCTATCATAAAGTTGAAAATTGTCACCATCATTTACAACATTAACATTACTGTTCACTACATCTCTCTTCGTCTACTTTCACTCTGATCATCTTTACTAAACACCAACTTCTTCTCTGACCTCCACGACCTTTGCGAACACCACTTCAACCTGCCATTGCTGTGATCTCCTTCATTATCTAACAATCACACAACATAATCGATCTCTCACATCTCACATATACATCTTCACGTGTGTAACACAAATGTCGACTGCCGCCCAGAAGCTCAGAGGAGTTCGCTTAGTGATGATACGTTTCATAACTCTGAGATGTTGACTGCTGCCCAGAAGCTCGGAGGAGATCGCGACACTGCACGAAGATGTCGACTATCTTCTAAATGCGGGTGCTGCGGCATCAGCTCACAATCATCTATGATTAGATTATTTTTGAAAATGCTTGAGAAAATGATAAGTTAGGGTTGGCAAGTTTGGATTCGTTGGGGGATAATACTAAGGTTTTTTTTAGGGTTTAATCTTTATAATTAAAAAAAGAAAATTTAAAGAATTAAAAAAGGAAATTTTTTAGGGTTTTTAAGTGGTGTTTAGATATAGAAATAATAGTGCTTGGATACAAAAATAAGGGTGTTTGGACTTAGAATAAGGATTATTTGACATGGAATAAGGAAGATTTAGACTTGAAATGTCAATATTACCATTTTCTCAGTTAAATCTAATAGAAGATTCTTTAATGGTTCGGCATTATTGCCTAATTCTCAAAATTAAGGGTATTGATGAAATTAGGCCATACCTCAAGGGTATTTATGATAATATCCCAATAACATATTCAAAACTTTAAAATATTGATAATTGGTAGAAAATATTGCAACTTAAAAGTTTACCTTAATCGATGATTCGATATGCCTTTTGAATTATCAGTAAATGATGGAGTGATCATTTCTTTTGAAAATTTCATCATGACTATTAAAACTTCATAAAAATATTTATGCACTATTTGACTTGAGTATTGGAATCTATTTTTAGTTAACTTATTTTAAAGATTATGACTTATTATCCCTAAAAACATTGTCATTTTCTCTTCAACAGTTAAATGTTTACTATCAGCAAGCCACCCTTTTTTTTTTTGAATAATTAATACAAAGATATAGAAATACTTTTCTCCATTCGTGTTAGTTCAAAACATACTGTAAATGATCCATCTAAATTTTTTTGAATAAAAAGTGAACCTAAAAGTGATGACGTAAATACCGATATTTTTTTAGTACTCAATGACTTTTTAATAAATTTAGTAATAACATAATCAACCATTTTCATACTACTCTTTTAATCTCACTCTTTTTATCGTTATCTTCACTAGTCATAGGCATTCTTATTATATAAAAATAAAGAAGTTACACATACTACCACTTTAAAAAAAAAGTAATAATACTTAGATATATGTCATGTTCTTAAAAACACATACCTACTATGAAATGCAAAATTATTACTTAAGCCATGACTTGTTTTTGTTAGTTAAAACTCGATCATATAAGAAAATATATAAGTAGCCAAATCAATTTTTTTTTATAAAACAATAAACAAAATAAAAAAATAAACACACACAAAAACAACCAAGATATTCATCAAATTTAATAATCACCAATAACAAACATAGTAAAACAATCAAGTTAGATAAACATCAAATCATTTATTTTTAGTAAAACAAAAAAAATAAAAATTATATGATGATTAAATCAAATATTCAAATAATGAACCATAAAACTTAATAAACACATAAACTAAAAGTTCTATAATGAAACGAAACATAATTCTACTTTTGTAAGTTAAGCAAAAAATATCAAAATCCTTTTGGTAAACTACGAATCCACTCAATTTTTTTTTATCACACTCAACTCCCATCCATAGTTCTCGATATTCTTTCTTGTTGCATAGTGTATTAGTAGCTACATAATACAAGGGATCCTCATATCTTAAGAGGTTTGGCAAAATTGGCATGCATGAATTGATTAATGGTTATTTATCATTGGTATTCTCCAACACATCCACCAACCTATTGATTTCTTCACGTGTTTCATCAAATTTTATTTTCTTTTATTTTTTGACCTATTTGCTTGTCATAAAAATTAATAGATCCATATTAGTGAACTCTAACTGTGTATTTTTGCCACATAATCATCATCTTCTAAATTAATTAGAGTTTTAGAAAATATTGATGATATGTTGCCACTTCTGATATCCCTTCCATTCTAGAACTCCAACTATAAGTACCGGTTGTTACCAAACTTGAGAACAATATCTTTAACTCTTCAGGATTTGCTAAGGGTTTATTATGAAATTGTTTAGCTTCTGGATATTTTTGTTTTACAAAAATAAACAAACAAACAATTAAGTATTCTAGTGACCAAAAAATTTAAGGATGACAACTCTAGAAAAGACGCAAACCATCTTTCAAAAAAAAAAAAGAAAAAAATGCAAACAATAGATGTATTCCAAAAAAGACGAAGACAAGAAGAATTTTGTCCAAAAAAAATCCAATTATTCATTCAAAAAAGAAAAGAAAACAATAGATACAACAAATAATACTTCTTCATTTTCATGTATATTAAGAAAATATTTCTCATAGTAAAACTAAATTCATCTTCTAAATTTATCATGATTCTTTTTAGAACTGAAAAAAAAAATATGGTGTTGAGTTTAATTAATTTAAAGTGAATAGAGAAGGGATGATTTATCTAAAAAATAATTAAAATTTTGATTGGTTGAGTTAAGAAAGAAAGATATGACCAAAAACGAAAAATTACGTATATAATAGACATAAAAGAAAGAAAAGTTTTATAGATGGATAGAAATGTAAATATATTGTATAAGTAGGAATATTTTAGAAAAATAAATAATTTAGATTTTTTATATCCAATCAAAAAGTAAAAAAGTTCACTTTTTTTAATTCAACAAAAATTAACTTAAAATTCCTATTAAATTAGAAAATAAATAAACAAACCTAATAGCTGAATAAATGAAATTAAGTTATATTCAGCATTATGCTAAAAAAAACAGACCCTTAAGCTTCATATTGATTTTATTTATTTGCTAAAAATGATATTTTTGTCCAATATTGATATGGTAGATAAATCTGGTCTTTTGATAATGCATCACTTTTTCCTCCCCTATCTCATCCTCTTACTTTGATCTTTGATTTGATGGTTAAGATCTTGTTAATATTATACCATATTTGGTTCCATCACTCAAACCCTAGGGCTTGGATGATAAGACCATCACAAACTTGAACACCTTAAATCTTGACACGCGTCTTGTATGATGATCAATTACAACTTGATCATCATGTTACGTATCAAATTTTAAGACAACCTAGATAGTTGGTGAATCCTAATTAGTAACCCAAGGTTACAATATCTTGTCTTGTCCATGTTTCCTTATTCAAACCTTCCTAAGCATAAGCCTAATAATTAATATAAGTCACATTTATTGAGACCAATGGTTAGGAAGTTGTAACAATTACAAAACAAAAACTAACGAGGCCAAGAAAAATAATCGATTCAAATATGTCAGATGCCTTGTCTTTGTCAACACCCCGTTAACAAACCCTTCCTTTCTGGGTCACTCGGAAAGTTATATTATTCTCAAACCCTAAATAGAAAGCTACCCTTTTACTTTTCTCTCTCTTTTTTAACCATCTTTAAACTTATTTTCTCCTCATATCCCTTCCCCTACCATTCCTGCTAGCAATTTAAGAAGGGAAAAAAGAAGCTAACAAAGAGAAGAAGTGAAGGAAAAAGAATAGGGTTTGGCGTAATCAGAAAGATGGGAAGAGGCAAGATTGAGATCAAGAGGATTGAGAACTCAAGCAACAGGCAGGTGACTTATTCAAAGAGGAGAAATGGGTTAGTAAAGAAAGCAAAAGAGATCGCTGTTCTTTGTGATGCTAAAGTTTCTCTCATCATTTTTGCTAGCTCTGGGAAGATGCATGAGTACTGTAGTGCTCCGTATGTATTTGTTTTCATGCTTGATTCATTCACCCTTCTGTTTCTTTGAATTTTTTATCAGCTTATCTTTCTCTCTCTCTTTTTTTAAAAAAAATCTCATGTCATTGATGGTTTTTTTCTGAATTTGTTTTTGGTTTTATGGTGAAGGATGGTTGAGATTTTAGATGGATATCACAAGCAGTCATCGAAGAAGCTGTGGGATCTTAAGCACGAGGTAATAATATATAATATGATAGAGTTTTTCAAGTGCCCTAGCTTTAATTGTCTCTTCATATTTGCTCCAGCTCTTTTGTTTTCTGTGAAATAATCATCTGAAGTTCCATGCATGTTCCAGTGGAAAATGATATGTTTCTTTTGCTAAAAATATGTTAAGAAACATGGATTACAAATTCTGTGAACAGATCTACAAATGGGATGTTGTAGTACTAGCTTTCCTTTTCTTTTTTTTTCTTTTTATGCATATTTTATTTTTCTTTTGATAGAAGATGCAGCATAAAACGATGAGAGATGTAACATCTATGAACAGATCTGGTAATAACATGTGATTCCTCCCCTTCCTTTTCCCTGCAAGAGATTTAACTAAAAATACTAGAGTTCGATTTTTTGTCAAATAAAAATAATAAATGTACCATTTCTCTGAACAAATCCTCTGATTAACCCTCCCTTTGTACACTCTCATAGAGATGTTTCTAGGGTTTAACCAATAGATAATTAAACAGATCTCGACATAATGGCTGCTCTCTCTTTCTCTCTCTCGTTTCTTTATTACTTTTTTTTTTTCATTTTGGGGTTAGGGAAGGATTGAAGAAGAGTCTCTCTCATTTCATAAAGTTATCTATAAATTTTACCATAATATTGTTGTTCTCACAAATATATTAACATTTTTTTTTGTGGGAAAATTCAAGAACCTCAGCAATGAAATTGATAGAATCAAGAAAGAGAATGACAACCTGCAGATCAAGCTGAGGTACATTAAATCTTGGGTTATCTTCTTTGCCTCTCTCATTTTCTCTCTCGATAATGTTTTTAAGTGTGTTTCTGCAGGCACCTCAAGGGAGAGGATTTCCAATCTTTGAACCTCAAAGAGCTTATGGACCTAGAGGAAGCCCTTGAAAATGGCGCCACCGCTATTCGCGACAAACAGGCTAGTATTCATATATATATATATATATATATATATATATATATATATAACATGAGTAATAAAATCACTTGATTACATTACTTGATGGGATATATATTTTTTTCGAAGAAAGTCTAATCTTTCGATGGTCTTATTCTTCTTTTCCTTGCGGCAGAGCGAGGTTGTGGAGCGTATGAGGAAAAATGTATGTATAAATTACAAAGAAGCTATTAATCTTAGCATAATCTTTCTAAGTGATAGGATACAATCTGTACTCAGCTTCTTATTGCCTATATATATATTTGTATATGCACTCTTATATTTTCATATAGTTTCTAAAAGAAAATGTACTATATTTGCCTAACTTTGACAAGTTTTTCTTTCTGGTTTTACACAGGGAAAAATGTTGGAGGAGGATAACAATTACCTCAAATTCGTTCTGGTATTATCAGACCTTCCTTCTCTTGCCTTCACAATATATATGAATCAGTAAATCCTGGGTGCAAAATGACATGCTATAAAAATTCCAATGAAGGAAAATATGTGCACAAACCGGCCCTTTAGATGAAAATAGATTTAGTAATGTGAATATTAGCAACATTCAGCATCACTGAGTACTGTAGGGAAGTTTATAATTACATGATTAGTTTGAAAAGTAGACACTGAACACGTTGGTCATTGAGAGAAAAAGTAAAGAGGATGGAAAGTGAAGAAGATGTTGAATAGGTACACAAACTCCTTTGTTTCCCTTAATTTAGGCTGTGTTTATGTAACTCTCCGAAAAGAATTGTGAGTTTGCATTTCTTTGGTTAGTACTCAAGAACTAATTAAAGAATAAGGTATACAATAGTTCTAGGCTTGGGTGCATTTTTATTTGAAAATATTTTAAAATTATGTTACTATTTTACATTAAAATCTCGAAATAGCATAAAATTCAATTACCCTTATTCATTTTTAAGAAACATGCATACATCAACATCAATGTAGAACCGGAGAAGAGAAAGATGCATGACACGAAATTATGTTATAGTTAAGGTTGTATGTATATAATATTTATGAATGTTAAACTTGAAAAGAATGAATGATGATCACTTCTTCATATTTTGTAGCGGCAGCATGAGATAGCCAAACAACAACAGCAACAACAGATGGTTATTGAGAATAACGCCAGAGAAATTGATAATGGATATCATCATCGAGAGAATGACTACAATTCACATATGCCATTCGCCTTCCGCGTGCAGCCTATTCAGCCAAACCTCCATGAGAGGATCTGAATCTGATGAACTTCCTTGAAAAGCAAAACCATTTGATCAGCATCTCAAGGATTTGTGATGTTAGATGTGAACTATTAACTTTGCTTTTATCATATTTACTAAAAACTAGTATATAATTAAAGAGCTTATTATGTGAACTTGTAATAACTTTGTTTGGATGATATTAGTTAATTAACTGTTTAATGTCTATGAGGTTTTCCTCACTAAGCATCTATGAAATTAACAGTACTGGAATTTTAATTTTAGAGTAATATTATATTTCTGAAATGATATTTTAAATAGAGATATTAAGTAATTATTAAGTGATGAAATAATATAAATTTTAAAATTATTTATTATTTTATTTCATCACTTAATAATTATTTAACATATTATTTAAAATAAAAAAATTAATATATTATTTAAATTATGTAACATTATTTTTAATTTTATGTTTGCAATGCATTTATTATATCCACAAAATAGTTTAAAAAATATAGATTTTTAAAAAAAAAAGGGATCTGGAGTCTAAAAACTATTATGAGATGCAAACATAAATACATCTTGTCTTGTCTATGTTTCTAACATAAGTGTTAGCCCATAGATTAAGATTGCCGCATACTCACAATTGGACAGCTAGAGAATCATTATGACCGATGGTTAACAATTTACACAAAATTCAAAATAACAAAATCGAAACTCAATTCAAATGTCAGATAATTGCAGTCAGCTTGGGTTTGACGATTGCCCACAAACAAAACCCTCCTATTTCGGAGTCACTTCAAAAGTTTTATTATCCTCAAATTCAAAAAAAAAAAATTGCTACACTCTCAAAGTTTGGTTTAAGAGATGCTTACATCTTCTTGCTTTAAAAATTATCTTAAAATATATTTTGTCATTAATTTTTTTTTGGGTTAGGTTTAATGATTTCTATTACAATTATTACAATACTTTTTGAAATATGATTATTTCAAACTTAAAATAGAATTCGTATTTTAGTGACACATGACACTATCTTAATCATTGATTTTGATTTATTATATAATAAACAAAAAAAAAAAAAATAAATTAGACTTCAATATATTTGTAATAACATTATACTTTCTTCGTATAGAAAAAAAGTGACTTTATATAATTAATTTATTTGATAAGTTTAATTAAAAAAAATTATAAAGTAATTAAATATATTAAAAAAGGTAAAAGACATGAGGCACAATACTATTGGTTTATTTTCATATTTTAATTATAAAACTTATAAAATAATTAAATAAAATTAAAAAAATTAAAAGGTAGGAAAAGAAAAAGCAGTTGGCCACCACGATTGTGGTTGTCGTTGACACATCATACTCCACCGTCATCACCTTATGAATCATCAGGGCAAAGATTTGTCCGATGGTGGTGATAGAGTTTTGTATTGTGCCGTCATTTGATGGTAATGTTACGGTGGCAACTATTTTAAGATAATTTTTAAATCGAAGAGGTGTAAATGTCTTATGGGTCAAACTTTGAGTAAGGGTGAGTAAAAATAAATGAAAACTCGAAAAATTAGACCAGACCAAACCAACCAGTCGATTTGATTCAATTTTTGTGCTTAAAAAAATTGTTCGATTTTTATTATTAAAATAACCGAATGGTTTAGTACGGTTCTAATTCGGTTATACATATAACCAGAATTGAACTGAAAAAATTAATTTTTTAATTACTAATATTTTAAAATTAAATATAAGAAACGTGGCATGATTTTAATTTTAAATTCAACTCTAGCTTAGTTGGTAGATCATGCTTATTGTCTTTTTATGTCCTTGGTTAGAATCCAATAGTCTTCATTTTTAATTATTAATATATTACACATGATGAATTGGAATGCACTTTAATTTTTAGATTAACTTTAGCTAAATTGGCAATATGGTGGTACTTTTTCTTTTCAAGTCACAGTTCGAATCCATTCTGTTTTTTAATTATAATTTTTTTAGAATTTAATTATAATAAAATAGATTGCACTTCAATTTAATAATTAGCTTTTGCTCACTTTGTAAAGTAATGGTTATACATTCCTTCAAGTTCTAGATTCAAATCCTACCGAATCCATTTTTTTTTTATTAATATTTTTAAATTTATATATAATAAAATGGATTGCACTTTAGTCTTAAAATTAGTTTAAACTCACTTGGTAAAGCGATGGTTATTTCTATTTTATAAATCAAGTCATAGGTTCAAATCTTACAGATTTTATTTTTTCATATTAATATTTTTAAATTTATATATAATAAAATATATTTTATTTTAGTCTTAAAATCAGTTTCAGCTCACTTATTGAAGCAGTGATAATAAAACGGATTGCACAATTTGTATATAATAAAATAGATTGTATTTTAGTCTTCAAATCAGTTTCAGCTCACTTATTAAAGTAGTGATAATAAAATGGATTGCACTTTAGTCTTAAAATGAGTTTCAGCTCACTTGGTAAAGCAGTGGTTATTGCTTCTTCAAGGCTTGAGTTTGATTTACAAGTTGGGTGTTTGTTAAATATATTTTAATTTTTTTAAATTGATAAAAAAATAGAAAACTGAACCGAACTAAATCTGAAAAAATTAGTCTGATTTTGTTCAATTTCTACAATATATTCGATTTTATTTAATTTTTCCTTATTGGAGAATTGAAAAATTATAGTTAAATTCTGTTCCAACCAAAACTGCATCAAACTCAACTGTTCCTACTCTTAACTTAGAGAGCTGTCGTAGTTTTTCCTAAAACCAGAAAAAAAACCATCTAGATCTATTACTTTCCGTTCTCTTCATTTGACATCTTCTTATTCATTTTGCAAGCAAGGAGAACAGGTAGCTAAAGAGAAAAGGGTGAAGAAGCTACTGGGTTTTAACTTTTTACAGAAGGATGGTAAGAGCAAAGATTATGATCAAGTGGATTGAGTACACAAGCAACAAGCAGAGGACCTATCCAAAGTACAGGATTGAAATCATAAAAAAGGGAAGGGAGGTATATAGAGTTTCTTATGTGCCCTCTTTAATTCTCTTTCTCTCTCTCTCTCTCTCTCTTGATATTTGTTGCAGCCCTTTCGTTTAATTTCTCTAAAATGATTATCTGAAGTTCCATCCATGTTTCAATGGAAAATGACATGGTTACTTTGCTAAAAACATGTAAAGTAAATAAACATAAACTATGATTCTGTGAAACAGATCTAAAAATGGAATGTCTCTCTTTATTATCTCTATGTGCATATCTTATGGTTTCTTTTTTCTTTAGTTGAAAAGGAAATATATCATCTTATGAAATGTAACATCTATGTACAAATCTGGTAATATCATTTGTTCTTTTCCTTTTCTTTGCAAAATCTTTTATAATAATAGCTACATGGGAGTTTGTTGTCAAGTCACATAAAAATAATAAATGTACAGTTTCCCTTACAGATCTCCTCTAAATCTTTACCCTACTCAGTCATTCTACCCAATGCATTCATAGAGGCAACTCTAGGGTTTAAGATTTTCAGAGTAAGAGCAGCACTAAATAAACACAGCAGATAATATCATATAGACTGCTCTCGTTTTTTTCTTTCTTTGGGTTTTAGCTAGGGGGTAACTTCATGGAGTTATATGTTTTTAGATATTTTACAATTAACAAATACTCTTTTTAAAAATAAAACAAAAACAAAAATCAAAATAAAAAACCTCATCAATGAAATCGAGAAGATCAAGAAAAAGTATGACAGCATGCAGATCAAACTCAGGTAATTGATTAAATTCTTCAATTTGTTTTCTTTGCTTATCTTTCTTTCTTTCCTTCTATTTTTTCTTTGACTATCGAAAATGTTTTTACGTAAGTGTGTTTCAGGCATATTAAAAGAAGAGGATCTCGTCCATTTGAAGCAAAAAGAGCTAATGGCCTTCAAGGAAAGCTCTCGAAAGTGACCTTACCGATGTTCAGAAAATAGTAGGTTAATTAGTATTAAATAATGTCATTTTATTTTATAAATATATATTAATTTAGTTTTTATTTTTTTAATAAATACCACGTTAGTCCCAATTGTTAAAAAGATTTTGTTAAAGAATTAATTTTACTGTAATGCCCCTAGTTGCTTTTACTGTAATGCCCCTAATATGATAAATTATGGATGTTTGTTTTAATGTGAAGAGCGAAAAGTATTTTCAAATTAAAAAAAAAATATGAAACCACACAATAAAGGTACATTGTATTTTTATCTAAATATCCTTATGAAATGTTTTCATTAAAGACAAATTCATTTACTATATTTTAAATTCAAATTTTAACCATTTGATCTTATTAAATTTTTTTAAAAAAATTCATTCTCCCATCCAAAAATTACCTCCTCAAACCAAAACAGTCCCACCCTACCTAAAAATCACCTCCCAACCCAAAACCAACCCTGAGTCCACCTAACCATCACCATCTCTTACTAATCTTCATCATTTCTCTTACATTTACCATCAAGTATCAAAATCAAATGCAAAATAAAAATACAAAACCACCGCCCCTAACCTAAAAAAAAAAACAAAATCATTAGTAAAAAAATTAAATAAAATAATTTTTATTTCTCCCACCCCATCTCTCTCTCTCACATCTTTTGTTACACTTTGGAAAATAAATACCAGAGCATTAAACACTCAAATCCTACTTAATTTAGCTAAAGATAAAGAAAAGAAATAATTTTACATTCTTGGCTGACATGAACTTTACCTCACAAAGTTGAGTTTTCTAGGGAGAGGCTTGATAATCTAGATATAAGCTTGATGATAAGGGAGATTGATTCATTATGTCATTAGAATAAGGTCTATTTTTCATATCTCCATAATTAAAAAATCCTTAAAAAATTAATAACCAAACTTTTTATCACAAAATAATCACCAATACTAACCCAAAACCTTTAAAATTAAAAGTTTGTATAAAATAAAAATAAACACACTATAATTGAAATTCTAACAATTATTTTAATAAAAAAAGAAAAAAAATAAAATTATGTTGAGAATTGAAGGGAAAATAATTTTTTTTTTTGTAATTGTGGCTTCAAGGGAAAAAAAAAGTGATTATGGTTTCAAAGATAACAGCAACGACAAGATGCACTCATGGTTGTAGTGGCCTAGATCGTTTGATTGTGGCAGTGCCAAGACAAGCTCATAGCGGCAAAAGGATGTGCTCATAGCGGTGGTAGGACACGTTTTTAGTAATGTGCACTAGTGGCTGATGAATTGGTGCCTATGGCGGTGGATGTTAATGGCTGACAGATTAACCAACACCTCTTCCTTAGATAAAAATAATCAAATTAATTATGGTATGAAAATATTCAGAAACAATAAATATTTAGGGTTTTGTTCTTTGTTTAATACTTTTCTTAATTTTTTTTAAGGGAATAATTTTTCTTTTAGTAGAAAAATGTCTTATGTAATTAATGAATGAAAAAAACCAAAAGAATTATTTTGCCTTCAAACAATAACTTTTTAATAGAATCTTTTTAATAATATGGACTAACGTGATATTTATTAAAAAAGTGAGAACTAAGTTAGTTTATATTTATAAAATCAAAGATTAAAATGATATTTTTTCTTAATATTTAAAGTGATTATAATCTCTTGGCTGCAACTCTTTACTTATAGTTGTTCTAAATATACTATTGTACTTTTTTCTCTTTTCTTGTTGGCCTATATATATTTTTATATACTCGACTTTAAGGGTCTCCTCTCATGAATGGGTAAGTGTAATTTTGTTATTTATAAAATTTTAAAAAAATAAATTTGACTTTTTTTGAGGTAGTTTTTTTCAAATTCTAGTGAAGTCACTTTAGTCTTTTTTGGGTTTAGATTTATGGATTGCACTATAACGATATCATTGTTGTAGGTTTCGATAAATATTTAATTATAAATATTAATAAATTTGTTGTAATATTCAAAAAACAAATACTCAACCCTATATCTTTGCGATTGTTAAAAGTTAAAAGTATATACATGTATATGCAGAAGTTGTTAATGTTCTTGAAGAGGTTATAGTTTGATATATTTGCCTAATTTTGTCCTTTGTTTTTTTTTTTCTTTTTTGTGGCTCAATTAACACAGAAAAATGTTGGAGCTAGGAGAATAATTACCTCAAATCAGTTCTGGTATTTGCAATGATATGATGCCCAACTTAGGTCTTTCTTACGGTGAATATTTAACGTGGTGGGTGCCTCCTTTAATTACCGGTTCAGTTAATGATTTGTTCTATTTTGCTTGTATCTTTGCATGCATTTTATTGCTTTTTAATGCAAGATTTCCTTTTTTTTTTTTAATTATGTATTAGATTTTTTTGTTTTGTTTTCTTTTATAGTATAAGAGGTAAGTTTCATTACATGTTACCTCATTACCAGATTAATTACAGTATTTATTTTTTTAATAGATTTTTGTCATGCATACTCATCTTCCTTTAGTATTTCCATGACTAAAATGCTTTTAAGTATAATGTTTGTAATTTATTTGGGCGTAATTTAGATGGTTATGATACACTTTGCGTCTGTGGCTACTGAATTTAAATAAAAATTGAAAGTAAACACTACAAGAAAGAGGGGTATTTACGACTACTCATGCAACGGTTGAATTAGCCATCGCAAATAAAAATATTAAAATAACTCATAAGTGCTAAGTCGTCTTTGCTCAGTGGAAGAGCCTCAGTTTTTGAATGCGGTCCTAAGTTTGATACATTTTTTTTCTTTGTATTTTCGTTTTCTTCTTTAAATCACTCATTCTTTATCAACTTTACCAAGAAAGCACAAAATTTCACGGGCCACGCTAGGACGTGTATAAAATGTTCTTCTTTATCATCCCCATTCTAAAAGAGCATGTCAGCAAATTTTCTACTCTCTCAAGCCACCTCCCTTTCTCTCACTCTCGATTTTGATCTTTATCTACAGTTCAATGGAGTTCAAGTTTCGAGCGGTCGATGATAGAATGACGTCGTGTCGCACTTCTCCTTTATCGTCGGAGAGCATGAGTTACTTCTCTAAGCGAGGTCCTTATCATCAATCTGTCTGTCAATCGTTATTATCCTCTGTTTGTTTGCTGAAAAAAATTAGATGAGTAAAGAAAATTTAAACAATTGTTTATGTTTTTTTTTTCATTTTTAATGTCACTATTTGATTTTCAATTAGTTTAAACTTAGAAACACTCCCGTTACTTCTCCAAGCAAGCATTGCAAAGTCCATATTGGTTTATCTGTCAATTGTCATTGTCCTGTGTTTGGTTGTTGAGAAAAATTAGATTAGTGAAGAAAATTTAAACATTTTTGTTCATTTTTTTTTTCAATTTTGCTGTTGTTAGTTGATTTTCCGTTAGTTTAAACTTAAAAGCACTTCTTTTTTCAGTGTCTGGCTGAATAGTATTATTGTTTTTTTTTTAAAATCTTAAATTAAAGATGTTTGTTAGAGAAGCATTTAACAGTACATTTTTTTCTTGAGGTCAAATAAGCTTTTGATTTGAAATGCTTTTTGAGAAACACTTGATATGTACTTTTTAAGGAAACGATTTTTGTGTGCCACGAGAGATATGGCTTGACTTTTCTAAAATCACTGCGAAAGACAGCCTTTAAGTGTTCCATGCATGAGATCTTCTGTATAATTGAACTGAATCCAGTACATTGGAAGTTTTATGATAATAATAACAATATTGTTATTGTTAAAAAATTGAGGAGTGATGCAGGGTTGCAGCTAAAGCGAAATTGAAAAAAATAATGAAAATAAAAAATAAGACAAAGATAAGATTACGTGGTTCGACTTTTAGCTTACGTCCACGGGCGAAGACAGAAGAATCTCTTACTATTAGAAATGGAGAATACAAGTATTGTAGTGTTTTAGCCTTACAACCCAAAACTCCAATACACCCAATTCTCTCAAATCACTCAAAAACTCTCTCAAAGCTTTAAAAACTCTCTCTAAATTGCAATAGAAAATACATTGCTAAACTCTCCCTTTTATAGGGAGAATTGAGCAAGTGGACAGCCATTTCTTGGCTGTCCACCATTGCAAATTTGTTGGCATCGTGTGCCAGCAAATTTGCAAATGCAAATCTGCAGCTGGCACACGGTGCCAGCTGCTGACAATTCTCCCACTTGGAGATTTGATTGAAAATCAATCAAGTCTCCACACCATTCTTTCTTCTTCGCCAAAGCCATGTTGCCTACGTGTCTGCTAGGCCATGCAAGGATCTGCACCATACAAATTTGTTGGTATTGGTGGGCTTGGTCAACACATCTGCTAGGTTATCATCTGTATGAATTTTTTTCATATCCACATTTCCATCTTCTACCACTTCACGAACAAAGTGATATTGAACACCTATGTGCTTCGTTCTTGAATGAAAAGCTGGATTCCTTGCAATGTGCAAGGCACTCTGACTGTCACAAAATAATTCAACTTTCTCTTGCTTGTGCCCGAGCTCCTCCAGTAATCTTTGTATCCAAATTGCTTCCTTGTAAGCTTGTGTAGCTGCCATGTATTCTGCTTCTGTAGTAGATAATGCCACAACAGTTTGCAGTTTCGAAACCCAGCTTACAGCTCCTTCTGCAAGTTTAAACACATAGCCAGTAGTGGATTTTCTTTTATCAAGATCTCCTGCAAAATCTGAATCCACATAGCCCTTAACAATAAAATCTGATCCTCCGTAACATAAAGCAACATCTGAGGTACCCTTAATGTATCTAAGGATCCTCCTGACACAACCCCAATGCTCTCTACCAGGATTCGCCATGTATCTACTAACTGCTCCCACTGCTTGTGCAATGTCTGGTCTGGTACAAATCATAGCGAACATTAAACTTCCCACTGCTGATGCATACGGTACTCGAGACATCTCATTCTTCTCTGCTTCTTTGCTAGGACACATCTTAGAGGATAACTTGAAATTAACAGGGAGTGGGGTACTAATTGGCTTACAATCTTGCATGTTGAAGCGCCATAAGATTTTCTTTAAGTAGTTCTTCTGAGAAAGCCAAATCTTCATGTTATTTTTGTCTCGGTGAATTTGCATCCCTAGAATCTTGTTTGCTGGTCCCAAGTCCTTCATATCAAATTCCCTAGCCAACTGTGCCTTTAATTCTTGGACTCGATCTTTGTTGGGGCCTGCCACCAACATGTCATCTACGTACAACAGTAAAATAATGAAATCATTATCATCTTCAAACCTTTTGTAGTATGTACAATGGTCTGAACTAAGTCTGTTGTATCCAAGGCTGATGATATAGGAATCAAATCTCTTGTACCAATACCTCGGCGCCTGTTTGAGACCGTACAGAGATTTGTTCAACCTGCAAACCAAGTTCTCTTTTCCTTCTTCTTTAAAACCTTCTGGTTGGAGCATATAAATTTCTTCTTCAAGTTCTCCATGAAGAAAAGCTGTCTTCACATCTAGCTGTTCTAGATGTAAGTCAAATGTAGCACACATTGCCAAGACTATTCTGACTGTCGTGAGTCGAACCACAAGGGAAAATATCTCATTAAAGTCAATACCTTCTTTCTGAGCATAACCTTTCACCACCAATCTCGCACGATACCGCTCTACTTGGTCATTGCCATCCCGTTTGATCTTGTAGACCCATTTGTTTCCAATGGCTTTTCTTTCACGTGGCAGTGCAACCAGCTCCCATGTTTTGTTCTTATGCAAAGCTTCAATCTCTTCTTACATTGCTGTCATCCATAGAGAAACATCTTGACTTTTAGAAGCCTCCTGGAAAGTTGTTGGCTCTCCATCCTCTGTTAGAAGGCAGTATGCAACATGAGCCTCCATGACATACTCCGAGTGCCACGCTGGTAGTCGTCTCTCACGAGTTGATCGACGATCATCTGTAGCCTCAGACTCTGCTGGTTCTTGTTCTTCGTGCCCTGGTGCTGCTTCAGGAGAATCTGAATCTTCTTGTACTTGATTATTTTTCATTTGTACCATTGTAGTCTCTGGATTTTCCTTCACTGTGCTATCATCTTTATCATTCCTTTGCAGTTTATCTTCTGCAAATATCACATCTCTGCTGATGACGACCTTGTGGGTAGTGGGATCCCACAGGCGATACCCCTTGACTCCATCAGCATATCCCAAGAAAAGGCATTTTCTGGATTTTGGATCCAGCTTCGTTGTTTCTTGGGGATTATACATCACGTACACAGGACTTCCAAATGTATGAAGGTGAGAATAATCAACTGGTTTTCCAGTCCACATCTCCATCGGTGTCTTCAACTCGATTGCTGTTGATGGTGACCGATTTACCACATAACAGGCGGTTTTGACTGCTTCTGCCCAAAATGTCTTGGCTAAACCTGCAGTTCTCAACATAGCTCTTGTTCTCTCCAACAAGGTTCTGTTCATCCGCTCTGCTACTCCATTCTGCTGAGGCGTGTAAGCTGTGCTGAATTGCCGCTTGATGCCTTCTTGTTGACAGAATGCAATAAAATCCTCACCAGTATATTCTCCTCTATTATCTGTCCTTAAATACTTGATCTTCTTTTCTGATTCAAGTTCTACACGCGCTCTGAATATTTTGAAAGCTTCAAACACATATGACTTCTTCTTGATTGGATACACCCAACATCTCCTAGAGTAATCATCTATGAATGACACAAAATATCTCGCTCCTCCTAAGGACATCACCGGTGCTTGCCAAACATCAGAGTGGATCAATTCTAGAATTTCTTTACTTCTAGAACTGGATGTGCTGAACTTTAATCTGTGCTGCTTACTTGTGACACAGTGCTCACAGAAAGGTAAATGAACCGATTTGAGCCCAGGAAGTAAATTTTGATCAGAGAGAATCTTCAAACCTCGTTCTGACATATGGCCCAGTTTGCGATGCCACATTATCGTTGACTCTTCTGCTGAACTAGTTGATGCAACAGATGGATCTCCTTCCTGCAGTGTTTCTCCATTAAGCATGTATAAATTTGCAGCAACCTTTTCTGCTTTCATTACTACAAGCGCGTCTTTGAGAATTTTCATTATCCCATTTTCAATTTGGGTCTTACACCCAGTGTTATCTAATTGTCCCAATGACAAAAGATTCTTCTTGAGGCCTTTCACATGTCGCACCTCCTGGATAATACGAACAGTACCATCGTATATCTTCATCTTGATGGATCCTACTCCAGCAATTTCTAAAGCATGATCGTCCCCCATATATACAGATCCTCCAGAGATAGGTTCATATTGATGGAACCATTCTCTTTTAGAGGTCATGTGCCATGTAGCTCCAGAATCCATGAGCCATACATCAGAGAACTGTTTTCTGCTTTCAACAACCGTTGCTGCCTCGCTGTATAAAATTTCACCATCATCTGAGGTGCTTGCAATATTCCCTTGAGGTTTGTCCTCTGCACTTTTCTTCAATCCCCAACAATCCTTCTTCAGATGGCCTTTCTTGCCACAATGGTAGCATTTGACGTTCTTTTTACTTCTGGATTTTGGTCTACCATGATTTTGACTCCCACTGGGGCCACGTTCTGTTGATCTACCTCTCATCATTGTCAAAGCTTCTGCTTGCTGCTAACATTCCTGTTTGTCTTCTTTATTTTTCCGTCTTCGTTCTTCTCCCAATACAGCAGCTGTAACATCATCGAAGACTAAGAATTCCGTTAGGATATTATTCGTCAAGTTGATGATGAGTTGATCATACGAATCTGGTAGGCTTTGAAGTAAAATCTCCGCACGTTCACTTGCCTCTATTTTATGCCCCAAGGAAGTGAGTTGGGAAAATAGAGTATTTAACGTGTTGATGTGCTCTGTCACTGAAGTGGATTCTGCCATTCGAAGAGTATATAATCTCCTTTTTAAGAAGATCTTGTTGTGCAAAGATTTGGCCTCATACAATTTTATGAGAGTATCCCAGATCTCTTTTGCTGTCTTCTTTTTCGCTACACTAGATAGCATGTTATCAGCAAGTGCTAGATGCAGATCAGCAACTGCATTACCGTCAATCTCATTCCACTTGATATCATCAGTGATACCAGCGGGCCTTTCATCAATCGCTTCTAAGCACTTATTTTTTCTTAAAATCGCCTTTATTTTTATTTTCCACAATGTAAAATTACCTCCATTGAACTTCTCAACTTCGTATTTTGCTGCCATTGCTTTTCACCACGAACTACTTCTGCTAGGATCGGCTCCCACTGTTTCACGTGAATAGTAACCGTATGTATGAACAGTAACTGTATATGTGAATAGTGACCTCCTTCAACCAGAAGCTCTGATACCACTTGTTAGGAAATTGAGGGGTGATGCAGGGTTGCAGCTAAAGCGAAATTGAAAAAAATAATGAAAATAAAAAATAAGACAAAGACAAGATTACGTGGTTCGACTTTTAGCCTACGTCCACGGGCGAAGACAGAAGAATCTCTTACTATTAGAAATGGAGAATACAAGTATTGTAGTGTTTTAGCCTTACAACCCAAAACCCCAATACACTCAATTCTCTCAAATCACTCAAAAACTCTCTCAAAGCTTTAAAAACTCTCTCTAAATTGCAATAGAAAATACATTGCTAAACTCTCCCTTTTATAGGGAGAATTGAGCAAGTGGACAGCATTGCAAATCTGCAGCTGGCACCGTGTGCCAGCAAATTTGCAAATGCAAATCTGCAGCTGGCACCGTGTGCCAGCTGCTGACAGTTATTACTCATTATATTATGTTTATTCTTATTCTTTTTTAAAGGGGGAAAAATTATTAATTTCAATTGCTGCAATATCAAACATTTATATTAGCCTTTGTCAATAATAAGCCTTCCACAAATAAAAGGTGCAAGTACCTTGGAAGTATGTGGTGATTGTGTATCTTGATGTGTGACTAAATTTCATTGCTTATATATACACAAAATTTTCATCTTTAAATAAGTTGTTGACATTGTAAAGTTTATGAAGCTTCTGAGTACAATAAAGAAACAATAATTATGCTTGATGAATTAATATAAACGACAAAGAAGTAGATAACAAGCCTCTTTTAGACCGCATTCATTTTCTTCCTATTCTTTATTTGACTAATAAAATCATTTGTGAATTGCCAATCTGAGGCATCATGGGCACAATTCAATATATAACTGAATAAAGAATACGCTGAAACCCAGAAGTTTAATGGTTACATTTATTCTTTAATTTATCTGGATTAATATAATACCTATAATAGTCCTGATCTTAAATATGAAATTGAACTTTTGTTATTGATAAGTTTATAGGAGTACTTTATGGATCTATGGGAGTTTGATGCTATTGTTTATATTAGACTTTCTTTAAATTACTCTTGTTATATGCTGGAAGAGGAGAAAAGAAAGAATGACTCTCTGAATAAGGTATGTCTTGATTTCTCTCCACCTAATAAGCAACTTTCTTTGTTCCATTTGTATGCATATATATCTATTTTCTATAGTAATTCATTCAAGTGAAATTTTGTTTAATTGATACACGCTAATTTAATAATTATTTTAATCATCTTTAGAATTTCTTTGCCTTTTACTTTTAAAGTTTCTTTATAACTTTTCTATGTATAGTTTATGCTTCTATCTATTAATTTCATGGCCTATCAATTTCTAGGAAAAAAACAACCTACTTGTTGAAAATATAGAAATATGCAAATTCCACCTACACTAAAGAAGCAACTAGTTGATTGCGAATGTATTACACATCTGGGCAAGGTAGTTATATGCAAAGCTGTCATTACACCTCTGATTTTTGAAGATCTTTATGATGCACAAGTATTACCATTATCCTTGGCATAATGCCCATGATTTTTAGTATAAATATTATGTTATCTTGGCCTTTAAACTTTGTACTGCATTTTGTTAGTTTCTTGTTTGGCCTTTAAGTTCAAAAACCACATTTTTCATTTGTCTTTTTTTCTACATGTATTTAAAATCTTTGCTTCAGGCTCTTAATCCAGATGCCAATATATTCATTTCTTGCATTATTTATAATTAAGATTGCTTTATTTATCTTTTGATATGGCATACATTTTCAAAGCTGGAGTTCAGGTAGATACAATATATGTTACACACACACACATATGCTAACTGGACTAGTTTTTAGAAATAAAAGCTGTACAGATACTTGAATACAATGTTATAGAAATTGTTTTTTTATATTACTAACTAGATACTTGGATTTCCATTGATTAGTAAAAAGAAGCTGGACAAGGCTTCAAATAATTTTATCTTTGTTTTCCTTCAATGTCATTTTTAGGTAGTGTGCTTTAGTTAGTTTATCTGTTGTGTCTTCTTCACTAAAGAACTAAACAAGGAGTGAAACACGTTAGTAGTTGTTTCGAGTTGGAGATTCCCCTCTTTAATTTATAGGATGAAGTCCTGTTTATTATTCTGTGCCAATTTTATTATTACTTGTCCCTGATATAATAAAGAAAAAGAAAAAGAAAAAGAAAAATACTGAAGCTTAATCTTAATTGAGATATACTTGTTGTAATGGAAGTAGGTGAGTTTTACTTAGCAGTGTGTCATGCGGTGTAGGTGAGTGTTTGATGATTTAAATTAGTTAAATTATTCAGAGAAGTGCTATTTTCCTTGTGGTTTGCTTTTTTTTTTTTCCTTATCTTTTTGACTTTTTATTTTTCAGCATTGTGAGATTGAACTGAGTGAGGTGCTTTCTCCTAATGCCCTATCTCCCTTCATAGATGAAATTAGAAAGCGTGAGAAGCAAAGGAAGCAACTTGCTAGGAAGGTATCTTATTCGTGTTCTTTTGACAGGAAGCAATTAAAAGAACAAGATCTCATATATAATGTAGTATAAATTTTTACAGTTTGCTTAATTTATTTTATAGGAATAAGCTAATCAAAGTTTATTAGGCATCTTAGAGTTACATTGTTAATATGTAATGCAATATATCTAGATGAAGGTTTTTTTTTTCTACTATGGGAAATTTTTCAAAGATCTTGAATAATGATCTAGCTCTAGTTGAGGCGCAGGTAAGAGAAGCTCAAGTTGAAAGCAACCTTTTAAATATTGTGTTTATGGACGGCAAAGGGACTACATCTCAAAGAAGAAAGTTAATAATCTTATTTTTGCACATTTTTTTTGACGTTGTGCTTTAATTTTAGGATTTTGTGTAATAATTTTAAATAATTTTGATTATTTAAATATATTTATAATTTATATGTGAAACAAATTATTAAAAATATTACAGCTGCTACATGACTAGTTGTATTTTTTTATATTATAATTTAATTCTTTTGCGACGACTAGGTAGCCTTCGCAAAAGGATACTGTAATAGTTTAACCTTTTTGCGACGGCTAAGTAGCCATCGCAAAGGGGTCTTTTGCGATGGCTAATTAACAGTCGCAAAAATTTACGACTGTTGCATTTGCGACAGCTAATTAGCCATCGCAAAACTATCGCAAAAACCTTTTACGACGGCAAATTAGCGGTCGCAAAAAATACTTTTTTTTGTAGTGAAAAATTAGTATTTCATAGGTGAGATTTCTTATTATACCCATCTAAATCTTATATATATATATATAGTGTTTGTATGCATTATGTTTTTATAAATCAGATATTGGATGCAAATTAAAAGGTTACACTAGAAATGCCAATAGGAAATTTGTGCTAACCGTCTTCATGTACAAGTAAATAAAATAATGACAATTTTGCGAAATTCGGAGAGAAGTTCTATGAGTACTTATAGCTATTCAATACCTTTACTATTGAAGGATAGTGCATGCAAATTCATCATATATTAGATATATAGAAAAAAGGCATAACAATAATATTGAATAAGTGGAAAGAATATTTGAGATATTTAATTAATTTGTTGTTGGGTGAAGGTAATTACACAATAAGTACATGTTAGTTTTACCATTATATATAGCAGGGACTTGTTGATCTGTATATTAAATTACTATTATGTATCAAATTAAATTGCCTATATGTATATAATGGTGGTGTTCTGAGTGAAGCTAATTTTCTTGTTTTAACTTGAAAAGAAAAAAATGATGATCATCGCTTTCTTATTTACAGAGCAAGAAAGGAGAGAATTATTAGTATTTATGAGTGTATTTTAAATAAACCAATGAAAATTGAAGCATTAAAGCAGATAGAAAGAATCGAGAAGAGAAATAAAAATGAAGGAGACAGAAAAAGGTGACCAAGCCAAAATAGGCTTGGGCGTAGCGGCGTCTAGTCGGATATTTTGAAAAAATGGCCATTGAGCACTGTGGTGCCGGTAGATGAGCGTTGCGATGTTGAGAGCTGAAAATGTGACTTTTGAAAGAGTCATCTATCCCTTCTAATAGGTGTGACATTTTGAAGAGGTATTGTGTCTCTCCAAAGAGACATATTAACTCTATAAATACTGCAGGCACATTATTTTTGAAGGTACTATCAACTCTTCTTTATCTTTGATTCAAATTCTCTCTACATATCAACTACACTTAAAGTCTTGCTGTCCAAGGAATTTGTATTGGTGTGCACCTTTGCAGATTCTAATTGTCATTGAATCTTAGAACTATACTACTATTCAAACACTACTGCACCTTAATTATCATCATTGAAAGGAGGGATATAAATAATTTTAAGGACAATGCCTAACATGCCTTGATATACACTTTATTACAACTTATTGTATCCTATATTCATACACATCAAATCTTACAATTCTTAAAACTATTTCTATGGATACTACAAGTGATTTTTCATTGTTGGCTATATAGCCAAATCACTTTCTGAGGCTACAAAGATACCACCTTTTGATGGTAAACATTTCAAGAGACAGCAGAATCGCATTTTTGACACTTTAGATGTGATGGATTTGACAGACCACCTCACATAACCTCTTCTGGATGTCAATATTGAAAACTATAAGGAGAAATTTTCAAAGTGGAATAAAGAGAATAAGGTATGCTGTAACACTATTATTCATACACTTTCAAATGAATTGTATGATTTCTATTCCACATACAAAGACGCATATGAAATTTGGGCTCAGTTAAAGAAAAAGTATGTGATTGAAGATGCTGGAGCTAAAAAATATGTGATTGCCAAATTTTTAGACTTTAAAATGTCTAGGAAAAAGGATGTAGCATCACAAATTCATAAATTTCATCTCTTAATCAATGATTTGAAAAATGAGCAAATAGTTCTCCTAGAACCTTTTTGTTGCCGGTCGCTTGATTGAAAAGTTTCTTGATTTTTGAAAAGATTACAAGAAAAGTAACAAGCACAAAAAGAAACACTTAAAGTTAGAGGATTCTATTGTGCATATAAGAATAGAAGAAAAGAATCACCAATGGGAGAATATAGAAAAAGTCCAAGGATTTGTTTCCAAGGTAAATTTGGCTGATAATGAAAATTATGGTGAGAAGCATTAAAAGTCTATAAACAACACTTACCTTAAGAAAAATAAGCCCTCGTCAAGAAGAAAAGTAAGTATTATGCTTGTGGAAATGGTGGTAATTGTTTATTTGTTGGCATGATAATTAATTAACTTTCTAACTATGAGGTTAATTTGGTACACTCATTGATCTTAATACACTATAATCTATGAATTGTCTAATTAATTTACAAAAGCTTGATATTGTTAATTTCAGTTAACAGTGTGATTGAAGCACAATTCTAACAACTAATGAATTAAGAATATTGAGATGTCATATTTGAATATGTAAAGAATGATTTACTATACAAATAAAAGGATCATAGGCTAGATAAAATTTAAATTTCATAGTTTTATTTTAAGGATATTATGATATTATCATCAATACTCTTGAGGTATGACATAATTCCATAAATACTCACAAATTTGAACAATAATGTTAATACTCAAATTTATTACAAAATATGTACGAATGCCCAATCGTTAGCCATATGTCGTGATTTGTATAGTAAAGGATAAACAAGTCATTTCATATTTTAAACACTCAAATTCTTTTAAAAAAAATAATAAAAAGATAATAATAAAATACACATAAAAAAATTAAAAAAGTATCTAATTGGCAGCATTTTGACCACTAGATCACCGACAATTTTGGCCGCTTAGACTAGCAGCCAAATGGCAGCTTAAACCAGTCACCATTTTAGCCGCTTGGAACAACGGCCAAATGACTGCTTGAACCAACGACTATTTTGGCCGCTTGGGATAGCGGCCAATTGGCGGTTGGAAATCTTTTTTTATTTAATTTATTTTTAAAAGATTTTTATTTTATTTTTTATTATTTGGTAAAGTATTTTATTATTACTTTTAAAAGTTAAAATTTTAAAACTCGTGCAATTGTAATGTCATGTCAATCTCTTTTAATTTGTAAGGGATAAAATGATCATTTAATATTGATTGATATTGAATATGTTAACTTTAATGGTGTCACGCCCCAGACCCAAAAGATCTGACACACGACATCACTTACATTCATTCAATAATACTTAAACATTTATTTTAATTTCTTTCAGAATTATAGCAATTGAATTATGACTGGGACAATTAGTAAACCGGAGATACGCAGAGTTTTCTCAGAGATTAACACTCTACTACGTCACCAGTAGCAACTTTGTTACCGGAAGCCCAGAATATATTCATTGCAAATTCTTACTTAAAATCAATCCATTACTACACTTGGTGAAACTTAAACTAAATCCAACCACACAATAAAATAATACATAGGTATTTATTCACTAGGGACAAATCAAATATCTTATCCCACGTGTCCCCAAATAAAATACTTAGCAACCTAACAACTTAGGAAACCCAAAGAACAGCAGAAGCCTTGCCAAATCCGCTATGCACACATGTACCTTATTTACCTGAAATCACCATAAACTATAATGAGTATAAAACTCAGTAAGCATACTAGTTTTTCATATATCAAATACAAATACATATATGTACACAATGCATATGTATGATATGCTGTGATCAATCAAAATCATAATCTTATCAAATCACATATCATGTAAGCGCTTACACATTCTTTCAAAACACATAATAGGAATACCATCACTCAACTACTACTTAGTAGGACTTACATATCACATATCACATAATGAGCCAAATGTCACTCGTAGGTGACATACCGTATGAGAGGAATAGTACAAGTGAGGTCTTGAATAACACATATATAATGCTTATGCCCGAAGGTAAAAGCCAAACCCTCACCCTGATCATCGGTGAGTCCTCTCACATGCACCAATACGCCACCACACGAATGTGATGACTCACTCTTCCTTTAGGTACCAATAGGATCCTCCCTACATACGGAACACATAACATATACCAATCCCAAAGGAAAGGCCACACATAAAGGCTCCACAAATCACATAAAATGCCTACTAAGTTAACAGTGAGTTCAAGTACCCTCAAAATATAAAATATTTCTCATGGACATATTACACTTCAAAAGCTTTCTTTATTAAACACATCTTATTTTGAAAGCTCACTTACAAAAACACATGTATGTCCATGCTCAATGTCAATGCTCACATTCAGAAACATATATTCACATTTCATATCAAAATATACTTTGACATAACATAAACATATTCTTAACCCCATTTGCAAAATCATACAAAACAATTACTATGTTTATTGTGATTCCAGTAAAAAGTCTAGTATACTTACCTCTTAACACTTTCAGCTACAAGGCTTAAATCTCCTTAACCTATCAATGGAGATTAATCCTTTCATAAGCCTCACAATTCACACAAAATACTTTAAATAGCTTACAGAATTATACACAATGCATTTATCACATCAAATTGGTCTAAATATTTGGTTTCTCAAAACCTGTCATTCTGACCACTTACACTTAACAAAAATTTCTAATACATCAAATGATGTCCAATTACTCCAAAATCAGAATATACCATTTTTGACTCATATATCCTTCTTATATATGAATATTATATCAAATTTCCTACACAATCCATTCCATACACACCATCGAATCCAAACTACAAACCTGACAGGATCAAGATACTTACTGAACAGTATTCAATCTCCCAATTTTATAAAATCAGATACTAACTCAAAAATTATAAAAATATCACATAATTACTCTTAACACATATCTCAGTCCATGATAAATATTTCACTTCCAAATCACTGCCAAAAGTATTTTAAAACTATTTTATTCTATAACTTTAAAAATCTGTTAATCAAATATTGCAATGAGCTGATACACTTTAGAAATTCATAACACTTCAACCACATTGATCTAAATTCTCAATTCCGAGTATATCATATTAGACATATAAAATT
This sequence comes from Ailanthus altissimus, assembly GCA_946807835.1. Lineage (NCBI taxonomy): Eukaryota > Viridiplantae > Streptophyta > Magnoliopsida > Sapindales > Simaroubaceae > Ailanthus > Ailanthus altissimus. Next base: position 12,370,901 of record OX327699.1, on the reverse strand, counting down.
ATCATATTCCACAAATTCATAATTTTTGAAGATCATTCAGTAGGACAAAAATTATTTTTCACTGTACTATACTGTTTACACAGGAAATTTCCAGAATTTCAGGGTCATTTTGGTAAATTCACTATAAATTCAATTTCCAGAATTTTCAATCGATTCAAAGTCTCAGATGATCCTTAACATGTCTAATTTCATATAATCAAAATTCAAAACCAGAATCAAATCACAACAATTTATAGAATTCCTAGATCAAGAGGTTATCCAGCAGAAATTCCACAATTCATCATGATTTATCAAACTATCTTATAGATCATCATCAATTCTCATATGATCTTACGAAATACACAAAAAATCCTCAATTATACATATTTTCAAAAATCAAAACTTAAAGGAATTAACTTAATTAATACCAATAAATTGAGAAATACGTATGATATACCTCTTGAAATTCAAAATTCTAATTTCTTCTTCTTTTTCTCCTCTTTCTCTCTCCTCTATTTCTCTCTTCTCTCTCTTAAAATGGGTAGCTCGACCTAAAAATGGTAAATTAGGGTTCAAAAGTGTATTTTTATACTAAGAGGCTAATTTTTGGTATTTACGAATTTGCCCCTAAAACTTTCAAAGTATAACAATTTGGTCCCTAAAATAATTCCAAAGTCTTGCAAATAAACCCGATACTAATAGTATATCCTTAACCTATAAAAACACTACTAATAACAATATATAAATCAAGGATCACCCACATACAAATAAAATACGTATATTTATATATATAAATATACATATTCTTACTGGTTATGGATACTGGTTACTACAAATGGAATATTCCTAACTATTGGCAATTCATCATATTTTGTAAAACATTTTGGATATTAACGCTAATTTTTTAAACTTGTGAGTATTTATGAAATTAGGCCATATTTTAAAGATATTGATGATAATATCCCTTTATTTTATAATTAAAAAAGATATTAGCTCGCTCCTTAGTTGATAGGATAGTCAAGATCAGGTTTTTTTTTTTATATATCCTTTTTAATATATAGTTTAGAATGAACCCTTCGCTTTCAAGTATGGTTTTACACAATTTTAGGACTCTAGATATTTATAATGTGAGCATTTTTTTTAATGGTATTTAAAAACTCTCAAATTATAATATATATATATATATGTATATGCGCGTGTGGGCGTTCATTTTTTAGAAAAGAATTCACAGTTTAGTTCTTAGTTTTATTATTCATCAAGTCTTTAAATTTTTTAAAATACCAAAATTCAATTTGTTATATTTTAAAAATAATAAGGTAAATTAATAGAAAAATGTACACAAATAACTTTTATTTTAAACTTGTATACTTTTATAGCCATAAAATTGAAATGCAATTTTTAATAGCCACAAGTTCAGATTTGAGCCATTTTACCTCTTAAGCATATTTTGCCTCTCTCTTACCATTTTCCTCCAAAACTCATTCAAATAACAATTACATTTGAACACTCAAATATAATTTTAAAAACAAGTAGATTGGGTGTTTAGACACTGATATTTTAAAGATTAAAAGCTAAAAAGACTAGTTGGAAAGTAAAAATTTAAAAAATAGGTGAAAGTTGTTGAGTTTTTAATTTGTTTTTTTTATTATTTTTTTGTTAGAATTGATTGAAAATGAGTAGCTTTGGAGTAGTACAAGTTGAAAATGGGTAGATTTGGTTAAACACAGTTGAAAAATGATACAAAGTAGGTAAAATTCGATGAAAATACTAGATAAGATGGCTGAGAATAGTGGGATCAGAGTGCCCCAATCGCATCACATGTCTCATCTGCGAAAAGGGGGCACGTGACTGGGACATGTGCCAAGCCACGAGGCACGAGGCTAGGCCTTATGGTGTGAGGCAGGGGTGTGTCCCCTTCTCATGCCTTGTATGCAAGGCACAAGGAATTATGCGTTTGTTTCTTCTTTATCTTTGATTTCATTCTTTATCCTGATTCACTATATTTTCTCCTCGAAACACTTTATTTCTTATTTATTTTATCACAATACATGATTATTATATTTTAATATTCATATTTTTACAAACTAAACACAAAATATTTTAAAGTACGTTGTGAAATAATAAAATTTTGAATTATGTTATTAATAAAGAAATTTTTTCTATTTATCGTCTTCTTGGCTAATAAAAATTAGCTAAATAATTTTTTGTTATAAAAGATTATGACTTTTAAAATAAGAACTATTTGTGTACATTTCCCAAATTGATATATCTAATCATTAAATATGGTTCTATACTTAATTAAATTTATTTTAATGTCGACGTTAGTTTTTTAACTATAAAGACTAAATTAAGTATTTTAAAAAACTTAAAATTTTAATAAATAATTAAAAAAAGTTCACAGACTAAACCAACAATTTTTATTTTTTTGGAAATAACACTTGGACTGTGAAGTGTACGAAAAAAAACAAAAAACAAAAAAGCACCATTTTGATCACATTATTTTTTTTGAAATTCAAATGTAATATTATAAATAACTCACAATCTTATATGGGTAGGGCTATTGATATACATCAGAAAATTACCAAGACGTTTTGCATAAACAATATAAAACTTTTGTAGCCCACTCGAACCTACTTCTCCAGTAAAGGAGATATAACGAGATCTCGAAATAAGACTAATCCCATAGAGGATATCTACTCCGATTACGGATCGAAAAATTCGATCCTTACACAAGAGGAATTTAACCTCACAAAGAGGAATGCTACCTCACATAGGAGGAAAAACTTCCTCATGTAGGAGGATTATTATATAAAGAACTACCTAAATAAAATTACAAAAATATCTCAACTATAATACAGTCAAATGCATCCAAACTTAGCCCATCGCTATACACAACACACAAACCAAACGATCGCAATATATAACTTCAATAGATGGTCGATGGTGAAGCTTGTGGCTGGAACAGTAATAATAGGTTTGGAACCAAAGCTGAGGGGTATAGGAGAAAAAAATCTCAACGGTGGTGCCTGATGTGAACCTCATAGAGAAAAGTGAGACCCGACGCTCAATAAGGTTCCTTTGCCAAGGATCGTTCTAATTCAGATTTTTATATAAATAAAAATAAGAACCTTGACCCGTTATCTATCAAAGATAAGAACCAGGGGTATAAAAAGATAGTAGAAGTCACACTTAAGATAGATGAGAAGTTGTGAGTGATAAGTCTAAAAGAACACCACAAGATGAAATCTTGATAAGTTCTAATAAAAGTTCATTGAAGAGCTTAAGAGAAAACTCTCAACATTAATATCATCCATTCTATTTTTGTTCTCCCTCATCTCTTATATATTTATAGAGACCTTTTGGGATGTATAGCATTTATTACAGCAACTAATGACAACTATTAACTATCAACTACTACCAATAACTTAAGCACTTGGGATTTCAGCACTTATTATAATAATTAATAAAAACTTACAACTACTAACTACCAACTATTACCAATAAATTAGGCACTTGGAATGCTAGCACTTATTACAACAATTAATAGTAACTTATAACTATTAACTACCAACAACTACCAATATTGAGACTTCAAATCACATGGGCTATTCACATAAGTTGCTGTGCTATTGTTCCCCATCGCACATAGATGTTCAATAGACTTTGTGATGTTTTGGCAACCTAGTTTGCATCAGTGCCGGGTTGATAAACAACCCAAGATCGGGATCCAATCTGGTACGGTATCCATGGCGAAAGTGTCATGCATCTTGGTCGCTGAGGGAGGAGGGGGCGGTGAGGAAATGCGATGTCAGCCGGACCCAGGTGAATGTCGGCTAAGGAGTAAGCCATAAAATTGAGGAAGAAGGCATCTACACGGTGGCAGAAATTGTGGACTAACGGGTTGCCAGAGGATGCGACGGCAAAGGGCACGCACCAGTGCATCAGCCTTGCGTGATGACACGGTGGCTTCGTGACTTCTCGACCAGACCATTGTCGAGTGGCCATTGGAGGGGGGAGAGAGAAACCGAGAAGAAACAAAAGAGAGACGCTACAAAACAAGCATAAAAACAAGTAAAGATTATTAGAAACATAAATCCTAAGCTAATTAGCGTTAAGGGTTCACTGGAGAGGAGGTAGGAGCCCCCTCTCAGGCAAAGTACGGATCTAGACGAGCGGCTACTGAAACTTAAAAGGTTTTCTTTTTTAAGATTCAAGAAATAAAATTCCCCGTCTAAGTCCAAGACTTTTAATACTTTTTTTTTAATCTTTTTTAATTGACGTAGACCCAAGTCATCTAGTAAAATGAGGATGGTGTGTTAGAAATGGTCGAGATAACTCAGCTGGTAGAGCAGAGGACTGAAAATTCTCATGTCACCAGTTTAAATCTAATTCCTGGCATATGATTAATATGTATGAGTATCAATTCTACAAATTAAGTGATATGGATCACTCGCTATACATATTCATTAAGAGTATAGATCATGAAACATACATACTTATTCATTTAACTAGATGTCTGGGAATAAACTTTTTTTTTTATTTCAATTTTTTTTAGATGAGTAAAGACTATATATATATGTAATAAAAGAATTCGATTCACTTTTTTTTTTATTTCTTCTTCTCCTATATGACTTGCTAGAGCCTATCTAAATGATGTGCGCAATGAGCGGTGGCAACTATCTAGGGTTTTAACAATCACGGTGTCTTTTTTTTGAGATTTTGATCACGTTATTTAATTGTGGAGGAGTCCCCATATGGGCATGTACCCTAAGTTTCCAGTTTGATGACCCTTTGAAAATTTACTTCGAAAAATTATACCTTTCCCTAGACAATTAAAGCACACGACAAATACTTGGTGATCCTTTTTCCTCTTTTGACCTTTCTTTATGATCGGCTTTATCATTTTCTTAAAATACCCCATACTTTGATATTTGATTTGATGGTTAAGATCTTATCGTTATACCCTATTTAGCTCCATCACTCCAATCCTAGACAAGACAATGCAGATTACAAAGCCTCTTAGATCTTGACACGTCTCTAAAATATCTTCACAATTTCCTGTTACCTATCAAACACACTCTCTAGTTAGTAATCTTAGTCCATGCCTAGGTTACACACTTACATTATCTAGTCTTGTCCAAAACTTTCCATATTTAAACTCCATAAGCCTAAACTCAATGTACTAATATCAGTGAATCATAGAGACCAATGGTCAAGAAGGTGAAATAAAACTAACAATGCCAAATCAAAGGTCAAAAATATTTGCAGTTGGCTTGGCTTTGTCAATAGCCGTTAAACAAACACTAACTTGACTGTGCCACTTTGGAAAGTTTATTATCTTCAAACCCATAATAGAAAGCTCTTCCTCCCTTTCACTTTTACCTATCTTTGATCGCTTTATATATCTTCTTCATTCTTTCAGGGAGAAAAGGAGGACGAAGAGTGAAAAAGAAATAAAAAAAAGGGTTTTTGTGGAGAGAGAGAGAGATGGGAAGAGGCAACATTGAGATCAAGAGGATTGAGAACTCCAGCAACAGGCAGGTGACCTATTCAAAGAGAAGAAATGGAATCATCAAGAAGGCTAAAGAGATCACAATTCTTTTGATGCTAAAGTTGGGTTCTGGCAAGATACACGAGTACCGGAGCCCTTCTTCTTCGTATCGACTCAAACCTTTAGCTTTGTCGATTCACAGTTATTTGATTCCTGATGATGAGCTTCTTTGCCGTCTAATTATCTTTTAACTCTTTTAATTGATGTTTATTCCTCGGGGGCATTTTTTTTTTTTTTGAAGTTTGGTTGATATTTTGGATCTATATCATAGGCAGTCTAGCAAGAGGATGTGGGATCCTAAGCATAAGGGAAATAAATTAAAAATGGGTTACTAATTTATGTTCTTTCGCTTCCAGTTAATGATTTGCTTAAACCCTTTTGTCCATGAGTTTTTCCTCTAAAAGCAACTGAAGTTCCATGCATGTTCCAATGGAAATTGACATGATTATTTGCTAAAAATACGTAAAGTAACATGAAGCATGAATCTATCAACAGATCTATAAATGGGATTTTTGTAGCTGCCCCTCTTTTTCTCTCTTTCTGCATATTTTAGTGTTTCAATAGGAAAATAAAAGAAGAAACCTAAAACTCTGTGAAACATGACATCTCTGTGAACAGATCTGGTAATTAAATGCTATTCTTGTTCCCCTTTCCTTGCAAAAGTTTTATAATGACTACATGGGAGTTTATTTTTTTTAGTCATATGATAATTAAAAACAATATAGGTATATTTCCCTCAACAGATCTGCCGATAAACCCTTCCACTTTTTGATTCATAGAGGTATCTCTAGGGTTTCTTGACTTAGAACACACAATATCCAACATATAATACAAAGCACAAACACAGATCTGTTTATATTGGTTTACTTTATATCATTTGTTTGTTTATATTGGTTTGCTCTGATATCATTCGTTAGTATTTTAATTTTAATAATTTATACAAAATATAATAAAAGTACATCAAATATTAATATTAATAAATCACACAAAAAATATAAAAAATATAATGTGGTTCACTTTAATTTGGACTACATCTACGAATGAGAAAATAATCTATTATAATCTTATAACATAAAATATAAGACTAATCTAAATATTTTCTATGTGACCCCTCACATAATTTTTCTCTCATAGTTTTTTAATTCCTTATAAAACTTGTATTCTTAATTCTTATACAATTTGAACTCTACCTTTAATTAGGTAAATTCTACAATGAAACTATTAATTTAGAAGTCTCATAATCTTACTTAAATAAAGTAATTTAAATTTTTTTAAAATAAATTTGGTTTAATTTAATAGTTTATTATTAATATTATTTTGCTAGTGATGATTTACTCCTAATAGTTGCATATATTGTAATTCTTTTTAATAATAAATTTATAGTTGGTCTTTTTTTTTTGGAAATTTCTTGTTGATATTTGTAAAACTTAATTATAGAACCTCAGCAATGAAATTGAGAGAATCAAGAAAGAGAACGGCAACATGCAGATAAAGCTCAAGTAATTCAATAATTAAGGATTCAGATCCTCTTGTAAGTTAAGCTTTTTCCTAATCTTTTACTAGTATAAAGATTAATGAAGATTGATAATTGTTAAAAAGAAAAATAGAAAAAAAAATTAAATTTTGACCACTCATACCTAATACAAAACATGTGCCAGAAGATCCTTAAAAATTTAATTTAGGAGAACCATTAATGTGTTTTAGGGTGCACGTTTATGATTGTGTACATATTAAAAAATTTCTCAAATGCATGATAATCATACATTACGCAGCAGAATTAAACATATAATCAAGATATGCACACGAAATTCGAACCATTAATAGTTTAAAGTTATAGAAACTCATCCTTAAAGAACTTTGGTAGAGAATCGCTTTCTGGAGCTCACACGAAAGTCTACTCACGATCAATTCTAGTCCGTAAGATCTGTGAAATTACATGAGCTAGAATGGTAGTTTCTTTAATCAATTTCCAGCAAGATTGAACTCGAATTTCTCTCAAATGGGTGCTAGTTTGTTAAGAACAAAATAGGGACTTATTTGAAACAAGTTCAAAACTTGTTTATATAGTTAGCAAAAGTAGGGGGGTTGGCGGCCAAATCCAATATTTGCAAATCTTTAGCCACCTTACTTTTTGCATGGTTGACACTTGTCACTCATACATCCCATGCATATTGCCAAGTGTCAATTGTGAAAAGTTTCTATGTACCACTTGTTAAATAAGTAGTTGAGTCAAGATTTCGTTATTTATGCAACAACGACCTCTTTACAATATTTGTAAAGTATGTTTTTTATTTTTTAGATTGGTCCTAAAATATATCCTACTTTTTGAAACATTCCTGGATCGATACATACAATCTGTCACACAACCCTTGTGCTTAACGAGTACACTTCATATTGTGAAGACTCCCTAGGTTCATCTCCGTTTGTCTTACGGAACACTTTCGCAAGTCAATGAACAATGCCCTATATACAAGTTACAGATATTATAGAATGGAACGTTGAACTATATAAGTTGAGGTTAACCGTATTCGCATAATTCCTCTATCATCAATATCCTGAAAGAGTAGAGATATAGAGTATAACTGTCAAATGTCTATATGCTCGACCGTGAACTTATTTTCAGATTCATATTTTTGCGAATAATATCGATAAACTCTTTTGCGACATTGTTTAACCTTACAGAAAAATCTTTTTTCAGGGTTTCCGCTTATGATGATAAAACTTCCTGAAATACAATCTCGGAGCATTATGATATATAACTCACCTATATGAGCTGACAGATCCCATATCTATGCGCACCAAATTCTATGAGCATCAGACTATACCCAACGACATCCAGTTGTCAAACCATGAAAGGTCTCTAATATGCATGACCAAAGTATGATGGATTACTTACAAGCTCACCATGGTGCTCGGGTCAAAGGATTAAGAATACTACTAAACTAGAGAATACCTTCCATTGACAGTTTTATGAGATGTCTATCGGAGGTCCTCGTGAGTCTGTTCAGTATCTAGTCCTTACTGAATACCAGTATGCCTATACGGACTTTCGCTAAGTCCATGGTCTGTTAAGACTAACCATCTAAACAATTCAGATATAGACATACTCTAATCCAAAAATAATACCGATCGACCTGTGTCGGTAATCATAGATCAAGAACGGTATTTTTGATGAAAATATATTGCGTAATAATATTTTTTAGCACTATTTACAACTCTTTGCAATTGCGTCATTACTATATTATTCTCGAGTCTTTGTCCCTGTTTCAGACAAGGTTCTAACTCTTTAGAATTGCTAACTCTTAGCACTGACCTAAACTCTTTTAGATCTACAATGTTTGAAAAGTTACAAGTTTCTTACCATATAAATAATAATAATCAACGAATAAAAGAAATATTTATTGTATAAATATTAAATAAATAAACATTCATATAACAATTTGAATGACATGTAAGTACCATTCCTAACAACAACATCTTAATTCATTAATAAAACCTTTAGATAATTTGGTTCTCTCTTTTTCTCTCAAAAAAGTTTTCAAAAGTAGTGTATGTATCAGACATATAAGAGGGGAGGATCTCACATATTTGAATTACAAAGAGTTTATTACAATAGAAGATGCCCTTGAAAATGGTCTCGTTGGCATCCGCACAAACAGGCTTGTACCATTTATAACAAATGATTATAATCACAATTAACTCATTAGCTTGTATACATAATCTCTCTCTCTCTCTCTCGTTTCTCTATCCAAAGTGAAAAGATAGAGAGGATGAAGAGAAATGTATGTATATTTTTTTAATGAAAAAAATGACATTTTAGTCCATAGGTTTCTCGTTATATACTAACTTAGTCTTCCATGTTCAAATAATTACCACATTAGTCCTTACTGTTAAAAAAATTCTGTTGAATGATTTTTTTTTTGGCTGCTTTTGCCGTAATACTCTTGAGTCAAATGTCCACCAATTATCATGACAAATGTCATCATTTAATTAGTTTATATTTTTACTAATTAAAAATATAAACTAATTACATGATGACACGTGCTATTTGTAATTAATCATATTATGATACATGTCTTTTTATTAAAAATATTTATTAATTTACTTTTAAAAATATTTATTCCTTAAAAGAAATATATTTAGTAAAAAATATAAACTAATTAAATGATGACATGTGTTATAATGATTGGTGGACATTTGACTTAAGCGTATTACAGTAAAAGTAGCAAAAAAGTAATCATTTAACATAATTGTTTTAACAGTAAAGACTAACATGATAATTATTAAAACACATGGGACTAAGTTGGTATATACTCATAAACCAAAAGACTAAAATGTTATTTTTTCTTCTTAAAATAATTACAACTATATTCTCTATATATAATATGTATGTAAAACCAAAAATAAGTTAAATTTCTTAGGTATGAGAAGAAATTATTTGCTGCTTGCCTAGCTTACATTGACACATTTTTGGCTGAATTTACACCGAGCTCAGATAAAAAAGTTGGAGGGGGAGCATAATTACCTCAAATTCGTTCTGGTATTTGTTCTTCATCTCCCCTTTCTCTGATTAACCGCAGTATAGACTAGTTCTTAGAAAATTACATAGATTTCACAAAAGCTATAAGAGTACATAGATTTGCGAAACACTAGTGATAAGAAATAAATAGATGTAACGTTAATCAATGTGAATGTTTACGTCCTATTGGTTTGTCATGGATGAAAGACAACAATTTATTGGGCAGAAAGATTTGAGATATATGCTTGATTTTGTCGGTTATGAAGATATAAGAACAAAGGAAGTGCTTAATAATACATGCAGCTATGTATATCTATCGTTGAGCCCGACTGTTGGTCAGTGTTTAGGAAATCAAAAAGTAATTTGATTTTCTTTAGTAAAGTTCAAGCACAAAAATTAGTGATTAATTGTCTTACATATATCTAACCAAAGAGAAATGTTTGGGTTGATAAATATAACGAGTCTTGTAATTCAATAAACTAATCTTTTAAGTTCAACATCTAAATCTTAAATTTGATGAGTCAAGTGTGTTAAAAAAAGATCGCATTACTTTTTTACTAATGAAAGTTTTACTTTATAAATATTATTGAGTTATTATATTTAATTTAATAAAATAGGATTAATCAATACACTCGACTCTAACTTTTAAATTGAACACTTAGATCATATTCCCCAAACAATTATCTTTGTGTCTAGTGATCAGTAATCACATAAGCTAATAATAAACAAAGTACCTTGTTTAACTTGTACTGGGTAATTTTTGGCAGAGGCAACAGGAGATTGCTAGGCAGCAACAAGAGCTAGCCAGGGAGAAGACTGAGAGCTGGAGAGATTGATAATAATGGCCATCAACGAGAGGTTCACCGTCATCATCATCATGACTACAATTCCCATATGCCTATCACCTTTCACGTGCAGCCTATCCAGCCAAATCTTCAAGAAAGGATCTAAAATCTTGAATCCATTTCTTAAATCATCAAGCACTTTAAGCATATTTATGCTATTTATAGCTTCTAAAGGAAGTACATAATCATAAATTGAATTTTTATCCAAATGAATATAACTCAAAATTTATCATGTTAAATTATTAGGATGAATGTTTAAAAAAAAAATAAATTTAAGGAATTCATGATGATTAGAACTTGAAAATTAACAATCTTGAATAAGAATAAAAAATATAATGACATTCTATAATCAAATTTATATAGACTTAATGGAATTCTTTTTCTGTAATAGAAAAAATGAGAATAGCCATATATATTGATTTAACTTGGGACTACATTTTTAAAAACAGTTTTTATATATTAGGTTAAATTATAATTTCATCACTTATAATTTAACTAGTATTATGTTTCTAAACATAATAAGTCCATATTAAATTAAATGTCTTTAAAGTCCAATAAAAAGATAATCTAAATAAATTACTTAAATTGGTCCTTATTTAAGATAGTTCGTAATGTATAATTATTATTAATATAGAGCCCATATAAAAAAAATAATAAAATATAACAATCTCCTACTTGAGCCACATATGTCATTTGTAGATAATTATACATACTAACATAATTAATGACATAGCTCAAATATGGATGTATAACATAGAAATTAAATGAAATATGATCTCAAACATTCTTATTTCTAACTGGTCCTACTTTATAACTTCAATGAGTTAAATACTTTATAATTTTATGCAAAACCGTAATAAAAAGTATCAAACACTTTCTAAACTTTATGCAAAACTATAGCAGCAAGTAAAACTTTATTTCAAATTTTCAACAAACAATCCATCAAAATTTATTCTAAAAAAAAAACCATAAGTGTGTCTTTAATCAAATGAACATCAAATGAAAAGCTCCCACTATTAATGCACATAATCACTAATACAACACTCATACGAACAACATACTCATGAAACGCCTTGGGCGATAACCCTTTGGTAAGAAGATCCGTAATTATAGAGTTTGTACCAATATATTTTATTGACACTTGTTGACTTTGAACTTTTTCTTTAACAATTAAAAATTTGAAGTCGATGTGCTTATAGTTCAAAAATTTTATGTTGTTATGGGAATACATCACCAAGACTTTATTATCACAATAAATTTTTAATGGTCTTTCTAATAGTGCACTGTGTATTGGGTGAGAGTGTACATTTTTTCAATTTACACATCATGCATAAATACGTAGTAAAATATAAATTAATAATCTCATTATACTAATGAGATATGAGAGAACTCACTATTAAAGCGTGCTTTACGCAGTTCTAATCTAAGACTCGGTGGGATCCTCCGAGATAGAATGATAGACTTATTGTTCTCCCTAGAATAATTTATCTGAAGCAATTATTGCTTCCTTAGTCTCTCGGAACTAACGTCACTAACCTTTTAGTGAAGCTTATATAACTTTCTTTAATTCACACCTATTAAGCAAATGAACTAATGATGCTTTATATAGGAAATTAGGCCACCATTATATCTAATTAAAATAATGTAAGTTTTCATTTAATATAAGCATGACAAGGCTTACATCCTAATTGCTATTTGAATATGGTCGAATTGTAATCATGATTGGTGGCCATTCACATTTTAATTGCTATTTGATAGAAAACCACCTTATGCTTAACAATAAAAGCATGACAAGGCTTATAAATTCATTAATAAATAAAAGTGGCCAAATGAATTACAAATTGATGCCACCACATGCTTTGTTTACAAAACATAACAAAAATCTTTTTACTTTGGCCGATTTGTTAAATTAAAAGCCACAATTAACTAATCAATTTATTAGGACAAATTATATATATTAACACTTAATAAATTAATGGCCCATTGATATTATGCCATATGTTATGCAATTACAAATTAATAAAAAGTAATGTGACATCTAATAGAAATGTATAGTGGCAAGTCTCACTTGTCAAGGTCTCGAGCTTAAAACTTAAACCCTATGATCTCTCCGAGATACTTTAAAATAATTCTAATTTTTCGAGAACTTTTTAAATTGAACTATTCAATCTGGTGTGCTACCCTAGTGTACAATAAGTATATTTTATATAGCCAGACTCCCTAGGTTCACACCTTACGAAACTCTTCTATAAGTCTATAAATATTGTCTCATACACATGTTATGGAAATAACAAAATAACATATTGAACCATACAAGTTAAGGTTAATATATATTAGTATAATCTCTCTATCATTCATATCATGGAAGAGCAAGGACATAGATCATCATCGTCAAGTCTCTATATGCTTAATACTAAAACTTATCTCCAGATTCAAATTTTGATAAAGAATATCCACAAACATTTTTGCGATATTATTTCTTACACGGGAAATATTTTTTCTAGGTGAATTTCTTATGGCCATAAGACTTTTAGGAACATAATCTTGGAGCATCGGATATACTACTCACCTATATGAATTGATGGATCTCATATCTACATACACTAGACTCTATGAGAATCAGACCATATCCCGCGACACAAGTAGTCAGACCATTAAAGATTTCTAACATGTGTGGAACTTAAGTATAATAGATCACCTACAACTCCACCACGATACTCAGGTCAAGGGACCATGAATACTACTCAACTCGAAAGGATCATCCATTGACGGCTTTATGAGATGTCTATTGGAGATCCTAATTGAGCCTGTTTAGTACCTAATTCTTACTGAATACTCGTATGTTTATACGAGCTTCCACTAAACTCATAATTTTTAAGATTAACCATCTGTACCATCCAGATATAGACATATATCGATTTATATTAAATAAGGTTCCCACTGATAGACCCACATAAATAAAAATAGATCAGGAATATAACATTTGAAAACAAACTTGCATAATGACATTTTTTAATACTATTTGTAACCCTTTGAACTATGTCATTGCTAATATACCCTCGGGTTTTTGTCCTATTTTTTAAATAAGGCTCTAACTCTTTAGATTTCGCTAACTCTTATAACCTGCTAACTTTTAGTAGTGCTAACTTTTAGCAATTATAACTCTTAGCACAGTTAACTCTTAGCACTAGTCCAAACTCCTTTGAACTAGATCCGAACTTCTTCAGATCATACAATGTTTGAAGTGTTACAAGTATCTTATCATATATTTTTAATATTAACAATTTTATTTGAAATATTTATTGTATAAATATTAAACAATTAATATTCATACAATTGGGAATGACATGTAAGTATCAGTTTCATCAACTCCTATTTGCTCTAGTGCCATTATCGATGATATTTAATGCCTATAATCTCTATGTGTTTCTCAAACACATTAGGAGTTAAGGCTTGAGTAGGTCCGCTATATTATTCAAGGAATATATCACAGATACTATTACGTCTCCAACAGTTAAAAACTTTCTGATTATGTGGTATTCAGAGTTTACATGATCAGAATACTGATGCACTTTATAGCTTCTTGGGTTGAGTAATTATTCTGTTATAGTTGCATTTAATGGGATAAGATCTACTGAGCTTGGAACTATTCTAAGCTCTGCAACTAACTTATATATCTACAATACTTCTTTTGCAGGCTTCTCAAGCCGCAACATATTTTATCTTCAAGGTAAAATCAGCTGTGGATATTTATATTGCACTCACAACTAACTATGGTTCCAATGAGAAGAAACATATAACCAGATGTAGACTTTCTATCATTTAGATCAGACTAGAAGTCGAAGTCTGTGTATCATCTCATTTGTAAGTAATTTTTTCATTGAGTTAAAAACTTATCCTCTATACCTCTAAGGTATTTTAATATATTTCATGGCCAATTAATGTTCATGACCTGGACCAAACCGATATCAGCTCGTAACACTTGCAGCCATCTAAATCCAAGTTTCGTATATAACATGGTATACATCAAGCTATCTTTAGCTGATGTATATTGTGTGTTAGATACTCTAATGTTTTCATCTTATTATAGAGGACACTCCTCCTAAAAGATAAATGTCATGTTTAGAAAATATATTAACTATCTCAAAGTTAATGAATTTGTATTTTTCAAAAACATTGTCTATGTACAAAGATTGGGATAGTCATATCAGCCTCCCATTCTATCTTTATAACACTTTACAACTAGTATATAGGAAGTCTTTCCCAAATCTATCATGGAGAAGTTATTATTTAGATAACTCTTATTCGATCGACTTACAAAATATCAACGTCGTTTCTGACATTAATATGTCAACCACACAGAGAATTAGAAAGATAATTATGCTCCCACTGTCATTTCTAAACACAAACTCTTTCTCTTCATTTTAGATAAAACCAAACTCTTTGATTTCCTTATTAAAACAAAAATTCTAGCATACTGCAATAGGCAACAAAATTTGAACTGATTTAAGCATGATTACTAGTGAAAAGGTTTTCTCATGACTGATCACAGATCTGCGAGTCTAAGATTTTATCATCAGTCGGGATTAGAAGGTCTTTACCTTCATATTGAACTCATACTTACGTTGCGTAAACTCATTTACTATAAGTAGAAATAATTCCTACCAGAAACACAATCGAGTCCTAGACTTGATTGTCATATATAGAGTCAATTTTAAATTTTATGACATCTTGCCATTTTTATTAATCCATATCCAACATCGTCTCTTTATAAGATAAAGGACATTTTTCTTCAAAAAAGAAAACCCCAAGGACATATATAGGTATTAAGCATACCTATTATGTGACCCTCAATATCCTTTCAAACTTATGAAGAAAGTGAATTACAAGTGTCTCACTCAATTGAATTTAAAGTTCACCATCGGTTCATAATTCTTGGATTGACTTTACCAAGTCCAATCATTTTATAATCTCCACTACCCTATGAGAAACTTTTTCTCCTGAGAAGTGACAGTATTAGAAACAAACATGTTTTATTCGTATGGATCATAAAACTGATATTTCATATAATGCTTGGGATACATAATGAATCAATATTTATACCTCTTGAGCGCAAGTTTATCCTGTTGCATAACTCTTTATGAAAACAAGACAATCCCAAATCTTAACTTACTTAAGACTTGATTTCTTTCTAGTCCATATCTCATACAGAACAGAAGAAATAACTTTTGATAGAATTTTATTCAATGAGTGATTAATAGTTACTAGAGCATATCCCTAAAGATATTGTAGAAGATCGGTGAAACTCAATATCGATCAGATCATTTCTCATAAAGTCCAATTCCTCTTCACCAAAACACTTTTGCATTGAAGAGTACCTAGAAGACTATATTGAGTGAGAATCTTATTATCCTTTAAACAATTTATGAATTTACTATTGATGTATAACTTGCTTTGATCTAATTAAAGGTATTGAATATATATAAAGGTTTATTTATCTACTTATGCTCAGAACTCTTTAAATATTTCAAAGGTTTTCGACCCGTGTTTCCTAGAAACATATATTTGTAATATGATAAATCATGGTGTAGTATCGAAATATACCCAATGTTAGTATGATTCATTGGATTATATATATTTTTATGTATAAGTTCTAATAAATCGGTGGGTCAGTATCTTATACCTACAAAGGTATTTGGTCATTTTCCCTTTAATCCATGATTCATAAACTAGTGAAAGTTTTATAATCAAATTAAATATCTAGTTGTCCTTAACCAGATGGAATAGTCGTCTTACAACTACATGACCTAATCTTATGTCCCATAATTCATCATTATTCAAAATTATCGAAATACTATTTATTCTGTTCACCTAGATATTTCAAGTTGTATTTAAGATATAATGGCAATTCACTAACTGATATTTAGTTAGCAAAACATTATCATTATCATATTTATATAAGGACTATTTTTGATGTATTTATGATAATTCTCTCTATTTATTATAAAGAGTCTAATAATGTTTAACATAAAACATTAATTATATAATGTAATGCTTTTGCCAGAGTGGAGAAGTAACTTAAAAGACCTAAAGGCTACCATGTATAGAAAATCTCCATTTCCAACGCGAAGATGTATTTCTCATTTCATAGCTTCATAGCATACCTCAAATCATGCAACACTTTGTAGATATGAGAATAATAGGCAATATCTCATATCCCTGTACTACTTAACATCATATGTCAATAAAATATCTATAATTGGTGAATACATATCTAAAAGGTGTATCTTTCCTAAGGTAAGGTATATAAAATAGTAACAATTACTATTTTAAACCGTTTATTAAAGTGGAAACACTTTTTATTTATGACTATTCTTTGTGTGTAGTTTGGATATATCAAATTACTTTTTAGATGGAACACTGTACTACTTGCATATCTCATGTATAATGCTCATTCTGAAAATCATTAGATATTGAGGTCAGAAAATATGATTTGACTCTCAAATCATTCTTAATCATTTTTTTTGATAAGTTTTATGTTCTTTCAAAGAGATATTATTAGAAACACCTCTAATCATCAATTGATAATTAATATATCCAAACTTTTCTGAATCTGGAACTATTCTCAGATTCATGAGCAAGTCTAAATATTTCTCGGTACCTTATAGTTGGTGTGCTTAAATTAAGTATATTAATGGATTGCTCAAATTGATTTTATGTCTATAAGATACCTAAGAGATGTTTTAGCAGAACATTTCTAATTGTTAATTAATAATATTTTAGATCATGGGTATAACTTGTATACAATTTTAATCTAAAGATGCCCTCCCCACTACTTTATATAATCCCCAAAATCTCTCAAATGAGAGAACGACAATTTAAAATTCTCTTAAACTGTACAGCGGGAAGTGGATCCTATTGACATTTTACTCCAGCCTCACGGTATAGCAATATTGGCATTTGTAAACCCAACAGGTAGAAAATTATTGTCAATTGTATCTTATGCAACTCTTACGACTAATTCTAAATATACCTTATCCTCATGCTGTAGCAATATTAGGTAAGTGTATTTTAAATTAACTTGTCAATGATCAAATATAAGTTATTAATACTATCCTCATGCTGTAGTGATATTGGGCAACACGTTCGCATATATTTGCCTCATCACATGTTTAATCAGCATAGTCTAAATTACGTTGACCAAATCCCTCACGCTGTAGCAATATTGAAAAAAGACCGATGTAATCCGTCTAACATCGTATGAACAAGACGGATCATTACGTAACATTATCTCATAATAAAACACTTTCAATCTAATTAAGAGAGATTTTTTTTATATACTTGTCCTCATCTTATGAGGATGTGATTCTTAATCACACATTTGCTTAGTGCAAGCACAACTAACCTCCACCAGTATGGCTTCTATTGTGATTTTTAGCACAAATAAATTGGCCACAGTTTATATTGCAATAATTATAACAATTATAAATTGCATAAAATAAACAATAAATATTTTAAAATAATTTAAAAGTAAATAATCAGAGTAATTAGCATAATTATAGCTTTTTTTAAGTTCCTAGTACTACGATGTTGAAAGCCTACCCTCCGATGTTGCAGTTTCAACTTTATAGCATTGCGGTGCTAAGGTCCCACCTTGGTACCACGACACTGAGCTTCTGACACTGGGTAACTACCCAGAATTGTAGCGCTGGACCAGTGGCGCTCCTCACTAGCACTATAGCTTCCCATTAGGTGCATCCTGATTACGCATTTTTTTAACATTTGAATCACATAATCGACAACCTTGGGTCATCCTAATTACACTACAGACACTCTAATTTAGCAGGCAAATAGCACACAATCATATACTTTGATACCAATTTGATAGTTCCTTATCAGGGTATCGGTGCCAACATGACATCAAATGGTCCCTCAAAAGCAAGTTTTACCCCATGCCTTTCGACAATAGAGAACCCATCTTATGAGCCTTGGTAAGGTAAGAGTCAATGCTTCATCCCAAGTCATACTGTAAAAACCCTTACTCAAAGTTTTCCCTTTAACATGTTCTGATACCAATTTGATAGTGAGTTGTGCATTAGGTAAGCATGTATATTTTTTAAATTTACACATCACATGCATAAATATGCAGTAAAATATAAATTAATAATCTCATTATACTAATGAGATCTGAGAGAACTTACCCTTGAAACGAGCTTTGCGCAGTTATAATCTAGGACTCGATGAGATCCTTCAAGCTAGAATAATAGCCTTATTGTTCTTCCTGGAATAATTTATCTGAAGCAACTATTACTTCCTTAGTCTCTCAGAACTAGCTTCGCTAACTCTTTAGTGAAGTTTATATTACTTTCTTTAATTCACACCTATTAAGCAAATATACTAATGATGGTTTATATAGGAAATTCGGTTGCCACTATATCTAATTAAAATAACATAAGTTGCCATTTAATATAAGCATGACAATGCTTACATCTTTACTAAATCATGCTTTTATATTTTACTTGGTGGCTTAACACATACATGGCCAAATTATAAGCATGATTGGTAGCCATTCACATTCTAATTGCTATTTGATAGAAACCACCTTATGCTTAACAATAAAAGTATGACAAGACTTATAAATTCATTAATAAATAAAAGTGGCCGAATGAATCACAATTTGATGCCACCATATGCTTTGTTTGCAAAACATGACAAAAACCTTTTTACTTTACCTGATTTGTTAAATTAAAAGCCACAATTAGCTAATCAATTTATTAGGCCAAATTAAATATATTAACACCTAATAAATTAATGGCCCATTGATATTACGCCATATGTCATGCCATTACAAATTAATGGCATGTAATGTGACATCCAATAGAAAGGTATAAGTGGTACGTCCCACTTGTCAAGATTTCGGGCTTAAAACTTAAATCCTATGATCTCCCTGAGAGACCCTAAAATAATTTTAATTTTTTGAGAACTTCCCAGATTGAACTATTTAATCTGGTGTGCTATCCCAGTGTACAACGAGTACCCTTTATATAGTGAGACTCCCTAGGTTCACACCCATTTCATCTTATAGATTTTTTTCGTAAGTCCATAAACGTTGTCCCATATACACATTATGGAAATAACAAAACAGCTTGTTGAACCATACAAGTTGAGGTTAATACATATTGGTAAAATCTCTTTGTTATTTATATCCTAGAAGAGCAGAGACATAGATCATCCTGTCAAGTCTCTATATGCTAAACACTGGAACTTATCTTTAAATTCGTATTCCAATAAATAATATTCGCGAACAGTTTTGCGATATTGTTTCTTATACGAAAAATCTTTTTTTTTTCAAGTAAATTGCTCATGGCCATAAGACTTTCAGAAACATAATCTTGGAGCATCTAAATATACTATTTACCTATATAAGTTGATAGATCCCATATCTACATACACCAAATTTTATGAACATCAGACTATACCCAATGACAGCCAATGGTCAGACCATGAAAGATCTCTGACATATGTGGAACCTAAGTATAGTGGATCACTCACAACTCCATCGTGGTACTTAAGTCAAGAGACCATGAATACAACTCAACTCAAAATGGTTATCCATTGACGGCTTTATGGGATATCTATTGGATCCTAATTGAGCATGTTTAGTACATAGTCCTTAATGAATACTTGTATATCTATATGAGCTTCCACTAAGCTCATAGTTTGTTAAGATTAACCATCTGGACCATCCAAATATAGATATATACCGATTTATATTAAATAAGGTTCCTACTGAGAAACCCACAAGTGAAAATAGATCAGGAACATAACGTTTGAAAACAAACTTGCACAATGACATTTCTTAACACTATTTGTAACACTTTACAACTATGTCATTGTTATTATATCCTTAGGTCTTTGTCTTATTTCAAACAAGGCTTTATCTCTTTAGATTTCGCTAACTCTTATAATTTGCTAACTCTTAGTAGTGCTAACCCTTAGCAATTATAACTCTCAGCGCAGCTAACTCTTAGCACTGGTCCAAACTCCTTTGAATTGGATCCAAACTCTTTCAGATCATATAATGTCTAAAATGTTACGAGCATTTTACCATATATTTTTAATATTAATGATTTTATTCAAAATGTATATTGTATAAATATTAAACAATTAATATTCATACAACTTAGAATGACATGTAAGCACCAGTTCCATCACTTTCAATACTATTAACAATTTGTAGTCCTTTGATAAAATTTCACAACTATATTCCATGATTTAATACCTCAAAACAAGTTATCAACTTGGCCTCTGTAGTATAAGCTATAAGTGTCTGCTTAACACTCTTTCAGAAAATAGCCCATGGGCCAAAGTATATATATAACATGATGTAAATCTTTTACTATTTAAGCATCTAGCAAAATTAAAGTTGGAATACCTTATGATTTTTTATCTATCCGATCTCCTATATGTGAGCATGTAATTTTTTGTTCTCTATAAATACTATATAATCGTTTGGCTACTTTCTAATGATCCATCTCAAGGTTACTTAAATATCTTCATAGTATTCCAACAATGTATACAATATCTGAATACATACATACATGAACATACATAAGACTCTACTACTAATGCATAAGGGAATTTTTGCACCTCTTTCTGTTCAATCTCATTCTTAGGGTACTAGTTGAGACTGAACTTATTGCCCTTAGAAATGGGTGTATCTCCTAAAGCGTAATCTTTTATGTTATACATGTTAAGATCCTTATCGATATAGTTCTTTTGTGATAACCCCAAGATATCTCGAGTGTGATCCCGATGTATCTGAAATTCTAATATAAAAGATGCATCTCCAAGATCTTTCATCTTAAAATTCCTTGATAAAAATCTCTTGGTTTCGTACAATAAGCCTATATCGCTGCTCACTAGCAGTATGCCATCGACATATACAACTAGGAAGATAAACTTACTCTCATTGAATTTGTGATATGTACATTCATTAACTGCATTTTTTCAAAACCAAATGAGGCTATCACTTGATGAAAATTGTGATACCATTGACAAAATGCTTGCTTGAGATTGCAGATGGAGTTCTTCAATTTATAGACCATATTATTTGCATTTACAAATATAAAGTTTTTTTACTGTAACATATACATCATTTCCTCAATATCATTATTGAGAAAAACAGTCTTTACATTTATTTGATATAGTTTTAAATCAAGATAAGGTACAAATTCCATGATAATTGTAAAAGATTCATTCGTTGATACCAGAGAGAAAGTCTATTTGTAATCAATCTCTTCTTTTTAAGTGAACCCCTTAGAAACAAGACACACTTTATATCTATGTTGCCTTTTGAGTCCTTTTTAGTCTCAAATATCCATTTGAAAGCAATAGGTTTTGTACTTTTTGACAACTCAAGAAGATTCTAAATGTCGTTGTCGTTTATGGATTTCATCTTATCCTTCATGGCCTTATCCACTTATGAGAATCAAAAAAAAAATTTTCTTCATTGAAATTGATTAGATTATTTTTCACTTCTATATCAAACCCATGTTCTTGGAGATAGACAACAAAATCATCCAAAATCACGCTTCTCTTTTTTCTAGTGGATCTTTTCAATAGTACTTGTTCTTAAGGTTGTTGAGGTTGCTCTTGATGAAAAGGAGAAAATTATTTATTTTGGATTAGAAGCTCCTGTTTATTGTCTTGTATTTCTAGATCTACTTCTTGAATAATATCAACCAAAAAATAAGTCTGATCATTTTTAATAGCTGTTATAGGAAGAGAAATAAATTTCTCTTTAAAGACAATATCATTAACTTTATCTCCCCT
This sequence comes from Ailanthus altissimus, assembly GCA_946807835.1. Taxonomy (NCBI): domain Eukaryota; kingdom Viridiplantae; phylum Streptophyta; class Magnoliopsida; order Sapindales; family Simaroubaceae; genus Ailanthus; species Ailanthus altissimus. The sequence continues at coordinate 12,348,172 of OX327699.1, read as the reverse complement.
CCAAATTCAACTTCCTTAAGAAATTTTGCATTGCTCATCTTAAAACCCTTTGGTTTTTTAGAATATCCAACAAAATAACAGTTGATTGTTCTTGAATCCAATTTCTTGTAAATTGCAGTCTTTAATGTTTCTCCTCAAAGTGATTCAGGTAAAGAAGAATGATTAATCATACTTCTCACCATGTCTTTAAGTGTTTAATTTTGTCTCTCAACAACACTATTTATACTTATTTTTCCAGGCATTATGAATTATTGGGTGATGTCACACTTCTCTGGGAAATTAGCAAAAAAGGTCATGAACATTGTTCACTTGATAAGTTATATCTTCTATAGTATTTACTACCACGGTTAGATTTGACAGTTTTAATTTTCTTGCCAAGTTGATTTTTAACTTCAGCTTTGATGTCTTTAAACACATCCAGAGATTGAGACTTCTTATGAATCAAGTAAAAATATTCAAAATAAGAATAGTCATCAATAAAAGAAATAAAATACTGTTGGTCATTCCAAAAAATCTTAGGGAATGGTCCATAAATTTTAGTTTGTATTAGTTCTAAGACTTTATTGCTCCTATTGGCATATAACTTTCTATTGTTTGTTTTTTTTATCCCTTGATGCACTTAATACAAACTTTAAAATCTATCAAATAAAGGGAATCAAGAATTTTATCTAACAAAAGTCTTTCTGTTCTCTATTTAATGATGTGTCCTAAATGCTTGTGCCGTAACATAATGACATTCTAATCAACTAACTTTTACTTTGTACCAAGTTTATTAACATGCAAGGATTCATTAAATAAGGCATGAGTATCTAATTTTTAAAGATTATCAATTAGAGAACTAGTACAAATTAGATTTGAATTTTGATAAAGACTGAACTTATTATTATCAAATGAACAAGAATATCATAATTTGTCCAAACAAAAAACAAAAATTATATTTTATCTAAATGTTGGTACATAATAAGTCTCATCTAAATTAAAAACATTATGGTCTCTAATTATAATCTAAATAATTTTATGGCCTCTACAGAAGCTACATTATCATTTCCTACATAAATACATCTTTCAACATTAATTGGCAACTGGCTCCTAAGACAACCTAGCAAAGACACACTTATGAGTAGTTACACATGTATTTGCCCACCAAGTGTGTTTAAATATAAAAGTTAAATTAACTTTAAAACAAACGAAGTAAAGAAGTGTATCTTTTTTAACATGTCATTTAGTGTACTTGAGACAATCCTTTTTCATATGACTAGCCTTTTAGCAAAAAAAAAAAAGAGTAATGACATAATCTTGTTTCTTTTGCACCTCATTATGTGAAGTCCCATTGTAATTTTCTTTCCTTTATTCTTTTTCTTTTTTTTTTATTGGTAACCTTATTCTTAGAAGTATTTTTTAAGTGAGTATTTTAAGCCTTTCCTCGCTTTAATCTATCTTCTTTTTGCACACAACAACAAATGAGCTCTTTAAGAGTCCATTTATCTTTTTGTGTGTTGTAACTTACTTTAAATTGAATATATTATGCAAGAAGATATATCAAAATAGATACATGAACAAGTCATTAGATAGTTCTAACTTTAGTGCCTTTAGTTTTGAAGCATAATTAGATATCTGCATGATGTACTCTTTTATGTTCCCTTTGCCATTATACCTCATTGAAATAAGGTTAGCTATTAGTGTACTTGTTTTAGCCATTTTATTTTTGACAAAACGTTGTTCAATTTCCTTAAAGAATTTCTTAACAATTTTCTTAACAATTTTCTTCTCAGAAATAGTGTGGTTAAACAAAGAAATGAAATTTATATTGACAAATATAGTGAAAGCAGAAGAAACTTATAGAGAACACATAATAAAACAAAAAGTTCATAATCATGTTACTATCTAAAGCATATACATTCATGACATAAGTAATCATACAAAAGTGGGCCTCATCATAAGATACCTAGCACAATATTGATATTTAGTCTTTGGACAAAAATATCAACTGTAAGTGGTACTCTCAATGCAGTAATCAAATGTTGATAATAAATCTCGCCAACAATAAGCCTTTCTTTGGGCTCACTTATTGCATACATAGAAAACTTGATAATATACACATTTATTATCATAAATATGCCTATTGTTTGGTTAAAAAATAATCTTTCTTTGGAACAATTACTTTTTTTGTATAAACAATAAATATATTCATCTTAATATTCCAAAATAAATAAATCTACACAATAAGAGTTACTTTGCAACATGTTATCTCAATCAATTTATTTCAAAATATGTAATGTCAAAAAAAAAAAAAACCAAAATGCCCACATTTAGAAAAATTAAGTTTTTCTTATGCACAAGAGTAGCGTGTAATGCCAAGGCCATTAGGGTTACAATGCTATTAATGGTCCAAAATAGTACAATGATTGTCGAGTTAAATTCAAATGGGTCAAATTTTAGGTTGAATCTCCATGAATTGGGTCAGGTAGACCAAATTCTCTAAAAAATAACTAAAAATCTCCTAAATTTCAACCATAAATTTTTCAACTTCAGATTTACAAATACTTAAAAATAGTCTACAAATAAATTTAGGTTATAATTAGAATTTATTTGCAAAATTTTCAAAAGTTTAGGCTAAATTGTAATTTTTTTAAATTAGAGGGGGTTGAATGAAAAAAGTTAATTATATTGAAATCTATTTGAAAATATTAGAAAATTTCTGGCTAAAACATAATTTATATAAAAATTGAGAGTGTTGTATAAAAATAGCTAACCAATTTGTAAATTTTCCAAAAATCACTGAAATATAATTAACTAAAATTAAGAAGTGTCTATCTGATATTTATAAATGTACCCAAATCTTTTTTCTCGCTATTGCAGCCGCTGCTACTTTTTTTTAATAATAATAAATTAAAAAAAGAAAATTTAAAATTTCCAAGAACGCGAAAAATACTAAATTGAATTCGAATTTTGATGTTTTCTTTCTTAATTCTTTAAATCAATGCTCCATAATCTTATTTGAACCCTTAAATCACAATAAAAATTATAAATTTTATGTTTTTCCTTAACAAAATTATGAAATTTTTTATAAAATTCTTGCATATTATATCTTTGTCCTAATAAGTCATATGAGAAAAAGATATTCAAAACATGAATATATACATGAATAATCCTAAAGATTTAATACGATTTTTACTTTTATACCACCTGTTAGACATAATCACAAATTGGATTCATACCCATATGAATATAACTCAATATCTATTATGTAAAATTATTCAGATGGATGTTGAATAAAAATATACTCGAGGAATCTATGGTGAGTAGAACTTAAAAATTAACAGTCTTGAATAAGAACCAAGAGTATAATAGTCTTCTATAATCAAATCTATGTAGGCTCAATAGGGTTTTCTCTTGTGATGAAAAAGATGAGAATAGCTCTACATATATTAATTTTACTTAGGGCCACAACACTAAAGGAAGTCTTTATATATTGGGTTAAATTATAATTCCATCACTCATAATTTAATTAGCATTAAGTTTTTACATGTAATAAGTTCATATTAAATTAGATGTCTTTAGAGTATAATAAAAAATAGCCCAAATAAATAAATTAAATTAGCTTTTATTTAAAATAAGTCCATAATATATAATTCTTATTAATACGTGAGTCCACGTAAAAACAAATAAAATCTAATAGGAAGTGTTCTTAATTTATTCATTTAATTAATTAATTAACCTCTTTAAACTTGTATAATAAACTTCATTAACTTTGGTTTGTAAGTATGACCATCACTTTATTACAATATGTTATGACATTGATCTTATCACTTTATTACAATATCTATTTAGACACGACCCCTTTTCATCCCAAGATATATAGATTATGGTATTATCCCTTTGGTTTAATGTTGCATATGTTTAATTAACATCAGAACCAACTTAAATACTTGTGTTTGTTTTTCGTGTATTATTACATTAGTTTTAGAACCTTAGTTCATTAATATTATTTATCTTATCATCTTATGTTATTATAAATAATTTGCTTGATATGTAATTTATCTCATGAAATGGTGATTAACTAAACGCCATCTTATTATTATTAAAAAAAATGAACTAAATACTATCTTGTGATTAACATGCATCATTCTTGATACAGATAACTAACCATTTATGTGATTTTCCTCACCTTCTCTTTGAATTAATGAAATGGCTATGTTTCCCTTTAGAAATTTCCATAACGGCCCAGCTTCTAGAGGCCCAAAAACAAACTCTCTAGATGACTTATTTATGGGTTGGCCTAAGGGCCCAAGATGGTAAAGGTCACCAAAACATGACAAACTAGGTCTCAAGTAGCTCTCAAGCATAAAACCTGCTTGGTAGCTCATGTTAAAATTAGTCCCAACCGCTTAAACACCAGCCCTATACCATTCATAACCACGCCAAACAAAACTTTAAAATATCTGCACGACCAAGGCAAGCAAAATACAAGGGCACCAACTCGGTAAAAGTACAGGACTTATTCAATAGCCGAGTAGATTTATAGACTGAGCAGCATTCACAGCTTAAAAAGGAAAAAGACAAAAGTGACATGAATAAGGATAAAACTTAAGAGTGAAACCAATACTGTTTAGGAGACAAAGTCATAGAAGAAGAAGACGAAGAAGAAGAAGAAGAAGAAGAAGAAGAAAAAGAAGAAGAAGAAGAATTATAGTGCTTAGGGGAAGGAATCCCCAAAATCATACCAAAAAATAATTACAAGATTACCCAAAATAAGTATAACTTACCCAAAACCCAAAAAGATTACTGATAGGGGCGTCAAAACACTAGTATGATTAGTACCTCAACTTTTGTATTTTGCTCCAATTTATGAATATTTGGCTATTTAATTCTGTTTTTAATCACAAATAGATGCATGATGAAAAATGTGATGTATAAGAATAAATGAGAGGCAAATCGAATGTAAAACAAAGAAGTTACACTCAAAATACGCAAGCATTAAAACGCATTGTCCCTGTAGGATTGATACTTGGACTTAAATCTTATATTACTTGATACGATAGCGTGCGCCTGCACTTAGTTACTATAGCACCAATCAAGTTTTTAGTGCTATTACCGAAGGACTATTTTTTTCTATTATTAGATCAATACTAATACAGAACTACTTACTTTTAATTGAGATTTTTTTTATCTTCTTCTTTTTACTTTGATTTTTTTTATATTTTGCTTTAATAGTTCATGCAAAGGGCGAAGAGCGCTGATTTAAATTCTTTTAATTCTGATATCGAAAGAATATTGCATTGGTTTTAACGTGAATAACACCAATGATCCTTGAATATGGAGGGAAACAATGATCATATTAATAATCCAGTGTTTGAGCCCATGATACCACAGAAAGCTTTGAAAGAGTATGCTATCCCAGCTATAATGGTGTTCAGCCGAGTATTCGACAACCAACCATCAACACTAATAACTTTGAGATCAAGCCAAACATTATTTAGATGCTAAAAGAGATTGTACAATTTAGCGGAGCTCCCAATGATGATCTTAACATGCATATCATAAATTTCATAAAACATTGTGATACATTCAAAGACAACGGAGTTTCCGATAATGCCATCAAATTGAGATTATTCCTTTTCTCTTTAAGGGACAGAGCCAAGAGTTGGTTGATGTCATTGTCGTCAAGATTCATATCAATGTGGAAAGAATTAGCGCAGAAGCTCTTAGCCAAGTTCTTCCTACCAACAAAGACAACAAAGATAAAGAATGACATCACCTCATTCAATCAGATTGATGGAGAGCTGTTGTATGAGGCATGAGAGTGCCTCAAGAATATGTTGAGGAAGTGTTCTCACTATGGTGTCCCTAAATGGCTATTAGTCCAAACGTTCTATTATGGACTAGTAGATCATTTGAGGACCATTGTAGATGCCGCTGTTGGATGAGCTATAATGAATAAGTCCACGGATGAGGCCTATGATATATTGAAAGAGATGGTGTCGAACAGTTACCAATGGCCAGCAGAAAGGGTTACACCCAAGAAAGTCACAAGTGTAAATAAGATTGACGCATTCAATGCATTGTCAACGCAAATCAACTTATTACCTAAGAAGTTTGATGCATGGAACACCGTTAAAACCTAACGAGGAACATGCAACTTTGTGGTGATAACCACATGAATGGATAACGCACGAAAGCTGTGAATTATGTAGAAAATTTCAATTGTCAACAACCTAACCCACAATTAAATTCCTACAATCTGGGGTGGAAAGATCATCCAAACTTCTTGTTGCGTAACAACCAAGAAGAGCCATCTAAATCAATGAATCCCTTAGAATTTCAGCCACAACAAAAGAAGAAGCTAGCTTTGAAAGATATGTTGATGCAATATATGAAGTCCAATAATGTCATCTTACAGAATCATTCAGCATCATTGAATAACTTAGAGGTTCAAATAGAATAACTTGCTGCTGTAATTAATAGGAGACCTCAAGGCACTTTACCAAGTGATACCGAGATAAATCCAAGAGAAAGTATAGAGCAATGTCAATCTATCAACTTAAGAAAATGATAAGATTCTACATGGTAACACATCTAAACCACCGTCATCAAGTGTGAAAGAGAATGAGAAAGTGGCACAACAAGAAAATGTGCAACCATATAGACCACATATTCCTTTCTCTCAAGGGCTACAGAGGTGCAATACAAGTGCTAAAACAGAAAAATTGTAGCAAGATAATCTTGAAAGTGCAGAAAAGAAATATGGGCAATATACAAGTGCAGAAAATACTTCAAGAAATGTGCAAAAATAGCCTTGCAATCATTCACACTTTCTCTACCATTCCTACAGAGACTGCAAAATAGGAGATTAGATAAACAATTCTCTAAATTTTTTGATCGTTTTAAGATATTATATATTAATCTCCCTTTTGCAGATGCGCTGGAATAAATGCTTAGTTACGTCAAGTTCATGAAGAGTATCTTTTTAAAAAAAAATTAAACTAAAGGATTATGAGACCGTAGCGTTGACAGAGAAGTGTAGCACTATTCTTCAAAAAAAGCTACCCCCTAAGCTCAAAGATTCCAGAAGATTTATCATATCGTGCTCCATTGGCAATCATGATCTTTGTATAGCCTTATGCGATCTAAGAGCAAGCATTAATCTCATACCCCTCTTTGTCTATAATAAGCTAGGTTTGAGAGAAGTGAAACCAATTAATATAACACTTCAACTTGCTGATCGCTTTCTTACTTACTCGAAAAGAATTATAGAGGATGTCCTAATAAAGCTGGATAAATTTATCTTTTCCATTGATTTTATCGTCCTAGACATAGAAGAAGATAAGGAGATCCCCATCATCTTTGAAAGATCATTCTTAGCCATGGATATACGGTCATTGATGTTTAAAAAAGGAAAATGACCATAAGGGTACAAGATGACATTGCGACATTCAAAATCTTTAAAGAAATCAAGTTTCTATCTGAATATGCAGACAGCTGTAACATTCATAAGGTGCAATTAAACACCAAAGATCTCAAAGACATGGAGATATTAAACCCTCATATAAAAAAGAATGCGTTAAAGCATAGGAAGAGAGGAAAGAAGAAGAAGATGCAACAATTTGATGAGAAGATAGAAGAGAAGAGCACAAGAAAAATACTTTAGCAGTCTAAAATTTAAATCTTTCTAGAGAAGCAAAAGAAAGAAGAATAAGTTGCTACCTAAGGTATAATTATCAGAATGTGGAAGCCAAATGAGAGGAAGCCCAGCAAGCTCACATGCAAGGATGTTTCCACCATAACTTTGATCCTCCATAAGAGTAAAAAGAACCCCGCTAAGATGATGGCATTAAATCAAACGCTTCTTGGGAGGTAACCCAAGTAATTTTTATTTAGTTTCAGTTTTAGTTATGTTAGTTTCTTTTCTTTGTAGGAATAAATCAGTAATTCAAACAGTCATAGAAGCATCACAAGTAATTGCAAGCGTCAGAAGCAAAGGAACACTGTAGTCTCATTAGTAGAAAACAACGCTGCAATGTTTTAACTTCATTTACTGGGGAGTTTTCTTACCCTCAAGTTTATTTTGTGATAGTGAGAGCAATGTCTAGTTTGAGTTTGGGGGTGGAAAATACTTTTTTGTATTTATTTTGCTGCTTATATTGATTGGTTGTTTTGTGGAGTAATTTTTTTTTAGTTGTTAGTTTTGGTTGAAAAGATGATCATTAGTCAATGATAAGAATTAGAATATTGACTGAATTTATTTCTACAAGTTTCTAAGAAATAATAGACTCTTGAAATAATTCGTATATCATGAATCTTGGATTGATTTAGACTTTATTTTTGATAACTTATTCTTAAGCATATTGAAATAAGCTTGTATTAGTTGAATTTATTTTCTTAGAGATACTTTATGCTTGAGTAGTACACTACAGTCTTGAGGATCAATACTCTAGAACTTGCTTGATTACTACTTGAGAAAAAATCTTAGGAATCACATGCATAGAAAAATGATATAAGGCCGTCTTTGGATTGCTTAAGCCTTTTCTAGCCTACCTTATATGTATATTTATCCACAGTTACCTTAGTTGAGCCTAATTACCCTTTTTTAAATCACATTACAACTATAAGCCTTTTTACTTACTTATCCTAAAATTTACTGGTAGCACTATAAACCTTGAGTTTGCTTAGAAATTTTTTTTTTAAAAAATGTGTGAAAAAGATAATGCAATGAGAAACAATAAGTATTAAAGGTGCATATCAATCTAAGTTTGAGGGTACATATAAAAAAAAGAGAGAAAAAAAATGTTTAATTGCACAATACCCCTAACTTAAGAAAAAGAAGAAATTCTTTGCAAAAGAGTGATTAAAAGAAATATGAGAATATTATAAATTTGGGGGAGGAGATAAATCAAGAAGAAGAAGATTAAGAAGTTTCTAAGTGTTCGTGGTGTGATTTAAACTTTATATGTATATCTTTATATCCCACATTGACCTTAGCCTTACATTACAAGCTAAATAAAGTCCTAAATAGATCTATAAACATGTATATTTCTATATTAGTGGAGAGTAGTATAAATAACAAGCTTATGGTAGTATTATAATTGAATTATGCCGATACATCATCTTTATGTGCTTTCTTAAGTATTGAGTAAATTTAAGTTTTATTTGACCAATTACTTGTTTATTACACACATGCATAAGTGATAATTTATAGGAAAGAATGAAGGACTTGATGAATGGTAGAATGAATCATTAAAAGTTGTCTATTGTGTTCTAAAAAAAACTTGTGCCATTTAACAGTCTTTAAGACAATAAGGATGATCATCTAATCAACCGAAGCTTATTTTTAGTTTTTAGTTTTATTTAAAAGTCAAGAATAAGTTGTGAATATTTGTCTTTGTTTTACTTGAGGACGAGCAAAGTCTTAAGTTTGGTGGTATTTGATAGGGGGCATAAAAGCACAAATAAGATCAGTACACCAACTTCTGTATTTTGATTCGATTTATGAATATTTAGCTATTTAATTGTGTTTTTAATTATAAATAGATGCATGGCAGAAAATGTGATGTATAGGAACAAACGAAAGGAGAATCAGACGTGAAACAAATAAGTTACGCTCAAAATACGTAAACACTATGACGCAGCCAAGGTTGCGGCTCCTAGAAACCCACGACCGCAGTTGTGGGGACAGAATCTCAAAGCCGCGGCCCTTATGTGAAAAGTTCAATTTTCTTTATTTTTGGTCTTCTAATGTATTTAGGACTCCTCAATGGCGACCCTAGGGTTTCTAACACCTATAAAAGCATAATTTTAAGAGTCAAAACATAGACTTTAGAGAGGCAAAAACTTAGAGAAAGAATTCATAACACAAAATCAAAAATCAAAGCCAAGAAATCAAGAGTAAAGATCAAGATTCAAGCTTCAAGTCAAGATTGAGAGAAAAGCAACCCAAGACATCTTCTTGATTAGTTTTTTTTTTCTTATCTTATGTTCTTGTTCTTACTATTCTTCATAGATTGGTTTGATACATTGGGTTTTGTGATGAGCTAAATATTATTTATCTAGGGTTAGACTATTGAACCTAATATGTAGTTAGATTTTATTGATTCTTAATTTATGAACTTAATTATTATAATTTATTCATTTTATCTTGATCTTAATGTTTCATTATATTTGGTCAATATTATGAACGATTAAAGAACCGTGATGAACTTGACAAATGAATTTATGTGTTTAGCCTAGGATAGTTTAATACATGATTATAGGGTAACAACTATGAGTTCCATGTAGGATAGACATATACCTAGATGGCATGTATGACATAATTTAGACTTGAGCTTAATGATTTTATTCTAATTTGATTACCATAGACATATAGGTGATTGTTAAAATGCATAATATAGTCAATTGACCATCAATAGAGGCTTATGGTGAGATTAGTGTCTAAGTCAATCAATTTGTCTTGAGGGATTAAACTAAAATATTAATGAGTCCAATAAAATACTAGGGGTAAGTCTATACCCTAGATTATTATCAATTAATAAATTTACATCTTTTTTTTTTGTTCCTGTTTAAGTTAATTTAAGTGATAGAATTTGGTTAGTTAATTACATCTAAGAAGACCGATGCTATAAAAATATGAGAAGACTACACAGAAAGGACAGATGCAACTTTGGTACTCGATTCTTCCATTTTATTCTTCAATTTCATTCTCTTTTGCTCATACAACCTTACTAAAAAGCCCACACGTAACTTAAGCATCAGAAACTCTTCGCCGAAACCCACCTCAAAGAGGTCTTATTGATTATTTTAACATATTTTTGTAGATGTTTACAGCCATTATGACAGAAGAGAAGTCTAGCAAGATTGAAGCCTAAAGCCTAATCAGACAAAGCCCTACTGATTCTCGTAATAAAATAAATTCAAAACTTGTTGTCTTGAGAAACTATTTTTTCTGGTCAATAATTTTTGGCGCTGTTTGTGGAAATCAAGACAAAAAGCTTTGTCGAAAGTATACCATCGTACAATGGCAAAACAATCATCCACGCCAAAATCCACTTGCAGGGGAATGAGTAATAAACGTCGATAAAAATAGGGCCTGTGGGACTTGACTAACCAATCTATTGGAAAGTTCATTACCCGTGGAGATTCAAGAGGTGTTGGAGACGTTAAGGGAGGAAAGGAAAGAGTTAAGGCAACTTATGGTTGAGCTGATAAAAAATAGGGGGAGAGAATGAGGAGAAGTAAGAAATGATGGTAGAGGAAAACCACAAGCCGTAGAAGTTCAGATTCAAAACTAGTTAGGACAGAGAGATAGGTCAAAAACCCACATGACCTAATTGAGGTAGTATAGCCAAGTGCCTCCTGATCGAGAGATGTCGCAAGTCGGAGACTCCAACCAGATGATAAGAAGGGAACAACAGACCAAACAACCTAATACCGAGCCACCACTAGAAGATAAAGTTCACAATTTGGAGAAAAGGTTAAAGAACCTCTTAGAAGAAAAAGAAAACAAAGAGAAGCTTATACCAAAGAAGACTAAAAAGGAGAGGAGATCTCTATTGATAGATGAGCTAAGAGATATGAAACTCCCAAATGGGTTCAGAATATCAAACTTTCTAACTTATTGGAGAGTTATAGACCCCAATCACTATGTGGATCAAGTGACTGATCTACTCTCAATTATAGGATTAAGACAAAATCAGATGTGCAAACTTTTTCACATGAATTTAGAGAGACTAACTCTTCTCTAGTATAGGGGATTAAAGCAGTAGAGTATTTTCTTTTACCACGAGCTTACTAAAAAATTCTCTCTGAACTTTTGGGGTTCTTATGAAGTAGCCAAAGATTCAAGGAAACTTAAACAAGTTAAATAAAGGCAGAATGAAAGTCTGAAGAATTATGTTCAGAGATTTCATAAAGATATGATATCATTGGAAGCATTCGACTAGCCCATCTCCTTAGAGGCTCCTAAATTAGGATTAAAGCTAAAGAGATTTTTGTACTACCTATTCGTAAGCAACGTTTTTAACTATGCAACAATATATAATAAGGCACTAAATTACATTACTATAGAGGAAGAAGAGGAGGATAAAAAATCATCAACTGATCCCATTCAGAGGCAGATTCGGCTAAGAGAAAATAAAAGATACAGTTGAAGGAATAAGAGATCATTAACCCCCCTCCCAACTCAAAAACATCAAATTATGAATAATGACTATCGGCCTCAACATAGGGGAAACTTCATGAACCAGTGTAACATGCCCACTGCCTAGAGGAATAATGGGCAGAATAAATCTCATGCTCACCATTACCCTGAACGACCCAGAAGCCAAGAAGCACCCAGCAGAAGAAATAAGAGTAGCTTAGGTGGAAATTTTCTTCCTTTAAATGTACCACTAGAAAATATTTATGAGGCCATTAAAGATAGGGGCTTGCTTAATAGAACTCTCAATAAAGGTAAAGGAGTCGAGCAATGAACAAACCCAAAAAATGGTGTGACTTTCACCAAAATTTAGGACATGCCACATGTGAATATTTGGAGTTGAAAAAAACAAGTGGATGCTCTAATGAGAAACGGTTATTTGGGAGAATTTCAAGAAGATAGGAAACTCAATCCATCTATTGATCGCCTCAGTAGATCGAATCTTAATCCCACGATGATTATATCTTGTAGACTTACATTAACAGGTGACTCCAATATGCAGAGAAAGAATTATTCAAAGTATTCTATAGTAGGGCATTAGGTTATGTACAACATGCCTTAACCAAAAGATAAGGTTACAATAAGAAGTTTCGATCATGTTTACAGAAGAAGACGCTCAAGGAGTAAGTTACCTCTATGATGACGCACTAGTGATAGAAGTACGAGTAACTAGAGAAAAGATAAATCAGGAGTTTATTGATCCGGGCAGTTCGATTGACCTAATCTTTAAAGACACACTGGATGAACTGAAAATAAAAAATCTACATATAAAGAGAACCCAAACACCTTTACAAGGGTTCTGAGAATGTGGCGTAATGTTGGTTAGAGTAGTAGCCTTTTCCCTGATCATAGGACGAAAGCCATACGAGAAGATAATAATGACCAAGTTTGTAATGGTCAATCAACTATTTCTATAAAAAAAAAAATTTTGGGTGGCCATTCCTAGAAAACACAAACGCGGCTTTGTCCGTTCATTATTTAAAGCTCAAGTTCCTAGCTGAAGAATGGATAGAGGTAGTGGTAGGAGACCAGAAAATGGCCAGGAGTTGTTATACAATATTAGCAACAAAAAAAAACTTTTTTCATTTCCAATGTTGATCCTCGCGAATAAGGGATCGAGTCACCTGAACCAGTGAAGGAAATATAACGAATGCAAGTTAGAATTGAGGAGTTATAAAAGACAATTAGGATTGGGTTCCAATTAGAGAATAAAGTTAAAGAATCGCTAATGATACTGGTATGAGAGTTTTTAGATGTCTTTGCTGGTCCCATAAGGACATGCCTGGAATAGATCCTGCCTTGGCCTTTCATAGTTAACCATAAACCCACCATTTCACCCAGTCAAGCAGAAAAAAAGAATATTCAACCAAGAATGAAATGAAGCCATAGTAGCTAAAGTTAAAAAGTTATTAACATCAAGTTTTATTAGGGAAGTTCATTATCCTTATTGGTTGGCAAATGTCGTAATGGTAAAAAAGCAAATGAAAAATAGAGGATGTGTGTTGACTTTACCGATCTAAATAGATCATGCTCGAAGAATAGCTTCCCGCTCCCCAAGATCATCTAGCTCGTTGATGCAATAGTTGGGCATGAGTTACTCAACTTCATGGATGCTTTCTCTAGTTACAATCAGATTCCAATGTTTCCTCCAGATTAAGAAAAAAAATCTTTCATCGCCCACCAAGGTATATACTACTATAAAGTAATGCTGTTTGGGTTGAAGAATGCATGAGCTACTTACTAGAGATTGGTAAACAAACTATTTAAGAACCTGATTAATAGAAACATAAAGGTGTATATTGATGATATGATAAAAAAATTTAAGAGAGCTGAGGACCATAAGCAAAACTTAAGAGAGTTTTTTGAAATATTAAGGACGGAAAAGATGAATCTGAATCTAAAAAAATGTGTTTTCGAGGTGAAATAAGGAAAATGCATGGATTTTATAGTCTGTAAAAGGGGAATATAAGCGAACCCAAACAAAGTCTGAGATATTTTAGAGATGAAATCCTCTAGTCCAGTCAAAGAAATTCAAGGGCTTATAGAGAGTTGTTGCTTTGAACAAGTTTATTTCCTGAAACACCGATAAATGCTTCGAATTCTTTCAGGCAATAAAGAGGAAAGAAAAACAATCGGTGAACTATAGCTTAAGACATTCCTTTTCGAATCGATCTATCTTGCTATTCTAGTCCAATGTGATAAAATCATGCTTTATTTGAGAGTTTAAATCGGGCAATAAGCTTAATATTGGTTAAGGAAGAGGAGGAAGATCCTGCACAAAATAAATTTATCAGGTTAGTTAGTCAGATGGGCCATAAAACTAAGTGAGTTTAACATAGAGTTTAAGCCCTGAACAACTATTAAGGTACAAGCCTTAGCTGATTTCATAGCCAAATACATACATAGAGATATAAGAGTTGAAGAATCGGATCAGCAAGCTCCCGATAGAGGCGTAACATAGGTACTCTATATAGACAGAGCATCAACCTGCAAGGATGTGGTGCATGAATTGTCTTTATTAGCCCAGAAGGAGATGAAGTTAGTTATGCCATACGGCTTAAGTTTAAGCCTCTAACAATAAAGGAAAATATGAAGCTCTTCTTGCTGGACTAAGGGTTGCTTAGGCACTAGCAGTGAGAGAAGTGCAGTAAAAAGTGATTTTTAGCTAAAAGTAAATCAAGTAAATGGCAATTTCAAAGCTCGAAAAAAGAAAATGATGGCCTACTTGACTAAAGTAAGGAGTTATATTAGTCAGTTCGATGAGGTGAAAGTAGAGTTAATCCCAAGGAATAAAAATCACTGAACGGATGTTATAGCACTATACCCTTAAGTGAAGAAGTATAGTTGCCCCAAATTGTTCTTGTCAAGTTTATTCTTGAACCCAGTATATAGGAAAAAGAGTAGATCATGCAGATTGACTCGCATCCCAAGTAAATGGACCTAACAAAGGACTATATTCAAAATAGAACTCTTTTAACTGACAAAAAGAAGGCTCACAAGCTTAAATACTGAGCAGCTAGATACTCAGTAATTGACGAAGAATTATACAGACGAGGCATCTCTCATCCCTATATGAGATGTTTGAGGTTGTAAGAAGAGGAGTAGGTTCTCAGGGAAGTTCATGAAGGGATCTGCGATAACCACTCTAAGACGGAAGCACTAGCTCATAAGGTATTCAAGACTGAGTACTACTGGCTGATTGCTCTTTAAGATGCTAAAGAGATGGTTAAATACTGTGTTGCCTGCAAGAGATTTGCTCACAAAATACAAGTATCAATTGAAGAGTTAAATACAATGGCAAAACTCTAGCCGTTCACTCATTGGGGGCTTGATCTAATAGGCCTCTTACCCCAAGGAAAAAGATCATGCAAATATGTAGTCATGGTGGAGGATTACTTCACTAAGTGGATCAACGTTGAACCATTATAAAAAAATAACCGAGAAAAGTGTACGAGATTTTGTATGGAGGAGTATGATGTGTCAATATAGGATTCCTCACACAATTATTACTGATCATGGAAAGCAGTTTGACAATAGTAGCTTCAAAACTTCTGCAAGCAATTGAGAGTACAACTGTTGTTCGCGTCACTAGCTCATTCTAAAACCAATGGGTAAGTATAATCCTAAAAAAAGTAGTTAAGAAACTACTCAAGAAAAAGTTAACTGATAGGAATAAAGGATGGATAGAATAACTTTCAACGGTACTTCGAGCATTGCAGACCACAAGCAAAATAGCAACTGGTAAAACGTCATTTTCATTGGCTTTTGTCTGTGAAGCACTGAATCCTGTCAAGATCAAAATTCTGACACACCGGGTATTACACTTCTCTGAAGCAGCTAATAACGAACTAATCAGGGGACAACTAGATTCAATTGAATAGTTAAGAGAGAAAGTTTAGGTCCGTGTAGTTACCTACTAGCAGAAGGTCGTCAAGTATTACAACAAGAAGGTCAAAGCAAAGAAATTCAAAAAAGGTGACCTAGCGCTAAGAAGAGTCATGCTGAATACAAAGAATTTAGTAAATAGAGTCCTCGGATGAACCTGAGAAGGCCTTTATAAAGTTGTTAAGCAAGTGAAAGAAGCTTATAAGCTCTAAGGAGCAGACAGACACGCCGTGAGAAAGTCATGGAATACTGAGTTGCTGAAGAAATACTATTCTTAAATCTTTATTTTTCTTTAATGAATTATATACCTGCTATTTAAGAACATATTTTTGCTAATAAAAGTGTTATTTTCTTGCATGTACCATTACATTAATGGCTGCTTGGAATCTAAGCTAAACAATTCTTAGTATCTACAAATAATCAATATTGAAGACGTCAACTCCCTTAGAAGTATACTCCGTAGGGGGCGACACTCTTGAGATTACCTACTGACCACTGGACAGAGTAATGCTCTTAGATGAGAACCCTATAGAGGTACAACACTTAAAAGGTTGATCAAGAAGACATTGAAGACGACAATGCCCTTAAAGGTATACTCTGTAAGGGGCAGCACTCATGAGGTTACCCACAGACCACCGGATAAGGTAATGCTCTTAAATGAGAACCCTATGGGCACTTAAAGGGTTGACCAAGAAGACATTGAAGATGACAATGCCCTTATAGGTATACTCCGTAGGGGGCAGTACTCATGAGGTTACCCGCAGACCACTGGATAGGGTAACACTCTTAAAAGAGAACCCTACGGAGGTGCGACACTCAAGGGTTAACCAGGAAGACAGTAAAGATGAAAATGCCTTCAAAGGTATACTCCGTAAGGGGCCGGCACTCATAAGGTTATGTACAGACTATCGGATAGGATAACACTCTTAGAGGATAACCCTACGGAGGTGGATACTCAAGGGGTTGACCAAGAAGATATTATAAAATAACATTCTATAGGGGGTGACACTCATGAGGTTACCCACAGACCACCGGACAGGGTAACGCTCTCAGAAGAGAACCCTACGGACGTATGGCACTCAAAAGGGGATAACCAAAGATACGCTACAAAGAAAGATTAGATGCTTCCATCAGTTAGGAAATGGACAATTCAAAATACAACCAACATATGTCAGAAAGACATCTACTGATCAGTTCAAACATCACTTTATCGGTATAGCTTTACATTAATATTTATTTGAACCACCTGAACTTATATTTTTTATATTATTATTTCCTTATTACTCGATTAAACTCTACATATACTCCCTTGGAATTATTATTCGATGCAACTCAAGTACTACCTTGCTTAGCTTAACTTTAGTAGATCGGTATGCCATAAAAAGTATTAATCATCTTACCTCTCCACAAAAATTTCTATTCTCAGTCTTCAAGTTTGGAAATATATTCTCACAGGTTGCTCCTCCACATTATGTCACTCAAAGTTGTTTTGCTAGGACTCAAATAGGATTTCGTTTTGATATTATACATCTCAATGTATTATTATAAAAGAACAAGTCTGCGTTAAAACTAACCAAGGCACATATTTTAAGTTATAAAAGGATAAGTCTACATTAGCATTCCAAAGCATATAAAGCAAAGAAGTCGTCAAAAAAATGAAACTTGCATTTATCATAATGAAAAATTACAATGTTAAAAAGAAAGAAGTAAAACTTATAGCTCAAGCAGTCGAAGCGATATCAGTAGACTCTAAGTGAACCACTATGGCATTTTCTACATCTACATCAATCGGAGGAGGAATAACTTGTGAACCACCACCTAGAACAGCTTCAACTAATCTTGAGGGCTGAGCAGTAGTGACATCATATGGAGCCTAGACTTTTTCAGTTAGAGTAGGAGCAGCTGACTGGTTCTCATTAAGGGGGAGCAGTTGTCTAGGTCTCACCAAAGGAAGCAGTTATCTAATTCTCATCAATGGAAGCAACTACCTCAATAGTGGTAGCATCGACAGAAGTAGAATTAACCACTTTAGCAGTTTTCTGAACTTGGGAAGTCTTTTATTCTAAGGATTATCCTCTAGTGGCTCAGTCTCACATCCATTGAAGGTCGGTCTTAGGATAATTTTCTTCGAAGAGACCAATCAACCTTTGGAAGACTTCCACTTCACCTTGACGAAAACCTTTATCATAACTAGTAGGGTAGGAACTTCACTAATCTTTAAGTTGGGCTACAAAATTATGTTTGATGTACTTGGTTTGGCTCGTTATACAACATCTAGAGAGAGACCAAAAATACTTTCAAATAGGAAAACCCGTGCAGGTCCAAGAAAAGTTTTAAGAGTGAATATTTCAAGCAGGTGAAATCAAAAAATTGAGTTTCCATTTTAGAATAAATCAAAACTAGAAATTGAAACTAGTGGTGTCACGCCTCAGACCCAAAAGATTTAACACACGACATAACTGACATTCATTCATTAATATGCACTTATAAATAATATTGCATAAAATTTTAAACTTTAATTCAATATAGGAATCTTTAGCAAGTTGTTAGTAAGTTAAACACTAAAATCAACCCATAACCATATTTGGTAAAACTTAAACCAAATACAACCACACTCAATAAAATAATACATAAGTATTTATTCAATAGGGACAAATCAAATATTTTAAATCACATATCCCCAAATGAAACACTCAGCTACCTAGAAGCTTAAGGAACCCAAGGGACAACAGAAGCCTTGCCAAATCCGCTTAGTACACATGTACCTTATTTACTTGAAATCACTATAAACTATAATGAGTATAAAACTCCGTAAGCATACTAGTTTTTCGTATATCAAAATACAAAGACATAGACGTACACAATGCATATGTATGATATGCTGTGATAAATCAAAATCATAATCTTATTAAATCACATGTCAGGTAAGCACTTACACATTCTTTCAAAACATATAATAGGAATACCATTACTCAACTACTACTTAGTAGGACTTCCATATTACATATCACATAATGAGCAAAATGTCACTCGTAGGTGACATACCGTATGAGAGAAATAGTACAAGTGAGGTTTAAATTACACATATATAATGCTCATGCCCGAAGGTAAGAGCTAAACCCTCACCCTGATCATCAGTGAGTCCTTTCACATGTACCAATACATCACTACACGAATGTGATGACTCACTCTTCCTTTAGGTACCTATAGGATCCTCCTTGCATACGGAACATATAACATATACCAATCCCAAAGGAAAGGCCACACATAAAGGTTTCACAAATCACATAAGTTACCTATTAAGTCAACAGTGAGTTCAAGCATCCTTAAAACATAAAATGTTTCTCATGGACATATTGCACTTCAAAAGCTTTCTTTGTTAAACACATTTCATTTTGAAAGCTCACTTTCAAAAACACATATATGTCATGTATATCCATACTCACATTCATAAACACATGTCTTTCACATTTCATATCAAAATATACTTTGACATAACATAAACATATTCTTAAGCACATTTACAAAATTATACATAACAATTACTATGTTTATTGTGATTTCAGAAAAAAAAATCTAGTATACTTACCTCTTAGCACTTTCGGCTACAAGGTTTAAATCTTCTTAACCTATCAATGAAGATTAATCCTTTCATGAGTCTCAACATTCATACAAAATACTTTAAATAGCTTACAAAATTACACATATTGCACTTATCACATCGAATTGGTCTAATTACTTAATTTCTCAAAACCTGTCATTCTGACTACTTACATTTAACAAACTTTTCTATACATCAAATGATGCCCAATTACTCCAAAATCAGAATATATCATTCTTGACTCATATATACTTCTTATATATGAATATTATATTATAATTCCTACACAATCCATTCTATAAATACTATCAAATCCAAACTATTATCCTGACAGGATCAAGATATTTACTTAACAGTATTCAATCTCCCAATTTTATAAAACCATATACTAATTCAAAAATTATAAAACTATCACAGAATTACTCTTGACACATATCTCAATCCATGATAAATATTTCACTTCAAAATCACTGCCAAAAGTATTTTAAAACTATTTTATTTTATAGCTTTAAAAATCTATTAATCAAATACTGCAATGAGCTAACACTCTTTAGAAAATCATAACAATTTAACCACATTGATCTAAATTCTCAATTCTGAGTATATCATATTAAACATATAAACTTATTATATTCCTAAATTTGTAATTTTTGAAGATCATTCAGCAGATCAAAAATTATTTGTCACTGTATCATACTGTTAACACAGAAAATTTCTAGAATTTTAGGGTCATTTTGGTAAATTCACTACAAATTCAATTTCTGGAATTTTCAATTGATTCAAAGTCTCAAATGATTCTAGACATGTCTAATTTCATATACTCAAAATTCAAAACCAGAATCGAAGCGCAACAATTCATAAAATTCCTGGATCAAGAGACTATCAGGTAAAAATTCTGTAATTCATCATGATTTATCAAGCTATCTACATAAATCATCATCAATTCTCACAATATCTGACAGGACTCAACCCGAGACCCTCTACTATAGATCCCAACGGCCCTGTCGGGCACTCCTACGGAAGTTCCTCCGACCTAACTGGGTAATTTGAAAAATTCCGCGAGGCGAACCCCTTTTTATTTCTTACTACTACTCAGAAGGTCTTGTAATATACATAAAAATGACATCTTAATTTTAAAAAAAAAGGGACAAAGTTTCCCCTGTTTTTCAGAAAATCCATATAAAACCTACAAAGAAATTTCATTTCTATTTCCAATACATCTCAATACTACCAATTCGGACCTCCGGTCCTTTCTAAATCAAATCCAACACAACTCAATTATTCATTTAAACCACAAAATGAGCTTACTCATGAAAAGCAAAAATGATCATCATAATCTCGAATTCTTTTCTTGTTGGTTCAAAACATACATACCAATATATATGCCTACAACTACTATGCATAAAGTAAAGAGTGCTATTTAGCACATTTACATGTACAAAAATGATCTTCAGATTCGGCCCACTACTCAGCAATAGGAGAATCAGCAGCTTGCGTACCGAGACCTGCACCTGGGAAAGGGGTTTAGAAAACATAAAACACAAAACGGATGAGCTAAAGGAGCTCAGTGAGTGCAAATAAAATTTCAATAAAATAACATCATGTATAGATAGCAAATTTTAAAGTTCATGCAAAAATCATGCTTCTAAAACTGATGTAAAACTGTAAAACGGTTTCTAACATTATATGCTATTGAAATCTTGCCGAGCGGATTTTATCTACATCTTCGGAAAACCACATCCAGAATCTGTATAACATAATAACTGCTGTGTGCATATAAAAGCATAAATGCTATTGATAAATCAAAAACTAGTAAAATCCTCGCTCGGCCATTTTCTTTCTAAACTGTACCAATGGTAACCCTAAAACTCTATACTCACGCAGCGACTCAACTAGCACCGCACACGTGAGTAGGTCATGGGGCACCTCAACTAGCAGCACCCACAATGACATCTCAAGACATCTCACTGGCTATGCAGCGAAATCCTACATTGCATACATATAGCAAGACAATACCCCGTACACATAGGGCGACTCATATGACTCGACATCCCGACTTCCCGGAGTTAGTGACACACCCCCAAGACCTGCCCATGTGCACGGGATATACCGGTCGGGTCTAATACAATCATCACCACTACAATCTGAGGGTACCAATGGCCTTTAAAATAAATGCAGAAATTTTAAAACTGTTTCTCAAATCAAACATGTAAAAGCATGTCTATGAATATATATATCAAGATCATAAATCATGTTTATGCATCGAAAGCTCATAAAACATACATATTCATTATGCGAAAACATAATAAACGAAAAGTAAAAGAAATGGTAGATTTTCACTCACAATCGCTCCACGCTCAATTTCGCTCCCGATTTCTGCTCCCGTTATCACTCTCGGTTATCTTCACCTACGCACCATAAATGACATTTAGAACCAAATCGAATGCTAGAATCTCATTTAACTACTAAATACCCTAATCGGCATACAAAGCTCGAATGCGTACTACTTCTTGATTTTTATTTACGGAGTCATTTAATCTAATCTAACTCACCATCCGACACCCTAAAAATTATTGCACGCCCTATAACTTAGTTGGACATACATGCCCTTCACCTTTCTAAAATGGACAATTATGTCCCATTTTCTTCATTTTTAGTTTTTCCATCAACCATATACATTCAATTTATAGTATGCACCATTTACACACAACAACTCAATCAAAACACCACTCAATCCCTAACTTCCCTAAAGTGGTAGAATTTCACCCCTAAGTTCCAACACATTCCTTTTCTCAATTTCTTGTTCCAATTACAACAAAATCAAGCCAATTTCATTCTAAAGCCCTAATTACAACCAATTGAAATCTCTACAACAAAATCACCAAAAATCTTAATTCTTACCTTGACAATTTCTGCAAATTGATGACTCCTTCAAGCTCCACACTAGAATTCAATTCAATCTAAGTCAAGAATACACACAAGAACATCAATTTAAGCATTCTTGAAAGCTCACTTATCAAACTCATGAAACAATGCTTTTCTTACCTCTTTTTCTTGAATTTTCACTAATTGAGGCTTCAATTGAGCTTAGGGGTTTATATGTAACCTTATTTTAGCTTGATTACACATAAAAAATCATGAAAACAAAACTGAAATTTCACTGTAGCAGCACCTTCCCCCCTTGCACGAATTTGCTCTCTTTTGCTCTAAGTGTTTGCTTTTCATCTCTTGAAGATTCTGTAACCTTCCAACATATATATAGTGCTCCCTCAATTGACCATTTTGCCCTTCAACTTATTCAAAACTTCTAATTTGCCATCAGTTCAAATGAAAAGATTTAATTGGTTTCTTTGTAACTATTTAGTTAGAATAGTCAAAAGAACTAACTAGAGTTTCCAACTTGGCAATCCATGAGATTGCTTCTAATTGGTCCATTCTTTAATATATGGATTGTATTTCTCAACAAAGGCTTGTTCTATACATAACCCTTAAATGGAAATTCATGTAGTAAATTAGGATTTCTTTTTCTAAGCCAATTGAGAAAAATTCCAAAAATATTCTAGGGTCGTCCGGTGCACCGATCAAGTGTGAAATTACCAAATTAGGTCTAATATCTCTCACATGCACTATAAAGGGAATATTTCTAATAGGGTTAAAATTGAGTAACCCTACGGTGTCTTATTTGCTCTATACCGAAATCTAGACGCTAATACTACTAATAGGGATTAGATATTACAATATCTTACGAAATCCACATCAAATCCTCAATTATACATATTTCAGAAATCAAAACTTAAAAGAATTAACTAAATTAACACCAAGAAACTAAGAAAGGGTTATAATATACCTCTTAAAGCTTAAATTCCAACTTTCTTCTTCTTTTTCTTTTTCTTCTTCTCTTTCTCTCCTTTTTCTTTCTCTCTTTTCTCACTTTAAAAGAGGTGGCTCGACCAAAACGAGTGAATTAGGGTTATAAATGTATATTTTTATACTAAGAGGCTAATTTCTAGTATTTACGAATTAGCCCCAAAAACTTTTAAAGTATTACAATTTGGTCCCTAAAATAAATCTAAAGTCTTGCAAATAAACCCAATACTAATAGTAGGTCCTTAATCTATACAAACACTACTAGTAACAATACATAAATCAAGTATCGCCCACATACAAATAAAATATGTATATTTATATATATATATATAAATATTTATTCTTACCGGTTGTGGATAAGTGGTTACTACAATTCTCCCCTCCTTATAAGAATTTCATCCTCGAAATTTATAACTTAAGCAAATAGATGAGGATACTTAAATCTCATTTCCTCTTCTCGTTCCTAGGTTACCTCTTTAACTACATGGTTTCTCCATAAAACCTTCACCAAATCAATCTTCTTAGTACAAAGAATTTGCTCCTTATAGTCCAAAATTCTAATGGGCACTTCTTCATAGATGAGATCATCTCTAAGTTGAAGTGACTCATAGCTTAACACATATGAGGAGTTTGAAACATATTTTCGCAACATGGACACATGGAACACATTGTGAACTTCTGATAATGATGGAGGAAGGGCAAGTCTATAAGCCACATCATCTATCCTTTCAAGGATTTCAAATGGACCAATGAATCTTGGACTCAACTTTAATTTCTTGCCAAACCTCATGACTCCTTTATTAGAGCAACCTTAAGAAATGCTTTTTCACCCACTTTAAATTCTAGATCTTTTCTTTTATTGTCTGCATAGCTTTTCTATCTATTCTGAGCCACTTTCATTCTTTTTCTTATCTTTTTTATAACCTCACAAGTTTGCTGGATAATCTCTGCCTTAAAATTATCCTTTCTCCAACTTCATCCCAATGCACAGGAGATCTACATTTTCTTCTATATAAAGCTTCATATGGGGCCATACCAATAGTTGATTGATAACTATTGTTGTATGCAAACTCTACTAATGAAAAGTGTTTGTCCCAACTACCTTTAAAGTCTAACACACATGCTCTCAACATATCTTCTAGAATTTGAATAATTCTTTCAGATTAACCATCAGTCTGTGGGTGGAATGCAGTACTGAAGTTCAACTTCATGCCTATGGCATTATGTAGGCTTTTCCAGAATATTGAATTAAATCGAGGATCTCTATCAAATACAATTAACACGGGCACTCCATGTAGCCTTACAATTTCATCAACATATAATTAGGCATACCTATCCATGAAATAAGTGGTGCATATTGGAATAAAATGTGCTGATTTTATTAGCCTATCAATAATCACCCATATAACCTTGTAACTCTTTTGTGTACTTGGTAACCCAACTACAAAATTCATGGCTATATGCTCTCATTTTCATTATGGTACTAATAAAGGTTTTAATAACCCAGATGGTCTCTGATGTTATGCCTTAACTTATTGACATGTCAAACATTCCTCTATAAATTTTGCAATCTCTTTTTTCATATTAACCTACCAATAAACAACTCATAGGTCTCGATACATCTTGGTACCTCTCAGATGGACAGTATATGGTGAACTATGAGCTTCAATCAAGATCTCATTTTTTAACTCATCATTATTAGGCACACAAAATCTACCTTCAAAATGTAAAGCTCTATCATCAAAAATAGCAAAGCTAGTCATTTTACCCAATGAAATTTCTTCTATAATTTTCTTCAGATGCACATCACTACCTTATGCTTTATTAATTCTCTTAATTAGGGTAAGCTAAATGGACATACTTGCAACATAAGCCCTATCATTGGATCTTACCACTTCAATACCAAGCTTTTTTAAATCCAACAAAATTTGCTTTTGAGTAGTCAAAAGTGCTGCCATATGTTCTGAAGATTTTCTACTCAAAGCATCTACTATAACATTAGCTTTCCTTGGATGGTAGTTAATCTCACAGTCATAATCCTTGACTAGTTCCAACCATCGACGTTGCCTCATATTTAACTCCTTTTGAGTAAAGAAGTATTTAAGGCTTTTGTAGTCTGTATAAATTTCACACCTTTCTTTATAAAGATAATGCCTCCAAATTTTAAGAGCAAAAACTACTCCAACCAACTCCAAATCATGAGTAGGGTAATTCTCATAACTCTTTAGTTGTCGTGAGGCATATGTCACTACCTTTCCATTCAGCATTAATACACACCCAAGCCATTTCTTGGAAGCATCACTATAAATCACAAATCCAGCTAAAGTAAATGAGATGGTTAGTATGGGAGCAGATACTAACCGATGCTTAAGTTCTTGAAAACTTTTCTCACATTCTTTTGACCACTGAAACTTGACTTCTTTCTTGTCAATTAAGTTAAATGTGAAGCTATCTTAGAGAATCCTTCAACAAACTATCTATAACATCCTACTAGCCCAAGGAAACTTCGAACTTTCCCAACATTAGTTGGTCTAGACCAATTCACCACTACTTCAATTTTGTTTGGATCCATTGAAATTTCCTTTAAGGAAACAACATGTCTCAAAAATACCATTCGATCTAGCCAAAATTCACATTTCTTGAATTCTGCATAAAGCTGCTTCTCCCTTAACACTTGAAGGACTTTTTTTAAGTGTTTTTCATGTTCTCCCTTACTCTGAGAATACACTAAGATGTCATCAATGAACACAATAACAAACCTATTTAAATAATCCTTGAATACTTTATTCATTAGATCTATAAGGGCAGCAGGTGCATTTGTCAACCTAAATGGCATCACAATAAACTCATAATGCCCATATCTGGTACGAAATGCAGTCTTTAGACTGTCTTCTTTCTTGATCTTCAATTGAGGATAGCTAGAATGAAGATCAATTTTTGAGAATACACAAGCTCCTTGCAACTGATCGAATAAATCATTGATTCTTGGAAGTGGATATTTATTCTTCACAGTCACACGGTTCAACTCTTGATAGTCAATGCATAATCTCATTGAACCATCCTTCTTCTTAACAAAAAAACTGGAGCACCCCAAGGTGAAACATTCGGGCGAATAAACCCATTTTCAAGTAATTCATCTAGTTGTTCCTTTAACTCTTTAAGCTCTACTGGTGCTATACGATAAGGTATTTTAGATATGGGACTGGTTCCTGACAGAAGTTCTATAGTGAATTCGATCTCTCGATCTGGTGAAACTCTGGGTAATTCTTCAGGGAAGACATTTATAAACTCATTCACCACTAGAACATCTTGTATTTTCACTTCTTCTTTCTTTGTATCCATTACAGTCGCTAAGAAATACAAACAACCCTTCTTAAGACTTTTTCAAGCTTGTAAAGAAGATATTAGTTTGGCAAAAAGCATAACTTAGAACCAATAAAACTAAACTCAAGCTCTCTGGGTGGTTGGAAAATAACTTATTTCTCAAAGCACTTAACATTAGCATGGTACATAGACAACCAATCCATGCCAAATATAACATCAAAATCATACATATTTAAGATTATTAAATCTGCTTATAGCACCTTATCTCCTATTTTAATCTTATACAATTTCATTACATTTGTAGCACATATCAAATCTCCTGAAGGAGTTGCAACACATAAATCTACACCCAAAGGTTCTGACACAACACCCATATTACTAACAAATGCATGTGACACAAATGAATGGGTAGAACCCAAATTAAAAAGAGCTAAACCATGCTAGCAGGATATGAAAATTGTACTTGTCACCACAGAAGGTGAATCATCTGCTTCTTTCTTGGTAAGAGTATAGACTTTTGCTTGAGCTTTCTGATCCTTCCTAAATCCTCCCTAATCACTCTTCATCTCTAGACAATTTTGAATAAAATGACCAGTCTTTCCACACTTAAAACAAGCTCTACTTTTTCTGAAATACACCCCTCCATGTTGTTTTTCATATGTATTGCATAATGGAAAATCCTTCTTTTCAATGTCATCATTCCTCTGCCTCTTCTTTCCTTTCTACCTGTCAAATTTTTTCTGATTATTCTTAACCCAGGGTCTCTTTTTTTATCGATGCTAACCCAAATGTTTGGACTCAAATGAAGTTGCTAATTCTTCATCCCTTGCTAATATTTCAGCCCTCTATAGTACCGCACTATATGTCTGTAGATCAAGTACAGAGAGTAACCTTCTCACTTCTGGTTTAAGACCTATCTGAAACCGCTTAGTCTTACGTGCTTTCGTATCTACTAACTGAGGAACAAAACTAAACAACTCCTCAAACTTCCTCTCATATTCTGTCACTGACATTGTACCCTGAGTAAGGTGGATAAATTCTGCTTCTTTCTCATCTTTTAGGGACTGGGGAAAGTATTTTTCATTAAATACTTCCTTGAACCTTTCCTATGTCATCTTGTTCTTATCAACATTCAACGTTTGCATGGTCATCTCCCACCAATAACTGGTTCTCTCTTTGTGCATGTAAGTGGCACAAGTCACTTTATGTAAATCTAAACAATCGAGGAGACAGAATATCTTTTTCAACTCACGAATCCACTCCTCAGCAGCCAGCGGGTTTTTTTAGCCTTCAAATGATGGTGGTTGCAGTTTTCTGAATTGTTCAATAACATGGAAATTATCATTATGGTCTACTTTGGGTCGTTGTTGTTGGAGCACATTAGTCACTATTTGAACAATATTTTGGATGGTAGCTGAGTTTTCTCCTGAAGTACTCTCATTCACAGTATCAGCACTTCTAGTAATTCTTAGATTACGCCCCAACTTTTTAAAATCATAAAAATAAGTAGGTAAGATATCAAAAAAATCTATATATATATATATAAGCACACATACAATCTTAAGGATTTAGCATCTGCTGGGTTCCCTTGACTAGACACATAAAGTTTACATAATCCTATTCTTAGCTCTGATACCACTAAAAGCTGTCATGCCCCAGACCCAAAAGATCTGACACATGACATAACTTACATTCATTCAATAATGTGCACTCATAAATAATATTGCATAAAATTTTAAACTTTAATTCAACATAGGAATCTTTAGCAAGTTGCTAGTAAGTTCAACACTAAAATCAACCCATAACCACATTTGGTAAAACTTAAACCAAATATAACCACACTCAATAAAATAATACATAAGTATTTATTCAATAGAGACAAATCAAATATCCCCAAATGAAACACTCAACAACCTAAAAACTTAGGGAACCCAAGGGACAGCAGAAGCCTTGCCAAATCCGCTAAGTACACATGTACCTTATTTACCTGAAATAACCATAAACTATAATGAGTATAAAACTCAGTAAGCATACTAATTTTTTGTATATCAAAATACAAATATATATATGTACACAATGCATGTGTATGATATGTTGTGATAAATCAAAATCACAATCTTATCAAATCACATATCAGGTAAGCGCTTACACATTCTTTCAAAAAATATAATAGGAATACTAACACTTCCATAATATAGGAGTTTATTCCTAAGTGCAAGATTGTCAAAGTAATAAATAACTCGATGAGAACAAGGTCGATCTACAGGGAAGTAGAATTAAAATTACAAACTATAATAACTTTAAAGATAATTAATGTAGTATAAGATGTTTCAAATATTAATTCAATTAACCAATTCAAATAAAAGTTAATGTTAGAGGGATCCACTCTTGGCATAAGAAGTAAAAATATATTTAATTCTTTTTATAACTTAATTGGAATCCTCACACAAAAGAGGTTCCAACCGAAAAATATAACAATTAAAGTTTATCATCATTTATATATTGATTAGTATTTATTTCTTTTAATTATTATACACCAAATCTTATAACTGGGTTCAAGTATTTATTATGCCAATCTTTATATTTGTCTACAATAAATTAAGACTCCCACTTTACAAGAAATGGTATATACACCAAATCTTGTAAATGGTTTCAAGTATTTATTGTGCCAAGTATAAAGTTTGTCAATAATAAATCAAGAATCACCACTTTAGAAGAAAGGGTATTAATTCTACAAATAAAATAAATACATCATATATAAATTTTCATAACCTAAGAATGAAGCATTAAATTCATGAATAAGTGTTAAGCATATCTTATTACTTTGCCAAGAGTTTCACCATTTCACCTTAGCATAAAAAAAATTATTTGGACATAATAAAACTAAAGAAAAAGAAAAGAAATGGAAGAAGAAATAACATGCCTTAATAGTAAACAAGAGAAATAATATTACAAAGAGATGATATAAAGGACAAGTATTTTGAACTAAATTCTAACTTTCCAATTACATTCCTTAGGCATAAAAAAGCCACATATTTATAGAAAAACATGGATAAATTAAGACAAATTAGGAGGGAACCACTTGGATGATGAAAGTCAAGAATGGTGGCAAAATAATTTGCATTGATGATCACTAAGGCACCCAATTGACTATCCAATTTAGAATTGATGTGATCTAAATTAGCTATTACTCAAAACATCAAAGTTATAGGTAAGTCTCTTATCCTTCCAAATTGAGCTGTCTTATACGTATTAGATACGTATTGCTATAGTTATGGGCCAAATACTTATGACTGTTCAAAATGGGCCTGTACTGTAGATCAGTTCTGTTCTAAGCCATTTGCACTCTCTAAACACTTGAATTTCAAATGTTTTGTGAAATAAAATATGTTAGCCTATTGAGTGAGCACTTCACGGGATCAAGAATCACTCCAATGAGATATTTAAGTAGAAAGTTATGCCCATTTTACCGAACCTACCACAAAACAGTTAAAAGATAATTAGGTACAATATTGTAAACATACTTAAGTTAAGAAAATTAAATACACTAGTAATACAAAACAATGATGTAAAATTCTTATTAATGTGTAATTTCAAGTATTCATCACACCCCCCAACTAACTTATTGCTAGTCCCTGGCAATTCGAGCATAAATAAATTTGAACACTACCTAAGTATTTCAAACAAAACGTCAGTTTAAAATCACAATCTCTATAAAGGTTATTTCAATTATAACTTCCAAAATTGTGTGTGTGTGAATTAATTCAAAGCCTTCTTACCACAAACCACAACATATATAGCCTTGAAAATTATTTTTCAAGTAAATGCCTCAACTCCATATCCTCACAGGTGAATAACTTGTTTAATAGCTTAGGAGTTCACTCATAGAGTTGGAAAACAAATAATCGTTTAAGAAAAAGTTACATTTAAGGACAGACAGACAAACTAACATTGATCCAAAGATAAAAAAATCAATTATTTAGAGTCAAACCATTATTGTCACATGCTAGCTTTAAGACTTTAATTATTTTATGCGAATTGTACGAATAGAGTTCGGTGATAAGATTGTTTCCTAATGACTTTAGTCTTCTAAAATTGAATGAAGACTTTATTGAACTGAATTGATTTCTTTTCATTTTTATCTTACTTAATTTTTTTTAAAGACATAAGGAACCATAACAAAATAAGAGCAATTTATCACCATCATACTTTTCCAAATTTTTTTTTCATCATTCAGCTAAGCAACCAAATCATTCCTCATCCCAAATAATTTCATTCCAAACAAAAATTAACCATTTCAAAAGATCAATGAAAGTTCGTAAGCTATTATCTCAAACCTCTCCACTCACTCACAAAAGATATGTGAGTTTAGAAAAAATATGTATACTTAAATATAAAAATTCTTTTGACTATATATATTGAATCATCTATCTTACCACTAGGCTTAGTATTGTTCTCAATAAATAATTTCATAAGTTATTGTTTAGTAACCTAGATAGAAAAAGTGATTTAAACTAAACAATTTTGAAATCATACATCGATAGCAAAGCAAATTTATTTATGCAAGAGTTACAAAAAACTTAAGCCACAAATATAAAATACATTAAAAATAAACTAATTAGAATATGTTTCAAAAGTTCTATAATGTACTCTTTACTCTGCCATTCTAAAACTAGAATGCGTCTCAAGAATGCATAAATAAACTTTTTACTCACACCATTCATAATGAATTCTTTTTTTTTTTTACAGAACAAAGTGATAACAACAATAAAATAAAATAATTAACACTAACTTTATATATCAACTATCTTTCCCCCAACTAGATTGAGACATTCTCCTCAATGTCAAAATATAGAAAGAGTAAAGTATAGAAGATATCACCTGAAACATCTTTTATTGAAAATTAAACCTATAACAAAATAAAACAAGCCATACAGTATTGAAGCAGAAATGAGGATCTGTCGTACTGTAGATGAGACGAATTATTTTTTCACCCCATAGTTAAGAAAAGATAATAACCCATTATAAAAACCATCAACATTTAACAAACCAATAGATTTACAATTGTGCCCATAAGACAATTTAAAAAATTTACTCCAATGTTTCGAAACCTCTAGGTAGAGTTATAAAGGCATCAGCATTACGAAGCATAAAAGACATTCGTTCATGCATTGATGATACCTGTAACACATCCCCAATTATTTTTCCTACAATGTCTCCAATAGTTAGAGTTTTCGGTATGATACCCAAAACTCGACTGCCTTTATTTTGTGCAGCGGTTGCCACACGTCCTATTAATCCAAAACTACCTCCCCTATATACTAAATGAATATTTTGCTCAACTAAGACCTTACCAAGGGTTTCTGCTGCTTCTACAAACTCACTAGTTTTTTCAGGGCTGGATCCACAAAAAACACAAATTTTTATGAATTTACGAGTTGATGGTCATTCTATGATTACACTCACCCTCTCTTTTGAATGATTTTGAGTTTGTACAAAGATGCAGAAATAATGCAATGTATTTACAGAGCCAAAAGGTGTTGCAAATTTAAGTCACATAGGCTGTTAGCTTGAAATACAAAATTTTTAGCACTTTTTTATCAATTTTTAATTTGTTAGCTAGAAAAGTCACATAGGTTGTCGGCTTAAAATGAAAATTTTTCAAAAAGGACTATAGGTGGTTGGTTATTGAAAAGACGTTTGAGTATGAAATGAAACATTTAAAAATAATAGCTATAGTAAATATATACAAGTAGTTGTGATTGTGGCTCACATCTTCCTCTGGTTTTACGTCCAGTAACGACTTAAACGCCCTCTATGGGTCGGGGATAAGTTTCCTATCCAATTTTCTTATAAATTGGCAAATAGGGTCTCTTAAAGTCAGATTCCTGAGACTGTACCGCTCATGTTCTTTTAGGAATATGTCCCATAATTCACAAATTGCAATATTAACATATCCACTAGGATGTGTCTCAAGAGTCGATAAGATATCATCTAAAGACTCCTTACTCAGGCCATCCTTAATGAACCTAATTTTATCTTCGCGATTTACATACACCATTTCTAAAGTGCGGCAACGTGTGTTACAAGTCATGCGTGCATACTTATAACAAACATTTAATAGTTTTGCTCTTCTTTTTTTTTTACTAAAGAACTTTTACCTAAGCCAGGCATGTAGGAAATTAATGAGTTTGAAAATTCACCTGTCAATCGAATCTTGGCTTCAATTAATCAATGTGAATCAACAGGTATATTCATAATCATTAATAACCTTAATCTTTCACATCTTGTTTAGTAAATTTTCTTCAATGAATTTTGAGGTAATGATGGAAAACGCTTTTTCAAAATTTTTAAAATGTCATCCAATTTTTTTTTTATAGAAAAGGGGACAGAAGAGAAGATATTTGTAATTATGGAAAACTGACAAAACTGACTTGAAATATCACGGAGTACCGTTATCCGCCACTTAACCGGAGTGCAAAACAAAACTACTAAATTAACCTGCAAGTAAAAATAAAAAAATAGGAGTTAGAAGAAGAATAAATATATATAAATATATAAAACAAAGATTAATTGGTCTCGTAACAAGGGTTCAATAGGGACACAAATTCTTCATGAAAAGCTTGGTTTTCTAGAAACGGCTTGAGTTTTTGCCCATTTACCTTAAACACATTCCCATTTTTAGGATTTTCAATGTCAATTGTTCCATAAGAGTACACATGTTTCACAATAAAAGGGCCACTCCATCTTGATCTTAATTTTCTAGAGAATATGTGAAGTCGAGAATTAAAAAGCAAAACCTTATGACCAGTGTTAAATATTTTTCTCTGAATTTTTTAATCATGAAAAGTTTTTATTTTAGCTTTATGAATTTTTGAATTCTCATATGCATCATTTCTCAATTCTTTCAGTTCATTTATTTATAATTTACGTATATGTCTAGCAGAATCAAGATTTATATTAAAAGTTTTAATGGCCCAGTAGGCTTTATGCTCAAGTTTCATAGGTAAGTGACAAAGTATTCCATAAACTATCCTATAGGGAGACATACCTAATGAAGTTTTAAAAGCAGTTCTATAAGCCCACAGTGCATCATTTAGTCTTAAAGACCAATCTTTGCGATTTAGGTTTACAGTTTTTTCTAAAATTTGTTTTGTCTCCCTATTTGTTAATTCAACTTGTCCACTTGTCTGAGGATGATAAGGGGTGGCAACTTTATGAGTAATACCATATTTTTTCATTAATGTTTAAATGGTCTATTACAAAAATGCTTACCCCCATCACTTATAATGTCTCGAGGGATTCCAAATCGACTTAAGATATTTTCTTTCAAAAATTTCATGAATGTTTTATGGTTATTATTTCGACATGGAATAGCCTCAATCTATTTTGAGACATAATCTACTGTAACTAAGATATACGTAAATCCAAATGATAACGAAAATGGTCCCATAAAATCTATCCCCCAACAATCAAAGATTTCAATAATAAGAATGGGGTTCAAAGGCATCATGTTTCGTTTTGAAATTGATCCCAACCTTTGACAATTTTTAAACGTTATACAAAATGCATGTGTATCTTTAAATAAAGTGGGCCAATAAAATTCACACTGCAAGATTTTTGTAGCTATTTTCTTTGATGAGAAATGTCTTTCACATGCTTCAGAATGACAAAATTCAATAACTTTACTTACCTCATTGTCGGGTATGCATCTTCGAAATATTTGATCGCGATAATATTTGAAGAGATAAGGATCATCCCAATAAAACTTTATTACCTCAGTTAAAAATTTCCTTTTGTCTTGAGCATTCCATTGAGGTGTCATTTCTCCTGTTACAAGAAAATTAACAATATTAGCATACCAAGGCATTGTAATAGTAGAAAATAAAAATTCATTGAGAAAAGAATCATTAATAGGTGTTATTTCTGTTGATGAATCTGGTACGAGTCTTGATAAGTAATCTGCAACAATATTCTCAGCTCCCTTCTTATTCTTGATAGTGATAATAAATTATTGAAGCAATAGAATCTATCGAATTAGCCTTGGTTTTGCATCTTGTTTTAACATTAAGTACCTTACAGCAGCATGGTCAGTAAATACAACAGTTAAAGAATCAATTAAGTAAGAACGAAATTTGTCTAATGCAAATATTACAGCAAGTAGTTCTTTTTCAGTTGTTGTGTAATTCATTTGTGCACTGTTTAAAGTTCTACTTGCATAATAAATTACATAGGATTTACCTTCCTTTCTTTGTCCTAATACAACACCAAGAGCGTAATCACTAGCATCACACATGAGCTCAAAAGGTAAAGACCAATCAAGAGATTGTATGATAGGAGCAGATGTTAAGAGGCCAATTAAGTTTTCAAATGAATTTTGACACTCTTGAGTCCACTCAAATTATACATCTTTTGCTAAGAGGTTACAAAGAGGTTTAGATATAGCACTAAAATTTTTTATAAATCTCTTATAGAATCCAGCATGTTTAAAAAATGATCGAACTTCTCTGACTGTTTTTTGTAGAGACAAATGTGTAATGAGTTTAACTTTTACCTTATCCACTTCAATTCTCTTAGAAGACACTACATGTCCTAAAATAATTTCAGAAGTAGCCATGGAATGACATTTTTCTCAATTCAATACAAATCTCTTTTCTTCACATCTTTTTAAGACATTTTTTAAGTTTTCAAGACAATTATCAAAAGAATTTTCAAACAAGTTAAATCATCCATGAAAACTTCTAAATAATGCTCAGTCATGTCACTAAAAATGCTTAACATACATCTCTGAAATGTTGCTGGGGCATTACAAAGTCCAAAGAGCATTCTTCTAAAAGCAAAGGTTCCAAAAAGGCATGTAAATGTAGTATTTTCTTAGTCCTTTAGTGTTATGGGAATTTGATAATAGCCAGAATAACCATCTAGAAAGCAATAGTAGGGATGTCCTGCTACTCTTTCTATAATTTGATCAAGGAATGGTAAAGAAAAATGCTATTTTCTAGTGGCCGAGTTCAACTTCCTATAATCTATGCACATCCTCCAACTAGATGAGACTCGAGTTGGTATTAGCTTACCTTTTTTATTTTCAATGATTGTGATTTCATATTTTTTTGGTACTACCTGAGTAGGACTTACCCATTTACTATCTGAGATAGGATAAATAATTCCTACTTCAAGTAATTTGATAACTTCAGCTCTCACTACCTCTTTCATATGTGGATTTAATCTCCTTGAAGTTGTTGGGAAGTTTTGGCATTATCCTCTAGGTGTATTTTATGTGTGCAAACTAAATGATTAATACCATTTATGTCTTTTAAAGTCCACCCAATTGCATTTTTATGCATTTTCAATAATTCAATTAACTTACCTTCTTGTTCGCTTGTGAGTGTAGAAGAGATTACCACCGGGTAAGTTTGTTTCTCTCCAAAAAATGCATATTTCAATCCTTCAGGCAAAGGTTTTAACTCCAACTTTAAAATTTTATTCTATTTATCCTCATTTTCTCCCAATTCTTCAAACTTTAGTTTCCATCCTTTATTTTCAATCACCTATGTACAATCAAGTAAAGAAAATATGTCAGAGATTTTAGGATCTAATTGTATATTTGACTTAAATGAATTTATTAAACACATTTCTAAGGAATCGGTAGAACTCCTTTTTTGAATATGTTCATCCACAATCGTTTCAATCATGTCACCTTTTTCACTTTCATCCTCCTCTTCATATGGTTGCTTACACATATTGAAAACATTGAGTTTAAGTGTCATGTTTCCAAATGAAAGCTTCATTACTCCATTTCTACAATTAATTAAAGCGTTGAAAGTTGCTAAAAATGGATGACCCAAAATAACAGGTATCAGATTACATCTTTTAACAGGTTCTGTGTCCAAGATAATAAAATCCACAGAATATATGAATTTATCAACTTGAACTAAAACATCTTCCATTCTCCCTCTTGGTACTTTTATTGATCTATCAGCAGCCAAAAGAGTTACAAAAGTTAATTTTAACTCACCGAGATTGAGCTACTGATAAACTGAATATGACAATAAATTTACACTAGCACCAAGATCAAGTAAGGCTTGTTCAATTTTATGACTTCCAATAATACATAAAATTGTAGGACAACCAGGGTCTTTATATTTCAAAGCATTATTGTTCTGAAGAATGGCACTTACTTGTTCAGCTAAAAATGCTTTCTTTTTCACATTCAGTTTTCTCTTTACTGTGCATAAATCCTAAAAAAATTTGCATGAGAGGAAACCTGTTTAATAGCATCTAGTAAAGGAATATTAACTTTTACCTATTTGAAGATTTCAAAAATTTCAGGATTGTGATTCATCTTCTTAGTATTACGTAATGCATAAGGAAATGGGGATAGAGGTGAAGGTTTGGTGTTTTCTTAATTAGGTGTAGGTTCAACACTTTTCTTACCTTTAGAGATTGATTTATCGCTCTCATGAGGTTTAGGAATTTCTTTTTCAACAATTTTACCACTCCGAAAAGTGATAACCGCTTTAACTTAATTCATGTATTGGCTTCCTGAACTACATGCATTTGAGTTATGTTGTTCTTTGGGGTTTGGCTGTGGTTGAGAAGGAAATTTTCCTTTCTCATAGATGTTCAGTGCAGATGCAAATTTAGCAAAAGTATCTTTCAAATCAGTAAATGTTTGAGCATTTTAAAAATTAACAGACTCTTACTTTTCAATGAATGTATGCAAAGTTTCTTCAAGATTTTTTCTAGGAGGTGGGACATATGGTGCATAACCTTGATGGTTTTAAAAAAATTAGTGTGGATGTGAAGCCTGTGCTTGAGTGTCTATCCTCCAACTAAAATTTGAGTGATTTCACTATCCAGGATTATAGTTTTGTGAATATGGGTTATTGTTTGACTGCTTGAACGTGTTTAGAACATTGGCTTGTTCATTGAGACATTCCCTAAATGCAGGCAAAGTTGGGCAATCATTGGTAGAGTGATCATGAGTTTCACAAATGTGGCACACAATTTCTTGAACAGATTTTATTTAACCACTCTTTTTCATTTCTAAGGTTTTAACTTTTCTAGCAATTGATGCTAATTTAGCTTGAAGGTCATGGTCTTCCCTAAGATGGTAAATACCCCCACTAGTTGTAGTGGTTTGATTTTTGCTAGGTGCCTTACAGGTACTAGCAGTGTCCCAATTTTAAGCATTTTCTGTTAGTAAGTCAAGATAGTTTATTGCCTCTTCTGGGTCTTTGTCCTCAAATGTTCTATTACATATCATTTTTACCATTTGCCTAACTTGGGGTGTTAAGCCTTCATAGAAATTTGAGACTAGTCTCCATATTTCAAAGCCATGATGAGGACAGGTATTAAGTAATTCTTTATACCTTTTCCAACATTGGTAAAGGGTCTCTCCTGATTTTTGGGCAAAAGCGGTGATTTGTCTTTTGAAAGAATTTGTTCTATGGGAAGGAAAAATTTTTTTCAGAAATTGTTGTTGCATCTCATCTCATAAAGAAATGGATCCTGACCTAAGATTTTGTAGCTATGTTTTAGCTTTATCTTTTAAATAAAAAGGGAAAAGCTTAAGTCGAATTGTGTTCATGCTACAATTTTGGTCATTATATGTATTACATACTTCTTCAGATTCTCTTAAATATAGATAAGAGTTCTCTGCATCTAAGCCATGAAAAGTGGGTAAAAGTTGAATAATGTCTGGCTTAAAATTAAAATGAGTTGTATCCGAAGAAAAAATTAAGCAAGATGGTGCATTGGTTCGTGTAGGGTTCATATAGTCTCTAAGTGTCCTAGGTCAGTTATGGTCATTATATTGAGACTGATTGTCCCCTGGGTCTATGAGTCCCTCAATTTGATTTTCTCTTATAATGTTAATTGGTGAAGAATGAGAAGATGAAGGAGAATTTAACAAATTATCAAAAGAAGTTTCGAAATTACCTTTCACCAAACAATGAGAATTAGGATCTCAAAATCAACCGCTCATAAAAAGAAATAAAACAACATACAATAACAATAAATAATACAAATAAGAGGGACAAAAATAAAATATTAAACACAAGTAAATAAAATAGGTAAAACTAAAAGTAAAATAAAGATAAATAATTAGAAGTTAGATTAGTAATGTTAAATTATATAATAAAAAGTTAATAAATAAAGAGTAGGAGGCTCAGCCTTCTATGAAAATAAAAACAGAGTAATAAATAAAGTAAAGCAAGTTAGGAGGTTCGGCCTTCTATGAAAATAAAAAGCAAAAATAAAAGGCAAATAAAAAAAATAAAATACAGTAGGAGGCCCAGCCTTCTATGAAAATAATAAATAAACTAAAATAAGTTAGGAGGCTTAGCCTTATATGAAAATAAAAATAAAAAATAAAAGGCGAATAATAAATAAAATAAAACACGTTGGAGGCTCAGCCTTCCATGAAAATAAAATAAATAAACAAAAGAAAAGAAATAATGTTAATTTTATTTTTCCAGTAACGGCGCCAAAAACTTTGACACGTCCAGAATATAGGAGTTTATTCTCAAGTGCAGGATTGTCGAAATAATAAATAACCCGATGAGAATGGGGTCGATCTACAGGAAAATAGAATTAAAATTACAAACTATAATAACTTTAAAGACAATTAATGTAGTATAAGATGTTGCAAATATTAATTCAATTAACCAATTCAAATAAAAGTTAATGTTAGAGGGGTCCACTTTTGGCATAAGAAACGTCAAGAATATAGGAGTTTATTCCCAAGTACAGGATTGTCGAAGTAATAAATAACCCGATGAGAATGATAAGGGCAAATTTGTCATATATTCTCTCATGTTTTTATTTTGATATTTTATTATTTTATGAGAATAGATGGCTATTTATATGCTTTATTGTTATTTATAGGGACTTGAACAAAATTTAAAGAAGCGAAAACATGGACTAAAATGCAAAGTTTTTAAAGTATGAGTCCATCGCCCCAGCGCCATCATCCCACCGCTCCAGCGGTGAAGCTTTTTTCACGTGTCACCCCAGCGACAATTGCATAGCGCCCCAGCGGTAGCGCGAGTCCTAGTCTGACAAGAATTAAGATTTTCAAGCTCATATCAATCCCTATAAAAAGTCACTCGTTCCCAGCCTTGAAAAAGAATCCAAGATCAACCTAGAGCAATCCAAGAACACCAAGAATACAAAGCACGAGTCTTGAAGAGCAATGGGAGTTTAATTGAAGCAACTTTAGAGAGAGATTCAAGGCGTTTTTCGACATCAAGAGTACCTTAGGCAGCACAATTAAGAGCAATTCAACGCCTATATCGGTTTGCTATTGATTGTATCATGATTTATTATTATTTTTATTACTATTCTCTTATAGCCATAAGCTAAACTTATTTTCTAGGGTTAATACTTGAACTCAATATGTGTGCTTAATTGCCATATCTTTTGAATATTTAATTAATAAACTTAGTTCTTTGATATTCAAATGACTTAATCTTAATGCTTCAATATATCTAGCCAATATATGGTGAATGAGTTGGTAATGTTGTTGATAAACTCGAAAGAGGAATCATAATATTTAGACCTAGGTAATTTGATGCATGATTGTAGAGTAACATTCAATGTTGCATATGCAAGTTTCAATTTAGGATAGGAATATACCTAATTGGCATGTATGATCAATAAGACCTAATCTTAATGAATCTTAATTTATTACAAGTACCATAGGAATATAGGTATTTGGTAAATTAAGGTATACTTGCATGACCTTGGAAGATGCTTGTGAATACATTAGTGTCTTGATCAATAACAAAGACTAAGGGAGTTAAATATTAGAAGATTAATCATTAGAAAGCATATTGAGGGATAGTATTAATCCTAGGTTTTTTCTATATTGCTATCACTTAAATCTCGTTGCATTGTGTTTTTGTCTTTATATTTTCTACATTCATTCTTAGATTTTTATTTATCTGAATAATTATTAGGAAGATATCATTTTAGTAATTGGTTAAAAAGAAAAAATTATCCTTGTGGGTTCGACATCCGACTTATTTAGTCTCTTTATTACTTGCATATGATAGTGTATACTTGCACTTAATTTTATGATATAGAAATATCGCATCAGAGAACAAGGTCGATCCACAGGGAAGTAGAATTAAAATTACAAACTATAATAACTTTAAAGACAATTAATGTAGTATAAGATGTTGCAAATATTAATTTAATTAACCAATTCAAATAAAAGTTAATGTTAGAGGGATCCACTCTTGGCATAAGAAGTAAAAATATATTTAACTCTTTTTATAACTTAATTAGAATCCCCACACAAAGGAGGTTCCAACCGAAAAATATAACAATTAAAGTTTATCATCATTTATATATTGATTAGTATTTATTTCTTTTAATTATTATACACCAAATCTTATAATTGGGTTCAAGTATTTATTATGCCAATCTTTATATTTGTCTACAATAAATCAAGACTCCTACTTTATAAAAAATGGTATATACATCAAATCTTGTAAATAGTTTCAAGTATTTATTGTGCCAAATATAAAGTTTGTCAATAATAAATCAAAAATCACCACTTTAGAAGAAAGAGTATTAATTCTACAAACAAAATAAATACATCATATATAAATTTTCATAACCTAAGAATGAAGCATTAAATTCATGAATAAGTGTTAAGTATATCTTATTACCTTGCCAATAGTTTCATCCTTTCACCTTAGCATAAAGAAAATTATTTGGACACAATAAAACTAAAGAAAAAGAAAAGAAATGGAAGAAGAAATAACATGCCTTAATAGTAAACAAGAGAAATAATATTACAAAAAGATAATACAAAGGACAAGTATTTTGAACTAAATTCTAACTTTCTAATTACATTCCTTAGGCATAAAAAAGCCACATATTTATAGAAAAATATGGATAAATCGAGACAAA
This sequence comes from Ailanthus altissimus, assembly GCA_946807835.1. NCBI lineage: Eukaryota > Viridiplantae > Streptophyta > Magnoliopsida > Sapindales > Simaroubaceae > Ailanthus > Ailanthus altissimus. Next base: position 12,306,386 of record OX327699.1, on the reverse strand, counting down.
TTAAGAGGAACCACTTGGATGATGAAAGTCAAGAATTGTGGCAAAATAATTTGCATTGATTATCACTAAGGCACCCAATTGACTATCCAATTTAGAATTGATGTGATCCGAATTAGCTGTCACTCAAAACATCAAAGTTATAGGTAAGTCTCTTATCCTTCCAAATTGAGTTGTCTTATACGTATTAGATATATATTGCTATAGTTATGGGCCAAATACTTATGACTGTTCAAAATGGGCTTGTACTGCAGATCAGTTCTATTCTAAGCTATTTTTACCCTCTAAACACTCGAATTTCAAATACTTTGTGAAATAAAATATGTTAGCCCATTGAGTGAGCTCTTTATAGGATTAAGAATCACTCCAATTAGATCTTTAGGTAGAAAGTTATGCCCATTTTACCAAACCTGCCACAAAATAGTTAAAAGATAATTAGGTACAATATTGTAAACATACTTAAGTTAAGAAAATTAAATACACTAGTAATACAAAACAATGATGTTAAACTCTTATTAAATGTGTAATTTTAAGTGTCCATCAAATACCATCACTTAACTACTACTTAGTAGGACTTTCATATCACATATCACATAATGAGTAAAATGTTACTCGTAGGTGACATACCGTATGAGAAGAATAGTACAAGTAAGGTTTAAATTACACATATATAATGCTCATGCCCGAAGGTAAGAGCCAAACCCTCACCCTGATCATCGGTGAGTCCTCTAGCATGTACCAATACACCACCACATGAATGTGATGACTCACTCTTCCTTTAGGTACCCATAGGATCCTCCCTACATACGGAACATATAACATATACCAATCCCGAAGGAAATGCTACATATAAAGGCTCCACAAATCAAATAAGATACCTATTAAGTCAACAGTGAGTTCAAGCATTCTCAAAACATAAAATGTTTCTCATGGACATATTACACTTCAAACGCTTTCTTTGTTAAACACATTTCATTTTGAAAGCTCACTTTCAAAAACACATATATGTCATGTATGTCTATGCTCACATTCATAAACACATGTCTTTTACATTTTATATCAAAATATACTTTGACATAACATAAATATATTCCTAAGCACATTTATAAAATCATACATAACAATTACTATGTTTTATTGTGATTTCAGAAAAAAAAAAAAAAAAGGTCTAGTATATTTACCTCTTAGCACTTTCGGCTACAAAGCTTAAATCTCCTTAACCTATCAATGGAGATTAATCCTTTCATGAGCCTCAACATTCATACAAAATACTTTAAATAACTTATAAAATTACACATATTGCACTTATCACATCGAATTGGTCTAATTACTTGGTTTCTCAAAACTTGTCATTCTGACCACTTACATTTAACAAAATTTTCTTATACATCAAATGATGCCCAATTACTCTAAAATCAGAATATATCATTCTTGACTCATATATCCTTCTTATGTATGAATATTATATCATAATTCCTACACAATCCATTCCATAAATACTATCAAATCCAAACTATTATCTTGACAGGATCAAGATATTTACTTAACAGTATTCAATCTCCCAATTTTATAAAACCATATACTAACTCAAAAATTATAAAACTATCACAGAATTACTTTTGACACATATCTCAATCCATGATAAATATTTTACTTCAAAATCACTGCCAAAAGTATTTTAAAACTATTTTATTTTATAGCTTTAAAAATCTATTAATCAAATATTGTAATTAGCTAACACTCTTTAGAAAATCATAACAATTTAACCACAATGATCTAAATTCTCAATTCTGAGTATATCATATTAGACATATAAACTTATCATATTCCAAAATTCGTAATTTTTGAAGATCATTCAGCAGATCAAAAATTATTTGTCACTGTATCATACTGTTAACACAGGAAATTTCCAGAATTTCAGGGTCATTTTGGTAAATTCACTACAAATTCAATTTCTGGAATTTTCAATCGATTCAAAGTCTCAAATGATTCTAGACATGTCTAATTTTATATACTTAAAATTCAAAACCAGAATCAAAGCACAACAATTTATAAAATTCCTGGATCAAGAGACTATCAAGTAAAAATTTTACAATTCATCATGATTTATCAAGCTATCTACATAAATCATTATCAATTCTCACAATATCTTACGAAATCCACATCAAATCCTCAATTGTACATATTTTAGAAATCAAAAATTAAAGGAATTAACTAAATTAACACCAAAAAACTAAGAAATGGTTATAATATACCTCTTAAAGTTTAAATTCTAACTTTTTTCTTCCTTTTCTTTTTCTTCTTCTCTTTCTCTCCTCTTTCTTTCTCTCTTTTCTCACTTTAAAAGAGGTGGCTAGACTAAAATAAGTGAATTAGGGTTACAAATGTGTATTTTTATACTAAGAGGCTAATTTCTAGTATTTATAAATTAGCCCCCAAAAGTTTTAAAATATTATAATTTAGTCCCTAAAATAAATCTAAAGTTTTGCAAATAAACCCAATACTAATAGTAGGTCCTTAATCTATACAAATACTATTAATAATAATACATAAATCAAGTATCACCCACATACAAATCAAATATGTATATTTATATATATATTTATTCTTACTGGTTGTGGATAAGTCGTTACTACAGGTGGACCTCTGTTTTCCTTTAAAAATCTCCATAACGGCCTAGCTCCCAAAGGCCCAAAAACCAACCCTTCAAATAACCTATTTGTAGGCTGGCCCAAGGGCCCAAGATGGTAAAGGTCACTAAGACATAATAAATTAGGTCTTAAGTAACTCTCAAGCATAAAACCTACTTAGTCACTCTAATCAGAATTAGTCTGAACCATTTAAACACCAACTCTATACCATTCATAATCACGTTGAATAGAACTCTAAGACATTTGCACAAATAAGGCAAGCAAAATACAAGGGTACCAGTTCGGTAAAAGTACCAAACTTATTTAAGAGCCTAGTAGATCCATAGACTAAACAGCATTCACGGCTTAAAAAGAAAAAAAGACAAAAATGACACGAATAAGAATAAAACTTAATAAGGAAACCAATACTGTTTAGGAGACAGAGTTATAGAAGAAGAAGAATTGTAGTGCTTTTGGGAATGAATCCTCCAAATCACAACAAGAAATTAGAAGATTACCCAAAATAATCAAAACTTACCCAAAATTTAAAAAGATTACCTAAACAATCATAAACACCGGCATAGATAAGTATAAGCATAATAAATATTCTAAGAAGACCGAGGCTTTAGAAATATGAGAAGACTACACAGATAGGATGGAGACAACTTTGGTGCTCAGTTCTTTCAATTTATTCTTTAATTTTGTTCTCTTTTGCTCACACTACCTCACTAAAAAGCCTATACTGAACTTAAGCGTCGTAGAGTCTTTGCTAAAATTCAGTCCGATAAGGTTTTAACGATAGTTTTAATATATTTTACAGGTGTATGTAACTACTGTGACAAAAGAGAAGTCTAGCAAGATTGAAGTCTCAAGCCTAATCAGACAAAGGCCAAGATACTAATTCTTGTAATAAATTAAATTCAAAAATCGTTGATCCAAAAATCTATTTTTTCGGTCAAACTCAATTTTTTTTATTGACAAAAATGCTCTCATAATTTAACTTAGATTTAATCCATTTGAATTTAGATTTATGAATTGCACTGCAATTGAATAAGATTTAAAATCATAGATTTTTTATAAACATCTAACTTCATCTACAGTTTTCTTTTAGTATTTTTGCTAATTAAAAAAAAATTCTTTATAGGGAAATTGTCGCAGTAGGATTTTGCCAATGAAAGATATGAGCCCACCATGTTATGTTCAAGCAGACAATATAATAAATGATTTCATTCTAGTTCTACCGAGCAAGTATCGTGATATTTTGGCCATAAGTTGTATTATACGAGATATTAACTTTATTCATTTTTTTTAAAGTTAAAATAGAAATGAGAAACCTCATTTATAAATTATTAATTCTTATTTTTATATTTGATTATTTTTATTAAAATTTAAGTAATCAAAAACACAAAGTGCCTTTACAATAAACTGCACTGCTATCCATTAATTTTGTAAACATAAGTTGATACTTTAATATCTTCAACCCATACATTACTAAAAAAAAAAGAATTTTAATGATAAAAATATACCAATATAAAAAATTTATAATAGATTTTATCACAAATTTTATATTGTTAATAATTCATGATAGATTTTATTATAAACAGAAAATTAAATTTTCTGTCACAAATTTATGATAAAATTTATCAACAAATAAATAGTATATATTAGTGATAGATATTTTTTAAAATTATTTAATAAAAAATTAATAAATTTGACATGGAATTAAAAAACATGTCATTTCATTTTTTTATTTTTGCAAAATTGTAAATGACGTCATGTTGATCATGTTAATGTGATAATAAAACGGCGCCGTTTTAATAATAATAATATCAAAAATTTTGTTTTCTCAGTGTCGTTTATAAGGGTAATAATACTTAATAAAACATCAACCTATGGACAATTAGGTTTTGGAGTAAAACGACATTAAGGTGTTATCATTTTGGTTGTTTAGTTATATAGTGAACTACAAACAACATTATTTTGATTATATTATCCCAGTTCAAAACGATGTCATTTTATTTCTTACCATCTTAAATCAATCGTCTAAAATCACTTATGTTTTTTTCGAACCCACTCTTCTCTCCCAAAATCTTGACCCTTACTCTCAAAAGACTTCATCTCAATTCTTCTTGAATTTGATTTCAATCTTTGGACATCATCAATCACAACCTCTCGATTCTTTATTTTTTGCAACTAATTTAGGTACTTTTTTAAAGGTAGAGTTCTACAAAACCCTACTTTTTCTATTATTATTATTTTAGTGAGAGAATTGTGTAACTGCTGTTATTATTTTTAATTGAAATTTTACTTTGTTAACATAAGGGGTTTTGTTTTCTTAGCATGTTGTCCAAAATTACATTTAGATAATCAACCACATGTTTTTATGTTTGTTTATGTGGGGTTTTGTTTGATTGTAATTTTTTTAATAAAATCGAAGGTAATAAAATTGAAGGCATGTATGTGTGGTTTATACCTTTTTATTTTTGTTAGTGCCTCTAATGTGCATGTGGGATTTTAAGCAACTAAGCATAAGGTTTTTGTGTTTTCTGAGCATGCGGTCCCTATTATTGTGGTTGTTCTCATTGTTTGTCCATGTGGTCCATTGAAGTCAATGATGGAGAAAAATATTTTGAACCAAAAATCTTAAAAATTATTATGGCATATATGCAGAAGGACCCACGGCCGATTGATATGTATTCTTTATTTCGTGTCTTTAGTTGAGGGATGAGATTTTAATAATGTGCATATTGTTCATCACCAACACATAAAATGAGAATAGATATTTACTGGAGCTAGGGCAGTAATTAAGGTTATTTAGACAATAATTAATAGATATTTGCCTATAAATAGAAGAATTAATCTAACAAGAAATATTATCATAGAAACATTTAATAATGGATTTTAAAATGGGATTTCATCCAAAAATATTATTTCTTGTTCAAAATAATTATGATAATACTATCCATTTGTGTATTTAATAATGTGCTTGATATAAAGTTTAAAAAAAAAAAAAAGTCAAATGTTTGCTAACTTTTCTTTAGTGAAAGAGAAAAAGCACAGAACTTGTCTAATGCACCAAGTCTTATGGATCATATGATTTGGTTGTTTGATTTTCATAAACAAAGTTTTGAATATTTAATCAGTTTCTGAAGCTTGCTGGTTATGTACTATTTATTTCATGCAGAGCCCAAAATCTAATATATTTGACCCATTCATTCTATATCTTACCAATTAAAGTAAATCTTAAAAATAGTGTTTTCTATTTCATTATTTTCAACTTCTTGTGAGGGGAGATGACCAAAGTTAACATTCAACAACTTGGTACTGAGTTTAGATTCCCATCTATCATTGTTTATGGATAAATTTTTTTGACCAAAATTTCTTTAAATGAGGTGAGTGTGATTGTAAATTTGATTTGATGTTTATATATCATGTGAAATTGACTATGTAGAAATCTAACAAGAAAATTCAGTGACTTATTATAAATGCTTATTTTGCTCATTACATTTAATAATTTAAACTTGTCACATGTCTGTCTTAAATTAGTTGTCACTGATGTATGTATATAAATATTTCTCTCTTTTTGGTCGTTGAAAGTTCGTTGCATTTTGTAAATTGGCCCCATATTAATGTAGGTTTTATTGTAGGGCATAATCTCCTTCCTTATTGTTAGTGATTGTGAGGCCAAACGAATTCAACAGCTTGGTACTCACTACTTAGTTTTGAATCCTTTTATTGTTCTCTTCCTATTTTAGTGGATAAAGTTTGTTGACCAGAATGATTTTCAAGTTTAGGCCTTTTTTTGTGTTTTAAATACTAGGTAAAACTAATAAAAATTTATAACTATAACTTCTCTTGGAAGATTATTTTATATTAATAAAAAAGGATAGACTTATAATATCAAATAGTATATTTGTTATCTTAATAAGTCATCAATGTTACAAGTTTTGGATTAAAAATATAAGGTTTCATGTTACTCTGCTTAATATTGGGCCAGTTGTTCTTCTTGGTCTAAGCAGGTTGTTTTAGACTAAACAAAACCTTGTTTCTTGAATCTTAAATGTTTGGTATAGAGTTTTAACTTGGAGATGGACATAATAAATTATTAATTTTGAGTATAATAAAGTTGTTTAAGACGACGGGAACATTATGTCCATTCTATAACTTACCAATATTTAATCAGTTTTCGTTTGTGTCTTATGTATATATTGGAAAATGCAAATCAAACATCCATCCTAAGGATTTATTTATTTTTATAATAGTTTATTAATTATGTATGTGCATTAGATAGAGTAAAAGAAAAAAGAAGAAGAAGAAAAATTGTGGGTATAAAATTGTAAGATTTGAATTTTTTTGTTTAAAAAATAAATGACATTAAAAGTTGACAAACATATATATTCGAAATACAAGAATAAATGAAAATTTATAAACTGTTGGAGATTACATATTTATGTATAGTACAAGTTAAGGATATAAAAAACTTTTATTAGTTGATTTTTTTATAAAAAAATCATATTACTAAAGTTGATTGGATATTTTATATGCTACATGCACTCAGATTTTTATATCAATATAATTTCTAAAAGTTACTATAAATTAGAAACCCCAATTGCCATGGTTATACTAAAATAGAAAATGCTATCTCTTAATTAAAATAAAAAGAAGAGCACAAATGTCATGGTGTGTGGTCCATTACCTTAGATGCTCCTAAATTTAATATTAAAGCAAGGCAATCAAAAAAGCTTTTTAGGAGTAAGTTTAGCAACCGAAAAAAAAAAAATAGATACTTTTAAAGTGTTTGTCCACATCTAATAGGAGCTTTAGCAATAATATAAAGGGAGCATTATGTGTTTTTGAAAGCAAATATTTGTTTGGTTACTTTAAGAATTGATTCAATTATATTTGTCAATTTAACGCAATCGGTAAGAGTGACAATATATATAACGTAATTTTAAAGATACTTTTGTAAATAGCGATTATCATGCTTAAGGAAAGTTACAACTACATTACTATTTGTATGTTATGTGATTATCAATCTCTAATATGGTTTCAACTATATTACTATCTGTATGTTATAATTAACATTTGGAAATAAATGCTAGTTTTGCAGCGTTGATGATTCTTACTAAATAAAAGATATATTTCATTAAAGCTATTTAGATAACCAGTAATTCCTTTAGGAATTAAAGAACTCAATAGAATTAGGTGTCTAGAAAAATAAGTAAGAAGATAAAAATTATCAATAAATACTAGTTTTGCAAGGTTGAGGATAGTGTGGTGTTATTTTATATAACTAATTCTTTTATGTGAGTCCCTTATTACTTAAGGTAGTGTTATTTATAGGACATATTTATTATCCTCAACTTGAATAAATTTTGAATATCATGTGATAGATTAAGGAATATGACGATGGAGTTAAAAAATTCCTTTAGTTCACAACTTAGTATTTTAGAAATACTAAATTAATAAGATACATATGTGTTAAACACATAATGCGATCTTTAACACAACCTAAGAAATCAGAATTCACTTATTTGTGAGTGGTTTCAATGAAAGTTATCAAATATGGCGTTAGCATGGAGAGAAATAACTTTCCTAGGTTATAAATATATGTCTGATCAATCAATTGTAAAAATGGTATGTGAAGCATATAGGCATTATGACAATGATGAGAATTCTTTTATTAAATTGTTGAAAGATTTTCAAATATATTTATATCTTTGCTATAGTAAATACACGAAATTGTTAATGTTGATGAAGTTGTACAACATCAAGGGAAAACATGAATAGTCTGACAAAAGTTTTTCTAAGCTGTTAAGTACTCTTCAAGATATTCTTTCTAAAAATAATGTACTTTTTGCTTTACTTATGAAATGAGAAAGATAATAAGTATTTTAAACATTGAGTAAGAAGATTGATGCATGCCCTAATGATTGTATTTTATATAAAAAGAAATATGAAAATATATCTCAATGTCCATCCTGTGGTACATCAAGATGGAAGCAATGAATGAAGGTTAATGCAAAGAAAACAAACAGGTTTCCTGCTAAAGTTGTATGATATTTTCAATCATTCCACAATTGAGATGTATGTTTCAATCTCTTGAAATTTCCAAAGAATTGACTTGGCATATAATTAGAGGAGAGAATGATGGTAAGCTTTGACACCAGCTAACTCCCTTACATGACACTTAATTGATAATAAGTGGATTGAATTTGTATCTAATAGCAGAAACCTCATAATGACTCTTTCATTCAATGGTATTAACCTACATAGCTCACTTAGTAGTAGTTATAATTGTTGGTCAGTTATTTTTATCAACAGTAACCTTCTACTTTAGTTATGCATGAAAAGAAAATTCATGTTATTACTTTATTGATTCCTGGTCCACGACAACCTAGTAATGATATTAATACGTATTTGAAATCTTAATTAATGACTTAAAAATACTTTGTGATGACAAAGTCGAAGCTTTTGATGTATACAAAGAAGTTTTTACTTTAAGGGCTATACTTTTGTAGCGACTTTCACGCATATAGTAATTTGTCCGATGCAACTTTAAAGGGGTATTTTGCTTGTCCATATTGCAGGGTTGATACTTCTCTATATAGGCTAAAGCATAGTAAGAAAATTTATTATATAGGCCATTGACATTTTCTTTTAATGGATCATCTATATCATGCATAGAGGAAAATATTTAACGGTGAAACAGAATATGGATTTCCTTCTAAACCATTGAACGGGGAGGAAATTTAAGTCATTAGACAAATTTCAAAATAAGTGGACAAAGAACAAGTAGCAAAAGCAAAAGAAAGATAATACTATCAGAATTATTTATTGAAAGAAAAAGTCCTTTTTTTTTTTACCTACCTTATTGGAGATTTTTTTTAATTCGTCATTAGTTAGATGTCATACTTATTGAGAAGAATGTGTGTGAGAGCATCTATGGAATGTTACTAAATATTCCAAATAAGACGAAATATGACATGAAATTAAATTTGGATTTAAAAGAGTTGAAGATTATAGAAGAGCTATATCATAAGAAACATAACAACTAGACTATTTTATCGAAAACATGTACAATGTTGATTAAGAAAGAGATGAAGATATTCTGTAAGATATTGGTAGAAACAAAGGTGCCTATAGGATTTTGCTTTAACTTTAGAAACCTTGTATTTATTAATGATGCAAATATCCTAGGTTTAAAGTTTATGATTGTTATATTTTGCCAGAGCATGTTAAAGTTTTCCATCACTAGGTTCTCATTCTTCTTCACCGTCTTATGTATCCCAACGGTCGACCTAGAAATTTAAGAGAAGTTACAAAAGGATCATGTAATCACATTTTGTTTATTTGAGAAGTATTTTCCACCTAACTTCTTTAACATCATAGTCCATGTAACTGTCCATCTTATTGAAAAGGTAAGGTTATGTGGACTAGTTTATCTCAGGTGGATGTATCCTTTTGAGAGGTATATGAAAGTTCTGAAAGGTTATTTCCATAACTGTAATCAACTAGAAAGGTGCATTACAGAATGTTATATTATTAAAAAAGCAATATAATTTTGTAAAGAATACATGTCAGGTGTTAATGCAATTAGACATTTTTTTTTTTGGCATAAAGAAAAAATGTAATTGAGCAGCCTTTAATTGATGGTTAAATTGTAGAAGTTGGTAGTAATCTACTAAATCAAGTGTGTCGCTATGTTTTAGAGGACATAACAGATATCCAACTTTATATTGAGTTAGTGTTGTTATCCATTGAATTAATGGCTAAGTATTATACAAATTCTATTAAGCTATTATATGTTGATAATAACAACTTTTTCCACTTACATCAAAACACTTTAGGTAGCTTCAGAAGCAATACCTATGTTAATATGTAATCTAAAATAGTTGCAAAACCAACATAATTGTACATTTAGTTACTAGTTCCAAAAAGAAGTATGTTAATGAGAAACGTTTATAACTTTTTCATTTGTTTCAAGAATTTAACGAATATTTGTGTATTTAATTCAATACCATTAGATTTTTAGATTTAAATGCATTACAATACAATAATCTAGTATCTGAAGTTATGCAATGGTTGGTAAGAGGACCAAGCACAAATATCATAAATATTTAGGGTATCAAATAAACGTTTATACCTTCCATACATCACATAGAGATGCAAATCAAGAAATGCAAAATAGCTATGTTAGTATAGTGGCAGCATTAATGCAAATTACCAGTGCTAAGAACAAAAGTCTAATAGTATAGAAGATGTTCTATTATAAAGTCATAGATTATATACAGAACATGGACTACCATATGTTCAAGGTTCCTGTTTTTAAGTGTGATTGAGTAAATAATGGACATTTTGTGAAGGTTGATAAGCATAGGTTTACAATTATTATCTTGGTAGGATAGGTCATAGGTCCAATACATTTATATTAGCTTCACAAGTAAAGTAAGTTTTTTACATTGTAGATCAAAAAAATGCAAAATATTCTATTATTTGTATGATGCCGCAAATGAGTAACGAAGTAAAATGCAATGCAAATGAAGTGGATAGTACAAACATTCACATACCATTGATGAATGAACCACCTCCAGATGACCACGAGCCTAACGTAGAAGATGAAACCACTTCAAATTATGTAAGGACGGATTGTGAATACATATTAATCAACCAATTAGAAATAGGAATAGTAGTAAGTTACTAGCTAAGTTATATTCTTTATATTTGCTAAAAAATCAATTTGTAAATATTATCATTCATTTATATAAGTTTATTGCTAAGTTATATAATTAATAATTGTAAATTTGTTTTTACTAAATTGATTGAAATATTCTTTATGTTTTGTTAATTAATTATACTTCTACATCAGTCTAACTTTTGGTGACTTGTTACTATTTTTTTTTTCTCTTTTTTCAACAGGATAACAAATAAGAACTCCAATAATAGTATAAGCAATAATAAGTCTGAAGGTTCTATGGATTTGATTGACAGACACAGGGATTTAACTAAGAAGATAGGCTTAAAACTACAAAAGATGGCAGTAAAATTATTGTCAATACAATAGATTTGGTGTGCCGAAAAGAGAGGAAGAAACTGCTTTAACCACAACCATTGGCTTGATTATTCGACAATAAATCCCTATTGTGTACACAGATGGGAAAAATGTACCATCTCAATAAAAGGAATCCCTTTGAAAATAGGTGCAGGTAAATATTGATATAGGTTATTTGATTCAATGCTTTTCACATTTGATAAAAGTTAAGCTGTGATATAACTATCTCATTTAACTTTATAATTTACTTATTGTTGCACATGCTTATTTTGAGGTTGATCATCACAACAAGAAACAAATTTTATACTCTATAAGAATTGCTTATCGAACATTTAGATGTCATTTAATTGTTGACTACATTGTACCATACAAGCACAACAAACAAGCATTGAGAAAGTCATCAATAAATTACAATTGGATAAAATAAGAAGACTGGAATGCGTTTGCAAAATCTAGGTTATCACTAGAATTCATAGTAAATGTATTAAATATGATTTTTAGGTTTTGTATATAAGTTTATTTAGTTTTCTTAAATGTTTGTGGTTGTGTATTGATTTTTAGAGAGTTAGAGAAGCTTCTCGATAAAAAAAAAGTCTAACAAGTATAATTATAACTTGGGACGGAAGGGTTATGTGGGACAAATTGAAGAGATACTAAGACATTCTTCCTATATACATGTTATTGTTATTTGTTTCATTTGTTGCTATTGAACATTACTTTTATGGTATTGACAATTTTTTTTTTTTGCTACTAGATGTAGGAGATTAGTCGGTCCAAGATTCAGATTGACAAAAGCGTTACTTAAAAAAGAATAAAGAGGAAAAAGAATGGATCGTATAATCTGAAAGTGATGCCAATAATTTTTAAAATAGTAATATTCTTAACTCTTTTTTCACTATTCATAACTAGTCTTATGCTTCATAATTTATTTGGCATTTTCATTGTGGAATATATGAGGTTTAATAGTAAATTAGTTGTGCGTGTTTGACATTTATTATTATTTAAGATGAGACTTAGATTATTGCTTTATGTATATAGAATTAGAAGTAAATATCATATAAGTCAATGGATGAAGATTGATGCAAAATACATGTTTAAACGTTAAAATATAGTTAAAAGTAAAGAAACCGATACATTTTGTTGAGATATAAATTAATGTGAGTAGAGACAAAGATGTTGGAGACAATTGAAATGCGTTAAAATAAAAATCATAAGTAGTATGTGTAGAAGTATGTGATGATATGAATGTAAATATAATTTAAAAAAATTTTAATACGCAGCGGAAGCATATATACATATTATACTCATATAATACTTAAACATATATATCACATACATATATATTTATACTTATATGTATAACAATTCTCTACGCTGTACCTGTCTAACTTTCTTTAGTCCCTGCAATATATTACAGATGTAAAAAGGATATGCGGTATCTAATACCCAACTAGTGCTAGTATCAAATACTAATGAAATGTTAATAATAGGTAAACATATACTGTAGGATTTTTCTTGATAGTGGCAAGGTATTTCTGACAAATGGACTTCTAATGTCTATCCTTACCGCAATGGAAAGACTTTCTTTTGCCTTTTTTCTTATCTTGTAGCTTGGATATGATTTATCTTTGAGGACCTTTATATGGTGTTTTCTTAAAATATTTCTTCCCCTTAGACTTCTTAGAAGTCCTTGAGGTAAAAGATGAAGCACCCTGAACATAGAGGGTCGCACCCGCTTTATTCATGTCCTCATATGCTGTTTTTAACATATTGTGAAGATCAGCATTGTAGTAACCAGTATCCATAACCGGTAAGAATATGTATATTTATATATATAAATATACGTATTTTATTTGTATGTGGGTGATCCTTGATTTATATATTGTTATTAGTAGTGTTTTTATAGGTTAAGGATATACTATTAGTATTGGGTTTATTTGCAAGACTTTAGAATTATTTTAGGGACCAAATTGTTATACTTTGAAAGTTTTGGGGGTGAATTCGTAAATACCAAAAATTAACCACTTAGTATAAAAATACACTTTTAAAAACCCTAATTCTCTCATTTTGGTCGAGCTACCCATTTTTAGAGAGAGAAGAGAGAAATAAAGGAGAGAGAAAGAGAAGAAGAAAAAGAAAAAGAAGAAGAAATTGGAATTTTGGATCTTTAGAGGTATATCACAACTAATTATCAATTTATTGGTGTTAATTAAGTTAATTTCTTTAAGTTTTGATTTCTGGAAATATGTATAATTAAGGATTTGATGTGTATTTCGTTTGATGTTGTGAGAATTGATGATGATCTATAAGATAGTTTGATAAATCATGATGAATTATGGAATTTCTGCTGGATAACCTCTTGATCTAGGAATTTTATAAATTGTTGTGATTCGATTCTGGTTTTGAATTTTGAGTATATGAAATTAGACATGTTTAGGATCATCTGAGACTTTGAATCGACTGAAAATCTCGGAAATTGAATTTGTAGTGAATTTACCAAAATGACCCTGGAATTCTGGAAATTTCCTGTGTAAACAGTATGATACAGTGGAAAATAATTTTGACCTGCTGAATGATCTTTAAAAATTATGAATTTGTGGAATATGATAATTTTATATGTCTAATATGATATACTCAGAATTGAGAATTTGGATCAATGTGGTTGAAGTGTTATGAATTTCTAAAGTGTATCAGCTCATTGTAGTATTTGATTAACATATTTTTAAAGTTATGAAATAAAATAGTTTTAAAATACTTTTGGCAGTTATTTGGAAGCCAAATATTTATCATGGACTGAGATATGTGTCAAGAGTAATTATGTGGTAGTTTTATAATTTTTGAGTTAGTATATGATTTTATAAAATTGGGAGATTGAATACTGTTCAGTAAGTATCTTGATCCTGTCAGGTTTGTAGTTTGGATTCGATGGTGTGTATGGAATGGATTGTGTAGGAATTTTGATATAATATTCATATATAAGAAGTATATATGAGTCAAGAATGATATATTCTGATTTCGGAGTAATTGGACAACATTTGATGTATTAGAAATTTTTGTTAAGTGTAAGTGGTCAGAATGACAGGTTTTGAGAAACCAAATATTTAGACCAATTTGATGTGATAAATGCATTGTGTATAATTTTGTAAGCTATTTAAAGTATTTTGTGTGAATTGTGAGGCTTATGAAAGGATTAATCTCCATTGATAGGTTAAGGAGATTTAAGCCTTGTAGCTGAAAGTGTTAAAAGGTAAGTATACTAGACTTACTACTGGAATCACAATAAACATAATAATTGTTTTGTATGATTTTGTAAATGGGGTTAAGAATATGTTTATGATATGTCAAAGTATATTTTGATATGAAATGTGAATATATGTTTATGAATGTGAGCATTGACATTGAGCATGGACATACATGTGTTTTTGAAAGTGAGCTTTCCAAAATAAGATGCGTTTAACAAAGAAAGCTTTTGAAGTGTAATATGTCCATGAGAAATATTTTGTGATTTGAGGGTACTTGAACTCACTGTTAACTTAGTAGGCATTTTATGTGATTTGTGGAGCCTTTATGTGTGGCCTTTCCTTCGGGATTGGTATATGTTATGTGTTCCGTATGTAGGGAGGATCCTATTGGTACCTAAAGGAAGTGTGAGTCATCACATTCGTGTGGTGGCGTATTGGTACACGTGAGAGGACTCACCGATGATCAGGGTGAGGGTTTGGCTTTTACCTTCGGGCATAAGCGTTATATATGTGTGATTTAAAGACCTCACTTGTACTATTCATCTCATACGGTATGTCACCTACGAGTGACATTTGGCTCATTATGTGATATGTGATATGTAAGTCCTACTAAGTAGTAGTCGAGTAATGGTATTCCTATTATGTGTTTTGAAAGAATGTGTAAGCGCTTACATGATATGTGATTTGATAAGATTATGATTTTGATTGATCACAGCATATCATACATATGCATTATGTACATATATGTATTTGTATTTGATATATGAAAAATTAGTATGCTTACTGAGTTTTATACTCATTATAGTTTATGGTGATTTCATGCAAATAAGGTACATGTGTGCTTAGCGGATTTGGCAAGGCTTCTGCTGTTCCTTGGGTTCCCTAAGTTGCTAGGTTGTTGTGTGTTTCATTTAGGGACACGTGGGATAGGATATTTGGTTTGTCCCTATTGAATAAATACTTATGTATTATTTCATTGTGTGTGGATTGGATTTGGTTTAAGTTTTATAAAGTGTGGTTATTGGATGATTTTAAGTAAAAATTTGCAATGGATATATTCTGGGCTCCCGGTAACAAAGTTGCTACTGGTGACGTAGTAGAGTGTTAATCTCTGAGAAAACTCTGCGTATCTCCGGTTTAATAATTGTCCCAGTCATAATTCAATTGCTATAATTCTGAAAGAAATTGAAATGAATGTTTAAATATTGTCAAGAGAAGTTTATATTTATATGTTAGGTTATGGTTGATTTTAGTGTTGAACTTACTAGCAACTTGCTAAGGATTTCTGTGTTGAATGAAAGTTGAAAATTTTGTGTAATATTATTTATGAGTGCACATGCAGTGAATGAATGTAAGTGATGTCGTGTGTCGGATCTTTTGGGTCTGGGGCGTGACAAGCATATGTAGAAGTCAATCCTTGCATGTTAAAGTTCATGATGAACTGTGCAAATGACCCCGGTAGAGATTGGAGAATCAAACTATTCCCCAATGCATTACTCAGAGATATGTCTATCTTTTCTAGCCTCTCAATGCTAAAAATCATCTTAAGCACATGAGCACTAACTGGATTGCCCTCTGCAAGTCTAGCCTGAAAGAGTGTCTTGGTAACCCGGTAAATCTCAGCCTGTGGTCTGTCACTAAATAACTCGTTCAAATGAAGCATAATACTACTTGCATAATCCATGTGCACATGCTTCCTCTGAATTTTAGTAGACATCGAGGCCATAATATATGATTTGACTTTCAAATTATCATCAATTCATTTCTGATAAGTTACAACCTCTTCTGAAGTTGAATTAACAGAAATACCTCTTGGCATTTTTAGATTAATCATTTATCCAAGTTTTTCTGAATCCAAAATAATTCTAAGATTCATCAGTCAATTAAAATAGTTTTCAGCTCCTTTTAGTTGGTGTGCATCCAGTATACGTACCAACAGGTTACTCAAAGTCATTTTATCTTCAAAAGATAAAAAAGAGATGTTAGTGAAACATTTCAAATCGTTAAAACATTTTAGATCATGGATATAACAAATTATAGGTTTTAAATCTAAAGACGTCATTCCACTATTTTACATTTTTTCTTTAATCTCTCAAACGGAAAAATGAAAGTTTAACTTTTTAAACTTTACAGTAGAAAGTAGACCCAATTTGAGTTTACTTTAACCTCACACTTTAGCAATATTAGTCTTTGTAAACTCAAAAGGTAAACAACTCTTGTCAATTGCATCTCATGCAACCTTATCAGTGGTCTTAAACACGTCTTATCCTCACACTTTAGCGATATTGGATAAGGTGTTCCAGATTAACTTGTCAATCATCAAATATAAGTTATTGATATTACCCTTATACTTTAGCGGTATTGGGCAATACGTTCACTTATATTTGTCTCATCTCATGTTTAACCAGTATAGTCTAAATCACTCAGACTAGCCTTCACACTTTAGCGATATTGGAAATGACCGAGATGATTCGTCTAACACCGTATTGACAATACGGACCATGTATAATATTGTAGAAATACATTACAATTTGATTAAGAGAGATTTTATACACATCCACATCTCATGAGGATGATTTTCTTAATCATTGATTTGCTTTAACGTTGTGGCGTTCTATTTCAATGTTGTGGCATTTTGCATGAACACTACATCATTTATATGAACAATTTTTTTTTAATAATAAACATCACCATGTTCTAATTTTAAATATCAATTTGTTCAAATTTTAAACATCAAATGTTCAAAACCATGTTCAAATATTAAACATCACCATATTCAATTTTTGAACATCAGCATATGTAATTATTATGCATCATCATGTTAAAATATCATACATCATCATGTTAAATTTTTTAATCTTCACCATGTTTAATTTTTTAAACATCAACATGTTTAAATTTTTAAACATCAACATGTTTAAATTTTTAAACATCAACTTATTCAAAATATTAAACATCATTATGTTCAAATATTTTAAATAACATATATCACACACTTAATATAGGAAGCTATGATACCATTTTGAAGGAGTATGCGATGATATGAGTGTAAATACAATTTTTAAAATTTTTAATATGCAACAGAAGCATATATACATATTACACTCATAAAATACTTAAACATATGTATCACATAGATAAATATTTATACTTATATGTATAATAATTATACTATAATTAACAAATTGAAAGTACTTACCAAGATGAAGGTAGCTTTACAATTTATTGAGATTCAAGTATACAGCTCACAAGAAATATAACTCTAGAGCAATTCTAGACCAAAATCAAGGTGGGTATTTTGGCTCTAGAATGGTAGCTTATTATAATCTTGTAGCATTTTTTGGTTTCTCTTAAGTGTTATTATTTTTCTTCTTTCTCAAAGAAAGAACTTCTTTCTAACACTTAGCCAAAACTCTTAAAATTATCCAAAATGACTCTCTCTCTCTTTTAATTTTTTTCTTACGTATATCATACACATCTTAACATATTTATTTTTATTTTATTTTATTCAAAAACACAAAAGCCAAGAACTCTTTTATTGAACATGCATAACAATTATGCATTTATGTTTTTCTTTGTCTTCTATTTAGTCTTTAAAAGAATGCAAAAATCTATTAAAAATTTGTCATTAGCAATATAAGTCTTTATAAGTTAAAATGACTAAAGACTAATGTGCTAATATTTGATTATTTTATTAAACACATGTTAAATACATTTTGATTCTCAAAATCAATCTAATAATTTTCTAAATTCAAATTCAAATGCATAACATTTATGCATTTAATTTAATAAATGGACATTCATGCATAATTTAAATAAAATCATGACGTGTTATATACTTATCAAAGTGTTAATTAAACAAATATGCATGGAGTGTTATGGTACACCAATTATATTTTGATATGTGTCAAATTCTAACAATTAGAATTTAACTTGTGTCATTACCGAGAGATACTAAAATCAAATCCTACTTATTCAATTTTTCTTTTTGGATTAATCTCTTCAATCCTATGTGCTACCCTAATGCTCAATGAGTACACTTCATATTGTAAGGCTCCCTAAGTTCACACTTGTTTCATTTATCTTATGAAACTTTTTTATATGTACGTGAATATTGCCCTAAACACATGTTACGTATACAATAAAACAGCGTGTAAAACCATATAAGTTTAGGTTAACCATATTCGTATAATCTTTTTGTCACTTATATCCTAAAAGAGCAGAGACATAGATATACCGATAAGTCTCTATCCACTCGACCTTAAACTTATTTTCAGATTTGTATTTCAAAGAATAATATTTGCAAACTTCTTTGCGATAATATTTTACCTTATGAAAATATTTTTCGGTTAAATACTTTTGGTCAAAAGACTTTCTGAAATACAATCTTAAAGCATTAAGATATACGGCCCAACCATATGAACTGACAAATTCTATATCTACGCACACTAAACTCTATAAGCATCGAAATATATCCAACGACACCTAAAGGTCAGACCATAAAAGGTTTCCAACATATGTAGAATCTAAGTATGGTTGATCACTCATAAGTCCACTATAGCACTCAGGTCAAAGGATCACAAATACTACTCAACTCAAGAAAACCATTTTATAGAATGTCTATTAAATGTCTTCATGAGTTTGTTTAGTGTCACGTCCATACTTAACACCTGTACACCTATACAAGCTTCCACTAGGCTCATGGTTTGTAAAGATTAATCGTCTCATTATTTCAGATATAAATATACATTAGTCTTTTCGGTTTTAACATGACTCATATTCTTAAACCTATGACTAAGAACCAATTTTGAGAATATACTATATAATGACATTTCTTAATACTATTTGCAACTACTTACAACTTTGTCACTACAATAAATATTCTTGGGTCTTTATCCTAATTCAGACTAGGTTCTAACTCTTAGAAATACTAACTCTTAGTATTAATGTAAACTGTATGAACAGAACAAAGATTAATACTATATAATAAAATAATGATTTATAGAAATACATATTGTAAAATATAAATAAGATTTATACAAAATTAGAATGGCACTTGAGCACTGACTCTAACAACACAGTCTCCGATGATAAATTGGTTATCAATTCGTGATGTCACGATAATGGATTTGTTTGAACTAATGTAAATATGTTTGACAGGGCATGTTGGTCTTATTTCAATGTTAATAATGTTGATTATATTTGTGTGTATGTGTCAATGTTATTGCCAGATGATCTTGAAGGTGAAGCAAGGAAGGATGCAACTAATTTTTAAGAAAAAAAATGACATTTTGGCTTAATCTTTAGGAAGAAAGCCTACTACTGTCTATTTTCGGGGAGGGAGCAAGTATATTACCGTTAACATATTCTTTAACATACCTGCAAGAGATGTTGTTGTTAGAGAATGAAAGGTTAAAGTATGATAAGCCAATAGCAAGAATGACTGATAAATTAAAATCCCCGAAGGGGAAGATCCAAGTAAATACTAAGTTTTCAGAGGGAGGGAGGGCACAATTTAAACAAATTAACAATTGTAAAAAGGTTGGATATAAATATTAACTTACCAGATGTAAATACATTTAGTGTAAGTTAACTTAGCATCTCGTACTGTTAATTCATGAAATAAATGATTATAAATGATTATTTACTAATTATTTTATTTCACTGAGGGTGAAGATACCCTTTGAAAGTTTGAAAAACACCCAATAGAACATAAAAAAGAATTGTCAAGAAAAATTCCAGCAAAATCCCCAAAAAGAGTAAGCAAAGTCTAAAGTTCCCTTTATTTTTTGGAATTGGTAAATTGCTTACAATATAAAAGATAAGCTTTATTATTTCATAATTTAATTTATTAATTTTATATAAACAATTCATTATCCTATATTTGCAAGTATTTTTATATTGAAGTTTATTTATATTATGTAGCCACCAGCAACCACTCCTAAAAGTAAAAATAATGCCATTTCTATATAAGGATTTTTTAGGAATACAAAAAAGAAAACAATATATATAACTTTGTTAAATGCCCATAACTCATAATATTTAGAACTTTAGTGAATAAATGTCTTTGTGAGAGAGCAAAAGAAGTAAAATTTGAGGTTGAGATTTTTGGATATGAGTATATCTCTTGGTTACAGAAACATGATTATGAGTATGTCATATACCTCATACCTCTGAGCATTTGTTGTATACAAATGCATATAATGTGAGTAATATTGATTTTTTTGCTAGTATTTCTACCTTGTTTTCATTTTCAAATAACATGACAATGTGATTAATTTTAAATATTTAACTAAGTCATTGTACGAAATGCTAAAGGAGTTAAAATTGATAAATGCAATTAGATTCATCGATCCATGTATCGTCTCTCTCTCTCTCTCCAAAAAACTAGCAATAAGGATAGTAGTGAATGAATATTTACATGCAATTGCTGACTGCATTAAAAGCACATCATGCAATCAGTTGTGGTTATTCCCTTTAATCCAAAGTATGAGTTATTTATATTGTTAAACTGCTTACTAAGTGCATATATGTGAAAATATGTTTATTGAATCTTTAATGCATTTATACATACATTTACATAGCGAAATTGAAATATATTTTTTTATTCAATAAACACATGTTAAATATAAATCAATTACATTAAGAGTTTAAAAACTCACCCTTAAAAACTTTCGATGAAGAATTCAACTCCAAAGCTCACACTGAAGAGATCTTGCAAAAAATTCTAATCCTCAATATTAGTGGGATTGCAAGAGCTAGAATGGTAGCATATAATTCCAACAAGATTTGAATTTGTTCAACCCTTGAACTTGTTTCTCTCTATTTGGCCAAAAATGGCTTGATGGAGTAAAATGCAACAATACTAAAGTATTGCTCTCTCTTTGGTCATGTAACTCACTTACACCAAATGCAAATTATACACTTTTGCCTTTTTGATTTTGTTGCTTGACACATGTTTAACATTCATCCCATGCAATATCCAAGTGTTCACTTGCCATGCACAATGCCACTTGTCACATACAATTGCTATGCATATGGCATTTGTCACACAAATGGGCATATGCCTAATACAATGTGTCATAATTTTATTAGTTAACTACTTTAACTAATAAAATATAGGCTTAAAACTTGACACGTGATTTTTCTGAGAGATCCTAAAATAAATCATACCTTTCAAAAAAAAAAGTTGGATCAAACTAGTTGACCCAGTCTACTACCCCATTGCTCAACGAGTACATTTCATATTATGAGTTCTTTAGGTTCACACTTGTTTATCTTACAAAAATCTTCTGTAAATCTATGAATGATGCCCCACACACACCTTACAGATATTACATAATGACACATTGAACAATATATAACCCCTTATCATCTATATCTTAAAATAGCTGAGATATAGTTCGTCATCGTCAAATCTTTATATGCTCGACCGTGAACTTACTTTCATATTTGTATTTCCATAAATAATATCCGCAAACTCTTTTACGATATTGTTTAACCCTAATGAGAACTCTTTTTTAGGGTTTCCACTTATAGCCATAAGACTTCCTAAAATACAATCTCTGAGCATCAGGATATACAACTCACCCATATGAGCTGACGGATCCTCTTATATCTACGCACACTGACTCTATAAGCCTCGAACTATATCCAATAACCCCTAGAGTTCAAACCATGAAATGTCTCTAACATGCGAAAAATTAAAGTATAGTAGACTCACAAGCCTACCGTGGAGCTCGGGTCAAAAGATCACGAATACTACTTAACTCAAGAAGACCCTCAAGTGACGGTTTTATGGAATGTTTATTAGAGGTTTTCGTGAGTCTTTTCAATACTCAATCCTCATTGATTGCTTGCATGCCTATACGAGCTTCCATTAAGCCTGCGGTCTACTAAGACTAACCATATGGATAATCCATATATAGACACACATTGATCCAAAAGGTATACCAATCAACCCATGTCAGGAATCATAGATCAGGAACAATGTCTTTGAAAATATACTGTATAATGACATTTCTTAGCACAATTTATATTTCTTGTAATTATGTCATTACTAATATATTTCTAGGCCTTTGTCCCATTTCAGATAAGTTTCTAACTCTTAAAATGTTAACTTTTAACACTGACCTAAACTCTTTTAGATCTATAATATTTGAAAAGTAACAAACTTAGTACTATATAATTAAATATTAACAATTTGATATGTTCATTGTATAAATATTGAATAATAAATATTCATACAAAATAAAATGACACGTAAGCACCATCTCCAACATATATAATGCATTTTAAGTTTTATTGAGTTTTTTATTTTTTGATTTCTTCTTTATATAGTTTTCATTAGGTTTTTAAGGTAATTGAGCTCTCCAACGAAATAGTTTATTATATAGATCCTTTGGGAGATTAAATATGTACCGACTTTTAAACCATTTTGAATAAGTAAGTTCTGGCCTCAGCACAATAATGTTAATTTATATTCAAGTATGAATAAGTGATCAATTAATTTTATTTTTGAGATTATAGTGGCATATGGATTCAATTTGCTCAAAAAGGTGCCAACAGCAAGAGATCACCAATCAGATGGATTCAAGTTAAGTTGAAAATATTGCTTTTAAGAAGCTTTTAACTAAATGCATCTATTTATTCAAAATTTTAGTTTTTTAAATTATTGTGCCAAACCCCGCTTCAACCAAGAATTGTGGAATGTGGACTCTGTCATTGCATACACGAGGGATATTATAAATAACACCAAAATACTTGCACAAAGTGTAAGTTCTTTTAAGTTCATTTACCTATTAATGTGCGACTTAAAGTATGTACATTCAATCTGTAACTTTCTTATTTCTTCTACTTTATGTCTCACTAGTTCATGGGTAAGACAGCATATACTAAAGAAGAGATAGATGAAGTTTGTGTAGACCGGACATATTTCATTTCTTGTAAAACATAAATATATGTTAGGTATATAACTTTTTTCTAACAACATTTTGTATCTTATTCTAACTTCATTTCTCAATTTTGTACTATAAATATAAATATTAATTTAGATTTTCTTATTCTTGAAAGTGGCATTAGAAGCGTGTATAATTTGTATTTTGATCTATGATTTTTTGTAATTGATAAGCTAAACTTGGATGTTGGTTTTATGACGGACAATGCTTAATTTGGTAATTTATAATGTAATACTTTTATAGTATTTTATATTAGAAGAAACATATTTATAACTCTAATTGTTGGAAATTTCATATTCATAACTTAGTTAGATATTGGATTTTATGGATTGATGTTGTAATTATGATATTGTATATTGCTATAGTATTTAGTTAATGATTGTGTATTTTAGTTAATGAATTGATGTTAGCATTATGGTATCATTTATTGCTACAGTATTTAATTAATGTTGATGTATTTCAACTAATGTTATTGACTAAATAACATATTTTTTTATGTTTACGATATAATGAATATTTTAATTTTTGCAATTTATTTTAAATTTTTAGCCCGTTTAGTAATTCATAATTAATTTATATTTATATATTTAATATATTATTATATATAAAAAATAATTTAATATAAATATATGAATATCACTATTAAAAATTTATATTCCAATTCAAGACTTAAAAATCTAATAATTAATACTAACAAATAGAAAGAAATAAAACAAAAAAAAACAAAAAAAAAATAACATGCCAGAGATTTATAGTGGTTCGGTTTTCATAAACCTACGTCCACTTCTTGAGGTAAAAAATAAGCCTAGTACAACACTATATCTTAACATAATATTGGAAATAGAATTATATAGATGTTCTATTACATTCTCTCACTTTCTCTCTTTATAACAGTTTCTCCTCTAAATTATTTCTCTATCTAAACTGTTATTATTCCTCTCTTTATATCTCTATCTAAACTAGCGTTCTTACTTTCTCTATATCTCTCTCTTTCTACTTGAAGACCAATAACCTTAATTTATCCACCTTAAGTTCTAATACATTGTAGTCGTTGTATTAGTATAGTACTTCTTCTTCAACTTAGATTTTATTTCTCTTACTTACCTCTTATAAAAACATACCTTAAACTTATTTACGGATAATACCTTTATTTCTAGATTTATAAAATCCTCTTTAGTGCTTATCTTCTCATGTTAGATTTACAAATTTAATATTAGCTTCAAGGCTTGTTTTTGGAACTTTAAATTATTATTTTCTTTTAGCATGTAGTTATAAAATATTTTGCTTCACAATTTTACCACAAGAATTTGTAATTAACTAAATACTATCTTATACCAAATAAAATAAATAAAGAAATACTATATCGTGATTTTTTTTTTGAAAGAAAATTCATTAATAAAACACCATTACAATGGGAAGAAGTTAAGCCATACTTTGGCTTTAGAAAAGCTAAGTGCCATTTTGGCTAACCTGTGAATATATCTAAAAACAAGGCTCCTAATGCCAAGGTATTTTTGGTCCTAGGAATATATCTAAAAACATAATGATTGTTTCCCTTCAACTGCTTATAAATGTCTTTAATTAAACATCTAATATATGTTAAAGAGTTAAGATCACTCTTAACAAGGCTCACTACATTGCTAGCATTCAATTCTATTAAATAATTCAGGAAGTTTAAATCTATATCCATATGAATGCCATACTGAATAGCTTATGCTTCTGCCATTTCCATATAGCCACATGTTCCCTCTTGTCATTGCTTACCACTGCCCCATACCTGCTTTACAATGTTGCTGGTTTATAGCAGCATCTATATTAATTTTGCACTAGTCACTCAAAGTTGTTTCTTGGCTTGTAATGCCCTCTGATTTGTCGAAAACTGGTGGAGAGTGTTGAGTCATAATATGAGAAATAAATATATCATAATAGGCTAAAGTTTTGGATACTACTTGGTCAAAGTGTTCTTTCATTCCTTGCATCACATTGTTATTTTTATCCTTCCAAATTGCCCATAGGAACATCAAAACTTCAGCAAATTCCTTATTAGTTGTGCTAGTTGATACAATCTGCAGAACATGTCAAAGATTTTTATTCTCCATCCCTTGTAATAAATAAGGATATTTAGTACATTTCCAAACCCTTTTAGCTTTTTTGCAAGACACTAAAGCATGACTTACTGATTCTAGTTCCTTATGACACTTGGTAAACACTAGATCAACCATTGTTTTCTTCATGGACAGACCTGCTCGTGTAAGCAGTAGATCATTCAAAGCCCTATAAAAAGTATATTAACTTTAGATGGAACACTGCTACCCCAAATGCTTTTCCATTGTTGGTTAACTCTGTCTAACGGTTCTGGATTGGTAGTTAGCTTCTCTTTTAGTTCCACATAGTACCCACTCTTTACAAAATATTTTCCACTATTGTTATAATGCCAACAAATAGCATCTTCCTCCTCTGTCTTAGGTATAGGGATACACTTGACCAACTTAACATCCTCTTCCATGAAGTTTTCTTTTAACACTTTCATATTTCATTACTTCCCTTCCCTGATTAAGGCTTCCACTTTGCTATCAATAGGAAGCTTTGTAGGGGAAACAAGTTTGAGTGTGGATTCTCTCGGAATCTAGTTGCTATTATACATGTTCACCCTTATTCCACTTTAAATAAACCATTTAATCCTTTTACTTAAGAGTTGTCTTCCTCATAAAAGGCTTCTCCAGACGTATAAAGGGTTATTCCCTAACTTAGCCTCTATGAAATGATCATACTTGTAGTATCTAGCTTTCAGTAACTTTGCTAGCAGTGTTTTTGTGTTCTAAATTAGTCTCCAGCGTTGTTTGGCCAATAAGGCTTGATTGAAACACATTATATCTTGAAACCTAGTCCTTCTTTGTTCTTACTTTGGCTTATCTTGTTTTAACTAGCTTAGTGAATCTTCTTTTTATGATTTTCTATTGTTCCCCACAGAATTTGGATAATGATTTTTAAATCTTCTCACTCAGGTTAGCAGGGATTTTATAAACACTCATGGGCATATGTGGGAATTGCTTGTGCAACTGCCTTGATTAACATCTCATTCACACCACTTGAAAACAGCTTTTCATTCCATCCACTAACTTTTTTTGAAACTCTAAGCTTAAGATCACTGAAAAGTAACCTTTATTCTTCCTATTATAGAGATACTTTTCATGAATTGAAACGCCTTTTAAATTAAATATCTATTGGATGGACTTTGCCTGTTGCCTTCCGACATTTAGGCTAATAAAAACTGAGGATTTATCAAAATTAAAAAGCTGCCCATAAGCCATTGCATAGTCATCGAGAATCTTCTTCAAGTTTTTGCAATCCTGAGAAACTGCCCTTGAAAATACTGAGGTATCATCTGCGAATAGCAAATGTGAAATAGAAATTATGTTGCTAAATTTAATGCCTCTCGCTAATTTTCTTTCTTCAGCCTAGTTTAACAAAGAACAGAAAGCTTCTGCACAAATAAAAAATAAGTAAAAGGTAGGGGGCATCCTTGCCTTGGCCCCTTAGAAGCCTGAAAGTTACCTCTGATTTTCCTGTTTACAATTACTGAAAATAAAGCAGTTGTAATGCATCTCATGGTTAAATCTATCCAGTTTTTACTGAAACCTAGTCTATTCATAACATCCCTAAGAAAACCCAATTCTACCCTATCACAGGCCTTACTAATATCCAATTTCAAAGGTACAAAGCCATATTCTCTCTCCTTTTGTTCATAATTTTGTGAAGGCACTTATAACCAGTAATAATGTTATAATAAATAAGTCTGTTTAGGAGAAAAGCATATTGATTTGGTAAAAAATTAAGTTCAGGAAATGCTTCAACCTATTTGCCATGGTTTTAGTAATAATCCTATAGTTAACATTACATAAGCTTATAGGTCTAAAATCAGTGGTCTTTTGAAAATTTGTATTTTTTGGTATCAAAGCAATAAAAGTGTGATTGATGAGAGTGGGATTACCTTTGTTGTTCAAGATGTTGAGGTAAGTGGTAATGGTGTCATCACTAACTTCTTGCAAGTGCCTTTAATAAAAGCCACTAGATGAGTCATAAGGACCAAGGGCTTTGAGTAGATGCAGTTACCAGATAGCTTTGGTCACTTTCTCTTTTGTAAAAGGTTTATTCAACTCCTCATTCTCTTTCTTGAAAATTCTAAGTTCCAACCACTGGAGCACTATAAGTCTGCCATTTTCAGATGGTTTTGTTAAAGTGGCTTTTTTTTAAAGTAATCACAAAACACATCACTCATTTTCTGATCATCAACTTCTTAACCTCCCTCTTTAGTCATAATTCCTTTAATGGAATTTCTCCTACTTTTCTTCCTAGCCGTGATATGAAAGTACTTAGAGTTCATGTTACCTTCTTTTATCCACATCACTTTAGCTTTTTGCCTCCAAAAGATTTCGTCTTCATGCAGCATGTTATCAATATGTTTTTCTATACTTTAATCTCTTTATTATTACTATAGTGCTAGTAACTTAGTTTGCATATTTAGAGTTTACCAAACAATTCATTGAAAGCTTTCATTCTGCCCCCTAAATTCTAATTTGCTCCATTCGGATAAGGCCCTTTAAAATTTTTTTTTTCCAATTTTTTTCCACAAAACAGTTGATAGGTCCCTCTTTCAAATTATTTCTTTTTTGCCAACATTCTTTGATGATCTCTACACATCTGCTATAAGAGCTTCACATCTCCTCATAATGGAATTCTAAGCTCCCTCCACTTTCTGTTAATAAGCTAACTACTATCTACCCAAGCCTCTAAAAAAATTGGGTAATGATCAAACCCAGTATAGAATAATGTTAAACCTGGTACTTATAATACATTATTTTCCATTCTTCATTCCAAAAATATATGTCCAATATTTCTTCCACATAATTCTGATAATCTTTTTTAGGTAAAAGGGAATCTGTTCCATCCTATGTCTCCCAACCGATCTTTCAGTAGCCAATCGAAAGTCTTCAATAGCTTCAGTACTTTTCGGAAGCCGTCCGTTCTTTTCAGAGTAATCTAAAACTTCATTAAAGTCACTCTACACAAACCCATGAAAGTTGGAACAATTCTGCCAACCTCTCCAAAAGTTTCCATGTATGTTCCTTGCTAACAGCTTCAGAAAGATAATAAACTCCTGTGAATCTCTATTTCCTCAACTCTCCATCACAAACCATAAAGTTAATATGGCAATTGTTGAAAAAGAGGATCTAGATGTCAATATCATTTTTCCAAAGCAATGCTAACCCCTCGCTAAGAGTTTCTCTTCCCACTGCTAGACAAGTATCAAAATGAAGCTTTCTACTTACTTGTTGCATTTAGAATTCTTTCAATTTGGTTTCACAAAAAAAAAACCTATATTTAGTTTCACATCTTGGAGGATTTTATTGAGGGCTCTGAATGTCTGAGGGTTCCCAAACCATGGACATTATAGCTTAATATTTTTATGGCTCTCGCAGGTTTTGTTTCCAACCTCTGCCAATAAATAGTCAAACATCTCAACCATCACATTTCCTTGCCATTGCCAACTTATGTTGGTTCACCTTAAAGAAGAATTTTGTTTTTCTATTTTTTTCCTTCATAGGTCAAGGCCTTCTTCATTAACATCAAAATATCTTTTCCTAGAGATGGCCTAAGGCCAACTTAATACTACCTTTCCACTGTCCCTAACTAAGTATTTCCATTTCTTTTTAGATTGCTTTGGTTGGGTTTTCTCAGGCCTAACCTGTAGCATCTTAACAGCCTTGAACCCCTTCATTTAGCTTATGGCCCAATAAACTTTAGTTAGACCCATCTTTTCTTTTACTATCAATACCCTCCCTTTCAAGTACAAAGTTTCCAACCATAATTCTTCTTTCCTTTCTTCCCTCGTTAATGTACCAACTACTTTCACCCTCTTTTTCTAAAGACCCTTCTTCATCTAGTTCCATCCCTATTATTGTTTCTGATACATTAATAAATGTTGGGCTCTTAACACCTTTTTTCATTGACAATACAATCTCTTTTCCCGAATTTGGATCTGGGTCTCTTTCCTCTTTTAATACCGCTTGATACTCTCAGGTTACTTGCTTCTGGACTCTGTACATTCTTTTTGTTTGCATTTTTCTAAGCTAATTCTTTAGATCTCATCGTTATCCCTTCCCCAAAATCTTGGTTCGACTCTTCTTGGCTCTTATTTTGGGTTTTATACTGTTTTACCATTTCTCCTATCATTATCGTTCGCATTCAGCCTCTATAGGTAAACTTCTCATCCTGTTATTTTCCTTGTTTTGCTTCCCTCATTTGTTTCTCTTGTTAAAGCTCTAAGTATTCTCTGTGTGTGACCAATCCTGCTGACAAGGGCATATTTGTCATATAGTTTCTTATATTTTTATTTTGATATTTTATTATTTTATGAGAATAAATAGCTATTTATATGCATTATTGTTATTTATATGGAGTTAAACAAAATTTAAAGAAAGGACGCAAAAGGAGTAAAAATAGGAACTAAAATACAAAGTTTTCAAAATATGGATTTGTCACCCCAATGCCACAAGAATTTTCACCACAGCGCTGAAACCGTGATCAATATAAGAAAATCAGAAAAAAAAAAAAAAACTTGTTTAAGTCGCAGTCTGGTGCTCCAACATCATCTCTCCCCACTCCAGCGACATGTCAGTGCTCCAGCGCCAACATCGCATTACTTCAGCGGTGAGGCTGTTTACACCCAGCGAAAATAGCATAATGCCTCAGCGATAGTGCGAGTCCTAATCCGACAAGAATTGAGATTTTCAAGCTCATATTAATCCCTATAAAAGGCCACTTATCCCCAGCCTTTAAAAAAAATATCCAAGACATCAAGAACACACAACACAAGTCTTAGAGAACAATTGGAGCTTAATTAAAGCAGCCATAGAGAGATTCAATGCGTTCTTCGACATCAAGGGTTTCTTAGGCAGTGCAATTAAGATAAATTCGACGTCTATATCGATTTTCTATTAATTGTATCATGATTTCTTATTATTTTTATTGTTATTCTCTTGTAGTCATGAACTAAATTTTCTTTCTAGAGTTAATACTTGAACTCAATATGTACGCTTAATTTTCTTATCTTTTTAATATTTAATAAACTTAATTCTTTGTTATTTAAATTACTTATTCTTAATGCTTCAATATATCTGGTCAATATATGGTGAATGAATAGGTAATATCTTTGATAAACTCGGAAGAGAAATCATAATATTTAGACCTAGATAATTTGATGCATAATTATATAGTAACATTCAATGTTACATATGCAAGTTTCAATTTAGGATAGGAATATACCTAATTGGCATGTATGATCAATAAGACTTAATCTTAATGAATCTTAATTTATTACAAGTACTATAGGAATATAGGTATTTGGTAAATTAAGGTATACTTACATGACCTTAGAATAGACTTGTGAATACATTAGTGTCTTGATCAATAATAAAGGCTAAGGGAGTTAAATACTAGAGGATTAATTATTAGAAAGTATATTGAGGGATAGTATTAATCATAGGTTTCTCTATATCTTCTAAATCTCTTTATATTGTGTCATTGCTTTTATATTTTCTACATTCATTCTTAGATTTTTATTTTTCTAAATAATTATTAGAAAGACATAATTTTAATAGTTTGTTAAAAAGAAGAAATTATTCATGTGGGTTCCACATCTAACTCTTTTGTCCCTTTATTACTTGCATACGGTAGTGTATACTTGCACTTAATTTTAAAATATAAAAATATCGCATCACCTGCCACAAAAGTAATAGAAATCTGGTAATTTTTTGTACACTATTGGAAAAATTATTTTCTCTTGAAGTTATTGATCTCCCACTTTAATGAATCTCCGTAATGGTTTAATGATATCTACCCTAACTCGGATCCTTGCAAACTTTCTAATGTAGCAACTTTTTTCATCTAAATTGATCTCCTTCATTTTGCCATTTGTTT
The DNA here is from genome assembly GCA_946807835.1 of Ailanthus altissimus. Taxonomy (NCBI): domain Eukaryota; kingdom Viridiplantae; phylum Streptophyta; class Magnoliopsida; order Sapindales; family Simaroubaceae; genus Ailanthus; species Ailanthus altissimus. The sequence goes on along the minus strand of OX327699.1, from coordinate 12,274,528 downwards.
CAATCATCATAAGAATTTTCTTTTGCATAAATAGAACTAGTAGATTATGAACTTGAATCCAAAAATAGGCATATTGAAATTTCATCTGTTTGATATCTCCAACCTATCCACCTTGTTTGGCACAATGAAAGCTTTGTTGAAATGCCATGGCTCTAAAATTATGACATTCCTCGAGTCCATTTCACTCTCGAAATGACACAAGAATCTATTTGCTCCTTAGCTTTGAATTTGGACTTTCTCTATTGGCTTCCAAACTTGTTGCATCATAGCTTTAAAGGCCTCCCTATTAACAGCTCTATTTGACAGAATTTTAGCAACCAAGTCCCCTCTGTTCAATTTCCTCCCTTTTTTAACCACTTGCCCCCAGATTTTAAGAATCTCTTCCTCATCTTCAAAAATGGTTAAAGAACTACAACATTTAATAAGATTCTTTGTATCCATTGTCGGTCATAAATGGCTAAATGAGTTTCACCTACCTCGTACACTTTGGACACTAAAATGTTGTGGCTTAATATAAATTCCCTCTACACAGTTAGAGTGAGGAAAGAAAGCCGCCATTAAAGGCTTCATCAGCTCTCGCCCACCTCTATTAAGCCAAAGCTACAGATAAAATAGAGAGAAAATAAGTTTATATTATATCATGATTAATTTTATTATTGATGGGAATTCTTTAAAAGAGATGGCTCAATTTTTTTATTAACAAGTGAGATAGGATATTCTCATAATTTTGATTAGATTCAACCCATTTGAATTTAGATTCTTGAAGTGTATTTATAATTGTTGACTGAAAAAATGACTTTTTGAGCCAACGAGTTTTAGATTTATTTATTTGAAGGAACGTTACCTGAACCTTATTGGATTAATTGTGTTGGCAATAATTAGTCTGTGGCATTCCAAGTGGTTTCTTAAAAAACAATTAATAAAGCTCGTTATGATCTCGTTGGTAGTGGTTTCAATGACGACTCTCTAATATTTAAGTCAATATTTAAAAATAGGGGATAGTTTAAAGTTTGTAGGTTTAGTAGAATGGCATTATCTATTATTGATGTCTTCCCTCCTTTTTATATTTGATCTTTATTTATGTCAACTACGAGATTCAAAAGTGAAGTGTCAAATCATTACTCCCTTGATTGTCAGTGTGGTCGAGGTGATTATCGTCCAAGATTTAAGCCACTTGCCTTACAAGTAATGTGTGCTGGAGATCATATATGCTTATCTTATGTGGACTTGCATTGACATTTTTTTTCTTTGATTCTCGAGATTGTTTCATAATTGAAAAAATGATAGCACTGATTATTTTTTATTATTTGTGGTTTAATGCTGCTTGAATTTACTTATTAAAGAAGGACCCCGAGTAACCTACAATACGGGTATCCCTCTATTATTTGGTGGGCTATCCGAAATTGGTTAAGACCCCAACCAATTTAAGATGTTGCCTGACAAAGTAAGACCCAAATCAAGTCTATCAAAAATGTGAGTAAGTTGAACAAGATTAAAAAAGATAGGCTTGAGTTAAGTTGAGCTAGCTTAACCTCATAGATAAGTTTAAGGTTGATTTCCAAAAAAAAATAATTGAATTAGATTCATCAAACAATTTAGATTAATATTTATTTTTAAAAGTAATATTAAAAAAATAAAAATAAAAACTCGCACACCCTATTCTTTTCCTAATTAGGAACTTAACCCATGAAGGAAAAAAAAAAAAAAAAAGAGCCCACCAAGTTATGTTTCAAGTATGATTATGATAAATGATTTGACTAACCACTTGACTCTAAAATCTAACTGCAAATCTCTCAATATTTTGACCCTAATTAAGTTGTACTAATAAGTGCGAAGAAATGAACTCATCATCCACTATCTATTGATTATGTCAACATTGAACTAGATAAATTTCATATCATGTCCTAACTCAATGATTGCTTTTATAATTTGTTTTAAAATTTTTTTTTTTAAACATGATCAATTTATTTTTTTTCACACATTATTAAGTTTAAAGATACACAATAAATATGCTCAATAATATCAAACTAAAAAAAAACACTATTGAAGTGTATTTTTCTTCCACTAATGATAAAAATTTAAGTTATATATATATATATATAAACACGAGTATATTTTTCTTTGAAAATTAGACCCAATAAATATTTAAAGTAGGCTTTAACTATATTTAATTTATACAAATCCCAATATTTTTTTTTTGATATTACGTGCAAGTCTTTTAAAAAAAAGTATTAATCATAATAATGGTTAGTATAAAATATAAAATTAAAAATACATAGTGCATATACCTTTGTTATATATGTTCATCCGATACTTTACATGTTTTTATTGTTCTTTATCTTTGTTGTATTTTTAGATTTTTACAAAGGCAATAAATTTGTTAGGTTGAGGTTTATAATTTCGAGTCAAAGTTAAGGTATAGTTGGATTCGGTTCAATTTTAATTCATAATTATTTAATTTTTTCATAAAAAAAATTAAATAAACCAAATTTTTGAAATAAAACTGAGCTAGACTGAATTAATTTTTTCTGATTCGATTCCGTTCATTCTTTTTGTTCTAATTTATAATAATGAATGCTTTCTTGTATTTAACATTTTCTAATTTATAGCAATGAAAAAGCTCTTTAGGCTAAACTATCCATGAACCGCTCCACTATCATATGATTGGAATATCACGTTCATATGCTACATATCAAGTAGCCCACTACAACAACTGCATCAATCCACATCATTCATATCATTGATTCGTTGAATACTCAATTTTAAAAGAAAAAAAAAAAACCGAATCCACATCATTCATCATTTATAAAGAAAATTACATTATTTTTGGAATTATTTATTAGAATAACATAACAAATAAGCCGAAAATGAAATAGATCATAAAGAAGATAATCATTATATTAATGAAGAGTTTTTCAATATTAACTCCATGCAGAGATTATGTCTTGACTAACTGATTTGATGAATTACTGCGATGGCTAGTCGATGAGAGGTGGGAGACGAGACTTGGGCCGGTCGATGAGGCTGAAAAATGAGAACTATTGTGATGGGCGGTCGATGATAGCTGAGTGAGAGATGAGACTTTAGCCGAGTGAACTGTTGCTGAGTGAGTTTGAGAGAGACGAGACATGAGAGAGAGTTGCTGGCGTGCTGCTGCTGGGGCTTGGGTGAGAGAGAGACGAGAGAGATGAGTTAAGGAGAAGGGATTGCTGAGAATGAGGAAGATTAGAGTTAGGTTAAGTTTTTGTTTATATACTAATAATTCGGTGCAGGCGAGCTTACCGTAAAAACTTCTTAGCTAATGATATATTGTCACGTGGCAATTTTTTTATACTTTTATCAACTAACTGATTTTTTAGTTTGATTTTAATTTTTAATAAAATTATATCAAAATCGACCGACTTTTTTATTTTTTATAATTGATCCATTTTTTTATTAATAAAAATTTAATTAGTTCAATTCGGTATAAATTGATTTTTTTTCCCACTCTTATACACAAGTAGATAAAGTTGAAAAGGCCCACTGTAAATAATGTTTTAAAATAAGAATTATATGTTAGAAATTTTAAAACATTTCCTTATTGAAAAGAAGTAGAATATTTAAACATTTCTCTCAAAAAAATATTTTAAAAGCCTTTTTATTCCTAAAAATATTTTCTAATAATTGAAATTGAACAATGCAAAATTAAAAAAATATATTTAAAACTTGAAAAAAAAAGTTTTGACATAAAATATTTATAGTTGAAAATATGATTAACCACGCAATTCATTGTTAGAAAAAGTGTTCCCATTTTTAATACACTTATTAATTCCCCGATAAAGGATACGCTACATCAACTATCAAATTACCCTTGATTTTGACACGTGTGACGTGTTGATGAAACCCGTGCTACCTAATAATCAGCACCAGATTGATAAACCCTTCTCTCGGTCGCTCGCTCGCTCGGTTGAAGCCTCCTCTTTTTTTATTGACAACATCACTAAGCAATTCCCTTTCTTCCTTTTTTATTTCACATTAGAAAAAGAATTTTTGGAAAGTAATTAAAAGAATACATAATTATAAATATAAATAAAAGGCACTATTCAGAGAAATAAAAATTGAATATATAAAAAAATAAAACTGCTTTCGCTCTTCAACCTCTGGGTACCTCTTCTCTGAACAGGTATTTCCTTTCGTTTATCTTAATAATTTTTGTGTTTTTTAATTTTTTATTATGATTTTTGGAAACTCTTTTTTTTGTATGTTTTATGTGTTTTTGTTTACGTATTTTTGCATATCTGCATTGGCTTGTAAATTTCTGAGATTGGGGGCTTTTGCTTTTTGCAGATAAACGGGGTATTAGGGTTCTTGTTTTGTCTCTGCGTGTTATATAGTTTCTAAAGCAGGGACCCTTTTTATGGCTCTGCTTTTGTTTTATTGAAGATGCTGAATGGAACAGACTGGCTAGGGTTTTGATTGGCGGTGAGTAGGGCTTGCATTGTATTGGCTTTGTGGTAATGGTTTACTTTTTGGTTTAATTTTGACCAATTTAATTAGGTTTTGAATAATGGGTGTTGGTTAGTTTGTTACAAATTGCAAAAGCTGAGATGGGTTCGTGTGAGAATTTGACATCAGTTGACAAACCCTCATGTGACTCTGTTGTCGAGCAGCATTCATGCGTGGAATTTAGTGGGAAGCGGGTTTCTAAGCATGAGTTGAGCTCGGGGACAAGTTTCGATATGATTGGTAATAATGTGGATGGCATTAAGGGGTTGGATGGGTGCTCAGGATATTGTAGTGGTGATACCACATGTTGTCCGAGCTCTGTGGCTGTTGGAGATATTGACATTGGTGATAAAAATGGGTTGTTTGGTGAGTGCCAAAATGTAGTTGCTGTGGGTTTGGAGAAAGTGTTGGACGACAAAAGTGCGGTTAGTTGGGTTTGTTTTAATGAGAGTCAGAGGGAAATTGGTGTTTGTAATTCACCAGATAGGGGTCTTGTTTTATCTCAGGACAGGAACAATATTTGTGTGAGTTCGGAAAATCTTACAGAGATGGTTGTTGGTGACAGTGATGGGTTGGTTAGTGAGTCTGAGAATATAGTTGGTTCTGTTTTGGAGAAATTGGTGGACCGTGATCAAGGGGTTTGTTTGAATGAGAGTCAGAGTGAAGCAGATGCATGTTCTGCAGAAACCAATGGGTTGTGCTTGGAGATAAGAATGTCTCAAGATGAGTATGTGAAACCATTGGAGCATTGTAAATTGCCCTTGGAAGAAAGGCCTGGGATTAGTTCACTGAGAAATCATGATCAACAGGATGACCAGAAGGTTGATCACAAAGTTAATCTTTCCTCTGTGGAGAGAATTGTAGAGGTGATGGAAGAGGAAACTGAGGTTTTAGCTGAGGTAAAGGTGGGCAATAGCGACCGAACATTGTCATATGAGGCCTGTGGAATGCCTATGGAGGCAATACCTGTGACCGGTTTGCCAATAACTTGTGTTCAACGTCATGGACAGAAGGATGATAATATTGTTAGTTGTCTCTCTGGGGAGGAAGGGGTTTTCGTAAAGGAAAGTGATGCTTCAGCTGAGTTGGAGAAAGGCCCTTGTGACCAAATAATTCCTTCACAAAGCTTTGAAATTGCCTCAGAGAAACTGGTGACTCAGTCACCAAGAAATTGTGTTCAACAGGATGATAAGGAAGATGATAGGAATGTCAGTAGTCCCTCGACTCAAGGGGATGCGGAGAGCATGGAAGAGAAAACTAATGCCGTAGATGGAATAGAGAAAGTTACATGTGACCATAATTTGCCTTCTCAACATTGTGAAATGCCTTCAGAATTATTTTACCCGACTGGTTCACCTAGAAATTTTGTTCAAGAGGATGATCAGAAGAATGATGGCAGTGTTTGTGGTCCCTCATCCAAAGGGGATATGGAAGGCATGGGTGGGAAAACTGATCCTTTAGCTGGGGTTGAGAAAGTTACATGTGAGCCTTCACGATGTTTTGAAATATCTTCAGAATTAAACTCCCTGATTTGTTCACCTAGAAATTGTGCTCAACATGTTGATCGAAAGACTGATAAGAGCGTTGGTTCTTCCTTATTGGAAGGTGTGATGGAGGTTATGGAAGAAAAAATGGATACTTGTGACCAAATTCTGCCTTCACAAGGCTGTGCAATGACTTGTTCACAGAGAAATAACACTCAACAGAATGAGCGGAAGTATGATGAGGGCATTGGCATTCCATCTTCGGAAGAAGCTATGGAAGGGAAAAACTGTGCTTTAGCCGGAATAGAGAAAGATATTTGTGGGCGTATGTTGTCTTTACAGGATGCTGAAATTCCCTCAGAATCAACACCTGTGACTAAGGAACTAATTATAGAAGAGAAAAAAGATTTTACAGGTGTGGTTGAGAATGATATTTGCCACCCAACATCTTCACAACACATTGAATTGCCTATGGAATTAGTATCCCCAACAGGCTTGTCTTGTAGTTCTACTGAACAAAATGAACAGGATGGCTCTGAGAGCATCAGCTATACTGCTGTGGAAGGAAAAGCTGGTACTTCAGTGGGTATGGAAGCTAATATGTGCAACTATATATCATCTTCACAAGGTGGTAATATGTCTTTCCAAGTTTATTCCAAGGGTGATTCAGCGAGTAGTTGTGAAGGACATAATGATCAGATCGATCATGAAAGTTATCTAGCTGTAGAAACTACTGTGGGAGCTATGGAAATGAAAGGCAACAGTGAGACGTGCATCCTAGCTTTGCCTGGGCAGAGTTGTCAGAGCTCCTTGGAAAGTGTAAATATAGCTTATTCACTAATTCATAATAGGACGGTTGATAGTTCCTTTGCAGGGAGTGTTACTGAGGCTGTTGAGGAGAAAATTTTTGTTACAGCTGATGTAAATAATGAAATTTGCAGTCAGGTCTCACCTGTTGGAGAGAGTTTGAAGGAGCAGTTCTCAAGAGTGGCTCCCAACTCTTTTATTGAGAAACTGGATTCTTTGCAGTCATGCCAACCCCTTGCTGTTGGTGAGAATAGCTCTTGTAAGAGCTATGATGTAATGAAGCTCTCTCAAAAAGATGGTTTTGTTTCAATCACTCCAAGCAGTGCAGCTGACAGCTTTGCACAGAAGGATCATGAAGGAAAAGACCATGATGGAGTCAATGGCTGGTCCGAAACCAGCTATCCTAACATTGTAATATCATCTTCTAGAAGGAGCAGCCGAATAAGTATATCGAGCCAGAAGACTCAAACAAAAAGGGCTGCAAGAAATTGCAGGAGGACAACCAAAGTTCAACGCTCTCAGGGAAGTATCGATATCATCTTTAATGTTGTGAGAAGGAAGAGGAGCTGTTTCTCCAAACCAGCTCGTTCTTCTATCTGGGGGTTATTGGGCAGCATTACTCAAATTTTTGGTAAGAGTGATGTGAGTAGTTTAAGTTTAGCTCGGAATGAAGGATCGCAGAAAGCAAGAGGTGGCAAAGGAAGTCAAAAGCGGAATAAGAGTCGGACTGGAAGGTATGGTCAAAAATGCACTGCTTCAACTCGATGCCTTCGCTTGAAGGTTAAAGTGGGGAAGGAAATTTGTCAAAGTAGTCTGAATGTTGCAGTCCCAGAGGTGGTTGACACCAATGAAGCTGATGCTGTTGTTATTAGTGACATAACTGAATCATTCCCCACAAATAATTCTGAACTTTCAAAATTAGCCCATGGTATTGAAGAGGAATTGGGGCAAGAGGGAACTGAAAGACAGTTTCAGTCTTTTGACAGGAACCAAGAGGAGATAGAAAAACACCCAGCTGAATCTATTTTGGATGTTCACCGTGCAAATAAGGACTTCGAGGTCACTGTGATTTCGGACAAGTCAGCTGGAGATGCTGCAGATGATAATCTTGGAATTCTTGTTTATAAAGGGACTGAAGTATTAGAAGCGACCGAGAACAATTATGTGGATCCTGGAACTTCACCAGATTCAGAAGTTATCAATTTAGCTCCTGATGCTGAACTTGGGCCTGGAAGTCAACAAGGCTTGCTGGAAAATACTTTGACTTCTTCTGAAGCCTTTGCTGCTCCTGAATATATTAACAGCAACAAGAGAGGGAAGAAGAAAACTAACCTCTTCCTTGCAGGTTCTATTCTGGAAGATAGTTCACCTGTGGCAGCAAGCATAAACAAAGCTAAGCCACCAAAGAAATGTGGAAGCAGACTGAAAACAAGTGATGTTATTCAATCTGGTGAGCCTCTCTGTGCTTTTCCTGGCACAAATACTTCAGGTACTTCATCAAGCGGTGAGAAATTCTGTCTTGAACCTTTGCTTTCATCTGGAGAGACTGAACCTGGAATCACTGGAGAGACTACAGTTCCTTCAATTGAAGCCAAGGGATATTCACTTTGCAAAAATTCAAAATCTAATGGAATGAAAAAGGGGAGGTCCAAAGTCTCTAATTCATCTAGGACCAAGAGAAAAAATGCTTCTACAAAGGGGGGAAACCATCGAAAGGCAGTCAGTAAGAACAAATTCAAGGAGAATGGCATTTCAGCTTCCAAAAAAAGGGAGAAAGGTGCATGTGAGCAGGCTGAGGACAAAACAGAAGATCAACCACAAATAGGTATTGGAATGTTTAAGTTGCAAGTCTCATATTAAAAAAAAAATGTTTTTGTAATGGTGCTGAATCTTCTTTCTTTATCTGGACAGCAATATGCTATCTGTTTGATTATTTAATCTTACATCGCATTGTTGATAGTCCTGTTATTATGAATAGAAAAGTTAAAAGTTTTGTTTCTGATTCACACGAACTAATGCTGTAAGAAGCCACATTGCAGATGATATGGGGAAAACTGATTCTGGCAACAATAGTGCTTCTCTTGATGTAGCTAATATGGACATTATATCCAGTGGTGAACCTGAGCGACATTTTCCTCTAGAAAGTGCATGGGTGCGGTGTGATGACTGTTACAAATGGCGGCGTATACCAGTTTCACTCTCAAATTCAATTGATGAAAACTGCAGATGGTACAGCTTTTTTTGTTGTTCATCATTCCAAACCTGCTCGTTATGCCATACTTGCATAATACTGTTTTTTTTTTTCAAAAGAAAAGAAAAACTAGTCATGTGTTTGTTTCACTCAACAAGTTGATAAGTCGGGTTGGATAAATTAATTTCTCATCAGTTAGGTGAATTTTTTATAAATATGTCTTTAACTACATTAGCTTTCTTTTTCATCTAACTATGTTACCCTTTGATCCAATTAGCTTTGAAGGCTTTTTCTCTTCTCTTTGATTTAAGAGCACCAGTTGACAAACAACGGCGTACTTCAGACTTACTGTTTACTTACTAGTCATGTAGTAGGCTGGCTGATTTAGTTATTTTGTTTGCCTAATGATGAAATGATCTCTGATGCGAATTAAATGAAAGCGTGCAGCTTTGTGGGCAGTTTGCAAGCAAGTAGCTCTTTAGTAGCTTACAAGGTGATTTAGAATTACCTCATGATGAACTCTATCCTGAGAAGGATGTGCAATATACTTATTGGGAATTGTTATGAGATTTTCTCGACTGAAGTTTCAGATTTGGGGTTTGGGCTTTCTTTCTTTTTGTTTTTTAAGCCTTCAGCCCATGAATTCCAGCCATTTATGCCTTTTTCTTGCTGAATTTTCTGAATCTGATCTAAACATTAGCTTTGTGGGCTTTTCATCCTTGATCCAAATTTCTCATAGTTTCATCTAGACTTGTGGCTCATTGTTGTGACATTGAAGGTGCCTGTTGATTACTTCATTGATCAGATCCTATAGCAAAATGGATGATTATGTTCTCCTGCATGAGGCATACTTGATGAACCAACTTCTACAGAAACATATGTTATATTAACTACCAAGTACTATTATGGTTCTTTAGACTTATCATTGGAAATTTGATTTTGAAATGTAATTGAGTCTAAAACACAGTGTATGTTTAAGTCTGCCCTTGTTTGTGTTGCTACTCCTTACTTTTGAGATTTCTTAGTCTTCTAAATATTAGCAGAAGACTTGGTCGATAATCATCCCTCTCTTTTGTAGCATCTGTAATGAGAATATTTTCAAGTTCTCAAATATCATTTGCTTGTCAGAATCTGTTTAGGTATCTGGTATTGACTCAACATGTTTTATGATTGATTTCTGGCTTTTAGTTGTAACTATCTTTGACACTAGGTTTGGCATGTGAAAAACTATATTTCTTTTGGTTATTGTTTATTGCCTCGAAGGGATTGCTAAAAGCTATTCTCGGTGGTTTATCTTTATGTTTTCTTTCAAATTGTGATCTGACATCTTCAAAATTTTTGTTTTAATTTTTATTACTGAAGGGTCTGTATGGACAACATGGACAAAGCCTTTGCTGATTGTTCAATCCTGCAAGAGAAATCAAATGCAGACATCAATGCAGAGTTAGGCTTATCAGACTATGAAGAAGATGATGGCCTTCTAGATTACAATAGATCCGGAAAGGCATTGGATTCTAGAAGCATGGCAGGTATATAATACTTTCTAGTGATGGTACCACAATATAGATCTTAAGCTCTTTTTTCTTTTTAAAAAAAAAGAAATTGTAAACTTATTTCCAAATGCTGATCATTCTTATTGGTCACTTTGATGAGTTGCAGTCACACCTGGGTCATCATTTAGGCGCATTCATTCTAATGTGTTTCTTCACCGTAGGCGTAAAACCCAAACTATCGATGAGGTGTGAATTTGACTGAATCTGTTATCATTTTTATGGTTACATCTGTTTGGCTGCTCTGTGTATTTTATTTACTCTAGAAATATGAAGAGTTGAAACTTCTTATCACATAGTATGTATGAATTTTTTGTGCTTATTTTAAATGGCACAAATGCACCTAAAGCTCTATGCCCTGGCCTGTTTGTATTCCAGGCGTCAGCTCTTTACATTGTCAGACTGGGAAAATTTAAAAACAAAAAAATAAAAAAAAGAGAAATGCTCCATGCCAAATTGTTAGTCCTTTTCGAAAAACAATTGAACTTTAGAGGGCTACACTCTACTTAATTCACTTAAGTATCACTTTCCACAGTTACCCTCTATTGAGTTCATTTGTGCTTCACATTTATCATTATGATAATAGATAAGGGCATATAAGCTACTACAGTGAAGGTTTTCTCTTTCAGTTTCAGATTTCTGTTCTTTTATTTATTTTCTCTTCTTTCTTGTGGATTGTTTATTCACCTAGCCTTGTACTATCCTTTTCTCTTATAAAATTTTCTGTTTCCTTTCCAAAATAAAGAAAAGAAAAGATAAGGGCATATAAAAGTTGAATTTTTTTTTTGTAGATAAGCTTTTTGCAAGTGAACTAGTACTATCGAACGGTTTAGAATGGGAAACCAGACTAATAATCAAGATGGTATGCATGTTTGCACACAGCTCTTTCACGGGGCAAGCATCTAGTAGATATCCGAAACATGCCAGTTTGCAGATTATTAGTATTAATTTAATTCTGAAAATAAGATGTGGGGTTTGTTAATTTTTTATATATGTAATGCAAGTTTATCAAGCATTATCAGTGCTTCCTATTTCATTGTGACCTTTTATGGTTTTTTTAACACCATAGTTTTGTTAACAAAAAAGATTTTTAATCCATTGGGAATCGTAGATGATTTTTTGGTTGTCAATCATGATTCTTCTGAAAGTTAGTAATTTTATTTGTTTCAGTATCAAAGGCCAACCTTTCTCTAAGATGTATAATTTTGACTGTTGTACTTCTAACCTTTTATTTTGGCACACAGATATTTGCTTTACCCTGGCACTTCTATCCTTTAATTTTGGCAAAGAGATATTTGCTTTGACCCTGGCACTTCTAACCTTTTATTTTGGCACAAGATATTTGCTTATAATATGACAAGAAATTAGCATCTAATTTCGTAACTTTTCACCTTCTCTGGGGCTTCCAATTTTGTTTTATTGGTGGTCATTATTTGCTTTCGCTTATGAAAAGCTTATTAGATTTTTTCCTACTACGATTAATCCATGTTTTTCTGATTAATGTGTCCTATGTTTAATCAGGTAATGGTTTGCCATTGCAAACCACCCTTAGATGGTGGGTTTGGCTGTGGAGATGAATGCTTGAATCGGGTGCTTAACATCGAATGTGTTCAAGGCACTTGTCCTTGTGGTGACGTATGTTCAAATCAACAGGTACTCCAGCTAGTGTTTGCGGATAGCATTACATTTTCTTCATTGACAGATGATGTTTTGTTTTTAAAGAGCACTCTTTTAGTCCAAATGTCTGTTTGCAGTTTCAGAATCGCAAGTATGCCAAAATGATGTGGCGTCGGTATGAGAGGAAGGGTTTTGGACTAAAGTTACTTGAGGATATATCAAAAGGGCAATTTATTATTGAATACGTTGGAGAGGTAAAATTTCCTTAAATTTGTTAAGTCAAAGGTGAACTTTGTTTTGAGGCTAAACAAGGAAAGATTCTTTGTGCTTATTAACAAGTATAAGTTCATGACTGCATTAAAATCTGTCAATTTTTAAGTAAGCCTATCCTCAAACTAAGTTGATGCATTAATGTTGGAATTATACGTGCAAATTATTCATTTTCTTTCGATTATTCTTTGTTTCCATAAGTAGAAAACAAAATTGATCTCAGACCTCCTCCTGTTGTAGCATGGTTTTAGTGGACAAAGCAGATATCTTATCAATTCAATTGTCAAACTAAAGAATCTTCATTGTTGAGCTGTGATCACTGTTGTCATTTGTCAATTGACATCGGTCTATTTTGCATCGGGCAAGTGATTACAATTTCTATCATTTATTGATGTATAACATTGAGGACATTTCTACTGTCAGGAACTTATTTTAGTGCATGAATTTACTTTTATAAAAGTTACTAATAATATTAGCTGTCTGATGTGGTTTTGCAAATTACATGTTTCAAGGAGAATCCAGTCAGACCTGGTATAGAACCACTTATTATTACCACTTCTGGGTTTGACATCGTTACTTCTGGTTACTAATTGATCCATAATGTTATAATTTTGCAAACAAATATAGTTTGAAATATTCTCTTAAGCACATTATGGATAAAATAGACTCAAATATATTTTTTCCTTTTTTGGTGGCCTAAAGATATAGATCTTGAACTAAGTTATGATGGGCTATACTATAAGTCTTGTCCTTTATATATTCTTGACTCTCTCCAGCTATCAATCTTTAATTTTATTGCAAAGGTTTCTGATATATGGTCCAATCAGGTCCTTGACATGCAAGCTTATGAGGCACGACAAAGAGAATATGCGGCTAATGGTCATAAGCACTTTTACTTTATGACATTAAATGGCAGTGAGGTTTGGATTTATCTGTTATATCATATTTTAATTTTTCTTTTTTATCTGAGTGATTTTGTATTTTCATTAATCAACATTGTTGATTCTGAGGAGCAGGCAATGGCTTTTAATGTTATGAAACTGTTTTGAGAGTTGTAATGGTTTGCTAGCTTTCTAAATAAAGCAGCTTCTTAACCTTAGTGGATCTTTCACTTTGATCTTGTTGAAAGTTTCAGGATTTGTACTAGGTGCTTAACATTTTATCATCTTAGTGACCATGAACAATATATTTTTGGCTTCTCTTTGCTTAATATGAAGGTTGTTTTGCTCTTTTTCTCATGAATATTTTTCTAACAGAAGTAGTTGCTGTTGTAACAGTTGCTACTTGTATGGGCTAAATATGCTAATTGCCAAATATGTTTTTTTACATATGTATACTTGGTGATGAAGATCATTAACGGGATATCTTTCCTCTTCCTACTCTTGCTAATCTTCTTTCCTCTTCCTACTCATGCCAATCTCAATGCATTTTGCAATAAGGTCAGTAGAACATCGTTTGTCTTGAGAGATAGGCATTGACCATCAAAGTTCAGGAATTGTTTGGTTGCAATTTTGCTTAACATGGAGTAAAGCTGGACTTTGTATTCAAAATGACTTGCTTAGTCATGGTCTTTTTGGAGTTAGGTGGAGATCGAGTTTGCTTAAAGGCCTTCTTGATCTTGCTTTTGAGCATGGTCTAAAAAAGTGTGAAATGCAGGGTTCAAATAAACAATTTTTGGAGTTACATTGAACTATATGTTGAGAAGCTTTAGGATTACAGTACTTATCGATGGATTTACTCATGTATGAAAGTGACAAAACTGTAGAAAAGTGCTGACCCTTTTTGAATTAAACTTTGTAATGTTATGCTGGTTGTACCTTCCTTTTGTTGTCTGTTTATTGTCGCCATAATAGCTATGTATTTGTTTCTTATTCTTATTTTCCATTCTTTCAGGTAATAGATGCATGTGCTAAGGGAAATCTTGGTCGTTTCATTAATCATAGTTGCGATCCTAATTGCCGTACTGAAAAGGTGAACATCGACATGAGCATCTTATAATCATCTAATTTGTCTATAGAAGTGCTAGTTTATTATTTGCTGTAATAATCTTGATCCACTAGCATTGAGGATAACCATTTTCATCTTTTTCATGTGATGTTCGGTTTTGTGTATGACCTATGAAGCTTCTATGATTTCAGTGGATTTCATTTGCTTTATAGGCAATCTTTCTGGAAAAAAACTTACTTTATGTTCTTTGGGTCGTGTGCAGAGAATATTAGGACATTTCTTTCTTGTCATTCATAAGAATAGGATGCCATCTTGTATTAATTTTGAGGGTTTTTGTTTTTGTTTTTTGTGTCCGCATGTTGAGTGTTGGTTTTTGGAGGCCTCAGTGACTTTTTTTGCTTTCTTTGTACTTTTTTTGCTTTCTTTGTCTCTTGTGGTGGACTTCTGGTTTACATTTTGTTCTTCAGATGTATTTAGTTTGTCAAGGAATAAAATGTTCTGTATCTTCTGAAATGAAATTAAATGTCCACTCCTTTTAAGCACTTCTTGCATATAAAGTATAAAATGTATGCATATAAAATATTTCTATTAAATTAGTATATAATCTGACATTCGATTATTTATGGAATACTGAATATAACCAGTTATTGAGAGTGACCAAATGCCTTTAAGCAGATTATTGATTTGTGAAAGTTGTGGTTTACTTTTTATTATCGTGTTAACATGGCTTCTCATTTTATTGAAATTTTCATCCTCACCTTAATGCATTTGCTATATTCTTGTTGCTGAAGTTTTAGTTCTAACAATGCATGCTTCTGCTATCTTGGAGCAGTGGATGGTGAATGGAGAAATTTGCATTGGATTATTTGCAATGAGGGATATTAAGCAGGTATGGCTGCATTTTGCATCAATTAACTGCGTGTTTACTTTCCCTTTGGAGTCAATGAGTGTCATTTTGTATGAACTTTCTGAAGTTGCTTTGTTCTTGCAACTCTTTTAAGGCTTTCAATTGCAGATGTGACAGACAGGCAAATTTTTAATGCAGTAAAAGCTTTTTTTTTTTCCTTTTTCTTCTTTAATGAGCTTAAAAAGTACTATTAACACCAAATTTCAGAATCAATGTCCAAAAGTGAAAAGAGATTAAATTGAGTTAATTTGGCGAATGAAATATCACAAGGTTTGATGATATTTCTATCAACTGATCTGAAAGGATATATGAGCAAATAATTTTGGGGAATTAATGTGATGGAGTTGCAATTTAAGAAAACAAGTGATTTGATAATGTCATTACCTTTGTGCATCAAGGGCCCTAAATGGAAAATCAAGTATTTTTTACTGCTGACTATAAAACATCTCTCATTTCTAACCATTTCTTAAATCAGTTGCTTACAAAATTCATTTCTAACCATTTCTCTCATGGATTTTTATTGTCTTTTCTCTTTTTTGATACTAAACAAAATGGGCCAGTAAGTATCTGCTTATTTGGTTTATTTCGAGGGTCCTTTTGAAGAGACTAGCCACCCTGATCAAATTAGGAAGTAAAGAAATTCACTCTCTGTGGATGATGCAATTGCACGTCCCCACACTAAGGATGGCAGTGGGGCTGGTTTGGTTCAGTGGACGCCAAATCTACCCCACCTTGTTACAAACTTGCAATGAAGCCTTAAAAGAGAAAAAACCATGTTCTTAATTTTGTTCTATTTTTATGTTTTGAAATTCATTCCAACAATATACTCAGGAATCATCAGGAATGATCAGGAATTAGCCATGAGAGATAAGTAAAGAGATTGAGAGGGCAGTGACTAGGTGAAATCATATTCCAACATAGATGCATGTGCACATTCAGAAAAAAAATCATATAATGGCATATTTGTATATACCTCAGGACAGGTCAATGCTGAGCAACATAAAATGTTTTTACACCCTAACCTTGACTGTGGACCATATCTGCTTGCATTCCCTCCCTGCAATTCAAAAAAACATTTGGTCCTTCAGCTGATTGCCTGGTATCTGATGGGGCAGACACAAATTGCAATCCCTATACCTTACCTTATGTTTTGAAATTCATTCAAACAATATACTCAGGAATGATCAGGAATTAGCCATGAGAGATAAGTAAAGAGATTGAGAGGGCAGTGACTAGGTGAAATCATATTCCAACATAGATGCATGTGCACATTCAGAAAAAAAATCATATAATGGCATATTTGTATATACCTCAGGACAGGTCAATGCTGAGCAACATAAAATGTTTTTACACCCTAACCTTGACTGTGGACCATATCTGCTTGCATTCCCTCCCTGCAATTCAAAAAAACATTTGGTCCTTCAGCTGATTGCCTGGTATCTGATGGGGCAGACACAAATTGCAATCCCTATACCTTACCTCATGCTGTTGCTTCAAAACATTGCTGATTGCGACCTGTCAAGATACGAGTGATTTAATTTTGTGCTTTAGTAATTGGTCTTGCATTTTCTAAGCTTAGTATTTTTCAGGGTGAAGAGCTGACATTTGACTACAACTATGTCAGAGTGTTTGGGGCTGCCGCAAAAAAATGTCACTGTGGTTCTCCACAATGTCGGGGTTATATAGGTGGGGATCTACAAAATACTGAAATAATTTATCAAGGTGACTCAGATGAGGAGTACCCTGAACCTATGATGCTTGAAGCTGATGAAACTGGAGATGGTTCTGACAAGGTATCCAGAACCAGTTCCTTTTATGGTGACAAACCACAAATTGCTGAGGCTATGGTGAAAGATAGAAATAAAATGGAGGATTCTGCTAGAGCTTCTGGGCAATTGGAGATTGATGAAGTTGACGATTCCAGAAACCAATTACGTAATTCATTGGAAATAGAGTATTCAAAGGGAAAATACCCTTCACTTCAATCATTAGAAACTTCTCTACAAGCAGAAGATGTAACAAGCACACCCATATCTGCCATTCAGAAGGAGACTTCTAAGGAAGAGGAAATCATTAAGGAAACCTCATCTTTAATCCCAAAAGTGGAGACGTCTCCTCTAGCTATGATTTGTGGGAAATCTCTTCTTGATGTTAGTGATGTTAATAGGAAGTCCAAGTCTCATATAGTTGAAGACAATCAAGGGTTTTCTAATTCTCGTCCTCGTATAAAGACTTCTCGTAAATCTGGTTCTGTTAAGAAAGGAAAGGTTAATAGTAGTCCTTTAAATGGAAACAAAATTAAGATGATGGCCAGCAAATCCCAGATTCTGTCTGTGAAACCCAAAAAATTATTGGAAGGTTCTAATAGTCGTTTTGAAGCAGGTTAGGAGTCTACTCTGATTTGTTTTTGAGGAAATATGTTCTTGCACAGGTTGATTCTTTAATGATAAGGGCTCTTCAATGTTGCAGTTCAGGAGAAACTAAATGAGTTGCTGGATGCTGATGGGGGCATAAGTAAACGAAAAGTAAGTAACTTTGGCATTATCCAATTTCATTAATTAAATTTGATGTCTTTCTATTTGGGGAGTTGGGTTGCTGTTGTAGTTTTCTTAAAAGCCCTAGAAAGATCAGAAGAAACCTCGGTGGTTTCTGTGTTTTGGTCATTAAGTGTGCTCCACTTCGTTTCTCTTATTTCATTGTTCGCATCACTGGAGCACTGACATCACCAGAGCACTGATGCCATTCATTTTTAAAATTTATGTTGAAATCTTACTTCAGTTTTGACTTCCCTGTAATCAGCCCGTTCTTGTGAAAAGATTACCAAGGTCTGTTCTAGTTTTCTTTGCTTAAAACTAGCACACTCACTACAACTCTTGTATATTTTTCCCTTTTCTCAATGTTTCGGGCATTTCTTCATGTGTAGAAGTCTATCTTTTAAGACACTGTTCTTTTCAAACAGGATTCTCCTAAAGGCTATTTGAAGCTTCTGCTTTTGACTGCTGCTTCTGGTGATAGTGGCAATGGTGAAGCAATCCAGAGGTAATTTGAGGGTTTTCTTTTTTCAGTTGGTATCTATATTTATTGCAGATGTCTAGTTGTCCTATACAAGTCTCTTTATTATATATATGATGACTCTGTTCAACATTTTTTTTTTATTTAACCTATTTTGTTTTGCAGCAATCGAGATTTATCAATGATCCTGGATGCGCTTTTGAAAACAAAATCACGAATTGTGTTGATGGATATAATTAACAAAAATGGTATTCTTTTTATGTTGCATGGATGCAATTTTATCTACCAAATATTTGCGGAATAAACAAAGTTATTTTATTTGCACTTCGTTTTGCTAGAACTGATAATTACTTTTGCTTCCAGGTTTACAGATGCTACACAACATGATCAAGCAGTTCAGAAGGAACTTCAAAAAGATTCCAATTCTCCGGAAGCTTCTGAAGGTGCTCTTTATGAAACCATCTTTTAACTTAATTGAACACGATTTTTTTCCTTAGTTGGACTGATGACTCCATTGGTTCATTTAAGAAGCAAATTATTGAACTTTTCTCTCTTTTGGTTTTGCTGAAATTAAGGAAAGAGTATCATGCCTAGTATATTATAAGATGTAAGAAATCAACTTGAGACAATAATCACTTTAAGTGATGACATTCCATATGAAAATGTGTGTGTACCACTGACTACTATTTCATCTATTTTTGAAAGAGCCAAGACAAAGTATTTGGTCTGATCCCATTACTCTCTAGCTAAACCCCATTAACTGTCTGAGATATTAATATACTTGGATCAGTATAGTTAAAAACAATTTTTTTTCTATGGATTTAGTTGTATATCATTCTCTTAGACAGTCTGGTGGGTGGTGGGTCTTGTTCACCATTAGAACTTGATTTGTTTCCATCAAGATACATCATTTTAGTTTCTCAAAATGAAGGTGGGCCTGGTTCAGAATATTTATCATTAAGTTGGTTGCTATAACATTTTAATTTGCTTAAGTTCTGCATAATGTTACGGAACTTAATGAATAGCAGACAAACTAAAATCCTGTTTTAGGAATATGATGGGATAACATTATGCTGCCAATTGATCATTTCCACAGGTTTTAGAATATTTAGCAATGAGGGAGATACTTACACGGAATCATATTACTGCTGGTCCTCTCTGCCCCGGAATGGAGAGGTAGACAACACTCTTTTTTTTCTTTATTCAGTTGATTTTTCGGGTATCTTTGGTTGGTATTTTATTCAAATATATTGAGGACTCTTTCCTTCGAATCTTGTGTGAAGTTTGTTGTGGGAATGGATTTAACTTAATCTGCCCTTTTACTCAATTTTAGGGTTCATTCATGGTTCTATGATTTAATCAGAGAGCAGGAGAAGAATAGATGATGGATTCAACTTAATCAACTCTTCTTTGCTTGTTATATTGTTTTTGGGGGTTTTGGTTTACTAAGATAAAATCTGCATAGTTAAGTAATTTTGCTCAGTAGGGGCATTATTTTCGTGGACCTCTGTTCCACTTTTGCAACCCCTTCCCCTTTTTATATAAATATTTTTACTCATTTCCAAGCGGAGAAAAAAAGAACAAGAGTCTGGAGAAATTAGGCACATGATGCAGGAGTACTTAAGCATCAGTCCAGGGTCAGTTTACCAATCGCCTTGAACCTGCTGCTACTTTGTGTTAGTCTAATTTCTAGTGTTATATCTTTGAGTTGCTTTCTTCCAGAAAGAAACAAATCTGAGTAGAACTTAAGCGTGCACCTGAAACATTTCGACAAGAAGTTACAATACCGATCTAATGAAGTACAACACTCTGCATTCATGGAAAGAATCATATAATATTTTCCTTTGCGTAATTTTCCGGGGTGATGCCTGAAACTCAATATTTGTACATATCATGATGAATTTAATAAAGCAAGTTCTCCTGTTGAGGATCAATAAGATTTTGTTAGTATCTGCATGCACTTTTTTGTATTGCTGGAGGAGGCGATCATGCACATTCTCCCTTTTTATTGGGAAAACTAAAGAGAGAAATTAATTTCTTCTTAATGGTGGATTGACTTTTTTGTTTTAGTAGTTTAGGTTTTGAAATAAACTTAACCGAGCAAATATAATATTGGTGTAGATATAGAAGTACTTTATCCTCTTATGAAGGTCGTTTGTTAGGATGCATTTAACTGTATGCCAAGGACTAAATATGTGATCTCATTTTCAGTCATAAAATGAGAAATAGCATGCGAAGGAGCTGCTTATTTCTTCATAAAGAACTTTTTTTTTTCTTTTTGAGTACTGGCTGAAATAAATAAGAACTTCTGGTATTAACTTGGAACAATAATGTGGGAGTCATATAGATGAAGTGATAAGCTTGAAAACGCCCACCCACAAGTTATCATAGAAGCATTTATTATATCTTTCTAAGAAGTGTGTTTCTTGATGCAGCTTTAGGGACTCAATATTGTCGTTGACAGAGCACGATGACAAACAGGTTTGTTTCAAGCTATTTTAAGAGATTTCTAATCATAACCTATTGTTTTAGCAGATGGAGACCTTTTAGGTCTTTTTTTGTAACTTCAGTCCCAAGTCATTTGCTGGATGTGTGTAGCACTTTGTACATGTTTTAATTACCAAATTTGGTTTCGCTGATGATGATTTAGTTCTAATTAGTCCATTGTCATGTATAGGTTCATCAAATTGCCCGTAGCTTTCGAGATAGATGGATTCCTAAACCTGTCAGAAAACACAACTACATTGACAAGGATGATGGCAGAACAGATAATCACCAGGGTCTAAACTGCAATAAGCTCTCAATGTTGCATAATCATCGGCGTGATCAAGGTTCAAGACCTTCAGAAGCAATTGATTGTGTCATGCAATCATTGCTTGCAACAAATTCAGCGGATACTGCTGCCAACGAGGCTGGGTCTTCACCTTCTACCTGTGGGGCCCAGACCGATGGCTCCAAAATTCGCAAACGTAAAAGCCGGTGGGATCAGCCAGCAAAGACAAACCTAGATTCAGTCAAGCACAAGGAACAGAAACTTGAGCCAAAGTTGTTACAGCAGTATGAATCTAGCCCATTTCCCAAGAGAGGCCACATGATGCCCGATCACACTGATAAGGTGAGCAGAGAGGATAGCAATTTCTCTGAGTGTATTCATAGCTGTAACCATGATGAATCTGTTAACTCCAAAGATGGAGGAGTGATTACACAAGAGGATGTTCCGCCTGGTTTTTCATCTCCCCTTAACCCGCTTTTGGTTTCATCTGATGCTTCATCGACTACTGATCTTGCTCAACAAAACATCTCACATTTGAGATGTCCTTTTGATGTGGTTATTGCACATCCACAGGGAAAATTCAATAACCGCCAACCGGTTTCATATGGAATTCCATTGCATATTTTGCAGCAGTTTGGGTCACCGCAGTCTGGAAGTGTAGATAGGTGGGTTATTGCTCCAGGCGTGCCTTTCCATCCTTTTCCACCTTTACCCTCCTTTCCCCGTGATAAGAAAGACACTGCACCTGCTTGTGCTGTTAGTTTTAAGACAGTTGACGGATCTGTGGAAGAACGGCAACAAGATAGTAACTGCCCCCACAATTGCTATCCTGATCAAAAGAATCCAACCCCAACTGGAGCTAACCAATCGGATGTGGATGTTCCAGGTGCAGACACCCAACAAACATTTAAAAGAATGAGGGTGTCCTCAAATGATTTGGGAAGAAGGTACTTCAGGCAGCAAAAGAGGAAGGGACCCCCGTGGCTTTGGAGAAGAAATGAGCTTAGAAATTCATATTGTTTGCAGGATGTCAGTTGTAGTGTTGATAAACCTGTTGGTAATTTTTATCAGCATCCACCTCAACAAAATCATCATTGAATTGATTTATAGGAAATACACTGAAAGAGAATTGAATTTTCTTCCCTACATTAATGTATTGTTAATTCTTTCTTTTTTTTTTTGTGGATTTTATTTTCTGTGAGAACTTCTATTCAATTTCATAATTCCAGGCCCTGTGCCCAAGTTGTAGTATTACAGCTGAGGGGAAAAAGATGCTCCGAATTGGCAATTTGCTCCATTAGATATGATCCATCTGTACTCACCTCAAAGAGGTAGGCATTCTTGATTGTGTATCATTTTATCAAGACAAGATGGAAAATTTTATGATATAATGCTTGTTGAGGGAAAATGTCTGGTATTAAGCTTAATGCATATTTCTATATAGTAAATGTCCTCTTAAGTGGAAATTTGGGCATCTGGTTGATTTCCAGAAACTAGAAAATAATTACTTTGATTTAGTCAGTTGGACTACTTAACTGATGAGAATATAGGGGACTTATTTTGTGCTCAAGTAATTTGGACAGGGCTTAAAAGGTTTCTTCTCATAACCTTAGGAAGTAATTAAGACTTACCAATCAATTTCTTTGTTTGGTTTTTAAAAAAAACTAGATACATGGTAGCACGTCGTATTGTAAGTTCGAGAAGCTCAGTTATTTATTGTTGACAGATGCATTAGTCACTTTATTATTTATTTTCTGATTCTGCTCGTTTGAATGAAGGCTGATTTTTTAACATTGTCCTTGTCTTCCTTGAATTAGCTTACTTTCATGACAGTGATATCTCATATCTGTGCATGCCAACCGGAAAGTTAGTGTTTATCGACACATATCTAGTGTAGATTTAGGACACAGATATCCAATTATGACTTGCATTCACATAGTTTTATTGACAACTAGACTTTTGGTTCTCACTAGAACATAACAGAACTGAATTTTTATTTATATAGCATTTGATTATTTGTTTCTAATTGTTATTGAACAATCTTTCTGGACGCTTGATTTTTGTTGCTCATGTCCATTTTAGCCAGTTTTGTTTTTCTTCTGGAAAATGGAATGCAGCTGTATCATTCAGGTATTTGAAGTTGCTATTGTACCATACTGATAACTTTCAAGCTTTGACCAGATGCTTGCAGTTTTGCATCTTTTACAAAGTATTCTACCATTCTTCTTAGATGTACTCTGTTAGATTATTTTCTGTTACAGCATGACCTAGATAGCATAGTTGGTCACCTTGTTGATAAAGTATAGAAGTTTTTAGGTGAAAAGTGTGTGGAAGTCGTTTTCCTTCTTTCTTGATTAATGATGACTGAAATGTTTTTAAACAACTTAAATTATTTATTCGGCAAATAAACTCGTTTCTATGAACTGTCCATCAAATCAAATCAACAATAATCAGAAGATTTGCTGGTTAATTTACCTGGAACTCCGTGTTAGCTTATATTCCTGGATTGAGCAAGTTATTTTGGGGAATAATATTGTATTTTCTAGACCAGCTGCTGGAATTTTGCAATGGGTTCAAGAGAGAGAATGATGATCCTTTCTTGCATTTTGACGTTGATCTTCATTCTCTGAGATTCAACTCAGGATATGAAAAAAAATATATTAATTCTATTGTGAACGACTGAAGTTAGTTGTTCTAAGTCTAAAAACCTGCTTCTGAGCAAGGATGCTGGTGTAGGTATTGAAGCTTGGGTACTGAGTGCTTTAACAAAATCACACCAGAAGGACAGAGGACTTTGTGTTCTAATTATCCAGAGCTCAGAATTCTGGTTTTTTGAGCTTAATTGATATCTGCGAGAGTTATTACACTCATTTTGTTTTGGTTGTATACACGTGTTAGATTTTGATGCATGCCATAGCTGAGTAGTTAATCTTTAGAATAAAATTTCATATTCAAATTCTTTTCACATAAATTAACATGACATGAAAATAGTGCAGTGAAATAATGAAATTTAAAAAAAATGATCATGTGGAATTTATACATGTAATATTACTCCAACCTTTAAACCTTTCAAACCGAGAGGTATGTTTTCTAGCATTTGTTAAATGCTTCTGAGCGCCAAATGTTGTCAGATTTGCTATTCTAAAAACCAATATGAAATAAACAGAAAATTGACAAAAAGGGACAAATATCTTGGTGTGTTTGATTTGCTTTTGGAATTATGATACAGAAACCCTTTACACTAAAAGACGTACATAAAGAACTTGCTAGTTGAAATGTCACAGAAGAGAGCATCATAAAGCTGACAATCAAGCTAGTGTATGACAATGCTCAAGCCCAGGTTTAATGGGTGAAAATTCTCAAAGGTAAATTTAAACATAACATCTCAGCCAACAAACCCCCCTTGACAAGGAAAAAAACCAAAGCAAAGAGGGGGGAAAAAAGGCATTAAAAATAAATACAATTAATTTATTTTCCCTCTCATTTTATGAAAATTACCAATTTACAGTATAAATTTGAAATGTGCAACTTACTTATTAGTATCTTCTCAGCATACTTCTGATCCGAACAAAATACTAGGTCTTAAGTAAAGTTTTGTACCTTCTCCAGTCATTGAAGTACTTATCGATGACGTTTTTATAACTAGGCCTCTACTGCACCAAAACCCAATACTCGAAAATGTTTGGTTGACAACTTATGTACTCGTCTTCCAAATCCAAGAGAACTAAGCGAGCCAGTACAGGAATGAGCATAACATCTGCCATAGTGAACTCCTCCCCTGCTAAATATGTTGTTTCATTCAGCTGTGTTTCAACTTCATCAAGAAGTCTAACAAGATGTTCTTTGCTTCGCTTCAAAACATCTAGGTTTTTTAACTTGTCTTCTGTCTCATATGCTTCTTTTAGTTTACAATGGTAAGCACTTGCAAGGTCAGGAGACTCGACCATTTGAGCAATCACCACTCGCCTAATGAATTTGGATATATAGAGGTGATATTTCTCAGGGATATGAGCAAGTGTGAAATATTTAGGATCCTACTCTTATATGTTTTGCATCCATTCAACAACTTCTTTACTACTTAAGTTCATGTCATTAGCTTCCGAAGAGACAACTGAGATCGTCTTTATATACCTATAAATTCCTATATCACTTAAATTGTTAGACATACCTGAGGAATGTTATATTATCAAGATAGAATGTTGAGAAAAAAATATACTTGAGGAATTTATGATGATTAGAACTTGAAGATTAGGAGCCTTGAATAAGAACTACAAGTATAACGGTCTTCCACAATTAAATTTATATAGCTTAATAGGGTTCTCTCTTAGTAATGAAAAAAGAGGAGAAGAGCGTTATGTGTATTATTTAACTTGGGGACCACAACCCTAAAAGATGTCTTTATATACTATATTAAATTATGATCTCATCACTCATAATCTAACTAGTATTAGATTTCTATACATAACAAGTTTATATCAAATTAGATGTCTTTACAGCCCAATAAGAATATCTCAAATAAATTACTTAAAATGTCTCTTATTTAAGATAGCTTATAATGTATAATTATTATTAATATCTCACATAAAAAATAATAAAACCTAACAATCTTCCATTTGTGCCATATATATCATCTAGAAATAATTACACAATATAAACTTTAGTGTGCACAATAAATGCTATATTATCTTGAAACATCTCCTTAGATACAATCTAGTCCATTATCTATATCAATAAGAGATCAAAGCGACCTTCGCTGCATATATTCACAACTAGACCCATCAATGGTCACCATACCAACAAAATTAATGTCATGTCAAATATGGATGTGCAGCATGAAAATTGCATAAAATGTGATCTCAAACATGTCTATTTCCAACTAGTCCTACTTTATTACTTCAACAAATTAAATACTTTCTAAACTTTATGCAAAATCGCAATAAAAAGTACCAAATATTTTCTAAACTTTATGTAAAACTGCAATAGAAAGTGTAGCCTTATTTTAGAGTTTCAACAAATCATCAAACTTTATTCTATAAAAAATAAATCATAAGTGTCTTTAACCAAATGAACATAAAAAAAACAAACTCTTACTATTCATACACATCCTCAAATAATA
Source organism: Ailanthus altissimus (assembly GCA_946807835.1). Taxonomy (NCBI): domain Eukaryota; kingdom Viridiplantae; phylum Streptophyta; class Magnoliopsida; order Sapindales; family Simaroubaceae; genus Ailanthus; species Ailanthus altissimus. The sequence goes on along the minus strand of OX327699.1, from coordinate 12,248,369 downwards.
CAACACTCATACGACTAACATGCTCATGAAACACCTTTGGCATTAACCCTCTAATGAGCGGATTTACAATTATAAAGTTTGTACTAATATGTTCTATTGACACTTATTGACTTTGAACTCTTTCTTTAACAACTAGAAACTTAAAGTCGATGTGTTTAGACTTCAAAGAGCTTCTGTTTTTATGGGAATACATCTTACAACTTTATTATCATAGTAAATTTTCAATGGTTATTCAATGCCATTGATAATACGCAGCCCCGTGATAAAGTTCAACAACCATATCCTATGATTTGATGCCTTAAAATAATTTATAAACTCAGCTACTATAATAAAAGAAGTTATAAGTGTCAGCTTAGCACTCTTCTAAAAAATAGTTCCTTGGGCCAAAGTATATTTATATAACCTGATGTGGATCTCTTATTATCTAGGCATTTAGCAAAATCAAAGTTAGAATACCTCATGATTTCTAATCTGATCTCATATATGTAAGTATGTAATCTTTTATTCTCTGTAAATATCACATAATCCTTTTGGCTGCTTTTCAATGATCCACCTTAGGGATACTCAAATATCTGCGTAGCATTTAATAATATACACAATATCTGGATACGTACACTCTTGAACATACATGACTCCCTACTGTTGATGTATAAGGGAATTCTATATATTTTTCTATTTAATCTCAGGCATTGACCGAGACTGAACTTATCACCTTTAGCAATGGGCTTATTTCCTAAAGCACAGTTTTTTATGTTATACCTAATAAGCACTTTATTAATATAGTTCTTTTGTGATAAACTTGAGATATCTCGAGTGTGATCCTGATGTATCTGAATTCCTAATACAAAATATGCATCCCAAGATATTTCATCTCAAAATTCCTTTATAGAAATCTCTTGATTTCGTGCAATAGGCCTATATTGCTGTTTGCTAGCAGTATGTCATTAACATATAAAATCAAAAAGATAAACTTACTCCCACCAAACTTGTGATATACATTCATTAACTGCATTTTTCTCAAAATCAAATGAGATAATTACTTGATGAAACTCTTAATACCATTGATGGGATGTTTGCTTAAGATCGTAGATGGACTTCTTAATTTGAAGACCATATTCTTTTGGTCTCCAGACACAAGGTTTTCTGATTGCACCATATATATCATTTTCTCAATATCACAATTAAGAAATGTAGTCTTCACATCCATTTGATGTAGCTCTAAATCAAAATAAGTTACAAATGTCATGATGATTCTAAAAGAGTCTTTCGTTAATACTAGAGAGAAAGTCTCTTTACAATCAATGTCTTCCTTTTGAGTGAAACCCTTGGTAACGAGACACATTTTATATCTTTTGATGTTGCTTTTTGAATCCTTCTTGTTATTAAATATCCATTTACAATCAATGAGTTTTACACCTTTAAGCAACTCGACAAGATCCAAAACATTGTTATCTCTCATGGATTTCATCTCATCTTTTATGCGCTCAATCTACTTATGAAAATTAAAACTTTTTTTGGCTTAACTAAAATTGATTAGATCATTTTTCAGTCCTATATCAAACTCATGTTCTTGGAAATAAACAATAAAATTATCTGAAATCACACTTCTCTTTCTCTAGTAGATCTTCTAATGACACTTATTCTTGAGGTTGTTGAGGTTACTCTTGATGAACAGAAGTAAATTCTTTAATTTAGATTGGGAACTCCTATATACTGTCTTATATTTCTAGATTTGCTTCTTGAATAATGTTAGAAAAAGAAGTCTGGTCATTTTTAATAGTAACTATAGGAAGAGAAATTAATTCATCTTTAAAGACAATACCCTAAATATGTCTTATCTCCCCTCAAACCTAACATCCTCAAGAAATTTAGCATTCCCGTCTCGAAAAAGATTTACTTGAGAGATTATAAAACTTGAAACCCCCCGATCTTTCAAAATATCCAACAAAATAGCAAGTAACTGTTCTTAAGTCCAAATACTTTTCATTAAGCCTGTATAACCTAGCATCAACTGGATAACCCCAAACATGCAAGTGTCTAATACTAGGCTTTTTGCCAGTACACAATTTGTACGGGATTTTAGATTTTACTTTACTTGAAACTCTATTAAGGATATAAACTGTAATATTTAGCGCTTCTCCCTAGAATGATTCAGGTAAAAAAGAACGACTAATCATACTTCTCACTATGCCTTTAAGTGTTCAGCTTCGTCTCTCAGCAAAATCATTTATGCTTGGTTTCCCAAGCATTGTGTCACACTCCTTTAGGAATTTAGTAAAAAAAAGGTAGTGGACATTGTTCACCTTATTTATCGTATCTACCTTAATATTTACCACCACGATCAGATTTAATAACTTTAATTTTCTTGCCAAGTTAATTTTCAACTTTAACTTTGAAAATATTAAATACGTCTAGAAATTGAGACTTCTCATAAATCAATTAAAGATATCCAAAATGAGAATAATCATCAATGAACGTAATAAAATACTATTGGCCAAGAAGCCGTAAGGAATGATCCATAAATATCAGTATTTATTAGTTTTAAGACACTATTACTTCTGTTGGCACCTAATTTTTAATTGTTTATCTATTTTTCCTTAATAAATTCAATACAAACTTTAAAATTTGCTAAATTAAGAGAAAGAAGAATTTCATCTGACACAAGTCTTTATATTCTGTATTTAGATATATATCCTAAATGCTTGTGCCATAGTATAACAGAATTCTTATCAGTTATTTTTTTTCTTTGTGCCATGTTTATTAACATGTAAGGATTCAATTAAAGAGGCAAGAGTATCTAATTTATAAATATTATCAATAAGAGAATTAGTACCAATAAGATTTGATTTTTGAAATATGCTAACTTATTGTTTTTTAATGAACAAGAATATTCTAATTTGTTCAAACTAGAAATAAAAAATATGTTCTGTTTAAATGGAGGTACATAATAAGTCTCATCTAAATCCAAATAATATTTGTTCTCTAATTATAATTTAAACAATTTTATGGCCTTTATAAGAGCTGTATTGTCATTTTTCACTTATGCATCTTTCAGCATCAGTTGGAAACTGACTCCTAAGGTGCTTGCATGTGGGATATGTTTATTATACAAAAAATAAACATATCTCATACATATATGTGCATAGCGGAAGATTAATATTAATATAATAAACACATGTAATACATATTTATCAAATAAAAAACGAGATTGGATTAATTTGCTTGAAGTCCACCATAAAATGAAACTTTGATCAATCCTAGCAATCAACAATGGTGGGTTTGATTGTCTAGAATGACAGTATGTTAATTCAGCATTTAGTTTAACTTTTAAACTTGATTCAAAGTTAAACTCTTTAACTTAGTTAAATTTATTTTTCCTTATATTCAACTCTTGAATAAAAATAAATTTAATTCATGTTTTAATGGCTAAATTAATTAGAGAAGATGATGAATGAAAAATGTTTTAAACTCTTGAAACACTTCAATTTTCGTTCTCCATTTCTCTCTTAATTTTCTAACCAACCAAAAATAATTAACATTTTTTTTAATCAAATTAAATTAATTTGTTTTATCTTTTGTTCAACTCTTAAACAAGTAAAACAAATATATTTTAGTTATTACATTTAGTAATCATTTATATATTTGTTTTGTTGTTCTAACACTTAAAACATAAAACAAAGAAGTCCAATTTCTCAAATTGAAATGACCATCAAAATTGCAAAATCTAAAAACTTAAAACTTATGAATTTTGAATTTCATTTCCCTTTATATACTAATGCATAAATTTTAAACTAATTTAAATTTTATTTGCATTTAATTTAACTAACCTAACCTTAGTTAGGTTAGTTTAACTTAACCCTTAAATTAATAAATATTTAAATATTCTAACTATAGTTAACTAACTTAACCATATGGTTAACCTTTAACCATAGTTAAGTTAAATCATTTATTTAACAATTAAATAAATAAATATTTATTTTAATTATTTAATAATTAAATAATCATAAAGTAAAATTATATTTATATCCTTACTAGGTTACCAAGTTAACCTAAAGTAGATCCCACCATTTAACCATATATTTTAGTTAACTTAACCTTAATAATTTGTTGAATTATACTGTATTGAACCATTCAATACGGTAAACTGCCTAAGTGCACAAAGAGTACATTTCATATTGGGACTCTCTAGGTCTACACTTGATTTGAAAAATTGAACTATTCCATGAATGCGTAATCGATGCCCCACGCACACGTTACGAATATTACAAATCAGCATGTTAGACCATACAAGTTGAGGTCATAATGTATACGTATAATCCTTCCATCATTTATACCCTGGATGTACAGAGATATAGATCAGCACCGTCAAATCCTCATTTGTTCATCCATAATCTTATCTCCAGATCTGTATCTCAATAAACAATATACGCAAACACTTTTGCTAAATTGTTTAACCCTATAAAAAACTCTTTTTCCAGGTTTATGCTTGTGGCCACAAGACTTTATGAAATACAATCTCGGAGCATCGGATATACAACTTACCTACGTAAGCTGACAGATCCCGTATCTACGCACACCGGATTCCATGAGCATTCGACCATACCCAACGACACATAGCGATCAAACTATGAAAGGTCTCTGACATATGTGGAACCAAAGCATGGTGGATCACGCACAAGAACCCCGTGGCGCTCAGGTCAAAAGACCACGAATACTACTCAACTCGAGAGGACCTTCCTTTGATGGCTTCATAGGATATCTATTGGGTCCTCGTGAGTCTGTTCAGTATCCAGTGCTGACTGGATACTCGCATACCTATACAAGCTCTAAGCTCATGGTCAGCTAAAAACAACCATCTGAACCAGTCAGATATAGACATACACTAATCTATATTATGTGAATTCACCGATAGACCCGCATTGATAATCATAGTTCATGAACATTGTGTTTGAGACATACTTACATAATGACATTTCTTAGCACCTATTGCAACTCTTTGTAATTATGTCATTACAAGTATACTCTCAGGTCTTTATCCTATTATAGATAAGGTTCTAACTCTTTAAACCTCGCTGACTCTTATAAACTGTTAACTCTTAGCATTTATAACTCTCAGCATTGCTAACTATTAATTCTAATCTAAACTCATTTAGACCAGATCTGAACTTCTTCAAATCAAACAGTGTCTGTAATGTTACAAGTATTATACCATATAAATTTGATATTAACAATTTTTATTCGAAATGTTTATTGTATAAATACTAAACTATTAATATTCATACAATATTGGAATGGCACAAAAGCACCAGCTCCAACAACATTTATATGAGTAGTTTTACTTGTATCTACCCACCAAGTGTGTTTAAGTACAAAAGCTAAATTAACTTTTAAACAAATAAAGTTGAGAACTATACCTTTCTTAACACATCATTTGGCGTACTTGGGACAATCCTTCTTCACATGACCAGTATTCTCTTCTTTATTCCTTTTTGTTTTCATATTTAGTAACCTTATCCTGAGAAATATTTGCTAAGTGAGCACTTTTAGTCTTTTCTCACTTCAATTTATCTTCTTATTACACACAATATGAAATAAGCTCATTAAGAGTCCATTTAATCTTTTGGATATTGTAACTTACTTTAAATTAACTGTAGTGTGTAGAAAGAGATATCAAAACCATAAGCACAAACAAGTCATAGGCAGCTCTAACTTTAATGCCTCTACTTTTAAAGCGAGATTAGACATCTTATGATGTACTCCCTTATATTCCATTTGCCATTATATTTTATTGAAACAAGGTTAGCTAGTAGCATACTTTTTTTAGCCTTTTCATTTTTGGTAAAGCGTTGTTCAATTTCCTCAAGGAATTTCTTAGCATTTTCTTTTTCAGAAATAGTATCTTAAACATAAGAATGAAATTTATATTGGCAGATATAGTAGAAGCAGATAAAACTTACAAAAAAATACATAATAAAACAACAAGCTCATAATCATGTCATTATTTTAAGTATAAACATGCATGACATAAATAAATATATAAAGGCGGGTCCTATTATGAAATACTTAGTACAACATTTATATTTAGTCTTTGAACAAAAATATCAATTGTAAGTGGTACTCTCAATGTAGTAATCAAATGTTGATAATAAATCATGTCAACAATAAGCTTTTTTTTTAACTAACTTATTGCATGCATAGAAAACTTGATAATTATCATACATTTATTACCACAAATATGCCTATTATTTAGCCCAAAAAAAATCTTTCTTTGAGTCAATTATGTTTCGCATAAATAATAAACATGTTCATCTTAATATCCCAAATAAAAAAATTTACATAACATAGATTACTTTGGCAACATATTATTTCAATCAATTTATTTTGAAATATAAGATAAGTAATGCAAAGAAAAAATAACCAAATGCCTATAAATAAAAAAATTAAGTTTTTCTTATGCACTAGAGTGACGCGTGGCGCCAAGGCCTCTGTGGTTACAACGCTACTAATAGTTCAAAACATGGTTAATAATTGGCAGGTCAAATCTAAATGGGTTAAATTTTGGGCTAAATCCCTATGAATTGGATCTACAAACTCAATTCTCCTAAAAAAGTTATTTAAATCAATTGGGTCTGTAGACCTAATTATCTCAAAATTTTAGCAACATGTTATTTCAATCAATTTATTTTAAAATATAAAATAAGTAGTGCAAAGAAAAAATAACAAAATGCCCATAAACAAAAAAATTAAAATTTTCTTATGCACTAGACTAGCGCGTGGTGCCAAGGACGCTGTAGTTACAACACTACTAATAGTTTAAAATAGAGTAAATAATTATTGGGTCAAATTCAAATAAGTTAAATTTTGAGTTGAATATCGATGAATTAGGTCTGTAGACCTAATTCATCCAAAAATAACTGAAAATCCTTAAATTTGGACCATAAATTTGCTAACTTTGAATTCACAAATACCTAAAAATAGATCACAAATAAATTTGAGTCAAAATTAAGACCTATTTATAAATTTCTCAAAATAGGCCAAATCATAATTACTTAAAGATGGATGGAACTGAGTGAGAAAAGTCAATTATATTGAACCTATTTAAAAATATTACAAACTTTTATGGCCAAACTATAATTATCCAAAAATATAGGGGCTGTATGAAAATAGTCACTACTTTTAGGGCCAATTTGTAGATTTTCAAAACTTTTATAGTTTGAATATAATTAAAATAAAACTAGGAGGGGTTTATTTGATATTTATCAAACAAAACACTAATCCATAGTTGAACAACTTCTTCTTTTTCTTTTTTTTTTTTAATAACAAATATAAATAAATTTTTTTAAAAAAATTCTAAATTATTTAAGAACACAAAAAATACCAAATTGAAGCTGAATTTTTAATGTTTATCATTCTTAATTTTCAAATAAATGACCCTTAACTATATTTAACCCTCAAAATCACAATGAAAATTATAAACTTAATATTTTTTCTTAACAAAAATTATGAAAAATTCATATATATAATATCTTTACTCTAAATAACTATATAGAAAAAAAAATATTCAAAACATGAATATATATTAACAATACTAATAGTTTAACATAATTTTTGCTCTGATACCACATGTTAGACATAATCATAAATTGATTCATATTTATATGAATATAACCTAAGATATATAATATCAAATTATCAGGATAGGATGTTGAGAAAAAACATATCTGATGAATTTATGATGATTTAAAACTTGAAAATTAGCAACCTTAAATGAGAACTACTAGTATCAATAAAGTTCTCTCTCTGTGATGAGAAAAGAGGAGAAGAGCACTACGTGTATTGATTTGACTTAAGGACTATAACCCTAAAAGATGTCTTTATATACTAAGTTAAATTATGATACAATCACTTATAATTCAACTAGTATTATGTTTCTACATATAATAAACTCATGTCAAATTAAATGTCTCTAGAGTTTATGAAGAATAGTCCAAATAGATCATTTAAAGTGACCCTTATTTAAGATAGTTCATAATGTATAATTATTATTAATATGTGAGTCCACATAAAGGAAATAATAAAACCTAACATAAATTTCTATATCATTAACCACGTTTATCTTTTTGAAAACTTCAAAAGGAACCAAGAATCACTCTATTCGCTATCATGCATCATTCAAGTTAGAAATTGCTTCCAAATGCATCTGCCAATGTAATAATAACTGAGAGAGCAAGCATTGAGGATAGACATTATGAAAGACAAGGAGTTTTGCTCTCGTATTCATTCTAAAGAAAGAGGAGTCCATGTAATCAATGGTAAAGTGTAATCAATGCCTTTCTCTTCTAAAGCGAACCTCACCTTTTGGCTGTCTAAAGAGTATGGATGATGGTAAAGCTGCATGATTCAATTAGCATCGGTTGTAAGGATGCTACTTTTAGTGAAAAAAAAAAGTTTAAGAACTCTCATATCAACTTTTGATATTAGACTCAATGCATTCAGGACCAGAGTACATCAAGGTTTGCAAAAGGTAACGAGCATTTATAATCACAATTGGAAAAATAAAACAAAATTGATAACAGAATAATCCACATTAATATTTAATACAACTAATGGATAAGGCAATAAAGCTTTCAACATTAACGAGGACACAAAATGATAGAAATACAGGGCTAAGTGGAAACTTGGGAAGTCATGAGATGCAGAACATGAAAATTAGAATTTAACAACATGAACCCGATAATGATTTGTCCACATAAAAACCAAGCTAAAGAAAAGCATGTATGATAATAAAGTTGAAATAAGGAAAAATATAAACTAAGAATGAGAAATATAATATTGTGACACTAAGTATTCAGATCAAACCCTGCATTCAATCTCCATTAACCATTATGTTATAATTCCCAATCCGAACATGCTAGATACTAATTATCATCCATGAATCCTAAAATAATCAATGGAATAAGAGTAACAATTAATTAACAGCAATTTAACTATTATTACTGAACATTCAGCCTGTACATAGCTCCAGGCCAATGTTTTAAAAGTAATTATCATTGTTATTACTCATAAATGTTAGAAATAGTACAACAATTAAATCAATATATATAGTTCAATTCAACTCACTTCCAATGACCCAATTCATATTTAGCATTTTTTGGGGACTAAATTCATATTTAGCCCTACCATGCAAAATGTTGAACAATGTCGTACATTTGAAAAGTGTTCAAATTTCCACTGGAAAAACTAGTAGAACTCTAAAACCAACCAAAATATACATAGGGCAAAAAGAAAAAGAAGAAAAAGGAACAAACACAGAGAGTTAAAACTCAACCTCGTAAAAACCAACAAGCAGAGAAAACGAAGAAAAAAGATAAATCAATAATTAATAGAAGTGAGAAGAAAGTTAAAAGAAACCTGAAGAGTTAAAAGACACTTAGCCATACCTAAAGGAAGAATGCTTGGAAAGTTGTAAAGGTGGAGAGGGCATTTTTTGTTAAGGAGGCAAGAGGAAGGCTTTTTTTGTGGACTAAACACTAAAAGTAAATTTAAAAAAAAAGTTTACAAAAGGCGAGGGTGTCTTTGAAGAAAGAATAAAGTCTTTATTGCATATACGTGCAAGAACTAAAAATGAATAGAGAAAGTTGGTAGGCAAATGACAAGCAACAATATGGGAAATTTTTGCAAATAACCTTTTTTTGAGGGAAACCGTTTTAGCTCCAATACAACTTTTTAAATTTTTTTTTGGCTAAACTTTATGATTTTAGACCATAAGACCCCCTTTACTTTTCTCTCTCTCAACAACTCATCTCTCTTAAACTCTCAAAAACCTCTCCCCCTAAAGCTTTGGCAATAAGTGGCAACGGTGACCAAGGACTGTGGACGCGACGGCAAAAATGAGGTAAGTAGAAAAAAATCAAATTTTTTATTTTATGTTAAAGTTGGTTATGAGTTTTGTTTTTTGCATGCGTTTTGTTGTGTTTAGTGGTTAGAAATCAGATACTGTGAGTGATTTATATCGTGAAAATTTTAATTGTTAAGTTTTAGGGGGTGGCGGCGATGGTGGAATTTGGGGGTGATTTTTGGTATTTTTTAGGTTGTTGTGGGTGTGTGAAGGTGCCGGCGGTGGTGGAAAGATTTTTGTGGGGTTGTGGGAAGGGTTCACGGCGGCGGGGAAAGGTTTGTTACAATTTGCGCCACCACGGGCTACAGTGATAAGCCCCCAAAACTTATCGCGCCATTTAGTCGGTGCGATAAGTTCTAGGAAATCCTATTGCACCGACAAAATGGTGCGATAAGATGAGGAGAATCCCTAAATTTCTCTAAATGTCCTTGAATTTTTCTAATAATACCTTTATTATTGTGTTCTTAATAAATTTAATTAATATTTGGTGACAAATATTTGTAATAATTTTAAATTTATGAAATTAATAATTAATTAATGATTTTTCCTGTTATTTTTGTTCAACCTCAATGTAGTTTCTAAAAAATTGAAAGTTCTTGTTAAAGATCATTTTTCTGCCATCATTTTGTGTCATTCTAAACTTTGGGTTCTTAAGTCATTAAGAAACAAGTTGACGGATCGTCAAAAAAAATATATAAAAAAATATGTGTATAGGATATTTCTTGGATTTGTAACATTTAAATTTTTCAGACATTTTAGTTCATCATGTGTTACTTCACGAAGTCAAAATTATGGATAAGGATGATGAGTTTTGATTTTTGGTGAACAAAAACCGAATTCGATTTAGTCGGCTAGAATTTGCAGTTATATCTAGACTAAAAATAAGAGAATATCCAGCCTTGAGGCAGTTGTTGAAGAAATTGAGTCATCGCTTACAGAGCAAGTACTTGCCAAATGGACACAATGTCCGATTGCTGGAGTTTGATGACATATAAATGACAAAGATGCGGTGAAATTGTCGTTGTTGCATTTTATTCACTGTATGTTGTTTGGGTAGAGAGATAAAGAAGTTATTTAGATCCATTTGTACTGCAGATAATGGATAATTGGGATAAATTTAATAAATATTCGTGAGGTAATACATCATGGGAGGCCACTCACAAATCTATGCAGTGTCGGGCATTGAATGAAAAGATAGAGAGATTAAAGAGGTTACAATGCACAAAATTTGAAATATAAAGAGGAAAATATAATTTGCAAGATTTTTCTTATGTTTTTTAGGTTCATAATAATTTTTGGAGTTTTTTTTTCATTTCTCATATTAAATATTTATTTATACATTGATGACTTGTTGATATGACAATTTGTTTTAAAAGTATGAATTTTTTAGGCAATCCCCTTAGTTGGGAGACTATATACGCAATAAACTCCACTGATGGTCCCTTGCATGCTGAAGTGGACGTGTACTAAGGTCATAACGCATAAAAATATGCAAAATAAGCTTTTCAATGAAAGATTAGTAAGTATATGAATATAATTTGATATCAACAACAAAAAGATGTGAGTAGTTTATTCAATTTGGTATTTGTTTTTTTAGAACTTGGATATGATTCGACAATTAGTTCTTGAAAAGCATGAGATTGGGGCAAATTTTATCCAACCATTGATGCAATTCGGGGGGACTTATGGTAATAATGGACGCTTTGATCTAGAAAATGAGGAGGGGTGCAGATGAGTAAGGGGTGCAGAAGAGCATGAAGGATGCAGATGTTATCCATGAAGACGAACCTTATACACATGCACATGGAGATGAGGTACATTATTGGGTTTAATTTATATATATATATATATTACATACATTAAGTATTTTGTATCTTTAACGTATATTTTTTAATTAGGCCTAATTTAAACAACACATGACACCATTTATATATCCAAATGACCTTACAACATTTTTAGGTGATTATAATAAAGAGGTTTATTCTGTTGAAGAACAGGTACAATATACTTCTATAAGCATATATGAACCAAACTTATAAATAGTGATCACCCTAATTTACTTGTTCTTAAAATGTTTTAGGTGCAATTCCAACAACGTACAACCTCGCCGAGATATCCTAATAATTATCATCGGCAACGAATCGATATATTATATTGTGAGGTTAGTGAGTTGAGAAAGGAGGTGCAAGAGAGATATGCCAACTAGCGAGAGTAGCAACAAAAGGATAAAGAAGAGATGATAGAAAAGATGCAAGAGGCATAGCTTTTCTATCGATAGCAGCAATAAAAGGATAATGAACAGATAGTTTAGGAGATTAGAATATTGAGACAATTGCTAAAAAATTATCCTTTATGTATAAGCGTGTATGATAATCAGGTAAATTATCTAAGAATTTTTTGTTTGTAATTTGATTATTGCTTTGATTTTTTTATAATTGATATCAGGTTTCCTAGAGTGATTATCAACCACACATATATGTTCATGTTTGCCAAATAGAGACCGACATTTAGCCTAAAGTTAAGTAAGCTGGACATCAAATTGGCAATGTTCATGTGATACCTAGTGGGAATAATAGGGCGAGCATGCATGGATGATAATATAGACCAGCACGGCGAAGTGTATGCCCTATACGAATTCTTTTTGCAAGAAATCGAGGAGCGCGAGACCTGAGGGCTAGCAGGTTTATGAGCAAATAGTTGATCTGGATCCTATATGCCCAGTTGATCCGACACTTAGTGAGAGATTCATGTGGTGGATTGATAAGGGTACCGGGCAAGTGGATCTGCCTAGTATTAATGCACTCACTTCATGGTTTCAGGCAATCCGACAACACTGGTTGGAAGAAGTTGTAAGTATTTTCAATTAAAAATCGTCAATTATTCTTTTAATAGTTGAACATAATATTATACATAGTTATGTTTTGCTGTTACAGCATATCAACGAGTATCTGAGATTGATTCGCTTTCGCCAGTGCAAATATCCATAATAGTTACCTCAACGGTGTACCACAACAAACTCATATTTTTCATAAGTTTTTCTATTTAGTTACATCATATACGACATTGTTACACAATTCTTCGCATATTAATGGATTTAGTTGTATTTAGGAGTCCTTTCTGACAATATACATACAACACTCCTCGAACTTATTATCAATTAATTAGGATCGTGTACTAGTACAATATGTCACTGGGGACAAAGAATACTTTTACGGTTGTAAGCCTTAGGTCAATATTGATAAGATGTGTATATTTTTATACATTTATCCCCTTTATGTCAAGTCATTGTAAATACTAACTTTGATACATTTATCTATTTAATCAAGTATATATTCCTTTCAATTATCGTAACAAGCATTGGGTTGCAGTGGAAGTTTATTTCTTACAACAACAGGTTATCATATACGACTCCAGCATTAAAGGACACGCTAACGGATAGATTGATGATCATATTGCATGCTTGTCTAAGTTAATGCCATTATATCTATATATGACCCAATTCATATCGATAAGAAGTGATGTGGCTCAAGATTTCTCGTCCTACGATGTGGTGCGACTAAAGGATGAAGTCTTTTAACAAATGATCAATAGTGGTAATTGTGAGATGTACACTTGTAAGTTTATAGAATTTCTTATGTTATGGCATAGTTTGGACTTTGGGCCAAAGATTGAACCATTCTTTAGACAGAAAATGGCAATTGAATTGTGGTGTAATGAGATGCAATAGTGCACAGACTATTTGTAATTTTTATGTTCATAACATTTGTGATGTGTAATATATTGTGTTCTTTGGTGATAGTTTTCGTTATATTGTCATATTTATAAAGTTGCAGGTTTGGAAAATATTCAAAATATAGGGGCAATGCTACCAAAATTTTTATAAATAACTATAACAAACATTAATGTCAAAATAAAAAGATAAAATAATAAGAAACATGTAAACTAACTAATACATCAACTTTCATTACAAGTTTTCAATAACGTACTACATATCAGAAAAGATAACATAATAAGAAACATGTAAATTGAATGATACATCAACTTCAATCAGCAATAGCAATAGGATTTCTACATATTTGTCTTTTGTGTTCGTGTTGTTTGCACTTACTGCACGCATTCTTCGAAGGCTCCTCCCCTTAGAATGGTATACATCTCTCTCTGCACCTTTCAGACTGTCTACATGAAACTAGGGGTTGTATTTGAAAATTTTGCACCTCATTTAAAACAATCCAACTCGATGGATGGTCAACAGGATTTATGGATTCGCCATATGCTGTCAACAAAGTCTCAACCATGTAATATCACGAACAAAAATTATGAGATTATAACATGGCATGTCTGCAAACAGCCATTGCATGGACACATGGTAGTTGATTGCATGGACACATGGCAGTTGGTGAAACTCAAATTTTTTACAACTACACTTGTTCGTTGCCACGTCGACTATCTTGTTCCTAGTGTCATTCTTCATAACAAACTTCGAGTCGTCACTTGAATTAACTATCATTCTCATATGTTGATCTTTATGCTTCCACACTTTATCGTAGATCCATATAGTTAACTTAGTGGTTATTGTTTTACAGCCTCTCTCTTATAATACCATCAATTTCGCGTTAACTCTTACATCCATTCAACTAATGCACTTATGGGTAGGAAACAGATAATTTTTGCCACTACATTGATACTCTCTGTAATATTGGTGATCATAATATCATACCTTTGAAATGCACCTACAGATCTAGCTCATCTGACGCAACCAACCTCCTCCTCTAAATACTTCGCTACCTCAGGTTTCATACCTCTCATATTATTCCATTGGATTTTAAAATCACACAATCAATATATTTTTACAGCGAGAAAGTATGCGCTTAAAAATTCATATGTCTTCTTCTTTCCAGTAGAAAGCTTGAATTTTGTGTTCAAATTACCCTTCAAGTGAAAGATACACACTATATGGTTTGCATTTGAAAATAATTTCATGATGGCTTTCTCAATGCTTACATGTCGATCTGATACAAATACTAGTATAATGCCATCACCAATCACACCTCTTAGTTTCTCTATAAACAACTCCCATGATGAATCGTTCTCAAAATCGACAATGCCTCATGCAACTGGATAAATCTAATTATTCCCATTCTTACAAACAGCTACAAATATACAACCAAGATAAGGGCCTTTCAGC
This sequence comes from Ailanthus altissimus, assembly GCA_946807835.1. Lineage (NCBI taxonomy): Eukaryota > Viridiplantae > Streptophyta > Magnoliopsida > Sapindales > Simaroubaceae > Ailanthus > Ailanthus altissimus. The sequence continues at coordinate 12,233,286 of OX327699.1, read as the reverse complement.
CTTTCAAGAATATACCATCCATAACGATCACTAGTCTGATGAATGTATGAAAACCTCGAATACAAGCACCCAATGCCATAAAAAAGTATAAGAAGTGTTTACTGTCGTCAGTCTTCAAATGAGTAACAGTACCTGAATTTTCGTTTTTCACCATATAGTAATAAGACAAAAGTAATCTAAATGGGTTCTCAGCAAAATCCACCATCAGCCTCTCCGCTTTCTTTTTAGGTCGATAACCAATCATATATGTTAAATTCACACATACTCCTCTTGTACATCAACCACAATATCTTTTGGTCTATAAAGTCTATTGACATCTGTAAATTAATTCTTGATCATTTGAGCAATTATTCAACCTTTGCTTGACGATGACCATCACGCAATCAGTCTCATTCACATGTGTGCTCTTTGTCAATGCTTCGGACAATAAAATATTTTCTAGCATCTGTGGACACGACATAAACTCGCCACTTACACCTTTCATTATTACATTTTGCCTCAAACCAATCTTTTGTAAACTTGAACACCTTAAAGCTCTAATTACCATTCAATGCGTATATACTAAGAGCATCGTATATTGCTTTCTTGTTAAGAAACAATTTCCCAACCACTACTTTCCCAATTTCTGAATACGATACCTTGTCTGTAGAACTCAAGTCAAAAGCTAGTATCGCATGGATAAACTGAAATGGGTTCTGTAGATGAACAATATTGTCATGTTCAATTATTGTTGTTGAACATAAATCACTAGGCTCTTTATTCTGATATGCTGACATGTCTCCTTCACCTCCTTCTTCTATATCATTTAAACCATCTCTATGATCATTTCAATCATTATCACCATTACTAACATTATAAGCGTACTCAAACCAATCTATCTAGCTATCATAATGAGCATAAAGTGGGTCATCATTGTACCTAGGTGGAGAAATATTATAGTTGCATAACGTGTTAGATAGGACATCCATAGATGATAATATTAGGATCTTACTACTAACATGGTTACTACTGTTTGCGGATATGAGTGGTTATGCGACTATCATTGCCTCTCCACAGGAATTTGCAAAATCTCATTACAATTAACTAGTCTAAGATCCGCATTAACACATAATCGTACAAAACCTCTTCTATTAACTCCAAATAAAAATTACACTTCTTGATCACTCTGAATTTATCAACGGTATAACACTTATTTCCCTTGTATGCATCGATATTTTTATAGTGATATTGTACTGCTCATAATTCACTCTAATTCTACAACACACTAAGTTCTGAAGTTGATTATAAGTTATGTCACTAGGAATCGTCATAACAACGCTTTAGTACCCAACATATCTCTTTTTGCCATTACTGAAACTCTCTTATCTTCCCCTAAAACATACCAAAAGTAACTCAATCCCTATAGTATTTATATTTTTAAAAAATTAAAATAATTAATAATTCATTCAAAAAAAAATAATTTCTATCTTTTGGCACGATAGGAACCTATCGCGCAATGTAAGGGTTTAGGGTTTAGGAACTTATAACGCCTTGTAAGTGGTACGATAAGATCTTATCACACCAATTCAATCTGCGCGATATGATTTACAAATTTTTAAATTTTTTTTGTCTCACCATATAAAATCAATACTTCTCATTTACACTCAAAATTGTTTTCAACAAGTCAATATATGTTTTCAATAACTCTATTTTTGGTTTAAATTACAAGACATTTCTACATTACAACATAAATAATCATTTAAATCATAAATTCATTTTATCTTTTTGTTTAATAAATGAAGATTTTGATAACTGTTCCGTTAAAATGATGATGGGATTCACTTTTTTTTATTTTAAACACGTTTTAGCTACAAAGTGAGTGTGTGTGTGTAATTTTTTTTTTTTTCGTTGGTTAAGTAATATACATGTAGAGGGTATAATGATCCAAAATCATAGAGTTTGGCCAAAATAATTAAAAAATTACAATGTAAACTAAAAAAGTTAAAACTTCCCTCAAAAAGGGTTATTTGCGAAAATTTCCCCAACAAAATTTAGTCGAGATTTCCAACAGCAACGTTAGGACAAGCGTATGGGCGATGGGCGATGGCCCCATTCAACATAACCACGCACAATTGGGACATGGAGTCATTTAACATTTTCAACTCATGAAATGCATACGCAAGTCCAACAGATGGCCCAGTTTTTTTATTAATGGGCCTAATGGAAGCAGCTCTACAATGTGGGCTTGAACTTAGGCCCAAAATAGAAAAGAAATTCAGCTCACCAACATAAACAGGCAAAGCAAGTCAAGCAGATGATTGATTCAGTATACCTAGCCAAATCTAAAAAAGCACGTGCATGAGAATGAAATGCATCTGCATATTGGGGCACCGCAGAAACATTAAATTTAGGTTGAAATGTAGATCTTCGCATTACTCTTAATAAATAAATCCACATATTTCATTAATGTTGTCGCCATAAAGTGGACCACCCTGATATATCTCTTTTTTTGGGAGGAGTCTAAAATATCAATAGAAATAATATAATAAATTACATAGTTTATTATATATGAATAATATTATCAAGTGATATTATTTAATTAATTAATAATTTTTAAATAATTTAAAGTATATTATAAATTTTAAAATATCGATAAAAATAATTTAATGAGTTATATAATTTATTATATAGTGAGCAACACTGTCACATAATATTATTTAATTACTTTATAATTTTTGTATAATTTATAATATATTATAAAATCTTAACGTGTATTAAAAAAATTTTATATGGTGAAATACATAATCTATTAAATTATTTTTTAAATATTTAATTGAATCTAAAATATCAATATAAATAATTTAATGAACTACGTAATTCATCGTATAATAAACAATATTATCATTTGGCGTCGTTTAATCAATTTATAATTTTTACATAATTTATAATATATTATAAAATTTTAATATGTATTTTAAAAAATATTGAATAGTAAATTATGTAATTTATTAAATTATTTTTTAAATATCAATATCATATTTAATTATATGTGTATCTCTCTAACATAAGATCAAATGTTCGAATTCTCCCTCTTTCATAATTGTAAAAATACTACCAAAAAAAAAAAAAAAAATTGAGTTCGAAATGCGGTTGTCGTTAAATTGGCGGTGCAAATATAACTAAGGAATTGTTCTGAGAATAAAACATATCAAATGCTATGGCCTACGGGCACATGCAAGAAAAAGACCATCCACCTCAACCCGCCCCAATGCAATGGAATGCACTGCACTCATCTCTTAAACACCTCATCTTTTATCTTTTATCTCTTAATATTAATATTGAGATTCTATCTAAATCTTAATCATTTGAATTGTATTGATAGTGATCAAGTTTCCTTAGTCATCAAATTGCATGAGTACACATACAAGAGGTGCATGATGTGTCCAAGTTTATCTGCCATAAATTTCAAAATAGTCCTGCATTGAGTTATTAATAATCTGTTAAGACTTTTATTCTTAATACAAGGGTTGGTTCTCACTTAATAATTCAAGCTTTTCAAATTAAAGAAATTGTCTAATGCGGTATCAAAATTAAAGTCTCACATTCAAAAATGTGTGTGCTCACTTTATTTTAATTTAAACAAATTCCTTTTTGTTTACGTCTTTATCCACCAAACAAATTCCTAAGATTTCGTAACATGGACTTTCAATTTCCCAATAGCAATAGTTGGTCTCTATATGATTGATTTGCTATTGACTTTGTGTAATTACTAACTCAAGAACATTATTTTACATCACTGTGGGAAGTACTGCAAAGTGTTCAATGACAATAGATTAAGTCCAAGAATCAATGATTCTTCTATGTGATTGTTAAGGAATAAACGAATAAATGTCTCGTATTAACTAAAAATAAAAATTAAGAGGATTATAGGTTTATAATAAATTAATTATATCTCATTGATTTTAGGGATGGATATTTTTGAATTCAAAATTTTTTTATTCTTACTCGAAATTGATCGAGACGCTGAAAAGTGTCCAGTTCAGGATACTTTTTAAATTTGAACAATTCTTGATCCGACCTTGGGACAGGTCAAGTCGAGTCAATAATTCTCAAATTTAATTTAAATTTTAATTATGTTAAATGTTATTATTTTAAATTCAATTACGTTAATATTATTATTCTAAATTCAATTTGAATTTAAATTATATGAAATATTATAATTTAATTAATTTTAAAATTGATTCGTTTCAAATTCAATTATGTAAAATGTTGTAATTATAAATCTAATTTTGAGTTAAAATACATTAAATATTATAATTTAAAATATTATTTTGACCTAAAATTAAGTTAAATATTATAGATTTGAATACGTTAAATATTATTATATGAAATTAAATTACATGAAATATTATAATTTGATTAATTTTAAAATCGATTCGTTCGAAATTCAATTATGTAAAATATTATAATTATAAATTCAATTTTGAATTGAAATACGTTAAATAATATAATTTAAAATATTATTTTGATTTCAAATACGTTAAATGTTATGGATTTAAATTACCTTAAATGAATAAATATCACAATTTGATTAATTTTAAAATTAATTCGTTCGAAATCTAATTACGTAAAATATTGTAATTATAAATTCAATTTCGAGTTGAGATATGTTAAATATTATTATTTAAAATATTATTTCGATTTTAATTACATTAAATATTATAGATTAAATTACATTAAATGCTACTATTTGAAATGCAATTACATTAAATATTATAATTTGATTAATTTAGAAAATGATTTATTCTAAATTAATTTATGTTAAATATTGTAATTATAAGTCTAATTTTAAGTTGAAATACATTAAATATTATTAAATATTATTTGATTTTAATTATGTTAAATATTATATATTTCAAAATTAATTATATAAAATATTATAATTTCAAATCTTATTTTGATTTTAATTATTTTAAATGTTATTATTTTAAATATAAATATAAATTTAGTAATGTTTAATGTTATCATCTTAAATCGATTAGAATTAAAAATTTTTAAAAAAATCAAAAATAAAAAAATGATTCAAGTCAAGAAATTCCTATTGGAAATCGAAAATTTTCTAAACTCGACCCAATCTGTTCGGGACATAAAATTCTATTCCGAACAAGTCCCGAACTCATTCCTATTCTGGTCCCTCTCAAAATTTCAAGACTGGTATGGTTCGGGAATAAACTCACCCCTAATTGGTATGACACCTTTTAGGTGGAGTTCAAGGGCAAAACTATGAAATTTTAAGTTCAAAGTGGACAATATCATACCACTGTAAAGATATGTGTGGTTCATTGAACTCTTAATAATAGTATTAGAGCCATGCCCCCGGAGTTGCCATGTGAAGAAAATTCTCAATATCGAACGAAAAGGTGGCGAGGCTGGTTCATGCCCCTAGCTTGCGATGGATGCACACTATGCTCTATAGACAGACGCTGTTGTGCTTTGGGTTTCTCGTAAAGCATGTATAATTAACACAACAATACTAAGTTGACTTGATAGAATAGACTCTTAATAGTAAGATGTGAGATGTCAACGCAATAAAGATGAGTAATAGATTGTTGAGAAGAGCAGATAGAATATTGTTTGAGGAGAAGCTCAATAATTTTTTGTTCGAAAGAATGATTATTAAAAAAAATGAATAATTATCTAACATTAATTAAAAATGAGAAGGATAATATTGATTAGGAAAAAGAAAAATCTAAGTTGTATTTGAGGGAAGAAAGATCGATTAGATGTTGAAAGTTTCTCTTAGCTGTCCAAACATTTCCTTTAAGCGAAGTAAAGCTCGACTAATCAAACTTTGAATGAATTTACCTAGTAACGACATGAAGAGCTCCTTCCTCTCTGAGGGACAACTCGTTCACTTTTTTATTTTGAAAAGTTAGGCCTTTCTTTTTAATTTTATAGCCTTTTATAGAATCTCTAACATAAACTAGTTAAAGAAGATTCCCTTTTCAAAGGGTAGATGATTGGGTAAGTTTTTCAACGGATCTATTAGATTGAAGACAAATAATTTATAAGAAATTTATATATTTATTAAAATAAAAAAATTTAAATAAAGTTAAAAAATAAAATTATGAGAATTTAGATTCAAAGCGGTAAACATGAGTCAAATGTAAATGCATGTATGATTCGTTGGCGCTGACAGAATTGATCAAAAATATAAAGCATATTCATTAACTAGGGGCTTCAATTGAGGAAGACACTTTATCAAACTACTTAACTAATAATCCTTTAAAAACCCTTCAAGGAAAAAAGCAAAACAAAAAGCCCACCAACTGACAAGTTACGTTTCCTTTTCTGTCAGTTAAGAAATTAATTTGTTAGTTAAAACAAAGCAATTAATTAATAAGCATTGGCGGGAAAATCGTTATTTGCTGCTGCTGCTGGCCGCTATTGCATTGTTTTCTATTTTGGTTAATGTGTCGTTTTGGTTTAACGGCTTACGGCCCCTTTGTTTTGTTAGCAACTCACGAAACTCTAAGCAAGAATCATTGCACGTACCCGCCAAAATTTATTATTAATATTATTATTTAAACTTTGTGCCTTAATTAATAATTAGTTTCTTAATTTCCTCCTGGTCTTGGGCATGGATTTGGGAGAGAGAGAGACGCAAAAGGTTGATGAAGTTTCGCTTATTTGTTTGTTTTTAATTATGTGAAATATGGTCAAGGTGTTTGTTGGGAATTGTGATTGAGAACCTGAATTCACGACCTTAGATTTGGGACTTTTAGGAATTAGGATTTAGAGCCTTGTTTAAAGGGATCATGCATACTAATTTCTTTGATTATTTTCAATGGTTGAGTGATGAATCAAAAAATAGCTTGCACCTTTATTAGACCAAAATTTTCAGACTCTACCATGATAATCATATCCTAATTTGTGATTTTAGTAAAATCCCAACTTAAAATTGGCAAATTTTGAGAAAAAATAAAACATAATTAATTTTTTCATATTTAGTTATTCTTAACAAACTCTTGTGGCTAAAAATCTTTAAAATGTACATCAATTAACTCTCTAACATATCGTATTTAATCATACTGATCTTTTTAGAACTTTGATGTAAAAAGTTATTTTACTATGTAAACTTATTTCACATGTTAACAAAAATCTTTATGTATGAATTAAACTACTAGTTTAGTAATGAACAAAAAAAAAAAAAAACGAAAATGTTCCAATCATATATGGAAATTGACTTGACATAAATCCAAATTGTTAGTTAGTACTATTTGAGTTAGAAAGTCACCTTCCTAACACCCACAATTTTAGAGATCGGATTGTCCTCAAGTTGATGGAAAAAAAAACAAACAAACAAACAAACAAATCTCTAATCCATTTGCAATAATATATATGATATATCTTGGACTAAGATATGCTTTCGAGGCCATGATGTAGATGCACCCAATTGGGGCCACGATGAATCCGCTAGAAATCTTAGTCCTTTGTACTTTATAACCACAACCATAGGTTAAAATATTCTACCCTTTTTATATATTTCTATAAACATTATGCTATGATAATTGCAATGTGGTAGTTGTTGTAAAGGCCCACGAATATCCGAGATCAAGATTATTGTTTTTAGTTTGCCTCTAAAAGCTAACATGTGGTAGTCCACCGCCGAGTGGTGGAGAGTTTTAGTTTTTAATTTAGGATTAGAATTTGAGTTTATTTCTATATAGGTAGGAATAATTTTCTTCAAATTTTAAAATAGTAAATTTTTTTTTTTTTTATGATAGACTTCTCCGAATTTTAGTATAATAGTTTTGACATTTATTTAGTCTAGATTTACAGACTACATTACAATGAATATTATTGCTGTAAATTTTAATAAATATTTGATTCTAAATATTAGTAAATTTGTTATAATATTAAAAAAAATCTAACATGTGGTGGGCCCAGCCATACAAGCTTCTCTAGAGATTTTGCTTTCAATGAATTTGTATCTTTTTAATTCAATCAATGATGTGATTTTTATATATTTGTGTTGGTTTAATTGAATTTTTGTCTTGGGTTGGCATTGATGAATATATTATTATTATTATTATAAATCACGAAGAACACTCTCAATATTAACCGTTGATAATAGGTTTATATATATATATATACATGAAAGCAATCTATTATCATATTAAGTTTTATCAATTTTTTTTTTTTGGCATAGTTAGATAGTCGCATTTTGTGTTTACAGCAATTATAATTCCAATAAAAATAGAAGGTGAAGTTTAGAGTTTAATGAATAATATTTACCATATTCTTCTAAACTTGTTTAAATTATAAAAACATAATAAATGATTTATTAATGTTTTGTTAATGACCTAAGCATGAATAGCGAGTAGCTTAATATATTATACAAGTTACTATCATAGATTGTATATAATATTGTCAAAATTATTAATTCTATTAGATAAAGTTGGAGTAATACCATGCAAATTAAATTTGTTAATTTCTTTGATTTGGCTTTTGCTTAAAGTATAATTATGACTACTCTCTAATGTACCTTATATCATCAAACTTAACAACAATTTCATATTATTTATTCTTATAAATTCAAAGCTGATTTAATTTTCTGTTAGAAGAAACAATCATTACTGTTATATTCTATATCCCTTGTTAAAATTAGTTTAAATTAGCTTATAAAGTTTAAGTTTTTTTAATTAAATAGATGTATTTTAAATAAAGAACGCACCCATAAAACTTAAAATAAATATTAACTAGTTTTTTTAATTTTGACATTAATAAATAACACTTTGGTTATATTATTTATTTATTTTATCACAAATTTTATACTATTAATTTATTTCTTATAAGATAGTAGTAGTGTTTGATGCAACGCAAAAGCATTAAGCGTACTTCATATCATTTGGTATGTATTAAATATTTAGTATTAATTTAAAATTTTAATTTAATAAGTAATATCGGATGGATATCTGTTTATAAAAAAAAAAAAATACTTGGTGGTTATCGTTGTAATCGAACAATTTAGTAAAAAAAATTTTATTATAAATGACAGAACCTTGACAATACCAAGTGTGTCTGAACTTCAGTAAATGCAAAACCGAAACGTCACTATAAACATCCACCATTGGGCTGGGCACGTGAAAGACCACACGCATGGATCCACCGACACCCACACGCTGACCATAAGCTTAGCGTCCTTCAGTCATCATTCATACAAAAATGCATTTGCTTATTTACAGGCACTAAAAGAAAAATTAAAATAATTGTAAGGATAGAATTTGGTTGAGTTTTAGAAACAAGGTAGTAGTGGCGTGGACCACACACATGACCTGGGAGTGAGATAATAAAAATGGGACCCACCTCCGGTAGCTTATCACATGCTCAATAACGCCACCGGGGGACCATGACGATCACGACCCCCCTTGTAATTTTGCTGTTCTTTCTCTCTTTGGATTTTTTAACGGTCTTTTTCTTTTCTTTTTTTTGGGCCGTTTGGTAAATACTTATACTAGGCGTTAAATTCGCTAAACAAATTATCCATTTTTTTTTAATAACGCTTAGATATTTTATATTTTTATTGATGCGACACTAATTAAATTTGCACTTAATAATATTATGTTATAGTAAAATATAAAGTATGTAAATAGAGTATTACTCTTTTTCTTTTTAAATTTTTATTATCTATTTTTAAATTGAAACAAGAAATTAGTGTTTAACTAAGAAAATTATTTTTTAATCACAAATATTACATCTTAATTACAAATTATAAATAATTATAATAATATAATTCAAATAATTATAATAATACAATTCAAATATCAACTAAAATTATTTCTTAATAACAGAAGAATTACAAATTCTAATTAAAATTGTTTTGTTTACTACCAATATTTAAACTTCTGACTTAATTCAAAATGCATAGATTTTATTAATAAAACAGTAAATAATTGAGTATAACTTAAAAAAATTGTTACGTGCAAACATTACTTTTATCATCTAAATTTTTATGTAAAAAAAAAGGTTAAAAGTTGTATTACATCTTTCCATTTTTGGATGAAAGAAGTGCATAAAATTAAAATTGTATTTATCTATAAAAAAAAAAATTATACAAGTTTCATTTTTTAAAAAACATAATACAAATGGACATTGTATAGTTGTGGAACAAAAGAACCAATGCCAATTTCCAAATTTTGCAGTTATCCCGAAAGAAGACAAATCTGGAGAAAAGAGTATACGGAATCCTTAACAGTACGTACTAAATACGTGGCCGCCATCTTGTCGAACAAGTGTTAGGGTAGCCGTTGACATGGGGCTCCACCATTAATAAAGATGCCACGTGTAAGGCATTTGATTGGGAAGCACGTGATTGTAAATTCACGCTAGCTACATAGTTGCAGGGCGCTGCGTAGAGTAGCGTGGCGGCCCGCTTGAGTTTCTTCGTACATGGTCACGGGCCTTTTGTTATCGTACATAGTCGGTTACATTAAGAAATTAATTTAAATGAGTGAATTGTGTAATATCTAAATGATGTCATAAAATAGTATAAACAAATAAATAAATACCTAAATTTTTATGAATTTCCCAAATTGCAATTTGCAATAAATACTTAAATTTTTATGAATTTTCCCAAATTGCAATTTGCAAACTCATGACATCATCTTTTATATCCAATAAGTTTTTTGAAAAACTTTCGGCATATTTTGATATGAGAAACAATATGTATTTAATATCCCTTTGAGTTCAAATCATACTACAGTGGTAAAAAAAAAAAAAATTAGATAGGGAATGATCTTATTGTGTAATCATGTTGATAACGAAAGGTTTTTAATTTTGACTTCCATTCTAATGAAATACAAAACAAACGTACCATCTTTTTCATTCCCTTTTGTTTTTATTTATCAAAGGGCTAAGAGGGGAATTACTAATTTATTTATTTTTTAATTTAAGAGGGAAAATTATCAATTGTTATCTCAAAAAAAAAAACCTAATATTAAGAGTAAATTTCAAAAAACGTATATTTATATTAACCTATTAAATATATTCATTTCTTTAATAAATTATTAAATACATTCATGCTTTCCAAATAACATTGCAATTCCTTCTAATAAGATTTGAAAAAAGAAAAACTAAATTTTTTGCCCATAAGAGTAATAGTTTATCACACTTAACATGTTCTTTTTTTTTTTAAATTTATTTTGTAAAAAATAAAACATTAAAAATACTCATAGAAACGTTTAAGTTTCTCAATTAGAGAAAGGTAGGAATAATAAACAAAGATATCGTGTTAATTAATTAATTAATTAAACACGGGGCGGCGACACCACATGGTGGTCCGTGGAACGCCCAAAAGGTGAAGGTGATAATTAACAAAGATTACTTTAGATGTCTTTTTTTTTCCCCCGAAAAGATAGAATATTAATGCGTGGGGGCGGAAAAGTAATCAAGCATGAAAAGGACACGGTAACATAGAAAAGGTAAGCTCACGCGCTAGCTAAACAAAAATTTAGGGGGGTATTATCACTTATCTACCCTGATGTTTTTTAAAATATCATATAAATAAAGAGAATTGATAAATAGACAGACATCTCATCAAAACCAATATAAAAGATAAATAATTATAGATTTTTATTAGTTCAAAAGAAAAAAAAAGTCATCAGAATATTTTAATATAAAAAAACGTAATAATTATATATATTACATTATATATTATTTAAATAATTTATATTCTCTCCCAATTTCTCTTTGGAGAAATACATACATTAGAAGATGCATGGTAATACAGGGAGTTCGTTACCCAACACAAATAAGTTAATTATTTTTGCCTGAACAACGCAGAATGCCATGTGAAAGTTTTTCTTAAGATGACCAGATTGCCCACGAGTCTGCTAAGGGTCATCAAACGGAGGTTAGGTTGAGGGAAGGTTTTTTCCTATTTGTACGTTCTTACCATGTAACTGAGATATTGGAAAAATTTAGGGGAGGTAAGTGATAATACCCCAAAAATTGGTCAAGTTCTCTGTTAAGTTTTACCCGTGAATTTTAGTTTTAATCTCGTTCGAGTGAATCTCACGCTCCTCCCTCATTTTTGAGAGAAGCGATTCTGATCTTTTAATGAACTTGTATTCTTTTAATTAACAAGTTGTTATTAAATTTAACCAAAAAAAGAAGCGTATATTAAATTTAGTTACATGGCTGCTAAGGCATTATTAAGAAATAATAATTCATGACTTTATTTCTAATTAATATTTGGAAACATTAACTAGTCAAATTTTGAGTTGATTGAACCTACAAATTTTTTTTATTAAATAACAAGTAGAATTGAAATTTATATAATTTCTAAATACAAAAAAAGAAATAACACTAACTTATTATTTAAATTAATTGTTATTGACTTCTTTTTGAGTTTTGGTATATATAAAACTATCAAGTTGATGTTTAATTCCTTTTTTGTTAATCATTTATAAAACTCAAAATGAAATGATTTTTTTACTTTTATACTAAATTTTTTTTAAAAAATTCCCCTCTTAAAAAAAATTACAAATTGTACTATATAAATGTTTTTTTTTAAACAGATATTATATTATTGATTAAAATTAAAAAAATTACATCTTAAAATTTATTAATATATAATTAAAAAATTATTAAATAATACAATATATTTTATCTAAAGATATACGCTCGAATCTAATTATTCATTTTAAAAAAAGAGATATAAATTAAATCTCATATTTAGAGATTATGAATTAAATATGAGATTTATTATCTCTATTAAAATACGAAGAATTTTACTCTGCAACAAAACTATTTCACAGAAGCCCACTATAAATGTAGTTTTACGAATGTGGACCTACAAGTAAAATGTCCCATACCGATTTAATGAGCCGATTATAAATTTTTATCCAACAGGATCTCTGATCTTATGATATAGTTCCCATGTCTAAAAAGAGTGGGGCCATCACAGGATACGATCATAACGTGATCATAATGGCCATCAGAATTCAGAAACAAAACAAGAATACTTGAACGCTACACTTGCGTATACTGTAATAAAAATCAGCAACTCCATTGCTTTCCCTTTCTGGTCTGGTTGGCGGAGCTTGAAAAGCACACAAACTGACGACGGTTAAGCCAAACCAAAACAGAAGATAGAAACCCACCCTCTTACTTCTCTTATTACTCTTCACAAAACCTTTAACAGTTTATATATAAAACCTTAAAATGATCTCCTGTGTTTTCATGCAACAAAACGACAAAGAGTGACTCTCACCTCCAATCTGAATTTTTGATTAATAAAAACCAATGAAGAAAATGGTGCAGCAGCAACAAGGGTTCAAGGGTGAAGATCACGTAGCAAGCTCTGGTGGTGGTGGTGGTGGTGGAGGCCAGACGGTGTTGGTGGGTGTGAAGCTGGACTCGTATAGCAGAGAGCTCTTGACTTGGGCTCTGGTCAAAGTTGCTCAGCCTGGTGATACTGTCATAGCTCTTCATGTTCTTGACAACAATGGTAAGTGCATGTGAAAATTATGAATGAATTTTTTATAAAGTGTTTCTGGGTTGTTTTAGCGGTTATGTGAAATGGGTTGTGTGTAGAAATTGTGGATCGAGATGGGAAGTCTTCGCTTCTGTCACTTGTTAAAGCTTTTGACTCTGTTCTTGCGGTGTATGAAGGCTTCTGCAACTTGAAACAGGTTTGTTCTTTTTCATTATTTTCTGTTTAGCCGCTGAGAAAATGGAACAAATTGGTGAAGGGAACAATAGCTTCCTTCACTGTTTTGTCTGCACATTGTAAAGTCAAGTCCAGTGTGCGAAACTACGGAGGCTTTTGGGTCAATCCAGATACAACATTTTTTAAAAATTACCAATTTTTTTGTTTTCTTTTTCATTCTGGAACTTCATTTATTACCAGACCTGTTATGTAATTGCTCTTTCTTTCTTCCTTGAAAAATTGGAGGAAGTTGTATTTTCTGTCATATGCTTCTATTTTTAATATCAGAAAGTATAATACGGTTAAGTAATCTTCTTGAGGATTTCAGCCGTATGAAGATCAAGTTTTTACAGTTTCTTTTATGTTGTAATACTTTTTTGGTTATCAAAATGAAAATTTTAATTATGGGTTTGTGTAATGGACATATTGCAGGTGGATCTGAAGCTTAAGATATGCAGAGGTACAAAAATTCGAAAAATTTTAGTCAGAGAAGCAAAAGCTTATTCTGCAACTAAGGTTATAGTTGGAACTGCCAGAAACCACCATACAATCCGATCATCTACATCTGTGGCTAAATATTGTGCTAAGAAATTGTCAAAGGATTGTTCAATTCTTGCTGTTAATAATGGGAAAGTTGTGTTCCAAAGAGAAGTCTTTTCATCAACTGATGTCAATTCAAAAGGTTTTGAATTTTTTTCTTCTTTCCTCATTTCCTTTATTGTTATTTATTTATTAATTTTTTGGCGTTAAATTTCTTAGTCCTCAACTTATTGCAGGAGCTGTAGATCATCGTTGGAATGGTTTGTTTAATGTAATTCACCGGTCAATATCACTGAGCAAGAATTCAGGACCAAAGAATTCTAAAGTACTCATTGAGGATTGTGTCACTGACAACACAAAGTCGGATTGTGATCTGGGTTTTGTCCCGAATTTAGAGCAGGCTTTAGTAAAAGCCAGTTTAGAAAGTTTGGAGAGTGATCTGAAGCAGAATTGCTCCATTTGTGGACCAGCTAGAAACTTGCCAGATAATTCTTGCAGCCAATGTGAAGAAGAGTCTACTGGTGATGGTGGTGGTGGAGGGGAGTCTTTGGCCATAGTGTCTGTACAGAAAGAAGAATCAGCTTCAACTTCAATTACTTTGCTGGTCAGACAATTGCCTGAGGTGAGACCTGGATGGCCACTGCTTCGTCGTGCAATAGTACAGGAAGGACAAGCTCCTGACAGGTCTTCATTGAGGAAGATCTCTGTAGTTCAGTGGGCATTGCGGTTGCCTAGTAGGCAACCTTTGTGCATTACTAATTCAGATCTTAAACAAAGTAGTAATGATCGTGGTGACAGTGAGTCTTCCAATTTGAATGGAGAAAGTGGTGCAATAGTTCCAGTAGGTAACGAGAATGTCAGTGCTTCACCTTCTACTGGCCAAAATTCTACGGAACTGCCCAGAGAATTGGAGGGTCTTCATGAGAAATACTCGGCAACTTGCAGATTGTTTACGTATCAGGAACTTGTCTCAGCAACATCTGGTTTCTTGGCTGGTTTGTGTTGATCCATGAATTTATTAGGAATAGTTTATTTTTGTCCATCTTGTGACAATGTGGATTGTTCTAACAATATATTCTTGTTTCCAGAGAATTTGATTGGGAAAGGAGGCAGCAGTCAGGTTTATAAAGGTTGCCTTCCTGATGGCAAGGAACTAGCAGTGAAAATATTGAAACAATCTGAAGATGTAATAAAAGAGTTTGTTTTGGAAATTGAGATTATTACTACATTACATCATAAAAACATTATTTCCCTTTTGGGATTCTGTTTTGAGGACAATAATCTACTATTGGTTTATGATTTCCTCTCAAGAGGATGCCTAGAAGAGAACCTTCATGGTATGTGAACACTCCTTTTTTTTTTTTTGGTTTTAGAAGATGAAGATTGCTTATGGATTGTTTTGTTGATTTTTTACTTCACTTCGAATTTACTTGTGTCTTTCATGTATTTTCTGATTCAGGTAATAAGACAGACCCACTTGCATTTGGTTGGAGTGAGAGGTATAAGGTGGCTGTGGGGGTGGCTGAGGCCTTGGATTATCTCCACAGTGGCAATGCTCAACGTGTGATCCACAGGGATGTTAAATCATCGAATGTATTACTGTCAGATGATTTTGAGCCACAGGTATCTTCCGTTTTATCTTATGTTGTTTTGTTATTAGAATTTGTAAATGTTAGTGCTTATAAAGAGAACATAAATTTGTAAATACTTGTGCTTTTCTACTTGGTTTCTCAGCTATCTGATTTTGGACTTGCCAAATGGGCATCAACCTCCTCATCACATATAACCTGCGCTGACGTTGCAGGAACCTTTGGGTATGTGATTTTGTTTTGCATGTTACATTATTTTACTTTTTGTGCCCTGTTTTTATTCATTTGATTCATTTCAAAGGGGAATGTATTCTCAACTTTAAATTGTTTTAAGACAATGATTGACAATGCAGTAATGCATGAATGATAATGTTCTTTTGCTGCAGTTACCTGGCCCCTGAATACTTCATGTATGGCAAAGTAAATGAGAAGATAGATGTCTATGCATTTGGTGTTGTACTCCTTGAGCTTCTAACAGGCAGAAAGCCTATAAGCAATGATTATCCGAAAGGCCAAGAGAGTCTAGTTATGTGGGTATGTACTTTGTACTGTTGGTGTACTTGTTACTGAATTGATCATCTGTTTTTGTATAATAATGAACAAATGAAACTACCTTGTCCAGGCAAAGCCAATACTGAACAGTGGGAAGGTTACTCAATTGTTAGATCCAGCCTTGGGCGATAACTACAATTATGAACAGATGGAGAGAATGGTTTTAGCAGCTGTTCTTTGTATCAGGCGTGCCCCTCGAGCTAGGCCTCAAATGAGCCTTGTAAGTATCTTTTATTGGTCCTTTAGCACATGAAATAATGTTCTGTTAGTTTACCCATTATCTTATATTTAAAATAATTTAAACAAAGTACAGTGAGAAAAGAAATTGTATAAACTTATTTTTGATTTGGTCTATAGGGGAAGTAGTTGTTTTAGGATTAAGAGAAAAGTCTGTTTTATGTTTATAACACTTGCAGCTGCTTAATTACATTTGTGTACATGCAGAATATCCTCATATTTTCTTCATTTATGTAGCTGGTTACATCGCTAAATTATACAGATTTATTAAATTTGTTTCTTTTTCTGTTTAACTCAAGGTTTTGAAGCTCCTCCAAGGTGATGCAGAAGTAACCAAATGGGCAAGATTACAAGTTAATGCTTCGGAGGATTCTGATCTGCTGGATGACGAATCTTGTCCTCGTTCTAAACTCCAATCCCATCTTAATCTTGCATTGCTTGACGTGGAGGATGATTCATTCTCCATGAGCAGCATTGAGCAAAGTGTCTCATTAGAAGATTATTTGCAAGGCAGGTGGAGCCGCTCATCAAGCTTTGACTAACCACATTACTGGCAGAAATTGCAAGTAAAATTTCTTCGGTCTGTGATTCTTTTGCATGTTTTGTTTTTTATAACCCCCTACACCCTTTCACTAGGGTTTCATGTCATCCCTGGGGTTGCTTACATATAGGTGTTGGATGAGAGGATGTTAGTGTGTGTGCCCTCCTCCTTCCCTTGGTAGCAGTGATGATGTAGCAGTGCTTATACGTATGTAGTCCATAGATGTTGGGTTGTTCTTGTTTTTTTTGCTTTTCTTTCCCAAAAAGAAGTCTGTGCTTTCTTCATTGATCTCAAAATGATCAAGAGTTTGTTGTACCCTTATAAAAAAAAAAAGTATTGTACCAATGGCAGATGAAGAAATAATCATTTGCTCTGTATTAATCTAAACTAAGGAAGTCTAATAAGAACTGCTTAGATGATTCAATATTGCCTCGTAATCTGAAAATTGACGTTTTTCCTTTGACCATTTCAACTTTCCAGCTACTTGGAAAGTTGAAGACTTTCAGATAAAACTACCACTCACAAAATAGCTCATGCACGTCCTTGTCAATCCTCGACTGGCTGCTATTATTTTTGAACCGGCCCTGCATTGCTACTATTTTCAGATTTCTTTTTCCCATTTTAATGGACATCCTTCATTTGAGACCATTCTTTCGTAGCAAGGGCTAAGTTAAATGGAGCCCTCCTGATTGTAACAATTAGGAAGATGTACTCCACCCACTATCATCACCGACACATTTTCCTTTGAAGTTTGAACTTCCCTGGTCCCCTACTTTCTTTCCCTCACCCAGGAATTATATTTAATTTTCCGGGAAAATGTTCAGCAGAATCACCACAAACGTGCACATTTATACTCTTTCAGGCTATTTCAAGGCAATCCATAATGTTATATTATATAGTCTTGGAATTCTCAACCAAGCAAGGTGCATGACTGCCATGAAAGAAGAACTAGCTACTATTTAAATGCTTATACTTGGGAACAAAGTGACTCTAGTTGTAACGAATCTCCTTCCACGTTTTACAGTAAACCAAGAGTTAATTTACACCTGATATACATACGTATAAGACAAAGGACTGAAATCCTTATGCTAATTAATTAATATATAGGCTTTTTTTTATGATAAATTGGCTAATATAATATAAATATTTAACGGAAATAGCTAATTAATGTATTAAACTAAATTGATCCAAATTACACAACAAACCTTAATAAATAAGGGTTTGTTCGTGGATATTCCAATATCTGATTCTTAAAAATACAGAAAATATCAAGAAAAATGCATCATATCACATAATTTTTATTTTAAAAAAACAAAGAAGAAATAGTGATCTTAACTATTTGTTTAAAAATATCGAAATAAATAAAGCTTGTTTACAAAATGATATAATTTTAATTTTTTGTGAGAAAACAATGTAATGTGAAAAGTATGAAAGAAAAGAGATAGCATTAAGGCTAAAGCAAGAGGGTGTTTAAACAAGTCAGACGCTCAAAGTGAAAACTTAAAACTCACAGCGTTCCCCAGTAAAACATAAAAACAAACCGATCAAAGCAAGCACCCAAATCCCAACAAAATTCGATAAAAAAAATTACCGAAAAATTTAATAATCAGATTCACGAAGAAGAAGAGCTGAGCCTGAGCCGGAGGCGCCTAGGCCTGGGAGAGCAATTCCATGGATCCTCCGTATATTCATCATAACTCAAGGTATGCTCCATTTTCTTCTCCTCCTCAAAACCCTAATCTTTATGGCCCTCCTCCTCTTCCTTCAATTTACCACCAACACCAACAACTAAGCTACCTCCCTCCGCCTCCGCCTCCGCCTCCGCCTCCGCCGCAGCCTCAACCACTACAACACCATCACCCTCCTGCTCGTCTCCCTACTCCACTTCCTCCTTCCGAATTGCAAAAGGCTGCGTACAGTTCACACAATACCCCCCAATTCGCGTACAATCCCAATTTTAGCCCTAACCCTAATTTGAAACCACCTCCTCACAATCAGTACCACCACGAACGAAGTGATCATTTTTCCCGCCGGATTCCTATTGAGGATGATCGGCGACGTCATCATCCTCATCATCTTCGTCAACGTGTGCTGACCCATTTTGATGCCCGAGCCAATAGGTTGGACCACCCACCCAGGAATTTTCCGGATCACCGTCTGGTTGTTAATACTTTGGACCACCTTCAGCATCAATTTGATCATGGACCCATGTCCCCGTTTCGGTCAGTTGATAAGATTAAGCATGAATTGGATACTAGTAGTTATAGGCTTAGAGAAAGAGAAAGGTATAATAATAATATTGATGGTTTTGAATTCGAGTATAGAAGTAGTGGTAGTAGTAGCAGCAAGTCAGAGTTTGTGTCACATCGTAGTCATTTTGTCTCAGATTCTGATAGATTGAATTCTAGTAATTACAATAATCAACATGGTTCACAATTTGATAGTGATGAATTGGTGAGAAACAATGTGAGAGATGGGGTTTTTGATAGGCAGGCACTGAGAGAGAGAGAGGTTCATGATTCATTGACTGAAAGAGGGTCAAACAGTGAGAATGGTACTGATGAGGTTAGGGTTATTAGTGGAAAGCGTGACTTATATGCATTGGATTCGGGAAGATATGTTAATAACAGAGGAAGCAGAGAGAATAGTTACGAGTACAATAGGGCTCCACGAAAGCAAGTGCAAAAGAAGAGTGCACTCTTGAGAATTCAGAGACCTCATTATAAAAATAGAGATGATGGAGAATTGCATTATTCGGGCTATGAAGTGAAGTCTGGTTCATTTAGAGGAAAAGATCAGGTTGTATTTTTGGATCCTCAGGGAGATGAAGAAGGAGAAGAAGAGAGAGAGGGGAGTCCTGTAGAGCTTGATGTTTCTTTCAAATCTAATTCGTTGGTGGCTAAGGCAATCGTGGCACCTTCAAGTTCTGCTATTGTTTCTGATACAAATTTAAGGCCCAAGAATGGAAACGTTAGAAAATATATGGTATCCGACAAGGATTGTTCAAGTTCAAAAATGAATAAACCCCCTGACAGTGTTATAAAGTTGGATGGTTCCAGAGATGCTATGAATAATGCCTCTGGTTCTGATTTTAGGGACTCAAAACAATCTAAACGGGAGGTTGCACCTTCCACTATTACCAGGTCTGATAATAGTTTGCAGTTTTGTTCTAGTGGGAGTAATATTTCACCTGCTAAAATTACAGTGGGAAAGTCAAAGGGTATTGTTTCAAATAAATTGGGCCCTGGGGTTGGTACTAGTAAAATATCTTCAGTCAAGGTTGCAAAGAAGAGAAGAGTTGTGAAGAAAGCAGTGAAGAAACCCATAAATTCTAATGTGAATGTGTCCATTTCTCAACCAGCAAAGAAGATTGATGAACCCCTGAAAGCAGATGGCTCCACCGCTGATCCACCGGCAGCTCCTGTGACAAAAATGGGGTTAAAACTTTCAAAAGAGACAATTACTACTGCTATGGCTTCTGATCATCCTGTTGATATGCATCCATATCCAGATGGAGCAAACATCTTGCCTGGAAATGACAAAGTGGGTAGATCTCCGCTGGCTGCCATGATATCAAAAGAAGGTAGCACTGGTGATGATTCTCATGTGTCATCTGCCACTAAGATTAAGAGGAGTGGCTCAATTTCTCCTTTGCTGTCATCAAGTCATGAAGAAACTAAAATTGATGAGGTTTCTGTAAATGCAGATAACTCTTTGCATGTCATACATACTGTCTCAAGCACTGACAAGGATCTTACGAAATCACTGAATGAAAATACTGTCTCTGATGTTGGTACTGTTGTTGAAGGTGATGGCAAGAAGTTTTGCCAAAATCGACCCTCCTTATTGCTTGAGAATTCTGCCACAAAAGAAACTCCAAAAATTTTGACTTCAGCAGGAAGAAGTATTAATCCAGAATTTTTAAGCTTGGAGGATAACAAAGGGCATGAGAGTCTTGTAAGTACTTGTAACATTGTTCACACTACCACAAATTTCAACAATGGTTTAGTAAATAGCTCACAGGAAAAAATGAATAATCCTGATGCTGGCAACATGAATACTCCTACTGAGCAGCTTTGTAAACGTCAGATGAGTCCTTCAGTCAACAGCAGTACCGTGGAAGGATATCCGTTGTTTATTCTTCCTGGAGCAAGATGTGAAGTATCTTCTTTGCTAAGTTCAGAGGAAGTTGGAATCCACAATGTTTCCACGCATGCGGACTGCTTCGACAATGACAAATGCAGCGTCGCATTTTCTAATATTAATTCAGAAGAAATGATTGTTGTGACTGGTGATTATAATGGTAAGCTGCTGGCACAAAATGAGGTTAACACCTCCCTTGAGAATGATGTCACAAAAGGATTTCCAAATACACTGTTTTCAGTAGGAAGCAGAGAGGGGGATATACCTAACACTGCTAATAAAAGCAAAATAATGATTTCTCTTTCAGATTTGCCAGATGCTATGATAATTGACATGTTCAAGGGGCCTGTGAAAGCAGTTAGCTCTGAACAATGTGCGGATACAATCTTAAGTTTATCTGTCAAGGATTTTAGTTCTGCAGAAGATAGGGTGAGTGGTAGTTTGGATGGTAGCTTACAATCTTGTTCAGATGCATTAAGGGACTTGCTAGGGGACAATTCAACAGGTGGATGCTGTGAGGCTAATGTTTCAGATAGCAGTGGTCTTATTCGGACTTCACCAGAGAAAAGGAAAGGGAGGAAAGTCTTTGCTTGCCATACTGGATTTACCGGTGTGATTGTATCTGAGATCAGTGAGGGGCCTGTAACTCCAGCTTCCTCTACATCTGGTGCAGAATTGCCCTCCAATTCTAATGAGGGTCTAATACAACCAAGAGAGAGAGTTGCAGCTTCTAACATGGATATTCTTCATGATTCTGATTTGCTACCTTGCCCAGATGGAATCGCAGTATTGAGTGAGAAGTCTCTCGCTCAAGTTTCCTCTGGAGTTGCAGTTTCAGTCGGTAGAGATGCCTCCAGGGTTGGAGATGATGGTTTGAAAGTTGAGCACCCAAGGAATGATTCTTGTTCAGCTTTTGGAAAGTCAGACATTGCAAATGCACCATCCTGTCCAGGATCTGAAAGTAAGCAGAGAGCAAATGAAAACACAGTTATGAATGAAAGTAATTATAAGAATGATCTCATTTGTAGTAAGTCAGAAAAGACAGAAGCAGTCGCTGCAGAAGAGCAAGTTAAAGCTTGCAGTGAGGCCACTCAATTTAAAACTCCTTCTGAACATCAATCTTGGGACTTAAATCAAATATTGCCTGCTATGGAAGTGGAATCCAATGGTTGTTTCCTTGAGAAGGGTCATTTGCCTTCTGCATCAACTTATCCTGCTTTGGCTGCTGATGGTGATGGAGTTTCTACTACTAACTCCAATGATGAAATGATGGAGATTGATTCACTAACTGAAATGGGTTCTTTGGAAATCTTGTCCAGTGTCCCTGTTATGTGCACGCTGATTCATGAAGCATCAAGTGGTCAAATTTCCAATGAAAAGGTTTGTGGGATTGACAAAATATCAAATGAGAAGCCTGTGGATGAAGGTATTTTCAGTTTATCTGCCCATACGTCACATTCAGAGGATGCCAAGGTTAATTTAAAGTCAGATAATGTGCCTATTGCTCAGTTAGCTGCTGGGAGAACAGTATTATTGCCCTCACAGGATGTCAAAGGTACTGGTAACAATCTAAATCCCATGAGTGGAGAAATGCATGGGAAGAACCCTCTGAGTCATGCTGTTTCTAGGAGTCAGCCAAGTTGTTCATCTTTATTTAGTGCTTCAAGGAATGCAGCCTCTTCAACCCGCATCAGAAAGCCCCGAACATGGCATCGCACTGAAACTTCCTCTGCTTTTACCATGCCAATAAACAAGTCATTATTATGCGCTGTTTCTCCACAAAATCAGTTGCCCATGCAGGCTGCTAAGTCTCAGGGTACGTCTTACATTCGCAAAGGTAACAGTCTTGTTAGAAAATCTGCTCCAGTTGCTGCTCTTCCCCAAGTATCTCATGGTTTGAATTCTTCAGTTTATCGGTTGACTTCTTCGGGGATAAGCAAATCAAAGAAGACCACAGGATCCAACAGTAGTGCTGATGTAATTGAAGCACCAAATGTCTTGAAGATGGGAGGAGTTAATGCTCCTTTTCAGAGGCCCAGAACACCCCCTTTACCCATTGTCACCAAAGTACCAAATCAGGCTACCAATTCAACAGGGGTTTGCACATCTTCCCCATTGGCTGAGCCTCTTCCTGATGGCTGCTCTGGGACGACATCAGATCCTCAGAGATTTTCAGAAATTAATGATGAGCAGAATTCTTCTCTTGCTGCTTTAAAAATTTCAGAAACTCCTTTGAAGCAAACTGGTGTAGTTAATGCTTCTGAAAACCAGAGTGAGCTGAATGATGGGACTTTAGCTACTTCAAATATGAAGAGGATAACCTACGTGAAACGAAAATCAAATCAGTTGGTTGCAGCTTCAAATGATTGTGGTCTCTCTGTTCAAAATCCTGATAAGACCCAAGGCTTTACCTCAGATGGATACTACAAGAGAAGAAAAAATCAGCTAATAAGGACTTCACTGGAAAATTGCATCAGTCAGACAGTAACCTCGATTGATGGCTTTTTAACTTCAGAGGGGGAGAAAGCTCCAAAGGACATCCTTAGCAGAAGTTATAGTAAGAGGCAATCTTATAAAGGTCTGTGTGAAGTACTTAGAAATATACTTATATATATTTTGGAAAAAGATATTTAATGAATCAATTGTTATTCATTTCATTTGAAGTTTTTCAGTTATAAAATATGGACAAATTTGATACTAGGAATAGTAAGATGTTATTTACATCTTATGTCCAGTTGAAACTATTCATGAGTTCGTTTATCATGTTAGGAGGCAAGTACAGACTTCTCTGATGCTGGCCATCCTTTTCAATCCTTAGAGTTGATTGAAATTTTAGATAAATTTGTGCTCTTCGTTCGTCTTAGATAAAAGGAAATATTGCATTATCATTAGTGCCTGCTCATACATAATTTTTGTCAATCATGTTTATTGCATCACAGGTCCAAAAGAAAAGCTGAATGCTGCATAGTAGTTCTCAGTATGTTTCGTAGAACTTGTTATGATAATTTAATGGTGTATCTCATTTTGTCTTATGGTGATTATCACTTTATGGCCTTGAGGTCTTGGGCTGATTTGTCATGTTTTTCAAATCCCAGTCTTCCCACTGTACCAGAAATGTTTTCTCATTTTCCCCCTTTATCTTCTAATGTAATAATTGTTTTTTTTCTTCTTTTGATTTTCTCATTAATTTTATTTTTCCTCCTACAAACAGAAGAGTTTGATGAACTTAATTATTTTTAATGCACAGTTAGTATATATGGAAGCTGTTTCTTATAACCTTCATAATTGAGCAGTCTGCTGATTCCTTCCAACTGTTTTATTTGTTATCATAACTTTATTTTTTATCAATCTATATGTTACCATAATTTTAGTTGACGTTCTTTTGTGGTGGGAATATATTATAGTCCTGCTAAATGTTTCTTATGCCACTGGCTCTCAGTGAATTACAGTTGTTACTATCTATAAGGAAATATTAGGTCATTTAAATTACTTAGCTTGTTTTTTCGTTATCCATGTTTGGACAAAGCTTAAGTGGGTTGTTATTTGCAGTTTTAAAGAAGATTCGTAAACCTCTTAGATTCTCTCTGGTTTGGACGCTAAATAGCATGCAGTCATCAAAAAATGATGTTCACTCCTTGTATTGTCAGAAGGTCTTACCTTACCTGATTCCCTGGAAAAGCGCTGCATATTGGAGACGTTTTGTTCAAGATTCAATTTCCATTTCCAATAATAGCTCTTTATCTGCAATAAGGTATTTTAGCATGTGATGTAATTTCGATTTCTGCAGCTACTTTCAGTTTTGATAGTTGTATTGGTTGTCCAAGCAAATAATATCATTATCCTTTCAGTCGGAAATTGCTGATGTTGAGAAAGAGAGATACAGTTTATACAAGGTCAAGCCATGGATTTTCACTTCAAAAATCTAAAGTGCTAAGTGTTGGTGGCTCTAGTCTAAAATGGTCAAAATCTATTGAAAACTGCTCAAAGAAAGCAAATGAGGTAGGACTTTAAGTCACAATTACTGATCATCTTTTTCTTGTTTTAACCTTAACTGTAGCAACATTTAAAGTCAGGTAATAGTTGTCTGCAAATGATATTTTCTTTCTGCTGTTAATGGATATTGTTATCATTGTATTTTATAGGAAGCTACACTGGCAGTTGCTGCAGTAGAGAAGAAGAAGAAACAACAAAGTGGTGCCGAATCCTTTGCTTCTAAGACAAAGAGCAAGAGTCATTTTTCCAGTAAGTGACTCAGTAGAACCAATGATAATCCTGGTCTGTCAAATGAATTAGTATATTTGCAGAGTTATGCTTTAAAGTGGTTGTAATGCAGATTATGTGACATTCAGTTTGCATTTGATAAGGATGCTTGAATGATTCTTCCTGTTATTATATTCAAGATTTTGAAGTACCTTTATTTTCTTTAATGTTTTCAGGAAATCGCATCTTTCGCATTGGTTCGGTTCGGTACAAAATGGATGCTTCAAGACGGACCCTTCAGAGGTTATCAGGTGACATGCGTTTGATTTTGTTTTTTCCCCTTCATTTGTTGGCTCCATGTTAACATACTAATTTCTCCGTCAAGTGACTATAGTGGCATTAACGTAAGTTGAACTCTATGTTCCTTGGACTTGGCTACCAATGAACTAACTGCTTAATAAACTCCTTGTTTCTTGTTCTTGTGATTTCTTACATATCTATGTAGATGATGAATCATCATGCTCTGCTGCTCCCAATTCAGAAAAGAATGCCAAGAAATCGTACATTCCAAGGAGATTAGTGATCGGCAATGACGAGTATGTTTATGTATCCTTATTTAGTCCCTTGCATTTCTAGTTACTTTTTTTTTCCTCAAGTAAGGAGCTTTTGCTGTTTATACCGATAAATATAAGCTTCCAACACTGATTATTTGACAAATATGCTTGTAAATTATGCATGTTTACAAAATGTAGCCATTTTGGTATTAAGGGATATAATGTTGACAGATATGTGCGAATTGGCAACGGCAACCAGCTCATTAGAGATCCAAAGAAACGAGCTCGTGTTTTGGCAAGTGAGAAAGTCCGGTGGAGCTTGCACACTGCCAGATTGCGATTGGCTAGAAAGCGGAAGTACTGTCAGTTTTTTACAAGATTCGGTAAATGCAACAAGGATGATGGGAAATGTCCATATATACATGACCCCTCCAAAATTGCTGTCTGCACAAAGTTTCTGAATGGTTTATGTTCCAATTCCAACTGCAAATTGACTCACAAGGTTTATTGCGGATCTGATTCGTAACTTCATTGGTCTGCCTATGGGATGATAGATTTTCGCTTTTGCATTTGTTTAAACTTGATTTCATTTTCATGCAGGTCATTCCAGAACGAATGCCAGATTGCTCTTATTTCTTGCAAGGTGTTTTATTTTGCTATCCTGTCCATTTGTTTGACATACCTAACATACAAAGAATCCTGACAAGTTTTCTGTCAGGTTTATGCACCAACAAGAATTGTCCCTACAGGCATGTACATGTTAATCCAAATGCCTCTTCTTGCGAAGCATTTCTTAAGGGCTATTGCGCTGACGGCAATGAGGTATTGTATTCATATAAATTGACAATCCTTAGGCTCTCATATGAAACCTTGGTTTCCTTTTCAGTTTGTGTTGCAAGTTTACTATGTTCCATTAGATGGTTGGTCCATGCTATGGAATTGGTTGAAGGACAAGTCTGGGCCATCTATATATAGCACTTGACTTGTTCTCCAGAGTAGGGGCTTGAAACTCCCTTTTACTCTGATAGAAGCCTTGAAACTATAAGATTCAGCTTTAATAAGCTTACATAACAATGAACAAGATAAAAGAACAGCCAATGCCCATTTTTTTATCACCTTTCTCGAAGTTTTGGGTTGACAAAATCTTAAGCCACTCCTGGGTCCTGGCCTTCAGTTTTGTGTGTAGAAATAACATATAAAGGATATTGGAAATAGTTTTATGCTTGAAATCCTCTCACCTGGCCTTGATATGATCAATGCTAAAAGCTTCTTTCTTCTGTCTCTATCTACAATCTCACACAAAAAAGCCTCTTTCTTCTGTCTCTATCTACAATCTCACACAAAACTGCAAGTACTTTAAATAAGTAAATGGAATATATCTCTGCTCTCAGTGTCAGAAAAAGCACAGCTATGTCTGCCCTACTTTCGAAGCAACAGGATCCTGTCCTGAAGGATCCAAATGCAAGCTTCACCACCCAAAAAGCCGAAGCAAGGGAAGGAAAAGTAGACGATCAAGGAAACAGAAGAGTACTCATGGGCGTTACTTTGGTTCTATGCTTGTTGACGACTCTGATCCTCTGTTAACGATATCTGAAAGGCACTCTATACAAGATAATGGCAAATTGTTCATTGAAGGAAAACTTGCAGATTTTATTAGCCTTGATGTTAGTGATGGAGAAGCTGGACAAAACAATGATGCATTAAATGAGCAGACAACCTTTCATGACAGTGATGACCCAGATTCACAACTAGATGATCTAGATGAACTCATCAAACCTCTTCGTATAATGAACTGTCAGAGATGGGTATCTTCCCCTCAGCCCTCTGTAGCTCCCAAGTTTGGTGACGTGGCACAAGCCTTCCTTGCCGTGGGTTAATATCAATACAGATGGTTTAATTTATAAGTAATATCTGGGCAGGCTGCATTGGGGAACTTTATTGGTGGGATGATGTTCCTCTAAAGATTTAGAAATTCTTGGTTCACGATACGTGGGAACTTCTGAATTGCGTTTCTGTTTATATTTGTAGTTTTATTGTAGCTCTTTTCTTTTTGTAATTTGCTTATTTGTACATAAACATTACGAAGTTAAAAAAATAGAAGATGTTATAGAATTGGATGGTCTCTTATTCTCGAGTTTAGTTTCATTGCTGCAGCGCTGGTTTATTTAGCAGCTAGAAAAAATAGCTTTTATTTGTATAAAGTATCTAATGGTTTACTCGTGGGTTGGAGTTCTTAGAAGGGTGTGGCTGGATGGTCTCCGGATATTTTGACCATATAATTTATTGTCCCCTATAATTTGATATCTATTAAAAAGAGAGATTTACATAAAATTTCATTTTAAAAAAAAGAATAAAAATTGTAAACAAATAAATAATAACAAAACAAATCTATATTGAAGGAATTTCTGTATACATGTTATTGGTGTGTAAGAGTCGTGTTTATTATTGATTTAAAAAATTAATTTATTATGTGATATTGTATATCCGTTCATATATATATTTAAAATTTATTTAATTTTTATTTATTTAGTGTAGAATATGATATTTTCACCAACTTCTCCACATCTAACTCAAACTCAAGGGTTAACCGGCCTGTATTGTCCATTCCTATTACTCTCGGGGATATTTATATCTCATATAACAATTTTTTTTTTAAATTTAAAAAGAATATTTTATGACCATTTAATTTGTATTGTCCATCCTATTATACTCAAAATCGATTTAATTTATATTCGATATGTGACTCGATATTTTTATCCATCTAATTACGTGACGCTCTTGTCATGTTTGATTTAAACTTAAGAGTCAACCTAATTCATATTGCCTATCTCAACCCCTATTGCTTAATCCCACTATTTTAGAGGATCCACATCCCACGTGACAATCTCTATTTAAGCTTAAGATATAAGATTTTTAGGACTTGTTTAGCTTGTATTGTTCATCCTCTCAAGATCCACTTAATTTTTATTTGATGTGGGACGTGACATTTTTACCCACTCAATTATATGACGCTCTTGTCACACTGCCCTAAACTAAAGGGCCAACTTGCTCTATATTGTCTATCTTCATTACTCTTTGTGAATCCACATCTTCATGTGATAATATCTCTTATAGTTCAAGATAAGATTTTTGGGACTCACTTGACCCATATTACTCATCACACTATACTCAAAATTCACTCAATTTTTATTTGATATAGAACGTGACATTTTTATCCACGTAATTGTGTGACGCTCTCCTCACGTCTAATCCAAACTCAACAGTCAACTTAACCATATTGCTCATTTTTACTATTTTTTAGAGATTCACATCCTACATGCTAATTTCTATTAAGGATCAAAACATCGAATTTTTAAGACTCACTTGGCTCGTATTGCCCATCCTCACTACTCTTAGATGACTTACTACTTACCTGACAATTTAGGAGTCTACACACAAATAAAAATTTGAGTCTATTCTGATACCACTAGTCACAGGTCACACACTTGTCATTAACTCAAAAAATTAGTCTGTTAAATAATATTGTCTACTCGTCTATATACTTAAAATTTATCCAATTTTTATTCAATATAAAATATGATGTTAAAAAGTAATAAAGAATAATTGTAAGCCCCTAGAACTTGTAACGTTCCTCACATAAAATTAAGTTAGCACAAATCACTTTATACAATCGCATTGTAATGCTATATCAAGACGAAATGAACTTGAAGCAGGAATGATATAATGATAAATGTTATCAACACAAATGTTTTCGTATGTAAGGCATACAATTATAACAATGTATCTTCTCGTTTAGAGGCAATTAATTTTTTTTTGATATCATTAATCACAAGTAATACATTTATGATTAACTAAAAAAATTAGTCTATTTGATAATATTGTCTATTCGTTTATATACTTAAAATTTATCTAATTTTTATTCGATATAAAAAGTGATGTTAAAAAATAATAAAAATTAATTATAAGCTCCTAAAATTTGTAACGTTCTTCACATAAAATTAAGGTAGCACAGATCACTTTATACACTCACATTGTAATGTCATGTCAAAACGAAACGAACTTAAATTAAGAATGATACAATGATAAATGTTATCAACACAAATATTTTCGTACGTAAGGTACAACTATAACAATGCATCTTCTCGTTTAAAGGCAACCAATTTTCCTTTTAACACAATTCTCCTGCAAACACACACCTCTCACTCAACCCCATCAATATATAGAAATCTTATCCATACAAAAAAAAAAAGGGTGGGGTTCAAAATTCAGTTAGCCTGCTAAGAACTCAACACACACAAAAGTACTACAAAAAGCTACACCAAGCCCAACTACAAAGAAAATATCGTAAATCTTGAATCTCCAAACAAAAACCACCTATATAACATGGCCGCAACTTCCATTAACACGGCTTCTACAAAATTCTCGACGTTTGGATGGATTGGAGGGAAAAGAGAGCTGAGAAAGAAAAGGGTATTATCCATTAAAGCTCAACAACAAGCTGAAGTTAAAGAATCACAGCAAGTGAAGGAGAAGGAAGAGCAACAGCAGCAGCAGCAGCAGACACCACTGAGACCAGTGGAGCCACAGAGGAATGTAAGGAGCAAGAACTTGAGCAGAGAATATGGAGGGCAGTGGCTCAGCAGTGTTACTCGACATGTCAGGATTTATGCTGCTTATATTGACCCTGAAACCTGGGAATTTGATCAAACCCAGATGGATAAGCTCACTCTTATCCTGGATCCTACCAAAGAGTTTGTATGGTCAACTGAGACTGCCAACAAGGTCTTTGCATACTTCCAGGAGCTTGTTGATCACTATGAGGTAATATTTTCTATGCTTAATTTCTCATGCCCTTTACTTAAGAGTAATTTAAGCAATTGGGTGCATTGAACCCGGTAAAGGGTTGTTCACCAAAGTTTTGAGTCCAAGTTTCAAATTTCCAAATCATGATACCCACCAAAAAAAAAAAAAAAAAACTCCTTCACCAAATCGAGGAAGAAGGTTAGAAATTCGAAACTAGGATGCAAGGATGTGTATAGTTTGCTTATTCTGGTTTTTTTGAAGTACGTTGCAACTAAATTGACTGATCAGTTATCGAAATTTAGAGCTGAAACTTCAAAGAAACCAAATGGAATCAGAGCTTTAATTATCAAAATCTGTGTTGGAAAGTTATGACAGATCAACATTTTATTATTTAAATTGTGACAACACATTGATATGATTAATGAATATGTCGATCTTATGTTTTAAACCAGTTTCTAAATTTACAAACCAAAAGCACATCAAACCCAGTAACAGTAGCTTTAGACCAAAAACAAATCAATATTATACATAAAAATAAGACGTCAGTTTAACAATTTACATTTGATTTCCCTCACCTCCCAACCAGATTTTGTGGCAAGGCTGCGTTATCAAAGGATAACATTCACAGTTTAACACAAGTAGCAAATTGGCTGCATATCATCATCCTAAATAACCATTTACATTGCTCAGAGAAGTGTTTGCTTTTGTTCATTCCTGTTTTAGCTTTGTTGAGAACCGACGAACGATACAGGGTGCCCCATTGACGGAATACACACTCCGGCTGATTGGGTCCGACTTAGAGCATTACATTCGGAAGCTGCTTTACGATGGAGAGATTAAATACAACATGGATGCGCAGGTACTCAACTTCAGCATGGGAAAGCCACGCATTATGTTCAACAACAACGAACTCCCACCTCAAGATGCTGCTCAGTAAAAGATAAGAATCACAAAAATGGGTACCCAGAGCAGGCTAATTTATCCTGATGTGACATCATACTATGCATGAATCTACAGAGTTTCACCAAATGGTCTGTGTTCCTCTAGTTGTCACAAAAATGTAGTACAAAGCCTTCACAATCCGAGCTTGGTTCATATTGTTGTAGTTGCCAAAAACTTTACATGCCTCATACTATACAGTCTGATTTCTCCCACTTCACATTTTTCTTTGTTATCCTAAGATATAGCAATCTCAATCATAGGCAAAGTCTTCAAGTTAACCCGGTGGCAAAGTACTTAAAACATGATGAATCCAACCAAGGTTTAAATTATCTTTCATGAACTAAATTCTGAAAAAACATATTCCAATTATATAACTCGGTAATTGCTATAATTTATATTTCTCAATATTTCAACTATGAAATATGTAAAAATGCAGCAGGCACCTGCTTAAGGGTATTTATGTACATAAATAAGTACATGAATGCGTTAGCAAGCACAATGTAAGAAATGTTCCAAATCTTGACGAAGCATAATCACATGCAATACAAGATGAGAGCGATGACAATCTAAATCAAGCCCATTCAAAAATCCTAACATAGACTTGAAATAAATTTATTATAGTCATTGGATTAGCAGGCACCAAAAGGTAATGATATACAATTTAATACTAACCGTGCATTTGATTTATAATAGTGCATAGAAGATTTAATTATTTATGATAATTTTGAAAACATAAGACCATATAGAAGATCAGGATGTTTGCAATTGAACTCTCACAGGACTTTTCAATATCATATGTTTAAACTTATCATTAAAAGTTGTGAAATAAAGCACTCGCAACCAAAAGAAAAATCTGAGCAAGAGATTCAAAATTCTACGGCTATCACATTGAGCATAATCAATCAACACTACGAGATCTGAAATATAAGAAACAAGAAACTATAGTTTAACTGCACAAGACTGCTACAGTTAATAGGATGATATTTAATGCAATAAGAAACTTAGAACGAACTCTAAGCAATATTTAGAACATCACATATTCCAAATCACAGAGGGGTTGGGTACAGGGAATGGTCCACCAAGGCAGGAACCTAATTCCAAATCACAAAGGTGATCTATCTGTCACAGATTATTACAATGTCCTAATAAGCTTATGACAGGAACTTGATTTGTTTGAAGATTCTATTGATGTATGTCCTACTTGCAACAAAACGAATTAGGTCAAGACAGAGAATGCCAGAGTCTTTGATTTTCTTTATAGATTAAATAAGGATTTAGATGAAGTAAGGAGTCAAATACTTGGTAAGAAACCTCTGCCAATATTCAAGAAAATATTTGCTGAAGTCAAAAGGGATGAGAGTCGAAAAACAGTAATGTTGGACAACTCCAAAATTGAATAGTGGACAACAACCTACAATCAGCACTTGTCACTCGATAATAGAAGATTGAAGTATCAAAAGGAGCCAACGACAGTACATGGTGTGACCATTGCCAACGTCCATGGCACACAAAAGAAACTTGTTGGAAGATCCATGGGAAACAACAGATTGGAAGCCACGGGGTCAAAGGGAAAACAAAGACTATCAAGCAACATTCCAGGAGCAAAAAATTGAAAATAAACCAGCCAATAAACTTAATGTTTGTTCATTTGCCAGAGAACAACTTGAGAAAATTCAAGCCTTTCTCTTTAAGTCAAACGCTTTACCCACCAATCACATAGCCTAAAAAGTACTTTTCTGCTCTTAGTAGTTCTCAAGAGAATAGCCCTTAGATTGTTGATTCCAAGACATCAGATCACATGACTGGATGTCACTCCTTATTTTTTAATTACACTATGTCCTGAAAACTTAAAAGTAAAAATTATCGATGGTTCCTTATCACATGTGGCTAGAAAAGACTCTATTAAACTTGTTGACTTTATTCTTGAATCAATATTACATATGCTAAATTTAAAAACTAATTTGATATCTAAGTAAGTTGACAAGAGATTCAAACTGTGTGACTATGTTCTTGTCTCCTTATTCTGAGTTTTAGGATTTGACTTTGGGAAAGATGATTGGCAATGCTAAGGGGTATGAAGGCTTGTACTACCTACATCACTCACATTAAATATCGAATAAACACGCATTAGCCTTTAATAGTGACTCTGATTCTGTTTCAAGAACCATCATGTTATAGCATTTTAGGCTAGGACATTATAGTTTTTCATATTTAAAAAGGTTGTTTCCTTTTTTGTTTTTGAATAAATATGTGAGTTTCTTTCAATGTGAAATGTGTCAACTTGCCAAATATACCCGTGTCCTATTTTCTATTAAATTTTACATACCTTTTGAGCAATTTTTATTAATACATAGTGATGTGTGAGGACCCTCTAAAACCACAGCTTTATGGATCTATGTGGTTCATAACCTTTATTGATAATCATTCATGTTGGATTTTCTTGATGAAAGAAAAAGTAGAAGCCTCATCCATTTTAAAAAATTTCATAAAATGATTAAGAATCAATTTAAACAAAAAATTCAAGTTTTTCATAACTATAATAAAAAAGAATACTTTAACTCAATTTTAGGATCCTATCTGGTAGAAAATAAAAATTTTCATCAAAGTTCGTGTATTGGAACTCCACAACAAAATGAAGTCTCTGAACGAAAAAATTTCCATCTTTTGGAAGTTGACCGTGCTATTTTGTTTCAAAATAATGTACTAATAAATTTTTGGGGGAAAGTCATACTCACTACCACAAATTTAATCAATAAATTACCCTCTAAAGTACTTATTTTCAAACTCCACTTAATATCCTAAGAAAGGCATATCCTACCAATATACATCTCTTTCATAAAATGCCTCTCAAAACCTTTGGTTGTACTGCGTTTGTTCATGATATGAGTCCAAACCTAGGTAAATTAGATCCCAAGTAAAAAAAAAATCATTTTTTTAGGTTATTATCCAAACCAAAAGGGTTATAAGTGTTATTCTCCAAGTGATAAAAAATATTTGTTTTCTTTAATATCTCGTTCTTTTGAAAATTAACCGTACTACTTTCAAGGTGAGAATTTAGGAAATGACGATAGTAAACTTTGTGATATTAGTGCTTTACTTGATCTTGGCCTTGTTTTAATTCCAAACACAATCTCACTACCGACACCACCATCACCCGAGACCTTCCTTAATCCTTTAGATATGATCTTGAAACAAAACCAGAACCACAAAAACAAGGTCAAGATGCTATGCTTCATGTTTATTCAAGGAGAGCAAAACCAATGACAAAAGAATAAGAAATCATACATCCTCAACATTGCCAAACATCAAATCTAGAGAATAATCCCCATAATATAGTAACCAACTTGATTAATACAAAGGATAGATAGCAAGTTGATGATCTTGACCTTTTCATTCCTCGACGGAAAGGAAAAATGACATGTACTCTACACCCTATTTCCAAGTATGTGTCGAGTAGCAAGTTGTCATTATCATTCAAGGCTATCACAACAAGGCATGAGAAAACAGAGGTCCTAAGGAATATTTAAGAAGCACTACAAAGTTTAAAATAGAGAACTGCATTCGAAGAAGAGATGAAGTCTTTAAAAAAAATAAAACATGGGATTTGGTGAAACTTCTTCAAAGAAAGCATATAGTAGGCTGCAAATGGGTTTTCACTGTTAATTTTAATTTTGATGGAATAGTGGAGAGATATAAAGTAAGGCTGGTAGCAAAATAGTTTACACAGATACCGAGAATATACTATACCGAAACATTTGCTCCAGTTGCGAAGATGAATTCAGTAAGGGTCCTGTTATTATTGGCTACTGACACGTCCAGAATATAGAAGTTATTCTCAAGTGCAGGATTGTCGAAGTAATAAATAACCCGATGAGAACGGGGTCGATCCACAGGGAAGTAGAATTAAAATTACAAATTATAAACACTTTAAAGATAATTAATACAGTATAAAATGTTTGCAAATATTATTTCAATTAACCAATTCAAATAAAAAGCTAAGATTACGGGAATTCACTCTTGGCATAAGAAGTAAGAATATATTTAACTTTTTATTTTTTTATAACTCAATTGGAATCCTCACACAAAGGAGGTTCCAACCGAAAAATATAGCAATTAAAGTTCATTATCATTTATATATTGATTAGTATTTATTTTTTTCAATTATTATACACCAAATCTTATAAATGGGTTCAAGTATTTATTATGCCAATCTTTATATTTGTCTATAATAAATCAAGACTCCCACTTTACAAGAAAGGTTATATAAACCAAATCTTGTAAATAGTTTCAAGAATTTATTGTGCCAAGTATTAAGTTGTCAATAATAAATCAAGAATCACCACTTTAGAAGAAAGGGTATTAATTCTACAAACAAAATAAATACATCATATATAAATTTGCATAACTTAAAAATGAAGCATTAAATTCATGAATAAATATTAAACATATCTTATTACCTTGCCAAGAGCTTCACCCTTTCACCTTAACTTAAACAAAATTATTTGGACATAATAAAACTAAATGAAAAGAAAAGAAATGGAAGAAGAAATAACATGACTTAATAGTAAACAAGAGAAATAATAGTATAAGGAAATGGATACAAAGGAAAAGTATTTTGAACTAAATTCTAACTTTCTAATTATATTCTTTAGGCATAAACAAGCCACCTATTTATAGAAAAATATAGATAAATCGAGACAAATTTGGAGGGAACCACTTGGTTGATGAAAGTCAAGAATGGTGGCAAAATAATTTGCATTCATTATTACTTGGGCACCCACTTGATTATCCAATTTGGAATTGATGTGATCCGAATTAGCTGTCACTCAAAACATAAAAGTTATAGATAAGTCTCTTATCTTTCCAAATTGAGTGGTCGCATACGTATTAGATACGTATTTCTATAGTTATGGGCCAAATACTGATAACTGTTCAAACTGGGCCTGTACTGCAGATCAATTCTGTTCTAGACCAATTTTCACCCTCTAAACACTCGAATTTCCTATGCTTTGTGAAATATAATATGTTAGCCCATTGAGTCAGCTCTGCACAGGATTAAGAATCAACTCAATTGGATCTTTAGATAGAAAGTTATGCCCATTTTACCGAACCTGCCACAAAATAGTTATAAGATAATTAAGTACAATATTGTAAACATACTTAAGTTAAGAAAATTAAATACACTAGTAATACAAAACAATCATGTAAAACTCTTATTAAATGTGTAATTTCAAGTGTTCATCAGCTACTAATTTTGATTAGCCATTGCATCAGATGGATATCAAGAATGTCTTTCTCAATGGAGATCTTGATAAAGAGGTTTACATGCATGAGCCACCCGGGTTTGAGGCTACAAGGAATGCTAAAACTATCTACATATTGAAAAAGTTCATTTATGGATTAAAACAGTCCCCTAAAGCATGGATTGATAGATTTGCAAAGTCTGTCAAATGATTTGGCCTTATTCAAGGACATTCAAATCACACACTATTCTATAAATACTCTATAGAAGAAAAGGTGACAGTTCTAATTATCTACGTGGATGATATAATTCTTACAGGTAATGACAATAGGGAGTTAGCAAGACTGAAAATTTTTTTGTCAAAAGAATTCGAGGTCAAAGACCTAGGATAACTGAGGTACTTTCTTAGCATGGAGGTAGCTAGAAGTAAAGAGGGAATCGTAGTCTCACAAAATATATATATATATATATATACATTAGATCTCTTGAACGAAATAAGAATGTTAGGGTGTAAATCGGCAACATCTTCAATTAGTCAAAGTCATAAAATTGAAGGAGAGATTGGAGAATTTGTACACAAGAGGAGATACTAAAGACTTGTGGAAAAACTAATCTATTTATCCAATACAAGACCCGGCATTACTTTTGCCGTAAGTGTTGTAAGTCAATTTATGCATAATCCTCACAAACAACACTTAGATGTTGTTTACCGAAATCTTAGATATTTGAAGACTACTCTAAGAAAAGGTTTATTCTTTAGGAAAAGTATAGATAGAAAAGTGGAATGATATACGGATGCTAACTGAGCAGGTTCAATTATAGGTAAAAAAATCCATATCAGGTTATTGTTCCCTTGTGTGGGGAAATTTGGTTACTTAGAGAAACAAGAAACAACCAGTGATATCTAGAAGTAGTGTTAAAGCTGAGTTGAGAGCACTAGCTTAAGGGACCTGCGAACTAATGTGACTAAAAAAGATGTTAAAAGAACTCTGAGTAACTAAAGAATGACCTATGAGATTGTTTTGTGACAATAAAGTAGCAATTAGCAGTGCTCACAATCCTGTTCATCGTGACAAAACAAAATAAGTAGAGATTGATAGACATTTTCTAAAAGAGAAAATTGAGGAATGAATTATTTACATAATCTACATGCCAAGTAAATTGCAGCTTACAGACATTCTAACTAAGGGTCTACTAGGATGATTGTTCGAAGAACTAGCAAGCAAGTTGGGAATGATAAATATTTATTCACCAGCTTGGGGGGAAGTGTTAGAGATAGCAAAAATTCTAGAATCATTCTAAAAATGTTATAACTATATATCTGACTTTATGGTAGCAGAAAATCTGAAAGAAGTAAGAGAATGAGGAAAACCACTAATTTTGGTAATAACTTCTATGTTTTTCTTATGGAAGAAGACTTTAAAATATATAGTGAGGCCATGACTTCTCATGATGCTATTTTATTGAGAGAAGTAATTAATGATGAAATCAACTCAATCATAAGTAATCATATGTGACAAGTAGTTAATTTTCCTCTGAGTACCAAGCTCATTGATTGTATATGGATCTTTAAAAATAAGATAAGGGCTGATGGTATAATTAAAAAGTATAAGGCAAGATTGGTTGCCAAAAGGTTCAATACAAAAGAAAGGCTTAGATTATTTTGATACTTATATTCTTGTAACTAGAATTACATCCATTAGAATTTTGATTGCGTTAGCTGTAATATATGATTTGTTCATATATCAAATAGATGTAAAGATTGCATTTCCAAATAGAGATTTAGAAGAGAAAATTTACATGGAACAATAAGAAGGTTG
Source organism: Ailanthus altissimus (assembly GCA_946807835.1). NCBI lineage: Eukaryota > Viridiplantae > Streptophyta > Magnoliopsida > Sapindales > Simaroubaceae > Ailanthus > Ailanthus altissimus. The sequence goes on along the minus strand of OX327699.1, from coordinate 12,194,430 downwards.
TGCTAGCGTTGGTACAAAACACAAAGTATATAAATTAGTGAAGTCTTTGTATGGCTTGAAACAAGCACCAAAACAGTGGCATAAAAGTTTGACAATGCTTTTGTATCAAGTGGTTTTATGATTAATGATTTCGATAAATGTGTGTATTATAAAATCTTTAATAGTAAGAATTATGTCACCATATGTCTCTATATAGATGACATACTAATATTCAGCCCCAGTATAGAAATAATAAATGAGACTAAGAGATTTTTATCAATTAAGTTTAATATGAAAGATACGTGGAAAGTTGATGTTATTCTTGGGATATAAATATTAAGAACATCCAATAGTCTCACTTTATCACAAGATCACTATGTAGATAAGTTTCTAAAGAGGTTTGGATACACAACATGCAAATTGGTAGCAACATTGTATGATGTTAGTGTTAAACTTTGAAAGACTATTGAGCATAGTGATAATCAGAACCGTTATGCACAGATTATTGATAATCTCATGCACTTAATAAATAATACTAGGCCTGATATAGCATATGCAGTAAAAAGACTGAGTAGATATACTCAGAATCTGGGGAAAAGCATTGGAGTGCCTTAGATAGAGTTGCAAAATACTTGATAGGCATTAAAATTTATGAACTTTCATATGGTAGATCAAAACTTGTGATAAAAAGGTTATTGTAATGTTAATTGGATATCTGAATATAATGAGGTAAAGTTTACTAGTGGATATATGTTCATCTTAGGTAGAAGAGCCATATGTTAAAAATTCACTAAACAGACTTATATAGCACGATATACCATGGAATCGAAATTGATAGTTATAGAAAAAGCTTGTTTTGAGACTGAGTGATTAAGGACACTCATGACTGATCTTTCCATTAGTACTCACCCTCATATATTAATTTTTATAAATTGTGATTGCTTAGCAGCTATTGCTAGAGTAAATAGTATGATCTATAATGAGAAAAGTAGACATATTCGTCTAAGATATGGCATTATTAAGTAAATGCTAGAATCTAGAGTAGTGAGCCTAGATTATGTGAAGTCAAATAAATTTGGCTGATCCTCTAACTAAGCCACTAAATAGGAGATTAGTGGAACAAATGTCGAAGGGGATGAGACTTCTGCGTAGAGCATGAGACAAGAGTGATAGTAACCCTACCTATGTGATTGGCGATTCCATTAAAGTAGGTTCATAAGGGTAAAAATAAGTCACTTATTATCTTGTTGTATTACTGGTTGTATTTTGTAAGTTCCTCCCTATAGCAAGGTAGTGCATCTGCAATGGATAAAGGTGAGTAATACTCTTAATGAACTCTATAACTCTTTATAGTTTAGTGGTATATTAAACTTGCAGAACACACTTGATGGAGTGTGACCATTAATAATGTCAAATCGCAGATAAAAATAAGTTACTAGAGAATTTAATTTGATCATATAATCCTTTATTTTACACCTAAAGGAATGAAGTTTGATAGAAACTTGATTTCACTTAGTTCCTATAAAATACGATTACTTAATCAGTAGTCGGTTCATAACTTGAAAGAGCATCAATTCATATAAGTTAAATTCTACTTTAATATATAGTTGATTTGATCACATTAGTTTATTTAAAATATGTAAGGGATTGTTGATATTTATGAGTGTATTTTAAATAAACAATGTATATCAAAGCATTAAATGTCGCGATACCTAAGGCTATAGTCTGGATGTCGCGACAATAGGAGCTGGGAAGGTGAATTTTGGAAAAGTCATCTACCTCTTCAATAAATGTAGCCTTTTAAAGAGGTGTTATATCTATCCAAAGAAATACATTATCTCTATAAATACCGCAAACATATTTCATTTAAAAAATTAACATCTCTTATTCATCTTTGATTAAAATTCTCTTTATATATCAACTATATTCTAAGTCTTACTTGTTGTCCAAAGAATTTGTATTTGGTGTGCACATTTACAAATATAAATTCTAATTGTCATTGAATTTTGAAAGTATACTACCATTTAAACCCTAATTTACCTTAATTATTATCATTATGGAATAGAAATAATTTTAAGATTAATGCCTAGAACATTTTGACATTCTCTACAACTTGTTTTATCCTTTTGTTTGTACACACATCCCACATAATTACCAACACTGCCTACAGCATAGCAAGCACGACATAATAACATGGCGTGTCATGCTGGGTTGTGATATGCGACCTAGCATGCCATGCTGGCATGGCCCATCACGAGCTCGACACGGTACGACTCGTGGATTGTGCAAATTTTTAAAAAAAATTTAAATATTTAATTTGGTATATATATTTAATAATTTTTTAATATTTATACTTATTTTTCTTACAAATATTCTAAATTCTTAATTGTAATAAATTCATAATTAAAATTTTGAAATTGTAATTCCATTAAAAATTAAAAATTATTGATATTATTCAAATTTCTAAAATTGAAATTATTGAATATAAATACAAAAATAAATTACAAAAATTAAATATAAATTTATTGAAATTTATTTTAAGGTTTAATGATTAATTTATGTTATTATTTTTAGATATTTATTTTTTTAGATATTTTAAATTTTTTAATTTTTACAATTATAAATATTATAGTAAAAAGATACTATTAATAGTCCCTAAGAAGTTTTAACCACTAGCCAGCCCTAATCACCAACTTGAACTCTCATCTCACTCCACTTAAGCTAAGGACCAAAGTAATTAAAGGAGGTTGGACGAGTGAAGTAGGGTTAGGGTTCAAATTGCGGGGTGGAAATGGCTGGTGGCTAGTTAGAACTTTTTGAAAACTTTAACCGGTTATTTTTATTACAATATTTATAATTGGAAAATATTTAAAATATTTAAAAAAATCTAAAAAAATTAAATAGATAACATGAATTAATTATTAAACTTCAAAATAAAAATTTTCTAACGATCCTTTATACTTTACGGCATGCCAACGGATGTACACTAAGCCAGCTAATTAGAATAGGTTAAAGTTCAATCATATGTATTGCAACATCATGTTGTAGTACAACTATTTTATATTTATGTTGAATCTCTAACTAAGGGTGGCAAAAAAAAAATAAAAAACTAAAAAACTTGATCCGGACCGAATCAAAACGGCCGGTTCAGTTCAATTCGATTTTGATTATGAAAAAAGTCGATCAATTTTAATGAATTAAAAAATTGAAAAATTATCAGTGTTGGTTCAATTTTATTAAAAATCGAATTGAAAAAACTAATTAGTTTAATAAAAAAAATGTCGCATGGCAACATATCATTGGATGGAACAAATCTTACAATAAACTCAACCGCATCAGGATTATTAATCTATAAATTTTAAAACATTAGGCTTAATATATTTTTTGGACAAATAAATCAATATGAAATATGCCAAATTAGGTTTAAAATGACTAAATATTTTTTTTTGGGAACAAATAATCAAAAAAATCCACAATTTAAAAGGAAAAAAGTCTAAATTTTAAATAGGCCCAACTGAGCCCATAATCGAAAAAACTAAACCGGACCAAACAAAAAAAAATTGATTCGGCATGGTTTGTTTTTTCGGACAATTCAATATTTTTGATTTTTTTTAATAAAAATTGATTATTCATGATACGGTTTAATTCTAGCCTAAATTAAACCATACGGAACTATACCCGCCCATACCTCTGATTGTAATATGATTTGAAATAAATTTTATTGCATTGCTACATCATAATCACGATGCATATTCGTCATCACTATTTTGATAAGGCTGAGAACGTTATTGTTGTCATTTTAGGATAATTAAGAGGTCATTTTATAATGATATATAATTTGAAAATTGTAATTAGATTAATGAAAATTAAAAAAAAAATTTGAGAAAATATAACTTTTAAATAGAGTTAAAATAATTTGATAGAGTTTTGAGTTGAGATGAGAGAGTTTGAGAGATTGAGAGAATGTTGAATAAGTGAGTTGAATTTTGAGTGTGAGAAGAGGGGGGAGGCACCCACACCATCTTAATCGATGGTAAAAATAAAAAAATAAAAGAAAGTTATTGTGCCTACAACAACAATTTTTTTAAAAAAAAAATAAAAAAGATCCATAAACACGACCAATAGGTCAATAGTATCGGCACAACTTCATACCATACTAATAGTTGTGCTGGGCCATGGCTCAAATAAAGCCTACTTAAACTTACTTTTCATGGATCGTGCTAATTTGGCACAATTCATTTACCATGTCTAATTTCAATTTAATTAGAAGAAAAAAATTGAAAAAATAATATATCATTTTTAAATAAAAATTATTTCGAATTATAGCATCTTTATAATCTAAAAGCCGTACTTTCCGATATAGATACTCATTTACCATAACCATTAAAATTAACATTGCCAAATAAATATATTTGCTCGGTTGGTCCCCTGGTTTTGCCTGCATTGCAAACTGACCGTCAATGAATGGTGCTAGAGATTACAGCATACACTCTCCGCCTGATCAAATTCCAACTTAGCACTACATATAGAAGCTGCTTTACGATGGAAAGAATAAATAGATGCAAGGGTACTAATCTTCAGCACGGGGGAAGTCCCACATTTGCCTTTTTTTTTTTTTTTTTTGTTGTTGTTGAAGTTGTGCACATTACCAGAGATCTACTAGAACTCGCCTAAATAAAGCATAATCATATCCCATTCCCACAATTTTTGCCTCGAGATGCTCTGCAGGTATAAACAAGGATCATACAGAAATGGCACCAAAAGCAGGCAGATATAGTGGGATGTAACATGGCATTGCATAGTGTGGGTTATCACAAAAAATGCACCTTCACAATCTGAGCTTGATTGAGATGCTTCTCATTCCTGTTGCCATAAACTTTTGTAGTATGCATAGCACATGGTCCAATTACTCCAATTCCACATTTTGCTTTGTGATTAGATATAGCTATTTCAATCAGAGGCATTCTCAAAGCTAAGTGGGGGCAAAAGTTCTTAAACACAACGTGTCCAACCAAGGCTTAAATACTCCTTTCCAAGCCAACTGTTTTAAAAAATAAAATACACACCAAAATACACAAATTAGTATACAAGGTGATCAAAGTTACACAGTATTTCAACAATGAATTACTTTTTTAGTTGGACTTTTTTACTAGTAAAAAGAGTTTTGTTAATTCTAAAAGTTATTTTTAAATTTTTTAATGATATTTGATTGTAATTAGAGAAGAATTTTTAGAGATTAAAAAAATTGTTTTGTCTTTACTTGCAAAAATTTAAATTTTAAATTTTTGAGAGTAGAGTTTTTTAAACTTTTTTAATATTTATGCAATGTCACATATACCCCAATAATATTTTTCTTAACAAAAATAAATCTTATTTAACTAACATCTTTTTTTTTAAAAAAAAAATTCATTATACCTCTAATTCTCCGTATCTCTATAGTCATCATATTTTATAATAATCTACCAAAATCTTTTATTTATTATTTTATTTTTTAAATAAAAAAATATTATTTTATTTTTAATTTTTGTACCAAACGCAATAATATAAATCAATTCGTTGAATAAAATGTATTAAAGAAGTACTATAAGAATTTACCAAAATCTTGTGTTTTAAAAAATTAAATTTGAGAAAATGTATGATAAATTTAAACTTATATATAAAAAATGTTGAATTGTTTAGAATTTGAGTATAATTTTTATTATATTTTTTTTTTATAATTTAATAATAAATGAATACTTTTAACAATGTATAACAAAATAATCTAATACTTTAAAAAAAATTTAATTAACAATCAAATGATCAATAATTTTTTTTTAAAAACTCTATTTTTAAAAATTCTATTTTAAAAAATTCTATTTAAAAAATTCAACCAACTTAAAATATGTATATCTATACGTGATTTCACGTGCATAAAACAAGGAAAAAATTTTAAAAATAATCAAAATTTTAAATGTCATTTTTTTTACTATAGTCAAACATTTCATTCTTTATAAATATTTCGATTTAGAGTTAAAAGAGTGAAACAATAATTGAAAATGGCTGTAAATTGTTGAAAATAGTTAAAAAAAAAACATGGTATAAAATAGTCGAAAGTGATCGATTTGTGCCAAAAGTTTCATCCTGCCCATGGCGCACGTGCCAGCGCGTGGGCGTTCAGGCGCAATGTGCAACAGTAAGTGTGCTACATAGCTTGCTTAGTTACCTTACCCTGGTAACTATTTGACAGACGAAACCCTTTGATTTCCTTCTTATCTTCAAGTAGCTTTCCTTTTGGGTTTGACCAAGATTCCTCCCTACGGTGCTAATTTGTTGAAGTCACTAAGCGCGGTAGCTTAACCGCACTATCTCTAAAAGAATTATTAAACCGGCCATGCCAGACAGACAAGCACTGGTTTAAGTTCCACCATCTCTTCTCCCAGTTTTTATGGATCGAAAGAGCCCAAGCCTAGTCACTCCTCCTACCTAAAGGCCCATAAATAGAGGCATAACTGTTCTAGTAGATCCAATCTAGACAGATCTAATATACATACAAGAATTTGATGGAGTTTTCTCCCTAGGTGAGGGGATTGTGCTACTTGCTTTTCTCTTAGTTAAATAATGGGTCTTTCTCTTTTTTTTTTTTTCCTTTCTTGTTTTGTCCTGCAGCAATAAGCGAGTCTTTCATTCCTTGCTCAAGTAAATCAGGACAAGCCCCTTTCATTTATTTGAATCTACTTGTCTGGGGACTTCTCCAACAACCTCTTCTGGTAAACAATGTCCTATGTACTCAGATAGGCTGTTCTAGTCCTTATGCAGCAGCAAGTTTGCTACGCATCAAACTGCCACATGGCAATTCAATAATTAATCTTTATTATTTTAAAAATTATTATTATTTAATTTTATTATTGATTTATTATTTGATTTTCATTTTTTATTTTTAAATTTTATTTGATTAATTATTTATTTTTTATTTACACTTTTATTTACATTAATTAAAATTAATTATTTAAATTTTATTTTGTTTATTGAATTTAATTGATTAGTCTTACATAGAAAGTATTTAAGAAGTATTTAGTATTTACTAAGTGCTTCTTAAATTGTACCTTTGTGAATATTTTATACAAAAAGCAAAACTATCCCATAAGACATCATTTCTATATATAAAAATATTTCATTTCAAAGGCAATCTAAAATAAATCCCAAGTTCAATTCATATTAAAATAAATGAACGAACGAATGGTTCAATAACAAACAATGAATGGAATAGTATTAATAGTTATTTGAAAATGATTAATACTAAACATTATTTGAAAATTAAGTTTAGGTAAAGTATTAATTGTTACAATAATTCAATTTCTAATTAATGGAATTCTCACTAGCATTTAATTTTATTATATCAAATGTGGATACTAATTATTGTATGCCAAAAATGTAAATGTAAATTAATGTAGCTATTAATACTTTGCCTAAATTTAATTTTTCAAGAAAGTGTAAATAATTAATTAAAGTAAATAAAAATTAATTAATTAATTGAAATTTTAAATTTAAATAATTAATTAAATGAATTAAAAAAATTAATTAAATAAAATTTAATAAACAAAATTAAATTAAATAATTATTATTTTTAAAGATAATAAAAAATAATTATTAAATTATAACGTGACGCCAGGCAACTTGCCGTTGCGTGTGTCACACAACGACATGTGCGCCACAAGTAGTACGCAACTTTTGGCACAAATCGGCCATTTCCAACCATTTTGTATCATTTTTCATCATTTCTAACAATTTAAAATCATTTTTAACCATTATTTCATCCTTTTAATTCTAAATATAAATACTTACACTATATTTTTAGTTTTGAGAAAGAGAAAGTTTTGAATTTTTGTGATAAGAGCAAAAATAGAAAAATATTGTGTTTTTAACCATAAAAGAATGAAATGTTTGATCATAGTTTTAAAAAAAAGATTATTTAAAAATTCGGTCATTTCCGAAAATTTTCAAGTCCATCCTCATAATCGTGATCGCATGCAAAAATACAAAATGAAGACAATGACAATCCATTCGAAGCCCATTTCAAAAGTTCTGACAGATTTTATTAAATTGACCAATCTGGTTCAAGTTAGCTTTAACTTCAAAATTCATTTTAGTAATGGTATCAGCATGCCCAAAAAGTAGTAATGACTGAATTTGTAACTTGCTAAGCATTTGATTAACGGAAGTGCACAAGAGATTGAATTAATTTATAACATCATTTAAATAATAAGTGATCAGGAGATTCATAAATTCCATACATGAAATTGAGCTCACTGAATTTTTCAATATCATTCTTTTTAACTAATCATCAGATGTGAACCCGAAGTCAAGCACTTACCTAACCAAAAGAAAATTCCACGCAAGAGATTCAACTTTCTAGGTTTATCACATCCAGTCTGGCGAATTGCTGTTGCAAGATCTGCAAGATAAGAAAATAGTTAGCATGTTCAACATTCTACATCAAACTCCACTTTAGCTGCAGAAGACAGATAAACCTTCATAAGGATGTAAACAAAGTCTAAGAACCAGGCTAAGCTAGAAGACTATGGGACCAAGCAAATACTACAAATGAAATCTAAAATACTTGATGAAGAGATATAATTACATCCAAATGCCATGGCTACATATATATATATATATATATATATATATAGAGAGAGAGAGAGAGAGAGAGAGAGAGACCGTTAACATCTTTTTAAAGTGCAGACTTCTGCATTTTAACTAAAGTCCAGCGCTAGACTTTATTTAAAAAGCGGAACCTTCGCACCTGAGAACAATTATATATATATATAAGACTCAGGATCCCAGGCCACAGATGTATGGTCCTACCACTCCATCCTATACATATTCTATTTCTTAATGTGTTTCTATAATGATGATTGCTATTTCAAAAACTATGATAAAGAATTGAAGTTATTGAACATAACACTGGAATGTTGAATTTCTATTAAATTTGCAATGTCATTAGCTTTGTACCATGCTATCACTTATTAGCAAAGAGAAACAATATTTTGTTGTCTATAAAAAGAAGCAAACTCAATATGTGTGAAGAAAATGGCACTTTCAAAGCCTGAGAAAACCAATGCATATTAGCTTACCTTTATGCCCATCAAGCTCCAGATATGATTTGCCATAAGAATTAAGTTCATAAGTTTTATCCATTTATGCAAGACTCTTAACAGCTTGCAATCACCTCTGGTGTGATGCATCTTGCCAAAGCTTTTCACACTCCACTTCGTCATAAGGCCTTTGGAGAATTTCCATTAGCTTCTTTCTGAATTCAGATCCCTCACTTCAAGTAGGATTTTCTATGAAATACTCATTGTCTAGATCAATCTTATTGTTTGTAAAACAACAGAAATAGCACAAACAACCAAAAAAGAGCAAGATTTTAGAAATCAGAAACATGCAAAATTGATTTTTAAGAAATAAATGCCAGAAATTTACATTAAACAGAAAATGAATAAACCTGCATTGGGAATGATACTTACAAAGAGAATATGCTTTTCATCAGAAAACGGATTATTGTCAAGAATAGTTACTTCTGAATCAGAATCACTCTCATCATATGGAACATTTTCCAAATTTTGATCATCCTTCACAAATTTTAGAAATTCTAGATAGTTTCATCCACCAAATCAGACTTTACACCAGGGTTCCACCAGTGCTTGGCAGAAACAGGTTCATCAGCATCCTTTTCTACTTCAGAATCAAAATCAACATCCTCATTTACAACTTTTTAACCACCTTCAGGTGTATAATGTTGACTGTCCTTCACAAATTTCAGAAATTCTACATAGTTTTCATCCACCAAATCAGACTTAACCCCATTATTGTACTGATGCTTGGCAGAATTAATACCCTCTGGGCTAAGCCTTTTGCTTGAACTAACATTTTTTGCAGAGGAAACAGGATCTTCATCTTCATCTTCCCATTCTACATTTTTCGTAACCACTGGTGCCCTTAATTTTCTCTGAGTTCCCATGCTTTCCCTTCTACAAACTTTTCCCAACCTTCTTGCACTGCCATCCTTGTTTCTCTTCAACAGATCATGCAAAATACTCGAGCTCTCATTATTTATTGAATTACTCCTAAAGGTTCTTGTGATCTCAATCTTCTCTCTGCTTGCTACATCATGCACAATACTAGGATTCTCATTATGTTTCCTCTTTGATCTTCTCCTCAAAGTTTTTCTTGGGCTCTCAGTCTTTTTTCTCCCTGAGTCACTCCTCAAAACCCTTCTTGGGTTCTCAATCTTTTCTCTGTCTGAATAACAATTCGAAACATTCTCGGTTCTTACTTTCCATTGTTTCCAATGGCACTTGGTAGTTTGCAAATTCTCCCTTGAACCATCTTCTTTCAAGTACTTTATAACAACTGATGTCTCACCCAAAGCAAGTGTAAGCACATATGATTTCCCATCTTCTTTTAAATTAACCAAGAACATCATATAATGAGGATCAACAACTTCGCTAATGTTATCATCATCATCAGCATAATTCACACACCCAACAACAATATTAACACCAACAAACTATTCCATATCGTTAAAAAATTTCACATAATCCGAATCTACTGTTACTGCAACAGCATCATTAGTTTCATTACACTGGTGGATGGCGTCATTTGCAGCCCCGTTACTACACCTAGTATCAGTACCAACACCAGTATCAAAATCAACAGAACCTTCCATGTAATTCAGAAATTTCTCGTAATCTGGATCAACTGTTTCTGCTTCCACAAGAGTAACATTCTTTTTATTACTCCGGTGCATGGTTTTGTATGGAGACTTTTTGCAACAAGAATTAAGCCAAAGATTTTCATAGTCAATGCGTCTCCGCTTCCATCGCCTAGCCAACCTCAAATCAATTTCAAAATCAGCCTCTTCCTCGCCGGTTGTCCGACCTGAATCACCGGCATTCTTTTCCCTTGAAACCATTTCCATTCACTCTCGTAAACAGAACCCTTATCTCAAAATTCTAGTAAAAGATCCCCCTTCTGTCAGTGAAAACTCCATTAAAAAAATAATTTAAAAAAAAAACTCTTTTCTCAGTAATCTAGAAAACAGAAAAGCAAACGAAAAAGAACAACAAAAACCAAAAACTCAAACAAAGCTAGAGTTTATATTATATTTTTGAAAACCTAACTAATAGCAACTTATATGCTGTGTTTATGCTGCGAAAATTAAATAAATAGATAAATAAATCAAAGCCAATACCTGATTGAAGATTCCGATTACGGGTGGGTTAGTTGAACTGAGCCAAGATTGGAGAAGATAAGATTAAACCTAGAAATTTCAAATTCATAAAAAATAAATAATGTGGAGGAGAGATTTTAATGCACTCCAAGTTTTTTTATTATTAGATTATTTAAGTAAGTATTATTAAATTATTTTGTTAAATATGGTTTTTTTTATTTACTCCTGGGGATCGAATCTATGATCTAAATGATACACGGCTAAGTTTTTAAAGAGTTGGATTATTTTAGACAAGTACGTTCCGTTAAATATTGTTAAAAATATTTATTTATTATTATATTTTAAAATTTTATTTAATAATTATTAAATAAATTTATTTATTTAAAATTTAAATATATTTTATCAAATACAACCTCTTAAAATATAATAATTTAATAAAAGTAATATATATAGCAATGAATTAGTTAAATTATTGTATTTGATAAAAAAATAAAATTAAAATAGTATTATCAATAACAAAAGATTTTGATTGAGAGTATGTAAATATATAATGATTATAGAAATATAAAAATACGACGATTTTAAAAAAAATATAATAATTAAATAAAGTTAATTTTTATTAAAAAAATACACTATAAAATTAAGATAATATTACTAAAATATATGTGATGTTATATAAATATTAAAATATATATATTTTATCTTTATTTTAAAAATTTTAAATTTTATAAACAACAATAAAATAAATTTTTTAATTTTTAAAAACTCTAAACATCGTCAAAATTTTAAAAGAACTATAATATTAAAAAAGAGATGCCAAGTTTAAACGAATTTAAAAATATTATAACTGAACTTTTTAATAACCTGGTCGGATTTTGAATGACCTGAATAATTAATATTTTGGGTTGGGTTTGAATTAAGTTGGGGGGTTCGACCCCCCCTCCCCCCCAAGGTGGTGCGGACATGATGATAAATATTGTAATTCTCCCTTCAAACAAAAAAAAAAAAAATTAGGGCCTTTAAATCTATCTGACTTAATTATACCGTCAGATTTTTGTTTCGACTTTCATACAACTTCAACTTAAATTAAAAATATCTCGTAGCAACACTTTTATATGAAGAGATGTTTGTAATTGTGTTTGATTCAAACACGAGCTTAAGATATTTTTTTTCCAAAAAAATAAATGAGTATAAGAAGAATTTATGAAAAATATAGTCTCATTTATGTCATGAGTTAATCAAATAAACACGTAAAGGGGCTAAGTGATATAAATGTTTTCCTTATAAATATACCCAAAATGATAAAAATGTTATATAAATTGTATAAATATTAAGAATAATTAAGGTACTTTGAATTTCTTAAATAATTTTGCAAAATCAATACATAAATGTTAATGTAGAGTCATACGTCATACAAGTATTTACGGAGTACATATGGTTATTGGGCTTTTCACCTCTTTAATATGAGATTAATAATGTTGTATACAGAGTAATGTTATATATTGTAAGTTGTATTTTAAATAATAAAGTGTTAAATAATTATGTGTTAATTTTAAAATTATTTATTACATAATTTTATTATTTAATAATTATTTGACACATCATTATTTATAATACAACTCGAACTGTGAAACATTATTCTTATATATATCATGCTAAAATTACTTATTGCATATTTTTCAACTTTATTTGCAATGAAATGAAGTGGGTCTGACTCCAATTCAATTCATTTTAACTCACTAAGTTTATATTATTATTTGATCATTTTCAAGTAGAGTTAAATCGATTAATAGATTTTCTTTCAAAATTGGAGAGAGAGTTTTTTTTTTAAAAAAAGGCAAACATTTCTCTCATTATTGGTGATTGATATCCTACTTGAGGATGTGTACACTCCTGCTTGATCAAATATTCAAAACTTATTCTCGTTTGAATAATACTTAATAATGTAAAATTCTATCATTATCGACAAAATGCCGACAATGAACAAACCATTCTTCAGTTAAAAATGTCTTTTTTTTTTTTAATTTCTAAAAATATTATCTATATATTTTTATTATAATAAGATAATTCAAAACAACAATGTAATAAATACTATATTATTTTAAAATATTAAAATATCAATTACAATAAAAATACTACAATAGATAGTATTAAAAAATAACAGTAACACTGGTTACATAGTTGGAACACAACTTCAAATCTCAATTGATGTGATTTAATGATATCCTATAACTACAATATTAATAAAAGTTATACTACATTAATAAAAATTAAAAAGTGTCACAGTTGGGATACGTAATCTAACACAAATGGAGAATAATACGATACTTTCTTACTCAATTTATTATAATTTAATTATATAATAAACTTGCCTTAATTATTGATTAAGATTAGTCTTTTTTTTTCTTTTTTCTTTTTTTTCCATCATCCCCACTTACCGTTGGGCTAAACTATTACTATTAACAATCAAGGCCCAAAGGACTTTCGGCCCATTATCAATAATGCCGATCAATTTGTTAACCGAGAATATCCGTAAAAGCATCTAGCATATTCTTATATCATCCGAGTTAAGTTAAAGCATCAAGACAGACAAACACTAAAATATGTGGCGTATGCTTAAAATGTGGCGTATGCTTAAAGCGAATCTGCTAAAAGGAACATAAATCATTTGCTTTAAAAGCTTTGTTACTGTAGAGAAATCACAGGACAGCCCACCGAATCTCCAAGTCTCCAGTCCAGATGTGCTTTTGTTTCAAAGACAAATGATGTAATAACTTTCGGAAGAGAAGGGTAACTACTTGATGTAATGACTCAAATCTGACATGACACACTTAGTTATTGTTAGATGGTAACTGTCGTTAAGAAAATTGGTACAACCTAAATATTTAAGACAAAGACGGGGAAGTCTGATTTTGGAACAACATTTATAAAAACAAATCTAAAAAAAATAATAATAATAATTCTGGGATCTTTTAAGTTTATATTAAATTTTCACATATTTAAAGCAAATAATTTAAAAAATAATGTAATAGATCTCAAGTTTGTATTTTAAGTTGTATCACAAATAAAAATGTATTAAATAATTATAAGTGTAATAAATAATTTTATAATTAATATTATTTTATAATTTAATAATTATTTAATAAATTTTAATTTAAAATACAACTTAAAATATAATTTGAGATATATAATTACTTTTATTTAAACTAAATTTTATAAATAATAATTTATGATAAATTAGAAAATTCTTCAAACCGTGAAAAGTGTCGTTATCCTACATTTTCTCAGTTATAATAAAAAAAGTGAAGATCCCGATTCTTGTCTAAAGTGGCAAGCAAGACAAACGTGAGACTATTATACATTTATTTGCTGATTTTTTGTTTTTTTTTTTGGTTTGGACAAATTATACCAAAGTTTGTTTAAAAGAAAATTTAGTCCCTCAATTTTTAAAATACCACTATCATCCATTTTTTTTTAATTTAAAGATTTTTACACAAAAAGACACACCATATTATTTAATTATTTATAAAATTTGATTGACAAGTAATTAATATTGACGCGTCATTGATCAACGTTAATAATTTATTTAGATATTGACCAATGGCTTATAAAATTATTGTGAATATTGTTAGACTCAAAATATAATAATTTATATAAAAATAAAATTATTTTTATTAATAAAGTATTATAAAAATTTGAAATTAATAAAAATAAATGTAACGACTTTATTATTTTTTAATTAACTTTTATATTTATACAATATTTTATTATTAAAAATAATAATATTATTATTATGTAAATCACAAAAATTATTAATATTCATGATAAATTAATTATGTACCATTCAATAATCAATCAACACTGATCAAATTAATTAAAATTAATTAATAACATATCAAAATTAATATGTTGGTCAACAATGCAAAAAAAAAAAAAAAGTAGTATCGTAATTATAATAATTGTCATACAATTTAACAGAGTATTTTTTATATTCTTAAAAGTATCGTAACAAGATTATCTTTTAAACATATTTTGGAGGTCCATTTTTCTCTTTTCTTTTTGAAAAATTCTTTACTCTTTTTTTTTTCTTCCTTTTGCCTTTCTTTGTAGTGGCTGTCTGTACGTGAAGTAGTTTTTCGGTTCCGTTTTATTTTTAAATATTTTAAAGAGAGATTAAGTTAAATGATAAGTCTTTCTTAAAAAGCCAAATGATAAGATTTATCATAAACATACGAAATATTTATGAAAAAATTAATTAGGTAAATGGTTCAAAAACAATTAAATTGAAAAAAAAAAATTATGCCGAACGCACCTACAAAGTCATCAGCCATACAAAATAAAAAAATTAAAATTAAAAAATTAAAAAAAAAAGCAGAAGTCTCTTTCCGCTTCAAGATCCACACCCAGCGCGACTGCACCGAGCATATCGGCTATATTTACGTAACGTGAGCAATTACTTACTATCAATTCATTCATTACCTCGTAAAAAAAAAAAAGAAATTCAACCATAAGCGTAATCTCCACTTTCTTCTTCATCTTTCCGACGAGTGCAAATGGCTTCAACGGTCGATTCGACCACCGAACAGCTCTCGAAGCTCGGCGTCGACGGTGGCTTTGCGGATTCCGCACCGAATCTCAGAAAAAACCTCCACCTCTTCTCCCCTGAGCAGGTACGTATACGTACATGTGTGTTTGTTTTTGTTTTATTTATTTTTTGGTTCTTTTGGAGTTTGTTGTAATTGGAATTGGCGGTGTTGGTGATGTTATTTCAGATGGAATTGGCGAAGATGCTGTTGGATATGGGACAGAGTCATTTGTTTGAGCAGTGGCCGGAGCCTGGCGTTGATGACGATGACAAAAAAGCTTTCTTTGATCAGGTTTCTTATTTTCGTTCTGATTCCAATTGTGTTTTGTTGATTATAGTAGTTAATTTTTTTTGAATTTTAATAGCGAAGCAGTTGAATCTTAATTTTTAAACGAGACGCGACAATTGTTAAGTTAAATTCTTAGAGCTCCGCTGGGTTAGTTTTTGTCTCTTAAATATCAAATCTGTAGATCTTCATTGTAGTGCTGGCCATGAAAATTTTGTATATTTTCTTTTTTAATTCTTCAAATCAATTGATGTTGAATTTAGAAACCAGTGAAGTAAAAGTTGTTGAAAGTTTATTTTTTATTTTTCAACGCCTAAACTATTCGTTTGACTGTACTCCTTTTTTTTCCTGCTTTTTTTACAGTAAATAATTGGATTTCTTTCATTTGAGGTGCATGCCATATAGTGAAATGATAATTTTTTTTTATAAAAAAAATGATCTATATATTTTCTTGCTTTATTATTCCTAGTTTAAATTTTAAAACTAATCCTAATATATAAGGAGATCAAAGGGAAAAATAAAAATAAAAATTAGAAGAGAGAGAGAAAAAGTATCAGCGGTATGACCCTTATTCTCTGATTAATATAAAGCAAGTATTTCTCTCTTGAACTTTTTCCTTTTTTTACAAGTTTATGTGGTGGTCCATTTTAGGTGGCTCGGCTTAACTCAAGCTATCCTGGGGGTTTGAGATCATATATTAAAACTGCTAGAGAACTTTTGGCTGACTCAAAAGCTGGGAAGAATCCTTTTGATGGCTTTACACCTTCTGTAAGTTACTATATTTGTGTTTGTGAACTTGCGAGTTTTTCTTTAGACACTTAATGATTTAATCAACTTAAAGTTTTGTAAACTTTACAATAGGCATTCAATATCAATTGCAAATCAAAATTTAACCTTGCAAAAAAGTTCTCAGTTGGTAATAGTTGTGACAAACTATCTCCACAATGCCTGCAAATTTTAAATTTATTTGTTGGCTAGTGAGTGAGAGTATATATTGGCTCATTAGTTATTTAAGCATTCAAGGAGAAGAACCAGGAGACCCCCCATCCATTTGATTTCATCTGGTTAATATTCTGTCTAGCTCTTTTGTCCTTGCTCTCCTCTGCTTTGGGGGAAGGGCTTGATAGTGTACATTGACATGTTTCAATATGTTGCTCCCTGCAAGTGGTGTGTTCCACCTTATAGTTTTTGCTAGGGCAACTTAGCAGAAAAAACCATGAGCAATATATTTCTAGGAACCCATTGATAATTGGTCAATGTTAATTAACATTTTCATACAAGTGATCAGCCAATTGATAATTGGTTTCAAGATGACTCTTACAACATTTGACTCCAGCTGTTTTTATATTGGAACAACTTGACTTCAAGGTTTCTTGGTTGAACTCTTTGTTTATTGTAATGTTGAAGCTGATAGTTACTTCAATCAAAGTAGGCAATTGACCTTCATGTTGCAATTGTTTCCCTATCTTCTCTTCCTTAATATGTTTTCTGCTCTCCATTTTCAAGAACTTAAAAAAGAGTTTTGAACTGGACTTATTCCTGTTCATGCTGCCATTTTGGTTAAGCAAAGCGTGCATTAGTGGAGGGAATATATCTTCTGGTTTCATATTCTCTGTAAGATTGTTTCTATATGTTCTTCAGAACACAAAAGTGTCGTCTCATATTTTACACACACACACACACACCCTGTGAACTTATTAGGTTATTCAAATTAAATGATGCAAATACAGAAATCATAAAATAGCCAAATATGTCCTTAATCTTCAGTATATGTGGTCTGTCCGAGTACATAATTCAAACTATAGGTAAGGTGTTTGATTCCATCAGTATGAGCAATATACCAAAACAAATAAACCAGTGACTGGAACGTTGGCTGATACAGGGATAATTTTGCAGGTTCCAACTGGAGAAAATCTGACGTTTGGCGATGAGACCTTTATCAGTTATGAACAGGCAGGTGTTAGAGAAGCCAAGAATGCTGCATTTGTTCTTGTTGCTGGTGGGCTTGGGGAACGACTTGGATACAATGGAATTAAGGTCCTTACTTTATGATTCTATATGGGCATTTAATTATGTGGTCAATCCTGGTAATATAACTATATTGATATATAATTCACCTTATGCCTTGTTTGCACAAACCATGTCATGTTACTTTATCTTATGACTTTATTTCATCTTGTTTCTGCTCGGAGCATCTCTTAATTACATTGGAAATTCTAAGCTTGTCCCTTACTGGGCTACCACTCATGCATCATAAAATTTCTGAATTGATCTACTATAATTCCGTGGACATATTTTGTTGGTCCAGGCATTCCTGTCATCAAACATGGCTGACCTCTTGTATGTTTGACAGATATCTATGCCAATTTGCTAGCATTTGATTTTTTTATTAAGCTTTAAACAGATTTTGAATTCTTTTGACATCTGTAACTAATATTTTCTTAACATTTTGCAGGTGGCTCTTCCAGCAGAAACCACTTCTGGGACATGTTTCTTGCAGCATTACATTGAGAGCATTTTGGCTCTTCAAGATGCTAACTCTAGACTCACAGAAGGTTTGTCACCACCAAAAGCTAATTATTATGTAGATACTGATTACCAGTAGGTGATCAGGCAAAGCATACAACAGTATTATTGGATATGGGGTACTATGCAATTTTACAATAAGATTGGATTGTTAAAACCATTGGGCTCACTTAATCAAGATACTTGCACTATGATATTTCTAATACTGCAACAAGGGCCTACCACCTAACAGATCTGCTTAATTATGGAGGACCTTGTACTAGAACTTTGATGCAATAAATTACCCCCCCTTCCTCTATTGCATTTTGCAAGCCTGTCTCTGAGAATGGCCAAAAGAGACAACATATTTATTAAACAACCTCACTCCTTACTAATTGACTCAGGCAAGTCTTGTGAATCTGTTATCTGTTAAGGGATGAAAATCATGTGATTTGGTGAGCAATTAAGTATTTGTAGCATTAAGGCTTACTAAGTGAAGAATGCATAATCCTTAGGCTTCACTTGAAGTTTTGTAGTGAGGAGGCAACTTTCATAAAAGATTTCCTTTAGCTTTTCCTTTAACTCCCAAAGTAACATTGTCAGTCTTAAATTTGTAGGAGGATGTCAGAAAGAGATTCCTTTTGCTATCATGACATCAGATGATACACATTCACGCACGTTAGAGCTTTTAGAATCAAATTCTTATTTTGGGATGAAACCTACGCAAGTAAAACTTCTGAAGCAGGTATGTGATCAATTCCTGTTGTATTAATGTTTTAGTGAAATGCCACTACCGTTTTAAAACAGCTCCATTTAAAGGTTAAGTTGTATTGCAGGAAAAAGTTGCATGTTTAGATGATAATGATGCCAGGCTTGCTTTGGACCCTAAAAACAAGCACAGAATTCAGGTAACATTTTTGCATATATTTTTTTATCAAGTACAAAGTAATTCCCATGTTTTCAGTGATTAAACCTTGGATTTTTGTGATCTCTTAACTAGTAATATTCAATTCATATTTGTTAGCTTAATTCTTTCCTGTTTCTATAGACAAAACCTCATGGCCATGGTGATGTGCATTCGCTTCTTTATTCCAGTGGTCTTTTAAAGGAATGGTATGGCCCAGTGCTTACCAAACTTCTTGAATTTGGTTGTTCTCGTACAAGTTTGTTGTTATGCTTTTACTTCAATAATTATAATGCTTTGTCTCTAGTTGCTTGTTATGTATTTGGATGAGCATTTTTATCATATGATCTTATGTCTTCTCATGTGCTCCTTTTTGTGAGTAGTCATGAGTACGCTTGGACAAATGGTCTGTAATCTATTTGAAGCCACTACTTGAAAGTAAAAAAAATGGCCTACCTTTCAATGAGATAGAAAGGAGTAACTCAAGTTATGTCAGGTTGTCAATCAAAATAATAGAGATAAAAAGGGAAGAAAATCCAAATAGAGAGAACAAGAAAGGGGAGAAAACATAATACTTTAAATACAGTACTCATCAAATCATATCTTTTTAAAACTAAAGCATAAGGCCCTTTTTGTAGTGGCCAAACTGTAAATAGAACTAGGAAAGTAGAAATCTACTCCCATCAAGTAACACAAATCAACTCAAATGAGAAAAAATACAATAGGGAAATAAACCAGACCTAAATAAGTTAGAAGCATGAGTCAAATAAACTAAAATAAAACCTGATTGGACAAAATAAAAATAACTCTGAAAATTCTAAAATAAAGATTTCCTATCTGCATCATCAAGCCAAGTGTTTTATAGCTTCACCTTGATCCCTGCTCTTGAATTGCTACAATCCGCACAAATGGTACTGAGTGCAGCTTCCTTGTATTCCACACACGAAGACACACACAGTATCATTCTTTTTCAAATGTTTATGTGACACTGACATGAATTTTGGTTCAGCAATCTGCAATGACATGATTCTATTGGTGTTCCATTTCATTTTCAGGCATGAAGCTGGTTTGAAATGGGTTTTGTTTTTCCAAGACACAAATGGACTCTTGTTTAAGGTTTAGTTGTTTTGTATGGTTCATGGTTTCTTTGATCTTTTTGTTATTAAAAGAGTTGTATTGGGCTGTAAAATAAACAGACCTCACACAAATGTAGGCAATTCCAGCAGCATTGGGTGTCAGTGCTACCAAACAATACCATGTTAACTCTCTTGCTGTTCCACGGAAAGCAAAGGAGGCTATTGGAGGCATAACCAGACTTACACATGCTGATGGTATGCTATTCAAGAAATGCATTTCTTTTTTTCTAATTAAGAGAAAATTCATGTATTATAATATTTTTCTCCTCTTTGTAGGTTTAACTGCTAATTTCTGTTATTGCCATTTAAAGTTATTCTCAAGTTGTTTTGGCTCAAAATGGGGCATTGACCTAATATCTATTACCCATTTTATGATTCATTCTGCTGGTTAACGTCAACGCTTTCTATTATGAAGTTGGCAAAATTAATGTGTTCTAATATTTAACTCTCGTGAACATCGTGTTTACTGTTATTTTTAGTTCAAATTTCTGCACATTGACTTGTAACAGCAATATGACTTTGGTGTTTCATGCTGGCAATATTGTTAATACTTTAGCCTTAATTGTTAATATCTGAATCAAATTAAACTTCAGGTAGATCTATGGTCGTCAATGTCGAATACAATCAGCTAGATCCTCTGCTTCGAGCTACTGGATTTCCTGATGGAGATGTCAATTGTGAAACAGGCTTTTCTCCTTTCCCAGGAAATATAAACCAAGTAATTTCTGCAAAACATATTTACTTCTGTTTCTTTCTAAAAGGATGCCTATTAGGATGAATACTGTATACTACATTGAATTACAGCCAGTGGTTTAGAGGAAGTGTCTTACTCAGTTCATATTTACTGTTGCAAGCTATACCGTGTCTGGTCAAAATATTTTATCACCTGATGATATGGTTTTACTCCAGTACTGTTTTTCTTTTTTCTTTTTGGGGCCCATTGGCAGGTTATGGGATGCTGGTGTTTACATCCAATACACCTAATAAAATGATGCTACAAACTGTAAAGAACATGTTTAATTGGTGTATGGATAAATATACCTACATCACCTGTGCGAATTCTTTGAAAAATTTAAAAATTGTCTACTATTATATGCTTGAGGACTGAAATTGATGTATTATTGTCTTCAGCATTTCAACCTTGGTTTACCAGAGTTTGATCTGGCTTTTGGTTGGCAAAGTATGTTCCCATGTATATGGAATGTTTTGTGCAGAGATGTGGTAGCATAAAATTTTTAAAATTTTCTCTTCATTTATTTATTTTGCAGTTGATTTTGGAACTTGGTCCTTACATTGAGGAGCTGAAAAAAACTGGAGGTGCTATAAAGGAGTTTGTTAACCCAAAGTAAGTCTCTCTTAACTGCTACATCTTGGTGGAGCTTCTGTTCTGCTGACATAATGTTCAATTGCTTGCATTACTCAAGAAATTAACCTTTCCAATAGATTAGTGTTTCACTTGATGTCCAGAATCTGTTTCTTCAGTGGTCATTCATACTATGACTGCGGCAGACTGAGGGCACTGGGGCTATAGTGCATTAGAATAATTCTTTACATGATTTGGATTGTAAAATAGTTCTATGTGTGGATATTGGCAATCGGCATTGAAGACGTCTTTGCTTATCCAGTTGCTGTACTCAAGGAGATTGATACTTAAAAGCAGCTATAGATATAGTATAGCATAACGTCAAAGAAGCTCTTGATGTTAGATTTTCTGAGGCTACAGAAATTGGATTAAGCATTATTGCTTAATCTTATTTGAAAAACAGTTCAGGGATGATTCCGAGTTATGGCAATGATGAATATAAACTTGAATCATGAAATTATATAACTTTGACATCTCATTTGCTTTGTCACAGGTACAAAGATGCTACCAAAACTTCATTTAAGTCCTCAACTCGACTTGAGTGCATGATGCAAGACTATCCGAAAACATTGCCTCCATCTGCAAGGGTTGGATTTACAGTAAGTTATTTCCTGAGATTTTTAGCTACTCAAAATCTGACTCGCCGTCTAAACTTTTGGTCTTTAGTTCTCTACAAGGAATGAACCTTTTATATGTTATATACGGAGAATAGCTTTTCACATGGTTCTGTGATTGTCTGCTACTTAGTTATTCTTGTTCCAGTTCTAATCATTGTTTAATGATCAACTGTTGTCATACTGCTTAGGTGATGGAGACATGGCTTGCTTATGCACCAGTAAAGAACAATCCAGAGGATGCTGCTAAGGTAAATATGTTTACATAAGCCTTCGATTTTTCTGAAGATCAGGGAAGTTGGAAGCATAGTGTATATCTTCACTTGGACTACCTGTCATGTGTTTTTACATTATTAAGTTGAAGTTTGATGTCCTGTATGGAAAATCATAGTGAAGACTATATGTTATAATGCTGATATGTTTTTGATACACTAAGTTTGCATGACTTGCTTTGACATGCTAGCTTAGTTGATTACTTGGCCTCCATTTATCTTTCATGTGTAGAATAATCTGGAATTTCATTTCAGTCAGATCTTATGCATTGATATGACCTCTCTCTCTTGTAGTCTTAAGAGTCTTAAATGGATTTTTTCTTGTATGTCTGATTGAGAATTTAATAATTTGTCTTGAGTTTCAGGTCTGATTCTCTTCTTTTTCTTAATCTCCCTCTCTTTTTGTTTTTTTTGTTTTAATAAAGGTGCCAAAGGGAAATCCATATCATAGTGCAAATTCTGGGGAGATGGCCATCTATCAGGCAAACAGCCTAATCCTCAGAAAGGTGATTATATTACTCTTTTAAATCCTCCATTTTTTTTGGTCAAAAAGTATTTGTTCGACATTTTTGGCTTATAATTTTGTCTATATCACAGGCTGGTGTCCAAGTGGATGATCCTGTGCAAGAGGTCTTCAATGGCCAAGAGGTAGAAGTCTGGCCTCGCATCACATGGAAGCCAAAATGGGGGTTGACATTTTCAGATATCAAAAGTAAAGTCTGCGGAAGTTGCTCCGTTTCTCAAAAATCAACCATGGTCATTAAGGGTCGTAACGTCTTTCTCGAAGATCTCTCTTTGGATGGAGCTCTTATCATTGATTCTGTAGAAGATGCAGAGGTATGCTACATTAAGCTCACACTACTAAGAAAAAAGAGGAAGTTGCAAAATGGAAAAAATTGTGATATGGTGAAATTGATTGTAGTTCCATCATTCTTATCAATTTTCCTTGACAATTTTATGCTCTACTCTCACCTTGACAGGACATGAATGGTCTTGATGCATTTAAATTTTTGAACCTGTGCACTTACTAGCAGTAGTTCAATTACCATGTTTCCTGGCTTCTTTTGCAATTTCTATATGACCTTAGAATCTCAAGACATTCTCTTCACATTTTTTTTGTTGCTTTTCCTAACTCTAAACTTCACTTACTAACACTGGCTTCTGATCCAAAATTGTAGTGTGATAGTTGCCAGTTTGCTCAAGCGTATTGTCTCTCTATATCTAAAGCATGTGATTTGTATTTTCCTAACAAGGTTATGTTTAAACAGGTGAAAGTAGGAGGAAAAGTGCAGAACAAGGGTTGGACAATTGAACATGTTGACTACAAAGATACTTCAATGCCAGAGGAAATACGGATCCGGGGTTTCAAAATCAACAAACTTGAGCAACTGGAAAAGAATTATAGTGAACCTGGCAAGTTTTCCTTGAAGCCTTAAAGTGAACATATACAGTAAGAGAACAATTTGTTTCTCATATTTAGTTAAATTACTGTAATTTGTAATAAGTTATAGTCCCGTTCCTGGAGCCAGGAATAAGTCTTATTTTTCCTTGTGTAGTTATTCTGTAAAAGAAAGTTGAAAACATTTTTGTTATGGGGATGATATATATTGCACCCCATTAGGTTCGAATCTTATAACCCATCTCATTTTTTCGATTCTTTCATCCTTGATGAGCAATAAAACTTTTGCACTGTTTTATTTTTAAATGTTGTGGATGTAGTTTGAGCGAAGGTGTGCATATTTTATTAGACCATGATTGCATGATTTGCACATTTTGTTGTACTAAAACTGCATGATTTTTGCTAGCGTAAAGAGTCCGAGTATCTTTTACCATCTATCATTGTCAGGCTCAGGAAAGTGAAAAAAGGATTTGGTTTCCTTGTTGTGTTTGTTTTCCTTCACAAGTGAATTTAGTGAAAACTTGTGGCCGTCGGCACTGCACCGTGGCTCTTCATTATGTCAGAAAGCTCTAAACGACTCTTCTTCCTCAGCTTTTCATTTTCTTTCACTCTATTAACGACCTTTTTAAGAATTTGGCTTTTACACTCAAGAAAGGGGTATTCTATTACTGTTTGTTTACTGGTAAATGAGGGTTTTTTTTTTTTTTTGTGTGGAAAATTTACATTGATTAAGAGTTCATTTGATTTGGCTTATAATCAAAAATATAGTTTTTAAAATATAATTTTTTAAAAATAGATTTTTAATAAATAAAACTTGGTAAGGAAAAAAAAAATCGATTCTTTAGTTGTCAATTACAAAAGAAGTTAGGTTTTTTTTTTTTGGTGGTAAAATTTTAAAAGTATATTTATGTTATTAAATTCTCAAAAACAATTTTAAAAAAATTATGAAACTTGCGCATGAAAAAAATGAAACTAGTTTGAATACTGTAGAAATTTCGGCTACCAAATATAATACGTTGAAACTTGGTTGACTGTCAAGGAGCAAATGTGGCCATGAAACTTGGAGCATTGGCATTTGAGCACATAAACATAATTGGGAGTTTTTATGTGGTCCTAAATCTAGCTACCATGCCCTTGTCGATCAACTACAGAAGGCAAATAACATATTAGATATTGCAAGATTTAATCCCAAATCTTTATTAGAAGCTAGAAAAGAGGAATTCAAATTTCTCAACCAAGATCAAGGAAGAAGGAACCCCATCTTGTTGATTCCCCATTAATATATTGTTGTTCAAAGAAGCACCACATTTTTTAGTCATCTTCGTGTTACACGAACAAACTTAAAAAGTCTTAAACAATAGCAGCAAAAAGTTTCTTTATTAACAAAGACTCCATCAGATCCACATTTGTTGCCTACCCATATTGTTATTATTCACACTACTGATAATTTAATTGGCAAAGAAAAGGACTTTAAGGTATATATATACACAGTCGTCGCCCACAAATACAATTTTATACAAGGAAAAAATTAATCATATAAATATTAAATTTAAATAATGCTACATATTTTAAATTATATTTTAAATAATAATATATCAAATAACTATTAATTATTAAAATGGTGCAATAATTAATTTTAAAATTTATATTATTTTACTATCTAATAATTACTTGATACATTATTATTTAAAATACAATTTAAATATATAACATTACTCTATTAAATCATGTGTTAGGCAAAATAACAATAAGAAATATAATTAACAAGTCAAATTATAGATTATTAAAAACCAACAACCTGGAGAATATTCTATTCTTGTCACCTTCATCGAAACTTCTTTGTAATTTACGTGGGCCAATTGTCAGACGTATTGTATTTCTTAGTATTTACTTATTAATGGTATAGAAAGACTAGAAGACTTTTTTTTTTTGTGGATAATATATATATCCTTATAAGTATATATAGACAATATAAAGCAATTTGCCACCATTTGTGCAGGCACGCCAATAGAGGAAAGACTTGCAAGTTTTGATCTCTATGTTCTTTGGTGTTGTCGTGTGCCAAAAATGTGTCCTCTCAACACCGCTGATTTGGAGAGGATCTTCAAGGAGCTTGACAAAAATGGCGATGAGCAAGTGAGTCTTGAGGAGCTTAATTGGCTTCTTGAGAGAATTGGAGTTCATTATGGCGTAGAGGAGCTTGAATCCTTGGTGGGAACATCCAGCCTAGACTTTAATGAATTCTTGTTCTTTTGGAAGTCCATATATAAGCAAACTAGTAGTAACAATGGTGAACATGCTGGTGATGAAGACGAGATTAAGAAGGAGCAGGTCGACGACGACGAGAGTGATCTTGCTAAGGCGTTCAACGTATTTGATCTGAATGGTGATGGGTTCATTTCTAGCGAGGAGCTTCAAAGCGTTTTGTCGAGACTGGGATTGTGGGATGAGAAGAGTGGTAAGGATTGTAAGAGCATGATTTGCAGATTTGATACTAATTTGGATGGTCTTCTTGATTTTGAAGAATTCAAGAACATGATGCTGCACACTAACTCGCACTAACGTAACTCTGTACATACAATTTTTGCAAGTTCGATTGAATTGTCATCATCAACCAACGTTACTTTTGTTGCTTTTATGTCCAACACCTTCTTAATAATTTCTTTCTTTTATTTTCAGTATCAGCATGCTATCTTTAACAAACTTATATCTCATATATCAGAAAGACAGAAATTCTAAAAATATCTCACAGCCATGCAGAGCAGCAAAAGCCCTAGCATTAGGATCTTCCCTTGATAAGAGCTTTTACTCCAACAAATATAAATTTTAGCACTCAAGAGGCTGAGTCTAATTCGTGGCATAAACATTTTATGATATGTATTAGTTGTTAAGGAGGAAATGTCAGCTTAAGTCATTCAAACCACCAGCCATTTAACAAGATTTCATCACACAATACTTTGAAAATATTTTTAAAACATGCCCCAATTATATATATATATATATAAATGTCATTTAAATACTAAAATATATATTAATACAGCAATAGGCTACATAATTTAATTAGTCACCCTTTCACACACCAAGATGTATATATCTTCCTCATATTTGTTTTTTTCCCCAGAAAAAAAAAAAAAAAAAAAAAGTCAAATATTGCTTATCTATAAGAGCTGAAAAGGATAAAGGAATATGTTTGAAGATTTTCTGCGCTTTTAACTTTGAACAATTTATTGGATCATCTAAAATTGTAAAGAAAGATGAAGTTTGAATAGGAACATAGTTCCAAGAAAATAGAATATCAACTGAAAGGTATTGTTCAGAGAAACCTCTGGATCCAATTTGCAAGATAACTTTTGACAAATGTAACCTATTTTAGTCTATATTGGACGATCAAGGTTACTTGCCGCCCATCCCATCCCATCCCATCATTGAATTGATATCCTTTATTAATTATTCGAGTAAACTGGGTTGATTTTTCTCAGCAAATTGTAAATAAAGACTCCTCCCTGCTACGTCAATTCTGGAAAATTAACAATTCAAACAACTGGGATTGGCCTTGACGTGTTTAAAAAGTCCGATAGAATTTTGGGTTGTTTCGTGATTTCATCTTAATGCCAAAAAAAAAAAAAGAGTGAGAGAGAGAGAGAGAAGTCATTGTAAATAAAAGAAATTAGTACTAACTTTCCCAGGTTGACTAGTTTAGTGCTTAGGTACAAAACTTGTACGGTTGTCACGAAAGTACTCTTTGTACTGTTTCACCCCTTTCTTGTAGCACACGAAAGTACTCGTTGCCTTGGCCTTGACGTTAAGTGACCCGAATGATACTCGGGTCGGGTACATGCGGGGAATGGGTTGGGTACTTTGGTTGAGAAGAAGCGAGAATCAATTCCCGGGCTTATCAATTTGTAGCCACCGTCGCGGCTGCAACGCATCTCTGTGAGTGAAATTTTCATCATTTTTAGGAGTCAAGAGTTCACACTCCGCCATCTAAAATCACCTCCGATCTAAAAAGCAGAAGAAGTGTCAGCTCAAAAGAAAGAATCTGAAACCTGGACATTTACCTCGCTTTCTCTGTTAGACGACGCTACCAAAACGACGTGGTATTTGTTTTTCCATTTCGGTGAACGGTTCTGGTTCAACCAAAGAGGCGGTGAAGGAAAGTCGCAGAAAGAAGAATATACTTTCGATTTGAGCTAAGCCTTTTATTTTTCCCTAAATTCCCAATAAACGCCGCGGAAACAAGTTCCCGACATGGTTATGCAATTTTTTTTTATAAAAATAAATAAAACTGGAAGCATTTGATTATGTTTTCTTTTTCCTTTTAATTAATTTTAAATTATTAGAAATTTAATTTTTTTTATCGACGTGATTGCTTAATTTTATTTTTGTGTTTAAAATTATATCACGTATTCTATACAGTTAAATTAAAGTCATTTAAATTAATAAACGGAGTGTTTTAAACTATTTTTAAAATTAGAAAAATCTTTTAATTAATGTAATAAAAATTTGGAGGCCTACAAGTTATAAATCTAAAAAAAAAAGATTAATTTAAAATTAATAATTGAGATCTACACAAAAACATCTCTACCCAAAATTTCAAAATTTGTTGCATATTTGGTGGCCGTAAAAATAACAATTACAATTTATAATAGTTTTTTAACTAAAGGTAACGAAGTGGAATGATGATTCTCTCTCATTTTATCTTTATTCAGTCCTAATTGAAACACTTGTTATGAGAACAAGTATCGTTTGTCTGTCTTTTGTCCGGTTGTCATGTCAAATCTAATTATTGATGCTTTTTATTATTAGAGGAAAATTTACACAAATAGTCAAATTTTTATTAATTTAACTGCTTATTCTATTTTTATTTTTTGTAATTAAAAATTAAATGATAGGACAAAAATATCTTTTTGTTATTTGAATAATACTTGTTACAGTGATTATACTGTTATAATAAATAGTATTTCACTATAGTAACTTTTTTATTTAAAATTAAATATTTTTATTTATTAAAATATTTATTTATTTAAATTATATTACTACAAAATTTATAGAAATAATATAATTATTTAATGTAATTAAATTAAACTAAATAAATAAATAAAATTTATAAACAAATAAACTCTTAATTTGTATTTTTTTAAATTATATTTATTGATAATTAAAAAAATAAATTTAAAAAAATAATTTAATTTATTTATAAATATAAATTAATCATATCATATATAATAAAATAAAAATTATAAAAAATTAAAATATTTGAGCATGGGCGCAACAAAAAATATCATGCCCTTTTTTTTCTTTTTTAATTTTATTATTTATTATAATTTTTTTATTTTATTTTTACTTATAAGAAATATTTTATATTTTTATTAGTATTATAACTATCTTATAATGTATAATATAATTAATATATATTAATTACTAAAAATATCGTGCCCTTTTTTTTTCTTTTTTAATTTCATTATTTATTATAATATTTTTATTTTATTTTTACTTATAAGAAATATTTTATATTTTTATTAGTATTATAACTATTTTATAATGTATAATATAATTAATATATATTAATTACTAAAAATTATTTATTATATTATTTATTTATTTTAGTTTAATTACATTATTTATTTAAATTTTGTAATAACATGATTAAATTAAATAATTAACAAATAATATAATAAAATAAAATAAATAAATAAAATTTTAATAAATATAATATAAATATAATTTTAAGTAGATAATATAAATTAATTGTGTCATATAGTAAAATAAAATTATAAATAAATTAGTTATAAAATAAAATAAAACAAAATTAAATTAAAAAAAGAGAATAGGTGGCTAAATATTTATGTATTTTTGTCCAATCATTAAGTTTTTTATTACAAAAGTTAGAAAATGAAATAGGTGGCTAAATTAGTTAAGTGCTTTAAAATTGTAGTTATTTACGATAATTTTTTATTTTTAAATAACCAATCATGATAATAAATGAAACAAATAAAAAAAATTAAAATAGGCAGTAGTTAGACTTAAGGAGCGTTTATTTTTTGCTTAAATGCTGAATAGAGCTGAATATAATTGAATTTTTTGCTTAAATGCTGAATAGAGCTGAATATAATTGAATGACTGAATTTGAATAACATATTTGTATTTCTGCTTAAGATTTGACTATTAAATATTAAATAATTTATTTTTTCATTAAAAAACTTAAAATTAATACTTTTACATGTGTACTTTTATAAAATTTAAATGTTAAATTAAAAATAAAATTAGAAATGTATGAATAAAATAATATTTTTTAATACAAATTGATATTAAAATAGTGTAAATTTAAATATTTTATTGTAATTTTTTATAACATATGATTTTTTTAAATTGTAAGACAATTTTGATAGTCTTAATTTATTACAAAATAAAAAGAACAAGAAAAAATAATTGTTCTAAAAATATATTAAAAACATTAATATGAAATTTATCAAAACAATAAAAGTGCACAATTAAAAAAAAATTAATATGCTTCAAACAACTTATATGCAATTTCACTAAAAAAAAAAAGAAGTATGCATGTAATAAACATAAAAGAAAGAAATGATTTTATATGAATAAGAATGTAAATATATGATATGAGTAGTGATATTTAAAAAATAATAATTAAATGAATCAGACTTTTTGTATTCAGTTAAAAGGTTAAAACATTTCACTTTTTTAAATTCAGTCAAAATTAACTTAAAATGTTTATTAAATTATATTATAAATAAATTTAATAAGTCAATAAATAAAATTAAGTCACATTCAACATTAAGTCAAAATATTAGATATCTCGTAAATATACCGATTTTTCAGAATTAGCATAAAAAGTAGAATCTATGAAGGCGTAGCGTAGCCGCTCCTCGTCATCGTATGCTTGCTGAATCCTGTGTAGCCACTTGTCTCCAAATGACACCAAGAAAAAGAATTGTATTGTTATCAATTAAAAAGAAAATGAATGGCAGAGCAAAGTACTAAATATTTTCAATACAAATTGAACAAGTAAACGATAAAGAACAAAAAAATGACCATTTTAAATTCGAAGGGACTCATATTTTTTGCCATTTATTAAAGGACGACTGGCCCATTTGCGCCGGATTCTGGCAGAAAATTATTCAGGAATTGAATCCAGTGGAAAAGGATAAGAATTTGAAAGACTAAGAAGAAGAGAAGTAGAAGTTTTCAGAAGTACATAGATAAGAAATAAGAAATAATGTAAAGAAAATCTTACCCGGAAACTTTAATGAAATAAGTAAACCAGAAAGATAGGTTTATTTTGCTATCAAAGAGATGTAGACCTTTGCCTTCCAAGGAAACTTCTTGCTAGTTTCCTAATTTTTTCTGAACCACAATATTAGGTATTATTTTGCAGGCCACATCCGTACAGTTCTGGACAATTGAATGAAATAGAAGTTTGAGCAAATCTCTATATAAAACCCAGTTTGGTTAAAGCTATAGTCACGAGAAATGTAGTACAAAAAATTTGCTTCCTGTTGAATATTGTGGTTTGATACTTAAATAAGCAACTTAACTATTCTATTATCGCTCAATTATGGCTCCCCTTAACGCCAGTGACTTGCAGAGGATATTTGAGAAGCTTGACAGAAATGGGGATGGCTTGGTGAGCCTGGAAGAGCTCAACTGGGTTCTTGAGAGAATTGGTGTTCATTTCAGCCTGGAGGAGCTTGAAACCCTAATTGAAAAACCAAGCCTCAACTTCAATGAATTCTTGTGCTTCTGTGGTTCGATCATATCGAATAACCAGAAGGTTAACAAAAATGAGAAGTCCTCTGCTGATGGAGAGGATCATCGGGAGAGCAATGACAAAGTTGATGACGAAGAGAGTGATCTTTTCAAGGCGTTCAATGTGTTCGATCTTAATGGCGATGGATTCATTACAAGTGAAGAGCTTCAAAGTGTGTTGGCAAGACTTGGGTTGTGGGACGAGAAGAGCGGCAAGGATTGCAGGAGCATGATTTACGTATACGATACCAATTCGGACGGAGTCATTGATTTTGAAGAATTCAAGAACATGATGTTGCGTGCTAGTGCCATTTCTTAATTCATTTCATTAATTTACTTGGCTTACTTATCTTGTGTGAACTTTGTGTTGGTCTTAATTTTAGACATAAGGTCGACATATTTAGCTTGTTATATTATGTATGTGGTTCTATTGAAATAAATTCATGGTGTTCTTTTTATTTCTTTGTACGTTATAATCAGTTATATATATATATATATATATATGTTTATGAGTTTTATATTTAAGATAAGAAAGCTGGATATAAACTCCAAAATAAAATATTTTTTTAAATTATTATAATTAACTAAATATTATTTTGATGATTTGTAATCAAAATTAACATTCCAATACAATTCTATCTTGGAATTAAAAATTGTAATTAATTAGGTATATTTTATTTTTTTTAATAAAAAAACATAACTTCATTAACCAAATCAGAATATTACAACCAAATACATTATGAGAAATTCAATACAAAGATTAAATATTACAAAATTTTCTACAACAATAAACATTTAAAAAGATATAACAATCACACTGAAATACATGGAGTACAATTTTGTGTACAAGAGATATTTGTTCAAGAATATCTTCCACGTTACATATGTTACACACCCAAACTTCTGAGTTCAAAGAACATATCTCCAGTGCTCTTTTTTTATTCTCTACCACTAGAATCAATATTTTTAAATGGTATTGTGGTAAATTTATCGTAAAAATTGAACTTTTGTAATTTTATATATTCTAAATTTAGAAGATGAATACCTTAAACCACCCAAAATCACATGAATCTAGATGAAAGAATACTAAAGACCATCAAAACTAATATAAATTTGCAAGATCTAGATAGAAAGAAATCAAAAATACCAAAAATCACCATAAAATTTACAAGATGGACAAAATCACCATAGATATAAATTTAAGTAAAAACTTATTTTATAATAAAGAGAGGATGAAGAAGAAGTAGAAAAAAAATTCTCTCTTATAAATTGAGGAATTATCGATTTTTTCAGAGAAAGGAGAGAAGAGAAAACTCTAGAGTTGCTTTTTTCCTTCCTCACAATTCCCCTTTTTGATGGGAAGTTTGATTGAAAATAGTTAATTAACTAAGTATTATTCTTTAAAATATGAAATATCATTTTTTTCTAGTTGTTATAATTAAATTTTATTTTCTTGATATTTTCAAATCGGAACTAACATTCCGAGGCAATTCTGCAACTTCCAAATTTTGGTTGCCAATCTAGTCATCGTCAAATTCTTGGACATCTCGTGTGCACCTGTTTTAACGCCAGTTCTCTTCTATCAAACACTTATTGCTGCGACTTTATACACCATGAAGGGGCAAAATTAATAAATGAAGCTGTCACACATAGTATTATTAATAAGAGTAACGTTACATACTTACACTTTCCCGATATTTAAAAAAAAACACATTTTAAATTTATATGCCAAATAATATCATCCTCATTATATCATTTTATAATTATTTAAAATTTTACCCTTAATTAAAATTTTAGAATATAACCTTTTTTTTTAACCATTGCTAGGAGACTTTAATTGAATTGAAGGCTGATTTTAGTTACAATTTGAGTAGTGTTTAGTCCCAATTCCTACCTTCTTACTTACTGAATTTTACCGTATTAATGTTTCATATAATATTTTTTATTTTTGTATGAATAAATTGATTCAAACACAAGTTTATTTTATTCCAAACACTTTATATCAATTGATTTTAGTTTTATTTTAACAGTTATGGTAAAAAGGTATAGAGATATATTAGAAATTAAATGATTGCTCTAATACCATGTTAAGAATTATAAGCTCTAATATTGTGAGAATAGCTATATCGTATATGTGACTAGTACCTATTTGAATAGTGATTATATGAATAATACTTTGACTACTATTATATGACCGGAACTTCTTAGCTTCAAATACAACTAATAAAAATTTACAGGGTGTGTTAACATTATTGGGTAACTTTAGTTATGAACTCCAATGGTTGATTATGTGGTGAAGAGGGTATTTGTGATAAAATTTATATTTGAGGGGCAAACATGATATTTAATTGTTATGTAGATAAGAATATAGAATAGAACTCTTACATTTGATGTAATGGTTAGGTTCTCACTCTATTCCTACATTTAACACTTACACCTCTATTTATATTTGCATCCACCTTCTTATACTTCTCAAATATCTTACCTAACTCTCCTGTAATTTTTGACTTATTATAATATATCTAAGATATTTTTAAATTATTACATGATATCCATGGTATTTTTGACCAATTACATAATTTCTAGAATTTGACTCAACTAATCCTTAGATTTTATTATAAGATATTTTTCACATTTTTTAAAATTTTTTAGAAAATACATTACATTTCCAACAAGATAATTCAAGCACAAAAATTGCTTTGTAATGTGTGAGCAAATTAAAAAATTTTAAAAGTCACATAATAATCTCATATTTTGCTACGCAACAAGTGCTTGTAACTACTTCAAATGTTGGAATCCGAACCTGATGAACTCCATGAAAGTATTGCAAGGAGATTTTCATTTAATGAAATGAACGAGGGGCTAATAAAATTCTAGAACATGCATTGTGAATGCAATTTAGTTGTATTTGTTGATATATCACAATCTACTATTAGTTCTAACAAGTTGTATTTTAGATGCATGAGGAGAAGGTATGACTATTATAAATTATAGAAACTTAACTATTATAAGTACAATGCAACTACATTATTAAATAGCTACATTGGCAATATAATGATCAATTCCTATTATATGAAAGTGTGGATATGAAGTCATGTAAACCAATGGTACAGAATTTTAGAAAGTACAAATAGAGCAACAAAAAAAAAATGCATAGCGTACATGTGTTGCCATATTCATAATCCACATTATAGGGATTTACATTAGGATTCCCTGAAATAGAAATATAATTTGAATAAATATTGTCACTATACTATACTTGTCTTAGCAAAAAAATTTACATCCTAACACAAAAACATTCACCATATCATTTGTAGACATCCCAATAAAATAAACAGTTAACATTATCTAAAATAAACAGTTCATATCCTAACACAAATAATAGTTAATATTACCAATAAAGTTCACCAAAAATTAGTATTTGGATAACTTGTTGCTGGCTGTAGACCACTGTGATTGTTGAATAGTAGATGACCCCCTATACAAAATCAAGACAATTCATAAGTAATTTTCTTCATTGAGTAAATATAAATAGAGAAAGTAATGGTTAATATAAAACAAACATAATTGGTTTTTCAAATAGTTACACTCGTGGGTGCCATTTATAGGCACAAAAAATTATGACCGTTGATCAATGATCAATATTAAAAAAATAAAGAACACAATTTAAATGTTGTTGCAGGCAGCAAGCTTGCAACAGCTATAGCTCACCTAGCTTGCAAGTAACTAATATTAAATATTATATTTTAAATATTTTTTAAAAAATTAAAAAAAAATACAAATCATGTCAACCTATAGGCACGACCCAAATGGGCTCGCGTTTTGGCATGACATGGCACGCTCACAAATCATGTTGAGCCAAGAGGTGGGTTTTCGTGCATAGCTAGCATAATACAAATTTTTTTCCATACCATTTCGGTTCAGGCACGAAAGCCCATCTGAGCTAAGCTTACAACAAAATATATAAAAAATACAGTTGTTCCTTATGTCTTTTAATATATATAACATTTTTTTAAAAGTAATTTATTATCTTTTTTTAAAAAAACAAAATAGAGAAAAATATTAATAAAAATTACTAATTATCTTTGTTTAAAAAAATATGAGTAATTTAATATATATAAATCTATCTCTACTTTAATGGAGGTATATATATATATATATATATATATATATATATAAGAATTTAGATGGCAGCCATCATTTTTTTATAATAAATGACTGATAGTGTTTTTCTTTTAATAATGTTAGGATTCTTAAATTAATATCTCAAAATTAAAATTTTAAATTATGTGACAATCAATCATTAGATGATGGAATAGTATAATGGGCGATTTAAAATTTTTTATTATTTCACCGCTTAAGAATTTCTTTAACAATATTAAAGATTAAAAACTCTAATTATAACTTCTTACTTCTACTCACTAAACTATTCTACACAATGAATATTATTTTTTTAAATAGAGATTTATAAAAATATTATTATTAGATGCATTTTTAAATTTTATCAAACTTAAACATGCTCAATCGTATTAAACGAATAGAATATTTCATGTAAAGAAATTGAATTTGGTGTTATTATTTATTTAAACGAATATAATCGTAAACGAATCGAATCATATATAATCGTATAAATAAATTGTATTTGAATCATTTATTTAAACGTGTTTAATTATATTATATTATAAATTCAAATATTAAATAAATTATATTTAAGTACCTGATTAGTTTACATAAACGAATCACATATGAATATGATAAAAATTTATTAATACCTTATATTGATATGACACAAATAAAATTTGTTTATACGAATTGTTATCCCTAGTTATCACAGTTTAAATGAACCACATACAAGCTAGATCCCCATGTGGTAAATCAAAGGGCTGGAGACAAGCAAACTCAATCCAACAGCCAAAATAGAATTTGAAGGAAATATTAATAATTTTTTTTCAAATCTCACCTATAAAAAGGAATTATTTTTATTTTAAAAAAAATTTGTAATTTTTTTTAGCCACGCATCAAAATTTATAATTTTTTATAATCAAAAGACTTAAAATAGGATGTTTGTGCCCCTCAACCATAGTTTTCTCCTTCTCTCTCCTCATTTCTCAATTTTAAATGAGAAAATATAGCAAATACTTAATAAGTTGTTTAAATTTTTGACATATAATTTTTGTTGTGATAATAGTATTAAAATAAGTAGATTACTATATAGTATAATGAGAATAGATTTATAAAAAATGAGTGAAATAAAATCTTAAACTTTGAAAAAGTTATATAAAAAGTGTGAAACATCAATGAAAACAACTACTAAGGGCATTGCATGCAGTGGCTATCTATTTCGCGAGTGATGTATAACGCAAAATGTGCATGGTATAAGGTGTGTATGCACAATGCATATTGTGGCATGCACTAGTGTTTTTTGCTATTGTTGAAGCGAAAGCATAGAAACAAGCAAACAAAATATATCATAAGCAAATAATAATGCAGAACAAGTTACTAGGAAATAAAGAGAGAAATGGTAGAAGAAAAACACACAAAGAATTACATGATTTGGCAACTTGCCTACGTCCACGGTGGATCAAGATCACATTCTTCTCTTATTATGAATCACAAGGCACTCACAAAGTATGACTTTTACAAGAAAGAACACTCTCTCTTGCACTTTAAGGATTTTCTCTCACAAAGAACCACAAAAATTATCACTAAGATTTGTTATTGATCACAAAGATGTGTTTACAAGCTAATTGGTAGTCTTTATATAGACTTTGAGACGACCTAGGTTTACCCTATACGTGTGGGAGTCGTATTAGGGAGTTTTGAAACAAGTGGGAGACGAAATAAAGAAGTTTTCTTATTTCGGAATACTGTTCCCGTCTCTAGCGCCGCGGCGCTGGGCTCTCATCGCTGCGGCGCTGGCGCTGGCGCTGGACTCTCATCGCTGCGGCGCTGGCGCTGGCGCTGGACTCTTGGCGCCGCGGCGCTCAGGTTCTAGATTGGGTGCCGCGGCGCTTACGCCTGGTCACCGCGGTGCTAGCGCCTAGTGCACTCTTCTTCGTTTTTTGCTTCCTTTCACATCTATCTTCGATTCGTGCGCACCCTACGCACTTGCCTTGATCTCCAAATCATATTCCGATAATGTTTAATCAATATTATCACAACCATGTCGACCACCCTCTAGTTTCAATTTTTTTCACTCATTTTGCTCTTATATTTTTCATCAAATTTACTCTCTATTTTGCTTCTGTACTCATTTTAACACATCACAAAAATATCTCATTTTCTAATACTATTGCATAATATCTCATTTAATTAGAATCTCTAAAATGAAATAAGTGTATTTTTTGTGCTTTTAGTATCTTTATTTTAAAAGATTGTTCGAATTAAGAGAAAATGTGTTGAAGAGCAAAACCGTACTCTTACAAGTCTTCTTGCTACAAAATGTTAGTAATTTAATATGTGGTTAAAAAAATAAACTGAAGAGGGAGCTAGTTACGAAAAGTTTTCAAAAATAAAAAGTTGTTATTCTTCATTTTGCAAGTTATAATTAGCCAAACACTTACAAACATTTTTCTCTCAATATAACTATGAAATTTACTTTCTTTTAATTTTCTTTTAAATTTTTTTAAAACCCTGATTTAAGTGTTAAAGGGCTTTTATAATTAAACATGGAGAATCATTTTGATCGTGAAAACTAAATACGAAGGTTATTACTGACCATTTATTATGGAAACTACTTTAGGTAACTTCTAAAACAAAAACTATAAACCTAACAACTTTCTCCAACTACCACGATAATGATGGGCGTAAGTAATTATTTTTGAAAAAAAAAATAGAAAAAACAAATGAAGAAATTAATTTTTAAAAAAAGGACTTGTAACAAAGGGGGGAAAAAAAGTTCTACCATAAAGACCTTACATGATAGTATGACATTAATTTTTGAACTTAATAATTCTAAAATGAGTAGGATCTAAGCTCAATATAAACTGGTTCTACTCTGAAAGC
Source organism: Ailanthus altissimus (assembly GCA_946807835.1). Taxonomy (NCBI): domain Eukaryota; kingdom Viridiplantae; phylum Streptophyta; class Magnoliopsida; order Sapindales; family Simaroubaceae; genus Ailanthus; species Ailanthus altissimus. The sequence goes on along the minus strand of OX327699.1, from coordinate 12,155,409 downwards.
GCTCAATAAATTTCAAGAAAAAACATAAGGTTTGTTTGATGATGAAAACAGAGTTAATGAATTGGGTTTGTGTTTGTGAATTTGGCTTGCTTTGTTGTTAGTTCTAATCTTAGTAGAGATTTTGTGTATAATAATATATGGGAAATGGGAATTGGAAGTTGATGAAAATGTGTAAAAAAGATAGAAGTTGGTCTCCTAATTAATTAAGTAGACGGCATAGGTAATCTTTCACCCAAAAACACTATAAATTTTCTTATTATAACTGAACTTGATACCTCAAAAAAATATATATATATATATCTTTTATTGGAGATTTATTAAAAGCATGACTGTCACGCCCCAGACCCAAAAGATCTGACACACGACATCACTTACATTCATTCAATAATACTTAAACATTCATTTTAATTTCTTCTAGAATTATAGTAATTGAATTATGACTGGGACAATTAGTAAACCGGAGATACGCAGAGTTTTCTCAGAGATTAACACTCTACTACGTCACCAGTAGCAACTTTATTACCGGAAGCCCAGAATATATTCATTGCAAATTCTTACTTAAAATCAATCCATTACTACACTTGGTGAAACTTAAACTAAATCCAACCACACACATTAAAATAATACATAAGTATTTATTCACTAGGGACAAATCAAATATCTTATCCCACGTGTCCCCAAATGAAACACTTAGCAACCTAACAACTTAGGGAACCCAAGGAACAGCAGAAGCCTTGCCAAATTCGCTAAGCACACATGTACCTTATTTACCTGAAATCACCATAAACTATAATGAGTATAAAACTCAGTAAGCATACTAGTTTTTCATATATCAAATACAAATACATATATGTACACAATGCATATGTATGATATGCTGTGATCAATCAAAATCATAATCTTATCAAATCACATATCATGTAAGCGCTTACACATTCTTTCAAAACACATAATAGGAATACCATCACTCGACTACTACTTAGTAGGACTTACATATCACATATCACATAATGAGCCAAATGTCACTCGTAGGTGACATACCGTATGAGAGGAATAGTACAAGTGAGGTCCTTAAATCACACATATATAACGCTTATGCCCGAAGGTAAAAGCCAAACCCTCACCCTGATCATCGGTGAGTCCTCTCACATGCACCAATACGCCACCACACGAATGTGATGACTCACTCTTCCTTTAGGTACCAATAGGATCCTCCCTACATACGGAACACATAACATATACCAATCCCAAAGGAAAGGTCATACATAAAGGCTCCACAAATCACATAAAATGCCTACTAAGTTAACAGTGAGTTCAAGTACCCTCAAATCACAAAATATTTCTCATGGACATATTACACTTCAAAAGCTTTCTTTGTTAAACGCATCTTATTTTGGAAAGCTCACTTTCAAAAAACACATGTATGTCCATGCTCAATGTCAATGCTCACATTCATAAACATATATTCACATTTCATATCAAAATATACTTTGACATATCATAAACATATTCTTAACCCCATTTACAAAATCATACAAAACAATTATTATGTTTATTGTGATTCCAGTAGTAAGTCTAGTATACTTACCTCTTAACACTTTCAGCTACAAGGCTTAAATCTCCTTAACCTATCAATGGAGATTAATCCTTTCATAAGCCTCACAATTCACACAAAATATTTTAAATAGCTTACAAAATTATACACAATGCATTTATCACATCAAATTGGTCTAAATATTTGGTTTCTCAAAACCTGTCATTCTGACCACTTATACTTAACAAAAATTTCTAATAAATCAAATGATGTCCAATTACTCCAAAATCAGAATATACCATTCTTGACTCATATATCCTTCTTATATATAAATATTATATCAAATTTCCTACACAATCCATTCCATACACACCATCGAATCCAAACTACAAACCTGACAGGATCAAGATACTTACTGAACAGTATTCAATCTCCCAATTTTATAAAATCATATACTAACTCAAAAATTATAAAACTACCACATAATTACTCTTAACACATATCTCAGTACATGATAAATATTTCACTTCTAAATCACTGCCAAAAGTATTTTAAAACTATTTTATTCCATAGATTTAAAAATCTGTTAATCAAATACTGTAATGAGCGGATATACTTTAGAAAATCATAACATTTCAACCACATTGATCTAAATTCTCAATTCCGAGTATATCATATTAGACATATAAACTTATCATATTCCACAAATTCGTAATTTTTGAAGATCATTCAGTAGGACAAACATTGTTCGTCACTGTATTATACTGTTCACATAGGAAATTTCTAGAATTTCAGGGTCATTTTGGTAAATTCACAACAAATTCAATTTCTGGAATTTTGAATCGATTCAAAGTCTCAGATGATCCTAAACATGTCTAATTTCATATAATCAAAACTCAAAACCAGAATCGAATCACAATAATTTATAAAATTCCTAGATCAAGAGACTATCAAGCAGAAATTCCATAATTCATCATAATTTATCAAGCTATCTTATAGATCATCATCAATTCTCACAACATCAAACGAAATACACATCAAATCCTTAATTATACATATTTTCAGAAATCAAAACTTAAAGAAATTAGCTTAATTAACACCAATAAATTGATAATTAGTTGTGATATACCTCTAAAGATCCAAAATTCCAATTTCTTCTTCTTTTTCTTCTTCTTCTTCTCTTTCTCTCTCCTTTATTTCTCTCTTCTCTCTCTAAAAATGGGTAGCTCGACCAAAATGAGAGAATTAGGGTTTTTAAAAGTGTATTTTTATACTAAGTGGTTAATTTTTGGTATTTACGAATTTACCCCCAAAACTTTCAAAGTATTACAATTTGGTCCCTAAAATAAATCTAAAGTCTTGTAATTAAACCCAATGTTAATAGTATGACCTTAACCTATACAAACACTACTAATAACAATATATAAATCAAATATCCCTCACATACAAATAAAATACGTATATTTATACATATATAAATATTTGTTATTACCGGTTGTAGATACTGGTTACTACAATTCTCCCCTCCTTATATGAATTTCGTCCTCGAAATTCATGACTTGAGTAAACATATTAGGATACTTAAATCTCATTTCTTATTCTCATTCCCAAGTTGCCTTTTCAACCGTATGGTTTATTCATAAAACATTTACAAAACAATCTTCTTGGTATATAAGATTTGCTCATAGCTTAGTCTGTGAGAGGAGTACGAAACATTCATTCATAAAATAAACACATGACACACATTATGGACTTATAAAATTATACACACATAATTTTTACTCTTTTCTCCCATTCGTTCAATATTTAATAGGCATCTATACACTTCACCTTTTATTCATTAAAGAATAACATAGATGTAGAATACTCATACTAATCTCTTAAATAAAATTTTTAACTCTTCTGAAAATTTTAATCCTTTCAACATATACTCATACGTCATAATATCATTCACTTCTTTGATATCATTCTAAAAAAAATGTAGCATTTCTACGCAACTAAGTTGTCATTCAAATCAGAATATTGAAGGCATTATCTTAAATGATCAAAAATTAACTTCAATAAAATAAAATAAAAACCTTTAGTTTAACTGATTCTCAAACTATAGATCTCAACATTATATCTCTTACTCTAAATCTTTAAAAAAATAGTCCACCTTATTGGACATCATTTTCTCATTGAGACTGACATGTCTGCTTTTTCTAATATGCTCGATTTCAAATAGAAAAGATTCCACTAGCACAATTACTGCGATGGCAAATATGATTCTTTTAACTATTCCTTTAACGTCATCCACATAAAAGGAAAGGACAAAACGATTATTGATTTTCTTTCATAAAACTCTATAAATAGCCTAAACCTCATAATCACTTTTCTAGCAATAAATAAAACCAACCTTCTTACCATCTTCATAATGAATCCCATTATCATAACTCCTCCTGTTCCTTTTTCTCCACCACAATTTCCAGACCTAATTAAAACCAGAACACTCCATTCCCGTGCCAAAGAATTCATCAGACACTACGCCATCTTAGCAATCCAAGAACACAGCCTCACAGTTCTTGGTGGCCCTTTGTTCAACTTAGAATACCCTTTCTTTCACCTCCACTCTTTTTTTTTTCCATTTTCCCAATGGTCCAAACCTGTCCTTTACTTGTTATGGTACCTGTTGGATCTGTATACAATCGTCATGGAATTCCCATTACTTAGAACCCTCCAAAAATTAGAAAAATGTGATGAAGATCATCCAGCCCTGATTTTTCTCCAATGGTTTTACCCAAAGACATGGTGGATAACTAAATTTCAATACATGATTGCAAACAACACAAATGCTGCAGTCCCCAGACAACATCTTTGGTCAGTCTTACTTCTCCAACGGAAGGGTATGATTATTTCAGATCACGAGATTCATTATTACCCACTGTTAAGGATTACTTCACATTTACCCTTTCACTAAAGGGATCAATTAAGCTCTGGCCTGAAGAAGTAATTCAGCAAAAGAGAGAACTTGAAAGAATTCTTGCTCAGGAAAATCAAATAATTCCTCCGTCTGTTTGGATCTCCCCAGAAGATGCTGCACCTTGGGAACAAGTTGAAGCTGACTTTACAGAAGACCTGAATTTTGCCAATATACTCAAATTCCAACAAAGACAAAAATATCATCTTTCACATCTCAGAAATACAGATTACTCTACTCATCATCACCATATCCCAAACATGACTTATTATGCCAGATACAGACAAGCAATGGATAACCTTCACCAATGGCCTCAGCTAACTGTCCCGACAGAACCTACCTAATCTCAGCCAGTTGTCCCGACAGAACCTGACCAACACCAACCCAATCTTGACTTATCCCTCTTTCAAGACTCCCAACCTTATCTAACCGACACTCAAATCCAAGAGGAATCCAGCACATCCCTCATCCAGACCAGCTCACCTGCAGAAGATCAAGATATGGTAGACCCACCTTCCACTCAGCCAGAGCCCTCATTCAATGTATGGGAACAACAACTCCATAAGTTTCTCTCTCACGGATACGACACAGATGAAAGCGACCAGGGAGACTCATTTTAACCTACATTGCTGTTTCTGTTTTTCACAGAAACTAGATCCGTGTTGTTCTATCACATCAAAGAGAGACTGACTACTGCTTTATCTTTATGTCAAGTGTGCTTTATTTTTCTTTATGTCTGCTTTTAATATATCGGCCAAAAATCAATGTTAAGACCACAAAAATTCTTATAATTAATAAAGTTAATTTGGCCTCATGTCCAAAGTCTAGTTGGTAGCTTTTAAAAGTCTTCAAGTCATATATGCATTGTCGGCCATTAGTGCCAAAACGGCAAAGTCCCTAAATCCATAAAATAGGCATTTATTGACTTTTCTTAATCATCTTACCTAACTCATCACGCTTCCGACACAATTTTATTACACTTACATATCAACAAATATTTATTCAAAATTTTGCGGCCTATTGTCCCTTATAGAATAATAAAGTAAAACTCATTCTTTTCTTTTTACCTCACAAGAATTGAGAAAAACGTATATACTTGAACATACTTACACATATGCTTCACAGCTATTATCAATTTGTTTCTCTATAAATACATTATTATTGCATCCTTATACAAACTAAAAAATATTCAAAGATTAGGGTGAGCGTAACAATGGAGGAAACCTCAGCTCGTCGATTTACAAAAATTTGTGTCTTTTGTGGATCCAACCCCGGAAATACTGAAGAGTTTACAAAAGTTGCAGAAAATCTTGGTAAGGTATTAGCTGAGCGAAATATACATTTAGTATATGGAGGAGGTAACTGAGGGTTAATGGGGTCTGTGGCAAAAGCTGCACATAATAAAGGTAGTCGAGTTTTGGGTATCATTCCAAAACCTCTAGCTATTGAAAATATTATAGGAAAAACAGTTGGGGATAAGTTACAAGTCTCATCTATGCACGAGCGAATGGCTCAAATGCTTAGGCATGCGGATGCTTTCATAGCTCTACCAGGAGGTTTCGGGACCTTGGAGGAAATTTTTCAAATTGTCTCATGGGCACAATTACAAATCCACCAAAAACCCATTGGTTTGTTAAATGTTAATGGTTTTTACGACGGGTTGATATCTTTTCTTGACTATGCAGCGGGAACACAATTCATCCCACTTCTAGCACGACGGATTCTTATTTCAGCTCCAACTGTTGATCAACTGATTGATCAATTGCAGTCTTTTATTCCTCTGTCTAATCCAACATTGCATCAGTTAGATTGGTCTACTCATGACAGTCAGAAGAAGCGCAAAATAGACTTAAATCTCACTCCGTAGCCTCTATTGTATTTTTGTTGCTGCTATTGTTGTTGTGTTGTTGTTTTCCTTTTCAATAAAAGTTGTTTCAATTGATGTCTTCAATACTCTACTTCTCTATATTTTGTCATTGAGAAAATTATCTCAATTTGCTCTATCACATGCAAATTATCATTATAAGATATTCAACATCACTCTTACTAAGCATATTAGTCATAACTTAAAAGAAAATCTAAATGGTAACATTAAGATCCACAAGATACTATTATCCACAACAACAACAATCTTAGCAGCTCTTGGATACTGTGTCATCTTCACAAAATCATACAAAATTTAAGGAATATGTCAAACTTTTACACAACAAAGCTACAAATACAATCCTAAGGATTTGGCATCTGCTCGGTTCCCTTGACTCGACACTTAAAAGTCTACAGAATCATATCTTAGCTCTGATACCAATAAAAGCTGTCACGCCCCAGACCCAAAAGATCTGACACACGACATCACTTACATTCATTCAATAATACTTAAACATTCATTTTAATTTCTTCTAGAATTATAGTAATTGAATTATGACTGGGACAATTAGTAAACCGGAGATACGCAGAGTTTTCTCAGAGATTAACACTCTACTACGTCACCAGTAGCAACTTTATTACCGGAAGCCCAGAATATATTCATTGCAAATTCTTACTTAAAATCAATCCATTACTACACTTGGTGAAACTTAAACTAAATCCAACCACACACATTAAAATAATACATAAGTATTTATTCACTAGGGACAAATCAAATATCTTATCCCACGTGTCCCCAAATGAAACACTTAGCAACCTAACAACTTAGGGAACCCAAGGAACAGCAGAAGCCTTGCCAAATTCGCTAAGCACACATGTACCTTATTTACCTGAAATCACCATAAACTATAATGAGTATAAAACTCAGTAAGCATACTAGTTTTTCATATATCAAATACAAATACATATATGTACACAATGCATATGTATGATATGCTGTGATCAATCAAAATCATAATCTTATCAAATCACATATCATGTAAGCGCTTACACATTCTTTCAAAACACATAATAGGAATACCATCACTCGACTACTACTTAGTAGGACTTACATATCACATATCACATAATGAGCCAAATGTCACTCGTAGGTGACATACCGTATGAGAGGAATAGTACAAGTGAGGTCCTTAAATCACACATATATAACGCTTATGCCCGAAGGTAAAAGCCAAACCCTCACCCTGATCATCGGTGAGTCCTCTCACATGCACCAATACGCCACCACACGAATGTGATGACTCACTCTTCCTTTAGGTACCAATAGGATCCTCCCTACATACGGAACACATAACATATACCAATCCCAAAGGAAAGGTCATACATAAAGGCTCCACAAATCACATAAAATGCCTACTAAGTTAACAGTGAGTTCAAGTACCCTCAAATCACAAAATATTTCTCATGGACATATTACACTTCAAAAGCTTTCTTTGTTAAACGCATCTTATTTTGGAAAGCTCACTTTCAAAAAACACATGTATGTCCATGCTCAATGTCAATGCTCACATTCATAAACATATATTCACATTTCATATCAAAATATACTTTGACATATCATAAACATATTCTTAACCCCATTTACAAAATCATACAAAACAATTATTATGTTTATTGTGATTCCAGTAGTAAGTCTAGTATACTTACCTCTTAACACTTTCAGCTACAAGGCTTAAATCTCCTTAACCTATCAATGGAGATTAATCCTTTCATAAGCCTCACAATTCACACAAAATATTTTAAATAGCTTACAAAATTATACACAATGCATTTATCACATCAAATTGGTCTAAATATTTGGTTTCTCAAAACCTGTCATTCTGACCACTTATACTTAACAAAAATTTCTAATAAATCAAATGATGTCCAATTACTCCAAAATCAGAATATACCATTCTTGACTCATATATCCTTCTTATATATAAATATTATATCAAATTTCCTACACAATCCATTCCATACACACCATCGAATCCAAACTACAAACCTGACAGGATCAAGATACTTACTGAACAGTATTCAATCTCCCAATTTTATAAAATCATATACTAACTCAAAAATTATAAAACTACCACATAATTACTCTTAACACATATCTCAGTACATGATAAATATTTCACTTCTAAATCACTGCCAAAAGTATTTTAAAACTATTTTATTCCATAGATTTAAAAATCTGTTAATCAAATACTGTAATGAGCGGATATACTTTAGAAAATCATAACATTTCAACCACATTGATCTAAATTCTCAATTCCGAGTATATCATATTAGACATATAAACTTATCATATTCCACAAATTCGTAATTTTTGAAGATCATTCAGTAGGACAAACATTGTTCGTCACTGTATTATACTGTTCACATAGGAAATTTCTAGAATTTCAGGGTCATTTTGGTAAATTCACAACAAATTCAATTTCTGGAATTTTGAATCGATTCAAAGTCTCAGATGATCCTAAACATGTCTAATTTCATATAATCAAAACTCAAAACCAGAATCGAATCACAATAATTTATAAAATTCCTAGATCAAGAGACTATCAAGCAGAAATTCCATAATTCATCATAATTTATCAAGCTATCTTATAGATCATCATCAATTCTCACAACATCAAACGAAATACACATCAAATCCTTAATTATACATATTTTCAGAAATCAAAACTTAAAGAAATTAGCTTAATTAACACCAATAAATTGATAATTAGTTGTGATATACCTCTAAAGATCCAAAATTCCAATTTCTTCTTCTTTTTCTTCTTCTTCTTCTCTTTCTCTCTCCTTTATTTCTCTCTTCTCTCTCTAAAAATGGGTAGCTCGACCAAAATGAGAGAATTAGGGTTTTTAAAAGTGTATTTTTATACTAAGTGGTTAATTTTTGGTATTTACGAATTTACCCCCAAAACTTTCAAAGTATTACAATTTGGTCCCTAAAATAAATCTAAAGTCTTGTAATTAAACCCAATGTTAATAGTATGACCTTAACCTATACAAACACTACTAATAACAATATATAAATCAAATATCCCTCACATACAAATAAAATACGTATATTTATACATATATAAATATTTGTTATTACCGGTTGTAGATACTGGTTACTACAATGACAAACCCTCAAGACCATTTAATCCTATTAATGGAGTTAATGTACTTAAATATGTAATGAATGGCCCAAAGTGACATTGACATAAAATCCTGTTGAAGCGGAAGCACACAAACAAGTTAAACAATTCATCCAAGTAATTTTCATTTATTATGGAAACTACTTCAGGTAACTTCTAAAACAAAAACTATAAACCCAATAACTTTCTCCAACTGCCACGATAATGATGGGCGTAAGTAACTATTTTTGAAAAAAAAATAGAAAAAACAAATAAAGAAATTAATTTTTAAAAAAAGGACTTGTAACAAAGGGGGAAAAAAAAGTTCTACCATAAAGACCTTACATGATAGTATGACATTAATTTTTGAACTTAATAATTCTAAAATGAGTAGGATCTAAGCTCAATATCAACTGGTTCTACTCTGAAAGCGCTCAATAAATTTCAAGAAAAAAAATTAGGTTTGTTTGATGATGAAAACAGAGTTAATAAATTGGGTTTTTGTTTGTGAATTTGGCTTGCTTTGTTGTTAGTTCTAATCTTAGTAGAGATTTTGTGTATAATAATATATGGGAAATGGGAATTTGAAGTTGATGAAAATGTGTAAAAAAGATAGAAGTTGGTCTCCTAATTAATTAAGTAGACGGCATGGGTAATCTTTCACCCAAAAACACTATAAATTTTCTTATTACAACTGAACTTGATACCTCAAAAAATATATATATATATATCTTTTATTGGAGATTTATTAAAAGCATGACAAACCCTCAAGACCATTTAATCCTATTAATGGAGTCAATGTACTTAAATATGTAATGAATGGCCCAAAGTGACATTGACATAAAATCCTGTTGAAGCGGAAGCACACAAACAAGCTAAACAATTCACCCAAGTAACATAATAATGTAAAACAAGTTATTAAGAAATAAAAAAGAGAAATGGGTAGAAGAAGAACATACAAAGAATTACGTGGTTCGGCAACTTGCCTACGTCCACGGCGGATCAAGATCACACTATTCTCTTATTATAAATCACAAGGCAACCACAAAGTATGCCTATTATAAGAAAGATCACAAAGAAAACTCTCTCTTTCCCTCTAGGGATTTTCTCTCATAAAGAACCACTAAGATCTCTTACTTTATCACAAAGATTGTCAAGATTTTTAGTTGATCACAAAGATCTCTGACTTGATCACAAAGATCTCTTGCTTGATCACAAAGATCACTCTTGATCACAAAGATGTGTTTACAAGTCAATTGATAGCATTTATATAGGCCTTGGGACATCCTAAGTTTTCCCTATACGTGTGGGAGTCGTATTAGGGAGTCCTGAAGCAAGTGGGAGACGAAATTAGGAAGTTTCCTAATTTCGGGATATTGTTCCCGCATCCAGCGTTGCGGCGCTGGGATCTCGTCACTCCAGTACTGGCATGCTTCTGTTGAGCGCTGCAGCGTTGGCTTCCTAGCGCCGCGGCGCCCACGCCTAGTCGCCACGGCGCTGGCGCCTGTTGCGCCCTTCTTTGTTTTTTGCCTCATTTCGCTTCCGTCTTCGATCCGTGCACACCCTACGCACTTAGCTTGATCCCCAAATCATATTCCAATGATTTTTAATCAATATTCTCACAAATTCCTTCCTTGATTCAAAATCATTCACAAAGTAACTCGATCTCTCATTTTTGCATCTTCGGTCACCCTTACAAAGTAGTGACTCCGGTTAAGTCCTTGCATCGGACGAACTTAACCGAGGGTAGTGGCTTAGTCAACATATCAGTAAGATTTTTAGATGACGCTATTTTTGTTAGACTAACTTTACCACTTTGGACAATCTCACGAATGTAATGGAGCCTCACATCAATGTGTTTCGACCTTTTATGGAACACTTGATGCTTGTTTAGGTGTATAGCACTCTGGCTGTCACAATATACACCGGTGTTTACATCTTTATGAGCCAATATCTCCGCGCATATGCCTTTTAACCACACGTCCTCCTTTATAGCTTCACCAATAGCTATGTACTCTGCCTCTGTGGTAGAAAGTGCAACCACATGTTGTAGAACTGATCTCCAACACACACTAAACTCAAACACTGTGAATACGTAGCCCGTTAACGATCTTCTCTTATCAAGATCACCTGCATAATCTGAGTCTACGTACCCTCTTACCATTTCATTGTTGTCATCATCCTTCTTATACACTAACCCGTGATTCGACGTTCCCTTGAGATATCTCAGAATCCACTTTATTGCAAGCAAGTGATCTTTTTCCGGATTCGCCATGTATCTACTCACCACACTTACAACCTGTGCTATGTTTGATCTTGTGCAAACCATTGCATGCATGATGCTCCCCACAGCGCTTGCATACGGTAGTTTGCTTATCTGCAGTTTCTCCTCATCGGATGTCGGCGACTGTGCTGCTGAAAGTCTAAAATGCATGGCCAAAGGAGTAGAGACAGCCTTCGCGTTTGACATACCAAACTTCTCCAAAATTTTGACTATATATCGTTGTTGGGACAAGAAGATAACATCTCTTCTTTCCCTCACAATATCCATACCCAAAATTCTCTTCGCTGCTCCCAAATCCTTCATTTCAAACTCGTCATTCAACTGCTTCTTGAGCTTTTGTATTTCTTCCATGTTCTTACATGCGATCAACATATCATCGACGTATAGAAGCAAATACATCATCCCACAACTCATGTTCTTGAAGTACACACATCCGTCATACTTGCTCCTACTAAAACCACAAGCCATCATAAACTCATCAAATCTCCTATACCACTGTCTAGGTGATTGCTTTAACCCGTACAATGACTTCTTTAGCAAACAAGCATGATCTTCTTTTCCGGGCTCCTCGAACCCTTGCGGTTGTGCCATGTATATCGTTTCTTCAAACTCTCCATGTAGAAAAGCTGTCTTTACATCCATCTACTCTAGATGTAAATCAAGGTTTGCACACATGGCTAACAAAATCCTAATAGATGTGTGCTTGACAACTGGAGAAAATATCTCATGAAAATCGACTCTCTCTCTCTTAGTAAAACCCTGTGCTACTAACTTAGCCTTAAATCGCGTAGGCTCAATCCCCGGTATCCCCTCCTTCACCTTATACACCCAGTTGCACCGGACTAGTTTCTTTTGAGGTCTCTCCACCAACTTCCAGGTATTGTTCTTCCTAAGAGAACAGATTTCTTCTTCCATGGCCTGCTGCCATTCTTTCTTGTTTTCACTCTTTATAGCCTCACCATATGTCCTGACTGGTGGGTTAATCATTCTCTTTAGCCTGTCTCTAGCAAGCTGGTACTCTTCAAGTTCCAACTCAAGAGTTCTAGTCTTCTTTTGGGTGGACTTGGAGGAATTCGCCAGCGTTTTGGTTCATCTTCAAGGATCTTTTCGTTGAAGTGTTGATCTAGGGGCATATCAGATCTATGTTCAGGCTCTATTTCAACTTCTATTGACTCTGGTGCTGAGTTTTCCTTGGGCACATGTTCTTCTTTCTCATCTTCTTGGGAGGTTTTCAGCATCGTCATCTCATTGAACGTCACGTCATGGCTTATGATACTCCTTGATGGTGTCAAGTCTTTACACCACACTTTGTATCCTTTTACTCATTCGGAATATCCTATGAATACCCCTTTGATAGCTTTAGGTTCCAACTTCCCCTCCTTAATATGTACAAAGGTAGGGCAACCAAATATTCTAAGATGGTCATACTTCGGAGGATTGTCAGATCATTTCTCTTCTGGTGTCATTAAGTCAATTGCTGAAGAGGGACTTCTGTTAATCAAGTAAGCAGCAGTCACTACAGCTTCTCCCCAGAATGTCTTGGACATCTTCGCATTGGTAAGCATGCATCTAACCCTTCCAAGTAGGGTCATGTTCATCCTATCAGCTACCCCATTCTGCTGTGGTGTTGATCTTACTATTTTATGCCTTGCAATCCCATGTTTGGCACAAAACCCATCAAACTCTCTATTGCAAAACTCGAGGCCGTTGTCAGTCCTAAGCCTCTTTACCCTTTTTCCAATCTGATTCTTAACAAGAACCTTCCAAGTCTTGAATACTTCAAAGGTTTGATCCTTACTCTTCAACACATAGACCCACAGCTTTCTCGAATAGTCATCAATCAAGCTGAGAAAATATCTGGCACCACTACGAGTAGCTGTCTGAGCTGGTCCCCAAAGATCCGAGTGTATGTAGTCAAGAGTCCCCTTAGTCTTGTGCTTGCCAGTACTGAACCTCACTCTATGTGCTTTTTCTAGCACACAATGCTCACAAAACTCTAAGGGCTGGAACTTATCCTTTCCAAATGCCTTTTGGCTATATAACTCATTTAGGTTTCTCTCGCCTAAGTGTGCCAGTTTAAGATGCCATAACTTGGTTTGCATACTCTCATCATCTGCAGAGAATAGTACAGAACCACTTACGACTTCACCCTTAAGCACATAAACACCTTTGCGCTTCTCTTCTCTCATCACCACCATGGAACCTTTCAAAACTCTTAAAATCCCTCCGTCAATCCTGATGGAACACCCATTCTGGTCTAAAGTCCCCAGTGAGATCAAATTTCTCTTCAAGTCAGGAACATACCTAACATCTGTCAACTCTCACACTGGCCTATTATGCAGCCTAAGCTTAACACTACCAATTCCCATCATCTGACATGCAATGTCATTACCCATTAACACCTTACCACCACTAATGGGCTGGAAATTTGTAAACCAGGACTTGTGCGGGCACATGTGAAAAGTACAACCAGAATCAAGAACCCATTGTTCAGAGTTCATACCATCAGTAGCGACGAGTGTCTATGCGCTGTCATAGCTATCATCATAGGCAAGCGCAGCATCCGCTTTCTTCTTATCCTGTGCTTTTTTCTCAGGACAGTCTTTTATGAAGTGCCCCTCTTTTTTGCAGCAATAGCACTTCCTAGGAGTCCTAGACTTCGACCTTGAGCCTTTTTTCTTTCCATCTCTATATGAAGGCCTTCCTCTTACAGATAGACTTTCTGCATTGTCCTCAGCCTGCTTTCCTAATAAATTTAAGTTTAATAAGGATTTCACATCACTCATCGTTAAACTCTCTCTGTCGTAGAGTAATGTATCAACAAAACTCTCATAGCTCTTGGGGAGTGAACTCAGCAGAATAATTGCTCTATCTTCATCTTCTATCTTAATGTTGATAGACTCAAGATCAAGGATGATCTTATTGAAGGCGTCTATATGATCTTTTATCGGCGTCCCCTCTGACATGGACAGCTGATACAACTTCTTGTTTATATGTAGTCTGTTGGCCAACGATTTCCTCATATAAAGAGAGTCAAGATTCTTCCAAAGATATATTGCCGTCGTCTCACCTGCTACTTCCCTTAGTACTTCATCGCTCAATGACAGAACAATTGTGCTATAAGTTCTTTCTTGAATGTCCCTTCTTTCTGCTTCTGCTTTAGATGACTCTGGCGTCTTCTCTTCATCACTAGATGGAGCTGCAGTCTCCTCTAATGCCGAACCAAGCCTTTGGCTCACCAACAACGCCTTAACCTTCATCTTCCACAGATTGAAGTCATTCGTACCATTGAATTTCTCTACCTCATACTTGGGTGTGGTTATGTCTGTTTAGAACCAAAGCTCTGATACCAGTTTGTTGAAGCGGAAGCACACAAACAAGCTAAACAATTCACCAAAGTAATATAATAATGCAGAACAAGTTATTAAGAAATAAAAGAGAGAAATGGGTAGAAGAAGAACACACAAAGAATTACGTGGTTCGGCAACTTGCCTACGTCCACGGCGGATCAAGATCACACTCTTTTCTTATTATAAATCACAAGGCAACCACAAAGTATGCCTATTACAAGAAAAATCACAAAGAAAACTCTCTCTTGCCCTCTAGGGATTTTCTCTCACAAAGAACCAGTAAGATATCTTGTTTATCACAAAGATTGTCAAGATTTTTAGTTGATCACAAAGATCACTCTTGATCATAAAGATGTGTTTACAAGCCAATTGATAGCCTTTATATAGGCCTTGGGACGTCTTAGGTTTTCTCTATACGTGTGGGAGTCGTATTAGGGAGTCCTGAAGTAAGTGGGAGACAAAATTAGGAAGTTTCCTAATTTCGGGATACTGTTCCCACGTTCAGAGCTGCGGCGCTGGGATCTCGTCGCTCCAGTGCTGGCGCGCTTCTACTGAGCGCTGCAGCGCTGGCGCCGCGGCGCTCAGGTTCTGTTCTGAGCCCCGCGGAGCTGGCGTCTGGTGCGCCCTTCTTCATTTTTTACCTCTTTTCGCGTCCGTCTTCGATCCGTGCGCACCATACACACTTAACTTGATCCCCAAATTATATTTTAATAATTTTTAATTAATATTTTCATAAATCAACAAATATAAAATTACATAATTTTTTTTTGAAAAAGACAATTATAGGTCAGAGTTCTTGCCGACACCAAAAAAATTGACCGGTCTACTACAAATATATATGTCAGCATTAATAAATTTAAAAGTCGTTGAAGAAACTTTCTTTCTTTTTTAATTTTGAAGCTTTACAAAATCTTTCTAACTAACATAAGTGTTGTTAGAAAATTCGACATGTAGAAAACTGTTTATCATATTGTGAGTTGTGCCAAAAATAGTCTACAAATGGGAATAAAATGTATGAATGAAAATATATAAGAATAATATTAGATGATTTTTGTACATTAAAAAACTGTATTGAAACTGCATTTAATTCGTCATCATCATTATTGTTTTTTTAATAATGCTAAATTTGTATAATTATGGTAAAAATTTTAGATTTCAATTTTGTATCCCAATAAGCATAATGTTATACTCTTTAAAGATTATTTTAAATTTTTTTATTTTAAAAAATTTATCAAATAATTATTAGATTGTGAAATAGTATAATAATTCATTTCGAAAGTTATACTATTCACCCACCTAATAGTTATTTGATACTTTAATTTAAAATAATATTTAAAAATATAATATTATTTATTCCAATAAATGTGGTATGACATGTGATAGTTATTGATCAATGATCATCGGTTAAAATATAAAATTTATATCTTAATTTTATAAATTTAACACTATTTTTTCAAATTTTAATTTTGATAATGACACATGATCGAACTACAAGGAGTTATACATTATTATTATTAAGTATTAGACAAATATAATTTTTTTTTCTAACTCTAATATGTGCAAGAATTTAAATTATATATATAGAGAGAAATAATTTATTGGACTACATTACTCATTACATGGTGAGCTACTGGACACATAGTAAGATTTTTTGCACATTGTAAATTGTGCAAAAATTATAAATTTATTACACAGTGATATGTGACAATATTGTTCACCATAAGGTGAGCTACGTAACTCATTACATTATATATATATATAGTAGGTTATGTAACTTACCATATGGTAAGCAACATTGTTACGTGACATTATTTAATCAATTAATAACTTTTATATAATTTATGATATATTATAAAATTTTGATACATGTTCAAAAAAAAATTATATAATGAATTATATAATTCATTAAATTATTTTATTTTTATATATATTATTACAACATTTTTTCTTTAATGTATTAAATGATACATCCATTAAATGAATTGTTATTATGTGAATGTATATATTTATGTTTGTAGGTATATGTGTATTAAAAATCTGCTAATGTTTGTAATATTATCATTATCATAAAAAATAAATTTACTGGGTATTTGTGGGCATGAAGTCGGTTGATTCAGATTGAGGCTTCAATTGAATCCATAGTTTCTCTCGTCTATAAATACTTGCCCGTTGGAGATTTTGGATTGAGTCCAGCCCAACATAAGAAGGTTGGGCTTCAAGTGACACAATTTTCTTTTGCCAATACCAAGTATTATAATATATATATATATCTAATAGAAATATCATATATTTCAAATTTCAATATTATAATATTATAAATTAATATAATTTCAATCTTTTACAACTTGGGAAATGGACAATGCTCTAAAATAACTATAGGGATTTTGCCCAACTCAAACTCAATACCTCTACACACAACTGATAAATAAATAACCTTTTATAATAAATGAAGGGATTTCGGTTCAATTTAAATCTAATACCTCGATAATTAATAGTACCCACTTATTATAAACTTCAATTTTCTTCTCTAAATTGTCGTTTATATATGTTCATTTTTTTTTAACCTTATCATTAATATTTTTTTTAAATGTATCATTAATATCTTTTAAAAAATATTATTAAATATATTTATAATTGTGCTTGTATTAATAGTTTGATAGAAAAAAATTAACACATTTACCTCCATTTTAATAAAAATCTTAAATTCAAATCTCTAATATATATATATATATAATTATCTCCTCCCCCTAATATATATATAATTATTTTCAATAGAACTAAGACTAATTTTAAAGTAATAGAGAAAAAAATTTGTTAACTAGACATCCTACTTTGCTAACAAATTAGATGCATTATTAACTCTTTTATTTATTTATTGTCATCTGTTTCTTTCATCTCAGTTAATATCCTTAAAGTTATAACTCATTAATTTGTGGCTTTGTTTGACACTTGAGCCTTAAAAGTCGAGCATAAAATGCATAGATAATTAGTGTTGTGTATTATATATATATATATACACTTTTTAAGGCAAGCAATAAGTAATAAACGATGAGAAAAATATTAATTTTATAAGAAATTATTATTATTATTTGTTAATTATTAAAATTGTGTCTTCTTATTCTTATTTAAATTATTGACAATTCAATAATTTTAATATTTAAATTAATTAAACAAAAAGAGTAATTGTAAAATTAAGCAAAGAGAACAAACGGGACAACACCAATACTCAAATGTCTATGAATATAATAATTCATCAATACTTCACTTGAATTTAATTACTCCTCTTATAACTATTAATCGAATTGTTAATCAAAAACTCTAATATCCTAACATCCTTCTTTCGATAGTCAAGTAAGTATATCTCGTTCAATCAATTATCAATATTTTTATGATAATCAAATTAAAATAAGATTTATTAAGTTCAAGTTCTCTAAACGGTCATATATGCCATATAAGTATATTTCTATCTCATATAAAACTCATACTCTTATATAATGATCATACATAAATTTAGTCATGGCCAATACAAAATTCTCTTTTTTAAGTTCATTAAGGTTTCCAAATCAATCCAATACATTATCATGTAATTAGAAGCATTAAGCATATGACAAATTAAATAATTCAATACCAACAAGATGAATAAGAAAAAATAATTAATCCAAACTACATATTGAGTTTACATTGTAATCTTATCAATAAAACTTAGTTCATACTTGTAAACATAAGTTCAGAGCATCTAACAACATCATTATACATATTAGAATCAACAACAAATATGAAATTGAAGAAAATAGAAAATTTTCCTTGATGCAATAGTGATATTCTTCCTCTAATATGCAGAATTTCTTCTTCTTGTTGTTGATTCTTGCTTTCAAGACCTAAATGATGTGTTAATTTTGTATCATCTGCTGCCCAACCCGTTCTTGGCTCAATAGTAGGTGTTTATATAAGTTTAAGGTTGCAAAAATAGGATAACATTGCCCTTAAAGAGTGCCAACATTCAATGTTGCGACATTGGAATTCAATGCCAGGGCGCTAGAGCTACTGATTTAAATGCTGCAACCAATGCCTCGGTGCTACATTGTAGCGGTGAAACTAATGTGCACTATTCATGTACTGTAGCAATGTTATTGTTTATAAATACTGTTCATTGGCTCTATTTATAGCACTATTCACATTTTGAGCATTTAGTCCTCACTCGGATTCTCATTTCAAATAACTCCGTTTACATCCAGTTTCTGGTATTTTTGCACCGATAGTCCTTAAACCTGTAGAACAACATTAATATGCATAAATAGCTAAATTATTGAGATAAATTAAACAAACACTAAATTTAAGAGGATAAAATATTTTATATCATTACGCCCTATCAATTAGAAATAAATATCTACTGATTTAGGTATTTAAGGTTTATAGAAAAAAAAAAAGCTTAGGTTAGAGATAGACAAAGGATGATGGTTATGTTTAGAATAAATTCGAGAACATGTTTGAATCATTTTGAAGCCGGATATGACATTCACAAATTCTACATAAGAGTATCATTAGTAGAAATATGACATTCAACGAATCTATATTGTTGGAAACTAATTTGGATTCAATTTTGAAGAAGCCAGAAGATGTGCCAAGTTTATTTTTGAATTTAAAACTGAACATTATAAGGTGGAACATGATTTGAGACTTGACATTTCTACAGGTCAACACATCAATGATGAAGCGTATGAAGAACAAGAATCTGAAATTTTCTCTGAAACAGCACCACTACAGTTTAGCACTGCTGAAGCTGAAATTGAAGAGTATCAGCTGGCTAGAGATAGACAAAGGAGAGTTGTTCAACCACTAAGCAGGTATACACATGCAGATTTGCTAGCATATACATTTAACACTACTTATACTCTAGAATATGATGAACCTCAATCATATGATGAAGCCATGGAGAGTGTAAATTGTGTTAAATAGCAACAATCTATGGAAGAGGAGATCACTTCTCTTAAGAAGAATCAGACTTGGAAATTGGTGGTAAAACCAACAAACAAGAGGCTAGTTGGTTGCAAATAGATTTACAAGGTCAATGAGGAGGTTCTGGGTGTTAAGTCTACAAAGTTTAAGGCTAGACTTGTTGCATAAGGCTTTACACAAAAAGAAAATGTTGGTTTTTATGAAATCTTTTCTCCTGTTGTAAAATACTCATCCATTCGTATTTTATTATCCATCTGTGTAAATCTGAATTTACATCTTGAACAAATGGATATAAAGACAACATTTCTTCATGGTGAGCTTGAATAAGAGATATACATGGCACAACCGAAAGGTTTTAAACAACTAGGTAAAGAAGATTATGCTTATTTGATAAAAAAGTCTTTGTATGAGCTGAAGCAATATCCAAGACAATGGTATAAGAGATTTGATGATTTTATGCTGCATTGTGGCTTCACAAGGAGCAAGTATGATGGATGTGCGTACTTCAAAGCATTGAATAACAGTAAGCGTATGTATCTTCTTCTATATATTGATGATATATTAATTGCGTGTGAGGATATAGAAGAGATACATAAGGTAAAAAATCAATTGGGTGGTGAGTTTGAAATAAAAAATTTGGAGTAAGCCAAAAGAATTTGAGTATGGATATAGTGAGGGATGATGATGTTATTTTCTTGTCTCAACAATGGTATGTACTCAAGGTTCTTAACAGGTTTAGAATAAGGGATGCCAAAGTTGTGTTGACTCCATTGGAAATGCATATCAAATTGTCGGCATCTCAATCACCATAAACTAAAGAAGAAAAAATGCATATACTTAAGGTGTTGTATGTCAATGCTGTAGGTGCTATCATGTATGCTATGGTTTGTACAAGGCTGGATATAGCACAAGCGGTGAGTGTTGTAAGTAGATACATGGTTAGTCATAAAAAAGAGCATTGGATGGCCGCGAATGGATACTGAGGTATCTAAAGGGAACGTCATATTATGGTTTACTATTCAGAAGGGTTAGCACAGGTGGTGAAATAGTGAAGGACTATGTGGACTCAGATTATGCAGGTGACCTGGACAATAGGAGGTCTTTATATAAGTATATCTTCACGGTATTTGGATGTAGCGTATGCTCGAAATCAATATTGCAGCATGTTGTAGCACTGTCAACTACAGAAGCCAAGTATATAGCCTTAGGTGAAACAATTAAGGAGGCTATATGGTTGAAAGGTATATGTGCTAAACTTTTGGTTATGGATGAAATTAATACTTCTATACATTGTGATAGCCAAAGTGTCATACATCTAAGCAAACATCAGGTGTTTCATGAAAGATCAAAACACATTGATGTTATGATGTATTTCATTTGAGATACTGTGCAAAGTGGCATTATTAATTTGTGTAAAATTCAGACGTCGGAGAATCCTGTTGATATGTTGACTAATCTGCTGCTCTTAGTTAAATTCAGGTTGTGTATGAATTTAACTGGAATCACAATTTACAATTAAGATTATAATGTGGATATGATGCAAACTTGGTTGCTCTCTTAGAGTTGTTAGATTGATTTTGTATCAAGGAGAGGATTTATAAATTTTGTGATTTAAAATCATGTTTATGATGACGGTTATGTTTGGAACAAATTCGAGAACATGTCGGAATCATTTTGAAGCCGGAAGCATGTGTGAAAATAGTGAAAAACTAATGAAATAGTTGATAAAGTGCAGGTAAAAATAAAAAATAAAAATCTTAGATATGGGCACCTTGGCATTGGCTAATGCACTGGTGCTGGCTAAGGCATTAGAAGCAGAATGTCAATGCCTTGGCCTATGCTCTGGCATTGGCCAGGGTATTGACATTGATTCTGTTCATAATCCATAAATATGAATTTTAAGTATTTCTTTTAAATGCTTTGATATTTTAAACTTCATATAAATATCCTATTATGCCTATGGTTGATATAAAACATGAAAAATACTATCAAAATACTATACAACAAATCCTATAGCTCCAAATTAAATTGTATCATTTCTTGATATTTTAAGATTAATTCTCTTGTAATCAAACATCAAATAAGAAAGACTTGAATCCTTGATCCACCGTGAACATAAGTATATTGTTGAACCACGTATTTTGTGTCTTACTATAGTATATTTTTATATTTTTTTTACTATCATTTCTTAACTCTTGTATTTAATTGTTGTTCTTACTTGGCTAATTATATATTTTACTTCATTACTTGCATACTTTATGTATTTCGCTGCGTGTTAAACTCTATAAAATTATATGGGTATATTTATAAATTTTAAATTGTAATAAGCAATGTGCTATTATATAATTTAAGAGAATAAATATGGTTATTAAAAAATAAAATAAAAATGCTTGTGACGGGATGACGAAACGCACCGCTCTTAGGTTTAATTATAGGTGTTGGAGTTTTTAAACTTGTGAATGATAGTAGATTTCTCCTTCTTATGAAAGTTAAACTTTCATTTATATAAGAAGACATTAGGTTGGTCTTGGTAGAGGTGGACAATCCGAATTCAAATTAGATAGCGTGATTTGGTTTGGTTTGGTTTTAAAATTTTTTTAATTGCGTTGGGTGTTTAACTCAATTAAAATTGAAAATTAAATAAAAGTTATTATTTATATTCAATGATTTTTATAAAAAGAAAAACCAAAAATCTATTTTTTTTTATTGTGTTGGGTGTTTATTGTGTTTGCTAATTTCAATTCATGGCAACTCTAATTCATGTATAGTTATAGTTTATTGTTGAGACCCACTTTCCAATATAATTATTAGAGTTTATTATTGAATTCTCCTATAAATTGTGCGACTTATATTATAGGTAATATTATAAACTGTTATGTAGATAGTTCTTACAGGCACAAAATAAAAGCATTAATTTCAACGACTATCCTAACTATTGTTCAGTAACTTGTTCACAATAGCTATCGTATTAGTCCACCTGAGAGAGAGATCACTCTTCCCTGGAAAAGAGACATATATCAAAATAAACATATATCTTTTTTTCATTATCTTCTCTTTTTACCTAAATTTGATTTAAAGTGGTGTTTTTCCACTTAAATTTAAATTAACAGTAGTTCTTAGCATTTTTTATATTCTTTTATTTAGAGGTGGACAATTTTAGATTCGAATCAGGTTCAGAAATTTTTAAATTTAATTGAGATGTTGAAAAGTGTCCCGTTTAAGATATTTTTTTGAGTTGCGACGATTCTTGACCTAACCTCAGTTTGAGTTGAGAATTTTTTCTTTTTATATAAAAACGACGTTGTTTTGATTCGGGTCGGGTTAAAAATTTTTGAATTAAATTTTATAAAAATGAAAAAAAATTCAAATTTAACTTGAATTTCAATTATGTTAAATGTTATTATTTCATATTCAATTACGTTAATGTTATTATTCTAAATTTAAATTAAATTTAAATTACGTGAAATATTATAATTTGATTAATTTTGAAATTGATTAATTTTAAATTTAATTACGTTAAATGTTGTAATTATAAATTCAATTTCGAGTTGAAATATATTAAATATTATAATTTAAAATATTATTTTGATTTCAATTACGTTAAATATTATGGATTTGAATTATGTTAAATGATATTATTTGAAATTTAATTACATTTGATTAATTTTGAAATCGATTCGCTTCAAATTTAATTACGTTAAATGTTGTAATTATAAATCTAATTTCGAGTTGAAATACGTTAAATATTATAATTTAAAATATAATTTTGATTTCAATTATGTTAAATATTATAGATTTGAATTATATTAACTATTATTATTTAAAATTTAATTATGCTAAATATTATAATTTAATTAATTTTAAAATTGATTTGTTCCAAATCCAATTACGTAAATGTAGTAATTATAGTTGAAATATTATTTTAATTTTAATTATGTTAAATATTATATATTTAAATTACATTAAATGTTATTATTTGGTATTCAATTGTGAGAAAGTTGATTAAAAATCATCGATATATAATTTGAAAATTAAATCAAGTACGTTGGATGCGCGAGAATCGAAAATGAATGCAAAAAAGCGTGAAAACACGAAAGTAGCAGCCCAAGCAGTCAAAGTCATACTTTTTATACCCATCCAGAGGATTCCTCTTAGATTCCAGTAATCCTATATTTCAATAAAAAGTAAAATTATTTCAATAAATAGCAAAATCGTTGGCAGCGCACTAGACAATACCTGAGTGTCACAGCACCAGCGATTGAGCACCATGCGCGAGAATCAGTTTCCCATTTTGTTCAAATTTGTTCCGTCTCTCATTTGTTTCAGAACTCCCTAAAACGACTCCCACATATTTATGGTTAACTTAAAACGTCTTAAAGCCTATATAAAAACTCTCAATTGGCTTGTAAACATAATTTAGTGATATCTTTGTGATATTTAAGTATTCTTTGTGATTATTAATAAGAGAAACTCTAGTCTACAAGAGAGAATATTTTCGTTGTGAGTCTTTCTTGTAAGAGACATACTTTGTGAGTGTTTTATAATTCAATAATAAGAGAGTGTGATCTTGATCCGCCGTTGACATAGACAAGTTTTTGAACCATGTAAATTTTGTGTTGTTGTTCTACCTAGGGGTGGGCAAAAAACCGGAAAACCGAACCGGACCCGAAAAACCGAACCGAATTGGTCGGTTCGGTTCGGTTTTTCTCTTGGTCGGTTCGGTTTTCGGTTTTTTATTTTAAAAACCGAAAAATTCGGTTCGGTTTTCGGTTCGGAAGGCCAAACCGAGAACCGAACCGAAAAAACCGAATTTAAAAAAAAATTAAAAAATTAAAAAAAAAATTAAAAAAAATTAAAAAAAAAATTAAAAAAAATTAAAAAAAAATTAAAAAAAAATTAAAAAAATTATAAAACCGAACCGAACCGAACCGAACCGACCCAAACCGAACCGAAAAACCAAAACCCGAACCGAACCGAACCGAACCGGTTCGGTTCGGTTCGGTTTTTAATTTTTCGGTTCGGTTTTCGGTTTTATTTTTCAAAAACCGACCGGCTCGGTTCGGTTTTCGGTTCACACTAAAAACCGAACCGAACCGGATTTGCCCACCCCTAGTTCTACCTTTGTCTTTCTAAATTCTTAATTGCTTGTTTTTGCATTATATTACTTGAGATATTTGTTTGCTTGATTGTTTCCTCTTCAACATTAATTATATTAAATGTTATATTATGATAAATTTTCAAATTGATTCGTTCCAAGTCCAATTATGTTAAAAATTATAACTTCAAATCTTATTTCGATTTTAATTACATTAAATATTATAATTTGATTAATTTTAAATCCAATTCCAAATTCAATGTATTAAATATTATAATTTTAAATCCAATTTCGAGTTCAATTATATTAAATATTATAATTTCAAATGTAATTTATAGTTCAAATTACGTTAAATATTATAATTTTTAATCTTATTTTGATTTCAATTACGTTAAATATTATTATTCTAAATTTAATTTCGATTTTAATTATATTAAATATTATAATTTTAAATTCAATTTAAAGTTCAATTACGTTAAATATTATAATTCTAAATCCTATTTCGAGTTCAATATGATAATTTAAAATTCTATTTTGATTTCATGTTAAATGTTATTATTTAAAATCTAATTTTAATTATAATTATGTTAAATATTATAATTTCAAATCTAATTTTGAGTTTAATTATGTTAAATATTATAATTCTAAATCTATTTTAACTTTAATTACGTTAAATATTATAATTTAAAATCTAATTTCAAGTTTAATTACGTTAAATATTATAATTCTAAATTCTAATTCAATTTCAATTATGTTAAATATTATAATTCTAAATCTTGTTTCAATTTTAATTACGTTAAACGTTATTATTTCAAATTCACATTTAAATTCAATTATGTTCAATGTTATTATTATAAATCTAACTTTGAATTTAATTGAAATTAAAAAATAAAATTAAAAAATGAGTTCAAGTCGAAAAAATTTTGTTAAAAATTTTTTCGAACTCGACCCAACTCATTCGAGACAGAAAATTATGTCTCGAACATATCCTGAACTCATTCTAATTCTTATTTTGACCTGAAATTATGGACAGGCCATGAACGAAAATAGTGCACACTCGTACATATATCTAAATCTCGAGGATCTAAGATGGGTTTTATAGTTTTTGTTTTTTTACTTATATTTGAATGATTTAGTATGAATTTTTTTTTTAATTATAATAGTGACATCGTATGGTTTTTTTTTTAAGTCAAGGGTTTTTTTCATCTAGATTTGAAAAATATTAAGTTTATAAAAGTTTGATTTTTACAGCAAATCTAACATAATAACAATAATAATAATAATAATAATTGAAACTAGTTGCAAAGAAAAAGGAAATAATAATGAAAATATTTTATTTGAGCTCAAAATTTGAGTGTGTAAAATAATTATTAAAAAAATTATTTAATAATATCTCTTTTACACCAAAATTTACTCCTTACTCCAAATAAGTATATCTTTCTGAACATTTATTCATTCACGTGGTTTTGATTGTACTATTCTAGATTGTTTAATGACGTTGTGCTTCATTTTTTTAAATAATTTATTCGGAACAAGATTGGGTATTATGCCATCAAATGTCAACCTCAAGGTTGTTACGATGAAGTTAAGTAATTTTGAATTTGTGATTTATTTTATAGAATTTTTTTTATGTTATTATATTTTATATTCAATTTAATTTAAAATAAAAATAAAATAAAATGAATTTTTGTGTTATTTTTTTGTACTTTAGACAATCGTATCTCTTGTAATCTCAATGGAATATATATATTTTTTGAAAAATAATTGAAATCGAACAAATTACTATTTATAGAAGTAAATTCTTATTCAATTATGAACAAACTTTTTGACTTTGATCAAATCTTGAATTTCAAACACAATTCAAAATAATCACCGGAAAGTCTTGCATTTTTTGTTGTTGACAAATTGGATGCTAAACTTGATAGCCTTATCCCTCTGTTTATTCCACATTCTTGAAAATTAACAGTCATGAACTCAATCTTTAAAGTAGTTTATTACGAGATTAGTATAAATTATACTTTAATGATAGTTTTAATTTTAATTATATTTTTATTCAGATAAAAATAATTTCATAATTTTGTCACATAAATAAATAATTAAAATATTTTTATTTTTTTAATTAAATAAAAAAATGATAATATAATTAAAATCAAAGTTATTATTAAAATATAATTTATGCTAACTTCAGGGGTGACAGTGTTAATATCTCAACTAGCATTAGCATTAGCTAATCTTAAATCTAGGCAAATCAAGTATAGATTTTATTAAAAGGTCAAAAAAAAGTATAGTTTTTATTATGTAATCTGCAAGCATTTAAAAAATAACAAAAAGAAAAACTGAAAAATAAAGTCCGGTTCATTGGATTTGGCCCAACCCGTCCAGGACTATTAACATTGTTACCCCTTGAAATTTATACAAATAACATTTTGATAATAACAATCACAATAATTATACTTTTATCCCCTCTACCATTTCTTTAGTAAGTGTTGCTATTGGTTGACTGTTAAGATGAAACCAGAAATGCCCTCAAATCTTCTTAAGGTAGTTTGCAGCTCTGACTCTTCTATTGAAGGCCATTGGCAGAAATTAAAAATAAAATGTATCATGATTAAAACCATCAATGCATATAATTGTATAATTAGTAAATAAAACACTAACTAATAGATTTGAAATTCCTATTTATTATAATACACAACCAAACTCTCATTTAAAAAATATTTATAACCTAATAAAAATTAAAACCCTTCGAATGTTCGATGTATTAGTAGGGAAAAAAATTGTCTTTCTTTATAGAGTTAAATGTGAAGTCAAAGGTTTTTTTTTTTTTTTCATAATCTATGATATGAACATCAACAATAACAACCATTTAATTTTTATTTTATTAAATATCAATAACTTTATTAAATGTTCACACCTAAAATTTTAGAACCAAGCTTCAAATAAATTAGATAGTATTAGATTTACAAAATTATCACTTAGCAAATAAATTAAGTAGTTTTAGACTTACAAAATTGGGATAAGTATGATAATTACTTATCAAGTAGTTGTTGATTTTTTTTTAAATTTTTATTAATGTAATAGTTATATAACATTAATCAAAACATGTTCATCAATTAGGATATAAACTTTGTATAACAACTATATAAGCATAAATATGAGAATTATGAATAAAAATCATGAAGAAAATGAGTTGGAGTCGAGTTAATGAAAAAAGGGTGTGAAGTAAAGACGCAGAGACTCGAAGAGTGAAAACACACAAGGGAACAAGAGAAGGTCGCAATGTTTAGAAGCTAACACTGCGATGGCAATTTCAGTATTGGTGTGATTTCAGATTGAGTGATTGTTGCAACATCAAGAATCGAACGCTATAGTGACAATTTTAGTGAGTAAAACGCCACATTATTCAAAAGCCAATGCCCCAATGTTAATACAGCATGTTCTGAATTTTAAAATACTCATAAGTTGGTTTAAATACTTTATTTTATTCCAACTCAAATTAAGGTTAACTTTGAATGTATATAGACCATATAAGAGTCTTATTTTTGGCTTGAAAATATATCACCATATAGAACAATTGAGAGAGCAATTATTGCAATCCCTTATAGAGAGAGAGAGAGAAAAAAAAGTTATTTGTGAGTTATTTGTGTAGAGAGTTCCTTATAAATTCTTATTAATTCAATAAAAGAAAAGAGATCTTGATCCGCTATGAACATAGGCAATTGTCAAACCATGTAAATCACTATGTGCTTTTCTTTTGCCTTGCTTTTTTATTTTATTTTATATTTTCTTGATTGTTGCAATATTATACTTATGTGTGAAGTGTTTCTATCAACAAATTGGTATCAAAGTTTAGGTTAGTAATTATGGACATACCCAAGTATGAGATAGAAAAATTCAATAATGAGAATGACTTTAATTTATGGAAGGTTAAGGTAATGACTTTATTAGTGAGTCAAGAATTAGGCTCAGCCCTAGAGGAGAATGTAGCCCTGTCTATTAGCGGCACAGTAGTCAGAAATCGAAGAGTATAAACTGCAAATGAGTAAAGTAGTACTGTTGGAAGCATCATTTATGTTTATGGTTTGTATAAGACCAAATATATCAAGTCATGAGCATTGTAGGTAGGTATATGGAAAATCTATGGAAAGATCACCAACTAGCAATCAAGTGGATTTTGAGTTATCTGAAAAGAACATTAGAGCGAGGTTTGTTGTATAAAATGGCTGATATAGAGGGTGAAATGGTAAGAGAATATGTCGACTCAGATTATATTGGTGACCTCAATAAGAGGAGCTTGTTGACTAAGTATGTATTCATAGTATTTGGATATAACGTGTGTTGGAGGTTAGTTATACAACATATGGTGGTACTATCTACCATGGACAAAATATATAATTGTAGGTGAAGCTATTAAAGAAGCTGTATGGTTAAAATGAATTTGCGCAGAGGTGATGACCGTTGAAGATATTGACACTGGTGTATATTGTAATAGTCAGAGTGTGATACATATAAGCAAGCATTAAGTATTTCATGAGAAGTCAAAACACATTGATATGTGGCTCCATTTCATTAGAGAGATAACTTAAAGTAGCAAGATTAGTCTAACAAAGATTCAGATGTCGAAAAATTCTACTGATATGTTGACTAAGCACTGCCATCGGTTAAATTCGTTATGTGCAAGGATTTAATCGGAGTCACCTCTGTGTGAGAAAGAAAGGTAATGTGGAGATGAAAGATTTTGAAACTTTCTTATATGATTTTAAATCAATGAGAAAATTTACGAGAATGATGATTAAAGATCATGAAGAAAATGAGTTAAAGTCAAGCTAATGAGAAAGGAACGTAAAGTGAAGATGCAAAGACTTGAAAAGTGAAAACACATAAGGGAATGAGAAAATGCCATAATGTTTAGAAGTTATTGCCGCAACAATTCCAATACATGGTGTGATTTCAGATGGAGTGGACACTGCAACGTTAGGAACCTAACGTTGCAATGACAATTCTAGTGATTAGAACGCCATAGCATTCTTTGTGAGTAATTGTTGTAACCCGTTTTAGAGAGAAAAAGAATTTTTTTGTGAGTTCTCAATAATTTAATAAAAGTAACAAGATCTTAATCCGTTGTTAACGTATTTAATCAAGGCAACAAGATTTTAATCTGTTGTTAATGTAATTATTATTAAACCACGTAAATTGTAATGTACTTTTTTTTATTCTATATTTTTTATTTTATTTTATTTTATTGATTGTTATAATATTATACTTGTGTGTGAAGCTTTTCTATTTACAATAATAATATCTAAAATAAATAAATAAAAGGAATATGTTTCTAAAAAAAAATACATCATCGTATAAATTCTCATTATCAACTTTTTTTTTCCTTATTAAATCAAGGCAATAACAAATTAAAAATTGTCTAAAACCTAAAATACCATTAGGAATAAAATGAAGCGATGACCGGTACATACACGGTTATCGCGTCTCAGCGGCCACAACAAGCAATAAAGGGTGGGAGACCCTCCCTGCCTAACCATGCATAGCGTTGGGAGATCGGCACTACTACATGTGTGGTGGCCGTGATTGTAGTGTCACGAGAGTAGCACTTCAAGATTTACATTTGTGGTGTTGGTTTAGTTACTAAGAAAAAGAGAGAGGAGAGAGAAATTCGGCACTCAAAATAGTGTTAACGTTTGGTAGTTGGAGAGACAGACAGTATAATTACCGCGATAATGGATCAGAGTCTTATTTATGAAAATTACAGGGGTAATAGTGTTAATATCCCAGGCACCAGGCCACCTAATTTTTCTCTCCCCTTACTTATGGCTGCGTGGATTTGGACATAAAACTAAAAACCCGGAGAATGTGTGGGCCCAAAGACGTCAAACTCTAAGTGCGACTGCAGTCTGCAACCAAAGTCTCACCGTCACCTTCACTAAATTCCCGCTGCAACGTACCGACCACGCTCCTCCTACATCCTACATAAAACCCAAAACCCACTTACCACTTCATTTGTCCTTTTTGATTTTCCTTCAAAATTTCCCAAAGAATCAACCATGACCACCCCCACCGCTGCAACATCAACATCAGATATAATTACAACCCCAAACTTCATCAAATTTACTGCTCTAGCCCTCCTCTCCTTCTCTCTCCTTTTCCTCACCCACCGCCTTTTCTCTACCTCCTCCCCCGCCGCCGCCACCACCACGCTCACGTTTTCCATTCCACTGCAATCTCCTCCGAATGTCTCGTTGCCTTCTCTCCCTGCCCCTCCTCCTCCACCGGCACTGCCTGCTGTTGTCCGGACTGGGATAGTAGATGAAACGGGGGCTATGACGTGGCAGTTTGAAGTTGGGGAGTTTCACGTGGAGATGGATTCCGGCGAGGAGTTAGCTGATTTGATTGCAGAAGGTGAAAGTGGAAATGGAAATGATGTGAAGGAAAATAAGGGTGGTGGGGTTTTGGGAAAATTTGGGGTGTGTGAAGAGAAACTCAGAGATTATGTGCCCTGTTTCGACAATGACGTAGAGATTACAAGACTGAATCTTAGTTATGGCGTGAAAGAAGAGAAGCTTCAACGCCATTGTCCTCAAAAGGGTTTGGACTGTCTTGTTCCGGTTCCCAAAGGGTACAAGACTCCGGTTCCGTGGCCCAAGAGTCGAGACGAGGTCTGCTTTTGATATCAATTTCTTTTAAGCAGCTTGAGTTTAGATGAAGCTTTTACGTTTTTTTTTTGTGGCTAAATATGAGATGTTATAATAACAGGTTTGGTTAAGTAATGTCCCAAATAAAAGTGGGCAGAATCGGATAAAAATGAAGGATGCTAAGTTCATTTTTACAGGGAGTGAAACACAGTTTTCTAGTAGGGCAGACGAGTACTTGAATCTGATTTCACAGGTTAGCTACGTCTCTAATACTAAGTGATATTATTAATTTGCATTCTGAAGATGTTGATTATGGCATCTTTGCTTAATTTTGTAGATGGCTCCTGAAATTGCATTTGGCCACCGCACTCGAGTTGCATTAGATGTTGATAGTGGAGTTGCAAGTTTTGGTGCCTATTTGATGCAGCGTAATGTGACCACTCTGTCAATAGCGTCAAAAGATGTTCATGAGAACGGAATCCAATTTGCTCTAGAGCGTGGTGTGCCGGCCATGGTAGCAGTATTAGCTACACGGCGCATGTTGTATCCAAGCCAGGCTTTTGACTTGATACATTGTTCTAGATGTCGAATTAATTGTACTCATAATGGTACACACTTTTCACTTGATTCATTAGTATGTCCAATTTGAAGATGTTTTAAGCATTTAGTTTTTGTAGTGTTGCTAAAGATCTTAGGTATTAATAGTCATTTCTCTCTTTGGTTGTGATGAAGATGGAATTTTGGTTCTTGAGGCCAATAGGATGTTAAGGGCTGGAGGATACTTTGTTTGGGCTGCGGAACCTGTACATCAAGATGGAGAAATTCTTATAGAGCAATGGAAAGGTAGCCCATTATGTGAATGTCATTCTTCTTGATGCTTGTAGTAGTTTTTCCAAAAAATTTCTCTTGAGTTGCATAGTCTTCAAACACATTATTGCATTAAAGACCACTGCAGCTCCTTCCTTTATCTTATTTATCATTAGTACCATCATTATCTTCTTTCATATTCAACAACAGAACATTGTTGTGCTATATACAAAATTTTCTGTCTGTATAGGAAATACTAAACAAATTAAGAGATTTATGCTTTTCAATTGTTTGTTTTCATATTCTGCTTATCTGGGAACAGAAATGGAGGACCTTACCATTCGCATTTGCTGGGAACTTGTGAAGAAAGAAGGTAATATTGCTATATGGAAGAAACCTTTAAACAATACTTGCTATGTCAACCGTGATGCTGAAATGCAACCTCCAATTTGTGATTCCAATGATGATCCGGACAATGTTTGGTATGCTTTGCTTCACACCTTCAATTAACTTTGTTCAATGACTTAAGGAAAATTCACATGGATGATATTCGATTTGTTCAAAATTGAACCCAATGTGATAGATCTCTAAATGTTCAAGTATGTTAGTTCCATTAAGAGTCATGGTATTCATAAGCTGTTATAATGGCAACTAGAAGATGTTTAATTTTTAGAGATTTGTTCTTTTGTCCAAAATAGATCTTCATTAAAACCCCATTTGAAAACTATTGTAGTTTTGAATTTGAAACATATGGAGAGCACCCAAAGCATGGTGCGATTCTGTAGCACATCATGAATAGTGCTGAAGTTGTGGATTAACCAATGCTACATGTCAGTGTTCCTCACCATATGATGAGTTATGTCATCCACTAGACCATTTCTTTGTCTCTCTCTAATATATATAGTTTGCTTCAATAATGAAGTGGGATTATGCGTATTCAATAATTTCCTCCACTTTCAATCCTGTCCTTCACACGAGGCATCAAGATCGCTGTTTTGGGCCATGTTGTAACAAGTAGCATGATTAAACTTTTCTTGAAAACTTGACACCAGTGAGATATCTTAGAACATGTGTATACATGCATATGCATTAAATTTGAGAAGAATTCCTTTGGGGTTTGTTCTCATTAAACTATTGGACATGCTGATGCTTTTACTAATTTTGGTGATATATTTTGCAGGTATGCTGGTTTAAGGGCATGCATCACGCAATTGCCAGAGAATGGTTATGGTGCTAATCTTTCTGCATGGCCTGCACGCCTTCATCATCCACCAGACAGGCTTCAGAGCATAAATATGGATGCCAGCACATCCAGAAAGGAAATCTTTAGGGCAGAGTCAAAGTACTGGAATGATATAATAGACAGTTATGTTCGTGCTTTCCGCTGGAAAGAAATGAATCTACGGAATGTGATGGACATGAGGGCTGGATTTGGAGGGTATCATCTTTATAGCAATGAATGTTTTTGAATGTCACTTAGTAAGAGATTATACAGCCATTTGGGCAGAGCTTAATTGCAGTGCCTAACATATGCTGTTTTAGCCGTGAAGAAAATGTTATGTGGAGTAGGACAGCTCAGTACTATCTGGAACGCTAAAGGTTTTACATGTATCTGAGTGCCCTCCATCCACATGACCTGCTTTTAATAAATAGCAGAAGGAACAATGCTCATGGCATTGAACCTATCTTCTGTTTACTTATCATGTATTACAACACACCAAAATATTTAATTTGTTGGTCATTTTGACTCTATGCAGGTTTGCAGCAGCTTTGCATGATCTAGGCATTGACTGCTGGGTTATGAATGTTGTTCCTGTTAATGGTTTCAATACCTTGCCTGTCATATATGACCGTGGACTTATAGGAGTTATGCACGACTGGTATGGATGACCCATACTCTTCTCTGTGTTTCAAATTGCTTTGTACTTCATGCTTGGAATACTTCAGATTTTTCCTAAACTCTATGTATCATCATTGCATCAGAATGATATAAAGTAATCACATTTATAATCCAGGATTCTTTTGTTGGCTTAAATAACTTGGCTGTTTTTCAAATATAAGTTGTTTACTCAGCTTATAGTCGGTGGCTCTGTGGACTCTTCTTCTTTTGGAGAAAAAGGAAAAAGTTTATTATAAAGACAATATATGTGAGTGGAGATGTGCAGTTAGTAACATGCATAGAAGCCCAATAAGAATGCTTCCCGTATGGCGTAAAACCTAAGACTGCATTTCATCTTCCCCATAGGGAAGAGGATTTGGTTCTGACTATTTATATCAGGATTTACTGAAAGTGCCTAAATCCCTGAGCCTGCCACACCAGCTGATTGAAATTGACTTGGACTACATATTTTATATTGAATTTTTTGAACTGCGATGGTTACAAGTTAACTTTTTGGGGTTTATGAATCTTATTTCACTCTGTATTTTATAACAATTTGAGCTTTACTGATATATAGTGAGTTTTTGTTTTCCAGGTGTGAGCCATTTGATACTTACCCCAGAACATATGACCTAGTGCATGCAGCAGGTCTCTTCTCTGTTGAGCAGAAGAGGTAATAATTGATGATCTGCTTGTTTGTCTTATTATATCCTTCAATTTACACCTTGGTGGCAAAGAGAGAATATATCTTTTACGAATTTTTGTGAGTGAACAGATGTAATGTTTCAACTATCATGCTAGAGATGGACCGCATAATAAGACCAGGGGGGCATGTTTATATAAGAGACTCAGTATCCGTTATGGATGAACTTCAGGAAATAGCCAGTGCTATGGGCTGGGTGCCCGCTTTGCATGACACAGGTGAAGGTCCTCATGCAAGCTGGAAGATTTTGATCTGCGAGAAATTAATGTGACGAGTTTCAGTTGATGAAAACTGGTAAATAGCAAGTCATTTATTTTGCATCATTTGGGAGGATGGAAGCCTGCACAGAAATTTTCTGTAAAGAGATCATGCTGCCGCTGACTCTGCATATGGTCTTGAGTGGGAAACTAACAAGATGGCCTAAAACTTATAATTTCTCATCTGAATCATATGGTAAAGAAATAAATTTATTGTTTTGATACTCTTTATTCGCAAGTGTACTTATGGGCTGAGAAATTTGTCTCATTTCTTATATTTGTAGCAAAAAAGAAAGATGTAATTAAGACTTTAATAGTGACAAAATTAACTTTATGCACCAGAAATTTGTGATCTGTAACTTTCTCTTTCTTCTTTCTTTATATAGTTACCCCTGGCTTATCAGTTATCCCAGAGAGTTTGCCTGTTAAGAATATCCCGGTCTACTACTCACTGAAGTCTGAACCTGGAGCTGGAGTGCTAACAGCATTTGTTTTAAAAGCAGTACTTCAAGAAAAACGAATCTGTAGACCAAAACCATGTGAATGATATCAACTATTTTAAATATCTCAGTGCTCAACCTTTAGGTATCAAATGATATACTATTAATATTTACAAGTCTCAACACTAAGAAGCTTTCTTAAAGCAAACTAGTGAAATGTAAAAAGGAAATGCAGGGAAAAAAGTCGATTTTCCATGACAATAACTGGCATAAGATGGTTCTATAATACATGAAATGTCATAACTTTAAGTTTTGCTATCAATAGTGGCCATCTCAGATATGATCTCATCTCCAAACTTCAACATACCCATTGATATCAACGATATGGATGCAAACTACTACAGAACTTTCCAAGCCACAGATAATTAACTTGTTTGTACAAAAGATTCTTCTACATCCAAAGGCATCATTAGACACTGATCAACGACTCGTATCCTATCCCAAAAAGAGAATATAGTCCTTGCTTCAGATCATCGCACAAAATCTGTTCACACTTATTGCTTCGTTGAAGTATCCTTATGGGCTGCAGTATTCACTTGTTTGGAGAGGTAAGCTTCATAGATTTCCACAAGAAGTCGGGGGTCTTTTTCCAGGAGCTCCGCATACTCTTCCCGTTTGGTAAGCTTGCCCATGTTGTCCGTGATCGGTGACAAAGCTGAATCAAGCAGATTCTTTGCATTATGCTGGTGTGCAAAGGCGTAGCTCATGACAGAATTCTCCCAGTTCAGTTTGGACATCAGGAACTTTCAGAGTATGATTTAAGATGCTTCACCTGGTATTTTTCAGCTAACGCCAGAAGATCACAAGCCAATTGCTCATCGAGGCATGCTTCGGCAGTGTACAAGGAGTTGACAAACACACGAAGGGCGTCATATGTTACATCACTGATCTTTTTAGTGCCACTTAGGCTTTCTTCCATTTCATTCTCCAGCATGGCTTTAAACACTGGAGAACGGCTCACCTGATCATAAAATCAAACACGAAATTTTTTAAGAAATGATATTTTAATTCATTGATGCACCATTTATGTAGTCTAGAGCGAAAAGCAAATCATAGATGTAGATATTGCTTCAATTATGTGAACATACACACACACACACACAAAATTCTAAACGGAATTTATATTTGATCTGCTCTGCAAGTTCAGATGTCAACCCACAACATGGAACGCACACCCAAAAAGAAAAGAATACACTCCCCCTTTGATATGCAACGCATCGTTTCAGAGTCGGGATCGGATTCGGAATCGTCGATGTTCGGGTGGCGACCCGAGTCGCTCCGGCGTCCTCTCATTTTCACGTCTTTTTGGAAATTTCGGTTCGGTGGTTGTCAGTCACTGCAAGTAAAAGATAAATGAGTCAATGACTTCCCAGAGACATACCAGTATGATCTTTTCGGTTTTTGATTTTCTTTTTATTTTTAAAAGTTAAGATAGATTATAAGCGGAATAGAAAAAATTTTTGTTTTCATTAAATAAAATTATTTTTTATTTAAGAATCTTATGAATATATAATTTTAATATTATTATAAATAAAATTTAATAAAATATATCTTAAATTTACGTAGAGTTTTCTTCTACCAAAGGATTTCAAACCAAGCCTCTTGTTTTTACAGTGAAGGGAAGAGTGGACTTCTTTTTTTTATTTTTCTTTTCTCTTGAAAAAATACGTATCTTGCATTTTTCATATATATTGGTATTGTGTTTTATTTAAACTAATCTTCTTATTTAAAAAAAAAAATTTAATTAATAACATTTACTAATTAAATTATTATTTCTTAAAAGGAGACCTAATTCATGTAAACCACATAAAGTCCTACTCTTTGTAGTTAACGTATAATACCCAATATTTGAGCATTATTAGTCTTTTAATAAAAGAAAAACACTAAAATTAAAAATAAAATCTTTTTGATAATTTCAAAAAATTATCCTTAAGATTTTATTCATTTAATTTCTTAAATTAAATATTTAATTATATTTAGATAAGATCTTATCTATATTAATTAATTCTTAATTAATTAATTTTATCCAAATATAAAATATACGTATTTGAAAACTATTTTCTGGACACAAACAATTTGTGTAATAACACAATCCTTTTTTATTTGTTCACTGTAATAACGAAAGAGGTAGTATTGGGGACCTATGGACCTACAATTTCAAGCTCCAATAAATTTTGAATAATTAATTAAACTCTTTAATTAATTAATTCAATTTATTAATTTCAGTGTTATTCCACTAAAAATCTGGAATTGCACTCTTAAAATTGTAGATATAATTTACTCAGAAAACTTAGAGCAGTCCATTGATTTAATCACTACATGCAATTTAACCATCCATAGATGATTCATAATTAGAGTTAGGTTAATTACCGTTTTACCTCTCTAATTATTTCTTTATCCTTAAGTACCATTAATTCACCAGTGAACAGTTAATTTGTAACATTATTACAAATTGAGCGCTCTAACCGTTCAGTTCTAGAATTAACCCTTAAGAGAACCTTCTTTCTAACTTCCATTAGGAATAAATGGATTCCATATCTGTAAATCATATTCCCAACCGTTTATCTCACAATACCCCCAAAATATAAGTTTTTAGTCTATTCTTTAAACAAACAGTAACGAGTATTTCAAATGACATAATGACACAAACAGGAGTTTATGATCACTC
The DNA here is from genome assembly GCA_946807835.1 of Ailanthus altissimus. Taxonomy (NCBI): domain Eukaryota; kingdom Viridiplantae; phylum Streptophyta; class Magnoliopsida; order Sapindales; family Simaroubaceae; genus Ailanthus; species Ailanthus altissimus. Next base: position 12,116,749 of record OX327699.1, on the reverse strand, counting down.
AGGATTAAGGTTAATCAACATATGATCATCGGTTGACGTTATTTGAATTCTTAATTAACAACGGTATTTTACATAAGAATTCAAACTACGTCTGGTCCAGTCCTATATAATCATATTATATATAGTGCCTCCACTATAATGTCACTACATTAGTGATCCGGATAAGATTACTACATTTTAAATATTTGTGGACCGCACTAATAATATTTAATTAGAGATCCCAAATAAGATTACTACATTTCTATTTATTATCCATAACTTTAATCCTCTTGTATATAACAATTATATACTAAAGTTATGGTTACATAAATAAACAAGGGATTTTCAAATATTTATGTCATAAAATTATGAACACTCATCAAGTATAAAATTGCAACTTTATTATTCATAAAAACAATATAAGTACATGCTTTTAGGGCATTATCCCTAACAATTATTCCATAATTATAAATTTAACAAAATCATATTACGTTGATTAAAAAAAAACAAAATCATATTATGCATTTATCACAAATATATATATAAAAAAAACATACAACTCACAAGCTCTCGGTTTAAATAATTTCTTATGGTACAATGTGTAGATTTTTTTATTTATAAAAAAATTATATAATATTAACAAACTAAAATAATTGGTCTTTGATGTTCAAGCAAATACATAAATTTTCAAATATATTTTAAATTTGAGAATATTATACCCGTTTTTTTTAATTGCCAAAATCTTGTATTTATAACATGTTATTGTATTTTCTCGGTGGAAATGCAATACAAATAATGATTCATATTTGTGAAATGAGGTTCCTAAGGTAATTAGTTAGTATTATGGGTGTATTGTCCATTTCAGTGCCTTAAGTTTAACCTTAAGTCTAAGTGATGTCGTTTTAAAAATTGTATATATTTGTACTTTTTAAGTTGTCTTTGCATCGATTTATTTTTCTTTTAAGGTTGAGTTTAAGAGGCTTTAGAGTCTTCTTATATTCATCTTTCTTTTTCGATTCTCTCTTTTAGAGTTAGTAGGTTTAAGCTTGAAATATTTCTTTTACTTGTAAATAAAAATCGGCTTGTGGTTCTTGAATGTGTGATTTAATGATTAGGGTTGTAATACACTATTATTAGTGCAGATTGAGCTTTCTTGTTGAGCTCAAGTAGATGTAAGATATTGTTTGTAGCCGAACCACTATTGTTGTGTATGTGCGATTGGTTATATGTTCATCCTATTTTTTTAAAGATCAAATTGATTAGAGTTTTGTGTTGTCAAATTATAATAGTGGTATCAAAATCTAGGGTTAGGGTTTTTTAATTAAAGACTCTTTAGTATCTTTTGAGAGAGTTTCAAGAATCAATTTCTTGAAGTTATGAGTTCTACTTATTTTGAAATCGATAAACAATGGTCATGGGGATTTTAGGTTATGGTAAAAGAAAATGAGAGCACTTTTGGTTCAACAGAAGATACTAAGGCTCTTTCTAGTCCTTTAGAAATTATAAAAACCATGACTTCAGAACAAGTTGTAGAGTTGGATGAGTTTGCTTACAATACTATTATTCTACAACTTTCTGACAACATCTTAAGGTAAGTGTATGAAGAGACCACAATAGTTGGTCTTTGGAACTCTCCATTTACATTTTAAAATCTTTTTTTAGTAAAATCTTGATTAAAGAAAGATTATTTAGATTTAAAATAGATTCCAATAAAGGACTTGAAGAGAATCTTGATGATTTTAAAAGGATTTGCATTGATTTTGTTAACACGAGTAAAATTATAAGTGATGAGAATCAAGCTATAATACTGTTGAATTCTTTGCATGCTTTATTTAAGGATGTTAAATCTGCTATTAAGTATAGTCATGAGTCATTAAGTTTTAATAACTTTCGTACTGCCTTAAGAGCCTAAGACCAAGAAATAAATATTGAAAAATAAACAAATAGTATATTGGTGAAAATTTGTTTGTTCGGGGAAGAACTAATAAAAGAGAGCTAAAGGAAAGAACAATAATAAGTCTAGGTTTAAGTCTAAAGGTGGATTTAGACAATGCTATTATTGTGGTAAAGAAGGACATTTAAGAAGAAATTATTAGAAAAGATTAAAGAAATAGAAAAATAACCCTAGTGATAGTGCTGATGCGCTTACTATTTCTGTTCAGGATAATTCTAAAGAATAGGTCTTAAACTCAGGTTGTACTTATCATATATGCCTTAAAAAAGATCGGTTTCTGAATTTTAAAGACCTAGATAAGGGATAAGTCTTAACGGATAACAAATAAGCTTGTAAGGTGGAGGCTATACGTTTAATTGCTTTAAAATTGTCTGATGGGAATGTGTTTACTCTTGAAAATGTAGATATGTTCCAACACTTAAAAGGAACCTCATATTCTTAGGTGGCTAAGATGATAATGGATATACTTGTAAGTTGGTTAATGGTCAATTAAAAATTATAAGTGGAGCTTTATTATTATGAAAGGCATAAACAAAATGGCTTATATATTTTACTAGGTAAAACAATTACTAATCCAAGAATTGTAGACATAAGTCAAGATTTGGATAAAACTAAAGTTTGGCATAAAAGACTTGGTTACATAAGTGATAAAGACTTGTTTGAATTGAGGAAAAAAAAGGTTATGGTTCTTGAATGTGTGTAGTCTAAGGCCATTTTGGATTATATGCATTCTAATTTATGGGGTCTAACACACAATACTATACATGGGAGGAATAAGTATTTTCTCTAAATAATTTAGGATTACTCTAGGAAAGTTTGGATTTATTTGCTTAAAAATAAAAGTGATACTTTATGAAATTCAAACATTGAAAAAATATGATTAAGAATCAAATTGATAAGAAATTGAAAGCCTTTAGAACTGATAATGGTTTGGAGTTCAAAATGATGTATTTGATAATTTTTGTAAAGAAAATGGGTTCATAAGACATAAAACAGTGAGACATATGCCACAACAAAATGATACAGCTAAAAGAATGAATAAGACTCTTTTGAATAAAATTAGATGCATGCTTATAACTTCTGGTTTAATTAAACGTTTTTGGGTGAGGCTTTAACTAATGCATGCTATCTTATAAATAAATCACCATATACTACATTTGACTTTAAAACTCTTGACGAAATGTGGCTTAGTAAACCAGTTAAATATTCTCATTTCAAGGTGTTTGATTATGCTGTATATGCTTATAAATTTGATGATAAACTGAAATCTGGATCAAATAAATGTATTTTTCTAAGTTATCCAAATTGAGTAAAAGGCTATAGGCTCTGGTTAATAGATGTACCTATGAGTGTTAATTAACCTAGGGTGCTTTCATATAGGTTTGTGTCTATTATTGAAATTCAAATTCACATACATATCACATATATATAGTGTAGCGGATGAGCGGAATACTAATTTGATAAACACAATTAAATTTTACATGTATCTCATAAATGTAAATTATATAGGATTAAGAATTTATTACTTTGGTAAGTTTTTGGATTTTCTTCCAACCGGAGAACCACGTGAAGTAACCCGTTCACAATTCTAGTTCTCCAACACTGTGGGCTTGATAAGTCTAGAATGCCAGTTATTCCAACTAGGATTTAACCCTTAAATCTTATGTTTATCCTTTTAAACAATATTGCTTAACATTTAAGCACTTGTTAGACTTAGAAAGAAAAGACAATAGAAGTAGTTCAACATTTGAGCCTTTTGCATCTTTTGGAATTTTAAGAGCTTTTCTCTCTTTCTCTTTCTTGTCGTGTCTTGCTCTCACCCTCAAAATGAGCAACTTTTGCTCTTTATATTTGTTGCTTCATTTTTCTTCTTAGTAGACAAAACATGGCCTACCATGCATAGCACACACCACTTAAGTCATTTTGATTTGTTTCAATTGTTTGTTCACAATAAAACAAATGAAACAAGTCCATAGGTGTATATGGCTAATTTTATGTCTAAATGGTAAAACAATTTCAATTCTTTTACAAGCCACAAGGTCTTACCATTGACTTGTCTTTTGCACTTGTCTTTGATATGTTTACATTAAACAAATCAAAGCCTAACAATGTATGTGTGATGGTCGAATTTGTCAAGAAGAAAAGGAAACAATTTTCTTTCTTATATAACACTTTTTAGGCCCACTTTTTACAAGCTATACATACATGTTTCATCTCTATATTTTAATCATATTAAAACAAATGAAACACATGCATGATGTTATAAAATATGATTGTTTGACTTTCATTAAATAATAATATCTTATATTATTATTATTTTATTCAATAAACTATTTAATGAATAAAATAACGATCTTGCTTGTCCAACAAGTAAGGTCATTTTAGTAAGTTCTAAGTTAAACAATAATAGGCCTACAATGTGTCATATGCCAACATCCCATTGGTCAACAACTATTGTTAACTAATTGATATACTTAACTCTTAAGTTTTGACACGTGTATGACCCGAGGGAAACTGAAGCAAATATCCGATCTGTTGAAATTTACTGGATTAAACTATTTAATCTGATACGCTGCCCTAGTGTACAATGAGTACACTTTATATTGCAGGACTCCTTAGATCCACGCCCGATTCGTCAAACTAAATTATTCTGTGAGTTCGAGATCAATGCCCATGCACACGTTACGGATATTACAAATCAGCGTAGTAGACCATACAAGTTGAGGTCATCACGCATACGTATAATCCTTCCATCATTTATATCCTATAGGAGTGAAAATATAGATCATCACCATCAAATCCTCATGTACTCAGCCATGAACTTATCTTCAGACACGTATCTCAATAAATAATACATGTAAACACCTTTGCGATATTGTTTAACCTTGTTGGAAACTCAATTCCCGGGTTTGTTGCTTATGGCCATAAGTATTTTTGAGATACAGTCTCAGAGCATTTGGATATACAACTCAGCCATGTGAGCTGACGGATTCTATATCTGTATGCACCAGACATCATAAGCATCGGACTATACCCAGCAACACATAGTGGGCAGACTATGAAAGGTTTTTGACATATGTGGAACCAAAGCATGGTGGATCACTTACAAGTCGATCATGGCGCTCAGGTCAAAAAATCACGTACATTACACAACTCGAGAAGACCTACTATTGACGGCCTCATATGATGTCTATCAGGGTTCTCAATGAGCTTATTTAGTATTCAATCCTTACTGAATATCTGTATTTTATATGAACTTCTGGTAAGCCATGGTTAGCTAAGAACAATCATCTAAATCATCTAGGTATAATATACACTAGTCTATGAGAAAGAGTTCCACCAATAGACCTGCATCGGTGAATAAGGCCAGGAACATCGTGTTTGAGAATATACGTGCATAATAATATTTTTAGCACCTATTGCAACTCCTTGTAACTATGTTATTACTAATATACTCCCAGGTCTTTATCCCATTACAGAGAAGATCTTAACTTTTAGATTTTGCTGACTTTTATAACCTACTAATTATTAGCAATTATAATTCTCAGCATTGCTAACCCTTAGCTCTGGTTTAAACACCTTTAGGTCAGATCTGAACTCTTTCAGATTATACAATGTCTATAACGTAACAAGCACTGAAATGTTTAATTAATAAAATTAGCAATTTAATAAAAATATACTGTATAAATATCATAAAATGAAATATTAATACAATAATGGGATTACATATAAGCACAAATCCCAACAGTACCAAGGGTAAAAATCATAATTAGTGGGGATGTTGTCTTCAATGAAACTAATATGCCTTGTTTAAAATTTATCAATGAAAGTACAAGGGAAAATAGTACTGGTTAACAAGCTGTTAAACCCTTTAATGAACATACCACTCACTTTGAGGTGGAAACTTCAACTCCCTAACTGATTAACACTAAGAATCCAATTGGTGTTGATTTAAATCATTCATTCAATATAGGTGAAAATAGAGTCAATTAGATAGGTCAGGTTAACATCCCTTCTAAATATGATACTTATGATTTAAATGCTTTTGCTCTTACTTCTGCTCAAAATATCCATAATATTGAACCTACAACCTATAAAAAAGCTATGAATGGCGAATTATCTGAACAATGGTATATTGCTATGTGTGATGAAATAAAGTCTTTGGATTTAAATAAAACTTGGATTTTGGAGCCTAAATCTTTAAATAAAAACTAGTGGACTATAAATAAATTTACAAACTAAAAGAGGGTAATTCACCTTTTGAACCACCTAAATTTAAGGTCAGATTAGTATCTCAAGGCTTCTCTCGAAAGGAGAGAATTGATTATAATAAAATATTCTCACCTGTTATAAAATATACTACTATCAGAATAATTTTAGCTCTTGTTGCTTGTTTAATAGGAAATTGAAACAGTTAGATGTTAAAACTGCCTTCTTTTATGGTGAACTTGATGGAACAATTTATATGAAACAACATCAAGGTTTTGAATCTAAAAATTAGCCTAATTCAATTTGTTTGCTTAGGAAATCAATTTATGGTTTAAAGCAGTTACCTAAACAATGGTATAAAAGGTTCGATGCTTTCGTTGTCAAAATTGTTTTTTGAGAAGTAACTTTGATAGTTGTTTTTATTTTAAAGGTTTAGGTAGTATAAATGAGATTTACTTGCTATTGTATATTGATGATATATTGATTACAAGTAAAATAAGTAAGAACTTAAAATTTTAAAAAATATGTTGAAATCTGAGTTTAATATAAAGGATTTTGGCAAAGCCAAGAAAATCTAAGGCATTTAAATAATTAGAAACAGACCTGGTAATAGACTGTTTCTATCACAGGAAAACTATCTGTTAAAGGTTTTGAATAAATTTAAAATGCATGATGTTAAACTTGTTTGCTTGCTTCAAGCAGCCCATTTTTAATTTTCTTCATAATAGTGTCCTGTTAATGAATATGATAAGTCTGAAATGAATATTGTACCATATTCTAATATTGTTGGATCTATAATGTATTCCATAATTTATGCTAGGCCAGATTTAGCTAATTCAATTAGTGTTCTTAGTAGATTTATGTCAAATATTGAAAAAGAATACTAGTTAGGTATAAAATGGCCGCTAATGTACATAAAGGGTACTTTAGATTTTGGTTTGTTGTTTTTTTAGAACTAACCATAAATTTGAGTTTGTTGGCTTTGTAAATTTTGACTTTCTAGGTGATAAGGATAAAATGAGGTCTACAATAGTTTTTTCTTATTTTGTATAAAAATTGTGTAAGTTAGAAGTCTCAATTACAACCTATGAATATTAGAGATGTAATTATTAGAGTTGATGCTTACGTGCCATTCTAATATTATATAAATATTAATTGTTAAATATTTATACAATAAACATTTCAAATAAAATTATTAATATTAATTATTAAATGGTACTAAGCTTGTAACGTTATAGACATTGCATGATCTGAAAGAGTTTAGATCTGGTTTAAAGAAATTTAGACCAGGGATAAAAGTTAGCAACGCTGAGAATTATAAATGTTAAGAGTTAGCAGGTTATAAGAGTCAGTAGAATTCTAAGAGTTAGAAGCATTGTCTGAAATGGGACAATAACCTAGGAATACACTAGTAATGGCATAGTTGCAAAGAGTTGCAATAAGTGCTAAAAAATATCATTATGAAGGTATGTTCTCAAACATTAGTTCCTGATCTATTTTTATCAACGCGGATCTATCGGTGAATATCTTATAATATAGATCAGTGTATATCTATATCTGCCTAATGCAGATAGTTGTTCTTAGTCAACCATGAGTTTAGAGTTTGTATAAGCATATGGGTATCCAGTCAAGACTAGATATTGAACAGACTCATGAGGACCCCAATAGACATCCTATGAAGCTGTTAAAGGAAGTTTTTCTTGAGTTGAGTAGTATTTGTGATCCTTTAACCCAAGTGTCATGGTATACTTGTGAGTGATCCATCATACTTTGGTTCCACATATGTCAGAGACCTTTTATGGTCTAACTGTTATGTGTCGTTAGGTATGGTTCGATACTCATGGAGTCCAATGTGCGTAGATATGGGATTTGCCAGCTTACATAAGTAAGTCATATATCCGATACTTCGAGATTGTTTCTCAGAAAAATCTTATGGCCATAAGTAATAAACTTGGGAAAGAAATTTTTCGTAGGGTTAAACAATATAGTAAAAGTGTTTGTATTGTTTATTGAGATACGAATCTGGAGATAAGTTCATAGATGAGTAAATAAAATTTTGACGATGATGATTTATATCTTCGCACATCCAGGGTATAATGACAGAAGGGTTATACGTATATGTTCTAATCTCAACTTGTATGGTATAACGCGCTGATTTGTAATATCCGTGACATGTACATAAGGCATAGTTCACGAACTTATGGAATAAGTCCATTTGACGAATCGAGCGTGGACTTAGTAAGTTTCAATATAAAATGTACTCGTTGTGCACGTGGACAGTATACCGTATTAAATAGTTTAATACGATATAAAATACAACAAATTACTATAGTTAAGTTAACTAAAGTATATGGTTATAGTGAGATCCACTTTAGGTTAACTTAGGAACCTAGTAAGGGTATAATGGTAATTTTATTTTATTAATTATTTAATTATTAAATAATTAAAAAATTTATTTAAATAATAATTAAATAAAATATAACTTAACTATGGTTAATTGTTAACCAAAGGGTTGGTTAAAAGATATTTTGTGCTTAACTCAATCATGATTAATTATTAACTATGGTTAGGTTAAATAAATATCTAGATATTTTATTTTTATTATTAAATAAATGTTAACATTACTAGGGTTAATAGTTAACTCTTTGGTTAGGTTAGTTGGATATTTATTAACTTAAGGGTTAAGTTAATTTAACTATTCTAAAGTTAAATGTTAACCTTGGTTAAGTGAATAATTAAATTAAATGTAAATGAAATTCAAATTTATTTGAAATTTATGCATTAGTATATAAAGAAAAATAAAATTAAAAATTAAAAAAAAATAGTTTTACAATTAGAAGTGGCCGACCTTTTTTTTTTGGTGAAAGAGAGAAAGAAATTTGTTCTTGGTTTTTAATTTCAAGTGTTGAAATTATCAACTTTTCATCTACTTTCATTTTAGTCTATTTATTGTATTAATTAAATGGATTTATTTTTAATTGTTCAAGTGTATCAATGGTAAAAATAAATAAATTTACTTAGATTAAGAGTTCATTTAATTAGTTTAAGTGTTAAATAATTATTGGATTATACTGTCATTCTAGATAATCAAACATACTCAAGTTGATTACTAGAATTGTCAACAAGTTCATTTTATGTGGACTACAAAAATTTAATCCAAAGGCTTCAATAGTGATATTTCTCAATTCTATAATTAATTTGATTAATTGTATAATTATATATTCATTATATAATTTTTAATCTTCCGTTGTGCTTGTATATGTATGAGATATATATGTATGTATGATGAACACATACACCACATGCATACACCTTAGAATAATCAACACTCAATAGTAATATTCAAAGGTGAAGTCAATGTGAAGAAATTTTCCACTAAAGAGAATCCAACAGATATGGGTATTAAAGTCCTACCACTTAGTAAATTTAACTTGTGTTTAAGCTTATTGAATAATGACGAAGGTTGAAGATAATGTAGGTTTTGAGCTATGACACATATAAGCTTACGTCTGCACTAGCTGAAGTCCAATCACTTTGGAATCTAAGGTGAAAATTGTAAAATGTGGTTCCTAAATTAATTAGATAGTGTCAGGGGTGTATTGGTCATTTCAATACCTTAAGTTTAACCTTAAGTCTAAGTGATGCCATTTTATAAATTGTATATATATTTGTACTTTTTGATTTGTTTACGCATCCATTCATTTTTCTTTTAAGGTTAAGTTTAAGAGTTCTAGTGTAGTAACCAGTATCCACGACTGGTAAGAATAAGTATTTATATATGTATAAATATACGTATTTTATTTGTATGTTGGTGATACTTGATTTATATATTGTTATTAGTAGTGTTCTTATAGGTTAAGGATATACTATTAGTATTGGGTTTATTTGCAAGACTTTGGAATTATTTTAGGGACCAAATTGTTATACTTTGAAAGTTTTGGGGGCAAATTCGTAAATACCAAAAATTAGCCTCTTAGTATAAAAATACACTTTTAAACCCTAATTTACCATTTTTAGGTCGAGCTACCCATTTTAAGAGAGAGAAGAGAGAAATAGAGGAGAGAGAAAGAGGAGAAGAAGAAGAAAAAGAAGAAGAAATTGGAAATTTGAATTTCAAGAGGTATATTATACGTATTTCTCAATTTATTGGTATTAATTAAGTTAATTCCTTTAAGTTTTGATTTCTGAAAATATGTATAATTGAGGATTTGTTGTGTATTTCGTAAGATCATATGAGAATTGATGATGATCTATAAGATAGTTTGATAAATCATGATGAATTATGGAATTTCTGCTGGATAACCTCTTGATCTAGGAATTTTATAAATTGTTGTGATTCGATTCTGGTTTTGAATTTTGAGTATATGAAATTAGACATGTTTAGGATCATCTGAGACTTTGAATCGACTGAAAATCTCGGAAATTGAATTTGTAGTGAATTTACCAAAATGACCCTGGAATTCTGGAAATTTCCTGTGTAAACAGTATGATACAGTGGAAAATAATTTTTGACCTGCTGAATGATCTTTAAAAATTACGAATTTGTGGAATATGATAATTTTATATGTCTAATATGATATACTCGGAATTGAGAATTTGGATCAATGTGGTTGAAGTGTTATGAATTTCTAAAGTGTATCAGCTCATTGAAGTATTTGATTAACAGATTTTTAAAGTTATAGAATAAAATAGTTTTAAAATACTTTTGGCAGTGATTGGGAAGTGAAATATTTATCATGGACTGAGATATGTGTTAAGAGTAATTATGTGGTAGCTTTATAATTTTTGAGTTAGTATATGATTTTATAAAATTGGGAGATTGAATACTGTTCAGTAAATATCTTGATCCTGTCAGGTTTGTAGTTTGGATTCGATGGTGTGCATGGAATAGATTGTGTAGGAAATTTGATATAATATTCATATATAAGAAGGATATATGAGTCAATAATGGTATATTCTTATTTTGGAGTAATTGGACATCATTTGATGTATTATAAATTTTTGTTAAGTGTAAGTGGTCAGAATGACAGGTTTTGAGAAACCAAATATTTAGACCAATTTGATGTGATAAATGCATTGTGTATAATTTTGTAAGTTATTTAAAGTATTTTGTGTGAATTGTGAGGCTTATGAAAGGATTAATCTACATTGATAGGTTAAGGAGATTTAAGCCTTGTAGCTGAAAGTGTTAAGAGGTAAGTATACTAGACTTTTTACTGAAATCACAATAAACATAGTAATTGTTTTGTATGATTTTGCAAATGGGGTTAAGAATATGTTTATGTTATGTCAAAGTATATTTTGATATGAAATGTGAATATATGTTTCTGAATGTGAGCATTGACATTGAGCATGGACATAAATGTGTTTTTGTAAGTGAGCTTTCAAAATAAGATGTGTTTAATAAAGAAAGCTTTTGAAGTGTAATATGTCCATGAGAAATATTTTGTATTTTGAGGGTACTTGAACTCACTGTTAACTTAGTAGGCATTTTATGTGATTTGTGGAGCCTTTATGTGTGGCCTTTCCTTTGGGATTGGTATATGTTATGTGTTCCGTATGTAGGGAGGATCCTATTGGTACCTAAAGGAAGAGTGAGTCATCACATTCGTGTGGTGGCGTATTGGTGCATGTGAGAGGACTCACCGATGATCAGGGTGAGGGTTTGGCTTTTACCTTCGGGCATAAGCATTATATATGTGTTATTCAAGACCTCACTTGTACTATTCCTCTCATACGGTATGTCACCTACGAGTGACATTTGGCTCATTATGTGATATGTGATATGTAAGTCCTACTAAGTAGTAGTCGAGTAATGGTATTCCTATTATGTGTTTTGAAAGAATGTGTAAGCGCTTACATGATATGTGATTTGATAAGATTATGATTTTGATTGATCACAGCATATCATACACATGCATTGTGTACATATATGTATTTGTATTTGATATATGAAAAACTAGTATGCTTACTGAGTTTTATACTCATTATAGTTTATGGTGATTTCAGGTAAATAAGGTACATGTGTACATAGCGGATTTGGCAAGGCTTCTGCTGTTCCTTGGGTTCCCTAAGTTGCTAGGTTGTTGTGTGTTTCATTTGGGGACACGTGGGATAGGATATTTGGTTTGTCCCTATTGAATAAATACTTATGTATTATTTCATTGTGTGTGGATTGGATTTGGTTTAAGTTTTATAAAGTGTGGTTATTGGATGATTTTAAGTAAGAATTTGCAATGGATATATTCTGGGCTCCCGGTAACAAAGTTGCTACTGGTGACGTAGTAGAGTGTTAATCTCTGAGAAAACTCTGCGTATCTCCGGTTTAATAATTGTCCCAGTCATAATTCAATTGCTATAATTCTGAAAGAAATTGAAATGAATGTTTAAATATTGTCAAGAGAAGTTTATATTTATATGTTAAGTTATGGTTGATTTTAGTGTTGAACTTACTAGCAACTTGCTAAGGATTTCTGTGTTGAATGAAAGTTGAAAATTTTGTGTAATATTATTTATGAGTGCACATGCAGTGAATGAATGTAAGTGATGTCGTGTGTCGGATCTTTTGGGTCTGAGGCGTGACAGCTTTTAGTGGTATCAGAGCTAAGATATGATTCTGTAGACTTTTAAGTGTCGAGTCAAGGGAACCGAGCAGATGCCAAATCCTTAGGATTGTATTTGTAGCTTTGTTATGTAAAAGTTTGACATATTCCTTAAATTTTGTATGATTTTGTGAAGATGACACAGTATCCAAAAGCTGTTAAGATTGTTGTTGTTGTGGATAATGGTACCTTGTGGATCTTAATGTTACCATTTAGATTTTTTTTAAGTTATGACTAATATGCTTAGCAAGAATGATGTTGAATATCTTATAATGATAATTTGCATGTCATAGAGGAAATTGAGATAATTTTCTCAATGACAAAATATAGAGAAGTAGAGTATTGAAGACATCAATTGAAACAACTTTCATTGAAAAGAAGGATTTTCCATTATGTGATACATGTGGGAGACCACATGGAGGGGTGTGTTTCAGGAAAAGTGGAGCTTGTTTTAAGTGTAGAAAGATTGGACATTTTATTCAGGATTGTCCAGAGATGAAGAATGATCAGGGAGGATTTAAGAAAGATCAGAAAGCTCAAGCAAGAGTCTATGCTCTTACCAGAAAAGAAGCAGATGATTCACCTTCTGTGGTGACAGGTACAATTTCCATATCTGGCCAGCATGGTTTAGCTCTTTTTGATTCGGGTTCTACCCATTCATTTGTGTCACATGCATTTGTTAGTAATATGGGGGTTGTGCCAGAACCTTTGGGTGTAGATTTATGTGTTGCAACTCCTTCAGGAGATTTGATGTGTGCTACAAATGTGGTAAAATCATGTAAAATTGAAATAGGAGATAAGGTGCTACAAGCAGATTTGATTATCTTGAATATGTATGATTTTGATGTTATATTTGGCATGGATTGGTTGTCTATGTACCATGCTAATGTTAAATGCTTTGAGAAAGAAGTTGTTTTCCAACCACCCGGGGAGCCTGAGTTTAGTTTTATTGGTTCTAAGTTATGCTCTTTGCCAAAAGTAATATCTGCTTTACAAGCTTGGAAAAGTCTTAAGAAGGGTTGTCAGTGTTTCTTAGCGACTGTAGTGGATACAAAGAAAGAAGAAATGAAAATCCAAGATGTTCCAGGCGTGAATGAGTTTATAGATGTATTCCCTGAAGATTTACCTGGAGTTCCACCAGATCGAGAGATTGAATTCATGATAGAACTTCTGCCAGGAACCAGTCCTATATCTAAAACACCTTATCGTATGGCACCAGTAGAGCTTAAAGAGTTGAAGGAACAGCTACATGAATTGCTTGAGAAGGGGTTTATTCGCCCGAGTGTTTCACCTTGGGGTGCTCCAGTTCTTTTTGTTAAGAAGAAAGATGGTTCAATGAGATTATGTATTGACTATCGAGAGTTGAACCGTGTGACTGTAAAGAATAAATATCCACTTCCAAGAATCGATGATTTATTCGATCAGTTGCAAGGAGCTCGTGTATTCTCAAAAATTGATCTTCGTTCTGGCTATCATCAATTGAAGATCAAGAAAGAAGACATTCCAAAGACTGCATTTCGTACCAGATATGGGCATTATGAGTTTATTGTTATGCCATTTGGGTTGACAAATGCACCTGCTGCCTTTATGGATCTAATGAATAGAGTATTCAAGGATTATTTGGATAGGTTTGTTATTGTGTTTATTGATGACATCCTAGTGTACTCTAAGAGTAAGGGAGAACATGAAGAACACTTAAGAAAAGTCCTACAAGTGTTAAGGGAGAAGCAGCTTTATGCAAAATTCAAGAAATGTGAATTCTGGCTAGATCGAATGGTATTTTTGGGACATGTTGTTTCCTCAAAGGGAATTTCAGTGGATCCAAGCAAAATTGAAGCAGTGGTGAATTGGTCCAGACCAACTAATGTGGGGGAAATTCGAAGTTTTCTTGGGCTGGCAGGATATTATAGACGGTTTGTTGAAGGATTTTCTAAGATAGCTTCACCTTTAACTCAATTGACAAGAAAGAATGTCAAGTTTCAGTGGTCAGAAGAATGTGAGAAAAGTTTTCAAGAACTCAAGCATCGGTTAGTATCTGCTCCCATACTAACCATCCCTTCTGCTTCTGCTGGATTTGTGATTTATAGTGATGCTTCCAAGAAAGGGCTTGGGTGTGTATTAATGCAGGATGGAAAGGTAGTGGCATATGCCTCACGACAACTAAAGACTTATGAGCAGAATTACCCTACTCATGACTTGGAGTTGGCTGCAGTAGTTTTTGCTCTAAAAATTTGGAGGCATTATCTTTATGGAGAAAGGTGTGAAATTTACACAGATCACAAAAGTCTTAAATACTTCTTTACTCAAAAGGAGTTAAATATGAGGCAACGTCGATGGTTGGAACTAGTCAAAGATTATGACTGTGTGATTAACTACCATCCGGGAAAAGCTAATGTTGTAGCAGATGCTTTGAGTAGAAAATCTTCAGGACATATGGCAGCACTTTTGACTACTCAAAAGCAAATTTTGTTGGATTTAGAAAAGCTTGGCATTGAAGTGGTAAGATCTAATGATAGGGCTTATGTTGCAAGTATGTCCATTCAGCCTACCCTAATTAAGAGAATTAAGGAAGCACAAGGTAATGATGTGCATCTGAAGAAAATTATGGAAGAAATTTCATTGGGTAAAAGGCCTAACTTTGCTATTTTTGATGATGGAGCTCTACATTTTGAAGGTAGACTTTGTGTGCCTAATAATGATGAGTTGAAAAATGAGATCTTGGTTGAAGCTCATAGTTCACCATATACTGTCCATCCAGGAGGTACCAAGATGTATCGAGACCTACGAGCTATTTATTGGTGGGTTAATATGAAAAGAGAGATTGCAAAATTTATAGAGCAATGTTTGACATGTCAGCAAGTTAAGGCAGAACATCAGAGACCATCTGGGTTATTGAAACCTTTATTGGTACCGGAATGGAAATGGGAGCACATAGCCATGGATTTTGTAGTTGGGTTGCCAAGTACACAAAAGGGCTACAATGCCATATGGGTGATTATTGATAGGCTAACAAAATCAGCACATTTTATTCCAATATGCACCACTTATTCCATGGATAGGTATGCCCAATTATATGTTGATGAAATTGTGAGGCTTCATGGAGTACCTGTGTCAATTGTATCTGATAGAGATCCCCGATTTACTTCAATATTTTGGAAGAGCCTACATAATGCCATGGGCACGAAGTTGAACTTCAGTACTGCATTCCACCCACAGACTGATGGTCAATCTGAAAGGACCATTCAAATTCTAGAAGATATGTTGAGAGCATGTGTGTTAGACCTTAAAGGTAGTTGGGACAAACACCTTTCATTAGTGGAGTTTGCATACAACAATAGTTATCAATCAACTATTGGTATGGCCCCATATGAAGCTTTGTATGGAAGAAAATGTAGATCTCCTGTGCATTGGGATGAAGTTGGAGAAAGAAAAATTTTAGGGCCAGAGATTGTCCAGCAAACTTGTGAGGTTATAGAGAAGATAAGAAAAAGAATGAAAGTGGCTCAGAGTAGACAGAAAAGCTATGCAGATAATAGAAGAAAAGATCTAGAATTTAAGGTGGGTGAAAAAGTATTTCTTAAGGTTGCTCCAATGAAAGGAGTCATGAGATTTGGCAAGAAAGGAAAGTTGAGTCCAAGATTCATTGGTCCATTTGAAATCCTTGAAAGGATAGGTGATGTGGCTTATAGACTTGCCCTTCCTCCATCATTATCAGGAGTTCATAATGTGTTCCATGTGTCCATGTTGCGAAAATATGTTTCAAACTCCTCACATGTGTTAAGCTATGAGCCACTTCAACTTAGGGATGATCTCACTTATGAAGAAGTGCCCATTAGGATTTTGGACAATAAGGAGCAAATTCTTCGTACTAAGAAGATTGATTTGGTAAAGGTTTTATGGAGAAACCATGCAGTTGAAGAGGCAACCTGGGAACGAGAAGAGGAAATGAGATCTAAGTATCCTCATCTATTTGCGTAAGTTATGAATTTCGAGGACGAAATTCTTATAAGGAGGGGAGAATTGTAGTAACCAGTATCCACGACTGGTAAGAATAAGTATTTATATATGTATAAATATACGTATTTTATTTGTATGTTGGTGATACTTGATTTATATATTGTTATTAGTAGTGTTCTTATAGGTTAAGGATATACTATTAGTATTGGGTTTATTTGCAAGACTTTGAAATTATTTTAGGGACCAAATTGTTATACTTTGAAAGTTTTGGAGGCAAATTCGTAAATACCAAAAATTAGCCTCTTAGTATAAAAATACACTTTTAAACCCTAATTTACCATTTTTAGGTCGAGCTACCCATTTTAAGAGAGAGAAGAGAGAAATAGAGGAGAGAGAAAGAGGAGAAGAAGAAGAAAAAGAAGAAGAAATTGGAAATTTGAATTTCAAGAGGTATATTATACGTATTTCTCAATTTATTGGTATTAATTAAGTTAATTCCTTTAAGTTTTGATTTCTGAAAATATGTATAATTGAGGATTTGTTGTGTATTTCGTAAGATCATATGAGAATTGATGATGATCTATAAGATAGTTTGATAAATCATGATGAATTATGGAATTTCTGCTGGATAACCTCTTGATCTAGGAATTTTATAAATTGTTGTGATTCGATTCTGGTTTTGAATTTTGAGTATATGAAATTAGACATGTTTAGGATCATCTGAGACTTTGAATCGACTGAAAATCTCGGAAATTGAATTTGTAGTGAATTTACCAAAATGACCCTGGAATTCTGGAAATTTCCTGTGTAAACAGTATGATACAGTGGAAAATAATTTTTGACCTGCTGAATGATCTTTAAAAATTACGAATTTGTGGAATATGATAATTTTATATGTCTAATATGATATACTCGGAATTGAGAATTTGGATCAATGTGGTTGAAGTGTTATGAATTTCTAAAGTGTATCAGCTCATTGAAGTATTTGATTAACAGATTTTTAAAGTTATAGAATAAAATAGTTTTAAAATACTTTTGGCAGTGATTGGGAAGTGAAATATTTATCATGGACTGAGATATGTGTTAAGAGTAATTATGTGGTAGCTTTATAATTTTTGAGTTAGTATATGATTTTATAAAATTGGGAGATTGAATACTGTTCAGTAAATATCTTGATCCTGTCAGGTTTGTAGTTTGGATTCGATGGTGTGCATGGAATAGATTGTGTAGGAAATTTGATATAATATTCATATATAAGAAGGATATATGAGTCAATAATGGTATATTCTTATTTTGGAGTAATTGGACATCATTTGATGTATTATAAATTTTTGTTAAGTGTAAGTGGTCAGAATGACAGGTTTTGAGAAACCAAATATTTAGACCAATTTGATGTGATAAATGCATTGTGTATAATTTTGTAAGTTATTTAAAGTATTTTGTGTGAATTGTGAGGCTTATGAAAGGATTAATCTACATTGATAGGTTAAGGAGATTTAAGCCTTGTAGCTGAAAGTGTTAAGAGGTAAGTATACTAGACTTTTTACTGAAATCACAATAAACATAGTAATTGTTTTGTATGATTTTGCAAATGGGGTTAAGAATATGTTTATGTTATGTCAAAGTATATTTTGATATGAAATGTGAATATATGTTTCTGAATGTGAGCATTGACATTGAGCATGGACATAAATGTGTTTTTGTAAGTGAGCTTTCAAAATAAGATGTGTTTAATAAAGAAAGCTTTTGAAGTGTAATATGTCCATGAGAAATATTTTGTATTTTGAGGGTACTTGAACTCACTGTTAACTTAGTAGGCATTTTATGTGATTTGTGGAGCCTTTATGTGTGGCCTTTCCTTTGGGATTGGTATATGTTATGTGTTCCGTATGTAGGGAGGATCCTATTGGTACCTAAAGGAAGAGTGAGTCATCACATTCGTGTGGTGGCGTATTGGTGCATGTGAGAGGACTCACCGATGATCAGGGTGAGGGTTTGGCTTTTACCTTCGGGCATAAGCATTATATATGTGTTATTCAAGACCTCACTTGTACTATTCCTCTCATACGGTATGTCACCTACGAGTGACATTTGGCTCATTATGTGATATGTGATATGTAAGTCCTACTAAGTAGTAGTCGAGTAATGGTATTCCTATTATGTGTTTTGAAAGAATGTGTAAGCGCTTACATGATATGTGATTTGATAAGATTATGATTTTGATTGATCACAGCATATCATACACATGCATTGTGTACATATATGTATTTGTATTTGATATATGAAAAACTAGTATGCTTACTGAGTTTTATACTCATTATAGTTTATGGTGATTTCAGGTAAATAAGGTACATGTGTACATAGCGGATTTGGCAAGGCTTCTGCTGTTCCTTGGGTTCCCTAAGTTGCTAGGTTGTTGTGTGTTTCATTTGGGGACACGTGGGATAGGATATTTGGTTTGTCCCTATTGAATAAATACTTATGTATTATTTCATTGTGTGTGGATTGGATTTGGTTTAAGTTTTATAAAGTGTGGTTATTGGATGATTTTAAGTAAGAATTTGCAATGGATATATTCTGGGCTCCCGGTAACAAAGTTGCTACTGGTGACGTAGTAGAGTGTTAATCTCTGAGAAAACTCTGCGTATCTCCGGTTTAATAATTGTCCCAGTCATAATTCAATTGCTATAATTCTGAAAGAAATTGAAATGAATGTTTAAATATTGTCAAGAGAAGTTTATATTTATATGTTAAGTTATGGTTGATTTTAGTGTTGAACTTACTAGCAACTTGCTAAGGATTTCTGTGTTGAATGAAAGTTGAAAATTTTGTGTAATATTATTTATGAGTGCACATGCAGTGAATGAATGTAAGTGATGTCGTGTGTCGGATCTTTTGGGTCTGGGGCGTGACATCTAGAGTCTTCTTATATTCATCATCTTCTCACTTCTCTCTCTTAGGGTTTGTAGATTTAAGCTTGGAATATATCTCTTACTTGTAAATAAGAATTGGCTTGTGGTTCTTGAATGTATGTATTAGTGATTAGGGCTGTAATACATCATTATTAGTGCAGATCGAGCTTTCTTATTATTTTATAGTCGAATCACTGTATATCGTTGTGTATGTGCAATTATTTATATGTTCATCTAATTTCTTGAAAGATTGAATTAATTAGATTTTTGTGTTGTCAAATTACAAAAATATTGAAAATAAAGCACTTTAAAGTAATTAGTCATTTATTTTTCAAATTAACCAAATTGGATTAGTTTTAATAACAAATAAGCTTTTTTTTTCTTTAAGTTAATGAAATTAGGTTAAATTATAATCTACAAAAAATTGTTAAATCCCATGTTTGTCATACATACCAAACAAGCCCTAAAGATATCATTCTATTGATTATAATGAAATAAAAGTTGTTTGGAAGATAATCTACAATATCATAAGCCCCTGGTAGTGTATTTGATGGAAACAAAAATTTCAGCTTTACGATTGGATAAAATTTGAGTTGCTTTAGGTTTTTTTTTGGGTGGGGGGGGGGGGGGGGGGGGGGGGCTTTTTACTTTGATAAGAGATGTTTAAGTGGTGGTCCTACTTTTCTTTGAAAAAGTGAGCTTACGATTTATAATTGTTGTTACACTAAGTCTTACATTAATGATATTATTCAGTCTCATGGTAATAAAGTTTTGCATTTCACTGGGTTTTGTGGACTATCAGAAGCCAATGATAGATATTTGTCTTTGACGCTTATGAAAAGACTAGCTAACCTCTCATCATTGTCTTGTGTTTTTAGTTGGGCGTTTGCCAATGACCCCAAAAGATTAGCATATTAAGTAATGCTATTTACTCACTCATATATTCGCAAGACCTATTTAATATTTATTCAATGTGAGATGTGACATTCTTCTTTACTTAATCATATGACACCCTTATTATAGTTTGACTCGAATTTAAATGCCAACCTAACCCGTATTGTCCATCTTTACTATTCATAGAAGACCTACTTCCTACGTGGCATTATTTATTGAGGCTCAAGAAATAAAATTTTAGGTGCCTATATAGGGATGGGAGTTTAAGTATGCTCTTATATCATTTACCACGTGGGTAATAAGTCCCTTATAATTAACAAGGATGGACAATATTAGTCAAGTTGTAATATCTAATCTTTATTAGTAGTATTAACGTCTAGATTTCGGTATATAGCAATAAAGACACCTAGGGTTACCTAATTTTAACCCTATTAGAAATAATTTTTTTATGGTGCGCGTGAGAGATATTAGACATAATTTGGTAATTTCACATTCAGTCGAAACGTCGGACGACCCTAAAATATTTTTAGAATTTTTCTCTATTGGCTTGGTAAAGAAAATTTTAATTTACTATATGAATTTTCATTTAAGGATTGTGCATGGAACAAGCTCTTGTTGAGAAACACAATCCATATGTTAGAGAATAGACCAATTAGAGGCAATTTCATGAATTGCCAAGTTGGGAATTCTAGTTAGTTTCTTTGACTATTCTAACTAAATAGTTACAAAAGAACCAATTACATACTTAGTTTTCAACCAATGGTAAATTAGAAATTTAGAGTAAGTTGAGGGGCAAATTGGACAATTGAGGGAGCACTATATATAAAATAGAAGTGTGTAAAAATTTTATGAGATTAAAAGCATAACAAGTTAGAGCATTAGAGGTGAAATTCGGCCAAGAGAAAGGAGGGGCTGCTACAATGAAATTTCAAGGCTTTTTCATGCTTTATCAAGCTAAAATAAGGTCAAGTACAAGTTCCTAAGATTAATTGAAGCCTCTATGAGTGAAAATCTAAGAAAAAGAGGTAAGAAAAGTATTGTTTTGTGAGGATGATATCTGAACTTTCAAGATTGCTTTAATAATGTTCTTATGTGTATTCTTGGTTTAGATTGAGTTGAATTCTAGTATGGAGCTTGAATAAGTCATCAAATTGAAGAAATTATCAAAGTAAGAATTAGGGTTTTGGGTGACTTTGATGTTGAGACTTCATTTGGTTATAATTAAGGCATTAGAATGAAATTAGCTTGATTTTGATGCTATTGGAACAAATAAATTGAGAAAAAAAATGTGTTGGGTGGTGGATGTAAATTCTACCACTTTAGAGAAGCTAGGGTTTAGTTGTGTTTTAGTTGAATTGTTGTGTATAAATGGTGCCTTATGTAAATTGAATGTATATGGATAATGGAATATCAAAAATGAAGAAAAGGAGGGATAATTGTCCATTTTGAAAAGGTGAAGGCTAATTATGTCCAACCAAAGTTATAGGGTGTTAAGAAATTTTTAGGGCATCAGATGGTAAAATAGAAAAGATTAAATGACTTTGTAAATAAAGATCGAAAAGTAATATTTATTCGGGCTTTGTATGCCGATTATGATGTTTAGTAGTTGAATGAGATTCTAACATTTGAATTGGTTCTAAATGTCATTTATAGCGAGTAAGTGAAGAAAATTGAGACCGGTAACGGGAACAGAAATTTGGAGCGAAACTAAACTCGGAGTGGTTGTGAGTGAAAATTTATCTTTTTTTTTATCTTTCTTTATTATGTTTTCGCATGTTGAAATTGTATATTTTATAAGTTTTTAATGCATAAACATGATTTATGATCTTGACATATATCCATAGATATGCATTTACATGTTCGGATTAAGAAACAATTTTAAAACTACTACATTAGTTTCAAAGGTCATTGGTACCTCCAGATATGTACATGCTAGTTATTATGTCTTACAGATTTTGGATATTATTTTTTAAAGATGTAAATAAAACTCGTTCGGTAAGATTTCATTGACATATAATGTTAGAAACTATTTTACAGCTTTATACAAGTTTTAGAAGCATGATTTATACATGTCTTTTAGAATTTAATATTTATGCATAATTTTATTTTATTTGAAATCTTAAATTTTATTTTAATATTTATATATTTCTATAAGTAATGCTGTGCAATATATGAGATCTTCAACAACAAGAGTTCAAAGTTTTAAAAGTTTTGTGGAGAGAGAAAGAATTGATTATAAAGAGAGTGTGGTATTAGATGTGCCAACGAGGTGGAATTCCACTTATTTGATGTTGGCGATTGCATTAAAATTTGCAAAGATGTTTGATCGAATGGCAGAAGAGGATGAGTCAGATGAGAGTTATTTTCTGGAGGATGAAAATGGAAAGAAGAGATATGGGCCACTAATTATTGCGAATTGGGAGAATGCCGAACAGTTTGTGAAGTTTTTGAAATTTTTTTATGATGTCACGTTAAAATTTAGTGCTTCATTGTCTGTGACATTTAACATTTGTTTCAGCAAGATTTATAAGATTAATTCTAATTTAGCTAAATTAAATGGAGTAAAGATGTCTCTTTATGCATCATGGCTAGTAAGATGCAGACAAAATATAATAAATATTAGAAATCTATGAAGACAATAAATAAATTATTGATACTTGTTATAGTGCTTGATCAAAGACGCAAGATGCAATTTGGTGAATATTGTTTTGGGTTTTTATATGGTGATAATAGTGCCAAAGTCGAAGATATGAAGAGAATAAGTAAAGAATTATTGTATAGGCTTCACGAAGCCTATAATACATCGTATTGTAGAGTGGTTGGTGGCCTAAGTAGTAGTGCTGGTAGTGTTGGTGGGTCTGGGAGTGGAGTTAGGAGTAGCACTAGCATGTATGGGTTACAGTTATAACAGTCTGATCCATCAAGTTTATATTCAGATGTAATAGTTTGATGTGGGGGATGATGACCCTTGGGCAAAATTCGTGGGGTGTGTAGATGACGAAATGAATTTGACTGAATCCAATGAAGTGGATAGATATTTGATGGAGAAAGTTGAGAATCCTAAAAATCAAGGTTTTGATATTTTGAGTTGGTGGAAGGTAAATTCTTCGAGGTATCTAGTGTTGACATAGATAGTTAGGGATATACTTGTTATTCCTGTATCTACTGTGGCATTTGAGTTGGCTTTTAGTACTGGGGGACCTATTTTAGATTCATTCCGCAGCTCATTAACTTTAAAGATGGTTGAGAATTTGATATGCACACAAAATTAAATTAGAGCTTCACTTTTGCTAAATAGATAGAAGAAAGAAGAATTTTTGAAAGATATTAAATTTTATGATAAAGTCGAAGTAGGTAAAAAAATATTATTCTACTATTTTATTATTTTTCTTTTTGATTTTTTCCTATTATTTCTTAATGTTTTATGTTTTTATAATGTGAAAATTATTTTCTTATTTCTTTCATGTAGAATTTGCACATGTTATACAACTGCCACCTCCACATCATTAAATTTACCAAGAGATTACTTACGTTACTTGTGGGTAATTTAATTTTAAGGTAATTATTCAATAGTTCAATTAAATCAATAAATATGAGTAATTAAGTTTTATATTGTAATTTATAATATTTAATGTTTGTTATACTTTTGTTTTGCAGATTAATGAAGAATGTAAATTTTGATGACATTTTTGTATTATAATTTGTAATATTTAATGTTTGTTATACTTATGAACTTAATGTATTTATTACCTAAATGTTGCGCTTTATTTTTATTTTATGAAGATGTTGGCAACTTGGCTTGGTTTATTCATATATATTAGCCATTGAAATTATTTTGGACCTATTGGTTTGGTTGGCAATGGACCATTGCCAAAGGCATTATGGATGCATTGATTTGATATGGTGAATATTGAAGTGTTAATTTTGTGCAGGTATATGTTTATGGGAATGTCCAATTTTTAGGAGAGGTTCTCCTCAAATTTTTTTTTCGGATAATAAAAGTTAACATAATTAAATTGAAATTAGACTAAAATTTGGATTTGAAATTATAATACTTAAACAATTGATGTCACTGTCACATTAGGATTTGCTAAATCGAAATTATCTATTACGTTATAATTCTAATTTTAACGTCTATTAATATTTGTGATTTAACGTGATAGACGTTAAAATTAGAATTATAACGTAATAGACGTTAATACCTATTAGAATTAAAATTAAAATTTATATTAATGATAGGAAATTAAGTAAATAATTTTTTTTATTAAGGTCTAAAAGAATTTAAAACTACATTTTTTAGGTTCAAAATACAAATTTGTAGCAATTAGGATCATGAATTACAAATTAACCCAAAATATTTAAACAAATTTATAAATTTTAAATAAATTAGGGACAAGGGTGAAATTTGCCCATGTCCCGGTTGGATGTGTCCTGACCCAACCCGAAAATATTCCCGTTTGGGACTGATTAAGTCGGTTACAAACCCAACCCGATCTCGGGTTGCCCACCCCTAATGATGAGGACGTCTCATAGTTGGCTTAGCAATATAAACTATGTTGGCTTACAAGTTTGATCAGAATATAAACAAAGCATCATGTGATTGGATAGAAAAAATATCATATTCCACATTAGATAAAAATTAAATGAGTCTTGAGGATAGTATGTGTAAGTAACAAACAACATTAAATGTTTTGTTGCTTTATAAATTTGGGCTATGTTGGCTATCCATTTACTTGGTAGAATAAAAAATCTAATGAGGACAGTGTCTTGGAAAAATTGGATAGAGTGATGGCTCTTCAAATTGGAGTGCTTTATTTCCTTCGGCTATGCTTTGACACTTAGTTATTGGAAGTCAAATCGTAGACCTTAATTAAAAATAGTTATAGAGACAAAGTTTTGGGATGGGTTGGGTGGTTGACATTCTTGCATGTTTCATTTAAAGAAGATTTGGGTAGAGCATTCTAATTGTGAGGCTGTAATAAGAGAGGCTTGGGCTTTTTTGGGTGTTAAGAGATTCGTCCAATGATATTAAAGTTAAATTATCAAATTGCAACAAGGCATTACAAAGTTGGGGTAAGAAAACTTTTAACGTTACTAATGCTTATATTCAAAGGTTAAAGAGAAGGTTGGCCTTATTATTGGAGGCAGTGCTATAGGTGGAAAAAGTTCGTGATATTGAGAAAGAGTTAGGTGTGTTGTTTGAGCGTAATGAGAAATATAAGCGCCAAAAGTTTGAAATGTGAAATTTTTTTCTTATTAAATTAAGTTAGGAAGAAGAATGAAATTCAAGGTTTGTTTCATAAAGAAGATATATGGTGTGATAGTCATTTATAGATTGAACAAAGTATTAATTTTTTTTTTTCAAATATCTTCTCTTCAAGTCAACCTTGTGATGAGTCAGTTGAACTATCTTATAGTTCGTGGAGACTAAAATTGGTCAAGCTAATAATGGTTTCTACTTGCTCCATATTGTAAGGCAGAAATCAAATAGGTTGTTAATAAAATATACCTAACAAAAGCTCTTGGAATTGATGGTATGACAACTTTGTCTTATTATAAATTATAGAATAAAATAGAGAAAGATGTTACGATTGTTTTTCTTGGGGTTTTGAATCTTAGAATTGATTTGGAGTCAATAAATAAAACTTTTATTGTCTTAATGTTGGAAAATTGATGATTCAATAATTTTGGTTGGACAAGAATTGAGATAAATACCAAAGTGAAGAGTTACAAGAAGTCTAGAACATGTGGGACGCGTATGGAGAAGTCTAGGATGTGTGGGACACGAAAGAAGGAAGCGAAACGGGACTCAAAGACGTGAAGGAAGCAAGAAAACGCGGATAGGTATACAGGCTCAGCGTCGCGGCACCCATGGCTAAGCGCCGTGGCGCCCAGGACAGTAACCCAGCGCCGCAGCGCTGGGCGTGATTTTGTTCAGCGCCGCAGCCCCCAGGGACGAGTGCCACAGCGCCAGAATGCGTGAAAAAATCCGTTTTGGTTCGGCTTTGAGTTTTAGAAAGTTTTGGACTTCCAAAACAAGTGGGCTCTTACTCCAATAAGGAATAGGGTTAGTAGGCACGAAATACACCCTATATAAACACTTATAAATCCTTGATTTCAGATTAAGTATTGGGAGAGACTCTAAGAGAGGGGAAGAACTGGGTAGACACTAAGTTCTTGTGTGCGCTAGGGTGAAACTATCACGCCTTAGACCCAAAAGATCTGACACACGACATCACTTACATTCATTCAATAATATTTCTAAGCACATTCATTTTAAATTTCTTTCAGAATTATAGCAATTGAATTATGACTGGGACAATTAGTAAACCGGAGATACGCAGAGTTTTCTCAGAGATTAACACTCTACTATGTCACCAGTAGCAACTTTGTTACTGGAAGCCCAGAATATATTCATTTCGAATTCTTACTTAAAATCAATCCATTACTACACTTGGTGAAACTTAAACTAAATCCAACCACACACAATAAAATAATACATAAGTATTTATTCAATAGGGACAAATCAAATATCTTATCCCACGTGTCCTCAAATGAAACACTTAGCAACCTAACAACTTAGGAAACCCAAGGAATAGTAGAAGCCTTGCCAAATCCGCTAAGCACACATGTACCTTATTTACCTGAAATCACTATAAACTACGAGTGACATATTAGACATATATAATACTAGGAATAGTACAAGTGAGGCCTTGATATTACACATATATAATACTCATGCCCGAAAGTAAAAGCCAAACCCTCACCCTGATCATCGGTGAGTCCTCTCACATGCACCAATACGCCACCATACGAATGTGATGACTCACTCTTCCTTTAGGTACCAATAGGATCCTCCCTACATATGGAACACATAACATATACCAATCTCGAAGGAAAGGCCACATATAAAGGCTACACAAATCACATAAAATGCCTACTAAGTTAACAGTGAGTTCAAGTACCCTCAAAACACAAAATATTTCTCATGGACATATTACACTTCAAAAGCTTTCTTTATTAAACACATCTTATTTTGAAAGCTCACTTTCAAAAATACATGTATGTCCATGCTCAATGTCAATGCTCACATTCATAAACATATATTCACATTTCATATCAAAATATACTTTGACATAACATAAACATATTCTTAACCCCATTTGCACAATCATACAAAACAATTACTATGTTTATTGTGATTTTAGTAAACAATCTAGTATACTTACCTCTTAACACTTTCAGCTATAAGGCTTAAATCTCCTTAACCTATCAATGAAGATTAATCCTTTCATAAGCCTCAAAATTCACACAAAATACTTTAAATAGCTTACAAAATTATACACAATTCATTTATCACATCAAATTGGTCTAAATACTTGGTTTCTCAAAACCTGTCATTCTGACCACTTACACTTAACAAAATTTTCTAATACATCAAATGATGTCCAATTACTCCAAAATCAGAATATACCATTCGTGACTTATATATCCTTCTTATATATGAATATTATATCAAAATTCCTACACAATCCATTCCATACACACCATCGAATCCAAACTACTAACCTGACAGGATCAAGATACTTATTGAATAGTATTCAATCTCCTAATTTTATAAAATCATATACTAACTCAAAAATTATAAAAATACCACATAATTACTTTTAACATATATCTCAGTCCATGATAAATATTTCACTTTCAAATCACTGCCAAAAGTATTTTAAAATTATTTTATTCCATAACTTTAAAAATATGTCAATCAAATACTTTAATGAGCTGATACACTTTAGAAAATCATAACACTTCAACCACATTGATCTAAATTCTCAATTCTGAGTATATCTTATTAGACATATAAAATTATCATATTCCACAAATTCATAATTTTTGAAGATCATTCAGTAGGACAAAAATTATTTTTCACTGTATCATACTGTTCATATAGGAAATTTCTAGAATTTCAGGGTCATTTTGGTAAATTCACAAAAACTTCAATTTTTGGAATTTTGAATCGATTTAAATCTCAGATGATCCTAAACATGTATAATTTCATATAATCAAAATTCAAAACCAGAATCGAATCACAACAATTTATAAAATTCTTGGATCAAGAGACTAACAAGCAGAAATTCTACAATCCATCATAATTTATCAAACTATCTTATAGATCATCATCAATTCTCAAAATATCATACGAAATACACATCAAATCCTCAATTACACATATTTCCAGAAATCAAAACTTAAAGAAATTAACATAATTAACACCAATAAATTGAGAAATAGTTGTGATATACATCTTAAAATTCAAAATTCCAATTTCTTCTTCTTTTTCTTCTCATTCTTCTCTTTCTCTCCCCTCTTTTTCTCTCTTCTCTCTCTCTAAAAGAGGTAGCATGACCAAAATGAGAAAATTAGGGTTTTAAAAGTGTATTTTTATACTAAGTGGCTAATTTTTGATATTTACGAATTTACCCTCAAAACTTTCAAAGTATTACAATTTGGTCCCTAAAATAAATCTAAAGTCTTGCAATTAAACCCAATGCTAATAGTATGACCTTAACCTATACAAACACTACTAATAACAATATATAAATCAAGTATCACCAACATACAAATAAAATATGTATATTTATACATATATAAATACTTATTCTTACCAGTCATGGATATTGGTTACTACAGAAACCGTTGTTTGGGTGATCATTGTTCGTGGTAGAGTAAGGTTTTACTAAACGTTTAGGTCTTTTTGAGGGTTCTTCATTGGGTTTTCCTTATAAAATCTCTAGGGAGTTATAATAACAGATGTTAGGATCCTTGGATCCACCGTAGACGTAGGCAATTAGCCGAACCACGTAAGATTGTGTTGTGCTCTTTTGTTTTCTGCTTTGGATTCTTGTTGGTTTTGCTTGATTGACAGGTTATTCCGCTGCGTAAAGAGGTTAGGGTTCTAGGCTGAATCTTGGGTTCTTCGCTTCAACATAACCTCGAGAGGGAAAAACGCGTTTCCTCCCTCAACACTTAATTCTAAAAGTTAAGAAGTTGGTAAGAGTTTCAGGATACATGTTGATAAGCCTGTTTATAATGTTCTTTACAAAATTATTTCCATAAATTTAGAATCATCTTAGGCCAGTCTTATCTAAGCTTATCTTATTTTTCCAAAGTGCTTTCATTCTTAGAAGATGGATAGTTGACGATGCTATGATAACCTTTGAGTGCACTAAAAGCACTTAATACACGACAAAGACAACAATTATGCTCTAAAACGTGATATAGTCAAAGTTTATAATAGGGCAAAGTGACAGAGAAAATGATTTGAAGAAGACAATAGAAACTTTCCAGGAAAATATTAAGAGAAAATGCTCTGTATATTTAGTGTCTCAAAAACTATTTTTAAAGAGAAATTCTCAGCATTAATTATAGTTACAAATCTATGAGAAATGTTCTAGAAAAATCTATAACTTAATTAGTTAATTTTGGTGGGAAGACTCATTGAATTGAGCCTTAAATCATGCACCAGCTAATAGCTTCTTTGTAATTATTTTGCAACTTGCTTTATAACTTGGCAATAACCTCTTACTGACTCATCATGCCACCTTAGCTCTCTGACAACCTTTTAATAACTCATATGTTGAAAAATTGGTGATTCAACAATCTTTGTTGGACAAGAATTGAGATGAATATCAAAGTAAAGAGTTACAAGAAGTTTAGAACGTGTAGGACACGAATAGAGAAGTCTAGGACGTGTGGGACACGAAGGGGGAAGCGAAACGGGACTCAAAGACGCGAAGGGAGCAAGAAAACACGGATAGGTACAAGACTCAGCGCCGCGGCGCCCAGGACAGTAGCCTACGGCCGCAGCGCTGGGCGCGATTTTGTCCAGTGCTGCAGCGCCCAGGGATGAGCGCCGCAGCGCTAGAACGAGTGGAAAAGTTAGTTTTGGTTTGAGATTTCGAGTTTTGGGAAGTTTTGGACTTCTAAAATAAGTGGACTCTTACTTCAATAAGGAATAAGGTTAATAGGCACGAAATATACTCTATATAAACACTTGTAAACCCTTGATTTCATATCAAGTATTGAGAGAGAATCTAAGAGAGGGGAAGAACTGGGTAGACACTAAGTGCTTGTGTGCGCTAGGATGGAACCGTTGTTTGGGTGATCATTGTTCGTGGTAGAGCAAGAGTTCACTAAACGTTTAGGTTCTTTTGAAGGTTCTTCATATTGGGTTTTCTTGTAAAATCTCTAGGGAGTTATAATAAGAGAGGCTAGGATCCTTGGATCCACCGTGGACGTAGGCAATTGGCCGAACCATGTAAATTTATGTTGTGCTCTTTTGTTTTCTGCTTTGGATTCTTGTTGGTTTTACTTTATTGACAGGTTATTCCACTGCGCAAGGAGGTTAGGGTTTTAGGTTGAATCTTGGGTTCTTTGCTTCAACATAACCTCGAGAGGGAGAAGGGCATTCCCTCCCTCAACAAACTAGTATCAGAGCTAGAGGTTCGATAATACACATCTAGGGTATTTAAATCATGGCTACAATCAAGTAAGAAATAGAGAAGTTCAATGGGATGAATGACTTCAATCTTTGGAGGAAGAAGGTTAGGGCTTTACTAGTGAAGGAAGAGGCCAGCTACTCAATTAGCGATGAGGTGACAACCTCAAAGTCCGGGCAAAAAGATTGGGACACGATTTAGAAAAAGGCTCACAGCACCTTATTTCTGGCGTTGAGCGACGAAGTATTAAGGGAAGTTGGTGATGAAGAAACCGCTTTTGGGCTATGGAAGAGACTCGAGGCATTGTACATGAAGAAGTCTCTTGCAAATAGACTTCTTGTGAAAAATAGATTACATGAGCTGACAATGTATGAGGGAACTTCATTGAGAGCTCACATTGACGAGTTCAACAAGATCATTATAAGTCTTGAGCAACTGAGCATCAAGACTGAGGATGAAGACAAGGCTATTATCCTGTTAAGTTTGTTGCCGAAGAGCTATGAGAGCTTTGTGGATACGCTGCTGTATGGAAAAGAGTCTTTAACGATGAATGACGTCAATGCATCATTGAACTCAAAAAAATTGACAAAAAGATCGGAGTCCGAGAGTAGAGCAGTTTTGCTTGCATAAGGAAGGAAGAGCAACCAATCAAGGAGGAGATCCAAGAAGTGTTTCCTTTATAATAAGGAAGGGCATTTTGTGAAGGATTGTCCGAAATCAAAAGGCCAAGGAGGGTGGGCTGCAATTGGTACTGAGGAAGATATCGAAGTTGTAGACACATTGGTAGCCTCAAGGGAAAAGTACGCTGGCAAATGGATACTAGATTCGGTGTGCAGTGTTTATATGTGTCTCGGCAGATCGATGTTTACCAACTATAAAGCCAAGAGAGGTAAAGCTCTAATGGAAAATGACATGACTTGTGAGATCATGAGAGTTAGTGATATAAGTCTAAGGATGCAAGGTGGAGAAACTAGGGAATTACATGGTGTAAGGCATGTTCCTAAATTGAGGAGGAACTTGATATCCCTAGGCAAGCTCGATGAGGAAGGGTATTCGGTTAGAGCGAAAAAAGGAAAACTGAGGGTAGAGAAATAACTTATAGGGTTTGAGGGTGAGAAGCACAATAGGGGGCTCTATGCGCTTACTGGGATGGCCATGAGTGGCCCAACGCGGGGTGTTGGGGGCAATGCAGACTACTAGGTGACATTTAAACCGTGCTCACCGAGGTGATGAGGGTCGGAAAGGAGTGCAACGCATCCATACCCTATGCAAGGTGCACGAATGCCTTTGGAGGCTGAAGTCACTAGCCTGGGAAAAGTTAAGTCTTGGTGGAGACTTAACTGGACTCAACTCTAGGTGATAGAGTATTGGTGTGGATCGAATCTCGAAGCCTTCTTATTTGGAAGATTTTGAATCAAGGAAGAATTTGTTAGAAAATTGGTGATCAACAATCTTTGTTGGACAAGAATTGAGATGAATATCAAAGTGAAGAGTTATAAGAAGTCTAGGACGTGTGGGACATGTATGGAGAAGTCTAGGATGTGTGGGACACGAAGGGGAAGTGAAACGGGACTCAAAGACGCGAATGGAGCAAGAAAACGCAAATACCTACAAGGCTCAGCGCCGCGGCGCTAATGGTTGAGCGCCGCAGAGCCCAGGACAGTAGCCCAGTACCGCAGCGCTGGGCGCGATTTTATCCAGCGCTGCAGCACCCAGGGACGAGCGCTGCAGCGCCAGAACGCGTGGAAAATTCCATTTTGGTTCGGGATTTCGAGTTTTGGGAAGTTTTGGACTTCCAAAACAAGTGGACTCTTACTCCAACAAGGAATAGGGTTAATAGGCACGAAATATACTCTATATAAACACTTGTAAACCTTTGATTTCATATCAAGCATTGAGAGATACTCTAAGAGAGGGGAAGAACTGGGTAGACACTAAGTGCTTGTGTGCGCTAGGGTGGAACCGTTGTTTGGGTGATCATTGTTCGTGGTAGAGCAAGGGTTCACTAAACGTTTAGGTCTTTTTGAGGGTTCTTCATATTGAGTTTCCTTGTAAAATCTCTAGGGAATTATAATAAGAGAGGCTAGGATCCTTGGATCCACCGTAGACGTTGGTAATTGACCGAACCACGTAAGTTTGTGTTGTGTTCTTTTATTTTCTGCTTTGGATTCTTGTTGATTTTGCTTGATTGATAGGTTATTCCGCTGCGTACGGAGGTTAGGGTTCTAGACTGAATCTTGTGTTCTTCGCTTCAATATAATCTTGAGAGGGAGAAGGACGTTCCCTCTCTCAACATCATCAATGCATCTTAGCTTCACTAACTAAGCTATTCACATTATTATCCATGTCAATTGAGATAACATCAATAACTATAACAACATTTGATTCATTACTAGTAGTTGTTTCAATATTTAAATTATCACAACAGTTGCAATAACACCTAAATGATTTCATATGCTTTCCCCCACTTTACTCAAGCTAATGTGTCTAGAAGTCACATTAAACTTCAATGCAAAATACTGAAATATGAAAAAAGGCAAAACCTTATTAGGGATATCAACAATCTGCTCTTTTGAGGGGATATATCAAATGTTAAGTTCATGGTACAAAACTTTGTCACGCACAAAGTGGACATCAATCTCAATATGCTCAGTGTGATTTAGAAGCACATAATTGGTTGCAAGAGAAGCATCCATTTGATTATCACACTAAACGATGAGAAGAGCAGAAGAAGTATGCAACTTACTCAAGAGAGACCAATGCCAATGAATTTATACTATAATGTGCTAGAGCCCAATATTTAGACTCAGTACAGATTAGGCTATTACTCTTTGCTTCTTGGAACTCCAAGAAATAAGATTTCCTCTAACGGAAACACAATAAGCTCTAGTGGATTGTTAATCTTATTCATCACACCCTTGGTCAACATCTATAAAAGCTACATAATTAAGATGCTAACATGATTAAAACAACAAGCCTTTGTCTTTAATACCTTGTAAGAACATGAGTGAATACTTGTATTATTACCAATAAATGTCAGTGGGAGAACAAAGAAATTGATTGAGTATATTAATTGTAAAAGAGATCTCAAAGTGTGTAAGAGTCATATATTGGAGAGCACCAATGACACTTCTGTAGAGTGTACTATTAGAGAAGGCATTACCTTTGTCTTTAGTTAGCTTATAATGTGAACTCATTGGTGTTGAAAAAGCCTTTGCTATAGACACGTGAGTTTTGGTAAGTAGATTAATAATATACTTTGCCTGGGATAAATGAATGGACTCCCCCAACCTAGTGACTTTAACTCCAAGAAAATAACTAAGATCATTTAACTTCTTAAGAGCAAATACTTGATTAAGTTAAGTGTCAATGATTATTAAGTTGTAGGATCATTACCAATGATTATAATGTTATTAACATAGAATAAAACAATAATACACTAGAGACAATATACATGACAAATAAAGAACTATCTAACTTAGTACTAGAGCTACTCAGTTGATCAAAGCACTTTTTAGTCAATCATTCCAGGCACCAGAAGCTTGTTTAAGACCATAAAATCCTTCTAAAGCTTATATACATACTATTCTTTGCCTAAAACCAGAAAGACTTCTAGTTGCTTCATGAAAACAACCTCAACGAGATGCTTATTAAAAAAAAAGAATATTGACATCAATTTGTTTCAAATACCAACCCTTGGTAATAGTTAAGCTCAGAACAACTTTGATAATATTAGCCTTAACAACTGAACTAGAAGTTTTTGAAAAATCAATTTGAGGGGTTTGATGATACCCTTTAGTGACTAAACGAGCCTTGTATATAGAAATATAACCATCAAGTTTTTTTTTTTAACTCGAAACATCTACTTATTGCCAATTAGTGTTTGATATTTGGTAGTTGGAATCAGACATCATGTATTATTATTGACTAAGGCTTGATATTCATCTTTTATGGCTTATTTTCAATGAGAAAAGTGTAAGGCTTTTTATTGATATTGATGTAAAATTAGAACTATGACCAACAACAACAACAAATATCTTAGGTTTAAAGATACCTGATTTGCTTCTAGTAATAAGAAGATGAGTATTTTGTACTTGATTTTGTACACTTAGGAAAGGTTGAGCTATTTTATCAGATATAGAAAAATTTGGATGATTTGAAAGTGTATCAGGTGGGATAGGAGAATTCATGAAACTAGAGTTGATAAAAGAGTTTGGTATTTGACTTTGTATAGTAGAGTCATAGTGTAAATACTTAATTGTAATATATGCATCTGTTGAATTGAATGAGATTGAGAAGTAATAAGTAGTAATAACGGACTGCATAAGGCATCAATTTTAGGATATGCACTAGGTGGAACTTTATTAGCTAAGAAAGGCAAAAGATTATAGATGGAGCAATATATTAGTAGACAGGAAATGATACTATCAATAGTAGTAAAAAATGACATGAAAGTCGAAAATGATATAACAGGAAAAAAGATTCATTAAACAGAGCATATTTGGCCTTTTTAGAGGATTTAAGAGATCTATACCCAATTTAAAAAAAAAAGACATTTATATCCTATATAAATTGCACTACCAAACACCATCATAAATGACTAATTTGGTTTTTAATGAAAAATAAGTTTCAAAAGGAGATTTGTAATTAAAATGTGGCTGAAGCATCCTACAAGAAAAAAATAATTGACATTCCCCTCGAGCAAGAAGTGTTAAACCAATTTCAATAACATATCTATGCTTTCTCTCAACTCTACCATTTTGATGACTAGTATATGGACAAGAAAATCTATGTAAGATGCTATGTTTAGCTAAATCTTTTCTTAAAGTAACAAACTGTGCCCTTGTTAGTTTAAACAATTTTAATTTATTTTTCAAAAAGCTTTTGGTGTGTTTTTAGAAGTGTTTGAAGGTTTCAGTAACTTGATACTTTAGTTTAAGTGGATGAATCTATGTAAATTGAGAGTAGTCATTAATAAAAATTAAGTAACATTAATAACCATCCCTTGAAAGAACAAACACATGTCCCTAGATATCAGAATGAACAAGTTCTAAGGGTTTAAAAGTTTTAGTTTTAGAGTAGCTGTT
The DNA here is from genome assembly GCA_946807835.1 of Ailanthus altissimus. Classification (NCBI taxonomy): domain Eukaryota; kingdom Viridiplantae; phylum Streptophyta; class Magnoliopsida; order Sapindales; family Simaroubaceae; genus Ailanthus; species Ailanthus altissimus. The sequence goes on along the minus strand of OX327699.1, from coordinate 12,080,656 downwards.
GGTTTTTTCTCATTTGACCATCATTGCAAAATGAAGTTTAAAGAGAGTTTTTATTGCTTTGCTTACATTTATTATAGGTTGACATAATCTTTTTCAACATTTCAAGGTTTAGGTGACCAAACATTTTATGAAAGCATAAATTGTACAATGCACTTTAAAGCTCTTATTTACAAACTCAAATGAAGAGCTTTCAATAGTTGTGGTTTTATATTAGACTTAACCAAAAGAGAAATATAAGATGACATTTAATTGACAGAATGAGCTATGAAAGTAGAATGAGTAATTAGCTGATAAAGTCCATCTTTAGCAACCTTTGAAGTAGAAGCTTTCTTCACATCCTTAACAAAATAGAAGTTTTGTATGAATTCAACTCTTAAATTACTATTTGTTATAAGTTTAGATATGTTAATTAGATTTTTAGTCATATGTGGTACAAGAAGCACAAATTTCAGGAATAAAGCCTTTTGTGAGTTATAAACGTGCAAAACATAAGTGGCAACATATAATATCTTTGAACTAATGCCATTTTTAACCATAATTAGTTCCTTACCATTGTAAACACATTTTATTAATCACATTGTTAACATTGTTGTAATGCGATTAATGGCTCTACTATCCATATACTAGTCATGATCCGTATTATTATCTAGTATGGTTATAGAAATTACAACTGTAACTTTATAGCAGTTAGGCAAGAGACTGTTGTTGTATTGGGGCTTGAAAAATGGTTCAAAGTCCTCTTTGAAATTATTCCAGCATTTCACTGCTTCATGTCAACTTTTGAAGCAAATTTGGCAAACAATTTTTGAATTATTCTTATTATATCCATCATAATTCTGTTTGCCTCTTTCTTTCCTTTTGAAACTATTTTGGCTATTTGTATATCCAGCATCTCCTAACATTTAAACTAATTATAACCACTTATATTATCAAAAATTCTTTTGAATTTTTGCTTTCTAGCAACATTAGCTGATATAATAGTGCTAAAACCAATATTAGACAACTTTAATATGCTTTCTTGACTTAGCAAAATAGAGTAAATTTTAGCTAATGACAATTCTTCTGCTTTAGTTGAAACAAACACAACATTTGGATCATAATCAAATCACAATCCTATAAGTACGTAAGTAACTAGATTACAATCTTGCATTAGTTTCCCAACCATTACTAGATTATCAACAGTTGACTTAACTTTTTTTTTAAAAATAGTCACTTATAGACATATATCTTTTTCTAATGGTTTGCAATTATGCACTCAATTGAGTCAATCAAGCAATTGATTGGCTACCAAACATTTTCTCAAGATGAGCCAAATCTCAATAGAAGTTTTATAGTGAGTCATTGAACTTAGGACAATTCACTCATTGAAGAGAATAGCTAGCTCATGAGCATGACATCCTGTTTCCTCAACAACTTATTCAAGATTAATTTTAGTTAATTTTTTAAATTAGAACTTGATTAAACGAAAAACCTATTTGGACAAGGATGAGCTCTAATAAGAAAATCTTCTAAATAATTTCCTATAACAGATGCTAAAACTTAAGACTTCTACAAAAGAAAGTTGTTGTAATAAAGCTTTATTGGAGTAGTGAAGCTGAAACTAATGCTTTGTCCAATTACTATTGATAAATTTTGATTTTGATATTATAGTTAGAGGATCGAAGTTTCTATGTGTTTGTAGAGAAAACATTGGCCATATTTGCCTACTCTGATACCAACTAAGTACATAAGTTGAAGAAGACAACAAAATATTCTAAAGAACCCTATAATTTAATTAGTTAATTTTGGCTAGAAGACTCCTTGAATTAAGCCTTGAATCAAGCCTTGAATCATGCACAAGCTAACACTTTCTTTTTAACTGTTCCATAACTTGCCAACAATCTTTTACCGACTCATCATGCCATCTAAGCTTTACTAACTAAGCTTTCCACATCATCATCCGTTTCAGCAGAGATAGCACCCGTAACGACAACAATGTTTGATTCATTACTAGCAGCTGCAACAATTCCTGAATTATTGCATATGTTTTCAAAGTGAAGGTTCTTGAAAGCTATAATGCTTCACACAGGTTTTCATGCAGAATGGATCAAAAAATTTATGAAATGAATTACTACGGTGTCTTACTCATTTTTTAATCAATGGTGAACCTTGTAGATCTTTAATTCCTTAAAGGGGTTTGTGGTTAAGGATACATCTTTTCTTTTGTTATTTCTCTTTGTGTATAGAAGAGTTATCTTCTTTGGCTCAACAAACATAAAATAATAGCTGTTTAATTAGTTTTTGGCTTGCTTCTATATGCCCTCCAATTACGCTCTTATATTATTCTTCTTCTTCTTTAGAGGATGAATGAAGGATTGTAGGGTTATAAAATGAATTTAGAAGATTTATAAAGAAGCTTCATGACTGTTAGTTAAATTTGCCAAATTTAGCTTTAGGTGGTAGAATATGGGGTGGTTGATATAAATAGTATTGCTTCTCTTATTGGGGTTCTTTTAGTAAACTGTTATGAAAAGTACCTTGGCTTGCCTTCATTGGCAACAATAAGAACGTGATTCTTGATTTCATAAAATCTAAGATATAGGCCAAACTTCAAGGATGGAAGAAAAGTTTTTCTCCATTAGAGGTTAAAAAGTGCTTATTAAGGCGGTAATTTTGGATATTTGTATTATGTAATAAATTACTTCAAGCTTCCTATTTCTTTTTATAATGTAATCTCTAGTTTATATGCTAGTTTTTGGTGAGGGCACTCCTAATTAAGAAGAAATTCATTGAATAGTCAGGGAACAACTTTGTCTTCCTAAGGAGATGAGAGGATTGAGATTCTATGACTTGGTTATTTCTAATCAAGCAATGCTGACACATTATTATCGACCTTAATTCACTTTTAACTTGTGTTTTAAAAAGCATGTACTTTAAAGAAGGTGCTTTCTTGGAGGTATTTTAATCAAGCCTATTATGGTTGGTCAGGTCATCGAATGAGGCTTAAGATGGTGTATTGGTTCTGGTGAATTGGTTCGAGTTTATTGTAATTTGTGGCTCCCTCAACCATCTCTTTTTAAGCCTTTTTCCAGTAAATATCTTTCAGATGATACCTGTCTCCCGTGGTGATTGGAATGTACCGCTTATCATGGAACCTTTTCCTAAGGAAGATGTGGTGCCAATTTTAGGCTTACACTATGAAGCTTGATCGTTTATGCTGGCATTTTAATTGCATTTTTACTTGGTTAAGAGTGGCTACCGGGTTATTCTAAGCTTGTAGTGTGAAGTGCATGCTTTGATGGAGGAAGCTTTACATGCATGTTGGCGTAAGTTTTGGAAAAGCAATGTTCCTAATAAGATGTGTAAAAATTGATTAAATATCATGAGTTAAAGTCAAACTAAATAAGAAAGAAAGTGTTGTGAAGGCATGAAGACTTAACGAATGAATAAATATGGGAATGCCATGGTGTTTAGAACCTATTACTGCAATGACAATTTTAGCATGTTGAATAAACTTTGATCGAACAAATGTTATAACAGTGAAAGTCACTACTGCAGCAATAATTCCAGCGAGTGGAATGCTGTAATGTTTAGAAGCTAGCACCGTAGTGCTAGAGCAATGCCCCGGCATTCTAAAGATGACGCATCAATGGTAATGCAATCTGTTCTAATTTTAGAAAGACTCCTAAGCTGTTAAACACCTTATCTTATATCAACTTGTATTAGGGTTAACTTAGGACATATTAAACTATATAAAGACCTTATTTTTGGAATAAAAAGTGATTAACACCATAGAGCATTTGAGAGAGCAATTACAATCCCTTCTAGAGAAGGAAAGAGTTCTTTGTGAATTGTTGATTTGATAAAAAAATAAAATCTTGATCCATCGTGAAAGTAAATAATTGTCTAATCATATAAATATTTGTGTTCTTTTTTGTTTATATCTCTACTATTATTGTATGTTATACTAGCATGAAGTGTTTTTGTTAACAAAATGAAATATTTTTTTTGGAAGGCTTTCTTTAATTAGTTGCCTACAACTTTTAATTTATATCATAGAAAGCTACAGATCCATGATGTTTCTCTTAGTTTCTATCAAATAGGTGAAGTTGTTTTCCATGTTCTCTGGACTTGTAAATTTGTGAAAGCTTTCTAGAATTCAGCCTTTACAAGGTTAGTTGGTTCTTTTTCTCGTGGAGACTTCGGAACCATTGCTGCAAGATGTGTCAGTTGATCAAATTGCATTTTTTATTGCGGGCTGCTGATCCTTGCGGTACAATCTAAACAACATTCTGCATGGACACAAAGGATGATGCGATGATGATTTGTTTGCTTGGACAAATAATATCTAGAAACAATTTCATGAAGTTTAATCTTCTTTTATGTCGGTATCAGACCAATCAGTTACTGCAAAGGGTTACTTTAGAGAGAGATAACTTCGTGCATTCTTAACCAAATCGAGTGTATTTTTTGTATTGGATCTATTTTTTCATAATAAAGAATTAAGCCTGCGATTGTTTTAACAGTGGATGTAGGCAATCCTTCCTGAACCACGTAATTGTGTTCTTAATTCTTTTGTTGTGGCTTTAAGTTTGGTTAATTGCTTCTTCATTGTTCTTAATTGTTTTTTAGGTTGGTTCAAACTTCATTCGTGTGTTCTTGCTTTGGATTGTGAACACTAATTATGGGTTCAAAAGTTTTACAAATAGAAATAAAGTATTTAATAAACATACAATTGTAAAGTCAAAATTGATTATCAAACATTTTAACTACTGTACTTTAAAAACACAATAAAAACACTTCTATACCAAAAAAAAAAAAAAAAAAAACTCTAAATTAAATTTCTCTTATCATTTTCAATTTAAAATTCTCACTCCATTATAATGGAGTTTCGAATATTTTCTTGTCCCATCTTAAACAAAGATTGGATTAGAAGAGGATATTTGTTCATTTTTTTTAATTATAAAACTCATCGTAAAAATTTGAAGATATTTATGAAGTATCCAAATTAGCCTACTTTAATCCTGTCAATTTGCAATCAAGAGTTATAAAGGTCTTCTAATTCTTTTTTTTAAAAAAAAACAAATTCTAAATATTAATAAAAAGGTCATTATATCATATTAGAATTACACTTAAGAGTATAATATAAAATTAATTTAAATTATTAAATCAAATTAAAAAGATCAAATTGATTCTTCTGTTAATACCGTTAAAAAGTTTTTCAGTATTATTGAATAATCAAGTCGATTTTAAAAGCAATAGCGATCTTACGGGGTTTGCATTTGGCCAGATTTCTCAGCATTTCTGCAATGGAGGTGGTTTTCGGATGCTTATGATCTTTATTCAAGACATTAACACTTTCCTTCAATTCGTATCTGAGCTTGGTTTCCTTCTCCAAGAAATAAACCTGATTGCTTCTAGTTTTTCTATGATTTCTTTTAACTATTCTCCTCGTTCTACCAATCGTGTTGTGCATGCAGCAGCATATTTTGCTTTGAGCATGTTTCCTCTGTTTCGAACTAAGTTTATGAAGTTATCTTCTACCTCAAAAAAAGAAAAAAGAAAAAAGAAATAAAAATATTACCCTTTTATGGACAAAACTCCGGGTAGCAAAGTGACCGTTGACTCGGATGAATTTTATTTGACCACTTAGACCGTCTTCAACAAGTAAACGACACCTGTCAATACAGCACCAAGAGCTTTTCCGGTGCTGTCCGCAAGCCCACATACCCGACCCGACACACAATAAGTTGAACTGTAGAAGAAAATATTAAAACAATAGAAGAAATAAAAGAGACGGAGGAGGGCAGGGGGCCGAAAGAAAGACAAAAACTGCTAAGCGAAGACACTGTTTAGAAAACTTTCTTTTTTTTTTTAAAAAACAAAAACACAGATAAGAGTTAAAACTTGAAGAGACAGTGTCTCTGACACCAACTAAAACAATTTCTTTATCCATTGCTTAGGGCTCCAAAATCTTCACTCTGGTAAGCTTTTCTCCTTCCTCTTTCGTCTCTACTTCTCTTTTAAGCCTTTTTTCCCCCCACTCTATTTGTTATTATTAGGAAATGTTTTTAATGTTACTGAAGTAAACCTCCACGCAAAAAGGAAAAACAAATTGAATCTTGAATTTCAGTTTTTCAATCTGGTAATAGTGCTTGGTTCAGGTGTTTGGCTTGGTTTATTTAATTCGTTTACTTTCTTGTTTCTCGAGAAATTAAACAACTGGAAGTGCTGGGAGTCAATGTTTCGTATTCTTGTTTAATTTCTCTTGTTTTTCTCAGTAGTTAAACTGTATTTTAGTTTTTGAACACTGCATTGGCGAGAATTTTAGTGTTATTGTTAATTTAGGCTATATTGTGAAGTGAGTAAGTTTCTAATAATCCAGGTGAGTTTTATGATTTTTGAATGTGGGTATAGTATCGTAATGGAAACCCTAATTTTTTCGTGTTTTTTTGGGTAACCAAACAGTGTTTTTTTTAAAAAAAAACTCCTTGCTGTATATTGGTGGTTTTATTGACTAATTGGGTATCTAAAGATTGATGTATATTCTGAAACTCTGAATGTTGGTGCCATATTGACAGCCTAATTTGGTGGTGAAAAGCTTATAACTTTTTTTTTTTCTTGCGTTTTATTTTAGGAGATGGGTGGTCAAGAGGGGACAAGCAATGGTGATACAGAGTGGTTGAAAAGAGAAGAGTTGAATAATGGATGTGGAGATGGAATTGAGCATGATCTTGTTAATGGGAACTCTGGCCAAAGTGAGGGTTTTCGGACTTACAAGAGGCGGAAGCATGCTAGATCGAGTTCCGAGGGCAAAGGTTTGGAGGATTGGACAACTTCTGCAGAGGATGCTAGTAAATTCTCAGACCAGGTATGCGCTATGAACGTATGTATATTTATATGCAGGAATAAACTGTTTCTTCATTTGAATACTAAATTGGTGAAATGGGTTATGTTAGTTTTGAAGTTTGAGGAAGAAATTTGTGTTGCTATGATCTGAAATGATGGTAAACTCTGCAATGCTGTCTTTAATGAGTGTAAAACACAAGACATTGAATTTCAGTTGTGGAGAAAAATTGTGATTAAGAAGTTAGAAGTATTGGACAATTGAGTGAATTTGTTGGCATTCCCTCTTTATAACTATTGACCACCTGAATGGATAGTCAAAGGGTACTGCAAACCGAGTCTTGCATATATCTTGCCATTTACATGGTGAACATGAATTCTTAGATGTAGATGGATGCAGATGCGTGTTTAATAATGTATTTGGGTTCTGTATTATGGCTTATATATGTCTAGATTGTATCACTTTTGAGTTGCTTGTTGTTGTTATAATTTCACATTGGTATAAAACCCTGTAAGTGTTGGACAATCATATCAAAGTTGGAATGTATCTGTGATACATTATATGTGGATTTACTATCATCATAATATGTAGAGGGCCATTACCTATTGGGTAAAGCTAAGAATTGCAATACTAGTGATGGGGTGAGATTCACTGAAGTGAAATTTAAATGTAATATGCCTAATTTGGTTATAGAGAATTTCAGGACACTTTAATATGTTCAGTGTAACTTGAAATTACTTTTAATTTGGGCATTCCATTTTTTTCTTTTTAATATATGTTATTTTGTACTACATTATACTTATTCACATAAATGCACTGTGAAAATTCTTTTATAAATAGCTTGTAAACTGAAAGCTGGTATCTCAAATGTTACCTGTTCAGATGGTTACACTTAAAGAGACTGCATGATTTTGATGTCTACATGTATAGAACTCTGACACAGTAATTAACTCCGGATATGTCAGATCTTGGGCCATAAGCTATAAAAACATGTGGCCATCTTCTTAGATGAATCATTAGGCTCTACAGTTTTTTGATGAATGAAATTTCTTGTTTATGTGGAACCTTATATGTTGCTATATATGCTCAACATCCTTAAGTACCATGCTTCTGTAAATACATTTACACAAGCATCGGTGGAAGAACTTGCAGTTGTTGGTTGTTTGGATGGGAGTTCCAGAACAAAATTGGCAACTTTAGCCTTTCCTTTTTGGTGTTCAGAGACATTCATGTTACCTGCCATTTTCTCTTTTGCTACTATGTATTTGTATAATTGGACATTCTGTTTTGTTGAACATTCATTTGCTAGTTATGTTTTGACAGAAGGATTTCAAGGGTGACTGTGGATTGATACCATCACCTTCGGGTCTACTGAAAGGTTTAAATGTATGGAAAGTATATTTAACATATGTTATGAAAATGGAAATAATCTGTGATATTTGGCCCTATATTGTAGTAGTTGATCTAGTTGATGGAGAAGATACAATTCTTCTTCTGCCTATAAGTTCTCACTGTTGTGTTTGCGATCTGGTCTCATGCTGATTTGCTAGGAACTTTAGGACTTCTATACAATCCTGAACAAGCCCATCTTTCTAGAGTAGTTTTCTTGCTTTTCTGAATGGCTCGTGTACTTGTTTGCAGAACTTGAGAAAGCTTGTACTGGAGCACTTGTGTCAATCATTAAGTGATGATGAGGGTGGTATACGTAGGTGTATTGAAGAAGCACTTGTATTTCGTTCAGAAATAGACTGCGCAACAACAGTTAAGGTGTGGCTGTAACCAAAACTGCTTCTCTTGTGATATTAGTTGTCATACTTACATTTATGTTTTTCATTTATTTTTTGTTTTTCCCTTTTTGGGAAATCATAAGTTCCTTTGTTTATTATCCAGGGATCTGATACTCTTGATGAAGATAAAAACAGATGCTCAAAAATGGGGATCCCTAATGGAATACAGTATTCTACTAAAGGTTGTGGGGGTATTATCACCGATGGACCTTTTAATGAATCAGATCATTGTATTAATAGTGATAAATGCAAGCGTGCTTTCTTGGATATTATAACCTCGGAAAAGTTCACCTTACTGTGTAAGGTACTCCTTGAAAATTTCCAAGGGATCAAGGTTGACAGATTATTTGACTTAAGTGCAATTAACTCAAGGATGAAGAGAGGAGCTTATGAAAATTCACCTATGCTTTTTGTGGCTGATATTCAACAGGTATTAACCCTGCCATGCCATTATTTACATTGTTATTCGTTGGTTTGCATGAGCTCTCTTGCTTGAATTGGTAGTGAAAGAAATGTTTATCAATGTTTGTTTTTCTGAGTATTAAGCTAGTGATTGAAAATAATCTGGTCTTATATTGTGAAGGTTTTCCTTATGGTGGTGAATCATGAATGGTGATAGTTCATGGTTATGTATTTTGGATTCTCCCCTCAAGAGGGAACTAGTGATATTATTCTGTATCAAGTCTCAGTGACAGGAAAAAGTTGAAAAGATGGAACTCTCTTTTTTCTCATTCCTGAGTTATATAAAATATTATATATTATTGCTTAAGATCTTTTGTAAGACAAAATACAAATCTAAGTGATATGGTTTGGGTCTCAATTTCACCTTTAATCTTCGAAGCAATTGCCTTTGGTGGTTTAGCAAAAATTATTTCTCCATGACTGGATCAAAGATTTTCCTTAAATCTACTAACTAGAAATATGTAGTGGACTAAAAATTAATCTCTTGAGCACTCACTTGCAGTTTGAAACTATATTCTATACTTCATTCACACTCTGTAATTTATCCTAAAATTCTAAGAAATTTAGGAGTTCCTATTTAAAATTATGGAGAATTGTTTGCTATTGGAAAATCCTGAACCAACTGCTTTCAGTTGAACTGCACTATTCTTGACTAATGATCTTAGTAAGCTCCAAATCTATGCTATATATTATCTTCAGATTTTAACGCAAAGTCTAGACTAGGAAGTTCTGATCTTGGTATATTAAAGTTCAGGTGTGTACTGTTTAACTATTGTAAAAGACACGCAAAATACTGTTAGCAATTTTGGAATAATTGTTAAACTAAATTCTGGTTGTTTTCATGATATCATTTGGGATGTTTAATACTTATGATACCTTTTATTCTATTAATTTGTGAGCTTAGGCTAAAAATCATGTAAAATTAATATTGCAGATTATTGTGCGAGCCTGGTGCTATTTACTCTATTAAAGATGTGAAATTTGGGAGTTGCTTTGCAGAATATTAGAGGAAAGTTAAGTAATGAATAGGAAAGCAAGAAAATGCAATGTTTATTCAGAAACTGATCTGTTTTTGAATTGTTCGAAATACGCTAGAATTAAAAATGTTTGTGGGAGCAGTAAAAATTATGTGATAAATAAAGATTGTAAGGTTTTATGGTACCTTTTCACTTGGACATTATAATTCCCTAGTACTTGATATTTGATCTTTAGACCATTGAAGTCTTCAATTTCCCTTAAGAAGAGGCGAGTATTTACCAAGATTGGACTGCATATTCATCTGAGAAAAGAAATGTACAACATTGCTCAATTAATTTTCTGCAAAATCTCTCTCTCTCTCTCTCTCTCATTATATGCAATTTTCATCGTCTAGCCTGATGTTTTCTAGACAATTCAAGTACTTTATGTCCTCTTATATGTCTTAACTTTAGAAAACATTGTTCAGATGTGGAGAAAGCTTCAAGATATTGGTGCTGAAATAATTACTCTTGCAAAGAACCTTTCAGAGTTGTCTCGAACTTCGTACAATGAACATGTAAGATAGCCAACTTGTAGATGTTGCTGCACTTAAATGCTTTGCCTTTTATGCTAAACAAATTTCTTCTTTGCTTCTAAAAGTTAATAGTTTGGGTTCATGGTTTGTTGCAGCATGTATTAATTGACATTTCTATTTCCTTCCAGGTGGGAGGCTCAGCACATTGTACTTTTGATGAAGGAAAAAATGAGGTAATGTTTCTTTGATGTATTTATGGTTTGCTCTCACTGACATTGGTAATTCGTGCCAGTTAGTGTTAATATATCATTACATAGTTTAGCCAGCATCTTTTGCTTTTGGAGCAGATTTAGAAAACTTATCATGCAGCTTTCTCCCTCTTATGTTTGTACCACAATTACAATCATACATAATCAATAGGCATGTTAAATACTTTGTAATCATGGTAAAAGGTCCTGCCATTTCATGTTGGGTGGTTGATCAATTCTTGTTAGCAAAGGTCCCTCCTTTTCTCTGGGACTTGCACTGGTATTTTAGATTCGCTTATGATCTGGCAAGAGAGAACTCCTTTTTTGTTTTCTTGCTTTAATCTTTTCCATGCATATTTTTTCCCCCATCTTGTCTTTTCTTTGGGTTCCACCAACAATTCTAGGACTTTGGCTTGCACAAAATTCTTCTTCTGTGCTACAAGCAAAATTTTCCAGACTATCAGAGTGAAATCAAGCCATGAGAATTCAGGCTACATCAAAAAAGTTCTTTTTCCAAGTATAGGGATGAAATTTAGAGTTATTAGAATAAAAGAATTTTGAAATGATAACCTGGATGGTTTAATTTTTCTTTTCCTTTCTCCCCCCTTTTTTGCTTTTGATCTATACTAATTGCAATCTCATTCCTGATAAATATTTGAAACTTTTTGCCTGAATAACAGTTATTTACCCGGGATCCCGACTCTGATATTAAAGCAGAGCAAATAGTAGCATGTAATGTGTACAAGGTTCGCACTTGCAGGCACTGTGAAGAGAAGGCTGATGAGAAGGATTGTTTGGTGTGTGATTCATGTGAGGAAATGTATCATGTCTCCTGTATTGAGCCATCTGTCAAAGAGATCCCCCGAAAAAGTTGGTATTGTGCTAACTGCACTGCAAAAGGAATTGGATCCCCCCATGACAACTGTGTAGTCTGTGAGAGGCTGAATGGCAATGCCTCCAGGAGCCTGATTAGTCAAGCTGGTGACGAGATTTGTCCAAGAAACGGAGAGACGTCTATTGAATGTGAAGAGAACTCGAAATCTAGTGGAGGTGAAGTTAAGCCTTCTGGAATGAGGGTACCCACATGCAATTGCAAAATTTGTGGAAGTCAGATACTAAGAAATGACAAGTGGAAGTTATGTAGCCACCCCTACTGCTTCAGTAAGCTTTATCATGTGCGGTGCTTGACCCCGAGGCAGTTAAAACATTACGGTCCCCATTGGTTCTGCCCTTCTTGTTTATGTAGAGCTTGTGTTACTGATAGAGATGATGACAAGCTTGTTCTCTGTGATGGCTGCGATCAGGCATACCACATATACTGTATGGATCCACCGCGCAATACAGTTCCCAAAGGTCAGTGGTTTTGCAGAAAATGTGATGCTGGGCTTCAAGAAATACACAGGGTGAAAAGGGCATATGAGAATAAACTGAATAAGAAATGTGAAGAGGAATCAGACAAAAGTAGTAGAGGAGGAATGGACATGCTTTTAAATGCAGCAAGGACCTTAAATTTTCTAAAAGATAGCTGCAGTTAGGATGAAGAACTAACATGCAGGACTGGAGAGCATTGACGGAGGTACATAGTGACCAATGTATTATTATTATTTTTTTTAGTAGAACAATGTATTTCAAAAAGAAAAGAAATTCACGAGAAAGTGATAGGAAGTTAGTTGTATCTTCCCTTTTTTTTAGTTGATTTAATCAAAATGAATATCAGCTTTTATCGTTCTTTATTCTATTTTAATGTTATGGCAACTTTTTTGCTTGAAATTTTCAATGGATTGTGCATGTATTATATGAAAGGGGATATGCATTGCAACTTAGAAGATACAAAAAAATGAATGATAAATATAATTATGATTTGCTAATTGTTATGAGAACATTTGTTGCGCTACAATTATCTTTATTGCTATTCTTGGTAGCAGCCCTCTCCTCGACGCCGTTGCCATGACTTGTGATTTGGGCAAAGCCCTTGACCACCAAGCCCTGCCCACAAGGAGAGCTCGAGATGGTAATCTACATGGGGCATTTTGCATGCCATACTAGTTATATTGAAATAATTATGATTTTAATTAAAAGATATTCATTCATTAAATTTTAGTAAATTAAAGTATTTCATATAATTAAAAGTTAGTGAATAAAATTTAGACGTAAAGTTATGTTGTAAGAATTACATAATTATAAAATATTATTATTACTAAAATTACATGTTTATACATGTAATATTGAAATAAAGTATTTAAAGTATGTAACAATTAATATGAATGAATAGTCAATATTAAATTAAATAATTAATAAATAATATAACTATTATTATTAATTAAATAAAAATATTTTTCCGAATTTAGTAATGCTAAAATTATTTAAAAATATTCAACTACTAATTTGAATTGCTAGCTAAATATAAAATTAATTAGTTGATAAAAATATAAATATTTTATTTTATTTTTACAATTAGTTAATGTATGTGGTTTTAGTATGCACTTTAAAAAACTCTTGATGCTTTACGAAAATTTTTCACTCACAAGCAATCAAAAATAATAAAGATCACATAATTAAAGAGATAAATAATTAAACACCAAAAAAAGAATACAAATAATATATGTGGTTCGGTAATAACTGTCTATATCTACAGTGGATTTTAAGATTTTAATTTATTTTATTTTATTTTTTTGTACACACAAAACCTTTACAAGATATATAAGGCATACCCAAATAACTACGAGCTATTAAGGATATATACCAAACTATTTTGTGCACTCAAGTGCAACTTAAGCTCTCTATTTTCTCTCTCATTGATGATTTGATACTTGATGAATTACAAGAGGTTATAAGAGTTTATATAATATTTACCAAGTCTCTAGAAAGCCTAAACTTAATTAGAATAAAAGTTCTCACATTGCAGGAGTCCAAAACTGACTTTAGGATGCAATTTTACACAAAAACAGAGTTTTCTCGAATAAGAAATGCTAAGCATTCAAGGCCCATTGCTAGGCCGATAATGCGACTTTGAGCCAACGCTACAACATTCAAACATGACCAGGTCCCCTCTTGTGCTTTCGCACCCTTCATCGCATTTGGCTTTCGTTTTTGTCCTTTGCTCGTCCATCAAACGTGTCATTGACCATATCTCAACTTCTCTTTAGTTTCCAACTTAAAATCAAATTTATCATTGATTTTGAATCACCAAATTTCAACAAACACATCATTGATTCAAAATCTCTTCAAGAAACTTTATTAGGATTTATCCACTCCAAACGCTCTATTATCTAGCATTAATTCTAGTTAAGTCTTTGTCCAGACTTACTTTATTTTGGGCTCGTGACCTTAGTCTCTAGAGATAAGAATGTATCTTTCCTTGGGTAGCCCTTGTACTATGATCTCTCATGTCGTTCTTAACACCATCGCAGTACCGTTATGGCATAATCGACCTTTTTATAAATTCTCTTTTTACCCTTATCACCATGATGAGCAAATTTCTAATGCTGCCATTTGGTATGCACCTACTCGAAAACCCATGTTGAGCCACCTACAACATTGTTATCAAGTACATATAGCCTCATGTGCTTCTCACCTTTCATCACTACTATAGATCTTTCTTTTACCTCTAGTATTCTTTTTTCTTCCTTGAATGAATACTCCTCTTGATCTAGCATTCCTAAATATATCAAGTTCCTCTTAACTCCAGAAGCATGCCTTACACCATACAACTCTCTAATCTTTATATCATGCATCTTCATCTTAATACTACCAATCTCCATAACTTTACAAGTCATATCATTCTCCATTAATATTTTTTCCCCCAATGGATTTATAATTGGTAAATAAGGATTTGTTCGGACACATATGGTAGCTACAACCAGAATTAAGCATCTATTCTTCAATCACCAGAAGTTACCAATAACTTTGCAATTTTCAAGTCTTCTTCACAGACTATTGCAGCTCCTTCATCATTCTTTGTCTTTCTTTTTAGGGAATCCCCCTTTAAGTGTCTCTCTTTATTACAAAAGTAGCACTACTTGGATATGTTCCATTGATTGTTCTTACCATTTCATCATCTTGCAACTAAGCCAACTACATTACCAGATTTAGATCTTTTACCTAATTGTTTAAACTTTAATGAGAGTTTAACATCAGTCACCATTAAATTCTCCTCACTATATATGACTGTGTCCATAAAGTGCTTACAACTTAGAGGTAGAGAACACAACAAGATTATCGGCTTATCCTCGTCCTCAATCTTGATGTCTATTATCTTAAGATCAATGATAATCTTGTTGAAGGCATCTATATGGTCTTTTATTAAAGTTCTCTCAACTATAGATAATTAGTATAACTTTTTCTTGACATATAGATGATTCCCTAGGGACTTGTCATGTAGAGTGCATCAAGTTTCTTCTAAAGATCTAATGCCGTCTTTTCTCCAGTTAACTCCCTCAGAACTTTAACACTTAAAGACAGCACTATAATACTATGAGCCTTTTTCTGAATGATTTCCCTATCTGTCTCAGATCTAGGTTTTGTCAGTCTCTTTTTTTCACTAGTTGTTGCTTGAGTTTTATTAAAGGTTGAATCTAACTCTTGACTCACTAATAGAATCATAACTTTTACCTTCTATAGATTGAAGTCATTCAGCCCATTGAACTTCTATATTTACTACTTGTGAGATGTCATAGTTAATACCATTAAGGTATTTTTTTTCTAACCTAACTCTGATACCAGTTTGTTAGAGTTTTTAACATGCAATCAAAGAAACTCTTAATACCTTACCGAAGTCTTTCGCTCATAAACAACTAAGAATAACAAAGATCACATAGTCAATGAGATAAATAATTATACACCAAAAAAGAACAAAAATAATATAAGTGATTTAGTAATAACCGCTTACATCCATGGTGAATTTTAGGATCCTAATTTCTTTTATTATGTTCTTTTGTACACAAAGTGAAAGTGTGCTAATTTTCTAGGGTGCATGCATGTGCAGTGCATTCATTGCAATACAATATGCATGTCATACAAACATATTAATGTAAAGGAACCAGAAATTTAATCTTCTAATGCAACAAACACATTTAAAAACTAAATCTTTCATTACTTTAATGAAAATAAAGATCAAGAATCACCTTGTAAGTCATTAAATGTTTTTGAATTAGAGTCCACCAAGAAGTGCACTCGTCGACAATTTTAAAACCCAACTATGGTGGGCTTAGATCGCTAGAAAAGCAACTTAAACTTTTAGTAATGATGTTTAACTCTTAAACACCAAACTTGGTTAACTCTTAACTATTACTTGAACTCTTTAAGCTTTATTTTAGTTAAACACTTTAACTACTTTGTATTTGTCTCAAATTAATGAAATTATTTTTTGTTTATACAACTCTTGTACAAATATAAAAAATTTCCCTTACTCTAATGGTTGGCTAGCTAATGAAAAAAATAAAGAAAAAGCCTTACAATAACTTGCAAAAGCTATCTTATTTCAATCTTTTAAAACAAAGCTTTCATCTCTCTCTTTCACAAACAATGATCGAACCATAAACCATGAAAAAAATGAAGAAAAAAAAGCCTTACAATAACTTGCAAAAACTCTCTTATTTCAATCTTTTAAAATAAAGCTTTCATCTCTCTTTTACCAACAATGGCCGAACCATAAGCCATGAAGAATATGAACTTAACCTTGTATTTTTCTAACTCTTGAAAAAGAAAGCAAAATTGCTCTCATTTGTTTTCTTCATTGGCTGAATAAATTTCTTAGCCCACAAATGGAACATTTCCATTTATAAGCAATTTTCCTTCATTTGAAAAGTCAAGAAAGATTGTCCATGGCAAACAATACCTAGGCCATTTTCTTCATGTTTTATATGTCTTTAATCAATTAAAACATGTGCTTCACTTAATGCCTTTACTTGGCCGAACCAACAAAAGTCACCAAATGAATTGCATTTTATTTTTAAGCCATTTGATTTCACTTTTGTTTTTAAACATGAACGGCCCACCATTATGCCATCTTGTTTCCTTTTAATTATTTAATCTTTGTTAAAAAATTGATAATAAAATAAAGTAAATTTTATTTTTGCATTTTAAAATGACCTTGCTTATCTCATAAGCAAGGTCATTTTAGTTAATAAAATATCAAATCATTTAGGGTTCAAATTATGTCATTTATTATCATTACATTAATCAACAACTCTTCTCAACTAATTAACGATATACTTAACACTTAAGTCTTGACAAGTATACAACTCGAGGGTTCTTGAAATAAATATCTAGTTTGTGAGATTTTGCTAAACTAAACTATTCAATTCGCTACGTTGCCTCAGTGCACAATGAGCACACTTCATGTTGAAGAACTTCATAAGTTTACGCCCAGTTTGTCAAATAGAATTCTTTCCTAAGTTTGTGAACGATGCTTTATGAACATATCATGGATATTACAAATCAGTGCGTTAGACCACACAGGTTGAGGTCATAACATATTTGTATAACCCTTCCATCATAGACCATACAGGTTGAGGTCATAACATATTCGTATAACCCTTCCATCATAGACCATACAGGTTGAGGTCATAACATATTCGTATAATCCTTTCGTCACTTATATCATGAAGAGCGAAGACATAGATCACCACCGTCAAATCTCCATATACTCATCCGTAAACTTATTTTCATATTCGTATTTCGATAAACAATATACACAAATACTTTTGTGATATTATTTAACCCTACGAAAAACTCTTTTCTTAGATTTATGCCTGCGGCCACAAGATTTTTTGAAATACAATATTGGAGTATCAGGGTATACAAATCACCTATGTAAGCTGATGGATCCCATATCTATGCACACCAGGCTCCATGAGCATCAAACCATACCTAGCGACATGTAGCAGACAGACCATGAAAATTCTTTGACATTCGTGGAATCGAAGTATGATGGATCACTCACAAGTCCACCGTGACACTTAGGTTAAAGGACTATGAATAATACTCAACTTAAGAGGACCTACCATTGACGGCTTTATAGGATGTCTATTGGAGGTCGTCGTAAGTCTGCTCAGTACCAGTCCTTACTGAATACCCGTATGCCTATATGAGCTTCTAGTAAGTTCATGGTCTACTAAGAATAACCATTTGGACCCTTTAGATATAGACATATGCTGATTTATATATAAATGATATTCATCGATCGACCCACATCGATAAAGATAGATCAGGAATAGGGTGTTCGAAAATATGCTACATAATGATATTTCTTAGCACCAATTGTAACTCCTTGCATCTATATCATTACTAATATATTTCCAAGTCATTGTCCTATTTCAAACAAGACTTCTAACTCATAGAATTTTGCTAAGTCTTATAACTGCTAACTCTTAGCATCGATAATTCTTAGCATTTATAATTCTTAGCACTAACCTAAACTTCTTTAGATTAGATCTAAACTCATTTAGATCATATGATGTCTGAAACGTCACAAGCATCTTTCATATATTATAGTATTAACGATTTTATTTAAAATGTATATTGTATGAATATTAAATAATTAATATTCATACAATATTGGAATGTCATGTAAGCACCATCTTTAACACAAAGAACCTTTAGAAGAGATACAAGGAATACCTAAATATCCAAGAACTATCAAGAATCTGTACCATACTATCTTGTGCACTTAAAGCACTCAAGTTAAACCTAAACTCTCTATTCTCTCTCTTGTTGATGATTTGATGTTTGATGAATTACAAGGGGTTGTAAGGGTTTATATAATGTTTATCAAGTCCTTAAAAATTCTAGACCTAAATAAAATAAGAATTTCACGTTGTAAGAGTCCAAAACTAACTTTAGGAAGCAATTCTACTCAAAAATAGAGTTTTTCTAAATAGTCAACATTATGGCGTTCAAGGTCCATTGCTAGGGCTGTAATGCAACTTCAAGCCAACGTTGCAGCATTCCAAAGCTATTGCTGCAAAGTTGGCTTCCTGAAATTATTGCCGTAGTGTTAAGTTCCTAACATTACCTTGTTTGGACATGACTAGGTCCCGTTTTGTGCTTTCGCACCCCTCCTCGCATCTTACTTCCGTTTTTGACCTTTCTTGTCCATTAAAATGTGTCATTGACCACATCTCAACTCCTCTTTAATTTTCAACTCAAAATCAAATTTATTATTGATTTTGAATCATTAAATTTCAACAGTTAATAATACAATGTAAATGTTAAGTATATGATTAACAATTATATTAACCAATAATAAACGTAATAATTGTTGTTTTTTTATAAATAAACATAATAATTGACATTTTATGAATATATATTATTTAAAAATGCCAATAATTAATTTAAATTAATACTAAAATATAGGTTGATCTAAATAGTTTACTTCAATACTATATTCTTTAAATTTGAATTAATAGTTAAACAATTATTAATTCTTTATTAAATTAACTTAATAATAAAGCTTGGGATTTTATTACATATAATTTAATCCTGTTCAATATTACACTAAACATAAGACAATATTATGTACAATGGCAAGAGTCATTTTTGCTAATGCCTCAATGATCTAATGGAAAATTATTTCATGGCTATTTATTTATTTGTTGGATCAAACTCAATCGTGGATAAGGATGGCAATTTAGTTCGGTTTTAGAAAAATTTAAACACTCAGATCTGGAAATTTGTTTTTAAAATTTGAGTATTTTTTTTGGATTCGAGTTCTATTTTTTATATGGAATTTGAATCCAAAAAACCTGGATCAAAAATTCGAGTTTTATCTTCTTTTTTTTTTTAAAGAAAAGTTCTAAATTAATTCTTCAAATTCATAATTTTTAATATATATATATATGAATTTGATTAGGTGAGTAATGTCGCTCACCACTTATGGTTGATGGGCACTATTTTGCATTGTTTTACTAGTGCTGCATTTAGCTAAACAGTGACCCATCGCTTACTTGATCAGCTATCTCTCTCTCTCTCTCTCTCTATATATATATATATATATTAAAAAATTATGTTTATTCATTTTGTCACTTTTTTAGTTATATATTAATTATACTTATGAAAAAAAGTGAGAAAATTGTTTCGGTGAAAGATGTTGCTTATTTTATATTACATAACTGCATACTTTGCATACTTATATACTGGCTCTTATTAAAGTTTAGGGTATTAAATTTATATCGCAATGAAATATGAATCATGTTAGTGTTCGTTTAGAAGAGAAAAAAAAATGATATTGTCATTCTTGAGTCTTGACTCATTAAATCATCAATAATGAAAATATAAAAGTTAAATGTTTAGTAACTAATGATATAAAATATTGTTCATTTTAAAACCTAATAATAATAATAATGAATATTGTACTAATTATCATAAATATTAGTAGTATTTTTTAACAGTAATTTATAATAGATAATTATAAAAAATAATTAACAATTTTACGATTGATTATTAACAAATTATACAATTTAACAATTGCTTTATAAAATAAATACCCAAAAGTTTAAAATTTACCTAAAAATACAAAAAATTAAAAACAAAATGAAAAAAATTTAATAAAAAAATGAATTTAAAACTAGGCTGTATATGGTCGTTTTGCTTGAATTTAAACTAGAATCTGATTCGGGCCTGAAAAAATTTGGATTAAACTTGAGTTTTAGATTTATACAAAAAAACCTAGATCCGGATCCGGGTTGAGCAAAACCTAAATCCGAATTCGGGTTTTACCATCCCTAATCGTGGGTATATTGTCCACCTTTTTTTACTCCATCATCTCTTGCTTAATTAAATGCATATCTTTTCATATTTAATTCTTCTTTTTGTCATCATATATATTAAGATTTATCTTCAATACTAATATTGAGTCTTTATCTAATAATTTAAGTTTCTAAGTTAAATAGTTTATCTTATCTAATATGTACCAAAGTCAAAGTCTTGTATTTGAAGCCTCGTGTTTTTACTGTTACTTGATTTCTTGGTTTATGATTATATTTTTGTCTTTGTTACAATCTCTTAAAATCCACTTGATCTTAAAATAATATCTATGTTTTATATCTCATGTTGGATAAGAAAAATTTAATTGATAAAAGAATCACAATAATTAAGATCTCATATTAAATCATCAAGAAGATTTAATTAGAAGCGTACCTAAATTTATGAAGATACAGATAATTAGGGTTGACAACCTTCCACATTTAAACTTTATTTTTGGGAAAGGATACTGTCATTCATCCACTAAAGTAATGTGAATGAATAATACGTTAAGATTTAAACTGGAGACCTTAACCTATTTATTTATAATATTTTATTTTATTTTGACCAATTATAATAACAAATAAATTTTATTTGATCACTTTTAATGGGTAATAAAATAGATATTAATAATTTATAATTAATTGATATATGTAAGCTCACTTTTATATAATTTTCCAACATGTTGAGGCTTATTAGTTGTCTTTATTTTAATCTCTTGAGATTTATTGACTTTAAATTCAAATCTATATTTCACATGTAAAGATTTATTAAGAGTTGTCTTTAATGTTAATATGAAATCTTCACCTAACAACTAAAATTTAAAAATATTAAAAATATTTATCTCTCTATTTCAAATAAGAGGATTCTCCTCTTTTTTTTTTATCTTTAGTTTATTTGGTTATTGATAAGGGTATATTTGTCATATATTTTATCGTATTTTTACTTTGATATTTTATTATTTTATGAGAATAAATAGTTATTTATGAGCATTATTATTATTTATAGGGGCTTTAACAAAATTTAAAGAATTTTTGCCCCAGTGCTGGAACAACGATCAAAATAAGAAAGTCAGAACAGACGACTTGTTTAAGTCGCAGGTAGCGCCCCAGCGCCAACATCTCACCGCTCTAGCAGTGAGGCCGTTCACATACAGCGCCCCAGTGACAGCAGTGCAGTGCCCCAATGATAGCAGTGCAGCGCCCCAGTGGTAGTGCGAGTCCTAATTTGACGAGAATTGAGATTTTCAAGCTCATATCAATCCTTATAAAAAGCCACCCGTCCCCAACTTTTCAAAATCATCCAAAAGATACAAGAGTAAGAGCATCAAGAATACAAAGCACAAGTCTTAGAGAGCAATACAAAATTAATTGAAGTAGCTATAAAGAGAAATTTAAGGCGTTCTTCGGCATCAAGAGTTTCTTAGGCAGCGTAATTAAGAGCAATTCGATATCTATATCGATTTGCTATTGATTGTATCATGATTTATTTTTATTTTTATTGTTGTTCTCTTGTAGCCATGAACTAAATTTTCTTTCTAGGGTTAATACTTGAACTCAATATGTGTGCTTAATTGCCATATATTTTTAATATTTAATAAACTTAGTTCTTTGTTATCTAAATTACTTGTTCTTAATGCTTCAATATATCTGGCCAATATATGGTGAATGAACAGATAATATTTTGATAAACTCGGAAGAGGAATCATTATATTTAGACCTAGGTAATTTGATGCATGATTGTAGAGTAACATTCAATGTTGCATATGCAAGTTTCAAATTAGGATAGAAATATATATAATTGGCATGGATGATTAATAAGACTTAATCTTAATAAGTCTTAATTTATTACAAGTATCATAAGAATATAGGTATTTGGTAAATTAAAGTATACTTGCATGACCTTGAAAGAGGCTTGTGAATACATTAGTGTCTTGATCAATAACAAAGACTAAGAGAGTTAAATATTAAATGATTAATTATTAGAAAGCATATTGAGGGATAGCATTAACCCCAGGTTTTCTTTATATTGCTATCACTTAAGTCTCTTTACATTGTGTCATTACTTTTATATTTTATACATTTATTCTTAGATTTCTATTTTTTTGAATAATTATTAGAAATATATAATTTTAGTACTTAGTTAAAAAGTAGAAATTATCCTCGTGGGTTCGACATCTGACTTATTAAGTCCCTTTATTACTTGTTAGGATAACATATACCTACGCTTAATTTTAAGATATAGAAATATCGCAACAGTTATTACCCTGGCTCTATTTACAAGAATTAACTTGCCTCTAGTTACAAGAACATGTTAAAAGTGTATAATTTCACTTCATATATTTGTTTATTAGTTATGACATATCTTGGTTTGCTTTGTAATTGATTACTGTTGTTAACCTGAAGAAATGATTACTTGGGTCAATGAGCTTTAAATTTATTTTGAAGGGTTGGGCGTTATCTCTTTGGGTGTGGTTAATGTAGGCTTAAGCATTCTCTTTGCTACGAGTTGTGGGGGCCCTATAAAGAAAACACGAACACAAGCTCGATACTGGCTTTGCTGGGGTGGGTTCCGACGAAGACACTCCGATGCTTAAGTCAGAAATGGTATTTTTGTTTTTCTCTCAAAATAGGATTAGACAAGAATAGAACTTTACAATATCGGAGGCGAGAGGGAACGTTTCTTGCCTTCTTTTCTTATTTTTTCTCTTTCTAAATTTTTTCATCATCTTTTCAACGTCTTCATTTCTCCTCTTTATAATGATGGCCTCTCAAGGACCTTTTTGTGCTTTCCTTCATAGTATTTCTGTCTTGTGCCAAATATTTTCTGTCGTGATTCTGATACACGCTAAATATTTTCTTCTTGTGCCTCTGACATACATCGAATATCCTCATGCTGTGCCCCTGACATACGCTAAATATCCTTCTGTATATTTTCTGACCCCGTTCTTATCATACGTCAAACCTGATGTGTTAAGCATATTCCTCGAGTTTGTCTTTGCCGTTGGTTTTGGTTTAAGTGAGGCTTATTTTAAGTGGCTCGGGTCAAATTTTGAACGACCCTCCTTTAGTGATTTGATGTTGGTGCGGGACTCTTAAGAACGAAACTTGTAGGATGTGATCAGTACCTGCTCAACCATAGTCATGTTTGGGTCGGCAAGATTGAATAAGTTTTCTCATTTTTCGATTAGACCCTCTGAGTCCGAACTGATTCTCTGTCGGAGAGTGGCCAAGGGGAGAGTGGCATTTCGGAAGGGAATGTCTAGCTGGGTTTTCAGGGCCGGCCTCGGTTGTATTTAGGGGCCTTGGGCCCAAAGGCAAAAAGAGGGGGAAACATGGGTTCGCCAGTTTCTAGTTTTGATTTATCAAAACTAAAAATTCTATTCCGGTCTGGTCGGCTTATATTGCTCCTTGGTCTACCAGTTTTTGTCGTCTTTCTCTCCCGAACCGACCTCAATTGCTCCCTGAAAGTAATTGCGTGATCCAACATGGATTTTGGAGATGTTAAAAGCAGGTAAGCTTATAGTAATGACATCATGGTGATTCGAAGAATCACTGCCACCTAATGGTGGCTTCTCCCAAGATTTATAAATTGAATGGCAGGTCTCTTCAAACGTCGTCCTTAATTCTCGTAAAAGTTTCTTCATTGTCAGCCGTTGATCTAATCATGCAGTTGATAGCGGCCACGACCCAAGCATTGTGTCTTTCTTTCTTTTTGAGTGATGTTTAACTGATTGGAGTCCCCCGAACCGTTTGATTTGTTTAAATCCGATGGCTTGGTTATAGTCTTTTGAAGAGGTGTATTCATTGCATCTGGGGATCTGAGGCGTCACGTTTTTTAGCGTCAGATGTTTACTTTTTTTTTCTCGCCCATTCATTTCAATTTTGAGCGGTCTAGATCACTTAACTACTGCCTATAAATAGTCATCTTCTTCTTCATTTTGTACCTTTTATCATACATTTCTAATTTTATGCTATCACCTTATTGTGTTACCATTGATTCTCCTTTTTTAAAGGCGTGTTCTAGACCAGGTGATTTCATCTCCGTCGTTCTCGACTCCAACTTTCTTCAGTTCTTTTGGGTATGTCCTTTTATTCTCTTTTTGGCTTCTTTTCTTTTGTCTTATTTTTTCTAGGGACTTGGAGTTTTAGGCTTTGCTTCTAGCCTTTTGCCTGTATTTTCCCTGTTTTAGTTTTTCTTGTGCTTTCTGATCCTAACGGTTGTCGCCTATTTTACCATTTTTTGGGGTGGTTGGCTTGTCGCTATCCTTGCCCAGTAACTCGTAGCATCATTTAGGAAGTGTTTTCTGTTAGTTGATGGCCTAAAGGGTCAATCTATACCTCCCAGTTGTGGATATGGCAATTAAGGAGGGGGAACAGTCCTAGAGCTCCCACTGGTTATGAGGAGCAAGGGAGTCGGGGCGAGTGAGGGAGCATTTATCTCAACAGGTGGAGTTCCCTCATAGTCTGAGGTAACTATAAGTAAGGCCGAGCTAATCCTGAATACTAAAGTGGGGGAAGGCAACGATCCCGAGAGTGTGGACGTAGTAAAGTATGAGATGAATGTCAGATACCGCACCTCTTGTCTTAATGAGGATGACTTAGATTTTATCAGGCATTCCTATGACATTTCTGAGATGGTTACCCTCAAGCTACCCTCCAAAGAGGATTATTCGAGTAGCCCTCCCAATGGCGAGGTAGTCATTCATGTTGAGTTCCTGAGGTTGGGACTCAGGCTTTCCATGCAGCGGTATTTTTCTAAAATGTTAGCCCGCTACGGGATAGCCCCCTCTCAGTTGGGTCCAAACTCATGGAGAGTACTTGCGGGCCTATTCGTCTTGTGGGTAAGAGCAGGGCAGTCCCTTCTCCCCCTATTTTCAAGAGTTATGCTACCTGTACCATTTCAGGAGCAATGCTAGAAGCTAGAGGGGTTTCTATTACCTCTCGTTTCATAGTCTTCAGAACCCGGTCCCGGGTTGACCAACCTCCGTAAAGAACTGGAAGGAGGAATGATTTTTTATTAGGGGAGAATGGGGTCAAAGGGTCCCCAAGAGGGGTGGGGGAGAGTGGGTCGTCTTTGCTGCATTTTCTACGGATACAAGTCCTAATTCTCTCGTATATGTTGATTTAATTAATCGGCTCAGCTCAGTAGACTTTTCTTTGTTTGCCCTTTTTTTTTTTGTAGTTACATGGGCTACTGACGTAGAAGTTTTTGAGCAGACCCTTAATCAAATAGACGCCACGCTTCAACACATCTATCTGATTTAGGAGCTGCTATCCCCATATAGTATTGTCGTATCGAGACTAGTTCCTTCCGTTCCATTCCTTCTTCAAACCCGAAGTGAGTTTCTATCCTTTTGTTCCAAGCTTCTTCCTCCCCATTGTTTTTCTTATGCGGTGTAAAATACAGGAATGTCTGAGCAAGAAGGTGGTGCGATGAGGAAGATGAGTCGAATTAAAGGCTCTTCCTCAGGCGGTCGGAAGCCTCTAAACCCTGACAGTGTCATTGGGATGCTGTTTGGTTTTGGGAGGAGCCGGGAGAAAGGGCACCCCTAGGGGAGGGGATCGTCTTCGCCATCTACTGGTGATCGGGCCCGTGAGGATAGAACCGTCCAGAGTCTGACTGTTCGAGAAAAGGGTCTGGCCTAGGGGGGTTCTTCTAGGGAACAGGCTTCCACCGAGGCTCGGCCACAAGACTCCCTCACTGTCTAAGCTCCAAGTAGAGGACAATGCTCTCTGGCTCATCCATTAACACAGGTTACACAAGCCGAGTGAGCCACAGCTTTATTGAGCTCCTTAAGGCGGGAGGGGTGGTCTTTCTGCGAAGGGCCCTCTCGAGTGTCCGCCTTAGATTGGTCTCGAAGGTTAGGGAGGACTTGGGCTTGTTGCTCTTAGTGATATGCGATCTAGAGAGGTATGTGACCCCTACCTAGCTGAGTCAAACGTCTTCTCTGAATCCAGCCACGAGCTTCAACGTTGTACTAGGATCTGCCCTTGATGTAAGTTGCCCGGTATTTGGTTCTTTTCTCCTTTGTGTATCTTCTTGCTCTAACCCTGCATTTTCTTGAAGTCCGTTTTCCTTCTTTCTTGGTTTTGGGCCTAGATCATGAGTTTTGCGGCCTGTGCTTAGGAAGCGGAGGATGACCTTACTCAGTCCAAGGTTGAGACTTAATGAGCGAGAAGGATCGTCGAGCAAAAGAGGAAGATGGCCAATGAGACAGGCTAAGCTCGAAGAGATGATAACCACTAAGGCTGAGGCAGAGAGCAAATTATCTAAGCTTGAGCATAAAAAAGGATTGATTGAGCAAACGATGACAAATTCTCTAGCGGTGGCGGGGGCCTGAGCTGACGCATCAGAGCGAGGGACTTGAAGCTCAACTCGGTGTTGCCTAAAAGGAGAGAGAGCTGGTTGAGCAAAGCCAGATCTCCCTGGCAGCCCAACTTGACTAACAGAGGAACTAGTGGTCGGCTGGTCACGAAAAGGGCTTCTACGAAGGCGAGATAGAGGGGTTTCAAAGGCCTATCGCCCTTTTTGAGGAACATTACACGGAGATGACCTCTAGTGGCTGTGGTCCTTAGCCACTAGCGGTTCTTTCTATAAAGGGAAAACTTTCGGGGCTCGTGATGATAAAGGATTAGTGATTGCTGTCACCGGTGGTGATGACGCCCCTTCGACCAACGTGCCTGTCCCTGCTATGGGTACTGTTGTTATAAGTATTGGTGAGGTTACTCTTCTTTCCGATCTAGGGTAAGCTAACAGTGCAGCTCTCGCTGAGTCATAGGGGATCGTTGATGTCCTAGCCAATCCACTAATTGTTGCGGTTCCTCTAGTCGGCAATGCTTCTAAACCTGTTCCCATCGTAGATCTGGACATGTCTGACACCGTCTTTACCGCCTAAGCGATCCCTTTTCCTTGGCAGGATTTGTTTTGGAATGCATTATAATCAACCAATGTAATCATCTTTAATGAATTGATTATTACGCTTCTATATGTGCCTATTCTTTTTCGTTTACCTGCTCAAAGTAAAACATCGATCCCCTTATAAAACATTGATGTTGTTAAAGTAACCATACTGTTAATAATAATCATTGTTCTAAATAAGACAATTCATGAACGAAAATTAAGGTTTGTAGTTAAATAACCTAATCATTTTTGCCGAATGGCTTTAGTTGGGACCGTTCCGTAGTTATCAGTTCCAGTGCTCGACAATATGGTCGAATAACTTTAGTTAGAGCCAAACGGCATTTAGGTAACTCAATCGGTGCATCTTCTAATGATGCTCGATCCGAGCAACTGAGTCGATTGATGATGTCAGTAGTGGGTGCGGTCCACGTTGGGTGGCTTAGACTGACTATTATGCGTGGAACCGTTCGACACTTTTAAGGGATTGGCTCGGTGTAATAACGTTGAATAGCATGCAATGGGTGCTATGGAAAGGCCACATTGATACCGTGGTAAAGCCACAGTCAAACCCTCTTCAATAAACGCTATGGTGAAACCCATGATAATGCTGTGAAAATGCCACAGTTCTCGCCCTACCGAGCTGTACAAGTGTCCTACATAGAAAATGATCATTGAACCGGCTATGGTGAAATGCTTTGTGATCATTGAACCAGTGACGATGAAATATAATGAAATTCGAACCGATTATGGTGAAATGCTCCGCAAGCGTCTAACCAGTGACGGCGAAATAGAATAAAAGTCGAACCGATCATGGTGAAATACTTCGCGAGCGTTGAACTAGTGACGGCGAAGTAGAATGAAGGTCAAACTGGTCACGGTGAAATGCTCCACAGACGTCAAACCAGTGACGGTGAAATATAATGAAGGTCGAACCGGTCACAGTGAAATGCTCCGTGGGCGTCGAACAAGTAACAGTGAAATAGAATGAAAGTTGAACCGGTAACGGTAAAATGCTCCGCGAGTGTCATACCAGTAACAGTGAAATAGAATGAAGATCGAACCGGTCACGGTGAAATACTTTGTGGGCGTCAAACCAGTGATGGCGAAATAGAATGAAGGTCG
Source organism: Ailanthus altissimus (assembly GCA_946807835.1). NCBI lineage: Eukaryota > Viridiplantae > Streptophyta > Magnoliopsida > Sapindales > Simaroubaceae > Ailanthus > Ailanthus altissimus. The sequence continues at coordinate 12,052,075 of OX327699.1, read as the reverse complement.
AACCGGTCACAATGAAATGCTCCGCATGACATGGGCCTTGTTAAAAATGAGGATATCTTTACGATGACGACATCGCAAGGATCCTAAGATAGGGCATGGTATGCCGTTTCAAGCAGTTTGCTACAAGTCTTCTTATCAAATAATTCGAGGGCGTCTATATGGGCGACTCATACATACTCGGCGGTTTGATATAGTACCTGCTCGGCTATAGTCATGTTCGGGTCGGCAAGACCGAACAGTTTTTCTTATTTTTCAATTAGAACAGATATAGTACCGATTCTCTATCGTTTCGGTTGGGTTTTCGGCCCCTTTGCCATTTGTTCTTGGGCTCTCATACACATATATTTTAGTGAACTTTCAAAAAAAAAAAAAGAGTGGCCTTTTGAAAAGGAATGTTTGGCTAGGTTTCTAGGGCTGGCCTCGATTGTATTTAGAGGCCTTGTTGTGAATAAGAATTAACTTGGATCATTAGTCATTAAAAATTCCTTATTTATCGTCTAATTTATCTCTCAAAGTTTTTTTTGAAACTTATATCTTACCATATATATATATATATATATATATAAATATACTTATTGAAGTGGAAACAATCTAACAAGTAATAAACGCAAAATATATGGTACAACAAACAAGCAATTAAGAATTTTAGAAAAAGAAAATAGAACAACACACAAAATTTACGTGATTCGATAATTTACCTATATCCATAGCGGATCAAGATCACACTCTCTTATTATTGAATCATAAGGCACTTACAAATTATGTCTTTTACAAAGAAAAATTCACTCTGTCCTGCAATCTAGGGGTTTCTCTTACTAAGAATCACAAAGTAAGCTATAATTACAAAGATTGTTATTTTGATCATTGAGATGTATTTACAAGTCAAAAAAGAGTCTTAGATAGATTTTAGGGAGTCTTTTTAGAGTTTTTCTAGATTATCTTTAAATGTGTGAGAGTCGTTTTAGGAAGTTTTGGAATAAGTGGGAGATTAACTCAAAATGGGAAACACTTTTCCTGCACCAAACGCCAGATGACTTGCCCTTGACGCCGCAGTGCCCAAGTGCTGTCAGAGGCACTACAATGCCCACTACCTAGCATCGTGGCACCACGTCAGGCACATACTTCATGTTTTCTCCTACTTTCTTCATTCGTCTTCGATCCTCGTGCATTTACAATACTTAACTTGTTCTCCAAATTATATTTTAATAATTTTTAATCAATTTTCTCATAATACTATGTCACTTTAAGTATTTGAGGAAAAAAAAAACAAAGAATTGAGACCCTAAACAATATAATCATAAGGTCCAATTACTTGCCCACCATAATATTATTACTCTTAAAATTAAGTAGTTGAGGCTTTTAGAAAAAGAATGCCCCCACTTGTTGAGACTATTTTGGCTCTACCACTAACTACATATATTTTAATAAAATCTAACCTAATTCAAATCTAATTTATTTTAATTTAAATTTAAGAATTAAATTTTAAATTCTGAAAGACTTAATTTCCAAGCTGCAACGTGGGGAAAGGTGTTATATATACATGTTGCTACTGAATAATTATATTATAATATTTTATTAACTTACCATTGCTTAAATAAATGGCTTTGAAATTTGAATATGAGTCGTAGCGTCAGGATGCCAGCCTCCTTGTCTTTTATCCAACTAATCAAGCAAAATATTATTTGGTCTCTCATCTTATAACTTGTACATATGACTTCAACAAATATTTTTTTTTTATATAAGCCTGACCTTTGGCCGATAAATTTGATCTATTCACAAAATCTTTAGCTTTAATTTGCAGGTTCAACTCTTACTTAACAGGATTGGGGGCCAAATATTACTCTAAAACAAATGAATCTTCACCCAAGTAATTTAATGTGCAAATTTTTGCTACAAAAGTCTAACGATGGTCCTTCATATTTTAAAACTTAGAAACTACAATTTATGCTTTTTGTTGCGTATGGACAAACAAATCAAAAATGGAAAAAATGAACTGAAATTAAATCAGATCGTCTGGTTCAATTATTATGTAATGAAAAAATTGATCTGTTATTATTTAAAAAAAATTGAGTGATTCGATTCTGTTTTCTCTAAATAATAACAAAATTGAAAATTTTGATATTTTAATAAAATTCACTTAAATTGCCACGTGGTGTTATATAATTAGAGGGTTGAAATATAAATATAAACATACTTACATAAAATTCTTCACTAAATTAAAATTTTAAAACCAAAAAATGAAATAAAAAATTAAAATTTTAAATTCTAAACCAAAATAATCGAATCGAAAAAAATCAGTTTGATTTGGTTCGGTTTCCTCTAAATCAAATAGTTTTTTCAACCCCAATTTTTTTTTAAAAATCAAATGTAACCAATTTAGTTTAATTCTAGAAAAAATCAAACTAAATTGAACAATGCCTACTTTTACTTTTTGTTGGGTAGCTTGGTTCCATATAAAGTAATCCCTCTAAATTATAGTTAAAAATAAAAACTTATATGACCAACAATTGTGAATGCAAATGTTGTTCATGTATGGTAACAATAATGTTATCCATGTTGTTTTGTTAATTTACTCTTTTTTTCTTGTAAAAAGTTATAAAATTGTGTTACGTGTATAATTATTCAGTATGGAATAAAAAAATGTGTTGCTTATTAGATTTGATAATTTATTATTTAATGCAGTTCTTTATTTGTGATAATATATTTGAAAGTGTTAAAAACTTTTAATCTCTACTTCGTTGCTTCATAAAGTATCAAAACTGTTTTAATTTGATAATTTATTATTTAAAGCAATTCTTTATTTGTCTAGAAGGAAATCTTTTAATATACCTTTAATTAATATATTTTTTTTTTATAGAAAACCATCCCTTGGCTCAAAACCTTCAAGCTCAGGAGAAAATCAATTCTCAAAGGTTCAATAAGAGGTTTTTTTAAAAAGGCAATTCTTTTCAGAGTTTATTATTTATTGCGAAATAGTTTATTTTGCAGATAAACCTATAGTAACAGCTATCAGACAAGGTTTTGGTAAAGACCAGACAATGGAGAACCTACTCGAATTTAAAAAACTTGATTGGCAATTTGAAGTACCACTCAATAGGATAGGCTAGGATACAGCCAAAACTATTATTTACATACTAACTGGATCAATTGATCTCAGCGCACGAAGAAACCGAGCCAGAATAAATACCAGTTCGGTTATCTGTTGAACAGGTCAACTAGAAACAGACAATGAAGTCACCAGAAGATCAACTTTTTGAGAAGACCTTAGACCGCAACAAAGCCAAATAGGAAGAGACTACTAAAAAATTGACAAACGCAGATCGAAAATAGCCGAGCAAATCTTTATTTCAATTTATTATGAGGATATTAAGTTTGCATGATTATCATTAGCGCTTAAACAACTAAGCTTTATGCCTTATGGCCATGGAGGAACTGTTTATTTATAACAAAAGCTCACCAAATTATTAATAAACTACTGCTATTATTTGAAGCGGTTTGACAATACGGTTAGCTCTTTTTAATTACATGTTTTATTATCAATTTGGTTGTTACAAAGTGCTCATTTGCAGATCAGCTACCATGAGTAACTGGGTTATGATAGCATATTACAGATTCAAAATACGATTCGGCTATGTATAATTAAATCCCCACATGAGAAAATATTATCACTACAAAAGGTTAGAGAAGAAATAAATAGCGCAGAAAACACTAGAACAATCCAAATTTTGTATTCATATATAAGCATTACTAAAATTTCCAGACCTTAAGAAACAAATTTTTTTTTTAAACTTCGCAAACAGAAAAGAGGTATAAAAAAAAAGATGGAGAGAGGAAAGGTAAAAAAAGAAGCTCCTCGGCTCAGGCAGCAGAGGTTGTGTTAGGGATCTCTAGGTCTAACAAAAACAACCTCGGGATTAGCATCGACCGGAGGATTAGCAGGAGCAAGGGGACTAGTTGAAGCTTTAGCTGACCCAAAGAGCTGAGCAGTAGCAATCACAGTAGCTTGGCTATGGTTGACAGTAAGGGCTACGTCAGTAGAACCAGTAATAGCAACACCACCAGCGGCAACAACAAGTACCTCGATCGGAGCAACTTCACCGACACTAGCACCAGAAGGCATTGATGCCTTGTTAGTATCCCGATCTTCAAAGGTCTCCCTTTCATGATACGAGCGTCCAGTGGCCAAGTTCTACAACCACTAAAGGTCGATTCCTAGGTAATGCTCATCGAAAAGGGCGATAGACCTCTAGAACCCGTCCATTGCCCTTTGACAAAAATTTCCTTCATGACCACCAAACCACTGGTTCCTTTGCTGCTCGAGTTGAGCTACCAAAGAGCTCCTGCTCTGGTTAATCATCTTTCTCTCCCACAGAGCTGTCGCAAGCTGTGTTTTGAGCTCTTCATTTTAGTGTGTCAGCTCAGCGACTCAGCTCCCTATCACAACAAGAGAGTTTGTCATCTTCTACTTGACCAATTTTTTTTGGTGTTCGAGCTTAGAAAATTTACTCTCTGCCTCAACACAGGCCGCCATCATTTCCTTCAGCTTGGCCCTCGCCTCATCCGTCATCCTATTTTCTTGCTCGGTAATCCTCTTCACCCGCTGAGTCTCGACTTGAAACCGAGCAAGATCAACCTCAACTCTTTGAGCTCGGGCTGCCATACTGAGAATCTGGACCTAGAATCGAGAGAGAAGGAAGACGGAATATACAAGCATAAAAAGAAGTCAGAACAGGTGAATGTATAAACAAGAATGGAATAAGAAGGCATGAAGTACTTACGTCGAGAGTGGACTCTATTGCAATATTGAATCCCATGACAGGTTTCAGAGAAGATACCTAACCCGCCAAGGCTAGAGTCACGTACCTTACCAGCTCTCGCATCACGGGGAGCAGGAAGCCTAGGTCCTCCCTTACTTCTGGAGGTAGCACGGAAGCAAACACTCGAGAAGAAAGACTTTTGCTGGATAACGACCCCTCCCACCTTTTAGAGATGGGCTCCCCTACTGCCTGACCAGTAGTTTGTGTTGAGGGCTGAGTCAATAGACCCTGCCCTGAGTTAAAGGGACAAATGTGTCTTATGCTCGAGGAGGGGTCTAAGTAGAGGCTAGATCTCTCCCCGTGGAGCCACTAGGGTTCCGTATAGTCATTTCTTTGTGGCCCTGCTCGCCAGTAGTCTAACTAGGTGTCGTCCTTTTATAGGATGGTCCCCTCCTTTCGCCCGAGCCATTGCCAAAAAGCATCCTTATGACATTGTCAAGATTCAGAGGACCCCAACCACCTAAGGATGAGCTTTTTGTCTGGCTTTATTTTCTCCTCTCCAGACTTCCTTGCTCAGACATCCCTGCATGACACTTAGTGTAAGCCCAAGAAGCACCGAGGAAAGATCAGTCCAAAAGAAAAGAAATGAGTACTTACTTCAAATGCGGGGAAGCGATGGCACAGAAGTGACTAGTCCCAATTTAACAAGGCTTACTAGCGACAGTAACTTATGAACTAGGAAGATATGCTAAAAGGTGGTGGTTATTCTGTTAATGGTTTGCTCGAACCTTTACATCAGTAGCCCAAGTCACTGTAAAAGGCATCGGAGAGGTTAGCCGAGCTAAATAGGGTAAACAGAAAAGAATCTTAAAACAAAAAAACTTGCATTTGCAGAGAAATAAGCAGGGACACCCCACTCTCCCCTATCCCTCTTGGGGACCTTCTGATCCCACTCTACTCTAGCAAAGAACCACTCCCCCTTTCAATTTTTTACAGAGGTAGGCTGTCCAGGGATGGGGTTTTGGAGACCATGAAAAGAGAGGTAGTAGAAGCCCCTTTGGCTCCTAGCATTACTCCTGAAGTGGTACAGGTAATATAGTTCTAAAAAATAGGGATAGAGACTGTCTTACCCTTACCCACAAGACATATAGACAGGCTAATACCTTTCAAGAATTGGTCATTAGTTGGGACGGAGTTATTTTTAGGCGGGCCAATATCTTAGCGAAATAACGCTGGATGGGAAGCCTAAGGCCCAGCCTTAAAAATCCCACATGAATGGCTAACTCACCATTTATAAGGCTACTCGAGTAGTCCTCCTCGGTAAGTAGACCATCTCAAGGATACCACACGAGTGCCTAATAAGGTCCAGGTCGTCCTCGTTCAGGCAATAGACACAGTATTTGGTATCAAAATCAAACCTTATAACCTCCACACCATTTACCCCCTCATGGTTTTCTGGGTCGTTACTCTCCCCCTCTCTAATACTAGAGACCAGTTTGACCTCGCTTAAAACTACTCCTGATAAAAGAGGTAAGTCACTTGCTGAGGTGGATGCCCCTTCACTAGTTTTGGCCCTACTACCCTTCTAACCAACGGGACCTCTGAGGGTCAGTTCAATCTCCTCCTCAGTTGTGTTTATAGCCGAAAAATCTAAATTGTCTCTAGAATCCATTGAAGCACAATAACGTTTTCTAAAAAGCTATTGGCACAACAGTGACGGAAGCATAGAAAATGGCTTGAAGAAACTATCTAATCACCTAAGAAACAGAGGCAATGAAAAAATGCATACAAAACAAATACAAGGATACTGAAGAGGAAATGAAAACATGAGCTTACCCATAGGAAGCGCAGAAATCTAAAAGAATCTGCAACGACAACAACTAAGAATCGTCAAGCATGGAAGATGCCTTCTAAAAAAAAAAAAACCTAGACTGACTGTGACACAGTAAAATTACGGCAATGAAGAAAAATATAGAGTAAATGGGCCAAATGAAGAAGAAAGTGGCTACTTATAGGCAATAGTAAAGTAATCTAGATCGTCAAATCAAATGAACAGACAAGTTCCGAGGAAAATTTGAAGAGACTTAATAGGATAAAGAGGCATGATGTTTCAGGTTTCCAAATGCATTAAATGCTCGTCCTTTTGGAGGATAATGATCTAGGCTGTTCGATTCAACGGATCCAATCGCCCAGATTGTTCTCGACCAACTAAACGTCGCTAAAAATTAGAAGACGTAACCTTTGGGTCCCAGCTATCCTCAACCATACGATCAAAAGCAGATCAATGGATGAGAATAATTTCCTTGTTCAAGAAGCTTCTCACATAAAACGAGGATGACGATTGAGAAGATTCCGTTATTGCTTGGAGAAAGTGTGGGAGAAGCCGCTGCCATGTGGCAATAACACAATAAAAAACAATGGCACCACCACACCAAATAGACTAGCTCTGATGTCTTCAAAAACCAATCAAAACACTTGACAGCATAACACCTTCTAGAAACCCGTTCAAATTGGCTTGGATGGGAGACAAACCAGTAGGAGTAAAGGAAGTAAACTGATTAAGGGGACAATTCGAACCGACCAGAACGGAATAGAGTTTTCAATTTTGAATGAATCAAAACTAAAAATTGATGGACCCTTGTTCTCCCCCCGCCCCCCCCCCCCCAAGAAACCACCCATTGGCCCAAAGCCTCTAGGTCTAGGAAAAAGTCGGCCCCCAAGGGCCCAGTCAGAGGTCTTCCTAAAAAGGTAGCCCTTCTCAGAGCCCACCACTAGTTGCGGGATAGCCCACTGATGAATACATAAAAATGTATATTTGTTAAGAGATTCAGTCACCATTTAATGCCACTAATTTTAGTATTTTATGTATTTTTAGCATGAAATAAAGTTTTCTCCTTAAATTGTGATCAATGAATGTTATTTGGACAGGTTTAGGTAAAATGGATATAACTCTCAATGTGGAAATCGAAATAAAGAAATTCTTGAACCTGGTGCAACATGACTTAATCTTACATAAATTTGAAGAATAGTGTAAAAGTCAAATCTAACATGTTATGGGCCAAAAATTGAGATACAACAGAATGGGGCTACAACTCCTGCCCAGCTTGACCCAACTCACGTATTTGGACCGTATCTCACAAAATACGTACTCAATTGGTATAATTATTAAAGCTGTGAATTTCTAAATTAACTATCAACAACTCGTATATTAATGGTAAAGTCCAAATCAGCCCTTATCATGGACTAAATCGCATTGCAAGTGGGTAAAATGGTTGTTGACCGAATTCTGATGTATCTTTGGAATTTTGCTTATATCTCATTGGATACTCATCTAATTTGCATGAAATTGGTGCCTATGGAAAGAAGAGTCAAAATTCTACAACTTTCATGTCGGCTGTAGAAGCTAAATTGGTCATTTACATTATCAAAAATATGCTGCAAGTGGATAAACGAGTTATTGGCTTAAAATTATTGAAGATTGATGTCATCCATGACATATGTCCATTCATTGCCTATATAAGGAGACACTTAGGACGTTTTTAAATATAGATAATTCTCTCTTCTTTTATTCTCATTAACATGTATTGTAATTTAGGCTAGAGTTCCTAGCAAGGCTAAGATATGAACTTTTATGTGTAGTAAATCTACTTCCATACTTTGATTCGGTGTCAAGAGCTATAAATATTGTAAGTTTGGTTTTGATTAAACTCTTATCTATTTTATTTTCTATAATCTAGATGTTATAATTCTCATGTCTCATATATGTTCAGTCATGCTTTTCTTATGTGATTCATGTTGATTTATAATTGTTACTGGTGAAATTGTTTTATATGTTAATCTTTTACTGCAGTATTGTCAAATTGATATATTGTCGATCTTAGATAACATATAAGGGCAATAAATGTTTAATATTCAAGTTGATCTTTTACTGCAATATTGTCAAAATGATATATTGTCGATCTTAGATAACTTGTATAAATGAACATGATGTATGTTAATGCTTGCAAAGAGTTTAATTACGTCAAATACATGTGTTATCAAATGTGCTATATTTTCCTATCTTCCGATTGATTGTTTGGGATGTGAAACTTTCAATTGAGTTATAAGCATTGAATCAAAGTGTAGAGTAGATTTATAAAGGATAATTGTGATTCTCAAAGCCTTGCTTAAATCATCATAAGACATTTCCCTCAATTCATAGACAATTCTATCTCATCCGTTTAAATCAATTAACCCTTTGCTACTGCTTTAATATTTTACTTTACCAACCTATTTTGCCAAGAGCTTCCTCGTGGGATCGACACCTCAATCTATACTGTGATAGCCGCGTTATATTTTGAGCGTAAACAAAATTTGGCGCTGTTGCCGGGGAAGCACACTAAGTGAAAGTCGGTTGCAATTATAAATACTAAAGTGGTAACTTTGTACATTTTCTTTTCTTTGTAAAATATTAGTTTTATTTCCTTTGTTGTAATTTATTTATTATTCATGGTTGGTTCTACCACCTAATTTATTTTATTTTCTTTAGTTAATTTGTTATATTTTATATTATCTTAATGACTGGTTTTACCTCCTAATTAGTTTATTTTCTTTTATCTATTTATCGCACTTTATTTTCTTTAGTTTATTTATTGCACTTTTTTTTAATGGCTGGTTTTACAGCCTAACTTCGTTCACTTTCTTTTATTTATTTATTGTACTTTATTTCTTTAGTTAATGTGTTGTATTTTCTTTTTATTTTGTGGCTGGTTCTACCGCCTAACTTAGTTTCTTTATTTTTTATTATACTTTATTTATTTATTGCACTTTATTTTCATTTTCTTTTACGTATTTATTACACTTTATTTTCTTTAGTTAACATGTTGTATTTTCTTTTTATTTTAATGGCCGGTTCTACCGCTTAACCTTTTATTTATTTACTTATTGTATTTTCTTTTTATTATTTATTTATTGTACTTTTTTTTCGTACTTTACAGTCTTTTGTTTAGTTATTGTATTTATATTTCATGGTTGGTCTTACCACCTAACTCATTTCTATTTCTTGTTGTGTTTATTCCATTTTTTAATTTTCCTTAAGCATTTCCTTCCTAAAAAAAAAAAATTGTTGTTAGGATGTATACATCGACTTAGAGACAAACGAAGAACATTTGTGAGAGAATTAGAACTAGAACCACCCCCAGAATTTGTAAGTGAAGAGAATTCACCTTCTAGTTCATCTTATAATTCTAACACAATGAGCCAACACGAAGAAAATTCCGTTAGAACTCTAAAAGATTACTTGCACCCTACTCGCACAGTCACACCATCATGTATTATATTTTCACCTAACACACCACATTCGGATTTTAAACCTGGAATGATACAACTTCTACCCACTTTTTATGGTCTAGATAGTGAAAATTCTTATGTACATGTTAGGGAATTTGAAGAGGTAATTGCCACCTTCCATAGCCAACCTGAAGTCATAGACACTGTTAGACTTAAATTTTTCCCTTTTTCTTTGAAAGACAAAGCAAAGAGTTGACTATACTCTTTGAGGCCGAGGTCTATAGGAACTTGGGCAGAAATGACCCAAGCATTTTTTAATAAATACTTCCCACAACACAAAACTAATGGCCTGAAAAGACAAATTTCTTCCTTCTCCCAAAAAGACAGTGAAACCTTATATCAAGCATGGGAAAGGTTTAAAGAGTTGCTAAATCTGTGCCCTCACCATGGGTATGAAAATTGGCGCTTGGTTAGTTATTTCTATGAGGGACTCACAATTAGAGAGCGCCAATTTGTTGAGATGATGTGTAATGGGGAGTTCCTTTACAAAGATCCTGAGGAAGCTATAGAATTCCTTAATGACTTAGCCGAAAAAGCCCATACATGGACTGGACCTAGCATTGCTGAAAGCACAAATAGGTCACGACCCAATGGAGTTTTCCATCTTAGGGAAGAGGATAACCTCAAAGCCCAATTAGAGGTCTTAACTAGGGAGTTAGAGGCCTTGAAAACCAAAGATAGAAGGGTCACCCACACGGTTGCTAGAGTTGAGTCACACGATTTCTGTTTTGTCTGTGGAGGAGCGGAATACTTAGCTCAGGATTGCCCCACCTATAGTAAGATGAGAGGGATATATGAGAAACAATGTATTGCCTTAGGGATGTACAAGAAGCTTTATTCACCCTACTCTGAAACATATAATCCTAGCTGGAGAAACCACCCAAATTTCAGTTGGAAATCTGACCAACAAGCCAACAGCCATTGGAAACAAGAACAACAAGCACCCAAGTCTTATGTTGCACCTCAATATAATGCACGACCAACTAGGAGTCCTTTAGATGATACATTATAAGCATTTATGGAGGCACAAAGTAAGACTAATAAAAAATTTGAAACAATTCTTGCACAGGTGGTAGACGAAAACAAAGAAATCAAGAGTCAAATCACAAAGTTGACCAGTGCCTTAACTGTACAAGAGCGAGGTAAGTTTCCATCTCAACCTCAATCCAATCCGAAAGGACAATTCATGGCACAAACTTCTACTTCTGATGTTCAAAATCTCAAAGAAGTCAATGCCATTACTACTCGAAGTGGTAAGATTGTAAGTGAGCCTACTTCTGAAATTAACACATCTACGAGTAGTAAAGACGCCCCCCTTGAAAAAAAGGCCAAAGTGGAAAAAGAGTCCGAAAATAAGTTTTCAATCCCAGTGCCTTTTCCTCAAGCTCTTCGACCGGTTGGAAAAAAATTCAGAAATTTAAGGTGAGATTTTAGAATATTTGAAACAAGTTAAGATTAATCTTCCCTTGTTGCATTTGATTAAGCAGGTTCCAACTTATGCCAAAGTCATCAAGGATCTATGCACTATCAAAAGAAAACACCATGTCAAGAAAACTGCATTTTTGGCAGAACAGGTAAGTGCATTGATTGAACAAAAGACACCACCCAAGTACAAAGACCCAGGATGTCCCACAATCACCTGCCAAATTGGAACACATGAGTTTGGTCAAGCTTTATTGGACTTAGGAGCAAGTGTAAATTTAATGCCTTATTCTATTTACTTGTAATTGGGACTTGGTGAGATTAAACCAACATCTGTAGTCCTACAATTAGCTGACCGATCAATCAAGAAACCACGGGGAATAATAGAAGATGTTTTATTGTAAATTGATAAATTTTACTACCCTGTTGATTTTCTTGTTTTAGATATTCATTCTGTTGTTAACATGGAGTCAAAAATCCCTCTTATTTTGGGGAGACCTTTTCTAGCCACTGCTAACGCTCTTATTAATTACAGAATTGGTCTAATGAAATTATCTTTTGGGAATATGACTCTTGAGGTGAACATTTTTCATATTGATAAGCAATCACGAGAAGAAGACGAATGCTATCATTCATATATGATAGACACACTTGAAGCGGAGGAAGCTTATAAAAATCATAGCTCTAATTATTTAGAAAATCTCTTTGATTTTGATATTGAAGAATTTTATTATCCTGATGAAACAACTGATATGTTTAATATTTTTTACTCACAGGATACAGGGATTCGATTTTGGAAACCAGGCATTGAAAAGTTGCCACGAGAGAGGGAGAAACCAAAATCATCAAACCTTGGGACACCACCTGTCATCATTAGTAACCAAGGAACACATTTCTGTAATCGTTCTTTTAAAGCTTTGAATGTTGTAGGTCTCCAGAGAAAGTTACAATTGTCAGAAATAGAAGAGCTACGAAATGACGCATATGACAACTCCAGAATTTTCAAAGCTAAAATAAAAGTAGCTTATGATAAACAGATCTCAAGGAAACACTTTGAACCAAATCAACGGGTCTATCTTTATGATTCTCGATTGCATTTACACCCTGGAAAGTTGAGATCTCGATGGACTGGTCCATTTATGATAAGACATGTTTTTCCTAATGGGGCTGTTGAAATAGAGGACCCCACTAATGGACGAACTTTCAAAGTGAATGGACAGTGGCTAAAAAGTTACGTGAAAAAGGTAGACGACTCTCTGTACCTAGGCTAGATCCCTCTTGTGGATCCTGTCTATCATGATTGATCAGGTTCAATCTATCTGTACCATATTTTATATTTTGTCTATATTTTATCTTTTGACTTTTTATTTTTGCTTTTATTTTTTTTGCACATTTTATTTTACTTTATTTTCTTCTTTTTATTTTTTTCTTCAGTGTGATTTTATTTTCCGGTTAAGTGGCGGATATGGTACTCCGTGACTATTAAAGTCGGTTTCTCAGTTCCCTAAAAACTGTCCTTCAAACTGTGCATTCATCTCTTTTCTTTCTTTCAAAATTGATCGCATTCTTGCTAACCTTAAAAAACGTTTTCCTTCATTGCCTCAAAATGCTCTACTTAAGATTTACAAAACACGGTGTGAAAGACTAAGGCTATTGATGTTGGGTAATATCCCTGTGGATCTTCATTGGTTAATTGAAGCCAAGGTTCGATTATCTGGTGAGTTTGTAAATAATTTTGTTTCTCATATGCCTGGAAAAAGCTCTTATGCCAAAAGGCGACGAGCAAAGAGGTTACAAGTCTGTCATAAATGTGCTCGATGGAATTATAACCGGAGTTGTCGTTCTTTAGGATTTGCATCTAGAAATCGAGAAGACAAAATTTAATTCATTAAGGATGGACTGAGTAAGGAGTCTTTGGATGATATCCTATTGACTCTTGAGACGCATCCATGTGGGCCCGTGCAACGTGAACTTCTCGATTTATGGAACAAATTCAAAAATGAACATCAACGGTATAGTCTCGGGAATCTGACTCTAAAAGACCTTGTTTGCCAATTTATAAGAAAATTGGATAAGAAGCCTATCCCCGACCCATAGAGGGCGTTTAAGCCGTTACTGGACGTAAAACCAGAGGAAGATGTGAGCCACAATCACAACTACTTGTAAATACATGTGTTTTAATTTCAAACTTTATTTTATAGTATGGTTACTCATATAGATGTCTTAAATTCAAATCTTTTAGTTAAATAATGCATTACTTTTCTTTATTTTATTTATTTATTTGCATCATCATTTTAGTTTATATTTGCTTAAGTATCTTTTAGGTTTGTTTCTGTTGAATAACTGGCATCTCAGGTAATATCTTCTATACTTTATCTCTTTCTATTTAAACATTGAGGACAATGTTTCATTTGGTTTGGGGGGAAGAATAGTAGACATAAGTCATATTTTGCATTCTAAAAAAATAAAAAAAATAAAAAAAAGGTTAAAAAGAAAAAGAAAAAAAAAAGATAAGGAGTAAACTAAAATGATGATGCTAATATATACTCTCGATTAAAATAGCAGAGTAAAGAGTTCAGTCTTGAACTCTTGAGACGCATTCTAGGTTAAGCTAGAATGGCAGAGTAAGGAGTTTTAGTTCTAACTTTTGAAACGCATTTTAACTAACTTTTTATTGTTTTGTTTTATATTTTATGCATTGTCGTTTATTGCTTGTAGTCTTAGTAATTCTTGTACAAAGGAATTTGCTTTTCTGTCTAGGTATGATTTCAAAATTGTTTAGGTTGAGTCACTATTTCTATTTAGGTTACTAAAAAATGACTTCTAAAATATTTTTGAGCACAATGCTAAGCCTTGTGGTAAGATGGATAATTCAATTTATATAGCCAAGAGAATTCCCATGTTTAAGTATATATTTTTTTCTAATCTCACATATCTTTTGTGAGTAAGTGGAAAGGTTAAGAAAACAGCTTATGAATCTTCATTGATCCTTTGAATTGGTTAATTTTTGTTTAGATTAATATTATTTAAATTACAGAATAAGTTGGTTGCATTTGCGTACAATATAATTTAGTGAGAAACCTTTGTAATGCTTCCTTATATTCTTCAAAAAAAAAAAGCAAAATACCAAAAATAAAAAAGAGAGCAAAAATAAAAAAAGAAAAAAAAACAATTCAATTTAATAAAGTCTTCATTTAATTTTAGAAGACAAATATGTTGTAAAGTATTTTTTCACCAAGTTATATTTGCATTATTCTCACAAGCCAATTGAAGTTCTAAAGTTGGCATATGATAGGAATAATTGATTTTTAAACAAATAATTTTTCTATCTTTGGATCAATGTTAGTTTATATGTCTGTTCTTAAAATTAACTTTTTCTTGAGTGCTTAACTATTTTCCAGCTCCATAAGAGAAGTCCAAACCTTTTAAACAGGCATACACCTGTGAGAATATGGAGTTGAGGCTTTTACTTGGAGAAATTCTCAAGGCTATATCTATTGTGGTTTGTGGTCAGATGGTTATGGCTTAGTTCACACACACACACAAATTTTGGAAGTTGTAATTGAAAAAACCGTGATAGCAACAGTGATCTCGAACTAACGTTTTGTTTGAAATGCTTAAGTAGTTTTGCATATTCTATTTACGCTTGAATTGTTAGAGACTAGCAATAAGCTGGTTGGGGGCTGTGATGAATACATGAAAATGCATATTTGTTAAGAGATTCAGTCACTATTTAATGTCACTAATTTTAGTATTTTTTGTATTTTTAGCTTGAAATAAAGTGTTCTCCTTAAATTATGATCAATGAATGTTATTTGGACAAGTTTAGGTAAAATAGACATAACTCTCAATGTGAAAATTGAAATGAAGAAATTCTTGAACCTGGTACAGCATGACTCAATCTTACACAAATTTGAAGAATAGTGTAAAAGCCAAATCCAACATGTTATGGGCCAAAAATTGAGATACAACAGAATCGGGCTACAACTCCTGTCCAGCTTGACCTAACTCATGTATTTAGACCGTATCTCACAAAATACGTACTCAATTGATATAATTCTTAAAGCTGTGAATTTTTGACTTAACTATCAACAACTCGTATGTTGATGGTAAAGTCCAAATCAACCCTTATCATAGACCAAATCGCATTGCAAGTGGGTAAAATGGTTGTTGACCGAATTCTGATGTATCTTTGGAATTTTGCTCATATCTCATTGGATACTCATCCAATTTGCATGAAATTGGTGCCTATGGAAAGAAGAGTCAAAATTCTACAACTTTTATGTTGGCTGTAGAAGCTAAATCGGTCATTTACATTATCAAAAATGTACTGCAAGTAGATAAACGAGTTATTAGCTTAAAATTATTAAAGATTGATGTCATCCATGACATATGTCCATTCATTGCCTATATAAGGAGACACTTAGGACGTTTTTAAATATAATTAATTCTCTCTTCTTTTATTCTCATTAACATGTATTGTAATTTAGGCTAGATTTCATAGCAAGGCTAAGAGATGAACTTTTATGTGTAGTAAATCTACTTCCATGCTTTGATTCGGTGTCAAAAGCTATAAATGTTGTAAGTTTGGTTTTGATTAAACTCTTATCTATTTTATTTTCTATAATCTAGAGGTTATAATTCTCATGTCTCATATATGTTCAGTCATGCTTTTCTTATGTGATTCATGTTGATTTATAATTGTTACTGGTGACATTGTTTTATATGTTAATCTTTTATTGGAGTATTGTCAAATTGATATATTGTCGATCTTGGATAACATATAAGGGCAATAAATGTTTAATATTCAAGTTGATCTTTTACTGCAATATTTTCAAAATGATATATTGTCGATCTTAGATAACTTGTATAAATGAACATGATGTATGTTAATGCTTGCAAAGAGTTTAATACGTCAAATACATGTGTTATCAAATGTGCTATATTTTCCTATCTTTCGATTGATTGTTTGGGATGTGAAACTTTCAATTGAGTTATAAGCATTGAATCAAAGTGTAGAGTAGATTTATAAAGCATAATTGTGATTCTCAAAGCCTTGCTTAAATCATCATAAGACATTTCCCTCAATTCATAGACAATTCTATCTCATCCGTTTAAATCAATTAACCATTTGCTACTGCTTTAATATTTTACTTTACCAACCTATTTTGCCAAGAGCTTCCTCGTGGGATCGACACCTCAATCTATACTGCGATAGCCACATTATATTTTGAGCGTAAACACCTACTCTGCGAATAGGACCATAGTAATAACCATCAGGTTAGGCTCTGGTAGGGCCAGACAATGAAGAACCTACTCAAATTCAAATGATCTAATTAGCAATCTAAAGTACCTATTTAGTAGGACAGGCTAGGATATAGCCAAAATCACCATTTATGTACTAACTGGATTAGTTCATCTTAGTGCTTGCATCAACAAAAAAACCGAGTCAGAACAGACATCGGTTTGGCTGTCTGTCGAATAGGTCTGCTAGGAACAGCCAACAAAGTCACGAGAAGATTAGCTCTTTAAGAAGACCTTAGACCGCGGCTGAGACAAACGGGAAGAGACTACCAAAAAATGAACTCCAGTAGATCAAACATAGCCTCACACAACCAAATCCACCGGCGAAGACAGACATGAGAAATATGCCAAGAATATGCTTAAGAAAATCTGTAGAAGAATATTTGGCGTGTGACAGAAATACAGCAGGATCAGAATCAAAAGTGTGTCAAAAGATCTGCAAAAAGATATTTGGCATGTGACAGAAACACAGCAAAAGAAGAATGTCCAAAAAAGCCCTCTAAATGTCAACAAACACTATAAAATGAGAAAATGACACAAAAACAAAGGATGGTAAAAAAGAAGGCCTATGAAAATACCCCAGGTGATACCTAAAAAAAGGGAAAAGAATGCACAAAGAAAAAAGAATGTTTGATTCCCTTCGTCCTAAATATATTCTGACATTTCTTCTTATCAGATCTCATCACAGAGACCTTTTTTGACTTAGGTATTGGAAGTCTTTATCGAAATCCACCCCAACGAGATCTTTATAATAGTTGTGTTAGTATTTTGCAGGTCTTACTATAGTTGACGACGAAGAAGAAATTTAACCTTATACAAGTAAGCCTAACCATGGTGAAACCCAAGTGATATTTTCTGCAAACAAATAAATTCAAAACTCGTTTACCCAAAAAAACTACTTTTTTCTATCAACAAATATATAAACTAACACTAATAGAACTTAATCAAAATGAATATAATTTTCCTTCTATTATATATAATTTTCTTGAATTATTCTATAATATATAATAATTTCAGTGTGTCATTAACGTATACTTTGAATATATTTACATAATCAATGGGATTTTGTTACATAAAGAATTTAAATTAATTTTTTTTTAAAAATTATATTTTATATGGTAAGATTTTTAAGGAACATCAAAGATATTTTAAAATACCATATCTCATTTGAAAGAGATATAATTCATCATAAGATTTTTTTGTGCTTCTTGAGTACCTTCTGCTCGCCTAGCTTTATTCTAATGTTTAGCTCACTCTCAATTAAACTTAAACTTTTCATCACCAAAATGACCTCCGACTTAATCTTTACTTAAAGAAAATCTAGAAAATTTGAACTTTTTAATATTCTTTTTTCTCTTACACAACTAGTTAGGGCTGAGCCCTCACAGACCTAAATTTAGACTTTAACACAAAGTAATTACAATTTTTTTATTATATTAAATAAAACCAAATTTTTATATGAGTAAGGTTTAAATCTCAAATCTATTATATGGATATTAATGTGTGTCAGTTATTTCCACAATGGCTCTGTTCCATACCTGTATTCATTTATTTGTTTCCTCTTAATTTCACAAAGTAATAAGAATAATCTTTTAATATTGTTAAACTTCAAACTATTTACTAAATGTATTTTTTTATTAAGAAATTCCTTGATTTAAAAATAATTTTTTTTCTAAATTTTAAATCAGACAAACTTATCATTATTATAACATAATTAACTTTTTCATCTCTTAATTACTAAACACAAATTACTAGTGGTTGTTAATTGTGAAAAAATAGGAAGTGTGTGTTAGTGTTGGAAGAGGAAAAATATCGTACGGTGAAATTATTTTTTTTTCCAGATTAAACAATAGTCGAGGTTAAAATGAAATTTGATCATATATACCATTTTTTTTTTTTTTTAGTTTTTGAAATTATCTATGACTTCCCCTTAACTAATAATTTTTTAGTACTAAAGCATGGTTTAAAAAAATAATATATATGAAAAAAATTTAAAGAGCAACAATAGTTTTCCTAAATTAAAATAGTCATTTAACAAATCTGTCAAACATAACTATTAAAGACTTAATGCTCAACTAGTAAAAACTTGTATGATAAAATTTGAAAACTAAGAGAACATGATAAATGATGGTCTTTTCGAACATTTGGTTTTATTTATTTCACAAACATTAGGAACTACTTTCATAAACAACAGAAATCATTTAACAAATAAAATAATAATAATAATATCAGACTATATCATATAATTAAGGTGCAACAAAGGGAATTAATTAATAATATAATAAACATTACAATTTAATATAGTTATCATCTTATAAAAGGATCATATCACATTGAAAGACTCATTTATGATATATCGATATCTCTTCTGGAGTAAGGGAACTAACAAATGGTTTATTGCAAAATCATTATCATTGATAACTTCTCAATCACTTTCCTAAATTTCGAAGGAAACAATTTAACATGCTTTGATGCAGTTATTAATTAAAATCATATCCTTATTATCTTATAAAGATCATATCATATTATAACATATCGTATGGGTATCTCTTCTGGAATACGTGAAGTATCAAATGGGTTTTATTTCAAAGTACAATTTCTCATTCATTTTCTTACATTTCGGAAGAAATTATTGTTAAGAAAATTGCATAAGCATATTAAACATCAATATTAGTAATATGTTAGATAAAAACTTTAATTAGTGAAAAAAATCACCATAATTAAAAAACACATGTTAAATGATCAAGAAAAATTTATTGACAATATACCTGAATTTATGGAGACGCAGAAAAATTAAAATTGATAATCTTTCACGTTTAAATCTTTTTTTAATTGAGAGAAAACTGCCGCCACTCATTAATGGGATGTAAATGAATAATAGTTAAGGTTTAGACTGGAAACCTCAACATATTATTTATAGTATTTTATTTTATTTTAACTTATCGTGAAAATAAAATAACTAAATCTCTACACATTAAAGCCTATGCCATATGAGATACCCTAAAAGCCTAATAATAAATAAACTTTATTTGCTCACTTTTAATGGACAACAAAATAGATAACCAATTATGTACAATTAATTGATAATGTAGGTCCACTTTAATATAATTCTTAATAATCTTTTACTTAGGTTATATATATCACTTTACAATTGTACATAATCAAATAACTTTATAAATTTAATATTTTTTATCTTAATAAAAGACATCTCTAAACAATCTGGTCCATTGATAATATTAATATAGGATCAAAGCAATCTTTGTTATCCCTTCTGTAACTAGACCCATCAATGATTACATATATTAATATAATCATGAATGGATGTGTAGCATAGAAATTTTATGTAATGTGATCCCTTAACTTGCTTATTTTTAATTGGTCCTACTTTATAACTTAAAAAAGTTCAACAATATACTTTTAAAACTTTATGCACAACCGCAACTAAAAGAATATAACTTTATTTTAAAGTTTTCAACAAATAAATAAAGAACAATACTTTAATTTAATCAGAAAACATGTTAACTTTAATTGAACACCAAAAAATAAGCTCCTACTATAGAAGTGTATCATCAGGATGAACCACACTCATACGAGCCGCATGCTTATGAAACACCTTAGGTGGTACACTTTTAATAACGATCCACAATCATTAAGTTTGTACTGATATATTCAATTTTGACATTTAAAGACTCTGAACTCTCTCTTTAATAATAAGAAACTTGATGTTAATATGCTTCGATTTTAACGAGTTTCTGTTGTTTTTATAATATAACTCAACGGCTTTATTATCAAATTTTATTCTAAAAGGTCTCTCAATGCCATTGACAATTTGTAGCCCAGTGATAAAATTCAACAACCATATTGCTTAGTTTAATGCCTCATAGTAAGATACAAATTCTACTTCTATCATGGATAAAGTTATAAGTAACTGTTTGACACTCTTTTATGACAACTTTTTCAACCAACATGAAGACATAACCAAAAGTGGATCTTCTGCTGTTGAGGCAACCAGCAAAATCGAAGTCTGAATACCTAATAATCTCTAAATGATCTGATCTCTAATATGTAAGCATATAATATTTTATTCTCTGTGGATACCGCATAACTCTTTTAATGGCTCTTCAGTGATTCATTCCTAGGTTACTCAGATATCTGCCAAGTATTACAACTATATACACAATATCTGGATGCATACAAACTTGAGCATGTATGAGACTCCCTACTACCGATGCACAATGGATGTTCTCCATCTCTTACTTCTTAATCTCATTTCTTGGGCATTGAAGCAAACTAAATTTATCACCTTTAGCAATGGGTGTGTCTCTTGACGCATAATTTTTCATGTCAATTCTACTAAATACCTTATCAATATATGACTTTTGTGATAAGCCAAATATACCACAAGAACGATCTTGGTAAATCTGTATACCCAACACAAAAGTGGCATCCCCAATATCTTACATTTCAAAATTATTTAAAAGAATCTCTTAGTTTCATGCAATAAGCCTATATCACTGCTTGCCAGTAGAATGTTATCAACATATAAGATAAGAAGAATAAATTTTCTCCTATTGATCTTATGATAAATGTATTGATCAACAGTGTTTTCTTTAAAATTAAAGAAGGTAATTACTTGATCAAATTTTTGATACCATTGATGGGATGTTTGCTTTAAACCATAGATGGACTTCTTTAATTTGCACACCAAATGTTTTGAATCTTTAGATTCAAAGTTCTCTGGTTGCAATATGTATATGGTTTCTTCAATATTGCCATTGAGAAACACAATCTTTACGTCCATTTGATGTAGCTCTAAATCGTAGTGAGCTACAAGTGCTATAATAATTCTAAAAAAGTCTTTCGATGAAACTGGAGAGAAAGTCTCTTTATAATCAATGCCTTCCTTTTGAGTGAAACTTTCTATGACTAAGCGTGCCTTATATCTTTCAACATTGCCTTTCAAATCCCATTTGGCTTTAAAAATTCATTTACAACCAATCAATTTTGCTCTTTTAGGTGATTCAACAAAATCTTAAATGTCATTGTCTTGCATTGATTTTATTTCATCTTTCATGGAATGTATCCATTTCTAGGAGTTCACACTTTGTTTGACTTGATTGAAAGTTATTGGATCATCTTTCAGTCTTATATCAAACTAATTCTTGGAGATACACGACATAATCATCTGAAATCACTGATCTTCTCTCTATAGTGAATCTCCTTAATGCCATTTTCAAATGAGGTTGTTGTTGCTCCTATACATGAGTAGAAGCAGGTTCTTTAATATTAGTAGGAGATATCTCAGGAACCTTTTGATTATTTGTATTTGTATCATGCATAATGCCAGGCACAATTACTTGGTCATTATTAGTTGCAATATTAAGAATAGAATATTCCTCTTCAAAAAGAATGTTTTTGAGTTTAGCACTCTCACTATATTCAACATCCTCAATGAATTTAGCATTCCTTATCTTGAAAAAGAATCTGCTTGAGAGATCATAAACTTAAAACCCTTCAATCTCTCCAAGTATCTAATAAAGTAGCAGTTTATTATTCTTGAGTCCAATTTCCTTTCATTATGCCTATATGGCCTAACCTTAGCTGAACAACCCAAAGCATGCAAATGCCTAATACTAGATATTTTTTCAGTCCATAGCTTATATGGGATTTTAGCTACTACTTTACTTGAAACTCGATTAAGGATATATACTGCAATCTTTAATACTTCACCCAAAGAGATTTTGGTAAAGAAGAATGATTTATCATACTTCTAACCATATCCTTTAAGGTCCGATTTCGTCTCTCAGCTACACTATTTTGACTTTGAGTCCTCGACATGGTGTATTAAGGAACAATTTCTCATTCTTGCAAATATCTCGCAAAAGGGCCTGGATGTTGTTCACCTGATTCTTTATATCTACCATAGAATTCATTACCTCGGTCAAATTTAACGACTTTAATTTTCTTGCCAAGCTAATTTTTAACTTCAGTTTTAAAGGTCTTGAAAACATCAAATGATTGAGACTTTTCATGAATCAAATACAGATACTCATAACGAGAACAATCGTCTATGAAAGTAATAAAATATTATTGACCATTCCAAAAAGTCGTAGGGAATAGACTGCAAATATCAGTATGAATTAATTCCAAGACATTTGAGCTCTTGTTGGAATTAACTTTTCTAACATTTGTTTGTTTTCCTTTAATGCATTCAATATATATTTCAAAATCTGAAAAATTAAGAGAATTCAGAATTTCTTTTGACACAAACATTTGGATTTTTTGTTTAGAAATGTGTTCTAAACACTTATGCCATAACATGTAAGAATTCTCATTAATTAATTTACGCTTTAGGTCACAATTGCTTACATGCAAGGTTTCATTAATTTGTGAAGTATAAAGATTCAATTGATATAGATTATCAACTAAAGAACTAGTATCAATAATATTTGAATTCTGAAAGATACTAAACTTTTCATTTTCAAAAGAACAAGAGTTATCGAATTTATCCAAACAAGAAATAAAAATCAAATTTCGTCTAAATTGCAGTATATAAAATGTCTCATGCAAATTCAAATAATAACTAGATTCTAATTGTAATCTAACAAATTCAATTATCTCAACAGGACCCTTGTTGCGCCATTATCCACATAAATGAATCTTTCAGCATTAGTTGGTGATCGGCTCCTTAGACAACCTTGTATAGTCATACTTATGTGAGTAGTTGTGCTTTTATCTATCCACCAAATATGACTTTGTACTAAAGTTAAATTAACTTCTAAACAAACAATGTTGATAAGTTTACCTCTTTTAGCGAGCCATTTTGCATATTTAGAACAATCATTCTTCATATGTCCAACTTTCTTACAAAAGTAACAGATGGTCTTATCATTTTATTGCTTTTGCATCTTAAGCTGTGAAGTTCTAATATCTACAGCTTTTTTTCTTTTATTATTCTATTTTCTTTTCTTGTTGGCAGTATTGTCATTAGAAGAGTTTGCTAAATGAACTCTCTCTATTTTTTTTTTCAATCTCTCTTCCTCTTACATACATTGAACAATGAGCTCATTAAGAGTCTATTTCTCCTTTTGAGTATTATAACTAATATTAAAAGGACTGTATAGTGCATGAAGAGAAAACAAGACTAAGTGTATGAGAATGTCATCCGGTAACTCTAACTTTAGTGCTCTTAATCTTGTAAGAAGATTAGAAATTTTCACAATGTACTCTTTTATGTTTTCTTTGCCTTTATACCGTATTGAAACGAACTTATATAAAATGGTGCTCATTTTGACATTTTTATTACCAGCAAATTGGTCTGTTATTTGGCTTAGGAACTTTTTAGCATTTTCTTCCTCAGGCATTGTGCTTCTGATAGTATCCGAAATAGAGTGCTTCATAATCATCAGACTCATGAGGTTAGAATGCTCCTATTTTTCATAAAGTTTCCTAAATTTAGTGTCGCTAAGCACTGAAATGTTATTCAAGTTGGCAAATATAGAAGAAATATTTATTGTATATAACAAACTAAAAAAACTTACAATTAATAATCATGTCATTTAATTATGTATACATATACACACATGACATAAAATATAATAAATTAGACCATTATAAGATACCAAGTACAACATTACTATTTAGTCGTTCCATAGAAATAATAATTTGTAAGTCCCGCTAACAATATGCCTTTCTTTAGACTGACATTATACATATGAAAAATACCAAAATTTATCACATATTTACTATCACATGTATATATTATTTGACTAAAAAATAATCTTTCTTTGTGTTAATTATTTTTTCGTTTAAATTTAAACATAATTATTTAATTTCTTTAATAATATTTACATATTTCAAAGTAAATAAATCTACATAAAAGAGATTACTTTAATGGTATTTTATTTAAATTTAATTTATTTTGAAATACTTAATTTTAATTTGTAGGAAAAGTGAAAAAAAGTAAAATGGTCAAAGTCAAATTATATCAAAGTTAAGGCGAGATCGGAGTAGGTCGAGACCGAAGTGGTTGTGTTGGGTTAAGCCTACTTCCTAATTACTTAAACTCTAAACTTTATTCAATAGTCTAAATTCAAATTGGTTCAGATCCATCCTAACTCACTTAATTTGGTCTATATGTTAGGTATACAAAATTTGAGTACGATAAAATTTTTATGGACCTTATGAAATTGACTTGATAAACTCTAAAAAATTATGAACACTAACTACTTGACGTGCACCACAATTAAAAAAAAATTCATCAAATTTAACATTATCAATTTGACTTTAAATAAATTTCTAATTTTTTTATTTAATATTTTAAATCAAATGCATAAATAAAAAAATTACATTTAATTTAATAAAAACAAAAGTTTTTCAAAATTGAATTCTCTATTCATTCAAATATGCGGCAATCATGATTATTCAAATGTGGGTCAAGCTACAAAATAATCGTCTGTACTGTACAGCCAACTATTTCAGGCCATTAGATATGCTTAAGGCATATCTAACAGCTGAGGTTTAAACATTAGAAAATAGTAACTGAAATAGTGGACGGAGGAAACAATTGGTGAAAATATCAAAACACCCTCCTATTATTTGGTTAAATGTGAATTTACACATTAAGAACAAAACATAACAAAATATCCCCTATATTAAAATAATAAATATTAAGATAAATATATTAATTGATATAAAATAATTAGCACCGTACTATTATTGTTATATTAAAAAAATATATGTAACATCAATTTTAATTTTATAACACAAAATAAATATTATTAAATTTAAATAAAATTGTAAGCATACTTACAATTTTAATTTTAATTTTAATTTCGTTAAATATTATAATTTCGATTCTAATTTCAATTTCAATTACGTTAAATGTTATAATTTTAATTTTAATTTCAATTTAATTACGTTAAATGTTATAATATCAACTTTAATTATATTAAATATTATAATTCCAAATCCAAACCAATTTTAATTTCAGTTACGTTAAATACTATAATTCTAATTTTAATTTTAATTACGTTAAATATTAAAATTTCAATTCCTTATACAAGTATTCAATTATGTTAAATGTTATAATTTCAATACCAATATTGATTTTAATTATGTTAAATATTATAATTTCAATTTCAATTTCAATTACGTTAAATATTGTAATTTTAAATCTAATTTTATTTTCAATTATGTTAAATGTTATAATTCTAATTCTAGTTTTAATTTTAATTTTAATTTTAATTACATTAAATGTTATAATTTTAAATCTAATTTCATTTTCAATTATGTTAAATGTTATAATTCTAATTCTAGTTTTAATTTTAATTTTAATTACATTAAATGTTTTAATTTTAATTTTAATTACATTAAATGTTATAGTTTTAATTCTAATTATATTAATTATTATAATTCCAATTCCAATTTCGATTTCAATTACATTAAATATTATATTTTCAATTCTAATTTCAATTTCAATTACTTTAAACGTTATGATTTCAATTCCAATTTTAATTTTAATTACATTAAATCATATAATTCTAATTTTAATTTTAATCTCAATTATGTTAAATGTTATAATTTTAATTTTAATTTAAATTTAATTTTAATTACGTTAATTGTTATAATTTTAATTCTAATTTAAATTTAATTTCAATGACGTTAAATGTTATAATTCTAATTTTAAATTAATTTTTATTACATTAAATGTTATAACTCCAATTCCAATTCTAAATTAAATTTCAATTACGTTAAATGTTATAATTCCAATTCCAATTCCAAATTTAAATTAAATTTTAATTAAGTTAAATTTTATAACTCCAATTCCAATTTTAAATTCAATTTTAATTACATTAAATGTTATAATTTCAATTCTAATTTTAAATTAAATTTCAATTACGCTAAATGCTATAATTCTAATTCAAATTTTAAATTCAATATCAATTACGTTAAATGTTATAATTCATTATAATTTTTATTTCATTTATGATAAATGTTATAATTCTAATTTTGAAATTTATTTTCAATTACGTTAAATGTTAGAATTCAAATTCTAATTTTAAATTAAATTTTAATTATGTTAAATAGTAAATTTTTAATTCTAATTTTAAGTTAAATTTCAGTTACGCTAAATATTATAATTATAATTATAATTTTAAATTATATTTAACTTACGTTAAATGTTATAATTTTAATTCTAATTTTAAATTCAATTTCAATCATTTTAAATGTTCTAATTCTAATTCTAATTTTAATTATAAATTCAATTAAAATTGCATTGAATGTTATAGTTCTAATTCCAATTTCAAATTCAATTTCAATTAAGTTAAATAATATAGTTCCAATTCAATTTTAATTTGACTTACGTTAAATATTATAATTCCACATCCAAATCTAATTTCAATTACATTAAATTTTATAATCCCAAATTCAATTCCAATTTTAATTTTAATTACATTAAATTTTATAAATGCAATTCTAATTACATTACATTTTATAATTCCAATTCTAATTCTAATTAAAATTTTAAATACATTAATTATTATAATTTTAATTCAATTCTATTAAATTTTATAATTTCAATTCTATTAAGTTTGTAATTTAAATTCTAATTATATTAAATATATTCTATTTACTTTTTTAGAGTAACCATCCATATCCATGGTTGTATATGACATAGTTCCCATTTTAATAATATGTTATATATTATTCCTTCTTAAAATATATATATATATATATATTAATTAGGTTTGGATAAGATAGAATGTCATATTAAAGAGAATGATTGGATAAAATTAATTAGGTTTGGATAAAATAAAATAAAATAACATTTGAGTATTATAGTGGTTTTTCATAATTAGTGTAATATAAAATTATAATAGACTAATTGAAATCATTTTAAGAGAAAGTAAAAAAATTAAATACTCAAATAAATAATTTTAATTTTTAATTACGTTAAATAATTTCAATTCTAAAACAAATTTAAATTACGTTAAATGTTATAATTCAATTTCCTTATAGAAATAAATTATGTTAAATGTTATAATTCCAAATCTATTTTAAATTTTAATTACATTAAAAGTTATAATTTCACTTATGTTAAATAATTTCAATTTCAAATCTAATTTTAATTTTAATTACGTTAAATGTTACAATTTCAATTCTAATTTAATTGTAATTACATTAAATGTTACAATTTTAATTCTAATTTAATTTTACTTATGTTAAATATTATATTTTCAATTTTAATTTTAAATTTAATTTCAATTATGTTAAATGTTATAATTTCAATTCTAATTTTAAATTCAATTTTAATTATGTTAAATGTTACAATTTAAATTCTAATTTTAAGTTCAATTTCTATTATGTTAAATGTTATATTTCAATTCTAATTTTAAGTTCAATTTCAATTATGTTGAATATTATAATTCAAAATCAAATTTAATTTCAATTAAGTTAAATGTTATAATTTCAATTCTAATTTCAATTACAATTACGTTGAATGTTATAATTTCAATTTTGACTTCAATTACATTAAATGATATAATTTTAATTTCAATTACATTAAATGTTATATTGTGTATCTAATTTCAGTTACAATTACGTTAAATGTTATAATTTTAATTTTAATTATATTAAATTTATAATTACAATTCTAATTACATTAAATGTTATAATTTCAATTCTACTCCAATTCTAATTTTAATTATATTAAATATTATAATCTAAAAAAATTAATTTGTTATATATTTTTGAAATTAGAACATGAAAGGTTAAGATGGTCCAATAAATAGCTTAAAAATTATAAAATATCCAAAATATAAATACACTCCAAAAAAATATTAAAATCAACCAAAATCCTTAATATTACCAATAGAAAAAAAACAAATTTTAAAGAAAAAAAAGAATACCAAAACACAAAAGACATTGTATCAGTTCAGGACATGGGCCAATGATAGGGGTTAATTAAGTATAATATTTTTATCTTTTAAAGTTAATATTTGTTTGTTGGGTGCACCTTCGGTACATCCAACTGTTCCAAACAGTCGGATGATGTCAGCTCACCCCCTTAATTAGCTGACAAATGGCAACCAATGGAGGGGGTAAACCCATTATATCAACTATGGTTATTTAGAATATCTATATAATATCATCCTTTTATATTATGTAGCATTGTTTTTATGATAACTATTAACTAACAAATTATGTATAAGTGGAGATATCATAAATCTTTTGTTGATAAAATGGGTAAAAAAAAAAGGAACACGTGCTATGTTAAATGGGATAAAATATACAACAAGTATTTGATGTATTTTTTTTTCTGTAATATAATATTAACCATGGTCATTTAGGACACCAACAAAATACCATCCCCTTATATTAATGTAATTGAAATTAGAATTAAATTTAGAATTATAATATTTAACATAATTAACATTGAAATTGAAATTAGAATTATAACATTTAATATACTTGAAACTGGATTTGGAGTTTAATTGAATTGAAATTGAAATTTGAATTATAACATTTAACGTATTTGAAATTGAAATTATATCATTTAATGTCATTGTAATTGAAATTGGAATAATAATTATATCATTTAATGTAATTGTAATTGAATTGGAATTATAATTATAACATTTAATGCAATTATAATTATAATATTTAACGTAATTGAAATTGAATTTAAAATAGAAATTCAAATTATAATAATTAACCTAATTGAACTTCAATTTGGAATTAGAATTATAACATTTAATAGAATTGAAATTGAAATTGAAATTGAAATTAGATTTGGAATTGTAATATTTAACGTAATTAAAGTTAAAATTGAAATTGGAATTATACATTTAATGTAATTAAAATTAAAATTAAAATTAAAATTATAACATTTAATGTAATTGAAATTAAAATTAGATTTAGAATTATAATATTTAAAATAATTAAAATCGAAATTAGAATTAAAATTATAACAATTTAAATAATTTAAATTGAAATTATAAAATTTAACGTAATTAAAATTTAAATTAGAATTGAAATTATAACATTTAACACAATTGAAATTAGAATTAGAATTGAAATTATAATATTTAATAAAATTTAAATTAGAATTGAAATTATAACATTTACTGTAATTGAAATAAAATTTAAATTAGATTTGAAATTATAACATTTAACGTAATTGAAATTATAACATTTAACAAAATTAAAATTAGAATTAATTAAATATTAAATGTAATTGAATTTGAAATTGAAATTATAATATTAAATCATAAAATTGAAATTGAATTATAAATAATCTTGGTTAATATTAAATACTAAAATAAAAAATTATATTTACAACTTTATGTAAGTGGGAACGTGTATTTATACTCATAAAATTGGAACTCCTTATATTAAATCATATATTTTCAGTGGTAATCGACAACACACTAAGAATATAAAAGTGGGGATATTGACACTTTTCTAAATAAAAATAGCAAATAGTGGGAACATGTAATATATACAATAGAAATATATTGTATCCTAAGTGGAAACATGTAGTATGTTACGTGAGAACATTTAATATGTTAAATGAGAACACGTAGTATATTAAGTGAAAATATTTAGTATATTAAATGGAAACACATATTATATTAAGTGGGAACATCTAGTATATTAAATGAAAATATTTAGTATATTAAAATAGAACACGCAGCATATTAAGTGGGAACATTTAGGATATTAAGTGTAAACATTTAGTATATTAGTATGAGAATGCATAGCATATTAAGGAGGAACATTTAGAATATCAAGTAGGAATATTTAGTATATTAAGTGAGAACACGTAATATGTTGAGTGGAAACATATAGTATATTAAGTAGGAACATGTAGTATATTAAGTGAGAACATTTAGTATATTAAATAGAAATATTTGGTATATTAAATGGGAACATGTAGTATATTAAGTGGGAACATATAATATGTTAAGTGAAAACATGTAATATATTAAATGGTAACATTTAGTATGTTAAGTAGGAATAAGTAGTATATTAAGTGGAAACAAGTAGTATATTAAGTGGAAACATATAGTATATTAAATGGAAACATGTTGTATATTAAGTGAAAATATATAGTATATTAAATAGGAATATGTAGTATAGTAAGTGGGTATATTTAGTATATTAAGTGTGAACATTTAGTATATTAAGTGTGAACATTTAGTATATTAAATGGGAATACATAGTATATTAAGTAAGAATATTTAGTATATTAAGTAGGAACATTTAGTATATTAAGTAAGAACATGTAGTATGTTGATGACAACATATAGTATATTAAATGGGAACGCGTAGTATATTAAGTGAGAACATTTGTGAATATTTGATATGTTAAGTAGGAACATATAATATGTTAAGTGAAAACATGTAGTATATTAAGTGGTAACATTTAGTACGTTAAGTGGGAACAGGTAGTATATTAAGTAGGAACAGGTAGTATATTAAATAAAAACATATAACATATTAAGTGGGAACATTTAGTATATTAAGTGGGAATACTTAGCATGTTAAGTGAGAACATGTAGTATAGTAAGTGAGAACATTTTGTAGTAACCAGTATCCACAACCGGTAAGAATAAGTATTTATATATGTATAAATATACGTATTTTATTTGTATGTGGGTGATACTTGATTTATATATTGTTATTAGTAGTATTTTTATAGGTTAAGGTCATACTATTAGTATTGGGTTTAATTGCAAGACTTTAGATTTATTTTAGGGACCAAATTGTAATACTTTGAAAGTTTTTGGGGTAAATTCGTAAATACTAAAAATTAGCCACTTAGTATAAAAATACACTTTTAAAACCTTAATTCTCTCATTTTGGTCGAGCTACCTCTTTTAGAGAGAGAGAGAAGAGAGAAAGAGAGGGGAGAGAAAGAGAAGAAAAAGAAGAAAAAATTAGAATTTTGGATTTTAAGAGGTATATCACAACTATTTCTCAATTTATTAGTGTTAATTAAGTTAATTTCTTTAAGTTTTGATTTCTGAAAATATGTATAATTGAGGATTTGATGTGTATTTCGTATGATATTGTAAGAATTGATGATGATCTATAAGATAACTTGATAAATCATGATGAATTATGAAATTTATGCTTGATAGTCTCTTGATCCAGGAATTTTATAAATTGTTGTGATTTGATTCTGGTTTTGAATTTTGAGTATATGAAATTAGACATGTTTAGAATCATCTGAGACTTTGAATTGATTCAAAATTCCAGAAATTGAATTTTTTGTGAATTTACCAAAATGACCATGAAATTCTGAAAATTTCCTATGTAAACAGTATAATACAGTGACAAACAATTTTTGTCCTACTGAATGATCTTCAAAAATTACGAATTTGTGGAATATGATAATTTTATATGTCTAATATGATATGCTCGGAATTGAGAATTTAGATCAATGTGGTTAAAGTGTTATGATTTTTTAAAGTGTATTAGCTCATTGCAATATTTGATTAACAGATTTTTAAAGCTATAAAATAAAATAGTTTTAAAATACTTTTGGCAGTGATTTGGAAGTAAAATATTTATCATGGACTGAGATATATGTTAAGAGTAATTATGTGGTAAATTTTTGAGTTAGTATATAATTTTATAAAATTGGGAGATTGAATACTGTTTAATAAGTATCTTGATCCTGTCAGGTTAGTAGTTTGGATTCGATGGTGTGTATGGAATAGATTGTGTAGGAATTTTGATATATTATTTATATATAAGAAGGATATATGAGTCAAGAATGATATCTTCTAATTTTGGAGTAATTATATATCATTTGATGTATTAGAAAATTTTGTTAAGTATAAGTGGTCAGAATGACAGGTTTTGAGAAACCAAGTATTTAGACCAATTTGATGTGATAAATGCATTGTGTATAATTTTGTAAGCTATTTAAAGTATTTTGTGTGAATTGTGAGGCTTATGAAAGGATTAATCTCCATTGATAGGTTAAGGAGATTTAAGCCTTGTAACTGAAAGTACTAAAAGGTAAGTATACTAGACTTTTTTACTGAAATCACAATAAACATAGTAATTGTTTTGTATGATTTTGTAAATGGGGTTAAGAATATGTTTATGTTATGTCAAAGTATATTTTGATATGAAATGTGAATATATGTATTTATGAATGTGAGCATGGACATATATGACATACATGTGTTTTTAATAGTGAGCTTTCAAAATGAAATGTGTTTAACAAAGAAAGCTTTGAAGTGTAATATGTCCATGAGAAACATTTTGTGTTTTGAGGATGCTTGAACTCACTGTTGACTTAGTAGACATCTTATGTGATTTGTGGAGCCTTTATGTGTGGCCTTTCCTTCGGGATTGGTATATGTTATGTGTTTCGTATGTAGAGAGGATCCTATTGGTACCTAAAGGAAGATTGAGTCATCACATTCGTGTGGTGGCGTATTGGTACATGTGAAAGGACTCACCGATAATCAGGGTGAGGGTTTGGCTTTTACCTTCGGGCTTGAGCATTATATATGTGTAATTTAAACCTCACTTGTACTATTCCTCTCATACGTTATGTCACCTACGAGTGACATTTGGCTCATTATGTGATATGTGATGTGTAAGTCTTACTAAGTAGTAGTTGAGTGATGGTATTCCTATTATATATTTTGAAAGAATGTGTAAGCGCTTACCTGACATGTGATTTGATAAGATTATGATTTTGATTGATCACAGCATATCATACATATGCATTGTGTACATATATGTATTTGTATTTTGATATATGAAACACTAGTATGCTTACTGAGTTTTATACTCATTATAGTTTATGGTGATTTCAGGTAAATAAAGTACATGTGTGCTTAACGGATTTGGCAAGGTTTCTGCTATTCCTTGGATTCCCTAAGTTGCTAGGTTGCTGAGTGTTTTATTTGGGGACACGTGGGATAAGATATTTGATATGTCCCTATTGAATAAATACTTATGTATTATTTTATTGTGTGTAGTTGGATTTAGTTTAAGTTTCACCACGTGTGGTTATGGATTGATTTTAAGTAAGAATTTGCAATGATTATATTCTGGCCTTCCGGTAATAAAGTTGCTATTGGTGACGTAGTAGAGTGTTAATCTCTGAGAAAACTCTGCGTATCTCCGGTTTACTAATTGTCCCAGTCATAATTCAATTGCTATAATTCTGAAAGAAATTAAAATAAATGCTTAAATATTACATTGAATGAATGTAAGTTATGTCATGTATCAGATCTTTTGGGTCTGTGGCGTGACACATTTAGTATGTAATATGTTCTCATTTAATATACTAAAAATGTTTCCACTTAATGCATTAAATGTTAACACTTAATATACTGCGTGTTCCCACTTAACATACTATATATTCCCACTTAACATACTAAATATTCTCGCTTAATATACTAAATATTTTCGTTTAACATACTAAATGTTCCTACTTAATAACTAAATGTTCTCACTTGATATTCTAAATATTCTCACTTAATATACTACGTGTTCCCACTCAATATACTAAATGTTTCCACTTAATATATTACGTGTTCTCACTTAATATACTACGTGTTCTCACTTAATATACTACGTGTTCCCACTTAATATACTATATATTCTCACTTAATGTATTACATATTCCCACTTAATATACTATATATTCCTACTTAATATATAACACGTTCTCAATAAGCATACTACGTGTTCTCACCATTAAGTGGGAACATTTAATATGTTAAGTGAGAATATGTAGTATGTTAAGTGGGAACATATAGTATGTTAAGTGAGAACACAATTAAGTGGGAGCATTTAGTATAATATGCAGAAACACGTAATATATTAAGTGAGAACATTTAGTCTATTCAGTGAGATTATGTAGAATATTACGTGGGAACAAGTAGTATATTAAATGGAAACATTTAGTATATTAAGTGGGAACTAAGTGGAAATATTTAATAAATTAAATGGGAACACGTAGTATATTAAATGTGAACATTTTAGTTTAAGCATAAACATTTAGTATGTTAAGTGGGAATAAGGAATATATTAAGTGGAAACATTTAGTATGTAATATGTTCCTATTTAATATATTAAATATTCCCACTTAATACATTAAATATTATCACTTAATATACTACGTGTTTCCACTTAACATATTATATATTCTCATTTAACATATTACATGTTTCCACTTAAAATATAAAATGTTTTCACTTAATATATTAAATATTCTCACTTAACATACTATATGTTCTCATTTAATATACTACGTGTTCTTATTTAATATACTAAATGTTCTCACTTAATATACTATATGCTCCTACTTAATATACTACTTGTTCCTACGTAATATTTTACATGTTTCCACTTAATAGATTAAATATTTTCACTTAATATACTATGTGTTCCCATTTAATATACTAAATATTCTCACTTAATATACTACTTATTCCCACATAATATTCTACGTGTTCCTACTTAATAGACTAAATGTTATCATTTAATATACTATGTGTTCTCACTTAATATACTAAATATTCTCACTTAATATACTACGTGTTCCCACTTAATATACTACTTATTCGCACTTAATATACTACTTGTTCCCACTTAATATTCTACGAGTTCTCACTTAATAGACTAAATGTTCTCACTTAATATATTACGTGTTCTCACTTAACATACTAAATGTTCCCACTTAATATACTAAATTTTTTCACTTAATATACTATATGTTCCCACTTAACATACTAAAAGTTCACATTTAATATACTATATATTCTCACTTAATATACTAAATGTTTCTACTTAATATGCTATATGTTCCTACTTAATATACTACGTATTTCCACTTAACATATTAAATATTTTCATTTTAAATTTCAGTCATATTAACTGTTATAATTTCAATTCAAATTTTAATTTAAATTATATTAATTTCAATTGCATTAAATGTTATAATTTTAATTCTAATTTGACTTTTAATTACTTTAAATGTTATAA
The DNA here is from genome assembly GCA_946807835.1 of Ailanthus altissimus. NCBI lineage: Eukaryota > Viridiplantae > Streptophyta > Magnoliopsida > Sapindales > Simaroubaceae > Ailanthus > Ailanthus altissimus. The sequence goes on along the minus strand of OX327699.1, from coordinate 12,016,238 downwards.
TTTTAATTCTTTTTTAAATTTTAATTGCGCTAATTGTTATAATTCAAATTTTAATTTCAATTTCAATTACATTAAATATCGTAATTCTAAATTCAATTTTAATTTCAATTACATTAAATGTTATAATTTTAATTTCAATTACATTAAATTTTATAATTTTAATTTCAATTAAGTTAAGTGTTATAATTTCAATTCCGATTTTAATTTCAATTACATTAAATGGAGTGGTGAGAGGGGTGGAAGTGTATTTATATATTACTAACTAATTAAGATTATTTATTTATACAAATATTCAATTATTTATAAGTAAGTATATAATTACACTTTAGTTAGTAAAACATGTAAATATTAGGAACATTATCTGAAGAAGTGAGAACATACATCAAACGATCATTACACACCCACAACTTAATACATAATCAGTGAAAGTGGAGAAATAAAATCTTGACACGAGAATTGCAGCTCCAAACTTAAGAAATCATAACAATAATGTATAATATCTTTACCTTCACAAATTTTAGCAACAAAAGGTGAGGATATACTTACACGGAAGTTGATGACAGGTGCAAATTATTACACGATAAAATGTAATGTAATTGGAATCGAAATTATAAAATTTAATATTTAGAATTATAATATTTAAAGTAATTGAAATTAAAATTATAACATTTAATATAATTGATGTTGAAATTAGATTTACAATCTGAATTATTTAACGTATTTAAAATTAAAATTGAAATTATAACATTTAACAAAATTGAATTTTAAATTAGAATTGAAATGATAACATTTAACATAATTTATGTTGAAATTAGTTTTACAATTGGAATTATTTAACGTATTTAAAATTAAAATTAGAATTATAACATTTAACAAAATTGAATTTTAAATTGAATTTGAAATTATAACATTTAATGTAACTGAAATTAGAATCATAACATTTAATGTAATTGAAATTGAATTTAAAATATGAAATGAAATTATAACATTTAACATAATTAAAATTGAAATTAGAATAATAACATTTAATGTAATTGAAATCGAAATTGGAATTGAAATTATAAAATTTGACGTAATTAGAAATAAAATTAAAAATATAATATTTAATGTAATTTAAATTAAAATTAGAATTAAAATTATAATATTTAACGTAATTGAAATTGAATTTCAAATTTTAATATTTAACGTAATTGAAATTAGATTTAAAATTAAAATTGGAACTATAACATTTAACGTAATTAAAATTAAAATTAGATTTGAAATTATAATATATAACGTAATTGAAATCGAAATTGGAATTAGAATTATAACATTTTACGTAATTGAAATTTGAATTGGAATTAAAATTAGAACATTTAATGTAATTGAAGTTGAAATTATAACATTTAATTTAATTTAAATTGAAATTTAAATTGGAATTAGAATTATAACATTTACAATAATTAAAATTAAATTTGAAGTTAAATATTTAATGTAATTGAAACTTAAATTAAAATTAAAATTATAACATTTAATGTGATTAAAATTGAAATTGAAATTATAAAATATAATTAATGTAAATTGAAATTAAAAAATAAAATTATAACATGCAACAAAATTGAAATTTAATTTAATTTTTGAATTAAAATTATAAGATTTTTCATTTTTTGAAATTGGAATTACAAAATTTAATGTATTTGAAATTGAAATTAGAATTATAATATTTAATTAATTCAAAGTGAAATTAGAATTGAAATTATAACATTTTACATAATTGAATTTGAAATTAGAATTATAATATTTAAGGTATTTGAAATTAAAATTTAATTTGAAATTATAACATTTAATGTAATTAAAATTAGAATTGAAATTATAAAATTTAACATAATTGAAATAAAAAATAAAATTGGACTTATAACATTTAACGTAATTGAAATTAAAATTGAAATTTGAATTATAATATTTAACATAATTGAAATTGAAACTAAAATTAGAATTATAACATTTTATATTATTGAAATTTGAATTAGAATTATAACATTTAACATAATTAGAATTGAATTTAAATTTGAAATTAGAATTATGGCATTTAACATAATTGAAATTGAAATTTGAATTGGAATTATAACATTTAACATAATTAGAATTGAATTTAAATTTGAAATTAGAATTATGGCATTTAACGTAATTGTAATTGAAATTATATTTGGAATAATTATAATATTAAACATAATTGAAATTAAAATTAGAATTATAACATTTAACGTAATTAAAATTGAAATTAGAATTGAAATTATAACATTTAACATGATTAAAATTGTCAATGAAAATAGAATTATAAAATTTAACGTAATTGAAATTGAAATTGGAATCTGAATTATAACATTTAACATAATTAAAATTGAAACTAAAATTAGAATTATAGTATTTAATATGATTGAAATCGGAATTAGAATTATAATATTTAACGTAATTGAAATTAAAATTAAAATTAGAATTAGATTTATAACATTTAACCTAATTAAAATTAGATTTGGAATAATTATAATATTAAACATAATAAAAATTAAAATTAAAATTGGAATCAGAATTATAATATTTAACGTAATTAAAATTGAAATTAGAATTAGAATTATAACATTTAACCTATTTGAAATTAAAATTGTAATTAGAATTATAACACTTAATGTAATTAAAATTGAAATTATAACATTTAAAGTTATTGAAATTAAAAATATAATATTTAATGTAAATGAAATTGAATTTAAATTTATAATTGAAATTATATTATTTTACGTAATTAAAATTAAAATTGAAATTAGAATTATAACATTTAACGTAATTGAAATCAAAATTGGAATTGAAATTATAACATTTAACATAATTGAAATTGAATTTAAATTTGAAATTATAACATTTAACATAATTAAAATTGAAATTGGAACTGAAATTATAATATTTAACGTAATTGAAATTAAAATTAAAATTGAATTTGTAGTAATAACTTTTTAACATAAATAATTTTGAAATTGAGTTTTCAATTGGAATTATATGACGTAATAAAATTGAAATTACTATTAAAATTATAATATTTAGCGAATTGAAATTGAAATTAATATTCAATTTTAAGTTACAATATTTAACGTATTTGATATTTAAATTAAGTTTGAAACTATATCATTTAATAAATTTGAAATTTAATTTTGAATTATAATATTTAACATAATTAAAATTGACATTGAATGAGAATTATAACATTTAACAAAATTAAAATTGAAATTGAATTTTAAATTATACTATTTAATGAAATTGAAATTGACATTAAAATGAGATTTGAAATTATAACATTTATTGTATTTTAAAATAAAATTAGATAATATTTAACGAAACTCAATTGAAATTATGTTATATAACGTACTTCAAATTAAAATTAAATTATGATTTGAAATTATAACATTTAATATTTTTAAAATTAAAATTATAATTATAATTAGATTTCTAATTATAACATATAACATTAGTTAATCAAAATTTGAATTAGATTTATAATATTTAACGTAATTACAATTGAAATTTTACTTCAATTGTAACATTTAACATAATTAAAATTAAAATTTTAATATTTAACGTAATTAAAATTATATCATTTAACATAATTTAAATTTAAATTTAAATTATAATTATAACATTTAATGTAATTAAAATAAAATCTTTTAATGTAATTAAATTATAACATTTAACTCTATTGAGATTGAAATTCGAATTGAAATTATAACATTCACAAATTAGCTTCAACTCTTTTAACTATACAATTTATTTAACCAATTCAAAGTTAATTAAAATTAATATATATAAGATCATACAATTTAAAATTAACATATATAAAATCATACAAATAATGATCATATAATTCCTGCAAATACATATATTTCTACAATATATTTATTATACATACAATTTATTATTATAAGGATGATTAATTCATTTTAATAAGACTAACTTAAAGTTTTTTAAATAACACATTTTCATTATAAATTTAAATTTTAATAAAATTAAACTTGTAAATAAAAAATATCAATTTATTAATTATAAATAAAATTTATTATTATTTAAATTTATAATAAATAATTTTTTTTTGTTAAATACTATTATTATCGGTTTGTTTGAAATCGATAATAATTAGTTCACCCCTTCATTAACTATCATTTATCAGCCAATGAAAGAGATGTGCTGATGTCATTCGACTGTTTGGTACAACTGGATGTACTGAGGCCCTACCTTCAAATATATTGCATACCATTGAATCTAATATGAAATTCAGTAAGAGTTTGGTTGAGTCCCTCATTTTCTCACATCCCCACCTAAGTTCGACCCCCTCCCCCTCAGGTGGTACAAAAATAATGATAAATATTATAATCCTCCTTTTTTTAAAAAGAAAAAGAAATTCAGTAAACAATGCATTTAAAATTGAAAACCATCCAACTTATTAAATGCCAATGAATCAATTAATGATAGAATACTGACGAAAGATATATATTTAAAAAAATATCAATCAAAAGTAACAATCATTGTCCATTTATCCATATAAAAAAAAAATTTATATCAATCAATGCAACATTATAGATTTCGGCATATTAATATAATGCTTAACAATTCATCTACTCCAGAAAACGTAAATCTAGAAAACGTTAATTATGGCAAAACGCACGTATTTGTTAAATTCTACGATTCATAATTCTCATAATTTAATATTAAAAATTTATCTTTCAATGATTAAGTATGAGACAACTCTAATACTATTTTTAAATAAAATCTTTAATTGATAAAAGAAATACTATAATAAAAAATTTGTATTAAATCATCTACAAAAATTAATTAAAAGTGTATCTGAATTTATAGAAACACAAAAAATTAGAGTTAATAGTTTTCTACGTTTAAATATTTTTTTTATTGAGAGAAAATTGTCATCATTTACTGATGATATGTGAATGAATGATACATTAAGGTTTAGACCGTAGATTTTAATATATTATTTATAATATATTTTTTTTATTTTGATTCATCATAAAAATAAAATAATTAGATTTTTACACATTAAAACTCATGTCATATAAAATGCCTTAAAAATTCAATAACAAATAAATTTATTTAATCACTTTTAATGAATAACAAAATATATAGTTAATAATGTACAATTAATTAATATATATATATAGGCTCATTTTATTATAATTCTTAACATGTAATTGATTTTTGTTTTTACTAGGCTATTTATTTTTCAATATCATTTCATAAGCTTTAGTGATACAAAATGTATTTATTCATAAATATATAGGAAGATATAATGTACTTCATAATATTTCTAGTATGTAAATAATAAAATAAAATAAAATAAATGCAAGTAAAATATATAATATACTATTAAAATTATGCTAGGTGATGTCTTGAAGTATATAAATAATCTATTATTAAATTTTAAAATTAATTAAATTTACTATTAAAATCAATTTCGCTTTAAAATACATAAAAATATAAAGTAGAGAAAAGATAACTAAAAATTTAAGTGTTGTTGAATTAAAATTACCTCAAAGAGTTATGTAAAGATATATAATTGACAAACAGTATTGAAGTCTTTTTGAAGCAATATTAAAAAACAAATTTGCAAAATAAAGAAATAAATGTTAATTCTATACTATTAAAGTAAGAATATAAGTTATTATTAGGGAAAAGAATTTAAACTCTTATAATTTGAAGAAAGAAACATATAAATTTTTATAATTTTAAAATTTTTATTTACACCATATTAAATTACGAATTTTACTTAAGTTAACTTCAAAAAGGGCAAATTTGATAAAAGAATATTTATGCTCTCGGACTGTTTATATAATGTCTATGTCAGTAAAGGCATAATTATTAATAAACACTTACAAAATTACTCTTTAACATGATATGGTATACCAAATTTGACCCAAATTTTATTGGAGAAATAACATAATTATATTTAATTTTAAGTTATTAACGGTTTAATAATGAATTTTATTTATTATATTTTACTCTCATAAATCAGTTAATTACGAAATTAACCATTTTTACCCTTCTTACACATTTTATATTCATTTAAAACCTGATATTAAAGAAAAAAAATATTGAGTTTTGTACAAAATCATCAACTACAATTTCTTGATTTCCAGATAAAATATTAGCTTCACCATTTGTATTCAGAGCCACATTCACATTCTTTATGTTGCATTGCATAACAACAAACTTCACTTCACCAAAACAAACCCAATCCAATCACCATCATCAAGAATACAAATTCTCCTTAAATCTCCCCCATCAACAAACAAAAACAAACACAACAACAATTTCATAAATCACTGATTTGGCTTTTTTTAATTAATTACAAAACAAATCAAATTTAGGGTTCATTATACAACAAAAAATCAATAACCCAAATAAAATTAAAAAAAATAACAATTTAGTTAAACATGCATAAACAGATGAATGTGCAGATTATTATTTTTAATTATATTCATCACTCACCGTACAATAATTGTATTGTGTTAAGACAGGGGGCTGGAGCAATAAGGCTTCATGCAAGTGGCCAAATTAAATAAACTTTTAAGAAAATGAAAACAAGGGGCTGGGGCAATTAGGCTTTGCGCAAGCGGCCGAATCAAATTGAAAGATGAAATAGACAGTGAAAGAGAAAGGGATTAGGGAGAAAGTGAAAGACGAAAAGAAAAAAGCCAAATCAAATTTCATTTTCGTCATGATTAATGATTCACATAAGCTCCACCATCAGTCACAAGCACGTGATGGTGATTTTAAAAGAGTGTTGCAAGGAAAGAATGTGATTCTCAACGTCGGGGTCAGAAATGTCGATGCCGTTGGTATTGAGAATTGGAAACGGGGTTGACGTTGAAAAGAAAGCTGACTTTGGATACCTTATAGGAGGAGATAGAGGCTGTGGTGGTGGTGGAGGAGATTGGAGGCTGGGGGTGGTTTGAGTTTTGAAAGTTAAATAAAAAAAAAAAATTAAATAAAGAATAAGGTTTTGAAAAAGAAAATAAAAATAAAAAGGGTTTTTATTTTTCCTATGGATTAGCCTTGTATAATTCCAATATGGTTTAAAAATAATTAAATCCCCAAACTCAATTACATCGGGATACATGAAATATCTTAATTTTAATTTTGAATTTAGGCTGAATTTATATATATATATATATATTTCGTTAAATTCTGATAAGAGTATGAATAAAAATTTTAAAATTATAAGATTTTGCTCGAGAATTTATTTAAGAAAAAATTAAAATTCCTTTATAAATTAGAATACAAGTGTACGATAAATATTGCCTAAAAAGAAAATACGTAAGAATTGATAAACATCGAAGTTCAAAGGCATTTTGCTGTGATTTTGTTTAGCCATTAAATACAGAATGTGGATTTGTGAATCATACAAGCCAACTTGGACGATCAACATCAACATCAACTTTATTTGTTTTTTCTTTTCCTATCGGCTATCGGGATCCTGCTTCACATGCATTATCAAATGGGAAAATTTCTTGTGTTGTGTTAGTATGATAAATCTAGAGTTTAAACTTTACTTATATCAAAACAAAATTTTACTAATTAAAATTAACAAAAAGAATAAATGATGCTAATTTGTAAAACAAATAGCTTTTATTTGGTATTCTCATCTTTTTACTCTTTAAGATATTTTTGAAGGTAAATTTTAGTTCTCAGTCGCTAGCTATTTTGATAATAAATTTTTTTTTTCTTTTATAAAAATAAGTATCTCTTATTTTGGAGTAGATATCCCATAGTTTTAATTTAGAGGAATGCCAATATAATATTAATTTAATTAAATATAACTTCATATATATAAAACATTGAATATAAAGAAGAAAGAGAAAGATTGTATCATATATATGAATGTAGGCTTCTCAAATATTATATTTTAATTTTAATTTAAAATGAAAAATTTGAAATTAACATTAAAAAAAATTGTAGCCTTAGTCTTAGATTAATTTTAATTTTGCAATCAAAAGCATAATTGGTTAATAGTGCCATCCGCGGTCAGCCAATCTAGAAATTTTAAATTATGTTTATAGTAGTTATAAAAAATTAAAATATATAGATAATGAATCATGCATCATTTAACAGATGTTCAACATCAGAGCTTCCATTGAATCATGCATCATATAAAGCTGAACTGAGACTAGCTCCTAGCAAAACCTGAGTGATTTTATCATTTTTGGCCTAATGGAGTTGCTCTTGCAAAACCCTGCTAATTCTTCTCCTCTCACCACATTAGGTTTCCTGGAAAGAGCTGCCACTGCTTATACTGATTGTCCTTCTGTTGTCTACAACAACACCACGTACACTTGGTCACAAACCCACCGTAGATGCCTCCAGATGGCATCATCTCTGTCGTCTATCGGCGTCGAGCGGGGCCACGTAGTCTCCGTTGTAGCTCCCAACGTTTCTTCCATGTACGAGCTCCAGTTCGGAGTTCCCATGTCAGGGGCAATCCTCAACAACATAAACACACGTCTAGATGCTCACACTCTTTCCATACTCCTGCAACACAGCGAGTCAAAGCTCGTTTTTGTTGATCATCTCTTCAGCTCTCTCGTCCTTGAAGCTCTCTCCATGTTCCCACGTAATACGAAACCCCCACAGCTCGTCCTCATTGACGATGATGCAGCCTCATCAACCCTAACATCACCAACGGTTGATTTTATCGATACTTACGAGGGTTTTCTCAAAGAAGGTGATCCCAAATTTGAGTGGGTCCGGCCTAAGAGTGAGTGGGACCCCATGGTGTTGAACTACACATCTGGTACAACATCGTCTCCCAAAGGAGTTGTTCATAGCCATAGGGGGATGTTCATCCACACCGTTAGTTCATTGGTTGATTGGGCTGTTCCTCAACATCCGGTGTTTCTGTGGACCCTCCCAATATTTCACGCAAACGGGTGGTGCTACTCTTGGGGGATGGCCGCAGTTGGTGCGACCAACATTTGTATGCGTAAATTTGATGCATCAACCGTCAGCGATCTGATTAAGAAACATAACGTGACCCACATGTGCGGTGCGCCTATAGTGCTCAACATGATATCAAACTCTCCCGATTTCAAACCGCTCAAAAATCCGGTTCAAATTTTAACAGCCGGTTCTTCACCGCCAGCCCCTGTGCTGGCTCGTACAGAGGCTAAGGGTTTTGTCGTGAGTCATGGTTACGGGTTAACGGAAACGGCGGGACTCGTTGTGTCATGTGCATGGAAACCTGAGTGGGATAGTTTGCCTGCGGAAGGGAGAGCGAGATTGAAGGCAAGACAAGGAGTCGAGACAATCGGATTAACAGAGGTGGACGTGATTGATCCTGAGACTGGAGAGAGCGTAAAACGCGACGGCGCAACTCTTGGTGAGGTCGTTTTGAGAGGTGGGTCGGTGATGCTTGGTTATTTAAAAGACTCGGAAGCTACATCAAGATGCATTAAAAAGAATAGTGGTTGGTTTTACACTGGAGATGTTGGCGTAATGCAAGCCGATGGATATGTAGAGATCAAAGATCGATCGAAGGATGTGATCATAAGCGGCGGAGAGAATATATGCAGTGCTGAGGTCGAGTCAGTGTTGTATTCAAACCCGGCGGTTAACGAAGCGGCTGTAGTTGCTCGGCCTGACAAGTTTTGGGGGGAGATTCCTTGTGCTTTTGTGAGTCTGAAGAGAGAGTTGGATCAGAAACCCTCAGAAAAGGAGATAATAGCGTTCTGCAGAGGTAAGTTGCCCCGCTACATGGTGCCTAGAAAAGTGGTTTTCTCGGAAGAGCTTCCGAAGACTTCAACAGGGAAAATTCAGAAGTATTTGCTCAGAGAAATTGCAAGTCTATGAGTTTGTTGAAGATAATTCTCTAGATCAGCACTCAACACTATCCGATGACTTTGTCGCTAAACAAACAATATATTATTCTTATATCTCTATAGTTCAAACTATACTATGTGATATGATAAGACTTATCATATCACATAGTATAGTTTGAACTATAGAGATATAAGAATAAGCATTTGTATTTGATTTGAATCGTAAATCTTATCACTCCATTCGGTGCATATGATGACTGCCACTATGTAATGTTGACGTTAAGTGAAAAAGTTAAAAGAAACTTTTGAGAAAGTGCTATCTTACCTTTTTTTATTTTTTTTTATCTTGATATCAGAGCATATATTCGATCCTCGTGGCCACCGTAGAAATTTTCACTTGTTTAATAATGGAGCTGAATCGAACACCGTCGATATAACATCCAATAACCAAATCAATATTTTACCTCTCTCAAACAATTTTACCACCTTAAAATTTGACCGACAAAACTATCTGATTTGGAAACTCAAATTCTTCCTGTTATTCATGGTCATAATCTGGAAGCTTTCATTAATGGTTCTAAAAAGAAACATGAATTTATTATCATTACAGTAATGAGAAAGACAATATCACTACAACTCCTAACTAGATTATGCACAATGGGTGAAGCAAGATCAGCTCTTGCTCATCTGGCTTTTGTTTATTATAACAGAAAGCATTATAGGTACGCTCAGCTGGCTTTTGTTTACTACAACAGAAAGCATTATAGGTACAATGGTAAATTGTGTCTCCTCTCATGAGTTTTGGACAGCCATAGAGAAGATTTTCTCATCACAATCAAAGGTAAGAGTGCTGCAACTCTGAATGTAGCTTCAGACAACCAAAAAAGGAGGTATGACTGTGAGTGATTATTTTACAAAAATGAAAACCTAGCCGCTGCAAGAAATCCAATCAATGATAATGATTTAATTTTATCTATTTTTGGCTAGATTTGGTGCTGACTTTGATTTTATAATGGTAAATATTACCTTAAGAAATGAGTTACCTCCACTACAAGAGGTATTTGTCATGCTTCTTAAACATGAAAGCAGGATTGATCAGCTAACCTCACATTCAACTCTGGATATGCAAACCAATATTGCTCAAAGTAATTCCTTTACTCAAAACTCTAGACAAAGGAGAAACAATGCAGGAAGAGGGAACTTTACCAAAGGCAGAGAGGCAAAGGCAGAGAAAGATCATCTGGAGGCAGATCAACAGCAACAAAAACAACAAACTTATGTGTCAAATCTACGAAAAAACAGGACACACTGCTGCCAATTGCTGGCATAGATTTGATGACAATTATGTTGGACCACAAAACGAAAACAACACACCAGCAGCTTATATAGTAGCATCAGATGACACTATTAATCAGAACTGGTATATTGACAGTGGAGTCACTAATCATTTGACAAATGATAGTGCTACTCTCAGCATTAAAAGTGAATATAAAGGCAATGAGAAAGTGATAATAGAGAATGGTAATAAACTTCACATATCTCATATTGGTACAACTCTCTTACCAATTAAGCATCGCTCTCACAAACATTTATTTTTAAATAATACTCTTTTTGTTCCTCATATTTCCAAGAACTTCATTATTGACTCTAAATTGATATCCGACAATTCCATGTTTATTGAATTTCATAAATATTTCTAGTATATCCAGGACAAGAAGTAAGGAATGGTGCTATTGGAAGGTTCTACTAAGAATAGATTGTACCAGCTATTGTCTCAAGATTTTACTTTCTTAAAGGTATATAATACCCCATTTTCCCTTTCAGCTGAAATTAATAAAGTGACATCCCACTAGGATGAGTCAGAGTCAATCTTAGGATTAAATTCAGAAAATAAAATATCCTTCAGTTTGTTTAAATTGCTTCATATAAAGTTAGGACATCCTAGTATAAATGTAGTGAAGCAAGTCATAAAAGAGTGTAAGGACTTCTTTTAATTCAATAAAATTAAATTTGATTCTTTCAATAATCTTGATTTTTGTTCTCACTGTCAATATGGCAAAGCACATAAATTGAATTATGGTGTTTTAATATCTAAAACTCAGAAACCTTTAGAATTAGTTCACACTGTTCTCTGGGGACTAGCTACCATAAAATCAACGCAGGGCTATAATTACTACATAAGTTTCCTAAATGACTACACAAGATACACTTGGGTTTATCCCTTGAATGCCAAGTCAGAGATACACACTAGTTTTCTACAATTCAAAGCTTTAGTTGAAAAACAATTTGAACTGTAAATTATAAGTGTTCAATCTAACAAGGGTGGAGAATTTAAACCACTTTCCAAGTATCTTGAAAAATAGGGTATTATATTTAGGCATCTGATAAGGGTGTAAAAGTATTATTATTATTTGTACCTAATTTTTATATTTTACTCTAAATCATAACTATTTGGCTATTTAATTGTGGTTTATAATCATAAATAGATTTACGATGGAAAATGTGACGCATAGAAATAAACGAGAGGTGAATCGGACATCAAACGAAGAAGTTACGCTCAAAATACAAAAGGGACACCAGGTCAGCGACTGAGCGCTGCGACGGCCAGGTCAATATCTGAGCGCCGCGGCAAACAGTGTCGAGGGGAACAGTATTTTGCTACAGTACCCTAGTATACAATATTTTGCTACAGTAACTCATGAACAGTATTTTGATGACAAAAAATTATAAATAGAAAGCCAAAAACCTTAAGAGTGAGGAGAGAAAAAGAGGCAAAATATTTAGAGAGAGAATTCACAACACAAATCAAAGATTGAAGAACCAATATCAAGATTCAAGCTTCAAGTCAAGATTGAGGGAGAAGCACATCAAGGAGTCACTTTGATTAGTTTTTCTTCTCTTTCTTTATCATTATGCTCTTGTTCTTGTTGATCTTTAGAAATTAGTTTGATACTTTTGGTTTTGTGATGGGCTAAATTGTTCATCTAGGGTTAGACTATGTGAACTTAGTATGAATTTGAATTGTGTTAATTTTTAGTTTATGAACTTGAAACATTCAATTGATTCATTATATCTTGTGTTTAATGCTTTCATTATACCTGATCAATATTATGAATGATTGAGGAATCATGATGAACTCGACGGATGGATTCATGTGTTTAGCCTAGGATAGTTTGATGCATGATCATAGGGTAACAACTATGAGTTCCATCTAGGATAGACATATACCTAGGTGGAATGTATAGTTTAATTTAGACTTGATCTTAATGAATTATATTCTGATTTGATTACCATAGACATATAAGTGATTGTTGAAATGTGTAATATAGTCACTTGACCATCGATAGAGGCTTGTGATAAGATTAGTGTCTAAGTCAATCAATTGGTATTAAAGGATTAACTAAGTGGTTAATGAATTTAATGAAATACTAGGGGATAAGTCAAAGCCCTAGATTATATTTATTTGTGAATTCTACTCTTTACTTTTGTTTAGTTAATTGAGAGAACTAGATTAGTTACATAAATTCTAGATTTTGGTTTTCTAAATAAAAGTTAAGTAGGTACAATTTTAGTACTTGATTTATAGAATAGATCGCATAGTCCCTGTGGGATCGATATCTGGACTTAAAATCCTATATTACTTGATACGATAGCGTGCACTTGTGCTTAACTACTATAGCACACCAATCAATATCCTTGCCCACGCACTCATCATTAGAATGGTAAAATTAAAAAAAAACATAAAAATCTTATAGAGACAACACTACTATTATTTGTTTTAGCCACCTATCTTATAAATCGATTACCAACATCAGTTGTGGATAAATTATCACCATTCACGATGCTATTCAACACAAATCCAAATTATGCTTTTTTGAAACCATTTAGTTGTACATGCTATTCATTCTTTAGACTTTATAACAAAACAAAATTACAATTCAGAACAAGTAAATGTGTTCTCATTGGATATAGTCAAAATCATAAGGGGGTATATGATAGGACCACCTCAGAATTCCCTACTGTAGATCTTGGTGGGCACTACCAAAATTGAGAATTTTTTGCGATGCGAATCCTTTTTAATTGTTGCTAATACTAACTAAATTCTAGAATATTAGTGGGGATATTTTATCAATTTTTGAAAAAAAAAATAAACAAACTTTCCTTTGTTTTTCTGAAAACCAAAAAACTCAAAACCTACAATGAAAATCACACTTCTAAATAGGACCTCTAACCCTTCTAGAATCAAATCCCAACGCAACACATCAATTTCATTTCAATCTACAAAAGATAATTTATAATAAAATTAACATATTAATGAAAAGTGAAACTATCACTATATTACAGAAGTTATTTCTCATTTGTTTAAAATATATTTACAAGATACACAAAGTCTATAATTATTATGAAAAAAAATCAACATGTGCTGAGTAGCACATTTCATTTACAAAATAATCATTTGACTTGGCCCATTAATTTGATGTAGGAGAACCAGTAACCTGCATACCAAGGCCTGCACTCGAAAAGGATTTTAGAAAACATGAAACACAGAAAGAGTGAGCTAACGGAGCTCAATAAGTGTTTTTAAAATTTTTAATAAAAATAAGATTTTGTATAAATATTAAATTATGTATAACTGCCTAAAACATGCTTCTCAAGCTATTATAAAATTGTAAAACGGTTTCTAAATATCATATGCTAAGGAAATCCTGTCGAGCTATTTTTTTATTAATAATTTCTGTAAATAATTATCAGAATTTATAAAATATAGTAATTAACATGTATATATATATATATATATATACAATGATATGTGTTCGGTAACTCAAAATTTGTTAAAACTTTTGCTCCACCATTTTATTTCTAAACTGCATGAAATGGTAACCTTAAAGCTCTATATTCACGTAGCGACTCAACTAGCACCGCACAATGTAAATAGGTCATAAGGCATCTAAACTAACAACATTCATTGTGACATCTAAATACGTCTTATTGGCTATACAATAGAATCTACATCACCTACATATAGCGAGACAATACCTCATACATATAAAGCGACTCACGTAACTCGAAAATCCAACTTCTCGGAGTTAGTGACATACCCTCAATACTTGCCTATGTATACGGGGTATACCAGCTGGCTCTTAAGTTATCACCACACTGTAAATCTGAGGGTACTAATAGCTTTTGAAAACTAATTTCATAACTTTAAAAACTGTTTTTCAAAGCTGAACATAAAAATTCATAATTATAACAGCATACAAAAACTATAAATCATACTTATGCATTTAAGATCATATAAAGACATGAAATTCAATTATGCTGAAACATATTAATCAAAAGATAAACTATTGCAGATTTTTACTGACCAATCGCTCTAAACTCAATTCTTCTCCGAAAATTTTTCTTCTTTTACCATTCTCGATTTTCTTTACCTACATGCCATATTTGACATTTAAAACATTTATTAATGCTAAAATTACACTTAAACTAGTAAGCGCTCTAATTGGCTTACAAAGCCCAGATGGACTCTACTTCTATTTTTCATTTACATGGTTATTTAATCTTATTTAATTCACTATCCGAAGCCATAAAATTATTTAACACTATAAATTTGATTAGACATAATTGCCCTTCATCTTACCAAGAATGGACAATTATGTCTCATTTACTTCATTCGTGATTTTTCATAATCCATATACATCCAATTGATATAAAATAGCATTCATATAATACAATTCAACAAAAACACAACTTAAGCACAAACGGCCAAAAGTGGCCGAATTCACCATCTTTCACCCAACACATTCATTTTCTCAATTTCTTTTTCCAATGACATTCAAATCTTGTAATTTAATTCTAATGCCCTAATAATATTTAATTAAAGTTTCTACATCAAAATCACATAACCCTAATTCATAGCTTACTAATTCCTTTAATTTGGTGTTTCCTTTGAGCTCCACACTACAATTCAACTCAAATCTAAGTCAATAATTCAAATAAAGACATTAATTGAAGTAATCTTGAAAAAAAAATCATATACCACCATCACTAATTAATATTTTTCTTACCTCTTTTCCTTAGATTTTTTACTAGTGCATGATCCATTAAACTTAGGAACTTGAGCTTAGCTTGATTTTAGCTTGATCATGCATGGAAAATCATGAAAAAGCTTACTGTTGAAGCTTCCCCTTCACTTGGCCAAAATTCTCCTCTCTTGCTCTGATATGTTTTGTTTTTCATTTTGTCAAATTTCTACATACTTCTTCCTTTTAAATGATCTTCTAAAAGTTTAATTTGCTCATTAACTAACTCTAAATTTTTAAAATGCCATTAGTTAAAAATGAAGGCATATGATTGGTTCATTTCTAACTATTTAACCAAACTTGTCAAACTAACAAAATTACCCTTTTAACTTGGTAATCCATGAGCTTATTCCTCATTAGTTTATTTTCTAACACATGAATTGTGTTTTTTTAATAAAGCCTTATTCCATGCATAACACTTATATGAAAATCCATGTGTTAAATTAAAATTTCCTTTTTCAAACCAATAAAAAAAATTTCAAAAATATTCTATGACTGTTGAACTACCCAATCAATTGTGAAATTACTAATTTAGGTTTAATACCTCTCACGCATACCATAAAAAAATATTTTTAATAAGGTTGAAATTGGGTAGCTCTACGATTTCTTTATCGTTTTATATCGAAATCTATGTATCTACACTACTAATAAGGATTGGATATTACAGTTTCACCCCTCTTAAAAAAAAATTCATCCTCGAAATATAAACCATACTTGTCCCAAAGAAGTAGGGATGTTGTACTCGCATTTGATCTTCACGTTCCCATATGACTTCTTCTGCTCTATTGTTCATCCATAACACCTTCACCAGGGGAATGCTTTTATTACAAAGCACTTATTCTTTTCGGTCTAGAATTTGCATAAGCTTTTCTTTGTAGGTCAAATTCTCGTTCAATTCTACTGACTGTTCCCTTAAAATGTACGAAGGGTTTACTATGTACTTGTAAAGGATGGAAACGTGAAACACGTCATAGATTTTTGGCCAGCTCTACTGGTAACCGTAGATAATATGCCACCTCTTTAACTCTTTCAACTATTTCATATAGCCCAATATATCAAGGACTCAACTTTTCTCGCTTCTTGAATCTTAATATTCATTTTTATGGTGATATCTTCAAGAAGATTTATCACTAACCTGGAACTCCAAGTCCTCTAACCGACTATCTGCATAACACTTTTATTTATTATTAACTATTTTCAAATTTTGTGTGATAAATTGAATATTTTCTAAAATAATTTGAACAATTTCTGAACCAACAAGCTTCCTTTCATTAACATTATCTCAATAAATGAGAATTTTTCACTTTTTTTTATACAACGCTTCATATGATACCATCCCAATATTGACCTTGTAGTTATTATTGTAAGCGAACTCCATCAATGACAGGTAAATATCATAACCCCCTTTAAACTTTATAACATAAGCTCTAAGCATATCTTAGAGTATTTAAATCATTCGCTCAAATTGACTATTGGTCTGTAGATGAAAGGTGTACTAGCCATCCGTCTTGTAATCCATATATAATTAATTACTAAGCTATGTTTGATGTTGTCTTACTAGAGTGACTAGCAGATTAATTATATTGTTAACTAATTTATTTGAACTTTTATTTATTTAAATGTGACAGGTGTTTTGCCATGCTAAGTTAAGAGGAAATTGCACCACACAGCTCCTGTTTCATACAAAAGCATCCCAGCTGGATGTTATATCAAACAAATGGGTGACATGTATATGAGTTCTTCATCGTGCACTTATTTATTTTAGCCATCCGGCTTTCCCACAATTGGTCACTTGCAACCTTGTTATAAATAAAGGAAAATTCGCACACTTACCCCTTTTAGGTACAAGTTAATTTTTTTGGACCATATTCAAAATTATCATATTTTATTGACCAAATATATAATATTTTTCTATTTTATCTTTATTTGTATAATTTATAAAAAAAGTATATTTTTAATTTATTATAATTAAGTAATTTAATAAATAAATTTAATTAAAAATTTATTTTAATAAAAATAATCAAAATTAATCATTTACATAAAAAATTAAATTATAAAAATAATTTTAAAATTAAAAAATTAATAATATTACATTATGTAACATATCCTGTTGCGTGGCGTGCCCTATTGCGCGCTATTGTAGTGAGCAACAAGGCATGCGATAGCATCGTATAACGCTATAGTGCTCCACACCACAAGTAAAGTGTACATTACTTTGTTTAGGGCGCGCACCGTAACACGTTACACAATGCGTGCTTCAAGCAAACTGTAAACTGTGCATATGAATTTTTTTTAAAATTTAAAATTTATTTATCTACTAATTATATTATTAATTTTAAATAATTTAAATAAAAATTATTTATTTTTAGAAAATTTAAATTATTTAATTTTTATTTTCATAATTTTCTTAACAAATTTATTTTGTTTAAACAAAATTTTATAATAAATTTTTTTTTGAAAACATATATTTTTTAAAAACCATCACGTTTGCTTTTTTTTATTTATAAGTTTTTATTAAAATAAATAATTAAATAATTAAAATTTTAAAAAAAATAAGTTTTCCCTTTTGTTTTTTTTTTCTTATTTATATATATAGTAATACTTATATAATTTAAAAATATTTTTATAATTAAAAAGAAAATTCAATAATATTTTTTTGTTTTTTATTAAAAAATAAAAAGAAAATTAATTAAAAAATTTGTTTAAAAATAAATTTGTTTAAAAAATTATGAAATCAAAAAAATTAAATAATTTAAATTTTTAAAAAATAAATATTTTTATTTAAATTATTTAAAATTAATTATACAATTATTATATGAAAAAATTTTAAAATTAAAAAAAATGCACAATATACATTACTTTCTTTGAGGTGTGGCATTGTAGCAAGTGCTACAGTGTATGCTACAGTACACACCCAAGCAAAGCAATGAGCACTTTGCTAGGAGTGCACACCGTAGCGTGCGCTGCCCTAAGCAAAGTAATGTACACTTTGTATTTTGTATTATTTTTAAAACTTATTTTATATATACACTAAATTAATATTTATTTTTTTATTAATTATTTTTTAGAGATATATTATATATCAAATTAATAAAAATAATTAATTTAAAATTTTCTTTAAAAAAACTATTTGTTTGATAAAATTTAAAAATGAAAAATTAAATAATAAATTTTTAAAAAAAATATAAAATTTTTAATTAATTATTTTTTATTCAAAATATTAAATATAAATATATAAAAAGAAAAAGTGCAAAGCACATTGCACTTTTGTCTCCTGGGGTCTACCACGTGGCGCCACGGTAGGGAGCCACATGGCAATTTTGCTAATTTTTTGTATTTTTAATTATATTTTATAATTTAAAAATACATTAAAATTGTGAGTAAATTCATTTATTTATTAATAATTTTTTAAATTAATATATTTACTTTTATAATTTTATAATTTTTTTCTTTTAAATTATTTTATTATTATTATATATTTTATTTTTTTAGTTGTAATTATTTTTAATTTTTTGTCATTATCTTTTACATGGATCGAATATTCCACTCTCAAGTATTTTAGTACGTGATATTTTTTATCTTTATAAAAATAATTTAATAAAAATAAATGTGTACTTTTTTTGAGTTATTATAATATTTATGATAATTAAAAAGATTAAATTAAAAATTAATTATAAAATTTTAAAAAATCATATAGCACTATAGCACGCTCTGGTGGGTGCTATTGTAGCACGCAACAAGTCGCGCCACATGGTAATATTAGAATTTTTAATTTTAAAACTATTGTCATAATTTAATTTTTTATATAAATAATTATTTTTTATTATTTTTTATTAAAATAAATTTTTAATTAAATTAATTAATTATAATAAATTAAAAATATATATTTTTAAATTATACAAATAAGAGAAAAATGGGTAAATTATTACATATTTGGTCAATAAAGTATAATAATTTTGAGCACGATAAAAAAAAATATTTGCACCTAAAACAAGGTCAATTGTGCGAATTGCCCATAAATAAAAGCCAATAATTTCATTTTTATTCATTCAGACAGTGAGCAAACAAAAAAGAGTCAATTGGGAGAACAAAAAAGAAAAGAAAAAAAAAAGAGAAAATGTGGGTTGAAAAAAATAATAATTTTTTTTTTATGAAATTAGTTTAGATAATTAAATTTATATACAATGACTCAACGGATAATAATTTTATGAAAATAAAATATTGATGATTTAGTTTTTATGATATATATCAGTACTAACAATATATTTTTATATCTTATAATATAGGAGAAATATTGATAATTGGTAGACTCCAAGATTCAGATTCAAGTCAAGACTAGCGCACTTTTGTGAGTGGATAACTATATATTTTTAATATACTTGTTTATAATTTGATTAAATGTTAATAGATTTATTTTATCAATGATATATTTTAAACAGAGAAATATTTATGTTAATTAATAAATTTAGAAATATTTTTTTAGAATTTATTACAGTATAACTTATAAATACATCAAGTGCAAAAATATTTATTTTAAAATAATTAATTTTACTTTTATGATATTATATAGTATTAGTTTTGGAACCACCAGATGCGTACTATCTTCTTTAGCGTGGTTACTTTGTGCAAGCATGAAACCAATTTAGTTTGCTCTACTAAAGCGATACAGCATTCTGCAAAATTAGACTAGTTCAAATTTTATGCTTTATTTGTACATGAGTTATTCCGTTGGTTTTCTTTAATTCAACATCTCTCAACTAAATTATGTGTATATTTCAATCAATTATGAAAAATTAATCACATAGAGATGAATTATTAGTGAGGAGTTTCCACGGTTCTGACCTGGCCTACAAATTTTCTTAAGAAGTGATATCTATAATATTCATGAAGTAACTTAATAACAAAAATTAAGTCCTTGTTCATCATTGTGTGTTAGAATGAGTATATTTGTAATTTGTTCCCATAATTAGGTTAAATTAATTTTATTAAGAGCATGATTTATGGCATCTTTTTTTTTTAACTTAAATTTAATATAGTTTTTTAATTATTAGATAATGTTTTTATTTAATGGTTAAGATTAAAGTTAAATTTTTTTTTTGAATTTTTAAAAGTTAATTAATAACTAACGGATCCCATAATAATAATAATAATTTATTATTTTTTCTCTCCTCTTTTATTTTTCTTTGTTATCTCATTCAACTCATTTTTCTCTCTCATATTAATGCTTTCATATATTTTTATGTACAAATATCACATTGAACTAAGTTTAATAATTATATTGTTTTAAATTGTATTTATAAATTTTATAAATTATATAGAATTCATTTTTAAAATTATTTACTTATTTTCAAATATATTTAAATTTATAAATTAAAATAATGCTCAAGTGAAATATGTGTGTATTTATAAATTACTATACAAGTATGTTTGTGTTCATACATCAACATTCTCAAAATTTATATTTATAAATTATTCACTATACTTTATTCGGGAAATTTGTTTTTAAATGGATTAACCACCTAGATGTGATAATATCACATTATCAAATGTATTATATGCATCAAAATTCAAGCTGATTGGTAATAAATGAATCTTTATTAAATTGTAATTTTGAAAGCAAGTCCTTACCACATTTTTAGTTCACTATGCGGCATATTTACAAATTTAGGCACATTCAAGATATGTCCTCATGGTTATCGATGAATTGAATTTGACATACAAAGGAAAAGAAAAAAAATTGATAAAAGTTGAACAATATCACTTGGTGATTCTGCTATAGTGAACTAAACCTTAGATGCTGCTTAATTTTGACTTAGAATATTTAAAATACTCAATTATTTTTAAAATTATCTTAAATATTTTCGTCTGTTAATATTTACAATTTTTTTAAAAGAATCTTTTTTCAACAATTAAAAATTATAATTTTGCTCATGTATTATTACAGGTGTATTTAAAAAAATATTTAATTAATTAAAAAAATTCAATTTTATCTTTATTTATCTACAAAAAATTAAAAATACTCTCACTTCTTTTTTCAATCTCTATTCATCTCTCTAAAAAAAAAAATGATGTTCTTCTCTTTCCATTCTTTCTATTCTTCATCTTCTTCATCATTAACCACATCGTCATGATCATCCGTTAAGTGCACTTTTCCCTTCCCCGCCTTCGTGAGTCGGACGAATTCGCCATATGGAGAAAATATCAAGGATAAAATTAGGAAAGGTAGGATAAAAAATAAAGAGGGAACTGGATTTGTCATCATGCTTTCAGATTTATTTGCTTCGGTTGGTTTCTCGGTTGGGTTATATGTAGATGTTCAACTGAGTGCAGAATCTTTGCATGAGCTTTTTCTTTTTATACCTTCTGCTGTGTTGTTCCTTGAGACCGAATTCTATGGGATTTATAATTACAATTAGAGATTTGAAAAAAAAAAAAAAGAAATTTTCATTTATTATTATAAACTAAAAGTGATCAAATATTAAAAAAAAAAAGAAAAATTATATTTTAGGAAAGAACGTGCCTTGTATTAGTTGACCAAGGCGGGATCTCTTTCAGCAAGTCTTACAGTCGGCAGCAACACGACATTAATATCATCTTCTTCTATATATGAAAAAAAACATATATAAATATACAAAATGATGAAGGGGTAAAACTGGAGATTGAAAAAAGCAAAATACATAAAACAGTGGCTTTGTATATCTAATGGTAGTCTGTGTATTATGCATACAAAAGTGAGATGATGTGAAGACCTGCCTCCATGTATTCCATTTGGATTAAAATACATTTGAACTGTACAACCATAAATATATCAACAAGAGATGAATTGATGAATTATCCTCCTTGTCAGTTTGGTACAAGACACGAAAGATCAGAAGCTCTGTATCTGTGGTCGTTAAGTAAACTCTTCAAAATTGTACAAACTCTGCTCAAGAATTTCATAACTAAATAAGTTGAGGAAAGGAAAGAATGGAGAGAGAAGAGCAATTTTTTTTTTTTTTTTGGAAAGAGAAGAATAGAGATCCAAAAAAGATGTGAGGGTATTTTTAGTTTTTCGTAAACAAATAAGAATAAAATGAATTTTTTAATTAATTAAATATTTTTTAAATGCAAGTGTAATGATATAGGGTTAAAATTGTAATTTTAGACTGCTGAATAAACGATTTTCTCAAAAGAAAAAATAAACACTAACAAATGGGAGTTTTCAAGATATTTTTTTTTTAAAAAGAGGATGTTTTGAAGTTCATTAATACTTCTTTCTCTTATAAATCTATGAGACTCATTTTTTAAATTATTTATTTATTTTTAAATATATTTAAATTTATAAATTAAAATCATAACGAAATATGCTTGTATTTATAAATTACTATACAAATATGTTTGTACTTATATATAAACATTCTAAAAATTTATATTTATAAATTATTCACTAGTACTTTATTCTGTAAATTTGTTTTTAAATGAATTAATCACCTAGTATCACATATCAAATGTATTATGTGCATCAAAATTCAAGCTGATTGGTAATAAATGAAACTTTATTAAGTTGTCATTTTGAAAGCAAGTCCTTACCATTTTTTTAATTTACTATGCACCTTACAAATTTAGGCAAGTCCTTACCACATTTTTTTGTTTATTATGAAAATTTAAGCACATTCAAGACTTGCACAATGAATTGAATTTAAGCACATTAATGACTTGAGATATAAAGACTCAACTCATTTTTTATTTTTCTTTATATGTCAGATTCAACAATCGTGTTTTTTAAGTTGACATGATTTAAAATTTAAAGATGATAACTTAGAAAGATCTAGAATCATTATTTGAGGTTTTGACAGACTCGAATGTCTAAGACGATTATAAATGAGTGCTATAGATTTGGTAACAGTGCAGTGATAAATGATTATAGAAGATTGAGATGATAGAGTCCCTGTGACTCACGTCCTGTGTCAATCATTTATCCCGTACTGTGGTCCTGTATAACAACAGAGTTATCAATAAAGGTGATAACATAGTTTAAAGAACAAGTGAATTTATTGAGAGACATAAAATTAAAAGAACAACGCGGTATATAAAGAATATATTCCAAAATAAGGAAGAAAAAAGATGTCATCGACCAACCGCTTTAGTAGCAGTTGTGGAACCATTAGCTAAGGTGATTGTCAAGAAGTTGTGTTTCCCAATAATGATGCTCTTGTGATAACATTAAAAATAGGCACCAATGAGGTCTCTCATATGATGGTAGACACCAAGAGCTCAGTAAAGGTGATCTACAAGGATGCGTTGGACAAAATGAGGATTGAGCCCTCTAACTATCACATGTCTCCACTTCGCTGGTGAGATTCACAAAGGATAGTGTGTTGCCCCTTAGATCCATCACCTTCTTTGTCTCTATTGGTAATGTTCTAAACCCCATAGTCTATATAATTGAATTCCTAGTCATGGACCAACTAAATGTCTATAATGTAATCTTGGGTCAGCTCTTTTTGATGGCCATTCAATCTATTATCTCCATGAACCACCTAACTATGAAAGCCTCAGTCAATAGGGAAGTTAAAACTATAAAAGGTGACCAGCTAGCAACCAGGAACTGCTATGCCACCACTGTGAAGTCAAGCTACTAGGTAACCACACTAGATTTAAAAGAAAAGAATAAGGAAAAATGGGATTAGCCTGCTGAGGAGCTTACCTCAATCTCAGTCTCTCAAAGTGACCCAGGTAAGACTGTCAAGATAGGATCTTCACTGCCTTAGAAAGTTAGGGGAGCTCTGGTCACCTTCTCTAGGGAGTGCGTATATATAATCATCTGGTCTCATGACGACATGCCTGGCATCGATCCAAAGCTAGCATACCATAGGCTGAATGTGGATCCAAACCACAAGCTAATGAAATAGGAGACGTACAAGACTATCGAGGCTGAGGTAGACAGTCTACTTAGTGCTTGCTTCATTTGAGAGGCTCAATATCTTGAGTGGGTCTCGAATGTTGTGCTAGTAAAGAAGGCAAATAGAAAATGGCACATTTGTTTAGACTTCACCGACTTTAATAAAGCGTGTCCTAAGGATAACTTTTCTCTACCCCGAATAAATCATCTAGTTGATTCAATCTCAGGGCATAAGCTCCTTAACTTCTTAGACGCTTTCTCAGGCTATAACCAGATTAAGATGTATAGCCCATATAAGAAAAAGACTACTTTTATTACGAATCGAGGTTTGTACTACTACAAGGTAATGGCTTTTGGGCTAAAGAACGTCGAGGTTACCTATCAATGTCTAGTGAATAAGCTATTCAAGGACTAGATTAGAAAGACTATGGAGACCTATGTTAATGACATAATTACCAAGTTTGTACTTGCTATTGACTATATGTCAGACCTATAAAGGATAATCGAGGTGTTGAGGAAGCACTACATGAAGTTGAACTCAGAGAAGTAGACCTTTGGTGTGATTAAGGAAAACTTCCTAGGGTTTATTGTACAACAAAGAGGAATCAAAGCCAGCCCTAAAAAGATCATAGCTATAAGGGAGATAAGAACTTCTATAACCATAAAGGATATTTAGAGCTTAGCAGAGCATGTAGCTATACTAAGTAGATTTATCTTTAAGGATATTGATCGCTACTAGCCTTTCTTCAAAATCTTGAAGATAGGGAAGAACATGACCTAGACTCTTGAGTGTGAAGAAGACTTTGAAAAACTAAAATAATATTTGGAATAGCCACCTCCACTTGTTAGTCTGTAGCCTAGTAACATACTATTTCTATATTTAGCTATGTCCGAGATTGCAGTTAGCTTGGTGCTAATAAAAGAAAAAGGCGAAGAATCTAGATGCCAGTCTACTACATCAGTAAAGCTCTAGTTAATGCTAAGAAGAGGTACCAACCTACTGAGAAGTATGCAATAGCTCTAGTAGTAGCAGCGAGAAAGCTATGCCTTTACTTTTAAGCTCACACCATCACGGTGT
Source organism: Ailanthus altissimus (assembly GCA_946807835.1). Classification (NCBI taxonomy): domain Eukaryota; kingdom Viridiplantae; phylum Streptophyta; class Magnoliopsida; order Sapindales; family Simaroubaceae; genus Ailanthus; species Ailanthus altissimus. The sequence goes on along the minus strand of OX327699.1, from coordinate 11,990,348 downwards.
TGACGATTTGCCATTGAGGCAGATCCTCCAAAAGATGAATATATCAGGTGGTTAATGAAGTGGTTGTATGAGCCAAGTGAGTTTGATATCACTTACAAACCACATCCTTTTATCAAAGCACAAACCACTGCAGACTTTGTAGCTGAGCTTACTCTAGGCCTAGAAAGGGAAGTAAAGAAGAGAGACAAGGCCAACAAGGAGCAAACAACGCTTCCTTGAGTTGTGTACGTAAATGGATCTTCCAACACCCAAGAAAGTAAATCTAGGGTAATCACAATCAACCTTGGGGGAGTAGAGGTGAGCTATGCCATGAATTTTAACTTTAAGGCATCCAACAATGAAGTTAAGTACGAGTCTTTAATTATAGGAATGAGGATGTCTAAGGCCCTAGGAACTTGGCAGCTAGTAGTAAGGAGTAACTTACAACTTATTGTTAACTAAACAATATGTACCAAGCCAAGTAAGAGAACATGAAAGCATACTTAAAGAAAGATCAAGGATTACTCAATGCGTTCAAAGAGGTCTATGTTGAGTAGATCCCAAGAGAAGATAACTACAGAGCTAATTTGCTAGCCAAGCTAGCATTTACCAGCACTATGAAGTTTCTCAAGACTTTACTAGTGAAGAGTGTACCTAAGCCTAGTATCTAAGCTATAGAGCCTATGGAAATATGCTTAGTCGATTAGTGAACCTTGCTGAGGTGTTAAGAACTAAGATAAAAAACTGTCATTGAAAGATATGTTCAAAAACTATATGAAGTTAAATGACACCATTATATAGAATCATTCAGCGACTTTAAAGAATTTGGAGGTTCAAATGGGACAGCTTGCTGTTGCAATAAATAAGTAACCACAAGAAGCTCTACCAAGTGACACCTAAGTAAATCCAAGAGAAAATGTAGAGTAATGACAAGTTATCAACTTGAGAAGTAGTAAGATCCTACAAGATAATATATTTAAACCATTACCAGCAAGCATGAAAGAGAAGGAAAAGATGATACAGCAAGATGAAATGTAATCTTATAGACCACCTATGCCTTTTTCTCAAAGGCTATAGAGGTGCAAACTATATGCTGAAAAAAAAAATCAACAGCACACCAGTTTAGAAAAAGTGTAGAAACACAGATAAGTGTAGAACATTCAACAAAAGAAAGTGTGCTACGTTAAGTTCATAAAAAGTATCATTTCTAAGAAGATGATATTAAAGGATTATGAGGCTATAGCATTGACAGAATAGTGTAGTGCTATTCTTTAGAAGAAGCTACCTTCTAAGCTCAATGATCCTAGAAGCTTTACCATACCATGCTTAAATGGAAATCATGACTTTGGAAAAGCATTATTAGATATAGGAGCAAGTATTAACCTTATATCTTTCTCCGTCTTCAACAAGTTAGGTTTAAGAGAAGTAAGGCCTATATGAAGGGAATCATAAAGGACATGCTAGTAAATGTGAAAAAGTTTATTTTTCCTGTAGATTTCATTATTTTAAACATGAAAGAAGATAAAGAGATCCTTATCATCCTTAGAAGACCCTTTCTAGCTATAAGACGAACGGTCATTGATGTTCAAAAAGGGAGGTTGACCATGAGAGTGTAAGAGGATACTGGCACTTTCAAAGTCTTCGAGAAAATCAAGATAACATCAGAGAGTGAAGACTATTTTAGCATTTATAGGTCTTCTCCCCTCGTCTAGTAGGGAGTACTACCACTCAAAGAATATCGGAGTTTCTCCTCATTTCTTTTGCCTTTTCGAGGCTCGAACCTAGGACTATAAGGGGTTCTAAGATACCTGAAAAACACTTCTAGTACCGTTGGCCCCAACGGTACTAGAAGTGTTTTCCAGGTATCTTAGAACCCCATATGGTCCTGGGTTGAAGCCTCAAAAATGCGAAAAAAAGAAGGGGGACTCCGATATCCTTTGAGTGGTAGTACTCCCTACTAGATGAGAGAATGGGGTCTACATACAAAAGGAGAAGAACAACAAAAATCTCTGAGACAATGGGTATGTGGGTCATTTTTCCATTGTTCCATCTCTGTTTCAGTAACTGAAATTAACTAATGAAGATGAAAGAGCCTTATGTTTGCTTTTTTACTTTCTCATTTTTTGTTTAAACAAGACAAGCTTTTAATTGGGTTTAATGTTTTATGTTTATTATATGCTTTTGGTGGTTTTAGGCAAAATCACTTCTTGAGAGGCTTACTTTATATGAGCTTATTGATTCTTGCATTGAAGATTTATACGACACGTATGAATTGTACTTGATAGCTAAAGAGCATATTCGTGTGTGTAAAGGAACCCAAAAATGCGACCATTAATGGGGGAGGTAATTGACTTAAATTTTAGTGCTTATTTTTGTTTTGATGGCAGATTGTCTATGCTTATTTGAGTGCTAGTACTCCCTGCTAAATGATGGGAGGAGGCCTACAACATTAATATAGTACACCCAAACATTAAGGAGCTTAAAGACATGGAGACATTGGATCCTCACATCTGAAGAAGGCATTGAAGCAGCAGTATGATGAAAAGATCATAGAGAAGGGCATAAAAGAATTATTTTCCCAATCTAAGATTAAAGTCTTTCCAGAGAAGTGTAAGGAGAATGAGGCAAAAGTTGCTGCACATAGATTAATTGAAAAGATATAGAATTCGAAAGAGAGGAAGGCTAGCAAGATCATATACAAAGATGCTTTCAACATTACCTTTGATCCTCTATAAGAATGAAAGAAAGCTCCGTCAAGTCAACATTAAATCAAGCACTTTTTGAAAGGCAACTCAAGTAATATTTATTTTTATACTTGCTTAGTTTCAGTTTTAGTTACTTTATTTTATTTTCTTGTAGGAATAAAACAGTAAGTCTAACATTTAAAGAAGTAGCATGAACAATTGCAAGCGTTAGGAGCCAAGAAACACTGTAGTAACATTGATAGACAACTATTCTCCAATGCTCAAACTTCACTTACCAGGTAAGTTTCTTACTCTTAATTTTTTATTTTTCGATATTAGGAACAATATCTAATTTAAGATTAGGGGTGGGAAACACTTATGTCTATTTTTCTGTATTATTTGATTGATTATCTTGTGGGTTAAATTTTTTTTAATTGATAATTTTTAGTTGAGAAAATGATTAATAGTCTATGATAAGAATTAGAATATTAGCTACATTTATTTTTTACAAGTCTCTAGGAAACAATAGATACTTAAGATAATTTTTATATCAAGAATTTTGAACTTTTTTTCGACTTTATTGTTGATCACTTATTCTTGAGCACGTTGAAATAGCCATGTATTAGTAGAATTTTTTGCTTAGAGATACTATATGTTTAAGTAGTATGCCATAGTTTTGAGAACAAATACTCTAGAACTTGATTAATTACTACTTGAGGCGAAATCCTAAGAAACACATGAATAGAGAAATGACATTAAGTCATCTTTGATGTAAATTTATCTCCAATTATACTTTTTGAGCTTAAATACTCATTTTTTTTATTTAACCACATTACAAGTCTTAAGACTTTAAGCTTATTTATTTAAATATAACTGTAACACCATAAATCTTGAGTTTACTTAGAAATATTTTCAAAATGAAAGAGGTTATAATTGTGTGAGAAAAAGATACTAAAGTGGAAAGAAAGTAAGACTTGAAGGTACTTATCAATCTAAGTTTGAGGGTATTCATTCTTTAAAAAAAAATTAAAAAAAGAGGGAGAAGAAAAAAGAAAAAAAAGAGTTCCTTAAATTGTTTATACCCTAAGCTTAAGAACGGGTTCAAAAGATCAACCGCATGGAATTTTCACTAGTGTTTTTATAAAAGAAGAAATTCTTTGAAAAAGAGTGACTAAAAGAAAGATGGAAATATCATAAGTTTAGGAGAGAAAATAAATCAAAGAAAAAAGGAATCAAGAGGCTTCTAAATAAAGTTTAAGTGTTCATAGTATGATTTGAACTTCATATATATATATATATATATATATATATATCTTTATATCCTATTTTGACCCTAGTATTACGTTACAAGCTAATTAAAGTCTTAAATAGGTCCTTAGATATGTGTCTTTTTATATTAGTCGAGAGTAGTATGAAAAACAAGTTTATACTAGTGTTATTATGAATTAGGATATGCCGAGACATCATCTTTTTGTACTCTCTTAAGTTATTGAATAAATTCAAGTTTCATTTGACTATTTACTTACTTATTATACACATACACAAGTGATCGACTATAGGAGAGAATGAAGGGCTTGGTAATATATTAAAAGTCATTTATTGAATTTTGAAAAGACTTGTGCCATTTAATAGCATTTGAGATAAAAATCTTGATCATTTAATCAACCTAGGATTGTTTTAGTTTTTAATTTTTATAGAGTCAATAATTAATTGTGATTGTTTGTTTTTGCATCTTAAGTTTAGGGATATTTGATAACGGTTAATTCGGTATAATATTTTTATATTCTAAAATAATATTTGTTCTTTTAAATTAATATTAGTTGGCATTTTATGTGTTTTATTGTTATTTTGTAGGTTTGGAGTTAATGAAAAAAATAGGAATGAAAATATAATAATTACAAGGCAAAAATATCACATTGCTATAGTAACTATGAATAGTGATTATGTTGCAGTAATTTTGCTATTGTAATCATGCTATAGTACTATAGTGCTAGATCTGAATGTCATGATGCCCATAATAGAAAGTTGAGCACTGCAGCACTGAATCTGAGTGCCACGGTGCTTAGAAGACTACCACTACCTTGCACTTTCCAGGTTTGAGCAGCGCGATACTCAGCCCCTAATGCTATGTCACTCATGTGATAATTAAAAGACCTCATCAATTGTCATATTTTGACTTAGATTCGAAGGCCATCGACCTTAGGGTTTCTAAGACTTATAAAAGTATTCTTTATTTTAGCCTAAACATATACTTTATCATAGGCAAAACTTAAAAAAATAATTCACAACACAAATCAGGAGATCAAAGCCAAAAATTCAAAATTCAAGATCAAGATTCAAACTTCAACTCAAGGAAGAGAGAGAAGCAACTCAAAGAGTCTTCTTAATTAGTTTTTCTTCTCTGTTCTTATCAATATATTCTTGATTATGATATTTTTGTTTGATTGCTTTGACACTCTTGGTTTAGTGATGACCTAAACATTTTTGGTCTCGGGTCAAACTATTGAACTTAGTATGTAATTGAATTTTGTTAATTATTAATTTATAAACTTAATAGATATAATTGATTTATTCTATCTTGTGTTAATGATTTTATGATACTTAATCAATATCTTGAATGATTGAGGAACCATAATGAACTCGACGAAGGAATTTGTGTTTAGCCTATGATAGTTTGATGCATGGTAATAAATATGAGATCTATGTAGGATATAAATATATCTAGATGGCATGTATGATATGATTTAGACCTGTTCTTAATGAATTATATTATATTCGAATTACTATAGATATATAAGTAATTGTTAGAATGCGTAATATAGTCATTCGACCATCGATAAAGGCTTATAATGAGATTATAATTTAATCAATAATTTGTATTAATGATCAAATAAGAGGTTAATAAATCTAATGAAATATTAAGGGATAAGACGAATCCCTAGATTGTTCTTAATTAATGAATTCGACCATTTGATTACATTTGATTAATCTTAAGTTTAATTTGATTGTCCTAGTTTAATTAGATTCAAATCATCTTTGGATTTTTCTTAATATAAGTATAATGGAACTAATTTTAGTAATTGATTATAAGAATTAGAATAACAGTCCCTGTAGGAACGATAACTTTGACCTTAAATCCTATATTATTTGATAGATAACATGCACTTGCATTGAGCTGTTATTGCACACATTAGTCACAGTAGAAGCCCCAAGTGCTAGGAAACTGAAGTCAACCTCGAGATATGCCTCTGAAGCCATTTGGCGAGCATGAAGCAACGCCTCTTATAATGCCTCCCAAAGTTTTTGTTCTAGTAGATCAACAGTGTTGTTTAGCCTAGTATTAATCTTCGTCAACTCTTTATTGACTAACTCCAAAGCTGTCTTATCTCTTTTTATATTTTCAAGCTCGACAGTAGTATAGGCAAGTTTCTGCTTATAATTGTCCTTCTTACCTCTCAAGACTTCCTCGACTTCCTTTGATGCCACCTTCAGTATTTTAAAGTCCTCTGTTGCCCTCATTGCCTTCCCAGCACCTTAATTTGCTCTCCTAAGGCAAAGGCTACCTATAACAAACATCAAATCAAATGAGGCTAAAATAACACAAGACATGTCGCGCAATCCAACGAGAAGGGATGAAATGGTATACCTCATGAGCTTGGCCTATAGCTTTAGATATAACACTAAAGGGATATTGTTGTGGGATTAATTCAACTAGCTCTAGGGGTAGAGATTCTCTAGTATGCTGCAGATAGAGGAGCAAATACGCCGCTTTCCTTTTGAACTTAGGGCCCAGGTCATCAAGGCCTAATGAGCTTACTAAGGTCTGGTTGGACTCAAGTACTTTTCTTTTCTTAGCCCATGAGGGACCAACACTGGTTGATCTATTAGAGGGAGGATTAATGGAACTCCATTCAACAAGAGTGCCAGAAACGTAAGGTTGAAGAGGGTTGGGTAAATCCTTCAGCAGGTTTTTTATCTAATTATCATAAGCTAACCTCTTAACAGCTTTTAGACGAGCAGCAGAGAAGGAAGCAAAAGTAACACCTATAAAATCTAAGAAGATCATTAACAATTTACTACAGCAACTCAACTATAAAACGGGTACCATTATATAAATATCATAACACTAAATATAAGGAAGAAAGAAGTCGTCTACCCATATTAGGAGCCTCAGTTGGTGCTGAGTCAATCAACTCAGAATCCTTTAGGTGGACTTCATCTAATAAGTTTGAGTCATTAGTAACAAAATCAGCAAACTCTTTAGCAGCAAAAGTAACTCTATCTTAAGTGGGAGGAGTATGCTTCAAATCCCTGGAATAGTAATATACTAAGAACAAGTCAATTACAAGTAAAATAAGTATGTATTGCAGAACTCTTTAGGTCCACACTCGATTTGTCAAATTGAACTATTCCATGAGTCCGTAATCGATGCCTCACACACACGTTACGGATATTACAAATCAGCGTGTTAGATCATACAAATTGAGGTTACCACGTATATGTATAATCCTTCCATCATTTATACCCTAGATGTGCAAGGATATAGATAAGTATCGTCAAATTTCTATTTGCTCATCCATGAACTTATCTCCAGATTCGTATTTCGATAAACAATATATGCAAACACTTTTACTATATTATTTAACCCTGAAGAATAATCTTTTTCTGAGTTTATGCTTGTGGCCACAAGACTTTATGAAATAAAATCTCAGAGCATTAAATATACAACTTACCTATATAAGCTGACGGATCCTGATTCTGCTCACACCAAACTCCATAAGCATCGGACCATACCCAGTGACACATAACAGTCAGACCATGAAAGGTCTCTGACATATATAGAACCAAAGTATGATGGATCATTCACAAGCCCACCGTGGCGTTCAGGTCAAAAGACCACGAATACTGCCCAACTCGAGAGGACATTCTTTTGATGGCTTCATAGAAAATCTATCGGCGTCCTCGTGAGTCAATTTAGTATCCAGTCCTGACTAGATACCCACATGCTTATACAAGCTCTTAGCTCATTGTCAGTTAAAAATAACCATCTGAACCAGTCAGATATAGACATACACTAAATTATACTATAGTGATTCATCGATAGACCTGCATTGGAAACATAGATCAAGAACATTATGTTTAAGACATACTTACGGTATGACATTTTCTAGCACCTATTGCAACTCTTTGCAACTATATCATTATATGTATACTCTCAGGTCTTTGTCCTATTATAGACAAGGTTCTAACTCTTTACACCTCGCTGACTCTTATAACCCACTAACTCTTAATAATACTAACTCTTAGCATTTATAACTCTCAGCATTGCTAACTCTTAGTCCAGATCTAAACTCCTTTAGATTATACAATGCCTGTAGTGTTATAAGCATTATATCATATAAATATAATATTAATAATTTTTATTTGAAATGTTTATTGTATGAATATTAAACAATTAATATTCATACAATATTGGAATAGCACGTAAGCACCAGCTTAAACACGTTGCCCCTAGGTAATTTGACAAAGGCCATGCGAGGATTATCTCGGAAGAATCACCCAGGTTAACCTAAGTGGATCGGCGTCTTCTAAAGGTACGCCCTTATAAACTACAAGTCTGGATGAAGTTCTCTAAACCAGTGTGTCATTGTTTTACCCATACCTACTAGTTGGAACGAGTTTTCTCAAACCATTTATCATCATATCACATCATCTCATCATATCATCATCATCACATGATGCTGTCATCTTTGTCATCACATCGTCGTGTCATCATCATCATCAGAATCACCTTGATTGGTTCAACGCCAATAGGGCATGTCACCTTGACTGGTTCAATGCCCATGAGGCATTTCACCATGATAGTGGCATTTCACTTTGATTGGTTCGATGCCCACAGTTCGACGCCTATGGGGCATTTCATGTTGACTAGTTCGATGCCCACAAGGCATTTCACCGTGATAGTGGTATTTCATCTTGATTGGTTCAACGTCAACAGTTCAACCCCCACGAGGCATTCACCATGACTGGTTTGATGCCCACGAGGCATTTCACCATCACTGGTTCGACTCCATGGAGAATTTCACTATATGTAGTTCGATGCCTATAGAGCATATCACCACTACTGGTTCAATGTTTGCACGGATAATTAAGACAACTCGGTTGAGCGAGATTTATTGGGGTGCCGGTTTATCCCAGTTCACAACCTAAACTTATTTGGTTATATGCATGTGGTATACATGTCTATTTTAAAATTTATATATATGAGCATCAAATACAATATATATATATATATAGACACACACACACACCATTGTTGTATCTCATACATAAATATTTGCAATGAAAGTTAGAAATTTAATTTCTTAAAAATGAAAATACTAAATTTTATTTAATTACAATAATGAATAAAATTAATTTTATTAATATATTAAAATAGAATTAAGAGATATCACCTGTCAAGCCTTTGGAATGAATTTATTCTGTAGTACCACCTGAAGTAGACTCATTGACAGTTCTAGGACCAAACGTAGTGGGCTTAGGTCTCTAGAACAACAGCCTTTATTTTTTCTAACAACGATTTAACACTTAAACTGTAGGATTAACTTTTAATCCCCATAGCTTAACACTTAGACTATATTCATTTTGTTCTTGATTCAACACTTAACTCAAATAACTCAAATGCAACAATAGTGTCCATTTGTTTGAGAGAATAAGATTAATAGCAAAATAACTTTTGCTATCAAGTTTTTTTTATTTTAATACTTAAAAACTTAAAACAAAAATAATTTTTCTTACCATCATAAATGACCGGCCACCTTGTTGGCTTCAAAGGAACTTGAAAATCCTTCTTCATTTTCTTTCTTCCTCCATTGCCAAGAGCCACACTTGAGCTTTTTATCATATCATTTGTTTTAAGAATAAAAAATGAATTCCAAAGGCACACCCACCATGGCTGGCCATACCCCCTCCATTATATATTCATCAAATAAATATATATATAATTAATGATAAGGAATATCTTTTATTTGACTAAAATATTATTATTAAAATATTTTAACTTATTAAATAAGCTAATCAAGTGTCCAATAATTGGACAAGAGGGGATGATCGGCATCACTTGTCTTTGACAAGAAAATTTTCATTCAAGTCTTCAATGTTTCATTTAATTTCTCTTTTAAGCAACATTTACTTTAACATAATTAATTGTGCAATAAAATCTCATTTTATTTAACAACTAAGTCCTTAGTAAAATATTTATTTTATTAATTTAACCATGAGCTAACAATTAACTCTAGTCAAATTAATTAATCATTTAACTCTTAAGTGATAACAAATATTTAAATTATTTAACACTTAAATAATCGATTTAGGGAATAATTCTTAAGTCTTTAATTAACCCAATGTGAATTCCACCAACCCACAATCTTGAGTTAATTTAACCGAAGGCTCACTATACGTCACGTGTCATTATTTAATTAGTCAACAATAATTATTAACTAATTACTGTACTTAAAACTTAAGTACTGATATGTGCGCGTCCTGAGGGTTCCTAAATTAAATATTCGATTCTGCTAAAATTACTAGATTGAACAATTTAATCCAGTACGCTGCCTTAGTGCACAATGAGTACACTTCATATTGTGGGACTCCCTAGGTCCATGCCTAATTTGTCAAATGAAACTATTCCATGAGTCTGTGATCGATGCCCCACGTACACGTCACAGATATTACAAATTAACGCATTAGACCATACAAGCTAAGGTCATAACGCATGTGTATAATCATTCCGTCATCTATATCCTGGATGTGCAGGGATATAAATGTACATCATCAAATTCTCATATACTCATCTATGAACTTATCTCCAAATCTATATTTTCAAGAATAATATATGCAAACACCTTTACTATATTGTTCAACCCTTTGAGAAACACCTTTTCTAGGTTAGTACTCGTGGCCACGAGATTTACTAAAATACAATCTCGGAGCATCTGGATATACTACTCCTTTATGAGAGTTGACAAATCTCATATCTGTACACACTGGACTCCATAAGCATCGGATCATACCTAGTGACATCCAACGGTCACACCATGAAAGGTGAAATCAAAGTATGATAGATCACTTACAAGCCTACTGTAGCAATCAGGTTAAAGGATCACGTATACTACTCAATTTGAAAGGACTCACCATTGACAGCTTCAAACGATGTCTGTTGGCGTCCTCATAAGTCTGTTCAACATTCGGTCTTGACAAAATACCCGTATGTATATACAAACTTTCGATAAGTCAATGGTCGGCTAAGAACAACCATATATACCATTAAGATATAGCATACACTTATCTATATAAAATAAATTCACCGATAAACCTGCATCAGTGAAGACAGATCATGGACATTATATTTAAGAATATACTTGCATAATGACATCTTCTAGCACCTATTGCAGTTCATTGCAACCATGTCATTACTAGTATACCCTCAGGTCTTTGTCCCATTATAAATAATGATCTAACCTTTTAGATTTGGCTAACTCTTATAACCTGCTAACTCTTAGTAATGCTAACTGTTAGCATTTATAACTCTCAGCTTTGCTAATTTTTAGTACTAGTCTAAACTTCTTTCGACCAGATCTGAACTCTTTCAGATCATAAAATATTTGTAACATAACAAGCATTGTATCATGTATTTATATTATATTAACGATTATATGAACTATTTACTATATAAATATTAAATTAACATTATTAGAATGGCTCATAAGCACCAACTCTATAAAATTGTGATATTTCTACAGCGTCACTGTAGCCTTTCCACTGCGCCTATTGAAGAGGGTTTAACCCTGGCCTTTCCACGGCATCACTGTGGCATTTTCACAGCATCTATAAAAAGCTGCTCAGTATTATTAAGCCGAACCGGTCTCCCCAAAATCGCTGCATGTTGCTCATTTAGCATTATTATTCCAAGCCAGCCATTATCTTTTGACAATTTCTCCAAAGGCCAGAAGCTGCCCATTCAGTATCATCACGTTGGGTCAGCTGTTATACCATACCTACTCTGTTGTTAACAACTACTCAATTACACCTTTGCCAAGCGAGGCATTATTTTTTATATATAGCTCCTAAGTCTTTGTAGGATGATTTTCATCACAACGGCGGGCCGTTCATTATCTTGATTTTTGCTGACTACTATTATATTTTCACGCCGAACCAACTATTATCTGATAACTCCCAAAGACTTGGATGTATATTTTTATTTCGATGCTGTTCTAAATATTATATGGCACTTATTAGCTGAGTGGGTCTTTATTTCAATTTGTTAAGGGGGCATCAAGTTTGCATGGTTATCATTGGAGCTTAACGACCGAGCTTGATCCCTTATAGTCGTGGAAGAACTACTTGTTCATAAAAAAAGCTCACCTAGTTATTCATAAACCTCTATTATTATTTGAAGTGGTTCGGCAGTTCGATTAGCTTTTTTTATTACAAATTGTATTATCATGAACAACGCGGCTATGCTAAAATGCTCTTATTGCGAGTTACAAATTTTATAAGTTATTCAGTTATACTAATATATTACAAATTCAATATTATAAGTGGTTCGGTTGTGTTAATGGGCTTTTACCTATATGAGAAAATAGATTCACTACAGATAGTTATAAAAAGAACAGATCGGCACAAGTAACAAAAGTATAAAGTATACTTCACATTCATTGGAAAAATGTATTACAAGAAGTTTTAGATATTATAAGAATTTCAAGCTTTACAAAAATGAGAAATATGAGAAAGTGAAGAAGATGGAAGAGAAAGCAAAAGCTCATATTGCTAAAGCCACGTTGGGCACCTCTAAGTCCACAATAGATACCCTTTAGGGTTGGCTGGGGCAAGAGGATCGGTTAGAGCTTCAGCTAGCCCAAGAGGCTGAACGGTAGCAGTAGCAATAATTTAGCTCTGATTGGTAAGAGAAGCAACCTCATTGGTGCCTGTAACTGTAATACCACCAACAACTGTAGTTGCATCGGCAGGAGCAGCATCAATACCAAGACTAGAAGGCACTGATGCCTCTTCGGCACCCTGGGCTCCCGAGGTCTCCCTTTCATGGTATGAGCCTCCAATGGCTAGCCTCTATAACCACTGAAGGTTAATTCCTAAGTAGTGCTCTCCAAAGATGGTGATCGGCCTCTGAAACTGCCCATCGCTCCTTGGCGAAAGCCTTTTTCATGACCAGTAGACCAGTGATTTCTCTGTTGCTCAAGTTAAACCACTAAGAAATTCTTATTCTTCTCGATCAACTCCCTCTTTCATAGAGCCACCTCGAGCTATGTCTCAATTTCTTCATTTTTGCATGGTAGTTCGACAACATGGCTCCTAGCCACAACTAAAGAGTTAATCATATTCTGCTTACCTTTTTTAGTGCTTAAACTCTTATAACTTGCTCTCCACAACAGCACGGGCAATCATCATCTCCTATATCTTGGCACTTACCTTATCTGCCATAGTCCTCTCTTGCTTAGTAATTCTCTTTGTCTGCAAGGTCTCAGCTCTGGACTGAGCAAGATCATCCTCAACTTTTTAGGTTCGGGATGTCATTTTAAGCATCTCAGCCCAAAACCGAGAGAGAAGATACACAGACTACACAAAATAAATAAAATTCAGAACATATGAACATATAAACAGGGGAACAAATCAGAACAGAATAAGAAATGGAAGACTTATATCTATAACGGACGCTATTGCAACATTAAACCCCATGATGGGGTCTAGAGAAGATACCTGACCCACTCAGGTTGGGGTCAAGTACCTCTCCATCTCCTACATAACAGGGAATAGAAAGCCCAGGTCCTCATTCACCTCTGGGACCAGTACGGAATGAGACATACAAAAGGGAGGACCTTCATTGACCAATGGCCTATCTTATTTTTTGGAGCCAGACGCTCCCACGGCTTGGCCAGTTGAGGTTTACTATATCGAAAGCTGAGCTGATAAACCCCGTCCCTTATCTTGAGTTTAAGGAGCAGATGAGGCTTTTTGCTTGATAAAGAGTCTAGGTGGAAGCTCGTCCTCTCCTCGGAGATTCATTCTGAACTTGTCCCTCCTAGGCAAGTGAGCTCATAATAATTCTTTCTTCGGAGGGCTGCCTACTAGCAGTATGGCTGAACGACCCCCTCTCACAGGACGGTACCCTCGCTCGACTTTCTTCCTAGCCGAAGTCCAACAACAACCTCATAACATTGTTAGGGTTTAAGGGACCCTAACCACTTAAAGTAAAAAAGCCTTCATTTCGACTCCGTTTTCTCCTCTCACCACCACTTTGTTTGGACATCCCTGCACAGTGCATATAGTGTGAGCTTCAAAAGAAATGAAAGAAAACAGGTCCAAGGTAAAGGAAAATAAGAAAACTTACTTCGAACACGGGACTCACATCGTACGAAATGTACAAGGCTTGATTCGACAAGGCAATCCGACAACAACAGCTCCTGAACAAGATAAATGTGTCAGAGTGTAGTGCCTATCCAATGTGTCAGTAGCCTAGGTCACTGTAAGAACATTAGAAGTGTTAGCCGAGTAGTATAAGGCGACAAAAAGAGAAGTGGAAAATGATAAGGACCTACGCTTGAAGAAAAGTTAGTTGGGACGACCCACTCTCCCCCATATCTTTTTAGGACCCTCTGACCTCACTCTCCCCCAGTAAAGAACCACTCCTCCTTCTAGTCTTTCACAGAGGTAGGACAACTAGAGACTAGGTTTTGGAGGTCATGGAATAAGAGATAATATAAGCATTTTTTCTCTTGACTCTACTCCTGAAGTGGTACAAGTAGCATAATTCTTAAAAATAAGAGAAGAAAGGGCATGGGAGACTGCCATGCTCTTGCCCACAAGACATATAGATCAGTTATGGCTCTTTAAGAGTTAGGACCTAGTTGGGAATGAGCTACTCTTAGGCGAGCTAGCATCTTGGTGAAATAAGGCTGCATGGGAAGCCTAAGGCTCAACCTCAAAAACTCTACATAAATGGCCACCTTGCCATAGACAGGGCTGCTCGGATAGTCCTCTTTGGTAGGCAGCCTAAGGGTAACCGACTTGGGGATATCGAAGGAATGCCTAATATGACCCAGGTCAGCCTCGTTCAAGCTGGAGTCCAATTCAAACTCTACCACTTCTACACCACTAGCCTCTTTAGGGTCTTCTGAGTCATTAGCTTCCCCCTCCCTAATGATAGAGATTAGCTCAGCCACTGTGATGACTACTCTTGAAGAAGAGGGCACATCACCTGTTGAGGTAGGCGACCATTTACTGCTTCTGTCCCTACTACTCATCTTGATTAATGAGACTTTTAGAGTCATTTCTTCTGTATTCCCAGCCATAATTACTCTGAAAAACCTAAGTTGTCTCTGGACGCCAATAAAAATACAAAAATATTTCTTAAAGGCTACAGACACTACAGAGAAAAGACAGAAACAATCAACCACACCCAGAAAATAGCAAACAAAAAAAAGGAATAAATAAACATGAAAAGAAGATATAGAAGCAACCAAAGCAAGAAAACAGTAGGAAAATCCAAAAAATGGCCTAAACAAACTATATAGCTACTAAAAAGATACAAAAGTAAGATCAAGCAATAGAAGCCCACACTATGGATGCAAAAATATTAAAGAAAAGGAAACTACGGATAAAAGAGGGGGAAAAAAAAGAAGAATGAACTCACCAGAAGGACGCATAGAAATCAAAAAACAAAAATCCACAAGTAGTAGTAAACTACCGAACTGAGAAGCCTTTGCACCAGAGAGACAGTATGGCGGCAACAAAGACAAATATAGAATAAAGAGGCAAATGAAGAAGAAGGAAACTATTTATAGGCAACATAGGAGGAATCAATACCGTCCAGATCAAATGGACAGACAAGATCCACAGAAGACCGAAAAGACCTATTGGGATAAGGAGACGTGATGCCTCGGGCTTTCGGGTACCTTAAATCCACTTCTCTTTGAAGAACAGTGACCCAGGCCATCAGATCTAGTAGATCAAAAGTCCATATTGTTTCGATAAATTGAACGCCATTAAGAAAGCAGAAAAGGCGTGACTCTTGGGTTTCATCTACCCTCAACCACACGATCAAAAATAGATCAACGGTTAGTGATGAGTTTCTTATTCAAAAAGCTTTTCATGTGGATCGAGGATGATGTTAGAAAAAATTCATCATTAGTACTTCGAGAAAGTTTTGGGAAACTGCTATTACGTGGCAGTAACTCATCAAGCAGCAATAACATCATCATACCAAGCCGATTAGCTCTAACATCCTCACACTCGAAAGAGAGCCAATCACTTGTGACAATAGCACCACCCAAAAACCAGTTCGGACCAGCTTGGACAGAGGAGAAACAAACAGAAAAATGAAGTAAAGAAAGAAAACAGAGATCAGAAGAACAGCCTAAACCGGCCACGACAGAATAGAGTTTCCAATTTTGAATAAATCAAAACTAGAAACTGGTGGACTCCTATTCCCCCTTGAAAACCACCTTTAGGCCTAAAGACTTCAGGCCCAAAAGAAGTCAGCCTTTAAGGGCTCATCTAGATGTTTTTCTGTAGGACAACCCTCCTCAGAGCCCACCACTCCTTATAGGATAACCCACTTCAAAGACAAACCTATGGTAATAACCATTAGACTAGACCCTAGCAGGGTTAGACAACGAAGAACTTACTCGGATTGAAAGGAATTAATTGAAAATTTGAAGCACTTGCTCGGCAAGACAGGTCAGGATACGACCAAAATCACTATTTACAGAAAGACTAGATTGGTTCATCTCACGCCTGCTTGATCAACAAAAAAACCGAGTCAGAACAAACATCAGGTCGACTATCTGCCAAACAGACCGACTAGGTACAACTAGTGAAGTCACCAGAAGACCAGCTCTTTGAGAAGACATCGAACCATGGCCAAGCCGAATAAGAAGAGATTACCAGAAAATTGACCCGAGCAAATCAAACTTAACCTCACCCGAGCAGACCCGAGCAGAAAATAAATCCACCGGCAAAGACAAGCACAAAGAATATGCCAAAAATATGCCTAACGTATGTCAGAAAGGTATTTTGCGTGTAGTAGAAGCATATTAGGAGAAAATAAGCAAAATGATATTTAACGTATGACAAAGCGTAGCAGAAACATGTCAGAAGAATATCAATAGAATAATATTTAGCGTTT
This sequence comes from Ailanthus altissimus, assembly GCA_946807835.1. Lineage (NCBI taxonomy): Eukaryota > Viridiplantae > Streptophyta > Magnoliopsida > Sapindales > Simaroubaceae > Ailanthus > Ailanthus altissimus. The sequence continues at coordinate 11,973,482 of OX327699.1, read as the reverse complement.
GACAAAAGTAAAATAAAAGTATAATCAGAAGCATGTCAGAGGATATGCTAAGGAAATACCCAAAAAACTTTCTAAAATTAAGTACTATAAAAAAAGAAAGAAATACACAAAAGCATGAGATGATGCTCAAAACACATAAAAATTAAACATAGAAAGAAAAAAATGGTTTTTTTCTCTTTAGCATTTTTTGCTTACCTTTTTTACCAACCTTCTATCGTAAAATTTCTTTTTGACTTAAACATCGGATAGTCTTTATCGAAACCCATCTTAGTGAGACCATCATGATAGTTACACTTGTATTTTATAAGTTCTGTTATAGTCGACGAAGAAGGGAAGACCTAGACTTTCGCAAACAAGCGCAACCAGAATAAAATTTAAATACTAATTTTCGCTAATAAATAAATTCAAAATTCGTTAGTTCGACAAATCATTTTTTTCAATTCTGATCATATTCTCTCCCCAGGCGTATGATCACGTCTTTTGACTGATCTCTTGATCTCTGAATCACCGTCGGGATGCATTACCATAACGTCTCCGCTATATAACCAGCCATGTCTTTCATTCTGTTTGGTATATTTTGTGTGTCTTTGAGATAACCCTACATGAGAGATCCGCTTCGCATTACGATCTCGCCACGTGTCAGCCCATCTCGTTTTACGTTCGCTCCTGTCTTGAGATCAATGACGTTCACGTCCATTTCATTCAATAGAACGGTCCCGACTGCTTGTCTTGCCTCGCTTTCTCAGTTGCTGAAATATTGTTCCATTGTGGTTTCCATGCACAAGAGACAACTAAACCGGCTGTTTCAGTTGGCCCGTAACTACGAATCACAACAAAACCTAATGACTTAGTTTTGAACAGCACCGGAGCTCCGGCAGTTGAATTATGGTCTTGACGACAAAGAGATTGAGCTTCTGGAGAGTTAGATGTCATATTGAGTACCACATGTGACTGACTCCCCGACGTTTTATTGTTATTATTAGAGCACAGGTCAAGAATCTCAAAGGAGACAAAGTAGAAATCAAGAATCATGACGGCGGTATCAATCAGTTGGTGACTGCCGGCTGGGTAATTTAATTAACAAGAAATAATTATAAGAAAATTATTTTCTATATACGTTGTTGTCTATTGTTTTTTTTTTTTAAAGTTCCCTAACGGCCCATCTCAACCAAATTTCAATCTTGTTAATTATTTTTCCCGTCTATGATGGTTGTTAAACGAAAAATGGTTCACTTATAAATAAACATCAAACTCCACCATTCTCTTACATCTCTGTCATTCCGTACAAATCTTTAGATCAAAATAAACACTTACTAATTTTTTTTTTTAACTTTTTATACATTTATGCGGTGCTTATGTTTCAAATTGGATATGATCCAATTGCTTCATTGAAAGTTCCTTTTTTTTTTCCTAATAGATTTGAATTTGTGTAAGACAATTATACTTTTATGTTAATTTTTTAATTTAATGTTATCATGGTCTGGTTTTTATTTGTTTGTAGAAATGCATCTTTCAGAATTTACTAATTAGCTAAATAATCAATTTATGATCTATGTTTCTTTTTCTTATTATAAGTTATGATTTATGTTCCTTTCAATTTTTATAACAAAATTATTAGTTTAGCACTCAAGATAAAAATTAAAACTAATAAGTGAAGTTCTAATATTAATATTAATGACAAGTCTTAACAGTTTCTGAATAGGTCTGAATCCGAGTAGGTTGAATTCAAGTGAATTGAATCTAAATAGATTTGAATTAGAGTTGATTTAATTTAAATTGAAATACAGAGATAAAATTAAGAAATTAACTCATGAGAAACACAGATCCGAGTATGTTTAAACTAGAGTGAATTTTTCATAAACTTAAACAGATAGATAAATCAACGAGTAGATCTGAATTAGAGTGAATTTTTCGTAGACTAAAACAGAGAGATAAATAAATAAATTAACTCGCGTTAAACATGGATCCAAGTATGTCTAAATCCAAGTAGGTCTAAAACTGAGTAAATAGGTCTGAATCCAAGTAGGTCAAAATTAACTCACGTTAAACGTAGATTTGAGTATATCTGAAACTAAGTAGGTTTGAAAAAATTCATGTTAAACATAAATCTAAATAGGTTTGAAATCAAGTAGGTTTGAATTAATTCACGATAAACATGGATCTGAGTAGATCTGAATCCAAGTGGATTTTTCATAAATTAAAACAGAGATTGAGTTTGAATCTGAGTGGATATAAACTAAAGTTGATTTCCTGTAGAGACTAAGTCTGAATCCGAATAAGTTTGACTAAAATGGACTCCTCAAATTCTGTCTAATAGGTTAGATAGGTTTCAAACTAAGTATGTATGATTAACTCATAGTAAATATGGATCTAAGTAGGTTTAAATTCAAGTGGATTTCTCGTAGACTGAAACAGAGACTAAGTCTGAATCTAAATAGGCATGAATTAGAGTCGATTTCCCATAAAGATTGAGTCTGAATCGGAGTATGTTTGAACTAAAATGGATTCTTTGAATTTTTCGTAAACTGAAACAGAGAGATAAATAAAAATATGAACATAAGGGTTCGTACTCAAAACCTTAACTTTAATACTATATCAATATATCATTTAACTCAATAACTTAAGCTAATAAGTGAAGGTTTAATATTAACCTTAAAAATAAATTTTAATAAAAATATTTCCATTTAGGGATAAAGATTCATTATCTTTATAAAAGAAAACATGAATATGAAGATAATTGTCTGATTTCTAAGCCAAAACAAATTTATGGAGGGAATCCCTTTACATAGGGCTGTACGACGGTACAAAATTAAAAACTTTTGTAATTTATTAGTGCATAAAGAAATAAGTTATTACAGTTTCAAATTCTTTTAATAATTAAATAAGATTCTGGAATATTCTATATGATTATCGTTTATTATTTCAGCAAAAGAAGATTAAAATTATCGTAACTTTCGAAATATAATACTACTAAATATTCGTTGACAATACTAATTACTATAACATTGTGGCCTCTATTATAACCTCTATATTATAATTAAATGCAAGTTAATAACGCTTTCAGTTAAGAAAAGTGTGAGGATAATTCCTACAAAATATGTACTTATACTGTTTTTTTATAAAATTAATAAAGTTTTAATTTTATATTTGATGAGTGTTCATAGTTTTATAACATAAATATTAAAAAAAAATTTATTTATTTATGTAATCATAATTTTAGTATATAATTGTTATATACAAAAGGCTTAAAGTTATGGATAATACATAAAAAATTGTAATAAATTAATTAAAATTTAAGATCTTTAATTAAATATTATTAGTGCGGTCCACAGACATTTAAAATGTAGTAATCTTATCCAGATCACTAATGCAGTGACATTATAATGAAAGCACTATATATAATATAATCATATAGGACTGGACCAGACGTAATTTGAATTCTTATGTAAAATACCGTTGTTAATTAAGAATTCAAATAACGTCAACTGATGATCATATACATATTAACCTTAATCTTAAGTGATCATAAACTCCTATTTATGTCATTATGTCATTTGAAATACTTGTTATGGTTTGTCTAAAGAACAGACTCAAAACTTATATTTTAGTGGCATAATGAGATAAACGGCTGGGAATATGATTTACAGATATGAAATTCATTCATTCTTAATAGAAGTTACAAAGAAAATTCTCTTAAGGGTTAATTCTAGAACTGAACGATTATAGTGCTCAATTTGTAATAATGTTACAAAATAATTGTTCACTGGTGAATTAATGATACTTAAGGATAAAGAAATAATTAGATGGGTAAAACGGTAACTAACCTAACTCTAATTATAAACCATCTATGGAGGATTGAATTGCATATAGTGATTAAATTAATGGACTGCTATAAATTTTCTAAGTAAATTATATCTACAATTTCAAGAGTGCAATTCTATATTTTTAATGGAATAACATTGGAATTAATAAATTAAATTAATTAATTATAGAGTTTAATTAATTATATAAAATTTATTAGAACTTGAAATTGTAAGTCCATAGGTCCTCAATACCACCTCTTTCGTTATTATAGTGAAAAATTAGAATAGATTGTGTTATTACATAAATTGTTTGTGTCCAGAAAATAGTTTTCAAATACGCATATTTTATATTTTGATAAATTTAATTAATTAAAATTATTTAATATAGATAATATCTTATCAAAATATAATTAAATATTTAATTTAAGAAATTAAATACATAAAATCTTAATGATAGTTTTTGAAATTATCAAAAAGATTTTATTTTTAATTTTAATATTTTATTTTTATTAAAATACTAATAATACTCAAATATTGAGTATTATGCGTTAACCATAAAGAGTGAGATTTTGTTGGAGCTGGTGCTCACGTGCCATTCCAATATTGTATGAATATTAATTGTTAATATTTATACAATAAACATTTCGAATAAAGATTGTTAATATCATATTAATATGGTATAATGCTTGTAACATTACAGACATTGTTTGATCTGAAAGAGTTCAGATCTGGTCTAAAGGAGTTTAGATCAGAACTAATAGTTATCAAAGCTGAGAGTTATAAATGCTAAAAGTTAGCACTGTTAAGAGTTAGCAGGTTATAAGAGTCAGCGAGGTCTAAAGAGTTAGAACCTTGTCTATAATGGGACAAAGACCTGAGAGTATACTTGTAATGATATAGTTGCAAAGAGTTGCAATAGGTGTTAAGAAATATCATTATGTAAGTATGTCTCAAAGATAATGTTCCTGATCTATAATCACTAATGCGGGTCTATCGGTGATTCACTTTATATAGATTAGTGTATGTTTATATCTGACTGGTTCAGATGGTTGTTCTTAGCTGACCATGAGCTTAGAGCTTGTATAGGCATGCGGGTATCCAGTCAAGACTGGATACTGAACAGACTTATGAGGACCCCAATAGATATCCTATGACACCGTCAAAGGAAGGTCCTCTCGAGTTGAGTAGTATTCGTGGTCCTTTGACCTGAGCGCCACGGTGGTCTTGTGAGTGATCCATCATGCTTTGGTTCCACATATGTCAGAGACCTTTCATGGTCTGACCGCTATATGTCGCTGGGTATGGTCCGATGCTCATGGAGTCCGGTGTGCGTAGATACGGGATCCGTCAGCTTACGTAGGTAAGTTGTATATCCGATGCTCCGAGATTGTATTTCATAAAGTCTTGTGGCCACAAGCATAAACCCGGGAAAAGAGTTTCCCATAGGGTTAAACAATATAGCAAAAGTGTTTGCGTATATTGTTTATCGAGATACGAATCTGGAGATAAGTTTATGGATGAGCAAATGGGGATTTGACGGTGCTGATCTATATCCCCGCACATATAGGATATAAATGATGGAAGGATTATACGTATACGTTATGACCTCAACTTGTATGGTCTGACACGCTGATTTGTAATATTCGTAATGTGTGCGTGGGGCATCGATTACGGATTAATGGAACAGTTCCATTTGACAAATCGGGTGTGGACCTAGAGAGTCCCAATATGAAATATACTCTTTGAGCACTTGGGCAGTGTACCGTATTGAATTGTTCAATACAGTATAATTCAGCAATTACTAAGGTTACGTTAACTAAAGTATGTGGTTAAATTGGTGGGACCCACTTTAGGTTAACTTGGTAACCGAGTAAGGATATAATAGTATTTTTCACTTTATGATTATTTAATTGTTAAATAATAAGAATAAATATTTATTTATTTAATTGTTAAATAAATGATTTAATTAACTATGATTAAAAGTTAATCATATAGTTAATTAAGTTAACCTTACTTAAAGGTTAAGTAAAGGTTAACCTAACCATGGTTAAGTTAGTTAACTATGGTTAAATTAATTAAATATTTATTAACTTAAAGGTTAAGTTAAAATAATCTAACTATGGTTAAATGTTAACTAAGGTTAGGTTAAGCCAAATGAAATGCAAATGAAATTCAAATTAGTTTGGAATTAATGCATTAGTATATAAAGTGAAATGAAATTCAAAATTCATAATTGATTTAGTTTTTTAGGTTTTGCATTTTGGGAGCCAATTCAATTTGAGAAATTGAAATTGTTTGTTTTGTGTTTTAAGTGTTAGAACAACAAAACAAATTGAATTAATGGTTACTAAATGTAATAACTAAAAACAAGATTTGTTTTATTTATTCAAGAGTTGAATAAAAGGAAAAACAAATTTAATTAAGTTAAATGGTTTAACTTTGAAAAATGTTTAAGAGTTAAACACATATGCTGGATTAAGATGCTGCCATTCTAGACAATCAAACCCACCCTTGTTGATTGCTAGAATTGATCAAAGATTCATTTCATTGGTGGACTTCAAAGAAAATTAATCCAAAGGCTTCATTGGTGATATTCTCAATCTCGAATTTCAGTTTAATCAAATGTTAATTTCTGTGTTCATTATATGTAATCTTCCGCTGTGCACATGTATGTATGAGATATGTATATTGTTTGTATGATGAACACAACCCACATGTAAGAACCCTAGTTAATTCGCCCAAACCCAACAGATTTTATGTGATTTATATGAATTAGATCTCATTTTGAGAGATAATAATTTAATTAATAAATATTATTAATTAGATTATTATTTTTAAATGAGAAGATTAGTTTAAAGAGGATACAACACACATACGTGAAAAAAAACGCAAGATACATATTTTATTTTAAGAGAAGAAAAATAAATTAGAAGTCCACTCTTTTTTTTATTGTAGAACAAAAGGTTTGGTTTGAAATCTTTTGATGGAAGAAAACTCGACGTGAATTCAAGTTATATTCTTGTTAATTTTTATTTATTTTAATATCAATTTTATATATTTATAAGATTCTTAGATAAAAAGTATTTTTATTTAATAAAATAAAGATTAAAGAATTTTTATTTTCTATTCTATTGCGTAATGAATATCATAGCAATAACTCTCTAACAATTAGTATTAGAGTAATGATTTTTTGAATATATAATTTTGTGTTATAATTTATTTTATTTAAATCATAATTTATGAATATATATGTAAAAGTGGATATTTGTATTTTTATAATATTTATATGATGAATAATTATTTTATATATGAATATTTTAATTGTTAATTATATGATTTTTTAACATTGATTTTAATTATTTATAATATTTTTTTTATTAGATTAAAGTTGTGTAAACCCGTAAAAGGATTTAAAATTTTTTATAATATATTTTTTATTTTTTGTAGCCGCTGGAAGACAAAGGGATTAAGAAGACGAAGAGGCACAATGCTACTTTGCTCCCTTTTGCTGCAAGAAGAATAATAATATTTTTGTTTTTGTTTCTAGCAACTGAAAGAGGAAGAATGGCATTATAAAAAAAATCGATTAAAAGAAAACAGCAATAGGTGGAAGGCGAAGATGCCATTCATTTTAGTGGCCCCAAAAAAAAAAAACTTTGGAAAAGACAAAAAGGAATTATTGAAAGTTTGCGCCCTGCGCCATGCATATAAATTTGTATCAATTGATTATGTTGCCGTCGTGCAAATCAATGAATTTCAAATTGATTTGCTCTTGGCCACTTGCGATGGCTGGCGTTATGAGCAGTAGCTTTTATGTTGCTAACCCTAAGTGTATTGAGGCAGTATAAAAATTTTGAATTTTGAATTTGAGAAATTAAAATAAAATTAGATTTGATTCATATTTGGACTTTAAATAAAAAAAAAAATTCTTTTGAAAATATATATATAATTTTCAAGAGTTGAAATTTCTTGCAAAAATATATAATAAGTCTAAGAAAAGTTCTTAAGTTCCTATGTATAAAATTACAAATAAAATAGATTAGACTCGTTATAGATTTAAGAAGACTACATGTAACTGGGTCTGTTTGTTTGTACTTTTTATGTAATTTATTTTTTTTATTTTATGAGTTGTAATTTAAAATCTTAAGGGATTCGATCAAAGTTATATTAAATATTAATTTATATTATTTATTTTTGTGATAATTATAACATGATCATGCATTATCACATATCATGCATTTGTACTCACTCACATTATTGTAATATGACATGCATACATGCTATAATTAAAATTTAAATAATTTTTTATTATGGCATATTATAATTAATAAGATTATAGTAATGGATTGATTAGCATGTTTAGAACTTGTATAATTAATCAAATAATGTGAAATTAGATTTAATAGTTAAATTAGTAATTTTATATTATTCTAGGTAACCTAATTTAATAGTTTGATTTAGGATACTTAGAAAATTATTGATTTTATTATTTATAAAAATAATTAATTAATCAAATAATTAAAAAACTAGGTTCACCTAAATTATTAGACCTATTTAAAAGAATAGTTAGACTAATGAACATAGGCTTAATAAAATTAAACTTTATCAGGATTAATTAATTATACATAGTAATCTATTATATGAGATATAATAATTTGAAAGTATATGTTTTATAAATTATAAAAACATATAATTAAAAATAGTTAGTAAGAAAGGGGTACATGACCCACTGATCTCTATTATTAGTACAACATCGTGAGTTATAGGTGGCACCTTACGACGCTTTGATTTTGTCTTCCCTATAGAGGGTGTTCGCCTATTTCAATAATAAGGTTGACTTCCTAGAGATAAGATTAAGTGATGTATTTCATAATTGACTAACCCTATAGGGTATTTTTTGGAGTTAAGTCATCTTGATCTGAAATAATGGGTTACACTCACAAAGATAATTAAGAGGTTAATCATATCTTGATCGAAATAATAGGTAGTTAATAGATAAATAAAAATATGAGATATTTTGAAAATTTTCTATTAATTTGAGATAGTCTCAATTTTAATTTTAATTTAATATGACCTACCCTACGGTAGCACATTAATTGTTAAATTGAATTATTATGGATTAGTATTAATTTATGTGTTTAAATAAATGCATTTATGCATCATATTTACTATTCTAAAAATCACTATGATATTTATTCAAGTATTCTTAAAATTGCTTTATTTATTTCAGCATCATGTCTGGAACAAAATTTATTATAACCCTTTTAGCAAATGAAAAATTGACCGGTGATAACTTTGTAAAATGAAAAAGCAATATGAATATTGTACTGATCTGTGAAGACCAAAAGTTCGTTCTTATAGAGGAGTGTCCTTCAGAACCTACAACCAATACTTATCGTAATGTACGGTAGCAATATGGGAAATGGATATAGGCCAATAATAAGGCCCGCTACTATATGTTTGTCAGTATGAGCGATGTGCTTAGAATGAAGCATATGCACTTGGAGACTGCATATGAGATATAAGATTCTCTCCAAGCGATGTTTGGCCAGCAGTCAGAACAAAGCCGCCATGAAGCTACTCGTAGCTACATAAACGCTAAAATGAAGAAGGAGTTTCGGTGTATGAGCATGTTTTGAACATGATCAATCTAATGCATCAAGCAGAGATCTATGGAGCCACCATAGATGATAAGACCCAAGTCAGCATCATTCTAGAGTCACTTACTCTAGCATTTTCGTAGTTCAAAATAAATTATGTTATAAACAAGCTCTCATATATTATGACTCAGCTACTTAATGAACTATAAACTTTTGAGACTATATCAGATAAGCCCAAAGAGTCTGAGGCAAATGTTGCTGAAGCAAAACAGTCTTTCTCCAGGAGAAATAAAAAGGGGAAGAATACTAATGGTGGTTCAGGTTCTGAAGAAAAGCCAGGAAATCCTTTAACTGCAGTAAGAGCAAGAAAAATGACTCTAAATAAAATTTAAAAAAAAAAAAAGAAAGTGTTTTCATTGCGGAGTCGAGGGGCATTGGAAGAGGAACTGTAAAAAGTATCTCTCCGAGCAGAAGGAAAAGAATAAAGGTAAATATGATTTACTGATTTTAGAAGCCTGTTTAGTGGAGTATGAACTTTCTCTTTAGATAATTGATTCAGAAGCCACTAATCATGATTGTTCTTCTTTGCAGATACTTAACTCTTCTAAGGAGCTCAATGATAGGGACTTTACTATACGAGTTGGCAATGTGGCAGTCATTTCAGCTTTAGTAGTGGGAGTGGCTCAATTGAATTTTAGGAACAATTTTTAAATAATGTTTACTTTATTCATGGATTCAAAAGGAAAATAATTTCTATTTCTAAGTTGCATTAACAATTATGTAATATTTATTTTTATAATAATGATATTATTATTGGTAGAAATGGTTAGATATTTATCATGCGAAATTAGAAAATGAATTTTATGTTTTAAGGTTCAATAAGCCCTCACTACTTAATTCTGAACTATTTAGAGTAGAATATCCTAAATCTACTAAAAGGCAAAAGGTTTCTTCTAATTATGACACGTATCTTTGGCATCTTAGGTTATGTCATATTAATCTGGATATGATTAATAGGTTAGTAAAGGATGGTCCTTTAAAAGAGCTAAACGTTGACACTCTTCCTACATGTGAGTCCTGTCTAGAGGGTAAAATGACTAAAAGACCATTTTCAGCTAAGGGTGAAAGAGCCAAAGAACCACTTCAACTTATATATACTAACGTTTGCAGTCCATTAAATGTACAAGCAAGAGGCAATTATGAATACTTCATTTCATTTATTGACGACTATTCAAGATACGGTTATATTTTACCTAATGCCAAGAAAATCAGAGACTTTTAAAACGTTCAAAAAAATCTTAGTAAAAGTTAAAAAGCAGTTAGGTAAAACACTTAAGACCCTTCAATTCAATCGAAGTGGTAAATACCTTGACACAGAGTTCAAGGATCACCTATTAGAGCATGAGATTTTATAACCTGGAACACTATAGCAAAATGGTGTTGTAGAAATGAGAAACAGAACCTTACTAGATATGGTTAGGTCTATGATGAGCTACTTTTCACTGCCGCCATCATTTTGGGGTTATGTACTATAGATCACGATCTACATTTTGAATGTAGTACCTTCTAAATCTAACTAAAGTACACTCTTAAAGATGTGGAATGGTAGTAAACCTAGTTTATGTCATTTTCATATAGGGGTGTCCGGCACATGTGTTGAAAGAAAAAATTGAAAAGTTAGAACCATAAATAAAACTTTGTTTGTTTGTAGGCTACCCTAAAAGCACAAGAGAATGTTTATTTTATACTCCTCAAGAAAAGAAAGTGATTGTATCGACAAATGCCATATTTTTTAAAAATAATTATATATTAAATTACAAACCTCACAATAAGATTGTACTAGAAGAAATGCTTTCTGATTAGATTAGACCTTTACCGCCGACAGTTAATGAACAACAAAGTTAGGTAACCATCAATTATGATCAAAACACCTTGGAACCTCAACGTAGTAGGAGGATAGTGAGATTACCTTCTCGTTACAAAGAGGAGAGAGAGGCACAAGTGGTTGTGTCCGACACAAGCCAAACGATCCATTGACATATAGACATACAATGAAAGATTTTGATAAAGAAAAATGTCAAAATGTCATGAACCAAAAAATAGAGTCTATGTATTCCAATTCAATCTGGGACTTGTAGATACACCTGAAGATGTCAGGCCCATTAGATGTAAATGGGTCTTCAAGAAGAAAAGAGGCATGGATGGAAAAATAGAGACTTTCAAAACAAGACTAGTGGCAAAGGGTTATACCCAGAAAGAGGGAGTCAACTATGAGGAGGCTTTCTCGCCAATAGCCATGCTCAAATCTATTCGTATTCTCTTATCCATTGCTACATGTTTCGATTATGAGATATGGTAAATGGACATCAAGACAGCTTTTTTGAATGGTTATCTTAAAGAGAGTATTTATATGGTGTAACCAGAAGGGTTTGTGGCAGAAGGTTAGAAGTAGAAAGTCTGCAAATTGCTTAAGTCCATTTATGGACTTAAGCAAGCTTCGAGGTCTTGGCACTTAAGGTTTGATGAGATAATTAAATCTTGTGTCTTCGAGCAAAATGTTGATAAACCTTGTGTATACAAGTATATTAAGAACAAAAATGTGATTTTTCAGGTACTTTATGTGGATGACATTTTACTCATTGGGAATGATGTAGAAATATTATCCAATATAAAGAAGTGGTCAGCCGAGTACTTTCAAATGAAGGATTTGGGTGAGGTAAGTTATGTCCTTGAGATTCAAATTATTCGGGATCGCAAGAACAGACTATTGGCACTGTCTCAGACATCATATATTGATAAAGTACTTATGTAATTTTTGATGCAAAATTTCAAGAAGGAGCAATTACTGACTCAACATGAAATTGTTCTTTCTAAAAAGTAGTGTCCTAAGATACCTCAAAAGGAAGAAGATATGAGACAGGTTCCCTATGCCTTAGTAGTTGGAAACCTTATGTACACTATGTTGTGCATAAGACCTGACATTTGCTATATAGTGACAATAGTCAGTGGTTATCAATCTAACTCTGGATTGGCTCATTGGATTGAGGTAAAGCACATTCTCAAGTATATTCAGAGAATGAGAAACTATATACTTGTGTATTCAAGTGGAGACCTGAACCCCACTGGTTATACTGATTCTAATTTTCAATTAGATAAAGATAGTCGAAAGTCGATATTTAGGTCAGTGTTTACTCTTGGTGGTGGAGCCATAGTCTAGAGAAGTGTAAAATAATCCAGTACTACTGATTCAACCATAGAGGCTGAATACATAGCAGCTTGTGAAGCAGTTGAAAAGTAGTATGACTTAAGAAGTTCTTTACTGATGTGGAAGTTGTTCCAGATATGGATTGATAGAACCCACCCCAAGATCCTCTACTGTAGGTCCCAGCGGCCCTGTCGGGCACCTCGCGGAAGTTTCTCAGAATATAACTAGGTAAGTTGAGAAATTTCCGCAAGGCGAACCCTTTTTTAGTTCTTGTTACTATTAAAAAAGTCTTGTAACATACATGAAAATGACATCTTAATTTAAAAAAACTGGCAAAGTTTCCCTTGCTTTTCGAAAAATCCATATAAAACCTGTAAAGAAATTTCACTTCTATTTCAAACACTTCTCAATACTACCAATTCGGACCTCCGGTCCTTTCCATATCAAATCTAACACAACTCAATAGTTTCATTTAAATCACAAAATGAGCATACTCATAATATCGAAATCTCTTCTGGTTGGTTCAAACCATACATACAAATATACATGCCTACAACTGCTATGCATAAAATAAAGGGTGCTATTTAGTACATTTACATATACAAAAATGATCTTCGATTTTGGCCTAATACTCAGCAATAAGAGAATCAACAGCTTGCGTACCGAGACCTGCACCTGAGAAGTGATGTTTAGAAAACATAAAACATAAAACGAGTGAGCTAAAGGAGCTCAGTGAGTGCAAATAAGATTTCAAATAAAATAACATTTTGCATAGATAGCAAATTAAAAAGTACATGTAGAAATCATACTTATAAAATTGATGTAAAGCTGTAAAACGGTTTCTAATATCATTTACTAATAAAATCTTGCCAAGCGGGTTTTATTTACATCTTAGAAAACAATATCCAGAATCTGTATAACATAATAACTGTTGTGTGCATATGAATGCATAAATGCTATTAGTAAATAGAAAACTAGTAAAGTCCTCACTCAGTCATTTTCTTTCTAAACTGTACCAATGGTAACCCTAAAGCTCTATACTCACACGGCGACTCAACTAGCACCGCACACGTGAGTAGATCACGGGGCACCTTAACTAACAGCACCCACAGTGACATCTCACTAGCTATGCAGTGGAATCCTATATCGCATACATATAGCGAGACAATACCCCGTACACATAGAGCGACTCACATAACTCGACACTCCGACTTCTCGGAGTTAGTGACACGCCCCCATGACCTGCCCATGTATACGGGATATACCGGCCGGGTCTAATACAATCTCCATCACTATAATCTGAGGGTACCAATGGCCTTTAAAACAAATGCAGAAATTTTAAAACTGTTTCTTAAACCGAACGTGTAAATGCATATCTATGGATACATATCAAGATCATAATCATGTTTATGCATTGAAAACTCATAAAACATACATTTTCATTATACGGAAACATAATAAACGAAAGATAACAGAAAAAGGCAGATTTTCACTCACAACCGCTCCACGCTCAATTTCGCTCCCGATTTGTACTCCCATTATCGCTTCGGTTATCTTCACATACGCATTATAAATGACATTTAGAACCAAATAAATGCTAGAATCTCATTTAACTACTAAACGCCCTAATCGGCATACAAGCCCTGATACATACTACTTCCCGATTTTTATTTATGGATCCATTTAATCTAATCTAACTCACCATCTGGCGTCCTGAAAATTATTGAACGCCTTATAACTTGGTTGGACATAATTGCCCTTCACCTTTCTAAAAAGGAAAATTATGTCCCATTATCTTCAATTTTTTATTTTTCCATCAACCATATACATTGAATTTACAATATGCACTATTTACACACAACAACTCAATTAAAACACCACTCAATCCCTAACTTCCCTAAAGTGGCAGAATTTCACTCTAAGTTTCAACAAATTCCTTTTCTCAATTTCTTGTTCCAATTACAACAAAATCAAGCCAATTTTATTCTAAAGCCCTAATTACAACCAATTGAAATCTCTACATCAAAATCACCAAAATCCTAATTCTTACCTTGCATTGTTCTTCAAATTGATGACTCCTTCAAGCTCCACACTAGAATTCAACTCAATCTAAACCAAGAATACACACAAGAACATCAATTAAAGCATTATTCAAAGCTCACTTATCAAACTCATAAAACAATGATTTTTTTTACCTCTTTTTCTTGAATTTCCACTAATAGAGACTTCAATTGAGCTTAGAGATTAGTATGTAACCTTATTTTGGCTTGAGTACGCATGAAAAATCATGAGAAAAAAAACTTGGAAGGTCACTGTAGCAGCACCACCCTTCAAGCTCGAATTTGTTCTCTTTTGCTCTAAGTGTTTGCTTTTTGATCACTTGAAAATTCTACACATTTCCAACATATATATAGTGCTCCCTGAATTTACCATTTTGCCCTTCAGCTTACTTAAAATTACTAATTTGTCATTAGTTGAAAACTAATTATATAATTAGTTCATTTGTAACTATCTAGTTAGAATAGTCCAAAGAACTAACTAGAATTTCCAACTTGGTAATCCATGAGATTTCTTCTAATTGGTCCATTATCTAATATATGGATTATATTTCTCAATAAAGACTTGTTCCATACATCACCCTTAAATGAAAATTGATGTAATAAAGTAGAATTTCCTTTTCCAAGCTAATAGAGAAAATTTTCAAAAATATTCTAGGGTCGTCTAGCGCTCCGATCGAATGTGAAATTACCAAATTAGGTCTAATATCTCTCACACGCACTATAAAGAAAATATTTCTAATAAGCTTAAAATCGAGTGACCCTACAGTGTCTTATTTGCTCTATACTGAAATCTAGGTGCTAATATTACTAATAGGGATTGGATATTACAAGAATAAACCATTGACCATTTACTATGACAACAATGGGGTAGTAGCAAATTCAAAGGAACCCAAGAATTACAAGAGAACAAAGCATATAGAGAGAAAGCATAAAACAAATGCAGAAATTTTAAAACTGTTTCTTAAACCGAATGTGTAAATGCATATCTATGGATACATATCAAGATCATAATCATGTTTATGCATTGAAAACTCATAAAACATACATTTTCATTATACGGAAACATAATAAACGAAAGATAACAGAAAAAGGCAGATTTTCACTCACAACTGCTCCACGCTCAATTTCTCTCCCGATTTGTACTCCCGTTATCGCTCTTGGTTAGCTTCACATACGCATTATAAATGACATTTAGAACCAAATAAATGCTAGAATCTCATTTAACTACTAAACGCCCTAATCGGCATACAAGCCCTGATACATACTACTTCCCGATTTTTATTTATGGATCCATTTAATCTAATCTAACTCACCATCTGGCGCCCTGAAAATTATTGAACGCCTTATAACTTGGTTGGACATAATTGCCCTTCACCTTTTCAAAATGGATAATTATGTCCCATTATCTTCATTTTTGGTATTTTCATCAACCATATACATTCAATTTATAATATACACCATTTACACACAACAACTCAATCAAAATACTACTCAATCCCTAATTTTCCTAAAGTGACAGAATTTCACCCTAGGTTCCAACATATTCCTTTTCTCAATTTCTTGTTCTAACTACAACAAAATCAAACCAATTTCATTCTAAAGCCCTAATTACAACCAATTGAAATCTTTACATCAAAATCACCAAAACCCTAATTCTTACCTTCTCAATTTCTTCAAATTGATGACTCCTTCAAGCTCCACACTAGAATTCAACTCAATCTAATTCAAGAATACACACAAGAACATCAATTAAAGCATTATTCAAAGCTCACTTATCAAACTCATAAAACAATACTTTTCTTACCTCTGTTTCTTGAATTTTCACTAATAGAGACTTCAATTGAACTTAGGGATTGGTATGTAACCTTATTTGGGCTTGATTAAGTATGAAAAATCATGGAAAAAAAACTTGAAAGGTCACTATAGCAGTACCACCCTTCAAGCTCGAATTTGCTCTCTTTTGCTCTAAGTGTTTGCTTTTTGATCACTTGAAAATTCTACCCACTTCTAACATATATATAGTGCTCCCTCAATTTACCATTTTCCCTTCAACTTACTTAAAATTACTAATTTTCTATTAGTTGAAAACTAATTATGTAATTAGTTCATTTGTAACTATCTCATTAGAATAGTCCAAAGAACTAACTAGAATTTTCAACTTGGCAATCCATGAGATTTCTTCTAATTGGTCCAATATCTAATATATGGATTATGTTTCTCAATAAAGACTTGTTCTATACATCACCCTTAAATGGAAATTAATGTAGTAAAGTAGAATTTTCTTTTCCAAGCCAATAGAGAAAAATTCTAAAAATATTCTAGGGTCGTCCAGCGCTCCGATCAAGTGTGAAATTACTAAATTAGGTCTAATATCTTTCACGCGCATTATAAAAAAATATTTCTAATAGGCTTAAAATTGAGTAACCCTACAGTGTCTTATTTGCTCTATACCGAAATCTAGACGCCAATACTACTAATAGGGATTGGATATTACAAGGATAAACCATTGACCATTTACTGTGACAACAATGGGGTAGTGGAAAATTCAAAGGAACCCAAGAATTACAAGAGAACAAAGCATATAGAGAGAAAGTATCACTTAATCAGAGAAATCGTGCATAGAGGTGATGTGACAGTCATAAAGATAGCATCTGAAAATAATCTTACAAACTCGTTCACCAAGTCATTACTGGCTAGGTTGCTTGAGAGTCATATGAAGGGCGTGAGTTTAAAAGACATGGCTCACTTGCTTTTGGGCAAGTGTGAGATTATTAGGGATAATGCTCTAAAAGCATATACCTGTACTATTTTTATGAAATTAATAAATTTACAATTTCATACTTGATGAGTGTTCATAATTTTATAACATAAATATAAAAAAAATTCCTTATTTATTTATGTAACCATAACTTTAATATATAATTGTTATATACAAAAAGATTAAAATTATGGATAATATACAAAAAAGTTCATAATAAATTAATTAAAGTTTGAGATTTTTAATTAAATATTACTAGTGCAGTCTACTAGTGCAGTCCACAGACATTTAAAATGTAGTGATCTCATCTGGATTACTAATGTAGTGATATTATGGTAGAAGCACTATATATAATATGATTATATAGGACTAAACCAGATGTAGTTTGAATTCTTATGTAAAATACCGTTGTTAATTAAGAATTCAAATAACGTCAACTGATGATCATATGCAAATTAACCTTAATCATGAGTGATCATAAACTCATGTTTGTGTCATTACGTCATTTGAAATACTTGTTACGGTTTGTCTAAAGAACATACTAAAAACTTGTATTTTGGTGACATAGTGAGATAAACTGTTAAAAAAATAATTTATAGATATGAAATCCATTCATTCCTAATGGAAGTTAGAAAGAATGTTCTCGTAAGGGTTAGTTCTAGAACTAAACGGTTAGAGCGCTCAATTTGTAATAATGTTACAAATTAACTATTCACTGGTGAATTAATGGTACTTAAGAGTAAAAAAATAATTAGAGAGGTAAAACGATAACTAACTTAGCTCTAATAAACCATCTATGGAGGGTTGAATTGCATGTAGTGATTAAATCAATGAATTGCTCTAATTTTTTTGAGTAAATTATATCGACAATTTTAAGAGTGCAATTCCATGTTTTTATTGGAATAACATTAGAATTAATAAATTGAATTAATTAATTATTTAAAATTTATTAGAACTTGAAATTGTAGGTCCATAGGTCTCTAATACCACCTCTTTCGTTATTACAATGAACAATTAAAAAGGATTGTGTTATTACATAAATTATTTATGTCTAGAAAATAGTTTTTAAATACGTATATTTTATATTTGGATAAAATTAATTAATTAAGAATTAATTAATATAGATAATATCTTATCAAATATAATTAATTATTTAATTTAAGAAATTAGATAAATAAAATCTTAAGGATAATTTTTGAAATTATCAAAAAGATTTTATTTTTAATTTTAGTGTTTTTCTTTTATTAAAAGACTAATTATACTCAAATATTGGATATTATACGTTAATCACAAAGAGTGAGACTCTATGCTATTTATATGAATTATGTCCCCTTTTAAGAGATAATAATTTAATTAATAAATATTATTAATTAAATTATTATTTAAAATAAAAAAATTAGTCTAAATAAGATATAATATACATACGTGAAAAAAACGTAAGATACATATTTTATTTTAAGAGAAGAAAAATAAATTGGAAGCATACTTTTCTTTTTACTATAAAATAAGAAATTTAGTTTAAAATCTTTTAATAAAAAAAAAATCAATATGAAGTTAAAATATGTTCTTATTAATTTTTATTTATTTTAAAATTAAATTCATATATTCGTAAAAATTTTAAATAAAAATAATTTTATCTCATAAAAATTAAAATTAAAATTTTTTTATTTTTTATTTCACTGCATTACAAATATCATAACAATAACTTTTTAACAAAAAAAATTGCATAAATATAAATTCAATAAACTTTATTAACATGACTATTAAAAGGCATTGAGAACCTTAACAGAAGCTAAAAACGAAAATATTAAATGGAGCAATTAAGGCCAAAACCTGCAAACTCGTGTCCACTCACCCCATTAGGGGTTTTGGAAAGAGCTGGTACGGCTTACGCTGATCGCCTTTCTATCGCGTGCAACAACACTATATACCCGTCGTTGGCATCATCACTATCATCCATCAATATCAAGACAGGCCACGTGGCGTCCGTTCTGCCATTCTGGCCCCTAATATTAGGGGTGGGCAAAAAACCGAAAAACCGAACCGGACCCGAAAAACCGAACCGAATTGGTCGGTTCGGTTCGGTTTTTCTCTTGGTCGGTTCGGTTTTCGGTTTTTTATTTTAAAAACCGAAAAATTCGGTTCGGTTTTCGGTTCGGAAGGCCGAACCGAGAACCGAACCGAAAAAACCGAATTTAAAAAAAAATTAAAAAATTAAAAAAAAAAATTAAAAAAAAATTAAAAAAAATTAAAAAAAAATTAAAAAAAAATTAAAAAAAATTAAAAAAATTATAAAACCGAACCGAACCGACCCAAACCGAACCGAAAAACCAAAACCCGAACCGAACCGAACCGAACCGGTTCGGTTCGGTTCGGTTTTTTATTTTTCGGTTCGGTTTTCGGTTTTATTTTTCAAAAACCGACCGGCTCGGTTCGGTTTTCGGTTCACACTAAAAACCGAACCGAACCGGATTTGCCCACCCCTACCTAATATACCCGCAATGTACGAGCTTCACTTTGCCGTCCCCACTTCGAGTGCCATTCTCTACACTATTAACACTCGCCTTGATAGACATACAATCTCAATACTCCTGCATCACAGCGAATCAAAGCTTGTATTCGTTGATCATCAGTGTAGCTCTCTTGTCCTTGAAGCTCTCTCTTTGTTCCCACAAAACACCAAACCTCCACAATCGTCCTCATAGATGATCATGCATCATCAACGACACCAACCATTGATTTTATTGATACTTATTAGAACAGGATTCAAAGGTGATCCAAACGTCAAGTGGATCTATCCAGAAAGTGAGTGGGACCCAATGGTATTGAGCTACACATCAGGCATAACCTCATCTCCTAATAGTAGTGCATGTGCATCGCCACAGGGGCCTCTTCATCGTCCCCGTCAGTTTAATGATTGATTGCATTTACAAATCAACCGATTTTCCCGTGGACCCTACCCATCTTCAACGCCAACGGATGGAGCTTCAGCTAGAGCATGGCTGCCATTGGTGGGACCAACATTTCCCTCAGAAAAATCGATGTGTCAGCCATCTACGGCTTGATCAAACAGCATGGGATAACTCACATAAGTGGTGCATCTTTGGTGCTCAACATGTTATCAACCTCCCCCAACGTTCAGCCTCTAGAAAAACCAATACAAATTCTCTCTTTTAAAGCTTCGCCGCCAGCACCGATGCTCCTAAGAATCGAATAACTAGGTTTTACATTGAGTCATGGCTACGGGTTAACTGAAACATATTGTTTTTTAGTGTCCTGTGCACGAAAACCGCAATAGAATATAATGTATGTGAAAAAATTAATTAAAAATTATTGTGATATAATTTAGAGAGTAAGTCAAGTATATTAAGTATGTAAAAATCGAAGACAGGCATAAAAGGAGGCAAAAATACAAATGGCGGTGCTCAAGCGTAAGCGCTGCGACGCCAGGTTATGGGCACCACAGTTCCGTGAGCTAGGTGCTCAGTGCGGAGAAGTGTTTCTTAAATTTGGTTTCAACTTTCACTTGTTTTAGGACTCCCTAAATGACTCTCACACTTTTAAAGTTAATCTAAGTCGTACTAAAATCTATATAAAGGCTCTCTATTAGCTTGTAAACACATCTTAGTAATTAAAACACAAACCTTTGTGAGCTTAGTGTTTTCTTTGTGATTCTTAGTGAGAGAAACTTCTTGTTTGCAAGAGAAGATTTTTTCTTTGTGAATCTTTCTTATAAGAGGAATACTTTATGAGTACTTTGAGATTTAATAATAAAAAAGTATGATCTTGATTCGCTGTGGATGTAGGCAAGTTGCCAAACCGTGTACATTTTGTGTGTTATTTCTTCTATCTTTTCGCTCTCTAGATTCTTAATTACTTATTTCTGCATAATATTGCTTGAGATATTTGTTTGTTTGATTGATTCCGTTTCAACAAACTAGTATCAGAGCTTAGTTTTAAACAAATATGGTCACACCCAAGCATGAGGTAGAGAAATTTAATGATACGAATGACTTCAATCTATGTAAGATGAAAATTAAGGCATTGTCAGTAAGTTAATGATTACGGCAGTTCCATCTAGTGAAGAAGAGAAAATGCCAGGGTCATCTACAGTTGAAGTAGAAAAAAGAGACATTCAAGAAAGAACTTATAGTACAATCATTTTGTTATTTACCGATAGAATACTGAGGGAGGTAACAGGTGAGACGACGTTAATTAGTCTTTGGAAGAAGCTTGACTCCATTTATATGAAAAAATCGTTGGCCAACAGATTACATCTAAAAAAGAAATTTTATCAGTCATTTATCTCAAAGGGGATGCAGATGAAAGATCATATAAATGCCTTCAACAAGATGATTATTGATCTTGAATCCATCAACATCATGATACAAGATGAAGATAGGGCAATTATCCTGTTGAGTTCACTTTGTAAGAGTTATGAGATCTTTGTTGATACACTTCTCTATGGTAAAAAGAGTTTAACGATAAGCGATTTGAAATTATCATTAAACTCAAAGCTATTAGAAAATCAGATCGATGGCAATACAGAAATTCTATCTGTAAAAGGAAGGCCCTCATATAGACATGAAAGAAAAAATGGCTCAAGATCGAAGTCCAGGGCTCCTAGGAAGTTCTATTACTATAAGAAAGATGGGCACTTCATAACGGACTGTTCGGAGAAGAAAGTACAAGACAAGAAGAAATAGATGCTGTGCTTGCCTATAATGATAGCTACAACAGCGCAGCGACTAGTCGCTACTAATGGTAAAAATACTAAACAATGGGTTCTTGATTCTAGTTATACATTTCACATGTGCCAGCACAAGTCTTGGTTTATAAATTTTCAACCCATTAGTGGTGGTAAGGTGTTAATGTGTAATGACATTGCTTGTTAGATAATGAGAATTAGTAGTATTAAACTTAGGCTGCATGATGGGCGAATGAGAGAGTTAACAGAAGTTAGGTACGTTCCTGATCTTAAGAAAAACTTGATCTCGCTGGGGACTTTAGACCAAAATGGATTTTCTATCAAGATCGATGGAGGAGTTTTAAGAGTATTAAAAGGTTCTATAGTGGTAATGATAGGATAGAAGCATAAAGGTGTCTATGTGCTTAAGGGTAAAGTTGTAAGTAGTTCTGCATTATTCTTTATAGATGATGAGAATATACAAATCAAGTTATGGCATCTTATACTAATACACATAGGCGAGAGAAACCTGAATGAGTTATTTAGTTAAAAGGCGTTTGGTGAGGATGGGTTCCAGTCATTGAAGCTTTGTGAACATTGTGTGCTTGGTAAAGCACATAGGGTGAGGTTTAGTACTGGCGAGCACAAAACTAAGGGAACTCCTGACTATATACATTGGACCTTTGGGGACTAGCTCAGATAGCTACTATTTGTGGTGCTATGTATTTTCTCAATTTAATTGATGACTATTCAGGGAAGTTATGGGTCTATGTGTTAAAAAGTAAGGATCAGTGTTTGATATGTTGAAGACTTGAAAGGCTCTTGTTGAGAATCAGACTATCCAAAGGGTAAAGATGCTAAGAACTGATAATGGTCTCGAGTTTTACTATAGAAAGTTTGATGGCTTTTGTGACGAGCATGGGATTGCAAGGCAGAGCACAGTGAGATCAACACCACAGCAGAATGGTGTACTGAGAGGATGAATAAAACCTACTTGAAATGGTTAAATGCATGTTTACCAATGCAAAAATGTCCAAGATATTTTGGAGAAAAGCTATAATGATTGCAACTTATTTGATCAATAGAAGTCTCTCTTCAGCAATTGAATTCAAGACCAAGAAAAGAAATGGCCTGATAACCCTTCTAAGTATGACCACCTCAAAAATTTTAGTTGTCTACTTTTGTCCATGTTAAAGAGGAGAAATTAGAACCTAGAGCTATCAAATAGGTATTCATAGAGTATCCTGAATGAGTGAAAGGATACAAGGTGTAGTGTAAACATTTGACACCACCAAAGAGTATCATAAACCGTAACGTGACATTTGATGAGACGACCATATTGAAAGCCTCTCAAAAATATGAAAATGAAGAACATGTGCTCAAGAAAGACTTAGTACCCGAGTCAATAGAAGTTGAAGTAGAGCCTGAGAATAAATCTAATATACCCTTAGATCAGTACTTCAACAATGAGATCCTTGAAGGTAAACCAAGAACACCGATAAGTTTCTCCAAGTCCACTAAAAGAAAGACTATGACTCCTGAGATAGAACTTAAAAAGTACCAGCTAGCTAGAGATAGGCCAAGGAGAACGATTAACCCACCAATTAAGTATGCACAAGTAGACTTAGTTATTCATGATTTTTATTTTACTTACACTCTTGAATTTGATGAGTCTAGAATATATAGTGAGGCTATGAAAAGTGAAAATAAGAAAGAGTGGCAACAGGCTATAGAAGAAGCGATTAGTTCTCTTAGTAAGAATAATATTTGAAAGTTGGTGGAGAGACCTAAAAAAAACTAGTTAGGTGCAAATAGGTGTATAAAGTAAATAAGGGGATACTGGGGATAAAACCTACGAGATTTAAGGTTAGGTTAGTTGCATAAGATTTTACTTAAATAGAGGAATTAGACTTTCATAAGATATTATCTTCAGTTGTCAAGCACACATTCATTAGGATTTTGTTATCTATGTATGCAAACTTTAATTTGCATCTAGAGCAAATGGATGTAAAGATAGCTTTTCTGCATGGAGAGCTTGAAGAAACGATTTATATGACACAACCACAAGGGTTTATAGAGCCCGAAAAAGAAGATCATACTTGTTTGCTGAAGAAGTCATTATATAGATTAAAGAAATCACCTAGACAGTAGTATAAGATTTGATGAGCTTATGATGACTTGTTGTTTTAGTAGGAGCAAGTATGACAGATGCGTGTATTTTAAAAAGTTAAGTTGTGGGATGATATATTTACTTCTATACGTAGATGATATGTTGATCGCATGTAAGAACATGAAAAAGATACAGAAGCTTAAGAAGCAGTTGAGTGGCGAATTTGAGATGAGAAATTTGGGAGCAGCGAATAGGATATTATGCATGGATATTTTGAGGGAAAGAGGAGATGTTATCTTCTTGTCTCAACAGCAATATATACTCAAGATCTTAGAAACGTTTTGTATGTCTAGTTCAAATGTTATTTCTACTTCTTTGACTATACATTTAAAATTTTCAGCAGCACAGTCACCGACATTTGAAAAATAGAAACTGCATATGAATAAAGTACTATATGTAAAGCTGTGGGGAGCATCATGTATGCAATAGTTTACACAAGACCAAACATAGCACATGTTATGAATGTGGTGAGTAAATACATGATAAATTAGAATACAGATCATTGGCTTGCAGTGAAGTGAATTTTGTGATATCTCAAAGGGATATCGAACTATAGGTTAATGTATAAAAGGGACTAAAACAACAGTATAATAGTAAAAGGATACGTAGACTTAGATTATACAGGTGATCTAGACAGGAGAAAATCGTTGATGGGTTATGTATTTATAATGTTTGGGTGTAGTGTGTGTTGAAGATCAGTTCTACAACATGTGGTTGCATTATCTATCACAGAAACAGAGTATATAGCTATTGGTGAAGCTATTAAAAAGGCTGTGTAGTTTGAAGGCATATGCGGAGAAGGAATGGCTACTGAAGATGTGAACGCCGGTGTGTATTGTGATGGCTAGAGTGTCATACACCTAATCAAGCATCAAGTGTTTCACGAGACGTCTAAACATATTGATGTGTGGCTCTATTATATTCGAGAGATTATTCAGAGTAGAGAAGTTAGTCTAATAAAGATAGCATTATCTGAAAATCCTATTAATATGTTGACTAAGCCACTACCTCGATTAAGTTCATCCTAAGTAAAGACTTAACCGGAGTCACTATTTTGTTATGGTGACCGAAGATGCGGAGATGAGATATCAAGATACTTTGTGAACGATTTTGAAGCAAATAGAAAATTTGTGAGAAAGTTGATTAAAAATCATCAGGATATAATTTGGAGAGCAACTCAAGTGCATTAGGTGCGCGAAGATTGAAGACAAACGCGAAAGGAGGTGAAAATGTAAATGGCGATGCCCAAGCGTGGGTGCGGTAGTACTCTAGACAAAACCTGAGCATTGCGGTGCTCAAGCGAGATGTTCCACTGAACCGCCCAGCGTGGAGAAGTGTTTTTTAAATTTAGTTTCGACTCCCACTTATTTTAGTACTCTCTAAAACGACTCTCACAAGTTTAGAGTTAACATAAGTCATTTTAAAGTCTATATAAAGACTCTCTATTAATTTGTAAATACTTCTTAGTGTTTAAAACACAAATCTTTATAATCTTCGTGCGGTTAGTGTTTTCTTTGTGATTCTTAGTGAGATTGTTTCAAGGGAAAGTGTTTTTTTTATGAGTCTTTCTTCTAAAAAGTATATTTTGTAAGTGCCTTGAAATTTAATAATTAAATAATGTAATCTTGATTTGCCTTAGACGTAAGTAAGTTGTCGAATTATGTAAATTCTGTATGTTATTTCTTTTATCTTTTTTTTTTCTAAATTTTTAATTATTTATTTCTACATAATATTTCTTTGAATATTTGCTTGTTTAATTATTTCTGCTTCAACAATGCCGGTACAAAGAAGGCAAGACTGAAAGCAACGAAAGGAGTAAGAACTATAGGCTTCACCAAGATGGATGTCGTGGATCCTAAGACCGGAATGAGTGTCAAATGCAACGGATCATCCCGCGGTGAATTTTTGCTTTTTCATCAGGGCGGTTCCATTATGTTAGGTTATCTGAACTAGAAATCACGTCTTGATGCATGGGAGACAACGGTTTTACGAGAGATATTGGTGTCATTCATGCAGATGGTTATGTAGAGACCAAAGGACGTGATCATAAGTGGCGGAGAAAATAAATGCAGTGTTGAGGTTGAATCAGTTTTGTATTTGAACCCGGCAGTTAATGGGGTAGCTGTGGTGGCTTGGCAAAATAAATTCTGTGGAGAGAATCTGTGTGCATTTGTGAGTTTGAAGGAGTTGAGCGCGATGAGTACAGAAGAAGAGATAATAGAGTATTGCAGGGCTAGGTTACCTCAATATATGGCGCCTAAGAATGTAATGCTTCAAGATGAGCTTTCCAAAACTTCGACAGGGAAAATTCAAATATTTGTTCATCGCCATGAACTGAGTTGACTGGGTCCGTGAGATTTTAGTCCTTTCCAGAGAAGTGGACCTTACATGTAATGCCATCATGGAATTTTCTTAACAACTAGTTTTATTTACCCACTATAAAAGGAATATCATGCTCATTGTAGTAACACTAGATGATAATCAATATTTAATTAAGTGCATATAGCTGCATCAGAATGAACAAGTACATTTCTCATGGGGACAGTTGGCAATGGATTATTACTTTGCAAGAGTTACTGCAAAATTATCAGAACCTGCAAAGCAATTATTCCAATGGATAAATAAAAGGATGTAATGATACTACTTAACACTGACATGCAGAGTAAAACAATTTACAGGCTCGTCATAGAGCTTTCTCCCGTTTGGTTTGAAAGATATACATAGTATATGATAATTTACATGAAAACACGTGAGCTCAAGATTGAAACTTCCGTGGTGACTGGTTGACATAATCTTCTCCTAGATTAAAGCAGATCTTAGTATGCAAATTCTTCCCCGACAGAAAAAACTTTCGTGGAAAATTTCTCTAGTCATATGCAATTATCCCATCTTTGTTGTACTAACAAAAGAAGCTTAGTTCCTGCCATAGCAAACTTATACAGCCCAACCAAATTAAGACTCCATAGACCACCAAGGATTCCTGTACCAGATACTTTTCCATATTCAACTGTTTGTGTAGCTTCAGGAGACTTCAGCTTTATCACCAACAGCATAACGGTTTGTAGTAGTACTCAAGCCAGATAAATGAAGCTGCTTTCTCCTCTTTACAAGGTGTAATGCAGTCTGCCTGTCATCTTGAGCCTCCTCAGAATCAGGCTGCATAGAGAGGCACACTTAATGAGTTTGCAACAAAGTTATACTGAAAGAGTAACTCCACAAAATTATACTGAAAGGGTAACTTCACAAAGTTATACTGAAAGAGTAACTCCACAAAGTTATGCACCAAGTTCTTGAAGGTAAGTCCTTATTATGGGTGCAATGCCACAAAGAAATTCTCTTTATCACTCTTTTTTATTAAAGCAAATATCAAATGCATTGGATAACCAATATTGATTTGGCTCCTCAAACTATTAAAGATTTTTCAAGTTTTTCTAGCTCCTAATCTTAAAGTTTGTTTCTTTTACTCAACATAGAATTTAAACATGTATATTATGCCAATTTTTTAGTGGCAATTTCACTGTCACCATTTAACAGATATCAACCTAATATTGAGCTGCAAATCAGAGGTCCAAATCGAAAACAAATTTCCTAAAATAGAATGGAAAATTATAGAGGAATAAAATAATGGCATGTCAAATTTTGTACCTTGATAGCTAATGCCTTGTCAAAGCTTTCAATAGCATTATCAGGCTCCCCAAAGTTTAACTGTGCCCTACCAAGGGTGATCCACGCCTGAAAGAAACCAGTCTTGTAAAGACAAAGAGTAGAACATTGGACATGAAAAGAACAAAAGGTTTCTTCAAGCTCATTATGATTTCCCTTGAATCTCTGATGAAGTTCATATGAAATAGAGAAGCTATAACCAAACGATCATCTAATGCAAGGCTTTCTGTGACTATGAATGTAGTTAATTAGTAAGGTCCAATAGCACGAGCTTCCTTACATGTGGTGTTACAACTTACCATAAACAATTGAGGAACTAGTTACAAATTACACTAGTTGAAGAACCCAAATTGTAGCAAGCAACAACAATAAATCAAACATGAAAAGACCATAAACAATCAAAGTTTTGACGTTGAATACTATAAAGATCAACATCATAAAAACCTATATCCAAAAATATTACTTAACAGTTTTTTCTTAGATAAAAATGATATTGGTAATCAATAAAAGTCATCAGAAAGTTTACATCAAAGGTAGACCTTATAAGCAACTCTGGCTGACAAGGAGTTGTAAAGGGTAAAGCAAAAAAACATGCACTTATGGTGAAAATTAACTAATTTCATGCATAATAATTAGTTCTTAAAACTTTACAAGTATCCACACTTTCCATTAATTTCAAAACACTTTGCAGGAAACCCTAAAATTGTCATCTAGATCACAAAACACTCAGTTCAAACACCTGCAAAATAACAATAGAAAATGGATTCCTATAAAAACTAAAAACCACCAAAATGGAAAACTGTAATGAAAATTTGTTTGAACTTTTGAATTTTTATAAAAAACCAAAGAGAAAAGCATTTTCAGGAAATTACTATGTATCAGAAATTGATAGAAAAACTCTATTTGAACATTAACAAGAAGAATCCCTTAACATTATATTGTGTATCTTGGTACTAGAATAGAAAAAAAAAACTATTTAGAAGATGAATCTCAAATGTTAAAGGAGTAAACATTCTGTTAATTGGATATATTGCACAAGAAGGTTTGCTTTTGCTAGAAAATATGCTAAAAGTGAGAACACAAATTTAAAATACAGGACCTTATGAGAATTACTTGAAGGATAATATAAAACATATACTGCTATGTCATTTATAAATTACAGTATAACTATTAAGCACTTGGAGCATTTGAACTTCTGTTTAATTATAATACATGAAATAAGCAAAGAGGGAATATGAATTTGGTCGTATGAGTTGCTGCCTTCAATGCACTCTATGCATCCCCAACTTCTAATAACACTTGTGCCTTTTGTTCATGCAAAAGCACATTTTCAGGCATAAAATTAAGAGCAGCCTCCCAGTGCCCAAGTGCTTCCTGGTATTTCTCATCCTTCAAAAAAAATGTGGTACAATAATGAACACGTGCAGATCCAAAGTAAACTGAAACCATTATTTAGTGCTAGCATATTCAATAGCATTTAACATTAGCTAGCATCCAAAGACATGGGATCACATATCCTAAATTTTTCTAAAGCACTTGAAAGGATTACCATTAATCTGTATTACAAGATCTAGTCATAACTCTAAATGAAACACTTTATCAGCAACCAAAACATCAGAGAAACAAACTGGCAAACCAAGTGGCAATAAATGAGAAGCTCAGTGAAAGAGCAAATGACGGAGATTGATTGAACTTTAGAGGCAAGCATTAACATTCAATATTGATCCTTCAGTCAGTCCCACTATATTCTAAGAATATTATCAGCTTATTTAACATGTAAATCAATTGAAAAGCAAAAAAAACAAAAAAAAAGCATTGAAAAATTATGCAACCTCCTAAAATTTTAGTCAGCCTACTGCTAACTAGTACCTCAAGTTATGTACAGCTGATTTGATTCGTGAGGAGAATCAAGTAAGGAAACAGGAATAGCAGGGGATACCCAGTTGTCAATAATGTTAACA
Organism: Ailanthus altissimus; assembly: GCA_946807835.1. Lineage (NCBI taxonomy): Eukaryota > Viridiplantae > Streptophyta > Magnoliopsida > Sapindales > Simaroubaceae > Ailanthus > Ailanthus altissimus. The sequence goes on along the minus strand of OX327699.1, from coordinate 11,943,575 downwards.
CTTCCATAATCACACTTTTACAATTGGGTCAGCCCTAATTATTTCCTTCCAAAGCACTATAGTTAGTTGAATTCATATAAACCACCCCATAAAATTTTTAAAATAATAATAATAATAATAATAACAAGGAAAAATTACATTGCCTGACAGAATCAATCAAACCAAACCGACATATATTGAACACACCCAGAACAAAAATCACGACAATTTAAAAACAAAACGATAGTGAGTGTACTTCGGCGAGCTTATTGCCTTGGGCTTGGAATGAATCGGCAAGTGGTTTGGTGTCGAAGGGCTCTTGAAGTTGATTGTTTTTCAGGTCAGTCTCAGTTAATTGATGTTCTTGGTCTTGTTGGTCAAAAGGGAGGTTTGGGTAATGTACCAATGGCCGCTTCTTCTTGCCCTTGTTCTTGTTCCACGTTAATTTCATGTCTCTCCAGTTTTTCTCTGCTAACTTTCTCAATTTTTCGAGTCTCTAATGAACATAGTCGAAACAGAAAAGAGGCATGCGGTTCGATATGGTCGTGGGCTTTCCAACCCAATCAATAGCTGGGCCTTTTCACCTCTCAAAAATCCTCAACAAAACCTTTTTAAAATGTTTACAATTTTGCCCTTAAATGAGTACAGGAAAATACAAAAAGGGGTCCAAGTATGTGCATTTAGGAAATTTAAGTATAGAGTTTTATTTACAATAAGGGATGAAGCAGTGGTATTTAGGAAATTTAAGTATGTGTATTTATAAATCATGCAAAGTGGTGACATTTTCCCCTAGATTTTATATACTTAAAACCCCCTATTTTCATTTTTTTAACCTTACCATTTTAACCCTTAAATAACTAATTGAAGACATAAAAAAATATAAATTTGATAATTATTTATAGTATCTTGAAAAATAGTTTACCAAGTAAATCTTAATTTTTTTATACACATCGAATCCTTTTTTGAAATAATTTTTTCAATATATATATAATCTATTTTAAAAGTAACAAAAAAAGAAGATGAACATGAACATGACTTAAAAGTGAAAGTAAATTTTGATTATATTAATTGTGTATTTTTTTATTAGAAAAATAATTTATTATGTATTTTTTATTAAAAAATAATTCAAAAAATTTATAAATGATGAGTTTATTTTTAAATTTTTGTGAAAAAGAAAAAAAATCATAAAAGTTAATTTAAGTACATTGGAGTTCATTGTAATATATTAAAGCAAATAGAGATATTTTAGAAATTATCGCAGTGTGTATACGATAAATAAATAGTGCAACTATCTTCACCTATTATATAATTTGTTAAATAATTTGATGGGTTTTCTTTATTTTAACAAGGACATTTTAGGGTATAAACGAGGACTTTTGAAGGTACTCGTTCACAAGTTCCGGTAAATTATTGGGCTAAGCTGTAAAGAATCAATAATGGCTCAACCCAATCTAGATCCATTTATAGAGAGAAATTTTCACACATTTTGTTATTGTATCGTTACCTTTTATTCTGTCGCTGATATTTTTTAAAGTTATGTTGATTTTAGCTAATTATTTCATTGGCCTAGTGATTTAGTACTAACATTTTTAATAAAGTGTCAAGATCGAGTTGGATTAGAGTCTCTCAATAAAATATTAATTAATAAATAAATATGAGTATTAGTATTGTAAATTTGATAGTGTGATAAATATTGTAATGGTTTGGGTCGAAGTCACTATAAAATAAGTATGAGTATTAGCATTATGAATTTGATAATTTGATAAATATTGTAATGGTCCAAGTTAGTTCGAAGTCACTCTATAAAATAATTATGAGTATTAGTATTATGAATTTGATAGTTTGATAAAAATTAAAATGATTCGAGTTGACTTGAAATTTCTTTATAAAAGATTGATTAGTAATAAAATAAGTATTAGTATTAATATTATGAATTTGATAGTTTGATAAAAATTATAATGGTTCGAGTTGGCTTGAATTATGAGTATTAGTATTATGAATTTAATAGTTTGATAAAAATTATAATGGTTTGAGTTGGCGTAAAATCTTTTGATAAATGATTGTTTAGTAATAAAATAAGTATTAGTATTATGAATTTAATAGTTTGATAAAATTGTAATGGTTCGAGTTGGCTTAAAACCTCTCTATAAAGAATTGATTAGTAATTGTTGGTGCTATGTATATTTGTACCGTACTAAAAGTGAATATGTGTATTTTAAATAATTTAAAATATTGCATGTCTCACATGCATCGCAGTAAAAATATAATATATATTAAAATAATCTTATTACATTAATAAGATTAGAGAACTCACCTTTAAAGTGTACTTTAAATCATTTTAGTTGAGAACGTGGTGGGCTTCAATAAATTAGAATAATAATTTTCTTTTTCAAAATATAAAATACTTTAAATAACGTTTGCTTCACTTTTATTTTTCTTGAATTATATTAAAATTAATTCTTTAACCTTTCAAAATAAAAATATAAACAGTAAATAAAATATTTTTAATTTCAAATATCTTTAGACTATTCATGCATATAGGCAATACTTTATCTTTTATTAAATTAATTAAAAAATATAACATAACATCTATAACACGCTTATAAGGTAAATAATAATATTAATAAGTAATTTATTTTGTTGTCCAAATAATAAAGTAATTGATGACAAAACTATTATCGTCACCTCTTACTGTTTATAAAATAAATTAAATACAATTTAATTTAATAGCAATTTTTTTAGCCAATAAAAAATGAACATGTTTGTTTACTTTTAATTTCATCAAATAAAAAATGTACATGAATCTTACTCCGAAGAAATTATTTTTATTTTTTTATATTTTAAATTATTAATATTTAAATTAATATTTATATAAATTATTAATATAATTTAATATATATATTAAATATATAAAAATATCAAATTTCACTTCACACATATTTAAATTTAACAATTAAACTTTAGTTACTTTCTAAGATACTCTAAAGTAAATGAGTGAATAATTAATTTAATTTAAATAAAATAATAATTATTTTATTTAAATAGTAGTTATATCTATCAATGTCCAATTTAGTACCCATATAAATTATTGGCACAATTTGAGACATACACTAAGTAGATAAAAGTGTCAAGTTTCACTTAATACAATTTTAGGTTTAACAATTAAACCTTAGCTACTCCCCGAGAGACTCTAAAGTAAATTCATATATTTTAAAACTTCCCAGATCGAACAATTTGATTCGGTGCGCAACCCATGTGCTCAACGCGTATACTTCATATAGTGAGACTCTTCAGGCTCCTACTCATTTTGTCTCACAGAACATTTCTGTAAGTCCATAACTGATGTCCTACACACACACGTTATGGATAATACAAAATAACGAGTTAAACCATACAAGTTGAGATTAATCTATATTCGTATAATCTCTCCATCATTAATATATTGGAAGCGTTGAGACATAGATCAATAGCTTCAAGTCCCTTATTACTCAATCATAAACTTATCTATTTTGATTCGTATTCCAATAAATAATATATGCAAATTCATTTGCAATATTATTTATTCCACAGGAAACTCTTTCTCGAATTAAATGTTTATGGCCATAAGACTTCTTAGAATATAATCTTAGAGCATTTGAATATTTAACTCACCCATATGATCTGACAGATCCCATATCTACACACACCGAACTCCATAAGCATCGGATCATACCCAGCGACACCGAGCGGTCAGACCATGAAAGGTATCTGACATGTGTGGAACCTAAGTATGGTAGATCACTCATAAGCCCACCGTGGTGCTCAGGTTTAGGGACCACGAATACTACTTAACTCGAGAAGACCCTCCACTGACGGATTTATTAGAAATCTATTGGAGGTCTTTATTGAGTCTAGTTCAGTATCTAGTCCTTAATAAATACATGTATATCTATATGAGCTTCATTAAACTCATGATTTGCTAAGATAAACCACCTGGACTATCCAAATATGGACATACACTGATCTATATAAATCGGTTCCATTCGATAAACTCTGCAACGATAAAAATAGATCAAGAATATTTAATTTGAGAACATATTTATATAATGATATTTCTTAGCAACGCTTGTCATTATTTGCAACTATGTCATTGCCAGTATAATCTTAGGTCCTTGTCCCATTTCAAACAAGGTTTTAACTCTTTAGACTTGATCTAAACTCCTTCAGATCAATATAATATCCGAAATGTTACAAGCATCTTACCTAATAAAATTAATTAACGATTTAATGAAATATTTATTTATTACATAAGTATGAAAATACAATATTCATATAAAATTGGGATGTCACATGAGCACAAATCACAACAACTCTCACTTGCTCTAGTGCCATTCGTAGTGGTATTTAATACCTAACGACTATACATGTTTCTTAAACAGTTTTGGAGTTAAAGCCTTAGTGAGTGGGTCCGCTACATTATTTACAGAATTAACTCTATAAAAAATAACATCTCCTCGAGCCAAGATCTCTTTAATAATATGGTATTTTCTCTTCACATGTTTAGATCTCTGGTGTGCTTTTGGCTTTTTCGCCTGTGCTATAGCCCCGTTGTTGTCGCAATATAATGGGATAGGATCCATGGAACTTGGGACTATATCAAGTTCTGTGACAAACTTCTTTATCCATATTGTTTCTTTTGCTGCTTCTGAAGCTGTAATGTATTCTGCCTCTGTGGTAGAATTAGCTGTGGATCCCTGTTTGACACTCTTTCAACTTATGGCGGCACCATTGAGAATAAACACATATCCGAATGTAGACTTTCTATTATCTGGATCAGACTGGAAGTCTGAGTCAGTGTACTCTCTTACCTATAAGTCATTTTCTCCATATATAATAAACTTATCCTTTGTTTCCTTAAGGTATTTAAGGACATGTTTGACTGTCATCCAATGGTTGTCACCTAGATCAGACTGGTACCGACTTGTAACACTTACAGCCATACTGATATCAGGTCTCATACACATCATGGCATACATCAAGCTTCCAATAGCTAATGTATAAGGAATGTTAGACATTCTAACCCTCTCATCTTCCTTCTGAGGACACATTTTCCTTGAAAGATGAATGCCATGTCTAAAAGGTATATTAACAGTCTTACAGTTACTAAAACTGTACCTTTCCAAGACATTATCAATGTACAAAGATTGGGAGAGTCCTATGAGCCTCCTAACTTTATCTCTATAAAGCTTTATACCCAGTATATAGGAAGCTTCTCCCCAATCTTTCATGGAGAAATTCTTACTAAGGTAACGTTTCACTGACTGTAACATACCGATATCATTTTCAATGATCAGTATGTCATCTACATAAAGAATTAAGAAAACAACCATGCTCCCACTAACCTTTTTATACACACATGCCTCATCTTCATTTTTTATGAAACCAGACCTTCTGATTACTTTATCAAAATGAAGATTCCAGCTTCGGGAAGCTTACTTAAGTCCATAAATGGACTTCTTCAGTTTACATACAAAACCAGAAGAAAGCCTGGATGCAAAACCTTCCGACTATTCTATGAATATCTCTTCATTGAAATATCAATTTAAGAACGTCGTCTTTATATCCATCTGCCAAATTTCAAAGTCAAAGTATGCAGCAATTGCTAATAAAATTCTTATTGACTTAAACATCGCAACTGGTGCAAAGGTTTCCTCAAAATCGATCTCAGATCGTTGAGTATAACCTTTTGCTACCAGAGGGGCTTTGAAGGTCTCTACCTTTCCATCGAGCCCACGCTTTTGCTTGTAAACCCATTTACAACCGATAGAAACTATTCTTTCAAGAAGCTCAACCAAGTCTCAGACTTGGTTCTGATGCATAGAGTCAATTTTGGATTTCATAGCATCCTGCCATTTTCCTGAATCAATATCCAATATTGCATCTCTATAGGTTAAAGGATTATTTTCTTCCACTAAAAAAATCTCAAAAGTACCTTCATGTATCATACCATACCTTTCAGGTTGCCTTGATATTCTTTGTGACCTACATAGAGGGTGTGTAAGATGTAATTTGCACGATTGAGCCTATGGTTCCATCTGTGGTTCATTTTGATTGAATTCATTAAGATCAATCTTTCTACAATCCCCATGATCTATGAGAAACTGTTTCTCCAAAAAAGTAACATTCCGAGCAACAAACACATTTCGTTCCTCATGATCATAGCATTGGTATCCCATTGAGTTCATAGGATAACAATGAACCGATACTTGTACTCCCTAGGTGTAAGTTTATCATATTGTGTAACTTTTACATAAGCAGGACAACTTTAAATCTTAAAATATTTAAGACTTGGTTTCCTTCCAGTCAATATCTCATAGGAAGTGGAAGGAACAGCTTTAGACGGAACTCTATTTAATACATGAGCAACAATATGTAGAGCATAGCCCCAAAGATATTTAGGGAGATCGGTGAAACTCATTATCGATTGAACCATATCTAATAAAGTCTGATTCCTCCTCTCTGAAACACCATTGTGCTCCGGAGTAGCTAAAGGACTATACTGAGTGAGAATTCCATTCTCCTTTAAATAATTTAGAAATTCACTGCTTATGTATTCACTATCTCGATCTGATCGAAGGCATTTGACATACATACCGATTTGTTTCTCTACATTAAGTCTATATTCCTTGAACTTTTCAAAGGTTTCAGACTTGTGTCTCATAAGAAACACATAACCATATCGTGACAAATCATCAATAAAGGTTACAAAGTATTGAAATTCACCCATAACAGCGTGATTCATTAGACCACATACATCACTATGTATAAGTTCTAATGAACCAGTGGCACGGTGTCCAACACTAATAAAAGGAGATTTAGTCATCTTTCCTTGAATACATGATTCACAAACATGATAAGGTTATATGGTTAAATCAGGTATTCGATCATCCTTAACCAGACAGAATACGCGTTTAACACCTATATGACCCAATCTCATATGCCACAATTCTGTTTCATTAAAAGTTCCCGAACTATTTGTTGTGTTTACCTGTACATTTATAACATTTTGTGTTGTATTCAAAACATAATGACCATTAATTAACTGACAATCAGCTATCAAAATGTTATGATTATCATATAAACATAAAGAACAATTCTATATATACATATGATAACCATCACTATCAAGTATAGGAAGGGATATTATTTGTCTTAAAATACACAGTACAAAAAGACCGTTATACAACACTATAGTTCTATTACATGAGAGATGTAAATCTAAATGTCCCACAGCCTCAACCTAAAGGAAATCTCCATTTTCAACACGAAGCTGAATCTTTCTCGGCTGTAACAGTCTAACTTTCCTCAGACCCTGCAAAATATTACAGATGTGAGAAGGAGAAATAGTATCCAATACCTAATCAGAATTAGCATCATATGCTAAAGAAATGTCAATAATAGGCAAACATATACCTAAGGGATTCTTCTTTATTGAGGCAAGGTATCTCTGTCTATTTCTCTTCCAGTGTCCTTTCTCACTACAGTGGAAACATTTTCTTTTATCTTTCTTCTGTGGTTTGGATATGGGTCGCCTTTGAGGACCAATCCTGGGTGCTTGCCTCAGCTTCCTTTTCTTCTTTTCTTTAGGCTTCCTAGAAGTCCTAGGAACGGAAGATGAAGCACCCTAAACAAAGAAAGATGATCCTACTTTGTTCATGTCCTCTTCTACTGTCTTCAACATATTATGAAGTTTAGCATAAGATGACGTCATTTCTTGCATATTAAAATTCATTATAAACTATCTGAAAGACCCTGGAAGCGATTGGAGAATCAAACTATTCCCCAGATATTTATTCAGTGTAATATCCATTGTCTACAACCTCTCGATTATAGAAATCATATTGAGGACATGGGGACTGACTGGACTGCCCTCAGAAAGTCTACACTGAAAAGGGATTTAGCAACCCTATATGCCTCAATCTGAGGACGGTCAACAAACAGCTTCTTCAGATGGAGCATAATGCTAAAAGCATCACCTATATGAGCATGCTCTCTCTGTAAAACTGTAGACATAGAGGTAAGAACGTAAGATTTAACTATTAAATCATCATCCAGCCATTTCTGATAAGTGACCTTCTCCTCTAGGGTGGCTTCATCAGAAATTCCTATGGGTATACACTGATTTATCACATATCCAAGTTTTTCATAATCAAGAACAATTCTCAAATTCATCAACCAGTCTCTATAGTTTTCAGTGCCTTTAAGTTGTTTCACATCCAATATGCATGCCAATGGATTAGATGAAGTCATTTTATCTTTACAAGAGAAAATAAGAGATGTGAGCAGAAAATAAATATTTTAATTGTTAATTTTCATTTTAGATTAAGGATATAATCATAATATACATGTTTAAATCTAAATTTCCCTCCCATTGCATTACATAATCCCCTAAATCTCTCAAAAGGGAAAAGATCAAATTTAAACTCTTTAAATAGTACAACATAAAGTAGATCTATTTGCCATTTTACTCAGGCCTCACGCTTCAGCAATATTGGCTATTGTAAAATCTAAAAGGTAGATAACTATTATCAATTGCATTATATGCAACTCTTATCACTAATCATAAATACACCTTATCCTCATGCTTTAGCAATATTAGATAAGTGTATTTCTGATTAACTTGTCAATAATTAAATAAATATTATTAATACTACTCTCACGCTTTAGCAATATTGAGCAATACGTTCGCATATATTTACCTCATCTTATGTTTAACTGGCATAGTCAAAATTACACCAACCATAACCCTCACGCTTTAGTAATATTGGGAAACACCGATATGACCTAACTAATACCGTATTGACAAGATGGATCAACGTGTAACATTATTTCATAATGGTACACAATTAAATCTGATTAAGAGAGATTACTTAATTCTATCCCCATCTCATGGGCCGTGATTCTTAATCACACATTTATTTTGTGCAAACACAACTAACCCCGCCAGTAGGACTCCCATTATGATTACAAGCACAAACAAATGACCTTACAATATTTATCACATTTATAACAATTATAAATTATAAAAAATAAATAATTTATTTTTAAACTCTAAAAAATAAATATTTAAAGTAACCGGCATAATTAAATTATGCCACGTATACTCTAAATATAAGCGCACAATATAGTGCTTTGATACTAATTTTGTTAGTGCTGTGTGTATTGATACCGTACTAAAAATGAATATGTGCATTTTAAATAATTTAAAATATTAAATGTCTCACATATAGTGCAGTGAAAATATAATACATATTAAAATAATCTTATTACATTAATAAGATTAGAGAACTCACCCTTAAAATATGCTTAGAACGATTCTAATTAAAAACATGATGAACTTTTACAAAATAAAATAATAACTTTTTTTTTTAAAATATAAAATACTTTAAACAACACTTGCTTCACTCACTCTTATGACTTTTAAATTATTTTAAAGTTAACTTTTTAATCTTTCAAAATAAAAACACAAACAGCAAATGAAACATTTTTTATATCACATGTCTCTCAACCATTCATACTTATATATATATAGGCCACTTTATCTTTTATTAAATCAATTAAAAAATATAATATGACATCTGTAACATACTTACAAGGTAAATAATAACATTAATAAGCAATTTACTTTATTGTCCAAATAACAAAGTAATTGTTAACAAAACCGTTGTTGTATCTCTTACTGCTTTTAAAATGAATCAAATACAATTTAATTTAATATCAATTTCTTCGGCCAATAAAAAATGAGCATGTTTGTTTATTTTTAATTTCATCAAATAAAAAATGAACGTGAATCAAATGAATTGATTCCGTCGAATTGCATAAATAAATTATTTTTATTTTTTTTAATTTTAATTTATTAATATTTAAATTAGTATCTATACAAATTATTGGTACAATTTGAGATATATACTAAGTAGGTAAAAGTGTTAAGTTTCGTTGGGTACAATTTTAAATTTAACAATTAAACCTTAATTACTCTCTAAGATACTCTAAAGGAAATGAGTGAATAATTAATTTAATTTAAATAAAATAATAATTATTTTATTTAAATAATAGTTATATCTATCAATGTCCAATTTAGTACCCATACAAATTATTGGCACAATTTGAGACATACACTAGGTAGATAAAAGTGTCAAGTTTCACTTAATACAATTTTAGGTTTAACAATTAAACCTTAGCTACTCCCCGAGAGACTCTAAAGTAAATTCATATATTTTAAAACTTCCCAGATCGAACAATTTGATTCGGTGCGCAACCCATGTGCTCAACGCGTATACTTCATATAGTGAGACTCTTCAGGCTCCTACTCATTTTGTCTCACAGAACATTTCTGTAAGTCCATAACTGATGTCCTACACACACACGTTATGGATAATACAAAATAACGAGTTAAACCATACAAGTTGAGATTAATCTATATTCGTATAATCTCTCCATCATTAATATATTGGAAGCGTTGAGACATAGATCAATAGCTTCAAGTCCCTTATTACTCAATCATAAACTTATCTATTTTGATTCGTATTCCAATAAATAATATATGCAAATTCATTTGCAATATTATTTATTCCACAGGAAACTCTTTCTCGAATTAAATGTTTATGGCCATAAGACTTCTTAGAATACAATCTTAGAGCATTTGAATATTTAACTCACCCATATGAGCTGACAGATCCCATATCTACACACACCGGACTCCATAAGCATCGGATCATACCCAGCGACACCGAGCGGTCAGACCATGAAAGGTATCTGACATGTGTGGAACCTAAGTATGGTAGATCACTCATAAGCCCACCGTGGTGCTCAGGTTTAGGGACCACGAATACTACTTAACTCGAGAAGACCCTCCACTGACGGATTTATTAGAAATCTATTGGAGGTCTTTATTGAGTCTAGTTCAGTATCTAGTCCTTAATAAATACATGTATATTTATATGAGCTTCATTAAACTCATGATTTGCTAAGATAAACCACCTGGACTATCCAAATATGAACATACACTGATCTATATAAATCGGTTCCATTCGATAAACTCTGCAACGATAAAAATAGATCAAGAACATTTAATTTGAGAACATATTTATATAATGATATTTCATAGCAACGTTTGTCATTATTTGCAACTATGTCATTGCCAGTATAATCTTAGGTCCTTGTCCCATTTCAAACAAGGTTTTAACTCTTTAGACTTGATCTAAACTCCTTCAGATCAATATAATATCCGAAATATTACAAGCATCTTCCCTAAAAAAGTAATTAACGATTTAATGAAATATTTATTTATTACATAAGTATAAAAATACAATATTCATTCAAAATTGGGATGACACATGAGTACAAATCTCAACAGTAATAAGTATAAGTATTATGAACTTGATAGTTTGATAAATATTGTAATGAATACGAATATTGTAAATTTAAATGTTCATACAAATAATTATACATAAAAATATGTGTTAATTTGAGAATACTATTCATGAAATGGAAACAATTAGAATGATAATAGAGCAAGAATCCTTGAAATATTACTTTAATATAGAGAATGGTCGTGCGATTTATTCATGCAGTGTATTCCTGCAGGCACCATGTGCTATTTTAGGCATGTCACACGTGCCCTTCTGCGTGATCTGAAGGGCATACGCAACACGCTCACTTGTCGCACCTCTCGAACTACCCTACAATTTCTATTTTATTTCTTAATTTGTGTTTTTTAATTTGAACAATTGAATATTTTTTTAATAATATATTTTGTTTCAGGTTTCATAGAGTATAAGTTAATCATTGCTTATTTCAGAGGAATGTGAAAGAGTTCTAATAACAAGGGTGAAAGATATGTTAGGTATAGTAACTTTGGTATTTCAATTTTGAAGGATGTCAATTACGAAGAACTTTTTAAATAATGTGTATTGTGCAATTAGAGTTGACAATGTGGAGTGCAGTATGATTCTAAAAATATCTATTGATGCAAAGAAGTTTAAGTTAAGATTAATTGAGAATAAAAATGATGACGATGTCTTATTCGTTTTAGGAGAAATAGAAGATTGTTATTGTTGGAGATTTGGTGATTCAACAATTTTGACAGGACAAGAATTGAAATGAATGCCAAAGAGGAAAGTCATAAAAAGTCTAGAATGTGTGGGACACGTATGGAGAAGTCTAGGACGTGTGGGATATGAAGTGAGAAGTGTAACATGACTCAAAGACGCGAAGGAAGCAAAGAAAACACGGGATGAGCTACCAGAGCTGGGCGCTGAGGAGCCCAGACCAGAAGCCCAGCGCTGCGGCATTGAATCCTTAGCACCGCGATGCTAAAAGTGACAGAAAGTTCATTTTTTATTCAGATTTTGAGTTTTGGGATGTTTTAAACTTTCAAAACAAGTGGACTCTTACTCCAACGAGGAATAGGGTTAATAGGCACGAAATAACCCCTATATAAACACTTGTAAACCATTTTAATTGAGATTAAGCATTAAGAGAGACTCTAAGAGAAGGGAGGAACTGGGTAGACACTAAGTGCTTGTGTGCGCTAGGGTGGAATTGTCATTTAGGTATTCATTGTTTGTGGTAGAGTAAGGGTACACTACACATTAAGTCCTTTTGAGGTTTTTCATTGGATTTTTCTTATAAAATCTCTAGGGAGTTAATAAGAAAGGTTAGAATCCTTGAATCCACCGTGAATGTAGGCAATTGGTCAAACCACGTAAGATTGTGTTGTGCTCTTTTATATTCTGCTTTGAATTCTTACTATTTTGCTTGATATACAGGTTATTCCGCTGTACAAGAAGTTAGAGTTCAAGGTTGAACTTAAAGTTTTTTGCTTTAACTTAATCCAAAGAGGAAGAATGGCGATTCCTCTCTCAACAGTTATGTCTTCTATATGTAACAATGGATCCTAGAGATCCTATATGTGAAAAGGATACATAGGTGGCCATTTAAACCAACCACACTGTCATACTCATTTCATGTCGACAAATGGTAGCAACTAAGTGAACTACATAATCCCAATAATATCAGTGGTTGTGGTTTCTACAAATACAATAAATCACTATCATTATTCCTATATAAAGTTAACGAAGACCCAACTTATACGCACTATGATAATAGGCGGATAGAGATGTCAATAGTGTTGAAAATATTGATAATGTAAAACAATGTGCTAGTTTGGATTATTTACCGAAAGCGGACATTGCTATGCTCAACTAGCTCTCTTAATGTTGAAAATAAATAAGGAGATGATTGCGAAGTTGAAAACTCTTTTGCATTTATTCCTCCAATACCATCATTGGACTTTGGCATATCCGATAAGATTTCGTATATTGGAATAGTATATGTATTTGTGGAGAAGTTGTATGATAGCAAAGATAAAATTTACCAGGCTATTAACATGCTAACACTTAATGGATTGTTCCAAAAGATTTAGGAGATACTGACATCTACTCTCCTATAGCATGCCATTAATTAGAGAAACGTCAGAAAAAGTGAATTTCATCTCAAGATGAGGAACTGGTAAAGAATGTGTGCAGTCGTTGTACACAACATGAATATAACTGCTAGATATGTCGAAACTTTGTTGTCTTGTATGACAATTGATACGACACGTTAGTGTGTATTTCTTTACTATTTTATTTTACTTGTATTTGTATTCTTCATTTTAAATTTAACGTGTAGTTTATATTATTTGTATTTGTCATTTTTGATATTTTGTTGTAAATTATACTATGTTTGTCATAGATTTGTGTTACCATTGTATTTTGACACTTTATTATATTTACGACTTAAAATGTCGAGTATGATAAAATTAATTATAAATATTCGACAACACAATTCTAATATGATAACAAGAAATATGATTATGAAATAAGTTTGATTGTGTAGTTTCAATATGATAAAATGTTACAACAATAAATATGATCATAAAAAGAATTTTACAGTGTAACTCTAGTATGATAAAATGTTACAACAAAAAATATAATCATGAAAAGAATCCAACACTGCAATTTCAATGTGATAAGATGTTATAAGATATATGATCATGAAAAGAATCTGGCATAACAGTTTTACTATAGTAATAACAAAATTTGACATTCCAACTGCAGTATTATTTAATTAATCAATTGTTTAAATATATAAATTTATATTAATAACATATTTAAAAATAAATTAATTTTTTAACAAATTAATTAATTTAATTAAAAATTTTATTTTTTATTTTTATGTGCGACATATCGCGACACTTGGTGCATATACACAGTACACCTAGTGTGCGTCTGCGCTTGGTTAGGTATATTGTGCTGCAAGGGGCACCCAATGGGCGCTCCTCAGAATGCTCCCTCTTGTGAGATGCGCGCGACGTGTGAAACATCTTCGACAATGATAAGTTCAAAATCATCCATTTATGATTGAAATTTTTTTTTTTCATTTCAATCCAGCTTTAACTTATTTATAACTCAATTCACCCATCTTTTACTTATTTTAGTCATAATATAACTATTTTTGCACCTTTTTTTTCTCACAAATTATCAATTACATCAAAATTTTCATAAACTTAAAATTTATATATCACTTTTAGAATTTATGTTCAACCACCTGTATTTTTATACGTCGATTTATACAATATAACATCTTAAATTAGTGATTTATGTAATATTGATTTTAGAATTTTTTTTAAAAAAAAGAATTTTAAGTTACATATCTCAGGAATAAACTTATCCAATTTCCAATTTTTTAAATACAAAAAAAATTAAATCCTACAATTAATGCTAAAAAATAATATTTCCTAATAAAATAGGTCATTTGTGAAAATTCCCAATAAGTAACTCAGGATGGACAAAGATATTATACCGTCGTACATATTTGGAAACTTCATAATTTATCTTACAGCGTGGCATAAACAAACCCGCGCCTCACGACACACCTTCTAGATAATAAACAAACAAATATGTTAACACCTTCCTAGATTCATCGTGCATTTCAATTCTCTGCCACCTAATGCATCATCATTTGTGTTCAATCTCGTTCAAACCATTTACCATCTTTCTCCCCATTTAACTTTGATATAATTTTGGATCGTCACCAAATTAAAAGGATCTAAGAGTAGATCCCTTTGCACTTGAAGACTTACTTCAATAAGCATTTTCATAAATGCGTCTCTTCGACTTAGAGATCGAATTTCAAATTATAATAGATATTAGGGTAACACTGTAATTCTTCCTTATATAGTAAGGATTTGTTTCCCTTTAATGGAGTAGAGGGGGTGCTCCCACCCTAATGGGGGCCAATCTCTAGGAGTTCTTTAGTGCCGAAATGAAGTTTTAACCCGGTTGACTAATCTTACTTTAGTGGGAGACTGATCTCCAAGCGTATCTCAATACAAAAATAAAAATTTATTTCGGTTTGTTAAAGTCTGGCGTACATCATTATGACAATAAAGTATTTTTTTCACTTGTAATAAAGTCTAAACATTATCCTAATAAATGTAATGCATGTAACGTATATAATTAAAAAAAATAAAAAATAGATACCCGTCTAAATGTTGCTAAGAAAAGTAAGGTTATCTGCATGAGGTCATGAATGACATATGGTGTTCAAACAGGAAACTGGACCACACCAGGTAATGGGGCATTTGCTTTCAGCAACAGTACTAAGGTAGAAAATTAACTAGTCAACTAATCCTGGGCTTATTTCAAGTTGGACATCATAGTAGATAAATTTGTACGTGGGCATAGAACATAATTGATTGAGCTTCCAATTGGCACTATAGATGATAAAAGCTAGGGAAGTTAAAGAAGTATAATGGCTCTGTTCTTTTTCACCGATGATTACTTGGGATTTAGGCTTCCAATTATTCCAACTTCACGCGGTTTTGGCGACACACACAGAGAAAGAGAGAGACAACCCCAAACCTCATCTTCTCAAAGTCTAGGACCAACACACTAATGACACGTGGACAGTAGGCCCGTCTCTAGATGTCTTTATATATCATATTATGGAGTTAATGAGGCCTAAAGGCCAAATCCCACAACATCAATTGATCTCTAAGCACTTTGCCTTGCTTGCTACTGACCTAATTTAGATTTGAAATATTTGTTTCTATAATCTCCCAATAAACATCTAACAAAGGAAGAAGATGGGTCAGAGCCTTGCTGAGGAATTGGCCGGACCTGGAAAGGTAGCACCAGCAAGGTTCACTGTAAAGAAAGAGGGCACCATTCCGGCAAAGAGAAAGTTAGTGAAGAAGATGATGTTTGATCACATAGTCCAATCTGTTTCTTCTCTTCCCCATTTCTGCTGCCTTACTTCTACCTTTTCGGAAGAGCCATTTGAGAAGAGTACTAATTGTTTGAAAAAGGAAAAGCAAAACTGAATGTGAAGAACATGAAAATTATTATGCATTGTTCCCATCAAGCTCATATATGTTGCACCTTCCAAAATTTCATCTTAATTAGCAAGTAAATAATCTCTATGCATATATGGTCTGTTTACTTTTTGATTTTTCTTGTTCCCACTTCTATAGGTCTGTTTCATGATTGTTATGTTGTTTTGATAACTAGATATACAAATTTTATCAAATTTCTTCATGATTGGAGTTCAGAGAGCATGTGAAGATATACACCATTTGTGTAACAATTCAATATTCTCAAATGGGTATAAAATACTTACTGCTAACTTGTTGCTATCTATGATAATCTATCAAGAATTTCCACTAGAGTACGTTGACCATGATACTTCTTTTTCCTTTTCTTTCTTTTGCTTTATGTTCTACATTTAAATGTGACATTCCTTTATTTGATACTTCATCTTTCCTTTTAACCTTAGTGATTTTTTGCCCTTGTTCCATCATGCCTGGCCAAAAGGAGAGTTTTTTTCTTTTAGGTGAAAAGTGATGGTTATTTGATAGAAATATAATAAAGGAAATTTAGATTATTCTTTTAAAGAAAGCACAATATATGTTTCTTCATCTTTTTTTTTTTCTTTCTTTCATATTTTTTTGTTAACAAATAATTTTCTTTTTTTTGGTGGTTTGTTTTTTCCTTTCTATTAGAACATGCAGTTTCAATTTCTTTTTATATTTCTTAATTTCTCTTTACAAAATCAAAATGTGCAGAAAACTCTTAAGCTTTTTTTTTTTCTCGGTCGGTCCAAATATTGTGACAACTGAAAAGACAAAAATTTGTACGCTTACCCTATTTAGAAATTTCAAAGCAATGCAAATACTGGAGTTGTAATTTAAAGAATCATAGTAAAATAAATGCTCTATTCGGTCTAATCTTGGACAGTTATTTCCATCATAATAAGATGGAAAAAGCAATCAGTAAACGAAAATAAAATATAGCGAGAAAGTGACAAAAATAGTAATTTTTTTTTTTAAATATGATATGCTAGATTCATGCATACTGAAATATCATTTCAATTGAAATATGGTCAAAGTTTTATTATGACTGAATAATATATCTGTATAAAATAGTATGATCATATTGATGATTGAGTTTTTATCATTAACATTGACTCTTTTTATAAATGGCATTGTTTGATTAATATTTAATCACTCTTTTACTGACTGAATGATCGACGGTTTGTGTTCGTTTTCAAGAGATTAATTCGTCATGAAAACCGAACTTGCTATGAACCTTGACCAAGAAATTCCATTTCAATGTATCAAATGCCTTATTTGTGCCAATTCAGATTTAAAATTTTAATTATCGCTAAATCCAATTTTAGAATAAAAAATTAGTTCCTCCTTAGCAAAAGCATTTTGATATCATTTGGTTTAGCCTTAGTTTTATATTTGATGCGTTAGTTTTCCAATAACTTCTTCAAGTACTGTTCTTTTCTTTTCAAATATGCATGGATTCAAACAACACCCAGAAAGATTACATAACTTCATGTAGGGTCAATAGGAAATTAGACCTACCTTATGCTCAATAGGACCTGTCTTTAGGTGAAAATAGCTGTGATCAATAGAAAAAGCTTTAAATAAGTTCTTGGAAGCATCTCTAATCAAGGGCAGACCTAATTTATATGGCTTGCAAGGGCAGACACTTGCAGGTCCAGAAAATAAAATTTTAAAATTCTTATAAACGGTTTTTATCATTCTAATTTATTAGGATATTGATTGATCTCAAATTTTAACAATTTAATCGCTTAAAATATAAAGTTTAATCTATCAAAATTTTCAACTATAATATTTTGACTCTCTATAATATCTAGCCTGGATCTGCCCTTATCTCTAGCCTTGTTCTTATCGTTCAAGAGGTTAATATTAGTCGTAAGCATGTATTAGTACAACGTACAAAATGGGCACCACAAAATTTAAATTCCAATGATGGTCAAGGTGAGTTGATACACCACCACAGCTAATGGTCATGGACAGCTAGCCAATAGTCAATCAACTTGGATCTTTTCAATGTAATTTAATGTTAATTTTTGGACCTTCTTTAATGTTTTATTATTAAAAATAATTATCATTATTTGGTATATCACAAAATGTGAAGTTTAAGAATAATTATAGTGAGTCAATACGTTATTTTAGGGTTGTTGGCGATCCGCTCATGACCGACCAACTTCAATCATCATTTATCAATGTCACATCATTTTGTTATTTAACAAAATGACTAACTTGGCTATTTTAAAAATATTAGAGACTAAACAAATAATTCAATATAAAACGAGAAACTAAACTAAATATTTACATTACATCATTAAGGGAATTTGCTAATTATCTCTTGTTATTTGATATTTTTATCAATTTTTTCTCTAATTTTTCAATAAATACTATTATTCTTTTTGGAGGGATACTTGATCACTTTTAGATAGAATAATAGATCTAAAAAAAAATTATTGATACCTATCGAAAAATCAGAGAGAATATAACAAAAATAACTAACAATTTTCCTATTAACTAATTACATGACTTAATCGTCAATGTAAATGTGTTAAAGGAATATCAGATCACTTGTTAGAATATAGCTTTATAAGTGCCGTCCTTCAACATTTATTTAGTTATCCATTCACGTTTGTTGAAATTGTGGACTTGTGGGTGAACTGTCCATTTATGGAAATCAGACGGTGGTATGCTGACGTGGTTACAATGAGTTGGGCCTGCTTAATAAGTTAGTTATTCTTTTAACTGACTGAAAATTAGAAGTTTATATTGTGAAAATATTAATTAAAAATTATTGTAATAAAATTTGGGGATCAAGTCAAGTGTATAGGGTACACATAGATCGAAGACAGACACGAAAGGAGGCGAAAAATGAGAAGGCGCACCATACGACCAACGCCGCGGCGACCAAGAGTGGGCGGCGCGGCGCCAGAACAGAACACTCAGCGCCGCAGTGCCAGGAAGGCAGCGCCGCAGCGCTCAACAGAAGCGCGCCAGCGCTGGACGCGGGAACAGTATCCCAAAATTAGGAAACTTTCTAATTTCGTCTCCCACTTGTTCTAGGACTCCCTAATACGACTCCCACACGTATAGGGAATACCTAGGACGTCCCAAGACCTATATAAAGGCTATCAATTGGCTTATAAACACAACTTAGTGATCTTGACAATCTTTGTGATCAAGTTAGTGAGATCTTTGTGATCTTAGAGAGATCTTGGTAATCAACAATAATCTTAGTGATTATTCTTAGTGGTTCTTTGTGAGAGAAAATCCCTAGAGAGTAAGAGAGAGTTTTCTTTGTGATCTTTCTTGTAATAGGCATACTTTGTGGTTGCCTTGTGATTCATAATAAGAGAAGAGTGTGATCTTGATCCGCCGTGGACGTAGGCAAGTTACCGAACCACGTAATTCTTTGTGTGTTCTTCTTCTACCCTTTCTCTCTTTTATTTCTTAATAACTTGTTCTGTATTATTATATTACCTGGGTGAATTGTTTAGCTTGTTTGTGTGCTTCCGCTTCAACAAACTGGTATCAGAGCTTTGGTTCTAAGAAAACATGGCCACACCCAAGTATGAGGTAGAGAAATTCAACGGTACGAATGACTTCAATCTGTGGAAGATGAAGGTTAAGGCGTTGTTGGTGAGCCAAAGACTTGGTTCGGCATTAAAGGAGACTGCAGCTCCATCTAGTGATGAAGAGAAGACGCTAGAGTCATCTAGAGCAGAAGCAGAAAGAAGGGACATTCAAGAAAGAGCTCATAGCACAATCGTTCTATCATTGAGCGATGAAGTACTAAGGGAAGTAACAGGTGAGACGACGGCAATAGATCTTTGGAAGAAGCTTGACTCTCTTTATATGAGGAAATCGTTGGCCAACAGACTACATATAAAGAAGAAGCTGTATCAGCTATCCATGTCAGAGGGGACGCCGATGAAAGATCATATAGACGCCTTCAATAAGATCATCCTTGATCTTGAGTCTATCAACATCAAGATAGAAGATGAAGATAGAGCAATTATTCTGCTGAGTTCATTCCCCAAGAGCTATGAGAGTTTTGTTGATACGCTACTCTATGGCAGAGAGAGTTTAACGATGAGTGATGTGAAATCATCATTAAACTCAAAGTTATTAGGAAAGCAGGCTGAGGGCAATGCAGAAAGTTTATCTGTAAGAGGAAGGCCCTCATATAGAGATGGGAAGAAAAAAGGCTTAAGGTCAAAATCTAGACTCCTAGGAAGTGCTATTGCTGCAAGAAAGAGGGGCACTTCATAAAGGACTGTCCTAAGAAGAAAGCACAGGACAAGAAGAAAGCGGATGTTGCGCTTGCCTATGATGATAGCTATGACAGCGCAGAGACACTCGTCGCTACTAATGGTATAAACTCTGAATAATGGATTTTAGAATCTGGTTGTATTTTTCACATGTGCCCGCACAAGTCTTGGTTTACAAATTTCCAGCCTATTAGTGGTGGTAAGGTCTTAATGGGTAATGAAGTTGCATGTCTTATGATGGGGATTGGTAGTGTTAAGCTTAGGCTACATGATGAGCGAGTGAGAGAGTTGATAGATGTTAGGTATGTTTCTAACTTAAAGAGAAACTTGATCTCACTAGGGACTTTAGACCAGAATGGGTATTCTATCAGGATCGACGGAGGGATTTTAAGAGTTCTGAGAGGTTCCATGGTGGTGATGAGAGGAGAGAAGCACAAAGGTGTTTATGTGCTTAAGGGTGAAGTCATGAGTGGTTCTGCATTATTCTCTGTAGATGATGAGAGTATGCAAACCAAGTTATGGCATCTTAGACTGGCACACTTAGGCGAGAGAAACCTAAAGGAGTTATATAGTCAAAAGGCGTTTGGTGAGGATAAGTTCCAGCCCTTGGAGTTTTGTGAGCATTGTGTGCTAGGGAAAGCACATAGAGTGAGGTTCAATACCGGCGAGCATAAGACTAAGGGGACTCTTGACTACATACACTCGGATCTTTGGAGACCAGCTCAGACAGCTACTCATGGTGGTGCTAGATATTTTCTCAGCTTGATTGATGACTATTCGAGGAAGCTGTGGGTCTATGTGTTGAAGAGCAAGGATCAAGTATTTGATATGTTCAAGACTTAGAAGGCTCTTGTTGAGAATCAAACTGGCAAAAGAGTGAAGAGGTTGAGAACTGACAACGGCCTCGAGTTTTACAACAGAGAGTTTGATGGGTTTTGTGCCAAGCATAGGATTGCAAGGCATAGAACAGTAAGATCTACACTGCAGCAGAATGGGGTAGCTGAGAGGATGAACAGGACCCTACTTGAAAGGGTTAGATGCATGCTTACCAATGCGAAGATGTCTAAGACATTCTGGGGAGAAGCTGTAGTGACTGCTGCTTACTTGATAAACAGAAGTCCCTCATCAGCAATAGACTTCAAGACGCCAGAAGAGAAATGGTCTGGCAATTCTCCGAAGTATGACCATCTTAGAATATTTGGTTGCCCTGCTTTTGTACATGTTAAGGAGGGGAAGTTAGAACCTAGAGCTATCAAAGGGGTATTTATAGGATATCCCAAAGGAGTAAAAGGATACAAGGTGTGGTGTAAAGACTTAATACCACCAAGGAGTATCATAAGCCGTGATGTGACGTTCGATGAGATGACGATGTTGAAAACCTCCCAAGTAGATGAGAAAGAAGAACCTGTGACCAAGGAAAACTCAGCACCCGAGTCAATAGAAGTTGAAGTAGCGCCTGAAAACGGATCTGATATGCCCCCAGATCAACACTTCAACAAGGAAATCCTTGAAGATGAACCAAGAACACCGGCGTGTTCCTCAAACTCCACCCAAAAGAAGACTAGAACTCCTGAGTTGGAACTTGAAGAGTACCAACTTGCTAGAGACAGGCTAAGGAGAATGATTAACCCACCAGTCAGGTATGCACAAGCAGACTTAGTTGCTCATGCTTTTAATTCTGCTTACACTCTTGAGTATGATGAGCCTAGGACATATGGTGAGGCTATGAAGAGTGAAAACAAAAAAGAATGGCAGCAGGCCATGGAAGAAGAAATTTGTTCTCTTAGGAAGAACAATACCTGAAAATTGGTAGAGAGACCTCAAAAGAAGCTAGTTGGGTGCAAGTGGGTGTATAAGGTGAAGGAGGGGATACCGGGGATTGAGCCTGCGAGATTTAAGGCTAGGTTAGTAGCACAAGGTTTTACTCAGAGAGAGGGAGTCGATTTTCATGAGATATTCTCTCCAGTTGTCAAGCACACATCTATTAGGATTTTGTTAGCTATGTGTGCAAACCTTGATTTACATCTAGAGCAAATGGATGTAAAGACAGCTTTTCTACATTGAGAGCTTGAAGAAACAATATACATGGCACAGCTGCAAGGGTTCGAGGAGCTCGGTAAAGAAGATCATGCTTGTTTGCTCATTATACGGGTTAAAGCAATCACCTAGACAGTGGTATAGGAGATTTGATGAGTTTATGATGGCTTGTGGCTTTAATAGGAACAAGTATGATGGATGCGTGTACTTCAAGAACATGAGTTGTGGGATGATGTATTGGCTTCTATACGTCAATGATATATTGATCGCATGCAAGAATATGGAAGAAATAAAAAAGCTCAAGAAGCAGTTAAGTGGCGAGTTTGAAATGAAGGATTTGGGAGCAGCGAAGAGAATTTTGGGTATGGACATTGTGAGGGAAAGAAGAGATGTTATCTTCTTGTCCCAATAGCGATATATAGTCAAAATGCTGGAGAAGTTCGGTATGTCAAACGCGAAGGCTGTCTCTACTCCTTTGGCCATGCATTTTAGACTGTCAGCAGCACATTCGCCGACATCCGAGGATAAGAAACTGCAGATGAGCAAAGTACTGTATGCAAGCGCTGTGGGGAGCATCATGTATGCAATGGTTTGCACAAGACCAGACATAGTACAGGCTGTGAGTGTGGTGAGTAGATACATGGCGAATCCGGGTAAAGATCACTGGCTTGCAGTAAAGTGGATTCTGAGATATCTCAAGGGAACGTCGAATCACAGGTTGGTGTATAAGAGGGACGAGGACAACAATGAAATGGTAAGAAGGTACGTAGACTCAGATTATGCAGGTGATCTTGACAAGAGAAGATCGTTGACGGGCTACGTATTCACAGTGTTTGGGTGTAGTGTGTGTTGGAGATCAGTTCTACAACATGTGGTTGCACTTTTTACCACAGAGGCAGAGTACATAGCTGTTGGTGAAGCTATAAAGGAGGCCGTATGGTTAAAGGGCATATGCGCGGTGTTTCATGAGAGGTCGAAACACATTGATGTGAGGCTTCATTACATTCGTGAGATTGTCCAAAGTGGTGAAGTTAGTCTCACAAAGATAGCGTCATCTAAAAACCTTGCTGATATGTTGACTAAGCCACTGCCCTCGGTTAAGTTCATCCTATGTAAGGACTTAACGAGAGTCACTACTTTGTAAGGGTGACCGAAGATGCGGAAATGAGAGATTGATTTACTTTGTGAATGATTTTAAATTAAGGAGGGAATTTGTGAGAATATTGATTAAAAATTATTGAAATATGATTTGGGGATCAAGCCAAATGTGTAGGGTGCACACGGATCCAAGACGGACGTGAAATGAGGCAAAAAATGAGAAGACGCACTATGCGACCAGCGCCGCGGCGACCAAGAGTGGGCGCCGCGGCGCCAAAATAGAACACTCAGCGCCGCAGTGCCAGGAAGACAGCGCCGCAGCGCTCAACAGAAGCGCGCCAGCGCTGGAGCGACGAGATCCCAGCGCTGCAGCGCTGGACGCGGGAACAGTATCCCAAAATTAGAAAACTTTCTAATTTCGTCTCCCACTTGCTCTAGGACTCCCTAATACGACTCTCACACGTATAGGAAATACCTGGGACTTCCCAAGACCTATATAATGGCTATCAATTGACTTATAAACACAACTTAGTGATCTTGACAATCTTTGTGATCAAGTTAGTGAGATCTTTGTGATCTTAGAGAGATCTTGGTGATCAACAATAATCTTAGTGATTATTCTTAGTGGTTCTTTGTGAGAGAAAATCCCTAGAGAGTAAGAGAGAGTTTTCTTTGTGATCTTTCTTGTAATAGGCATACTTTGTGGTTGCCTTGTGATTCATAATAAGAGAAGAGTGTGATCTTGATCCGCCGTGGACGTAAGCAAGTTACCGAACCACGTAATTCTTTGTGTGTTCTTCTTCTACCCTTTCTCTCTTTTATTTCTTAATAACTTATTCTGCATTATTATATTACTTGGGTGAATTGTTTAACTTGTTTGTGTGCTTTCGCTTCAACAGTGACCAATAATGTTGGTTTTTATTTTTTTGTTTCTTTTAAACTTTCGATTTGATTATGTTGTGTTATCACGTAATAAAATATGGTTAAAGTTTCATTCTTACTGAGCATTATATTTCTCTATACAATGGGATGATCATCTTAGTAATTGAATTGATATGTGTCGTTATTAGCTAGAATTGAAATCACAAAGGTTCTGTTGAATTATTGATTGAATGATTGGTCGGTTGAGTTCATTTTTCAAGAGATAAATTGGTCATGAATACCAATATTCCAGAAGAATTTTGAATAAAAATTCCCAATTCAACTCATCAAATTAAGGTTTTAACAATGCAAAAATGTGTATATATATGTTTGCGGGCCTTATCTTGCATAACTTTATAAATCAAAATAATAACCTCTTTAATTACCATAATTTCTCCCAAATAAAACACAAAATATTCAAAGAACTTATAATTTATTCAACACTTCTTCGTGAAAATTACAAATTTTATCTTTAAGACAACAGAAAACTTCACTACTTCACTAATCATAACATATATGTGAAGTTTAAACACCAACTTGACTTTTGTTGGAACTCTTATCAAGGAGAAAATTATAAAAGGAAGATGACCATTGACGACAAATAGCATACTTTTAGGCACGTAGGTATCTTCTGTGGTAAAGATCAATTTGGGATTAGGATTTGGGAACCCTTACCAAGAAAAATTGAAAATGGTTTGCGGGAAGCTTATGACATTTTGTTTTTCTTCAGCAATTCCATCGTCACCATAAGCATCATTTCTCTTGTCTTCAATCTCGATCTCGCTATATCAAAACTTTATTTCTTTTAGGCTTTTCTGATTACCTTTAGGACCAATTGTGCATGTGACCATCCTTGTATTGTCCCTGGAAGTTAAGGTCTCTATTAATCTCCTAATTTCAAGTTTCAATTAGGGATTTTTAGAGAGAAGGCAAAGGAAATTTATTGCTGGAGAGAGAGAGTAAATTTTGGGAGAATAAATTAATATCTTATTAAGGCTTTAGGCCCTTTTTATAGTGAGGAAAGTGTCCTTCGATTAAAGAATTTATAACAATGTCCCTTAACGAGTCTTTTATGTTTTTAATGACCTTTTTACAAAAAAAGTAATTTTTATGACTCTATACTTATCCCTTATTTTAAATAATCTATTTCAAATTGTGAAATAAGCTTAGTAGAATAATTTGTGATTTCAATGTTATAATCTTACTTCTAAGAGTATGTTTTGGTATAACTAGTTTGTTCGTCTTTTTTGACTTGCTCTTCTTTGTTCTTGCAGCGTTAAGTTCACAGTGATTAGTTGGTGGTGCTTCGTCTTAAATCACAACTCACTTTTTTTTAACTCGCTGCTGATAAAAGAATGTTTTATTGAGAGAGAAATATCGAGAAGTCATGAAATTTGAACCTAAACTCACATCTGTTCAATTTGACATTAATTTAAAGGATGCTTTGTTTGGAGGAAAATAATACTTTGACGAAGAGTTCAACTATTGATTTGTTGTGGAAGTGGGTTACTTATTGCTCTTGTTAATATTGTTGCTTTGGCAAGATGAAAAGCTAATTGATGATTTGATAATTTTATCAATTTGCTAATCTCGTAGTTAAAGATTCTAAGCTTGCCGCATGTTAAGAAAAGATAGCATATTTTTAAATCAAATCTTTTTTAAAGTCAAGACAGCATTAAGATAAACTTTCTAGTAGGAAGAGGGTTCAGTTTCATCAGCTGAAGGATTTTCTCATAAGAAGGTTGACTAGTATCAGCACTTTGCACTTGTCTTATTTACGGATTTTATTGGTTTTTACTGATCTTCATAAATCTTTCATTTGTTTCCTCTTTTTGTACTTTTAATTTCAAACTTTGTTACTTCTAGGCTCGCTTGTTACTCCTCCTAGCGAGTAAATGTTTACTTTAATTAATGAATATGTTCTAAGATCTTTTTGGATGCTGTACTTATTAGTTTATTTTGAAGCATATTATAAGGTATGCCTTTAAAATATATTTGGATGATTTTATTCTTGACCCGACGAAGGTATACTTTGGATATATATTATAATGTATTAGGATACTTTATATTTATCTTGATGAGGATATACTTGATGTATATTGAATATCATCTTTTTGATTTGTTAAGATGTATAATATGTGCAACCTTCTTTTTCCTTTTTAGGAAATACTCGAAGAATTTTTGTAGCTCTTTAGTTTATTTTTATCTTCTCTTCTTTTCTTATAGAGAGAGATATATATTTTCTTTTAAGATATGCATACTAATCACACTTTGTGTATTTTTTGATATTGGATGAATACAATCTGACATTCTTTCGTCAATTATTTTATTTTAGATTCAAAATGTATCATAAGTAAATAGTAAATATTTTTCGCTCTACTTTTTTATCATATAATATGAGTACTCTTTTTTTTTTTATAGTTTATATGACTTATTTAGTCGCTATTTGATTGGATTTAATTGTATGAATATCATTTTCTTTGAATGTACGATATGTATACTGCATTCTCAATCATGCATGTAGTTAATTTTGACGACTTACTTGATTGCAAGATTTAATCATATATCCTTCAATTTTAAATACGCAACATGATTAGTTATTCTTTTGGTTATGAGTATGTGATAAGATTAGTCGCATTTTGTTTAAGAGCGCATGACATAATCAATCATCTTTCAATCATGTTTGTCTTGTTGCCTTTTTAATTGTGTGACTTTTTAAGTCATCTTTTCGTCTTGGTCGTGTGAGTTATTTAGTCGTCTTTTGATATGAAGGTGCAACTTAGTCATTTTGTGACTTGTTTAGTTGCCTTCTTAGTCATTCGACTTATTTAAATTGTTTTTTGTGTTTTGATTATATGACAGGATTAATTATCCTTTTAATTTTAATTGTGCAGCCTGATTGGTTGTCTTTGGAATGAGTGAGATAATTATTTATCTTCTAGTTTTAAATTGGTGACATAATTAGTCATCTTTTTTTATTTTTTTATTTTTATGAACTTAAATATTTGTGACAAGACTGGTCGTCTCTGATTTATGATTATGTGATAGAACTAATCATTTTTTTGATATGATTGTGCAACATACTTAGTCATTTTTTTATTATTAGAGTGCAATATAATTAATTATTTTTAATCATGGAGCTTTATTAGTCGACTTTCAAGTTTACAACGAGTTGTGTTGTAATATAACTTGCAATTTTATTATTTACTTTCAATCTGTAAAGCTTTATTGTTACGACATGATTGTGAAGAAAATAGCTTGTATCTTGTGCTAATAATTTTTACTAATAATTTTTTATTTGGAAGCTTGTGCAAATATATATTTTGTGAGTCATTTGATAATTTACAACTTGCAATTTTTGATATCTTGTGTGATTTTGGCCAGCTATGTGTTTTTTTAACCCATATGTATCTTTTTACTTTTTTAGAAATCATGTATTTAATATTTACATGATTTGTTCTTTGCACTTCCTTTTATGAGGAAAACCTATATTTATTTTCTTGATCATGATTTATTTATTTATGCTATTGTCAAATCAATTTTGGTAAACAACTTATAGTTCTTGATTATGATAGCGCCACATTTTTAGGCATCTTTTTATCCTTCAACGAGTTACGTTGTAATATAAGTTATAATATCTATTGTCTTGCTTTCTTTAACTATAAGATTTTATTTTCAAGATATGATTATAAGGATAACAACTTGCATCTTGTGTAACTAATAACTTTTATTTAAAAATTCTACATAGATGTGCATTTTGTAAGATTTTTATTGATTCGTATATTTTGATAATTCGTGTACTTTGACAACTCACATGATTTAACAATTTATATGATTCGATAATTTTCAAGATTTAACAACTTACGAGATTTGATAACTTATGAGTTTTGACAACTTGCTTAATTTGTTAACTCACGAGATTTGACAACTCACATGATTTAACAATTTATATGATTCAATAATTTTCAAAATTTAACAACTTACGAGATTTGATAACTTATGAGTTTTGACAACTTGTTTAATTTGTTAACTCACGAGATTTGATAACTTGCGTGATTTAGAAACTTGTAATATTTGATAGTTTATGCTTTTTTCTGCTTTTTATGATTCTTTTCTCTTCTTGGAATCCCCTAAAACTAGTTATAACTACTAGTAGAGTCTTGTATCTTATTTGATATATATAGCAAATGCAGAAATCTCTTAGAGTTTGTTGAAAATTGGTAATTCAACAATTTTGTATAGGTAAGAATTGAGATAAATATCAAAAGGGGAGTCATTATAAAGTCAAGTACGCATTGAGTGTACAAGAAATGATCAAAATGGAAAGCCAAAAGAATTGGTACTGTTCTCAGGCGAGCACTGTTCACGTAGTTACTATTCATATAGTAACTTTAGGATATTTCTTATTTTAGCTCAGTTAACTTCTTTAAATAGGATTTGAACTTCTGCAAGTAAGGACCCTTATTCTAACTAAATTTAGAATTTCTAAGGGTATTTTATTTACTATATAAACCCTTTTAAACACAAGCGAAAGACAAGCATCGAAAGATGTAACCTAAGAGAGAATAGAGAAATTAGGTAGGCACTAAGTGTGTGATGCACTAGGGTGTAACCTTTGGGGAGTGTTTTCTTTTAGTTCTTGAGTGAACAAAAGAAACACCATAGATCTTTTTGGCTTAGATGCTCAGGCTATTTCTTGTATTCCTTGTAAAAGTCTCTTATGACGAGATACTAAGAGGTCTTAGGGAGTCATGATAATTAAGGGTAGATACTTAGAGGTCTTTATGGGAGATGTAAGAAGATACTTAGTGATCTATATTAATAATAAAAAGCTGGATCATGGATCTTTCGTGGATGTAGGCAATTTTGGGTCGAACCATATATATCTTGTGTGTTGTTGATTGGTTTATTTTTTTTTATCTTTATTGGTTTGTTGATTTTATGTGTTCTTACTTATGGTGTGAGTTATGATTTTTCGCTACGCATAGAGTAAAAAAGATATCAAGGCTGTGGTTTAGTTGATATCATAGAGGTGTCAAACTCAAGAGCATGGATTGATATCCGCAACAGAGTCTAAGCATGCGATAGGACTAGTTGTCTATAGGTATACGACATAACTATGAAAATGTATTATCATTAGTCGTCTTTTGACTATGAATGTGTGATTTAATTAGTTATCTTATGAGTATGAATGTACGATTTAATTGATTATGAATGCATGATGACACATCCAGAATATAGAAGTTATTCCCAAGTGCAGGATTGTCGAAGTAATAAATAACCCGATGAGAACGGGGTCGATCCACAGGGAAGTAGAATTAAAATTATAAATTATAAACACTTTAAAGATAATTAATGCAGTATAAAATGTTTGCAAATATTATTTCAATTAACCAATTCAAATAAAAAGTTAAGGTTACGGGGATTCACTCTTGACATAAGAAGTAAGAATATATTTAACTTTTTTTTTTTATAACTCAATTGGAATCCTCACACAAAGGAAGTTCCAACCGAAAAATATAGCAATTAAAGTTCATCATCATTTATATATTTATTAGTATTTATTTCTTTCAATTATTATACACCAAATCTTATAAATGGGTTCAAGTATTTATTATGCCAATCTTTATATTTGTCTACAATAAATCAAGACTCCCACTTTACAAGAAATGTTATATACACCAAATCTTGTAAATGGTTTCAAGAATTTATTGTGCCAAGTATTAAGTTTGTCAATAATAAATCAAGAATCACCACTTTAGAAGAAAGGGTATTAAATTCTATAAACAAAATAAATACATCATATATAAATTTGCATAACTTAAAAATAAAGTATTAAATTCATGAATAAATATTAAACATATTTTATTACCTTGCCAAGAGCTTCACCCTTTCACCTTAGCTTAAAGAAAATTATTTGGACATAATAAAACTAAAGAAAAAGAAAAGAAATGGAAGAAGAAATAACATGATTTAATAGTAAACAAGAGAAATAAATTTACAAAGAAATTGATACAAAGGACAAGTATTTTGAACTAAATTCTAACTTTCTAATTACATTCTTTAGGCATAAACAAGCCACCTATTTATAGAAAAATATGGATAAATCGAGACAAATTTGGAGGGAACCACTTGGTTGATGAAAGTCAAGAATGGTGGCAAAATAATTTGCATTCATTATCACTTGGGCACCCAATTGATTATTCAATTTAGAATTGATGTGATCCGAATTAGCTGTCACTAAAAACATCAAAGGTGTAGATAAGTCTCTTATCTTTCCAAATTGAGTGATCTCATACGTATTAGATGCGTATTTCTATAGTTATGGGCCAAATACTGATGACTGTTCAAACTGAACCTGTATTACAGATCAGTTCTGTTCTAGGCTATTTTTTACCCTCTAAACACTCGAATTTCTAATGCTTTGTGAAATAAAATATGTTAGCCCATGGAGTCAGCTCTCCACAGGATCAAGAATCACCTCAATTGGATCTTTAGGTAGAAAGTTATGCCTATTGTACCAAACCTACCACAAAACAGTTAAAAGATAATTAATTACAATATTGTAAACATACTTAAGTTGAGAAAATTAAATACACTAGTAATACAAAACAATCATGTAAAAATCTTATTAAATGTGTCATTTCAAGTGTTTATAACACTCCCCAACTGGCTTATTGCTAGTCCATAGCAATTCGAGCATAAATAAAATTTGAACACTACCTAAGTATTTCAAACAAAACGTCAGTTTAAAATCACAATCGCTATAAAAATTATTTCAATCATAACTTCCAAATATATATGTATATATATATATATATTTTGTGTGTGAATTAAGCCAAAGCCTTCTTACCACAAACCACAACATATATAGCCTTAAAACTTTTTCAAGTAAAAGCCTCAACTCTATATTCTTACAGGTGAATAACTTGTTTAATGGCTTAGAATTTCACTCATGGAGTTGGAAAACAGATAATCGCTCAAGAAAAAGTTACATTTAAGGATAGACAGATAAACTAACATTGATCTAAAGATAGGAAAATCAAATATTTAGAGTCAAACCATTATTGCCAAATGCTAGCTTCAAGACTTTCATTATTTAATGTGAATCTTATGAATATAGAATTTGGTGATAAGTTTGCTTCCTAATGACTTTAGTCTTCTAAAATTGAATGAAGAATTTATTGAACTGAATTGACTTCTTTTCTTTCTTTTTTTTTTAATTTTTTTACTCATTATTTTTCTTTTTTGAAAGACATAAGGAATCATTACAAAATAAGAGCAATTTATCACCATAATACTTTTCCAAAATTTTTTTTTTTTTATCCTTCAGCTAAGCAACCAAATCATTCCTCATCCCAAATAATGTCATTCCAATTAAATATTAACCATTTTAAAAGATCAATGAAAGTTCATAAGCTGTTATCTCAAACCTCTCCACTCACTCACAAAAGATATGTGAGTTTAGAAAATAATATGTATACTTAAACATGAAAATTCTTTTGGCTATATATATTGAATCATCCATCTTACCACAAAACTTAGTATTGTTCTCAAGAAATAATTTCAGAAGTTATTCTTTAGTAACCTAGATAGAAAAAGTGATTTAAACTAAACAATTTTGAAATCATATATAGATAGCAAAGCAAATTTATTTACGCAAGCGTTACCAAGAACTTAAGCAACAAACATTTATACATAAAATGTATTAAAAATAAACCAATTAGAATGTGTTTCAAAAGTTTATAATATACTCTTTACTCTGTCATTCTAGAGCTAGAATGCGTCTCAAGAATACATAAATGAACATTTTACTCACGCTATTCATGATAATAATAATTTTTATTTGTTTTTTAGTAAACAAGGTGATAACAATAATATCAACTATCTTCCCCCCCCCAACCAAATTGAGACATTGTCCTCAATGTCAAAATATAGAAAAATAAAATATAGAAGATATCACCTGAAACATCTTTTATTGAAAATTAAACCTGCAACAAAATAAAACAAGCCACACAAAAAGCTTAAAAATACATAGAAATAGATAGGCTACAGGTGAAGCGTCAAATCTATCTTGCGTTTCTTTTCACTGTTATCAGTATACCAATCTATCTGACTCATTGTTGGATCAGATAGAGGTGTAAACATTTGTAGTTCATCGAGTAACTGATCAACAGTTGAAGTAGAAATGAGGATCTGTCGTGCTGCAGATGAGACGAATTATTTTTCTACCGCATAGTCAAGAAAAGATAACAACCTATTATAAAAACCATCAACGTTTAACAAACCAATTGATTTTTTTATGGATTTGCAATTGTGCCCATGAGACAATTTAAAAAATTTCCTTCAATGTTCTGAAACCTCCAGGTAGAGCTATGAAGGCATCAGCATTACGAAGCATAAAAGAAATTCGTTCATGCATTGATGATACTTGTAACTCATCCCTAATTATTTTTCCTACAATGTCTTCAACAGCTAGAGCTTTTGGTATGATACCCAAAACTCGACTGCCATTATTTTGTGTAATGGTTGCCACACGTCCCATTAATCGAAGACTACCTCCTCCATATACTAAATGAATATTTCACTCAGCTAACATCTTACCAAGGGTTTCTGCTGCTTCTATAAACTCACTAGTTTTTTCAGGGCTAGATCCACAAAAGACACAAATTTTTGTGAATTTACGAGTTGATGATCCTTCTATGATTACACTCACCCTCTCTCTTGAATGATTTTGAGTTTGTACAAAGATACAGAAACAATGCAATGTATTTATAGAGCCAAAAGGTATTGCAAAGTTAAATCACATGGCTATTGGCTTTAAATACAAGATTCAACACCTTTTACCAATTTTCAATTTGTTAGCTGAAAAAGTCATATGGGTTATCGGCTTAAAATGCAAAATTTTCAAAAAGGATTATAGGTGGTTGATTATTGAAAAGACGTTTGAGTTTGAAATGAAACATTTAAAAATAACAGTTATAGTAAATATATACAAGTAGTTGTGATTGTGGCTCACATCTTCCTCTGGTTTTACGTCCAGTAACGGCTTAAACTCCCTCTATGGGTCGGGGATAGGCTTCCCATCCAATTTTCTTATAAATTGGCAAACAGGGTCTTTTAAAGTCAGATTCCCGAGATTATACCGCTCATGTTCTTTTAGGAATATGTCCCATAATTCATGAATTGCAATATGCACATATCCATTAGGATGCGTCTCAAGAGTCGATAAGATATTATCTAAAGACTCCTTACTCAGGCCATCCTTAATGAGCCTAATTTTAACTTCGCGATTTACAGACACCATTCTTAAAGTACGGCAACGTGTGTTGCAAGTCGTGCGTGCACACTTGTAACAAACTTTTAATTGTTTTACTCTTTGTTCTTTTGAAAAAGAGCTTTTACCTAAACCAGGCATGTAGGAAATTAATGAGTTTGAAAATTCACCTGTCAATCTAACTTTGGCTTCAATTAACCAACGTAAATCAACAGGTATATTCATAATCATTAATAACCTTAATTTTTCACATCTTGCTTGGTAAATTTTCTTCAAGGAATTTTGAGGCAAAGAGGGAAAACGTTTTTTTAAATTTTTTAGAATGTCATCCATTTTTATTTTTTAGAAAAGGGGGAAGAAGAGAAGATATCAGTAATTATGGGAAACTGAGAAAATCGATTTGAAATATCATGAAGTATTGTTATCTGCCACTTAACCGGGGTGCAAAATAAAACTTTAACAAAACTACTAAATTAACCTGCAAGTAAAAAAAAAATTGTTAGAAGAATAATAAATATATATAAATATGTAAATATATAAAACAAAGATTAATTGGTCTCATAACAAGGATCCGACAAGAACGTAAATTCTTCATGAAAAGCTTGGTTTTCTAGAAATGGCTTGAGTCTTTGCCCGTTTACCTTAAACACATTCCCATTTCTAGGATTTTCAATGTCAATTGTTCCATAAGAGTACACATGTTTCACAATAAAAGGGCCACTCCATCTTGATCTTAATTTTTCAGGAAATATGTGAAGTCGAGAATTATAAAGCAAAACCTTCTGACCAGTGTCAAATGTTTTTCTCTGAATTTTTTTTATCATGAAAGGCTTTAATTTTAGCTTTATGAATTTTTGAATTCTCATATGCATTATATCTCAATTCTTCAAGTTCATTTATTTGTAATTTACGTATATGTCCAGCAGAATCAAGATTTTCATTGAAAGTTTTAATAGCCCAGTAGGCTTTATGCTCAAGTTCCACAGGTAAGTGACAAGGTTTTAAATAAACTATCTTATAGGGAGACATACCCAATGAAGTTTTAAAAGTAGTTCTATAAGCCCACAGTGCATCATTTAGTCTTAAAGACCAATCTTTGCGATTTGGGTTTACAGTTTTTTCTAAAATTTGTTTTATCTCCCTATTTGCTAATTCAACTTGTCCACTTGTCTGAGGATGATAAGGGGTGGCAACTTTATGAGTAATACCATATTTTTTTACTAATGTTTCAAATGGTCTATTACAAAAATGCTTACCCCCATCACTTATAATGGCTCGAGGGATTCCAAATCGACTTAAGATATTTTCTTTCAAAACTTTCATGACTGTTTTATGGTCATTATTTCGACATGGAATAGCCTCAATCCATTTTGAGATATAATCTATTGCAACTAAGATATATGTAAATCCAAATGATAACGGAAATGGTCCTATGAAATCTATCCCCCAACAATCAAAGATTTCAATAATAAGAATGGGGTTCAAAGGCATCATGTTTCGTTTTGAAATTGTTCCCAACTTTTGACAATTTTCACAAGTTATACAAAATGCATATGTATCTTTAAATAAAGTGGGCCAATAAAATCCACACTGCAAGATTTTTGCAGCTGTTTTCTTTGATGAGAAATATCCCCTACATGCTTCAGAATGACAAAATTCAATAACTTTATTTACCTCATTATCGGGTATGCATCTTCGAAATATTTGACCACGATAATATTTGAAGAGATAAGGATCATCCCAATAAAACTTTCTCACCTCAGTTAAAAATTTTCTTTTGTCTTGAGCATTCCATTGAGGTGGCATTTCTACTGTTACAAGAAAATTAACAATATTAGCATTCCAAGGCATTGTAATAGTAGAAAATAAAAATTCATCTAGAAAAGAATCATTAATAGGTGTTATTTCTGTTGATGAATCTGGTGTGAGTCTTGATAAGTGATCTGTAACAACATTCTCAGCTTTCTTCTTATCCTTTATAGTGATAATAAATTCTTGAAGCAATAGAATCCATCGAATCAGCCTTGGTTTTGCATCCTATTTTGACATTAAGTACCTTACAGCAGCATGGTCAGTAAATACAACAGTTGAAGAACCAATTAAGTAAGAACGAAATTTATCTAATGCAAATATTACAGCAAGTAGTTCTTTTTCAGTTGTTGTGTAATTCATTTGTGCACTGTTTAAAGTTCTACTTGCGTAATAAATTACATAGGATTTACCTTCCTTTCTTTGTCCCAATACAGCACCAACAACATAGTCACTAGCATTACACATGAGCTCAAAAGGTAAAGACCAGTCAGGAGATTGTATGATACGAGCAGATGTTAAGAGGCCAATTAATTTTTCAAATGAATTTTGATACTTTTGAGTCCACTTAAATGATACATCTTTTGCTAAGAGGTTACAAAGAGGTTTAGATATAGCACTAAAGTTTTTTATGAACCTCCTATAAAATCCAGCATGTCCTAAAAAGGATCGAACTTCTCTGACTGTTTTTGGTAGAGGCAAATGTGTAATGAGTTCGACTTTTGCCTTATCCATTTGAATTCCTTTAGAAGATACTATATGTCCTAAAACAATTCTAGAAGTAACCATGTAATGACATTTTTTCCAATTCAATACAAGACTTTTTTCTTCACATCTTTTTAAAAAATTTTCTAAGTTTTCAAGACAATTATCAAAAGAATTTCCAAACACAGTAAATCATCCATGAAAACTTCTAAATAATGCTCAATCATGTCACTAAAAATGCTTAACATACATCTCTGAAATGTTGTTGGGGCATTACAAAGTCCAAAGGGCATTCTTCTAAAAATAAAGGTTTCAAAAGGGCATGTGAATGTAGTCTTTTCTTGGTCCTCTAGTGCTATGGGAATTTGATAATAGCCAGAGTAACCATCTAGAAAGCAATAGTAGGGATGTCCTGCTACTCTTTCTATAATCTGATCAAGGAATGGTAAAGGAAAATGATCTTTTCTAGTCACCAAGTTCAATTTTCTATAATCTATGCACATCCTCCAACTAGATGAGACTCGAGTTGGTATTAACTAACATTTTTCATTTTCAATGACTGTGATTCCAGATTTTTTTGGTACTACCTGAGTAGGACTTACCCACTTACTATCTGAAATAGGATAGATGATTCCTACTTCAAGTAATTTGAGAACTTCAGCTCTCACTACCTCTTTCATATGTGGATTTAATCTCCTTTGAGGTTGTTGGAAAGTTTTGGCATTATCCTCTAGGTGTATTCTATGTGTGCAAATTAGAGGATTAATACCATTTATGTCTTTTAAAGTCCACTCAATTGCATTTTTATGCATTTTCAATAATTCAATCAACTTACCTTTTTGTTCACTTGTGAGTGTAAAAGAGATTACCACCGGGTAAGTTTGTTTCTCTTCAAGAAATGCATATTTCAATCCTTCAGGCAAAAGTTTTAACTCCAAATTTGAAATTTTGTTATGTTTATCCTCATTTTCTCCCAATTCTTCAAACTTTAGTTTCCATCCTTTATTTTCAATCACCTGTGCACAATCAAGTAAAGAACATATATCAAAGATTTCAGGATCTAATTGTATATTTGACTCAAATGAATTTATTAAACACATTTCTAAGGGATCGGTAGAACTCCCTTTTTGAATATGATCCTCCACAATCGTTTCAATCATGTCACCTTCTTCACTTTCATCCTCTCCTTCATATGGTTGCTTACACATATTGAAAACATTGAGTTTAAGTGTCATGTTTCCAAATGAAAGCTTTATTACTCCATTTCTGTAATTAATCAAAGCGTTAGAAGTTGCTAAAAATGGACAACCTAAAATAACAGGTATCGGATTACATCCTTTGATAGGTTCTATGTCCAAGACAATAAAATCCACATGATATATGAATTTATCAACGTGAACTAAAACATCTTCCACTGTACCTCTTGGTACTTTTATTGATCTATCGGCAAGTAAAAGAGTTACAGAGGTTGATTTTAACTCCCCGAGATTGAGCTGCTGATAAACTGAATACGGCAATAAATTTACACTAGCACCAAGATCAAGTAAGGCATGTTCAATTTTATGACTTCCAATAATACATGAAATTGTAGGACAACCAGGGTCTTTATATTTCAAGAATTATTGTTCTGAAGAATGGCACTTACTTGTGCAGCTAAAAATGCTTTCTTTTTTCACATTCAGTTTTTGCTTTACTGTGCATAAAGCTTTCAAAAAATTTGCATAAGAGGGAAACTGTTTAATAGCATCCAATAAAGAAATATTAACTTTTACCTGTTTGAAGATTTCAAAAATTTCAGGATTATGATTCATCTTCTTAGTATTATGTAATGCATGAGGAAATGGAGGTGGAGGTAAAGGTTTGGTGTTTTCTTCATTAGATGTAGGTTCAACATTTTCCTTACCCTTAGAGATTGATTCATCACTCTCATGAGGTTCAGGAATTTCTTTTTCAACAAATTTACCACTCCGAAGAGTGATAACTGCTTTAACTTGATCGATGTGTTGGCTTCCTGAACTACATGCATTTGAGTTATGTTGTCCTTTGGGGTTTGGCTGTGGTTGAGAAGGAAATTTTCCTTTCTCATGAATATTCAGTACAGATGCAAATTTAGCAAGAGTATCTTTCAAATCAGCAAATGTTTGAGCATTTTGAGAATTAACAGACTCTTGTTTTTCAATGAATGTATGCAAGGTTTCTTCAAGAATTTTCCTAGGAGGTGGGACATGTGCATAACCTTGATGATTTTGAAAGTTTTGGTGTGGTTGGAAAAGTGGTTGTGAAGCCTGTGCTTGAGTGTCATTCCTCCAACTAAAATTCGAGTGATTTCGCCATCCAGGATTATAGTTTTGTGAATATGTGTTATTGTTTGACTGCTTGAACGTGTTTAGAACATTGGCTTGTTCATGGAGACATTTCCTAAATGCAGGCAAAGTTGGGCAATCATTGGTAGAGTGATCATGAGTTTCACAAATGTGACACACAATTTCTTGAACAGATTTTATTTGACCACTCTTTTTCATTTCTAAGGTTTCGACTTTTCTAGCAAGGGATGCTAATTTGGCTTGAAGGTCATGGTCTTCCTTAAGATGATAAATACCCCCACTAGATATAGTGGTTTGATTTTTGCTAGGTGCCTCACAGGTACCAGCAGTGTCCCAATTTTGAGCATTTTCTGCTAGTAAGTCAAGATAGTTCATTGCCTCTTCTGGGTCTTTTTCCTCAAATGTTCCATTACACATCATTTCTACCAATTGCCTAACTTGGGGTGTTAAGCCCTCATGGAAATTTGAGACTACTCTCCATGTTTCAAAACCATGATGGGGACAGGTATTAAGTAATTCTTTATACCTTTTCCAACATTGGTAAAGGGTCTCTCCTGGTTTTTGGGCAAAAGTGGTGATTTGTCTTTTGAAAGAATTTGTTCTATGGGAGGGAAAAAACTTTTTCAGGAATTGTTGTTGCATCTCGTCCTATAAAGAAATGGATCCTGGCCTAAGGTTTTGTAGCCATGTTTTAGCTTTATCTTTTAAAGAAAAAGGGAAAAGTTTAAGTCGAATTGTGTTCATGCTACAATTTTGATCATTATACGTGTTACACACTTCGTCAAATTCTCTTAGATGTAGATAAGAGTTCTCTGCATCTAAGCCATGAAAAGTGGATAAAAGTTAGATAATGCCTAGCTTAAAATTAAAATGCGTTGCATCCGGAGGAAAAATTAAGCAAGATGGTGCACCGGTTCGTGTAGGGTTCATGTAGTCTCTAAGTGTCCTAGGTCGGTTATGCTCATTATGTTGAGATTGATTGTTCCCTGGGTCTATGAGTCCCTCAATTTGATTTTCGCTTATGGTGTTAATTAGTAAAGAATGAGAAGATGAAGGAGAATCTAACAAATTATCAAAGGAAGTTTTGTAATTACCTTTTACCAAACGATGAGAATTAGGATTTCGAAACCAACTGCTCATAAAAGAAATAAAATACAATACAATAACAATAAATAATACAAATAAGAGAAAAATAAATATTAAACACAAGTAAATAAAATAAGAAAAATGAAAAGAAAAATAAAGATAAATAATTAGAAGTTAGATTAGTAATGTTAGATTATATAATAAACAAAATAATAAATAAAGCACATTATGAGGCTCGGACTTCCATGAAAAAAAAAGTAAAAATAATAAAAAAATAGAATAATAAATAAAGTAAAGCACGTTAGAAGGCTCGGCCTTCCATGAAAATAAAAAACGAAAATAAAAAGTGAATAATAAATAAAGAGTAGGAGGCTCAGCCTTCCATAAAAATAAAAAACGAAAATAAAAAGTGAATAATAAATAAATTAAACAAGTTAGGAGGATTAGCCTTCCATGAAAATATATTTAACGACAATAAAAAGGAAATAATAAATAAAGTAAAGCACGTTAGGAGGCTTAGCCTTCCATGAAAATAAAATAAACAAACAAACAACAACAAAATAAAATATTAATTTTACCTCCCGGCAACGGCGCCAAAAACTTGACACGTCCAGAATATAGGAGTTATTCCTAAGTACAAGATTGTCGAAGTAATAAATAACCCGATGAGAACGGGGTCGATCCACAGGGAAGTAGAATTAAAATTACAAATAATAAACACTTTAAAGATAATTAATGCAGTATAAGATGTTTGCAAATATTATTTCAATTAACCAATTCAAATAAAAAGTTAAGGTTACGGGGATTCACTCTTGACATAAGAAGTAAGAATATATTTAACTTTTTTTTTTATAACTCAATTGGAATCCTCACACAAAGGAAGTTCCAACCGGAAAATATAGCAATTAAAGTTCATCATCATTTATATATTGATTAGTATTTATTTCTTTCAATTATTATACACTAAATCTTATAAATGGGTTCAAGTATTTATTATGCCAATCTTTATATTTGTCTACAATAAATCAAGACTCCCACTTTACAAGAAATGTTATATACACCAAATCTTGTAAATGGTTTCAAAATGTATTGTGCCGAGTATTAAGTTTGTCAATAATAAATCAAGAATCACCACTTTAGAAGAAAGGGTATTAATTCTACAAACAAAATAAATACATCATATATAAATTTGCATAACTTAAAAATGAAGCATTAAATTCATGAATAAATATTAAACATATTTTATTACCTTGCTAAGAGCTTCATCCTTTCACCTTAGCTTAAAGAAAATTATTTGGACATAATAAAACTAAAGAAAAAGAAAAGAAATGGAAGAAGAAATAACATGATTTAATAGTAAATAAGAGAAATAAATTTACAAAGAAATGGATACAAATGACAAGTATTTTGAACTAAATTCTAACTTTCTAATTACATTCTTTAGGCATAAATAAGCCACCTATTTATAGAAAAATATGGATAAATCGAGACAAATTTGGAGGGAATCACTTGGTTGATGAAAGTCAAGAATGGTGGCAAAATAATTTGCATTCATTATCACTTGGGCACCCAATTGGTTATTCAATTTGGAATTGATGTGATCCGAATTAGCTGTCACTCAAAACATCAAAGTTGTAGATAAGTCTCTTATCTTTCTAAATTGAGTGATCTCATACGTATTAGATACGTATTTCTATAGTTATGGGTCAAATATTGATGACTGTTCAAACTGGACCTGTATTACAGATCAGTTCTGTTCTAAGCCATTTTTCACCCTCTAAACACTCGAATTTCTAATGCTTTGTGAAATACAATATGTTAGCCCATGGAGTCAGCTCTCCACAGGATCAATAATCACCACAATTAAATCTTTCGGTAGAAAGTTATGCCTATTTTACCGAACCTACAATAAAACAGTTAAAAGATAATTAAGTACAATATTGTAAACATACTTAAGTTAAGAAAATTAAATACACTAGTAATACAAAACAATCATGTAAAACTCTTATTAAATGTGTAATTTCAAGTGTTCATCACGTGATATACTATATTATCCTTAATTATAAATATGCAATGTGATTAGTTGTCTCTTGATAATGTTTCAGTCGTTTTTTATTGTACGACTTTATTTGATGTATATGAATGTTGTAATAACTATTTGTCATTTTGTTTTACTTGTACGACTTATTTATTCAACTTTTGTAATATGAATGATGCAACGTGTGATCATCATTTTTTTGATTTGTGCGACTTATTTAGTAGCATCTTTTCTTTTAAATGAGCATTTTTTGTTGTGCGATATATGTTTGTCAATTTTTAATGTGCAATATATGTTTGTTGGTTTTTGAATGTGCAACATAATTTATCATCTTTAATTGCAACATGATTTGTCAGCTTTAGTTACGTGGCTTGTTTAATTTACACAACTTGTTTAATCGACCCTTATGATATGAGTATGTAACATAATTAGCTGCCTCTTGATTTTGAATGTATGACATGATTTAGTCATTTTTTAATTCTAAGTATATGACACATTTAATTTTTTTTTTTTGCACGACTTATGTCAGCTTTTTGTTTATGCAACTAGATTAATCAACTTTGATGTAACGGACTGATCGTTGGTTTTAAATTTTTGCGGCTAGATTAGTTGGCTTTAGGTGTGACATTTTGGCTATCGTATTTTAATTATTGCGACTTTTGGTCTCTCTGGCATTTGCTACATATGTATATATATATATATATATATATATATATATTTAACTATGGTGAGTTTTGGTTTCTCGTTGGCAACTTAGCCATATGTATATATATTAGTTTTTATAAGTGTAGTTTCTTATTAGCAGCTTTGCTGTATGTATATATTGATTTTACGAGTATAGTTTGTTAGGTGCAATGTTTCGGTTCAAAAACATATTGGGTGTGTGCATGTAATTTATGTTCATCACATAAAATTCACGTATATATATATATATGTAATTCAGACATCTCATACACAAATATATATGTAGTGGAAAGCTGAAAATCTAATTTCTTATAACAATGAACATAATAAATTTTGTTCTATTATAATAATAAATAAA
This sequence comes from Ailanthus altissimus, assembly GCA_946807835.1. Lineage (NCBI taxonomy): Eukaryota > Viridiplantae > Streptophyta > Magnoliopsida > Sapindales > Simaroubaceae > Ailanthus > Ailanthus altissimus. Next base: position 11,900,562 of record OX327699.1, on the reverse strand, counting down.
ATAAATATTAATCACATTAATACTATAATTAAAAATAATCACCTCACAAGCCTTTAAGCATTTTAAGTTAAAATATCACCTGAAATAGACTTGTTGGTAATTTTAAGACTCAACAACGTGGGTTTGAGTCACTAGAATAACAACCTTATTTTTTTAATAATAATTTAACACTTATACTATTTAAATTAACTCTTAATCTATAATTTAACACTTAAACTATTTATTAAACAATGAATTTGATTTTGTTTTCCAACTCTTAAATAATAAAATGATCAAATCAAAAGCTATAATAGTGGACTAATTTTAAATAAAGAGATGAATAATAATAGAACAACTTTTGTTCACTTGTTTTGCTTGTTTTTAACACTTAGAAACCAAAACAACTTTTCATTCCCTTTTTTCACCAAAATGGCCGGGCACCAAATTGCACAAAAGCATTCATTTTTGTTTCATTTTACATATATATTAATCAATTAATCAAATTATAGTTAACACTTTAGCTAAGGTTTAAATTAACTTAATTGAAGTTAACTATTAACTCTAATAAAGTTAAATTACTTGTCCAACAAGCAATATATATTTAAATATTAAATTAACTTAATTAAAGTTAATTATTAACCTTAGTTAAGTTAATCAAACTTAGCCATAAAATAATTAATAAAAAATTCAATTAACCTAATTTAAGTTAATAATTAACTAGAGTTAGATTAATTTACTTTTCTATAATTAAATAATTAATTAACTTAACTTTAATTAATAATTAACCTAAATTAAGTTAAACATTATTATTTAATTATAAAATTATTTTTTAACTTAATCATATGTTAACTCTTAATTATACTTAAGTTAAATATTTATTTAACTCTTAAATAAATAAATATATTAATTATTTAATAATTAAATATGTAAAATTATTCTTAATCGTTCATATGGCTATCAAGTAAACTCCCTAGTGTATCCCACTATACCACACATTTGGGTAAACTCAATCAAAACTTCACTATACACCAAGTGTCATTATTTAATTGGTTAACAATAATTATTGATTAATTAATGTACTTAATACTTAAGTTCTTGACAAGCACACATCTCGAGAGTTCCTGAAACAAATGTTTGATTTTGTTGAAAATTATTAAATTGAACAATTTAATCCAATACGTTGTTATAGTGCACAACAAGTACACTTCATATTATAAGACTCTCTAGGTCCTCGCCCGATTCATCAAATAGAATTATTTCATAAGTTCGTGATTAATGTTTCACACACATGTCATGGATATTACAAATCAGTGCATTAAACCATACAAGTTGATATTATAGCTCATACGTATTGTCTTTCTATCTTCTATATCTTAAAAGAGCAGTGATATAAATCAGCAACGTCAAATTTCTAATATTCATCCGTAAACTTATCTCTAAATTTGTATTTCGAAAAATAATATTCGTAAAGGAGTTTACGATATTGTTTAACCCTACGAAAAATTCTTTTTCGAGGTATCTACTTTTGACCAAAAGACTTTCTGAAATACAATTCTTGGAGCATCAGGATATACAACTCACCTATATGAGCTTACGTATCCCATATATATGTACATCGAACTCCATAAGTATCGGACAATACCCAACGACACATAGCAGTTAGATCATAAAGTATCTCTGATATGCATAAAATCAAAGTATGATAAATCACTCACAGGCCTACTGTGACACTCAAGTTAAAGGGTTACAAATATTACTCAACTTAAAAAGACTCTTTATTAACGATTTTATAAAATATCTATTAAAAACTTTTAAGAATCTATTTAATACTCAATCCTAACTGAATTCTCACATACTTATATAAGCTCTAAACTCATAATAATAAAATAATATATCAAAAAAATTGTGTTTTTAATTAGACAAGGCATTATTTTTAAACACTTTATTTTTGTTTTTCAAATAATACCTAAATAGTAGTGACATGTTCTTACTGATACATTTTAAATAAATCATGCCATTAAATTATTTTGATGAAATGATGGATCATTAAAATCAATAAATTTGATTTAATGGTTTTAATTGCTTTGATCACGGCCCTTCACTAAAAATAATTAAAGTGAAATGATAAACCATGATTTTAGGTCAAAATAAAATCATATCCGTACGATCTCATCAATAGATCATCAAACTATTTTCTTAGTCAACTACAGGTCACATAGTCAAGGTTGATGATTCTAGTTGTATGATCAAAATCAAATGGCTTGTAAAAATAATAAAAATAAATGATAACCATTTGATCAAACAATGAAGATTTATGCTATAAAATCAAGATCCAGATCTTATTGATAAATAGTAATGAATCTGATTTTTTTAAGCAATAGAATAGTTGCAAAATTGCAATGATAATGATTAATAGTAAATCAACATATATTTGAACCGTACGATCTGCGATTATGATTAAATCGTGATCAAATTTTAATGGAGTATGAATTATTCCAAATCATGATCTAAAACTGTGATCACGATCGCGATCGCAATCTTTGAGCAAGGGATCATCATCAACCGGCAAGGGAATGAACAGATCATGATCCTAAAACTAAAGTGCTAAAATATGATAATGTCAAAATGATCCAGTGGTTATAAATAATCATGATCGATTTTAATGGGAAATAACAAAGCAAGACAATCATTAGAAAACCAAAATTTCACAATAGTTGACCACATCATCATCATCAGATCAAGTGAGATTATTATCGTCTGATTTAGGATCATCACACAAGAAGCAATAAATGGCAGTAATAAGATCATGGCCGTCCGATCTGAGGTCATCACACAAAGCAATAAATGACAGTTTGCAATGATCACCATGATCTAAGAAGTATTTTCTCTAGGACCATGTGAAGTTGGCAGGGCAAGGCATAAAATAATTTCTTACCCAAAGACGAGTCAGCTTCTCTTAGCTGTGAAGAATGATGATAAATAAACCAAGCAGTAAATAACTAATGGAATAGAAACCGAATTAAACGAGCCAAACAACAATTGTTTAGTAAGAATCATACCAATTTTTTCTTGGAATTAAGAATCTCCTAATTATTTGATGTTGGTTCTCATAGACGGTACCAAATGAAGATTAGGAGTCTTCATTAATCTCCTAATTCTAAGTTTCAATTAAAGATTTTTAAACAGAAGACTAAGAAAATTTATTATTAAAGAGAAGAAATTGATGTCTTATTAATGTTTTTGGGTTCTTTTTATAGTGAAAGAGAGCTTTTAGGTTAAAGAATTTATAACAATATCTTTTAATGAGCCCTTTATATCCTTAAGTTTTTTTATTTAAAAAAATTAATTTTGTGATTCTTACAATCTCCATTTAGTTATAATATGTTTTTGGGTTTCTTGTGATAAATTAAGAGAACACATAAATTGATTCGTAATTGGCTTTTTAATTTCACCTAAAACAATCGAACAATTGTCCAAATTTGGAGTTCTAATCGGAAGAGTTGAGTAATGATTACATTTAAATGGTCTATTTAGGTCTAATCTTTAAGGGTTATTTACTAATTTTTATCATAATAAGATTTCAAATTTAAAGAAAATAACAAAAAAAAAAAGATGGAATCGATTTTCTATGGAAAGTGAAGGTTAGATTAGTTTGATCATTCAAAATACGATGAATGTCCAAGAAAACGACCCCCTACAAAATTGTGTGGTAATAAATTGATTGACTATAACGTATTGACAGAAGTGCTTTTTTTTTTTTTGAAAGAAGAGCTTTTAACATTGTTAAAAACGTTTTTAGTAAGAAACACGCAATCAGAAAACATTTATAAAAAATAAAATAAAGAGAGTAAGTATTTATTTGGACTATTTTTTTTAAAATATTTTTCTAACAAAAGAAGAAATTCCTTTTTTTTATATAAAAATGTTTTTTTTTTAAAAAAAATATTTTGAGATAAAAAAGTTTTATTTTTTCAAAAAAAATTAACTGTATCTAACATTTTTATGCATGATTTGAAATATACATAAATAACAACATTTTGGGTAAAAAGAAATTATAACAACATTTTGGGTAAAAAGAAATTATCTAATAAGAGGTCGTAAGGTCCATTTGAGATTGCCGTCAAGAAAATTAAAAGTGATTTTTAAAAATTAAAAATTAATTACAATATTTGATAAAATAATTTCATCACTTTTTGATCAAATCACTCTCTTCTACAATAAAATTTGAAAAGTATGAAATGACCTGTTTTTTAAAATTTAATTTTAAGAATTATTTTTTTTATTAAATACATCGAATCCAAAACTATCCTTATTATTTAATTTTAAATTTATCTAATCAATATTATTATCAAAATTTAATCTAAATAGAATTACTCAATATATCACTAATGTATAAATATTATACTTACATCTAAAAATATGTATAAAGATTACATAAATATTTATGCAGAATATATTATGTAATCTTATATTAATATAATATTTATATAAAATTTATTTTATTATTTCTTATTAATTTTGCCTTCATCATCATAATTATATACACTTAGTACATGTATATAAAACTTTAAATATGTATTATGCCCATTCTGATCATATCAATCACTACAACATTATGCAACAAATGGGCCTCAGGGCTCGTTTGGGATTGTCATTAAAAAAGTCAAAAATAATTTTAAAATATTAAAAGTTAATTTAAAGATTTAATAAAATAATTTTAAATCACTCTCTTTTACAACAGATTTTAAAAAAGTACGGAGTGACTTTTCAATAATAGACCAACTGCCTAACTGATTCTTTTTACTACTAATTATTTCTTTAACACAATTAACAATGATAATTTTAAAAGCTACAATATTACCAAAATAACCCTTATAGTTCTTATATTTTACCAGAAATATATGAAAAAGGTACAACATACTGGTATGATAAGGTCATTGGCTTCTTTTCAACCAAATCATCTCATCCACTAAAATTATTAATAAAAATTTATGTTAATTATCAAAGTATACGCTAAGTCGAAACTTAAAAGTTGTAAGTTCGATGTCCCTTCGCCTAGGAAATGTCCAAGAAACTTCCCAGTTCTAGTAATTCAAATGATTTCGAGTAATTATTTTACCCTAATTCCCTAAATTAATTAAATAATCATATTAAGTTGCATAAAGCAATTTCCCTGTGAAAATTTAAATAAATAAATAATGAGCAAAGGGTCTGTGGCAAACTTTCCTATGTGTTTGTGGTGGACTACTTTTCAAATTATATGGTTCAACTTTGATCCAAGAAAAAGATAGTCATTGATTGATTTTCTCTTAACTTAGTTGATTATGATAAAAATATGAAGAGCACTCTTGTCTGATTTGATGCCATATCTTACCTTTAATTGGTCTTCAGATCTTAATAAAATATTGCATCCTTTTCTCATAATCAACTCATTATGATCTAATTATGTTAAAAGAAAAAAATAAATAAATATCTAAAGAGTGGTGATTTCAATACTTTGTAATGTCATTACAATTTAATCAGATTTTGCTATTATAGAAACATTAATATCTTAACTCTTACATAATAGTGTAACTTATATTACCCTTATCGCTTATGTGGCATAATTTTAAATAAAGTAATATTATATTTTAAAATATTATTTTAAATTTTTTATTTTAAATTATTATTAAATAGTATAATAGTATAATTTTAAAAAAATTTATTATACTATTTTATTATTTAAAGGTTACTTAATATATAATAAAACAACAAAGTGTTACATTATTATTCATTATTATAAAAGTTATAATAAAAATTTATAAGATTGATATTATTCATTTGTGGCACATTATGTTATCATATTCTGTGGGTAAATACATTCAGATCATGGCACGTATGCAGTAAATTGGAAGAAGAATGAGACCATGCAACACATATATGAAGATGGTAGTATGTATGTTGAAATCAATCAAATCATCACGATGTCAAGCCTACACAAATAAAGACCTTCGTGGAGTTTTCTTTTTCCTTTCTTTCTTTTTTTTTTTTTCATCACGATAATGAAATACTAAAATTCCTTTGTTAATTTCATTTTATGGAGCATAAAAGTGTATATAAAGAAGGGGAAAGAGAGCTGTTGAAAGAAGAAGAGGCAAAAATGGCTAAGCAATGTGAAGCAGGGGCCGACCCAAGTAGGGAAATGGCCAGGGCTAAATCAGGGTCCTTGTTCATATCAAATAAAGGAAGTCTCGTTCCGGCAAAGAGAAAGTCAGTGAAGAGAATGATGTTTGAGCAGTTTGTTCAATCTGTTGCTTCTTTTTTTGGCGGCGACCTGAAGAAGAAGGTTTCAGCATCCAAAAGTTCAAGTGTTCATGAAAAGAAGGCTGTGTTTCCATACCCATAATGCATCATAGTTTTTCTGACTTGTAGTAGATCATAAAATAGTTAAATACTTTCGATTGTATTGTTATGCATTTGATTGTACCAGAAAGTTTATGCTTTTTATAGGTTTTGGAATTCAGATTGTCTATATGTGTGCCTAATTGGCTAATTCTCTCTCTATTTTTATATCATGCTGATCTTTATTGCTATATTGTGCTTCACTGAGCTTTTGTTCACCTTAGATTCAGTCATAAGGCCTACACAAACAACTGGGTTTTTCAGAAACTCTTCAAATTCACTGGTTTGGAGCTTGTAATTCCAGGAAGGCCCCAATTTATATAAGGCCGCTGCAAAAGCAGAGGTTTTCCTGCTAAAATTGTTATAGCCTATACATATATACCACAAACACAGGATAGATGGATAAGTTCCCACAAATGTTAAAGAAACTGAGATGCTCAACAAATTTAAATTTCCATTCACTAGAATGGAAGTGTTTTATTTTGGTCAGAGTTGTTTGAAGATTATGGCAGGAAAGGTTTGATGGTCGGAGATCAAGTTTAGCACCTGAAGCATCAAATGCCCATAAAAAAAACATACTCGCATCATTACTTCTTCCTGAGTTGTAGTGGTTTATAAATAATATTGAAATTATCGATTCAACATATATTTTATAAGTATGAATGAGACAAATATCAAATAAAAAATTAGTAAAAATTTTAATACATAAAAATTGTACAAAAAATGAGCAACGAAAAGGCAGAAAATGCACTGTTCACACGATGGTTGCTATTCATGCTGTGAATACTGTTCACGTCACAAATTGTGAATATTTTATGTTTTGATTTAATTTACTTTTTATGTTTTAATTCAATTTACTTTTTTTTTTAAGTGAAATTTGGACTCTTATAAATACAGATTCTTATTCTGATTAAATTTAGAGTTTTCAGAGACTTTGTAAACATTATATAAACCCTTATAACTCTTTAGAATTATTGAAAGTGGTGCTTACATGTTATTTCAATATTGTATGAATATTAATTATTTAATATTTATACAATAAATATTTTGTAAAAAAATAGTTAATATTATATATATATATATATATATTGTAAGATGCTTGTAATATTTTAAGTATGTTATGATTTGAAGGAGTTCAGATCTGGTTCAAAGGAGTTTGGACCAGCGCTAAGAGTTAGTTACGCTGAGTGTTATAATTGCTAAGAGTTAGTAAGTTATAAGAGTCAGCGAAATCTAAAGAGTTAGAGCCTTATTTGAAATGAGACAAAAACTCGAGGGTATACTAGCAATAACATAGTTGCAAATGATTGCAAATAATGCTAAGAAATGTCATTGTGCAAGTATATTTTCAGACTTAATGTTCTTGATCTATTTTCATTTATGCTAGTCTATCGGTGAAAATCTTATTTAAAATAGATCGGTGTATGTCTATATCTGAATGGTTTAAATGGTTAGTCTTAGCAAACCATGTGGTTAATAGAAGTACGTATAGATATTCATGTATTCAGTGAGAAATTGGTACTAAACAGTCTCAATTAAGGCTCCAATAGACATCCCATAAAGTCGTCAATAGATGATCCTTTCGAGTTGAGTAGTATTCATGGTCCTTTTACCTGAGTCCCATGGTGGACATATGAGTGATCTACCATACTTAGGATCTATACATGTCAAAGACCTTTTATGGTCTGACCACTGGGTCTCGCTGGGTATGGACTGATGTTCATAGAGTCCGGTGTGTGTAGATATGTGATCCGATAACTCATATGAGTGAGTAGTATATCCTGAGGTTCGAGAGTGTATTTCAAAAATTCTTATGGCTATAAACAACTAACCCGAGAAAATATATCGTAAAAGTGTTAGTGGATATTGTTTATGAAAATACAAATCTGGAGATAAGTTCACGGTTAAGCATATGAAGACTTGACGGTGATGATCTATGTCTCCGCTCTTCTAAGATATATAATGGGAAGATTATACGAATATGTATTTACTTCAACTTGTATAGTTTAACACATTATTTTATTATTTTTATAATATATGTGTGGGGAATCGTTTATGAACTTATAAAAAAGGTCCATAAGATAAAATATGGTTAAACCTAGGGAGTCTTACTATATTAAGTGTACACGTTGTACATTAAGATAGTACATCGGATTGAATAGTTTAATCTAGAGAGTTCTTAGATAGTCAAAATTATTTCAAGGCTTTTCGGGGAGATAATAGGGTTTAAGTGTTAAGATTAGAATCTCGACAAGTGGGACTTATTACTTTACCCTTTCTATTGGATGCATAATGTCATGTCATTAATTTGTAATGGCATGACACATGGTGTAATATCAATGGGCAATTAATATATTTGTAATGGTGACACGTCCAGAATATAGAAGTTATTTCCAAGTGCAGGATTGTCGAAGTAATAAATAACCCGATGAGAACGGGGTCGATCCACAGGGAAGTATAATTAAAATTACAAATTATAAACACTTTAAAGATAATTAATGCAGTATAAGATGTTTGTAAATATTATTTCAATTAACCAATTCAAATAAAAAGCTAAGGTTACGGGGATTCACTTTTGGCATAAGAAGTAAGAATATATTTAACTTTTTATTTTTTTATAACTCAATTGGAATCCTCACACAAAGGAGGTTCCAACCGGAAAATATAGCAATTAAAGTTCATTATCATTTATATATTGATTAGTATTTATTTCTTTCAATTATTATACACCAAATCTTATAAATGGGTTCAAGTATTTATTATGCCAATTTTTATATTTGTTTAGAATAAATTAAGACTCCCACTTTACAAGAAAGGTTATATAAACCAAATCTTGTAAATGGTTTCAATAATTTATTGTGCCAAGTATTAAGTTTGTCAATAATAAATCAAGAATCACCACTTTAGAAGAAATGGTATTAATTCTACAAACAAAATAAATACATCATATATAAATTTACATAACTTAAAAATGAAGCATTAAATTCATGAATAAATATTAAACATATCTTATTACCTTGCCAAGAGCTTCACCCTTTCACCTTAGCTTAAACAAAATTATTTGGACATAATAAAACTAAATGAAAAGAAAAGAAATGGAAGAAGAAATAACATGACTTAATAGTAAACAAGAGATATAATAGTACAAGGAAATGGATACAATGGAAAAGTATTTTGAACTAAATTCTAACTTTCTAATTACATTCTTTAGGCATAAACAAGCCACCTATTTATAGAAAAACATGGATAAATCGAGACAAATTTGGAGGGAACCACTTGGTTGATGAAAGTCAAGAATGGTGGCAAAATAATTTGCATTCATTATCACTTGGGCACCCACTTGATTATCCAATTTGGAATTGATGTGATCCGAATTAGCTGTCACTCAAAACATAAAAGTTGTAGATAAGTCTCTTATCTTTCCAAATTGAGTGATCTCATACGTATTAGATACGTATTTCTGTAGTTATGGGTCAAATACTGATAACTGTTCAAACTGGGCCTGTACTGCAGATCAATTCTGTTCTAGGCCAATTTTCACCCTCTAAACACTCGAATTTCCAATACTTTGTGAAATACAATATGTTAGACCATTGAGTCAGCTCTGCACAAGATTAAGAATCACCTAAATTGGATCTTTAGGTAGAATGTTATGCGCATTTTACCGAACCTGCCACAAAACAGTTATAAGATAATTAAGTACAATATTGTAAACATACTTAAGTTAAGAAAATTAAATACACTAGTAATACAAAACAATCATGTAAAACTCTTATTAAATGTGTAATTTCAAGTGTTCATCAAATGGCATGACATATTAATTAATATATAGCATTTGGCTAAAAGTAGACACCTCAAAAAAGAGTTTTTCATGGGGTTAAATAATATTGTAAAGGAGTTTGTGAATATTGGTTTTTAAAATAAATATTTGGCGATAAGTTCACGGATGAGCATATAGGAATTTAACGGTGCTGATTTATATCTTTATTTTTTTAGGATATAAGTGACGGAAAGACTATACGCATACGCTATGACCTCAACTCGTATGGTCTAACATGCTAATTTGTAAAATTTATGACGTGTATGTAGGGCATTGATTATGGACTCATGGAATAGATCTATTTGACAAATTGGGCGTGAACCTAGAGAGTACCACAATATGAAATGTACTCGTTGTACACTTGGACAACGTACTGAATTGAATTGTTCAATTTAGTAATTTCTAACAAAACCAGACAATTGTTTGAGGAACCTTTGAGATGCGCGCGTGTCAAGACTTAAGTGTTAAGTACATTGATTAGTTAATAATTATTATTAATTAATTAATTAATGACAAAAAGTGCATAATGAGGTTTTGATTGAGTTTACACTAATGTGTGGTAATGTGAGATCCACTAAAAAATTTACTTAATAACCATATATAGGCTTAAGGGTAATTTTACATATTTAATTATTTAATTATTAAATAATCAATGTATTTATTTATTTAAGAGTTAAATAAAATTTAACCTATATATAGTTAAGAATTAACTATGTGATTAGGTTAAAAGAATAATTTTATAATTAAATAATAATATTTAATTTAGGTTAATTGTTAACTAAGATTAGATTATTTATTTATTTATTTATTTAATTACAGAAAAGTAAGTTAACCTAACTCATGTTAAGTATTAATTGGAGTTAAGTTAATTGAATATCATATTAATTACTTGGTGGTTAAGTTTAGTTAACCTAATTAGGGTTAATAGTTAATTTTAATTAAGTTAATTTAATATTTAAATATAAATTGCTTGTTAGATAAGCAACTTAACTTTATTAGAGTTAATAGTTAATTTAAATCTTAGTTAAAATGTTAACTATGGTTGAATTAATTGATTAATAAATATATGAAATGAAACAAAAATGAAGGCTTTAGTGCAAATTTGGTGGCCGGCCGTATGATGGCAAAATGGAGAGGAGAAGTTGTTTTGGTATTATGGTTTTTAAGTGTTAAAAATGAGAAAAACAAAGAACAAAAGTTATTCTTTTACTATTTATCTTCTTCTCTGAAGGTCATCATTCTTGTATTAAAATTTATTTTTGATGAATTCAAATGTTGCATAAATTAAAAATAAATTAATTGCTTAAGTGTTAAGCATAAGATTAAGAGTTAATCTCGGGATTTAAGTATTAAATCAATGTAGAAAATAAGAATGTTATTTTAGCAACTTAAGCTCACCCTGTTGAGTTCGAAAATTGTCAACGGATTCATTTTAAGTAATACTCCAACTTAAATTGTACCAAAGGCTTACGATGTAATTATTCTCAATTTTAATATTAATATAATTAATATCTATTTAATTTTATTAATATAATAAAATACAGAATCTTTTGTGTTCATTATTTTAAGAAATTAAATTTTCAGCTTTCATTGTGTATATATTTATGTATGAGATGCATGAATTATAAATATATGTGAATTTTATGCGATGAACACAAATCTCATACATACACGCATCTAATAAATTTAGTTACGAACCAAAATATTCGATATCTAATAGAATAAAAACAAAATCTAGTACACAAAGGCTATGCGAGAAATGATTAAAGCAAATGGGCAGAAGAATGAGTAATGTTCATGCAGGGGTTTTGTTCATGCAATAACTTGTAAAAATTTCTTGTTTTAACTCAATTAACTTCTTTAAATGTGATTTTGACTACTATAAGTATGGATTATTATTATAGTTAGGTTTAAGATTTTTAGAGACTTTGTAAATATTATATAAACTCTTGTAACCTCTTAGAATAACTTAAACATCTCAAGTATCAAAATGTAAATATAAGAGAGAATAGAGGAGTTAGGTAGGCACTATATACGTGATGCACTAGGGTGTAACCTTTGAAGGTGTCTTTGTGTAAATAAAAGAAGCACTAAAAGATCATTTTGAAAGGGCTGAGGTTATTCTTGTATTCATTGGGTTAAATATCTTATGGGATATCAGAGATACTAAAAAGTCTTTAAAGATTATAATAATCTAGAATATAATTAGTGGTCTACAATGAAAAATATTAAAAGATCTTATAAGATCATGATGATATTAGAGATACTTAGTAATTTTAATAAAAGAAGCTGGATCATAAATTTTTAGTGGACGTAAGCATTTTGGCGAACCATATATATTATGTATTTTGTGGTTTAATTTTTATCTTTATTAGTGTGTTGATATTTTATGTTATTAATTATTTGTAAGTTAAATTTTTTGCACACACATAAAATTTATTTGAAATGCACGCTAAAAAAAAATATTTAACAAAAAAATACTAATATAAAGGTTAATCTCATATAAAATTAGTGTCAGAGTTATCTCTCTCAACAATAAATACTTTTGATTTAATTGTATCAAGAAATTTTTTGATTCATTTTTTTTCTCTAAATAATTACAATAGTTGTGGGTTTTGATAACGATTTGTATTATACTTTTTTGAGATTTTAGTTACCTTGGATTATTCATCATCTGGGTTTCACAAAGATTCTTCAAATTCATAAATATGGAGTTTTTGAATTTTTAGATGATTGAATTTGGGCAGCCCGCTACAAAATCGAAAATATCTTGTATGATCGGTCAGACAGAAAAGTTACCCTGAAAGTTAAAAAAACAAAATCAGTAGTGAGACCGAAAATTGTTGAACAAATTTAAATTATTGACAAGAGTGGTAGTGTTTTAATTTTGATCGAGATGTGTTGAGGATATTTATGCGATATTTCTATATCATAAAATTAAGTGCAAGTATACACTATCGTATGCAAGTAATAAAGGGACTAATTAGTCGGATGTCGAACCCACAGGGATAATTTCTTCTTTTTAAACCAATTACTAAAATTATGTCTTCCTAATAATTATTTAGAAAAATAAAATAAAAATCTAAGAATGAATGTAGAAAATATAAAACTAAAAACACAATGCAAAGAGAATAGGGAGATAGCAACGTAGAGAGAACCTATGATTAATACTATTCTTCAATATGCTTTTTAATGATTAACCTTTTAATATTTAACTCTCTTAGTCTTTGTTATTAATCAAGACACTAATGTATTCACAAGCCTCTTCCAAGGTAATGCAAGTATACCTTAATTTACCAAATACCTATATTCCTATGGTACTTGTAATAAATTAAGATTCATTAAGATTAGGTCTTATTGATCATACATGCCAATTAGGTATATTTCTATTCTAGATTGAAACTTGCATATGCAACATTGAATGTTACTCTACAATCATGCATCAAATTACCTAGGTCTAAATATATTGATTCCTCTTCCGAGTTTATCAATAATATTACCAACTCATTCACCATATATTGGTCAGATATATTGAAGCATTAAACACAAGTAATTTGAATATCAAAGAACTAAGTTTATTAAATATTCTAAAGATATGGCAATTAAGCACACATATTGAGCTCAAGTATTAACCCTAGAAAATAAGTTTAGCTCATAGCTACAAGAGAACAACAGTAATAAAAATAAAAATAAAACATGATACAATCAATCGCAAACCGATGTAGACTTCGAATTGCTCTTAATTGCGCTTCCTAAGAACTCTTGATGCCGAAGAACGTCTTGTATCTCTCTCTAACGTTGCTTTAATTAAGCTCCTATCACTCTCCAAGACTCATGCTTTGTATTCTTGGTGCTCTTGGGTCTTTGGATTGATTCTTGAAGGCTAGGAACGAGTGGCTTTTTATAGGGATTGATATGAGCTTGAAAATCTCAATTCTCGTCGGACTAGGACTCGCACTATCGTTGGCGCGCTATGAAGTTGTCGCTGGGGCGACGCATGAAAAAGCCTTCACCGCTGGAGCGGTGGAATATTAGTGCTGGGGCGCTAACATATCGCTGGCGCGGTGACTCTCCGGCGCTGGGGCGCTAGACGCGACTTAAGCAGGTCGTTTTTCTTATTTCGATCACTATTCCAGAGCTGGGACGATACTCCTTGTGGCGCTGGGGCGATGGACACATACTTTGAAAACTTTGCATTTTAGTCCCTATTTTTGCTCCTTTTGCATTCTTTCTTTAAATTTCGTTCAACTCCCTATAAATAACAATAAAGCACATAAATAGCCATCTATTCTCATAAAATCATAAAATATCAATAATAAAAACATGAGAAAATATATGACAAATTTGCCCTTATCAGATATCAAGACATACACTTCAATTTGACACCCTAATGGTATCAACTAAGCCACAACCTTGATACCCCTTCACCCTCTGCGCAGCGAAAAACCATAACTCACACCATAAGCAAGAACACATAAGATTAACACACCAATAAAAATAAAGAAAACAAACCAATCACAAAACACAAGATATACGTGGTTCGGCCCAAATTGCCTACGTCCATGAAGGATCCATGATCCAGTTTCTTACTATTGAAATAGATTACTAAGTATCTTCTTATATCATCAATGATCCCACAAGACCCCTTAGTATCTTTCATAGAGACCTCTAAGCATCTACCCTTGATCATTATGACTCCCTAAAACCTCTCAGTATCTCCTTATAAGAGATTTTTACAAGAAACACAAGAATAGCCCGAGCATCTATGCCAAAATGATCTATAATGTTTCTCTTTTATTCACTCAAAGAACCTAAAGAAGAAAATACCCCCAAAGGTTACACCCTAGTGCACCACGCACTTAGTGCCTACCTAACTCCTCTATTCTCTCTTATGGTTACATCTTGAAACCTTAGATGCTTAATCTTAAACAAGGGTTTACTAGTGTTTATATAGGGTGTATTTTGTGCCTACAAACCCTATTCCTTGTTTGAGTAAGAATCCACTTGTTTTGAAAGTCCAAAACTTCTCAAAACTTGAAATCTCGAACCAAAATGGACTTTTCCACACGTTCTGTGTTGAGCGCTGCGGCGCTGGTCAGCTCCCTGCGATTTCTTTTTTTTCTTCGCGTCTTCGAGTCTCGTTTCACTTCTCCCTTCGTGTCCCACACGTCTTAAATTTCTCCATACATATCTCACATGTTCTTGACTTCTTATAACTCTCTACTTTGGTATTCATCTTAATTCTTGTTCAACTAAAATTATTGAATCACTAATTTTCTAACCAGATGTTTGATAGATATAGGTGTTCTTTTTTTATTTGTTCTATTTGGTAATTGTGACTTTTAGTTGTAAGGGGGATTGTGAATCCATTTCTGAAATCAGACAGTTAGTGGTTTGTTTTTAAGCAACATAGGAGAGGTCTCGCCTAAACTCAGCATGACGAAAAGCACAAATATTGTCTTTCTTAAAAAAAAAAAAAAACAGAAATATTTTCTATTTTTCAAAGGCTGTAAAATTTACTGGAAAAACAAAAAGGCAATGGAATTTACCTGTCCTCTTGTCCTATATGTAAAAGTTGACGAAGGGATAAAAGTAAAAGTAAATTTTGACCTCAAAATAGGGCCCGCAAAATGTCAAAGTCCATCAACAGAATTCACCCTTTCGAATGTTTTTCACTTCCACTTGAAGTTTTTGATGTAAGCTTCCGTTATTCCAAACTTTTGATCACATGGGTCACGCGGCTCACGCCCATTGGCTCTCGTTGCCCGGTTCAAGCAATGAAGAGAAATGTTAAATTATTTGAGCATAATATTTATGTGGACACATTGTCATAGTCAAAACCTCATCATAAATCTAAATCTAGATGGAAAAGTGCTTTCAAAGTTTTGGGCGAGACCTGCGGGAATGAATTTAAATTATTATTTTTTTATCTATTTTAATTTAGTAGCAGAAGGTATAAAAAATTATTTTGATTGTAAATTTTTAATTAATTTTTTTTGTTAATATCAATAAATCTTTCACATATATTTTTTATCAACAAATTAGCTGTGTGATGAATTAATTAATTATAAAAAATTTAATTTTATATTTTAATATTGTTTTAAATTCAATTCAAATGAAAGCACAAATTTTTTTTTTTTCACGTATATTATGAATGAATAATACGATCTCTAAACATCATCTTTTATAACGTATGTATTTTTATTTTATCTAAACTCTAATGAGAATAAGATAAAATGATATTTTTAAATTATTTTAATTTAAATAATTAAAATGATAAATTTTATATGATAAGGATTAAGATAACATTTAATATCATCATTAATTAAATAAATTAGGTAATTTATAATTATTCTAATTAATTAAATAATTTAATTATTTATTTTAAATAAATAAATAATTATTTATTTATTTAATTTTATAACTATTATAGATTGGACTAAAATTGATTGGACACAATAAATTTAATTAAATCAAACATGGGCTAATTAATATTTTAAATACAATAATTAACTTATAGTTTATTTTAGTATTTTATAGAGTTAATATGGAGACCTACTGAATTTGAGAGTGTTTAATTATAAAAACTCTTTAATAAATATAATTTTATTTATTAACTTTATATTATTCATTAAAAATATTAAGTTGGACATTTAATTTTGTAAATAAATTATAAAATAGAAAAGTGTATTTGTCCATTTAGTAATCATTTTATATAGAACAATACTTTACAAATGTTCATAAACTAGAGTTAGGTCGAGTGTCCGTTAATTTCTCTAGTTAAATTTTTATCATTAATCTACATTGATTCTCTTTTGAATATTTAATTTATGAAATTCACAAATTTATTATTTCTTTAACCCTTAAAGAAAACTAAGTGCTCTTTATGTCAAAGACCATAATCAATTATCAAGGGAATAACTTATTTATTTTTCTCTCAAACGAGTGGATTCTAATTCTATAAAAAATATTTTCAACCATTCATTTTGTTATATTTACAAAGCACTTAGTAATTGACTGAAAATATTTTACAATCTTTCTCTTGTAAATTAATAAATGTAATTTAATAAATGTAATTTAATGAATAAGAGTTTATTTATCACTCAGGATTAAAATTAATCTATACATAATTATATTGTGATAAAATAATTTTTTTTATTAACAGAGATTAATAGAGAATTAATTTTATCATGGTCTAGTTCTATATAATCAACATTATAGAAAGTATCTCTATTTTCTATATCAACACGTAAAATGATCCAGATGAAATCATTGTATACAATATACCAATAGACTGCACTTATAATCTATTAAACATAGTTTCGGTTTTCATACAGACTAAGGACTAATTTTAAATTATTATACTTAAACATAATTCTCTTTGTAAGAAAGATGATTAAAAATCATCAAGATGTGATTTGGAGAGCAAGTCAAGTGCGGTGGATACACGAGAATCGAAGACGGATAAGAAAGGAAGCAAAAATGTAAGTGGCGGTACCTAGGCGTGGGCGTCGTGGCACCAAGTTATGGGAGTCGCACTGCCCCAAAACAGAAAATGAGCACCGTGGCGCTAGGCGCGGCCCTTCCAGCACCAAGGCGCTCAGTGCGGGGACAAGTTTCCCATTTTGTTCAACTTTGTTTCGTCTCTTACTTACTTCAAAATTTCTTAAAATGAATCCCACACATTTAGGGTTGACCTATATCATCCTAAAGCTTATATAAATGCTCTTAATTAGTTTGTAAATACATTTTTATGATATCTTAGTGATCAAACATAAATCTTATTGATTATAGCCTACCTTGTGATTCTTAGTGAGAGAAATTCCTTATTTACAAGAGATAGTGTATTCTTTGTGAGCCTTTCTTGTAAAAGGCACACTTTATGAGTACATTGAGATTCAATAATAAGAGAGTGTAATCTTGATTTGTCGTGAACGTAAGCAAGTTGTCGAACAATGTAAATTATGTGTGTTGTTTCTTTTACCTTTCTCTCTCTAGTTTCTAAATTGCTTGTTTCTATAATATATTGCTTGGGATATTTGCTCGTTTGATTGCTTCCGCTTTAAAAAAATTGGTATCAGAGTCAGGTTCTGAGCAGACATGGTCACACCCAAGTATAAGGTAGAGAAATTCAACAGGATGAATGACTTCAATCTGTGAAATATGAAGGTTAAGGCATTATTGGTGAGTCAACGGTTAGGCTCGGCATTAGAAGAAACTGCAGCTCCATTTAGTAAAGAAGAAAAAAATACTAAAGTCATCTAATGCTAAAACAGAAATAAGGGACATTCAAGAAAGAGCCTATAGTACAATTGTTATATCATTAAGTGATGAAGTACTGAGAGATGTAGTAGGTGAGACGACAGCGATTGGTCTTTGGAAGAAGTTTGACTCCTTTTATATGCGAAAATTATTGGCCAACAGATTGCATATAAAGAAGAAGTTGTATCAGCTATCCATGTTAGAGGGGACGCCGATAAAAGATCATATAGATGCCTTCAATAAGATTATTCTTGATCTTGAATTTATTAACATCAAGATAGAAGATGAAGATAGGGCAATTATTCTGCTAAGTTCACTCCTCAAGAGTTTTGAGAGCTTTGTTGATACGTTTCTCTACTACAGAGAGAGTTTAAGGATGAGTAATATGAAATCATCATTAAACTCAAAGTTATTAGAAAAATAGATTAAAGGCAATGCAGAAATCTTATCTATAAAATGAAGGCCCTCATATAGAGATGGAAGGAGAAAATGGCTCAAGATCGAAGTTCAAGACTCCTATAAAGTGCTATTACTGCAAGAAAGGGAGGCACTTCATAAAGGACTGTCCAAAAAAGAAAGCACAAGACAAGAAGAATGTGGATGTTGTGATTGTCTATGATGATAGCTATGACAATACAGATACTCTAGTCGCTATTAATGGTAGGAATACTGCACAATGGGTTCTTGATTCTAGTTGTACATTTCACATTTGCTCGCATAAGTTCTAGTTTATAGATTTTCAGCCTATTAATGGTGATAAGGTGTTAATGGGTAATTACATTACTTGTCAGATGATGAAAATTGCTAGTATTAAGCTTAGGTTGCATGATGGGTAAGTGAGAGAATTGACAGAAGTTAGGTGCGTTCTTAACCTCAAAAGAATCTTGATCTCACTAGAAACTTTAGATCAGAATAAGTGTTCCATCAGGATCGACGAAAGGGTTTTAAGAGTGTTGAAGGGTTCCATGGTGGTAATAAGATGAGAGAAGCATAAAGGTGTTTATATACTTAAAGGTGAAGTTTTGAGTGGTTTTACATTATTCTCTGTAGATAATTAGAATATGCAAATAAAATTGTGACATCTCAGACTAGCACACCTAGGTGAGAGAAATCTGAATGAGTTATTTAGTTAAAAATGCATTTGGTGAGGATAGGTTCTAGTCATTAGAGTTTTGTGAACATTGTGATATTGGGAAAGCACATAAGGTGAGGTTTAGTACCGATGAACACAAGACTAAGGAGACTTTTGACTACTTACACTCTGATCTTTGGGGACCAGCTCAGATAGTTACTCGTGATGGTGTTAGGTATTTTCTTAGTTTGATTAATGACTATTCAAGAAAACTGTGGGTTTATATGTTGAAGAGCAAGGATTAAGTGTTTAATACATTCAAGACTTGGAAGGTTCTTGTTAAAAATCAGACTAGAGAAAGGGTAAAGAGGCTAAGAACTGACAATGGCCTCGCGTTTTACTATAGAAAGTTTGATGAATTTTGTGCCAAGCTTGGGATTGCAAGGTATATAACAGTGAGATCAACACCACAGTAGAATGACGTAGTTGAGATGATGAATATGACCTTATTTGAAAGATTTGATGCATGCTTATCAATGCGAAGATGTCCAAGGTATTTTGGAGAGAAGTTATAGTGACTGCAGCCTATTTGATCAAAAGAAGTCTTTTCTCAGCAATTAACTTTAAGACACTAGAAGAGAAATGTTATGGAAACCCTTTTAAGTATGACCACTTCAGAATTTTTGGTTGTCCTATATTTATTTATGTCAAGAAAGGGAAATTAGAACCTAAAGCAATGACTTAACCTAGAGCCACTGCCCTCAGATAAGTTCATCCGATGCAACGACTTAACTGGAGTCTCTACTTTGTAAGAGTGACCAAAGATGTGGAGATGGAAGATCGAGATACTTTTGTGAATGATTTTGAATCAAGAGGGCGTTTGTAAGAAAGTTGATTAAAAATCATCAAGATATGATTTAGAGAGCAATCTAAGTGCGTTGGTACACGAGGATCGAAGACAAACGTGAAAGAAGGCGAAAATGCAAATGGTGGTGCTTAAGCATAGGCACCGCGGTGCCAGGTTGTGGGCTCCACGGTGCCCTAAACAGAACCTGAGCGTCGCGATGCTAGCCATAGCCCTTATCGCTAAAACACTTTTCTCAATTTTTTTCAACTTTGTTCTATCTCTCACTTACTTCAAGACTCCTTAAATTGACTCGCACATGTTTATAGTTAACCTCAATCGTCTTAAAACTTATATAAAGGCTCTCAATTAGCTTGTAAACACATCTTTGTGATATCTTAGTGGTCAAATACAAATTTTAGTGATTATAACTTATTTTATTATTTTAAGTGTGAGAAATCCCTTATTTACAAAAGAGAGGGTGTTCTTTATAAATTATTTTTAGTAAAAATTACACTTTCTTCTACTTTTTTCTCTCTTATTTTTAAATTATATTATTTAAAATATTTACTCGTTTGATTATTTTAACTTTAATGCTCTTTTATATAACTATTATATATTAAGTTTAAAGTTATATATAATAATCATAAAAATTTATAATATTTTTATAAAAGTTAAAATATAATTAAATGAATAATTTTTATTATTTATTTTTAATAATAAATAAATACACATAATTATAGTTTCATGGCATATTCCAACAAGACCACATGCTTTGTCATTTTGGCCACAAATTAAGCGTCTCTACGTAGCATGTGATGAGTTAAGGCTAAACGGCCAAGTCCCACAACAACAAATCTCCAATCTTCTTGCTCTCAGATTTCCTCTTAATTAATTGGCAGAAGGTAGGTGAAGAATTTACTCTTAATCGAGTGGCTGACAAAAAAAATCTAATGCCCTATTTGTTCTTCTTTAAATACTTGTTAATGGATGGGCCTTGTTTCACCGTGCTTAATTAGCCAATAGATCTGTTAATTTGTGAGAGTGATGGTTGGAGAAATGAACAAAAATGAAAAAGAAGAAATCACTTCATTCTTTTAGAATGCACATAAATTCTTTAACGATTGGAGAAAGATACGTAGCCAATTCTTTATTTAATGATAAGGACAATAATGTTAGCTAGGCCGACGTTGACTTATGATTTATGAAGATAAAAGATAAAAAAAAACAAATCATAAAGCCAGTGTCAAAAAGAAATAATTTAACCTTTTTGTTCTATCTACAATTCATAAATGGTTTATTTAACTCATAAATAATTAATAATATATTTTTCCCTTTTTCGCTTCCTCACAATTTGCCTTTTCAGATTTTTTTTTATGGCTTTTGTCATTATTAAATAAGATGCAAATTTTTTATAGATGAAATTATCCAACTGTGACACCCATAAAAGAAAACACAATTAATTTTTTTAATTCATCAAAAAACGATAAAAATTTGTTAAAAGTATAATTAGAGTTCTAATTCACAGAATATTATTTTTTTGATAATAAGATTACAAGGAATTGTCAAATAAAAGATAAGATAGAACTCTGCCGCGAACCATCTTATTGGTCAAATAATTTTATGTCTAACACTTTTAATTTTAAAATGTTAGGTCAAAGTCTCTTCGTAAAGGATGATATTACAATGAGTAGTAAACATAAATTTGATAGTTTGATAAATATTATAATGAATATGAGTATTGATATAAATAATTATATATTATAAATAAAATATATAAAATTATTTTTTTTAAAGAATTTACAATTTACCTTTTTGCTAAAATTTATACCTATTCTTCTACTAAATTCATAAGAGTTAAAAATCTTCTTTGAGATGAAAGTAATAAATAGAAAATTGTCAATTTCATCCCTATTTTTATCTTAATATATCAATTAAGTTCTTAAATTTTTAAAAAAATACTCAATTACGTCATTTTTTTTCTATTTTTTAACTACTATTTTTATTTCTACAGCATGACCATTTTTGTTTTAAAATACATAATTACTAATTTCTAACATCAGGGACCTTTTTGTATAGTCATTCTTTAAATGTGTTTCAGATGATGCTTAATTCTCTGTATATGAAGAAGTTCAATAATGGGTCTTAATTTTCTGATTCATTTTTTTCCATATCATTATGATTGTTCTGGGTTTTGATAAGGATTTGTGTTACACTTTTTCGAGATTTTAGTTACCTTAGGTTATTCATCATCTGGTTTTCACAAAGATTCTTCAAATTCACAAATATGGAGTTTTTATTGAATTCGGGCAGCCCACTGCGAAATCGAAAATCCCTTGTACGATTGGGCAGACAGATTGTAGTGTTTTATTTTTTTTTTATTTTTTGTGATATGAATTGAATTCTATCTTGTTTTTTTGGGTTCAGACTGGGTCTAGATTTTATTGGAATGGAATGAACCCGATCAATTTCATATTCCTCAATACAAGAAAATCTTCATGTTTTTCTCCAAATAATATTATGGGGAACTGCATTTCTTTTTTTTTTTTTTTTTTTTTGCCGTTCTGAGTTGTTTGACTACATTTTCTTTGCACATGTTTTAAAGATTATATTAATTATTGTGTATTCTTCTTAATTTAATCTGTTATAACTCCGATATCTTGAGACGACTTTATTTCTGGGACTGAATTTTGGTGTAATTTTAAAGTCATTTTTCCATGCCAAGAGTAGCCAGATTACCCCGATAAGAAATCCAACTTTAACTTGATCGCCATGGGACAAGTGCTCTAAGTTAATAAAAAAATTTAAAAAATAAAAATCTCAGTTAAATCTTCTCGGCCTCTAAACTCAGTTCGAATTAAAATTTGGACTCGATCCATATTTAAAAAAACTCGAGTGTAGCCCAAGTTCTAAGCAACCTCAAAAAATTCAAGTTTAGGTAGAGATCGAAAAAAATCTAGACTTAATTGCAAGAATTGTAATTAAGCGTTAAGAAATATTATGTAAGTATATTCTCAAAAATTATATTCTTGATTTATTTTCATTGATGTTATTAAATATTATATTAACTAAGCTAGTTTAATTGTTAACGAGGTTAGATTAATTAATTATTTAATTATAGAAAAATAAGTTCACCTAACTCTAGTTAAGTGTTAACTTGAGTTAGGTTAATTAAATTTTATATTATTATATATAAATTTAGTAGCAAGTTTTTTTAATCTAACCATGATTAATAATTAACTAAGATTAGATTAATTATATATTTAAATATTCTAAACTTATTGGACAAGTATTTCAACTTAACTAGAGTTAAAGGTTAACTTTAATTAGGTTAATTAAATATTTAAATATTTATTACTTGTGGACAAGTAGATTAATTTGACTAGAGTTAATTGTTAACTTTAATTAAATTAGTTTAAATCTTAGTTAAAGAGTTAACTATGGTTTAATTAATTATTTAATTATATATGAGATAAAAATGAAACAAAAAATCAAGGCTTTTATGCTTATGTTTGGCCGGCCAAAAGAGAGTAAAATTGAAAAGGAAATTGTTTCTTTTTATTTATTTCAAGAGTTGAAATCACTATTTATTATCTTTTCCAACAAAGTTTGGCCATTAAAAAGTATAAAAAATTTATTTTATTAATCAAAGTGTTGATCAAGGATAAAATAAATAAAAATAGTTTAAGTGTTAAACTAAAAATTAAGAGTTAATCTAAATAGTTTAAGTATTAAACTAATGCTAAAAATTAAAGTTGTTATTCTAGCGACTCAAGCTTATCACATTGAGTTTTAAAATTATTAACGGGTCCATTTCATATAGTACTCCAACTTAAACCGTACCAAGGCTTGCAAGGTGATTATTATTAATTTTAGTATTAATATGGTTAATATCTATTTAATTTCATTAATGTAATGAAATACAAAATTTATCGTGTTTATTGTTTAGAAAATTAGATTTTCAACTTCTACTGCGTATATATTTGTGTATAAGATGCATAAATTATAAATATACATAAAATTAATATGTTGAACACAAACCACATGCACACACCCAATACGATTTTGAACCGAAACACCACACTTAATATATATGAGTGAGCTCATCAAATTTAGTAAAGTGGACATAGGCTTGCATTAAGTTGAACTACTATGAATTTAGTGTCTTGTTACATATTTCTTTATTTTTATTAATCTCAATCCTGTTTCTAAAAAAAAAAAAATTTAACTCATTAACTTTAAAATCACCAAAATCAAATTAATATTCCACCACCAACGGTCTAACTCTAATTGATCGAACATATATATATTCATGAAATAATCAAAGGATCACAATTTCATTTCATCATATATTATATATACATATTCAGCGTCAAATTTCAAACATCAATTCATCATATATGTATATATATACTTACACTGTCGTTATATTGATATACATATTCCTCTATGAGTGGACCTACTATAGAGCCTATAAGGGCCATGGCCTCTCAAAGCCTTGCAGCAGCCCTCAAATGTACACAATTACTTTTTGAAATAATCAAAAGATCACAATTTCATTTCACCATATATTATATATACATATTCAGCATCAAATTTCAAACATCAATTCATCATATATGTATATATATACTTACACTGTCGTTATATTGATATACATATTTCTCTATGGGCGGACCTACTATAGAGCCTATGAGGGCCATGGCCTCTCAAAACCTTGCAGCAGCCCTTAAATGTATATTATTACACAATTGCTTCTTTAACTTTTTTTTTTAAACAATCATACATATATATTATATATACAATTCCCATCCTCCCCCAAGGGCGGATCTACAGGGCCTTGAGCGGCCATAGCCCTCATAGACCCTGCAGCAGCTCTCATATGTATATTATTAGACAATTACTTCCTTATTTTGTTTTAAAAAAAATTCATAAATATTTTCTTACATGAAATATTTTCTTAATACAAATAATTTTTATATTTGAAATTCTTTTTTTATATGAAAAAGAACTATTTTTCACTTTAACGTATATAAATAAACTCATAATTATAGAACATCATACATTGGTAATTTTGTCTTTATCTTTAATTTGTGTAAAACTTTCTTCCTAACTCAAAATTCAAGACGAAACAATCTCCAAAAAATTAAGTAAGTTAGAATCTCTTAAATATTTTATATTTTTTTGTTATATATTAATTAATTTTTTAACATCTTACTATTATAATTTTATATGTATTTTTTATAGATCCAGGTCTTTCGATGTCTATTATTACAATTAGTGAACATTTATTTTGGCTATGTATATTTTCAAGATAAGACTTCACAATAAAATAAAAAATAATTTTTTGTCACTCATTTATTACATATATTAAAAGAAAAAGTACAAAAAAATTAGTATAAAATTAATTATAGATAATTTTCAAAAAAATGAAAGAATGCCGAGCTGCTTTTAATATAAAATTATATTAAATTTTCTTACAACATATTTTTTTTGGTTATTGAAAAAATGAAAAAATATTATTATTTTTTAAATATTAGTTTGTTTCATTTTATTATACTTAAAATTTTACATTACCATTTGACCCAAATCTCAAATCCTAATTCTGCCCTATATTCATCAAACATAATCATATAATTTATTCATATATCATCAATTCATCATCACATATAATAAAATCATATAAATAATAAAATAATCAATAATCATCGATCATTCAATTCTTCGTTATAAATTAATAATTGAAGAATTAGTGAAATAAGTAGTCATTACCATGTGGTTCGCAGCCTAGAAATTAGAATACAGCAACAGTTGCGACGGGCCAATGAGGCAGGGAGGCGCAGCAGTGGGCACGACAGCCAGCAGTAAATGAGGCAAGTAGCAGCAGTAGGTGGCAAGCGGCTCCACTAGTCACAAGGAAGGCAACAATTGCCAAAAACACAACGTTTTGCATTTACTTTAATTTTTTTAAAATTCAAGTTAATGGAGTTAGAAAGCAATGCTTCTGTGAAAATTTCCTTTTTGTATTGAGTAATCTTCAATGTAACGGTGTGTATTCTAAGTTACAATGTTGAGTATATATATACAGTTCTAGAACATATTTTTCTAATCTTTACATAGCAAACATTCTCTTATATTTAAGGTTATAAATTATATAACCTTGCAATATCAACCATTAGATCTTTCATTGTTGTTTTTAGTCACTGGATCATTTTTTGTTGTACCTTCATTATCAGGATTATGCCAGCATAGCATTGTACTGCATGTGATCTCAGTAATTGGTTTTTCTTTTATTGTACCTTCAATATTTTGATCAATGCACCTTACCAAAAAGCCTTGTTAGGGTGTTGTACTATCTTTTGTGAGTCTGTTACTTGTGCAGGCATCTTTTGTAATTGTTTTAGTTGTGCCAATCCTCTATTTCTGGGCTTCATTCATCAGGGACTGATCATTGTTGTAATATGGTGCGTGAAGTGTATAGATGCATATAATTTCAAAAATTAAATACGCAATAAAAATATTCATACATATTATACAATATGTAACAAACTCAAGCATGTAATCACATGTATGATCATTCAAGTACATATATATCTCATATATATATTTCATGCATGATATAAAATGAATAGCAAATAAATAACCTACCTGGTTATGAAGGTAGCTTTACAATTCTTCAAGAACTTCAAGTTTTAATTCGTTGAGCTCACCTTAAAGTGTTTCCTTACACAATTCTAATTCACAACTAAATCCGGTGGGATTGTGAAGCTAGAATAGCAATCTTTAATTTCTAGCAAATGATTGTTTTAACACTTAAAATAATTTGTCTCTATGAGTGATTACTACCAAGAGATGAGAAGAGTTAAGAGTTTTCTTTTGTTCTTTACAACGCTTTATGTTGAATCTTGGTAAGCTTTTGTATTTTCTCTTAACACTTTGAGAAAAACACTTAGGAAATGCTCTCAATTCTCTCTTCTTTCTCCTTGAACGAAATTCACTATTTCTTACACAAATTGAACTCTTTCAATTCTTTCTTAAGTGCAACGAATGACTTCTCTTAGTGCTCCACCACCACTTAACCATGTTTGCCATTACAAACGTTAATCTATCATATTTTTCACTCACCAATTTGATTCAACCATTTGAATCAATTTCTAGAGAGTAAATGGCATTTAATCAATGTTAAGTGGTTTTACCACTTCCTTAGTGCATCATTTAAGAATTACTAAGTGGTCAACATTCCTTATTATTAAAAACAAGTGTATTCTCCATTAGTAAATGGTGTTTGCCACTTATTCCAATTAATAATACTAATTTGATTAATATATAAAATATTAATAATTCAAAACTATTTTGAATATTTATATTTACCATATATGTATTTACCAAGCAAGGTAAATAGGTAAATATATGGTAAATTATATATGGAGCAAGATTATGTCACTTGTCAATTTCTTATTGGTTAACAACTCTTGTAAACTAATAATGTGTTTTACCTTCAATTATTGACAAGTGAATAATAAAAGGAACCTTGAAACATTTTTCATTTTACTGAAAATTGTTGGATCAATTGTTCAATCCAATTCGCTGCCCCAGTGCACAACGAGTACACTTCATATTGTGAGACTCTATAGGTCTATGCCCGATTTGTCATATGAAACTATTTCACACGTCTGTGAACAATGTCTCACACACATGTTATAGATATTACAAAACGGCGCATTATACCATACAAGTTGAGGTTATAACATATTCGTATAATCCTTCCATCATAAATATCCTAGAAGAGCGGAGATATAGATCAACACCTTCAAGTCTCCATGTGCTCAACCATAAACTTATCTCTAGATTTTTATTTCAATAAATAATATCCACAAACACGTTTACGATATTATTTTTCCAAGAATAAAATTAATTCTTGGATGTTTGCTTATGACCATAAGACTTTCTGAAATATAATCTTGGAGTTGCAGGATATTTTACTCACCCAATTGAGTTGATGGATCCCATATCTGTACACACCGGACTCCATGAGCATCGGACCATACCCAGCGACACCCAGCGGTCAGACCATGAAAGGTATCTAACATGTGTGGAACCAAAGTATGGTGGATCACTCACAAGTCCACTGTGGCACTCAGGTCTAAGGACCACGAATACTACTCAACTCGAAAGATCCTCCATTGACGGCTTTATATGATGTCTATTGGAGATCTTTGTGAGTCTGTTCAATATTCAGTCTTTACTTAATACTTGTATCTCTATACGAGTTTTCACTAAACTCATGGTCTGCTAAGACTAACTATCTGGACTATCCAGATATAGACATACACTGATCTATATATATTAAAGTCTTCACTAACAGACCCGCATTAGTGAAGATAGATCAGAAACATTAAATTTAAGAACATATTTGCATAATAACATTTCCTAACACCATTTGTAACCCATTGCAACTATGTCATTATTAATATATTCTTAGGTCTTTGTCCCATTTCAGACAAGGCTCTAACTCTTTAGATTTTACTGACTCTTAGTTTTGATCTAAACTCCTTTAGATCAGATCTGAACTCTTTCAGATCATACAATGTCTAAAATGTTACAAGCATCTTACCATATTTATAAATAAAATAATTAGTGATATATTGAAATCATAAATGTATAAACATAAAGCAAATATTTATACATAAAAGGGATGGCACGTAAGCACAAATTCCAACAATCATGGCCTGTGATTAAGGTGCCAATGAGCACTTCAACATCCCCTCTCAAGCTGGATGTTCTTGAAAGAATATGGAACTTGCTTTTTAGGTATTCAAACCTGTCAAGTGTCAATGGTTTAGTGAGAATGTCTACTGGTTGATTGACATTAAGAATAAATTTATCTCCAACTCTCCATTACACACATTGTCTCTAACAAAGTGAATGTCAATATCTATATGCTTGGTTCTTGCATGATAGAGAGGATTTGAAGCCAATGCAGCTGCACTTGTATTATCAGTATATATCACCGGTGTCTTTTCATTCTTGAGTCCCAGTTCCTGAATCAATGGCATAATCCAACTAATTTCAGCATTTGTATTTGTTATGGCCCTATAGTGATTCAGCACTCGATTTTGCCATTACTTGATGCTATTTTTAGCTCTAAGAGATCAGGCTTTCTCCTAGAAATATAAGGTAAGCACTAATAAACTTTCTATCATCAGTATCACACCCCCAATCTGCTCAAGACAATCTGGTTTCTTGAGTTCTAGCCGTAAGTTATCTCTTTTAAATATCTTAGTACTCTTTTGTAAACAACCCAGTGTGTATCTATTGGACTGCTCATAAATTAACTGAGCTTGTTTACTACAAAGACTAGCTCAGGTCTAGTCAATGTAGCATATTACAGGCTTCCTATTACACTTCTATACAGTGTTAAATTTTTTAATATCTTCCCATCTTCCTTGTTTAACTTTGTTCCAGTTACCATAGAAGTGTGAGTTTCTTTACAATCAAGCAACTTGACCTTTGACAGTAAATCCTTTATGTATCTGGTTTGTGATAGGAAGATTGATTCCTGTGATCTGTTCACCTCAATTCCTAAAAAGAAATAAAGTTCTCCTAGGTCTTTTAGAGCAAATAGAAGCTGAGATTATTAATTAATTATTGGACAGCATCTGTATTATTTCATGTCAAAATGATGTCATCTACATATATAAGCAGAATAGTTATTTCATCTCTAATTTTTCTAAAGAAAAAAAATAATGTATCAGATTTTGCACCCTTGAATCCCCAGTGTATGAGAGATTGTTTCAACTTGTCAAACCAGACCCT
Organism: Ailanthus altissimus; assembly: GCA_946807835.1. Classification (NCBI taxonomy): domain Eukaryota; kingdom Viridiplantae; phylum Streptophyta; class Magnoliopsida; order Sapindales; family Simaroubaceae; genus Ailanthus; species Ailanthus altissimus. Next base: position 11,870,388 of record OX327699.1, on the reverse strand, counting down.
AAGTGCCTGCTTCAAGCTATAGAGGGCCTTTTCTAACTTGCATACAAAATATGGTTTTTCTGGATTCTCATAACCAGGTTGCTACATTTATACACTTTCTAATAACTCTCCATTGAGGAATGCATTATTTATAGTTATTTGCTTGATCTTTCAATTATTCATGAGAGCCAAAGTTATGACTATTCTAATTATGCAAGGCTTGATAACTAGATTGAAGGTTTCATTATAGTTCAGGCCTAGTGTTTGATGAAAACCTTTAGCCACAAGTCTGGTCTTGAGCCTTTCCATTGTTCCATTAGCTTTATGTTTCACCTTGTACACCCATTCGTCGCTTACAACCTTCATTTCTGGTATGTATGGGACTAGGGTGTAGGTTTTATTTTTAGTAAGTGCATTATATTCCTCATCCATTGCATGTTTCCAACTCTTGTTTCCAATAGTAAATTTCACTGAGTTTAGTATAAGGTGCATTTTTGAGTTTTTTTATGTGTAACCTTAGGCTTAAAGGTTCCTACTTTAGACCTAGTTATCATGGGATAGATATTCTACGTTGACTCAGGATTTTGATCAGAGATTCCTTGTAAGGGTTGATCTTGAATGCTGGTGAAAAGGTAGATTAGTTGTCTGGGTTTTGTCATAGACCAGGAGTGTTCTCAACTTCAGTGTTTTAACTTGAGTGAGGTTCATTATCAGTTGCATGTAATGGTATGTTGGTCTGTTGTGGTGTTGACTCTATGAAGATAAATTGGTGACTTAGTGGTCCAGATTCAGGGAATGTATTATAGGGGTCAGTTTTGAATTCAGAACTTGACTGAAAAGGGAAGGACTTTTCATTAAAGACTATATGTCTTGCAATGTATGTCCTTCCTGTGGGATGTTCACATACATACCCCTTATATTTTGGACTGAAACCTAAAAATACACACTTAGAAGTATAAAAATTTAACTTGTATTTGTTATAAGGTCTTTGAAAATGGTAACATTCACACCCAAAAGTTTTAACGAATGAGTAGTCTGGTGCTCGCTTGATAAGTTTTTCAAAAGATAATTAATAGCCTAGTTTCTTAAATGGCAACATATTTATGAGAAAGGTAGCTACGTGCACTGCTTCCCACCAATACCTAAGGGGCATATTTGCTTAAGCAAGTAGGGTTAGTGCTATCTCAAACAAGTGCCTGTGTTTTCTCTTAACTTTTCCACTTTTGTGGTGAGTATGAGGACATAAAAATCTTTGATTTATCCCTTTTATTTTTAAGTAATCTTCAAAGACTCTAAATTCACCCCTTATGTCAGTGTGTATGGTTTGTAGATTTCTCAATTTGTTTTTATAGTTAATGAATGTTTCAAGTGCTTCAGACTTGTTTACTAAGGGGTACACCCAAGTGAAACCAGTGTAGTTGTCAACTAAAGCTAAATAGTATTTATAGCCTTTGTTAGCTAGTCCCTAGAGGTCTATGTGAACTATTTCAAGGGGTTTGTTTGTCTTTGTTTCTGTGGTTTTAAAGGTTATCCTGTTCATTTTTCCATATTGGTAAGCTGTGTAGAAAGGAAAATAAGTAATTGTATTGTTCCTTTTCATATCATTGAGTGAGTTCTTACATTTTGAGATAAGTTCCTTAAAAATTAATACATTTGGGTATCTCCACCTTTTATGCAACAATTCTAATTTTTTATCAGAACTCAAGGCTTTGTTTTTGAACTCAATTACTGACTCATGACTCTTTGACTCTTTATTACTATTTACATTAAATCAATAGGAGAGCATTGACAAAAGATGTAAATGACTCTGGACTGATGAAGACTCTGGACTAGTTGATAAACTTGATTGACTTGTTATCTTGGGTTGACATTGCAGTTGATAAAAAAAAAACCCCCTCTAGCTACTCACAGAAGCATCACACTCTCTAATTCCTTGTCCTTCACCATACATTTTGTATTATCAAACTCAACAGTCATATTGTTATCTTTAACTAATCTAGAAATGCTGATGAGAGTTTTAGTTATGTATAGAACAAGTAAGATTTCTTTAAGGTGAAGGTGTTTAGTGTGTGAGTGATGTTGTGGAATGATTCTAGTGTAACCAGTATATGTAATGATCAAATTCTGACCATTTCCAACAATTTATTTCTGATTACCTTTATGAGGGTTGCTAAGAGAGGTTGTTCAGATTGTTGGTGACATGATTTGTTGCTCCATTGTCCAAGAACCAGTATGAGTCATCTTTATTTCTAGTTGCTGCTGCTACATAAGCTTCCTTTGAGTATTGAGATCGATTGACTTTAGGAACAAAGACTTTCTTAAATTTGTGTCAGCATTCTTTGGCTGTGTGTTTGGGCTTAAAGAATATCTGACATACTTCATTTGAGTCTTCATTTCCAGATTCTTGGTATTTCTTTTTGGCTTGGTTGCCTCATGGGTTATTAAAGTTTGTGGCTTTTCCCTTAAACTGCTAATTTTTCTTCTGGTTCCAGCTTAAGTGTGCAAAGTTGGCATTGAGACCAAAGGGTGTATCAAAAAGGTCCTTACTTGCATTGTGTTCAAGTCTTTGCTTCTGGTTCAACAACATGGCATACACTTCTGTAAGTGGCAGCTTGTCGCTTCTTGATGTAATATTAACAAATACTGGATCATAAGCATTTCTAAGGCCTCCTAAAACGGAATCAACCAGTTCATCATCTGTCACTGGATAGCCTATACACCTCAATAACTCAGCCAGTCCCTTCATCTTTATTTAGTATTAAGTCATGCTCATAGACCCTTTCTTGGTTGATTGGATAAGGATTTTCATATGGATAAGCCTTGCTTTAGAGTGTGAGGCAAAAAGACTTTCAAGAGTCTTTCAGAGTTGATGATAGTTAGAACATTCGATGATAGCCCCAAGTATACTTTCAGACAAAGATGATAGCAGTCAGGACATCCCGTTCTGGTCTTGACTCAACCAGACCTAATATTTAGGATTCTCAGTAGTGATGACTGTGTTGTCATCATCCACATGAATATTTTTTTTCTTGGGCAGGGCTTACTTCCATCAATGTACCCTATTAATCCATTCCCCCTCATGGTAGGAGTTACTTGTGACATCTATAAGAGATAATTAGTATTGGTGAGCTTAATAGGTGTTAAGAAAACAAGAGTAGCTACAGGCATACTACTTTGCTAGGTTATGTTTGTAGGACTTTGAGTGTTTTGAGAGGTTGAGCTCGAGGCCATAGCGAAGGCTCTGATGCCAAGTTAGAAATCAATACTTATATGAAACTTTCCTTTTGTATTGAGTAATTTCTAATGTAAAAGTGTGTATTCTAAGTTACAATGTTGAGTCTATATATACTGCTATAGAACACATTTTTATGGCAAACATTTCCCTATATTTAAGGTTACAAATTGTACAACCTTGTAATATTAATCGTTGGATCTTTTATTATTGTGTTCAACCATTTGATCATCCTTTGTTGTACCTTTATCACCAAGATTATGCTAGCATAGCATTGTACTCCATTTGATTTCAACTATTGGTTTTTCTTTCACTATGCCATTAATATTTTGATCAATACATCTCACCAAAATGTCTTGTTGGGGTGCTGTACTATCCTTTGTGATTCTGTAACTAGTACATGCATTATTTGTAATTGTTTTAATTGTGCCAAGCCTTTATTTCTTGTCTTGATTCACTAGGAATTGATCATAGTCAGTGATTAAGGTGTTAATGATCATTTTAACAAATGGTTAAAATGGTTAGTCGGTTAAATTTTAGTTTTCAGTTATGATCACATCGAATCAAAAATAAGCTTTAGAACTAGAAAATAAATTATTTTGTAAATGATTAATTAGTATATTTTTATAAAAGTCCATTAAGGACGTAAATAGCCATCAAAAACAGTTTTTATAAATTCTCTAACTTATGAATTTTCCCTTATTATAAAAAAGTGGCCTAAAGACATTAATAAGATATATAATTTATTTTCTCAAAATTCTCTCTCTAAAAATTTAAACTCTCTAATTTTTTTTTTAAAATACCAATTAAAACGTGAATTTTATGAACCATAATCAAACCCATAATCCTCCTTCGTCTGTGAGAATCAACGTTAATTAATTTTGTGATTCATGGTTTCAAGCCAAAATTGATATGATTCTATAAATCTAATGGTGTTTGGCTAATTTGATAACTGTTCATGATCTTTGATCATAGCAAAATAGTACCGTCCGATTATGAATATCACACACGCAAGTCTTGAATCTGTTACGAATTTATTTTTGACTAATTATTCTTGGTCCTTCACTTATAATCGGAAAGCAATTTATTAATGTATTTTTATCCATTGATTCTGATTCTATTGTTTTGTGGCATGAAATAATTGACTTGATGAAATCATGATTTATCTCCAGATCTGTTTGGTTTAGCCGGTCATGATCATTGTTTGGTTTAGTTGATCGGTTACCCCACAGCCTGATGTTGAATCGTTTGATCAAGATCATGATCAAACGATTAGACGGGCAGATATTTCTGAAAATAATCAAATGATCTGGTCTAGATCTTATAGCCATGATCAAATCAGACGGTCAGCTCATACTCTAAAACTATAAACATGATCAGATCGTACGATTTAATCCACTCCTGATCATTCACTTTAATTATGCATCAAAGATCAATCCTGAATAGATGATCTAAATCTATAGTCATGATAACCGGTCCGATCTGTAATCAATCACGCATAGATGATACAGTGGCCATAAGCATCAAAGATCAACCATCTGGTTTTTTTTTTAATTTTTTATAATCATAATGGACGATTCTGATCATAAACCGGTTAGATCGTGCGTTAGAACGCGTGATATTGGATCATTCACTTGATCATTTGAAAAAAATAAAACGACGTATAGCACCAAGACAAAACTACTTCTGATCACGTGGTAGTTTTTTTTTTATCAAAACTACTTCTAATTACTTAAATCTTTCTTTTGACTATTAATTATTTAATATAAATTTTTTTGATAATTTCATTTTCAGCCATATGATTATTTTGGAATCATGGAGAGAATGCATGATTATATGTAATAGCCATGATTTCATTTTGAGCTATCTGATTGTGTTTTCAATTACTTCTCATTACACGGTCTTATTAAGATTTTTGGATCATATAATCACACCCATTAGTTTTGATTGATTTATTTTTTTATTAAAATATTTTAATGGCCTTTAAAAGATACTAAATAGTGATACGACACATTTATTTTATTTTTAATCGAAGACAAAAAAAAATAAAAAATAAAAAGCGCCTTACAGAAAATTTAGACTAATTAAATATACTACTCTTTTGATATATTATTTTATTTAAAAAGGGGTGTGAAGCTCAAGTGCTTAGAAAAACGATTAAAAAAATGTGCTTAAAAATAGAAAACTACCTCACTCATACTTTTTTAATTACTTTTATTATTATTATTTTAATTATTTTATTATCTTAATAATACAAAAAAAGAGTGATGTGTATGATTTCTGTGCTTAAGAAAGTGAAATTACATTGGGTCACGCACATCCCATTATCTTTTTATTATATTTTAATGTTATAAGACAAGTAAAAAACGAGGCTTATGAGTATATAAAGTGGAACTACTTTGGCTTATTTGTATTTTATTATTATTTAAAATTTTAATTGATTATTTTATTATTTTTTTAAATTTTTTAATATTTAAAATTTTGATATTTATAATAATTTATCAATATCCTCCCTTGATATGTGTGCTATTTATTAAAAATATTACATAATATATATATATATATATTAGAATAATAAAAAATGAAAATTTTATAAAAAACAAGTTGTTAGACTGAAAATAAATTGACCATTATTTTATTACTTTTTCATTCATTATTTATTTTATGGTACAAATGTAATAACTTTAAATATATTAGTTCAATTTTTATAAAAAAAATATTATATTCTTTATTCATTCTATTGATCATAATATTTATTATCAAAGATTAGCAAGCATATCAATACTTTAATTATATATTTTTTTACACATTGAGATCATGAGATGAATTATTTATTTATGACTCACATTTTATTAACTATCAACTGTCTAACACATGATCACCATGTGTTATCTCGGTAAACATGTTACTATATTTTTAATATTTTTTATTATTTTATAACAATAAATAATAATTATTTACGAATTGCATTTATACTTAATGATGATTATAATATGTTTATATAAAATTATCATATCTTAAATTATTTATAGTTCTATTTGTCAGTAGATCTAAGACATGTGTGGATGTGTGTATGTGTAATTGTATATATTATCTAAATACGTATCATATACGAATTTAAATTCAACGAAAGCGTGAAATATACAATAAACACAATATATAAATATATTAATCAGATTAATATATTAGAAATGTTAGAGAACTTACCATAATGTGTAACGTTATACACGTATTTTTTCGGAGTTCGCATAGAGACTAATCGTGTACAGTTTTAGTCACCAATTCGGTGGGTTTGGTGAGCTAGAACAACAGTCCGATATCCAGCACGGGATTAACTCTTAATCTCCAAAAAGGCTGGTGTGTAATTTTATCATTTTCTCCAAAAGGATAAAAAATGGAGAGTTTGAAGAAATTTAGCATTACTTCAATTGAAAACATACAAGAAAATGAAACAATTTTATTTTTCCTTTTTTTTATTTTTCTTTCTTCTTTCTCTCCATTTCAGCTTTCTCTTTCTCGGGCAATATTTGCCCAAATTCACACACCTCTCACTCTCTATCTCTCTTTCTTTCTCTCTTTATATATATATATTATAATAATAATATATATTATAATATAAATAATAATATAATATATATAATAATATAATATATTATATAATATAAAAAGAGAGATATTTAATTATTTAATAATTAAATAATTAAAATAAGAAATGACTATTTTACCCCTCATAAATAGTTACCAAGTCACCCCTAGTGGATCCCACCAAATTTCACACTTGGGTAAACTCAACTGAGGGTTCACAATACGCTACGTGTCATTATACAATCAGTAGATAATAATTATTAACTAATTGTTGTATTTAACACTTAAATACATACACACACGTATTCCTGCGGTAGTGCTAAATATTGCTGGATTAAACAATTTAACCTAGTACACTGCCCCAGTGCACAATGAGTACACTCCATATCGCAAGACTCCCTAGGTCCTACTCCCGATTCATCAAATGGAACTATTCCATGAGTTCATAAACAATGCCCCACGCATACATCATGGATATTACAAATCAGCGTATTGAACCATACAAGTTGAGGTTACAACGCATACGTATAGTCCTTCCGTCATGATATCTAAGGTGTGCGGAAATATAGATTATCACTGTCAAATTCCCTCGTGCTCATCCATATCTTATCTCCAGACTCGTATCTCACTGAACAATATGTGCAAATTCTTTTGCCATATTATTCTACCATGACGGAACTCTTTCCCGTGATTAATAGCCACAAGATTTTCTGAGATACAATTTTAAAGCATTTGGATATCAAACTCCCTATATGAGTTTACGGATCCCGTATCTGTACACACCGAACTCCATAAGCATCAAACCATACCCAACGGTCACACCATGAAAGGTTTGTGACATACATGAAACCAAAGTATGATAGATCACTTACAAGCTCACCGTGACACTCAGGTCAAAGGACCACATATACTACTCAACTCAAGAGGACCCTCTGTTGATGGCTTATATAGGATGTCTATCAGAGACCCTTGTGATACCCATATCCAGCCCTAACTTGACACCCATATGCCAATACGAGCTCCAGTCTCATAGTCGGCTAGGAACGACCATCTATACCCTATAGGTATGACATATGCTGATCTATATTAAAAGTATCCACTGACAGACATGCATCAGCAAAAATAGATCATAGACAAATATTCGAGAACATACTTGCGCAATTAGCATTTCCTGACACCCAATTGCAACTCTTGCAACTATACAATTACTAGTATACTCCCAAGTCTATGTCCCATTACAGACAAGGCTCTAACTCTTGGATCTGTTGAGTATTATAACCATTTAACACTTAACTATGTTAACATTTAGCATTTATATCTCTCAGCGTGGCTAACTATGAGCCCTTATCTAAACTCCTTTATATCTGATTCGAACTCCATTAGATCTACAATGTCTACAACGTTATATGCATAATACCATATTAATTGGTATTAGCAATTTAATAGAAATGCATACTTGTATAAATACATAAATATATTTACATTCAGGGATGCCACGTAAGCACCGATCCTAACACTATTATATCATAATAAATTAACCATATGTCATGTTGAAATTGAGTTTTTATAGTGAGTAATCTTCATTAGAAGTAAAGACATCAACCTGCGATGCACAATAACTCATTGTGCATAATGATCCGCGACAAAAGTTTTGCAAGGACCTGGATAACTCGTAACAAGGGCTCATTCCCAAACAGAAGACTCAAAGCCAAAAAATAAAGATATAAGAATAAACAAGTGCTAGACTTGCATATCTTCTAAAGCAAATGAAGTTTCATTCCAACAACATGAGTAGAACTTTGAGAATCAAGAAGAAATCTATAACTAGTAAGTCATGGCTCCCATAAATGTACTACCACCAATAACTCCACCACAAGTCACTAATTGGATATCAACCATAAAATAAAACTCGATATGCAAGTTGCCCAAATGGAGTGATTTTTCAAAATCATTGCATAGCAACATAGCTACTTACAAGAAGTTTTGGAGTAGAATGAGGAGCTGCGAGTTTAACTAATACAACATTACGAGTCCCCCAAAAGTATTAACATTTTACACATTAAAGACTCGACCTTGCAATAACACATATCACCTTTAATGGAGCCACTACAAGCAGTTTAAGTAGTTAGACATCAAAGTTCAAACTTGTAGGCAACGCAATAACCTCAAGTATGCTTTACAATGAAGTAGCTAGTTCGTAACACATTATCACGAGTCCTCCTAGTTACGACCATACCAACTGTTCCTATTATACCAACCATCAAAACAATCTCCTGCGACTTACTTACCAAAAGAAAAATTGAATGCTCGTGTACAAAAGATATTTGATGAATGCTTGTAAAACCATCAGATTCATACCCACTAGTGCATCTTATTCTTTCCCAACTTAGAACCTGTAAGAGTTCTTATTTATAGAAGATATCAAAAGTAAAAAAAAGTCACCTAATTTTTGCATGTCTCAATTCAGAACATATGAAGATAACACTGATCCAGTTAACTATGATGTACATTCATTCAAGTAGATCGTGTCTCTTGAAGACGACACTGATGTGTTGAAGTGAAAATTATTTCCTCAAACGTTGACTTATAATGCCATAACTTGGTTCAAGAACTTGCCTCCAAAGTAATAAAATCCTTCAACAACTTCTGCGAGCTATTTGTCAATCACTTTCAAATAACTCACCAGCAGCAAGTCAATTTATTCGCCTTAGCAACTGTGCAGAAGGATGCAAAGAAGCATTAAAAGACTATTCAAGTGTTTCAAGGAGATGTATATGAAGATAAAAAGTCATGGTGATGCTTCTCCTCCTATAGCCTTCTTCAAAAGATTGCTGCCAGATACTCATGTCTATTAAAACTTTCTGTGATAACCTACAAGAAGCATAAAAAAAATCATTTCGATAAACAAAATCCTTTATATGAGTAGAGAAAGATTGATTGAGTAGAAATCGCAAAATAATGTGAAAGCTATAACTCAACCTACTCTTTTTTGAAGTTCAAAAGTAGCCTAACGCTAGACCAAAATACAAAGAAAGGCAAGATCTTCCCACTTATCTAAAGTCACGAAGGGAGATCAAAGCAGCAGTCTAAAGCCAGGCCAGATTACAAATGAAGGGCGAGATCTCCTCACCTATCTAAAAGCCACGAAAAAAAGATCAAGGCAGCAACCGAATGCCAAACCAAATTGCAGAAAAGGGCAAGATCTTCCCATTCACCAAGAAGTCATGGAATGAGATCAAGATCTAATGCTCCACAATCACCTGAGTTGCCTCTTAATACTTAAAGTTGAGAAAGATTTGGATGGACAATAAAGCACAAGAGGCTTATTTCGCAATTCGAGACAGATAAAAACATCGGCTGATTAGCGAGATAAACCAAAAGATGCTTGTATCACAATAATCATGGGCACAACATAAATGATTGCAGATCACTAAGAGTGTAAATTGATGACCTAGTAGAAAGAAGTGTTTTGGCCAAGTATACTCTCAATATTGAAGTATCTTCCCTATCAAAAAGCTACAACAACGAGAAATAAAACATCTCCACTCTCAATATTGCACTAGGAGAGGTAGAGATAACAACTCCTTCAACAATAAACTCACTATGCATACATAGTAGGTGTGTCAATGACAAGGATCCTCATTCAAGTGTTGATTATAGAGGTGACGATAATGAATATAATGACAACTCTACTGCAAATACACACACACACACACACATAAAGGTTTCAATGAAGCTGTAAAGACCAATATACAAGCATCTCCTTAAATGAGCTTTGAAAAAGTCGCAAAGATAAAATCTTCAAACAAGTTAAAGATTTTTACTACTAACATTAGGCCTGATGATGAAAGCCTCATTGAGAACTAAAAAGAAACATGAAGGAAAGCATAATTCGCGAAGTAAAATACAAAATATGACTTAGGAATTGCTATAATAAAAGAAGATCAGTAAGTAGTGAAAATATTATTATCATATCAACTTGAAAGAAGAAAGGAATACAAGTATATCTGTATTACCATCTCGGTCAATGCAAATGAAAATATTCCACCAAATAGCAACTATAGCAAGTTTAAAAGGAATTCGCAAAAAGAAAAAGAGGAATAAAAGGGCAAAAAAAAGTAAAAATATAGGAATTAAATGTCAATGAAATCACAAGAAGGCAAGATAAAGTTGTGACATCACAAGTTGAGGAATTTACTTACAAAATAAAGAAGTCCTCAAGATATAAAAAATTCAAATGTCAAGAAAATCACAAGAATGCAAGATAAAGTTGCGACACCACAATTCAAAGAATTTGTTCACTAAAACAAATAAGAATCGTGAAGATCTAGGAAAGCATGGCTAGTCAAAATTGAGCCCACACAAGAAGATGCCTTTAGAATCTCCGAGACCAAAGTACAAGGTTCTTATAGGAATCAAGCTATAAGAAGAATATGTTGCTGAATCAATCAAGCTGTAGAAAATAAATAAGTCGTCACGAGGTACTTCTACTTTTTTATATATAATATAAGAAGTAATGTTTCTATTCATAAAAAATAAGTGAATGAAAAAGCATTTAGAGTTCATACTCTCACAAAAAATAATAAAAAAACAGCTAAAATTCATACTCGCGCAAAAAATTAATGAAAACAAAAGACAATGAAAAAGTCGCTAGAGCTTATATGCACACAAAAAATAAAAATAAAAAGGCCACTAGAATTCATACTCATACCAAAAAAAAAACCACTAGAGTTCATACTCGTGTATCATATGAGTAAGACACCGCTAGAATTAATACTCGCACTAAAAATAAATAATAAAAAAAGCACTTGAGAACATACTCGTGTAAAAAAAATAATTAAGCATAAGAAAAATATTTAGGAAAAATTAAATAAGCTGATGGTTAACACATAGCACCTAAAGACAATAATTCTAGTCGCCAAAATTAAAAGTCGATGGCCAATACGTCGCACCTAAGATGACTAACGTAGTCACAAAAATTAATATATATATATATATATAGCAAAACTAACAATGAAAAAATTTGAAAGCAACAAAACCAACACTTCCAATAATTAAATATATATACATATATGAAAAAATGCAAGCGTGAAACCAAAACTCACAATAATTAAAAGACGTCAGCCAGAAGGTCGCACTTAAAGTTGACTAATCTAGTCATAAAAATTTAAAGCCAACGGTTAGTGCGTCAAATATAAAGCCGACTAATCTAGTCGCATAAGTAAAAAAATCGACAAAAATTGACTAAATAAATCTCACAAATAAAAAAGACAACTAAGTATGTCATATACTTAGAATTAAAAGACAACTAAATTATATCGTACATTCAAAATCAAGAAGCGACTAATTATGTTACATACTCATATCACAAAGGCCGACTAAATAGGTCGCGTAAATTAAACAAGTCGTGTAACTAAAGTCAACAAATTATGTCGCAACGAAAGTTGACAAATCATGTTGCAACTAAAGCCGATAGATCATGTCACAACTGAATCTGATAAATTATGTTGCAACTAAAGCCGATAGATCATGTCACAACTGAATTCGATAAATCACGTTGCACATTCAAAAATTGACAAATATATGTTGCATAATAAAAGCCAATTAATTATGTAGTGTATTCAAAAGAAAAGAGGCAACTAAATAAGTTGCATAAATTAAAAAGACGACGATCACACGTCACATCATTCATATTACAAAAGTCGAATAAATAAGTTGCGCAGGTAACGAAGATAATAAATACATGTCGCAACATTCATATACATCAAATGAAGTTATACAATCAACAACGACTAAAATATTATCAAGAGATGACTAATGATGTCACATTTTCATAATTATGTTGCATATCTATAATCGACTAGTCTTATCACATGCTCAAAACTCAAAAAGATTTTTGCATTTATTATCTGCATAAAACAAAAGATACAAAACACTAGTAGCAGTTAAAGCTAGTTTCAAGGGGTTTCAAGAAGAGAAAAAATCATAAAAAATAGAGGAAAGCACAAACTTTCAACTCTTGCAAGTTTCTAAATCACGCAAGTTGTCAAATTTTATGAGTTAATCAATCAAACAAGTTTTCAAATCTCACAGATATCAAATCACGCAAGTCGTTAAATTTTGCAAATTATCGAATCACGTAAAGTTCTTAAATCATGCGAATTGTCAAAGCTTGTAAGTTGTCAAATCACATAAGTTGATGAATCGCATTAGCTGTCAAAGTACGTGAATTATCAAAATATGTGAATCATCCAAAATCTTACAAAGTACACATCAATGCAAAGTTTTCAAATAAAAATTATTAGGTACACAAGATGCAAGTAAGTAGTCAAAATTAACTACAATGCACAATTGAAAATGCGATATACATATCATACATTCAAGAAAATGAATATTTATACAATTAAATCCAATCTAATAATGACTAAATAAATTATGTAGACAAAAAAAATAAGTACTCATATCACAGGATAAAAAAAAAAAGGAGTGAAAAATATTTACTATTCACTTATGATACATTTTGAATCTCAAATATAACTGACGAAAGAATGTTAGATTGTTTTCATCTAATACCAAAAAATACATAAAATATGCTTAATATGCATATCTTTAAGGAAAATATATATCTCTCTATAAAAGGAAAGAAGGAAAGAAGAAGAAAAGACAAAAATAAAAAGTAAAGAGCTAGAAAAACCTTTTGAGTATTTCCTAAAAAGAAAAAAAGAGGGTTACACATATTATCCATCTAGAAAACACCCAAAATGTGATATTCTACATACATCAAGTATATATTTATTAGGATAAATATAAAGTGTCACGCCTCAAATGTCCTCAAGAAATTCATCGAACATTTGGTGCGCGCCAAGATCCCTCAAAGACTACTTGGGCCTTTGGAGCATTCATGGAGCACACCTTCTAGAAGGCCCACTTGAGTTTGTGGTATTCATAGGCCAAACCTACTTGTAATTAGTAGTTGGTAGAGTATTCTAGAATAAGGATATTCCTTGGAATATTACCTACTTGTAAGTAGTAAGTGGTAGAGAATTCTAGAATAGGAATATTCCAATGGAATATTATCTATGGTAGGTGGCTTTTATTTTAGACCGTTAGATTCTTTTAATCTTAGTCATCCATTGTACATAGCTTTTGCTATAAATAGGTGAGCTCTCATTTGGAGTAAGACACCTCTTAACTTATAATTGTCTTTGGTTATCAATACAAGAGCATTTCATAAAATACCTTGTGTTCTTCATCTTCATCTCTTTCTTAATTTGTTGGGTTTTTGGCTGCTTAGCACTAGCAAGTGTCTAAGGCCGCATGGGTTGAAGAATTAAGTCTGTGACAAAAGTCACCCAATACATCTTAATATATCCAAACTATATTATCATCGGGTCAAGTATGAAATTATTCAAATACATTCTAAAAGCATACCTTATAATATGTCTAAAAATATACTTAGTAAGTGCAACATCGAAAAAAGAACTTTAAGAAGAAGCACTAGCGAATCTAGAAATAACGAAGTTTGAAATTAAGAAGTACAAAAAGAGGAAACAAATGAAATATCTATGGAGATCAGTAAGAACTAGTAAAATTCGCAAAGAAGACAAGTTCAAAGCCTTAGTATCAGTCAACCTTCCCACGAAGAAATCCTTCAACTGATAAAATTGAACCCTTTTTCTATTAGAAAGTTTATCATAGTGCTATCGTAACTAAAAAAGATTTGATTTAAAATCTGTCATCTCTTCCTAACTCGCAAACAGCTCAGAATCTTTGATAGCAAGATCAACAAATTATTGAAATTGTTAAATCATCAACAAGCTTCTTCGCGTTACTAAGACAAGCAACATTAACAAGCATAATAAATAACCCACTTTCGCAATAAGTTAGTAGTCGAACTCTTCGCCAAAGTATTATTTTCCTCCAACAAAACATATTTTTAATCAACATCAAACTAAACAGATGCAAGTTTAGATTTAAGCTTTGTGACTTCCTGATCTCCCTCCTTCAATAATGCATCCTTCTATTAGCAACAAGTTGGATAAGACGCAAGTTGTAGTTTAAGAAGCAGGGTCACTAACTAGTCGCTAAACACTCGACGCTGTAAGAACAAAAAAGAACAAATCGAGGAAGACTAACAAATTAGTCAAACCAATACACACCCTAAAAAGCAAAATTGTAACACTAAATTCCCAATTTATTGTACTAAGCATATTTTACAATTTTTTTAAAATAAATTATTTAAAATGAGATATAAGTGTAAGAACTATAAAATAAATTACTTTATGGGTAATTAACTAGTATATTTTTGTAAAGATTCATTAAGAGCATAAATAGCCTATAAAGACATCTTTGTAAAATTTTAAATTATGAGCTTTTCCCTCACTATAAAAAAGAGGCCTAAAGATATTAATGATATACAATTTATTTTCTCAAAATTTCTTCTCTCTCTGAAAATTCAAACTCTCTAATTTCTCTCTAAAAATACTAATTAAAGTTTGAGGTCTATGAATTAATAAAGACCCATAATTGATCATTCTCCAGGCCCAAATAAAAAACCAACTGAATCAATCAGTTTTTGTTCCATCATAATTGATTGTAAATTGATTCGAATTGAATCAAAAAAATTTGTTCGGTTTGGATGGATTTGGGTAGCTCAATTAAAAATCCCAACTTTACGCAAAATGTAAAAATCAATTAAGAGAATTTACATCCCAGAACAAATAGTAATAAAATAACTAAAGAGAATTTACCCTTTCGAAATCTTGTTTAATTTCTTTTTATGTTTTTTTAAATTTGAAAGTATTGAAACTAAATTTACTTAAAGAATACAATTTTAGAATTCTAACTTGACTCAAATGCAACAATTGAACTAACTAATCACAGAGTCAATTATAATTTAGCACAAACGACGCAACATTGACTTAATTTAATCTCTTAAACCAACACAACAATTTGGTTGACAAAGATGTAGCAGTATATTCTTGGAAACTGCATGAACTATACCCAAAACGTTGACGTGACATAAATACTGTCAGTTTGAAGAGAGAGTACCTCTTATGTCTGAATCAATCCTGTATATTTCCAATTTGCATCCCCCCGGCTTCAGTAGTTCACGTCTCTACGACCCTCCAAGTCTCTAATCTTAACCCACCCACAAGTTCATCAAATTGAAAGTTTCGGAGGAACTTCTCGCTGATCCTTAATTATGTTGACTGTCGATCTGAATTGCGAAATCTTGTGTTCATTCAATTTTCACCTCCGTGTGAACTTTTAAGATTCCTATGTACGTAAAGAGAGAAGAAGAGATGACCCATTGATAGGAATTAGAACTTAAGAAGCATCGTCATGGAAAGTGGGTTTATATGGCAGCTTTTGCTTTACCATCAAATTGTCAACATCTTTGAAAGAGAGACTGCCACTGTAAGTCAGCTTCCAGCGAAGCAGCAGAGGGCAACTGATTGTATTGCTGCCAAGTCAGATGATGACTCGAATTGAATAAGCTGAAGATGAGTTCTCGAAAAAGTAGCAGTGGTGCACTTGAGTTGTTAAGTTAGTCAGAGGAAAAGTCAAAAGTTTGTCATGGTTTGCTAAGAAGATGTCAGACATTTGAAGCCAACATAGTCCACTTGTATAATTACTTCTCTTGTACTCATGTAACTATAAATAGAGGCCTAAAGTGTATAAAAAATTCAGTTTTTGATTGTTAATAAAGAAGCATTTCAGAATTTTCCTTTTCTCTCAAATATTTTTTGTTTGGATAAATTTTCCAGAAAAACAATAATTTTCCAGGAAACTGAAATTCAACTCAGTTCTTTGAATTCTCTCTCTTAATAACCTCGTCATCAAAGTTTTTAATTAATATTAGTCTTTTGAGTATTGAGACGCAATGTTTACAGTGGTAAAAGATAACGTTAACGAGACCCTCCTTGTGATATTGGTGAGAATAATATTCTTGATCCCTCACCTAACTGAATCTAAGAAGAGTTCATAGACGTGAACAACACGTTGAGCAGAAGTAGAAAACTCACGGCTGTAGTCACCCTTAGTTTTCTATTCATCGAACATTATGTTTCAAGTTGATTATTTCTTTGTTTACCATTAATTGCCGAACTTAGGTTGTCAGTAGATTTTTGTGGCTTTAATATCAAGGAGTTGACATGATATTGCATTAGGTTTTGTAGTCATAGAACATAATTATTAAGAATTGCATTCATAACTATATATGACAAAAAGTGGGGAAGACAAATAACTATGTATAATATAACTCGGTTCTTTTTCACTTTCAGTTGAATTTTTTCGATGTAAGCTTCCATTATTTCAAAAAATTTATCATAATTGTTAAGAATACCTAAAAAAATTATTCTTAGTATAATTATTATTTTCTACCTCCCTTATATATTGTCATTATCTTTGAAATATAAAATTTGAATAAGCTTTGAGTTAATAGAGGAATTATAAAACTTATTAATTTTTTAATTTTAATTTAAAAGGCTCAATTT
This sequence comes from Ailanthus altissimus, assembly GCA_946807835.1. Classification (NCBI taxonomy): domain Eukaryota; kingdom Viridiplantae; phylum Streptophyta; class Magnoliopsida; order Sapindales; family Simaroubaceae; genus Ailanthus; species Ailanthus altissimus. The sequence goes on along the minus strand of OX327699.1, from coordinate 11,853,093 downwards.
TAGTTATTTTATAACTCATCGATTTTTTTAAATTAATCTCATGTTTTTTATTAAAAACAAAGATTACACTCTAATAACTTATGTAAAATAAATAAAATTTTAATTTAATTAAATTAGACTTGGTCTTAAAGTAGTAATTACAACTAGCAATTGGCTTGGATTTCACCTGATCAAACCCATTATTCAAATGAGTTGGTTACTTTCAACTCACCATATTATCTAAATCTTAAGAATGAATATGGATTGGGTTACACCCAATCAAGTTAGGTATAACTCATGGGTTCATTACCCAAATTTTATTGTTGGACTTTATTACTGAACTTATTTTAAAATAAATTGAACTAATTTTTATTGAAATAGATTTTGTTATTGGACTTTTTTTTTAAAGATTACTTTTAAATTATTAAATATTAATTATATTATATCTAACCTAATATTGTTAAATTATTTTAAAAATATACAAATTATTTAAACAAAACAACTTAATATTATTAATCATTTTACTTAAAAAGAGAAATATATATATATAAATCATTAATCATAACAATGTAAACATATTAAAATATATATAATTTTCAAATGTGTCAAATTATATTAAATAAAAAAAATATTTTTCTTCAAGTTTTTTCACAACCCTACATCATAAAAAATCAAAAACTTATGTTTAATAACATTAAACTTATTTTAATATAAAAAATTAACAATATCTATAAAAGAGTAATGCAATGCATCCCGCATTATATCCTAAAAAGTAATGTGTTGAGCAAACATTGGATGGTGAAATAGTGTAAATTCTAAAATTATTTATTATCTCCAATATTTGCTTGACACGTCACTTTTTAAGATACAATTTAGGATGTCTAGCATTACTGATCTATAAAAATATTCACCTCATGTTCTTCATCTTCCTTTCAATTTTCTTTCTCATCATCAACTAATGTGTCAATTCTAATCTTAAAACAAGTAGATAACTCAAAATAAAAAGAAAATAAAATAAACAACAAAGTAATTATAATAAAACAAGTAGCTAATTCAAAAAAAAAGATAAATAACAAAGTAATTATAATAAAAATAATAGTAAAAAATAAATAAATATAATTTTAAAAAATTTATACCTCTTGATTTATCACATAATCAACTTTGACAGCACATCAAAACCTTGATTGTGTTTGGATGAAAGCTATTACGATGCGAAGTAAGAATTCTACTATTAGCACTAAATACTAATTCAAAAGCAATTGTGATAATTGAAATTACCAAGATGCCTCTAGCCATACGAGCTAATATAGGATACTTGAAAGGGTTACTTTCCATCAACCCAAAATATCAAAATCCGCCTCAAATATTAATCCATTTTCACATAAATATATCTCTAACTTTGTCTTACCATTAAAAGTATTGCCTACTCTCACAAAGTCTTGATAACTTAAAAAACGTTGGACTTTTTTCTTATAAAGAGACCTCATTTCCGTAGAAACAAAGGAAGTTGAAGATGAGCTACTTTGAGTGTAAAAACTCTCATTTGAAGAAAAATTTTCAATTGGTACTCAAGGGTAAGTATTTGATCAATATAATAAGAAGAGTCAACATCATAAAGTATAGGAAAGTAATATTCAACCAACCTCATTTTGTACTTTGAATCCAATATGGAAGCCACACCTAATAAAACATAAAAGTCCTTCCAATTTTTTTCAAAAATTTTAATCATGCTTAATGCCATGTTTCTATTCTCCTTATAATCTGATGAAGATCAGTCATTCAAGAATAAAAAATTCTCACTAATATGGTAAAAAATGTGTTTGATATGGGATACGTTGTACCAAAAAATAAACAAGTGAGATCATAAAAGTAATTTCAAATTATCTTCTGATTCATTAATCAATTTTCACTCTTGGTCACTAGGCATAGCAGTGTATTGTGCATCAATTTGATGCAATCAAATGAAAAAAATTTTAAAATGCAATGCAGATGAAAGCATGAGATAACAAGAATTCCATTTAGTAGGACAATCAAGCACTAATTTTCTACCACTTATTATACTAGCCCAAATAGCATTATCCTTAATTTTTTTCCTTCTTTTTTGTGATGCATTATAGAAAATAACGTTTTCACGAATTTTACCTATTATATCACCAATCATGTCTAATCTTTCATTTACAATCAAATTTAAGATATAAGCACAACAACGAATATGAAATAAATTTTCACTTCTGAGTAAGTTAAACTTTTCAATTTTCGTTAACAAACAACTAATCATACGATTATTTGCAGAACAATTATCAATAGTGATAGAAAATACCTTGCGCTCAATATTAAGTTCCACTAAACAAACCATTAAAAAGTCAACAAATATTCTACCAATGTATGAATGTTGCACATGTATAAACCTATAATATTGATTAAAGAAAGGAATAAAATATTATTTTAATTAATATTTAACAAAAATAATATTTTGTTAAATTGTAAATAAAACTTAAGAAGTCACTTTAAAACTTGATTCTGTAAAGCTCAAGTGTCATCAATAAAGTGTGCAGTGACTATTATATACTCTTGGTATATAATTGCAATTGTACACTTAGTTTGAAGTGTCATCAATAAACTTACTATTGCAATATATAATTGCAATTGCAGTGTCATCAATAAACTTACTATTATATATCCTTGGTATATAAACTTGATTCTGCTATCCACATATTCATTGTAATTACAATCTTACTTTGAAGACCCTTTAACAAAATTATATTCTTCACTTTTTAAAATTTATACTGTTGAGGGATATCAAGCCGTGCACTTCAATTTGACACTCCTATGGCATCAACTAAGCCACAACCTTGATACCCTATACGCAGCGGAAAACCATAACTCACACCATAAGCAAGAACACATAAGATTAACACACTAATAAAGATAAAGAAAACAAACCAATCACAAGACACAAGATATACGTGGTTCGGCCCAAATTACCTACGCCCACGGAAGATCCATGATTCAGCTTCTTCCCATTGAAATAGATCACAAAGTATCTTCTTATATCATCAATGATCCCACAAGACCCCTTAGTATCTCCCATAGAGACCTCTAAGCATCTACCCTTGATCATTATGACTCCCTAAGACCTATTCGTATCTCCTCATAAGAGATTTTTACAAGAAACACAAAAATAGCCCGAGCATCTAAGCCTAAAGGATCTATGGTGTTTCTCTTTTATTCACTCAAAGAACCTAAAGAAGAAAACACCCCCCAAGGTTACACCCTAGTGCACCATGCACTTAGTGCCTACCTAGCTCCTCTATTCTCTCTTATGGTTACATCTTGAAACCTTAGATGCTTGACCTTAAACAATGGTTTACAAGTGTTTATATAGGGTATATTTCGTGCCTACAAACCCTATTCCTTGTTAGAGTAAGAGTCTACTTGTTTTAGAAGTCCAAAACTTCCTAAAACTTGAAATCCCGAGCCAAAATGGACTTTTTCACGCGTTCTGGCGCTGCGGCGCTCGTCCTTGGGCGCCGCAGCGTTGGCCCTTCTCGCGTCCAGCGCTGCAGCACTAAGGACCCAGCGCTGCGGCGCTCAGACCTGGACGCCGTGGCGCTGGAAGCTCCCCGCGAATTCCTTCTTCCTTTGCATCTTTGAGTCTCGTTTCACTTCACCCTTCGTGTCCCACACGTCCTAGACTTCTCCATACGTGTCCCACACATTCTAGACTTATTGTAACTCTCCACTTTGGTATTCATCTCAATTCTTGTCCAACCAAGATTGTTGAATCACCAATTTTCCAACAAATTCCCTCATTGATTCAAAATCTCTTCCCATAAAGCTAATCACCATCACCCCTCCTTGACCAATGCTCACTAGCATGATCTATAAGTCAAGTCCTCGACTTAACTAAGGCTCTTGCGACTACGGTCTCCAAAGATTCCTGAATGCTGATGTCTAGAGTAATTCAATATTGTGATCTTCTATGTCCCGAAGACACCATAATCACAACCCTTAATAGTGGAAAACCCATTCTCGCCATTGCTACTCTTCCCACACATTCTCTTTCGACCTCTGCCACAAAGTGATATATCGAAAGCTGCTTTATGGTCTGTTTCAAATCAACCTCTATGTTGATCCTATTCTAAGCACTTTCCTACAAGCACATAGCCTCCCTCTGTGCTTTATCACTCCCCCGATCCTTTTGCTTCCCCATTTAGTGTTCCTTCTGTATGCCTTCCATGAATCTCCCTATTTCGATCTAGCAGTCCCGAGTCCTCTAGATCTTCATGAGATGAGGAATAAATCTCATACCTAGTCCATCCCTTGTCTTTTTCACTATGCAGTCTTAATCTTATTCTACCAATACCCAATGACTTACCATAAGCCATATTACTCCAATTGGTAAATAACGATTCTCCACGACTCATATGAAAACACTACCCTAGATCCCAAAAATAGTTCGTTCATCAGACACTGATTCCTCCAGAAGCTCTCATGCAATCAAAGTATTTGCCTAGTCATCCAACAGACTTGCAAATCCACCTTCCTTCTATCTTTGTCTTCCTCTTAGGACTATTCCCTTGAGTGCCCTAGACACCTTTTGGATCTGCCCTTCAATCTTGATTCTTCTTCTTTTTCCATCTTTATTTTGTGTCCAATCTGAATGATTCTTCTAACTAGGACCTAGATGACACCATCTTCTTGAAAGTCTTCTTCAAGAGTGATCTCTACTTCAAAACTCTCCAGTAAGGCCATCATCTTTTCCTCTTTCAGATAATCATCTTCCTTATTATTTTCTCTTATATTTGTGAGTCCCCATGGTTGACAACCTTTGCTCTGCAATCTGACTCTGCCGCCTATGCTTTGCAATCTGGACTTTAACCCATGGCTCTAATATCAGTTTGGACTTCAACTTAAGAACTGTCATCAGTTTGTACTTCAACATACGCTCCGATAGTAGTTTGTAGCTTCAACCTTACTCTGATACCAGTTTGTTGAGGGATATCAAGCCGTGCACTTCAATTTGACACCCCTATGGTATCAGCTAAGCCACAACCTTGATACCCCTTCACCCTATGCGCAGCGGAAAACTATAACTCACACCATAAGTAAGAACATATAAGATTAACACACCAATAAAAATAAAGAAAATAAATCAATCACAAAACACAAGATATACGTGGTTAGGCCCAATTGCCTACGTTCACGGAGGATCCATGATCCAGTTTTTTACTATTAAAATAGATTACTAAGTATCTTCTTATATCATCAATGATCCCACAAGACCCCTTAGTATCTCCCATAGAGACCTCTAAGCATCTACCCTTGATCATTATGACTCCCTAAGACCTCTCAGTATCTCCTTATAAGAGATGTTTACAAGAAACACAAGAATAGCCCGAGCATCTAAGCCTAAAGGATCTATAGTGTTTCTCTTTTATTCACTCAAAGAACTTAAAGAAGAAAACACCCCCCGAGGTTACACCCTAGTGCACCACGCACTTAGTGCCTACCTAGCTCCTCTATTCTCTCTTATGGTTACATCTTGAAACTTTAGATGCTTGACCTTAAACAATGGTTTACAAGTGTTTATATAGGGTATATTTCGTGCCTACAAACTCTATTCCTTGTTGGAGTAAAAGTCTACTTGTTTTAGAAGTCCAAAACTTTTCAAAACTTGAAATCCCGAGCCAAAACGGACTTTTTCACGCATTCTGGCGCTGCGGCGTTCGTCCTTGGGCGCCGCAGCGCTGGCCCTTCTCGCGTCCAGTGCTGCAGCGCTGAGAACCCAACGCTGCGGCGCTGGTCTTCTGTTTTGAGCGCCGCAGCGCTCAGACCTGGGCGCCGCAGCGCTCAGACCTGGGCGCCGCAGCGCTGGAAGCTCCCCGCGAATTCCTTCTTCCTTTGCATCTTTGAGTCCCGTTTCACTTCCCCCTTCGTGTCCCAGACGTCCTAGACTTCTCCATACGTGTACCACAAGTTCTAGACTTCTTATAACTCTCCACTTTGATATTCATCTCAATTCTTGTCCAATCAAAATTGTTGAATCACCAATTTTTCAACACATACAAATCAATATATATTTTTTTTATTGTATTACAAGTTACATTCTTTCATAATGGATTAAGGAATATTAATATTTCTATAAACCCTTCATGCTCTATTATACTCAATGGATACATGTGTTTGATAATTGCACGTACAATTATTTTTTTTATAATTTATTATTTAAAACTCCAGATCTCTACTTTTGTATTTCTCTCATCATCTTGTATAATTTTTAATACACTTTTTCACTTCATCATTTTATTTTAAATCTTTATATAACATTTGTCTATATAAATTTGTAAATAATGAGTTCCATGAGTTAAATCTTTATATAACATTTTTCCACATATTCTTTACTATAATATTTGTATAAAACTTTTTGCTCCCTATCAACTTCTTAAAAATGTTTCCATACAACTAATCACAACCTCGTCATTTTTTCGTCACTACTACTAATTAATTTAAATTGATTCTTGAGTTGGAGTTTCATCACTATCACTAATTTAAACATGATCGATCACTTTATGTTCTGTAGGATTTAACATATTTGACCTACAAAATAAATAAAAAAATAAAATTATGACTTGAATATAGTGCTGGCAAAATGGCCATTATCAAGTTTACTGACCCAAGAAAGTAATAGACTACCAAATCATAACACCCATAAAGTGTTATTCTAATAAAATAATAATTTACACAAAACTGTAAGGCAGACTCTTACAGATCTCTAATCCTATGATCTGAGAAGAAATTACCACTATAGACAAATAATGCAAGTATAGTCTAATATTGTCGCCTCATTCGTAATATTCATGTTAACTCTAATCAAATCATGTCCATGTATAGCATTACATATTTGCAATTATTTAATTCAAAGAAAATATAAAGTTATTATTTAATTCATGTTATAAACAGATTTATTTAATAATGCATGCACTTCCAGTATGTATCATATATGCATGACAAAAAAACATGTATGTCTAGCAACTCATTCAACAAATAAATCATATAGCCCTCTGTGATCCAAAATCATGTTTATGATATTGGTAATGTTTGGAACAAATTCGGGAACATGTCAGAATTATTTTGGAGTCGGAAGCATGTGTGGAAGAGGTGGAATTCTAATGGAACAGTTGAAAAAATTGCAGAAGAAAACAGGAAAAAATTCCCAGGTGTGAGCGCCGCGGCATTGAAAGCGCTGGCGGAAGCATTGGTTCCAGTATGTCAATGCCGCGGCGCTGGATCTCAATGCCGCGGCGTTGTTCACTGTTCACAATTTGAAAATTCCGAATTTAGGTTTTTCCTTTCTCATTTTTTTTGGGTATTTTAGACTTCATATAAATACCCCATTATGCCTAGGGTTAGATAGATGAGAAACACTTTCAAAACTCTTTACAAAAACCTTAGAGCTCTAAAATTCAATTGTATCATTCCTTGATCTTGTAAGATCAATTCTCTTGTAATCAAACAAAGAATAAGAGAGACTTGGATCCTTGATCCACCGTGGACGTAAGTAATTTGCTGAACCACGTATTTTGTGTCTTGGTATGGTATATTTCTACTTTTCTCTATTGTCAATACTTAGCTCTACAATTTAACTTGTTGTTCTTGCTTGGATTATTTTAAACTATTTCATTGCTTGTATTCTCTACGTATTCCGCTGCGTGTTAATCTCTACAAATTGGTATCAGAGCTGTTATTGGCTGTCTAAGTTTGTTTTTGGTTGAACATGGCACCACATAAGCATGAAGTAGAGAAATTTACAGGGCATAATGATTTCAACTTATGGAAACTTAAGATGATGGCTTTGTTAGAGAGTCAAGGACTAGAATCAGCCCTTGAGGAACCCTCTAGTACTAGTGATAAGTCTTCAACATCTAAGTTAGACATGGATCTTGAAACCATTAATAGAAAAGCCCGGAGTGAAATTATCTTGAGTTTGGGTGATGAAGTTTTGAGGGAAGCGGGTGCAGAAAAATCAGCACTTGGTTTGTGGAAAAGACTTGATGAGTTATATATGACTAAGTCTCTTGCAAACCGGTTGTATCTCAAGAAGAATTTTTTTGGGTTGTCTTTGGTTGAGGGTGGTTCACTAAATGAACACATTGATTCCTTCAACAAGGCTGTCATTGATTTGGAGACGGTTGATGTCAAAATCAGTGACGAAGACAAAGCAATTCTGTTATTGAGTTTACTTCCTAAAAGCTATGAACATTTTGTTGATACTCTTCTATATGGAAGGGAGTCATTGACAATGAAGGATGTTAGAGCAGCCTTAAACTCAAAAGTGTTAGTTAAGAAGTCAGAACAACAACAACAAAATTCTGCAGCTGTACTTGTTGCGAGGGGGAGAGCTGAGAGTAGAGAATCTAAAGTGAGAAATTCTTCAAGATCAAAATTGAGGGGTAGATACAAGAAGTGTTACTTCTGCAAGAAAGAAAGTCATTTCAGAAGGGATTGTCCGGAAAGGAAAGCTAAGTATCAATGGAAGAGACCTGAAGCAGATGCAGCTATAGTCTATGAAGAAGATTATGAAGTTGCAGAAACATTGGTTGCCTCGAATGGGCAGAACACCGGTGAGTGGATTCTTGACTCCGGATGTACTTTCCATATGTGTCCTAATAAAACTTTGTTCACTAGCTATCAGTCCATTAATGGTTGTAAGGTATTAATGGGCAACAATATGGCTTGTCAAGTCATTGGGATGGGTAATATTAGGCTGAAACTACATGATGGGAGTGTGAGGGAGTTGTTAGATGTGAGGCATGTACCTGATCTTAAAAGAAATTTAATTTCTTTAGGCATGCTTGATCAATCCGGTTGCACATTCAAGGGTGAGAGTAGTACATTGAAAGTGATTAAGGGTTCAATGGTTGTAATGAGAGGTGAGCGTAAACACGGGTTGTATGTGTTGAGTGGAGAGGCTGTTATTGGTTCTGCATCTTTCTCTGTTGATAATGAGAATATGCAAACCAAGTTATGACATTTGAGGTTAGGGCACTTGGGTGAGAGAGGCCTTAAGGAGTTGTATGATCAAGGTGTATTTGGCAAAGGAAAGATTCAGTCATTGGGGTTTTGTGAACATTGTGTACTTGGGAAAGCTTATAGAGTTAAGTTTAACACGGGTGAACACAACACCAAGGGCACTTTGGATTACATACATTTTGACCTTTGGGGACCTGCTCAAGCTGTCACTCATGGTGGTGCACGGTATTTTCTGTCATTCATTGATGATTATTCAAGGAAGTTGTGGATTTATGTGTTGAAGAGCAAAGAGCAGGTGTTTGAAACATTTCAGAAATGGAAAGCACTTGTGGAGAATTAAACGGGTAAGAAAATTAAAAGACTTAGGACGGATAATGGTCTTGAGTTTTGTAATACTGAGTTTGATAAGTTTTGTGCTAAGTATGGTATTGCAAGGCATAAAACGGTGCGGTACACACCACAACAGAATGGACTTGCAGAAAGGATGAACCGAACCTTACTTGAAAAGGTAAGGTGCATGCTAACCAATGCCGGATTGTCTAAGGCATTTTGGGGGGAGGCGGTAGTAACTGCAGCTTACTTGATAAACCGAAGTCCTTCTTCAGCTATTGGCTTTATGACACCAGAACAGAAATGGTCTGGAGGCACTCCTAAATATGATCACCTGAGGGTATTTGGATGCCCTGCATTTGTACACATCAAGCAAGGCAAACTAGAACCAAGAGCCTTGAAGGGGATATTCATTGGATATCCAGAAGGTGTTAAGGGATACAAGGTGTGGTGTACTGATCTTAATCCGCACAAGAGTATCATTAGTAGGGATGTGACGTTCAATGAATCTACATTGTTGGAAACCAATTCGGATTCAGTTTTGAAGAAGCCTGAAGATGTGCCAAGTTCAGTTTCTGAATCTGAAACTGAACATCATGAGGTGGAACATGATTTGAGACCTGACATTCCTATAGGTCAGCACTTCAATGATGATGCACATGAAGAACAAGAACCTGAAAATTTCTCTGAAACAGCACCATTGCAGTCTAGCACTCCTGAAGCTGAACTTGAAGAGTATCAGTTGGCTAGAGATAGACAAAGGAGAGTTGTTCGACCACCGAGCAGGTATGCACATACTGATTTGATAGCTTATGCGTTTAACACTACTTACACTATAGAATATGATGAACCAAAATTATATGCTGAAGCTATTGAGAGTGTAAATTATGTTAAATGGCAACAAGCTATGGAAGAAGAGATCACTTCTCTTAATAAGAATCATACCTGGAAATTGGTGGTGAAACCAAAGAACAAGAGGTTAGTTGGCTGTAAATGGGTTTACAAGGTTAATGAGGGGGTTCCGGGTGTTGAGCCTACAAAGTTCAAGGCTAGGCTTGTTGCACAGGGCTTCACACAAAAAGAAGGGGTTGATTTCCATGAAATCTTTTCTCCTGTTGTAAAACACTCATCAATTCGCATTTTATTATCCATGTGTGTAAATCTGAATTTACATCTTGAACAAATGGATGTAAAGACAGCTTTCCTTCATAGTGAACTTGAAGAAGAGCTATACATGGCACAACCGAAAGGTTTTGAAGAACCGGGCAAAGAAGATTATGCTTGTTTGCTAAAGAAGTCTTTATATGGGCTGAAGCAATCTCCAAGACAATGGTATAGGAGATTTGATGATTTTATGCTGCATTGTGGCTTCACAAGGAGCAAGTATGATGGATGTGTGTACTTCAAAGCATTGAATAACAGTAAGCGTATGTATCTCCTTCTATATGTTGATGATATGTTAATTGCATGTGAGGATATAGAAGAGATACATAAGCTGAAAAATCAATTGGGTGGTGAATTTGAAATGAAAGATTTGGGGTCAGCCAAAAGAATCTTGGGTATGGATATAGTGAGAGGCAGTGATGTTATTTTCTTGTCTCAACAACGGTATATACTCAAGGTTCTTGACAGGTTCAGAATGAGGGATGCCAAAGTTGTGTCGACTTCATTGGCAATGCATTTCAAACTGTCGGCATCTCAATCACCACAAATTGAAGAAGAAAAATTGCATATGCTTAAGGTACCATATGTTAGTGCTGTTGGTTATATAATGTATGCTATGGTTTGCACAAGGCCGGATATAGCACAAGCGGTGAGTGTTGTAAGTAGATACATGGCTAATCCTGGAAAGGAGCATTGGATGGCTGTGAAATGGATACTTAGGTATCTAAAGGGGATGTCACATTATGGTTTGCTATTCAGAAGGGTTGGCACAGGTGATGAAATGGTGAAGGGTTACGTGGACTCAGATTACGCAGGTGACTTGGACAATAGAAGGTCTTTATCTGGGTATATCTTCACGGTGTTTGGATGTAGCGTATGTTGAAAATCAGTATTGCAGCATGTTGTAGCACTATCAACTACCGAAGCCGAGTATATAGCCTTAGGAGAAGCAATTAAGGAGGCTATATGGTTGAAAGGTATATGTGCTGAACTTTTGGCTATGGATGAAGTTAATACTGCAGTACATTGTGATAGCCAAAGTGCCATACATCTAAGCAAACATCAGGTGTTTCATGAAAGATCAAAACACATTGATGTTAGGATACATTTCATTCGGGATACTGTGCAGAGTGGCATTATTAGTCTGTGTAAAATTTCGACGTCGGAGAATCCTGCTAATATGTTGACTAAGCCGCTGCCCTCAGTTAAGCTCAAGTTATGTATGGACTTAACTGGAATCACAACTTACAATTAAGGTTGTGATATGGAGGATGGATCCTTGTTTGCTCTCTTGGTGTTGTTGGAGTGATTTTGTATCAAGGAGGGGATTTGTGATCCAAAATCATGTTTATGATATTGGTAATGTTTGGAACAAATTCGGGAACATGTCAGAATTATTTTGGAGCCGGAAGCATGTGTGGAAGAGGTGGAATTCTAATAGAACAGTTGAAAAAATTGCATAAGAAAACAGGAAAAAATTCCCAGGTGTGAGCGCCGCGGCATTGAAAACGCTGGCGGAAGCATTGGTTCCAGTATGTCAATGCCGCGGCGCTGGATCTCAATGCCGCGGCGCTGTTCACTGTTCACAATCTGAAAATTCCGAATTTAGGCTTTTCCTTTCTCATTTTTTTGGGTATTTTAGACTTCATATAAATACTCCATTATGCCTAGGGTTAGATAGATGAGAAACACTTTCAAAACTCTTTACAAAAACCCTAGAGCTCTAAAATTCAATTGTATCATTCCTTGATCTTGTAAGATCAATTCTCTTGTAATCAAACAAAGAATAAGAGAGACTTGGATCCTTGATCCACCGTGGACGTAAGCAATTTGCTGAACCACATATTTTGTATCTTGGTATGGTATATTTCTACCTTTCTCTATTGTCAATACTTAGCTCTACAATTTAACTTGTTATTTTTGTTTGGATTATTTTAAACTACTTCATTGCTTGTATTCTCTACGTATTCCGCTGCGTGTTAATCTCTACACCCTCCTAACTCAATGGTAAGAATAAACTAACTGAACTTAAATCTTCAAAAATATAACCATATGATAAACTGGCTGAACTTAAATCTTAGTTCCACTCTTATCTAAACTTCAACTTTACTGAGTTTAGTGCTAAACAAACATGTGGGACAAACAAATGTGAAGTCCAATGGGTAGAAAAAGAGAATCACATATTTCTTCCTAATGTAATCTGACAGCTAGGTTTGAAATGATACTAAAACTAGTTAAAAAAGAACAAATAAATAGTGTACATGAACTTTGTTAACCCATATAACACCAATAACACAACTAAGTATGCTAATGATATCTTAGAAAATTCTTCTTTCGTTTTATAATTACCGTACATTGATGAACTCCTGATCAAAAACAGCCTCTGCTTCAAAATCAGGTGCCTTTGTTTCCAATCAATGGTGCTTCACTCTACAAAATAAGGCAAGCGAAACAACACATCAAAAGTCAAAGCAAAGCAGTATGAAGTTAGTTCACTAACTCGCTATTAATTATCAAAAACAACTTATATCATGAATCAACCATCTTCCCCACCACAAAAAATTGAGGTTACATTGAACTACTGTCTACTAATGCTCATTTGGTCAATGTTTCTTAGAATGAAGAATAATATACAACACTTTAAGCTAGGAGCTTTCCAAAACTTGTTTCTGAAATAGAAAACATTCTTTTCAAAATTATAACAAAATCTTGGAAACAACAATTTCTTTTCTTCACCCATCTTCAAAATAGAGTTTTTAAAATAAATCCAACTTTTTCATCAAAAAAAATAATTTACTCATTTTATAGAATAATAACAAATAAGTTCTCACTGTTTTTCAGTTTCAACATTTTTTGGTTAAATATTTTTAATAGGTTTTAGTTTCTAAATCACTACAAAAAAAAAAAAAACCTTCGTTCTAGAACAATATTAAATATTGGTTCTCTAGACAATAATTGTTTTAAAATAGTATGAACATTTTAAACAAGAAAGAATTTTCACTACATTACATTGCAGCCTATTTATCAATTTAATTCAATATTAAAGTACCCACAATTTATTTTCCATTTTTTTTTAAAGTGAAACCTTTTTAAACATTAATAATAAAGGATGGCGATGAAATGAAGATAAAAAGAAAATAATGAGAGTGACTTACGAAAGCTTTGACAGTAAAGGGTTTTCTTGAACGTGAGCCACATGTAAAGGAGAAGGGTTGGGAAAATCAAGATCGGAGGGGATTAGCGATTTCAAAAGAGGAGCTCGTCGTAGGAAAATTGGGAAATCAGGTTGAACAGTATTCGGATAAGTTCTGATTTTTATAACTTATTCGAATACTGTTTAACCTGATTTTCCAATTTTCCTACGACGAGCTCTTCTTTTGAAATCTCTATCCCCTGGTATTTGAGTTGGGTTGGAGTTTTATAATTCTACCTCAATCTAACCTGAATAATTTGAATAAATTTTTATTCAATTTAATTTTAATTTTTTTTAAAAAATATTTTACTTCATTATCCAACTGAAAACTACCAAATCCAATAACTTTGATTTGTTTGTCTATTATTGATTACTACTAAGTCGGTTTGTAAGTCATCCAAAAAAAGCATCAAAAAATGTCAAACAAATATATTTTATGAAATAATAAGTAATTGATGTCTATAATTAAAGTTAGACTATAAAAAAATGTCTCGTCTTTTTAATTACTTATTTATCTTTAAATCACTAAATGTTTTAATGATTTTTTTTAATATGTCTATATTTATAAAATAATTATTATTATTCAATAAATAATTTATTAAATAAACTATAACCACAAATTTAAATTATCAATTACTGCAAACAGTTTAAGTGAACATCACTAAGTACATTCTATCTTATAAATATATGTTCCTATGATCCATGAAATTATATTTTTATTCTATTAAGATTTTGGCTATTTATATGAATTTCACTTTGTAATAACTTAAAAAATAAAACACATGAATGTAAGTTCATTATTTGCTTAAAATTATAGTCAATTAAGTTTATTAAATTTTTTATAAATTAATATCTATGATATTTAGTTAATTAGATCAAAATTCATATTAGTTTCATTTAATTTATTATATATACTAATATTTCTACTCGAAGTCTTTATTTTAATGATCAAAATAAATCATTAATTATAAGAAGTAAAACAATTACAACCCTACAAAATAAATTGCTCTTTTTATTAATAATTATGAATAATATTTAAATTATGAATAACTTATAATTTATACTTTTTTACATTAACCTTATATGTCTAATACATAAATTATATATATTATATAAATATTAGTCTATCAATATATACTTAAACATATGTATGAATAAATTTTATTAATAAAAAATAATTATTATACTTACTTTAAGTGCACGAAATAACATATATATATATATATATCTAACAAATATCTTTATAGTGTAATTGAAATTTTAGATACCCTCCGAAGCATACAATGTAACTAAGCTTGACAGTTTTATGCCTCAGTAGACCAGGAAATGTCGAAGAAGCTTCCTTGGTCTAATTTTTTGTAATAAAAAAAAGGCTTTAGAAGAATTACGCGGTTCCAATACTTAGTAATCAAAATGTGAAACGGAAGGAGAAAAAATGAAAAAAGAGAAAAGAAAAGTGAAGTGGCCTGTCAAATGAAACGCAAAAGGATTCCCAAATCCTCTTCATGGACCCATTTCAATCGAATATGGTCATAACTTTGAACCGAGAAAAATGGTCGGTCAATGGTTAAATTTAATCAGTTCATGCCTTGCTTATGATAACAGCACGTAGCATTGTGTCTAATTTGATGCTATCATCCCTTTATTTAAAGTCATAAGATTTTATTGCAAGTCATATTTCACTCATAATCAACTAATTACAATCTATGTTTAAAAAAGAACATCTTTAAGTAACAATGCCTCAATTATGTATTCTGTCGTTACGATTTAACCCTTTTTTCCCCCCTTTGTTTGGTAAAAGAAAGTACTATGATTGTTGAAAGTTTCCCAAAGTTTATATTTATAAAGGTATTTACTATTTACTTTCCATAATAAATTCTCTAACTATTAAAACTCTCTTCTAATATTTGATAATAGTTGTTGTAACTGAAATAGTATAAAATAAAGGATAAGGACAATTTTACTTCAAGATATTAACCTAATTAATAATTTTACTATGATTAAATTTAAAATACTCAATTTACCACAATCTATTAACTTTTATCATTAATTTTAATAGTAAAAAGGTAAAAAAATAATTTAACTATAAAAATAAATTACACTTTAAATACATAACACAATTTTACTAATTCATTATCTTTTGAATATGTGACACGATTTTATCTATTATTTTAATTTAATATAATTTAAAAAAATAAATTTTAATAAAAGGATACGTGCGATAATATGATTAGTAACTTTTAGAGACGTATCATCATGTAATTAGTTTATATTTTTATTAAATAATTTTAAAATAAATTATATTATATAAAAAATAAAAGAAGTTCAAAACAGAACGGCCACTGTTGTTGAAAAATGGCTACCTATTATCATTTTGCGATGACACTCCGACGATAAAAAATGATCAAATTTTATATCATTAAACTCAAAATTTTATGATTTACATAATGATGAGTCATTTTTTAAAAACAAAATGAGAAGATGATAAAATATGGTGGATAAGGGTTACAGCCACTGCTCGCCCACTATCAAATTGTCGATCTGTCCATCGGTAGGAGTAGTGCAAGTCACCGCCTTTCTGTTTGATGGCAAACAGCGGTGGCCGCTGCCCCTCTCTATCATTTTTGACTGTCTTTTAATTCTTTTTTTATAGTAAAAAATGATTTCACTATTATGTAGATCAGAAAAAATAAAGTTTAATGATGTAAAGTTATTTTTTTTATTGCTCCCATCGTTGGATAATGGCAGTCGACTGTTGTTTTTCAGTGACAGTGGCAAATTTTGTTTTTAATTATTATTTATTCAATTTATTTTATTTTAAAAATATAACCAATTACATGATGACATATGTTATTTGCAACTAATTATACTATGACATGTGTCCATTCGCACAAATTCTCATGTTTTTACAAGTATGTTAATAATAGAGATAAAATAATAAATGAATATTAAAAATAGATTTTTTATCCAAATAAATAGCAAAAAAAAAGGGGGTAAATTTAGTATTTAAATGTAAATGGGACAAAGTTGTATTTAGGTCCAAAATATTAAAATAAAATTGTTCATATCTCATAGATTAACTTTGAATGAATATAACAATATTTTTATTTTAAAAGTTAACAATTACATTTGTATGGGAAAAAATATGAAAATGTACTCTGTAAATAATAAAATTAGTACTGTATAATGTAATTTTAAATAGTTAAATAGTAATATATAAACAAAAAATTTATATTGTGTTGTAATTAATGATTTTTTTTATTTGTTAGATTAATATGACAATTGATACTAGATATCTGTATTTTAATAAAAATATAGATATTTATATTAAATAATAATTCATAATATAATGAAGTCTCGTATTATTTTTATTAATTATTTGATAGTATAAATATATTAATTTTATTGTCTATACAAGATATTTTTACTGTTTGATAATGTATAGTTGTAATTGTTGACTTTTAAAATAAGAAGACTTATTTGCTCATTTAAAGTTAATTTATATTATTATAATTACAACAATAAATTTTTTTAAATATTATTAAATAATAAAATATTTTAGTAGTTAACGAATTTAATTAGAGGGTAAATGGCATTTTCCCTATTTGTAATTCCTAAGTGATGGTATTGCATCAAAGACTTTCTTATCACTTAATCATTTATTATATTGCTATTAACGAATGTTATATCATTTAGTTCAGATAGTTAGAATCGAAATTTATTTAAGTGTGGGATCATTTGTCATATCAAACTTGCAAAATTATTATAATTATTGTACGTGGTATCATAAGATAATGGTCATATGTTGAGATCGTCTTAGATGAGGCAAACGTCTCGGCCTACTCACTTCTGTCAAACAACTATGACGTGATTTTGTCTCAATTGATTTGGCAACTCTCTATTCGCTGCATTTCGAAAATTTCAAAATTACTCTCTTTCATTTTTCATTTTTTGTTGGAGCATAAATATTTTTATAAATACAAAGATAGAAAGAGCAGTGAAACCAAGTATAGGCAGAAATGGTTAAGCTCTGTGAATGTGGAGCCGTGAGCTCGACCAAGGCGGACCCAAGTGGAGAAATGGTGAGGACCAACACAGAGCCCTGGTTCAAATCCAAGAAAGGAAGTCTGATTCCGGCAAAGAGAAGGTTGGTGAAGAGAATGATTCTTGATCTGTTAGTTCAATCTGTTGCTTCTCTCTCTGGTTCGGTTCGTTTCTGTTCCCCCGGAGCTTTCGAAGCCAAGAAGACAAAGGATGGTGGGTGCTTGAAATTGGTTTCAGCACCCAAAGTTGCACATGTTAATAGAAATAAGGCTGTGTTTCCTCACCCATAACATATTAATGTTTTTCTGAGTATTAGTAGTCTATAAATACTTATGCTTTGTGTTGGATTCTTCTTAAAAGTTTATTTATCCTCGAGCTTTCTATGGAGTTCGGAATTCAAATTACCAATATATGCTTAATTCTCTGTTTCTTTTTCTATAGTAACCTCAAGAATCAAGATTCAGGCTGATAGCCTATTCAGCAATTGGGTTTTGAAAAAAAAATATATATTCTTCAAATTCACAAGTTTGGGGCATTAATTTCCCAGATGACCCAATTTAAGGCTTCCCTCTGCTAAAACAGAGGTACCCTGTTTGATTACTTTAAATCACACCTACAGCGCAGATTGCAGATGCAGAGTTCCCACAAATACTTAAGCAACCCAGAAAGGGAAACTTAAAATATTCAACAAATTTAACCTTTTTTGTCCACAATAATGGCAAGAAATTGTGTGCTAGTTCAGAGGAATGCTTCATCACCCAAAAGGCCAAAACTTCAAAAAACAAATCCTAAACTCAACATGCATCAGTTTATAATACTTCGATTTGATTGTACCGGAAGGTTGATGTATGCTCACATCCTTGAAATGGGTTTCAGATGATTAATATATGTGCTTTAATTTTCCGTTTCTTTTTTAAGCATAATGGTGATAGTTACTGGCTTTTGATAATGATTCGAATTATACTTTTATTAGTTCAGTCGCCATAGATTCCAGACAAGCCAATTTCGGAGAGCGCACTGAAAAGTCAGATGTACCCTCTATAATTACTGGGGGAGGAGCTACGGTTCGGCTTTTAAATAAATAACTATTACGCTTCTGAATATACCTTATTATGGTTGAGCCTCGAAGGTTTTCAATGTTGGATATTTTAGCTCTTCATAACTTTTCCAATTTTTAAGTTTTAAGCCCTTTATAATTTTAACTCTAACTTCACCTCCTAATAATTGGAGAGAGAGAGAGATACCACAAATGAATAAGAATAAAATAAAATTAGAAAACAGCATAGAAAACTGAAAAAAGTTAAAACAAATGTAAATTCCACAAATGAATAAGAATAGTAGTGGTTTATTTTGATCAAGTTGTTTGATTAATATGGCAAGAAAATGTTCTATTTTATTTGTTCTTTTTGGTAGTTGTGGACTTGTAGAAAGCTTCTGCTTCCATTTCTAGATATAAGACAATGAGACACTGAATTACAAGCAATGGAAATAGTCTTGTCTCACTCAAATCAGATATATTATTGTCATTATTATTATAAGGTTAATTGGATAGATAGTTACATTCTTTTATGTTAATTTTTATGGTAATTTGTGTAAACGAATTGAATTCGTATTATGTCAATATAAAGTATTAATAAATTTTTATTATATTTATATACAATTTATTTATTAAATAAATTAGACATTTTAATACAAATTTAATTATTTTAATAATTGAATTATACAACACGATACTATTAAACACATTTAAATAAATAGATTAAATTTAATTCGTTTATATAATTATACACGATTCGATTTGTTTACAATTATATTAATTTAAACAAATAATAATATTTAATTCGATTTGTTCATACAAATGTGACTTAAACAAATAAACATATACATAGACACGAGTATAATTTATTTATTAAATATGATTTAAACAAATTAGTGAATGAATTATAAACTTCAAACACATATACGACATGATTAATAAACATGTAATACGAATTCAATCCGTTTATTAATTATATTAATTTTATTTATTCATATTCACTTAAAACGTGTTAAGTTCGTGTCAAATAATCCAATTTAACACCCCTAATTTTTAATGTGTTAATTTGTCTTTGTGTCTCATAAGTTAAATTAAAGAACAAGTATATATGAAATTTCATTCACTCTCTTTCCCTCTTTACTTTTTGGAACACTAATTCTCTTAGTTTCTTCAACGAGAGGGGGCTTTGTCCGGTGAAAACAATGGTCCCTTTTTTTTTTCTTTTCAAGATTTGGTGCTTATTTATCTTTAGTTTAGAATGAAAAGTCTATATGTGAAATAGTATCAAGCTTTGTGGTGAAAATGTCACATTATTTATTTAGTATTCTAATAACTCAGGCAGTCAAGAAAAACTCAAAAGAGCTGTAGAAATATCTCTCGTGATGCTCGAAGTTTTTAATGTGCACATCATCTTCAGTGCAAATCTTTGATTTGGGATTGTATTGATGTTAAGAGATCATGGTGTTTTTGTATTCTGTTTCTGCTTCAATGGAATGATGTTCATGTTTTTTTCTCCCCTAAAAGAACAGCTAAGCTATTGAAATCGAGAAATTTTCGTAAATAGTAATAATTTTAGAACTTAACTAATTTAGTTATTTATAAATTTTTTTAATATTTTCAACCAAAAGAAATCTAAATGAACAAAAATACTCTTTCATTATTTTAGTAACTATTTTTATTTAAAATTAAAATTTATTTTTTTATTAAAATTATATTTATATTTATTATTTATTAATTATTTAATTTAATCATATTACTGTAAAATTTAAATACATAATATAATTATTTAATGTAATTAAATTAAACTTAATAAAAATAAAAATAAAAATCATTTTCTAATAATTAAGTTTGTATTTATTAAAATTATATTTATTTTATTTATTATAATTAAATAAAATAAATCCAAATTTAAATAAATATATTTAATCTTAAATAAATAATATAAACTAATCATGCTATACATAATAAAATAAAATAATAAAAATAAATTAAAATATTGAGATGCGACAAAAAAATATCACACACACATTAATGGCACAAAAAAAACAATTGGGCACACATTGAGGGTAGAAAAAAATAATATCGCGCCCACATTGATGACGGGTTAAAAACATACTGTGCCTACATTGAGGGCACGATAAAAACATATTACACTTACATTAAGGGTGTGATTATTATTTATTATAATATTATTATTTTATTTCATTTATTATTATTTATAAATATTTTATATTTTATTATTTATAATATTTATTTTATAATGTAAATAATTAATTTATATTATTTATTAAAAATTATATTTAAATTTGTCTAAATTTAGGTTTGTATTTGTTTATTAAAATTATATTAATTTTCTAATTATTTAAGTTAATTGTATTATTTATTTAGTTTAATTTAACTACATTATTTATTTAAATTTTTTAATAGCATGTTTAAATTAAGTAATTAATAAATAATATAAATAATTAAAATAAATATAAATTTAATAAAAAAATACAAACTTAAATTCAGATAAATATAAATATAATTTTAAATAAATATTTTAAATTTATTATGTCATAAATAATAATAAATATTTATTTATGATTTTAATAATATTTTTGTTTATTTATTTACTTATTTTATTTATTATTATTAATAACAAATATTGATTTTTTATTATTTATAATATTTATTTTATAATGTAAATATAATTAAATTAAATTATTTATTGAAAATTATATTTATATTTCTTTAAAATTATATTTTTTATTATATTTATATTTTTTAAATAAATTATATTAATTAATTATATCATACATAAATAAATTAATTATAAATAAACAAAACACAATCAAGTTAAAAAATAAAAAAAGGTTACAATACTAGTAGTGGATACTGTTAAAATAGGAAAAATATATTTTTATGGTTCATTAAGTTTTTAATTAAAAAATTAAAAAATTAAAAAATAATTAAATTAATTAAATACTAAAAAATTATATTATTTACGAAAATTTGCCATTGAAAATTGCAACTTCTCTATTGTAGAAGGATGTCAAATTTACTGGAGCAAGGTTAAATGTACAGTCGACAAATGGTAAAATTGAATCTTTGACTCCAGATAGCCGCAAAATGTGAAAATCGAACAAAAGACTTGTTACTGTACATAAAAGAAGCATACGAGTCGCGGTATCAACTGCTGGAGAGATTTTTCTGCCAGAAAGAACTGACACCCACAAGTGGGGTGAAGATACTTTGTCATTCAACAAAAAGACAGCAGTCAAAGAACTTCTAGTCAAAAAGAGGGAGCCTGGTCAATTTGGAGAACGGAAACAAACAAAAACAAATCTGAATTTATATATCAGGAAAGGTAGATAAATTTAACCAATTTTTTTTTATAAAATAAATATATTTTATTGACGATAATCAGTAAAAATACAATGGCTCAAAAATCGCGACATGAAATGGATCTAAATCACATCAATTTTGTTACATATAGCAAATTTAACCCAAATATAAGCCATGAAATTTCCTTCTCGTTTTAACAAAATAACATATTACATCTTTCATATCATTTAAAAGATGAAAAATGAAAGTTAAAATATCTCCTTAGACACCAAAAAATGAACGATTATTTTAAACCCTAGTAACATTAAGGCAATTCAACTTCAATATCAAAACAACAATTTTTGGCGATGGCCATTCTTTTTTGGAATACCTTTGAAAAGTCACATCCTTAATGTTTTGAAATCACTAGCTTGGGCAGACATGTGTCCAAGGTCCCCCCAAACAAATCTTCTGTACAATACTTGACTCACAAGTTTTCCTCAAAACAATTAAAAATAGTTTTTTTTTAAAAAAAGAAAATTCAAATATTCCCTCAATTTTTATTTTTTTAGCTGTTTATAAACAAGCAAAAGCACAGAGACATTTTCTGAGAGAGTGACTGATCTCTAGCTTTGCTGAAACACTCTTTTGAAGGAGGAGGAGAAGAAGAAGAGAGCTTTTGAGTCTCCAGTCAAGAAAAAAAGTTGCGGAGATCGATGGCGGTGAAGGTGAACCCAAGTGAAGTTATGGGCAGGGGCAAGACTGCGCCAAGGTTCAAAACAGACAAGGCAAGTGTAATTCCATCGAAGAGGAGGCTTGTGAAGCGAATGATGTTCGATTTCTTAGTCCAATTTGCTTCTTCTCTTTGCTCCACTGGTGCCTCCAGATCCACCAAAGGAAAAATAAGAGTTACCCAGAAAGTGTAAGACTTATTCTTAGGCTGTTGTAATTATTATGTTATTATCACTACACAGTTTGCTTACATATATGATTTTAATGTCCTTATGCATTTTTTTCCGATGTTATGATGATTGTTCTTGCTTTTTGGATCTGCTAGTTTGTGCTTAATCAACTGGATTATGTAAAGGTCTCGGCAACTTTTAATTTGGGTACTTATTAATTCTTGGATAACCCAATTTGAGATGGAGCCCATCTCAGAATGAAGAAACAGAGGCCACCTTGGAGGTTCATTGTTTGAATGAACCCCTAAAAGTGCCTTTGCATCTTTTGATTAAAGACTTGAAGGAAAACAAATCACATAAAAAGCTTAAAACCCTCGTAAATGAAGACTAAAATTACATGATATTCTCATTTTTACTTCCTATGCATGGCAAAATAATTCTTGTAATGTGGCCTAAAGACAGACGCCAGAGCCTCTTTCAAATGCTGATGCATTTGTTTTTGGTCTTTCTGTTTCAACATGCATGCCTTTTGATCATGATGATCAGATCATGCATGGTTTCACCAAAAATACAATTAAGAGGGATAAAGAAAGATTGGATCTAAATCTTTTTTCAAGCAGCTTGTTAACTGATCTATTAAAGTGTGTAAAACGACCTACTTAACATCGTTGAATTAAGATATTGTAAAAAAAAAAACATTGTTGAATTAAGATGAAGACTGCAGTAGGAATAATGTTCTGAAAACTGAAAGTTTTATTGCATAAACTGAGTTGCTACAGCAGAGTTCAATGCAGAGAATAATATCTGATTTACGTTTTTGGTTTGTCATCTTTTTCTGAATATATACAAGACATCACAACTTTATTTATACAAGAATAAAAGATTTTTTTTAGAGATTATTAATGTTAGAAATATAAAGAGAATATATTTTATTATAAAATGTAAAGTTGTACAATGAAATTTTTATATAGGCTGTAACCTTATTACATAATAGAAAAATAATATATATAAAGAAATAATATTTTATATTAATATTAGATATATATGGTAGGAGGGTATAAAAGAATAATTTCAGAATAATTTTAAAATTATTCCTTAATACCCCATCTCAAACTCAAGATGACGCAATATATGCAAGTTTGAGTTTGGAGACTAGAGTATGAAAACGGCACAGAAGAAGAAATTTGGTAAAAATATCAGCAGGTTGCTCCTCAGATGAGATAGAGTGGAGCATGATAGTGCATTGAGAAACGTGTTGCCAAACAAAATAACAATCTGTTTTAATATATTTAGTCCGCTCAAGAAACACATCATTGTGGGCAATTTAGATAGCACTTTGATTGTCACAGTAAAGAGATGTAACTCCAGTATGAGAAATACCCATATCTTCAAAACGCCAGCGGAGCTAGATAATTTCTTGGGTAGTACTTGCAAGAGCACGGTATTCAGCTTCAGTACTCGAGTGAGCAACAACTATTTGTTTCTTACTTTTCAACGAAAGAAGAGAATCACCCAAGAAAAGACAAAATTCAGTAGTTGATCTATGATCCATAGGATCACTCGCCCAATCCGCATCAGTATAAGCTCGTAACACAAGAGGAGAGTGAGTCGAAAAATGGAGACCGTGAAAAAGTGTACCTTTAAGATAACGTAAGATATGAAGAACTGCTGCATAATGAGAGGTACGAGGAGCGGCTATAAATTGGCTCACAACATGAACAACATGAGCAACGTCTAGGTGAGTAACTGTAAGGTAGACCAAACTACCAACCAATTGACGATAAAGAGAAGCATCACTTAGAAGAGTAACACGTCCAGAATATAGAAGTTATTCCCAAATGCAGGATTGTCGAAGTAATAAATAACCCGATGAGAACGGGGTCGATCCACAGGGAAGTAGAATTAAAATTACAAATTATAAACACTTTAAAGATAATTAATGCAGTATAAGATGTTTGCAAATATTATTTCAATTAACCAATTCCAATAAAAAGCTAAGGTTATGGAGATTCACTCTTGGCATAAGAAATAAGAATATATTTAATTTTTTTATAACTCAATTGGAATCCTCACACAAAGAAGGTTCCAACCGAAAAATATAATAATTAAAGTTCATCATCATTTATATATTAATTAGTATTTATTGTTTTTAATTATTATACACCAAATCTTATAAATGGGTTCAAGTATTTATTATGCCAATCTTTATATTTGTCTACAATAAATCAAGACTCCCACTTTACAAGAAAGGTTATATAAACCAAATCTTGTAAATGGTTTCAAGAATTTATTGTGCCAAGTATTAAGTTTGTCAATAATAAATCAAGAATCACCACTTTAGAAGAAAGGGTATTAATTCTACAAACAAAATAAATACATCACATATAAATTTGCATAACTTAAAAATGAAGCATTAAATTCATGAATAAATATTAAACATATCTTATTACCTTGCCAAGAGCTTCACCCTTTCACCATAGCTTAAACAAAATTATTTGGACATAATGAAACTAAATGAAAAGAAAAGAAATGGAAGAAAAAATAACATGACTTAATAGTAAACAAGAGAAATAATAGTACAAGGAAATGGATACAAAGGAAAAGTATTTTGAACTAAATTCTAACTTTCTAATTACATTCTTTAGGCATAAACAAACCACCTATTTATAGAAAAACATGGATAAAGCGAGACAAATTTGGAGGGAACCACTTGGTTGATGAAAGTCAAGAATGGTGGCAAAATAATTTGCATTCATTATCACTTGGGCACCCACTTGATTATCCAATTTGGAATTGATGTGATCCGAATTAGCTGTCACTCAAAACATAAAAGTTGTAGATAAGTCTCTTATCTTTCCAAATTGAGTGATCTCATACGTATTAGATACGTATTTCTATAGTTATGGGCCAAATACTGATAATTGTTCAAACTAGGCCTGTACTGCAGATCAATTCTGTTCTAGGCCAATTTTCACCCTCTAAACACTCGAATTTCCTATGCTTTGTGAAATACAATATGTTAGCCCATTGAGTCAGCTCTGCACAGGATTAAGAATCAACTCAATTGGATCTTTAGGTAGAACGTTATGCCCATTTTACCAAACCTGCCGCAAAATAGTTATAAGATAATTAAGTACAATATTGTAAACATACTTAAGTTAAGAAAATTAAATACACTAGTAATACAAAACAATCATGTAAAACTCTGATTAAATGTGTAATTTCAAGTGTTCATCACACCCCCCCAACTGGCTTATTGTTAGTTCCTAGCAATTCGAGCATAAATAAAATTTGAACACTACCTAAGTATTTCAAACAAAACGTCAGTTTTAAAATCACAATCGCTATAAAGGTTATTTCAATCATAACTTCCAAAAATATTTTTGTGTGTGTGTGAATTAAGCCAAAGCTTTCTTACCACAAACTACAACATATATAGCCTTAAAAATGTTCCAAGTAAAAGCCTCAACTCCATATCCTTACAGGTGAATAACTTGTTTAATGACTTAGGATTTCACTCATGGAGTTGGAAAACAGATAATCGCTCAAGAAAAAAGTTACATTTAAAGACAGACAGACAAACTAACATTGATTCAAAGATAGGAAAATCAAATATTTAGAGTCAAACCATTATTTCCAAATGCCAGCTTCAAGACTTTAATTATTTAATGCGAATCTTACGAATATAGAATTCGGTGATAAGATTGCTTCCTAATGACTTTAGTCTTCTAAAATTGAATGAAGACTTTATTGAACTGAATTGACTTCTTTTCTTTCCTTTTTTTAAAAAAAAATTTTTTTTACTCATTTTTTTTTTCTTTTTTGAAAGACATAAGGAATCATTACAACATAAGAGCAATTTATCACCATAATACTTTTCTAATTTTTTTTTTATCCTTCAGCTAAGCAACCAAATCATTCATCATCCCAAATAATGTCATTCCAAATAAAAATTAACCATTTCAAAAGATCAATGAAAGTTCGTAAGCTGTTATCTCAAACCTCTCCACTCACTCACAAAAGATATGTGAGTTTAGAAAATAATATGTATACTTAAACATGGAAATTCTCTTGGCTATATATATTGAATCATCCATCTTACCACAAGGCTTAGTATTGTTCTCAAGAAATAATTTCAGAAGTTATTCTTTAGTAACCTAAATAGAGAAAGTGATTTAAACTAAACAATTTTGAAATCATACATCGATAGTAAAGCAAATTTATTTATGCAAGAGTTACCAAAAATTTAAGCAACAAACAATTATACATAAAATGCATTAAAAATAAACCAATTAGAATGTGTTTCAAAAGTTTATAATGTACTCTTTACTCTGCCATTCTAGAACTAGAATGCGTCTCAAGAATACATAAATGAACATTTTACTCACGCCATTCATGATAATTTTTTTTTTTACATAACAAAGTGATAACAACAACAAAATAAAATAATTAACACTAACATTATATATCAACTATCCTCCCCCCAACTAGATTGAGACATTGTCCTCAATGTCAAAATATAGAAAGAGTAAAATATAGAAGATATCACCTGAAACATCTTTTATTGAAAATTAAACCTGCAACAAAATAAAACAAGCTACACAAAAAAAATAAAACAAGCCACACAAAAAAGCTTAAAAATACATAGAAATAGATAGGCTACAGACGAAGCGTCAAATCTATCCTGCGTTTCTTTTCACTGTTATCAGTATACCAATCTATCTGACTCATTGTTGGATCAGATAGAGGTGTAAAAGCTTGTAGTTCATCGAGTAACTGATCAACAGTTGAAGCAGAAATGAGGATCTGTCGTGCTGCAGATGAGACGAATTATTTTTTCACTGCATAGTCAAGAAAAGATAACAACCCATTATAAAAACCATCAACGTTTAACAAACCAATGGGTTTTTTTTATGAATTTGCAATTGTGCCCATGAGACAATTTGAAAAATTTCCTCCAATGTTCCGAAATCTCCAGGTAGAGCTATGAAGGCATCAGCATTACGAAGCATAAAAGAAATTCGTTTATGCATTGATGATACCTGTAACTCATCCCTAATTATTTTTCCTACAATGTCTCCAACAGCTAGAGCTTTTGGTATGATACCCAAAACTCGACTGCCATTATTTTATGCAGCGGTTGCCACACGTCCCATTAATTCAAGACTACCTCCCCCATATACTAAATGAATATTGCGCTCAGCTAACATCTTATCAAGGGTTTCTGCTGCTTCTATAAACTCACTAGTTTTTCTAGGGCTGGATCCATAAAAGACACAAATTTTTGTGAATTTACAAGTTGATGATCCTTCCATGATTACACTCATCCTCTCTCTTGAATGATTTTGAGTTTGTACAAAGATGCAGAAATAATGCAATGTATTTATAGAGCCAAAAGGTATTGCAAAGTTAAATCACATAGCTATTGGCTTGAAATACAAGATTCAACACCTTTTACCAATTTTCAATTTGTTAGCTGGAAAAGTCACATGGGTTGTCGGCTTAAAATGCAAAATTTTCAAAAAGGATTATAGGTGGTTGATTATTGAAAAGACATTTGAGTTTAAAATGAAACATTTAAAAATAACAGCTATAGTAAATATATACAAGTAGTTGTGATTGTGGCTCACATCTTCCTCTGATTTTACGTCCAGTAACGGCTTAAATGCCCTCTATGGGTCGGGGATAGGCTTCCCATCCAATTTTCTTATAAATTGACAAACAAGGTCTTTTAAAGTCAGATTTTCGAGACTGTACCGCTCATGTTCTTTTAGGAATATGTCCCATAATTCATGAATTGCAATATGCACATATCCACTAGGATGCGTCTCAAGAGTCGATAAGATATTATCTAAAGACTCCTTACTCAGGCCATCCTTAATGAACCTAATTTTATCTTCACGATTTACAGACACCATTCCTAAAGTGCGGCAACGTGTGTTGCAAGTCGTGCGTGCACACTTGTAACAAACATTTAATCGTTTTGCTCTTCGTTTTTTTGAAAAAAAGCTTTTACCTAAGCCAGGCATGTAGAAAATTAATGAGTCTGAAAATTCACCTGTCAATCTAACTTTGGCTTCAATTAACCAACGTAAATCAACAGGTATATTTATAATCATTAATAACCTTAATCTTTCACATCTTGCTTGGTAAATTTTCTTCAAAGAATTTTGAGGCAATGAGGGAAAACGCTTTTTCAAATTTTTTAGAATGTCATCCATTTTTTTTTTTTAGAAAAGGAGAAAGAAGAGAAGATATCAGTAATTATGGGAAACTGACAAAACCGATTTGAAATATCACGGAGTACCGTTATCCGCCGCTTAACTGGGGTGCAAAACAAAACTTTAACAAAACTACTAAATTAACCTGCAAGTAAAAAAAAAATGTTAGAAGAAGAATAAATATATATAAATATGTAAATATATATAAATATGTAAATATATAAAACAAAGATTAATTGGTCTCGTAACAAGGATCCGACAGGAACGTAAATTCTTCATGAAAAGCTTGATTTTCTAGAAACGGCTTGAGTCTTTGCCCATTTATCTTAAACACATTCCCATTTCTAGGATTTTCAATGTCAATTGTTTCATAAGGGTACACATGTTTCACAATAAAAGGGCCACTCCATCTTGATCTTAATTTTCCAAGGAATATGTGAAGTCGAGAATTATAAAGCAAAACCTTCTGACCAGTGTCAAATGTTTTTCTCTGAATTTTTATATCATGAAAGGCTTTAATTTTAGCTTTATGAATTTTTGAATTCTCATATGCATCATTTCTCAATTCTTCAAGTTCATTTATTTGTAATTTACGTATGTGTCTAGCAGAATCAAGATTTTTATTGAAAGTTTTAATAGCCCAGTAGGCTTTATGCTCAAGTTCCACAGGTAAGTGACAAGGTTTTCCATAAACTATCCTATAGGGAGACATACCCAATGAAGTTTTAAAAGCAGTTCTATAAGCCCACAGTGCATCAATTAGTCTTAAAGACCAATTTTTGCGATTTGGGTTTACAGTTTTTTCTAAAATTTGTTTTATCTCCCTATTTGCTAATTCAACTTGTCCACTTGTCTGAGGATGATAAGGGGTGACAACTTTATGAGTAATACCATATTTTTTCACTAATGTTTCAAATGGTCTATTACAAAAATGCTTACCCCCATCACTTATAATGGCTCGAGGGATTCCAAATCGACTTAAGATATTTTCTTTCAAAAATTTCATGACTGTTTTATGGTCATTATGTCGACATGGAATAGCCTCAATCCATTTTGAGACATAATCTACTGCAACTAAGATATACGTAAATCCAAATGATAACAGAAATGGTCCCATGAAATCTATCCCCCAACAATCAAAGATTTCAATAACAAGAATGGGGTTCAAAGGCATCATGTTTCATTTTGAAATTGATCCCAACTTTTGACAATTTTCACAAGTTATACAAAATGCATGTGTATCTTTAAATAAAGTGGGCCAATAAAATCCATACTGCAAGATTTTTGCAGCTGTTTTCTTTGATGAGAAATGTCTCCCACATGCTTCAGAATGACAAAATTCAATAACTTTATTTACCTCATTGTCGGGTATGCATCTTCGAAATATTTGATCACGATAATATTTAAAGAGAAAAGGATCATCCCAATAAAACTTTCTCATATCCGTTAAAAATTTTCTTTTGTCTTGAGCATTCCATTGAGGTGGCATTTCTCCTGTTACAAGAAAATTAACAATATTAGCATATCAGGGCATTGTAATAGTAGAAAATAAAATTCATCGGGAAAAGAATCATTAATATGTGTTATTTCTGTTGATGAATCTGGTGTGAGTCTTGATAAGTGATCTGCAACAACATTCTTAGCTCCATTCTTATCCTTGATAGTGATAATAAATTCTTGTAGCAATAGAATCCATCGAATTAGCCTTGATTTTGCATCATGTTTTGACATTAAGTACCTTACAGCAGCATGGTCAGTAAATACAATAGTTGAAGAACCAATTAAGTAAGAACGAAATTTGTCTAATGCAAATATTATAGCAAGTAGTTCTTTTTCAGTTGTTGTGTAATTCATTTGTGCACTGTTTAAAGTTCTACTTGCGTAATAAATTACATAGGATTTACCTTCCTTTCTTTGTCCTAATACAGCACCAACAGCGTAGTCACTAGCATCACACATGAGCTCAAAAGGTAAAGACCAGTCAGGAGATTGTATGATAGGAGTAGATGTTAAGAGGCCAATTAATTTTTCAAACGAATTTTGACACTCTTGAGTCCACTTAAATGATACATCTTTTGCTAAGAGGTTACAAAGAGGTTTAGATATAGCACTAAATTTTTTTATGAACCTCCTATAGAATCCAGCATGTCCTAAAAAGGATCGGACTTCTTTGACTGTTTTTGGTGGAGGCAAATGTGTAATGAGTTCGACTTTTGCCTTATCCACTTCAATTCCTTTAGAAGATACTATATGTCCCAAAACAATTCTAGAAGTAACCATGTAATGACATTTTTCTCAGTTCAATACAAGACTCTTTTCTTCACATCTTTTTAAGACCTTTTCTAAGTTTTCAAGACAATTATCAAAAGAATTTCCAAACACAGTTAAATCATCCATGAAAACTTCTAAATAATGCTCAATCATGTCACTAAAAATGCTTAACATACATCTCTGAAATGTTGCTGGGGCATTACAAAGTCCAAAGGGCATTCTTCTAAAAGCAAAGGTTCCAAAAGGACATGTGAATGTAGTCTTTTCTTGGTCCTCTAGTGCTATAGGAATTTGATAATAGCCAGAGTAACCATCTAGAAAGCAATAGTAGGGATGTCCTGCTACTCTTTCTATAATCTGATCAAGGAATGGTAAAGGAAAATGGTCTTTTCTAGTGGCCAAGTTCAATTTTCTATAATCTCTGCACATCCTCCAACTAGATGAGACTCGAGTTGGTATTAACTCACCTTTTTCATTTTCAATGACTGTGATTCCAGATTTTTTTGGTACTACCTGAGTAGGACTTACCCACTTACTATCTGAGATCGGATAGATGATTCCTACTTCAAGTAATTTGAGAACTTCAGCTCTCACTACCTCTTTCATATGTGGATTTAATCTCCTTTGAGGTTGTTGGAAAGTTTTGACATTATCCTCTAGGTGTATTCTATGTGTGCAAATCAAAGGATTAATACCATTTATGTCTTTTAAAGTCCACCCAATTGCATTTTTATGCATTTTCAATAATTCAATCAACTTATCTTCTTGTTCACTTGTGAGTGTAGAAGCGATTACCACCGGGTAAGTTTGTTTCTCTCCAAGAAATGCATATTTCAGTCCTTCAGGCAGAGGTTTTAACTCCAACTTTGAAATTTTGTTCTTTTTATCCTCATTTTCTCCCAATTCTTCAAACTTTAGTTTCCATCTTTTATTTTCAATCACCTGTGCACAGTCAAGTAAAGAACATATGTCAGAGATTTCAGGATCTAATTGTATATTTGACTCAAATGAATTTATTAAACACATTTCTAAGGGATTGGTAGAACTCCCTTTTTGAATATGATCCTCCACAATCGTTTCAATCATGTCACCTTCTTCACTTTCATCCTCCTCTTCATATGGTTGCTTACACATATTAAAAACATTGAGTTTAAGTGTCATGTTTCCAAATGAAAGCTTCATTACTCCATTCCTGCAATTAATCAAAGCGTTAGAAGTTGCTAAAAATGGACGACCTAAAATAACAGGTATCGGATTACATCCTTTGACAGGTTCTGTGTCCAAGACGATAAAATCCACAGGATATATGAATTTATCAACTTGAACTAAGACATCCTCCACTGTCCCTCTTGGTACTTTTATTGATCTATCAGCAAGTAAAAGAGTTACAAATGTTGATTTTAACTCTCCGAGATTGAGCTGCTGATAAACTGAATACGGCAATAAATTCACACTAGCACCAAGATCAAGTAACGCTTGTTCAATTTTATGACTTCCAATAATACATGAAATTGTAGGACAACTAGGGTCTTTATATTTCAAAGAATTATTGTTCTGAAGAATGGCACTTACTTGTTCAGCTAAAAATGCTTTCTTTTTCACATTCAGTTTTTTTTTACTGTGCATAAGTCTTTCAAAAATTTTGCATAAGATGGAACCTGTTTAATAGCATCCAGTAAAGGAATATTAACTTTTACCAGTTTGAAGATTTCAAAAATTTTAGGATTGTGATTCATCTTCTTAGTATTACGTAATGCATGAGGAAATGGGGGTGGAGGTGAGGGTTTAGTGTTTTCTTCATTAAGTGTAGGTTCAACACTTTCCTTACCCTTAGAGATTGATTCATCGCTCTCATGAGGTTCAGGAATTTCTTTTTCAACAATTTTACCACTCCGAAGAGTGATAACTGCTTTAACTTGATCCATGTGTTGGCTTCCTGAACTACATGCATTTGAGTTATGTTGTCCTTTGGGGTTTGGCTGTGGTTGAGAAGGAAATTTTTCTTTCTCATGAATGTTCAGTGCAGATGCAAATTTAGCAAGAGTATATTTCAAATCAGCAAATGTTTGAGCATTTTGAGAATTAACAGACTCTTGTTTTTCAATAAATGTATGCAAGGTTTCTTCAAGATTTTTCCTAGGAGGTGGGACATATGGTGCATAACCTTGATGATTTTGAAATTTTTGGTGTGGTTGACAATGTGATTGCGAGGCCTGTGCTTGAGTGTCATTCCTCCAACTAAAATTCGGGTGATTTCGCCATCCAGGATTATAGTTTTGTGAATATGGGTTATTGTTTGATCGTTTGAACATGTTTAGAACATTGGCTTGTTCATGGAGACATTCCCTAAATGCAGGCAAAGTTGGGCAATCATTGGTAGAGTGATCATGGGTTTCACAAATGTGACACACAATTTTTTGAACAGATTTTATTTGACCACTCTTTTTCATTTCTAAGGTTTCGACTTTTCTAGCAAGGGATGCTAATTTGGCTTGAAGGTCATGGTGTTCCTTAAGATGATAAATACCCCCACTAGATGTAGTGGTTTGATTTTTGCTAGGTGCCTCACAGGTACCAGCAGTGTCCCAATTTTGAGCATTTTCTGCTAGTAAGTCAAGATAGTTCATTGCCTCTTCTGGGTCTTTTTCTTCAAATGTTCCATTACACATCATTTCTACCATTTGCCTAACTTGAGGTGTTAAGCCCTCATAGAAATTTGAGACTACTCTCCATGTTTCAAAACCATGATGGAGACAGGTATTAAGTAATTCTTTATACCTTTCCCAACATTGGTAAAGGGTCTCTCCTGGTTTTTGGGCAAAAGTGGTGATTTGTCTTTTGAAAGAATTTGTTCTATGGGAGGGAAAAAACTTTTTCAGGAATTGTTGTTGCATCTCATCCCATAAAGAAATGGATCCTGGCCTAAGGTTTTGTAGCCATGTTTTAGATTTATCTTTTAAAGAAAAAGGGAAAAGCTTAAGTCGAATTGTGTTCATGCTACAATTTTGATCATTATACGTGTTACACACTTCTTCAAATTCTCTTAGATGTAGATAAGGGTTCTCTGCATCTAAACCATGAAAAGTGGGTAAAAGTTGGATAATGCCCGGCTTAAAATTAAAATGCGTTGCATCCAGTGGAAAAATTAAGCAAGATGGTGCACCGGTTCGTGTAGGGTTCATATAGTCTCTAAGTGTCCTAGGTCGGTTATGGTCATTATGTTGGGACTGATTGTCTCCTGGGTCTATGAGTCCCTCAATTTGATTTTCGCTCATGGTGTTACTTGGTGAAGAATGAAAAGATGAAGGAGAATCTAACAAATTATCAAAGGAAGTTTCGAAATTACCTTTTACTAAACGATGAGAATTAGGATCTCGAAACCAACCGCTCATAAAAAGAAACACAAAATACAATAATAAATAATACAAATAAAATATTAAACACAGGTAAATAAAATAAAATGTTACACACAAGTAAATAAAATATGTAAAACTAAAAGCAAAATAAAGATAAATAATTAGAAGTTAGATTAGTGATGTTAGATTATATAATAAAAAGTCAATAAATAAATAGTAAGAGGCTTAGCGTTCCATTAAAATAAAAAGCGAAAATAAAAGGCGAATAATAAATAAAGTAAAGTACGTTAGGAGGCTCGGCCTTCCATGAAAATAAAAAATAAAAATAAAAAAACGAATAATAAATAACGAGTAGGAGGCTCAGCCTTCTATGAAAATAAAATAAACAAACAAACAACAACAAAACAAAATATTAACGTTACCTCCCCGGCAACGGCGCCAAAAACTTGACACGTCCAGAATATAGAAGTTATTCCCAAGTGCAGGATTGTCGAAGTAATAAATAACCCGATGAGAACGGGGTCGATCCACAGGGAAGTAGAATTAAAATTACAAATTATAAACACTTTAAAGATAATTAATGCAGTATAAGATGTTTGCAAATATTATTTCAATTAACCAATTCAAATAAAAAGCTAAGGTTATGGAGATTCACTCTTTGCATAAGAAATAAGAATATATTTAATTTTTTTATAACTCAATTGGAATCCTCACACAAAGAAGGTTCCAACCGGAAAATATAGCAATTAAAGTTCATCATCATTTATATATTAATTAGTATTTATTGTTTTTAATTATTATACTCCAAATCTTATAAATGGGTTCAAGTATTTATTATGCCAATCTTTATATTTGTCTACAATAAATCAAGACTCCCACTTTACAAGAAAGGTTATATAAACCAAATCTTGTAAATGGTTTCAAGAATTTATTGTGCCAAGTATTAAGTTTGTCAATAATAAATCAAGAATCACCACTTTAGAAGAAAGGATATTAATTCTACAAACAAAATAAATACATCACATATAAATTTGCATAACTTAAAAATGAAGCATTAAATTCATGAATAAATATTAAACATATCTTATTACCTTGCCAAGAGCTTCACCCTTTCACCTTAGCTTAAACAAAATTATTTGGACATAATGAAACTAAATGAAAAGAAAAGAAATGGAAGAAGAAATAACATGACTTAATAGTAAACAAGAGAAATAATAGTACAAGGAAATGGATACAAAGGAAAAGTATTTTGAACTAAATTCTAACTTTCTAATTACATTCTTTAGGCATAAACAAGCCACCTATTTATAGAAAAACATGGATAAATCGAGACAAATTTGGAGGGAACCACTTGGTTGATGAAAGTCAAGAATGGTGGCAAAATAATTTGCATTTATTATCACTTGGTCACCCACGTGATTATCCAATTTGGAATTGATGTGATCCGAATTAGCTGTCACTCAAAACATAAAAGTTGTAGATACGTCTCTTATCTTTCCAAATTGAGTGATCTCATACGTATTAGATACGTATTTCTATAGTTATGGGCCAAATACTGATAATTGTTCAAACTAGGCCTGTACTGCAGATCAATTCTGTTCTAGGCCAATTTTCACCCTCTAAACACTCGAATTTCCTATGCTTTGTGAAATACAATATGTTAGCCCATTGAGTCAGCTCTGCACAGGATTAAGAATCAACTCAATTGGATCTTTAGGTAGAACGTTATGCCCATTTTACCAAACCTGCCGCAAAACAGTTATAAGATAATTAAGTACAATATTGTAAACATACTTAAGTTAAGAAAATTAAATACACTAGTAATACAAAACAATCATGTAAAACTCTTATTAAATGTGTAATTTCAAGTGTTCATCAAAGAGTACCATCAGAGAATCGGAGTTTGACATTAGGCTCTAGAGGAGTGTAGGCAGTCTTACTGTTTGTCAACCCAACTTTAGCAAGTAGATCGGATGCATATTTAGCCTGAGAAAGATAATGCCTTATAGAGTCGGATAGTACTTCAAGGCCAAGGAAATAACTAAGGTTGTCAAGATCTTTCATCTCAAAGTGTTGCTGAAGAAAGTTCTTGAGAGTGAAAATACCAAGAAGATCATCACCCGTGATAATTATATCATCAACATAGATAAGTAGGAGAACATAACCTTGTGCTGTCTTGCGGACAAAAAGAGCTGAGTCATATAGACTTGACTGAAAACCATGCTGAAGAATAGTTGATTGTTGTGCTACAGTAGCTAAGCGCAAGTGCACGCTATCGTATCAAGTAATATAGGATTTTAAGTCCAGATATCGATCCCACGGGGACTAAGCAATCTAATTCTATAAATTAAGTACTAAAATTATACTTACTTAACTTTTATTCAGAAAATCACAATCTGAAATTTATTTAACTAATTTAACTCTATTAATTAAACTAAACAAAAGCAAAGAGTAGAATTCATAAATAAAGATAATCTAGGGTTTTGACTCGTCCCCTAGTATTTCATTGGATTCATTAACTACTTAGTTAATCCTTTAATACCAATTGATTGGTTTAGACACTAATCTCACCATAAGCCTCTGTCGATGGTCAAGTGACTATATTACGCATTCTAACAATCACCTATATGTCTATGATAATCAAATCAGAATGTAATTCATTAAGATCAAGTCTAAATTATACCATACATGCCACCTAGGTATATGTCTATCCTAGATGGAATTCATAGTTGTTACACTATGATCATGCATCAAACTATCCTAAGCAAAACACATGAATCCATCTGTCGAGTTCATCATGGTTCCTCAATCATTCAAAATATTGATCAAGTATAATGAAAGCATTAAACACAAGATAGAATGAATCAATTGAATTTATCAAGTTCATAAACTAAGAATCAATAAAATCCAACTACATACTAGGTTTACATAGTCAAACCCTAGAATAATAATTTAGCCCATCACAAAACCAAAAGTATCAAACCAATCTATGAAAATCAACAAGAGCAAGAACATAATGATAAAGAAAGAGAAGAAAAACTAATCAAAGTAACTCCATGATGTGCTTCTTCCTCAATCTTGACTTGAAGCTTGAATCTTGATCTTGGTTCTTCAATATTTGGCTTTGATCTTTTATTTGTGTTGTGAATTCTCTCTCTAAATTTTTGCCTCTTTTCTCTCTTTTTCTCCTACTTTCTTTTAGGGTTTTTGGCTCTCTATTTATAGGTTTTTATCTTTAAGTCACTGTTCACGAGCTACTATAGCACGAGTTACTGTTCCCCTGACACTGTTCCCCGTCATCAGCGCCGCGGCGCTGGGTGCTGAGCGCTTTTTGTATTTTGAGCGTAACTTCTTCGTTTGATGTCCGATTCGCCTCTCGTTTGTTCTTATGCGTCACATTTTTCGTCGTGCATCTATTTATGATCAAAAACCACAATTAAATAGCAAATAGTTATGATTTAGAGTAAAATACAAAAGTTAGGTATAAATAATAATAGTACTTTTACACCCCTATTAATAGTCCCACTAAACTTTGCAAATCATGCACGAGGAGCTTGTTTAAGACCATACAGAGCACGATGAAGTTTACAGACTTTGCTTGGAGGATGTGGATAACCGGGAGGAGGCTTCATATACACTTCTTCAGTGAGATCACCATTGAGAAAAGTATTTTTGACATCTATCTGAAATAATATCCAATCACGAACTGCAGCAACAGCTAATAAACTTCGAACAGAAGTAAGTCTAGCAACTGGGGCAAAAGTTTCTTCATAATCTATTCCATATTGTTGGGTAAAGCCTTTGGCAACAAGGCGGGCTTTATAACGCTCAATAGATCCATTAGATTTGGTCTTGATCTTGTACACCCATTTGCATCTAATAGTAGTTTTATTAGAAGAAAGAGTAACAAAATCCCGAGTATGCGACTTCTCAAGAGCCTGCAATTCTTCTGTCATTGCTTACTGCCAAACAGGATTAGAACTAGCCTCGGAATATGATTGAGGCTCATATAAAGAAAGGGTAGTAGAGAAACAGTCATAATCACGAAGTTTAACAGGAAGTTCTCTTACCCGAGATGAACGACGAAGAGAGGGTATAGAGGAGGCCTCAGGGATGTTAAGAGCAGATTCTTTAGACGAGGTAGGAGGCTTAGAAGCAGGCGTCGTTTCAGCAGATTCACCTGTATGAAACTCAGAAGAAATATCTGTAGGTAAAGTATCGGGCAAAAGATCAACATAATTATCTGTAAAAAATTGTGACATAGGAGGAGACACAAATTTAAAGTTAGATACAGAGGAAAACATCATATGCTCGAGAAAGACTACATGATGAGAAACATGAAGACGGTTAGATATGAGATCCCAACACCTATAACCTTTATGTTCTATCCCGTATCCCAAGAAGTAACATAATCGAGTACGTGGCTCGAGTTTAGTATGCTCATGTTTTTGAAGTAAAACAAAACAAACACAACCAAATACTTTGAGGAGTTTGTAATTAGGTAGAGTTTCATAAAGACGCTCATAAGGTGACTTGTTCTCTATAACAGAAGAAGGAATACGATTAATGGTAAAGACAGCGGTTAAAGCAACTTCTCCCTAAAAATGTTCAGGACAAGAGGAAGAGATAAGAAGAGCACGAGTAGTATCTAAAATGTGTCTGTGTTTACGTTCAGCTCTCTCATTTTGTTGAGATGTACAAGGACAAGACCTTTGATATATAGTACCGTGTTCCTGTAAAAGATTTAAAAAATCAAAATCTCTATACTCCATAGCATTATTAGTGCGAAAAACCTTAATAGGACATAAGAACTGAGTTTTAACCATCTGAACAAAATCTCGGTAAATTTTAGTAAATTCGGATCGTTGTTTCATAAGGAACAACCAAGTATACCGAGAATAGTCATCAACGAAGATCACAAAATATTTGGATCCTCTCATTGTAGGATTTGGAGAAGGATCTCATATATCAGAATGTATAAGATCAAATGGAGCATGAGAGATAGTAGTACTATTATCAAAAGGTAAGGCTAGTTGTTTAGCTAAAGGACATGTAAGACAATCATCTTTATTATCAGAAACAATACCTAAGTGACTACTAGATACTAGAGATCGGATGCGATTGATTGACGCATGACCCAAATGAGAATGCCAAAGATGTAACGAAGGTACCGAAGAGGTAGATGCTGCAGACGAAGGATATAGAGAGGATAAATCTAAAGAGATAAGTTCATACAGACGTCCAACTTTACGGCCTGTCCCAAGCGTCCGACCGGTCTTTGGATCCTGCACACAACAACCAGAAGCAGTAAACAAGACATTAAGACCAAGTTCACATAATTGACCAATAGACAAAAGATTTAAGGTAAGATTAAGAATAAAGAAGGTGTCAAATACAGAAAGATTAGGGTAAGACACGTGACCAACATGGTTAACTTTCATGAGAGAACCATTATCAGTTTGAATAGATGGTAAATAAGAATTAAGAGTTTTAAAGGAGAAAATTATAGGATCAGAAGTCATGTGATTACAACATGCAGAGATTTTTTCTAAAAATTACAAAATGACCTCTAAACAATACTATAATTATAAAAATACCCTAAAACTTTTAGAAATTACAAAAAGACTCAAAAGAATAGAAAGTTACGATCTGACCTAAAAATACTGAAAAGTTTGCAAATAGGCCCTTAACAGAAACCAGTAAATTTTAGATGGTGCGTCCGACTTGTTTCGACCTCCGATTGTGGTAAACCCGGCGCGTTTGAACGGCCGGTGACTGAGGATTATTTTGGTTTGGGCGGTGTCGGTCACGTCGCCGTATAACGACCGGGATCTGAAGTGAAAGTAATCGGCGGCAGCGAAGTTCTGGCGGCTCGTCCGGCGGTTTCCGACCTTAGATTGGCTCG
This sequence comes from Ailanthus altissimus, assembly GCA_946807835.1. Classification (NCBI taxonomy): domain Eukaryota; kingdom Viridiplantae; phylum Streptophyta; class Magnoliopsida; order Sapindales; family Simaroubaceae; genus Ailanthus; species Ailanthus altissimus. Next base: position 11,812,353 of record OX327699.1, on the reverse strand, counting down.
TCGGTGGTGGCACTGAACGGCCGGTGGTGGGGGATTCGTTTGGTGTGGGCGGTGTCGGTCACGTCGCCGTAGAACGGCAGGATCTGAAATGACAGTGGCCAGCGGCAGTGGCGTTCTGGCGGCGCATCCGGCGGTTTCCGACCTTGGATCGGCGCGTCGTCGACAGCGTTGAAATGGCCTGAAGATTCTGAGTAATTGGAGATGGGTGGTGGCTAAAACGGCAAGATTTTAAAATTTTTCGACGACTTTTCAAAAATTTCCAATAGATTTCGTCGGGTTTTGAAAAAAATTCCGACAAATCTCTAACTAAACAAAATGACAGTGAAAAAACTAAAGCTCTAATACTATGTTAGAAATATAAAGAGAATATATTTTACTGTGAAATGTAAAATTATACAATGAAACCTTTATATAAACTGTAACCTTATTACATAATAAGAAAATAATATACATAAGAAAATAATATTTTACATATGATAGGAGGATATAAAGAAATTATTTCAAAATAATTTCAGAATTATTCCTTAATAATTAAATTTAATTCATATGGAATATGAAAATAAACTCCAAATTCTTTAAGATATTTTCTGGGAAATACATTTGCAACACACCCCTTCATGCACTTTCTTTGTGCAGCCAATCAGCTCCCTGAGATAGACGAACTACTCTTTAGGAAGTGCCTTAGTGAGAATGTCTACCTTCTTGCATCGAGTTTTGCACGACATAAGCTGAGTATGCCCTTTCTCAACCACTTCTCTGATTATGTGGTATTTAATAGCAATATGCTTTTCTCGATCACGGTTTATTGGATTCTTTCCCATTGCAGTGGTAGATTTGTTGTTACATTAGAGTATTGTTGCTTCTTCTTGCTTTTCTCCAACATCCTCAATAATTCTTCCGATGCCTCATTGATTGTGAAGTTCAGCTACATAGTCAGCTTCTACTGAAGATTGAGATACCGTTTTCTCCTGCATTTTTTTTTTGTAGTCCAAGTCTTGCAATTCAATAAAGAAAACGTATGTAGATGTGCCCTTCATATCATCAAGACATCATAGTCCAGTCTGTAAGTTTCCCAAGACTTGGCAGAAATTTCCATAGTGAAGAGTGCCTTGCAAATACCTTAACAATTTGTTTGCAGCTCCCAAGTGATTTTGAGATGGGTTCTGCCTTGTATTAACATTCTCTAAGTTTTAGTAATCTATAAAATACTTTCTATATGATTTCTTTTTTGGTTAGATTGTAACAGACAGTTCATTTATATTCGACATTTATATGCGTTTCAGAATTCAGATCATCAATATATATGCTCAATTCTCTATTTCTTTTTCTGCATTATGATGATTGTTCTGGCTATCTTGTGCTTCCGTGAGCTTTTGGTGACCTCAAAATTCAGAGATTTGGCCTATTCAACAAAATTTTCTCAAGTTTGGAGCTTACAATTTCTCGTCTCAATCTAAGGCTTCCCTCTACTAAACAAAGGGTACCCTGTATGGTTTCAGGCAGATTGAAACGTTCCAACAAATATTAAACCCAGAAATAGGAGCTTAAATATTCAACAAATCGAGCTTTTTGTTCACAACAATTGTAGCGTTTTATTTTGATTCAGTTGTTTGATGAATTCGGCAAGAAAGCGTGTTCGGAGTCAGATGAATGATTGATCACCCAAAACTTCAAATGTCAACAAAAATGAGACTATATATTCCCATACCCATAATGCATCGTTGTTTATAAATACTTTAGATTTGATTGTACAAGAAAATTTATGTATACTCGTATGCTGTAAATGAGTTTCAGACGATTAATATAAGTGCTTAATTCTCTGTTTCTATTTCAGCATATTGGTGATTGTTACTGGCTTTTGATAACGATGTGTGTTCTACTTTGAGCTTTTAGTCGCCATAGATTCAGACCAATGACCTATTAAACAACTAGGTCTTAGAGAAATAGTTCTTCAAATTCACAAGCTTGGACCTTAGAAATGGGACGATTTCAGATAGCAAGCTCAACAATCAGATGCACCCTGTATCATTGGTCAACTAGAACTACCACAAATGTTAAAGCAAAGAAAAAAGAAAAGAAAGATAAAAAGAACAGAAATAAAAGCTAAAACTATTGATCAAATTGAGATTCTTTATCAAAAAGAATGGCAGTGATTTATTTTGATCGTGATTTTTGATGAATATGACAAGAAAAGTGTGTTAATTTATTGGCTATTTTTGGTAGTTGTGGGACTTGTAGGTAGCTTCTGATTCCATTTCCCGACATGAGAAAGCAACGAATTAGGACCAACGAAAAAAGACTTTATTTCTCATAAAATTAAATTAAATAGGAACTATATATAAAATCGGCGGATTTATCTATTATAGAACGATGTCAAAGTTGACAAAGCGATAAAAGTAAATTTTGAGCTGAAGAGTTAAGATAGCCGAGAATATATTATAGAATCTAAGTTATTGAGAAACTTTCCGAGAAAATTCGAGAAAGTGAAGAAAAATCAGCCAAATAAAGGAAATAGAATTTGAGAGAAATCGAGAAGATGAAAATGTATTTTGTGTATACTTTGAATGATTACAACAAATGGGTAACAACAGTATTTATAGTGTGGATTTACACAGACATGCAAGTGGATGAAATTGGCAGGAAAAATTAAACAAACACTATTAACAGTAGCTATTAATTATTTATTCATCCGCATCAGCAACAATAGCTTCTCATCTTTGCCACATCAACATCTGCCTCATCATTGAGTTGCTGCGGCTGTAGATAATCTCCATGTTGCTACAGCTGCAGTAGATCAAACTATCACCATGCTTCTATTTTCATCTCTCTCAAGCTCAACTGTTTGGAGACAATATTGAGCTTTGAAGCTAATTCTTGAAATTTCGTGATCCCCAAGGTTTTTGTAAACATATATACTACCTGATCTTTAGAAGGAATGTATTTAACTTCTACCTCATGATTCAGAACTTTATCTCTTACAAAATGCATCTATATTTCAATAGATTTTGTTCTATTATAAAAAATTAGATTAGCAATATGTGACGCTGCTCCCGATTATCATACTATACAATAGGAGTTGTAGTAATACACCGTGACAACCATATATCTCATTTTTGGTAATTAACTGTCTGTTGTAATAGTAATCCTACTATCACAACTATTTAACAAATGCTTCGTATTCTCTCTTTCAATATCATATAATTTCAATTTTTCATTCTTTATTATATTTCTGCTTATAGGAGAGATTTGTGCAAATCACAAAAATGGATGTACTCAACTAATGAGAGCGAAAACTCAAACAAAATAATCATCCTAGCAACTTTAATCTTAAAAGTTGCTGTATCACATTTAAGACGCTCAATATAAATACCCATGACTGTATTTCCATTCTCATCACTAATTCTTAGTATCTCCTTTTGATTTTTTTTTTTCTTTCATTTTCAACAAATATATTTGATAATGATTTTTCAAGTGCTTAGACCAATTACTATAATGACTTTGCAGTTTTTTAGTATAATACTTGTAAACAACATATACTTCTTTAGCAGAAACTTTTACCTTATCAAAATAAATCCAAATTTCTGAAGTTACTCTTCCTTTTCCTTTTCCTCTTCCCCCCCTCTCCTCATCTTGTTTCTGTGTTCGTTTAATCTGCTCTCATTTTCGTTGTACTTTTCATTTCAACATGACCTCTCTTTCTTCCATAACCACTACAACCACGTCCAATTTCTTCTTCTCTAGTCATCAAATCCGTTTGGATTGCACTATTACCCTCAACCAAAATTTTCAAACTATCACCAAAATTTATATCCACCTCATACACAAAATGTTGTTCCTCCATTGCCTTATATTATCTACAGATTTAACAACAAAAATCACATGATAATATAAAAAGAATTCTTTTTAGCAACTTGTTATCATTCTCAAGAATAAATATACAATGAATTGAAAGATGGATGTTTGCTAAAGCAAAGTGTAGAATAGTTAGGTAAAAATAACAAATATAAATTCTGATTGTTTATACATCTTACAGCGTAAATTTTGATTTATCAATTTAATTATGAATCTTTTGTGTGTGCATCTAAGAAGCTAAAAGCTAGAAAGTCATTGAATTGAACCACTGTCACACAAAATCACTTCACGACAAATTAACATAAAATTAAATGAAAGTGGAACAAATATTAGTTATATGCAGATACACTTATCATCATTCTCTTTCCCTAAAAAAATTGTGTTGATTGATGATGAGCTGAACAGTTACAAGCCACGGATTGTATAAATCATAAAATCAAATAGAAAAATAATTATAATAGGACAATTAAACATTTAGGTTAGCGGCAATAATCAATTTGATATCTAACTGAGGCCAGCTACGTCAAATGCTCTCAAATTAAATTAAATTGTAGAGGAATAGTTTTAGGATTTACATTTTAGTTTTAAGATTTAAAATAATAATAGATATTTTTATGCTAATGTAGAGTTCCAAATTTTTTTATTATCCCTAATTGCTGCTGCAGCTTCAGTAGATCAAGCCGCAAAATGTGAAAATCAACAGAGACTTTTACCGTTATTTTCGTCATCTTCGTGCATGTTGTCATGTTTTTAAGTCTAAGACAGTTACAAGACACGAGTCACGATATCAACTGCTCCATGGCTTGATGGTTTAGAAAGATTTTCTGCAACAAATAATTGACCCATAATTTCAGAAGAGACAGCAGACTTTGGTGCTCTTTTTTTCATTTAATTAAAAGAAAAAGACAGTGGTGGATCTATGTTTTCATCTGGTAAAAATCTTTTACCCATATAGCTTATGCGTCTAAATTTTTTCTTTTGTTATGATAACCATTTATCCTTCTTTAAAAATAATGGAAATTATGAATTTATGACGGAGTTTTCTTTATTTTGTAAACAATAAATGCTTTTTATTCCCGCAGCCACCATCCTGAATTTAGCTCAAATAAAAAAACGTGCATTCCACGTGAAAAAAATTTGGACTACTTATTAAATTTCTGTTTTTTTTTAAATTGATTTTACATATAAAATAAAATTCAATCCCAAATTTCTTCTCTTCATTCTACTACTATTGCTATCTCTAAAAAAAATTAATTCTACATACACATAATATTAAATTCAATCCCACTACTACTACGACTACTTCATTCTACATACACATGATATTAAAATCAATCCCACTACTACTACTACTTCATTCTATATATACATAATATTAAATTCAATCCCACTACTACTACTACTACTTCATTCTAAATACAGATAATATTAAATTCAATCCCAAATTTCTCTTCTTCATTCTACTACTACTACTACTACTATTGTTGCACCAAATTTCTACTACTACTACCCCACTAATAATAATAATAAATAAATAAATAGTTCTCTATTTTTCCTCTCATTTTACAATCAATCACTAAAAAAATGATAATCATAAATGAACTAATATTTTTGTTGGGAGAAAATGAAATAATATTTCTAATATATCAAGTGTAGTTTAAGAAATTCAAAAATATTAAAAAAAAATTATAACAATTTCAAAGCAATACATTGACTATATGTTATTTCAATTTGTTGCATCCAACATTTATCTTTATTTTTTTTTTCACAAGAGTTACTGAGTTTAAATTTTGTGCATAAAGATTTGATGACCAAGTAATACTCATATTGACCTAAGATTTTGATCTTGATAAAAATAAATCTCAATTAATTCGCGATAAATAGATACACTAACTAAAATTTTCATTTGGAATACTTATAGAATAATCGTGTTTTAAATTCTTTTGAATAGCTTTTCCACTGCGGGTTTATTCATGTATGTGAGTCGTGAGACTTGACTAAGCAGATTCAAGTCCAACTTAGCTCGACAGATTTTTCTTAATTAGATTACTTAATTGAAGTGCCGATTTTGTGTGATGAGAAATAGGTGTACAAACGTCATCCACCACGTGTGAAATCCATTGGCAACTTGCTATTCTTGCCACGTGTCCCTGCTCCCCCCAAAAAAAAAAAACGAATCTTGTGTACAAAGCTTAAGTCATAAGCTTTTCTCCTATTGGCTCTCACAGTCTCGCTCTCCTCCAAAACAATTAAAATAATTAAAAATTGCCGCAAATTTTATTGCTAGCTGTACATAAAACCAGCAAAAGCACAATACATTTTGTGAGAGAGTCATTGATCTCTAGCTTTGCTGCAACACTAATCTTTTGAAGAAGAGAGCTTCCGAGTCTCCACTCTCCAGGCATGAAAACAAACTTGCAGAGATTAATGGCGGTGAAGGTGAACCCAGTTGAAGATATGGGCAAGGCGCAGAGTGAGCCGCGGTTCAAGACAAAGAAGGCTAGTGTAATCCCACCAAAGAGGAAGCTAGTGAAGCGAATGATGTTTGATTTGTTGGTCCAATTCTTGGCTTCTCTTTGCTCCTCTGATGCCTCCTAATCCAACAAAGAAAAAATGTCAATCACAGAGGAAGTGTACGGATTTGTCGCTATATTGTTATCTTTGATGTGATTATAGTTTCTTTGGGAGTATTATTATGTTGTTACTGCACACAGCTTACTTATAAATGCTTGTTCTTTAGTCGGATTTAATGACTAATTATTACTCTTTCTGTCAGTTGAGTTTGTTCATGATGCTTGCTATATTCTCACTTTTCGATGTTACAGTGAATGTTCTTGCTTTTCCATTGCTGGAAAGCTTGTGGCTCCAGTTCATGGGGTTACCTGAAGTCCCCAGAAATTTTATCTAAAAGGTCATCGGTAACCCAATTTGAACCGCAACACGAAAAGCAGAGACCCTCGTGGAGATTCATTGTTTAAATGAATCCACAAAAGGTTTTGCCTATTTAATTTGATTAAAAAAAAACCGAAAATAAGGGAAAGAACAAGGGAAATCTGCAAATGCAAATATGCACAATTTTGTTTCGTTCTTTTTATATTCCATTTTTGTACATACATGTCTTGACGATCACAATGAAGCATTACCCATAACAATTAAAGAGAAGAAAAAGTATTGAGCCTGAAATGGTTTTTCTGCCCAATAGTTTGTTAACTGGTCTATGAAATTGCTATGAAGATTTGGGGATTTCTAAAACAGCAAAGGAAATCTGCTCTTTTTTTTTTAATGAATTCAGTTTCATGGCAAATTTAAGGAAAATTAGATATAAATTTGATAAATCCCCGGCCCTTATTGATAATGGTTTTGTTTTATCTTAATTTTTATTTGTATATCTTCTCTTTAAAATTGTGAAAAAAATATGAATCCAGGCAAAAAAAAAAAAAAAAAGAGCAAATAATTATCACAAGAAGAAATATAAGAAATTAGAAAACACCTGGCATTGTCGAGGCCTCGGGTCATTTCTCGGGTCATGCAGAGTATTTGAATTGCGATCAAAGCGGGTTCCTTCCAATCAACCCACTTGTAAAGTTTATGTTAAAAAGTCGTCGACTCAAGCCACCCTCAGGTCTTCGCGAGCTCAGATCAGATCAGAGGTGATGGATCAAAAACAGCCAAATATGGGTTCGGTTTTGATGGGGAAGATGCTATTTCGCCGGAAAAGGGAAAGTTTTTCGGGTGATATGACGCTTGTTTTCTACCTTTTATTTCTGGTAAATGATAGTACAAAGTCTCGTCTTTATTTTTTCCACTTGAGACTTGTAAGTATTCTCATTTTTTCTTCTCGTTTAAGGACCAGAAGTCGGCAGGAAAGCAGAATGAGGCTGATCAATAACAGGCTCAAGTATGAAAACTGTTTTGCAGTAGGAAGGGAGGGACTGAAAGGGCGAATTGCGCTAATGTGGAATGATGATGTTGATCTTCAGATTCTGTCCTATAGCAAAGGCCATATGGATGCTTTAGTCCAGGAGGGAGAGAGGGGAAAAAGGAGATTTACCGGGATATATGAACTCCAGCATGCTAGAAAAAACACACTTGGAGATTGTTGGAAAGACTGGCTCAAATGATATCACTTCCATGGGTTTGTTGAGGAGATTTCAGTGAAATCTTAGAACTAGTTGAGAAAAATGAGAGGCAACCAAGGAGCACAGCTGCGATCAAAGGCTTCAGAGGGGCCTAATCTGATAAAAGAGAGGCTGGATCGATTCCTTAGTAATGAGTAGTGGTAGCACTGTTGTTATGGGTCACGGGTCACGAGTCCATCATATTTGCAACCACATGGTCTAATCACCGCCCAATTATGTTAGAAGTCTAGAATTGTTGTTATGGGTCAGGAGTCCATCATATTTGCAGCCACATGGTCTGATCACCGCCCAATTATGTTAGAAATCTGGCAAGGGAATCAATGGAGAGTGAGAAGGAAAAAAGAACTCCTAGGTTCCGTTATGAAGATACCTGGAACAAGTATGAAACATGTACTGAAATAGTTCAACAAAAGTGAGGAATCCAGCAAGATCCAGCAAATAAGCCAATTAGTAGTTTCATGCAAAAAGTTGAAAGAACAAGAGAAACTCTTTTGTTGTGGAGTAAGAGGGACTTAGGAGGTAGACAGAGGAGATTAAAAGAGCTAATGAAAGAACTTGAGCACTACAAAGTAACAAATCAGTAGTATGATCAGATTAGTATATTAGTTTGCTAGAAAAGCAGATTGATAATTTACTTCATGAGGATAAGCTGTATTAGAGGAAAGATCAAAAGCTAAGTAGCTTCAAGAGGGAGATAGAAGTACTAAGTTTTTTCAGACTAGAGCAAGTAGCAGAAGGAAGAACAATACAATCAAAGGGCTTCTAGATGAGACTGAGGAATAATAGACAGGTGAGCAGGGACTAAACCAAATCTTGACAGGATATTTCACAAATCTTTTTGACACAGCAGAGGCTTCAACCAATCTGAGGCAAAGAGCTCTTTAGTTTCTAAATATTAAAGTCATGGGAGATTAATGAAGAGTTAACAAGCCCCTCCACTAAAGAGGAAATCAATAGAGCAGTATGGCAATCCTTCCCCTCAAAAGCTCTAGGTCATGATGGCCTTTCAGTATAGGCTTCTCTCACAAACACTGGAGGTATGTTGGAGATGACACCATCAAAATGTGTTTGCATATGCTGAATCATGGAGGTAATGCGACAATCATAAGCCATACGATCATATCTCTGATCCCTAAATTGTCAAACCCTTAAAAATGCCAAAAGATTTTAGGTCTATCACCCTATTTAATGTCTTATATCAATTCATAGCCAAAATCATAGCTAATAGGCTAAAGAAAGTACTCTCCAAAATTATATCCCTTAACCAAAGTGCTTTTATTTTAAATAGGCTAATTAGTGGTAGCATTATTATTAATTATGAATACTTACACAATGTTAGAACAAAAAGGAAAGGAAGAGATGATTATGCTACCTTGAAATTAGATATTTGCAAAGCCTTTGAAAGGATGGAGTGGAAAATCTTAAAGGAGGTGATGAGGAAGTTAGGCTTTATTGAGTTTTGGATAGAGTTAATTATGAGATGCATAATTACCACAACATTCTCAATCCTCTTTAATGGAGCTATTAAAGACAAATTTGAGGCCAATAGAGGTTTGAGGTAGGAGTTTCCCTATCACCCTACCTCTTTATTTTGGATTCTAAAACCTTATCATCAATGATCCACTAAGCAAAAAAAAAAAAAGAGACAAATTAGAGGGATTAAATTCAGTCCTAGCTTATTCATAACCCATCTATCTCCTATTTGTAGATGACAGTCTGATTTGCATAAGAGCCAAAAAGCAAGATTGCAAGAAGTTGAAACATATTTTTGAAAGCTATGACATAACCTTTGGACAAATCTTTAATTATGAAAAGTCATTTATCTTTTCCAACCCAAATATGCCAAAGAGGCAGGGTTAATCCATTAGGAACATTTTTTAACTTAAGGAAGTCTCATTGCATGAAAAATACCTAGGATTGCCTTCTATAGTGGAGAGAAATAAGAGAAAATTCTTTATTGAACTTAATCTTATAGTTTCCAAGATACTCAATGCATGAAAAACGAGTAAGTTTTCAAGTGGGGGTAAAAAAATTCTAATTAAAGCAGTAGTTCAGGCTGTTCCAACCTAAACCATGAGCACTTTTAAAATCTTAGGAAGTTTGTGTGAGAAAATGCAAAGAATGACTACTGCTTTTTGGTGGAGATCAAGAGGCATAGTGATGAGATATTTCTATATCATAAATTAAGTGCAAGTATACACTATGGTATGCAAGTAATAAAGAGACTAATTAGTCGGATATCGAACCCACAGGGATGATTTCTTCTTATTAACCAATTACTAAAATTATGTCTTCCTAATAGTTATTCAGAAAAATAAAAATCCAAGAATGAATGTAGAAAATATAAAAGCAAAACACAATGCAATGAGATTTAAAGATAGCAACGTAGAGAAAACCTAGGATTAATATTATCCCTCAATATGCTTTTTAATGATTAATCCTCTAATATTCAACTCATTTAGTCTTTATTATTGATCAAGACGCTAATGTATTTACAAGCCTCTTCCAAGGTCATGCAAGTATACCTTAATTTATCAAATACCTATATTCCTATGGTACTTATAATAAATTAAGATTCATTAAGATTAGGTCTTATTGATCATACATGTCAATTAGGTATATTCCTATCCTAAATTGAAACTTGCATATGCAACATTGAATGTTACTTTACAATCATGCATCAAATTACCTAGGTCTAAATATTATGATTCCTCTTCCGAGTTTATCAATAATATTACCAACTCATTCACCATATATTGGCCAGATATATTGAAGCATTAAACACAAGTAATTTAAATAATAAAAGACTAAGTTTATTAAATACTAAAGGATATGGCAATTTAAGCGCACATATTGAGTTCAAATATTAACCCTAGAAAATAAGTTAGCTCATAGCTACAAGAGAATCACAGCAATAAAAATAAAACATGATACAATTATTAGCAAACCGATATAGACGTCGAATTGCTCTTAATTGCGCTGCCTAGAAACTCTTGATGCCGAAGAACGTCTTGTATCTCTCTCTAAAGTTGCTTCAATTAAGCTCCTATTGCTCTCAAAGACTCGTGCTCTGTATTCTTGGTGCTCTTGGGTCGTCTTGGATTCATTCTTGAAGGCTGGGAACGAGTGGCTTTATATAGGGATTGATATGAGCTTGAAAATCTCAATTCTCGTCGGACTAGGACTCGCACTACCGCTGGCGCGCTATGCATCTATCACTGGGGCGACGCGTGAAAAAGATATTACCGCTGGAGCGGTGGGATCTTGGCGCTGGGGCGCTGCATGAAAACGGCTTTACCGCTGGCGCGGTATGTTGATAGCACTGGGGCGATGGAGCATCGCTGGCGCGGTGACTCTTCGGCGCTGGGGCGCTAGACGCGACTTAAGCAGGTCGTTTTTCTTATTTCGATCACTATTTCAGAGTTGGGGCGACAATTCTTTAAATTTCGTTCAAGTCCCTACAATTAACAATAAAGCAAATAAATAGCCATCTATTCTCATAAAATCATAAAATATCAATAATAAAAACATGAGAAAATATATGACAAATTTGCCCTTATCACATAGGAAAGAGAAAGACCTATTAGGTTAGCTAGAAGGGGCTTTGCCAACATAAGAGCAAGTAGGGCTTAGGTTTTAGAGGCTTTGTATGTTTTTGTTAGGATTTATGCTCACGTGTCATCTGATGCGATATTTCTATATCATAAAATTAAGTGCAAGTATACACTATCGTATGCAAGTAATAAAGAGACTAAATAAGTCGGATGTCGAACCCACCGGGATAATTTATTCTTTTTAACCAATTACTAAAATGATATCTTCCTAATAATTATTCAGATAAATAAAAATCTAAGAATGAGTGCAGAAAATATAAAAGTAAAAACACAATGTAAAGAGAATAGGGTGATGGCAACGTAGAGAAAACCTAGAATTAATATTATCCCTCAATATGCTTTTTAATAATTAATCTTCTAATATTTAACTCACTTAGTCTTTATTATTGATCAAGACATTAATGTATTCACAAGCCTCTTCCAAGGTCCTGCAAGTATACCTTAGTTTACCAAATACCTATATTCTTATGGTACTTGTAACAAACTAAGATTCATTAAGATTATGTCTTATTGATCATACATGCCAATTAGGTATATTCTTATCCTAAATTGAAACTTGCATATGCAATATTGAATGTTACTCTACAATCATGCATCAAATTACCTAGGTCTAAATATTATGATTCCTCTTCCAAGTTTATCAACAATATTACCAACTCATTCACCATATATTGGCCAGATATATTGAAGCATTAAGATTAAGTAATTTAAATATCAAAGAACTACGTTTATTAAATATTCTAAAGATATGGCAATTAAGCACACATATTGAGTTCAAGTATTAACCCTAGAAAATAAGTTTAGCTCATGGCTACAAGAGAACAACAGCAATAAAAATAAAAATAAAACATGATATAATTAATTGCAAACCGATGTAGACGTCAAATTGCTCTTGATTGATGTTGCTCTAGACTCTTGGTGCTCTTGAACTGCTCTAGGCTCTCTTTAGGTTGATCTAAGTTCTTCTCTGGTCTTCTTTTTATGTCTGGGGTAGAGTGGCCTTTTATAGGGTTTGATTTGAACTTGAAAAACTCAATTCTGGTCGCACTAGGATTCGCATTATCACTGGGGCGATATACTTGTCACTGGGGCGCTCCATGAAAACGGCTTCACCGTCGGAGCGATGAGTTAATGGCGCTGGGGCGCTGTTTTGTCACTGGCGCGATGAAGGTATGGAGCTGGGGCTATGTCTTGTCGCTGAAGCGTTAAAGGTATGGCGCTGGGGCGCCAGATGCGACTTAAACAGGCCGTTTTTCTTATTTCGATCACTATTCCAGCGCTGGGGCGATAATCATTGTGGCGCTGGGGCTATGGACACATACTTTGAAAACTTTACATTTTAGTCCCTGTTTTTGTTCCTTTTGCATTCTTTCTTTAAATTTCATTCAAGTCCCTATAAATAACAATAAAGCACATAAATAACCATCTATTCTCATAAAATCATAAAATATCAATAATAAAAACATAAAAAAATATATGACAATTTTACCCTTATCATCATCCTTAATTGTATGAATATTTAATTTTGTAATATTTAGATAATGCATATTTTGTTAAATCACTAATTACATTAATTAAATGGTACAATACTTGTAACGCTATATACATTATATAATCTAAAGGAATTCAAATCTGGTCTAAAAGAATTTAAATCAACACTGAGAGTTAGCATCGCTAAGAATTATAAATGCTAAAAGTTAGTAGGTTATAATAATCAGCGATATCTAAAGAGTTAAAATCTTGTCTGTAATGGTACAAAAACCTACGAGTATATTAGCAATAACATAGTTGTAAATAGTTGCAAATAATTGCAATAGGTGTTAAGAAATATTAATATGCAAGTCTATTTTCAAATATAACGTTCCTGATATAATGTACTGATACGGGTTTATCGGTGGAACCTTTATGACTATATTTAGATGGTCTAGATGGTTATTCTTAACTGACCATGGGCTTACCAGAAGCTGTGTAGCAAATGGGTTTTCAGTGAGGAATGAATACTGAACATGTTCAACTAGAACCCCAATAGACATCACATTAAGCCATTAATGGTAGGTAATCTCAAGTTGAGTAGTATGGATAGTCCTTTAACCTAAGCTCTACGGTGGGCTTGTGAGTGATTCACCATGCTTTGGTTTCATGTTTATAGAGATGTTTCATTGTCTGATCGCTACGTGTTATTGGGTATGGTCCAATTCTCATAGAATCTAGTGTACGCAGATATAGAATCCGTCAGCTTACATAGATGACTTGTATATCTAGATGCTCTGAGACTGTATCTCAGAAGACTTATGGTCATAGCAATAAACTCAAAAAAAGAGTTTTTCACAAGGTTAAATTATATCATAATAGTGTGTGTGTGTATTGTTTATCAAGATATTTATTTGGAGATAAGTTCACAGATGAGCGCATGTAGATTTGACGGTGATGATATCTATCCCCACTCTTCTAGGATATAACTGGCAGAAGGATTATACATATACGCTATAACCTCAACTTGTATGGTCTATTACGCTGACTTGTAATATCTGTGACATGTGCGTGGGGCATTGATCACGAACTAACGGAATAATTTTATTTAACAAATTAAACGTGGACCTAGGGAGTTCCACAATAAGAAATGTACTCGTTATTATGAGTCATTTTAAACCTAAGGTGTATTTTGTGTCTATCATTCAAATTGATATATGTATCACATATATATAAGCATAGTGGATGAGCGGAGCACTAATTTTCTAACGATAAACACAAATAAGTTTTTTATGTATCTTATAAATGTAAATTTTTTAAGGGATTGAGAATTTATTACCTTGGAAAACGTTTGGTTTTTCATTGAACCAGAGTACATACCTTGAAGTAACTTGTTCATAATTCTAGTTTCTTAACACGATGGACTTGGGGAAGCTAGAATAACGACTTTTCCAGCAAAGAATTTAATGCTTGAATCTTTGTTTCTACCTTATAGTATTGATGGCTAAGATAGAAAAGAATAGAAGAAATGTACTTAAGCTCTCAACTCTTAAGAGGTTTTCTTAACACTTAGCCAAAATTTCACTTCTCTCCCTCCTCAAGCCTTGGCCAAATAATCATCTCTCAAAATGAGCAACAACTTGCTCTTTTATTTGTTTTTCCTTTTCAATTTCAATGAACAACACTTCTCTCATTTAATTACATAATACTCTATATTATCATAGTCAATGTTTACCATTGATGTTTTGTTTATTATTATTTACAATAAACAAAAGAAAAATAAAACATGAGAGAAAATCATTTAGATGAATTTGGCCTAAATCTACGCTAAATGAGAAATACTTTCTCAATTGCAAGAAATATGTCCGTCCCACCATTTGTAAATGCTATTAATTTATTTTATTATATCATTTAATCAATCTTAAATCAATGATTTAATCATATTAAATATGATAAAAACACATACCAATTTGATTATAAAATGAGTTGTTTGAATTCTATTTGAAGAATAATAATAATAATAATCATATTATTATTATTATTATTTTATTCAATAAACTTTTTAATGAATAAAATAATAGTCTTATTTGTCCAAGAAATAAGGTCATTTTAGTAATTTTTAAGTCAAACAATAATTGGCCCACAATGTGCCATGTGTCAATATCTTATTAGTCAACAACTAATTATTAATTAATTGATATACTTAACTCTTAAGTTTTGACACGTGCACGGCCAGAGGGGGACCAAAGCAAATGTCCGGTTTGCTGAAATTTACTGAATTGAACCATTCAATCCAGTATGCTGTCTAAGTGCATAACGAGTACACTTCATATTGTAAGACTCTTTAAGTCCACTCCTGATTTATCAATCAGAACTATTTTGTTAGTTTGAGATCGATGCCCTACCTATATGTCAAGGATATTACAAATCAGTGCAGTAGACTATACAAGTTGAGGGCGGAGCGCATATGTATAATGTTTTTGCAAATCATATCCAATAAAATGGGAGATATAGATCACTACTGTCAAATCCCTATGTGCTCATCCGCGAACTTATCTCTAGACACGTATCTTGATAAACAATATGTAAATACCTTTGCAATATTGTTTAATTGTGTTTACATATTGTTTAACTTTATATGAAATTCTTTTCTCGGGTTTGTTGCTTATAACCATAAGACTTTCTAAGATGCAGTCTAGAAGCATTCAGATATATAACTCATCCATGTGAGTTGACTGATCCCATATCTATACAGATTGGACTCTATAAGCATCAGACTATACCTAATGACACCCAACAGTCACACTATAAAAGGTTTGTGACATCCGTGAAACCAAAGTATGATAGATCACTTACAAGCTCACTGTGGTACTCAAGTCAAAGGACTACGTATACTGCTCAACTTAAGAGGATCTTCCATTGATGGCTTCATAGGATGTCTATTGGGGTTTTTATTGAGTCTATTTAGTATTTAGTCCTTATTGAATACATATATGCTATACAAACTTTCAGTAAGCCTATGGTCAGCTAAGAATAACTATCTAGACCATTTAAGTATAGTATACACTGATCTATGATAAACGAATCCACCGACAGACTTGCATAGGTGAATTAATAGTAAGAACATATAATTTGAGAATAGACTTGCATAATAATATTTCTTAGCACCTATTGCAGCTTTAACAACTATGTTATTATTAATGTACTCTTAGGTCTTTGTATCGTTACAGACAAGATTCTAACTTTTAGACTTCAATGATTATTATAACATGCTAACTCTTTAGCATTTATAGTTCTCAGTATTGCTAACTTTTAGTATTGATCTAAACTTCTTTAGACCAAATTTAAACTCCTTCAGATCATATAATGTTTGTGACATTACAAGCAATAAACCATTTTATAAATGTAATTAGCGATTTAACAAAAGATGTTTTGTATAAATATTATAAAATAAAATATTCATACAACAATGGAATGACACGTGAGCACAAATTTTAACAGTTGTGCACTAGAACAGCGTATCAGATTGAATAATCTAATACAGTAAATTCTAGCAGACTAGACATTTGCTTTAATATCCCTCAGGATATGTACATGTCAAGACTTAAATGTTAAGTACATAAAGTAGATAATAATAGTTGGTTACCAATAGGTTGATGACACATGGCATAATGTAGGTCTATTATTGTTTGACATCAAACTTACCAAAATAATCTTACTTGTTGAACAAGTAATAATATTATTTTATTAATAAAATTGTTTTTTTTGAATAAAATAATAATATATTACATATGATTTCTTACAAGTTAAATAATAATACTTTAATTTATTTGTTCTTTATTTTAATTTGATTAAAATAAAAACAAAACAAATAAAAAGTAAAAGCATAGCATGAAAATTGGTAGGGCCAGATGTTTGTTGAACAAAAGAAAAAGAATTTCTCAATTTGCTTCCAAAAACTGGTCACATTCATCCAATTATTCACATATTTTATTTTATCAATTTGTTTAATGTAAATAACTCATAAAGCAAAATCAAACTGACAAGTTATAATCCATGCTTGTGGGGACCATAGTTATCTTATTGGAGAGAAAATGAAACAAAGTATAAAAGAATAAAATGTTTGCTTATTTGGGTATGATGATTTGGCCATTCAAATGAGAAGAAAGAAATAGAGCTTTTTGTTATTTCTTCAAATGTTGAAAAGTGAGTAAAACCTCATTATCTCATCTTGTTCATCTATTTCTTCTTGTTGGCTGGATATACTACTTGCAATATTAAAGATGTTTTTGTTGTTTAAATGTTAAAATTGAACAAAAACAATCATAGCTTGTAGTAGTCCATAAGCTTAAGGTGTTAAACTTTTGTTTAAAGAGTTAAACTTGGATTTAAGGTGCTAAATCCTTGTTGGAACAAGCTGTCATTCTAGACTACCCAAACCCACCGAGTTAGGTACTAGAATTGAGATTGAATTCACTTCAAGGGGAGAACTCTGGCAACACAAAATTCTAAAGGCTTAATAAGGCGATTCTCTACAAATCCTCATAATTTTATTTATAAGATAACATGAAAATTTTATTATATTTATCATTTAGAAAATTAGATTTTTGAACATCCGTTGCGCATAAAATGTATAAGATCCATGATTATATATTAATAAACACATTACCCATATGCATGCACTATAGAATAATCAATCCACTTAACAATTGGAATCAGAGCATTTTGTGTTGATTTGGATATTGTTTTTTTAGTGTTGAATTTGTTGTTGGTAGGTTTTAATGTTCAAATATCGCATTTTAAAGTGTTAAAATGGGTATACTAAGGTGGGGAACACTAGGATGTGCGGCACTGATTCTGAAGCCACAGCGTTGGGCCTTTCCAGGCTCCAGCGCTTAATGCTGAATGGTGATCGCTGAGGCATTGAGATTCTAAGCCTCAGTGCCACAGTGCTCAAGGCTTGGTGTCGTAGCGCTGGTACTATTCACTCTAAACAATTTTTAAAATGTTATTTTTAGCATGTGAAGGTTTATAAGATGCTGTGATAAGAGTTATTAGTCTGTATTATAATCTGTGATCATTTTTTTTATATTAGTAACCATAATAAGAGTCTTATTATTAAAGGTTAGTTGTTTTTGCATAGAAATAAATATTTTATTGAGAATCACATTCTCATGAGATGGGGACCAAGTCTTTGAAATTTTTTTTAATCAGATTGAGTAATATTACATTATGAGATAGTGTTTTATTAATGATTCATCTTATCAATAAGGTGTTAGATAGGCCATGTTAGCTTTTCTCAAGATTACTACATTGTAAGGGATTTGGTCGGTAAGATTTGGACTATACTTGTTAAATATGAGATGATGCAAATATATATGAAAGTATTGCCTCAGATCGCTACAGTGTGTGAGTAGTACCGATAACATATATTTGATTATTGATAAATTAAACTGAAATACACTTACCCTAGATCACTACAGTGTGTAGATAATATTTATTTAGGATCAGGAGGAAGAGTTACATGAGATGTAATTGATAAGAGTTATCCACCTATTAGGTTTACAAAGGCTTAGATCGCTACAGTGTGCTGTCAGAGTAAAATGTCAATAAGGTCCAATATAGAATAAAAGAGTTTAAACTATCGTTATCACGTTTGAGAGATTAAAGGGACTATGTAATGCAATGAGGGCCATTTTAAATTAAAAAAATGTATAACTGTTATACTTATGATTTGAAATATTTTATTAGCGATTTAATATTTCTTTTAAATATCCGTTGGCATATCTTATTTTTGATTTTGTAAAGATACAATAGCCTCTTCTTTATGCACATATTAGTGTCGGTGGAGGATCTAAGACACGTGTGGGTGTATGTATGTACAATTGTGTCTATTGCCTAACGCGACAGAAGTATGTAAATTTTGCAATAAATAAAATAAATAAGTATATTAATCACATTAATATATTAGAAAGGTTAGAGAACTCACCACAACGTATAACGTTATTCACGTGTTTTCCTGGAGTTCACATGGAAACCAACTCGTGTGCACTTTTAGTCACCAACTCAATGGGCTTGGTGAGCTAGAACAGCAGCCCGATATCTAGCACGGGATTACCTCTTAATCCCCAAATTGACCGGGTGTGTGTTTATATCCTTTTATTCAAAAGGATAAGAAATAGAGAATTTGAAGTAATCCACCATTACTTCAAATGGAATCATAAATAAAAATGAAACAATTTCATTTTTTCCTATTTTTTTCTTTTCTTTTCTTTCTTCTTCTTTCTTTCTTCTCTTTCTCTATTTCTTCTTCTTTTTTCTCTTGGCCAAATAGCCTCACACACACTTTTCCCCTCTCGCGCTTTCTTTATATATATATATAATATAATATATTATATAATAATAATAATAGTAATAATATATTATATAATATAATAAAAAAGATAAATAATTAAAGTGAGAAATGACTATTTTACCCCTCATAAATAGTTACTAAGTTTACCCCCTAATAGGTCCCACCAAATTTCACAATTAGGTAAACTCAACAGAGGGTCCACAATATACCACGTGTCATAATACAATTAGTAAATAATAATTATTAACTAAAATTTATATTTAACACTTAAATATAGACACGCACGTATTCCTGTGGAATTGCTGAATATTGCTGGATTAAAGAATTTAATCTGGCACGCTGCCCCAGTGCACAACGAGTACACTCCATATCACGGGACTTCCTAGGTTCGACGCTCGATTCGTCAAATGAAACTATTCCATCAGTCCGTAAGCAATGCCCCACGCACATGTCACGGATATACAAATCAACACATTGAACCATACAAGCTAAGGTTACAATGCATACGTATAGTCCTTCCGTCATGATATCCTGGATGTACGAGGATATAGATTATCACCGTCAAATCCCCTAGTGCTCATTCATGTCATATCTCCAAACTAGTATCTCACTGAACAATATGCGTAAACTCTTTTGCCATATTGTTCTACCCTGACAGAACTCTTTCCCGGGATTGATACTTGTGGCCACAAGATTTTTTGAGATGCAATCTCAAAGCATCTGGATATCTGACTCCCTATATGAGCTAACGGATCCCATATCTGTACACACCATAATCCATAAGAATCGGACCATACCCAGCGACACCTAGTGGTCACACCATGAAAAGTCTGTGACATGCGTGGAACCAAAGCATGGTGGATCACTTACAAATCCACTGTGGCACTCAGGTCAAAGAACCACATATACTACTCAATTTGAGAGGATCCTCTGTTGATGGCTTATATAGGATGTCTATCGAAGGCCCTCGTGAGTCTGTCCCATATCTAGTCCTAACTGAATACCCATATGTCAATATGAGCTCCAAGTTCACAGTCAGCTAGAAACGATCATCTATATACCCTATAGGTATGACATATGCTGATCTATATATAAAGTATCCACCGACAGACCCGTAACAGTAGAAATAGATCAAAGATAATTATTTGAGAATATACTTGCGCAACTTGATTTCCTGGCACCCGATTGCAACTCTTGCAACTATGCAGTTACTAATATATTCCCAAGTCTATGTCCCGTTACAGACAAGGCTCTAACTTTTGGATTTGCAGAGTATTATAACCAGTTAATACTTAACTGTGCTAACATTTAACATTTATATCTCTTAGCGTGGATAACTATGAGTCATTATCTAAACTTCTTTAGATCTGATCCGAACTCTTTCAAATCTACAATATCTATAACGTTACATGCATATTACCATATAAATGGGTGTTAGCGATTAAATAGGAATGTATACTTGTATAAATACATAAGTATATATACATTCAGGGATGGCATGTAAGTACCGACCTTAACAATTAGATGACCACCAACTTAAAGGTGTGAAAATTTTCTTTGACTGATAAATGAATCTTAGAATCTCGAATATGTTATTGACTAGAAGATACTTAGAGGTCTTCCTAAGTATGCTGCCTCGAAGGAAAGGGTGACATATCAAAAATGGTTAGATGATGATTTAAAGGTTAAATCTTACATCCTCGCATTTATGTCTTACAGAGCTGCAACAGGAGAATGTTTGTATGGACAGTGCTAGAAATATTATGCTCTATTTGAATGAGCTCTTTGGTGACCCCAGGTCAAGATTTATAAAGTCGCTAAAATGCTTTTTGAAGCTAGACTCTCTGAAGGCAGTTTAGTGAATCCTCGTGTCCTTAAAACTCTTTAAACAATAACCTAAAGAATAACTTGAATCTCTAGTCTTTACTTGGGTCATTTGCACAGTTCATCATAAACTTTAATATGCAGGGAATGACCCTCACCTATACTAATCTTCATAACATGTTGAAGATAGCAAATAAGAACATACATAAAGGGGGCTCGGGCCTCTTTGTTTAGGGATTTCATCTTCTACTCCAAGCGCTTCTAGGAAGTCCAAGAGGAAGAAAAAAAAGAAGGTAAAACTAATATAAAGAATGCTATAAAAAAAAGTTTAAAAGGCAATCAGAAGCATTAATGCTTATAGAGAATGCTGAGACCTCATATAGAGGCTCTTTGTACCTAGAAAAGTTAGCATCTTCCTATAGAAAGCTATATCCAATATATTACCTAAAGCAACTGAGCTACATCAGAAGAAAATTATGATCAACCTTGTTTGCTAGAGATGTCATAGCGAATAAAAAAATGGTTTCATTCTTTGATTAAATGCAATGAATCCAAGAAGCTATAGAGATTCTCCTAATTCAGTAGCCTGGCTAAGGGGATCCAAGGAATAAAAATGTGGGGACTTTACAATAAATGCTTCTTTAATGTAACTAAAGAGGAAATGGCCAAGATTGTCATGATTCGATAGGGTAGTTGGTGATTGAGGAACATTTTTATAGCAGCTAGTAAGTAGAGGGATCCAATTAAGATGATGGCCAAGATTGAAGCATATCTGGATTCATACTAAGCTAGAGGTTATGGAAAGATGTGACAAGTCAAGAAGAAGAATGGAAAGACTTTTAAGCTAATTGTTTACCTTTAGTAGAATGGAAAAAATAAATTCAGATAGTGCAATAAATGGTAAAGATAGAAGAGCAAAATTAGGGCACTATCTGGTAGAGTGATGACAAGAGAGGTACATATTCAATAAGAAGTGGCTACTATATAGCCATAGAAGAAAAGTTTAAAAGAGAATTAGAAGCATCACTGCCTTTGAAAAAATGGTTGAAGCTCATATAAAGGCTTCCTATATCTTAGAAAGTCAACATCTTCCCCTAAGGACTTGTATAAAACTCATTTAGAAAGTCAACATCTTCCCCTAAAGACTTGTATAAAACTCATTACCTAAAGCAACTAAGTTGGATGACACTATCTTTTAGAGCCATGACAAGAGGAGTATTGATGAGAACATGAAAATACATTTTTATTAAGAGATTCAGTCACCATTTAATATCACTAATTTTAGCATTTTCTTGTATTTTAGCTTGAAATAAAGCGTTCTCTTTAAATTGTGGTTAATGAATGTTATTTGCACAGGTTTAGGTAAAATGGATATAACTCTCAATGTAGAAATGAAAATGAAGAAATTCTTGAACTTTGTATAACATGACTCAATCTTACACAAACTTGAAGAATAGTAAAAAAGCCAAATCCAACATGTTATGGGCCAAAAATTGAGATACAATAGAATCTGGCTACAATTTTTGCCCAACTTGACCCAACTCACGTATTTGGACCGTATCTCA
The DNA here is from genome assembly GCA_946807835.1 of Ailanthus altissimus. Classification (NCBI taxonomy): domain Eukaryota; kingdom Viridiplantae; phylum Streptophyta; class Magnoliopsida; order Sapindales; family Simaroubaceae; genus Ailanthus; species Ailanthus altissimus. The sequence continues at coordinate 11,789,534 of OX327699.1, read as the reverse complement.
TAAAATACGTAGTCAATTGGTATAATTCTTAAAGCTGTGAAATATTGACTTAATTATCAACAACTCTTATGTTGATGGTAAGGTCCAAATCAGTCGTTATCATGGACCAAATTGCATTGCAAATGGGTAAAATGGTTGTTGGCCGAAATCTGATGTAGCTTTGGAATTTTGCTCATATCTCATTAGATACTCATTCAATTTTCATGAACTCGGTTCCTATGAAAAGAAGCGACAAAATGATACAACTTGTATGTCGGCCATAAAGGCTACATCGATCATTTACATTATCAAAAATATGCTACAAGTGGATGAACGAGTTGTTGGCCTAAAATTATTGAAAATTGATGTCACCCATGACATATTTTCATTCATTGCCTATATAATGACACTCTTAAGACGTTTTCAATATTAGATAATTCTCTCTTCTTTTCTTCTCATTAACATGTGTTGTAATTTAGGTTAGAGTTCTTAGCAAGACTAAAAGATGAATTTTTATGTGCAATAAATCTACTTCTATGCTTTAATTCGTTGTCAAGAGCTACAAATATTGTAAGTTTGGTTTTGATTAAACTCTTATCTATTTTATATTCTATAATCTAGAGATTATAATTCTCATGTCTCATATATGTTCAGTCATGCTTTTCTTATGTGATTCTTGTTGAATTATAATTGTTATTGGTTATATTGTTTTATATGTTAATCTTTTACTGCAATATTGTCAAATTGATATATTGTCGATCTTGGATAACATGTAAGGGCAATAGACGTTTGATATACAAGTTGATCTTTTACTGGAATATTATTAAAATGATATATTGTCGACCTTAGATAATTTGTATAAATGAACATGAATTGTTTTAATATTTGCAAAAGAGTTTAGTCATATCAAATGCATGTGTTATCAAATGTGCTATATTTTAAATATCTTTCGATTGATTGTTTAAATGTAAAACTATCAATTGAGTTATAAATATTGAATCAAAATATAGAGTAGATTTATAAAGTATAATTGTGATTCTCCAAGCTTTGTTTAAATCATCATAAGACATTTTTCTCAATTCATAGACAATTTTATCTCATCTACTTAAACCCATCAATTAATTTTATCCTTCGCTACCTCTTTAATATTTTACTTCACCAACCTATTTTGCCAAGAACTTTCTCGCGGGATCAATACCTCAATCTATATTGCGATAATTGCGTTATATTTTGAGCGTAAATAGATATATATTCAGTAAAAAAATAGATACTAACTAGCCATAAAAGAAAAGTTAAAAGGGGAATTAAAAGCATCAATGCCAATGGAGAAATGATGAAAGCTCATATGAAGGCTCCTTGTACCTAGGATAATCAGCATCTCTTCTGAAGAGTTGTATCGAACTTATTACCTACAACAACTGAACTACATCAGAAGAAAATTTTGATCAACCCTATTTGCTAGAGATGCCGTAAAAAATAAGAAAATTGTTTTCATGCTTTGATTAAATGTAAGGAAGCCAAGAAGCTATGAAGATGCTTCTAATTTAATAGCCTAACAGGATCTAGAGAATGGATATATGGGCCTTTATAATGCAAGCTTCTGCAATGACAACCAAAGAGGAGATGGCTAAGATTGTCATGATCTATAGGGTAATTGGCAACTAAGGAACATTTCCATTGTAGTTGGTAAGCAGGGAGATCCAATCAAGATGATAACCGGGATTGAAGCATATCAGGACTTATATCAAGTTAAAGGTTATAGAAAGATGAGATAAAGTCAAAGAAGAAGAAAGGAAAGAATCTCGGACTGACCATTCACTTTCAAAAAGATGGATTAAAATAAATGCCAAAGATAGAAGAGCATGCCAATATCTATAGATACTTCTAATTGTGATTTTAGAGGAGATGTTGAGATAGCAGAAGCAGAAGCAGAAACAATTAGTTTTACATTGTAGATGGCAGAGAACCTAGATTTCCGCGCTGCAATAATAAAGCTAGATGGTAAAAATGTTGTGAATGGCTGCTTGAACACGCCTGCAGAAATTAGATGGATGATCCAAGACATCCATGAAAAGTTAAGGCTTAGACAACATTAAAAAAATGTACCACTTTCTAAAGCTATATAATTCTGCAACCCACAAGCCAGTAAAAATTGCCTTATAAAGGCATTGTTCACAAGTCCAAAAGGAATATTTCCCAATTCTTCCGTTGATTAAATTAATTGAAATGATAAACTTTCTTTCAAAAAAAAAAGGACCAAAAGTCGAGAAACAATTAGTTGAAAAAACGTTTTCTACTCTGTCAAAGAAAATAAATTATAAATAGTTCTATTCCTCGGCACTTCAAAAGTGTCTTTTTTTATCTTTAGATAAAAGGAAAAATGAACCTTCACAATTTTTTAAAAGTGACAATTTAGCAATCATGTTTTTGAAAATATATAAATATATACTCCTTCATTAACTTTCCTGTGTAAGTTAGATAATAATTACTATAATATCTTTAATTGTTATTAATCAACATGTAAACTATGTTGATTAATATTAATAGATTGTTGATTAGCGTTAATTGATCGTTGATTATTATTGATCGGCTGTTAATTGACACTGAAACGATTCATCACGAATACCATTACACTTTAAAGTTTATAATCTATATAATTGTGAGGTTAGTTTCACCAACTAAATATTATAGGAGTTTGAAATTAGTTTTTTTTAATAAAAAAAATATAATGGTCATATTATTTTTTTTACTAATTTTTTAGTACTCTTTTGATGTTTCATTGGTTAAAAATAACTTTATTATTGCATAGATCATGAAATTTAAAGTCTGATAGTGTTTATAGTGAATCATTCTAGTGCCGATCAATATTAGTTAATACTAAACAACAGTCGGTTAACACGATTAATAGTTAATCAACGTCGATCAATATCCCGTCAAATTGTGCTACCTATCTTTTTTTTGAATAAAAGAATATATTTTCATTATTACCATTTAAATTAATAAAAAAATTCATAGACTTAAGGATATTTGTGTGTTTTTAAAAAACAAGATTATTAAATTGTTATTTTAAAAAAACTTTGAGAGTATATTTATTCTTTACCTTTAATTTTATCTTATTTATTTATTTATGTGACTTTGTGTTTGTCGACAATAGCTATGACAAAGAAAAATGAATAATTTTTATTATTCTTTTTCTTTCTGAATTTTAAGATGCAAGTGTGACTATGTGTGCAAGCTATGATAATTGAGTTCCATTTTTAGCCTTTATGTTTACTCGCTTTTGCGTACTTAATTATAGAAATCTTGGTTACAATTGAAAAACTTAATTACTAATGATTACAAAGAGTTTTTAATCATCCCTCTATTGCGCTTAATCCCATAATTATTGGATGAATGTTTTATTTTACCGTTGTCACATGTATATATTGAGGCTAACGTCTTCTTTTTCTTCTTCTTTTCTAATGCAACTAAATTTTCATTATGTCAACAGGAAACATTTGTTTAGAACTAACAATATCACCATCATCGTCGTCATCATCATAATGAACAAACAAATTCATGATTGATGGCTAAATCCATGGGTTTTTTCTTCTCTTTTCTGTTTTTTTCCCCTAAAATATCATCAATTTTTGACTGTTTTCTTCTCTAAGCTTTTGCTTCATCAAACATAGTGGAGCCTGCCTGACCATTAGCAACTGTGGTAAAAAGTGGACAAGGGATTAAAAGCCATGCTCAAATGCAATTAAAATAAAGCTCAAATTTTAAACTTGATGCTCCCCCTATCAGTCCTAACCTCAAAGAAAATAGTAAAATGCTTTTCTAATTACTATTAAAATTTCAATTTTTTTTTCTCTATTTCAATAGAGACAGAAGCCACCAAAGTAAAACATCCTCAATGTATCCAGCTGTATACGTATGTTGACGAGACAAAAGGTAAAGACAAAAGAGCCTGTATCTCTCTCCAAGGGATTTGTGAGAAAGAATCTATCAATATGTAAAAAAGGGCATCTAATTTATGATTTTCAGTGAGATAATAGAGAGAGAGAGAGAGAGAGCGAGCAGTATACATCTTTCAGATGACTTTTATGATCCCTATCTAGAGATTTGGAATTATTAAAATAGAAAGATTTTCATGGCTGTAAAGCTAGTCATGCTCTCTGACAAATTTGGACTCATATTATATATAATTTAGTATCGGTAAATGAGTTGTGATGACTCAATTCGGAACCTTTATATGACATCACTTGTCGTTGGCTAGTTCATCGTGTTTTTGTCATGGAAATAGGTTGTATAATATTGACTAACTAAATGACTAACAGATAAGATTGCTTTCAGCTTTAAGCAATTTGAATTTCTAGATTTAGTAGTTAACCCCATCATTAAGGGAGATGTTTTATTCTAAAGCGAAACAGCCTGCAATAATCAGATATTACTATCCAAGGTAACATTAGTCCGCTGGTATATTCGAGGTAAAAAAAAATGAAACTACAATGTAAAGATTAGTAAATGTGAGGTTAAAAGGTGACAAATTCCTTGTCCATAGACAGCTTTTGTACTTTTTCGTTATTGTGTTCCCACTGTGAGCTGTTTCCAGACGACTTAATTTACACAAGCCCAATTTTTACATTTACAGTAATACGAAAGGAAATAATGGTGAACAAAGACCCATCACACAAAAGTATATATCTACAAAGAGTGACTACTCGGCTTGGCAAAAGCACATTATTAATACTTTCAGACGTCTCTCATTTTGTTCAAAAGTTACTGTGCATATTAGTACGTGTCAACATATCATAGATTGCTTAATCTTCAAGTTGTACGAAATCCAATTGGCTTATCTTTAAGAGATTATATAAACAACTCAAATCTTGACACATTCTTTCACAGCATTTTGGGTTAAAGCGAGCGAGCAAGGGAGGGAGATTCATTAAGTTACTGACTTGGTGAAGACTTAAAAGAAAATGAGCACTGAGCCAGACAAGTTTGACGGCGCAGAGGGCAAGGTAGAGGGAGAGCCGTGGTTGAAGAAAAAGAATGCAAGTGTTATTCCAGCATCAAAGAAGTTAGTCAAGACAATGATGCTTGATTCCTTAGTCCACTATTGTTCTTCTCGTCGCTCTTCATCCTCTGGAGCCTCCACACATTCCAGCTCAAATAGTGCTAGTGGCTCTGAAAAAAAGGTCACACAACCTAAGTCACACAATGCCAAGAAGGGTAAGAGTGTGTTCCCATATGCTCCATAGCATGCCAAATTTATTGCCAATTCTTCTACTTCTTGATCATGTTGGTGGTGGCGGGTGGTCATATAGGTATTGCCAGTAAATATGTTGATGTCGTCTCAGCTACATTTTCCTCTTCTTCTATCTTGTGGTCATTGTCGTCGACGTCGTCGGTGGTGTTGTTATGGTGGCGTTATTAGTGGAAGTGATATATATATATATATATATATATATATATTTATATTGTTCGAATGTCGATGGTGTATTGTGTCTTAGACCACTACTTGTGGTGGTGATGTTATACTTCCATGTATAAATTAATGTGTTTTTGTTTAAGCCTTTTAAATTATGATATGCTGTTTTCATTTCTAGCTAGCTTTCATTTATTATTAGTTTGTTCTCTGTCGCTTTCAGTTTTAATTGCTTTACCGTCTTAAATTGTGCCAAATTCGAGTCGCATCCTAAGGCAGGAGGATATACAGAGGTAAAAGTTTGTTCTCAACCATTATTACTGGCTCCACTAAGGCTATGCATTTATATCCTGAATAATATGAGAGAGTTTTGCATTTGGGATAGCTGTCTCTTTTATTGGAGGAACCAGAGATGAAACAACGTCCATATGACAGTTAATTTAGTAAGATGAAATTGGACAAATACTGAAAAATAACTAAATTGCAATGTTTTAAATTTATTTATCAATTTATAGATGTACAGAAATTATGCAAATTGGGTCATTTTTATGCTCTGAAAATTAAGGCAAGAACCTACAAAGCTGTTGCTAATACTTGCTAATATTCAAATCAGATGTCCATTGTCATGGTTCCGTGACTATTAAAGGACGTATCAATCTTTCTAATTTCATGTTTGAAATAGATGACAAGAAAATATTTCCTCCTACCCTCTCTCCTTTATTCATTGGGAGTGGGCATGTCATCTATAATCCTCAATGTGAACAAGCAGATTCCGATGAAACGTCTATAACTTTTTGTAATTTTTCCTAGAATAATCATAACGGGTTCAACGAAGAATAATTGATACAACTTTTGAGCCATGCTAGGAGGTGTAGGACCATGCTAATTAAAGCTTAAATTTTAGTACGAAATTTTCCAATGTGAAACAAATCTTGCGAGAAGAGGGAGATGAGAATTAATAAAGTACAAGTCTGTCCATAAATCCCCACCTTAACACCATGTAGAAACTCAGAAAAAGTAATTGGAGCAATCTTAAAGCTACTGCAAATACATGCATGGCCAAGTGGGCCAAAAAGGTTTGCAATTGCAATTAGGTTCTAAACTCACCTCTTTATAATATGAAAGAAAATTGCTTTTGCTTTAAATGAAATTGGCTTTGGAGGACATTTTTTAAATTAAGATGATGCCATGTGAAGACTTGATAGCTCAGATGCTTATTTCCATCATTAAAAATTAACTATTTTAAGAACAGTCATTTTTTAAGCCAGAAATTAATGATGTGGGTGATGCGTCCCAAGAATGTTTACATCGATGAGATCACAATCCTGTTAATCTTGATGCTGCATTATCCGATTTCAATTTGGATTTTTCGTCAAACGTCTTCACATTCCATTGTGATTTTTCTAGATTCTTCGACTTCTCAAATTCCTTTCTACATAAATACCCCCAGTATTCAGATTTCACCATTAGGAATTCATTTCATCCTTCGTTGAATTTCCCACTTGCTAACTGGGACATACTTGCAGTTTAGCAAATAAACGAGTGTAGAAGAACATGCTCATCCAACAGATATGAACAAATCAATATGGCAAAATTTGATCAATCGAAAAGCACAACAACGGTGAATCTCAGAAACGTTCTGAAACTTTCGGACATCAACATGGACATGCTTATCAAAAGGAGTATGTAATTTAAGAAACATCAGTTCTTGATGTGAAGATAAATCTTTATTTGTCTACTTCACGTGTCCTTTTGTTTGATAAATACCCGCAAATGTACTAACTCATGGACTGACCAAATTCAATTTGTCCTAAGTCGAAGATTTTATTTTTACTAACCATAAAAGAAAAACAGAAAAAGGCCTTTTCCCATTATCAAACAAGGAGAAAAAAGAGGGACGTTTTTATTAGTAAGATATCTGAAGACAATAATAACGCTTATGATCTAAATCCTTCTGATCAAATTGTAAGTTAGAGAGAGGTTTTTATTTACATTTACCTATTAATTAAAATTGAATATATAATTGAAGATAGCAAGAGATTTTTTTTTTTTTACATTTACCTTTTATCTATGTTTTTTTATTTAAAAAAAAAAGTTGGACAAGAGTACAGATAATTTAAAAGATCTGCTTAATTTGATTTTACCCCGTGTAAAACACTTTGGTTCAAATGTATTATAGAGTATGATGGTAAACAAAAGAGCACATCATGAAATCATATTCCTTTAATTTATCCACTGGCTGCCACCGACTATAAATGCAGTGAGCTCACCATTCAACACCAATCTAAAGCATACATCAATTTGAAAAGCATAAACTGTCTGATCTCATATCATATCATATCACTTTCAGTAGGCCGGTTTTCATTGTGAGCTGGCGTATTTATCTGCAGAGTGGGATTCATAAGCGGTAACCTTGAAATACTCATGGCTTTGAATTTGATGCTTTGTGTCTCTCTTTAGTCTTTACTTGCTCTATAAGTAGTTCTCGCCTTCACAAAATATGGCAACAGTAGAGACCAAAGATTTAAACCAAAAAGCTGTATGAATATGATTACAACTTGCACTAACATTTTCCCATTTAACCTTTTTATGAGGTCATGATTGCACCAACTGATGACCTACGACTCTTTCTTTAGTTAAGAATTGGATGAATAATTCTTGTCCAGGTTACATGAACTAATCTAGGGGTAAATAGTATTGGTATTATTTTTTCAATTAATACGATTTGTCCTTAGTGAATGGCCGATTATGGCCGAAAGACGGCGATTGAAAAAGTTGGATCAATAATATCAAAAGTTGACAAATTAATTACGGAAACGAGGGCGGCAGAACATGATAAGAGATTTGGGGAATTAATAAAGTTTTTGTTCAGTCTTGGTCTTGTATCTAGACACATTTGCCCCACATATACGAAATCCTGCTGACATAATGCATGGTGATTTGTGACGGCCGTGCAAATTTCTAATTAGAGTGAAAATAATTACCAGATGTATAACCTTCATTGAAGTCCTTCTTCATAGTTTTATTCTGTCGTTGACAATCCAACAAGAAAACACGGCGGAATAGAGCTTTGAAGTTTGAGGGTACAAATCTTAACATAAAATTTTAAGTTTAATAAAATAATATTTTTATTCTATGTTAATAATATATGAACTTTAAAAAATTATTAAAATTTATAATATAATTTTAAAAATTGGTGATGATGTATAAATTTATGAATTTTTAGTATTTTAAAATTGATTAATTATATAACTTTTTCATAAAAAATATTAAACAATAAATATGTATTATAATAGTGGTAAAATTAAATTTTATATTTTAAAATTAATAAATTTAAAGTAAAAGTATAAAGATCAAGATCCATAAAAATATATAAAATTATAATAGTAAGTATTAAAAAAACTAACATATAAATAAAATTATTTAAATTTAAAATATTCTAAATTATTTATTTATTGGAGAATTTTGTTTCTTAGCCTTTGAGTTAGGAATAGAAATATTTAATACAAAATTAAAGATGAGATGAAATTACTATTGTATTGTGTGTCACATTTATGAGTTTATTTCTATAAGTTAAATTAAAAAAAAAAATTTATGTAAAAAAAGAATTACAACTATAAAATTTTTTTGTATTAAAAAAAGATATGTTCCATTTATGTAGAAAAAAATTTATAAGTATAAAAAAATTTTGTATTAAGAACTACTTATAAATATAAAATTATTTTTATTAAGATAAAATAATTAAGTTGAAAAATATAAAAATAGGGGTTACTAATAAATTAAAAATTATTTTTTAGTAAAGAAAGATATTAAAATAAAAAGGATGGGATATTATTTAAATATTAAATAATATATTAAAAAATAAAATTTTAATATTAGTATAAAATATTTTTTTAAACTAATAATTTAACTCATTAAATATAAAATTTTAAAAAATTTAAGAGACAAAATAACTATTTTTAGTACTTTATGCCTGCAATAGTTTCGCCCCTGCGTGAAAGGGCCAGGTTACTCATCGTAACAAGAAGATCATTATAAAGATAATTTTGTTTCTGATTTTTATTGATCACCAGGTAACTTTTGTGTCATAAAACGTAATGGAGCTTTTAGCCATCATGAACTGCGGTAACTGAAAAGTGGACAAGTAGTAAAAACAATGAAGACTAAGCCTCCAATTTTGAATTTTATGTTTGTTCCTGCTCTGGTAACCTTTAAAAAAAAGTGGTAAAACACACTTTTCTATGTAATCAAATTTGATGGTCCTTTCAGATGTAACAAAAAATTGTAAAATTATGAAGGAAAAAAATTAAATCTCTAAGATTTTAAGAAAGAAAAATATAAATTTTAATATTTTTTTAAAATTTCATTTCCAACTTTATTAGATAATAATTTTTATTAATTTTAATTAAAAAAATAATAAAAATAAAAATTCATCTAAATTCATATTTAAAATAGAAAAAAAAATATTATTGATAGGGAATGGACCCTAATTACTTATATGATTGTTAAAGGAGGAATCGTTTAAAATAAGATAAAGCGAAAAATTTCAAGTTCAACTTTGAACCCTAACCTCTATGTCCAGCGAAATAACCTATATATTAAGTAAAATAGTAAGAATTTAAAATAGAATATAAAAGAGCACAACACGATCTTTACGTGATTTGGCTAATTACCTACATCCACAATGGATCAAAGGATCCTAACATCTCTTATTAACTCCCTAGAGATTTTATAAGGAAAACTTAATGAAGAACCCTCAAAAGGACCTAATGTTTAATGTATCCTTACTCTACCACGAACAATGAATACTCAAATGACGGTTCCATCCTAGTACACACAAGCACTTAGTGTCTACTCAATTCTTTCCCTCTCTTAGAGTCTCTTTTAATGCTTAATCTCAACTAAAGGGTTTACAAGTATTTATATAGGGGTTATTTCGTGCCTACTAACCCTATTCCTTGTTGGAATAAGAGTCCACTTGTTTTAAAAGTTCAAAACTTCCTAAAACTTGAAATTCAGATAAAAAATGAACTCTCTGTCGCTTCTGATGCCACGACACTCAGGTCCCAGCGCTGCGGCGCCGCGGCGCTAAAAACCCAGCTCTGGGGCATTGAGGACCCAGCTCCGCAGCGTTGAGGACCCAACGCTACTGCGTTGAGCTATATTCACATGCCCTTTTGGAACCTTTGCTTTTAGAAGAATGCCCTTTGGACTTTGTAATGCCCCAGCAACATTTCAAAGATGTATGTTAAACATTTTTAGTGACATGATTGAGCATTATTTAGAAGTTTTCATGGATAATTTAACTGTGTTTGGAACTTCTTTTGATAATTGTCTTGAAAACTTAGAAAATGTCTTAAAAAGATGTGAAGAAAAGAGTCTTGTATTGAATTGGGAAAAATGTCATTACATGGTTACTTCTGAAATTGTTTTAGGACATATAGTATCTTCTAAAGGAATTGAAGTGGATAAGGCAAAAGTCAAACTCATTACACATTTGCCTCCACAAAAAACAGTCAAAGAAGTCCGATCCTTTTTAGGACATACTGGATTCTATAGAGGGTTTATAAAAAACTTTAGTGCTATATCTAAACCTCTTAGCAAAAGATGTATCATTTAAGTGGACTCAAAAGTGTCAAAATTTATTTGAAAAATTAATTGGCCTCTTAACATCTGCTCCTATCATACAATCTCCTGACTGGTCTTTACCTTTTGAGCTCATGTGTGATGCTAGTGACTATGCTGTTAGTGCTGTATTGGGACAAAGAAAGAAAGGTAAATCCTATGTAATTTTTTATGCAAGTAGAACTTTAAACAGTGCATAAATGAATTACACAACAACTGAAAAATAACTACTTGCTGTAATATTTGCATTAGACAAATTTCGTTCTTACTTAATTGGTTCTTCAACTGTTATATTTACTGACCATGCTGCTGTAAGGTATTTAATGTCAAAACAAGATGCAAAACCAAGGCTAATTCGATGGATTCTATTGCTTCAAGAATTTATTATCACTATCAAGGATAAGAATGAAGCTGAGAATGTTCTTACAGATCACTTATCAAGACTCACACTAGATTCATCAACAGAAATAACACCTATTAATGATTTTTTTTCTGATAAATTTTTATTTTCTACTGTTACAATGTCTTGGTATGCTAATATTGTTAATTTTCTTGTAACATGAGAAATATCACCTCAATGAAATGCTCAAGACAAAGGAAAATTTTTAACTGAGGTAAGAAAATTTTATTGGGATGATCCTTATCTTTTCAAATATTATCGTGATCAAATATTTCAAAGACGCATACCCGACAATGAGGTAAATAAAGTTATTGAATTTTGTCATTCTGAAGCATGTGGGGGACATTTCTCATCAAAGAAAACAGCTGCAAAAATCTTGCAGTGTGGATTTTATTAGCCCACTTTATTTAAAGATACACATGCATTTTGTATAACGTGTGAAAATTGTCAAAAGTTAGGATCAATTTCAAAATGAAACATGATGCCTTTGAACCCTATTCTTGTTATTGAAATCTTTGATTGTTGGGGGATAGATTTCATGGGACCATTTTCGTTATCATTTGGATTTACGTATATCTTAGTTGCAGTAGATTATGTCTCAAAATGGATTGAGGCTATTCCATGTCGAAATAATGACCATAAAACAGTCATGAAATTTTTGAAAGAAAATATCTTAAGTCGATTTGGAATCCCTCGAGCTATTATAAGTGATGGGGGTAAGCATTTTTGTAATAGACCATTTGAAACATTAGTGAAAAAATATGGTATTACTCATAAAGTTGCCACCCCTTATCATCCTCAAATAAGTGGACAAGTTGAATTAGCAAATAGGGAGATAAAACAAATTTTAGAAAAAAAATTGTAAACCCAAATCACAAATATTGGTCTTTAAGACTAAATAATGCACTGTGGGCTTATAGAACTGCTTTTAAAACATCATTAGGTATGTCTCCTTATAGGATAGTTTATGAAAAACCTTGTCACTTACCTGTGGAACTTGAGCATAAAGCCTACTGGGCCATTAAAACTTTCAATGCAAATCTTGATTCTGCTAGACACATACATAAATTACAAATAAATGAACTTGAAGAATTGAGAAATGATGCATATGAGAATTCAAAAATTCATAAAGCTAAAATCAAAGTTTTTCATGATAAAAAAATTCAGAGAAAAACATTTGACACTGGTTAGAAGGTTTTACTTTATAATTCTCGACTTCATATATTCCTTGGAAAATTAAGATCAAGATGGAGTGGCCCTTTTATTGTGAAACATATGTACCCTTATGGAACAATTGACATTGAAAATCCTAAAAATGAGAATGTGTTTAAGGTAAATGGGCAAAGACTCAAGTTGTTTTTAGAAAACCAAGCTTTTCATGAAGAATTTACGTCCCTGTTGGATCCTTGTTACGAGACCAATTAATCTTTGTTTTATATATTTACATATTTATATATATTTATTTTTCTTTTAACATTTGTTTTTACTTGCAGGTTAATTTAGTAGTTTTGTTAAAGTTTTATTTTGCACCCCGGTTAAGTGGCGGATAACGGTACTTCGTGATATTTCAAGTCGGTTTTGTCAGTTTTCCATAATTACTGATATCTTCTCTTCTTTCCCCTTTTCTAAAAAAAAAATGGATGACATTCTAAAGTATTTGAAAAAACATTTTTCCTCATTGCCTCAAAATTCCTTGAAGAAAATTTACCAAGCAAGATGTGAAAGATTAAGGTTATTAATGATTATGAATATACTTGTTGATTTACGTTGGTTAATTGAAGTCAAAGTTCGATTGACAGGTGAATTTTCAAACTCATTAATTTCCTACATGCCTGGCTTAGGTAAAAACTCTTTTTCAAACCAACGAAGAGCAAAACGATTAAATGTTTGTTACAAGTGTGCACGCACGACTTGCAACACACGTTGCCGCACTTTAGGAATGGTGTCTGTAAATTGCGAAGATAAAATTAGGTTCATTAAGGATGGCCTGAGTAAGGAGTCTTTAGATAATATCTTATCGACTCTTGAGACGCATCCTAGTGGATATGTGCATATTGCAATTCATGAATTATGAGACATATTCCTAAAAGAACATGAGCGGTACAGTCTCGGAAATTTGACTTTAAAAAACCCTGTTTGCCAATTTATAAGAAAATTAGATGAGAAGCCTATCCCTGACCCATAGAGGGCATTTAAGCCATTACTGGACATAAAACCAAAAGAAGATGTGAGCCACAATCACAACTACTTGTATATATTTACTATAGCTGTTATTTTTAAATGTTTCATTTCAAACTCAAAACGTCTTTTCAATAACCAACCACTCATAGTCCTTTTGAAAGTTTTGTATTTTAAGCCGACAACCCATGTGACTTTTTCAGCTATCAAATTAAAAATTGGTAAAATGTGTTGAATCTTGTATTTCAAGCCAACAGCCATGTGACTTAACTTTGTAATATCTTTTGGCTTTATAAATACATTGCATTATTTCTGTATCTTTGTACAAACTCAAAATCATTTAAGAGAGAAGGTGAGTGTAATCATGGAAGGGTCATCAACTCGTAAATTCACAACAATTTGTGTCTTTTGTGGATCCAGCCCTAGAAAAATTAGTGAGTTTGTAGAAGCAGCAGAAACCCTTGGTAAAGTATTAGCTGAGTGAAATATTCATTTAGTATATGAGGGAGGTAGTCTTGGATTAATGGTACGTCACTGCACAAAATAATGGCAGTCGAGTTTTAGGTATCATACCGAAAGCTCTAGTTGTTGGAGACATTGTAGGAAAAATAATTGAAAATGAGATACAGGTATCATCAATGTATGAACGAATGTCTTTTATGCTTCGTAATGCTGATGCCTTCATAGCTCTACCTGGAGATTTCAGAACATTGGAGGATATTTTTCAAATTGTCTTATGGATACAATTGCAAATTCATAAAAAACCAATTGGTTTGTTAAATGTTGATGGTTTTTATAATGGGTTGTTATCTTTTCTTAACTATGCGGTGGAAAAATAATTCGTCTCATCTGCAGCACGACAGATCCTTATGTCTACTTCAACTGTTGATTAGTTACTTGATGAACTACAAGCTTTTACACCTCTATCTGATCCAACAATGAGTCAGATAGATTGGTATACTGATAACAGTGAAAAGAAACGCAAGATAGATTTGACGCTTCATCTGTAGCCTATCTACTTCTATATATTTTTAAGCATTTTGTGTGGCTTGTTTTATTTTGTTGCAGGTTTAATTTCTAATAAAAGATGTTTCAGGTGATATCTTCTATACTTTACCCTTTCTATATTTTGACATTGACGACAATGTCTCAATTTGGTTGGGGGGGAGGATAGTTGATATTATTGTTATCACCTTGTTTACTAAAAAAAAAATTATTATCATGAATGGCGTGAGTAAAATGTTTATTTATGTATTCATAAGACGCATTCTAGTTCTAGAATGGTAGAGTAAAGAGTACATTATAAACTTATGAAACACATTCTAATTGGTTTATTTTTAATGTATTTTATGTATAATTATTTGTTACTTACATTTTTGGTAACTCTTGTGTAAATAAATTTATTTTGCTATCGATGTATGATTTCAAAATTGCTTAGTTTAAATCACTTTTCCTATTTAGGTTACTAAAGAATAGCTTCCAAAACTATTACTTGAGAACAATACTAAATCTTGTGGTAAGATGGATGGTTCAATATATATAGCTAAGAGAATTTTCATGTTTAAGTATACATATTATTTTCTAAACTCACATATCTTTTGTGAGTGAGTCGAGAGGTTTAAGATAACAGCTTATGAACTTTCATTGATCTTTTGAAATAGTTAATTTTTGTTTGAAATGACATTATTTAGGACAATGAATGATTTGGTTGCTTAGCTGAAGAAAAAAAAATGGAAAAGTATTATAGTGATAAATTGCTCTTATTTTATAATGATTCTTTATGTCTCTAAAAAAATAAAAATAAAAAATATATATATAAATTATTAAAAAAAAAAAGAGAGAAAAGAAGTCAATTCCGTTCAATAAAGTCTCCATTCAATTTAGAAGACTAAAGTCATTAGGAAGCAATCTTATCACCAGACTCAGTATTCATAAGATTCGCATAAAATAATCAAAGTCTTGAAGCTAGCAAATGGCAATAATGGTTTGACTCTAAATAATTGATTTTCCTATCTTTAAATCAATGTTAGTTTGTCGTCTGTCCCTAAATATAACTTTTTCTTGAGCGATTATCTATTTCCAACTCCACGAGTGAAATCCTAAGCCATTAAACAAGTTATTCACCTTTGAGGATATGGAGTTGAGGCTTTTACTTAGAAAATTTTTTAAGGCTATATATGTTGTGGTTTGTGGTAAGAAGGCTTTGGCTTAATTCATACACAAAAAAAAAAAAAAAAAATTGGAAGTTATGATTGAAATAACCTTTATAGCGATTGTAATCTTGAACTGACGTTTTGTTTGAAATACTTAGGTAGTGTTCAAATTTTATTTATGCTCAAATTGCTAGGGACTAGCAATAAACCAATTGGGGGGGGGGGGGGGGGGGGGGGGTGTGATGAACACTTGAAATTACACATTTAATAAGAGTTTTATATAATTGTTTTGTATTACTAGTGTGGGCGCTGTGACACTCAGTCCTGGTGCCTTCTCCTCGCGTTTTCTTCGCTTTTTTTGAGTCTTCAAGTCCTGTTTTGCTTCTCCTTTCGTGTTCCACACGTCTTAAAGTTCTCTATACATGTCCCACACATTCTAGATTTCTTGTAACTCTCATTTTTGGTATTCATCTCAATTTTTGTCCTACCAAGATTGTTGAATCATCAAATCTCAAACAATGATAAATAAGAGTACTCGCACAATATTATAATAAAATTTATTGAAATAATGCCAAAAAAAAAATACAAAAACGTAAAGCAATAAAACCCTAACCACTTTCATGCCATCGTTTGTCGCCACTAATCATTGGTTAGCTGATTGTTTTTAAATCGATCGAAAGTTGACTGGTAATCAACAACGAATGGTAACATAAAGGTGGCTAGGATTCTATTGTTCTATATTTTAGTATTATCTTTTTTAGGATTATTTTAACAAAATATATTGTACCGCAATAGTGGGTACTCTTTACTTGTCACATTGGTGACTAGGGTTTAACTAATATCAATAGTGTTTTTAAAACTATTAACATATGGTCTTGATAACAATATTTTAATAAATTTATAAATTATAAAATAAATTTGAAATATCTTAGTTGGTTAAAGTGTATTTTCCTTAATTATAAGGTTAGAGATTCAAGCTATTTTTTTAGAATTTTATTATATTTAGACTTTTTTCAATTTGAAGAGAGGCATAATCGTACTTTTATCAATTTTGCCGTTAAAATAAATAAAAAACATTACCTGATAGAGATATAAATAAAAATTTTAAAAACACGAAGGTTCGCATATCTTTTTTCTAAAACCTTAAAAGTTTAAATGTCTTTTTACCTAAAATTATAGAAGTTAATGCTCACTTTAAAAATTGAGACCGATCTTTTTCAAGAAAATATAAGTCATAACAAAGCATTGTGTCCCACTATATATACTTATAAGCTATAAGTAATGACATATGGCCTATATCTTTGAAAGGATTTATAAGAAAAGAATATAGCATATGAAGAAAGACCATTTATTTTATAAATTTTGAAATCACTTGGATGTTACATATTTTAGAAGTTCTTTGGTATGAATTTTGCAAGAAATTACCTCGTTACTCTTTTGTATTTCTTACAATTGCATAAAGACTCTCCATCTTCATGTAAAAAAAAAGTACTTCAATGTTGAAATCAATAATTATAAAATAAAAAGGTGTGTGTATGTAAGGAAGTGTACTGTGAAGCAAAAACAATCAAGTTTTTTTGTTTTTATGTGTTTTAAATGGATTTATTTTTTATTCTAAATATTCATACATAAAGTGATGGCACGTAAGCACAAATTTCAACAACTCCCACTTACTTTAGTGTCATTTATGATGGTATCAAATGCCTATTGACTCTACTTGTCTTTCAAATACTTTTGGAGTTAAGGCTTTAATAACTGGGTCTACTATATTATTTATAGAATCTACTCTACAAACTATTACATCTTCTCTAGCCAAGATTTCTTTAATGATATGGTATTTTCTTTCCACATGCTTAGACTTCTGGTATACTCTTGGCTTTTTAGTTTGTGCAATGGCTCTGTTATTGTCGCAAAACAATAGTATAGGATCAATTACACTTGGAACTATTCTAAGTTCCACGACAAATTAGCGTATCCACACTACTTCTTTTGTTACTTCTTGGGCTACAATATATTCTGCCTCTGTTGTGGAATCAACAGTGGATAACTATTTGTTACTCTTCCAACTAACTGTAGCACCGTTGAGAATGAATAAATATCCAGATGTAGATTTTCTACCATCTAGATCAGACTGGAAGTCTGAATCTATGTATCCTCTCACTTGTAAGTCATTTTCTCCATATATTAGAAACTTGTCTTTAGTACCTTTAAGATATTTGAGGACGTGTTTTATAGCCATCCAATGGCCTTTGCCTAGATTAGACTGATACCTACTTGTAACACTTACAGCCATACTGATGTTAGGTCTCATACACATCATGACATACATCAAGCTTCCTACAGCTGATGTAAATGGTATATTAGACATTCTAACTTTTTCATCTTCACTTTGAGGACACATCTTCCTCAAAAGATGGGCGTTATATCTAAAAGGTATATTAACTGTCTTATAGTTACTGAAATTATATATTTCCAAGACATTATCTATGTACGATGATTGAGAAAGTTTTATAAGCCTCCTAGCTCTATCTTTATAAAACTTTATACTTAGTATATAGTAAGCCTCTTCCAAATCCTTTATAGAGAAATTCTTACTAAGATAGCTTTTAACTGATTATAACATACTAATATCATTTTCGATAATGAGTATGTCATCCATATAAACAACCAAGAAGACTACTATGCTCCCACTGCTCTTTTTATATACATAATTCTTCTTCATTCTTGATGAAACCAAACCCTCTAATTACTTCATCAAAACGAAATTTCCAACTTTGAAAAGCTTGCTTAAGTCTATAAATAGACTTCTTCAGTTTACGTACTAAATCAGAAGTTTGGCTAGATGTAAAACCTTTAAGTTGTTCTATATAGATTTTTTATTCAAGATATTCATTTAAAAACGTCATTTTTACATCTATTTGCCAAATTTCATAGTCATAATGGGTAGTAATTGTTAGTAAAATTTGAATTGACTTAAGCATTGCTACTAGTAAGAAGGTTTTCTCATAATCAATCATAGATCGTTGAGTATAATCATTCGCTACTAGACTTAATTTTGATAAGATATGACTTAAGTATTGCTACTTGAAAGTCTCTACTTTTCCATCGGGCCCACGCTTTCATTTATAAATCCATTTATAACTGATAGGAATAATTCTTCAAGAAGCTCAACCAAGTCCCAGACTTGATTTTGATGCATTGAGTCAATTTCAAATTTTATGGCCTCTTGCCATTTTTTCGAATCGATGTCCAAAATCGCCTATCTATAAGTCAAATGATCATTTTCTTTAATTAAGTAAACACCAAGAGCACATTTAGGTATTAAACTATACCTTTCAAATGGCCATGATATCCCTTTTGACCTACATGGAGGGTGTGTCAAAAGTATTCTACTTGATTGAGCATTAGGTTCCATCGTTAGTTCATTTATATCCTAATTGAGTTCATCTAATTCAATTTTTCTATAATCTCTACGATCTATAAGAAATTGTTTCACTAGAAAAGTGTCATTTTGAGCACGAACACATTTTGTTCCTCAAGATCATAGAACTGTCAACCCCATTGAATTCTTAGGATACCCAATGAACCATATTTGTATCCTTTAGGTGCAAGTTTATCTGGTTGTGTAACTTTTACGTAAGCAGGACAACCCCAAATCTTAACATATTTAAGACTCAATTTTCTTTAATTCTATATCTCATAAGGAGTAAAAGGAACAGCTTTTGATGGAACTCTTTTCAATATATGAGCAGCAATTTCTAGAGCATAGCCCTATAGATATTCAAGAAGATTAGTGAAGCTCATCATCGATTGGACCATATCCAATAAAGTTTGATTCCTCCCCTCTGAAACACCATTGTGTTGTGGAGCACCTGGAGAACTATACTGAGCGAGAATCTCATTCTCCTTTAAATAATTTAAAATTTCATTGCTCATGTATTCAATGCCTCGATCTGATCGAAGACATTTGATATACAATCTAGTTAGTTTCTCTACTTCGATTCGAAGTTCTTTGAACTTTTTAAAAGTTTCTGACTTGTGTTTTATAACAAACATATATCCAAATCGTGATAGATCATCGATAAAAATAACAAAGTATTGAAAGCCATACATTGCAATGTGATTCCTTGGTCCACATACATCACTATGTACAAGTTCCAATAAATCATTGCCGCGATGTCCAACACCAATAAATGGAGCTTTAGTCATTTTTCTTTGAATACAAGATTCACAAACTGGATAAAGATCTATGGTTAGATCAGGTATCTGACTATCCTTAACTAGACGGGTTAGGCATCTCACACTTATATGACCTAATCTCATATGTCACAATTCTGTGTCATTTAAAGTTCCCGAGTTATTATCAGCATTCACCTGTACATTCATGACATTTTCTATTGTATCTAATATATAATGGCCATTAATCAACTGATACAATAAAATATTATCCAAATCATACAAATATAAGGAACAGTTCTACACATACATATAATATCCTTCACTGTCTAATACAGGAATAAAAATAATTTGTGAGATAATGTTTGACACATAATAACAATTATTCAATATAATAATTTTATTACATGGAAGAAATAAATCAAAACTTTTAATAGCCTTGACTTGTAGGAAATCTTTAATTCCAACACAAAGCTATACTTCTTCAGGCTGTAACAGTCTAACTTTCTTTAGACCCTGCAATATATTACAGATATGAGAAAGACAAACAGTATCTAATACCCAGTCAATATTAGCATCAAATACTAAAGAAATGTCAATGGTAGGCAAGTGCATACATAAGGAGGTCTTCTTAATCGTGGCAAGGTATTTTGGGCAATTTCACTTGTAATACCCATCCTCGCTGCATTGCAAACATTTTTCTTTTGCTTTGTGTTTATATTAGGGCTTGGATATATATTGCTTTTGAGGACCCATTTTGGGTACATACTTTGCTTTCTTTATATTCTTCCCTTTGAACTTCCTAAAATGCTTTGGGACAGAAGATGAAGCACCCTGAACATAGAGAGCTGTGCCCTTTTTGTTCATGTTCTGTTGAGCTATTGTCAGCATGTTATGCAGATCAGCATAAGTAAGGGTCAATCTTTGCATATTGAAGTTCATTATGAACTATGCAAATGACCATAGAATTGATTGGAGAATCAAATTGTTCCCTAATGTATTGCTCAGTGAGATATCCATGGTTTCAAACCTCTCAATATGAGATATGATCTTGAGAATATGAGGACTCATTAAACTGTTCTTGGTTAGCTTGAAAGAGAGATTTGACAACCCTGTATATTTTAACTTGAGGTCGGTTACCAAATAACTTTTTCAGGTAGAGCATTATACTCTTAGCACTGTCCATGTGGACATGCTCTCTTTGGAGCTCCGTAGATATTGAGCCGATGACGTATGATTTGACTTTCAAATTTTTATCCAACCATTTTAGATATATCTCTTTTTCTTCCGGAGAAGCATCATCAGAAATGGCTCGAGGCAGGCACTGAATAAGTACATATCCAAACTTCTCAGAATCCAAAACTATTCTGAGATACATAAGCTAGTTAGCATAATTTTTTGCACCTTTAAGTTAGTGTACATCAAGGATTCGAACTATTGGGTTGCTTGAAGCCATTTGATCTTGACAAGACAAAAGAAAAGATGTTAGCAAAATATTTCAATCACTAATAAATAACGTTTTAGATCATGGGTATAATAGTTATACCTTTTTTTAATCTAAATACGTCATCCTACTGTTTTATATAATCTTTTAATCTCTCAAATGGGAAAACGATAGTTTAAGATTCTTTAAACTATACAGTAAGAAGTGGATTCTATTGGCATTTTACTCTAACCTCGCGCAGTAGCAATATTGACATTTTTAAACCCAAAATGTAGACAACTCTTGTCAATTGCATCTCATGAAACTCTTGTCACTGATCCTTAATACACCTTATCCTCATACTGTAGAAATATTGAATAAGTGTATTCAAGATTAACTTGTCAATCATCAAATATATGCTACTAGTATAACCCTCACGTTGTGGCAATATTGGGCAATACGTTCGGATATATTTACCTCATTTCATGTTTAACCGGCATAGCCCGAATTACCCTGACCAATCCTTTATGCTGTAGCAATATTGAAAAAAATCGAAGTGAATCATCTAATACCGTATTAACAAGATGGATCATTATTTAATATTATCTCATAATATAATATGATTTAATCTGATTTAAAGAGATTTTTTAAATTATTATTACTATTAACAATTATTATAATTTTTCGCATCTCATTAAATCTAATTTATAATTAGAATATTTGTTTATGCAAGCACAACTAACCTCTACCAATAAGACTTCCATTGTAATTAATAAGCATAAACAAATATATATTACTTTTAATCCAATGATATAACAATTATAATTGTATTAAATGAACTCACATGCAAAAATTTCAAATTAGAATGCATTATTTAGAATGATCAGTGTTAAAAGTTGAATGTTATAGCATTATATAATATAATGTTCCAAAAAACATTATAGCATTATTCAGTTGAACGTTATAGCATTATAGCGTTATTGATATAACAATATAGTGTATAATTATTTTTTTGGTCTCCAACCTTAAACGGCATGTGTTTCTGACTTATGAACACCCTAACGTTCAACACTTGAATACCTCTGCGTTCATCATTAAGAATGCCTCGGTGTTCACCACTTGAACACTCATATGTTAATAACCTTAATGCCCTAGCGTTATATAACTAACACCTTAGCATTCACCAACGGACGTTCCTGTGTTGACTACTAAACACTGCGATGTTTATGTTAATACATGAACGACCCAGCGTTCAATTTCTAACGCTGCAGTATTTTTGGATAGAAACTATTTTTTTACACTTTAAAATACAATTTTCACTATTTTTAGGCATTCTAAACACTTCATATAACACTCCAAAAACCCAGAAACATAATAAACATGCTATAATACAATTTGTTAACATGTTTTAGGGTATATGCATGTGATTGTGTACATGTTGAAAAAATTAAACACATATATCATATACACGTATTTTGCAGCAGAATTAAGCATGTAATCAACATACACATGCAACTTAAATCATTATCAACTTAAGATCATAGAAACATACATTTGATAACCTTCGGTGAAGATTTCAATTACAGATTTTTCTTAGCTCTAACTTTGAGCTCACCTTGAAGTGCACTATTGTTCAATTCTAGTTCACAATAATCCGGTAGGATTGTGAAACTAGAATAGCAACAATTAAATTTCTAGCAATAAGGTTTTGTTTTTTAAAAGAAAAATAAGAGGAATTTATTTTTCTTTCTTTTTAGTTTTTCTCACAACTCTTTGTTCAAAGAAAACTATCCAAAAACCAAACTCTCTTCAATGCCCTCTTTACTTAGACGAATTTTTGCTTCCCCCTTGTAAATCAAAATGAATTCACACCATTAACCACTTCACAAGTGCTCCACCAAAATTAGATTAAGTGGTCAACAACTAAAAATAATATTTTGTGGCCATTTTTAATAATCTAATAAAATTGACCATTAATTCTACAAAATGGTGCTCCATTTAATTTAATTTATGTTTTTCAAATTAGGTATGTCTTTCACTTAGGAATAAAATAACAAAATAATAAAAATTATATTTTATTTATTTAATTATTCAAAAAATATTTGAATAATTAATATTTACCTTATTTGATTTTACTAACATTGTTAATAGGTGAATTCATAGTGAAATAATTCATGGAACAATATTGTGCCATTTGTTAATATTTAATTAGTTAATAACTCTTATCAATTAATTAAGTGATATACTTAACATTTAAGTATAGACAAGTGTACAACCTGAGAAACCCTTAAATATATTTTCAGTTTGCTCAAATTTCTAAGATGGAACTGTTCAATCCATAATGCTACTCTAGTACACAATTAGTACACTTCATATTATGAGACTCTTTAGGTCCACGCTTGAATTGTCATATGGAACTCCTCTATACGTCTGTGAATGATGCCCCATACAGACGTTACGGATATTACAGAGCGGCGCGTTAGACCATACAAGTTAAAGTTATAACATATTTGTATAATCCCTCTATCATTTATATCTGGGTAGAGCGAAGATATAAGTCAATACCGTCAAATCTCTATATGCCCAACCGAAATTTTATCTTTAGAATTGTATTTCAATAAATAATATTCACAAATACATTTATGATATTATTTATCTCTAGGGTTAAACTCTTTTTCTGGGAATTACTGCTTATATCCATAAGACTTTCTGAAATATAATCTTAAAGTATTATAATATATTACTTACCCAAATGAGCTGATGGATCCCATATTTATGCACACTAGATTCCATAACCACCAGACCATACCCAATAACACTTGGCGGTCAAACCATGAAAGGTTTCTAACACGTGTGGAACCAAAGAATGGTAAATCACTCACAAGCCCACCGTGGCACTTAGGTCAAAAGACCACGAATACTACTCAACTCAAAATACTCTCAATTGACAGCTTTACGGGATGTTTATTGGAGGCCTTTGTGAGTCTGTTCAGTATTCAGTCCTTACTAAATACCTGTATCTCTATACGAGCTTTTACTAAACTCATAGTTTATTAAGACTAACCATTTGGACCATCCATATAGAGATATACACTAATCTATATATTCATTAAGGTATTCACTAATAGACCAACATCAGTGAAGATAGATCAGGAACATAATATGTGAGAATATATTTGCATAATGACATTTTCTAACACTATTTACAACTACGTCATTACTAATATATTCTTATATCTTTGTTCTATTTCAAACAAGGCTCTAACTCTTTAGATATCGCTAACTCTTATAACCTGATAACTCTTATCAGTGTCAACTCTTAGTATTTATATATCTCAGCATTGCTAATTCTTAGCACTGATATAAACTTATTTAGACCACATCTGAACTATTTCAGATGATACAATGTCTAAAACATTATAAGCATGTTACTATATATAAAATATAATTAGCGATTTAATGAAATAACAATACTAGTATAAATATTAAATAAATATTCATACATAAAGGGATGGCATGTAAGCACAAATCCGAATATATTCATGAAATACTAATGCATGGAAAATTATTACAAGTGGGGCCAATATGTAAGCTATAAGAAATGGAAATTGTTTCCTCTTTTCCTTGAGAAATTCAGCCATCTCAAAAACACAAATTGCATGTGTTTGTTTCATTTATTTTTTGTAAATAATTGAAACAAAAGGCCATGTATGGTGGGCCACTTGGTGCTTGATTGGAGGAAAATCATTGTTGCAAATAAAAGAGCAAACGTTGCTCATTTTGAAAGATGTGGATTCGGCCAATACGAGAGAGAAAAGAGTGATGAACACTTGAAATTACACATTTAATAAGAGTTTTACATGATTGTTTTGTATTACTAGTATATTTAATTTTCTTAACTTAAGTATGTTTACAATATTGTACCTAATTATCTTTTAACTGTTTTGTAGTAGGTTCGGTAAAAAAATGAGCATAACTTTTTACCTACAGATCCAATTAAGGTGATTCTTAATCCTGTGAAGAACTGACTCAATAGGCTAATATATTGTTTTTCACAAAGCTTTTAAATTTGAGCTTTTAGAGGGTGAAAATGGCCTAGAACAGAACTGATCTGCAGTACAGGCCCAGTTTGAATAGTCATCAGTATTTGGGCCATAACTATAGAAATACGTATCTAATACGTATGAGATCACTCTATTTGGAAAGATAAGAGACTTATCTACAACTTTGATGTTTTGAGTAACAGTTAATTCGGATCACATCAATTTCAAATTGGATAATCAAGTGGGTGCCCTAGTGATAATCAATGCAAATTATTTTGCCACCATTCTTGACTTTCATCAACCAAGTGGTTCCCTCCAAATTTGTCTCGATTTATCCATATTTTTCTATAAATAGGTGGCTTGTTTATGCCTAAAGAATGTAAGTAGAAAGTTAAAATTTAGTTCAAAATACTTGTCCTTTGTATCCATTTCTTTGTAATATTATTTCTCTTGTTTACTATTAAATTATGTTATTTCTTCTTCTATTTCTTTTCTTTTTCTTTAGTTTTATTATGTCCAAATAATTTTCTTTAAGCTAAGGTGAAAGGGTGAAGCTCTTGACAAGGTAATAAGATATGTTTAATATTTATTCATGAATACTTCATTTTTAAGTTATGCAAATTTATATATGATGTATTTATTTTGTTTGTAGAATTAATACCCTTTCTTTTAAAGTAGTGATTCTTGATTTATTATTGACAAACTTAATACTTAGCACAATAAATTCTTGAAACCATTTACAAGATTTGGTATATATAACATTTCTTGTAAAGTGGGAGTCTTGATTTATTGTAGACAAATATAAAGATTGGCATAATAAATACTTGAACCTATTTATAAGATTTGGTGTATAATAATTGAAAGAAATAAATACTAATCAATATATAAATGATAATGAACTTTAATTACTATATTTTCCGGTTGGAACCTCCTTTGTGTGAGGATTCGAATTGAGTTATAAAAAAAAATTAAATATATTCTTACTTCTTATGCCAAGAGTGAATCCCCCTAACCTTAACTTTTTATTTGAATTGGTTAATTGAATTAATATTTGCAAATATCTTATGCTGCATTAATTATCTTAAAAGTGTTTATAATTTGTAATTTTAAATCTACTTCCCTATGGATCAACCCCGTTCTCATCGGGTTATTTATTACTTCGACAATCCTGCACTTGAGAATAAACTCCTATATTCTGGACGTGTCAAAGAGAAGTGCTAAGTTTTTCAAGTGTCAGAGAAATTTTGATAAGCTTTAGAACACTTTCATCTTCTTCTATTTCTTCAATAGGCCAGCCATACTACTTGTAATAACAAACATGTTTCTATAGTTTAAATGCTAAAGTTGAACAAAAATAATTTATAGCTTGTTATCGTCTAAGAGCTTAAGAGTTAAGCATATAGTTTGAGAGTTCAACTATGGTTTAAGTAGTTAAACCCTTTCTTGGAACAACCTGTCATTTTAGTCTACCCAAGCCCACCAAGTTGGGTACTAGAATTACAAACAAGTAAGCTTCAAGGCGGGAACTCCGATAAAAACAAGAACAAAAGGCTTGTAAGATGATTGCTCAAAATTTGCTATTTCATTTATGTGATAACATGAAAATTTTATTGTGTTTATCAACCTAGAAAATTAAATTTTTGGACCTCCGCTATGCATAAAATATACATAATGCATGATTATATATTGATGAACACATCACCCATATACATGCACCATAGATTAATCAACCATTTTTCAATTGGTACCAGAGCATTTTGTGTTGATTTTGGTGTTTTTAAGTGTTTAACTTTTATTGGTGAGGTCTTGATGTTCAAATGGTGCATTTTAAAGTGTTGAAATAGTATACGAAGGTGGGGAACATTAGGATGCTGCGGCATTGATTCTGGCACTATGGTGTTGAGATTTTTCAGGCTCCAGCACCGTAACGATGGTAAGTGCCGCTGTGCTAGAGTTTCCAGAACCCAGTGCAGTAACGCTCAAGGCTTGGCACTGCGACGCTAGGGTTCTAATCTTCAGCGTCGTAACTCTGGTAAACTAGCACTGCAGCACCAATAATCAGGGGCCACGATGCTAGGGTTCTGCCCCCCAGCACTGTACCACTTGGAGCCCAACGCGGTGGCGCTGGCACTGTTCACTCAGAATATCTTTTTAATTATTTAAAATTTATTTTAAACTTGTGAGAGTTTATGAGATGTAGTGATAATAGTTATTAGTCTACATTATAAACTGAGATCATTTTTTTTCTTTTTTGTGTTGGAAACCATAATGGAAGCCTTATTGGTGAGAGTTAGTTGTGTTTGCACAGAAATAAAGGTTTGATTGAGAATCACCTCCTCACGAGATAGGGACCAAGTCTTTTAAAATATCTCTTAATCCAATTAAATAATATTACATTATAAGATAGTGTTTTATTGATGATCTGTCTTATCAACACGGCGTTAGATAAGTCATATCAGTCTTTTTTCAAGATCGCTACAATGTAAAGAATTTGGTCAGTATAGTTTGGACTATGCCAGTTAAATATAAGATGAGGTAAATATATGTAAAAGTATTTTCCTAGATAGCTACAATGTACAGGTAGTACCGGCAGCATATATTTGATTGTGAACAAGTTAATATAGAATATACTTATCCTAGATCACTACAATGTACGGATAAGGTGTATTTAGGATCAGGAGTAAGAGTTATATGAGATATAATTGACAATAGTTGTCTACTTGTTGGTGTTGCTGGAGATCTAATACATGTGGGTGTATGCATATGTAATTGTGTTTATTGCTTAAAACACGTATCATATACGAATTTGTACGCGGCGAAAATGTGAAATATACAATAAACACAATAAATATAATATATTAATCACATTAATATATTAAAAGGTTTAAGAACTCACCTCAACGTGTAACGTTATACACGTATTTCCTCGTAGTCCGCATAGAGAGCAACTCGCAGGCAATTCTAGTCACCAACCCGGTGGGCTTGATAAGTTCGAACAACAGCCTCATATCCAGCACAGGATTAACTCTTAATTCTCAAAATGGCCGAGTGTATATTTATATCATTTTCTCCAAAAAGATAAAAAATAGAGAATTTAAAGCAATTCACAATTGCTCCAATTGGAACCATAGAGAAAAATTAAACAATTTTATTTTTCCCTTTTTTTTTTCTTTTTCTTCTTCTCTTTTCTCCTCATTCTTTTCTTTCTCCATTTCTTTCTCTCTTTCTCTGCTAACACCAAACACACACACACACACACTTTCATCTCTCTCTCTTTATATATATATAAAATAAAATAATAATAATATAATAATATATTATATAATATAATAAGAGAGATATTTTGATTATATAACCATTAAATAATTAAAGTATGAAATGACCATTTTGTCTCTTATGAATAGTTACCAAACATACCCCCTAATGGGTCCTATTAAATTTCACACTTCTGTAAATGCAATTGAAGGTACACAATATGCCTCGTGTCCTTATGCAATTAGTAAAATAAAAAATTATTAACTAATTATTGTATTTAATACTTAAATACAGACAAGCACGTATTTTTGTAGTAGTGCTGAATATTGCTGGATTAAATAATTTAATCTGGCATGCTGCCTCAGTACACAACGAGTACACTCTATATCGCGAGAATCCCTAAGTCCACCCCCGATTCGTCAAATAGAACTATTCCATGAGTCCGTGAGCAATGCCCCACGCACACGTCATGGATATTACAAATCAGCTCGTTGAACCATGCAAGCTGAGGTTACACGCATACGTATAGTCCTTCCGTCATGATATCCTGGATATACGAGGATATAGATTATCACCGTCAAATCTCTTAGTACTCATCCATGTCTTATTCCCAAACTTGTATCTCACTAAATAATATGTGCAAACTCTTTTGTTATATTGTTATACCGTAGCAGAACTCTTTCTCGGGATTAATACTTGTCGCCACAAGATTTTTTGAGATATAGTTTCGAAGCATCTGGATATCAAACTCCCTATGCAAGCTGACAGATCCCATATCTGTACACATCAGACTCCATAAGCATTGGACCATACCCAGTGACACCCAATGGTCACACCATGAAAGGTCTATGATATGCGTGGAATCAAAGTATGGTGGATCACTTACAAGGCCATCGTGGCACTCAGGTCAAAGGACCACGTATACTACTCAACTCGAGAGGACCCTCCGTTGATGGCTTACATAAGGTGTCTATTGGAGGCCCTTGTGAGTCTGTCCCATTTCAGTCCTAATTAGATGTCCATATGTCAATACGAGCTCCAAGCTCATAGTCGGCTAAGAATGACCATTTATACCCTATAGGTACGACATGTGCTGATCTATATTTTAAAGATTTTTACCAACAGACCCGAATTGACAAAAATAGATCAGGGATAATTATTCGAGAACATACTTGCGTAACTAGAATTTTCTAGCACCCGATTGCAACTTTTGTAACTATGCAGTTACTGATATATTCCCAAGTCTATGTCCCATTATAGATAAGGCTCCAACTATTGGATCGACTAAGTATTATAACCAGCTAACACTTAGCTGTGCTAATATTTAGCATTTATATCTTTCAGCGTGGCTAACTATGAGACTTTATCTAAACTCCTTTAGATCTGACTTGAACTCATTTAGATCGTACAATGTCTGTAACATTATATTGCATGGTACCATATAAATGGGTATTAGCAATTTAATGATAATGTACACTTGTATAAATACACAAGTATATGTATTTACAGATGGCACATAAGCACTAATCCCAACATTTAGGTCCACTTCCTATAGTATAGTTTAAAAAAGTTTAAACTATTGTTATCCTATTTAAGAGATTAAAGGTGATATGTAAAACAGTGGGATGATATTTTAAATTAAAAAATGTATAACTGTTATACCAATGCTTTAAAACGTTTTATTAGCGATTTAATATTTTAAAAATATCTATTTACATCTTTTTTTTTTGTTTTGTGAATATATAATGGCTTCATCCAACTTTTTGGTACGCATATTGGATGTACACTAACTTAAAAGTGTGAAAAATGTTTTCTGACTAGTTCATGAATCTTAGAATCATTCTAGATTCAGAGAAGTTCGGGTATGTTATTGATCAGAAGATGTCCAAAAGTATTTTTTAGGATGCCACCCTAGAGGAAATGGTGATATATCAGAACTGGTTGAATGATGATTTAAAAGTTAAACCTTATATCATCTCCTCTATATCTACAGAGCTGCAGCAAAAGCATGTCCGCATAAACACCGTTGGTAGCATTATGCTCCATCTATAGGAACTCTTTAGTAACTAACCCCAAATCGAGATCTATAGGGTCACCAAAGTAATTTTTCAGGCTAGATTCTCCGAGGGCTGTTCAGTGAGTCCTTATGTCCTCATGTCCTCATGATGATATGATTAATCGAGAGGCTTGAGTCAATAGACATTTCTCATAACAATAACGTAAGAAATAACTTGATTCTTTAGTCATTGTCTTAGTCATTTGTACAGTCCATCATGAACTTCAATATGCAGGGAACAACTCTTACTTATGCTAATCTTTACAACATGTTAAAGACAACATATGAGGACATACATAAAGTAGGCTGAGCCCTCTTTGTTTAGGGTGCTTTATCTTCTACTCTAAAGCCTTCTAGAAAGTCCAAGGGGTAGAAGAAAAAGAAGGTAAAGCAGACACCCCAGATGTGTCCTTGGAGGCGGGTATATATCCAAGCCTCAAAAGAAGAAGAAGACAAAAGAAAAGTGTTTCTTTTGTAGTGAGAAAAGGCACTGAAAGTACAACTGCCCAAAATACCTTACTAGTTTGAATAAGACTCCTTCGAATATTTGATTTCCTATCATTGACATTTCTATGGTATTTGATGCTGTTTAGGCTAGGTATTAGATACTGTATGTCCTTTTCACATCTGTAATATGTTACAGGGTCTGAGAGAAGTTAGATTGCTGCAGCTAGAAGAAGTATAGCTTCGAGTCAAAAATAGTGATTTCCTATAGGTTGAGGTTGTTGGACATTTTGATTTAATTCTCCCATGTAATAAAACTGTTGTATTGCATAACTATTACTTTGTACCTACCATCATCAGACAGATTATCTCCATTCCTATGCTTGACAGTGAAGGATATCATATATAAATTATGAACAATTATTTATACTTGTATGATATGTATGATGTTTTATTAGCTGAGTGTCAGTTAATTAATGGGTATTATGTTTTGGATACAAAAGAAAATGTCATGAATATACAGGTTAAAACTAGTAGTAGTTCAAGAAATTTAAATGAAACAGAATTTAGGTATATGAGATTAGGTTATATAAGTGTTACACGTATAACCCGTCTGGTTAAGGATAAACGGATACCAAATCTAACCATAGAATCTTACCCAGCTTATGAATCTTATATTTAAGGAAAGATGACGAAATCTCCATTTACTGATGTTGGACACTATACCACTGATTTATTGGAACTAGTACATAATGATATATGTGGTCCAATGAATTATGCTGCTATGGGTGAATTTTGATACTTTGTAACATTTTTCAATTATTTGTCTCAATACATAAGCACTGAATTTTTTAATTATTTAAAGGAGAATAAGATTCTCGCTCAATATAGTCCTTTAGGTACTCCGCAATACAATGGTGTTTTAGAGAGAAGGAATCGAACTTTATTAGATATGGTTCAATCAATTATTAGCTTTACCGACCTTTCAGAATATTTATAGGGTTATGCTCACCAAATTATTGCTCACATATTGAACAAGGTTCCATCTAAAACCGTTTCGACCACTCTATATGAAATGTTAAAAGAAAGGAAACCAAGTCTTAAATATTTTAAGATTTGGGACTATCTTATTTACGTAAAAGTTATGCAACATGATAAACTTGCACCTAGAGGGTACAAGTATCGGTTCGTTAGATATCCCAAGAATTCAATAGGATACCAGTTCTATGATCCACAAGAACGAAATATGTTTGTTTCTCGATATGCCACTTTTCCAGAGAAAGAGTTTCTCATGGATCGTAGGAATTGTAGAAAGATTGAGCTTGATGAAGCCAATCAAAACCAAAATAAAGCAGAAATAGAACCTTAAGCTTAATCGAGCCGAATACCTTTAACATACCCTTCACGTAGGTCTGAAAGGATGTCCAGGACATTTACTAGGTATAGTCAGATGCCTGAAGGTAGGCTTGGAGTTTGTTTAACTGAAGAAAATGATCATTTAACCTACAGAAAGACGATGTTGGACATCAACTTGGAAAAATGGCAAGAAGTCATGAAATCTAAAATTGAATCAATACATCACAATCAAGTCTGAGACTTGGTTAAGCTTTCTGAAGGAATAGTTCTTATCAGTTGTAAATAGATTTACAAGTGAAATTGTAGGCCCGATAGGAAGATAGAGACCTTCAAAGTCCGATTGGTTGCAAAAAGTTATTTTCAACGATCTAGGATGGATTATGAGGAAACCTTTGCACTAATACCGATGTTAAAGTCAATTCAAATTTTATTGGCGATTGCTGTATATTATGACTTTGAAATACGGCAGATGGATGCAAAGACGGCTTTCCTAAATAGATATCTCAAGGAAGAGATATATATGTAACAGCCTAAAGGTTTTGCATCTAACTTAACTGCTAGTCTAGTATGCAAATTGAAGAAATTTATTTATGGACTTAATTAGGCATCCTGAAGTTGGAATCTTTATTTTGATGACATAATTATGGGGTTTGGTTTCATAAAAAACGAAGAGAAAGCTTGTGTGTATATAAAGGTCAGTGAGAGTATGACAGTCTTTTTAGTTCTTTATATGAATGACATATTGATCATTGGAAATGATAACAACATGTTACAATCAGTCAAGAGCTATCTAAATAAAAACTTCTCTAT
Organism: Ailanthus altissimus; assembly: GCA_946807835.1. Lineage (NCBI taxonomy): Eukaryota > Viridiplantae > Streptophyta > Magnoliopsida > Sapindales > Simaroubaceae > Ailanthus > Ailanthus altissimus. Next base: position 11,756,226 of record OX327699.1, on the reverse strand, counting down.
GAAAGATTTGGGAGAGGCTTCTTATATAGTGGGTATAAAGCTTTATAGAGATAGAGTTAAGAAGCTGATAAGACTTTCCCAATCATCGTACATCGATATTGTCTTGGAAATGTATAATGTTACTAACTGTAAAACAGTTAAGGTACTTTTTAGACATAGCATTCATCTTTTGAGGAGAATGTCTCCTTATACGAAAGATAAAAGAGTTAGAATGTCTAACATGCCATGTGCGTCAACTGTAGGAAACCTAATGTATGCTATGATATGCACTAGACCTTACATTAGCATGGTTGTAAGTGTTACTAAGCGATACCAATCTCATCCAGGTGACAGCTATTAGATGACAGTCAAACATATTCTTAAATACCTTAAGGGTACAAAGGATAATTTTATAATTTATAAAGATAGTAATTTACAAATTAGAGAATATATAGACTCAGACTTTTAGTCTGATTCAAATGATAGAAATTCTACATTTAGATATGTATTCATCCTCAACGGTGCGACAATGAGGCAACAAAAGAAATAGGGTAGATACTTAAGTTTGTTGCTAAGCCCGGAATAGTCCCAAGTTTAATGGATCTTATCCCATTATTTATGACAATAATGGGGCCATTGCATAAGCCAAAGAGTTAAGAGCGCACCAAAGATCTAAGCATTTGGAGAGAAATAATCACATAAATAAAGATATCTTGACTAGTGGGATGTAATAATTTGTAGAGTTGACTATATAAATAATGTAATGGACCTACTAACTAAGGTCTTAACTCTAAAAGTATTTGAGAGATACGTGGAGTCTATGAGTATTAAATACCACTAATAATGGCACTAAAGATAGTAAGAGTTTGTTGGGATTTGTGCTCATGTGCCATCCTAAATTGTATGAATGTTTAATTTTGTAATATTTATACAATGCATATTTTATAAAATTGTTAATCACATTAATTAAACGGTACAATACTTGTAACATTATAGATATTGTATGATCTGAAGGAGTTCAGATTTGATCTAAATGAGTTTAGATCAACACTAAAAGTTAGCATCGTTGAGAATTATAAATGTTAAAGAGTTAGCAGGTTATAATAATCAACAAAATTTAAAGAGTTAGAACCTTGTCTGTAGTGGTACAAAGACCTGAGAGTACACTAGTAATAACATAGTTGCAAAGAGTTGCAATAGGTGCTAAGAAATATGTTTATGCAAGTTTATTCTTAAAAATAATATTCTTGGTCTAATTCACCGATGTGAGTTTGTCAGTGGAACCCTTTATCATAGACCAGTGTATGACTATATCTAGATGGTTCAGATGGTTGTTCTTAGCTGACCATAGGCTTATTGGAAGCTCGTATAGTATACGGGTATTTAGTAAGCATTGGATATTGAACGGGCTCAACGAAGACCCTAATAGACATCCTATGAAACTATCAATGGTAGCTCCTTTCAAGTTGAGTAGTATGTGTGGTTATTTTACCTGAGCACCACGGTGGGCTTGTGAATGATCTACCATGCTTTGGTTCTACGTATGTTAGAGACCTTTCATGATCTGACCGCTACGCATCACTGGGTATGGTCCAATGCTCATGAAGTCTAGTGTGGGCAGATATGGGATCCGTCTGCTCACATGAGTAAGTTGTATCTTCTAATGCTCCTAGACTATATCTCAGAAAGACTTATATCTATAAGCAATAAACTTGAGAAAAACATTTTCCAACGAGTTAGACAATATTGTAAAGGTGTTTACGTATATTGTTTATCGAGATACGTGTCTGGAGATAAGTTCATAGATGAGCACATGGAAATTTAACGGTTATGATCTATATTCTTGCCCTTCCATGATATAAATGGCGGAAGGATTATATATATGTACTATGACCTCAACTTGTATGGTTTATTGTGCTGATTTGTAATATTTGTGACGTGTGCGTGAGCTGTCAATCACGAACTCATGGAACAGTTCCGTTTAACAAACGGGAGTGAACCTAAGGAGTCCTGCAATATGAATTATACTCGCTATGCACTGGGACAGTGTATCGAATTGAATAATTCAATCTAGTAAATTCTAGCAGACCGAACATTTGCTTCAATATCCCTCGAGATGTGCATGTCTCAAGACTTAAGTATTAAGTACATCAATTAGTTAACAATAGTCGTTGACTAATAGGATGATGACACATGGACATTATAAGCTAGTTATTATTTGACTTTGAAATTACCCAAATAACCTTGCTTATTTGATAAGCAAAGTCAATTAATTAAATACAAAATTATTTTGTTTTAATTAATCAATTAGTTAAACTATTATTAAATGAGTGGCCTACAAATTTTATGAATTAAGAATTCATTTTTTAATGCACGTGTTTCAATTAAATTTAATAATGATTAAATAAATATTAACACTAATACATAGTAAATTCTTACAAATGGAACCAATATGTAAGATACAAGAAATGAAAATCGTTTTCTCTTTTCCTTATAAAATTTGGCCATCTCATAAACATAAATTACATGTGTATGTTTCATTTATTTTTTTGTAAATAATTAGAAACAAAAAAATGCCAAATGTGTGGCCATGCATGGTATGCTACTTGGTGCTTTGTGTTTGTTTCATTTATTTGTTGTAAATAATTGAAACAAAATAAAGCCAAATGCATGGCTATGCATGATGGGCCATTTGGCACTTGATTAGAGGGAAATCATTGTTACATATAAAAGAGCAAAAGTTGCTCATTTTGAGAGAGGTGGATACGGCCACCAAGAGAGAGAAAAGATATGTGCTAAGTTTTCTAAGTGTTGGAGAAATTTTGATAAGTATTTAGAACACTCTCATCTTCTTTTATTTCTTTAATAGGCCGGCCATACTACTTGCAATAACAAATATATATTTTTTGTTTAAATGTAAAACTTAAACAAAAACAATTTATAGCTGGTAGTAGTCCAAAAACTTAAAAAGTTAAGCATATAGTTTAACAGTTAAACTAGGGTTTAAGTTGTTAAATCCTTTGCAGGAATAAGCTACAATTCTAACTTATCCAATCTCATTAAGTTGGGTACTAGAATTACAAGCGAGTGAGCTTTAAGGCTGAAACTCCAGTAAAAATAAGAACAAAAAGCTTGTAAGGTGATTACTCAAAACTTACTATTTTATTTATGTGATATACATGAAAATGTATATGATGCATAATTATATTTTGATGAACAAATCAACCACATACATGCACCCTAGATTAATTAACCGTTTTTCAACTCCCTACGTATAGTTCATTAACCATAACATGATTTTCTATAATGTTGCCCTATAATTATATTATTAAATATAAACATTTTTGAACAAGTACTTAAAATTATGTTCATGAATTTTATTAAATAAATAAATTTTGATGAAATAAATCTAAAATTAGTTTTTGAGGTAAATAATTCTAACAATAGATCACTTTTTAAAGAAAAAATTGTAATTAACATAATTTTAGTAAAATAATAATATATTAAATAATTATTGGGTAATGAAATGGTATAATATATATTTTTAGAAATTATAAGATTAACTATTCAATAAATATTCAATAAACTATCTAAGATGAAAAATATTAAAATTTCACTTAAAATATATAAGATTATTCATATAAATATGATATAAAAGAAATAGAGAACGGTTAGTTCTTATTATAGAATATGAGAAATAAAAGAGTAGCCTCAAAAACTTTTGAACTAAAGCGTTGAGGCTGCCAACGACCATTATGCTGTGAGCTAGTGGTTTCCATCCCATTATTGGACACATTTAATTAATTAGCCAATGCGTGCATGTATCAGTTTCAAAAGTTCAAAACTTCTCAAAACTTAAAATTCGGATCAAAAATAAACTTCCTGACGCGTTTGGCGCTGCGGCACTCGTCCTTGGGCGCCACGGCGTTGGCCATTATCACGCCCATCGCCCCAGTGCTGAGCTTCTATGATAAGCACCGCGATGCTCAAGCATGGCAACTCCTCCTGCATTTGTTTTACTTCCTTCGCATCTTTAAGTTCCGTTTTGCTTCCCCCTTTATGTCCCACACGTTTTAAACTTCTTCATCCGTGTCTTACACGTTCTAGACTTCTTGTGACTCCACACTTTGATATTTATCTCAATTCTTTTCCAACTAAAATTATTGAATCACTAATTTTTTAACAATCTTCTATACAACACTAGAGAGACGAAATATGTAAACGTTAAATTATTAAAACCACACAACTTATTAAGGGCAAGTTTTCTTAGCTTCAAAACTAAAGCTGTCTACTTGTTAATTAATAATCACAGTTCTTTTATACACTACGAGGATTAAAAGCTCAGATCTCTTGTCTTGTGTTTAAATTTTGTGGGTGTTGTCATGGAATCTAATGACTTGTCCGAAAATTTTCTCATTAACTTTTTGTGATGACCCACTCTTTTTTTTTGTAGTCAATTATTGGATGAACAATTCCTGATCCAACGGACCATAAACAAAGGTGACTAGAAAAGTTGCATCAAAATTATTGCACACTTCTGCTAGCAATAAGCGAAGCAATAAATTAGTTTCAGACTCATGAGCGTGCCCGCAAATGATCGCAACTTTAAGAGATTCGGGGAATTATTAAAGATTTTATAGAGACTCTATCTGGACACACTTGGAAAAATGATCTGGTGACTCAATCCTGATGACATAATATTAGCATAGAGTGCAAATTTATAATTAATTTAGGAAAGTTTTTGGAAATATACTATAAAAAAGTAATTATTTGTATTTAGATAATGTTAAAAATAATTAATAGAGGTTATTTATTAAATATTATATTTATAATTATGATTATTTTTATTTAAATATCATCAAATTCTTTAATTATTACATGTAACTTTAAACTTAGTATATAATAGTTATATACGAGAGGATTAATTTTAAGTATAATAATCTAAACTTGTTTTTAATCTAAATGAAGGCAAAAATTTTATTTTGATAGATTAAAAGTATGGTCCATTTGTATATTATATACGATGATTTTATCTGAATCATTATATGTGTTGACATAAAAAATAGAGACACTTTATATAATGTTAATTATATAGGATTTGACCACGATAAAATTTATTTTTAATTAATCTCTGTTAGTAAAGAGAATTTATTTTATCATAATATAATCATATATAGATTAATCTTAATCCTGAGAGATTAATAAACTCTTATTCATTGAGTTGTATTTATTAATTTACAAGAGAAGGGCAATAAAAGATTTTCAATCAATGACTAAGTATTTTATAAATGTAATCAAGTGGATGGTTGGGAACATTTTTCACAGATATAGAATCCACTCATTCTGAAAGGAAGTTAGATAAATTATTTTATTGATAATTGATCTTGGTCTTGAACATTATGAGCGCTCAATTTTCTTTAAGAGTTAAAGAAAACAATAAATTTATGAATTTAAAAAATTATATGTTCAAAAGATGATCAATATGGATCAATTATAAAAATGTAATTAGAGAGGTTAACGGACATTTAACCTAACTCTAATTATGAACACTTGTAGAGGATTGATTTATATGGAATGATTATTAAATGAACAAAGACAGTTTTCTATTTTATAATTTATTTGCAAAATTAAGAGTTGAGTTTTATAATTTTAGTGGAGTAATATAAAGTTTATAAATAAAAACATGTTGATAAAAGACTTTAATCAAATGATTTAATTTATTGGATCTTAATTTTGTAGGTCCATCAAGTTCTCATGCTAGCTCCATAAACACTGAAATAGACTATTGAATTAATTGTTAAATCTAAAATATTAATTGACTGAAGTTTAATTTATTTAAGCTTATTATAATCAATTAATTGATTTGATTGGCCCATATTTAATTTAATTAAATTTGATGGGCTCAATCAATTACTGCCATAATCTATAATAGTTATGAAATTAAATAAATAATTAGATTATTTATTTAAATTAAAATAATTAGATAATTATGAATTATATAAATTATTTAATTAAAGATAATATTAGATAATATATTTATCCTTTTAATTATCTAAATTAAAATAATATAAAGATATTATTTTATCTAATCTTATTAGGATTAAGAGTTTAGATAACATAAAAATATTTGTACTATAAAAAGGGGTTTTAGAACTATTTTTACGTATTCTTTAGTTAGTGCTTCTTTTGGACCAAATTTTTCTTAAGAGAAAAATTAAGAACATAGAATTAGATCTTCTACAATTTATTAACTCGCCCACATGAGTAGTTTATTAGTGAGAGATATAGCATGAAAGATTTGTTGGTATTTATAGAAAATATTCGTAAAAATTCGAGATTGGGGTATTTTCTCTTATAGCCTCTTATTGCTAAATTCGAATAGATATAAAAAAAATTTTAAATCGTTCTTTCAACCTCGTGCAATTGCAAACAATGACTTTGTCATATAAGAGGGAAACGTGTGCAAGATTTAGTTATGATATTGTAAACTTTGTGCAAAATCCAAATCCCCCTTTTATATACAAAATATTCGAGGTAATTTCATTAAAAAAAATCATTTTCATTAATTATTGTCTCTTAACATTCTATTATATATATAAAGAAAAGGATTAGAAAGATACAAAATGGAGAATCCGAAAGTTTATGTTGAACTGAAAAAAAAAAAAAAAGATTTTGATTACAATTAATTGATCATAAATTTCTACAATTTTAAGCTTGCTATATATTGGGCATGAATATGTTAAATGAGATGGGTTTGTGGTTGCCGCTGAAGGTTGAAGATAATAGAAAAGATTGCAGCCTTCAATTCAAAATTTATCAAAGCGAAAAATTAAGATAATCTTTTACTCTATACATGTAATTATGAGTAAAACGATTTGACATCTACTAAGTTTATCTTGTTAAGCATAATGTTTTTATTTATTACAACTTACTGATATGAGAACTATTTTATTTTATATTACATGTATACTTTATTTTTATGTATGACAGTAATTGTTTATTGTGCACTAATTGCATATTTAATTTTTATTTATTTATTTTATTAATTATGTGATAAATGATTATGTCTAATAATTTATTATTATATATATTTTTTTTTTTAGAAATTGTAACAAAAAATGGTAATGGAATAATACCACAATTTTTTCACTTCGTTAATTGGTTCTTTTTTTTTTTTTGTTGAGAAAATGGGTAAGTCAATTAATTGACATAAGATTTCTATTAGTAATTCTATGAATCAAATAGTTTTTCTTTTTATTTTTTTATTGTAAAAAAATAAAACTGTCAAATTAATTCTTCCAGCAAGAAAAGTGGTAGCCACCATGGGTTTGAACTACTGCACACGCTACCACTCGTTCATGGCAGCGATGTGTGTGGCTACTGACCAGAAAGCAACAAGCAGTCAGTTTAGCACCTGCAGCATCGAACGGCCAAAGATGATCGGGCGGTCTACTCGGCGGTGCTCTAACGTTTGGTTATTGATTCAACCGGAGGCTAGAAGGCTCGTGGTTGGCGACGACAAGAGCTGCAGGGGTATTGGAAATAACAATCGAAGTTGTCTGAAGTCGATAGCAAGCTCTAACGGCTGTGGATGAAATTTTGGAGCGGCAACTGAATAGTTGGACGATGGAGGGTTGCACGACGCATGTGAGTGAAAGGTGTGGAATTAGGGTTTTTATTGATAAATATCACCAAGTTCTCTCTCTGTTTTAATTAATTCTGTTTTGGCTAAGTTAATTTGTAAATTTTACAAATTGATTTTTAAAAGTTTGTAAAAATTGAAAATAGGCCATAACAGAATTAGTTATTTTCACTCGAGCCCCTTTAATTTTGAGTAATTAAAATTTAATGAGATAGTTTTGAGAAATTTGTAACTAAGTCCTAATTTTCACCCAAATTTATTTTTGAACTAAGTTTATATATTTGTAAATTTAAAGTTAATCCAGACTCCTTTTATTTTTGGTTTAATTTTATTTTGGGTTCTTTTAACAAAATTATTGGGTCTAAAAATAAATATATATTTTTATTTTTTAAGTAGGCCCAATAGAAATTTTAAGTGTAAAATATACTCAAGTTTTTTTTAAAAATAAGTTGACCAAAGAAAATTAAAATGCCCAAAATTCTAGTCTATATTAGGAGACAAGTAAATGGAGATAGACATTATGAAAGAGTTCAAGTTGACTTTAAGGAATACTTTGAAGAATTTAAACTTAATTTTAATAATTTTCTTTCTAAGAAAAGTCATGAATTATAGGTTATATATCTGGTTAATTGATTAGATGAATAACATGTCATATAAATTAATGGTTTCACATTCACATGTTCAGGCATAAAATATCTCATCATATGTGATATTAATGTTCTAATGAAATTAGGATAAGATTATTATCAAACTTTTAATATTATATTAATTTATAAATTTGATTTGGTCTTATCAATTATTTTATGAAATAAAATTAGATATTAATAAATAGAATGTCATTTTATAAATTAATTGGTATAATAAAATTAAAAACTCTAAGAATTAAAATATTAAGCGAGAGATGGCTTTAAGCATAAAGCCCACGGCCTTTATTATTGGTCCTATAGTAAGGTAGATTAATTTCTTACCTCAAATCTTGTGAGCTTCCTACAGAGAGTATTAATTCGAACTGGTTACTAGATAGAACTTTCTTAAAGGATAAGATCTAATATAAGACTCATGCGAAATTGACTACCATAAGTGACTTTTTTTATTAAAAAATATAGATGATTGAAATAATTGTTATATACTCAACTTAAGTTGATTGATATCTTCCCTATGCGTTATTGTCAATTAAATTTAAGAGCTAAAGAATCAGTAGTTTATTATTATTTGATATGAGATATTCAAATAATAATAAAAACTTAGTATGGTACTAGTCTGATTCATGACAGATATGACCACCTTACAGAGCTATATTCTGAATAGAAACTGGATTACTAATGCATAATATAGTTAAAGAATTCTATATAAATGCATTTCATGCATTAATGCAAAACTTACACATGTTATTAGATAATGTAAGCTCATGTATGAATTTATTTTTTAGAATCATGTCTTCATTTAGCCTACTAGCATCAATCATTAACAAAAATAAGTTTACCGAAAATAATTATATGGATTGGAAAAAGAACTTAGATATTATACTCATGACTAAAAAGTAGAGATATATCTTAACTGATAAATACTCTCCAAAACCTAATGAAAATGCATCCAAAGATAAAATAGATGTTTATAATAGTCATTTGACTAAGGGTCCATCTTCCTCTTTTGGTCTCAATCTTAAAGAAAAGAGTAGCAAGAAGAAGAAGAACAAGTCAAAGAAAGCATATAATTCAAGATCTATGAAAATTCATAAAAAAAAAGTATAACCCATAAAAAAATGTTTTTAATGTGGCATTAAAAGACATTGGAAAAGAAACTGCCATTTAGTTAAGTTTTCAATAACTAAAAGGATAGTTTCACCTTCTTGTAATATTATTTTCATTGAGATATATTTAGTGGTTGACTTTACAGATTCCTAGATAATAGATTCTGCAACCACTAATTATATTTACAATTCATAGCAAGGGTTCTAGGAAACCAAATCTCTTAATGAATAAGAGATTAGTCTTAGGCTAAAAAATGGCTTAACTGTTGCAGTCAAGGTAGTGGGAGTTGTTCAAAATATATTTTGATGATTTTAGGACTTTAGTATTGAAAAATTGTTTATTAGTGTTAGAACTCAAATGCAATTTGATTTCGGTTAGTTGTTTGAGTAAATATGATTACTATATTATCTTTAATTCAACTGTGGTGATCAAAATAAATAAGTCATTTATATGTTCTGGCACACTAGTTAACAATCTATACTGCATATATCCTAAAATCATATCACTGCATGACACAGAATTAAATAATGAATCTAATCACTATAAAAAAGATTAAAGTGACCCCACTAATCAAATGTATCTATAGCATCTACATCTTAATCATATTAGTCTAGATATGATCCAAAGACTAGTTATAGATGAACTTTTGAGTTCATTAAAGATTAAACCATTACTAATATGTGAATCTTGTATAGAAGCCAAAATAACTAAAAGACCCTTTAATGTTATAGGAAATAGAGCCATTGAAATATTAGAATTAGTGCACTTTGACATGTATGAGCCCATGACCACACAAGTTAGAAGAGGTTATAAATATTTCATAACTTTTATTGATGATTATTCTAGATTCAGTTATGTGTACCTAATGTTCTACAAGTTTAAGGCGTTTGATAAATTCAAGGATTTTCAGGCAGAAGTAAAAAGGTAATTAGGAAAACATATAAAGCCACTTCGATCTAATTGATATGACAAATACCTCTATAATGAGTTTATGACCTATTTGTAAAAAAATGGGATATTATCCCAGTTGACTGCACTAGGGTCACCATAGTACAATGGTGTAGCATAAAAGAGAAATAGAACTTTTCTTGAAATGGTAAGGTCAATGATGAGTTATTCAACTTTACTTATCTCATTCTGAAGTTATGCCTTGGAAACAATCATGTGTCTTCTTAATTTAATTTTACCTAAGTCGGTCCTTAAAATACTTCTGGAAATGTAGATAGGACGTAAACAAAGTTTAAGTCACATACATATATAGAGTTATCCAGCATATGTGCTAAAAGGAAAGACAGATAAGTTGAAATCTAAATAAGAAGTTTGTCTGTGTATTGGTTATCCTAAAAGAACAAGTGGAAGTATTTTTTATAGTTCTCAAGAAAAAAAAAGTATAGTTAACACCAATGTAATCTTTCTTAAAGAAGACTATATAAAAGACTTCAAGTTTAAGAGTAAAATAATTCTTGATGAATTATCTAGGAACTTTAGTATTGTGCTTGAGAGAGTCAATGAGTTAATTCTCAATCTAGATCATAATAACCAACCAGAGCGAGTTACAAAATAACAACCATCGGTACTTTGTCATAGTTTAAGAATTATTAAACGTCAAACTAGGTATATTTTAATTGGAAAGTCTTTTCATGCAGTCTCTAATGATATGAACTAGATCCCACTAGCTATAATGAACAATGGTTGATAAAGATGTAGACCATTAGCGTAAAGTTATGAAATCAGATATGGATTCTACGAATTCTATAAAATCTAAAAACTTGTAGAAAACCTAAAGCAATAAAACTTATAGGGTGTACATGGGTCTACAAGAGAAAGAGAATGGTAGATGGGAAGTTGAAACTTTCAAAGCTAAACTTATTGCAACATGGTACACTCAGAAAGAATGTATCTATTATGAGGACACCTTTTCGCAAGTAGTCATGCTTAAGTCTATCAGAATTCTCTTATCCATTGCATTAAATCTTAGTTAGGAGATTTGAAAAATGAATGCCAAGACTTCTTTTCTTAATGACAATCTTGAATAAAGTATTTATATGATACAACCAGATGGTTTTATAGTTATAGACCGAAAGCATATAGTTTTGTAAGCTACCAAAATCTATCTATGGGCTTAAACAAGCATCTAGATCTTGAAATATTAGATTTGATCAAGCAATTAAATCATTTGATTTTGGTTAAAATCCTGATGAACATTATGTTTACAAGAAGATAAATATGCGGGTGATGGTTTTTTCTGGTCTTGTATGAAGATGACACACTACTCATTGAAAATGATATAAAAGCATTATCATCAGTTAAAATTTGGTTATCTAACTAATTTGATATGAATGATCTAAGATAAGCCATTAACATCTTTGAGGCCAAAGTATTAAGAGAAGCCAGTTAAAGATGTTAGACTTATCCCAAGCTGAGTATATTAACAAGATTCTGATCAAGTTTGCCATGCATAATTTTAAATGGATTGTTTCCTTTTAGATATGGAATTGATCTATCCAAGTATCAGTCTCTTAAGATAACTAAAAAGATAAATCACATGAGAGGAATTTCTTATGCATTAGTAGTAGAAAGCCTCATGTATGTAATGCTATAACTAGACCAGATATTTGTTAAGCAGTTTGAATGGTCAGCAGATATCAATCTAATATAAGACCAGAACACTGGACTACAATAAAGTATATATTTAAGTAACTTTAGAGAACGAAAGAATATATACTTGTATATTCCAGTAATGATATTATACCTGTCGGATATACAGATTCAGAATTCCAAGGACATAGGATACTCGGATATTCTTTAGAATATGTGTTCACTTTAAATGGTAGAGCTATAAGTTGAAAGAGTACAAATCAATCATGTATTGCAGACTCTACATGGAAGCTGAATATATAGCTGCATCTGAAACTGCAAAAGTGGTTATATAGCTTCTAAAGCTCTTTATGGAGCTTGAGCTGGTATCGAGTGCTTAGATGCTTATTGTTCTTTATTAAAACAATAGCAGAGCAGTAGCACACTTTAAAGAATCGAGACACCACAAGAAAAAAATACATTGAGAGGAAATAACATTTGGTAAGGGAGTTTTTTACAAAATGGTGAGGTTATGATATCCAAGATTGTGTAAGCAGATAAACTAGTGGATCAATTCATTAAAGTATATGATTTATGTATTAAGCATATGATGCTAATACAAATATATAGATCACAAGTTCTTTACAAATTAAATCTAGTTTATAGCCATTAATGAAAAATGTATTTCATTTATGTAAGGTTATAGTTTTTTTACTTCTTATAGTAGATGGTTTACCTTAATCATCAAAGTAGAGACTTCGAGTAGAAAACTAGTGTACATGTTACGCTGAATGAGACTACTGTGAATTTCGATTTTGTTAACTAAATGTCGTAGATCTTAATTCAGAAAAGTTTTAATAAGCTTGGTTGATCTTAATCCTGATCACATAATGAACTTATATTCGTATGTTATATTTTTTAAGTTATCATTGAGTGAGATCTATATAAACAGTCAAAATCTTGATATCTTAGAGATATAATTTTATGGATCATAAAAACATATATTTATAAGATAAAATCTAATAAATAATATCCACCTAAATTGTTTACAATACTTGATTATTTGAATCTGTTATCACAGTTTATTCAATAAATTATTTATTGAATAATAATAATATTTATTTGTAAATTTATTCACAAATATAGACATTTTAAGTTATCATTAAAGCATTCAATGACTTAGGGACACATAAGTAATTAAAAAGGCAATCCATTTTTCTATTGCATAGATTTAATTATGAACATTAATTAGAGAGTCAATTAAGTGGTTATTATTGGTCTAAAGATCAAGCCTAACTTAATTAAATGAAGTTTTAATTAAATGAGTTTTTACTTTATAACATGGGTTAATAGAGTATAACTCTTGACTTTTAGTAGAATAACCTGAAGTTAACTTGGAAGAACTAGTAGGTCATGAGTGTTGGGGATCTATTATATATGGATATATGCATGTGCAACAATGTTCATTGTATAAAATATGTATCTCATACATATTTGGCACAACAAAATAATAAAACTATACAATAAACACATAAAACATATAGTAATTAAATTAATATACAAACTATAAAAGTTAAGAAATCATCAAAACGTGTAACATTTTACACGTATATTTTGAGAGTCCGTCCAAAGTCTAACTCGTTGACAGCTCTAATCACTAACTTGGTGGGCTTAGTAAGTTAGAACAGCAGCTTCTCTAATCCAACACTGGGTTTAACTCTTAAACCTTATAAACTTATATTTCTCTTGATCAACTCTTTGATCAAGAATACAAGTTTTAATGTTGTTGTATTTGGTGGCCTATAATAAAGATGAGATTTAGAACAATTTCAACACTTGAAATTTTTCTTTAAAAGAACAAATCTATTCTTATGCATCTATTTTGCCGACCACTTCTCTTTAAAAAAAAAAGAAAATGTTTTTTCATAAGTAAACTTACAACAACAAAAAATGAAATCAACTCTTGTTCTCATCCTCTCCTAGTCCCTACGTTTTCATCATTCTTTTATATCTCAAATATATTAAAATAATAATATTATATTATTAAAGACACAAATCTTGGCCATCAAGTCTAATAATAATATAATAATCAAATAATATTATATATATGTTAACGTATGACAACTAGCATGTATTAATATATATAATATTATTAAATAATATAATATTATAAAATAATATATTTTAATGAGATATTTTAATTATTTAACATTTAAATAATTAATATGTAGAATTACCAATATATCCTTCTAAGTGGTTACCAAGTATACTTTTTAATAGGTTCTACCAAATCTCATACTTGGATAAACTCAACCGATGATTTATAATGCACCGCATGTAATAAACAACAATTGTTAACTAAGTAATGTATTTAATAATTAAATACATACACGCATACATCATGTGGTATTGTTAGATATTACTAAACTGAACAATTCAATCCGGCAATCTACCCTAATGCACAATGAGTACACTCCATATCACAGGACTCCCTAGGTCTACGCCCGATTCGTCAAATGGAACTATTCCATGAGTCCTCGAACAATGCCCCACACACACGTCACAAATATTACAAATCAGCACGTAGAACTATACAAGCTGAGGTCACAATGCATACGTATAGTCCTTCTGTCATATATATCCTGGATGTGCAGGGACATAGAGCAACACTATCAAATTCCCATGTGCTCATCCATAAATTTATCTTTATACACACTAAACAATATAATCAAACTCTTTGCCATATTGTTCAACCCTATGGAAATTATTTTCAGGTATACTACTTATAGCCATAAGACTTTCTTGAGATATTATCTCGGAGCATCTAAATTAACTCTTTATGTTGAGCTAACAAACCCGTATCTGCTCACACTGGACCCTATAAGTATTAAACCATACTCAGCAATACTCAGCGGTCAGACCATAAATGATCTTTGACATGTGTGGAACAAAAGTATGGTGGATCACTTACAAGCCCACTGTGGTGCTTAGGTCGAAGGATACTACTCAACTGTAGAAGACCTTCCAATGAAGGCTACATAAGAAGTCTATTGGGACCTTCATAAGTCTGTTCAGTGCTCAGTCCTAACTAAATACCCATATGTCTATACAAGCTCCAAACTCACAATCAGTTAGAAACAACTATCTGTACCTTATAGATATAGACATACATTGATCTGTATATATATATATATATATATATATATATATATATATATATAAAGGATCTACCGGCAGATCTACATTAGTGAAAATAGATTAAGAATATATATTTAAAAATATACTTGCATAATGACATTTTTTAGTACCAAATTGTAACTCTTGCAACTATGTTACTACTGGTATATTATGAGGTCTTTGTTCCGTTACAGACAAGATTCCAACTCTTGGAATATTTGCTAACTCTTAGCACTGGTCTAAACTCCTTTAAATCTGATCTGAACTTCTTCAGATCTTACAGAGTCCGTAGCGTAACAAGCATAAAACCATTTAATAAAACAGTAATTAGCGATTTAATAAAAAGTACACTGTATAGATATCAAATATTTATATAAATTTGGGATGACATGTATGCATAATGCTAACAATGAGATGACAAGGACTAAGCCTTTTAAATTGTAGCTAAGAAGTCCATGGGTCTTGCAGTCCCTGTACTAGCTTAAATCCTAATTAAACTCTAATTTTCTAATCATAATCTAATTTTAAATACCTAAGGGAGTAGTAAATAATAATCGTAACCATAACCAAAAAAATTCTTTTTACATATTTTTACATAATAAAAGAATTTTTTTATTACTCTTCTCTTAGATTTGGGTATTAGTCATTTTAAAGATTAAGAAAAAATTCACGTGCCCACATGCGTTGAGTTTGAAGGTTAAGGATAGTAAAGAAGATTGCAGCCGTCAATTCAAGATTTACTATAGTAAGTGTTGACGTATTTTAGAGTGTATGCATGTGATTGTGTACATATTGAAAAAACTAAACACATGTATCATATACATGAATTTGGCAGCGGAATTTATCATGTAATCAACATATACATATGTATTTCAATTCTTAACAATTTAATAATACAGAAAACATACCTTTGAAGACCTCCGATGAAGATTTCAAATCCAAATTTCTTTGCTCCAACTTTGAGCTCACCTTGAAGTGCACTTTTGTTCAATTCTAGTTCACAACAATCCGGTGCGATTGTGAAGGTAGAATAGAAGCAGTATAATCTCCAGCAATAAGGTTTGATTACTTGAAAGAAAAATAAGAAAGATTTATTTTTCTTTCTCCTTTGGTTTTTCTCACAAGTCTTTATTCAATGAAAAACTCTCTCAAAACCAACTCTTCTTTTTTCTCTCAATCCTTGCACGAAAATTGATTCACACACTTGTTAACAGACATGAAAACCCAACCATTTTTAGTGCTCTCAACACTTCACAAGTGCTCCACCAAAATTAGATTAAGTGGCTAACTACCAAAATAATTTTTGGTGGCCATTTTAATGGTCTAATAAAATTAACCATTAATCACAAAATGGTGCTCCACTTAATTTAGTTTATGTTTCTCAAATTAGGTATGTCTTCCATTTAGGAATAAAATATCAAATAAATAAAATCATATTTTATTTATTTAATTATTCAAAACTTATTTGAATAATTAATATTTACCTTATTTGATTTTGCTAACATGGTTAATGGATGAATTTATGGTAAAACAATTCATGAAATAAATTTGTGTCACTTGTTAACATCTAATTAGTTAATAACTCTTGTCAACTAATTAAATGATATACTTAACATTTAAGTCTAAACAAGTGCAAAACCCGAGGAACCCTGAAACATATTTTCGGTTTGTTGGAATTTCTAAGATGGAACTGTTCAATGCATTATGCTGCCCCAGTGCATAATGAGTACACTTCATATTGTGAGACTCTCTAGGTCTACGCCCGAATTATCATATGGAACTCCTCTATACGTCTGTGAACGATGCCTCACACATACGTTACGAATATTACAAAGCGGCGAGTTAGACCATACAAGTTGAGGTTATAACATATTCATATAATCCCTCCGTCATTTATATCCGGGTAAGGCAGAGATATAGATCAACACTGTCAAATCTCCATATGCCCAATCGAAAGCTTATCTCTAGAAATGTATTTCAATAAATAATTTTTCTAAATACTTTTGTAATATTATTTATCCCTAGTGTTAAACTCTTTTCCCTAGAATTACTGCTTATGGCCATAAGACTTTCTGAAATACAATTTATAGAGAATTATGATATATTACTCACCCAAATGAGCTGATGGATCTAATATCTATGCACACCGGACTCCATGAGCATCGGACCATACCCAGCGACATCCAGCGGTCAAACTATGAAAGGTTTCTGACATGTGTGGAACCAAAGTATGGTGGATTACTCACAAGCCCACTGTGGTACTCAAGTCAAAGGACCACGAATACTACTCAACTCGAAAGACCCTCCATTGACAGCTTTATGATATGTCTATTGGAGATCTTTGTGAGTCTGTTCAATATTCAGTTCTTACTGAATACCTATATCTCTATACGAGCTTCTACTAAACTCATGGTTTGCTAAAACTAACCATCTAGGCCATTCAGATATAAACATACACAAATCTATATATTTATTAAGGTATTCATTGATAGACCAGCATCAATGAAGATAGATCAGGAACATAATATTTGAGAACATATTTGCATAATGACATTTTCTAGCACTATTTACAACTCTTTGCAACTACGTCATTACTAATATATTCTTAGGTCTTTGTCCCATTTCAGACAATGCTCTAACTCTTTAGATATCGCTGACTCTTATAACCTGATAACTCTTATTAGTACCAACTCTTAATATTTATAACTCTCAGCATTGTCAATTCTTAGCACTGATCTAAACTCATTTAGACTAGATCTGAACTCTTTCAGATCGTATAATGTCTGAAACGTTACAAGCATCTTACCATATATAAATATAATTAGTGATTTAATGAAATAATAATATTAGTATAAATATTAAACAAATATTCATACATAAAGGGATGGCACGTAAGCACAAATTTTAACAGTAAGAAATTAAGATAATCTTCTATTCTTATATATATAATTATGAACAACACGATCTGGCATTTGTAAACTCGATTTCATTGGTACTGGCCAACCGAAGGCAATTCATTTTGATCGAACCACATAGTTTCGTTTGTTTGTTTGTTGTGATGCCTCGTTCTTTAAATTCTGTGGGTGGCGTAGCTACCGAAATCAATACAATTAATTATGTCTCTCTAAGAAGTTGGTTAGCTACTTTTCATTTTGTTCTAAAACGTTTATTTTGTTAAATAGAAAAAAAAAATTATTTACTACCAATAACCGTTAATCCCCATCGCCAACTGTCATCGGTGTGGCCAATATTCAAATTCTCGAATATTTCTATTTAACACATATGAAAAGGTAGTATTTGTAATAGAAATGGACCAAATTTGTTTAATGAAAATAAAAATAAAAAAATTCAAAAGATATAATTTTATAAAGTAAAGAGGGGAAATTATGAAATTACACGATGAGGATAATTTTTTTTTTGGAAAAAGGGACTGTTGAACTCCGTGTTATAGTAAAAGCGACCATTTACTTACCATTATTTTAAAATTATTCATTTTTATCTTATTTTTATAATTATTTTTGTTAAATTTGATGAAATTATTATTTTTAACTTTTTTTTATTATCAATTTGATGAAATTATCCTTTTTTAACTTTTTCTTAAATTTGTTGACAATTTTTACTTTCATCTAATTTTAAAAAAGGAGATAATTTCATCTAATTTAATAAAATAATTTATAAAAATTGAGTAAAAATGAATAATTTTAAAAATAGTGAGTAAATCATTTTTACTATAACATGGAGTCTAAATATTCTGTAACATATTTTTTTATATTTTTAGAATTTTTAACTAGAATAAACAGGAGAGTTAATTTGTGGCTAAAATAAAAATTAGCCCTAAAATTTATGTCATTTCCGCAAATATCCCATATATATAAAATAAAATAAAAAAAGGGCGATTAGTTATACATCAGATCATGAATGATGATGTCTTCCCCTTGGCACGATATATATTACAGAAATTTAAAAGAAAAACTTTTGACTTAAAAATAATTAGCTATGTATAGTGGTTCAATATAGACCTCCACATGATCACATTTCCTTGGCTTTCCGCTTTTTCTTTTTTTTTTTTTCTTTTTAATTTACTCCATCATGCTTTGTCATGCATTTGCTCAAGATTATGCAATCTGATTTTGCTACTTTACTCATTAAGCTCAGCGTCAAAATTTCATTGTTTTTTTTTTTCACAGTTGTATAATAGTAACATTGGAGGTAACGTGAATCTAACTTCATTCCAGGTTAAAATATTGGAAGGTACAAGGTACAAATATTTGCGATATTTGAAGCTGAAGAATCCTTCATCATAGACATAGAGACAGCTTCTGCCTTTATGTTGTGTTCCTGAAGGGACTTGCTTATTTGAGTAAATTAACCTAAGGAAATATCCACAAGATTGACTAAAGTGTCTTCCGATGACTAGTTACATTCTACTTAGCCAAGCCAAATGCACATAATTATGATACGCCGCTTGCTTTATTCAATTCAACTAATGTGCAATTTCTATTTACGTGTCAAAATCTCATATACAGAATGCTTCGATTGGCTCATCTCTAATATATGCACAACTTTGACACATTCCTACAATACTGAAAACATAAAACGAAGTCTTATTTTAGATTTATAGACAGAGGAAGACTCACTGAGTTAGTGAAGAAAAAATGAGCACTGAACCGGGACAAGTTGGCGGAGCCAACCCAAGAGAAGAGGAAGCTGGCAATGCAAAAGACAAAGAAAGCCAGTGTCATTCCAGCCCCAAAGAGATTGATGGTTGAATACTTAGTCAAGTCTTGTTCTTCTCTTTGTTTTTCTTCCTCTGGACCCTACCCCCAATCTAACAACATTAGTGCTAGTGGCTCGGAGACAAAAAATGCCAAGGGCAAGTTTGCATTCCCCTCTTTGTCCCAACTTGTCGGTAGCCGCAGCTACTGCAGGTGATGCTTTTGTCAATACTTGTTATTGTTGTTGTCTCAACTACATCTTTATCTTCTTAATTTTTGTCATTGTTGCTTTTGTATTTTTGCAGTAGTTCTTGGTGGTGGTGGCACATATATATTGTTCAGAGGTGTTGTGTCTCAGGTTGCTACGCTTTCTTGTTGTGATGATTCTGTACTTTCAATCATATATTTATGTTCGATTTAGCGTCTATTTCTGATCTATGATTTATTTTCTAGCTTTAGTTTGATAGGATTACTCAGTTTCTGTACATAGCTTTTGGCTGGTTTTGTATTGTCTTGAATTCCACAAAATTCCCTAGCATCCCACAAACTATTGGAAGATCTACGGAGGAAAATCCGTTCTTGAATAGTTGTAGCTATGCTTTTTGATCTCCAATAAAATAAGAAATTTTTTGCATACAGAGGCCAAGTGCAGCAGCCACAACGAGGGCCATTCTGAAATTTTATCTTTTTTTAAGAAAAGTAAATTTAAGGTTTTCAAAACGAAAGAAATTTAAGGTTGATGTTGAAAAAATGTACGGTTTGAGTTAAGATTCAGAAAGGAAAAGAAAGAAAAAAAATTAGAATTTTTGTAATGAATTGTTTGAACACGAGATAAAGGTGTTTATATAAGGGATAAGATATTTAAACACATAATAAAAATATTTGGATATGAAATAAGAGTGTTTGGTCAATAATTGTAGAATAAAATTAAACACAAAATTGAAATAACTTTTTTATATTTTTCTCGTAAACTTTTATACAATATTCCCAACGGATGGCCATTATAGCTAATTTTCCAAATCTTTAAATATTAATGAAATTAAGCCTTATTTTGAGAATATTGAAGATAATCTTCCAAAATCATTTCATGGCTTGTTTCATACTTGATTTCTTCTATTATTAGAAATAAAATATTTATTATAGAATCGTGGTTAAAGATACCCTTTTAGCCAAAAAATAAAGATGACACATTTAACCACAAATTATTAATAACTAAAAACGTATAGTTAACCATGAATATTTTATACCTAAATATATTATTTAACCATAAACTTTTGAGTCGTGGTTAAATATTATAATATCTAGCCATTACATATTTTATGGCCAAAAAGTAGAATATTTAGATATGAATACAAATTTTATAGATAAACAGAATTGAGGCTAAATATAGTTCTTGGCCACAAAATAATTCGTGGCTAAATATATTACCATTTAGCTAGAAAAAAATAAACTATTTAGCCATGAATTATTTGTTGTAAAATATTCTTTTAGCCACAAAATAATTTATTGCATTATCAAAATATTATATGACTAAATATATTTAACCACAAATTATTTAATTAAATTTCATAAAAATAAATATAATATAATTGTTGTATTATAAATATTTATTTTATTTTATAATTTGAAATTGATATTTTTTTAATCCACTATGAATATATATAAAGTTTTTACACATATAATTTAATAAAAACACATATATTATAATTATCTAAGCATACATGAAAAAATAAAGTAATAATTAATTATGTTAATTGGTTTAACAAAGTGTAATAAAAAGTAATTCAAGTATAAAATAAAAATCGAGATAGACAATCACGGTTGAAATGATTGTGAATGATGAAAACATATCACCTGAAAGAATTCTACTAATAACAGTCTCAAATTATTTAAATCAGGTAGATAAATTATTGTAAATGAAACTCTATTGTGATTACATAATAGTCTTAATCTCTTACATCTCTATCTTTATTGCTTCTAACTCACTATGTAATGTTAACTCATTTTTACTAAAAGTCTCTTGCACCTGTGATTGCCTTCTCACTCCAATACCTGCATGGTAAGTATTTTTCTTTCTAAATATCTCTTGAGATAAATGCTCATTATTGAGTTATTTACATTCCTCAAAATTTTTCTCCTCTTTAAGTTGCACTATCTTCTTCTATAAATAATAAAATTCAAATATTAACAAAATAATAACTTCATTACATTAGCAAATTGATTAATTAAAAAATAAAGAAAAAATATATTTAGGAACTTAAGATTTTAAGAAATGGACATGTAGATTTCAATATTTTTAAATTTTCATTTATGCCTCTGTTAGTTAACGGTTTATGTTAATTTTAATAGTAGAAAGGGGAAAAAAATAGAAATTCACCATATTTTTATTGAAAAAAAAATTAAGATTCAATTAAAGGCTAAAAAGATGGCTTGAACCTTTGACCATATCATTAAAGATCACATACATTAACCAACTAACCTATTTTAACTTTATATAACATATTGTCTATAAGACTATATATTAATAATTTTAAAAATATCATTGACAGAATTTAGACACTGATCACCCATATGACAAGTATAAATTATTCACCATTGAACTATAATAAATTTTGTTGGCAAATTGTTATAAGACAAAATAAAAAAATATGAAATGACAAGACCCTAGCCACCGACCGCTTATCACCATCATTCACCACTCGCCATCACCGATTGGATGGTGGCTAGCAATGGATAGTTGCAGGTAGCTATGACTGGCAACAATGGTGGCCAACGACAGTGGACAATGGCTAGGGTCCTGTCGTTTTACGTTTTTGTATTTTTTTATTTTGATATTATATCTATAAAATTTATTATAGCTCAATAGTGAGTATTTATATTTATCATGTGATTGACTACGGTTCAAACCTTGTTAATATCATTTTTAAAATTATTATCATGTGTTCTTGAGGATAATATATTAATAGATTTACAAACTTATATATAAATATAAAGTTAGAATAGTTTAATTGATTAAAATTTGTTATCATTAACCTTGAGGTTAAAGGTTTAAGCTCTTTTTTTAGTAATTAATTGAATTTTAACTTTTTTTTCAATTAAAATTACTTAGTTAATTAAAGTGTGTTATCCATAATCACGAGGTTAAAGGTTCAAGCCCTATTTTTAGTATTTAATTTAATTTTCACTTCTTTCAATTAAAATTAAATTATTTTTTTTTAAATTAAAATGGAAGTCTAATAGAGGTATAAATGAAATTTCAAAAAATACTCAGTTTGCATATAACTTTCTGATACCTTAAAAGGTCTAGATATCTTCTTTTCAAAAAATAATGTGAAACATGTAAATTAATAATAAAACCACTTGCATGTCGTCCTGAATTCGCCAAAAAGTAAAATACATGCAAACCAGAAATTTCTGCAAACAAGAAGAGAACAATCTAATTTCAATCAAAGATAATAGAAACATCATAAATTTAAAGCAAAATATATCAAGAGACAACAACCTAACCAACTTTATATAATGGCTTAAGAAATAAAGAAAAGATAACAAAAATTAATGCAACCATTTAGATACAGATTTATCGAAAATTCAAAATGTAACAGCCAATATTTTTGCTGATGGTCAAAAACAGACCTCAATAATCAATGAACTGCACTAGAAACTCAAATATATAATGGATTTTTGAGACTCTAGGCTTACAACATGAAGACAATGGCACGTGGCAATACCTGCAGAAAAAATATCGAATAAGAATTTACAGTGTTTCTCAACACATTGCTTGATTTGTTGACAATTTTTCTCTTGCTCATCCACAGATGCCCCAGCAACAACCTTTAATGACACATGCGGGATAATTTTCTGTATCAACGGCGCGACAATTATCAGTTTTCTTCTTAAAGACATAACAAATACATCTGAAATTGACAAAACATTATAGAAAATTTTAGCGTTGCTGTAAGGAGGCAACATTAAGGGGTGGGGAGAGAGTAAAATGGTAGATTCTATCTTCTTTTTGCTTATAAATATGCTTATAAATATGTGTGCAGTCTTATTTATAATTAATTTATTTTTATAATTTTTATAATATTTTTTAAAAATTTTATACTATCTAAGTTTTTTTTAGTTCTTACTTTTATTATTTATAATAAATTATCAGCACGATTTTTAGGTAAGTTCAATTCTTAATTTTTATATTAAATTCTTGATTTACTTTATTTTATTTTTCTTTAATTCTACATGTTTCAATTTTATTTAACTATTATTTGTATTGTGTTTATATTATTGTATAGTATAATTTTTATGAGTATGCGTTATGGTTGCCATTTATTTAAATCTTTCACATTAGAAAATAAAGATAATATTATGCATCAATTATATTATATTTATATTATGTCTATTCTTTTTAAATTTGAAGATTCTATATCCAACATAAAGCTTGTAAACAAAATCAATAAATTGAAACATGTAGTTTTAATAATTAATCTCATTAATTTAAATTTTGAAGTTCTTTATCATAATTTTTAAATTTATTACTTATTTATATAGAAGGCTGCATTTTCTCATTGTTGTATGGAAGGTTGTACCTTCTCATTATTATTATATTATGAAAAGTTATACCTCCTCATTATTATCATCTTATGGAATGTTATGTCTCCTTACTATTTTTATCTTATGGAAGGTCATGCCTCCTCATTCAACAGAAGGCTAAGCCTCTTCAATATTATTAATAAATGGAAGGCCTTGTCTCATAAATTATTATTATTTTATGTATATAGAAGGTCATGTTTCTTAAACATTACTTTTTATATTTATGTATTGCATTATAAATTTATTTATATTTCATCTATAATAATTTTAATTACCTTATTTATATTTAAAGGTCCTGAAAATATCTTTTATAAATTTACAAATTTCTATATTTGACACCTCTAAAAATTACCTATCATGGGAACTGGATACTAAAATACACCTCCAAATTAATAGTTTAAAAAATGATTAAAAAAGAAAAATAACATATCTCTATAGGACATGTCGAAAACTATGATTTTTTTTTTTTGTTATCATCTACGTGAGAAATTGAAAGTTCAATATCTGAAGGTCTGCAGATTCTTTAGGAAAATCTAGTAGAAAGGTATGATGCATTTCTCTCAAGAGCAAAATATGAGTAAAAGTATTATAAAAATACTTGTTATTAATATAGTGCATTATAAAATATCTACCAAGGTAAAGGGATCAAATATAGAGACAAAATCTTGAATATCTTACTTATATAGATGTCTCTAATCTCTTTGAGGAAAAAAAAGGAAACACCAATTATCAAGTTTTAATTAATATTTGTATATTACATCTTTTTTAATGAAATGTAACTTTTTATAATGTATTATCCTGATGTCTAATAAGAACTTTTATTTAATATAAGAAATGGCTTTTAAGGATGAATTGTCTGCTTTAGAAATGAAAAATAGGGATGCTTATTTAACTAACAGTGCAACTACACACACACTATCTTTTAAGATATGAAATATTTCTCAAAACTAATAATGATTGAAGAAAAAATTAATACTACCACAAGTTCTCTAGATCTAATTGAAGGCTCTAGAAGAGAAATAATATTGTTAACAAGTGGAACAAAGTTATATATAAATGAATCTTTATATTCAAGCAAAACTAAAAGAAATCTGTTAAGTTTAAAGATATCCGTCGAAATAGATATCACATTGAGACCTTAAGTGAAAATAATGTAGAATATCTCTGCATTACTTCTGATGTCTCAAACAAGAAATGCAAACTTAAAAAGCTTAATGCCTTATCATCTGGTTTGTATTTTATAATTATAAATTCAATTAAGACCTACGCAGTAATGAACTAGAAATTTAGTGATAAAAAATGTTTATACCATAGTATGATCGACTTGGCCATTTAGGATCAATAATGATGTATAGAATTATTAAAACAATTCACAGATACCCATTAAAGAACTTGAAGATTCTGTTGTCTAATGAGAATATTTGTACCGCTTGCTCACAAAATCAACAATGATGCATAGAATTATAAAAAAATTTCACAGGCACCTATTAAAGAACCTGAAGATTTTGTTGCCTAATAAGAATATTTGTACCGCTTGCTCACAAAGTAAACTTGTAATTAAACCATCCACTTCCAAGATTGGTCTAGAATCTTTATCATTTTTACAAATGATCTAATGAGATATATGTGGACTAATTCATCCACCAATTAGACCTTTTCACTATTTTATAGTTTTAATTGATGCATTTGCATGGTGGTCATATGTTTGTTTACTGTCTACTCAAAATGTTGCATTCACTAGATTATTAGCATAAATCATTAAATTGAGGACAAAAATTTTCAGAATACCCTATTAAGACTATACATTTAAATAATACTAATGAGTTTACATCTAAAATATTTGATGATTGTTGTACATCAGTGGGAATAGATATAGAATATATTATGCCATATGTTCACACACAAAATAGATTAGCAAAATCCTTAATTGACTCCAAGTAATTGCCTGTGCTTTATTGATGCGCACATAATTACTAGTTTTTACATGGGGTTACACTATTTTGCATGGTGTAGCATTAATTTATTTTAGGCTTACTACATATCATTAATATTCTCCATTACAACTTATACTTCGTCATCAACCTGATGTATCCCATTCACGTATCTTTAGTTGTGCAGTGTATGTACCTATAGCATCCCTATAATGCACTAAGATGGAACCTCAACATTGCTTAGGATTTATGTTGGTTTTAACTCTCCATCAATTATAAGGTATCTTGAACACTTGACGAATGATCTATTTATCGCACGATTTACGGATTGTCGCCATTTTGATGAGATAGTATTCCGATCATTAGGAAAAATAAAATTGCCTCCTAAAGCTAAACATGAATTTTCTTAGAAAATGACCACTATGTTTCATTTGGATCTTCGCATAAATTAATGTGAAAATAAGGTGCGAAAGATTGTTCATCTCAAAGAATTGTAAATGAATTACCTAATGCATTTATAGATGCCTCAAAAGTAACTAGATCATATATACTAGATGCCAATACACCAGCCCAAGTAATTTGTTTTGCAGAAGAATCTAATCAAAGAGCAGTAAATGAATCTTCTGTTGCATACCAGAAGTGTGGTAGACTACTTGGTTCAAAAGATATTGTTTTGCAAAAGAAGAAAGTAAAAAATCAAGATCTTTTTTAAAATGATGATTGAGCCAATAAACCTACATTCTTTAAATCATTAATATTAAATAATTTAATAGTCCCTGAAGGGACGCATGTCCCTGAAGAGATATAAGTCCTTGAAGGGACCCATGTCCCTGAAGAGACATTAGCCCTAAAAGTGGTACAATAACAGAAAAATGAAGCAAAAAATATAAATTATGCTTACACAAGATAAATGTGAAAACGTGATGAAATAATTGTCGAAAATGTATTTTTATTTTCAGTAGCTACTGAAATTATGAATAATGATTTGAGCCACAAACTGTTGATGAATGTAAAAAAAAAGACATGATTGACTCTAATTAGAAAGAAGCAATTCAAGCAAATTGACTTTTCTAACCAAATGTGAAATATTTGGACCTATAGTTCAGTCATCTGAAGATGTCGAACCTGTAGAATATAAATGAATTTTTGTGCGAAACGTAACAAAAATAACAAGGTCATCACATACAAAGTAAGACTCGTTGCTTAAGGTTTCACATAGATACCTAGTATTAATTTTAATGAAACTTATTCCTCCATGATGGATATAATTACATTATGATTTTTTATAAACTTGGCAGTCTCAGAAAAGCTTGATATGCTTCTTATGGATGTAGTGACAGTTTACCTATATAGGTCACTGGACACAAATATTTACATGAAAATTTTTGAAGGATTTAAGATGCCTGAAGCATGTAATCACAATTTATATTCAATCAAGTTACAAAGATTTTTATATAGATTGAAACAATCTGGGCGTATGTGATATAATCATCTAAGCGAATATTTGATAAAAGAAAGATATATTAATGATTTAATATGTCCATGTGTATTTATAAAAATAATAGAATTTGAGTTTGCCATTATGGTTGTATATGTGGATGATATGAATCTTATTGGGACTTTTGAATACTATAAAATACTTAAAAAAAGAATTTGAAATGAAAGACTTGGGAAAAACTAAATATTGTCTCGATTTGCAGATCGAGCATAAATTAAACAGAATTTTTATCCAACAATCTACATATACTGAAAAGATCATAAGAAGATTTAATATGGATAAAGCTCATCCTTTAAGTACTCCTATGGTTGTTCAATCACTTGATCCCAAAAAGGATCCATTTCATCCCAAGAAAGATGATGAGACAATACTTGGTCCAAAAATATCATATCTTAATGTAATTGGTGCATTATTATATCTAGCCTAATGCACCAGACCGAACATAGCTTTTGTAATAAACTTATTTGTAAGATTTAGTTCTACACCAACTTGACATTATTGAAATAGTGCTAAACATATATTTTGTTATCTTTGTGGAATGATAGATTTGAGACTATTTTATTTTAATGAACCTATAGAAAATTTAGGTCTAGTTGGTTATGCAGAATTAGGTACTTATTTGATCCCTATAAAGCCCGCTCACAAACAAGATATGTTTTTAATTACAATAATACAGCAATTTCATGGTGATCCACAAAGTAAATTTTTATTGCCACCTCCTCAAATCACTCTGAGATTTTAGCATTACATGAAACAAGTAAGGAATGCATCTAGCTGCGATCTATCATTCATCATATCCAAAGTATATACAGCTTACTTTTTGCAACAAATATTTTAACTATAATATATCAAGATAATGTCTGTATTGCTCAAGTTAAAGGCGAATACATCAAAGGAGATAGAATTAAATATATTTCTCAAAAAAAGGATTTACACTCATGAGTTGCAGCAAAACAAGATGATTGATGTTAAATAAATACAGCTCCATTGGTAATTTTATAGATCTATTCACTAAATCTCTATTTACGTTAACTTTTGAGAAATTAGCTCACAAAGTTGGTATGCGCCAGCTCAATAAATTGTCAAATTAATGGATGTTATTATAAGGGAGAATATTTAATTAAAAGAGCAAATTCTTCCAAAAGAAAAATCACATCAGTTACAAATGTGTATTATACTCTTTTTTCTTTTGACTAGGTTTTATTTCACTAATTTTTACTAACAAAGTTTTTTAATAAGATAGTCTTGAAGCATATTCACTACCACTATACATTATAGAGTCCTATTTACTTTTACTTAATTTTTTTATCCCAATAAATTTTGTTTAATAAATATAAAATACAACTAAAATGATAAAATTCAAAAAAAGTGTTGTAAGGTGGCAACATTAAAGTGGTGGGAAAAAGGGTAAAATAGTAAATTTCACCCTCTTTTACTTATAAATATATGTACAGCTTCATTTGTAATTAATTCATTTTTAATACTTCTATAATTCTTATAATACATTTAAGAGATTTTATATTATCTATATATTTTTTAGTTTTTGCTTTTATTATTTCTAACAGTGTTTTTATTATTCCTAACAGTGTTTTTGATTCCTTAGGCTTCAGCACAAAGAATTTTCAGTATTTGCATGTTTCATGGTTCCGTGACAGAAACATGTATCGGTTTATAATTTCGTTTGAATTAAGTGATTTCGACAAGAAATTAAATACACTCCGTTCCTCCTTTGGCCACTCTAACTTTATTCAATTTGAGTGGATTAGCGGTCTATAAACCTCAATGTGAATCTGCACAATCTAATCGAATATTTGATCTTGCTAGAATAATACTGGGTTCAATTAAACAATCAATCGACACCCTTTTGGTCTTTGAAGACATATAGGGCCAACTTAATAATATAATATTTCATTAAGCTTTAGTTAAAATTTACGTGTGAAACAAATATTGAGCCTCAAGAGCAGACGAGGTCGATGTGAGAATGAAGGACAAATCTGTATATAAAAGTTCCCACATTAACTAATTGAAGTATAAATTTAACCAAAAAAAAAAAAGATGTTCAATTTTTAAAATACAATTTCACACATCAAGAAATTAACAATAGTTACATGACACAATTTTTAAATACGATTTTTAAATAATTATTTAATATTTTATTTTTAAAAATATAATTTAAAAAACTTACCATTACTGATAAAGTGACTTTAAGAGACCAAAATGAAATGTGGGACAGCAATTTTTCTTTGTCTCTTTCTCAGACCAATACCCGCATCGCAAGTGTCTATGTCACTCTTACTCGGGGGCCGACCACACCTCAATTTTTCATGTTCAAGGAAAGGTTCTTTTTAATTTTTTTTTTTTCTGACCATTCTTTTCTTTATTATTATTTTCACCTAAGCGAAAAAAAAGCTTCATATTTTTGTAATAAAAATTTATTTAATTATAATTAATTTGGAAATTGTAGACTTTACAATCATCATACTACCACAAGGTAAATTCATTCATTTCCTTGCTTTTTTTTTTTGTTCTTTTATATAACTATATTCCTCGCATTACATATCAGTTGGCTAATTTGAAGAGATATTTTTCCTAGCAAAGAAAAACAACAATTGAATCTTAATCAGATAAGATTTAAAAAAGAGAAAAAAAGTGAAGGATTCGGTGGGAACTAGCCTTTGTTAATGGTACTATCGTGCCTAAAAACCAGCTTGCTCGACAGTGACTTGAGAGAGAAATAAATCAGATGGCGTCCCAAGAAATAACACTACCAAAAGTCGTAACCCAGATCCACGTGGGTCTAAAATATTGATTTCTTCAGCTGGATTTTGTCCTATCCATTATCCACTCCTGCATTTTGGCTCAAGTGTCTTATTTCAGTTTCAATATTCTACTCATTCTTGAATTAGAATTGACTACTGTACTGGACCTAAGTTTCAATTTTGTGTTAAAAGTTACAATAATTTTGTTTGTATTAAAAGTTTTAAGTTAATTAATATTTTAATATGTTATGTTAAATTTTTTAAAATTAGTTCCAATATTTATTTTAGACCTTTAAAATTTTTAAAATTATATCATTACAAATATGTATATTACTTTGACAAAAGAAATAGTTGGAATGATCATATAATAAAAATATAATATATGTTAATTTGTTTTTATTATTATTATTATTATTATTATAAATATATAATAATTAATTTTAAAACAAATATACATGTGACAAAATTTTTATTAATTAAACACAGAAAACATAATATATTTGTCCCACCCAAAATTTTCTCCCTTCTAATAGAATTGATATGTGAATAAAAGTCATTGAATTTATTTTTTGTGAAGCAAAAGGCGCCGACCCTTGGGAGTTGGTGGTTTCCGTCTAATTAATTCGACCTAAATGAACATTATTCTACATACGTGAAAATATTCGTATGTTTAAGATTAATTAATGCAAGGATTTCATAATCAAACTGTTCAGAGTCATGCGCAGGGCAAAAGTCCTTAAGCTCTTCACGACAGCATAATTAACGCTGTCCACTGTCTTCATCAAGTACCCCACTTTGATGCCTTTCAGAGACACAGTAAGCAACGCGGATAACTGCTACTTTCACAGAATTACTTTATTTGGACATGTGCAAAAGAAAAAAAAATTTGGAAAAATAATTAAAGATGAATATCTTATAAATTTCAAAGAATTTAGCAAAGGTCCTATCCAGTTGAAATGGGACCGGCTAAACATTATTGCAATGGATAATGATTCAGCAATATTCAGAACGGACTCTGTATGTAGACAGACACCTTTTTAGATGACGTATGTCGGGTGACGTATGAATGAGGTTAGCCGCATACAGTTTTAATTTACCCTTTCGCAGTCTCATTTTCTTTATGTTGTCTGCATTCCTAACAGGCATTACAAAACATGAATATATCATTCTTTAAAACTTAATTTTCAATTAAAAACAAATTGACATTAAAAAAAAAAAAAAAATACAAAATCTTTCTTCCAATTTTTTAATATCCTTTCAGTGGGTTTGTTCTTATAAAGTTTATTAATAATGTTGTATTAAAATCTTGATTACATCAAATTTAAAAAAGATTAAAAATTGTCGATCGTCAGTCGACTCTGATCAATATGTATATGAGATTATGTGCGAGCACCCACTCTGAAGCTTTTCCAGTTCTGACAAGAAACCTAAATTACCCCTCTTGCCACCTGTGCCTTTTGCCCGTACCAACTTGCCTTTGTTTCGTTTTCTTCTCTCACTTCTCATCTATTAAACTCGTTTACTCTATCTCAGTTCAGCTCAGAGCATCAGGCACTATTACAGAGTGTTGAGAAACATAGAAAAAAAATGAGTGAAGGAGGCAGACAAGGCAGGGCCCAGACCGACGATCGAGGTGGCGGAGCTTCAGGCCAAAGCGGGTCCAGTCGGCCTGCAAATCCCCGCGGCAGGGAAAGGCTGGTGCCACCCAGAAGGGGAGATGTATTTAGGACGATTGTGAAAGACGTTGTTTCATCCTTCTCTGGTAACCCCCCACCACCACCAACTTCTTGATTTTCAAGTGCTTACATAAATATGCTTATTATTATTATTATGTCCCAAGAATAACCATTGTGTTCACATACCATCTTCCCATCTCATCATGTAATTAATTAATTATCTGGAGCAGATGTTCAAGTACATGCAGATTTGGGTTTATAGCTTCTGTAGTGTGTATCTACGTATGATCAAATCAAAATGATGGTTGATCAATTCTGTCATGTGAACACATTCTGATTTCCTACCTGTTGGGATTTGTGATTATTGTTATCCTTTCAGAATGCTTTAAGCTTCTTCTTTTTACCCTACCTTTTCGATTTAGCTCATTTGTTATCTTAAAAAAGGTTGGCAAAATAAATTTTAGCATATCATTAATTCATGATTTCAGAGCTTAGAGGTCCACCTACATCAACATCTACCTTTTTCTCATGACTTCACCAATATCTTGGATTGATGGAAATTTTTTACGAAGTAGTACCAATTCTCCAAAAGTGGTGACCAAAATATAATTTGAGCGAGAGAATCTTGTGTAGAATCAAAGGGGTTTAATTCAACCACAAATGAATTCATGACCTTTGTTAATTGAACCCTTAATTATATTCCATCTCTCATAATTATCAACATGGATAGTAAGGTCACTCAAGTAATTAATATCAAGAAGATCTCAGTCAAAGAACTAAAATGCTTGACATTGATATATTTGATGTTTTCTAAACCGTCAAGTTGTATTTTCTTGACCAACAAAATTATGACATTTACTATTTATGATTAGAACAATTAAAAGATCAGCCATTTGAAACGAATCTAACTAAATAATTCCACAATTTATCAAAGATAAGGCTGAGAAGATCTTGAAAGTAAATCTAAAATGCAGCTTAAGTCTATTCAAATTCTTCTTCTTCAATTAATTTATTTAATTTTGTAAAGATGTGGTTGTGTTAGACAACAATTGTCACTATCATTAAAGGTTAATACATGATTAATTAGGCCATTACTTGAACTGCTTGCTGTGAACACAAACAAATAATAATAAAATACTGTTGACTGAACCCTATCTAAAATGGGTTTATTGCTTCTAACTCCATTCTGCAACGTTCATATCATGCCAATCAGTATCAAGAGAATACATATAAAATTATCTATTGTTTGGAATTGCGAAAGAAAACAGATTCAATAAACACTGTGCACCACCCCAACCAATATCTGTTTTAGAGTGAAGGCACTCGATTCATATTTTTTTTAAATCTTTTTAATGTATTAAGAATATTAAACCTTAATACATTATTCTATGATGATATTGGTTTAAGAATATTAAATCTTTTTAATGTTAAATATAAATACATATTTTTTTTGACAAATCTAAATAGAGATAAATTAAATTAAACATTGAATAAAGTTGAATGACTGAATTTGAATAATCTGTTTATTTTATTTTTTTCGGTTTAATATCTAAATGTAAGTATTAATTTTTTTCGATTAAAAAATTATTGAAAATAATAATTTTACATTTACACCCTGAAAATTTTCAATTAAAATATAAATACATATAAATAGAATAATATTTAATTATACAAGTTAATACTAAAACAATATTAATATAAATTTTATTATAATTTTTTTATAGATTGTTTTTAGAAGAATGTAAAAAGAAAGCACATTAATTGTAAAATTCATCAACAACACAATAAGTACTACAACAAATACTTAATGATAAATAAAAGAGATGAGTTTTTTTTTTAGATATGAATGTAATATATTAAATCTTAAGAATATTTTTAGAGGAAAACTAATCATATCATTTAGAATTTTTACATTCAACTAAAAAGTTAAAAAAAATTAATTAAGTTAAAATTAAATTAAAATTCTCTTTAAGTTAAAAAAAACAAACAACTTTAAATGACTGATTAAACTAAATTAAATCATATTCATATTTAACATTAAAGTTTTTTTTAAAAAAAAAACACCCACTAAATAGGACTCGAATAGTAAACCTGTTATACAACTCAAGAAGGTTTTACTTTTACCAGTTGAACCAATCTACACCAAAAATTACTTGATATGGAGTATCTTAGAACATGTACAAAGTTATAATGCAAAGTGACTAATTCTATGACGTGGCATGGTATAAAAGGCCCAAAAAAAAAATACAAAACACAAATTCATTATGTATAATATTTAATGAATAGACTTGCATATTGCATGATGAATGCACATCCGCAAAGTGCTAATCTGCTAATGCTGGGTTGAAATGGGCCTGAATTGTGCAGCAGCCCAAGTCTAAAACGATAGTGGGCATTGAATACGAAAACAATCCACACTTCGTTTTTTCTGAGCCATGTGCTTTCAGCTTTGGAGCATGATTAAAAAGCAAGCACCATCATTCCCTTTCTACCTAACCGTTGCATAACGGATTCATACCCGGCAACAAAATTCAAAATCTGAGAAAGGGAAAGAACAAAAGCAAAAGCGAACTCTTCTCTTTGAAGCTTTTTTCTAATACACCCACCTAGACTATATAAAAAAAAAATGTTACCCATATTGTATTTACCTAGGGTCTGTCCAATTGTAACTTAATTTGCCTCTCTCTATCTGAATTAAGATTCAAACAAATGGGGTGTTGCATTAGCAAATGCAAACCCAGGAAAACACATTGCTTTCAAGAATTTAACCATGCTGTTCAAGACAAGCTTGTTATCTCTCAGCAGGCTTCCAAAACTCCCAATATTCTTCTCTCGAACAAAATCTCGCCATCTCCTCCTTCTCCTCCCAGTTCTACTTCTTCCATTTCTTCCTTCACTTGCACAACTAGATATAGCAACAGTACCTCTGATTCATGCTCATCACTCCCGTCAACCTCCTCTTCGGCTTGAGCTCCAAAGATAGGTCTTTTTCCAATGAGTTCTTGTGGTCCTGTATTAAGGAAAATCCTCATGTAATCCGCATTAACTCAATCAAGGAAACTTCCCGTGGATTGGCAACCACTGGAGTTCAAGCTCAAAAATTAGATTCACCTGTTAAGTCATTAGCGGCAATGGTGAAGCAATCAATCCCACAAAGGATAAACGGCTCTACACCTCAAAAGAGAACTCGATCAAGTTCACCAACTCCTTTATCGCGGCAAAAGAGCTTCCGCAAGGAGCCAGAGAGACAAAATTCTCCGTATATCCTATCAAGTAGAGGCTTGAGGTCACCATCTCCCAGCAGGAGATTTAGTGGTGACAGTAATAGGGTATTTTTGACAAATACAACTAAAGAAAGTTGTTCAAAGCGCATGGTTGCTGCTAAGGTAAGTGCTGCCAATCCTGTTTCTTCTTCTCTAAGGAAAGAAAATTTCAGGGCAGCAAGTCCAAGCAACAATTCAGCGGGATTGCGGCTTTGTTTAAGGAATAGAGAGACATTCAGGCATCGCATTAGCTCTAAAATTGATGAAGTTGCAGTTGCACAAGCGCTAGCTCAGCATGGTAGTGATTCAATTCCCGTGGAGGACATTGATAATCCTCACATCTCCTTGGATTGTTTTATTTTTCTGTAGATATATATATATATCTGTGTGTGTGTGTGTGTGTGTGTGAACTTGCATATCGAATTGTTGTGACTTGTGATGTTTATAGGATTTCTTTGGTTGTTGTTTTCTTTTTCATTTATATTTTTTATTATTTGTCTAGGAATATTTTACATAGTTTTTAAGATTATTGACCGGATGAAAATTCTGTATTAATTTGTTGCTGATCTTGATTGTACTAGTTTTCTTATTTTTTTTCCTAATAGAGGACATAAAAGATTTGAGAACTTGCTAGTTTTATATATATATATATATATATATATATATATATATATATATATATTTGTTAACTTCATACCTATTATTATGATTAATAATGATCATAGAAATATAATTAATTTACATTTTTGCATAACTGAGGGTGTTTGCTTCAAAATCAGATGAAATTCTCATATATGATTCTCAAAGGAAGAGTTCTCTGGGTTTACCTATGTCAATAATCTACGATTCTTTCAAAAAGCATTTTGAGCTTTAGGCGAATCTCCGTTGTTGGATTTGTTCTAATGAATCCTTCGAGAATTTTTCAAGAAATTCTTTTTTTTTTTAAATTAAAATTTCAACTTGACCTTCAGTGGAATCGATCAGTTTCTGAAACAACAAATGGAATGATCAATCGAACCTAACTTCTTCATTTTTTATTTGAGTTGTTGAGATTTGTATAATCGGTCTTTTTTTATTATTTTACTCAAGTTAATTCTATTTTAGGCATAAAGTATGAAATTAAAGTTGGTCTTGTAAAATTTGACCCTAGATAAAATAATGTAATAACTAATAATAAGAATAAAGATAATTTAAATATATTACCTAATAAAATTAGTATTGGAATAACTAATCAAAATTATTTTTTTTTAAATTTATTAACTCTAATAAAATGAGTAAAAAAAGTGAAAGAAATTATTGAGCTGAAAAATATCATAAACTAAAATTCAATGTATTAATTAATTGCGAAACCTGATTTGGGTTTTTATTTGAACAACGTAAAGTAAAATAATAGTAAATATTTTTAAAAATAATAATTCAAAAAATTACTAATAAAATTAAAAATAAGAGTTACATGATAACAGATAGAAATTCAATGAATTAACTTTCAAATATAAAGTGACAAAGCAAAATTAAATCAATAAATCTAGTAAGAACAATAATCAATTAATAACTGATAATAACCAAAGCCAAAACATAAAATTTAAAAAAATCAACAAAATTTCCTCTAAAATATAAACATTCTCATATTCTTGAAACTTGTAATTAAATAAAATATATAACACTTCCAAATATATCCTAAAATCCAATGTCCAATCGCCAAGTACTTCGCCACATGACACTTCCAATATAACCAATTACAACATAGCACTTCCAACTCCAAGTTCTAAAGTGATCATTATCAACCATAAGCATCAAACTCCAAATCCAAAGCACAAATTCAGCAAACAAATAAAGAAAAAGTTAAAGAGCAACTATTAAATACAAATAATATTATAGAAATACAAAATAATGCTTTTAAGTTCATCATCTATATTTTCAAGTCCAATAAAAAGCTTCAAAATCATCAACCCTGTAATGAAAATATTTTCAACATATTATTGGCTAAAAGGTTAAAATCAAATATGAACTAAATCTTTTAAGAGAAAATATTGCATCTTTTACCTAAGCTTCACTCATCAAGTTTTGTTTGTATGATCTGGTTGTATCGATTTACGGTTTTTTACATGTTAAATAATAAGTAATTAATAAATGCTTAGAGAAATTACTACAAATTAAAAAAAAAAAGTAAAAACTAAATGTACATTCATCAAATTAAACAAAAAAATTCAAAGTTTCATATTATTACCTACTTTAACCTTTTATAATAGTCTGCTTCAAAAATCATGGTTTTAATTTCTTTTACTTTATCTATTAAAAAATAAAGATTGTATCTAATTTTATGTATATATAAAGGCTTCCACCATGATAGAAATTATTGAACTCCTAAATGCATTTAGAACAAGCCATCTCATACTAATAACAGACTTAAATGCTAAGTAAAGATCAGAATTGCATTTCAGGCTAAATGCGTTAAAATTATACTTATTAGTAATTAATTTGCACAAAAATAAAATTTTAATGGATTAGGAGGACTTTAACATTTTTATATCAAATATGTGTCTACCTCACTTGCTCTGTCTCTATATCCACATTATTACCAACAAGCACGTATGCTTCTTCTGGGTCATAACATACAACACTCAAATTGTTCACCCTTATTACATATCATTAAGTAAAGCCAACGATCCACCACCATTAAAGTGTTAAGAAGCAATGATACTATTATCACTAAAATTGTTACTTTCTTGAACTTGTTTTTCATACCACCTATTGTAGACCTCATATAGTTTACACAATAATTTTTTACTTACTTCTTTTATATCATTTACTTTTGTACCATGATCATCAAATAAAATTTTAAAACATAGTCTGATAAAATTTATTTTGCACCGTAGATCAATTATGATACTCATAGTCAACAATTTATTTATGTTCACTATGGATCCCGATATTTGTCATATCTACTCTTCCTATGCTTCACTATACTACTAATGAAGGATCTTCGGTGCAAGTGAAAAAAAAATTAAACTAGAATGAATTTTACAAGTTTTTATTAAAATCATATTGGATGTCACATTTAAAAAAGTAATTAATTTATTAATTATATCATAAAAAATTTGTAAGAATGTAATAAATCTCTAGCAATAGCCAACATTAAATATGTGAAACTCCACTAAGTTGGCCTATCTAAGATCACATTTTCTTTATACTTAATCTCTTTTTGTTGCATACATAATTTGAAAGATTGCAACTGGTATTAAAAAATCTCACATACTTCACAATATTATAAATGATAAATATACTCTTGTTTAAGTCTTTTAACTTATCATTTATAATCAAATTTAAAATATACGTAGAACTAGACACATGTAAGAAATTGTTGTCCAACACTAATGTATTTGTTTTTCAATTTCTCAACTTTCTCTTCAAAGACCAAATAACAATCTCATTTACACTCGTATTATCTACTATAACTATGAACAATTTCTCTATAGCCCAATCAGACAAACAAGAATTTAGAAGTTTTTGAATTGTATCTCCTTTATAATTAATTATTTGATAAAAATTCACAATTGTTATTAACAAATACCAATTACTATTTATAAAATATATTATTATAACCATATAACCAGTGTTCTAAATTGATATCTAAATATTAATAATCAAATTAACTTTTTGAATACTCCCATTGAAGATACTCTTAAACATAATTTTTTTCTCATAATACACTTTTAACGCATCCTTAGTAATAGTTCTACATGGCAAGCAATTAAATCTAAGGACCGTCACACTTATCAATATTAATCTTTTTCAAAGCTGACTTTTCACAAGCTTCTTGATTAAATTATCCTCTCCACAAAATATTACTAGCTTCTCCATCCTCGACTCTAGAAACTTTTTAGCTCTAACCTTTGCTTTTCACTTTAAGCAATCTTGACCGTATCTATCACACTTCCTCGTGTATTCTTTCATACTAGTTGTCTCATTATTTTCATAGTGACAAGCATACAATTTTTTTTATAAAAATTGCACTTGAATTTTTTTTTTTCTCTGTATCCTTACATGTACAAATATCCTAAACCTTGGGTCTTGTTAATGTTATTTCTTGGTGTTAAAGTCTTTGGTACTAGGGGAGGCAGTTGCATCATCATAATTTTTTCCATCCACTTACTTTTTCCTCTTCTTAAACATAATAATACTGCTTTATTCTTTATTGCCAATAGATGTTAGAAGTGGAAGTAATCAATAAGTAAAATGATCTAAATAATATTATATAAAAATAAATAATTAAAAATTTAAAGAGAGAAAAATAGAAGAAGTAATATATAAAATTTATGTAGTTTAATAATTTATTTATAATTATGACAGATTAAGATCACGCTCTTTTATTATTGAATCTCAAAGTACTCACAAGATATGTCTTTTAAAAGAAATACTCACAAAGAAAATACTCTCTCTTATAAATTAGGGGTTTCACTCACTAAAAATCATAAAGAAATCACTAAGTTCACAAAGATTACGAAGATTTGTGTTTAATCATTAAGATTTGTTTACAAGCCAATAAAAAGTCTTTATATAGATTGTAGGATAACTTAGGTTAATCATAAATGTGTAGGAGTCGTTTTAAGGAGTTTTGAAAGAAGTAAAAGTTGAAACTAAATTTGAAAAATACTTTCTGGCGTTGGGTGCCGCCACGCTAGAACATCTCGCCTGGGTGCCGCAGCATTAGGCACCTAGTGCTCAAGTTCGGTCTAAAGTGTCGCGGCGCCCAGGCCTGGGCACTGCCACTTGTATTTTAGCCTTCTTTTACATCCGTTTCGATCCTCGCGCACTTAACGCACTTGACTTGTTTTATAAATTATATTTCGCTAAATTTTAATCAACTTTCTCGCAATAATATCTTAAAACTTTCAATATTCAAAAATTCATTTTCTACTACAAGAAGTTAAAATAAAACAACCCATTTTTTTACTATCATTTAAATTTCCTTTCACATTTAATAATACAACCCAATTTTCGAACACCATTTTAATTTTCATTTACATATAACATAACAACCCAATTTTCAGCCCCCATTTTAATTTTTATTCACATATAGCATAAAAACCTAATTTTCAGCTACTGTTTTAATATGATGTAACTCTTGAAATAAAATATAACAACATATACAATTTTAGTGTTCCATTCAAACGCAGTTCACCAAAACCGAATCATCATCAAATTACAAATTAAGTAAATTAATAGTTTAGGTGTTTAAGACTTTAAGTTAAGGTACCAAATTAACTATTAACAAATATTATTTATTTACAATTGCTTAAATAATGCAATGATAAAAGGGTTTGTAATACATCCTAGAGATCTTAAATTCAAATCTCCCTTCACCCATATCAAAGAAAAAAAAACAAAGACTTTATTTAAAAAATTGAATTATCATCAAATTAATAAATTAACGCTATAATATTTTAAATTTTTAGCTAAGTCAAACAAATTTGACAATGTATTAAAATCCTTAAATTCTCGAATTTTCAAAGTCCTAATTAACAATTTAACAAGGTTAAGTAATTAATTAATTCTTGAAAATAGGGGTTGACACGGGCCAGTTCGATTTCAACAGAAATTAAATTGGCCCATGAATTTTTGTTTCTCCATGAGAACTGAAACAAATTGATAAAAATTAGAAATTAAAACGGATCAAATTGTTTTTTTTTTTTTGTTAAGTCTGATTCGGTTTTCAATTTTTAAGTTAATTTAAAAATTAAAAATAAATTAAATTAAAAAAATGCAAGACGCTGGATCAAACTATTGACCTGAGAGAACTTTTCCACTAATTTACCAAATGAGCTAAAGCTATGCTTTAAGTCAAAACACAATCTACTTTGTTATATTCACTCATTAAGATAATAGTAATTAAAAAAATTAACAAACTTGCAGCTCTCGAACTCTTGACCTGGGAAGATTTTACCTCTATTTTTTCATTGGAGCTAAAGCATCAAAACACATTCTATTTTATTATATTCAATTTTTAAAATATTAATAATTAAAAAAATAAACCTGCCACTAGACTCGAATCTTTTACCTAAGAGGGCTTTACCTCAATTTTTTCAATAGAGCTTAAGCTAGATCTTAAATTAAAATACATTTTATTTTATTATATTCAATCTTTAAGATATTAAAAATTAAAAATAAATAAATAAACCTATTGCTAGATTCAATGTCAGACCTAAGAAGAGTTATTACCTCCACTTAACTAAATTAAAACACAATTTGTTTCTCATATTCAAATTTTAAAATATTAACTATTAAAAAAATTAGTTTTTCCAATTCAATTCTGGTAATATATATAGCCAGATTAGACTGTTCAGTTATTTTAATGATAAAAAAATTGAACTATTTTTTCAAGTGCAAAAACTAAATTGAATTAATTGATTCAATTGGAATAGGTATATTTTTTTTTCGATTTTTATTTTTTTACCCACCCTTCATTAGAAAGTACTGATTTGAATTTGTGTGGCAGTTGAATATATAGCAACGACATAAACAACAAATAGGTTGCGTCATGACGGTTGAGGCTGGCAACAGCAAGGCACGATTGGCATGACGTGCCCATGAATCTGTGATTCAATTAAAGTTTTCCAATGTAAAGGTGGTGCAGATGTGCAACGTGGCAATGATTAATTGGTGATTGCTGCAGTGGTTGACGGTAGAGTCGTGGAGGAATTAAGCTTAGGGTTTTTACTTAGACTTTAGAATTTTAATCTTGTGCACCAAGAAGAGAGTGAGAGAATAAATATTTTGGGAGAAAGTGGGGGGTGTTGTGTTTCATTTTAATTTGTTTAATATTTTTTTTAAAGACTAAAGTTTTATATATATATATATGAGATAAAATAAATGTAAAAAATAAAGTAAGAAAAAAAAGTATATGTCAACTTTACACATCAAATAAAATAAATTTATGTGTTAAATAAGTTAAAAAATTATTAAAATTAAAATTTATTTAAATAAATAAAGTATTCATTAATTTTAAACAC
Organism: Ailanthus altissimus; assembly: GCA_946807835.1. Lineage (NCBI taxonomy): Eukaryota > Viridiplantae > Streptophyta > Magnoliopsida > Sapindales > Simaroubaceae > Ailanthus > Ailanthus altissimus. Next base: position 11,713,661 of record OX327699.1, on the reverse strand, counting down.
TAAATTAATTAAAAGTATATGAACTAAATAAATTAAAAAAATATTAAAATTAAAGAATATCTAAATAAATAAAGTATTTATCAAATTTCAAACGATAAATTAATTAAAATTTAAAAACTATATAAGTTACAAAACTACTAAAATTAAAATCTATCAAATAAATTATATAAAAATTTGTGTAAAATTTTATTTATACTCTTTGATTCGGTTTAGTTAAGTCTTTTTTTAAGCAAAACCAAATAGAACCTAATTTAATTAGAGACTAATATAACAAAAATTAACAATTATTTTTATATTCTAATATTGAATTGAATCAATTTTTGGTTTAGATATTTCTTTTCACCCCTAAACAACAACGTTTTCCTATGGAGGCACTTCAATGTCTTGTAAATGATAAAATTTTTGTGTGTGAGTATATATATATGAAAGAATTTGAATGACATTATATTTTATACATCTTTGCTTTTGAAACATTGCATTCTTTTTTGGAATTATTATTATGTGTACATTTGAAACTAAATATGAAAAAAAACAATATATATATTACAACAATTTAATAGAGATGGCGCAATTTAATAGGGTTGATGAGCAATATTGAAGAAAGAAATGCTTAAATACTGTAATGGTAGATGGTGAAAGTCAAGGGAAAATTGTCATCCATTTATCTCTCACCCGATATGAATGCTTCGTGATGGAAAATGTGATTCTGATAGATATATACTAATTTAGTATTTATTTTTTTAATATATTTTATGTTAATTCTTGTAAGAACGTTTTTTTTATAATTTTTTATTATTATTTTTGTTCCTACAAAAATTAATATGATATATATTAAAAAAATATGAAACAAATTGATATATTAATAAAATTAATTATCAAATTACCAATTTTTCTCGCAATGTTGCACCATTTAATATTGCGCCTCTCCGGAGCATAGACTTGGTTGAAACCCCCAAGGTCTCACATCTCTACTTAGATTCGAAACCCCCTCCCCCTACACCTTTCTTTTTTTTATAAGTGGTGCAAAAATAAATATATATATTATAATCCTTCTTTCAAAAAAAATATATATATATCGCGCCTCTCCATATACAGTACTCTCTTGGACTACGAAATTCAGCCCAAAAAGATAAAATTAACATTATTTATGGAGGTATAAAAAATAATGGGAAAGTGTATATACTAGTTGTTGAAAATGTTGGGCTTAAAGAAAGAAGAGACAATTTCGGTCTGGGAGGTCAATTGGTGGATATTACTGAATTTCTTTCGCTCGCCTAGACTAAAGCCCAACCCAATTGTTCTTTTTTTTTTTTTCAATTTCATATTTAGATATTCTTTTATTTAGTTTAATATGAGTTGTGGTGTAAAATGAAATTGTTGACGTGGGCATGGAACGGTTTGATATATAGGAAATTTTCGATAATATTCTAAAGCTAGGCAAAGTTTTTGATTATTTTGGATTCAAATCAACTCTTACAGCTATTATAGCTAAATATCCTAAAAAATAGATAAAAATGCCCTCATCACTAATTTTCATAATTTTCCTCTCTCATTTTTTAGCATAACCCGTTAACCTAAATCCTCACTCATTCAAACACGAATCTTATTTAAATTTGTGTAAGAATTCTCTTAATTTAAGTGTTTGTAGTTAACAAATGGAAAAAAAAAAAGTGATTGGGGCTCGATTTCACCACTATGAACAATTACGAATGTTTACACAAATGCTATGTCATCACAGCCATTTGTACTATGCAAAAGCAGTGAACATGTCCTTTTTTTTTATAAGAATATAAATATTTTATATCTCATATTTTAATATTATAATATTATAAATTAATATAATATCAATTTTTTACAATTGAAGAAAAATAATCAACCGTTGACAATTAAAAAATAATAATAACCCTCAACAACTAGAAGAAAAATAAACAATCAACCCTCTATATTCAGATGAAAAATAATAAATAACCTTCCATAATCGGGAGAAAATAAAAAATCTGCACAATCAAAAAAAAATTAACAACCCTCCTAATAATTAAAAGAACTTTGACCCTACTTGAATTTAATATTTTTAACAATCGAAGTATTGACACTAAACACTGAATCATAGAAATGATTTAAGCATATGTTATTAATAAACATTAACAACAAATTTATTTCTTTACTCGTTATCTAGACAAATCTGAGAGTCATATTTGTTACTTAAAATTGGATTCGGCCACGAGACTTTTTAAGAGTTTAGAGATATAGCCGATGACCTTGCATGGATATTTAATACTCTATGCAGAAGAATTTGATGAAGTCATTGGATTCTCTTCATAGATGTAGAGCAATGGTTAAATTTAATTTGTAATGTTATGTTTCACTTTCATCACAATTGGTTACAAGTAAAATATAATGAACATGGTAAAAAATAAAAATATAAAAAAAAAACTGTTTCTATTATGCTACGAGATTAATTATATTCAAATTTCATCTTTGTTCAAATTATAAGTTATAATATGGTATTAGTAATTTGAAATTACTAACTAATTGAGATGTGCTTCATGTGAGCTTTAACTTTAACTCAAATAAACAAAAAGGGAAAAAAAAACCTTTAAAACAATAAAGTACTTTTAAATGATAGAGTATAAGAATGTATCATTAGAATTAATATATATTATAAATATTAAAACATAAATATCTTCTTGAAATACAAAAAATACTACTAACTATCCAAAATATTTTATGTAAATTATCTTTTATTTCTTATTCTTTTTCCCTCTCTTTCCTTCCCTGCAATTCTCCTCTTAATTGCTACCGTTTACTTCTTGGTTGTAGCAAGCAAATGAAGCGATTTGCTTCAATTTATAGTAAGAATGGCCGCCCATGTGGCAGAGTAAAAACTTCACCTCACACGTGTTTACATTTTTTCACCAAGGCACACACTTATTATTTCTTTTTTTGGATACTAGGGAGAGAAGAATTAACCCTAAAACTTATAGATTATATTTTAAATCCATTAATTACAGGCCATTATAGAGTTTATTGAGTTTTTCAGATAAAAATTTTGAAAGTAGAACTTTTTTAAAATAAAATTTTTAAAAGTAAAATCTTTAAAAAAAAAATTGATCGTTTGGTTATTAATTAAATTTTTTTTTGAAGTATTACATTATTTAATTGTACATTATTAAAGTGTTTATCTATTATTAAATTATAAAAAAAAACACTTCATAAATTTTATATTCAAATTTTAAATAATTCAATTTTTTTAGATATAAATTTAAATTTATTATATATTTTCTCAAATTTAATTTTTTAAAAAAATAAAAATTAAGAAAAATTAATACATAGTAATCAATGAATCAATATAAATTATTGTGTTTGGTATAAAAATTAAAAATAAAATATTATTTTTTTATTTAAAAATTAAAATAATCAAAAAAAAATTTGGTAAATTCTTGTAAAACTGTGATAGTTGTAAAGATACGAAGAATTGGAGATATAACGACTTTTAAAAAAATATTAAAAAAATATTAGTATGATTTATTTTTATTAAGGGTACACTATAAAAATAAGTAAATATTATTAAGACATATGTGACATTACTTAAATATTACAAAAAAACTCAAAATTTTCTATTCTCACAAGTTTAGAATTTGAGTTTTTGTCAATAAAGACAAAATAGCTTTTTTAATCTCAAAATTTTTTTCTCCCATTACAATAAAACGTTATCAAAAAAATTTAAAAAGAGTTATTAGTATTAAAAAAAAAAAAATTAACTAGTAAAGAAACTCAACTAAATAAACACTTAAGCAAGTGCGACATTTACTTATTATTATTATTTTATTCATTGCTAGTCCAATTAATCACCAAGTTAAAGAGCACATGTACTATACAGCTGTTCGTGGCAGTGAGCCCAAGTGCGAAATATATTGGAAACTTTTCATAAATAACTCTTATATTTTGTTATAAGTTTTTTTTAATTAACTTTCAAATTATTATCTTTTATTAGCCAAATATATTAAAATAAGACAATTTTATCCTAAAGTCAAAATGACATTATTTTCTACTCTTTCTATCGAAATTTGAACATTAAAGAATTTATTTAGTTCAAAAAATTTTAAGTTATCATTGTATAGATCGAGTCTTATACAATATATTTGTCATTTCAAATCAAAGAAAATGACTAATTCTTGATAAGTTTTTAAAAGTTTTTGAGAATTTTTAATATTATTATAAATTAGTTAGAATTTACATTTTAAGCTAAAAATAAGTGAAATTGATAAATTATATGTGAAAAATGAGTTAGAATGGTGTAAATATCATTGAAAATGGACAAAAAAGAAGAAGTTTATGGTGTGTTGTGTCGAAATCAGACGGTGGCTGTGTTGAAATTTGTGCTTACGTGCCATCCCACAGATGTATGAATATTTTATTTTATAATATTTATATAGTACATTTTTATTAAATCGCTAATTTCATTAATTATATGGTACAATGCTTGTTACGCTATATATATTGAATGAGCTGAAGGAGTTCAGATCTAGTTTAAAGAAATTTAGACTAGCGCTAAAGGTTAGCAACGCTGAGAATTATAACTGCTAACAGTTAGCACTATTAAGAGTTAGTAAGTTATAAAAGTCAGCAAAATCTAAGAGTTAGAACCTTGTCTGTAACGGGACACAGACCCCAAAGTACATCAATAATAAGATAGTTGTAAAGAGTTGGGTGCTGAAAAATGTTATTATGCAAGTCTATTCTCAAATCGTATGTTCTTGTTCTTATTCACTGATACGGGTCTGTCGATGGAACCCTTTCTAATAGATCAATGTACATTATACCTAGATGGTCTATATGGTTATTTTTAGCTGACCATAGGCTTACCAAAAATTTGTATAGCATACAGGTATTCAGTAAGAACTAAATATTGAATAGGCTCATCAAGGACCTCAAGACATCCCATGAAGTCGTCAATGGTAGGTCCTCTTGAGTTGAGTAGTGTACATGGTCTTTTGACCTGAGTGCTACAGTGAACTTTGTAAGTAATCCATCATACTTTGGTTCCACGTATGTCAGAGACCTTTTATAGTCTGATCGCTATATGTCGCTGGGTATATCTACATACTCTGAGAATGTATTTTATGAAGTCTGGTGTGCTCAAATATGAAATCTGTTAGCTCATTTAGATGAGTTATATATCTACATGCTCCGAGACTGTATCTCAGAAAAGCTTATGGCCATAAGCAACAAACTCAAAAAATGTATTTTTAATAGGGTCAAACAATATCGCAAAGGTGTTTGCGTGTATTGTTTATCGAGATACGTGTCTGAAAATAAGTTTACAGATGAGCACATAAAACTTTGACGGTGATGATCTATATGTTAGGGTCAATGCTTACGTGCCATCCTTGAATGTACATATACTTGTATATTTATACAAGTGTACATTTTTATTAAATCATTAATACCCATTAATATGGTACCATACAATGTAATGTTACAGACATTGTATGATCTGAGGGAGTTCAGATCAGATTTAAAAGAGTTTAAATAAGGGCTTACAGTTAGCATGCTGAGAGATATAAATGTTAAATGTTAGAATAGTTAAGTGTTAGCTGGTTATAATACTCAGCGAAAATCTAAGAGTTGGAGTCTCGTCTGTAATGGGACATAGATCTAGGAATATACTAGTAATTGTATAGTTACAAGAGTTGCAATCGGGTGCCAAGAAATGCTAGTTGCACAAGTATGTTCTCGAATTATTGTCCCTGATCTATTTTAACCGATGCGGATCTATCGGTGGATACCTTTATATATAGATTAGCATATGTCGTACCTATAGGGTATAAATGGTCGTTCCTAACCGACTGTGAGCTTGGAGCTCGTATTGACATATGGGTATCCAGTTAGGATTGGATATGGGGCATATTCATGAGAACCTCCGATGGACACCCTATGTAAGCCGTCAATGGAGGGTCCTCTCGAGTTGAGTAGTTTACGTGATCCTTTGACCTGAGTGCCACGGTGGGCTTGTAAGTGATCCACCATACTTTGGTTCCACGCATGTCATAGACCTTTCATGGTGTGACTATTGGGTGTCGTTGGGTATGGTCCGAAGCTTATGGAGTCTGGTGCATACAGATATGGGATCCGTCAACTCGCATAGGAAGTTAGATATCCAGATGCTTCGAGACTGTATCTTAGAAATTCTTGTGGCCACAAGCATTAATCCCGAGAAAGAGTCTCGCCAGAGTGGAACAATATGACAAAAAAGTTTACACATATTGTTCATTAAAATAGAAGTCTGAAGATAAGACGTGGATGAGCATTAAGGGATTTGACGGTGATAATCTATATCCTCGCACCTACAAGATATGATAACGGAAGGACTACACGTATGCATTGTAACCTCAACTTGCAAGGTTCAACATACTGATTTGCAATATCCGTGACGTGGGCGTAGGGCATTGCTCATGGACTCATGGAATAGTTTCATCTGACGAATCGGGCGTAGGACTTAGGGAGTCTCGCGATATGGAGTGTACTCATTGTGCACTGGGGCAGCGTGCCGAATTAAAGTGTTTAATCCAGCAATATTCAGCAATACAACGGGAATGCGCACGTGTATATAATTAAGTATTAAATATAATAATTAATCAATAATTGTTATTTACTAATTCTATAATGACACGTAGCACATTGTGGACCCTCGGCTGAGTTTACCTAAGTGTAAGATGTGGTGAGACCCTCTAAGGGGTAGATTTGATAACTATTTATGAGAGGTAAAATGGTTATTTCACAATTTGATTATTTAATTATTAAATAATCTAAATATCTCATTATTATTTATTATTATATTATTTTAATATATAATATTATTTATGATGACATATAGTTGTCACCTATTATAATATTTTTTATTATTATATTATTATTTATATAATATATAATATTATTATATTATTATTTTATAATATATTATATTATTATTTTATAATATATTATATATATATATGTGTGTGAGATTGTGTGAAATTAAATTGAAAAGTGGTGTGTGTGTTTTGTGAGCTTACGAAGGAGAAAAAATGAAAAAAATTTATTTCTTTATTGAGAATAAGAAGAAAATTAAAAAATAAAATAATAAATAATAAAATAATTTTATTTTTTTTATGGTGTTATGAGAAGCAATTGAGAATTACTTTAATTTTTAATTTTTATCCTTTTAGAGAAAATGATAAATACACACACTTGACTATTTTGGGGATTAAGAGTTAATTCCGTGATGGATAGCGGGCTGCTATTCTAGCTCACCAAGCCCACCGTATTGTGACTAGAACTGTCCGCGAGTCAGTCTCTATGCGGATCCCAAGAAAATATATGTATAATGTTACACGTTGAAGTGAGTTCTAAACCTTACTAATATATTAATATGATTAATATATTTATTTATTGTGTTTGTTGTATAATTTATGCTTCTGCCGCATTTAAATTCATATATGATATGTATTTTAGGCAATAGACACAATAGCACATGCATACACCCACGTATATTAGATCCCCGACAACACTGTATCCCCGTTCCTCCAGGATATGGATGACAAAGGGATTATACGTATGCGCGATGACCTCAACTTGTATGGTTCATTGCGCTGATTTGTAATATCTGTGACATGTGCATGAGGCATTAATCTTGAACTCATAGAATAGTTCCGTTTGACAAATCAAGCGCGGTCTTAGGAAGCCCCGCAATATTAAGTGTACTTATTGTGCACTGTAGCAGCGCAACGAATTAAATAGTTCAGTCTAGTAAATTCTAACAGATCGAACATTTGCTTCAGTTTTCATCGAGCCATACCCATGTCAAGACTTAAGAGTTAAGTACATCAATTAGTTAACAATAGTTGTTGATCAATGAAATGTTGACACGTAGCGTATTGCGGGTTAATTATTATTTAACTTGAAATTATCAAAATGATCTTACTTGTTGGACAAGTAAGATCATTATTTTATTCATTAAATTATTTATTGAATACAATAATAATATTAATATTAATAATAATAATATATGATATTATTATTTTATTAAAGTCAAACAAATATTATTTATTACAATAATACACATATTTTTGTTGAATTTAATATTAATTATGAAACAATAAAACATGTAAGTATGAACATGTAAGACATAGTGGACCAATGTGTGTAAAAAAAATAAATAAAGAATTTGTTTCTTCATTTACTTTGCCTCTCACAGCAAAACACACACACACACACTCACTCACACACACACACTTTCTCTCTCTCTCACTCTCTCTTTCTCTCTCTCTTTCTCTCTCTCTCTCTCTCTCTCTCTCTCTATATATATATATATATATATATATATATATATATATATATATATATATATTACACATGCTTTTTAATTGTTTAATGTAAACAAATGAAACAAAATACAAAGGGATGGCCTTCTTAATTGGTTGGACTGGATGTGTTTCTTGTAAATAAGAAAGTGTTTCTCATTTGACCAAAATTTCGACTAAGTTCATTTAAAAACTCTTCCCCCAATTTTGTTCCTCTTTTCCATTTTATTATAAACAAATGAAAATTCAAATGGGCAAGTAATGTGCCATCCCTTATGGGATAAGTGGTTCTTTTTTAGGAAAAATGAATTGAAGCAAGTATAAGGGCAAATTTGCTCATTTAATTAGAGATAAGGGGTTACATGGCCAAAACGAGAGTGAAAGGAAAAAACTTCAAAATTTTCAAAGTGTTGAGAAAAGTTTATGTGTGTTGAGCCTTTCCTTCTTTTCTTTCTAAGTAGCCCAAGTACTTGAGAGTTAAGCACATTAATGTAAAAGTTAAACATAGAATTTAATAGTTAAATCCTTGCTAAAATTAAGTTGCTATTCTAGCTTTTTCAAGCCTATCGAGTTGGGGAACTAGAATTGTGAACAAAACACTTCACACGATTCTCCAGTTTAAAGAAAATTCAAAGGTTTTCCAAGGTAATAAATTTTCAATCCCTTTGTAATTTACATTTATGAGATATGTGTAAAATTTAATTGTGTTTATCATTATAAAATTAAATTTTTGGCACTTTCGCTGTGTTCTCTAATGTATAAGATACGTTAGTAATATATGTTTTAAATGATAGATACAATACACACATGAATACACCTTAGATTTAATTGACTCTCACAGGCCGGCGGCTACCTGGTTTCTCTGGGTGAGATAAGCCTAAGGGCGCATCTCATAATAGTGTCATTAACTTTGAGTCCATGATGTTGCATTGTTGCACCACGAGGTGCAATTATAATTTTTTAAAAAAATTATTTTAATTATGTCTAATTTTACTTAAAGTAAATAAATTAAATTTAATTCTATTTGTAGTTAATTAATTAATAAGTTGATTAATATTATATGTTCATTTTTTGAAACGATATTGTTATTTGTTAAATGATTAATTTACCCAATAATATAATTTGTATATGTGTTATTGTGTAATAATAATTTTAAATTTTTGTAACATTATTTATTTAATGAGTATCTTTTGTAATTAATTATATATTAAAAATTTTAATTTAATTAATTATTATAATATGTTGATTAATTATGTTGGTGTTTAATTTTATTTTTCTTTTTATGTCTGTTGAATTAATATTATTTGTGAATTTTTTAATAATAGTATATGTTAGTTAATATTTTCAGGGATCTAATATGTGTAAGTGTATGCATATGCAATTGTGTTTAGTACTTAAAATATATATCATATACATATTTAATGTTGCGGAAGCATTAAAACATACAATAAATAATATATTAATCACATTAATATATTTAAAGGGTTGAGAAATCACCTGAACATGTAAAGTTATAAGCGTATATCCTCGGAGTTCACATGGAGACCAACTCGCTGGTAGTTCTAGTCATCAACTCGATGGGCTTAGCGAGCTAGAACAACAACCCCATATTCTAGCACGAGATTAACTCTTAACCCCAAAATGACCGGTTGTGTGTTTTTTTCATTTTCTCTAAAAAGATAAAAAATGGAGATTGAAGCAATTCACAATTACTTTTCTCGGTACCATGAAAAAAAAATAAAACTTCATTTTTTTTTCTTCTTTCTTCTTCTTGGCACCCATCAAGGAAATAAAACATTTTCATTTCCTTTTCCATTTCTCTCTATTCCCAAATCACAAAACACACACACATACACACACACTCAATTTCACACACATCTCACCAATATATATATATATATATATATATATATATCTAATAATAATAAAATAATAAAATAAAATATTATATAATATTAATAATAATATAAAAATAATAATAGGTGACAACTATTATATAATTTAATAATATATAATAATATATTATAAAGAGATATAAATGATTATTTAATAATTAAATAATTATTGTGTAAAATGACCATTTTACGCTTCATAAATAGTACCAAGTCTATCCCATAGTGGGTCTCACTAAATTTCACACTTGGATAAACTCAATTAAGGGTCCATAATGCGCTACGTGTTATTATACAATTAGTAAATAATAATTATTAGCTAATTATTGTATTTAATACTTAAATACAGACACACACGTATTCCTGTGGTAGTGTTGGATATTGCTAGATTAAACAATTTAATCGACACGCTGCCTCAATGAACAACGAGTACACTTTATATCGCGGGACTCCCTAGGTTCACGTCCAATTCGTCATATGAAACTGTTCCATGAGTTCGTGAACATTGCCCTATGCACATGTCATAGATATACAAATCAGCGCGTTGAACCATGCAAATTGAGATTACAACGCATACGTATAGTCCTTTCGTCATGATATCTTGGATGTGCGGAGATATAAATTATCACCGTCAAATCCTTATGTGCTCATCCATAGCATATCTCTAGAATTGTATCTCACTGAATAATATGTGCCAACTTCTTTGCTATATTGTTCTTTGCCATATTGTTCCACCCTGGTGGAAACTCTTTCTCGGGTTTTAATGCTTGTGGCCACAAGACTTTCTGAGATATAGTTTCAAAATATTTAGATATCAAACTCTCTATGTAAGCTGACGGATCTCATATCTGTACACACCAACTCTATAAGCATTGGCCCATACCTAGTGACACCCAGCGGTCATACCATAAAAGGTCTATGACATGTGTAGAACCAAAGTATAGTAGATCATTTACAAGCTCACTGTGGCACTCAGGTCAAGGACCATATATACTACTCAATTCGAGAGGACCCTCCATTGACGGCTGATATAGAATGTCTATTGAAGGCCTTCATGAGTCTGTCCCATATCCAGTCCTAACTGGATACCCATATGTCAATACGAGCTCCAAGCTCACGGTCGGTTAGAAACAACCATCTATACCCTATAAGTACGACATATGCTGATCTATATTAAAAGTATCCACTGATAGACCTACATCGGCAGAAATAGATTAGGGACAATATTTAAGAACATACTTGTGCAACTAGCATTTTCTGACACTCGATTGCAACTCTTACAACTATACAATTACTAATATATTACCAAGTCTATGTCCCATTACAGACAAGGCTCTAACTCTTGAATTTTCACTGAGTATTATAACTAGCTAACACTTAACTGTGGTAATATTTAACATTTATATCTTTCAGCGTGGCTAATTATAAGCCATTATCTAAACTTCTTTAGATCTGATCTGAACTTCTTCAGATCATACAATATCTATAATGTTACATTACACAGTACCATATAAATTAGTATTAGCGATTTAATAGGAATGTATACTTGTATATTATATACTTGTATAAATATACAAGTATACGTACATTTAAGGATGGCACGTAAGCACTAACCTTAACAAATATGTATGCTTGTTATTTATTAATAATATTATTTTATTTATTTTCTTAATTATTACAGAAAAAATAACGTATCAAAAAAAATATAGACTTCCAAAGTATATATTTTTTCGTGCATCAGTGACAGCTTATTCAAAGATATGAGGTCTAAAAACTATAAAGAAAAAACTAACAGAGAATCAAAAGGCATTATTTAGGCAGAGAAGTATGAGACATTTTTTAGATATGCCAGATTTGACATTCTCTAATATTTTAGTACACGAGTTATTATTGTGTGAGGTATATACCTCCAATTTATACGATGAGATGTGGTTTAACATAGGAAAGAAACACATCCGATTTAGCTGACAGAAGTTTGTACTGATCACCGAACTAAAAATGTGAGATTACTCTCCTGCCTAACAGCTGAAGAGAAAATTAGGCACTCGATTGTGGGACCCATATTTTTTAGGGTTAAAAAAATTGTTGTACATATTTCTTGATAATTGGTACGAACGTCTAAAACTAACAGAGATGGACGATGAAGATACAATAAAGTTGAGTTTATTCTATTTTGTGCATCGTATTTTAATCCCACGCAATGAATGTAGTAGGATTCGAAATTTTGCATTATATTTAATGGATGACCTTAATGAGTTTAATAAGTATCTATAGGGCAATATTGCATGAACCGTACTTTATAACTCACTTAATAATGCCGCATTCCAAAATTTTGAGAAAATAAATATGAATTATTTGTACAGAGTAAGTTTGAGAGTTACAACGTGTATGAATTTTTGCACGCATTTCTGGTACGTTATAATTTTTTTGTACTTAATATTTTGATCTTAATTATTTATTTATTTTTATATAAACTAAACTTATATTTTAAAAATAATTATATTAGGTATGAATTTTTGAGGTAATTTCGGTGTGTGGCGAGGTTTTCTATATTCACTCCAATGACCACTTCCCTCGTATTTTGAATTGGAGGACTTGAGGGACTCCATAGTTCGATGACATTAAGAATATAATATTAGAGAAGAATTTGGTATGTTTTGAGATTAATGAAAAATATAAGTATATAAAATTTATTTTGTGTTACGCGTAACTTAATTTTAAATTTGTAAGTTCTTTCAGTACATAGTACATTAGTACCAAAAGATCATGAGAATAAAGAGGCAGTCATACAAATGGTTAGACATCTAGGCATTCTAAGCAGGGGTTACACTAGGGACTTACCAAATATGTATGATTATGAAAGGAGCAAGAGCAAGCATCAGAAAGCCTATGTCTATTTTAGCAACTTTAATGATGATGATATGGATGTAGAGGGTGATGGATATGAATAGACAAGACCACCACTGTCAGAACTAATGCCTAGAGCAACGATATATTACTTATTTACGCGATTAACTAAAGATAAATTTTTATATATTTATAAATACGTTATTAACTATGGTTATGTTTCTTGTAATTTAAACACAGTGTATTTACAAACCATGACGTTACATATCGAATTGAGCAATTGCGAGAGAAAATGATTATGAGATTTGGTCGTACTGAAGCTGCACTACTGCAAAGAATAGAAAAGGACAGGGATGAAATTTTTCAAGGGTTTATCATCTCTGAATCGATCTTACATAGTAGATGCATCAGATGATGATGTACTTTAAGCAGTCATGCTCCTTCCAACCCAACGAAAGCTAAAATATGGTGAGCAAAATAAATTTAAAATCACAGTATCTTAATTACAGTTTGACTTATTTTAATATATACATATATTTTAGTTTGAAGAGAATACACTGGTAGGCTGTTAATATGATTTTCAGACTTTAGCTACTGGTCATAACATACAGCCCCAGCCACTGATTGACAATCCTGCAAGTGTTGAGATCTTACTTGCCTTGCATAAGGGTGTAAGTCAGTATGAGAGACCATCTAGGAATGCATGATATTTGCACACTCTATATACAAATCCATTTCCACAAAAAAATTCATAAGAAGAAGAAAATTGAAATTCAAGTAGAACCTCAAGTAGACATGAATCCATTACAGTAGATAGACTTGGCCATCTTAGTTGAGTTTCAGACCTAGTTGGACAAGGATGAGAGTGTAGTCATCTTACCTAGCCTTGAAGCTAACCCAACATGATTTTAAAAATTGCTACACAATTGGCTAGGTGATTTTGAAAGTAAAATATTTTATTTAAATTTACAAATTTACTTAACGGTAGTCATATGTGTTGAAATATATTAAATAATTTATAATTTTATTTGTTTGTTAATGCAGCATATTAATGAGTATCCGAAAGTGATCCAGTTTAAGCAAAACTATTATATTAATGCTTTACCATTATTGTTCACTACTGCGGACTCGTACTTTTTTTGTATGTATTGAATTAAATTAAATTTATTTTCTTATGTCTACTTATTATTGATTACTCATTTTGTTATAATTTTATAAGATTCTTTAGACTCTTCTATGAGCAACACAAAAATGACAATTCTGCCATTACATAGAGTAATGACGTGTCGTCATATGTCCAAGACGCGAAAGAAGATTTACTCGGTGCACGGATATGAATTGAAGTTGACAAGGTAAAATATAGATATAATATTTGTTAAAAGAGTTTTTATAATTATAATACTATTTACGAGACTAATTAATTTTATGTAGTTTTATATTCCTGTCAACTAAAATCAATAACATTGGGCTGAGGTAGACATCTTGCATCGATAAATAGTCATCTACAATTCTAGTGTCAAGAGATATGTCGATGGCATGATTGAGAATCATATCGTGCCATTATCTATGTTGTTACCCCACTATCTAGATATTTGTAGATTTTATAACTAACGAAAAGTTACACTTGACTTAAACCCTTTTCGTGTAGTTAGTTTAAAAAAGAAAGTGTAACAATAGACAGTGAATAGTAAAGATTGTGGGGTTTGTGTTTGTATGTTCATAGAGTTTTTGATGTTGTGTCATCCCTTAAAATTTGGTCTTAATTATAAATCATTTTTTAGAATCAAAATGGTAATTAATTTATAGAAATGTACTAAAAAAATAAAAGAAAATTAAATATTGTATGTTTATAAAAAAAATTTGTTTATGTCTTTTATACATTTAATGGCCTTTAACAAAAATAGTAAATATATAATTAGTCAATGCATGCATTTGTAACGACAACTATGAAAAAATAAAAAAAATAAACTATTCAATTAAGTACAATGATAACAAAGTATAATTAACTAGTTAAATAAGGACAATAACAACAAAGTACAAAAGACAAATATAAATCATAAATGATATATAATAGCAAAAAAGTACAGATACAAATATAAATCAAAAAGGATATATTAACTGCTATGTAATGCAATTGAGTTTCGACAAGTTTGTTGATTATATCCATGGTGCTTACAGCAGCTGCATACATTCTTCGTGGGTGCCTCACCTTGCGATGGAATTCAATTCTTCCTGATTGCTGGCGTGCTATAGAAGGTTGGATGTCAGCAGCTCTCAACTCCTCTGAAATAATCTAATCTGACAGATGACTAATTAGATTTAGTGGATCACTGTATGCACGCAATAAAGATTCAGTCGTATAATATTACAAATAAAGAGTCTGATACCACAATCTGGTCTGCCTGCATACTGCAAGTGCATGGGCATATCCCATGATATACATTAGAAAATACCTCTTTAATGGCCTTCTCAATATTAGTATGTTGATAAGATATAAATATAAGGTTCTCAAAATCATCAATGACTCCTTGGAGTTTTGTTATAATCACGTCCACGAAGCATCATTTTTTGAGTCAACAATACCCTATACAAGTAAAAAAATTTGGGACCTATATAAAAAAAAATTAAAATAAATATAGAAAGTATTAAATGAAAAAAAGACGCAATTAAATTAATTTATAAAAAAAATTATTATGGTGTCACGTGGCAGCATATAATGGTGCCATGTGGCACAAAACAGTGCAGCATCGCGGACTTTGAGCCCTTGATGCCGCAACGAGATACGCTTAATGAGTGCATCTCGGACGCATCGTGGACTCGAGATGCACTCATCTCGAGGCACATCGCGGACCTGAGATACTCCTTGAAATGAGTGCATCTCGAGACCATCTTTGACCTGAGATTGCCCTGAGATTTTCGAAACCAGACAGCGGTGGGTCGCCGTACAAGCCACCATCTGATTTCAGGTAAACACACTAAAAAATTATATATTTAACCAAATTTTAACATCTATTATACCATTCTAACTCATTTTTCACGTTTAATTTATTAATAACACTTATTTCTTGTTTTAAATACAATTTTTAACTAATTTCTAACGAATATTAAAATTTAGAAAATAAATTAGAAAAACTTATAAAAATCAACTTATTTCTTGATTTGAAGTGACAAATATATTGAGTAATATTCAATCCATGTAATGAAGCTTCAAAAATTTCGATTCAACAACATGATTCTTGGTTCAGTGAAGAGAAATGAGAAAAAAATGAGAGAAAACTTAAGTTTTTTTTATCTTTGGTATAAATATCCTGAAATATTTGGTTAATAAAAAGTGATGAATTAAAAATTTAATTAATTATAATAATGTATAAAATTAAAGAGCTATTTATGAAAAAAAATTCAAATATTCAGTACAAACACTCAAATTTAAAAATTTATATACAAATTTAAATAGAAGAGATTATATTTAAATGAGTATTTATGGTAACGGGTTGTACTAAAAAATCTAAGAGAGAAATTATAAATTTAAAGTGATGATGACATTTTTATCCCTTTTCAGAGTACTTGGCTAAATTAAAAGATTGCAACAATTTTTGGGTTATTACGTAAGTTTTCCTTGTTATATTGACAGGATATGAGATATATTGACATGGCATGAGGGTCCAGTCCAGCGGCGGAATATAGGATTTGAGATTTGGAGGGTTAAATTATAATATAAATTTTTTAATTTAATAAAATAAAATAAGAATTTTTATTCTATGTTAATAATAGATGAATTGAAAAAAAAATATTATTAAAAACTTTAGTATAATTTTAAGAATTAATGATAATGTTTAGATATCTGAAAGTTTGCTATTTTGTTTTTAAAATTAATTAATTGTAGATGACTTTCTAACAAAAAATAATATTAAACAATAAATATGTATTATATTATTAGTAAAAATAAATTTAATATTTTAAAATTAATAAATTTAAAGTAAAAGTATACCAATCAAGATTCATAAAAAATATATATTTAAAAATATAATAGTAAGATATTAAAAAAATAACTAATATACAAATAAAATAATTAAAATTTAAAATATTCTAACTTACTTATTTATTGGAGAATTTTGTTTTTTGGCATTTGAGTTAGAAAAAAGAGTTTAACGCAAATTTAAAAAGAAGATAAAATCACTAATGCACAACGTTCTATAATTATGAATCTATTTATATATGTTAAATTGAAAAATAAATTCATGTAAAAAAAGAATTATAAGTATTAAGTTTCTTCATATTAAAAAAAAAGATGTATTCCATCTTTTATGTAGAAAAAAATTACAAATATAAAATTATTTTATATTAAGAACTACTTTTAAATATAAAATTATTTTTATTAAAATAAGAGAATGAAGTTGAAAAATATAAAAATAAGGGTTACTTGTAAATTAAAATTATTTTTGTTAGAAAAAAAATGTTAAAATAGAGAAAGATGATATATTATTTGAATATTAAATAATATATTAAAAGTAATTATTTAATATTAACATGAGTCACTTTTTTAAATTAACAATTTAACTCACTAAATATAAATTTTTAAAAGAGTTTGGGAGAACCAAAATAAGTATTTTAATATTAAAAGGTTATATATATATATATACACAAAAATTTTAGGGGATTGTTGTAGGACTTAGGGGGCCATTTCCTTTAGGCCTGCAATAGTTCTGCCCAGGCCTATTTAACTTATTATGAAACCAAATCATAAATAATTGATAAATTTTTTAGTATAATTTAAAAAATAAATACCATAAATATTAATTGAATTATACTATACTCCCAAATTATATTTCAAATTTTTTTATTTTAAATAATGAATTAAATAATTATTAAAAAGTAAAATAATATATTAAATAATTTAAATTTTACATAATTTTATTATTCAATAATTATTTAACACCTCAATACAAAATTTGGGTATATAAATATAGTTTAGTACTCATTAAAGACTTTGAAAAATTAAAAGAGAAGCCAAGAGGGCAAATGACATAAATGGTATTGGATCAATGAGCAGTGTGTACTGAATTATGCCATGGAATGTTACCCAATATTAAGTATAAATAAGGAGAAAATATCAGTTCACCTCTTTGCATATATCAATTATCATCGCACACTTGAGCTTCGGGATCAATGAAAGAATCATGTTGCACTCTTATTGCCCTTGAAGCAAACTTAAAATTCAAAAAAACTTTTAAAGTAAAATATATATTCTATAATTTCTCTCTCTTCATTGTTCTTTCTAAATGAGAATTTAGAAAACAATTTCATATTCATAATTATTACAAATTAATAAAATTTATCTCTTAAACTTTGTACTCTTTTTTTTTTAAATAAAAGATTTTATTTCATAAAAATATACAAATTATTTTCAACAAACAAAAATTCATTCTCACGATCAAAATTCTCCTACAGACCACCATTATACAAATAAAAACAACAATTTTTAATTCAAAACAAAATATAAAAAAAAAACCTCAAAATATAATAACTCAAGATAAAAAAAAAACTTAAATTAAAAAACTCTAAATCAGAAATTCCTAAATAAAAGAGAACATAAATTAGTCCTAAACGGTGGTCGATGGGCGAAGCTAAAGTGGCAAACCCCGACAAGTCAATATTGCAAGGAGCGAAAAAGGGCTTACAGGCCGATTGCATAGCACTTGGGCCTTGGGTGGCAAAAGTGTGGGCTTTGCAAGGGCAGCGTAGCGCTCCCGTCACCACCAATGCCGTCCTCTATGGCCACCATGGATATACTTAAAAAGAGAGTAATAGAGAGAGAAGGATAAAGAAGTTTTTTTTAATGGGTTTCTGTATTTATAATTATTTATTTATATTTTACTAATATTGCTTTATCCAACTTCTATTTTGCCCGTTAACAATAACAACAAAAATTGAAGAAATGGGTGCATAGTGGTATATACAGATATTTAAAGGAGGTGAATTGAAAATTTTCCTAGAAACGAGCCTTAACTTTTTTGGACTAGGTCCATACAGGTGCGGCGGGGTTTATATCTCAAGGTGAAGGGTCATGAAATTCTTCTTCTACTACATAAATTGAATAAAAAGAGTCATGATATTAAGTAGTATTAAGTTCTTATATCTGAATTTAAAAATTGAAAATGATTACACTTTGAACTGATGAATTGCCTGAGCTTTTTTGGGCACTTAGAACCATCAACTAAAATAGCCACGAGGTAAACCCTTTTTTTTCATAGCCTTCAAGTGCGAAGCTATCATTCCTATCAAAGTTGAGATACCAATCCATTTAGTGTTGTATTTTGATAAGAAGGATGAGGAGTTAATTTAAGAAAGCCTAGATCTCGTCAAAGGAGAGAATTAGCAAGGATTCGAATTATGGTGTACTAACAAAAGATCGCTCAATACTACAATAAAAGAATTTAAACAAGAGAATTTATAAAAAAAAATCTAATGTTGAGAAAAGTATTATTGAATCTTAAGAAGTCGATTGAGTGAGTCTTTGGTCTCAATTAAAAAGGCTTTTATAAAGCGCATAGGGGAATTAAGCTTAAAACATATAAGCTCGGACATGCAAATGGCTGAAAAGTTAAAAAGTCTTAGAACATCGAGCTCCTAAAAAAAATGCTATTCATGAATGTCTATTTTACTTTATTTTTCAAAGATTTCCCAAATATTGTTGAAAATATCAAGGTTACTAATAAATCTTTCTTCTTTACATTCCATTAGAAAGCAATAAGTACATAAGTCCGAGCTCGTCAAAAATGTGACAACTAAAGGACAATTTCAATTCGAAACTCCTATGAGGATCACCCAAGAGACCAAAAAACCATCCCCCTAAGGACTTGAAGAATATGGCAAAAACTAATAAGGGTTGAGGCTATAACCCTTATAAATAACTCAACTTAAGAAATAAAAGTCTAGGGTATCTTTCTAAATGACTCATCTCACAAACATGGATGTTTAAAAAAATTGAGTTCTTGAAAAATCCTTAAAAGAATAGTTTGAGAATTGATCCCCTACTCGAGGATTGCAATAAATTTTTTTTAACATTAACAAATCAATACTAAAAATTAAAGATTTCTCATTTTTTTCTTAAAATTCTATCTTAAGCCCAATTTACTAAAAAATTTGATATAACCTTATGAACCATGAGCTCAAATATTTCGAAAACATCTTGAGGTGCATAAGAAGGCCTATCACATGAGCACTCAAATTTTTTCCCATAATTATTAAAAGATTCGATATTAAATAATTTTTTTTTAAAAATTTTGCCCATAATCCTCCATGCTAAAATCCTCATCATTAGTAAGTATATTTGTGATACGTTCAGGTTGGTGTCCATAAGGACCATACCAAAAAAGCAACGTTCAGGTTTATGGAACAACATAAGTTGTACGCGCTTAGCTGGTTACAGTAAAAAAAAAGTGTCTAGTGGTTTTATTGAAAAGTGAAATTCCTTAAATATAACAAGGACTAATCTTTGCGTCTATCAAATCATAAATGAAGATTTTTATTAAAAGTCAATGACAATATATATATATATATATATATATTGTGTATGATTTTGTTTTAATAAATTATGTAATTTATTATATACGATAAACGTTTGAACGCATGATAAAATTATATAATAAATTATAAATTAATTAAATAATATTACATGATTGTATTATTAATTATATAATAAATTCAATAAATCAATAACTGATATCGATAATAACTACACATCACAAGATCTTTGGAGTTGAACTGGCTTTGAATAGAAGAGGGTCAGTTCTTTCAATAAATAAAAAGGAGAATACCATTAGATTCGTCTACAAAAGTTACCTAAACATTTACCGATCAAGGTGGCTGCTACGAGTTGGCTTTTTGTTACTCCATTCACTAAGTGCATGATTCTACTAGATAATAGGAAATGTCTTTGGGAAAATGAGATAGTATATTATTCTCAAAGAAATTAATAAAACCATATTATTTATGCATTTATTTTAATATCTTAACGTTTATTTGTCACAACCACGGACATAATTGGTTATTTATATATGATATGAAGATATATGACAGAAGTTTATTTGATGAGTGTGGCAAGGTAAAGTAAGATTTTCGGGTCCAAAGGCAAACCCTATTATATAGTATAAGATCGAGTTTATACAACGGAGACCAATATGTGATAATTCATCTATATGGTAAACATTTTCATGTTGAAAGTTTGGCAAGTTTCTTTAGTTGTGGGAACTTTGCAATGCTTTTATTGTAGAAGTAATGATTTCGAAAGGTCAATACGTAAGTTAACAATAATTTCTGTTTCGAACGATATGCATAATTAATATATGTTTGTTATATATATATATTGGGTGACAGAACACGCCATTGAGTGAGTTTTAATATACTGTCTGATACTTTTTATTACTATTAAAATAATATCAATATGTTATAAAATATTGATATGCGTTCAAAAACTTATCAAATAATGAATTTGCCGCCTACTAAATTAGTTATATATATATATATATAACTAATTTAGTAAGCGGAGAATATATACACATGTTTTTTAAATGTTATATTATAATTTTATTTTAAATTAATATGTTAAATAATCATTAAATGATGAAATAGTATAATTTTTAAAATTATTTATTACATTAATTTGATTGCATGACATACTATTAAAAATAAAATTTTAAAATAATATTTAAAAAATATAAGATTATTCATATATATTTTATTATTGTGCATAAGGATTTTAGTCCTGTGAGTATGCATATATAATTATATCAATTGATTGTTGGGGATAGGCATTATCAAATGAGAAATACAAGAGTTGTCTGTATGTGAAAATATTGATTAAAAATTATTGAGATATAATTTAAAAAATAAACCAAGCGTGTAGGGTACGCGAAAGGAGGCGAAAGATAAAGAAGAGGCAACGCCAATAAAAGATGCAATAGGCGATCAGCGCCGAGGCGTTGGGAAGAGAAAGAGTTTTTCATTTTGATACTTACCTATTTCGTCTCTCACTTACTTTAAAACTTTCTAATATGACTCTTACACGTTTATGGTAAATCTAATATGTCCTAAAGTCTATATAAAAGCTCTCTACTAGCTTATAAATATATCTCAGTGATATCTTTGTGATAGCTTAAGAAATCTTCGTGATTAAACCTTCTTTATAATTCTTAATAAGAAAATTCTTAGATTGTTAGTTTTCTTTGTGAGTCTTTCTTGTAAAAGGTGTGCTTCGTGAGTGCCTTTGAGATTTAATAATAAGAAGAGTGATCTTGATCCGCTGTGGACGTAGGCAAGTTACCGAACCACGTAAATATATCTCAGTGATATCTTTGTGATAGCTTAAGAAATCTTTGTGATTAAACCTTCTTTATAATTCTTAGTCAGAGAAAATTCTTAGATTGCTAGTTTTCTTTGTGAGTTTTTCTTGTAAAAGGCGTGCTTTGTGAGTGCCTTTGAGATTTAATAATAAGAAGAGTGATCTTAATCCGTTGTGGACGTAGGCAAGTTACCGAACTACGTAAATTTTCTGTGTGTTCTTCTTCTACCTTTCTCTATCCTCAATTCATTGTTCTACACTATTTACTTGGGTGATATTGCTTGTTTGTGTACTTCCACTTCAACAAATTGGTATCGGAGCCAGATTCTAAGTAGATATGGTCATACCCAAGTATGAGGTGGAGAAATTCAACGGTATGAATGACTTCAATCTGTGGAAGATGAAGGTAAAGGCATTGTTGGTGAATCAAAGGCTAGGCTCGGCATTAGAGGAGACAACAGCTCATCTAGTGAAGAAGAAAAGACGTCAGAGTCATCTAAAGCTGAAGCAGAAAGAATGGACATTCAAAATAGAGCTCACAGCATAATTGTTCTATCGTTGAGCAATGAAGTATTGAGGAAAGTAATAGGTGAGACGACGACAATTGGTATTTGAAAGAAGCTTGACTCCATTTATATGTAAAAATTATTAGCCAACAGATTGCATATAAAAAGAAGCTGTATCAATTGTCCATGTCAGAGGGGACGTCGATAAAAGATCATATAGACGGATTCAATAAGATCATTCTTGATCTAGAGTCTATCAGCATCAAGATAGAAGATGAAGATAGAGTAATTATCCTGCTGAGTTCACTTCTCAAGAATTATGAAAACTTTATCCATACACTACTCTACGGCTGAGAGAGTTTAATGATGAGCGATTTAAAATCATCATTAAACTCAAAGTTGTTATATAAGCAGATTGAAGGCAATACAAAAAGTCTATCTGTAAGAGGAAGGCCCTAATATAAAGATAAAAGGAAAAAAAAAAGGGTTCAAGGTTGAAGTCCAAGACTCCTAAGAAGTGCTATTGCTACAAGAAAGAATAACACTTTATAAAGGACTGTCCAGAGAGGAAAACATAAGATAAGAAGAAAGCGGATGCTGAGCTACTCTATGATGTTAGCTATGACAACGAAGAGACACTTGTCGGTATAGATGGTAAGAATGCTGAACAATGGGCTCTTGATTCTTATTGTACTTTTTACATATGTCTACAAAAGTCTTGGTTTGTAAATTTTCAGTCCATTAGTGGTCGTAAGGTATTAATGGATAATGATGTTGCATGTCAGATGATGGGAATTGGTAGTGTTAAAACTTAGGTTGGATGATGGGTGAGTGATAGAGTTGATAGATATTAGGTATGTTCCTGACCTGAAGAGGAACTTGATCCCACTAAGGACATCAGACCAGAATGAGTGTTTCATCAGCATTGATAGAGGGGTTTTGAGAGTATTAAAAGGTTCCATGGTAGTAATGAGAGGAGAGAAGTATAAGGGCATTTATATGCTTAAGGATGAAGTTGTTATGCATTATTCTCTGTAGATGATGAGAGTATACAAATCAAGTTGTGTTATCTTAGATTGGCACACCTAGGCGAAAGAAACTTAAAGGAGTTATTTAGTCAAAAGGCGTTTGGTGAGGATAAGTTCTAACCCTTAGAGTTTTGTGAGTATTGTGTGCTTGGAAAAACACATAGGGTAAGGTTTAGTACCGACAAACACAAGACTAAGGGGACTCTTGACTACATACACCTGGATCTTTGGAGACCAACTTAAAAAACTACCCGTGGTGGTGCTAGATATTTACTCAATTTGATTGATGACTATTCAAGAAAGCTATGGGCCTATGTGTTAAAGAGTAAGGATTAAGCGTTTGATGTGTTTAAAACTTAAAAGGCTCTTATTGAGAATCAGACTAGCAAAAGAGTGAAAAGGTTGAGAACTGACAATGACTTTAAGTTTTGCAATAGAGAGTTTGATGAGGTTTGTGCCAAGCATGGAATTGCAAGGCATAGAACAGTAAGATCAACACCACAGCAGAATGGCGTAGTTGAGAGGATGAATAAGACCCTACTTAAAATGGTTAGATGCATGCTTACCAATGCAAAGCTGTAGTAACTGCAGTTTATTTGATTAATAGAAATTCCTTCTTAGTAATTGATTTCAAGACGCCAGAAGAGAAATGGTCTGGCAATCCTTTTAAGTATAACCACCTCAGAATATTTTGTTGCCTTGCCTTTATACATGTTAAGGAGAGGAAGTTAGAACCTAGAGCCATCAAAGAGGTATTCATAGAATATCTCGAAGGAGTGAAATGATACAAGGTGTGGTATAAAGACTTAACACTACTAAGGAGTATTATAAACTGTGACGTAACGTTCGATGAGACGACCATGCTGAAAACCTCTCAAAAAAATGAGAAAAAAGAACTTGTGCCCAAGGAAGACTCAGTACCCGAGTCAATCGAAGTTGAAGTAGAGCTTGATAATAGATCTAATATGCCCCGAGATCAGCACTTCAACGAGGAGATCCTTGAAAAGGACCAAGAACACCGATGAGTTCCTCCAAGTCCACCCAAAGAAAGACTAGGACTTCTGAGATAGAACTTGAAGAGTACTAGCTAGCCAGAGACAGGCTAAGAAAAATGATTAACTCACCAGTCAGGTATGCACAAACAGATTTAGTTGCTCATACTTTTAATTCTGCTTATACTATTGAGTATGATGAAATTAAAATATATGGTAAAGTTATGAAAAGTGAAAATAAGAAAGAATAGCAGCAGGTTATAGAAGAAGAGATTAATTCTCTTAAAAATAATAATATCTGAAAATTGGTGGAGATTATTTTACAAAAAAAAAAAAAGAAGAAATATTTGTTTAATACATGTGAAGAGACCACACATTTCTAGCGTTTACTTGCGGCGTTTTCTTAAGTGGGCTGCCATCTGCAAAGAATTTTGAGTTCCATAAGTCGGCCGAATATTTTCTAAGCACACAGAACGACTCGAAGGTTGAAATGTTCATTGAGATTTGAAGAAAACGAAGAGGAACAAGTCATTGGTGACTTGGTCCTTTGATGTTTCACAATCATTGAAATGTCTGAGAGGAAAACTTACCGATGGCAGTATTAATTTCAACGAGGTTGCACAAGACGTGAAAGAACTAAAATTTTGACTTTGCTGCAACAGAAATTAATTGTATAGAACTGAAGATAAACTACCCTTCCTTTGTCTGATTTCTTCTCTTTGAGTAAATCGCAAGTGGACGTCAACTATATTATGTATTTTAATACATCAAATTAACTTCTATATATACCTGTTAATCAAAATATTTTTGGAAGCACACTGTTCCTTCATTTTCATGATATCAACATTCAAATATTGAATGTTCTGAATAGTGTCACGCCCCAAGTGCTCTCAAGCATTTTCTCAAGCACTTGGTGCGCGACTAGGCCTGCTGGAGGCCTCTTGGACCATGGAGCGCTACGTGGACCGGAGCTTCTAGAAGGCCCGCTGGTTAGGATGGAGAACCGGGCTTGACCCGCAACTTATTAAGGAAGTTAACCCTAGTTAGACTCCCATAAGAGGTAGGAGAGCATCTAGGAATATTCTAAGGAATATTATCCCATCTTGTATATACACCGTTAGATCAAATAGATCTCAGCCATTGATTGTATAGGGCTGCAACTATAAAAGGGGGAGACCCTCACTTGTATTTTTCATCTCATAGCTTGTTTTCTCTTCAGCAATATAAAGAGCATTCGTGCAAACACTTGGTGTGCTTATTTTCTCTTCTCTTTGTGTGGTTTTCTAGGCTGCTTAGCACGCAACGCGTCTAAGGCCGCACGGTCTCGAAAACAGTCCGTGACAGTTGGTATCAGAGCAGGTTCAGTTCAGAGATGGAGAAAGACGGCGCACCATCAGATTTGGCTGAAGAGAGGGGTTGGAACCCCAAAGCTAAGAAGCACGGCGCGGCGTCTCGCGAGAAATCAGCAGATCCAGGTCAGGATGTGGGGGGTATGGTGAGAGCACTCAGCGGCGCTGTCGGGAAGGCAGCAGATCGCCTTGGAGAGCTGGAGCAGCAAGTAGAGAAGATCGAGGGAAGCCTCGACGCTCAAGGAGACGAGCTGCGCACCCTCATCAGCACATCCATCGAGGCTTACGTCGATAAGCAGCGGGACTGGATTAAAGCTTTTCAGGAGAGCGTCCTCACTACAATGGACAGTATTCAGGCCCAAGTAGGGGAGCTACACCGCGGGCTCGAATCTGTCAAAGAGGATGTGGTGCTGTGCAAGCGGGCGGTGGCGAATGGGTCTGTCGCCGCTCAAGTGACGGTGTCTACACCGAGAGTCAATGCTCCTAAGCCCAAGGAGTTCAGCGGGAAGCGGAACGCCAAGGAGCTCGACAATTACTTCTGGCAGATGGAGAGATACTTCGACGCCCTAGGCGTACGGGACGAGGATAAGGTAAACACCGCGACCCTATATCTCTCTGATCATGCAATTCTGTGGTGGCGTAGGAAGAGCGAGGAGATTCGCAAGGGTACCTGCACCATCAATACCTGGACAGAGTTGCAGCAGGAGCTGAAACGCCAATTCTATCCGGAGAATGTGGCGCACGACGCTAGGAAGCGTCTAAAGGAGTTGAGACAGAACAAGTCGATTGGCGAGTACGTTGAGGAGTACTCTCTGCTGATGCTGCAGATCCCCAATATGAGTGAAGAAGACTTGCTGTTCAATTTCCTTGATGGGTTACAGACATGGGCGTCCAATGAGCTGAGGCGGCGTGGAGTGCAGAACATATCCGACGCCCTCACATTGGTGGAAACGCTCACTGATTACCGCAAGGGTGATGCAGGGAAGTCCAAGAATTCGAAGCCCAATCACAGCAAAGGTGGGGGAACCAGGGAGTCTCATCCTCCGCAGGATAAGGAGGGGAAAGGTAAACCGCCCACAGGGAGAGAGCAGAAGCGCAACGACGGGAGAAAGCCGAGATCTAGCTGCTTCCTTTGCGACGGGGATCATTGGGTGAAGGACTGTCCAAAGAAGAAGGCTATCAACGCAATGTTGGAGACTCAGCAAGCGGGTGAACAGGGACAATTGGGATGTCTCCAGTTACTCAATGCCCTCAATGCCAAGCGGGCAGCCCGCGCGCCAGCAGGAAAGGCGCTGATGTACGTTGAAGCCTACATTAACGGGAAGAGGACGCAAGCACTTGTAGATACTGGAGCTACGCACAACTTTATGAAGTATGCGGAAGCAGTACGCTTGGGCCTCAAGGTGGAGAAGGGGATTGGCTACCTCAAGACTGTGAACGCCGCAATCAAGCCACTGGACGGGGTCATTCGTGGAGTTGAAATGGGCCTCGGAAAATGGAGCGGTAAGGTAAATTTTTCGGTAGCCCCTCTCGATGATTTTGATGCTGTCCTTGGTATGGATTTTCTGCAGCAGTTTAATGTGGTGCCACTTCCCCGACACAACTATGTATGCATCTTGGAGGGGGGACCATGCATGGTGCCGACAGTAAACAAGCCGACAGGTGGGCAATCCGAGCCCAACGCCCACACTACTCTCCTGTCCGCCATGCAACTGAAGAAAGGAGCTAAGCGGGGAGAAGAGACATACCTCGCCACAATATGGGAGGCAGATGATGAGGCGTACGGGGGCGAAGAGGAGCTGCCAGCAGAGATCACGAAAGTGCTCAAGCAGCACCAGGACGTGATGCCAGCAGCGCTACCACAGAAATTACCACCAAGACGGGCAATTGATCACGAGATTGAGCTGGAACCAGGGGCGAAACCTCCAGCCAAGGCCCCCTACAGAATGTCTCCACCAGAACTAGCAGAGTTGCGGAAGCAGCTCAAGGAGTTGCTGGATGCAGGGTTTATCCAGCCATCGAAGGCGCCTTACGGCGCGCCCGTGCTTTTCTAGCGCAAGCACGACGGATCATTGCGGTTATGCATAGACTACCGAGCGCTGAACAAGGTCACTGTCAAAAATAGGTATCCCATTCCTTTAATTGCTGACTTGTTTGATCAGTTGGGGCAGGCAAAGTATTTCTCGAAGCTGGATTTGCGGTCAGGTTACCATCAGGTGCGGATAGCCGAGGGCGACGAGCCAAAAACCACCTGTGTGACGCGTTATGGGGCCTTTGAGTTTCTGGTCATGCCGTTTGGCCTCACCAACGCGCCAGCCACTTTCTGCACACTGATGAACAACATACTCCAGCCCTTTCTTGACAAGTTCGTCGTTGTGTACTTAGACGACATCGTCATCTACAGCAACACTCTCGAAGAGCACGTGGAACACTTGAAATCTGTCTTGAAGGTGCTCCGCGAGAATGAGCTGTATGTGAAAAGGGAGAAGTGCTCATTTGCCAAGCCGGAGGTGGACTTTTTGGGTCACAAGATCAAAGAGGGCAGGTTGATGATGGACAGGGCGAAGATTCGCGCCATTGTGGACTGGGAGGCACCCACGAAAGTTACCGAGCTGCGGTCTTTCCTTGGGTTGGTTAACTATTATCGCAGGTTTATCAAGAGCTACTCCACCACTGCAGCACCCCTTACCGACCTGCTAAAGAAGACTAAGGCGTGGGAGTGGAGTAAGGAGTGCCAAGGGGCTTTTGATCGACTAAAGGCAGCAGTGATCGAGGAACCAGTCTTAGCATTACCGAATCACCTGTTACCGTATGAGGTACATACTGATGCATCTGATTTTGCTATTGGTGGTGTATTAATGCAGCAGGACCATCCGATCGCATATGAGAGCCGGAAGCTCAATGAGACGGAGAGGCGCTATACGGTGCAGGAAAAGGAGATGACGGGGGTCATCCATTGTCTGCGCACTTGGCGACATTATCTGCTTGGGGCAAGGTTCGTAGTGATGACGGACAACATAGCAACGAGTTACTTCCAAAGTCAGAAGAAACTCAGCCCGAAGCAAGCTAGGTGGCAGGACTTTCTGGCGGAGTTCGATTATGAGCTCGAGTACAAACCGGGAAAGGTGAACTTGGTGGCGGACGCCTTAAGCCGGAAGGCCGAGTTAGCAGCTATCAGCAAACTGGAAGGTGATTTGCTCGGCCTATTTTATGAGGGAATGAAACATGATCCCGCAGCCACACAGCTCGCCACTCAAGCACAAGAGGGAAAGACTCAGCGATTTTGGGTAGAAGATGGGCTTCTCTACACCAAGGGACGCCGGGTTTATGTGCCAAAGTGGGAGAACCTGCGGCGTAACCTCATTAAGGAGTGTCACGATACAAAATGGGCAGGACATCCAGGCCAGCGGCGCACACGCGCCCTATTGGAGACAGTTTACTACTGGCCACACATGCGGGAGGAGATAGAACAGTTTGTCAAAACTTGTCTTGTGTGCCAACAGGACAAAATTGAGCAGCGGAGTCCCGCAGGGCTACTGGAGCCACTGCCCATACCGGAGAGACCTTGGGAAAGCATCTCTATGGATTTCATTGTAGCCTTACCGAAGTTCGAGGGGTGTGGAACTATCATTGTGGTGGTAGATCGGTTTTTCAAGTATGCGACTTTCATACCAGCACCCAAAGAGTGTAATGCGGAAGAGACAGCCAAACTTTTCTTCAAGCACGTCGTCAAGTACTGGGGGTTGCCGAGAGTGATAGTTAGCGATCGTGATACGAGGTTTACGGGGAGATTCTGGACTGGATTGTTCAATCTCATGGGATCGGAACTTCGCTTTTCCACCAGCTTTCACCCACAAACGGATGGGCAGACCGAGAGGGTGAACGCATTACTGGAGCTGTATTTGCGGCACTTTGTGGGCACTAATCAGCAGGATTGGGTCAAGTTACTCGATGTGGCACAGTTCTCGTATAACTTGCAGAGGAGTGAATCGACGAACCAGAGTCCATTCGAGTTAGCTACTGGCCAGCAGCCTCTCACGCCGCATGCACTCGTGTCCAGCGATACTGGGAAGAGTCCAGCAGCCTACAAAGCTGCGAAGTCCTGGCAGGAACAATCGGACAAGGCGCGAGTGTGTCTGGACAAGGCGACGAAACGGATGAAGAAATGGGCTGACGGTAAGCGAAGACATGTTGAGTACAGCGTGGGGGATTTAGTGATGGTGAAAATTCTTCCGACGCAGTACAAGTCTACGCGCCCACTTCACAAGGGTCTTGTTCGAAAGTATGAGGGGCCATTTCCTATTGCCAAGAGGGTTGGCAATGTCTCGTACAAGGTGGAGCTGCCTTCGAGACTTCGGCTACATCCGGTGTTTCACGCAAGCTGCCTAAAGCCATACCATGGTGATGCGGAGGACACGGAACGTGGGCCACAAACCAGGGCACCATTGGGAGTTTCCACATCTTACGACAAGGAGGCTGAACTTATCCTTGATGTGAGGACAGTGCGGAAGAAGAACTGCCGTCCAAGTCGTGAGTATCTCGTCAAGTGGAAAGGATTGCCCGACAGCGAAGCAAGCTGGGAACCCGAGACCGTACTGTGGCAGTTTGAGAACAAGGTGCGCGAGTTCCAGCAAGGACGCGACGAGGGCGTCGCGTGAATTTGGTGGGGGAGAATGTCACGCCCCAAGTGCTCTCAAGCATTTCCTCAAGCACTTGGTGCGCGACTAGGCCTGCTGGAGGCCTCTTGGACCATGGAGCGCTACGTGGACCGGAGCTTCTAGAAGGCCCGCTGGTTAGGATGGAGAACCGGGCTTGGCCCGCAACTTATTAAGGAAGTTAACCCTAGTTAGACTCCCATAAGAGGTAGGAGAGCATCTAGGAATATTCTAAGGAATATTATCCCATCTTGTATATACACTGTTAGATCAAATAGATCTCAGCCATTGATTGTATAGGGCTGCAACTATAAAAGGGGGAGACCCTCACTTGTATTTTTCATCTCATAGCTTGTTTTCTCTTCAGCAATATAAAGAGCATTCGTGCAAACACTTGGTGTGCTTATTTTCTCTTCTCTTTGTGTGGTTTTCTAGGCTGCTTAGCACGCAACGCGTCTAAGGCTGCACGGTCTCGAAAACAGTCCGTGACAATAGGTACAACACATAATAATTAATTCAGCCAATAGATAGACTATATGTTCTGTACAGATCATGCTTCCATCAGGGCCATTTTAATAATGACCTCATTTGAATAAATTAAAAGAACTGAATTGGTCTTCCTTATAGATGAATAAAAGGGGCTAACCACCGTAGAAATTTCTCAATACCATCTTCATTCACAAAAATTTTAACAATAAAAAAGAAGCAGTAGCAGCCATGGGAATTAAAGGATTGCTTTTGCAAGTCACAATAATGGGGGTGATTTTAGCAGCAATTGCAGATTCTGCAAAACAACCATTTCCTATAGCCAAACCCGGTTGCCAAGACAAATGTGGGAACGTTAGCATCCCATATCCATTCGGCTTAACAGAAGCATGTTACTACGACCCAGAGTTCCTCGTAACATGTAACGACACTGCTTATGATCCGCCAAAAGCATTTTTGACGGCAAGCGAAATAAATGTGACCAAAATAACACTCGATGGCAAGCTGCATATCTTGCAAATTATAGCCAAACGGTGCTATAACAAGTCCGGTGCCCTTGTTGACGAAGTCCAACCCTCGCTTACTTTGTCCAAATTCATTCTCTCTGATGTTGGCAACAAGTTCACAGCTGTTGGTTGTGATACAGAGGCGTACATTTATGGCTACCAAGGAGGAAATAAAAATTATAATTATAGGGTAGGATGCATGTCGGTTTGTGGCAAGATTGATTACGTGTCTAATTATTCATGCTCAGGCATTGGATGTTGCCAAACATCCATGGCTAAAGGAGTAAGCTCTGTTGATATCATGGTGAGTAGTTTCGATAATCATATAAAAGTATGGGACTCTAATCCTTGCAGCTATGCCTTCATTGTTGAAGAGAGTCAGTTCAATTTTTCTTCAACTGATCTTCGAGAGCTAGAGAAAGTGAGCAAACTTCCATCTATACTTGATTGGACAATTGGCACTGAATCATGTGAAATTGTGAAAGAGAAATTGATGCGTAATGCATGTCAAGGAAATAGCACTTGTGTTAATTCTGAAAACGGATCTGGGTATCGTTGCGAATGCTTAAAAGGTTACGAAGGAAACCCGTACCTCTCTGATGGCTGCCAAGGTACTTGATTTTTTTTTTTTTGTGGCTGCAAATTATCAATAAAAATTTTCTTCTTGATTAACTGTTGGTTTTGATGCAGACATAGATGAATGTGAGGACCATAGACTCAATAATTGCGAACGAATCTGTGTTAACAATGAAGGGAGTTACGCATGTTTGTGTCCCAAAGGGTACCGTGGGGATGGAAGAAAAGATGGGAATGGTTGCATTGCTGGTCGGTCTCTAGTAATTCAGGTCACGGTTGGTAAGAATAAAATCACCGATATATGTTATCATATAAATGCAGTAGATTATCCATCTCCTTGTTTTTATAAATTTTCGTCATCAGCTCTTGGATGGATTTAAATGATAGACCTAAACTGAAATTATTGACCGAATCCCTTTTTTTCCTTTGACTTCATCTACTCCGTTTCAGTTTATGGTCACATATTTTGCAATTTATTTAATCTAATTTGATTACTATAAATAATTAAATAATAAAATACTATTGGTTGTTCTTCATTAATATCGGATATTCATATTTATAAAATGCCGACTTGTAATTTGGTTTGAATTTTGACAATTTAATGATTATATATATATATTTTTTTAGAGATTACATACATATATATTATATCGCACACCACTTGAGAGAAGGAGATATTCGAACTCAGAAAGATATGAGATTTGGAGGGCTCAGCCCTCATGCTCAATTTAATGATTATACTTAAATAGTCTACATTTTAAAACTAATAGTACTATATATACAATAGAGAGCGGTCTCCACTCCATAAAATAATAATAATAATTATTATTATTATATTAAAGGAGCTCATTTGTAAAGCAGTAATATGATCGTTTTGCCTGTTAGGGATCAGCGTGGGCCTGACAGGATTGCTAATATTTAGCACTTGGTTGTACTGGGGATTCAAAAAACGGAAGTTGATGAAACTAAAGGAGAAGTTTTTCCGACAAAATGGAGGTTTCATGTTACAACAGCAATTATCAGGACGAGAAGGATCCACCACAGAAACGGCAAAAATCTTTACAGCCGAGGAGCTTGAAAAAGCCACTAACAAATATGATGAAAGCAAAATTCTTGGCCGCGGGGGATATGGTACAGTTTACAAAGGAATTTTATCAAATGGGAAAATTGTTGCAATCAAGAAGTCTAAAGTGGTGGATCAAAGTCAAATTGAGCAATTCATTAACGAAGTGATCGTGCTTTCCCAAATCAATCATAGGAATGTGGTAAAGCTCTTAGGTTGTTGCTTGGAAACAGAAGTGCCATTGCTGGTTTATGAATTTGTCACCAATGGCACCCTTTTTGAACACTTAGAGAATAAAAGCAAAGCATCAGCCGTTTCATGGGAAAATCGTCTGAGAATAGCTTCAGAAACAGCGGGAGTGTTGTCGTATTTGCATTCTTCAGCCTCTATACCAATCATTCATAGAGATATCAAGTCAACAAACATTCTGTTAGATGATAATTATACTGCCAAAGTGTCTGATTTCGGTGCTTCCAGGCTAGTTCCCATTGATCAAGAAGGATTATCTACAATGGTGCAAGGGACTTTGGGATATTTAGATCCTGAATACTTGCACACAAGTCAATTGACTGAGAAAAGCGATGTGTATAGCTTTGGGGTTGTTCTAATTGAGCTACTCACAGGCAAGAAGGCCCTGTCCTTTGACAGGCCTGAGGAGGAAAGAAATCTTGCTATGTACTTTGTTTCTGCGCTGAAAGAAGATCGTTTGGTCGGGATAATTGATGATTGCATACTGAACGAGGCAAATACCCAGCAGCTTAAAGAAATTGCTAACCTTGCAAGGCGGTGCGTGAGAGTAAAAGGAGAGGATAGGCCAACCATGAAAGAAGTGGCGATGGAAGTAGAAGGCCTGAAAATAATGGCAAATCATCCGTGGGTTAATGATGAGTTGCATTTGGAAGAAACAGAGTACTTGCTTTTTGAAACGTCAAGCAGTTTTAATTATGATGGCACTGGTAGTTCTAGTACGAGCGCTGCCTATGATAGCATGAGAAACCACCTAATTGTACAAGAACATGATGGAAGATGATTGCTTGATGTCTGTAATTTTATTACACATGCTCGGCCTTGCGATTTTATTTACGACAAAGCTCTTCTTTAATTAGCTTATTTAAAAGTGAAGAGATTATTAATCCTAGCTGTCTGCTTATCCTTGTTACAACCCCAATTCCTTCATTATTCGTTCAATAATTGATGGGAAAGATTATAGTTAAGTTGTGTCATACAACCGCCGTAATAAAAAATAACCGATAATATAAAGTATTATTGGTTATTTTAATTTTTTTTATAAAATTTTTTTATATTAATATAATTAACACATAAAATTATAATTATAAATTTAAAATTAATTAAGTCTAAAACAAATTTAAAAAAATATTATTATAATATTTTAAAAACATAAATTAAATATTATTTTGATGATAACAATCAATAAAATAAATAAATATAAAATACATATAAAAAAATTTTATTTTCAATTACAATAAATGTTATAATTTTAAATCTAATTTATATTTTAATTATTTTAAATATTATAATTTCAATTTTAATTTTAATTTTAATTTTAATTATTATAATTTTAAATTTAATTTTAATATCAATTTCAAATACGTTAAATGTTATAGTTCAAATTTTAATTTCAATTTCAACTAAGTTAAATATTATAATTTTAAAATCAATTTCAAATTTAATTGTGTTAAATATTATAATTATAATTATAATTTAAGTTAAATTTAAATTACGTTAAATTTTATAATTCTAAAAGTAATTTTAATTTTAAATTTAATTACGTTAAATGTTAATAATTCCAAATCAAATTTTAATTTCAAATACTTTAAATACTATAATTTCAATTCTAATTTGAAATTTAAATTTAATTACGTTAAATATTGTAATTTCAATTTCAATTTCAATTTTAATTTTGATTACATTAAATGTTATAATTCTAAATTTAATTTCAATTTCAGTTATGTTAAATATTATAATTCTAATTTTAATTTTAATTACGTTAAATGTTACAATTCAAATTTCAATTCAATTATGTTAAATGTTATAATTTCAATTTCAATTTTAATTATGTTAAATGTTATAATTTCAGTATCAATTTTAATTATGTTAAATATTACAATTCTAAATAGAATTACAATTTTTATTTTGTTAAATGTTATATTTAATTACAAAATTAATTTCAATTACGTAAGATGTTATAATTTTAATTATAATTTCGATTTTAATTATGTTAAATGTTATAATTCTAATTCTAATTCTAATTTCAATATCAATTATGTTAAATGTTTTAATTTCAATTCAAATTTTAATTTTATTTATGTTAAATGTTATAAGTCCAATTCTAATTTCGATTTCAATTACGTAAAAATTATATTCCAATTCTAATTTTAATTTTAATTACGTTATATGTTATAATTTTAAATTTAATATTAATTTCAATTACGTTAAATATTATAATTCTAAAATCTAATTTTAAATTTAATTTTAACTGCATTAAATATTATAATCACAAATCTAATTTTAAATTTCATTTCAACTACATTAATGTTATAAATTGAAATCCAATTTCAATTGTATTTACATTAAATGTTATAATTTCAAATCTAATTTTAATTTCAATTATGTAAATATTATAAGTAAAAATGTTTCCACTTAATATATTACATATTCCCACTTAATATACTACGCGTTCTTAGCATTTATATTAAGTGAGAATATGTATTATATTAAATGAAAATATTTATGTAAATGTTATACGTGGGAACATGAAACGATGGGCGATCGATCTGTTTATAGATGAGGGCAGTGGCCGTCGCCCCTCACCATTAATTTTAGCCATCTTATAATCTTTTTTAGTAAAAAAATAATAATAATCATATTATTGTATAAATTATGAAAAATAGAGTTTAATAATAAAAATATGATTATTTTTTGTCAAAAAGTCATCGAAAAATAGTCGCCGGCCATTTTTTAGCAAGGGTGATAATTTTTTTAATTATTAATTATTTTATTTTAAAAATATAAACCAATGATATGTTATCGCATGTCCAAAGTAAATAATAACATTTAATGTTATAAGTGGGAACATATAATATACTATATGTTTCTACTTAACAAATTAAATATTCTTCCTTAATATACTACTTATTCTCACTTAACATACTAAATATTCTCATTTAATATATTACGTATTCCTATTTAACATACTAAATGTTCCCACTTAATAAACTACATATTTTCACTTAATATATTAAATGTTCTTACTTAACATACTACATGTTCCTATTTAACATACTAAATGTTCCCCCTTTATATATTATATATTTTTATTTAATATACTACTTGTTCCCATTTAACATACTAAATATTTTCACTTAATATACTAAACGTTCACACTTAATATACTACGTGTTCTCACTTAATATATTAAATGTTCCCATTTAATATACTACATATTCCCACTTAACATCCTCTATAGTCCAATTTAATATATACTACATGCTTTCATTTAATATACTACTTGTTCTCACTTAACATACTAAATATTCCTAGTTAATATACTATGTGCTCCTATTTAACATACTAAATGTTTCCACTTAATAAACTACATGTTTTTACTGAATATACTAAATATTCTCATATAACATATTACATGTTCCCGCTAAGCATACTAAATGTTCTCACTTAATATAATACGTGTTCCCAATTAACATGTTAATTGTTCCCCACTTAATATACTACATGTTCTCATTTAATATATTACATGTTCCTACTTAACATACTTAATATTTTCACTTAATGTATTACATGTTCCCACTAAACATAAATATTCCCACTTAATATACTATATATTCCACTTAATATATTGCATGTTCTTACTTAATATACTAAATGCTCCCATTTAATATACTACATGTTCCCACTTAATATACTACATGTTATCACTTAACATACTAAATGTTTCTACTTAAATACTATATGTTTTTACTTAATATAATACATGTTCTCACTTAACATACTAAATGGTCTACTTAGTAAACTATATGTTCACACTTAACATACTAAATGTTCTAACTATATAAATTACATATTCCCACTTAATATACTACATGTTTCCAACTGAATATGATATATGTTCCCACTATTTACTATTTTCACTCAGAAAAGTACTTATATTCTCACTTTTACATTCTTTACACGTTATTGATTATCATTGAAAATATGTGATTTAATAGAAGGGGTTGCAATTTTATGAGCGTTCTAAATAAGTATGATTTTTAGAACACAATTTTATGAGCGTTCTAAATAAGTATGATTTTCATGTATGCTTAAAAAAATAAAAAAAAAATCACAAATAGCATATTGTTTCCTCTTATTATATTACATGTTCTCACTATTTATCATGTTGTATGGTAAGTGAAATGCAACATATAACAATTAGTGAGAACATAAGTGAAATGTTATAATTTCAAATCTAATTTCAATTTTAATTACATTAAATATTATCATTCTAATTTTAATTTCATTATATGTTATAATTCTAATTTCAATTTTAAATTCAGTTTTAATTACGCTAAATATTATAATTATAATTATAATTTTTAAATTTAATTTTAATTACGTTAAATCTTATCATTCTAATTCTAATTTTAAATTCAATTTTACTTATGTTGAATGTTATAATTCTAATTCTAATTTTAAATTTAATTTCAATTATGTTAAATTTTATAATTTCAAATCTAATTTTAATTTTAATTACGTTAAATGTTATAATTTTAATTTCAATTACATTAAATATTATAATTTTAATTCTAATTTTAAATTCAATTTCACTTACATTAAATGTTATAATTCCAATCTATTTTGAAATTCAATTTCACTTACATTAAATTTTATAATTCTAATTCCAATTTTAAATTCAAGGTCAATTATATTAAATATTATAATTCAAACTCAATTTTTTAAATTTAATTTTAAATACATTAAATGTTATAATTCTACTTCTAATTTTAAATTAAATTTTAATTATGTTAAATGTTATAATTCCAATTCTAATTTCTAAATTTAATTTTAATTACATTAAATCTTATAATTTTAATTCTAATTTTAAATTCAATTTCACTTATATTAATTGTTATGATTCTAATTCCAATTTTAATTACGTTATGTTTTATAATTTCAAATCTAATTTCAATTTTAGTTATGTAAATGTTATAATTTCAATTTCAATTACGTTAAATGTAATAATTTCAATTTCAATTTTAAATTAAATTTTACTTACATTAAATGTTATAATTTCAATTCCTTTATTAAATTAAATTTAATTTATGTTAAATGTTATAATTTTAAATCTAATTTTAATTTTAATTTCAATTACATTAAATTTTATAATTACAATTACATTATATTTTACAATTCTAATTCTAATTCTAATTTTAGTTATATTAAACCCCGACGGTGGGGCCTTATGGGGGAGGGCCCATCCTAATAGAGATAGTACACTCCCCGCTTTAAGCGCACCTCTATATTGATTGAATCACTCTAAGGGTCTAGTCGGTGGAATCGATGAACCACATGAGCTGGTTAGATGCGTGGGGCAGATGGCTCGTAGTACTCCATTCTCTTGATCTAGCATTTTCTTCACTTCGTTGAAGCAATTAGAATTGGAATTAGAAATATAACTTTAATGTAATTGAATTGAATTATAACATTTAAAGTAATTGAAATTAAAACTGAAATTGGAAGTATAGTATTTTATGTAATTAAAATTAGAATTATAACATTTAATATGATTAAAATTGAAATTGTAACTTTTAATGTTGATGAAATTGAAATTGGATTTAAAAGAATAACATTTAATGTAAATGAAATCGAAATGAAATTAGAATTATAACATTTAACGTAATTGAAATTGAAATTATAACATTTAATGTAATTAAAATTGACATTGAAATTGTAATTATAATATTTAACGTAATTGAAATTAAAATCATAACACTTAATGTAATTAAAATCAAAATTGAAATTAGAATTATAACATTTAACGTAATTGAAATCGAAATTGGATTTGAAATTATAACATTTTAACATAATTGAAATTAGAATTGGAATTGTAAAATTTAACATAATTCAAATTGAAATTGAAATTAAAATTAAAATTATAATATTTAACGTAATTAAAATTAAAATTAAAATTGTATCATTTAACATAATTGATATTAAATTTAGAATTAAAATTATATCAGTTAACGTAATTAAAATCAAATAAAATTAGATTTGGAATTGAAATTATTTAATCTAATTAAAATTAAATTAAAATTAAAATTAAAATTATAACATTTAACATAATTAAAATTAAAATTAAAATTAAAATTAAAATCAGTTGATAAGATTTAATATAATTAAAATTAAAATTAAAATTCGAATCAAAATTATAATATTTAATATTATTAAAATTCAAATTAAAATCAGAATTATAACATAGCAATTTATTATCTTTAATTTATTAATATTATAAAGGAAAATTTTGTTAATTATTTAATTTTAAAGAGTGTGTTTTATATTTAACTAAACAATAAAGGAAATTTTGATATTTTTCAATTTACTGTAGAACAGGTTCATCATATCTCAATAAGATGTAAAATTGGTATATTGTCGGGCGGAAATCTTGTGCCAAAATCTTTTTTTTTTTCAATGTTTTGTTTTGTTATCTTTACCAGATGTAAAATTGGTATGATCGGTCTTGAACATTTAAGGAATTGTGATTTTGTTTTCACAGTATAAATAATATTTATGGATTGTAAGAAACTAAAATTTTATATTATCAATCATTTTCTCTCATAAAACTTTATCAACTGCGACCAAATCAATGTAAAATTTGTAATAGAAATATTTAATTGGTGGAGTGGGAGAAAAGAACTAATAGTTTTAGAATGTACCCTTGATTGATTATAGACATATCAGTAAAAAAAAAAAAAAAGGCCGATATTTATCACTAATGAAATTTTGTGATAAATTTATTTTATAACTTAATGTTATTATATAAATTTGTAATAGATTTTTTTTATCACAAATTTTAATAAACTAATTTTATAATAAATTCATTCAATCACAAATTTTTTATTTATATTTTTAATAGATAATATGTATAGTATCATATGGCACATTGTTGACACGTGAATAATTATGTGACAATCAACATAAAACGTGATTTGGTGGATGGTGTTATAATGAGATAACCATAATAAAGTAAACATAATGACAACACGATGAAGTCAACAAAAAATTTATAACGATGTCATTACGTATCTTCTATCATTGTTTTATGATAAATATGCATAATTATTCTTTGATTGATGTATATCACAAAATTATGATAGACTTGTATATTTTTAATTGCAAATTTGTGTTATTTTATTATTTATACAATTATTTTTTTGATATTATATATATAATTAATTAATATATATTAAATTATATTTCATTATTTAATATATATATATTTACAAATATTTCATAAATTTATTTATTTTTTAAAAAAAAGATAAGGAGGGGTGTCCCAAAGCGTAAATAATTTTTTATCTTTTTATCTCTCTTAAGATTGAACTCGGGTGATAATATGACACAAATGCTTAACAACCATTAGACCACGCCCCTAAAGACATAAATATTCTATAAATTGATATATGCATACATAAATAGCATATCATTAGGAATATAAATCCCATAATTAACATTTTAATCTATCAATTCACAAAATCTAACCTCCAAGTAATGTATATCCAACATCCAAGTAAGGTAAATTTCACATCCAAAGGCAACATCAATCTACAAAAATTCAACAACAAATTGTAGAGACTAAAAAAACTCAACAAGTTATATGTTTCCTTAGCAACACATTAATCTAGTCCAACAATTACAAAATTCAGCAACTCCAATGGTATATACTTCCACAGCCACAGCCATCTTGCATTTTTTGAAAATTCAATACTTTGATTATTTTTTAAGTACAAAGTTCATAAATAAACTTAAAATTAGATATAAAATGTTGATAGTAAAAGCTATAAACTTACCATAATTTCAAAATTTGGTAAATACGAAATTCATTCAACACATAATTTATCTTTTCTTTAATGTACGTCGTCTTTTTTATGAACTTGTATAATATAAAATGCAAAACTAATTTTATAAATTAAACACACATATCTTTCAATAATGCATTAATTGATAAATAAACTTAAAATAACTTACCTTTTTAAAAATACTGTGACATTAATTATAATATCTTTTATGTACATCATCACTCAGAGGCTGCATTCCACAGTTCCTGGTTGATTTGGGCCTTGGGAAGCCATTTAAAAAAAAAATTAATTTATTAAATAATTAGAGTCATTTAGTTAAAATTGCATATAATTCGCATTTTTATCTTAACTTGAATCCAATTTATTGTTTATGGCTTGCTATAGGTATATTCTTAAGAATGAATGCATATGCCATTGCAATTTAAATTAATTGACCACTAATTAAAAATTGAATATAAAAAAATAATATTGTGCTTTGAAAAAGATATAATAAAACACCAACAACCTTATTATTTAAGATGATGTACAAGTTCATACACATTTGATTTCTTAGAAGATTTATATGGTAAATAGTTTTATTAGACAAATCAATTACCGTAAGAACACAATGAAAACAATATTCATGATTAAAAATTAAAATAATTAATTTCAATAAAACATAAATTGCATGATGTAAAGAGGTCCTACCTGAAATTATATAAGATTAGTCACAGTTGATTTCATGATGTGTTTTTAATGTGGTCAACAATTACAGATGAATGCCTATTAATAGTTGTTTTTGTTGATAATTTTTTTATTGGAGAGACTACAAATAGATCAATAAATTTAAATTTATTTGTCAATTTTTGACTCTTTCATTTTTTTTATACAACGACCTAGGAAATATTAAAAATTAGTTATATTATTATATTATTTTATAATAAAAGTAAGATAAAAATATTAATAAAAAATAATAATATTCAAATTATATGCATCAATATATAAATCACGCTCAAAAATATTAATTACATAATGTACTCACAACCCTTTTTTTTTTTTATAATCAAAAGCAATACTCACTTTTAAATATTCTATCCTTATATTTAACTTATTTTACTTTAATAAAAAAGTATTTATCAATAATAAAAAGATATTTATCAAATAAAAATTTAAAATGAAGAGTTGTGTCGAGCAAAGTTATAGTTACTTATTGTCAGGTATTTCTCCCGAGCTCTTGTACGGAATTGGGAGTGGCTTTTTATTTTTATTTTTTTCTATTAGGATATTGGCAGTGCTGCTACTGTTAAATTATTAAGCACTAAATATGTGAGCTGATGGGACAAGTCAACTTAATCCAGCAAAAATGCATGTATGTGATGGATGAAAAACTAAAGCCGCTGTGTTCCATATACGAATCCCCATCATCTAAAATAGCAACAAAGTTTGGTCTGTTTCCTAATATTCTTCTTGTTCAAATACTACACAGGCAAACGAATCAAATGCTAACTCACAGTAAATGAATATTATTAGGACAATTTCTTGGATCTCAATTCAATCAATTCTAGCAGATAATAAATCAAAATAAAATATTTACCATGTAGGACAGTTCGAACCTGTTCGACTGTTATAATGAAATAAATACTAACATAAGTAATGTGTATTAAATAAAAGTTCATTGACGACCAAAGTCCTAAAAAATTTAACTTCAAGAAACAAGCTTCACATAACATAAAAA
This sequence comes from Ailanthus altissimus, assembly GCA_946807835.1. Taxonomy (NCBI): domain Eukaryota; kingdom Viridiplantae; phylum Streptophyta; class Magnoliopsida; order Sapindales; family Simaroubaceae; genus Ailanthus; species Ailanthus altissimus. Next base: position 11,670,275 of record OX327699.1, on the reverse strand, counting down.
GTTCTTGGAAGATGGCAAGTACTCTCTACCATACTGCCAATCTTAACAATAAAAGCCAGAACTCTTGTCAGTGTGTACATTATGTCTACATTTCTAAAGATCACCTTTCAACACTGTCAACTAACCAATAAGCACAGATTTCATACTTAAGACAATGCAAACAATCATCCTCATAGGCAACCTACACTACAAGTATCATCCGTCAGTTAGAAAACCAGTAACAAATGTTAAGCCTTATTTGTATAAAGAAATAACCCCCCGCCCCCCTCAGTTCAACCCCACTTTTATTTACAAATAACCAAATGTATGAGGCTGAACAAAAACCATTCAGCCACTTTTATTTACAAAAAAACAGTTACAAATAACCAAATGCCCCACTTTTATTAACAAACAATCGAACCAAAAGATGAACAAAAACAACTCCAAGAAATATTTGTTTGGTTGTTGGACAAAATTATCCTGTCATAAGCCATCCTGCAAAGTACCATCTGAGCAATAGAAAAATTCTGATTTCTATAACGTTTTGTTCATTTATTATTATGAAAAATTAATTAAAAATTATTGTAATATAATTTAGAGAGAAAACCAAATATATAGGGTACGCGAGAAAGTGAGATTAATGTGAAAGGAGGCGAAAAATGAAGGTAACACTGCCTAGGTTTGGGCACCACTGTGCCTAGGGTAGAGCGCTACAGTGTACTAGGCAGTGAGTACAGTATTGTGGCACTGGAGTGTTAAGTACACGGCGTCGTGGCACTAGAGAGCTAGCACCACAACGCCGTGTACTTAACACTCCAGTGCCACAACACTGTATGCAGCGCCAATGCGAGAAAATAGTTTTTCGATTCTGATTAGTCTCTTAAGTATTCTAAGACTCCCCAATCTGATTCCTACCCGGTTTATGATTTTTCTAGGTCGTCCGAAATCTATATAAAGACTCTTTATTGGCTTGTAAACACATCTTAGTGAATCTTTATGAACTTTGTGATTCTTAGTGATAGAAACCCCTAGATTACAAGAGATTAATTGTATTCTTTGTGAGGGTAATTTTAGAGTGTTCTTTATGAGGTTTAAAATTCTTTATTGTAAAATGCATACTTTGTGATTGCCTTGTGATTCCTAATAAAGAATTGAGATCTGGATCCGCCGTAGACGTAGACAAGTTGCCAACTACATAAATATTATGTATTTTCTTTTACTCGTTCTCTCTAGTTTATTCTTAATTGCTTTGTTACTGTAGTATATACTTGGAGTTATTACTTTCACTTAAACAAATTGGTATCAGAGCTTAGTTCAAATTAAGACATGACCGCATCCAAGTATGAGGTTGAGAAATTCAATGAGATGAATGATTTTAATCTGTAGAAGCTTAAGGTGAAAGCATTGCTGGTAAGCCAACAATTAAGCTTAGCATTAGAGGAGACTGTAGCTCCATTTAGTGAAGAAGAGAAGACCCCTGAGTCATCTAAGGCTAAAGCAGAAAGAAAAGATATTCAAGAAAGAGCTCACAGTTTAATCGTTCTGTCATTGAGGGATGAAGTATTAAGGGAAGTAGCAGATGAGAATACCGTAATTAGTCTTTAGAAGAAGCTTGACTCTCTTTATATGCGAAAGTCATTTGACAACAAATTACATATAAAGAAGAAGCTGTATCATTTGTCCATGTCAGAGGAGACATGATAGAGGCATAAAAGCACTAGTAGGATTTGTACTTAACTTTTGTATTTTACTCCAAATCATAAGTATTTGACTATTTAATTGTGTTTTCTAATCATAAACAAATGTATGACGGAAAATGTGACGCATAGAAATAAACGGGAGGCAAATCGGACTTCAAACGAAGAAGTTACGCTCAAAATACGAAAGTACCGCAGCAGTAGGTGGTTGGGCGCTGCGGCGCCTAGATCTGAGCGCCGCAGCTCCTAGAATAACGTGTGAGCGCCGTGGCACTTAGTACCCAGCGCCGCGGCGCTCGTTGATGTTTTGACAGACCTATACTCATGCCTAGCGCCGCGGCGCTCGTGCAGATGTTTAAATACCCTTCTAAACTCGTCTATTCAAAAGGGGGATTTGAAGCTCCTCGTGCCTAGGGTTTCTCATAGCAACAAAAATACTCTTTTGAGGCAAAAATAGAGAGACCTAGCAAGGATAATAACACAAGCAACAAACACACATTCAAGTCAAGAAATCAAGGTGAAGGTATTGAGATTGAAGATTGGGGAATCAACTTTTGAGCAATCAAGACAAGAGGAAGAAGAACAACTCAGGGGATCACTTGTTTTGTTTTATTCCTTACTTTTAAGAGATGATTTCGTTCATTATATTTTCATACTTTTGCTTTGATATTCTTGTTTTGAACATGAGCTAATTTCTCCTGATCTAGGGTTAGACGTTAGACATTATTGAACCTAGTATGTAATTGATTTTGTTTAAACTCTTAGTTATGAACTTTTGTCCCTTAATTGATTCAATCTATCTATGCTTAATGCTTTCATTATACTTGATCACTATTTTGATTGTTTAAGAACCATGATAACTTTGACGAAAGGAATCATATGTTTAGCCTCTGGTAGATTGATATATGATCATAGGGTAATATCTATGAGTTCTATTTAGGATAGACATATACCTAGGTGGCATGTATGGTTTGATTAGACTTAATCTTAATGAGTTGCATCTTATTCGGACTATCATAGACATATAGGTAATTATTAGGGTGTGATATTGTCATTCGACTGTCGATAGAAGCTTATGATGAAATCAGTGTCTAGCCAATCAATTGATAAAAAGAGAATAACTAAGGAGTTAAAAAGATCAGTAAATTATTAGGGGATACGTCGATACCTTAGATTACCTATCAATTTAGTGAATTTTATCTCTAAGTATTTACAATATTTTAATTAGGTTCAATTCAATAGCAATAATTTAGTTAGTTAAACTCTATCTTTGAAGCTAATCTGGATAAAGGTAAAGTAGAGTAATTTTAGTATTCGATTGAAGAAAATAGAAACAATAGTCTCTGTGGGATCGATAATCTTGGACTTAGTCCTATATTACTTGATACAAAAAGCGTGCACTTGCGCTGGGTCACTAAAATTGACATCAAGACACTAATGAAAGACCATATAGATGCCTTTAATAAGATCATCATTGATCTTGAATCTATCAACATAAAGTTAAAAGATGAAGATAAGGCGATCATTCTGCTGAGTTTGCTTCTAAAAAGTTATGAGAGCTTTGTTGATAAGTTACTCTATGGTAGAGAGAGTTTAATGCCGAGTGATGTGAAATCATCATTAAACTCAAAACTATTAAGAAAGCAAATTAAGAGCAATGCAAAAGATTTATTTGTAAGAGGAATGTCCTTATATAGGGATGAAAAGAAGAAGGACTTTGATATCATATTTTTATATCTTATAATTGAGTGCAAGTATACACTATTATATGTAAGTAATAAAGGAACAAAATAGTCGGATGTTAAACCCATAGGGATAATGTCTTCTTTTTAACCAAGTACTAAAATTATGTCTTTCTAGTAATTATTCAGAAAAATAAAAGTCTAAGAATGAATGTAAAAAATATAAAAGCAATGACACAATGTAAAAAGATTTGAATGATAGTAATATAGAGAAAACCTAGGATTAATACTATCTTTCAATATATTTTCTAATGATTAATCCTCTAATATTTAATTCCCTTAGTCTTTGTTATTGATTAAGTCACTAATGTATTCACAAGCTTCTTTCAAGGTCATGCAAGTATACCTTAATTTATCAAATACCTATATTTCTATGGTACTTGTAATAAATTAAGATTCATTAAGATTAAGTCTTATTGATCATACATGCCAATTAGGTATATTCATATCCTAATTTGAAACTTGCATATGCAACATTGAATGTTATTCTACAATCATGCATCAAATTACCTAGGTCTAAATATAATGATTCCTCTTTCGAGTTTATAAAAAATATTACCAATTCATTCACCATATATTAGCCAGATATATTAAAGCATTAAAAACAAGTTATTTGAATAATAAAAAACTAACTTTATTAAATATTAAAAAGATATATCAATTAAGTACACATATTGAGTTCAAGTATTAACCCTAGAAAAAAAATTTAGTTCATGCTTACAAGAGAACAATGGAAAAAATAATAAGAAATCATGATACAATCAATAATAAACCAATATAGATGTTAAATTGCTCTTAATTGTGCTGCCTAAAAAACTTTTGATGCCGAAGAACGCCTTGAATCTTTCTCTTTATGACTGCTTCAATTAAGCTCCAATTGCTCTATTAAGACTTGTGTTGTGTATTCTTGGATGTTCTTTAAAGGCTGGGGATGAGTAACCTTTTATAGGGATTGATTTGAGCTTAAAAACCTCAATTTTTGTCAGATTAAGAGTAGCATTACTGTTGGGGCGCTATGTTTATGTTGCTATCGCTGGGGTGCTGCGTGAAATAGGCCTAATTATTGCAGCAATGAGGTGCTAGTGCTGGAGCATTAAATTGCGACTTAAACAAGTCATTTTTTTCTATTTTCTTATTTTGATCATTATTCCAAAGTAGGGGCGAAAATCTTTGTAGTGTTGGGGGGACAAGTTCATATTTTGAAAAGTTTGCATTTTAGTCCCTATGAATAACAATAATGCACATAAATAGCTATCTATTCTCATAAAACAATCAAATATCAAAATAAAAATATGATAAAATATATGACAAATATCCCCTTATTAGGCTTAAGATCGAAGTCCAGGACTCTTAGGAGATGCTATTGCTATAAGAAAAATGAGCACTTTATAAAGGACTGTCTCGAGAAGAAATCACAAAACAAGAAGAAAGCAGATGCTGCACTTGCTTATGATTATAGCTACGACAGTACAAAGACTCTAGTCACGACAATACAAAGACTCTAGTCACTATTAGTGGTAAGAATACTGAATATTAGATTCTAGATTCTGGTTGTACTTTTCACATATACTCACATAAGTTATGGTTTATAATTTTTCAGCTTAATAGTGGTGGTAAAGTGTTAATGTGTAATGATGTTGCTTGTCAAGTGACAAAAATTAGTAGTATCAAACTTAAGATGCATGATGGATGAATGAGAGAGTTGTTAAAAGTTGGGTATGTTCTTAACCTCAAGAGAAACTTGATCTCATTAGAGACTTTGGACCATAATAGGTGTTCCATCAGGATTGACAGAAGGGTTTTAAGAGTATTAAAGGGTTTAATGATTGTAATGAGAAGTGAGAAGTGTCAAGGTGTTTATGTACTGAAGGGAGAGATTGTAAGTGATTCTGCATTATTCTCTATAAATGATGAGAATAAGCAAATCAAGTTGTGGCATCTTAGACTAGCATACCTAGATGAGAGAAACCTGAAGGAATTATTTAGTCAAAAGGCATTTAGTAAGGATAAGTTCTAACTATTAGAGTTTTGTAAGCATTGTGTGCTAGGAAAAGCACATAGAGTAAGCATTGTGTGCTAGGAAAAGCACATAGAGTAAGGTTTAGTACTGGCGAACACAAGACCAAGGGGACTCTTGACTACATACACTCAAATTTATAGGGACCAGCACAGACAGCGACCTATGATGAAGCTAGGTATTTTTTTAATTTTATTGATGACTATTCGAGAAAGTTGTGGGTCTATGTGTTGAAGAGAAATAATCAAGTGTTTGATATGTTCAAGACTTGAAAGGCTCTTGTTGAGAATCAGACTAGTAAAAGAGTAAAAAGACTAAGAACTGATAATGACCTTGAGTTTTATAATAAAGAGTTTGATGAGTTTTATGCCAAGCATGAGATTGCAATGCATAGAATTGTGAGATCAGTACCACAGTAAAATAGTGTAGCTAAGAGGATGAATAAGATCCTACTTGAAAGGGTAAGATGTATGCTTACCAATTCAAAGATATCCAAGGTATTTTGGGGTAAAACTATGATGACTGTAACTTATTTGATTAATAGAAGTCCCTCATTGGCGATAGACTTCAAGACCTCAGAAGAGAAATAGTCAAGCAACTCTCTCAAGTATGACCACCTCAAGATATTTGATTCCCCAATTTTTGTTCATGTGAAGGAGGAAAAATTGGAACCTAGAACTGTCAAGAGATATTCATAGGGTATTCTGAAGGTGTAAAGGGATACAAGTTGTGGTGTAGAGAGTTGTCGCCATCTAAGAGTATCATAAGCTATGACATGACATTCGATGAGATAATGATGTTGAAGGCCTCACAAGAAGATAAGAAAGAAAAACCTATGCCCAAAAAAGACTCAGCACCAGAGTCAATTAATGTTGAAGTAAAGCCTGATTATAGATCTGATATATCATCAGATTAGCACTTCAATAAGAAGATCATTGATGTTGAGCCAAGAACACCGATGGGTTCCTCTAAATCCACCAAAAGAAAGACTAAGACTCTTGAGATGGAACTTGTAGAGTACCAACTAGCTAAAGATAAGCTAAGGAGAAAGATTCACCCGATCAATCAGGTATGCACAAGCAGATATGGTTGCTCACCCCTTTAATTCTGCTTACACTCTTAAATTTAATGAGCCTAGGACATATGATGAGGCTATAAAGAGTGAGAATAATGATAAATGGTAGCAGACTATAGAAGAAGAGATTAATTCTCTTAGAAAGAATAATACCTAGGAGTTGGTAGAGAGACCTCAAAAGAAATTAATAGGGTGTAAGTAGGTATATAAAGTTAAGGAGGGGATACTGGGAGTAGATGTTGGAGCTGGTGCTCACGTGCCATTCCAATATTGTATGAATATTAATTGTTAATATTTATACAATAAATATTTCGAATAAAGATTGTTAATATCATATTAATATGGTAAAATGCTTGTAACATTACAGACATTGTTTGATATGAAATAGTTCAGATCTGGTTTAAAGGAGTTTAGACCAGAACTAATAGTTATCAAAGCTGAGAGTTATAAATGCTAATAGTTAGCACTATTAATAGTTATCAGTTTATAAGAGTCAGCGAGGTCTAAAGAGTTAGAACTTTGTTTATAATGGGACAAAGACCTGAGAGTATACTTGTAATGATATAGTTGCAAAGAGTTGCAATAGGAGCTAAGAAATATCATTATGTAAGTATGTCTCAAATATAATGTTCCTGATCTATGATCATCAATGCGGGTCTATCGGTGAATTCACAATATATAGATTAGTGTATGTCTATATCTGACTAGTTCAGATGGTTGTTCTTAGCTGACCATGAGCTTAGAGCTTGTATAGACATGCGGGTATCCAGTCAGGACTGGATACTGAACAGACTTATGAGGACCCCAATAGATATCCTATGAAACCGTCAAAGGAAGGTCCTCTCGAGTTGAGTAGTAATCGTGGTCCTTTGACCTGAGCGCCACGGTGGTCTTGTGAGTGATCCATCATGCTTTGGTTCCACATATGTCAGAGACCTTTCATGGTCTGACCGCTATGTGTCGCTGGGTATGGTCCGATGCTCATGGAGTCCGGTGTGCGTAGATACGGGATCCATCAGCTTACGTAGGTAAGTTGTATATCCGATGCTCCGAGATTGTATTTCATAAAGTCTTGTGGCCACAAGCATAAACCCGCGAAAAGAGTTTCCCACAGGGTTAAACAATATAGCAAAAATGTTTGCGTATATTGTTTATCGAGATACGAATCTGGAGATAAGATTATTGGATGAGCAAATGGGGATTTGATGGTGCTGATCTATATCCCCGCACATCCAGGGTATAAATAATGAAAGGATTATACGTATACGTTATGACCTCAACTTGTATGGTCTGACACGCTGATTTGTAATATTCGTAACGTGTGCGTGGGGCATCGATTACGGATTAATGGAATAGTTCCATTTGACAAATCGGGTGTAGACCTATAGAGTCCCAATATGAAATGTACTCTTTGAGCACTTGGGCAGTGTACCGTATTGAATTGTTCAATACAGTATAATTCAGCAATTACTAAGGTTACGTTAACTAAAGTATATGGTTAAATGGTGGGACCCACTTTAGGTTAACTTGGTAACCGAGTAAGGATATAATAGTAATTTCACTTTATGATTATTTAATTGTTAAATAATTAAAATAAATATTTATTTGTTTAATTGTTAAATAAATGATTTAACTTAACTAGGGTTAAAGGTTAACCATAAGGTTAAGTTAGTTAACTTTACTTAATGGTTAAGTAAAGGTTAACCTAACTATGGTTAAGTTAGTTAACTATAGTTAAATTAATTAAATATTTATTAACTTAAAGGTTAAGTTAAAGTAATCTAACTATGGTTAAATGTTAACTAAGGTTAGGTTAAGCCAAATGAAATGCAAATGAAATTCAAATTAGTTTGGAATTTATGCATTAGTATATAAAGTGAAATGAAATTGAAAATCATGGATTTTTGAAATTGGTTTTAGATTTTAGGTTTTGCATTTTGGGAGCCAATTCAATTTGAGAAATTGAAATTGTTTGTTTTGTGTTTTAAGTGTTAGAACAACAAAACAAACTAGATAAATGGTTACTAAATGTAATAACTAAAAACAAGATTTGTTTTATTTATTCAAGAGTTGAATAAAAGGAAAAACAAATTTGATTAAGTTAAATTGTTTAACTTTGAAAAATGTTTAAGAGTTAAACATATATGCTGGATTAAGATGCTGCCATTCTAGACAATCAAACCCACCCTTGTTGATTGCTAGAATTAATCAAAGATTCATTTCATGGTGGACTTCAAAGAAAATTAATCCAAAGGCTTCATTGGTGATATTTCTCAATTTCGAATTTCAAATTAATCAAATGTTATTTTCTGTGTTCATTATATTTAATCTTCCGCTGTGCACATGTATGTATGAGATATGTATATTGGTTGTATGATGAACACAACCCACATGCAAGCACCCTAAGTTTTATTTGTATTACAACCCATAACCCAACAATAGAGCCTATAAGATTCAAGACTAAGTTAGTTGCACAAGGGTTTACTCAAAGAGAGAGAGTAGGCATTTATTAGATTTTCTCTTCAGTCATCAAGCATATATCCATTAGGATTTTGTTAGCCATGTGTGCAAACCTTGATTTACATTTTGATCAGATGGATGTAAAGAAAACTTTTTTGAATGAAGAGTTTAAAGAGATAATTTACATGGCATAACTGCATGGATTTATAGAGATCAGGAAAGAGGAGTATGCTTGTTTATTGAAGAAATCATTATATGGGTTAAAACAATCACATAGACAGTAATATAGGAGATTTAATGAGTTTATATTGACTTGTAGTTTTAGTAAGATTAAGTATGACGGATGCGTGTACTTTAAGAGCTTAAGCAGTTGGATGATGTATTTTAATTCTATACGTGGATGACATATTGACCACATGTAGAAATATGGAAGAAATACAGAAACTTAAGAAGTAGTTGAGTGGCGAGTTTGAAATAAAGGATTTGAGAGCAATAAAGAGGATATTGGATGTGGATATTGTGAGGGAAAGAAGAGATATTATCTTTTTGTCACAACAACGGTATATACTCAAGATCTTAGAGAAGTTTGGTATGTTCAATGTAAAGGTTATCTTCACTCATTTGGCCATGCATTTCAAAACTTTTAGCAGTATAATCGCCGATATTCGAAGAGAAAAAATTATAGATGAGTAAAGTACCGTATGTAAGTGCTGTGGGGAGCATCATGTTGTTATGATTTGCACGAGGCCGGATATAGCATAGGCTGTGAGTGTAGTGAGTAGATACATAGAAAATCTAGGTAAGGATCACTAGCTTGCAGTGAAGTGGATCTTGAGATATCTTAAGAGAAAGTCAGATCATGGATTGGTTTATAAAAGGTTCGAGAATGAAAATGAAATTATAAGAGGATATGTTGACTCAGATTATGCAAGTGATCTAGACAAGAGAAGATCGTTGACGGGTTACGTATTCATAGTGATTGGATATAATGTGTGTTAGAGATCAGTTTTACAACATTTGGTTACACTATCTACCACAGAGGTGGAATATATAGCTGTTGGAGAAGCTATTAAGAGGCCGTGTGATTAAAAGGTATATACACAGAGGTAATAGCTACTGAAGAAGTTAACACTGGTGTATATTGTGATAACCAGAGTGACATACACCTAAGCAAGCATCAATTATTTTATGAGAGATCTAAACATATTGATGTGCAGCTTTATTACATTCGAGAGATTATCCAGAGTAGTGAGATTAGTTTAACAAAGATTGCGTCATTTGAAAATACTGTTGATATATTGACTAAACCATTGCCCTTGGTTAAGTTCATCCTATGTAAGGACTTAATTGGAGTCACTATTATATGAGGGTGACCAAAGATATAGAGATGAGAGATCTTGGATACTTTGTGGATGATTTTGAATCAAGGAGCGAATTTTGTGAGAAAATTGATTAAAAATCATTGAAATATGATTTGGAGAGCAAGTCAAGTGCGTAGGGTATGCGAGAAAGTGAGTCAAATGCGAAAGAAGGCGGCACTGCCCAGGCCTGGGCACTGCGGCGCACTAGGCAGTGAGTATAGCGCTGCGACACTTGAGCGTTAAGTATGTTGCGCCGCGACGCCAATGCGTAAAAACAATTTTCTGATTCTGATCAGTCTCCTAAGTGATCTAAGACTATCCAATCTAATTCCCACTCAATTTAGGGTTTCTCTAGGTTGTTCGAAGTTTATATAAAAACTATTTATTAGTTTGTAAATACATCTTAGTGAATTTTTATAATTTTTAGTGAGAAAAAATTTTAAATTACAAGAAAGATCAATTGTATTATTTGTGAGTGCGATTATAGCGTTCTTTGTGAGGTTTGGAGTTCTTCCTTATAAAAGGTATATTTTGTATTGCTTTGTAATTCATAATAAAAAAGTGAGATCTTAATCCGTCGTAAACATAAATAAATTATTAAACTATATAAATATTATGTATTTTTTTAGTTTTTATTTTTAATTTATTCTTAATTATTTAATTAATACATTATATATTTAAAATTATTACTTTCCTTTAACAATCACCTATTATAAAATAAATATTATTATCATAGTACGAGTTACATCCCCAACAAAGCTCTGTAAATATGTTTTATCTTTTAAAAAAAAATACAATATTAAGAAATGAATGATAAAAGGTCTTTAAGTCACTATTACATATATATACACATTTGGCTTTGCTTGGCTTCGTTTAGTGTTACTCCACTTATTAATTCTCATGTTCAATAATATATTCTACCACAACACGACAAAAGAAAATCAAATCAATGTGAAGTTTAGGTAGAGTAGAGAAGGGAAATAAAAGCAAGGGGTAAATGTTCACCCAAAAATGTTTTAACACCAACAACAACACTTAATAACACGGAAGCGAGTTTGTCCATTATCTGCACCCAAATAATAATAATAATAATAATCAGGATATAAGTGTTCATACTCCACAAACACAAGTGTTACTTTTACAAATATGGGTGTCTACGTTCCACTTAACTTTGTATAGAGGCATTAAGAGGGAGACAGACATTAAAAATTATGATTTCTATAAAGGCAGCTCTGACTTATTTTTCTTAAACACCTTAGATACACTGGTCCATAAACACAAACACCATAGAATAGTTAAATTTTGTATAAACAAAAAAAAAAAAATTATACAAGTTATACACAAACATAATAGTACAAACACCATATGAATCCATGTATAAACGAACAAATTAATAATTATATTTGTCAATTTATGCTCGAAAAAGGAAAAACAAAAGAATGTTAAATTGTTTTGTTGACAATGGAAGTTGGACAAAGAATACCCATCTCAGAACCCTATGTTTTGGCTGTCCACTTCTTCCTCAGCGACAGTAAAAAAATTGTCCACTTCTTCCCTAACAACAGACGATATACCCTACATGCACAAAAGAAAAACTACAACAACCTAACACATCAGACAACAGAAACCCATGTTTTGTTAACCATGCATGTAGTAGCCGACAAAAATACCCCACAAGCAAAAGTAAATAACATGCTCTTCTGCAAGAAAAGCAACACAGTCGAACCCCAATAAAAAAATAACTAATAAAAACGTTATCTAACGTAATAAAATAAGAAACCAACACAATAACATGAAACAATTTACATAATAAAATAAAAACAACATCCAATTTATACAAAAAATAACATTAAAAAAATTAAGGTTTTAAACACAACGTTATCTTGTTGGAGCTAAATTATGCCAAAAAAAAAGAGAAGAAAAGTAGAGTTCCTTTTGACAACCACAACCTAGATTTTGTACCAATTTGATGCGGATATTGTTGAGTGTTTCTTTGATGAAAAAATGGCGAGAGAAAACGATGTTTGGGCGAAGTCAAGAAAAATGCAAAAAAAAAAAAAAGGGTTTAAGTGTTGATATTTGTTTTCACTACAATTAAGCGATGCAGTGACGTTGTTTTAGCAAAATGCACCTAAAACGGCGCCATTTATATTTTGGGCATTATTTGTGTTACCAATTTTTACACTAAACGACGTCGTTCCATTTAATACTTAAACAATGCCGTTTAGTCTAATATGAAAAAAATAATTATCATTAACATAAAATGACAGCGTTTGGGTTATACAATAATAACCCAAAATATTATTGCTTCTCAATTTTTGAATTAAGAAAGTCAAGTTCATATGACGCCGTTTTTGTCCATATTAATTTCTATGTCATTTTTTTATAAAAAAATTCTTAAATAATCTAATTAAAAATTTATTACTAATTTATGATATTTATTTTTATTTTTGATAATTTTTACTACAAATTTGTAATAAAATGTATTACAAAACTATGATAAAAAATTATAAATTTTAAAAATTCGTAATAAATTATATCACATTTTTTTATAAAAGAATATTATTATCACAAATTTTTTATAACTAAAACCCTTTTTTTTACTAGTAAGTCGGGTAGTTTAAGAAAATTTGGGGCTTTAGGAAGATATGAAAATTTGCATATAAACAAATTCTTCTAAAATTTAATAATAGATTTTTATAATTTTTATCTTCTAAAATAAGTATTTTGTGATTTGGCCCCCCAAACAAATAAGTATTAATAATAGATTTTAATATAATTTTTAACTTTAACATTTGACCACTCTCACCTTAAATTCTAGTTATGCCCCTTAACATAGGTAATTGATTAGGTGAAATATTTTTAGTCAACTATTGAAAGAGACTTGTGAATGTATTAGATTTCTTGATAAATAATTTATATTAATGAATGAGTAATTGAGATTTGAGTGAATTATTGAAGGTAATTGTAGTCCTAGACTTTTACCCTCGGTTAATTATTATCTATTTTCTCTACTCTGTTTTATTTTATTTTATTTATTTATTTAATTTAGGTTTTATTAGTTTGATTATTGAGATTCTTTAAATAAGAATAAAAAGATATAATTTTAGTACTTAGCAAGATTAATAAATTTTTTTGTGGGAATGATACTCTTAACTTATTTTTGATAGCGTGCACTTGCGTTTATTTTTCTCCGAAAACTTTAATGAACAAGTAATAAGCTTTGAAATTTAGTTGAATTATTCAGTTAATCTCTATATATTTTTTTTAAATACCTCAGTTAGTCACTATCTCTAAAAAATAATATATGAAATGAAACTTTTTGAGATTGATAAATTCAAACAAATATAAAACTATTTATGATGATTATACATATCAATTTACTTTACTCTATTAAAATGTACACTTAAAACATTAATTTTTCTATAACAGAAACTAAATGGGTATTTAAAAAAAATATAAGAACTAATAAGTAATTCAACTTAATTTTAAGGACTAAATTAGTAATTTTTTTAGATTATTTGCATTATATCAAGCTCGTAATCTGCAGCAAATTTATATTTATGTTGTACTGATTTCATGTTATGAATAAAGTTGTTATATATATATATTTAAAAAAATCTCCTACGAGTAATTTGGTAAAAGGAACTCTTTTAATTATTTTAAATAGTATGTGATGTCTTTATGAGCTAAATGTTTGCTAATGATCTAAAAGATTGATTTATTTGATAATGTTGCCTAGCATTTAAAAATAAAATTGATGAGAGAGAAAGAAAAGAGAGAGATAGGACAGAGAAGGGGATAATAACACACACACACATATATATATAGATGGGGTTTATGTGTTGAGTCAATGTGAATCTTCTTATTATTTTTCAGCTTTTGATGGTTTTTCTGGTGCATGATCTTTAAGAAGCCATTTTTGAGAGCTTTAAATAGTTATTGTAATCGCTATACTCTTGGCTAAATCTTATAAAATTCCTAAACGATAATGTATTTGAGATTCCTTGATCAGTTTAGAGAGTGGATATAGGTTCTTTAAAACCAAACCACTATAAATCTCTTGTTCTTGAATTTTTTTTTTTGTGTGTAAATGTTTTCTAGTAATTAGGAAAATTTGAATCTTGTATTGATTCTATCCAACATACATATTAAGCACTACTAGATCTATTTCTTCAATCAACCAATCTTAAATGAAATAAAAGCAAGAAATAATGGAAATGTTATTGAAAATCTACTCAAGAATAATCGTTTATTGCTTCTTCCCTAAACAGAGCAGCGAGAGCTTCTTGTTGTTGGAGAAAAGTTTTTAAAATATTTTATATATGAAATAATTATGTAAATTGTTAATAACTTATCATCATTACAGATGGTTATAATATTTTAAAATTAGCCATTAATCTAAGTTAAATGTGTGAATTACAACATTTATATATTATTATTTTTTGAGAGTTATATATATATATATTAAATTAATTGAGGAATTATTAAATTTAATGTAAATAATAAAAATATTGGAGTTAAAAATTTTGAAAATCTAAATTCATATTAATAAAATTAATTCTAAGATTTACAAATTTTAAACATAAATTATACATTAATAATAGAGTTACAAAATATTTAAAATTGTAATAAAGCTAAATTAATGTTAGTATTAATATCTTAAGCCTTACTACTACAATGTAAATGATATTAGCACTTTCTTTAGTAGTGTGTGAGAGTGAAGATGAAAAAGAAAAATTAGAAGTGTTTTATGTACAAATAATATATTCTTCATATTGTGTTTTGAGCAATTATGACAATAAACACTTAGTATTATCTTTTGGTGATCGTCCTCATCGAAAAGAGCGACTGTAAGCATTGGATTATATCTTAGAGTCATATAAATTTGTCATTATCCGTATAAGAGGAGAACTATTTGATTTTAAAATAATACTTTTAACATGCCTCTTTATGGTCAAGCTAAATTTTCTCACTCTTTATTTATATTTAATTTTATATTATGCTTGTTGGTGATTTTTATCTTATAAATATTTTATAACATGCACTTTAATATATGATTGAATAATATCTAGAATAAACTTACCTAACAATTTAAAATCAAATAGCTTTTAGTGTTTAATAGTGGTTATAATCTTTGTGGAATAAATTTTGTTAGTAAATATTTCATATTCAAATATATTCTAAATTTGTTACATCAATAGAAACATATAATATGAGAAATATGTTCATACCAATCGTTTAATAATGATGTGTTTATATCGATTGATATAAGATAAATACGTGGCCCTTTAGTCTTAACTTTATATTATGTTTATTTTAAAAGGTTGGATTCTCCTTAAATTTTATTAGTTCATCATGTGTTTTATAAATATTGTTCTAAGACCTTCTTGAATAAGACTTGTGAAGTCTTTGTTGACTCAGTTAATTTTTCGTGGTCTATACATAATGATTATGGTTTTATTTTTTTATTCTATTTGAATCATTATAAATGTAGACTACTAATACGAAAGATAAGCAAATGATCATTCTCTAATTAATATGTTATATTGGGTGCATTATAAGTGCTTTTTTTGGGGTTTTATTTACCGTAATCTAGCCATTGACACATGTTAGTCTTTATAATAGTAGATGTATAGTTTCTATTAGTAAAGAACTTTTAGTCGATGAATAAAATTTCTCCAAAAAAGAGGATTATGATCATTCATTTTTTTTTAATTTCATAAATATAATCATTTCTTAAGATATATGAGTATATGATATATCTTACAAATTGATCTATATATTATGTGTGTTGTCTTTGTGTAACTTAAATCTATTTTGTAATTGATTCAATTATTATTATATTTCTTCTATTCATCTTTTTAAAACCTTTTAGTTGAATATGCTTACTATTATCCAAACTTTAGTTGTTATTTTTACAAATATTATTTATTGAAACCTTATCGGATTGGAATATGTGTTTGTGATTATTGTTGTTCCAGTTATTTCTTTCAATGTAAATTTGTATTTATTATACAAATTGCTTATTCATTTGATCTATAAATATAGGAACATATGGCACGTATTTATGCTAGATGAATGACATGCACACACAGTAGATCATTTTTGGTATAACAAGTTGGTTTATTATTATACTATATTGCATTTAATGAAATTCTAGGTAGATCATTTAGTGACATGCACACACGGTAGATCATTTTTGGTATAACAAGTCTGTTTATTAATCTTCTATATTGCATTTAAGGAAATTGTAGGTAGACATATTTCAAATATAATATTGTGGGAATTATATTTATGTAACATGTATGATCTAGAATTTATAAGTTATAAATACAAAGTGTGAATTTATTTCTAGTGATTGAGAAATCACGAATGTATGTAAATCTTAACTAATTTTTTTTTTTAAAACTGAAATTTGCTTACATGCAATTCTTATAGATATCTTTTTTTGTTTTTTTACAAGAAAAAGTTATCGTGCTTATAAGTAATTAGTCTTGTGGATACAACTTTTCTATTGGAAAGTTACATGCTTAGCTTTTACTAATAATCTGGTTATGTGGATACAACTCTATATTATTAATGAAAGTTCCGAGATAAATTTAGAATTTTTTCCTATATTATGTTGTGGCTAGCAAATGACATATGATCTTATTTATTGGTATTAAAATGTTTACTCATTTCGTTTGTCATGAACATTGTAATTTAATTTTCTTTTATATAATGTTGTGTTCAAATTTGTTGTTTTTATAAAATATATTTTGTAATAATATAATAAAGTATGTTATTATAAATTAATGTCTAATATCATGACTAATGATAATAATTTAATTAAGTCAAGAGGTTATTTTTAATTATTTATATATTGAGTTATATATGTTCATCTTGTTGTCTTATTATTTTTAAATAATGATGATTATTTTAAACATTTTATATGACCATATATTAGTGTTGGTTTGAATTAGAGCGCAAGTGTACGTTATCATAAATAAGTAATAGAGTGATAAACAGAGTATCATTTTCATGAGAAATTGTTATTATTGTTATGCTAAGTACAAAATTATATTTTCTTACTTTTATTCAGATGAATGATGAATTAAATAATAGTATAATCTAATCTAAATAAATGAAAACTAACAAGATAAGACTAAAGATAACAAGAGTTAATCACCAATAATGAATAAAACCTAAGATTATAATTATCCCTCAATACTTTACTTTTTATTTTTGAAATTCCTCATACTTTACTTGAATCAATTAAACTTTTTAAGTTAATTACTCAATATGAACCATTGGCTAAACCTTTAATTTATTCATAAGTCTCTGTCGATGGTCGAGTGAATATATTTTACCATAACGATTATCTATATGTCTATAATAATCAGATAAAGATAAGACTAAAAAAAATTGATTTATAAAATTATATATGCCATATGAGTATATGTCCATCTCATATGAAACTCATAACTACTACATTATATCAAATTATTCAAGGCCAACATAAAAATCCATTTGTCAAGTACATTAAGGTTCCCTAATCAATATAATTAGTGATCAAGTAATTAGAAAGCAGTAAGTACAGAATAATTGAGTAATTCTATTATTGAGTTCATAAAAATAAGAAAAGAATTTAAATTCAATCACGTATCGAGTTTAAAGTTATAACCCTAGATATAAAACTTTCTCACGATGAAACCTAGAGCTTAAGAATAAGAACTGATAGACATAATGAAGAAAAACGAAAGATATAAATAGAGAAGAATAAAATAAAGAATAAAATCTTGATTTTTCATTTTCTCTATCTAACTTGCTGTTGAATCCTCTTCTTTAATCTTCAAATTACGTTTTAAACTCCTTAAAATTTTTTCTTTTTCGTGCTATCTATTGTTGCTTCTCTTTTCAGGGCTTTAAAAGACTTATATTTATAAGTTTTATGACTTTAAATTAAGGAAATTTTGTGTCCAAAGCAAGTTAAGATTTACTTTTAGTTGCATTGACGTCGCAAGCTTAGCTTTTGGGTGCTGGGGACACTGACTTTGGTGCCACGTAATGGGATCTTGCTGGCTAGTACTATATCAAAAATTTGTTCACGAATTATGGTTCACAATAATTGTACGCTATTATTGTTGCAAATTTGATATTTTTTCCTTGTTTTCTTTAAAATTTCATCCATAATTGATCTATTAACCCCAACCCTACAAAATAAGAATAAAGCACATAAAAAGCTTAAAATTCACTTTTAAAATGAACGAATGCTAAGTTTATAAAAGTGTAAATAATAATATAAAATACACCTATTAATTAGCCAATTGTATACCTTATGTGGATACATAATGCATTAATAATAATATTAGTATTTTTAATTTATTTTAAATACTAATTATGACTTGATACTTTCTTAATTATTAATAAAAACTGAATTTGTTTAATGACCGCTTTGAATTCTTGGTTGGTTTAATGTGTATTGTGTTAATGCATTATTTGTAATGCATTAGTTATATGTTTCACATCCAGTTATTTATAATCTTTCAAAAATCTTTAAAATATGGGGGCTTTTCAAACGCATTAATAAGCATGAGTAATAAATTATGAGAAAGTGTAAATAAGAGGGAAAAAAAAAAGAAAAAGAAGAAGTCTTAATACTAAGAACTTATTTATAGTTTTTTTGAGGAAGTGAATTTTATTTGGCTTTTAGAAAATTTATAGACAAAGTTTTTAAGACCAAATCAAGTTGAATATATGCAACTAGTTGAAGAGTTTTTTTTTAGCATACTATATAAAATGAAAGTTATATGAAAATTTTATAAATAAAAAATTTTGAGGAAAATTATAAATACAATATTTAAAAAAAATTGTTGAGGGGAATGTATTCAAACCCATAAGGGAGTCACCTATGAAAGTAACTCAACTTCTATAATTGGTGATCTCATAAGGAGGTTCACTAGGTAGCACTTATATTATAAACATATCCTAGGTAAGATATGCTTCTGCTCATCCTAATGGCAAAAGAGCTAAATATGTGTGACATTAGGAGAGGCCTTTACCTTGATGAGTTCAAGACAAGCATACTCTTACAAGGCATATGTTACATATACTCTTGGAGGACTCACCTATATAAGAGTAGTCATAAGGCCGCGACTATAAGAATTGAGTTGCTATCTAGAGCTCTCACTAGAATCAAAATAGAGCGCATGGTCACTAATGCATTAACTAACAAAACCAAGTCATCATCACCATTATATCTGTTATAATTGAAGTTTGATCAAACAAATTGGGTTTAAGATAAAATTCACTCAAGTTCTTTAAATGGATTCTATAGCATAAGTATAGAATCAAGTTTGAAAGACACATATACTTAATACATAATAGAATTTTTCTCTTATATATTTTTTGTTATTGACTATATATATAGTTATTATAGATCCAAATATATATATGTATATATAAAAGTTTTTAATTTTTTTGTGGTGGATTAGTGGAGAAAAGTTTTAAAACTTTTTAAAATATTTTATAAATTACATAATGAGTTATTATCATAAATACCTTTAAAGTATGATTTAATTATACAAATACTTGTGTATTTTAAATTTTATCAACAATACCTAAAGGTGTGGAATGTTCTTACCAATGCCCAACTATTAGAAAATCTTCTATCAAAGTTAGTGATAGAAGGGTACTAAAGTCATTTTATTTAGAGTCTAAATTTGTGTCCAAACAGCACTTACCATCTTACCAAACACACATTTTCCATCTTACCAAACACCCATAATCTCTTCTCCATACATCAAATTTGACTTTCCAATTCATAAATAAAGAACACAAAAAAATAAAAAAAAATTCTCCTCTGATTTCTCTTTTAATGGGTACAATTATGAATGGAAATTAAATTAAAAATAAAAATCATATCCCATTACAAGCATTATTTTGTGGACAAAAACAAACATGAAAAATCTGAATGTATTCTCCTCCAATAAATAGGTTCCATCCCACTTGATGATTTTTGTAGGCATAGGATGAAAATAAATATCCCATTCAATTTTTTTTTTCTCTGTAATAAAAAGATTTCATAAAATCAAAGGAATATAAGCGTGCTTGGGTTTTGGATCTTGCAGGTTGTAGAAAATATCAGTGGTGGCGGAGGAAGAGAGACAGAGAGTAATGAACTGGAATCGAATGAGAGGCAGTCTGCCATGTTCATCACCAAGCTCGTGTTGTCCACCCTAGATGACGCTTCTGTTGATGGGGCTGCTGCCACCGCATTGTGGTGGGTGCAATGGCGGAGGCGAGAGAGAAGCTGGCGGTGATGTGCGAGGCGGCAGCTGATGGCGGAGGCAGTTTCGGGGGCGGGGAATATTGCTTGTGGTTGTGGTAGTTGTTGGTTCTGCTAGCGTTGTGACCTTGGTTACCTTGGTGGTGCAAAATTTTGCCGATTTCTTGTCTTTGGTCAGGAGTGGCATGTTTTGTCGGTTGGGATTTGTTCTGCTTTCATTGTTCCACTCCATGGGGTTTAAGGATGAGATGGGTTGGAAAGAGTGGTCTTTAGTGTTTGCAGGAATAGGGCATGCACAAATGGAGATTTTCTCTACAAGGATGTGAATTATCAATTAAGGTCTTTTACAATTTATAGATTTTTCAAAGTTGCGTGGTACTGAGAATTGTTCGAGTTCCAGGAACTTGGTATATAACATTATTAGAGATTGGTCTCAGTGAAGGTAGGGGTGTTCTGAATTTAATACAAACTATGAATTGTTTATCATTATATTTTATTTTTGTGAAAGAAAAAATGAATTGCTAATCAAACAAAGTTCAGTTTTACATCAAATAAGGCAGCAGCTGCTGCGTCCAACCCAGGCGAATTAATTTTTTTTTTTTTTTTGTGGTTAAAATCCATTATTTATTTTTGTTTTATATTTTTATTTTTTAAAGGATTTAATTTAAAGAAAACAAAAAAAAAAATGTAAAAGGATATGATTACAAAGTTAATTTTTTTATTAGGGATAATTTAGTCATTTTATCAACACTGACATAAAATCTATTAACTTTATTTCGAGAAGTACTTGTTAAATGATCACTTTTAGTTATTTTTCGCTTCAATCTATCTTCTTCTTGTACACAATAAAAATGAGTTCATTAAGAGTCTATTTATCCTTTCGGGTATTGTAACTTACTTTAAATTGACAGTATTGCACAGGAATAGATATCAAAACTAAATCATGAGTAAGTCATCAGACAACTTTAACTTTAGTACCTTTAGTTTTAAAGCGAGATTAGACATCTGCATGATATACTCTCTTATATTTTCTTTGCTATTATACAATATTGAAACAAGATTAATTAGTAGCGTTCTTGTTTCAATCTTATCTTTTTTGGCAAAACGTTTTTAATTTTCTAAAGAAATTTTCTAGTAAATCCTTCTCATAAATAGTGTTGTTAAGCATATGAATAAATTTTATATTAATAGATATAGTAGAAGTAGGAGAAACTTATAGATAACACACAATAACAAGCTCACAATCATGCCATTACCTTGAGCATATACATGCATGACATAAGTAAACAGACAAAAGTTGGTCTTTTTATGAGATGCCTAGCATAACATTAATATTTTATCTTTGGATAGAAATGTCAACAATAAATGGTACTTTCAATGTAATAATCAAATGTTGATAATAAATTCTACTAACAATAAGTCTTTTTTTGGACCAATTTATTGCCTGTATTTAAAACTTGATAATTATCAGACATTTATTATTGTAAATGTGTTTATTATTTAGCCAAAATATAATTTTTCTTTGGGCTGATTAATTTTCATATAAACAATAAATATATTCATATTAATATCTCAAAATAAATAAATCTACAACTTTGTTTAGGGTTGACAAGGTGTTAGGGGCAATTTTTTCTCATTACTAGTGGTGGCGATAATGAGCAAAACATAAGAACGCAAAAAATACTAAATTGATGTCGAATTTTGATATTTTCATCCTTAATTTTTTAAATCAATGACTCTTAACCGTGTTTAAACCCTCAAATCACAATGAAAATCATAAACTAATTTTTTTCCTCAACAAAATCATGAGAAATTCATAAAATTTATGCCTATAATATCTTTGCCCTAAATAGTCATATCGGAAAAAGACATTCAATTATGAATATTTGCATGAACAATCCTAATAATTTAACATAATTTTCGCTCTAAAACCACTTATTAGAGATAATTATAAATTGTATTCATGCTCATATGAATATAATTCAAGATCTATAATGTTAAATTATCAGAATAGATGTTGAGAAAAACATACTCGAGAAATCCATAATGATTCGAACTTGAAGATTAACATCATTGAATGAGAACTAATAGTATAATAACATTTTACAATAAAATCTATAGACTCAATGAAGTTCTCTTTCTATGATAAAAAATAGAAAAAGAGCTATACGTATATTGATTTGACTTAGGATCATCTTAAAAAAAGTCTTTATATACTAATTTAAATTATAATCTCACTATTCATAATCCAATTAGTATTAAATTTTTATACATAACAAGTTCATATCAAACTAATGTCTCTAAAACCCAATAACAAATTGTCTAAATAGATCATTTAAATTAACACTTATTTAAAATAACTTATAATATATAATTATTGTTAATATATATAAGCCCACATAAAAAAAATAATAAAACCTAACATTTATCTTAAACCCTTTTTGTTTCTTTGGTTTATTGAGATTGTTATAGTAAATAAGATAATTGAAAATTGCCTTGGCAACCATCAGAGAGGTATGGATTGGCTTCGTAAACCTCGTTACACTTGCAACGATACCCAGAATTTCCGTTTGATGGTTTATAACACGAGGCATTTTTTCCACATATATTATCTGATGTGCTGTTTGCTTTCTCACAACTGCCATTCTTAGTTATATCCCAATCAAGTACCACAGGAAACTCGTGTTAAATTGGAAAGATAAGTGGAGGAGAAATGGAACTGGCTCTGGTCAACGACAAACGCGTAGGTGCATGGATTGAACTGTGATTGTATAAGCTACGTGCCTCGATTCTGATTTGTGTTAGTCCTTCAGGAATGTTTATATGGACATATGCAGTGCCAATTCAGGATATCCATTGATGACATATTCGGTGCTCTCACAGAAGGATATACATCCTGCGCTGTTTGGTTGGTCACCTATGTAGCCATCAATAATTGCGTAACTGTCACAGCCAATAACTGTGAACTTGTTTTGTGTGTTAGAGATTTCGAACTCGGACAAAGAGAACTGGGTCCATAAATTGTTATCCGAAGGCGTGCCATCTTCTTCGTAGCAGTCTTGTGCCAACATGCATCTGATGACTGTCGAGGGTTATGTCGGTAACCCGAATATCTGACTTCCTTAAAAAAGCTTGTGGATAGATCGGCTTGAGGTCGAGAAGCTGCTGCAATTGATGAATAAATCTTCACTTAGGTAACAACCAGGTCTTGTACCGAATGGATATGGAATTTCGACGTCTCCACAATGATTGGGGCAACCGCTCTTGGTTTGATCTGCCCCTATTGATCCATTTGCAACTGCTAGTAGCAATAGCACCCCCACAATGATGATGAGTTGGAAATGAAATCGACTTCGACGCAACCCCATTAATTGGCGACTCAAGTTATCACAAATCACTAGGTTTTCTAATATATATAAATCACTCTAAAAGGCCAATTCAGCGCGTCCAACTCCACCATATGATCTCTTTCAAAAAAAAAAAGACAGATTAAAATGGTTCCAAATCTGAGAGAGTCGGACATAATTATTTTATCAAAAAAGTTTTAGCTACTCCTGGTTTATTGCATCATCCCTTCCGTTAGAATCAATTATAAAAAGAAAGAAAGCATAATTACAAAACTATTTAATTCTAAAATAACAATACAAATAAAAAATAAAATAATTGATTAATATTTCAAATTTCAAATTAAAAAATAAAATAAAAGAAAAATAGTCCATGCTTTATTACTGTGACGCTGCTGGCACGCATGATAAAAATCTAAGAGATTTCGAAAAGCTACTCCAATGAAATTTTGATACAAACTTATATTTCAAAACAATCAGATTTTCTTGTAATCACTCATGTAATAGGTTTACTAATGAGCGATGAATCCATTTTTTTTCTGGGATAAGTATTGTGCATTTATCAAATACATATAATGATATTCTCTGGCGCCATTGAATTCATTTTTGTTGACCGAAAAAAGTAATTCTTAGGACTAAGAAGTTATAAATTTATTTTATTGGTGGGAGTCAATACTTGGGTCTCGTCTTGGCTCGGCTTGTTTGCAAGAGCTTGGGTCTTCTCTCCTTCGGCGGCTATAACAAAATCGGCAAATCACATGCAGAGCTTATCGTGATGGTCTCGTCAAGGTGGGATTCGATAAAAATTCTCTAATGTTTAAGTCAGGAAAAATCTATGTGTGGAAGAGGAATCCGAAAAAATGAGGTGACAAGTATATTCAGAGTTCAAAGAAGAAAACCTCTTTTCTCTGTGTGTATTTTTTTGATCTTTTGGAGCATCTATTGCTTCAGTGTCTTTTTCTCCTTTTTATAGTACTGATATTCAGAGGACCTTTCGAGTATTTAGATTTTATTGTGCTTATGACATATTTTAAATATCATTCTGTTGTGCATCTGACACAGGCCAAATATTTTTTTGCAGATCCTTTATCATGCTTTTGACTCCACTTTTGTTACGCATTAGGTATCTTTCTGATATATGTTAAGCATAATCTCAATATATTCTTTATGCCTGTCTTCGTTGGTGGATTTGATTAAGTGAGGTTAAGCTTGATCCGTTCGAGAGGGAGAGAAGAAATCCTAATAGTCTATTTTTGCTTGGCTCGGTTGTGGTCTAGAGCTATCCCAAAGAGCTTATCTCCTAGTAACTTTACTAGTTACACTTAGTTGGCATGTCCACTATAGATCTGACTCGCTTTCCTCGTCGATCTGTAGGTGCTAAGACGAACCAACTGGGTTAGTGTGTAGAGAGGTGGTCTGGGTCATATCTTAATAGGTTATACTGAACAGGTGCTTTGGGTGGCTGATCAGGTTCTTTAAAATCGAACAGGTGCAGCATTGTCCAACTTTAAAAGGGCTTGGCCCAATGGTTCATTATGGGCTTCCCCAGTGGTGTAGGCTGTCCCACTAGGAGATGTCTAATTAGGCCCTTGGAGTTCAGCCTCTACTTGGGCCCGGAAGCCTTGGGTCCAGAGGAAATTTTCCACGAGGAACAGAGGTCCGTTAGTTTCTAGTTTTTGATCTTTTAAAACTGAAAACTCTGTTCTGTTTTAATCGGCTCGGATTGTCTTTCTAATTCCTGTTGCTTCTTTCACTTCTGTTGGTACGTTGCTTGTTTGAACAGGTTTCTATAAAGTGAAGCTCAGTTTTAGCTGTGGTTGAGGATATTAAGGCCGATCGGCTTAGTGTGATGACATCATGATTACTTGGAAAGTCACTGCCACGTAATGGCGACTTATCCCATAACGTTTTTCAAATAATAATGACAAGTATTTTCAAGCGTCATTCTTCACGCATATGAGAAGCTTCTCAAATAAGCAAATCTCTACCAGCCACTAATCTACTATCGATCATGTGGCTTGGATTATCTGAGGGCTAAAGGTTGCGTCTTTTTCGCTTTCGAAGTAGCATTTGGTAGGTTGAAGCAATCTGGGCCATTAATTAGCTAGATCTGTCAGTTTAGGTCTTTGTTCTTCTGAAGAGGCATATTTAATGCGCTTGGAAACTCGAGGCGTTACTCATTTTTTTTAATAAGTGTCTCTTCAATTCTTCACCTGATCTTGTCCATTCGTTTAATTTTGGATGGCTTAGATTACTCTGCCATTGTCTATAAATTGCTGTTTTTCTTCTTCATTTAGCCCTTTACTTTATATTTTTGCTCCCTTGTCGATATTTTACAATGTTGGTGTCACTCTATCTCTTTAAAGGCATTCTTTGTTGTTCAATAGATTCTTGGTGGCTGTCACTGCCAATTTTTTATTTTTTCACTTCCTTCTAGTGAGTGTATGCTTATCTTGTCTTTCTATTTTTTTTGAAGCTTTTCTTCAGTATTCTTGTATTTATTTTGTATGTGTTTGTCATTGCCTTTATTTTTTGGGTGATTAGATAGTTTCTTAGGCCATTTTCTAAGTTCTTGTTACTGCTTCTTTGCTATGGTTGCTCCTGTGTTTTTTTGGTTTTAATGTTTATTGCCCGCTTTCATTATTTTTTGGGTATAGTTGATTTGTTTTTGTCTTTTTTCTATTATATCAGTAGTTTTTTTAGGAAATGTTCTCGTGCTTGAATGGAATTTAAAGACAATCTAGATTTTCTGGCTGCGTATACGACCGAGGAGGAGGAAGAACTGACCCTAGAGGTCCAGTTGGTCATAAGGGGTAGTGGGGCCAAAACTAGTAAATGGGTGTCCACATCAGCAGGCGATGCCCCTTACTCATTGGGAGTAATTGTAGGCGAGGCCGAACTGGTTTCTAGTGCTACAAAGGGGGAGGGCAACGACCTAGAAGACTTTGAGGGGGTAAATAGTGTAGATGTGGTAGAGTTTGAGTTAGATATCAAATACCGTACCTCTTGCCTGAATAAGGGAAACCTAGACATCATTAGGCATTCTTATGATATCTTCGAGATGGTCACTCATAGGCTGCCTACCAAGGAGGATTACAGGAGCAGCCCTATTAATGGTGAGGTGGCCATTCATGTAGAGTTTTTGAGGTTGGGCCTCAGGTTCCCTATGCAGCGATACTTCGCTGGGATATTGGTCCACCTCAAAATAGCTTCTTCTCAGTTAGGGCCTCAATCTTGGAAGGTATTAGGGGGTCTGTACATCTTGTGGGTAAGGGCAGGGCAGTTTCCTCCCCATTTTTAGGAACTATGCTACCTATATCATTTTAGGAGCAATACTAGGAAACAAATGGGCTTCTACTACATTTCTTTTTATAGTCTTCAAAACCTAGTCCCTGGTTGACTTATCTCCGTATAAGACTGGAAGGGCGAGTGGTTCTTTATTGAAGGAGAGTGTGGTCAGAGATTCCCCAAGTGGGACGAGAGAGAGTGGGTCGTCCCAATCGATTTTTCTGCGGTTGCAAGTCTTCGTCTTCTCATGTATATATTTTATACCCTGTACGGCTCGGATGATATTTGTAAATTTTTTTATTGCAGTGACCTGAGCTACTAAAATGAAGGTATCCGAGTAGACCCTCAATAGGATAACTATCGTACTTCAAAATATCTGTTTGATTCAGGAATTGCTATCGCCTTCTAGCCTTGTTGGATTAGGCCTGGTTACTTGCGTTCCATCCCTTCCCTGCATTCAAAGTGAGTTCTTTTTTTTGACCCTGGACCGATTTGATCCCCCATTTTTTTAGCTTACATTGTTTGCAAAATGCAAAGATGTTTGAACAATGTGGTAAAGAGAAGATGAAAAGAAGCCAGACCGAAGGTTCCTCCTTAGGTGGTTGGGGTCCTCTAAGCTCTGACAACGTTATGGATATTGTTTAGCTCGAGGGGAAGCTGAGCAAGGGGACCATCCCACGGGAGGAGGTCATCTGCTTAAGCTATTGGCGGGCGGACTTGTGAAGAAAGGACTATATGGAGCCTGTCTGTTTAGAAGGAAGGGCAAGTTTAGAACAACTCTCCGGGGAGGGGTCAAGCCTCTACCGAGACTTCTCGATCACAAGACACCCCTACCCCCCAAACTTAAGGCAAGGGGTGGGGTTCACCGGCTCATCTCATAACATAAACTACCTCGACTGAGCAAACCGTGGCAGTGTCCAGCTCTATGAGGCGAGAGGGGCTATTACCCAGTGAAGGTCCTCCCTCTCGAGTGTCTACTTTCGTACTAGTCCCAAAAGTAAATGAGGACCTGGGTTTCCTATTCCCCATGATGAGGGAGCTAGAAAGGTATGTGACCCTAACCTGGGCAGGTCAGATGTCTTCTCTAGACTGTGTCATGGGGTTTAATGTCACCATGGGGTCTGCTCTCGACGTAAGTACTTACCGCCTTCCTCTTTCGTTCTAGTTTATATACTCATCTATCTTGTATCTTTTCATGTTTCGTTCAGTTCGTCTTCTTTTTTTCTCAGTTTCGATCCGATATTCTTGGCACGATAGCCTGAGCTCAAAGGGCTGAGGATAATCTTGCACGGTTTCAGGCCGAGACCCAGCAGGCAAAGAAGATCACTAAACAAGAGAGAAGGATAGAGGACAATGTGATGGATAAATTAGAAGAGATGATGACCACCCAGGCTAAGGTAGAAAGCAAGTTGTCTGAGCTTTACCATCAGAAAAATTTGGTCAAACAGAAGATGACTAACGCTCTAGTCATGGCAGAGACCCACATTGCTGAGCTAATGCGACAAAGCAAGAGCTTGAGGCACAGCTCATAATGGCTCAGATGGAGAGAGAGTTGATCGAGTAGGGCAAGAATTCTTTGGTAGCAAAACTTGAGCAGTACAAGAATTACTGGTCTACCAATCATGATGAAAGCTTGTGCCGAGAGGCGATGGAGGGGTTCCTGAGGTCAATTAACCTATTTGAAGAGCATTACCCAAAACTTGACCTCCAATGGCTGTGCAACATGGCCACTGAGGGCTCATATCATGAAAGAAAGACCTCAGGGCCTCGAGATGTCGAATAGGCATTAGTGCCTTCTGTAAGAGTGTGTGGGACCCACTAACTCCTTAGTCCACTAGTTGGGTGACACCTTAGAGCCACTAGCATCCCAGCATACAATCCGCATGTTACCTGTACCTCCAAAGAATTGAACCCCCACCCCCATCTCACTGGGTTATTTATTATTTCGATAATCCTCTACCCACGCATTGTTTTTTTCTGTCAACTTCTTTTTAAGCAACACATTGACCAAAGTGTTAGAAGATTCCACTTGACAGTTGGTCTTGGGGTGTGTAGGGGAGGTGAACGACAACCGTACACCAATTGTTCACAGAAGTTCTTAAAGTTGTTGTTGTCAAACTACTTTCCATGGTCGATAATAATAGTGTAGGGGATCCCATAGCAACATATCACGCTTCTCCAAATGAAATCCCGAATACTTTCCTCTATTATCTTTGATAGTAGCTTAACCTCGTTCTATTTTGTGAAGTAGTTAACTGCTATGACCACATATGTACAAGATCCTTTGCCTCTGGACAAAGGTCTGATAAAATCAAGCCCTACTGGGTGAATGACCAGGGTCTGTTTATTATGGTCAGTTCTTCCACGGGTGCTTGAATCTTGTTCGCAAATCTTTGGGATGCATCGCAATGTTGAACCAAGCTTTTAGAATCCCGTTGGGCGGTCGGCCAGTAATACCCAATCCTGAACACCTTGTGAGCCAATGCTTCTATCCCAGAATGGTTACCGCAGACCCCTTCATAGATTTCCCTAAACTCGTTCTGCCTCTAATAGTCCCAGGCATTGCATATAGGGGTGCGAGAAACCTCTCTAGTATAATACGCTGTTAATCATAGAATACCTAGCGACTCAGTAATTTATTTTCTGGGCTTCCTTTTTGTCAGTCGAAATTATCTCGTTTAAAATATAGTCTTTAATGAGGTCTATCTAGCTTAGTTTTGACTCAATTTGTATGACCTATTCTTCCTTCTGGATGCTGGGATTTACTACGAGTTCCACGGGGATCATTCAGGGTAATCGAGCATCTTCTGTTGATGCTATTTGAGCGATGATATCTGCCATATGATTCTCGTTTCTTGAGGTTAATTCTACTTGCACTTCCTTGAATTGGCTGACCAGACTCCTTACTTTGGCTAAGTATCTGGTTATTCTCTCCTCCGTGGCCCCAAAGCTGCCATTGAATTGATTCATCACTAACTAAAAGTCACTCTTCACTAACACCCCCTTTGTATTCAGTGTCCGAGCTACTCTTAATCCAGCCAGAAGGGCTTCGTATTCTACCTCGTTGTTCGAGGCTTTGAACCTGAAGTGGATTGCGTAGCTGACTTCATCTCCTTCAAGGCTTACTAAAATGATCTCTGCTCCACTTTATTAAAGTTGGATACCTTATTATTGTAGAGTAGCCATTTTTTCGAAGTGAGGTTAGCGGCTTGGGCCCTTATCTCCTCGACCCCCATCATCTCCCATCGTCTCGTCTGCCCTTTGATTACCGTTTGGGGCTTATAGTGAATGTTGAACTAGCTCAATTTCATAGCATATTTAACCAATCAGTTGGATAGGTCCAGTTATGCAAGATCTACCTTAGTGGTAGATTAGTCTATATGACGATGGTGTGTATTTGGAAGTAAGGCCGTAGCTTTCTTCCGAACACAATAAAGGCCAAAGCTAACTTTTCAAGGAAAGGGTACCACATCTCTAGGCTGATGAAGGCTTTACTCATATAGTATATTAGCCGATGCACCTCTTCTTCTTCTTTAGCCAATACCGAGCTTATAGCCTACTCGGAGACTCCTAAGTATAGTACCAATGCCTCCCATTGTACAGGGACAGCTAAATACATTGGTTCTGAAAGGTAGGCTTTCAACTGTCCCCACCTATGATTTTCCTTCCTCTTTATTGCCTGTAAGAAAGTGAAACATTTATCTTTGGCTTTAGAATGAACATGTTTAGAGCCGCAATTCTTTCTGTAAGTCTGTGGATTTCTTTTACCATAGTCGGAGACTTCATTTTCAGAATGGCCCAAAATTTATCTGGGTTAGTTTTTATCCCCATCTGGTTTACCATGAAGCTCAACCATTTTTTGGATTTCACCTCAAAAGCACATTTCTTAGGATTTAGCCTCATTCCGTTCTCCTTCAATAGTAAAAAAATTTCTTCCAAATCAGCCACGTGGTCTTTCGCCGTTATGGATTTGGTGATCAGTCATCCACGTAGACTTCTATATTCCTGCCGATTTAATTTTTAAAGAGCTTGTTTACCAGTCTCTAGTAGGCAGCCCCAGTATTTTTTAATCTAAATAACATCACCCAGCAGCAGTACGTCCCTTGGTGGGTGATAAATGATGTTATTTCCTAGTCGGAGGGAACATCGGGATTTGATTATAGCCAAAGAAGGCATCCATGAAACTCAGCAACTCATGTCTAACTATGGCATCTACGAGCTGGTCGATTTTTGGTAATATCATTTGTACATAGCTTATTAAAATCAGTGAAATCTATGCATAGCTCCCACTTCCTATTGGACTTTTTACCTATTACCACATTGACTAATCAGTTAGGGTAATAGACCTCCCTAACAAAACCTGCTACTGACAATTTCTCCACCATACTACCACAGCCTCGTTCTGCTCCTGGTTAAAGATTCTTTTCTTCTGCTTAACTTGCCGGGACGTAGGGTTGAGGGTCAGCCTGTAGAAAGCCAGTCTTAGATCGATCCCAAGTATGTCCTCGTGGGACCAAACGAAGACGCTTGAAAATTTTCAAACCAGCCGAGCTAGCCTTTCCCTGACTTCTAGCTTCAACTGGGCTCTCATCCTGACCACTTTCTCAAGTTCCTCAGCTCTGACCTGTATATCTTGTAATTCTTTTGCTGGCTTTGAGAATTTGCTAACAACTTCCATTATTTTCGCAACATAAATACAGAATGCCTTATTCACCGTTACCGCATAACAACTTCTAGCTACCTTATGGTCTTCTGATACTACTATGATCCCCTCCCCTACCAAAATTTTTAGTTTTAAGTAATGAATGGACGGGGCAGTGTTCATGCCTACTATGAATGACCGTCTAAGGAGGATCCATTATGAAAAAGCTAGTCGATAACCATGAATTTTGTCATCAAGGTTTTCTCGTGGGGCTTCTATCCTATGGTGAGGAGTAGGGCTCACAGTTGTCACCGAACTCGTGCAGCGGTGTCTGGGTTCCTTCTATGCACATGTTCTTAATTTTTAGCTCCTTTAAGGTCTCTTTAAAGATTATATCGACCGAGCTACCTGGGTCGACGAATACCTTATTTACCTTTTTCCCTACTATTAGTACTTTTATCACAAATGCGTCGTTATAAGAATAACTAACTCCTTATACGTTTTCATCTGTGAACATGATCGACACTTCTTGCTACAACTTTGGTTTCTTAGGCAGATGAGCATTGCACATAACTAGGTGTGCCACCATTGAGTTCTTGGAGTAATATTTTGTTGTTGGTTCGATTCTTTTGCCAATGTGGGTCCACCAAAAATGATTGTGATGTGGTTAGGATTTGATCTACTGCGCTGCTCAGCGGTTGTGAGATATCGATCTGCTCAGAACTCTTCCAAATATCCATTCTTTATTAGGGCGTCAACTTGCTTCCTCAACTCAGAATATTCCCCTGTGGCGTATCCTAGTCCCTTGTGCATAATTGCACTACTTTTTATGGTCTGTTTGCCACTCTACCCCTTTTTCTTTGAAATTCCTTTGAAGCAACCACAGATTTTAAATTGCTTCGTAGATTTCTTCAAGTGGCACGGCTAGGGGGAGAAAATTCTCAACACAAGCCACCATTATCTCTTAGGCCGGATGCTCATCACGGTTTCTTGGGCTTTGAGGCTGCCCGAGATGGTTACCTGGGTGGAATTTGTTTGGCCCGTTTCTTTAACTTATGGGCTCATTGTTCGATGTTCTACTCCTCTTATTGTTGGGCATATTACGTTAGTTTACAAAATTTCCCTTCTGCGGAAGGCGGTGTTCATCGTTTATTTTTTGGTATTTCTATAGAGGAAGTAGGGGTCTTCTCTCCTCCTGTATTTGGCTTCTTCCTTAGGCCTGGATTATCCTCAAGGTGGTTCGGTAAGGGATTTCTTGGTGTCCTCACCCTCTTATATTGATATGTACTTTCGCGCATTATTATACGTCGCTGCGTAACTTATAGCGCTGTTTTCCACTATATAGTACCAGAATTTATTCAGCCTCAGTCTAAGGGCGTTCAGGGCAATGGGCTAGTGAAAAGCTCCTAAGTATATCACCTCCTTATGGAATCTCTGGATGAAATTTTTAAGGCTCTCACCCTTACCTTATCTGATCTATTTCAATTACTCTAGATCATTGACCTCCTCGCATGAACCTCGAAAATGTTGTGTGAATTTCTCTGTCAACTCATTATAGGAGACTATATTGTACTACTTCAAACCCCTATACTAGAGTAGAGCGGGCTCCTCTAAGTTCATATGGAAGAGTCTGCACATCTTGTCTTGCCTTAGCCTTATAATTAACAACATGTCGGTAATTTTGTTGGCATAGTGGTTGGAGATGGTAACTTTCTTATAAGTGGGGCAGGTTTAGGAGTCGAAACCCGCTTAGGAGCCCCACGTTTTTTACTTTGTCTATTAGTGATCTTCTCTCCCTTTTTGTCTTCTTTACAAAGGGCTGATCTTTTTCTCTTTCTCTACCAAAAGACTCTCCAACCTTCCCTCAAAATCACAGACCTTGCTCTCCAGACTTGACTCTCTTTGTCGAGGTTGTCGTTGCCCAACAGACGGCTCTTTTCTCGCCCCCTACTCAAAATCTTCAATCCCCACCTCTTCTCTCTCGGGAATCGCCTGACTTAGCCTATTCTTTCGGGCCAAACCGTGCAAAGTCCCCGATCTGTTCCTCCATTCTGTCTATTCTCGAATCTCCTCCTAAATTCCCTCATGTTTTCATTTTCTACTTCCCTTCATTTACTTTTAAACCATCTCAGGGTTCTTAGTTCTGCTTGTATTTCAAGTGGCAATGAGCCTTCAATTCAAGGGAGGGGCCTGTTTTTGTGGCCTCTGTTCTTGTTTAGGTTTGAGCCTAATGCGATTTTTACTGGTAGACAACTATTCCGCCATAACATCCTTGGATAAAGCTTTTCGTCCCTAATTTCCATAGACAGCACCAAAAACTATTGATCGAAAAAAGTGGTTCTTCGTACTAATAAGCTTTGAATTTGTTTTATTGGTGGGAATCATTACTTAGGCCTCGTCCTAGTTGGGCTTATTTGGGGGGCTTGGGTCTTGTCTCATTTGGCGGCTACGATAGAACCTATAAATCACAAGCAGAACTTATCGTGATGGTCTCGCCAGGGTAGGTTCCAGCGAACACTCTTTGATACTCAAGTCAGAAAAAATATGCGTATAGGAGAGGAATCTGAAAAAGTAGGTGACAAGTATATTCAGAGTTCAAGGAAGAAAACCTCTTTTCTTTGTGTTTATTGATGAACACTTAAAATTACACATTTAATAAGAGTTTTACATGATTGTTTTGTATTACTAGTGTATTTAATTTTCTTAACTTAAGTATGTTTACAATATTGTACTTAATTATCTTATAACTGTTTTATGGCAGGTTTGGTAAAATAGGCATAAATTTCGACCTAAAGATCCAATTAAGGTGATTCTTAATCCTGTGCAGAGCTGACTCAATGGGCTAACATATTGTATTTCACAAAGTATTGGAAATTCGAGTGTTTAGAGGGTGAAAATTGGCCTAGAACAGAATTGATCTGCAGTACAGGCCCAGTTTGAACAGTTATCAGTATTTGGCCCATAACTATAGAAATACATATCTAATATGTATGAGATCACTCAATTTGGAAATATAAGAGACTTATCTACAACTTTTATGTTTTGAGTGACAGCTAATTCGGATCACATCAATTCCAAATTAGATAATCAAGTGGGTGCCCAAGTGATAATGAATGCAAATTATTTTGCCACCATTCTTGACTTTCATCAACCAAGTGGTTCCCTCCAAATTTGTCTCGATTTATCCATATTTTTCTATAAATAGGTGGCTTTTTTATGCCTAAAGAATGTAATTAAAAAGTTAGAATTTAGTTCAAAATACTTTTCCTTTGTATCCATTTCCTTGTACTATTATTTCTCTTGTTTACTATTAAGTCATGTTATTTCTTCTTCTATTTTTTTTCTTTTCATTTAGTTTTATTATGTCTAAATAATTTTGTTTAAGCTAAGGTGAAAGGGTGAAGCTCTTGGTAAGGTAATAAGATATGTTTAATATTTATTCATGAATTTAATGCTTCATTTTTAAGTTATGCAAATTTATATATGATGTATTTATTTTGTTTGTAGAATTAATACCCTTTCTTCTAAAGTGGTGATTCTTGATTTATTATTGACAAACTTAATACTTGGCACAATAAATTCTTAAAACCATTTACAAGATTTGGTGTATATAACCTTTCTTGTAAAGTGGGAGTCTTGATTTATTGTAGACAAATATAAAGATTGGCATAATAAATACTTGAACCCATTTATAAGATTTGGTGTATAATAATTGAAAGAAATAAATACTAATCAATATATAAATGATGATGAACTTTAATTGCTATATTTTTCTGTTGGAACCTCCTTTGTGTGAGGATTCCAATTGAGTTATAGAAAAAAAAAAAAATATATATTCTTACTTCTTATGCCAAGAGTGAATCCCTATAACCTTAACTTTTTATTTGAATTGGTTAATTGAAATAATATTTGCAAACATCTTATACTGCATTAATTATCTTTAAAGTGTTTATAATTTGTAATTTTAATTCTACTTCTCTATGGATCGACCCCGTTCTCATCGGGTTATTTATTAGTTCGACAATCCTGCACTTGAGAATAACTTCTATATTCTGGACGTGTCATTTATTCTTTTGATCTTTTAGGGCATCCTCCATTGCTTTAGTGTCTTTTTTTCTTTTTTATAGTATTGATCTTTAGAGGACTTTTCAGGTATTTTGCTTCTACTGTACTTCTGACATACGCTAAATATCCCTCTGTTGTATGTCAGACACATGCCGAATATCTTTCTGCAGAACTTCTGTCATGCTTCTAACTCTACATCTGTTACACGCCATGTATCTTTTTGATATATATTAAGCATATTCTCGACATATTCCTTATGCCTATCTTTGCTAGTGAATTTGGTTAAGTGTAAAGTTAAGCTTGATCCGTTTAGAGGAAAGGGGAGAAATCTTGGCAGTCAATTCCTGCTTGGCTTGGTCGCGGTCTGGAGCGGTCCTAAAAAGATGATCTCCTAGTAACCTTATTAGTTACACCTAGTTGGCCAGTCCACCTAGATCCAACCCACTTTCCTCGTCAATCTGTAGGTGCTGAGACGAACTAATTAAGTTAGTGTACAAAGCGTGGTTTGGGTCATATCTTGACAGGTTATACCGAACATGTGCTTTGGGTGGCTGATTAGGTTCTTTGAATCTGAGAAGGTGTGGCATTGTCCAGCTCTGAAAGAGCTTGGCCCAATGATTCACTATGGGCTTCCTAACGGGGTAGGCTATCTCACTGAGAGATGTTTGATTAAGCCCTTAGAGTTCGACCTCTACTTGAAACAAATGACAAATTCATTTTAATTAAATCAGTGACCGAAAACAAATGAATTTGAAAAGAAAATAAAAATTCTAACTACCAATAAACATATCGGGCCTAGACTGAATTTAAGTCCCCAAGTTTAATAAAAAGATTTTTTTGCTATTAAAAATCACCGTTTTTTAAGATTCTTTGTTCATGTGTTAACGTTAAATCATTTCAAAAAAAATAGTATTCATGTTAATTTTAGAATAAGATTCATATCATGTTAATATTTCTTATTTTTTAAATGTATTATCAGAAAGCGTATATTAAAAAAACAAAGTTCCAATGTGCTTTTAATTTAGAGGACGAAATATAAAATTCTTTTCATTAACAATCTAAGTTTTATCTTACAACTCTTCTTGTAAAGTAATGTTAAAAATAAATAAAAGTTCCTTTTACTAAAATTTATTATGTACAGGTTATTGATTTATTCTCTCTTCATCTCAAACAAATCTCATCTTTTCCTCTTTAATTCAATTATTGAATTCGCTCCATATTCTATTTCGATTCAAGCAAAGGCAAGATTACTTGTTTAGAAATTTGAAAACACTTCAATCAGAATCATTTTTCAAGTTCAAGAATTCTATACTTAAGTAATCGTTATATTAGCGGCGAGGCCAAGCATTTTGATAGGTCTCTTATTGTACTCTTAGAACTGTCTGGGATTGGTGAACTAAACAAACAATCTTTCTGTTTGGTTTCTTTCTGATAAGAGTGCTAAATGTCCCAATTTTATGTAGAAGGAAGGAGTTGGCCTACTCAATATGTAGCAAAGTGGGTAAGGTTGAAGAAATTGATTTAGAATGGGACAATAAAGGATTGGTTGACTGTATCATAGTAAAGGTTATTATCGATATCTCCAAAACATTAAGAATAAGTATCAATTTGAGACTTTCAAGAACAGAAGCAAGCCCAATGATAATGGTACTGTATGAGAGGTTGCTGTACTTTTGTTTTCTCTCTAAACGGCTAGGACATTTGGTAAGGGAATGTGAAGGGTTACAGAGCTCAACAAAGAAATATGAAGAAAATACTAAAACCCCATATCTGCCCTATGGCCGATGGATGAAGTTTGAGCAAAGAGAGAAAACCAAGATGAAAAGAAAATTTAATGATGAGGTTTGAGCATAAGAAGATCATATTGATTATATTACATATAAATTAAATAGAAGAATGAAGAAAATTATCTTAGAAGAATTTGATGTAGAAAAATTTCTTTAACTCCTAACTTCTCTTTCTTTATTTTTGAGAGAATTTTCTTTGACTCTAGTCTTATGTACTATTCTTAAAATTTTATCTTTTAAGTGTGTGGGCACTTAATTCCATTAATAATTCTAACTATACACATCCTTTTAAACCATTTTAATTTTATAGAAAAATAGAAATTAGGTCTAACTTATTTAAATTAAAAGAAACGAATAATTATAATTGTGTTTTCTCTTTTCAACCACCACAGTCATATATAAAAATTAAGTGATAATTTATTTAAATAAAAGGAGCCAAAACACTTATGATCGTGTTTTGCACAGTTATCATTTTAGATAAAAGATAAAATGGTAATTGGGCTAATAAAAAGACTAAAGGCACACGGGCTTTCTACTTTCATATTAAAGACCCAAATTCTAGTCATCTCATGACTCATTAGATATTTCTTTTAAGTTAACCTCGAGCTATTCCACTAAAAGTTCAAAGTTGAACTCTAGTTGGCCCATGTAATAAATAAATTTTAATTTTAATTAAAACTATATTAATTAAAGTTAATATTAATCATTTTACCAATAATACCCACTCAATTAACCTTTTATATAATATCATAATTAAAGTTAGGTCATTATAAAATGTCATGCCTCTTTAATTAATTATTTACCTCTAAGTAACTAAATACTCTAATGATTATTTTTAATATGTCTATATTTGTATATAATTTTACAAATACATATTATTATTCAATAACTAATTTATTGAATAAACTGTAGTCACAAATTTAAATGACCACGTACTGCAAACAGCTTAAATGGCATCATTTAATATAGATTCCATATTGTAAGTATATGTAAGTATATTGTAAGTATATGTTTCTATGAAATTGCATCTCTAAGTTATCGAGATTTTGACCGTCCAATTGGGTCTCACTCCGTGATAACTCAAAAGAACACAATACATAAATATAAGTTCATTACTTACTCATGATTAAGCTTAATCAAGCTTATTAAAGGTTTGTGAATTAAGATCAATGATATTTAGTTAACTAGATCAAAATTCATATTAGTCCAGTTCAAGTATCATACACTAATTTTTCTACTT
Source organism: Ailanthus altissimus (assembly GCA_946807835.1). NCBI lineage: Eukaryota > Viridiplantae > Streptophyta > Magnoliopsida > Sapindales > Simaroubaceae > Ailanthus > Ailanthus altissimus. Next base: position 11,631,308 of record OX327699.1, on the reverse strand, counting down.
GAAGTCTCTACTTTAATAATCAAGGTAAATTGTTCACTCTAAGAAGTAAAAAAACTATAGTCTTACATAATGAAATATACATTTCATTAATGACTGTGAACAATATTTAATTTATAAAGAACTTGTGATCTATACCTTTTGCATTAGCATCATATGTCTAATACATATATCACATACTTTATAAATATAGGCTCTTCAATGTATTCTCAAGTATGTATGAATAAAATTTATTAATCAAATAAATGTTGATATACATGCTTTTAGGGCACTATAAAGATACTATATGTCTAACAATCTTCCACTTGCTCTAAAGCATGTCGAAAATCTGTCAAACTCTCATATTATCTATATGAGTTTTAAAAATCTTTACTAGCAATAATTTGGTGAATGAATCTGCTAGATTATCTGCTAATACAATCTTGGATACTATTATTTCACCTTTTAGTACTAATTCTTTTACTAAGTGATATTTCCTTTCAATGTATTTTCCTTTCTTATGATATCTTGATTTCTTAGATTGTGCTATTACTCCACTATTATCACAATAAAGAATAGTAGGCATTTTAGCACTAGGTACCACTTCAAGTTCCAAAAGAAACTTGCGGATTCATACAACTTCTTTTGTAGCTTTAGATGCTGCTATATATTCAGTTTTATGGTAGAGTCTGCGGTACATGATTTCTTTACACTTCTCCAACTTATACCTAATAGGTACAAGATCATTGATAGAATATACAAGTACATAATTTTTTATTTTCTGAAGATACTTGAATATATGCTTTACTGCATTCTAGTGTTCTAATCTTGGCTTTGAATGGTATTTGTTGATCATGCCAACCCCATAACAAATGTCAAGTCTAGTACATAATATTGTATACATGAGATTTCCTACAGCAGATTCATAAGAAATTCCTCTTATACGATTTCTCTTTATTTGTCTTAAGACACTAATTCTTAAATAAATCAATCTCATGTCTAAAAGGAAGTAATCCCTTTTTGGATTCATGTATAGTAAACTTGACCGAAAATATTTTTATGTAAGTAGCTTGAGATAAAGTTAACATCTTATTCTTGCGATCTCACCATAGCTTAATCCTAAGGATGTAACTAGCTTTACCTAGGTCCTTCATATCGAATTGATTAGATAACCAAATTTTTACTGATGATAATGCCCATACATCATTTCCAATTAGTAATATATCATTTACATAAAGGACTAGAAATACTATCAACTGACCATCTATCCTTTTATAAACACAAGATTCATCAGGATTTTGATCAAAACTAAAAGATTTGATAGCCTAATCAAATCCGATGTTCTGAGATCTAAATGCTTATTTTAGCCTATAGATAGTTTTTGTAGTTTGCAAACTATATGTTCTTGGCTTTTAGCTATAAAACTATCTGGTTATATCATAAAGATACTCTCTTCAAGATTGCCATTGAGAATGGCAATCTTGACATCCATTTGTCAAATCTCATAATCAATATTTGCTGTAATAGATAAAAGAATTTTGATAAACTTAAGCATGGCTACCGGTGAAAAGGTTTTCTCATAATCAATGCTTTTTTTTTTAATATACCCTTTTGCAACTAGCCTTACTTTAAAGGTTTTTACTTTTTCATCTATCTCATGCTTTCTCTTATAGACCTATTTACAACCTATGGATTTTATCCTTTTAAGTTTTTCTATAAGTTCCCAGACCTTATTAGAATATATAGAATCCATTTTTAATTTTATAACTTTACGCCAATGATCTACATCTACATCAAACATAACTTTATTATAGCTAACAGGATCTAATTCATGCTCATCAGAAACTGCGTTACAAGTTTTTCCAATAAACATGTACCTATAAGGATGTATAATATTCCTCCCACTGTGATAAAGTACTAGTGATTGATGCTCTACAACTAGTTATGGTTGGTTATTATAATCTGGAATATAAACTATTGTATTGTCTCTTTCAGGCACAGCACGAGAGTTTTCAGATAACTCAGCAAGAACTATCTTACTCTTAAACTTGAAGTCTTTTATATAACTTTCCTCAAGAAATATTGTATTTGTGCTAATAAACACATTCTTATCTTGAGAACTATAGAAAATGCTTCTTCTTATTCCTTTAGGATAGCCAATGAAAAGGAAAAAAAACTGACTTAGAATCTAATTTATCTGTCTTCCCTTTTAACATATGAGCTGAACCACCCCATATATGTATAGATGTAAACTTGGTTTACGCCCTATCCATATTTTCAGAGGTGTTTTAGGGACTGATTTATATAGAATTAAGTTAAGAAGATACATGGATGTCTCTAAGGTATAACCCCAGAACGAGATGGGTAAAGTTGAATAACTCATCATTAACCTCACAATTTCAAGAAAAGTTATGTTTCTCCTTTCTGCTACACCATTTTGCTAGGGTGACTGAGGTGCAGACAATTGGGATAATATCTCATTTTCTAACATATAGGTCTTGAATTTACTATAGAGGTATTTTCTATCTCGATAAAATTGAGATGCTTTTTTATATGTTTCTCTAATTGCCTTTTCATTTCTGCTTAAAACTCTTTGAATTTATCAAATGCATCAGACTTATTTTGCATTAAATATACATAACCGAATCTAGAATAATCATCAATAAAAGTGATGAAATATTCATAACCTCCTATAGCTTATATGTTCATGGACCTACATATGTCAGAGTGCACTAACTCTAACGCTTTAGTGGCTCTTCTACCTTTAGCATTAAAGGGTCTTTTGGTTATTTTACCTTCTATACAGGATTCGCAAACTTTCAGTGTTTAAATCTCTATGAATTCAGAGGTCCATCTTTAACTAGTTTTTGAATTTTATCTAGACTAATGTGACTAAGGTGTAGATGCCACAAATATGTTTGATTAGTAAGGGATATTTTAATCCTCTTATGGTGATTAGATTCATTATTCATCTTTGTATCGTGCAATGAGTTAATTTTAGGATATATACATATAAATTGTTAACTAATGTACTCGAACATATAAATGACTTATTTCTTTTTATAACCACAGTTGAGTCAAAGATTACAAAATAACCAAATTTATTCAAGCAACTGACGGAAATTAAATTGCGCTTAAGTTCAAGTATAAACAAACAATTATTTAATATTAAAGTCCTAAAATCATCAAAATACAGACAAATGACTTTCACTGCTTTAGCTGCAACAATTGCACCATTTCCAAGCCTAAGACTAATTGTTTCATCACTGAATTTTTTGGTTTCTTGGAACCCCTGCAAAGAATTGCAAATATGATTAGTGGCTCTAGAATCTACAATTCAGAAATTTGTAGAATCAACCATTTAATATATCTCAATGAAAAGAATTTTACGTGAAATTGAAGCTGCTCTTTTAGCCATTGAAAGCTTGGCTAAGTAAACTGGACAATTTCTCTTCCAATGCGCTTTATCACTATATTGGAAACACTTTCTTTTGGGCTTTTTTTTTCATTTTTATTGATTTGCACATTTCCTGAATTAGATACTTTCTTGGGCTTATTCTTTTTATTCTTCTTACTATCCTTTCTCTTAAAATTAGAACTAAAAGATGGGCCTTGAGTCCAATGAATACTTTATTTAGATTTTATAATAGTCTTAACAGCTTTTAGCTGATTCATCAGCTCAATTAATATGAAACCTAGCTAGTTCATAGACATATTCAATAAGAAAGTTTGAAATAAGAGTACTAGGGCTTCTAGGACCATCTCAACCATAGATTGGTTGATATAATCCCCACACAAGTTCTCTACTTGTTGGAACAATGCAATCATTTTTAGCATATGATCCTGTGCTGGAGTTCCTTCAGCTTGTCGACTATTTATGATCTCTTTTAGTGTAGCCTGCGTCAAAGTTCTATTTTTATCAACAAACATCTCTGAAAGGCTGAAGATAATGTCAACAGTTGTAGTCATTCCCTCATGTTGTTTGGCCAATGTATTAGATAGTGAAGCTAATATGTAGCATTTTGTCATCTCATCATACTGTTGCTACTTATTATAGGCATCTATTTCAACTTGTGATGCATTATCTTTTGGTTTTGGAGAATATTTTTCAATCAAAACATATTTGTACTTATCAGTTATGAGTACAATGTTTAGGTTCCTCTACCAATCGACAAAGTTATGTTCGGTTAATTTGTTTGGTTAAGACTAGATGGGCTAAATGATGTCATTTTCTGAAAATAAATAATTCATACATAAGTTTACATTCTCTTAGAGCATATAAAAATTTTGCATGAATTCATGAAATGCATATATATAGAACTCTCAAATTACATTATACATAAGTAATCCAATTTTCATTCACAATACTTCTCCATATGGTGGTCATATCCATTTTGAATCAGATTAGTATCATTTTAATTTATTATTATCATCTAGATATCTCATATCAAATAATAATAAACTACCGATTTTTAAGCTCTTATATTTAATTGTCAAGAACTCCGTAGAAAGAATATCAATTAACCTAAGTTGAGTGTATAACCATTATTTTACTCTTCTATATTTTTCAATTAAAAAAGCTACCGTAAGGTAGTCAATTTCGTATAAGTCTTATATTAGATCTTATCCTTTAGGAAAGTTCTATCTAGTAACTAGGTTTGATTAGTACCCTTCGTACGGAGCTCACAAAGTTTAAGATAAGGTATTAATCTACCTCACTATAAGGCTAATAATGAAAACTATGGGCCTTATGTCTAAAGCCCTCTCCCATTAAATATTTTTAATCTTGAGAGTTATTTTTGATTTTATTTATTTTAATATAATTATTAATTTATTAAATTGATATTTCGTCAATTAATATCTAATTTTATCAAATAAAATAATTAATTAGGCTATGTCAAATTATTAAATCAATATATTAAAATATAACATTAATCTTATCCTAATCACATTAGAATATTAATGTTACATGATATAAATGCATGAATATATGAATGTGGTACCCTTAGTCTATATGACATGTTATTAAATCAATCAAATAACTAAATAAATAAACAACCTATAATCAATGGTTTTTTTCTAAGAAGAAAAAATATTAAAACTAAGCCTAAAGTCTTTAAAGTCTTCCTTAAAGTCAAATTGGGTTATTCTATAATGTCTATATCCATCTTCATTTGCTTTCAAGTTTAATGGGTTTGATATGTGGGATTTTTTTCTAGACTTTGCTTCGGTCCATTTATTTTTATAATAAAATTGGGTATTTAAAAAAAATTCCTTTTGAGCCTTATTCAAAAAATTTATTAAAATAGTTTTAGACCTAATACACTAACCTATTAGATACTTCATAAAATTTGAACCAAAATTAAAAAAATTTTGGGCTAATTTTAAATTTACAAATATCAAAAAATAGTTTACAAATATATTTGGGCCAAAATTAGGACTTATTTACAAATTCTTTAAAAATAATTAGCTAAAGTATATTTATCCAACACTTTAAGGGCTTGGGTGATAAATTAAAAATTAAACTTCTATTTTGGACTAATTTGAAAATATTTTGTAATTAAACTTGCCAAACTAAAATTCATAAAATTTACAAGATGGTTGAGTGAAAAAAGACAATAAAATCCAATTTCTTTTTTTTTTTTTTCTTTTCTGGCCACTCACACCTAATGTCACCACCCTCTTGTCACCACGTGCCCCTATTTTGCCCAAAAAAATTACATTTTTTATTCATTTTTTTATTGTTTTAGTTACATATCAAATATAATAATAATTGTACTACATGATATTCTTATATTCCTGTACTAAAAAATAACTAGCCTATAATAGATCTAAAAATAAAATAATTAAAAGGAGAAATTATAATATTATTTTATTACTCTTTCTTATTATATATCATAAAATTAACAAAAAAATAAATCTCTACCATAAATTTAGACAATAAAAAATATTTATCAAATAATTAAATTATAAAAATAATAGATCAATGAAATTATTTAAGACCACAATTAATATTCAAAACTATACATAACATATACCATATTTACATGTAATATAGATCAAAACTAACTCTGATATCATTTTTTTGGAAGCATAAGATGATTATATTACATGTACATTAAATAGAAAAAAAAAATTACCTTAGAATATTATGATGTAGAGAAATTCTTTTAACTCTTAACTTCTCTTTCTTTATTTTTGAGAGAATTTTCTTTGACTCTAGTCTTATGTACTATTTTTAAAATTTTATCTTTCAAATGTTTGAGCACTTAATTCCATTAAAGATTACAAATATATGCCTCTTTTTAAGCAATTCTAATTTTATAGAAAAATAGAAATTAAGTTACAACTTATTTAAATTAAAAGAGGCAAACAGTTATAATTGTATTTCTTATTTTCAACCATCAAACTCATATATAAAAATTAAATGGTGATTTATTTCAATAAAATGAGCCAAAACACTTATGAGTGTGTTTTGCATACTTATTATTTTAAAGAAAAGATAAAATGGTAATTTGAGTTAGTAAAAAGATTAAAAATTTATGGGTTTTTTAGCTCCAAATTAGAGACCAAAATTCTAGTTATCTCATGACTCATTAGATCTTTTAAGTTAAACTCTAAGTTAACCCCGAGCTATTTCACTAAAAGCTCAAAGTTGAACTCTAGTTAGTCCATATAATAAATAAATCTAAATTTTAATTAAAACCATATTAATTAAAATTAAAATTAATTATTTTACCAATAATACCCACTCAATTAACCCTCTATATGATGTCATAATTAAAATTAGACCATTATAAAATATTATACCTCTTTAATTAATTATTTGCCTCCAAATAACTGAATACTCTAATAATTATTTTTAATATGTTTATATTTGTATATAATTTTACAAATATATATTATTATTCAATAACTAGTTTATTAAATAAACTGTAACCACAAATTTAAATGATCACGTACTATAAACAGTTTAGATGACATCATTTAATATAGATTATGTATTATAAGTATATGTTCCATGAAATTGCATATCCAAATTATCAAGATTTTGACCGTCTAATTGGGTCTCACTTCTTGATAACTCAAAAGAGTACAATACATAAATATAAGTTTATTACTTACTCAGAATTAATGTTAATCAAACTTATTAAAAGTTTGTGAATTAAGATCAATGACATTTAGTTAATTTGATCAAAATGAACATTAGTCTAATTCAATATATCATACACTTACTTTTTTACATGAAGTCTTTACTTCAATAATTAAAATAAATTATTTATTATAAGAAGTAGAAAAATTATAATTTTACATAATGAAATATCTATTTTATTAATGACTATTAATAAAATTTAATTTATAAAAAATTTATGATCTATATCTTTTATATTAACATCATATATATATATATATAATACATAAATTACATATTTTATAAATATAAAATTTTTAATATATGTTCAATTATATATAAACAAAATTTATTAACTAAATAAAATATTAACATACGTAACACTATAAATATATCACATGTCTCATCACACTGCAACCCAAAGTCAAACCAGGTACTACAACCAATCAAACGAGAGGTAAGGGAATGCTATAAATGGAAATAAGTGATCAACTGAGATCTCATTATCACACAGCCGTATAAACGCGGGCAGAGCAGCCATAGCCATAGAGATTGATGATGTGGAAACCAAGAGTAGGTCGGCTGCTGAAGAAGAGGATTTTTAAATGCAGTGATGGGGATGGGACGAAAGAAAAAACGGAATATAAATCAATGAATAGCAAGAACTAAGCATTTGAAAAGGAAGACAATAGTTTGATGGAGACTATGGAGGGAAAGACTGAACTTGCAAGGCTTTTTAAAGGTGGACTTAAAAGCAAGATGGACTGTCAGACCCAATGAAAGGAAGGAACCTAGGCCAATTTTGATCCCAAGGCCCGTGTCAAAACTCCTTTCAGGACCAGAAAGAAGATGGGCCTATACTTAATGAAAGCTTAAAAGGAAGCCCATAGGCAGCTAAGCTAGTAAACAAAAGTGGCCCAGATCCTAACAAAACAAAATCGAAGCAGAAGTTGGAGGTGGTAACGTTAACATCAATTCAAGCTTGGTGGTTCCAGAAACAATGGGAGCTGGAAGAACATGTGTGGCATAATCATCTTCCTCAACATCGGTGGCGGTTAGACACCAGTCCCACTGATCACCGTGAAACTAATTAGTTAAATCGTGCGGGGTTTGGGGAACCTCTCTACGTTCAAGCTTTAATAAAATTCTCCAAACATATATAGACCGGATATGATTTTTGTGTGTGAATCCAAATCAGTAGTGAGGCAGATGGAGAGAATTGCAAAGAAATTAAATTTTGAAAATTGCTTTGTAGTGGATAAAATAGGTTTAAGTGGTGGATTAGTATTGCTATGGCGTAATGCATGTTCAAATTGACTCCTACAGTAGACACCAAAGAGATTCCATCATAAATCCCTCTGACAGTTGGTGATGGAGGTTTACAGGAATATATAGCCACCCCGAAGCTGAACAAAAATAGCACACATGGACACTCATAAGAAGATTGAACGAATGACACAAACTATCGTGGATCTGTTGTGGAGATTTTAACGAAATCTTGGATCTTGATAAAAAAAACTGGGAGGTCCATCAATAAGCTACGACGCAATAGCTCAATTCAGGGAAGTGGTTGAAGATTGTCATTTGCAGGACTTTGGCTAGTCGGGATATCCTTTACTTAAGAGTAATAAGCGGCGCGGGACCCAACTAATTGAAGAGACCCTTGATAGATTTCTAGGCACCGGAACTTGCGAGAGGAAATATGGTATGATTAAGGTCTCTTATATGCAACCAGGGACATCGGACCATGTTCCTATAATATTGGAGGCGAAACTTAGTGTCACGGACTGTTTTCGAATCGTGCGGTCTTAGACGCGTTGCGTACTAAGCAATCTAAAAAATCACACAAAGAGAAGAAAAACAAGCACACCAAGTGTTTGCACGAATGCTCTCTATATTGCTGAAGAGAAAACAAAGTTATAAGATGAATTATACAAGTGAGGGTCTCCCCTTTATATAGTAGCAGCCCTATACAATCGACGGCTGAGATCTAAATGATCTAACGGTGTACATACAAGATGAAGAATTATGCTCTAGAATATTCCTAGATGCCATTCTACCTTTTATGGAATTCTAATTAAGGTGAACTACCCTAATAAGTCACGGGCCCAGCCCGGTTCTCCATCCAAATAGCGGGCCTTCTAGAAGCTCCGGTCCACGTAGCGCTCCATAGTCCAAGAGGCCTCCAGCAGGCCTAGTTGTGCACCAAGTGGTCGAGGAAATGCTTGAGAGCACTTAGGGCGTGACACTAGGCAGCACTCGGGAAACTAGTATGTGCATTCAAAAAAAGGTTTTTCTGTAAGGTGATGTGGAATGAACACGAGGAATGCCATCAGTTAGTAGAGGAAATGTGGAAGGGGACTGACACACATACAATAATGTTTGCAACTCAAAACTTTAAATACATGTTAAACAGGATTACGTCAGGCGTAAGAAGTTGGAGCTATAATGTAATGTGTAATGGTTTTCAAAGTAAATATGAAATAAGTTGCTAGGCATTTAAGTAAATTTACATTAGATAATCTAGCTCAAAAATAAAACGCCACCGTTTAGCATATGATATATATTTGTTATGTTCTCTCATTTGATGTATAGAGTTCATTTTTTATGTTTTGGTGGTAGTTTAAGTCTAGAGTCTTCTGTAAGAGAGAGAAAGAGTCTTCGTTTAAGGGTTTTTGCAAATCCCTGCTGCAATTGTCTATTTCATCTCTTTCTTTCTTGTAATTGAACCTTAAGAAGGCTTATTAGCTTAGGACTAACAATCTTGAATAGTGTAAAGACTGAGCTTCTATTATTGAACTCGAAAGAGGATGTAAGCCACTGTTGTGGCTGAACTATTATAATTGATTGTGTATTTCTTGTTGGCTATTATTTTTTATTTGTTATTATTCTAATTCTTAGAAAGATTAAGAGTCTGGTGATTTAGATTTACAATAGTGGTATTATAGTCTAGGGTTAGGGTTTCGATTTAAAGACTTCTTTGATTTTTCTTGTTTGTGTTTAAAGAATCGGTGTCTTGAGCTATGAGTACCACATGGTTTGAGATCGACAAGTTCGATGGATGTGGTGACTTTAATTTGTGGCAAAAGAAGATGAAAATGATTTTGGTACAACAAAAGGTGTTAAAAGGCTTTGACAGATCCCTTGGAGCTCATAAAATGATGACTCCAAAAAAAGTTGTTGAACAAGATAAAACGGCCTTCAATGCTATTATGTTACAGCTCTCAGACAATGTCTTAAAAAAAAAGTAAATGAAGAGACCATAACAGCTAGTCTCTAGGGTAAGCTCGAAACTTTGTTCATTTCAAAATCGTTATCTAGTAAAATGTTGTTAAAGGAAAGGGTATTTAGTTTTAAAATGGACCCTACTAAAAGACTTGAAGAAAATCTTGATGATTTTAAGAAAATTTGTATTGACCTTACTAATACTGATGAAACTATTTCTGATGAGAACCAACCTGTAATATTGTTAAATTCTTTGCCTGCTTTGTTTAAGGATGTTAAATCGGCTATTAAGTATGGTAGAACCACTCTAATTTTAAATGATTGCATATCTGCCTTAAGAGCTCATGAACAAGAATTAAAATTAGAAAAAAAAGAAACTCATAATAGTGAAAGCTTGTTTGCTAAAGGCAAGAATGAAAAGAAAGAATATAAAGAAAAATTTAGAGGTAAATCAAGGTTAAATGAACCTAGGAGATGCTAATACTGTAGCAAGGAAGGCAATTTTAAAAGAAATTGTTATGATAAATTAAGAAAAATCAAAGAAAAACAACCTAAAAATCCAGAAGTTGCCATAGCCAGTGATAGTTATAATAGTGCTGAAGCCTAAACAATTTCTTTAAGTGATAATTCAAATAAGTGGGTACTAGACCCAAGATGTACATATTACATGTGCTCTAATAAAGATTGGTTTCAGAATTTTAAATAATATAATGGAGGAATAGTGTAATGGGTGATAATGAAACTTGTAACATAGAAGGAATAAGGTCAGTAGCTATTAAAATGTTTGATGGCATAATAAGATTTCTTGAAAATATAAGGTATGCACATGAATTAAAAAGGAATTTAATTTCCTTAAAGGTACTAAATGAAGGTGGATACACCTATAAAGTAGAGAATGGCTAATTAAAAATAACCCATAGTGCTATGATTATAAGGAACTAAAATAAAGGCTTGTACATTCTTTAAGGAACAATAGTTTCTGACCCTGCTATTGCTGTTGTTACCTTAGATTTAGATAAAACAAAACTTTGGCATAGAAGACTTAGTCATATAAGTGATCAAGATCTACTTGAGTTAAATAAAAATGGAGTTCTTGGAAATGACAAGATCTTTAAGGTAAAGCTCTGTGAACACTGTATTTTAGGAAAATATCAAAGATTGGGTTTTAAAACTAGTACCCATAAGATTAAAACTATATTAGAATATGCTCATGCAAATTTATGGGGCTACACAAGCTGGAAATATGTATTTATGTCAATAATAAATGATTATTCTAGAAAACTATAGGTATACTTATTAAAGAACAAGAGTGATACCTTTGTAAAATTTAAACATTAGAAGTACTTAGTTGAAAATTGGACTGATAAAAGATTAAAAGCCTTAAGAACAGATAATGGATTAGAGTTTTGTAATGAAGTCTTTGATAATTTTTATAGAGATAATAGTATTCTAAAACACAAAACAGTGTCACACACACCTCAACAGAATGAGGTTGCTAAAGGAATGAACAAAACCCTCTTAAATAAAATAAGATGTATGTTAATCAGTTCAAGGTTATCAAAACACTTTTGGTGAGAAAGCTTTATATACTGCCTGTTATTTGATTAATAGATCACTATTTAGTGCAATCAATTTTAAAGTTCCTGAAGAACATTGGTTAGGAAGAAAAATTAGTTATAAATATTTAGGAGAGTTTAGGTATGCTACATATGCACACAAATCAGATGATAAATTAGAACCTTGGTCAAATAAGTGTGTCTTTCTAAGTTATTTAGATGGTGTAAAAGTTTATAGACTCTGTCTTAATGACTTTCCAAAGGTAAAAATTATCACCAATCGTAATATCATTTTCAATAAAACAAATATGCCATGTTTAAAGACTAAATAAAAAAATATAGTAATATAAGTACAGATCAACATCAGGACATAACTTCAAATAAGGAGACAACTCACTTTGAGGCAGAAATATCACTAGATCAGACAAAAAAATCTAATAAAAAAAATGATGAACAAATTAATCAACAAAATCAATAAGACAGTCAAAATCTATATCTTCTCTACAAGATTATCAACTTACAAAAGACAGGATAATAAGGGATGTAAAGGTTCCTTCAAAATATTTGCCTTATGATCTTATAGCATTTGCTTTACAGTCATTATTAGAAATGAATATATCTGAACCCAGTACTTATAAGGAACGATGATCGGTAATAACACAAACAATTGGTATCTTACAATGTGTGAAGCAATAAAATCCCTTGAATTAAAAAACACATGGACTTTAGTACCAAGACCCCCAAAACAGAAACCTGTTGACTGTAAATGGATATACAAATTAAAATAGGGAAATAATACTTCTAATCTACTTAAATTTAAGGATAGATTAGTGGCTAGAGGATTCTTACAAAAGGAAGGAATTAATTATACTAAAACTTTTTCACCTATAGTTAAGTATGCAACAATTAGACTAATACTAGCTCTAGTTTCACATTTTGACTGGGAATTAAAATTGTTAGATGATAAAAACCGTTTTTTTACGTGGTGAACTTGAAGAAACAATATATATCAAATAGCCACTGGGTTTTGAAAATAAACCAGACCTGATCATGTGTGTTTATTAAAGAAATTTCTATTGGATAAAAACTTTAATTGGTGAAAGAATCACCATACCCAGGATCTTATGTTAAATCATTAAGAAAAATAAAATCGGAAGCGTACCTGAATCCATAGAGACGCAGAAAAATTAGGGTTGATGTCTTTCACGTCTAAACTTTTTCTTTATGAGAGCAAAACTGCCGTCACTTACTGATGGGATGCGAATGAATAATATGTTAAGGTTTAAAATAGGGACCTCAACCTATTATTTATAGTATTTTATTTTATTTTGGTCCATCATAAAATAAAATAAAATAACTAGGTCTTTACACATTAAAGCCTATGCCATACATGATGCCCTAAAAGTCCAATAATAAATAAATTTTATTTGATCACTTTTATTGGCAACAAAATAGATAGCCAATAATGTACAATTAATTGATTTATGTAGGCCTATTTTAATATATAATACCCAACAATCTCCCACTTGGGCCACATATGTCACTTTATAATTGTACATTACCAAATAACTTTATGAGCTCAATATTTGCTATCTTAATAAAAGACATCTTTAAACAATCTCATCCATCAATTATACTAATATAGGATCAAAGTGATCTTCATTATCTTTCTTATAACTAGACCCATCAATGGTCATATACATCAATATAATCAATGACATAGATTAAGCATGGATGTGTAGCATGAAAATTTCATGCAACGTGATCCCTTAACATGCCTATTTCGAACTGGTCCTTCTTTATAATTTATAAGAGTTTAACAATATGCTTTCAAATCTTTATGCAAAACTGTAATTGAAAGAATATAACTTTATTTTAGAGTTTTCAATAAATAAACAAAGAGTAATACTTAAGTGTGATCAGAAAATATGTCAATTGTAATTGAACATAAAGAAACAAACTCCCACTATAGAAGCATATCATCAAGATGAACCACACCCATATGAGCCACATGCTCATGAAAATACCTTAGGTAGTACACCCTTCATAAGTGGATCCGCAATCATTAAGTTTGTACTGATATGTTCAATAGACACCTAAAAACTTTGAACTCTCTCTTTAACAACAAGAAACTTAATGTTAATGTGCTTCGATTTTAACGAGCTTCTGTTGTTCTTAGAATATAACTCATTGGCTTTATTATCACAATTTATTTTCAATGATCTCTCAATGCCATCAATAATTTGTAACCCAGTAATAAAATTTCGTAGCCATATTACTTGATTTGATGTCTCATAGCAAGCTACAAATTCTGCTTTCATAGTGGATGAAGTTACGAGTGTCTGCTTGACACTCTTCCATGATACAGTTCCCCTAGCCACTAGGTTGATATAACCTAAAGTGAATCTTCTGCTATCGAGACAACCAGTAAAATCGGAGTCTGAATACCCAATGATCTCTAAATGATCTGATCTCCGATATGTGAGCATGTAATCTTTTGGTCTCTGTAGATACCGTATAACCTTTTTAACGGCTCTCTAGTGATCCATTCTTGGGTTACTTAGATATCTGCCAAGCATTCCAACTACATACACAATATCCGAACGCGTACAAACTTGAGCATACATGAGACTACATACTGCCAACACATAAAGGATATTCTTTATCTGTTTCTTCTCAATCTCATTTCTTAAGCATTGAAGCAGACTAAATTTATCACCTTTAGCAATGGGTGTGTCTCCTGATGCACAATTCTTTATGTTAAATCTACTAAGCACCTTATGGATATATGTATTTTGTGATAAGTCAAGTATGCCACGAGAACAATCTCGGTGAATCTATATGCCCAACACAAAAGAGGCATTCCCAAGATCTTTTATTTCAAATTTATTTGAAAGAAATATCTTGGTTTTATGCAACAATGCTATATCGCTGCTTGCTAATAGAATGTCATCCACATATAAAATAAAAAGAATAAATTTTCTCCCACTAATCTTGTGATAAATGCATTGATCAACTGTGTTTTTCTTAAAATCAAAGGAGGTAATTACTTGATCAAATTTTTGATACCATTGATGGGATGCTTGCTTTAAACCATAAATGAACTTCTTTAATTTGCACACCAAATGTTTTGAATCTTTGAATTCAAAGTTCTATAGTTGCAACATATATATAGTTTCTTCAATATCGCCATTGAGAAATGCAGTCTTTACGTTTATCTGATATAGCTCTAAATCATAATGAGCTATAAGTGCCATAATAATTCTAAAAGAGTCTTTCGATGAAACCGAAGAGAAAGTCTCTTTATAATCAATGCCTTCCTTTTAAGTGAAACTTTTTACGACTAGATGTGCCTTATATTTTTTAACATTGCCTTTCGAATCCCGTTTGATTTTAAAAATTTATTTACAATCAATTGGTTTTGCTCCTTTAGGCAATTCGACAAGATCCTAAACGTCATTGTCTTGCATTAATTTCATCTCATCTTTCATGGCATTTATCCATTTCTAAGAGTTCACATTTTGTTTGACTTGACTGAAAGTTATTGGATCATCTTTCATTCCTTTATCAAACTCATATTCTTGGAGATACACGACATAATTATCTAAAATCGCTAATCTCTTTTCCTTGGTAGATCTCCTTAATGGCACTTTTAATTGACTTTGTTGTTGTTACTCATCTACATGAGTAAGAGTAGATTCTTTAATATTAGCATGAGGTATCTCAGGAATGTCTTGATTATCTATATTTGCATCCAGTATAAGAATATGTGTAATTACCTGGCCA
Source organism: Ailanthus altissimus (assembly GCA_946807835.1). Lineage (NCBI taxonomy): Eukaryota > Viridiplantae > Streptophyta > Magnoliopsida > Sapindales > Simaroubaceae > Ailanthus > Ailanthus altissimus. Next base: position 11,615,633 of record OX327699.1, on the reverse strand, counting down.
TTATCAATTGTAATATTAGGAATAATTACATATTCCTCTTCAAAGACAATGTTCCTTAGTTTAGCACTCTCACTATATTCAACATCCTCAATGAACTTAACATTCCCTGCCTAAAAAAAAGATCTGCTTGAGGGATCATAAAACTTGAAACCCCTCGATCTTTCTGAGTATCCAACAAAATAGCAGCTTACTGTTCTTGAGTTCAATTTTCTTTCATTAGGCCTGTATGGCCTAGCCTCAGCTGGACAACCTCAAACATGCAAATGCCCAATACTAAGTTTCTTTCCAATCCATAGTTCATATAAGATTTTAGCTACTGCTTTACTTAGAACTCAATTAAAGATATATACTGTAGTCTTTAAGACTTTACCCCAAAGAGATTCTGGTAAAGAAGAATGATTTATCATACTTCTAACTATATCTTTTAGGGTCCAATTTCGTCTCTCAACTACACCATTTTGACTTGGAGTCTTCGGCATAATGTATTGAGGAACGGTGCTACATTCTTACAAATATCTCGTAAAAGGTCTTGGACGTTGTTCACCTGATTCATCATATTTGTTATAAAACTTACCACCACGATCAAATTTAATGGCTTTAATTTTCTTGCCTAGCTGATTGTCAACTTCAGCTTTATAGGCTTTAAAAACATCCAATGATTGAGACTTATCATAAATCAAGTATAGATACCCATAATGAAAACAATGGTCTATGAAAGTAATAAAATATTGTTGACCATTTCAAGAAGCCGTAGTGAATGGACCACAAATATCAGTACGAATTAATTCCAAAATGTTTGAACTCTTATTGGCACAAACTTTTCTAATATTTGTTTGTTTTTCCTTAATGCATTCAATACATATTTTAAAATCTGAAAAATCAACAGAATTTAGAATTCCTTCTGACACAAGCCTTTGAATTCTTTGTTTAGAAATATGTCCTAAACGCTTATGCCATAACATATAAGAATTCTCATTAATTAATTTGTGCTTTATACTATAATTACTTACATTTAAGATTTTATTAATTTGTGAGGCATGAAAATTCAATTGATATAAATTATCAACTAAAGAACCGGTACCAATAATATTTGAATTCTGAAAGAGACTAAACTTTCTATTTCCAAAAGAACAAGAGTAACCAAATTTGTCCAAACAAGAAATAGAAACTAAATTTCGTCTAAATGACGATACATAAAAAGTCTCATGCAAATCCAAATAAAAACCAGATTCTAGTTGTAATCTAAAAAATTCAATTGCCTCAACAAAAGCCTTGTTGTCATCACCCATAGAGATGAATCTTTCAACATTAGTTGGTGATCGGCTCCTTAGACAACCCTGCATAGTCACACTTATGCGAGTAGTTGCACCCGTATCTATCCACCAAGTGTGACTTGGTACTAAAGCCGAATTAACTTCTGAACAAACAAAGTTGAGAAGTTTGCTATTTTTGTCAACCATTTTGCATACTTGGAACAATCCTTCTTCACATATCCAACTTTCTTGCAAAAGTAATAAGATATTTCAGTATTCTGTTTCTTTTGCACCTTAGGTTGTGAAGTTCCAATGTCTGCAACTCTTTTTCCTTTATTATTCCATTTCCTTTTCTTGTTGGCAGTATTGTCATTGGAAGAAGTTGCTAAATGAGCACTCTGTATCTTTTCTTGTTTTAATCTCTCTTCCTCTTACACACATTAAGCAATGAGCTCATTAAGAATCCATTTATCCTTTTGAGTATTATAATTGATCTTAAAATCACTGTATTGTACAGAAAGAGAGATCAAGACCAGGTGCACGAGAATGTCATCAGACAACTATAACTTTAGTGCCTTTAGTCTTGTAATAAGATTAGACATTTTCATAATGTACTTCCTTATATTTTCTTTGCCTTTATACTGCATTGAAACAAACTTAGACAAAATGGTGCTTGTTTCGACGTTTTTATTACTAGTGAATCGGTCTACTATTTAGTTCAGAAACGTTTTAGCATTTTCTTCCTCAGGCACTGCGCCCCTGATGGTATCTGAAATATAGTGTTTCATGATCATTAGACTCATGCGGTTAGAATGCTCTCATTTTTTATAAAGTGTCATTTATTCAGCAATACTGCTATCAGTAGGAACGGGAGGTTCTTCCATCCGGATTGCATAGTCTAGATCCATACACCCAAGCACAATGGTAATGTACTCATTCCATTTCTTAAAGTTAGTGCTGTTAAGCACTGAAATGTTGTTTAAGTTGGCAGATATAGAAGAAGCATTTACTGTATATAACAAACAAAAAACTCACAATCAATAATTATGTCATTTAATCATGCATTCATATACACACATGGCATAAGATATAATAAATTATGCCATTATAAGATACCAAACACAACATTGCTATTTAGTCTTTGGACAAAAATAACAATTTATAAACAGTACTCTAAAAAACTTGGATAATAAATATTGATAATAGATCCTGCCAATAATACGTCTTTCTTTGGACCGACATATTATATGCATAGAAAGTGTCAAAGTTTATCACATATTTATTATCACATGTATTTATTATCTGACCAAAAAATAATATATCTTTAGGCCAATTATTTTTCGCATAAATTTAAATACAATTATTTATTTTCTTTAATAATACTCATATATTTTAAAATAAATAAATATGCATAAAAGATGTCACTTTAGTGGCATTTTAATTCAATTTAATTTATTTTAAAATACTGGATATTAGTTTGCAAGAAAAGAGAGAAAAAATAGAATAGTCAATAGTCAACAGTCAAATCATGTCAAAATTAGGATATGACCGAAATGGGTAGGGACTAAAGCGGTTAGGTCAAGTCAAGCCTAACATTTTTGAATTACTCAAATTCTAAACTTTATCCAATAACCTAAACCCAAAATGGGCTCAGGTCCCTCCTAACTCACTTGATTTGGATAGTATGTTGGGTATAAAAAATTTAGGCCATGTAAAATCTTTATAGGCCATATAAAATTGACCTAATAAACTCTCAAAATTTGTGAACACTAACTACCAGACGTTCACTACAATTAAGAAGGAATCCCATCAAATTTAACATTATCAATTTAACTTTGAATAAAATTTAACTTCATCTCTTTTTCTCCCCTTTTTTTAAAAATATTTATTTAATTTTGTGAGATTATTGATTAAAAATCATCGAAATATGATTTGGAGATCAAGCCAAGTGCGTAGGGTGCGCACGGATCGAAGACGGATGTGAAAGGAGGCAAAAAATAAAGAATGGTACACCAAGCGCCAGCGTCGCGGCACCCAGAATAGAACCTGAGTGCCGCGGCGCCAAGAGGCCAGCGCCGCAGCGCTGAAGACGGGAACAGTATTTCAAAATAAGGAAACTTTCTTATTTCATCTCCCACTCGTTTTAGGACTTTCTAATATGACCCCTACACATATAGGGTAAACCTAGGTCATCCCAAAGCCAATATAAAGGCTACCAATTGGCTTGTAAACACATCTTTGTAATCAAGTAAGAGATCTTTGCAACAACAAATCTTAATGATAATCTTTGTGGTTCTTTGTGAGAGAAAATTCATAGAGTGCAAGAGAGAGTGTTCTTTGTGATCTTTCTTATAATAGGCTTACTTTGTGTTTGCCTTGTGATTCATAGTAAGAGAAGAGTGTGATCTTGATCCACCGTAGACGTAGGCAAGTTGTCGAACCACGTAATTCTTTGTGTGTTTTTCTTTTATCCCTTTCTCTATTTATTTCTTAGTAACTTGTTCTGCATTATTATATTGCTTAGGTGAATTTTTTTGCTTGTTTGTGTGCTTCCGCTTTAACAAACTGGTATTAGAGTCAGGTTCTAAGCAAACATGACCACACCCAAGTACGAGGTAGAGAAATTCAATGGTACGAATGACTTCAATCTTTGGAAGATGAAGGTTAAGGCGTTGTTGGTGAGCCAAAGGCTTAGTTCGACATTAAAGGAGACTGCAGCTCCATCTAGTGATGAAGAGAAGACGCTAGAGTCATCTAGAGCTGAGGATGAAAGAAAGGACATTGAAGAAAGAGCTCATAGCATAATCGTTCTGTCATTGAGCGGTGAAGTATTAAGGGAAGTAGCAGGTGAGACGACGGCAATAGGTCTTTGGAGGAAGCTTGACTCTCTTTATATGAGAAAATTGTTGGCCAACAGATTACATATAAAGAAGAAGTTGTATCAACTGTCCATGTCAGAGGGGACGCCGATGAAAGATCATATAGACGCTTTCAATAAGATCATCCTTGATCTTGAGTCTATCAACATCAAGATAAAAGATGAAGATAGAGTAATTATCCTACTGAGTTCACTCCCCAAGAGCTATGAGAGTTTTGTTGATACGCTACTCTACGGCAGAGAAAGTTTAACGATGAGTGATGTAAAATCATCATTAAACTCAAAGTTATTAGGAAAGCAGACTGAGGGCAATGCAGAAAGTTTATCTGTAAGAGGAAGACCCTCATATAGAGATGGGAAGAAAAGGGGCTCAAGGTTGAAGTCTAGGACTTCTAGGAAGTGCTATTGCTGCAAGAAAGATGGGTACTTTATAAAAGACTGTCCTAAGAAGAAAGCACAGGATAAGAAGAAAGCGGATGCTGCACTTGCCTATGATGATAGTTATGACAGGCAGAGACACTCGTCGCTACTGATGGTATGAACTCTGAACAATGGGTTTTAGATTTTGATTGTACTTTTTACATGTGCCCGCACAAGTCTTGGTTTACAAATTTCCTGCCCATTAGTGGTGGTAAGGTGTTAATGGGTAATGACATTGCATGTTAGATGATGGGAATTGGTAGTGTTAAGCTTAGGCTGCATGATGGGCGAGTGAGAGAGTTGACAGATGTTAGGTATGTTCCTGACTTGAAGAGAAACTTGATCTCACTGGGGACTTTAGACCAGAATTAATGTTCCATCAGGATCGACGAAGGGATTTTAAGAGTTTTGAAAGGTTCCATGGTGGTGATGAGAGGAGAGAAGCGCAAAGGTGTTTATGTACTTAAGGGTGAAGTCATGAGTGGTTCTGTACTATTCTCTGTAGATGATGAGAGTATTCAAACCAAGTTATGGCATCTTAGACTGGCACACCTAGGCGAGAGAAACCTAAAGGAGTTATATAGTCAAAAGGCGTTTGGTGAGGATAAGTTCCAACCTTTAAAGTTTTGTGAGCATTGTGTGCTTGAGAAAGAACATAGAGTGAGGTTTAGTACCAGCGAGCACAAGACTAAGAGGACTCTTGACTATATACACTCGGATCTTTGGGGACCAGCTCAGACAGCTACTCGTGATGGTGCAAAGTATTTTCTCAGCTTGATTGATGACTATTCGAGGAAGCTGTGGATCTATGTGTTGAAGAGTAAGGATCAAGTATTTGATGTATTCAAGACTTGGAAGGCTCTTGTTGAGAATCAGACTAGCAAAAGAGTAAAGAGGTTGAGAACTGACAACGGCCTCGAATTTTGCAACAGAGAGTTTGATGAATTTTGTGCCAAGCATGGGATTGCAAGGCATAGAATGGTAAAATCAACACCACAGCAAAATGGGGCAGCTGAGAGAATGAACATGACCCTACTTGAAAGGGTTAGATGCATGCTTACCAATGCAAAGATATCCAAGACATTCTGGGGAGAATCTGTAGTGACTGCAGCTTACTTGATTAATAGAAGTCCCTCTTCTGTAATTGACTTCAAGACGCCAAAAGAGAAATGATCTGGCAATTCTCTAAAGTATGACCACCTCAGAATATTTGGTTGCCCTACCTTTGTACATGTTAAGGAGGGAAATTTGAAACCTAGAGCTATCAAATGGGTATTCATAGGATATTTGGAAGGAGTAAAAGGATACAAGGTGTGGTATAAAGACTTAACACCACCAAGAAGTATTATAAGCCGTGATGTAACGTTTGATGAGATGACGATGCTGAAAACCTCCCAAGAAGATGAGAAAGAAGAACTTGTGACCAAGAAAGACTCAGCACCCGAGTTAATATAAATTGAAGTAAAGCTTTAAAATGAATCTGATATGCCCCCAGATCAACACTTCAACAAGGAAATCCTTGAAGATGAACTAAGAACACCGGCAAGTTTTTCCAAGTCCACCCAAAAGAAAACTAAAACTCCTGAGTTGGAACTTGAAGAGTACCAGCTTGCTAGAGACAGGCTAAGGAGAACGATTAACCCACCAGTCAGGTATGCACAAGCAGACTTAGTTGCTCATGCATTTAATTCTGCTTATACTCTTAAGTATGATGAGCCTAGGACATATGGTGAGGCTATGAAGAGTGAAAACAAGAAAGAATGGCAGCAAGCCATGAAAGAAGAAATTTATTCTCTTAAAAAGAATAATACCTAAAAGTTGGTGGAGAGACCTCAAAAGAAACTAGTCAGGTGCAAGTGAGTGTATAAGGTAAAGGAGGGGATACCGGGGATTGAGCCTACGAGATTCAAGGTTAGGTTAGTACCGCAAAGTTTTACTCAGAGAGAGGGAGTCGATTTTCATGAGATATTCTCTCCAGTTGTCAAGCACACATATATTAGGATTTTGTTAGCCATATGTGCAAACCTTGATTTACATCTAGAGCAGATGAATGTAAAGACAATTTTTCTACATTGAGAGCTTGAAGAAACGATATACATGGCACAACCGCAAGGGTTCGAGGAGCCCGAAAAAAAAGATCATGCTTGTTTGCTAAAGAAGTCATTGTACGGGTTAAAGCAATCACTTAGACAGTGGTATAGAAGATTTGATGAGTTTATGATGGCTTGTGATTTTAGTAGGAGCAAGTATGATGGATGCGTGTACTTCAAGAACATAAGTCGTGGGATGATGTATTTGCTTCTTTACATCGATGATATGTTGATCGTGTGCAAAAACATGAAAGAAATACAAAAGCTCAAGAAGCAATTGAGTGGCGAGTTTGAAATGAAGGATTTGGGAGCAGTGAAGAGAATTTTGGGTATGAATATTGTGAGGGAAAGAAGAGATGTTATCTTCTTGTCCTAACAGCGATATATAGTCAAAATTTTAGAGAATTTTGGTATATCAAACGCGAAGGCTGTCTCTACTCCTTTGGCCATGCATTTTAGACTTTCAGCAGTACAGTCGCCGACATTCGATGAGGAGAAACTGTAGATGAGTAAAGTACCATATACAAGCGCTGTGGGGAGCATTATGTATGCAATGGTTTGCACAAGACCAGACATAGCACAGGCTGTGAGTGTGGTGAGTAGATACATGGCGAATTCGGAAAAAGATCACTGGCTTGCAGTAAAGTGGATTCTGAGATATCTTAAGGGAACATCAAATCACAGGTTAATGTATAAGAGGGATGAGGACAGCAATGAAATGGTAAGAGAGTACATAGACTCTAATTATGCAGGTGATCTTTGTTGGGATTTGTGCTTACGTGCCATCCCATAATGTATAAATATATAGTGATTGTATTTATACAATTATTATTTCTAATAAAATCGTTAATATTATTTTTATTAAATGGTAAGATGCTTGTAACGTTTTAGACATTGTATGATCTGAAGGAGTTCAGATTTGGTCTAAAAGAGTTTAGACCAGGGCTAAGAGTTAGCAACGCTAATAGTTATAAAGACTAAAAGTTAGTGGTACTAAGAGTTAGCAAAATCTAATGAGTTAGAACCTTGTCTGAAATGGGACAATGACCTGAGAATATATTAGTAATGATATAGCTGCAATGAGTTGCAGATGGTGCTAAGAAATGTCATTATGCAAGTATGTTATCAAACATAATGTTCCTGATCTAATTTCATCGATGCGGGTTTATCGGTGAAACCATTAATATAGATTAGTGTATGTCTATATCTGGATGGTCCAGATGGTTAGTCTTAGCAAACCATGAGCTTAGTAGGAAGCTCGTATAGAGATGCAGGTATTCAGTAAGGACTGGATATTGAACAGACTCACGAAGACATCCAATAGACATCTCATAAAGCCGTCAATGGAAGGTCTTCCGAGTTGAGTAGTATTTGTAGTCCTTTGACCTGAGCGTCACGGTGGGCTTGTGAGTGATCCACCATGCTTTGGTTACACACATGTCAGAAACCTTTCATGGTCTGACCGCTGGGTGTCACTGGGTATGGTCTGCTGCTCATGGAGTTCGGTGTGCGTAGATATGGGATCCATCAACTCATATGAGTGGGTTGTATATCCTAATGCTCTGAGATTGTTTTCAGAAGTCTTGTGGCCGCAAGCATAAACCTCGGAAAAGATATTCCGGAGGAATAAACAATATCACAAAAGTGTTTGTGGATATTGTTTTATGAAATATAAATCTGGAGATAAGTTCGTGGTTGAGCAAATAGAGATTTGACGGTGATGATCTATATCTCTGCTCTTCAAGGATATACATGATGGAAGGATTATACGAATATGTAATAACCTCAACTTGTATGGTTTAACATGCTAATTTGTAATATCCGTAACGTGTGTGTGAGACATTGTTCACGGACGTATAGAGGAGCTCTATATGACAAATTAGGTGTGGACCTAGAGAGTCTCACAATATAAAGTATACTCGTTGTGCACTGGGGTAGCGGATTGGATTGAATAGTTCGATCCAATAAATTTCAGCAAAAAAGAACGATTGTTTAGAGATCCCTCGGATTGTACATTTGTCAAGACTTAATTATTAAGTACATCACTTAATTAATTAACAAGGGTTGTTAATTAATAGAATATTGACAAATGACAAAATTTGTTCTATGATTTGATTTTACCTTTTTACCATTTAACCATGGTAGTAAAAATTAGTAAGGTAAAAAGTAATTATTCAAAATTGTTTTGAATAATTAAATCATATATTATTATTATATAATTAGATAATATTATAATATATATAGATCATGGCATTGTATTTTAATACAATGAGAAGCCTAGATGTTGGCAATTTAATTACCCATTATAATTAAAGTAATTATAATTGTTAGGTAAAGATTAATTTTGGTGACCATTATTCTAGTGCTTGGTTTAATTAATTCTAAATGGGAGACCAACAATAAAATTGGTGGAGCACTTCATTTTGTTTATTTTTGTTTAATCAAAGTGTTGAATAAACAAAATGAATTTTGGCAAAACAATTGAATTCATTCATTCAATTTTGGGAGAAGAATTTGGCAATGGCAAGGAAGAGAGGTAAGAGAGAGTTCTTTGAGTTTTATTCTTTCAAGTGTTGGAAAAATAAACAAACTTCTCTTCATCTCCTTCTTTAATGGATGACCAAAATGAATGATATGTAAATGAAGAAAAAGATAATTATTTTGCAAAGAGTTGTTCAAAATAATTATCATATAGAAATTGTTTCTAAGATTAATATACAAGAGTTGTATGTTAAAGATTTTTAATTAATACAAGAGTTATATAGAAAATATTTATCATCTCCATTTAAGAAACAAAAATTGTATTCAAAAGAGTTTAAATACAAGTGCTGAAAATTCTAAATACTAAGCTACCATTCTAGCTCCTTAATCCCACCAAATATTATGGACTAGAATTGTTTAACATATACTTCAAGGTGAGCTCTTCACATGGATTGGTGAAATACTTGAAGAATTTGTAAAGCTACCTTCATTGGGTAAGTATTTTACATTATGTTATAATACAATATTATTCATCATTTATAATTGTATAATTGTTATGCTTATACATATATATGATATATGTTGAATTTGTTAAAATGGGTGTATTTTGTAACATGCTTCTGCTGCGCATATAGTAATTTTTGAAATTACGCATACACTCGTATAATCACACACTCTATGATAAACACCCAACAATCTTGACAAGAGAAGATCGTTGACAGGCTACGTATTCACAGTGTTTAGGTGTAGTGTGTGTTGGAGATCAGTTCTACAATATGTGATTGCACTATCTACCATAGAGGCATAGTACATAGCTGTTAGAGAAGCTATTAAGGAGGCCGTGTGGTTAAAAGGCATATGCGCGGAGGTATTGGCTAATGAAGATGTGAACACCAGTGTGTATTGTGATAGCCAGAGTGCCATACACCTAAGCAAGCATCAAGTGTTCCATGAGAGGTCGAAACACATTGATGTGAGGCTCCATTACATTCGTGAGATTGTCCAAAGTTGTGAAGTTAGTCTAACAAAGATAGCGTCATCTAAAAACCCTGCTGATATATTAATTAAGCCATTACCCTCGGTTAAGTTCGTCCTATGTAAGGACTTAATTGAAGTCACTACTTTGTGAAGGTGACCGAAGATGCAAAAATGAGAGATCGAGTTACTTTGTGGATGATTTTGAATCAAAGAGGAGATTTGTGAAATTATTGATTAAAAATCATCGGAATATGATTTGGGGATCAAGCTAAGTGCGTAGGGTGCGCACGGATCGAAGACAGACGCGAAAGGAGGTAAAAAACGAAGAAGGGCGCACCAGGCACCAGCGCCGCGGAGACCAGGGGTGGGCGCCGCGGCACCAAGAGGCTAGTGCCGCAGCGCTCAGCAAATGCGCGCCAGCGCCGCAGCGACGAAATCCCAGCGCCGCAATGCTGGAGACGGGAACAGTATCCCGAAATAAGGAAACTTTCTTATTTTGTCTCCCACTCGTTTTAGGACTCCCTAATACGACTCTTGCACATATAGGGTAAGCCTAGGTCATCCCAAAGCCTATATAAAAGCTACCAATTGGCTTGTAAATACATCTTTGTGATCAAATAAGAGATCTTTGTGATCAACAACAAATCTTAGTGATAATCTTTATCGTTGTTTGTGAGAGAAAATCTTTAGAGTACAAGAGAGAGTGTTCTTTATGATCTTTTTTGTAATAGGCTTACTTTGTGTTTGTCTTGTGATTCATAATAAGAGAAGAGTGTGATCTTGATTCATCTTAGACGTAGGCAAGTTGTCAAACTACGTAATTTTTTGTGTGTTCTTCTTCTATCCTTTTTTTTATTTATTTTTTAATAATTTATTTTGTATTATTATATTATTTAGATGAATTTTTTATTTTTTTATATGTTTTCGCTTCAACAAATATTTTAAAATTAAATGCAAAATTAAAAAAAATTATATTTAATTTCAATTAAATCCGTAGCAATCAATGCACCAAAAGATTTAACTAACATGCATTTATAGCGATCAATCCGTAGCAATCAATGCAGTTCGTACCAAAAAGAAATTTATATGCATTCAATCATTGCATCATAATAATTGATATAAAATAAAAATATGCATATGCATTGGATTTGGCATATTAATATAACATATATAATGGCAAATCAATTCTGCATATATGTTAGGATATATATATATATATATATATATATATATAAAGTGAATTCAACTTTCGAATTCAACTTGCACTATTTTTGTTTTGTTGCTGCATGGAGAATTAATTGCACGCTGCATATTCTTTTTTTTTTTTAAATATAATTTAATGCACAATTCATATCTTATAATTTAATTTTAATAATTTAATATGAGGTGATTTTAATACTACTTGTTAGATAAAAATTTTAATTAGTAAAAGAATCACCATATTCAAGATCTCATATTAAATTATCAAGAAAAATTAAATCGGAAGCGTACCTAAATTCATGGAGACGCAAAAAAATTAGGATTGATGCCTTCCACGTCTAAACTTTTTTTTATGAAAGAAAAACTGTCATCACTCACTAATGGAATGTGAATGAATAATACGTTAGAGTTTAAACTGGGGATCTCAACCTATTATTTATAGTATTTTATTTTATTTTAGCCATATTTTAGCCCATCACAAAATAAAATAAAATAACTGAGTTTCTACACATTAAAGCCTATGCCATATATGATTCCCTAAAAGCTCAATAATAAATAAATTTTATTTGATTACTTTTAATTGGTAATAAAATAGATAGTCAATAATGTACAATTAATTGATATATATAGGCCCACTTTAATATATAATACCCAACAATTCCTATATGAACTAAAACAGTCACCAAATCAATGGTATAAAAAGTTTGACACTTTTGTAATAAAAATAGGTTTTAAAAAAATTAGCTATGATAACTGTTTTTACTTTTTGAATTTGGACAGTAATACTGAAATTTATTTGTTACTGTTTGTAGATGATATGCTTCTTACCAGTAAGAGTAAATTTGAGATTAATATGTTAAAGAAACTTCTTAAATCAGAGTTTGACATGAAAGAACTTGGACAAGTTAAGAAAATTTTAGGGATAAACATAACCAGAAACATAATTAAAAGAAAATTATTTTTATCTCAAAAGAGTTATTTAGATAAGGTCTTAAATAAATTCTCTAGGTCAAATCCCTTAAGCTGCTCATTTCTAATTTTCTCTTAAACAGTATCCAAAAACTGATAAAGAAAAACATGAAATGAGTAATGTGTCATATTCTAATGTTATAGGATCAATAATATATTAAATGTTTTGCAGTAGACCTAATTTGGCTCACTCTATTAGTTTCTTTAGTAGATATATGTTTAATCCTGAAAAGAACCATTAGTTAGGTATAAAATAATTGCTAAGATATATTAATGGCACATTGGATTATAGTTTAATATTTAATGGAACTAATAAAAAAATTGAGCTTGTTGGATATGTAGATTCTAATTTTGCAAGTGATATGAATAAAAGAAGATCTATTACAACCTATTATTTTACTCTTAATGGGTGTTGTATAAACTAAAAGTCACAGCTTCAGTTAATTGTTGTACTCTCTAGTACAGAGGCAGAGTATGTGGCTATGACTAAAGCAGTAAATGAAGGAATTTGGCTAAAGGAAATACTGAGTGAACTTAGAATTTTAAATAGACCAATGGTTATATACTTAGATTGCCAAAGTGCACTTCACTTATGTAGAAATCTTATATTCCATGAAAGAAGAAAACATATAAACATAAAGCTTCACTTCATAAGGGAAATTACATCGAGGGGTGAACTTAAGATGAAAAAGAGATCCATAGATGAAAATTCAGCTGATATTGGAACAAAGGCATTTTCAGCAAGTAAATTTGATTATTGCCTAAGTCTACTCAACATTTATAGAGGATGAAAGGTCTGGTAAGACAAAGCTATGATGCAAGGAAGCTGAATTTCTACATTAAAAACTATTTACTTTGGAAACTAATGTGGAATTTGTAATGTGTAATAGTCCCCAAAGTAAATATAAAATAAGTTATTGGGCATTAAGTAAATTTACATTAGATAATCTAGCCCTAAAATAAAATGCCACCATTTAGCATATGATATATATTTGTTATGTTCTTTCATTTAATGTATTGAGTTCATTTTTTGTGTTTTGGTGGTCGTTTAAGTCTAGAATCTTCTATGAGAGGGAGAACAAGTCTTTGTCTAAGGGTTTTTACAAATCCATGCTTCAATTATCTATTTCATCTCTTTCGTTCTTGTAATTAAACCTTGAAAAGGCTAATTAGCTTAGGACTGTAACAATTTTGAATAGTGTAGAAACTGAGCTTTTATTGTTGAGCTCAAAAGTAGATGTAGGCCATTGTTGTGACTAAACCATTATAATTGATTGTGTATTTCTTATTGGCTATTGTTTTGGATTTGTTATTATTATAATTCTTAGAAAAATTGAGAGTCTTATGTTGTAGATTTACAACAAGGGCTCCTGAGAATTTGGCAAGAGGAGGGAACATTTACCATGGTTGACGAATGAGTTGGAAGAATGTAAAGATCGAGGTGACCAATATACAAAAGGGGATAAGGTGGTAGAAATTGAGAAAAAAAAATTTGATGCATTTTTCCGTGATGAAACTTTAAAAAAAAATCAAAGGTCTTATGTGATGTGGCTTAAGAAGGGAGACAAAAAAAATACCAAAGTTTTCCATGCTAGAGCTTTGAAGAGAAGGAGAAGGAATACAGTTTCAGGCATGCTAAATGAGCAAAGCCAATGGATTACTGAAGAACAAGAGTTGTCCAAATTGATCTGTGATCATTTCTCCAAGTTCTTCTCTACTACCAATCCATCTCTTCAACAAAATGGACGAGGCTCTAGAGGGAGTCGACACCAGGTTGACTGTAACTCTAAGGGAAATGCTTGATCGGGATTTAACAGGTGAAGAGATTAAGGAATGTTGGCATGACAATAAAATGTCATAATTTAAACATAACGTGCTTTTAGAAAATTAATCATGTCCAAATTAGTAAAATCACAAAATTAATCCTGTCCAAGTTAAAGTAAATAAAATTTTGCTACAAGACAATTTTTAAAAATTGTAAAAGTCACTTATTTAAATAGTCTTATAATAAAAAAGCTTTTAATGCATCCTAAAAATTTTAAGTTCGAATCCTCTCCTCTATGTCAAAAAAAAAATCCTAACACTAGAATTGGGTTACACCTCAAGGTTATTATAAAAGTTTCCTTTAAAATGGCTTATATTTTGTTTACAAATTTATAAACATTTCTGTAAATTTCGAACATTTCTTTATATTCTTAGAACATTTTGTTTCCAAATCACACAATATATCAGAGAGAAAAATCCATCCAAACATAATAAACTTCTTATATAATGTTAACTAAGTGTTTTAAGTAATGTCTCGGAGAAAAATATCCCTTAACAATCAAGTAGCTATAACATTAAAAATCTAAACTATCATGATTTATTAATACCACAACAACCACCACCCACCACCCCCAGGGGACAAACCAAAAAAAAAAACAAACATTCAATCTCCCAAGGGGAATCTCAATCTGTTCACCGATACTTAAAACCAGCAGCATCATAAGCAGGGAATCGACAGCATCGCGAGCCTGAACCTCGACCAAGACCACCGCCTCATTAGAGCCATTAGCAATCACAACACATCAACGCTACACGACATAATCTCGCAGCCATCATCTTCCATCATCAAACGCCACCAGTACGTGATCTTTGATGGTATCATACCCAGCAGTTGTATGGCTGCATCCACAATGTTTGTAAACTTCAGGTGACGTCTCAGAAAGCAAGTATTTTGTCTCTTCTGGATTCCATTCATCAGCTTTATCCCACGAATGTTTATGCATCATTCTCATCAATCCTTCTAATTCCATTGCTACTTCCCTCATTGTAGGCCTCTCCTCACCTCTAACTCTTAAACAACTTATTGCTAGCTCAGCCACTTCCTTCAACTGCTCCTTGTTTTCATCGTTCACTATATGATTCTCAAGAATTTCAAGTAAGCAACCCCCTTTCAACGAAGAAAGAAAATACATAACCAAACTTCTCTCTTCCTCAGGCTTGTCAAATAATAGGGCTTTCTTCCCTGTCAGTAGCTCCACAAGAACAACTCCAAAGCTATAGACATCACTTTTCTCAGTCAATTGACTAGTGTGCAAGTATTCAGGGTCTAAGTACCCGAGAGTTCCTTGAACCATTGTGGATAATTGAGTCTCATCCGTTGGGACCAACTTCGAAGCTCCGAAATCGGAGACTTTTGCTGTGTAATTGTCATCCAATAGTATGTTGGTAGACTTCACATCTCTGTGAATAATTGGAGTAAAAGCAGCAGAGTGCAAATATGAAAGCACTCCTGCAGTTTCTGCTGCTATCCTCAGACGCATTTCCCAGGAAATGTTTGGTGCCTTGTTTGTATCATGGATGTGCTCAAAGAGGGTGCCGTTGCTGACAAATTCGTAAACTAGTAAAGGGACTTCTGTCTCCAAACAACAACCCAGTAGCCTGACAACATTTCTATGATTGATCTGTGAGAGCACAACCACCTCATTGATAAATTGTTCAATTTGGCTTTGATCAACTATCTTGGACTTCTTTATGGCAACTGCAGTGTTGTCTGTTAAAACTCCCTTATATACTGTTCCATAGCCTCCTCGGCCAATGATTCTGTCCTCAGTGTATTCGTTAGTGGCCTTATTGAGTTCTTCTGATGTGAAGATTTTAGTTGTATCAGAAGATCCGCTTCGTCTGGAGAGTTGCTGTTGTAAAAGAAATCCACCATTTTGTTGAAAGAACTTTTCCTTCAGTCTGATAAGCCTTCTTTTCTTCAGCACCAAGTAGAGCCAAGAGCCACTCAGGAGCAGAAATGCAAAGATTATGCCTACACCTGGAAGTAAAAGATTTCAAATTATGTACTATGTATGGAGATCAAACGAATATTGAAATAATAACTAATGAAGAGAAATAAAAATGAGATATATAGAATTACACTTTTATTGATCTAACATGGTAATTTTCATTAAATTCCAGTTTAATTTGCCTACTTCCTCGACCTTACAAGTTACTTAATTGAAATTTAGACAAAATTCATATCTTGTAAGTTAAAAAGCTTATTTACTTCCCCTTCATTTTCATTTCACAAAGTAATCATTTTAAAATTTTAGCTGTCAGTCCATCTCAAAGTAATTTGATATTGTTAAAAGATTTAATAGGTTCTGGATGGTTTATGTTGGAAATTTGGTGACTCAAAATCGTATTTGAGAATAATTTTAAGTTAGTAACTAATGAAGAGTCAACAAAAGGTTAGAAACGCATTGAACGGATGAGCAAGGGACAGAAATAGAGAACCAAGAGCAAGGAGGAGCACGAAGGCATGAAGAAGCCGAAGTGCTAGTCTTGGGGCCGCAGCGTTGGCTTGGGCAGCACCTGGGCATTGCAACCTAGGTGTTGTGGGGGCAGGGAGCTAGCCCCAAGTCGTAGTGGCGCTGCAACGCAAATTTCCCTTTTAAGTGTTGTTGTGCAAATGTGAGTTAGTTTTGGACTTCTCTTCTACGTGGACTCTTATTTAAACTGAAAATAGAGTTTTTAAATATATTTTAAAGGCTATATAAACCTTTGTAAATCTATTAGATTGTCAAACATCAAAGCATCAACAATAAAAATAATAAAGAGGTTAGAAAATACTTAAATGCTTAATGTGTAAGAGAGTGTTATATATATTATTGAAGAGCTTTGATTATTAAGTATTCTTTGTAATCTCTTATAAAATATCTTTGTGATATTTTTTGTGAACTTAATAATAAAAGATGATAAGTTCTTATGATCCACCGTAGACGTAAATATTTATTGTCGAATTACGTAAATTTTTTATACTTTTGTGTGTATGATTGTTAATTTTTTTTTGTATGTGTGATCTTTTTTAATTAGCTAAGTGTTTAAATTTTTTGAGTACACACTAAAATCCCCATCATTTTCATTAGCTAAAATTTTATATATGTTTTGTAACTCTAAAAAATTATTAATAAAAAGTTTAGTTGAAAGCAATTTACACAAAATCAAGGAAATATATGTTATATTCGCTGATTGATAACCCAGGAGATCAATATAAGAAAAAAAAAGTAGACAAACTCAAATATTCTACCTTATCTTTGTTGCTCAGAGGACAGGTGTGAAAACAGAGATTCCCATCTATTCTGAAGTTCACAAACACAGTTAAATGTAAAAGGCTGAATACTGTACATGTACATATGCTTACCAAGAGTGAGCTTAATGACTTGAAAACGATTGGGTATACAACCATCCCCATCTTTTCTTCCGTCCCCGTGATAGCCCTTGCGGCAGATGCATGAATAATTCCCTTCTTGGTTAACACATTCTTGTTCACAGTTATGTTCTCCTCGTTTGCATTCATTAATGTCTGAAAGTTAAAGAATAACAGCATTCAGAAATAATAATAATAATAAATGGAAATAGAAAAGTAATATCTTAACAGATGTTTTAAAACTTTTGGGCAATTTATTTCTCTTTTACTCTGTTTCTCTCTGGTTTATTGAGAAGACAAGGATAAATAAACTAATATGTTAATTGAAGTACGTACCTCGGCAACCATCAGAGAGATATGCATTCCCTTCGTAACCATCGTTACACCGGCAAAGATATCCGGAAGTTTTGTTAGAAGATTTATAACAGTAGGCATTTTTTCCACATATGCTACTTGACGTGCTGTTTGCCTTTTCAGTTTCACAACTGCCATTCTTGGTTATTGCCCAATCAAGCACCATGGGAAAGTCTTCTGGTATATTTGCAAGATAACTGGGGGTGAATTTGAACTGGCTTTGTTGAACAACAAACGCATAGGTGCAAGGATTGAACCGCGATATATTAGTGTGATTTTTAAAGCTATGTGCGCGGACATTGATTCGTCTTAGCCCTTCAGGAATTTCAATCTGGCAACATCCGGTGCCGATGCAAGATCCTTCTGCGACATTGCCAGAGTTATTACACAAGGATATACACCCTGCGCCGTAAGGTTGATTGCCTATGTAACCTCGAATAATTGCATAACTGTCACAGCCAACGACTGTGAACTTGTTTTGTTTGTTGGAGATGGTGAATTTAGATAACGAGAAAGAGGGTCGATTACGGGCCACCCTCTTACCATCTTCGTAGCAGTCTTGTGCTACGATGTTCTGGACGTGCAACTGACCGCCGATGGTTATATCAGTAACAAGAATGTTTGATTGCCTCAAATAAGCTTTGGGAGGGTCGGTGGAAGTAGAGGAGCTGCAATTGATGAAGAAATCTTCACTTAGATAACAATTCGTGCTTCTGCCAAAGGGATATGGGATTTCTACGTCTCCACAGTAACTCTGGCAGCCTGGCTTGGCTTGAGGTGCTCCTATTGCTGCAGTAGCTATTGCTAGTAGCAGCACCATCAACACAATTTGGACGGGCATTCCACAAAACTCCATCAACTGAAACTCCAAATTAAGATAGCAATTATTACAAATAAAATGATCTCTTTACTGATGCTGAGCAGTCCGTTTTTAATACTGCAGAGGAAGACCGATTCAGCGCGTCAAAGTCCACGATATATGGTCTTTCCGTTATATGTAACTTCATTAAGAGCAGCCATCTTGTTTTGCTGAAAAGCCTTCGTCTTCTGAACGAGTCAGAAGGTTCTCAGAGGCGGGAGTTGGGCCCATATTTTTATTTAAGTTGTAGAAATGTATTCTTCACCTAATTTCCTCGTAATAGAACCAGACATGGAGATAGAAGTAGTTGCATGTAGTGTGAATGTTTAATTAGTTTTCATATAGCTCCAAGTCCATTGACTGGTCCTGGTATGAATCAAGTCCCGTATTAGATGACATTGTCAACACCATTTGGTTTATGGTGTTTTAATTAGCATTAAACATAGAATAACGAGAATGCCATGACCTAGGACCCGGCCACAGTAGTCTGCCTCTTTATTAGCATTTTTTTTTTTTTATTTTCGTAAAGGAAAACATTGAGGAAGGATTTGAACTTACTAGAATTTTGATAATAATCGAAGGGGTGATTACCATTAGATCATACTTTTGGCCACTATTTTTTTTTTCTGGGGACCAATTTGTCTAATTTACGAAATTAATTTCAGATTGACCTATGCAAAAGAAAACGGAAGAAGAGTCTATGATATAAAATAGTGATACGGAGGACGCTTGCCTGAGAAACTAGTCATTGTAAAAATCATGCAAGAGATATTTTATTGCTCTTTATGTTTGATCGAGTCTGCAAGTGGGGTTCCAATTGCCTATTATTTGAACTCTAAAAATTTAAAGGAAGCGGCACATCAACTCAATTGTGTTTAGTTGAACTCAGCTCAATCGTCGGTTGATCAATTTAATTCAAAATGTTTGATGTGAAGTGTGAGCAGTAGAGCTCATGAAAATGGAAGCAGTCACTTCGGAGACTTGTTCTCAAATGTGTCATGCTCACTGAATAATCCGAAGGAACACTAGCCAATTGCATTAGTTGTAGAGAGAAGACTTACTGCTATCACTTGGTCCTCTTTCTAAATGACAGATTGAGAGAGAAATAGAAATTTGGGAAATTTTCTAAGGTTCTTCGGAATAGTTTCCAAATGGATCAAGTCATCTTTAAAATTCAAAAACCTAAGTTATTCATATAAAAGAGCTTATATATAAAACAAAAAAATTCTTAATTAAATTTGAATAATTATTTGCAGTTGTTTATTATTGGCACGAGATTATATATTTAAGAAGTATTGCTTTATTTAATTTGTAGTTCATATAAAAGCTATAATACTTGTATAGGATATATGCCGTATATAAAACATATTTTTCATATAAAGTAAATTTTTTTTCTCTTTTTGTAGGTGTACTAAGTCTATATAAAGCCCATCTCTTATATAAAATTTTTATATTTTCTCATAATTTTAATATAGTATCGGGACGGATTTAAATCTTTTTCATATTTTATATTTTGAATAACATATTTCTAATTCTCGTTGTTAGTTTCATAGCAATTACTCTAAGTGAAATCACAACTCTTACCACAATTCTAACACCACAATTTATATTTCATCAACATAATTTAACATTTTCAATAAGTATTATATTAGATGAGATTAATTATTCATTATGTTCTTAATTTATGGAGATATAGATTAGCACTTGTAACAAGACTGGGTATCTTATCAAGAAATGATTAAACCTTTATCTAAAGATCTAAAATCAGAGGTTAGAATTATTAAAAATCAACAAGTCAAAAGCTATCTTATTGACTCGATGAGTCTATTATTAGTGCAACAATTTATTCACCTTTTTATAGTGAAAAAGATATAAGAGGTGATAGTTAAAATATTCTATAATTAATTAGATAAAATATGCATTTTAAAATTAAATCAATGATCTTTTTTAACCTAACAATGTAGCAACTCACTATCAACATATTATAATAAATTAATTGCGATGAAAACTTGCTAGCTATTCATCCCCATAGTTATTGTATCACTTCTTCTAAATACTCATCTATTCTATTCACAAGAAGCAATAAACGATTATTAATTTTTCGGCTATTGAAAGGCTTTCTAGTCTTCGAAGCAAAAAACACACAATTTTACGTAGGATCTAATTTGAACACTAGGAGAAAATTTTTAATATCCATAAAATCTTTTTCGAAAGCAGCAATAAGTAATTTATTTAATTAATTGGCGAGAACATTTTTCTAAGAAAAAAATGAATTGGTGGAAATAATTGAACACACTAAAATTTTAAATTTTCTCGGGGACAGATCATTTGCACGTTCTAAACTATGAACTAGTATAACTATAATTTCATTTGAAAATGATATTGTTTTTGGTGTTTTTAAATTATACTGTAATAAAAATCGAGTCCATTTTTTTAAATTTGTAGTCGATGCACATCAGATAATAATCCCAAAATTATATGCCGGAAGCCTTCCAACATAATAAACTATTGAAAATTTTTCCCTTACCCATGTAATGTTTTTATATTTACCATTTACTTTTCTAATTTGTTCATATTATCTAATTATTGCATTGTCGTTAATTAAAAAGATTTGGTGACATAATTACCTTTAGATTCTTTTACTATTTTGCCCTTGATATAGCATTGTATGATGTTTGGCACCAACATAGATGCATTAGGAGTACAACATAATATCAAATTATTTAAATGTTCTTACTTTATATTTAAAAGAAATATTATTATAAATACTTTAAGATATGATCTAATTATAATAATACTCATTAATTTAAAAAATAAATAATAATATTTAATTATTATAGAATTGTTTTTATTAAATTTAACTGAAAAAATGATAATAACTTTATTTTAATATTGTATCTAACTTTATATATCCAAATAAAATTTATTCTAAATCCAAAAAAAATATGAACCCTGTCCAAACAACTTTTGTCCAACTACCCACCCACTTCTTAATTTCTTTATTTTTTTTTCTTTCAAATTACAAAATATCATGTGTTAAAAAATAAAAAAATAAAAAAATAAAAAATTACAAAATATCACAAATCTATTCAGCTCTAATCTTTTTTTTAAATCCTCAAAAAAATTCTTCCCCGTCTCTTCTAAAACTCTCTTTACAAAATATCAACACCACTCTTCTTCAATTCTATCTCTTCTACAACTCTTTTTCAAATACCAACACTACTCTTCATTGGCTTGGCTTGGCCTGGTCTCGGTGGCGGCGTGGTCTCCAGCCCGTCCCTGATCACCGCCACGAACTTCGCTGCTAGCCCCACCACGAAGCTCGTTGTCACGTGGGTCCCCAACCCTCCCTCATCACCGCCACGAACCCTGCCGCTAGCACACTGATTTGGTTTCAAAACTCCCACTGCGAGCACACTTATTTGGGGGTTTTTGTTTTGCGATTGTTCAATAGAGAGACATAGTGACGATCTCAGGTAAAGGCGATTAGATATAAGCTTTCAGGTGAAGTGAGTTTTTAGTTTTTGGATTTTCGTTGGCTTCATTGTGTGTGTTGTTACTTCTATTTTCTTGTTTATTTCCGAGGCATTTGTGTTGTAATGGAACTGGGATTTCTCTTTGAGTCCTTGCTTGTTATATAGGTTTTTGTGTTGAATTTTCTATTTGGTTGCTGGGAAAGTTATAGGGAAAGAAAGGGAGCTTGTTTAGATCTCAATAACTCAATTTTTAACTTTTTAAGCGGAATGACTCTAATGTTTCTTTTTCTTTGGTCAGATGATCATAAACCATGCGACATATTAAAGTCATTGCTTAGCTTTCCTGTATTCCTTGGTAATTTCCTAGCTCTTCTTACGTTTTCCTGATCTCCGTCTTTTCTCACAAGATTATCTTTTTAATATGCTCATTTTATATGATGAATATGAAGTATGGCCTCCTTGAGCATCATTAATTTAGAATATCAGCTTGAATCACAAAATTCTATGCAGTAAAAATATATATTTTTTTAATTTTGTGTTATTAAAATAAGTAATTGTATCATTACAATTAACAAAATATACTATCAAAATTATAAACTACAATTAAGTATAATGGATACTAAATTTTTACGTGAAAAATACAATTTAAAAAAATTACAGGATCATAGCCTGATATCAAAACTTTCAATAATGAAATTACAACAATAACTTCTTTAGAATGACATTAGAAGTTTATCATAATATTAAGAATATTAATCTTGATTTAACAATAATAAATTTAATAAATTCTTCTCAAGTATACATTTATTAGGTTTTACTATATAAGAGGCTAAATCGAAAATTAAACCTAATAGATTTGTAAAGCTATGTTAAGAATTAACCTTCAAAATTTAAGCAAAAAGGAGTTTAAATTGTCGTCCAATCATTAAAGGAAAGCATGAAACCCTAACCCCCTTTCTCCTCTTTCTTTCTCGACCTTTTCTCTTTTTCGTTTTTGCATTTTACCTTCTCAAAAATAAATTTAGGAATTAACAAATTCTAATATTGTACATATATGTTAATTTTTATTCAACCCTTTTAATGGTTAATTTTATATAAGTCTATAATTTTTGTAAAATTATAAATTAGCCTTTAAACCTATATAATATGGACTCTACCAATAAATCTCCTCATCCACATCATGTAAGAGGATCCACTAGTAAGGGTAGGCAAACTCGATTCGGTTCGATTTTTAGTATGAACTGAAAATTGAATTGAGCCGATCAGTTTTTGAAAAATAAAATCAAACTGAATTGAATTGGTTCGGTTTGATTTTCAGTTTGGCTCAAATGGATTTAGGCTTATTTTCAATTTAGTTCGGTTTTTTAATTGTTTTTAATTTTTTTAATATTTTTTTAAAATTCATCTTTTCAGTTCAGTTCTAGTTTGGAAGGCCGAACCGAGAATTGAATCAAAATTTTTATTTTTGAATTAAAAAATCAAGAACCGAACTGATCAAGAAAAAAACCAAACCGAATCGTCTGGTTCGGTTTGGTTCGATTTTTTGGGTTTGGTTCAGTTTGTCGGTTTTTGGTCCACACCTATCTACTAGGCTCGATTTTTTTTTACAAACTTGAAGCTTCTCCTTGAACAATGGCTTAGTCATCATATCCGATATGTTCTCACTTGTATGTATCTTTTTAAGTTGTATGAGTTTTGACTCTAACACATCACATACCCAATGATATCTAACATCAATATACTTGGACATTGAGTGAAATGTTGGGTTTTTCGCCAAGTGAATGGCACTTTGACTACCACAGTAAATTATATAGCTCTTTTGTTTCACACTTAACTCTTGTATGAACTTTTTCATCCACAATGTTTCCTTGCAAGTTTTAGTAACTGCAATATACTTAGCTTCTATGGTAGCCAAAGCAATACATTTCTAAAGTTTAGATTGGCATGACATAGCTCCCCTTGCAAAGATAATCAGGTATCTTGATGTAAACTTTTTCGAATCTATATCTCCTACTATATTTGTATTTGTATATCCATACAACACAGGTTTTATTACCACCAAAACACAAACATACTTTAGAGGTACCTTTAAGGTATCTGAAAATCCACTTTACTGTTGTTCAATACTTCTTACCAGGATTAGAGAAAAATCGACTAACACCAACTGCATGAGCAATATTGGCCTTGTATAGACCATAGCATACATCAAACTACAAACAGCTGATGCATAAGACATTGCACCCATCTCTTTCTTTTCTTTCTCACTTGTAGGACATTGCTTGGAACTACATTTGAAGTCACTTGCAAGTGTTGAACTAACTGATTTTTCCTTGCTCATATTGAATCTTTCAAGAACCTTCTTAATATAATTTTTTTGAAATAATCATAACTTCCCATTTTTCCTGTCATGAGAAACTTTATGCCAAGGATTTTATCCTAAATCCTTCATAGCAAATGACTTATTGAGTTCTCTTTTCAACTTTTTAATTTTACTAGCATTATGGCTAATAATCAACATATCATTCACATAAAATAAGAGAATAATGAAATTATCATTAGCAAACCTCTTTATAAATGCATAATGGACTCATGTAGTCCTACTGAAACTATGATTGTCCATGAAAAAATCAAATTTCTTATACTATTGTCTTGATGCTTGTTTTAACCCATATAAGCTTTTCTTTAATTTGCACATTAAACCTTCCTTGCCTTTGACTCTGAATACCTCAAGCTACTCTATATAGATTTTCTCCTCTAAATCACTATGAAGGAAAACTGTCTTTATATCAAACTACTCAATCTCTAAGTTTAAACTTATTGCTAAACTAAGGACAACTCGAATAGAAGATATCTTCACTACAGGAGAAATTTTTTTTTCAAAATCAATTCATTTCTTCTAACCAAACATTTTCACAACCAATCTAGCCTTGTACCTTAGTTATGACTTATTTTCAGTCTTTAGCCTGTAAACCCGTTTGTTCTTCAAA
The DNA here is from genome assembly GCA_946807835.1 of Ailanthus altissimus. NCBI lineage: Eukaryota > Viridiplantae > Streptophyta > Magnoliopsida > Sapindales > Simaroubaceae > Ailanthus > Ailanthus altissimus. The sequence goes on along the minus strand of OX327699.1, from coordinate 11,590,509 downwards.
ACTCTTTTACCCTTAGGCAGTTTTACTAACTCATAAGTATGGTTCTTATGCAAAATTTTTATCTACTCTTGCATAGCTTTAAACCACTCATTCTTGTGCTGGTAAGATATAACTTTCTAGAAGTTTTCAGGCTCTCCCCCGTCTATAAGCATCATATACTTATATGGTTAATATCTGGAGGAGTGGCGGCGCTCTCTCATAGATCTTCCTAATTAAGGCTCAACTGATGGATTATATAGTTTTAGAGATGGTTGCTCAACTTATTCTGCTGGACCATCATCATCAACTCTATCATTAAAATCTTCTTATGTGTCTTCCCTATGATCATTATGAATGACAGGTAGAGGAACTTAATCTAGAAGTGTCAGAAATATGAATTTCATTAGATTCTTAAGACTCATCATCTTTCTCTACCCCATCAACTATCTGATCTTCAAGAAATGTAACATCTCTACTTCCAATGATTTTTTGACTCATTGGACCTCATAATTTGTACCCAAAGTCTTCATATGTATAACTCAAAAAGATACACTCATTAGCCTTATTGTCAAACTTCGGCCTTTCATCTTTTGGAATATGAACAAATGCCTTGCAACCAAACACTCTTAAGTGCTTATATGAAACATACTTTTCAGTCTAAACTTTTGCAGGTACATCATCATCCAAATGAGTTGAAAGAGAAAGGTTAATTAAATCAATTGCAGTCTACATTCCTTTACCCCCAAAAGTATCTAGGTAGCTTTACATTAGAGAGCATACACCTGATTCTTTCTTGAATCATTTTGTTCAACCTCTCTGCTATACCATTTTGCTGAAGAGTTTTTGGCATGGTCTTCTCAAGTCTGATACCATGGGATCTACAATACTACTCAAATGGTCATCTGTACTCACCACAATTATCTGCTCGTTAACATTTCAACTGTCTCCTTGTCTCTCTCTCAACCTTAACATAAAAATCTTTAAAGACATTAAGTACCTAGTCTTTAGATTTTAGATCAAAAACTCGCACTTTTCTAGAATAATCATCAATAAAAAGTTACAAAATAAAATGTATCTCCACGTGTTCTAATTGGCATAGTGCATACATAAATGTGTATCAAATTAAGTAAATTTGCTCTTCCAGATGGATAAAAATTATGAAATGCAACTCAATGTGCCTTTCCTACCAAACAATGATCATAACGTTTAAGAGGCTTACCTACCAAGCTAGGTAGAACATTCTTCTTAGCTAGAACTTGAAACTATTTCTCAGTTATATAGCCAAGTCTTTTATGCTATAACTTAATGTCATATTTTTTTGTTTCTACATTGACATCTCCTTTTTTGAGATTATCTTCCATAACATAGAGAGTGTTTACCTTCTTTCCTTTACCTAGAATTATAAAACCTTTAGTGAGCTTCCATTTACCTTCACCAAAGTAACTGTAATAACCATCATCATCAAGCTTACCGATAGATATCAGATTCAGACGCATTTCTAGAACATGTCTAACATCCTTGAGTAGTAATCTACTACCAACACTGGACTCCAAGTAAATATCTCATATTCTCACAATCTTGAATGCACCATCATTTACCAACCTAACATAGCCAAAATCTCTAATAGTGTAATATACGAAGAAAGCACCATTTGAAGTAACCTAATATAGCACCCCGAATCAATCACTTAATCACTTGTATGTCATGTGAGATTTATAGAGTTCCTATCATAAACATTGCTCACTTGTTTATTATTTTGTGATTCACCTCTTTTCTTAACCTAATACTTTTTTCATATTATATACTCTCTCTTTATATGGCCAATTTTATTATAATGGTAACACTTGACTTTTTTTTATTGAGACTTGGATCTTCTTCAGTAGTTGTCATTGTTCGAACTTCTACTTTGGTTTCTTTCTCGCCTTTTATGCTTTATCTGTAACAAGTGTTTCTATCTTAGAGAAACTTATGTCTACATTCTTTCTTCTGACTTCTTCATTTCATTCTGTCATTAACCATGTCCATGGTTAGCTTCCCATTTAGTGCTAAATTGTTTACTGGCACCATTAATGTCTCCCAATTATCTGGTAAAGAACTAAACAATAACAATGCGTGTAACTTATCATCTAGTGAAATATTCATAGTTGTCAACTAGTTCACTAGGCATTGAAATTCACTGGTGTGCTCAGCTATACTACGCCCTTCCTTATATATTAAATTTATAAGCCTCTTCATTAAATTGGCTTTATTTTATAATGTAGACTGCTCATAAATGGACTCCAAATTTCTCCACATAACATTAGCCTTAGTCTTATTTGCCACATAATGAAATACACTTTGATCTATCCATTGCCTAATAGTGCCAACACACTTTCTATATAATTGGATCCACTCTTTATCACTCATTTTCTCAGATTTTGTAGCATCCCCTTCAATGGGTTCATGTAGGTCTATTACAAAAAGTAAATTCTCAATTCTTGACTCTCATATATCATAATTTCATGCCTTTAATTTAATCATGTATATAGAATTTTCATCCATTTTAATCAACACAAATTAAAACACTACACAACCTGGCTAGCTTTAATATCACTTTATTAGGAAAGATCACAAAATGATAAGCAGTGAAAATATTATTTTTCCCACTTTGTGTTATTAAAAAAGGCAATTGTATCACCACAATTAGTAAAATAATACTACCACAAATATAAACCACAATCAAGTACGATGGCCATCAAATTTTTATGTGAAAAACTCAATTTAAGAAAAATCACAAGACTCTAGTCCGATATCAAAACTTCCACTATGATATAATAATGAGATTACAACAACAACCTCTCTAGAATCACACTAGAGGCTCACCACAATATCAAGAACATTAATCTTGACTTAACAACAATAAATTTAACAAATTTTCTTCAAGTATACATTTGATAGATTCTATTATATGAGAGGCTAAATCGAAAATCAAATATGATAAAATTGTAGAGTAATATATTAAGAACTCACTTTTAAAATTTGAGCAAAAATAGAGCTCAAATTATCATCCAATCATCAAAAGAAAGCATGAACCCTAACCCCCATTTCTCCCTTTTCTCTCTCAGCCTTCTCTCTTTTTCATTTCTATATTCTGTCTTCTCGAAACCAAAAAAACAAATTAACAAAATTGGTATTGTGCACTTATGTCAATTTTCATTCAACCCCCTTAATGGCTAATTGTATATAAGTCTATAATTTCTATAAAATTATAAATTAGCTCCTGCACTCACATGACGTGGACCTCTCCAACTAGTTTAAACTAACTTTTCATGATTACTATTTTGCGTAACTACTACTTCTAATGGAAAACCATTTAAAGTAGCATTTTATGATTTTGCTAATTGTTCTTGCTTTGTAGGATAAAGATCTTTTCTTTCTTCCCTTTGAAATCTTATGAATAGATAAAAGACAATTAGATATAATAAGTTCTGGCTTAATCATTGCATAATTTATCAATTGTAAATAAGAGTAAGTAGAAGAATCGAAAGGAAGGTGACAGAGAGGACGGAGAAGGTGGCGTTGGAGATGATGAGTTTCAGATTCTGGAACATGACAAAGTTTTAAATTCTAGAACACGGGTCAACAACTTTGTTTTTGTTTTTTAATTTATTTTTTATATAATTACAATTAATTGGAGATAATATATTTTTAAATTTTTTGGGTTAATATATTTATGTTAAATGAATAAAAATATATTATTTATGTTGAAAGTGTTATTTTTGTTCTTTTTAAGAAGTGTTATTATTGTTAATATTATTAAAAAGGTGATGTGGTGATATATTATTAAAACTTATTAATATTTTTGTTCAAAACAATTATAAATATTTTTTATTTTTTAAGAAAAAATTTAAAGCATCTTTATAATATAATATTAATTTATATAAAAAATATAAAAGTCAAATCATTTACCTTTTTAAAAAGATAGTAAATTATATAGGAAATGGTGTTTTTCATTTGTTATGCAGGAGAAAAATAGTTGTTTCATTATTTTTTTTTCAAATTTAAAAGTGTAATTTAGAATTTTTATGTTATTTTGTTAATTCTAATAGAATATTCTTTATTATTGAAATTAGGTGACACCTTGAAGATATTTATGATAATATTCTATTTAAAATTATAAATAAATTTTACAAATTTGAATTAGAGCTCACATAAATAAAATATATATATATTTGTTCTTTAAAAAACAAAATGCATTCACTAAAATATATACTAAAAGTTAAAATGTTCTAAAACTTATAATGCACTAAAAGTAAAAAACGTACCTTTTTATTAAATTTTTTTATTAAATTTAAATTTAAAAATATAAAATAATTATGTAAAAGATAACTATACCTTAAAAAGTGCATTTTTTTTAATGTTAACATTAAAAAAGTAGTTGAATAATATGAACAAATATGGGGGTAAATAATTAAAAGGGATATTATCATAGAGAGTAATGCTAAGTACCCCAAATTATACTTTAAATTGTATCCCAAAAAGTGATGTATCAAATAATCGTTGAGAGGTAAAATAGTATAATTTTTAAAACTATTTATATACCCAGTAATTATTTGACACATCATATTTTTGAATATAATTTAAAATACAATTTGAGATACCTAGTATGACTCTATAGTGAATACCCTTAAGGTATTGCCTAATTTCAATAATATCTACTAGTTTGAAAAATAAGCAATATTGCCCAATTGTTAGAGAATCTTCTATTAAAATTAACTGAAAAATAGCAATCTCATAATTTTAATGTTGTTTTATTTAAATAGTTCTTATTCCTGTCCAAACACCCTTTTCCATGTGTCCAAAACTTTTTATCCCTATATTCAAACACTTTTATCTATATATCCAAACAATGTTATTCTTGTATCTAAACAATCAATTTAAAATTTTTAAATACTCAATTTTTTTAAAAAAATAATAAAAAAATCTAATGGCCACAAGCACATGCCCATAAATGGCTGTTGTTGCAGCAGTCAAAAGTGGTCGTTGACTTTTTTCTTTAATTTTTTTAATTTTTCCTTTAATTTTATTTTTATGTGATAATTATATTATTAATTTAAAAAATTATCAAATAAAAGAAAACATATTATTAATTTATCATTGAAAAGTTAAATTTTTTATGAGAAATGGTGGTGGTTTATTGTGTAGAGGTAGAATAGTCTTTTCATTACTTTTAATGTCTAATAAGGCAATTTAATTATTTCATTTAATTTTTTTAATTCTAACGGAATATTTTTTAACAATTGGGCATTACTTCTTATTTTTTTAAATTAGTGGGTATTATTGGTGATATTTTAAAGGTATTTACGATAATGTCCCTAATTAATATAAAAATTAGAAGGAAAAAATGGCAATTTCTCTATATTATTTTCTTTTGGATGCACCGCATTTAATTTAGGGGTTTTTGGTGTTTCTGATCAAAAAAAAAAAATAGTTTAATTTGACCTCAATTAAATATTTCATTTTATATTAACCAAATAAATAATTTTTGGTCAATTTTACCCCTTCTCCTATAAAACACCCTTCTCTCTTTTCTCTCCATACTCCTCTCGGCCATCACTTGAAATCATCCTAAAATTCTAAAAAAAAATATTGTAGATCAGCTATAAATTGAGTATATTTTGAAGATTTAAAGAAAATTACCCTATTATGGAGTTGAAAATAAATAAAAATTGATGAGTTTTTATTCCAATTTAAATTTTGTTGTGTTTTGAGTTGTTTTTATATGTAATTATTAGAAATGTATAAATGTAGTATTAGTAAAGTGTAAAATAGGTTGAAAATGAGTGTAAAGAACCGAAGATAACCAAAAATGGGCAAAAACTAGAAATGTATAAATGTAGATTAGTAAGGTGTAAAATAGGTTGAAAATAAGTGTAAAGAACCGAAAAAAACCCAAAAATGAGCGAAAATAGTAGATTCCAGCCATTTTTCATAACTGCACGCAAAGTCACGTGACAACTGTAATATCCAATCCCTATTAGTAGTATTAGCGCCTAAATTTTGATATAGAGTAATGAAGACACAGTATGGTTACCCGATTTTAACCCTATTAGAAATATTTTCTTTATGGTGCGCGTGAGATATTAGACCCAATTTGGTAATTTCACACTCGATCGGAGCGTCGGATGACCCTAGAATATTTTTGAGAATTTTTCTCTATTGGTTTGAAAAAGGAAATTGTAATTTACTACATGAATTTTCATTTAAGGGTTATGTATAGAACAAACCTTTGTTGAGAAATATAATCCATATATTAGAGAATGGACCAATTAGTAGAAATTTCATGGATTGTCAAGTTGGAAATTCTAATTAGTTCATTGGACTATTCTAACTAGATAGTTACAAATGAGTCAATTACATACTTAATTTTCAACTAATGGAAAATTAGTAATTTAAAGTAAGTTGATGGGCAAAATGGTCAATTGATGGATAATTATATATATATGTTGGAAGTGTGTAGATTTTTCAAGAGAAGAAAAAGCAAACACTTAGAGCAAATTGGAGCTAGAAGAGTGGTGCTGCTATAGTGACTTTTCAAGTTTTTTTTTCATGATTTTTTAGGCTTAATCAAGTCAAAATAAGGTTACATACCAATTCTTAAGCTCAATTGAAGCCTCCATTAGTGAAAATTCAAGAAAAAGAGATAAGAAAAGCATTGTTTTATGAGATTGATAAATAAACTTTAAGGATTGCTTAAATTGATATTTTTGTGTGTATTCTTGATTTAAATTGAGTTGAATTCTAGTGTGGAGCTTGAAGGAGTCATCAATTTGAAGAAATTGGTAAGGTAAGAATTAGGGTTTTTGGTGATTTGAAAGTAGAGACTTTAATTGGTTGTAATTAGGGCATTAGAATGAAATTGGCTTGATTTTAATGTAATTGGAACAATAAATTGAGAAAAGAAATGTGTTTAAACCTAGGGTGAAATTCCGTCACTTTAGGGAAGTTAGGGATTGAGTGGTGTTTTGATTGAGTTTTTGTGTATAAATGGTGCCTTATGTACGTTGAATGTATATGGTTGATGAAAAAATCAAAAATGAAGAAAATTGGACATAATTATCTATTTTGGAAAGGTGAAGGGCAATTATGTCTAACCAAGTTATAAGGCGTTTAATAATTTTCAGAGCACCGGGCAGTGAGTTAGATTAGATTAAATGATTTCATAAATAAAAATCGGGAAGTAGTATGCATCCGGGCTTTGTATGCCGATTAGGGCATTTAGTAGTTAATAAGATTCTAGCATTCGATTTTATTCTAAATGTCATTAATGGCGCGTAGGTGAAGAAAATCGAGAGCGGTAACAAGAGCAGAAATTCGGAGCGAAATTGAGCGCAGAGCGATTGTGAGTGAAAATCTGTCTTTTCTGTTATCGTTTTGTTTATTATGTTTCCACATAATGAAAATGTATGTTTTATGAGCTTTCAATGCATAAACATGATTTATGATTTCGATATATATCCATAGATATGCATTTACATGTTCAGTTTAAGAAATAGTTTTAAAATTACTGCATTCGTTTTAAAGGCCATTGTTACCCTCAAATTATAGTAGTGGTGATTGTATTAGACCCGGCCGGTATATCCCGTTCACATGAGCTGGTCACGGGGGTGTGTCACTAACTCCAGGAAGTCGGGATGTCAAGTCATGTGAGTCACTCTATGTGCACGGGGTATTGTCTCGCTATATGTATGCGATGTAGGATTCCGCTGCATAGCCAGTGAGATGTCACTGTGGGTGCTACTAGTTGAAGGGCCTATGACCTACTCACGTGTGCGGTGCTAGTTGAGTCGTTGCGTGAGTATAGAGCTTTAGGGTTACCATTGGTACAGTTTAGAAAGAAAATGGCTGAGTGATGACTTTACTAGTTTTTGATTTACCGATAGCATTTATTCATTTATATGTACACGACAGTTATTGTGTTATACGAATTTTGGATATTGTTTTTCAAATATGTAGATAAAATCCGCTCGGCAAGATTTCATCAGCATATGATATTAGAAACCGTTTTACAGCTTTACATCAGTTTTAGAAGCATGATTTATACATGTACTTAGATTTACTATCTATGCATAATGTTATTTTATTTGAAATCTTAATTGCACTCACTGAGCTCCTTTAGCTCATGTGTTTTATGTTTTATGTTTTATGTTTCTAAACCTCTTTTCCATGTGCAGGTCTCGGTACGCCAGCTGCTGATTCTCCTATTGCTGAGTAGTGGGCCAAATCTGAAGATCATTTTTGTATATGTAAATGTGCTAAATAGCACCCTTTGCTTTTTGCATAGTAGTTGTTGGCATATATATTTATCTGTATGTTTTGAACCAACAAGAAGAGATTTAGATATTATGATGATCGTTTTTACTTTTTATGAGTATACTCATTTTGTGATTTAAATGAAACTATTGAGTTGTGTTGAATTTGGTTTGGAAAGGACCAGAGGTCCGAATTGGTAGTATTAAGAAGTATTTGAAATAGAAGTAAAATTTCTTTGCAGGTTTTATATGGATTTTTCGAAAAACAAGGGAAACTTTGCCCATTTTTTCATTTACAAATTAAGATGTTGTTTTCATGTATATTAAAAGATTTTCTCAATAATAGTAAGAACTAAAAAATAGTTCGCCTCGTAGAATTTCTCATCTTGCCCAGTTATTTTCTGAAAAACTTTTGTCAGGGTGCCCGACAGGGCTCTGGGATCTACTGTAGAAGGTCTTGGGTCGGGTCCTATCAACAACAATGCGGCCCACGCATCGCGTGAGTTGTTGCACATATGTTATGCTGACGCTCGGGCCTCACGCTGCCACATGGCACCACAAGAGGGCGCCACATGGCCCTTTTTTTTTTAAATTTTAAAACTTTTTGTTTTAATTAATTTAATTTTCTATAAAAAAATATATTAAAATTGTGACTAAATTTAATGATTATTTTAAATTTTTTATCATTATTATATTTTTTTGTTAGATGAAAAGGTTTTAGCAATTTTTTATACTAGTAATTATTTGAATTATTTAATAATTGATTATATACTAATCAGTTTTTTTTAAGGAAGAAAAATGTCTCAAAGGACTATATAATTTTTAAAAATGAATTCTACTGATCGACTATAGCTACTTACTCGAAGTTGTAGTCTACAAAAAATATAGAAGTGAAATTGACTTCAAAACAGATTGAAATATTTAGAACCATGTGTTTTGGCTTTTTTTTTTATGTACAGGATATTTCATTCTCAGGTATTTTAGCACATTAAGTTTTATTAAGATGCATACATACTAAAATTTACATGAAGACTTATGGTTCTATATAGGCAACAGATGTATTAGATTCTCTCATTTAGAGTTTTATTTGATTATTGGTTTGAAGATGGGGGATTATTCGTTAGTAAGTAGGTTGGATAGTAGATTTTGGGATAAATACTTTAGTGGTTGAAATGAGTTGACTTACAAAGATTTAGATCCATGGTTCAAGAGTATTACATTTGATGATGATACATATATAGTGAAAATGTATCTATTTTATTTGTTTCATAAATTGTTGATGTCATGTGATCAGAATAAAGTCGTTCAATATTGTGTACTTCACCTCATAGATAATCTAGATGAGTTTAATGTCTATCATTGGGGCACAATTATAAAGACTATGCTCCACCATAACTTAAGCACAGTCCTAATTAAAAAGTTACTAAAGGTAAAAAAAAAAGCTCTTCTGATGGGGAAACATAAAGCCTATACGCATTTCGTTAGGCATTTTTGATGAGTAATTCTTTTCTTTTTGATTCATTATCATATTGAAATGCATAAAAAATTTGTTCTTTTATTTTGCATTAAATAAGAGAATGTATTGTTATTTTTTTCAAGATTGTTAATTTTTTCTTTATTATCTCAAGTGTGGATTTATGAGGCAATCCTAAGATGTAAGGAAGTGTTTGCGCACAAGAATGTGACCATTTTTTGCATCTTCTAAATTGGTCTAGTACAGGCAATATATTAAATAAAGACATCACAGACGTTCTCTTCAATAAAGTTTAGGTATGTTTTTACATTCAATGAAAAGCATATATAATTTCCTTATAAATTTGTTGTTTTTCCTATTAATGATTAATAAATTCAAAATTTTGTGTAGACTTTGGAAGTACATAGGAAGTTGATGCCCCATAAATATGAGAAGAGTGCAGACTGTCACGTGGTTGCAAACTTGCGCATTCCATCGAAAAAATTGGGAGGGACTCTTAAGTTGGAGAAAATTAAGATTTCGACCACCCAATACATCGATGATGTTTAGCTTGAGTACGAATTCCAAGCCCCGCCAGCAAATGAATCAATAGTATAATAACTTAATCTCTTTTCTTTAATTCACTCACTCTTATATGTTGTAGACGAGTATTATACTGTAAAGACTGATTATAATTACTTATATATAGTTTGAGTCCGGCATGTCATCCTCACAATATCATGTCCTAGATAAAAGAATCGATGATCTTCGAGTAGAGCTATTTAATAGGATTGATAAAGTTAGCTCAAAGATTCAAACAGAGGTAATGAGTAGGATGGATAAGGACAAAGAAGAGATCTTGCATCAAATATCTCTCTTGATGTAACATTTGAAGCCATCCAAGATCTCTGAGTATGCAAGGCAGACTATGGTATGTTTTGAACCTAAATTTTATTGGGTACAAAGTTTAACAAGTCAATACAATAATTGATGTTGTTTGATTTTAGGGCACTAAATTCATGGCCGCTGACTTTCAGGCTTACACTCCTACAAGCGAGTCTCAGCATCAGCCCATGCCAATGTATATACAACATACAATGAGAGCCTTGCGAGCGTAAAAATTATACCCGTTGTGTTAGCTCAAAATATAAGTAGGTATGAACACCATTACAGAAAGGCGCAAGTATAATGCAGTCCTTATGCTAATCCGTTCAAAACGCCCGTGAAAAAAACACCTGTAGAATTAGAAGTTGAAGCTATAGTTAACATAAACAAGCAACTAATTCCTATTCATCAAGAAAATTTTAGGGACATTGCGACTTGGATAAATATAGATGACCCAACATAGCGTGTTACTTTATACGGACTCGATGCGAATAGCACATGGTTTAAAGAGCCATTATTTTATTAGTATGATGATGTAGTAAGGACTTTTATTTTTAAATTTTTTGTTGTGAGATTTTTAACAGTATCAAAACTTATATACATTCTATCGTAGATTATAGCATATAAATGAGTACCTAAAAGTTTGTATACGATAGATGATGTTTCTCAAAATGTACTCACAGTATTGCATAATTGCAGATGCATATTTTTACGTGAGTATTTTTTATCCATCTATTGTGCATACTACATTATAATACCGTTAGTTTACTATTATTGAATTTAACATTGTATGTATGTAGGAGTGTATTAAACAAATGTGACAAATATCCTTCACCGCTATTGTAAGCTCTAAAGACTAATAGATTGAACCGTTATTATCATATGTACTTAGAACAAAGACTGATTTAGTTAGTGCTAAACCGTGGGCATCTGTCAATATGATAGCAGAAGTAATAGCTTTTTATTATTATTAAATACAATAAGTTCAAAATAATATACTAATAGGTTTTTAGGGTATATCTTTCGTTGAATATCAATTAGAAATATTAGTTTGCAGCAGAGGTTGACTTTGTATAGATGAGGATTACGCTGTCTGATTCCAACATGAATAGCCACTCCAACGATGCCATTCCAAAATTTATAAAACCTCTAAGTGTTTCCATGTCATTTTATCTTCGTAGATGTAGATTTTATAGCTTAAGGAGAATACATAATCCAAAAATATTTCCTTAGCCAATCATTCATTTAAAGAAGAAGGTAACTCAACAAGCAGTCGGGAGCAGGAATTATGACCCATATGTCTGTATATTTATTAAGTATCTTATACTAGATTGGTCATTTGATTCTTCCTTTAGATTTGTGCCTTTTATAGACAAAAGATGGTTGTTTATTTGTGGACCATTGCAGCACCTATTTTATAAATGTGTAATATACTTTTCACATGTGCATTTATGTCATATTATTATTTTGATGTCTATGTGTTGGGTGGATATGTACAAAAATGATATATACAGGTTTGGGAACGTCCATCTAATAAGAAAAATTCTGTCGAAATTTTGTTAAAATATCATATATCTTACTTCTGCAACTTACAATTTCAACATGAACAAAATAAAAAGTATAAAATGCATTACAAAATAAGCGCCTCAATACTCTAACACAAAGTAGCATAATTAAAAAATTGTATATATTAACCCTTTATATAATTAAGTCTTTATACAGTACTATACCTCGGAATCCAGATCGTTTCCTCCATCTCACATTCGTCTGAAACAGGAAAAAAATTATTAGCCTTATATTATAGTAAATTTAAATTTAAATATCAATAAGGTAGTTTTATAAACAAATATATATCACTTGCTATATAAAGTGATAGAATTTTGACACATCTGTCGGTTATGTTCATGTCGTCTATAACGATTACATATATTCTTCGATGGTTCCTCTCTTTGAGATGGAATCTGATTCGTCCGACGCTTGCCTGATTGACGATGTATTATCAGAGGTTGGATGTCCATATTTTTCAAATTCTTGGAACTATCTAATCCGACACTTGGCCAATTAAAAGTACTGACTTGCTATAGACACGTAATAAAGTATCAAATGTGTTATAAGTCAAACAAAGACTTTCGTATGATAATCTTATATATCTGTATGCAATAAGTGCATGAGGACAAGTCAGTTGCCAATAGTCAAACTTTCGACAGCTACATGCTCTATTGAAAATGTCCACTATTCAATTTATGCCACCATCCTTAACTATAAATCATAAAACATTAATAGGAGAAATTGTTATTCGACTTACATCATCATTATGTTTCATGACTTTGTGATGGGCTCAATTTATCAAGACGATCATCATATTTGGTGCTACCAATCGTTTATGATAAAACCAAAGTTGCATTAACTCTCATATCCACTCTACCAAATTGGTCATCAGAAGCTTTCTTGATTCTTTTACAACTGCATTAATGCTCTCTGCATATTAGTAGTCATAACGTCATACCTTCTAAAAACACCAGTTGATCGAGCCCATCTTACCGTACCAACATCTTTCTTTAAATACTTAGTTACACCGGATCTCATTTTTTTGCATCTTGTTCAATTGGTGTTAAACATTAGGGACAAGATATGCCTTGGTAGAAGTAAAATAGGTAGACAAGTATACCTAATTTTTAGACTTTTCTGATAGTAATTTGTATTTTGTCACCAACTTTTTTTTTAAATGAAAGATACAGAACCCATGATATGTATTGAGGAACATACCTCGTATAGCTATCTCAATGCTGGTATGTCGATCAGATATAAAAATAAGATTTTAATAGTCATCAATTACTTTCTGTAGCTTAACTGTAAATCACTCTCAAGAAGCATCATTTTCTGAGTCAACAATCCCTCATGCCAATAGAAATATCTGATTGTTTCCATCTTTATAAATAGCCAGGAATATTGTACCAAGATAGGAACCTTTCAAAAATATTCCATCTATTACAATCATCGGTCGGATCGATGAATTAAAACCTTTGATGCATGGTCCTAGCACCAAAAATAAATACTCAAAGTTATTGTCTACATCAGTTTCCGAGTGAGTAACTATACTCAGGTTATTCTGTTGTAATATATAACTGTATGCAGGAAACAATCTGAATGATTCTTCTGGATCACCTCTTATTAATCATAATGCACGCTCCTTAACTCACAAAGATGTAGTATATGTTATCTGAACATCGATTCTTTGTGTATTTCTACTTGAATGTCATTCGATCTATAATTTCTATTCACCAATGTAAACTTATTTTTTAATTACTTTAGCAATAATATGGCTCTTAGCTTACTGGTGACCATCTTGCTCGTAATCTTCATTTACATCTCTCATAATTGTATTTTAACTCAAAACCATCTTTGGTGGACTTGTAAACTCTGATGCTCCATATGCCCTTAAGTGCAACCATGCTTATAGCTTCATGAATTTCAATTTTTTTATTATACAACTTTCTTACAAATACATCTCTAATTCCAGTACAAGATATCTTTTCTGATATGTTCAAGTTAAATGACAATATTTCAAGCTGAAACTTAAATGAGTTTTTGACCTTAACCTTTTCTTCCTTAGCATAATCATTACTATCATCATTATTATCGTCATTGTCATCATCATCATCATCATTATTTTCATCATTACCAACCTCATAACTGTTGGCGGCGGATCTAAGGCACGCGTAGGTGTATGTATGCGTAATTGTGTTTATTGCCTAATGCGACAGAATTGTATAAATTTTGCAATAAACATAATAAATAAATATATTAATCACATTAATATATTAATAGGGTAAAGAACTCACCTTAACGTGTAATGTTATACACGTGTTTTTTCTGGAGTCCACATGGAGACCAACCGTGTGCATTTCTAATCACCAACTTGGTGGGCTTGGTGAGCTAGAACAGCAGCCCTATATTCAGTCCGGGATTAACTCTTAATCCCTAAAATGGCCGGGTGTGAGTATATATCCTTTTTTTCCAAAAGGATGAAAAACAGAAAATCTGAAACAATCTATCATTGTTTCAAATGGAAGCACAGAAAAAATGAAATAATTTCATTTTTTTCTTCTCTTCTTCTTCTTTCTTTTTTCTTCATTTCTTCTCTTCTCCTCACTCGGCCAAAATGGCCAAATTCATCTCCTAATTTACTTTCTCTCTTTCTCTTTACATATATAGATAATAATAATATATAATAATAAAAATAATATAATATACATAATAGGACCCAACTATTTGACACCAAATTAAAATATTAATATATATAATATCATATAATATAAAAATATATTATATAATATAAAAAGACAGATATTTTGATTATTTAACAATTAAATAATCAAAGTGAGAAATGGCTACTTTGCTCATCAGAAATAGTTATCAAGTTTAACCTCTAGTGGGTCCCATTAAATTTTACACTTGGGTTTACTCAACCTAGGGTCCACAATACGCCACGTGTTACAATACATTTAGTAAATAACAGTTATTAACTAATTATTGTATTTAACACTTAAATACAAACACGCACGCATTTTCTGTGGTTGTGTTGAATATTGTTGGATTAAACAATTTAATCTGACATGCTGTCCCAGTACACGATGAGTACACTCTATATCGTGAGTCTCCCTAGGTCCTACGCCCAATTCGTTAAATGAAACTATTCTATGAGTCCGTGAGCAATACCCCACGCACATGTCACGAATATACAAATCAACGTGTTGAACCATACAAGCTGAGGTTACAACGCATACATATAGTCATTCTGTCATGATATCTTAAATGTGTGGGGATATAGATTATCACCGTCAAATCCCCATGTGCTCATCCATGTCCTATCTCCAGACTTATATCTCACTGAACAGTATTCGCAAACTCTTTTGTCATATTGTTCTACCCTGGCGGAATTATTTCCTGGGATGATTGCTTGTGGCGACAAGACTTTCTGAGATACAGTCTCGAAGTATCTGGATATCAAACTCTATATGGGAGCTAGATCCCATATCTGTACTTACCAAACTCCATAAGCATCGGACCATACCCAGCGACACCCAGCAGTCACACCATGAAAGGTCTGTAACATGCGTGGAACCAAAGTATGGTGGATCACTTACAAGCTCACTGTGGCACTTAGGTCAAAGGACTACGCATACTACTTAACTCGAGAGGACCCTCTGTTGACAGCTTACATTGGTGTCTATCGGAGGCCCTCATGAGTCTGTCCTATATTCAGTCCTAACTGGATACCCATATGTCAATACGATCTTCAAGTTTACAGTCGGTTAGAAACGACCATCTATATATAAAGGTATCCATCGACAAACCGGTATCGGCAGAAATAGATTAGGGACAATTGTTTAAGAACATACTTGCGCAACTTATATTTCCTGGCACCCGATTGCAACTCTTGCAACTATATAGTTACCAGTATATTCTCAGGTCTATGTCTTATTACAGACAAGGCTCCAACTCTTGGATCTGCTGAGTATTATAACTAGCTAACACTTAACTGTGCTAACATTTAGCAATTATATATCTTAGCGTGGTTAACCATGAGCCCTTATCTAAACTCCTTTAGATCTGATCCAACCTCCTTCAGATCTATGATGTCTGTAATGTTACATGCATAATACCATATAAATGGGTATTAGCAATTTAATAGGAATGTACACTTATATAAATATATAAGTTTATATACATTCAAGGATGACATGTAAGCACTGACCTTAACAATAATCAACATCATAACCACTATCATCATTCTCATAACCTTCATTATTTCTAGTATCATTACCAATATTATAACCAATATCATAGCCAATATCAACACCAACATCTCCATAGATATGATTATCATAATATGTGTAGGCTAGTTGTTCATTGAATATTGGAGAAGAATAATGATAATCCTCTCAGGGATTTGGCACATACACAGAGGTTACAGACAAGAATTGATTAATGTAGCCTTGTTTCTGTTCCATGAGTACTTCTGCTTTATTTTTATATTCAAAAGCTCGAGCTTCCACTGTTACATATAGAGGTGTAGCAACATTCTTCTGTAGGCTCAACCATAATATCGTATCATCGTCATTTTCAAGTGTAATAGGTTTCAACTTTATAGTACTTGAAGAAATCTCAAACTTTAGAGTCACTTTATAATGCACTTAATCAACTCTCAGATGATGACAAATTCTTCTCAACAATGCTTCATATTTAATTTTTTTTAAACTACCATGTCCATATTTTGATATCTAATATATCTCTGAAAACTATCAGTATAACTCTCTCATTTTCCTCCAAAGCATATAATAATCAAAATTTGCATCATGATAATAGCAGCAGCACCTGAAAAAATTAATGTCAAAAACAATTATTAGTTTAGTATAATTATATTTATAATTAAATTAAAATAATATTAAATATGTAAATAAATATATACAAATATACTTTAATATAAATAAATAAAAAATAAAAAAAATTGACAACACCATATGGCGCCACGCGCCAAGTTGCTGTGAGCTCTAATGCGCATGCATCATGACGCACTTTGTTGTGCGTCTATACTCCTAATTTGCGAGCAGCAGCATGGCACGCACCAGCACATGGTGGCACCTTTTTGGCACTTGGTGGTTTGTTGTGTAGGGGTAGAATAATCCTTTTATATTTTTAATGTCTAATAGGACAATTTAATTATTTTATATAATTCTGTTAATTCTGACAGAATATTTTTTAATAATTAGACATTATTTTTTTTAAAAAATTAATAAATATTATTAAAATTTAATGATTTACTAAAAATATTTACGATAATATTCTTAATTAATATAAAAATTAGAAGGAAAAATTGGCAATTTCTTTATATTATTTTTATTTGGATGCACAGCATTTAATTTAAACGACAAAAATAAAAGAATCGTGCACTTTGACTTTTGACCCCGAGTCTCTTAACGGGTTGTCACAGGAGTTCGAGTTTCAACCAAAACAGGGGAATCTCGCTTTCCAAGTAAATTGGGTGAAGTAGTTCACGTTATTATACTATCTTAATCTAAGGTCGTGTTTTGGGCACTCAGAATAAAATTGATTACAACTCTCACATTTTCATTCTGAGAATTAATTTTTCTCTGCATCATTTTAATTATTTTGGCAGTATTTTCTCTTAGTTTTGTTGCACATCTTATTTGGGCCTATAGCTTAGGTTATTGCTATATATGAAAATGAACAAGAGATTCAACTAATAATGAGCGATTATATTAGTCCAAATAAAAAGCATTGCTGAACTATAAGCCGCTAATTAATACATTACTAGTCATCCATAATTAGTAATAATATACACAGATTGATAAATATTCGAGTCAGAAAGGCCAGTTTAACGAGACATATAGACTATATATACTTGAGTTTCATTTAATTACTTATAGGGAAAATTCAGAAAGATATTACAGGAAGAATTTACCAAGAATTTCATCAGATAATTACTAATCAACGTCACCACTTATTGATCAATGTGGCTTCTAATACCTTCCAACTCGACTTAGCATCTAAGAATCAAATTCAACTCGATCAATGATGATAATTTATATCCTACTCAATCCTCTTTACAACAGTATTCGCCGCAGACCAAGCTGAACAAAATCTACAAGTGTTCATGATTCTGTCATATTAAGTCTAATTTACAAAAACTCTGCATGCCTCCGGCTCCTTCCGATCGATGCAGAAGTCTCTGATATGCAGATTGTATATCAATCCATCTACAGTTAGAATGATGTTGATAGAGTTCCCGGAAATTGAAAACTAAACCTTTCCATCCGAAGAAGGGAGGATCTTATCGGCTCTAATGGCTGTCGAAGACGATGTAGATACGGCATTTGTGCCTTTAGAAGGAGCTGATGAAGGAGTAGGAAGCTTTTTTGGAAGCATTTGTTCCAGAGTAGCCTTAGGCACTCTTGTTGCTTCCGATGATGAGACAAGAATGAAGGCAATAAGAAGAAGAGTAAGAGTAAAGAGCAAGCACTTTTGCCTCGAAGGAACTAACATGTTGTTGTTTTTTGATGAAGAATAATCTCTGATGTCTGATGAGCAGAATCAGATGCACATGAGAAGGTTGAGAACTGATGATCTCGTCCTTTAACCCTTTGAGAGATATGAGCAGCTTTAGAGGGTTATTTTTGCAGGAGACATGTTGAGTAATGTAAGGAGATTGCCAACTTGTTTGTATGAGGAAAGCTATGTCAATGGCAGACAATGGGGTATTTGAATAATTCTAAAAACTGGTTGAGCAAGCTCATGCTGTTGCTCTCATTTGTCTAATGTGATTACTAGAATCTGAGTGATTGTGCGTGTGTGTGTGAGGAATTTGAGGGATGATTTAAATATTCCTACTGGATGGACCACTCTTTAGTTGGGTCCAATTCATAATTGTTTAATATTCTTATTCTTCTGGTAAGAAATCTTCTGTCAGACTTGTTCTAGTGATATAATTAGTAATGCCATCAATATAAGAACATTTACTAATTAATTACATTTTATTTCTAATTTATGATTGCTTGTTATAGTATTTGGATTCTGGTAGCTATATATCAAACATATTTATAGCATTCGAGTAATAATATATTGTACTTACGAATTAAAACCATTGTCATGTCAATGATCTCTTTGAATTTTTTTTAACCAAATATTTTATTTCGCGCTTGCCTTATAATCATTATAGACATAGATTCATAGTAAAGCACATGTAGTGAGCTTCTTATTAAGTCAATGAAGCATGCGTTAATAATAAACAATATGCTAGCAAAGCTCTTTTAAGTCTAGGGTTGTAACTTGTAAACCCCACCTATATAAACCCTAAAAATTATTAATTATCGTTCCTTAATTTCAATCATGCAAACATGAGGAGAGTACTCTTTTTATTGGTTTCAAATAGCTCAGAGGCCAGACAAGACATTTTCAAAGAAGCATCTTGACACTTTTTGTATGCTACTTTGCCAACAAAGAAAATAATTTGACAATAGAAGACGTTAGTTATCACCATAATGTCAGTGAAATATCATATATTTTATGAAAAGGCCACTTATTTAGGCACCAAATTTTTTAGAACATCACAATTGAACCATAGAAAGGAAAAAAAAGATGTATTAAGATAAAATAGTCATAGACCCTTCTCTCCAATTTTTAAGTAAATGTCATTGCTACTCTCTTTAAGATATTACCCAAGCACGTAATTGTCTGAAATATTACGGAATATGACTATATATTTTATATAGCTAACGATTTTTCTTTAGAGAAGATATCTTAATAATCTTTTTTGTTTGTTTTGAAGAACCTAAACATGGTTTACATATTATTTTGTTTCATATGTGTGTTTAACTAAGCTCTAAGAAAGATGTTTAAGAAGCACCCATTAATTAAGTGTTGAAGGAGAGAGTTCGAATTTCCTTCAAGAGTCTTGTGTAGGTAGACTTCTATTAATAAGTGTAAGTATAGTCTCTATTATATATATATATATATGTATATAAACTCACTCTACAATTAGATTAGATTTAATATATATATATATATATATATTAACTCACTATACAATTAGATTAGATTTAATGTGGAAGATCCCGAATAAAGACCTAACTGGAATATTAGTATTTGGCCTCCGGCTGCCGGCTAGAGATTTTTAATTAATTACCTTGTTTTCAGTCTCCGGCCACCTTTGACCTTTGGCTGGGAGTTAAAGATTTTAAGTTTATATCTTTGTTTTCGACATTAAAGAATTAGTTTTATAATTACTATCCTCCAGCCTCCGATCGTAAGTCTGCCTCTGGCGGCCGTATTGACTTAATGGCTAGGATTAATTAGTCTTAAACGAATAAACAAAAAATAAAGAATCAAAACAGAATGCTACAGAGGTAAAATCCAAAATGACAAAGGCGATGGCGCTTGCCCTAGAAAGATATTAGATCGATTTGGGACTCCAACTACCAATGGTCAAAAGTTTTCAGGACAAATCCATAGAGTCTAGTCATGCTACTTCAAAAGAATCCTTTGGTCTTTCAATTTGAAGTCGGACTCAGACAAACAAAACAATAAGCATATGATGAACAAGACCTCTATACTCGTGATAGAGATGAATGAGACCGATTGTATGATGAGCCTTAGCCCAGAGCTATAAAGAAATTAAAAAATAAAATGTTAAAATTCATCCAAAATATTTTGACAAAGCAAATGAATGAAATAGATAGAAAAATTGAGGTGACGACTGACCTTTCGAAGCATGAAGTGATAACTACAGAAAAGTTTGGAAGTTCTTTTTCTAACGAAAATAATTATAAAAAATAAAAAAGAAAGAAAGAAAGAAAAGGGTAAGTCGGAAGATTGTCGGGTAAAAGATAATATAAAGATTAAGCAGCTGGTTGAATTGAAACAAGAGGAGTTGGAACTTGGAAGCAAAATGGACATGGCGCCTCCTGCCTTTTATGCGGTAGGGTAAGTTCTTTCTTCACTCATTGTGGCCTGTCTCTTATTGCCATTTGCTTTCAAAAGCTCTCTCTTTATATAAAATTTACCAATTTCGCTAACTAAAGCCTTGAAGGCATTTTAGTTATTAATTTGATCAAATTCACTTCTAATTATCATGGTTGAGTTGACAGACTAAATGCTTAACTCTCCATAAAAATCGATGCCAAACCATTTTTTTTTTGGGGGAGAATTTGATATATTGGCAAATTTTTATTGGTCAACTTTTCAAAAACCTCCTCTTTAATTAAGGTTTTCAATAAATATTTAAAAACTAATAGGATATGCCTCTATTTTAGTTATATGTATTGTTGGAAATTTAAAAAAAAATAAACTTTTCACGTTAAGTTAATACATCAATCTAACACTCAATTGGATATGGAGTTACTTTAATTCATTCCAAAATAATCCTTTAATCTTTCATTGGTGAGAAACTTATATTTGATATTCAATGAGATCCATCAATAAAATTGTCTAAATTTTTATTTTTTTTAGAATCACAAAATCTCTTAATATTATTGTTATCAATTTTTTAGTTGGTTAATTTTGAAATCAAAGTACATATGTCAAGATAATATTAGATTGGGATCTCATCTCAGATTTTTGCATCATTGGATATTCCAGAATCCAGGATTCCAAAATCTGAACTATAACGTGGATTTCAAGTGGTAGGGAGCAGGGACGGGCACGTCAAGGACTAGTATAAACTTAAATTCCTACTAAAGCCAGTAACAAACCGATATTTTATTTTATTGGGTTCAGCATCAAATCATTTGGATTCTTGACGGGTCAAAAATGGCATCGCTGACATATCCAAAAACAAGATTGCTGAAACTCTGTCCTGGTTCATGTACCATGATTATGCACTGTTGTGTTCCGTTAATTGTGTATCATCAAAGGCTACTATTCGTATAAATTATTATGAAAGTTTCTGTTTGAAAGCTAAGGAAATACTAAATAAATAAATAAGAGAAAAATTGAATGACTTCTTTTATTTTCTTTTCAATTTTACGGCCATAAAAAAAATTACAAGAACTAACATCCTTTTATGTACACACAAGAATATTTTAGAATGACTGATAAAAATATAAAATAGAGAGAAATTATCTAACTTCTCAGTTTGCATAACAACTTGCCAATTCAACTGTCAACTCATCAGTGTATAACAACTTGAGAATATAATAAACTGAGCCTAACTTAACCAATTTGTAACTTGTTAATTCCTCTGTTTGAACCTGTAACAACTTTAATAACCTTTACTCCAATTCTGAAAGTATGCAGTAGCAGCACCACAAATCTATTCTTCACTAATATCCCTCTACAAGTTGGAAGTCTTAGAAAAGAATTGAAGCTTGGATCTGAGATAATTGAACCTGTTTGAAGACAAAGGCTCAGTGAAAATGTCTATTGTTTGATCACAACTTTGAACAAATTCTAACTTCTACTGCACCAATAACTATTTTGTCTCGGATAAAGTGAATATTTAATTCTATATGCTTAGTACGAGCATGAAAAATTAGGTTAAGTGTTAAGGCCTGTACACTTTGATTATCACATCAAATAATAGATATGCTTAGAAGTTGAATTTGTAGTTCTGACAGTAAGGATTTAATCCAAACAACCTCTAAACATGCTAAGGCTAAGGCTCTATACTCAGCTTCTGCCGAAGATCTAGCCACCATACTTTGTTTCTTAAATGACCACGAAACTAAATTATTATCCAAATATATACAATATCCTCCAATAGATTTTGTCAATGAAATATGTACCCCAATTTAAATCTGAGTAAGTTGTGAGAGTTAAACTGTCTGGTTTGACAAATTCCAAGCCATGATCTAGTGTAGATTTGAGATATCTTAATATTCTTTTGCGTGCTTGCTAATTCTTCATTATTGGATAAGCTAAAAACTGACTAAGTTTGTGCATAGAATATAATAACTCAGGTCTTGTTAAGGTAACATATTGTAGAGCTTCAATAATACTTATATATATTGTTGGATCAACAAATACATCTTCATCATCTTTGATATATTTTTATCTTGTGCTTATAGGAGTATCATAACCCTTACAATCCTATATTTTTGCCTTTGCTAACAAGTCATAAATGTATTTAGCTTGAGACAGATGAAAACCATCAGGTGTAGGTGTTATTTCAATTCGAAGAAAGTAGTTAAAACCTCCTAAATCCTTCAAGGCAAAAACTCTATTGATTTAGGCAATAAATTTATCTAAATAAGTAAAAGAATGACCTGTTATAATAATGTCATCTACATATATCAAAACTAAGGTCAGATTACCATTATGCCTCTTAAAAAACAAAGAAGTATTAGACTTTGAATTGATAAAATTTCATGTCACCAATGCATGTTTAAGCTTCTCATACCAAGCCCTTAGAGCCTGTTTAAGACCATAAAGTGCCTTATTTAATTTGCAAATATAAAAGGGAAATTGAGAACTTACAAAGCCCTTAGGTTGTGCTATATAAACCGCCTCATTCAGATCATCATTGAGGAATGCATTGTTAATATTAATTTGTCTTATTTTCTAGCTGTTCAAACTGTCAGGCTGATAACTATCTTGACTGTTGATGCTTTAACAACAGGTCTAAAAGTTTTAACGTAATCCACTCCAGATTTTTACAAGAACCCCTTTGCTACTAACCTAACTTTGTATTTTGAAAATGACCATTTGTATTGTACTTTACTCTAAATATCCATTTGTTGTCAACTATTTTAGGTGTTGCAGTAGCTGGAACCAACTGCTATGTCTGATTCTTAACTAAAGCATCATATTCTTCTTGCATAACTTTCCTCCACTGATCATTGGATAGAGCTTTCTTGATTATTTTTGGCTTAGGATAAACAACCAATGATTGACTAATATAAGTCTTAGGCTTGAATATTAATAGTTTAGATCTAGTGATCATAAGATGCAAAGAGAGAACTATTAAAGGTTGATGTGGTTGTTGATTTTAGTATAAGGACATGTTAGAAGTATTTTGAAATGGTTGTGTTTGATTTGTAGGAGAGTTATTTGTATTTGAATGTGAGGTTTGGTTAAGGTTTTGATGTAAAGGTGAATGGCTTAATGCTTATGTTACCTCATTCGTAGCTAATATTACATCTTGTGAAGAGATTTTGCTTCTACTGACAAGATTTTGAAGGTCTAAAACAAAAAATGTTGAAACATTGATTTTGGCATAACAATCATTTTTATTATCAAATGTTGATGACTCAAAAAGAATAGAGTAAGGGAATGAATTTCATCAAAACTCACATATCTTACAATAAAGACCTTACTTGATGTATGCATGCATTTGTAGCCTTTGTGAGAAGGACTAAAACCAAGAAACACACTCTTAGCAGTGTGAAACTCACATTTATGCTTATTATAAGGTCTAAGGAGTGGGAAAGAGGCACAACCAAATGGTTTCAAGAAAGCATAATTAGGTATTATATTAAAGAGTTTTGAGAATGGTGATTGAAAGTTAAGAATAAGAGTGGGTAATCTATTGATTAAGTATGTAGTAGTATGAAAAGAGTCCCACTAAAAAGAAATGGGCATTTTATCTTGAGTTAGCAAGGTTAGTCCTGTCTTAACTATATGCTTGTGTTTTCTTTCAACAACCTTATTTTAATGGTATATATGTGAACATATAATTCTAAATTGAATTCTATTCTATTTTAAGTGTTCAGAAAAGCTCTTAAACTCCCCCCCTCAATCAGATTGTAGAGCCTTTATAACATGTTCAAGCTGTTTTTCAACTTGTTTCTACAATTAAATAGAGACACTTAAGGCTTCTGATTTACACTTTAATGGAAAAAAAATCCAATTGTACCTAATGAAATCATCAACAAAGTTGATGTGATATTTATAACCATCCATTGATTCAATAGGTGCTGGCTCCTATAGGTCAGTGTAGACAAGTTCTAAGGGTTTTGTAGTTTTTATATATGTAGAAGAAAAATGACACGTATAGTTTACCTAATTGACATGAATCACAAAAATCAAGCTTTTATTCTTTATTGCAAGATCTAGAGTTTTATAAAGTTTGAATGCAAACATCAAGATTAGAGGACTTGATGTCCAAGCCTCTTATGCCAATGATTACAATCAACAGAATTCAATGGCTTACTACTTATAGATACAAGCGATGATTCAAAACTAGACATTGAATTAGAAATAAATGAATAAGATGCATACAATAAATTCTTATTTATATTACATTTAAATGTATTTTCAGAAAACAAGGACAATATAGTGTTGGCGATGTCGGATCTTAGGCACGTGGGTGTATATATGTGGAATTGTGTCTATTGCCTAATGCAGCAGAAATATAAATTTTGCAATAAACACAATAAATAAATATATTAATCACATTAATATATTTATAAAGTTAGAGAACTCACCAAACGTATAACGTTATACACGTGTTTTTTCCAGAGTCCACATGGAGACCAACTCGCTTGCAATTCTAGTTATCAACTCGGTGGGCTTGATGAGCTAGAACAGTAGCTCTATATTTAGTCTGGGATTAACTCTTAATTTTCAAAATAGCCAAAAGTAAATTTATATCATTTTCTCCAAAAAGATAAGAAATGGAGAATTTAGAATAATTCATAATTACTACAATTGGAAACAGAGGAAAAATGAAACAATTTCATTTTTCCTCTTTTTCTCTCTTTTGTTTTCTTTTCTTCTTCTTCTTCTTCTTTCTTTCTTTCTTCCCTTTCTCTCCATTTCTTCTTCTTTTTCTCTCCCTCTCAGTCGTATGGCCAAATTCTTCTCTTCTCATCTCTTTCTTTTACTTTATATATATATATAATATAATATAATAATATATATTATAAAAAGAAAGATATTTTGATTATTTAACTATTAAATAATCAAATTGAGAAATAATTATTTTACCTCTCATAAATAGTTATCAAGTTTACCTCTTAATGTGTCCTACCAAATCTCACACTTGGGTAAACTCAACCGAGGGTCCACAATAAGTTACATGTCATAATACAATTAGTAAATAATAATTATTAACTAATTATTGTCTTTAACACTTAAATACAGATACACACGTATTCCCCTGGTATTACTGAATATTGTTGAATTAAACAATTTAATCCAGCATGCTATCCCAGTGCACAACGAATACACTTCATATTGCGGGACTCCTTAGGTCCTACGCCTGATTCATCAAATGGAACTATTCTAAGAGTCCGTGACCAATGCCTCACGTACACATCACGGATATACAAACCAACGCGTTGAACCATACAAGCTGAGGTTAAAACACATACGTATAGTCCTTCCGTCATGATATCCTGGATGTGCGAAAATATAAATTATCACCGTCAAATCCCTTAGTGCTCATCCATATCTTATCTCCAGACCTGTATCTCACTGAACAATATGCGCAAACCCTTTTGCCATATTGTTCTACCCTGACGGAACTCTTTCTCGGGATTGATACTTATGGCCACAAGAGTTTTTGGGATATAGTCTCAAAGCATCTGGATATCGAACTCCTTATAAGAGCTAACAGATCCCGTATCTGTACTCACTGGACACCATAAATATTGTTCCATACCCAGAGACACCTAGTGGTCACACCATGAAAAGTCTGTGACATGCGTGGAACTAAAGTATGGTGAATCACTTACAAGCCCACCGTGGCACTCAGGTCAAAGGACCACGTATACTACTCAACTCGAGAGGACCCTCCGTTGACGGCTTAGATAAGATGTTTATCAAAGATCCTCGTGAGTCTGTCCCATATTCAGTCCTAACTGGATACCCATATGTCAATACAAGCTCCAAGCTTACAGTCGGTCAGGAACGACCATCTATACCCTATAAATATGACATATGCTGATTTATATATAAAATGGTATCCACTGACAGACCCGCATCAGCAGAAATAGATCAGGGATAATTATTCGAGAACATACTTGCGCAACTTGCATTTTCTAGCACCCGATTGCAACTATGCAGTTACTAGTATACTCTCAGGTCTATGTCCCATTACAGATAAGGCTCCAATTTTTTGGATCTGCTAAGTATTATACCAGCTAACACTTAGTTGTGTTAACATTTAGCAATTATATATCTTAGGGTGGCTGACTATGAGCCCTTATCTAAATTCTTTAGATCTGATCCGAACTCTTTTAGACCTATAATGTCTGTAACGTTACATGTAAATTAGTATTAGCGATTTAATGAGAATGTACACTTGTATAAATACACAAGTATATGTACATTCAAGGATGACACGTAAGCATCGACCCTAACAATCTCCTGCTTGTTCTAGTGTCATTTCTGATGGCATCTCATACACAACAACTCTACGTGTTTCATAAACACTTTTAGAGTCCTGGCCTTAGAAAGTGAGTCTGCTAAATTATTTATAGAATACTTCTACAAATAATCACATCTTCTTCAGCCAAGATCCCTCTAGCCATGTGAGACTCCTCTCAACATAATGAGAGTACTGGTGTCCTCTTGGCATGTTGGCTTGTTCAATGGCCTTGTTGTATCACAAACTTATGCGATAGGATCTATCTATCTTGAAACTCTTCCAAAGGCAGCGATAAACCTACGAATCTTCACTGCTGCTTTCGCTGCGTCAACTTGAATTAGCAATGAATCCCAATTTGGTGTAATTCCAACTCCCCTAATACTAATGAGAATTAGCACATTTCCAAATATAGACTCTCTATCATCTAGGTCAAACAAAATGTCTGACTCCGTGCATCTCCTCATTTCTAAGTTATTTTCTCCATATTTGAGAAACTTATCCTTTCTACCCTCTAGGTACCTTAGGATATTTTTTACTACCATCAAATGGTGGTCACCTGAATCAGACTAGACTCGGCTTGTAACTCTTACAGCCAAACTGATCTCAGGTCTCAAACGCATCATAGCATACATCAAACTCTAATAAGCTGATGTATCTGGTGTGTTAGACACTCTAACTCTCTCATATTTTATCTGAAGATACACTCTTCTCGAAAGATGAACACTAGGTTTAAAAGATATGTTAACTATCTCATAGTTAATTAACTGTACCTTTTTAAACGCTGATGATGTGAAATGATTTGGGATAGTCTTATCTGCTTCCTAGCTCTAACTTTGTAAAGCTTTATAACTAGTATAGAGGAAGCCTCTCCTAAATCCTTTACGAAGAAACATTTACGAGTTACTTTTGACCGATTATAATATATTGACATCATTGCCAGTGACCAGTATATCTTCAACAAAGAGCATCAAGAAGATTATTATGTTCTCACTGACTTTTCATGTACACTGAATCAAAAGTCTGACTGGACGTAAAACCTTCAGGATATTTGATGAATATCTCTTACTCGAGGTATTCATTCTGGAACACCTTCCTTATATCCATCTGCCAAACTTCAAAGTCATATTATCCTGCAAGAGCCAATAAAACTTTAACTTTAACATCAATATTGGTTCAAAGGTTTCCTCTTGATTAATCTCAAATCACTGAGGATTACCTTTCTAAAATCAATATAGAGCCTACAAGGTCTCTATCTTTTATCTGGCTCCCACTACCTCTTTGTAAACTTTTTACAACCAATAAGAACAATTCTCACAAGTAGCTTAACCAAGTGCTAGACTTGATTCTGATGCATATAGTCAATTTTATTTTTTATGGCTTTTTACTGTGTCTCGAATCGATGTCTAACATCGACACCTTATAGGTCAAGGATGATTTTCTTCTACCAAGAAAACTCCAAGTTCACCTTTAGGTATCTACCATACCCAATAGGTAACCTAGACATCATTTCTGACCCATTTGGAGGTGTGCTAAAAGGCCACTTGCTTAATTAAGCCTGAGTTTCATCCTTGGTTCATTAACTTCTAGATTGACTTCACCAAGTCCAATCTTTTCTATGATTGTAGAATAGTGGTAAACCGAGAAATGAACATACTTTGCTTCTCTAAATCATAGAACTAGTATCCTATATTATTCACAAGATACTAAATGAATCTATTCTTGTGCCTCTTGGGTGTTGTCTATCTTGCTAAATAACTCTTACAAAATAAGATACCCTACTGTGTAACTCTTATATAAGCAGGACAACCCTAAGTCTTAACTTACTTAAGACACGACTTTTTTCCTTTCTATTTCTCATACAAAATGAAGGAACAGCTTCTAATGAAACTCTACTTAATAAGCAGCTATGTTTGGAGCATAAACTCACAGATATAGATTGGTAACACTCATTATCAATCGGATTATATCTAATAAAATCCGATTGCTTTTTATCAAAACATCATTATGTTATGGACAACCCGGAGGACTATAATAAGTAAGAATCTCATTCTTCCTTAAACAAACGGGAAAATTATTGTTCATGTATTCACTTCCTCGATCTAATCAAAAGGATGTGATATATATTTTGGTATATTTGGTCATCTCTGTGAATATATTATTCATAAACTGGTTAAGTTTGTATGGTCAAATTAGGAATCTAACCATCCTTAACCAGACGAATAAGCATCTCATACCTATATGACATAAATTTATATACCACAACTCTGTATCATTTAAGAATTCCGATCTTCAGACATTTTTAATTATATATAATGTCTATTTATTAACTGATATTCAACTAATAAAATATTATACTAATCATGCAATGAAATTATTGTATTGCATATAAGAAGTAAGGCAAGTTGCCCAACAATTTGGACCTGTAAGAAATCACCATTTCTTACTTCTAACTTTACTTCTTCAAGCTGTTGCATACCAGTCTCTCTCAATCCCTGTAACATATTGTAAATGTGAGAGGGAGATACCGTATCTTATACCCAGCTTAAAAACTGGCATCACATGCCTTAGAAATGTCTATATTTATGACATACACAAACATGTGGGAGTCTTCCTGACTAATAATAAAGTTTCTAGGGTAGAGGGATTTGCAATACCCAACCTTACTATTTTGAAAACACTTTCCATCTTCACGCTCTCTTGTTGATCTTTGGATAAATGTTGCCTCTGAAGATTGATAATGGGTATCTGTCTCATTATCTTCTCCCTTACTCATCTGGTCTTACCAGATATACTTGGAGTAAAAGATGAAGCACCCCTTAACAAAGAGGGTCACACTCTCTGTTCAATCCTTTAAAGAGGTGTTATCAAAATTACCTTACGGTAAACTTTAATCAATAATAAATCTAATATTTTCTAAATCTAGAACACTTTTGTGATTCATCCACCGATCAGAGTAATTTATAGTACCCTAGAGTTGGACTGCATCAACTATGCTCACCAACTAGTTCGTAGTGGCCATTATTCTTGACAGGCCAAATTAACGGGAGATATAAGCGGAATATTCATTAAATCGCTAATAGAACGTTTTAAATCATGGGTATATAAAGTATACACTTTTTGATTTAAAATGCCCTCCCACTGCTTTACATAATCCCGGTAACCTCTTAAATGGGAAGACGATAGTTTAAACTCTTTTAAACTATACAGCGGGAAGTAGATCCCATTGTAATTTACTCGGGCCTTACGTTGTAGCAATATTGACATTTGTAAACCCAACAGGTAGACAGGACTTGTCAATTGCATCTCATGCAACTCTTACCCCTTGATCCTAAATACACTTTATCCTCATGCTGTAGCAATATTGGATAAGTGTATTCAAGATTAACTTGTCAATAATTAAATATATGTTACTGATACTACCCTCACGCTGTAGCAATATTAGGCAATACTTTCGGATATATTTGCCTCATCTCATGTTTAACCGGCATAGTCCAAGCCCAACCGACCAAGCCCCTCATGCTGTAGCAATATTGGGACAAGGCTGACGTGACTCATCTAACACGGTATTGACAATACGGATCAGAATAACATATTATCTCAGAATATAATATTCTTCAATCTGATTAAGAGAGATTTTTGTATCTATGGTCTACATACTTCTAGGAAAGGTGATTCTCAATTAATTAATTTCTCTATGCAAGCATAACTAACCCTCACCAGTAGGGATTTCATTGTGGTTACCAGCACAAAAAAATTAATTCTGATTTCTAATGCAGACCGATAATTCTTTATTACTACATCTCATAAACTCTGATTTATAATGTAGACTGACAACTTTTATCACTACATGAAATACTGTTCAAAATACTTTTTCAAAAAATACTGTAGTAGTTAACAGTAATGGTTATTGTATCTATGAACAGTTAATTTCACTGTTCATAAGCTACTGTTCAAGTGAACAGTACATCGCTGCCGTGCCTAACTTTTATCGCTGGAGCACTGGGCCGACAAACCCAGTGTCATCAAGCATCACTATAGTGCTGAGAGGTCGTACCTCCAGCATTGCGGTGCTCGCGTGTCACCGCGTCAGCGCGGGGGCAATGACGCTTCACTGCTAGGGCACAAATTCTAGAAACTCACGCCCTGGCTTAGGCTCGCCAGCACCCCAGCGCTGGGAAAAAGAAATCTTAGCACCGAGGCGACAGGCCTTCAGAACTACAGCGCTGGGCCGACAAATCCTAGCGCCGCGGCGCCCGATGAACTCCCATTTGGCATACACATTTCAACACTTGAAACACGCCATTTTCACTGAGTCTTTTGCAACCATTCACTCAAACTACACCCATATACAACTTAAATGGCTCTTATACCATTTTGTCGACGATGTCAGATCTTAGGCACGTGGGTATAAGCATGTGCAATTGTGTCTATTGCCTAATGCAACAGAAATATAAATTTTACAAAAAACACAATAAATAAATATATTAATCACATTAATATATTTATAAAGTTAGAGAACTCACCAAACGTGTAACGTTATACACGTATTTTTCCTATAGTCCATATGGAGACCAACTCGTATGCAGTTCTAGTTACCAACTCGGTGGGCTTGGTGAGCTAGAACAACAGCTCCATATTCAGTTTGGGATTAACTATTAATCCTCAAAATGGCCGTGAGTAAATTTATATCCTTTTCTCCAAAAGGATAAGAAATAAAAATTTTGGAGCAATTCATAATTACTCCAATTGCAAGCAGTGGAAAATTTTCATTTTTTCTCATTTTTTTTTTCTTTTTTCTTTTCTTCTTCTTTCTTTCTTCCTTCCCTTTCTCTCCATTTCTTCTTCTTTTCTCTCCCTCTCAGCCGTATGGCCAAATTCTTCTCTTCTCATCTCTTTCTTTTACTTTATATATATATATAATATAATATAATAATATATATTATAAAAAGAAAGATATTTTGATTATTTAACTATTATAATCAAACTGAGAAATAACTTTTTTGCCTCTCATAAATAGTTACCAAGTTTACCCCTTAATGTGTCTTACCAAATCTCACACTTGGGTAAACTCAACCGAGGGTCCACAATAAGTTACGTGTCATAATACAATTAGTAAATAACAATTATTAACTAATTATTGTATTTAACACTTAAATACAGATACACACGTATTCCCGTGGTATTACTGAATATTGTTGGATTAAACAATTTAATCCGGCACGCTACCCTAGTGCACAACGAGTACACTTCATATCGCGAGACTCCCTAGGTCCTACGCCTGATTCATCAAATGGAACTATTCTATGAGCCCGTGAGCAATGCCCCACGCAGACGTCACGGATATACAAACCAACGCGTTGAACCATACAAGCTGAGTTTACAACGCATACGTATAGTCCTTCCATCATGATATCCTAGATGTGCGAAAATATAAATTATCACCGTCAAATCCCTTAGTGCTCATCCATATCCTATCTCTAGACCTGTATCTCACTGAACAATATGCGCAAACCCTTTTGCCATATTGTTCTACCCTGATGAAACTCTTTCTCGGGATTGATACTTATGGCCACAAGATTTTCTGAGATACAGTCACAAAGCATCTGGATATCGAACTCCTTATAAGAGCTAACAGATCTTGTATCTATACGCACCGGACTCCATAAGCATTATTCCATACCCAGAGACACCTAGCGGTCACACCATAAAAAGTTTGTTATATGTGTGGAACCAAAGTATGGCGAATCACTTACAAGTCCACTGTGGCACTCAGGTCAAAGGACCATGTATACTACTCAACTCGAGAGGACCCTCCTTTGACGACTTAGATAAGATGTCTATCAAAGATCCTCGTGAGTCTGTCCCATATTCAGTCCTAACAGGATACCCATATGTCAATACGAGCTCCAAGCTCACAGTCGGTCAGGAACGACCATCTATACCCGATAGATATGACATATGTTGATCTATATATAAAAGGGTATCTACCGACAGACCTGCACCAGCAGAAATAGATCAGGGACAATTATTCGAGAACATACTCGCGTAACTTGCATTTCCTAGCACCCGATTGCAACTCTTGTAACTATGCAGTTACTAGTATACTCTCAGGTCTATGTCCCATTATAGATAAGGCTCTAATTTTTTGGATCTGCTGAGTATTATAACCAGCTAACACTTAGCTGTGCTAATATTTAGCAATTATATGTCTTATGGTGGCTGACTATGAGCCCTTATCTAAACCCTTTAAATCTGATCCGAACTCCTTCAGACCTACAATGTCTGTAACGTTACACGTATAATACCATATAAATTAGTATTAACGATTTAATGGGAATATACACTTGTATAAATACACAAGTATATGTACATTCAGGGATGGCATGTAAACATCGACCATAACACATAAAACTTCGTTGACATGATTTTGAAGACTGAGAATGAAAACTTTCTGATGTATTAGGTAAAGAACATTTTCTAGTCAGCAGAAGCTTATATAAACCCTTTACAATTGTACCCTGTAACAGTACAATCCATTCCTTATTGTCTTTTATAAGACACAAGTTCAAATGGAATTCAACACAAACATTATTATCAGCCACAAGTTTAAAAATGCTTATTAAATTTTTTGTTATTGCAGTAACACATAACATGCTGTTTAGATTTAATTGCAAGTTATATTTGATTTTTAATTTTGCATTTCCAATAAAGGTAATATTCAAGCCTTAACCATTGTTAACAATTAGTTTGTCCATACCTGAGTACTCAACTGTGTTGTTGAGATTTGAAGCATTATAAGCCAAGTGATGTGTTGTACCCGAGTTAAGGTACCATCCCTCTTTTGCAAGCCTTTCTTGCACTTGATGTGTAGCAATAAAAGTAACTCTAATATTTGTGTTTCCCTGATTTCCAAGCCCTTGTCCACCAGTGTTGTTATGATTATTATTTTTTCTATAACCAGCTAATGATCTTGACATATAATCAAAATTAAATCTATAGTACTCTCTCCTGCAGAATGACATTGCCTCTCATATATTTGGCAAATTGGCTTTACATTACCTCTTCCAAAAGGATTTCTTCCTCCATACTGTGCATTAAACCTTCCTCTATTCATGGTAAAATTACCTCTACTAGTACCATAATTGTAGAAGTTAGTATTATTACTACCATTATTAAAATTGTTACAACTGAAGCCACCTATATTGTTTCCAGCATTGATGTGGTAACCAATATCCACAACCAGTAAGAATAAGTATTTATATATGTATAAATATATGTATTTTATTTATATGAGGGTAATACTTGATTTATGTATTGTTAGTAGTAGTGTTTGTATAGGTTAAGGACATACTATTAGCATTGGGTTTATTTGCAAGACTTTAGATTTATTTTAGGGACCAAATTATAATACTTTGAAAGTTTTGAAGGCAAATTTGTAAATATAAAAAATTAGCCTCTTAGTATAAAAATACACTTTTGAAACCCTAATTCACTCTTTTGGTTTGAGCTATCCCTTTTACAGTGAGAAAAGAGAGAAATAAATGGGAGAGAAAGAGAAGAAGAAGAAGATGAGGAAATTGGAATTTTGGATTTTAAGAGGTATATCACAACTATTTCTCAATTTATTAGTGTTAATTAAGTTAATTTCTTTAAGTTTTGATTTTTGAAAATATGTATAATTGAGAATTTGATGTGTATTTTGAAAGATCTTGTGAGAATTGATGATGATCTATATAGATAGCTTGATAAATCATGATAAATTATAGAATTTCTATTTGATAGTCTCTTGATCCAGGAATTTTATAAATTATTGTGATTCGATTCTGGTTTTGAATTTTGAGTATATGAAATTAAACATGTTTAGGATCATCTCAGACTTTGAATCGATTCAAAATTCCAGAAATTGAATTTTTTGTGAATTTACCAAAATGACCCTAAAATTCTAAAAATTTCCTGTGTGAACAGTATGATATAGTGACAAACACTTTTTGTCCTACTGAATGATCTTTAAAAATTACAAATTTATGGAATATGATAATTTTATATGTCTAATATGATATACTCGGAATTGAGAATTTAGATCAATGTGGTTGAAGTGTTATGATTTTCTAGAGTATATCAGCTTATTGCAGTATTTGATTAACAGATTTTTAAAGCTATAGAATAAAATAGTTTTAAAATACTTTTGGTAGTTATTTTGAAGTGAAATATTTATCATGGATTGGGATATGTGTCAAGAGTAATTCTGTGATAGTTTTATAATTTGTTAGTTAGTATATGATTGTATAAAATTAGGAGATTGAATACTGTTCAATAAGTATCTTGATCCTATCAGGTTAGTAGTTTGGATTCGATGGTGTGTGTGGAATGGATTGTGTAGGAATTATGTTATAATATTATATATAGGAAAGATATATGAGTCACGAATGATGTATTAAAAATTTTTGTTAAGTGTAAATGATCAGAATGATAGGTTTTGAGAAACCAAGTATTTAGACCAATTTGATGTGATAAATGCATTGTGTATAATTTTATAAGCTATTTAAAGTATTTTGTATGAATTTTGAGGCTTATGAAAGGATTGATCTCCATTGATAAGTTAAGGAGATTTACGCCTTGTAGCTGTAAGTGCTAAGAGGTAAGTATACTAGACTTTTACTGAAATCACAATAAGCATAGTAATTGTCTATGTATGATTTTGTAAATGTGCTTAGAAATATGTTTATGTTATGTCAAAGTGTATTTGATATAAAATGTAAAAGACATATGTTTATGAATGTGAGCATTGACATTGAGCATGGACATACATGTGTTTTTGAAAGTGAGCTTTCAAAATGAAATGTGTTTAACAAAGAAAGCTTTGAAGAGTAATATGTCCATGAGAAACATTTTGTGTTTTTGAGGATGCTTGAACTCACTGTTGACTTAGTAGGCATCTTATGTGGTTTGTGGAGCCTTTTATGTGTGGCCTTTCATTCGGGATTGGTGTATGTTATGTGTTCCGTATGTAGGGAGGATCCTATTGGTACCTAAAGGAAGATTGAGTCATCACATTCGTGTGGTGGCATATTGGTACATGTGAGAGGACTCACCGATGATCAGGGTAAGGGTTTGGCTCTTACCTTCGGGCTTGAGCATTATGTATGTGTAATTTAAACCTCACTTGTACTATTCCTCTCATACGGTATGTTACCTACGAGTGACATTTAGCTCATTATGTGATATGTGATGTGTAAGTCCTATTAAGTAGTAGTTGAGTGATGGTAATCCTGTAATGTGTTTTGAAAGAATGTGTAAGCGCTTACATAACATGTGATTTGATAAGATTATGATTTTGATTGATCACAGCATATCATACATATGCATTATGTACATATATGTATTTGTATTTGATATATGAAAAACTAGTATGCTTACTGAGTTTTATACTCATTATAGTTTATGGTAATTTCAGGTAAATAAGGTACATGTGTGCTTAGCTGATTTGGCAAGGCTCTGCTGTTCCTTGGGTTCCCTAAGTTGCTAGGTTGCTGAGTGTTTTATTTGGGGACACGTGGGATAAGATATTAGATCTGTCCCTATTGAATAAATACTTATGTATTATTTTATTGTGTGTGGTCAGATTTAGTTTAAGTTTCACCACGTGTGGTTATGGATTGATTTTAAGTAAGAATTTGCAATGAATATATTCTGGGCTTCCGGTACCAAAGTTGCTACTGGTGACGTAGTAAAGTGTTAATCTCTGAGAAAACTCTGCGCATCTCCGGTTTACTAATTGTCCCAGTCATAATTCAATTGCTATAATTCTGAAAGAAATTAAAATGAATGTTTAAATATTATTGAATGAGTGTAAGTTATGTCATGTATTAGATCTTTTGGGTTTGGGGCGTGACAGCTTTTAGTGGTATCAGAGCTAAAATATGATTCTGTAAACTTTCAAGTGTCGAGTCAAGGGAACCGAGTAGATGCCAAATCCTTAGGATTGTATTTGTAGCTTTGTTGTGTAAATATTTGACATATTGCTTAAATTTTTGTATGATTTTGTGAAGATGACACATTATCTAAGAGCTGCTAAGGTTCTTGATGTTGTAGATAATGGTACTTTTGTGGATCTTAATGTTACCATTTAGAATTTGTTTTAGTTGTGACTAATATGCTTAGCAAGAATGATATCAAATATCTTATAATGATAATTTGCATGTCATAGAGCAAATTGAGATAATTTTCTCAATGACAAAATATAGAAAAGTAGAGTATTGAAGACATCAATTGAAACAACTTTTATTGAAAAGGAAAACAACAACACAACAACAATAGCAGCAACAAAAATACAGTAGAGGCTACGGAGTGAGATTTAAGTCTATTTTGCGCTTCTTCTGACTGTCATGAGTAGACCAATCTAACTGATGCAACGTTGGATTAGACAGAGGAATAAAAGACTGCAATTGATCAACAGTTTGAGCAGAAATAAGAATTCGTCGTGCTAGAAGTGGGATGAATTGTGTTCCCGCTGTATAGTCAAGAAAAGATAGCAACCCGTCGTAAAAACTATTAACATTTAACAAACAAATTGGTTTTTAGTGGATTTATAATTATGCCCATGAGGCAATTTGAAAATTTTCCTCTAAGGTCCCGAAACCTCTTAGTAGAGCTATGAAGGCATCTGCATGCCTAAGCATTTGAGCCATTCGTTCGTGCATAGATGAGAATTGTAACTCATCCCCAACTGTTTTGGAATGATACCCAAAACTCGACTACCTTTATTGTGTG
Source organism: Ailanthus altissimus (assembly GCA_946807835.1). NCBI lineage: Eukaryota > Viridiplantae > Streptophyta > Magnoliopsida > Sapindales > Simaroubaceae > Ailanthus > Ailanthus altissimus. Next base: position 11,552,303 of record OX327699.1, on the reverse strand, counting down.
CAGCTTTTGCCATAGACCCCATTAACCCACGGTTACCTCCTCCATATACTAAATGTATATTTCGCTCAGCTAATACCTTACCAAGATTTTCTGCAACTTTTGTAAACTCTTCAGCATTTTCAGGGTTGGATCCACAAAAGACACAAATTTTTGTGAATCGATGAGCTAAGGTTTCCACCATTGTTACGCTCACCCTAATTTTTGAACATTTTCGAGTTTGTATAAGGATGCAAAAACAATGTATTTATAGAGAAACAAATTGATAATACCTGTGGAGCATATGTCTAAGTATGTTCAAGTATATATTTTCCTCGATTCTTGTGAGACAAAAAGAAAAGAATGAGTTTTACTTTATCATTTTATAAAGGACAATAGGTCGCAAAATCTTGAATAAATATTTGTTGATATGAAAGTGTGATAAAAATTGTGTCGGAAGCGTAATGAGTTAGGTAAGATGATTAAGAAAAGTCATTTTGGCACTAATGGCCGACAATACATCTATGACTTGAAGGCTTTTTGAGCTAACAACTGAACTTTGGACTTGAGGCCAAATTAACTTTATTAATTACAAGGATTTTTGTGGTCTTAACATTGATTTTTGGTCGATAGATTAAAAGCAGACATGAAGAAAGATAAAGCACACTTGACATAAAGATAAAGCAGTAGTCAGTCTCTCTTTGATGTGATAGAGCAATACGGATCTAGTTTCTGTGAAAAATAGAAATAGCAATGTAGGTCAAAATGAGTCTCCCTGGTCGCTTTCATCTGTGTCGTATCCGTGAGAGAGGAACTTATGGAGTTGTCATTCCCATACATTGAATGAGGGCTCTAGCTGAGTAGAATGTGGGTTTACCATATCTTGATCTTTTGCAGGTGAGCTGGTTTGGATGAGGGATGTGATGACTTCCTCTTGGATTTGAGTGTCAGTTGGATAAGGTTGGGAGTCTTGAAAGAAGGATAAGTTAAGATTGGGTTGGTGTTGGTTAGGTTCTGTCGAGACAACTTGCTGAGATTGGGTAGGTTCTGTCGGGACAGCTAGCTGAGGCCATTGGTGAAGGTTATCCATTTCTTGTCTGTATCTAGCATAATAAGTCATGTTTGGGATATGGTGATGGTGAGTAGAGTAATCTGTATTTCTGTGATGTGAAAGATGATGTTTTTGTCTTTGTTGAAATTTGAGTATATTGGCAAAATTCAGTTCTTCTGCAAAGTCATCTTCAACCTGTTCCCAAGGCGCAGCATCTTCTGGGGAGATCCAAATAGATGGAGAAATTTTTTGGTTTTCCTGAGCAAGAATTCTTTTAAGTTCTCTCTTTTGCTGGATTACTTCTTCAGGCCAGAGCTTAATTGATCATTTTAGTGAAAAGGAAAAGGTGAAGTAATCCTTGACAGTGGGGTAATAATGGATTTCATAATCTGAAATAATCATACCCTTTCGTTGGAGAAGTAAGACAGACCAAAGATGTTGTTTGGGGACTGCAGTATTTGTGTTGTTTGCAATCATGTGTTGAAATTTAGTTATCCACCATGTCTTTGGGTAAAACCATTGGAGAAAACTCAGGGCTGGATGATCTTCATCACATTTTTCTAATTTTTAGAGGGTTATAAGTAATGAGAATTCCATGGTGATTGAATACAGATCCAACAGGTACCATAACAAGTAAAGGACAGGTTTTGACCATTGGGAAAATGGGAAAAAAGAGTGCAGGTGAAAGAAATGGTATTCCAAGTTGAACAAAGGGCCACCAAGAACTGTAAGGCCATGTTCTTGAACTGCCAAGATGGCGTAGTGTCTGATGAATTCTTTGGCACGAGAATGGAGTGTTCTAGTTCTGATTAGGTCTGAAAATTATGGTGGAGTAAAAGGAACATGAAGAGTTATGATAATAGGATTCATCATGAAGATGGTAAGATGGTTGGTTTCCTTTATTGCTATAAAAGTGATTATGAGGTTTAGGCTATTTATAGAGTTCGTGAAAGAAAATCAGCAATCATTTTGTCCTTTCCTTTTACGTGGATGACGTTAAAGGAATAGTTAAAAAATCATCTTTGCCATTCGCAGTAATTGTGTTAGTGGAATCTTTTATGTTTGAAACCGAGTATAAAAAAAAAAAGAAGCAGACATGTCAATCTCAATGAGAAAATGATATCCAATAAAATAGACTATGTTTTAAAGAGTTAAAGTAAGAGATATAATGTTGAGATCTATGGTTTAAGAATCCATTGAACTAAAGGTCTTTTATTTTTTAAGTTGACTTTTGATCATTTAAGATAATGCCTTCAACATTTTGATTTGAATGACAACTTAGTTGTATAGAAATGCTAAATTATTTGCATTTTGAGAATGATATTAAGGTAGTGAATGATATTATGACATATGAATATATGTTGAAGGGATTAAAATTTTCAGAGGAGGTAAGAATTTTATTTAAGAGATTAGTATGGGTATTCTACATCTATATCATTCTTTAATGAATAAAAGGTGAAGTGTATAGATGCCCATTAAATATTGAACGAATAGGAGAAAAGAATAAAAATATGTGTGTATAATTTTATAAGTCCATAATGTGTGTCATGTGTTTATTTTATAGATATATGTTTCGTATTCCTCTCACAGACTAAGCTATGAGCAAATCTTATATATCAAGAAGATTGCTTTATAAATGTTTTAGGAATAAACCATACAGTTGAAAAGACAACTTGAGAATGAGAAGAGAAAATAGGATCTAAGTATCCTTATATGTTTGCTTAAGTCATTAATTTCGAGGACGAAATTCTTATAAAGAGGGGAGAATTGTGGTAACCAATATCTACAACCGGTAAGAATAAGTATTTATATATGTATAAATATATGTATTTTATTTATATGTGGGTGATACTTGATTTATGTATTGTTATTAGTAGTGTTTGTATAGGTTAAGGACATACTATTAGCATTGGGTTTATTTGCAAGACTTTAAAGTTATTTTAGGGACTAAATTATAATACTTTGAAAGTTTTGGGGGTAAATTTGTAAATACTAAAAATTAGCCTCTTAGTATAAAAATACACTTTTGAAACCCTAATTCACTCTTTTGGGTCGAGTTATCCCTTTTACAGTGAGAAAAGAGAGAAAGAAATGGGAGAGAAAGAGAAGAAGAAGAAGAAAAAGAAGAGGAAATTGGAATTTTGGATTTTAAGAGGTATATCATAACTATTTCTCAATTTATTAATGTTAATTAAGTTAATTCCTTTAAGTTTTGATTTCTGGAAATATGTATAATTGAGTATTTGATGTGTGTTTCATAAGATATTGTGAGAATTGATGATGATCTATGTAGATAGCTTGATAAATCATGATAAATTGCAGAATTTCTACTTAATAGTCTTCTGATCCAAGAATTTTATAAATTAATTAAATGGGCTTTTACATAATAATATGGGTTATTAGAGTGCAACCCTTAAGTTTTAGTAAAATAGTCTGAGATTAACTTATAAGAATTAGTGGGTCATGAAATGACTAAGACTGAGCCTTTTAAGTTGGAGTTAAGAAGCCAATGGGTATTACAATCATTCTACTAATTTAAATCCTAATCAAACTTTAAATTCCTAACCTTAATCAAACTCTAAATAGTAAAGGGAGATTCTTATATATAATGAAAGTAGGGACTAGTAAATTATAACAACCATAATCGTAAGAATAATGTTTTTTACTCATTCTTATATGAAAAAAGAATTTAGTTACTATTCTTCTCTCAAGATTTTGGTATTAGTGAATTTAAAAATTAAAGAAAGATCTATGTGCTCACATGTGCGAATTTAAAAAGTAAAGATAATAAAAAAGATTGTAGTCGATCAATTTAAAATATACTAAAACAAAGAATTTGGATAATCTTTTATTTTATATATCTTATTATAAATAAGTTGATTTAGCATCCGTTGCATTTATTTTATTAAATAATTTATTTACTTCGAACAAGTTCAACATGTGTTGGATAGTATGGACATGCAAATTTCGAATCTAACGGAGGGTGGCTGATGGATGCTTTCATAAATGACGAGATTTACATAATTGTGCAGCAAATGTACCAACTAAAGTTTCTAAAAAAGACAGTATGCCTGTTTTATTTCATAAAATATTTTAGCATGTGATGGATAACGATGTCTCAAAGTATTGTTTAGAATTCATAAACAATAGGGACAATCTTAGTTTAGTGAATGAAACCTTAATTTTTCTTATTTCAAAATATGATCATCTGACCCATTCGATAGATTTTGGCATTTGATTGATTAGTTTAGATAATATATTTTATAAAATTATTTCTAAGACATTAACCAATAGGTTTTATGTTGTATTGGGAATTATTTTGAAGTTTTAGAGTACTTTCATTTCTAATAGACACATTATTATTTTTTTAGTGTTACAACACACACTCCTTTAACAACACATACACATCTCTCTCCATGTTGTTATAGATAGAATCAAATTTTAAATTTGAATGAGCAATTAAAGAGAAACTAGTCAATTTAGTTAGCACCCTCAACTTTGGTAGACTCATTATTGATAATGACATTGTTGGTTTTGAGAGTATAAATGTAATTAAGAATCAACAAGAAAAAAAAAGGGTCACTTGGCGTTAAAATTAGATGCCAATAACATATGATTGGGTTAAATGGAATTTTTTGGAAGTAATCATGGTCAAATTAGGTTTCCCAAAAAAGTGGTGTCAACGGATTATGAATGTGTCGTTTTAATGGCTTATTCTGTATTAATTAATGGAAGCCACGTGGCCTTTTATGCCCTTCAATTTATTATTTCCTTATCTTTTTATTATATGTATTGAGGGCTTTCTTCTTTAATTTGATTAGCAAATTTAACAGGTGAATTATGTGGGATTTTGTGTGGGAGGCATTGGCTTTATATCTTTGTTTTTTATTATATAAATGATACCTTCATTTTTGCCAAAGCAAATCTTTGAAATTATCAAATGATTAAACGAGTATTAGATTTGTATGAAAAGGCCTTGGGTCAGGTTATGAACTTCAATAAATTTGGGTTTGTTTTTGACAAAGTAGTGTCACCTTTTTTTAAGAGGGATTTTAATGCCTTGGGGTTAAAGTTGTAGATTGTCATGAGTGTATCTTGGTCTGCTTAGTTTTCATGGGAGAAAATAGAGATATTTATTTTACTCTATCTGAGAAAGGGTATGGAACAAATTGAGGGCTAGAAAGCTAATCTATTCTTGACTGTGGGTAGATAAATGTTGATTAAAGCTATAATCCAATCAATTCTTGCATACTCAATAAATCTCTTTAAACTCCCTGCAGTGCTTCTCCATAGAATGTACAAGTGTGTGCTAGTTTTTTTTTTTTTAAAGGGGAGGGGGAGAACAAAGATCAACGATGTATACATTGGTGTCAATAAAAAGTTTTATGTCAAAATAAAAAGTATGAAGGCTTAGGTTTTGAGAACCTTTTCCTCTTTAATAAAGTTATATTAGCTAAATAAAGGTGGAAAATTTTGACAAAACTCGATTTACTCGTGGCTAGAGTTTTAAAAAACCCTTTTTTTCTTTTAACTCTTCACTTTTGCACACTAAAGTAAAAAATTTTGTTTGTTTAATTTGGAAGAGTTTTTTCCCTTTTAGAAAAATTCTCCAAGTTAACCAAATTTAATCTTGTTTAAGTTATTTTAACTTAAATTTGGTTAAATTATTTTAACTGAGTTAAAATAACTTAAACAATAGTAATTAAATATTTGTTTTTATTATTTTACTCTTATTTTAAAATAAAATAAAATAAAATTTTCAAATAAGAAAAAAAAGACACTACCAACACCATCGACACTCTTCTCTCCCTCTCTCTCATCTCGTGGTTAACACAAAATAGTCTCACGGTTTCCACTCAAATTTTAACTCAAAAATTTAAAGATTGAATATATATTTGATTAGTGTAAAGTTGAAAGCAATGGGAGAAAATTGGTAAATATATTTTTTAAATTTGATTTTTATGATTTTGAGTATTTTTGTATTTAATTATTAGTAATGTGTTAGAAATGTGTAGAAGTAGTATAAAAAATAAGTTGAAAATGTGTGTGAAATAAAAAATGGCCGAAAATGGCAGATTCCAGCCATTTTTTTGCCTAACATGCACCGGCGTGTGCATTTACGCGCTTCTGGCAGCAGGCGCGTAGACGCACGCACCACCGCGTTAGGCGCATGCCGTTGGCTGGTCGACGTTTGCCACGTGGCCAATTTTTTTAATTAATTAATGTTTTGGTTTATTTATAATTATTTAATTTAATAATTTAAATTATTTAATTATTATGTAAATATAGTTTTATTATTTTGTCAATATTAGGTTAGGTTGTTAGTTGTAATAAAAATCTTGATTTAATAGTTAGTTATATGTTGATTATTATTTTGTCAATATTAATAATTTTTTAAAATTTTTCAGAAAGGAGAATATCTCAAAAGTCTACGTAATTGTCAAAAAATATTTCTATCAAGCGAATATACATACTTATTCGAAGTTATGAATTATACGAAATATAGAAAATAAATTGACTTCGAAACAGGTAGAAATATTTAAAATCACATGTTTTGGTAGTTTTTTTGGATATATTCGATATTCTATTATTAGGTATTTTAGCACATGAGATTTTATTAAGACGTGTATATACCAAAAATTTATATGAAGAATTATGGTTCTATATAGGCAAAAGACGTATTAGATTCTCTAGTCAAGGATTTTATTTGATTATTGGTTTAAGGATGGAGGATTATCCTGTAGTAAGTGGATTAGGTAATAGAATATGCCATAAATATTTTCGGGTAGAAGTGAGTTGACTTACAGGGATTTGAATCCATAGTTCATGAGCGTTACATTTGACGATGATGTAGATGTAGTAAAAATGTGTCTATTTTATGTATTTCATAAATTGTTAATGTCACGTGATCAAAATAGAATCATACAATATTTTGTACTTCGTCTCGTTGATAATTTAGATGACTTTAATATTTATCCTTGGGGCACGATTGCATGAACTGTATTCTACAATAGTTTATGCATGACTTCAATTAAAAAGTTACCAATAGTAAAAAATGCGGGCGCTCTGGATAGGAAATCATACAACTTATACTCATTTAATCACGCATTCTTGGTGAGTAATTCTATTTTTTCGATTCATTATTATATTGGGATACAAAAAAATTTATTTTGTTGAGATTGTAAGTTTTGAATTTATTATCATCTCAGGTGTGGATCTACGCAGTGATCCTGAGGTATGGGGAGCTGTTTGTCCACAGGAATAAAGACTATTTTTTGCGTATTCTAAATTGGTCTGGTATAGGCACCCCATTATATGAAAACGTCGTAGACGTCCTCTTCGATGGTGTTGAGGTATGCTTTTATATTCAACAAAAAATAGATATAATTTTCTTATAATTTGTGTTATATTTTTTAATAATGATTAATAAATCTAAAATATTATAAAGGTTTTAGAGGCTCATAGAAAGTTGGTACCCTCGCAAACATAAGAAGACTACGAACTATCACAGCGCTGCAAACTTTCGCATTTCATCAGGAAAATAGGTAAGGAGTCTTAAGTTGGACAGAGTTGATATCCCAAACACCCAATTCACCGATGATCTGCAGCCTGACCACTAATTTAAAGCCCCGCCAGTGACTGAATCAATGGTATAATAATTTAATTTTTTTTTAGATTATAATTACGTATGTTACTGATGAGTATTAGCTTGTAAAAATTGATTATAATAACTTATGTATAGTTTCAATTCAGCATATCAACATCATAGCATCATATCTTGAAAAAGAGGATGGATGATCTTGAAAAAAGGATATTTACCAGGATTGATAAGGTTAACTCAGAGCTTTCGGTCAAGATTAATAAGGCTGAAGAAAATATCTTACATTAGATATCTCTCTTGATGCAACAGCTTAAGCCAGCCATCTGAGGATGCAGGGTAGAGTATGGTACGGTTTAAACCTAAATTATATTGGGTACAAAATTTCACAAGTCAATACATTAACTGGTATTATTTGATTTTGTAGGATACTGATAGGAGCGTAAAAGTACTAGTATGATTTGTACCCAAATTTTATATTTTGTTCTAAATCATAAGTATTTGGCTATCTAATTGTGTTTCCTGATCATAAATAGATGGACGATGGAAAATTTGATGCATAGGAATAAACAAGAGGCGAATCGTACGTCAATCGAAGAAGTTAAGCTCAAAATACGAAAGCGATACCAGGTCAGTAGCTGAGCGTCGCGGCGCTTGTGCGACATATAAAAGCCCCTCTCAACTCTCTTATTTCAACTTAGATTCAAATTTCCTCACTCTTAGGGTTTCTCATACCAATAAAAATACTCTTTTGAGGTGAAATACATAGACTTTGGAGAAGCAAAAACATAAAGAAAGAATTCATAACACAAAATCAAAGATCAAAACCAAGAAATCAAGATTCAAACTTCAAGTCAAGATTGAGAAAAAAGCAATCCAAGAAATCTTCTTGATTAGTTTTTATTCTTTTTTCTTATTATTATATTCTTGTTCTTGCTATTCCATATGGATTGGCTTGATACTTTTTGTTTGTGATAAGCTAAACTCTTTATTCTAGGGTTAGATTATGTGAACCTAGTATGTAGTTGGACTTCATTGATTCTTAGTTATGAACTTAATTATTATAATTAATTTATTATATCTTGTGTTTAATGCTTTCATTATATCTAGCCAATATTATGAATGATTGAGAAACTATAATGAGATTGACAAAGAAATTCATGTGCTTAGCCTAAGATAGTTTGATGCATGATAATAGGGTAAAAACTATGAGTTCCAACTAGGATAAACATATACTTAGGTGGCATGTATGGTATATCTTAGACTTGATCTTAATGAATTAAATTTGATTACCATAGACATATAGGTGATTGTTATAATGTGTAATATAGTCACTTGACCATCGATAAAGGCTTGTGATGAGATTAGTGTCTAAGCCAATCAATTGGTATTAAGGAATTAAGTAAGTAGTTAATGAGTCCAATGAAATAATAGGGGACAAGTCAAAACCCTAAATTATCTTTTTTTGTGAATTCTACTATTTACTTTTATTTACTTTGACTGATAGAGTAGATTAGTTAAATTCCAAATTTTAGTTTTCTGAATAAAAGTTAAGTAGGTACTTTAGTACTTAATTTATATAATTAGATCGCATAGTCCCTATGGGATTGATATCTGGACTTAAAATCCTATATTATTTGATACAATATAGCGTGCACTTACGCTTAACTACTCTAACACCCAACCAAATTTTTGGCACCTTTGCTGGGGACTAGTTTTATCTATTCTTTAGATCAATACTAATACTAAGCTACTTACTTTTAATTCAGATTTTTATTTTTATTTTATCTTCTTCTTTTTACTTTGATTTTCTTTTTATTTTGCTTTGATAGTTCATACCGTAGAGGAAAATAATGATCATATCAATAATCCAGTGTTTGAGCCCATGATACCACAGAGAGTTTTGAAAGAGTATGTTATCCCAACTACAAATGGTGTTCAGTCTAGTATTCGGCGACCAACAATCAACGCTAATAACTATGAGATCAAGTCGAATATTATTCAGATGCTGAAAAAAAAACTGTACAATTCAGCATAGCTCCTAATGACGATCCTAACATGCATATCATAATTTTTTTGAAAATTTGTGATACCTTCAAATACAACAGAGTCTCTGACGATGCCATCAGATTGTGACTATTCTCTTTCTCCTTAAAGGACAGAGCTAAGAGTTGGTTGATGTCATTGCCGTAAGGATCCATATTGACGTGGGAAGATTTAGCATAGAAGTTCTTAGCCAAATTCTTCCCACCAGTAAAGATAGCAAATATGAAGAATGACATCACCTTATTTAGTCTGATTAATGGGGAGTCATTGTATCAGGCATGGGAGTGCTTTAAGGACATGTTGAGAAAATGCTCTCATCATGAAGTCCCTAAATGGCTATTAGTTCAAACATTTTACAATGGATTAATAGGCTATTTGAGGACCATTATAGATGTTGTTACTAGAGGAGCTTTAATAAATAATTCTACAAATGAGGCATATAATCTATTAGAAAAAATAGCGTCAAACAGTTACCAATAGCCAGCAGAGAGAGTTACACCTAAGAGAGTTGTCAATATATATAAAATTGACGCATTCAATATATTGATAGCTCAAATTAATACTTTATCTAAGAAGTTTGATGCATTGAAAGATGTCAAAACCTGACAAGTGACATGCGACTTTTACAGTGATAACCACATGAATGGGTGGTGTATAGAAGCAATGAATTATGTGGGCAATTTCAATCGTCAACAACCTAACCCACAATTAAATTCCTATAATCTAGGGTGGAGAGATCATCTAAACTTCTCTTAGCGTTACAATGAAGAGCAGCCACCTAGACCAATGAATCCCCTAAGATTTCTACCACCACAAGAAAAGAAACTGACATTGGAAGACATGTTTATGCAATATAGGAAATCCAATGATGCCATCCTACAGAATCATTTAGCATCTTTGAAGAATTTAGAGGTTTAAATGGGATAACTCGCTGTTGTAATTTATAGAAAACCTTAAGGCACTCTACCAAGTGATACTGAGACAAATCCAAAAGGGATTGTAGAGTAATATTAAGCCATCAACTTGAGAAGTAGTAAGATCTTATAAGAAAATACATCCACACCACCACTATCAAGTATAAAGAAGAATGAAGTGCCAAAAAATAAAGTACAACTATATAGACCGCCTATTCATTTTTTTCAAAGGCTACAAAGGTGTCAAACAAGTGTTGAAACAAAAAATCAACAGCATACCAGTCTAGAAAATGGTGCAGAATCTAAAAAAAATGTAGAATTTTCAATAATAGAACATGCAAAAACTGGTATTAAAGTGTAGCAACATTCTAAGGTGCAGAAAAATGACAACACAATAGAAAATACTAATAACAAAAAGTAGAATTAGCCCATGCTCACTATTTTACTTGACTGTTGTAGCATTAATGTGGTGCCATCAAATACCAAAGAGCTCAAAGACATGAAGATATTGAATCCTCACATAAAAAAGAAGGCGTTAAAGCATAGAAGGAGAAGAAAGAAGAAGAAGAAACAGTGCGATGACAGGATCAAAGAGAATGGCACAAAAGAGACACTTAACTAGTCTAAGATTCAAACCTTTTCGAATAAACATGAGGAGAAAGAGGAATAAATTACTGCCCAAAATCTAATAAAGAAGATGTGGAAGCCGAAAGAAAGGAAGCCTAACAAGCTCACATATAAAGATACTTTCACCATTGACTTTGATCCTCTATAAGAGTAAAAAGAGCCCCGTCAACCGACGACGCTAAATTAAGCGCTTATTGGGAGGCAACCAAAGTAAAACTTTATTTTTATTAGTTTATTTTCAGTTTTAGTTATTTTAGTTTTTTTTTAAGAATAAAAACAGCAAAAGGAACATTCAAATAGGCAATACGAGCAACTACAAACGTTTGAAGCAAGGAAAACCACTATTACATTCATCAGAACACAACACTAGACTACTTTAACTTCAGATACCAAGGGAGTTTTTCTTACTTTTAAGTTTATTTTTAGACATTGAGGACAATGTCTAATTTAAGTTTGCAGGTAGAAAACATTTTACCTGTATTTATGTTGCTGCATGCTTTGATTGATTATCTTGTAGAGTAATTTTTTTTTTAAATTGTTAAGTTTTGGTTGAGATGATGATCATTAGTTCATGATATAAAATAAAATATTGACTGAATTTATTTTCACAAGTCCTTAAAAATAATAGATGTTTGAGATAACTCTTATATTATGATTCTTGCACTGAATTCAAACTTATTTTTGATCATTTATTCTTGAGCACATTAAAATAAGCATATATTAGTTGAATTTTTTGCTTAGAGATACTTTTTGCTTAAGTAGTACACCATAGTCTCGAAGACTAATACTTTAGAACTTGCTTGATTACTACTTGAGGCGAAATATTAGAATTCACATGCTTAGAAAAATGACATTAGGCCATTTTTGGACCGTTTGAGTCTTTTCAAACCTACCTTATATGTATATTTATCCCTAACCACCCCGTTTGAGCCTAATTATCTTTTTTTTCTGTTAACCACATTATAAGCCTAAAGAGTTCTAATATCCACCTATCACCAGACGCCTATTTCACAACAAATCTTTTAGGCATATCAAGACTTTGAGTTTACTTATCCTAAAGTCTACCGGTAGCACCATAAACCTTAAGTTTACTTAGAAATATTCTTAAAATAAAAAAAGTTGTGGATGTATGAAATAAGGGTACTACAATGAAAAGCAATAAGTCTTGAAGGTGCATATCAATCTAAGTTTGGTGGTACATAAAAAAAAAGGAAAAAAATATTTAAATACATAATATCCCAAGCTTAAGAAAAATAAGAAATTCTTTGTAAAAATGTGAATAAAAGAAAGATGAAAATAGCATAAGTTTAGGGGAGGAGATGAAGAATCAAGGAGGAGAAGGAATCAATGGATTTCTAAGTAAAGTCTAGGTGTTAATGGTGTGATTTGCGCTTTATATTTATCTTTATATCCCCTCTTTACCTTAGCATTACATTACAAGCTAATTAAAGTCCTAAATAGATCCCTAGGCATGTGTAATTTTACATTATTAGAGATTAGTATGAAAAGCAAACTTATGGTAGTGTTATAATTAAAAATATACTAGGATATCATATTTATGTACTTTCTTAAGTATTGAGTATATCTATATTCTATTTAGCTAATTACTTGCTTATTACACACACGTACAAGTGATTATTTATAAGGGAGAATGAAGTACTTGATTAATGGTATGAGAATTGTTGAAAGTTATTTATTGATTTCTGAAGAGCCATTTGCTATTCTTAACAACCTTAATTTGAGACTATAATGATGATTGTTTAATCATCCGAAGCTTATTTTTAATTTTTGGTTTTTATTTTTGAGTCATGAATAAGTTGTGAATGTTTTTTTTTTATTTTACTCGAGGACGAGAAAAGCCTTAAGTTTAGGGGTATTTGACAGGGGCGTAAAAAGTACTAGTATGATTTATATCTAACTTTTGTGTTTTGCTCCCAGTCATAAATATTCGACTATTGAATTGTATTTTCTGATCATAAATAGATGGATGACAAAAATTTTAACGCATAGGAACAAACAGGAGGCAAATCAGACGTTAAATGAAGAAGTTACGCTCAAATTACGAAAGCGATACCAAGGCTCGGCGCCGCAACGCCCATGACTGAGCGCTGCGGTGCCTAGGTCAGTAGCTGAGCTTCGCGGTGCCTGTGGGACATATAAAAGTCCCTCTTAACTCTCCTATTTCAACTTGGGTTCAAATTCCCTCACCCTTAGAGTTTCTCATACCAACAAAAATACTTTTTTGAGGTGAAATACACAGACTTTGGAGAGGCAAAAACGTAAAGAAAGAATTCATAACACAAAATAAAATATCAAAGACAAGAAATCAAAATTCAAGCTTTAAGTCAACATTGAGAAAGAAGCAATCCAAGAAATTTTCTTGATTAGTTTTTCTTCTTTTTTCTTATTATTATGTTCTTATTCTTGCTATTCTTTATGAATTGGCTTGATACTTTTTGTTTTGTGATGAGCTAAACTTTTTATTCTAGTGTTAGACTATGTGAACCTAGTATGTAGTTGGATTTTATTGATTCTTAGTTTATGAACTTAATTATTATAATGGATTCATTCTATCTTGTGTTTAATGCTTTCATTATATCTAGCCAATATTATGAATGATTGAAGAACCATGATGAACTTGACAAAGGAATTCACTTGTTTAGCCTAAGATAGTTTGATGCATGATCATAGGGTAACAACTATAAGTTTCATCTAAGATAAACATATACCTATGTGGCATGTATAGTATAATTTAGACTTGATCTTAATGAATTAAATTTTGATTTGATTAATATAGACATATAGGTGGTTGTTAGAATGTGTAATATAGTCACTTGACCGTCGATAGAGGCTTGTGATGAGATTAGTGTCTAAGTCAATCAATTGGTATTAAATGATTAACTAAGTGGTTAATGAGTCCAATGAAATAATAGGGGACAAGTCAAAACCATAGATTATCTTTATTTGTAAATTTCACTATTTTCTTTTATTTAGTTTAATTGATAAAGTAGATTAGTTAAATAAATTTTAAATTTTAGTTTTTTGAATAAAAGTTAAGTAGATATAATTTTAGTACTTGATTTACAGAACTATATCGCATAGTCCCTATGGGATCGATATCTAAACTTAAAATCTTATATTACTTGATACGATAGCGTGCACTTGCGCTTAACTACTATAGCACCCAATCAGGTATCGAATTCATGGCTGCTGACTTTCAGACATTTGCTCCTACCAGCGAGTCTCACCATCTGCCATTTTCTCCTGTAGCTGAAAGCCCTGCAAGTGTAAAAATTATATCTGCTCAGTTGGGTAAAAAGAAAAGTAGGTATGGGTGCCTTCGCAAGAAGGTAGTAACCCAAGGCAGTTCATATAGCAATCTGTTAAAAAAGCATGTGAAGAAGAAACTTGTGGAATTGCAAGTAACACTTACAATTGATGTAAATGAGCAGCTGATTTCTATTGATCAGGTTAAATATACTGAGCTTCTAGATTGGATAAAAAATAATGACCCAGTACAACTGGTTCATTTGGACGAAATTGATCCGAACTACATATAGTTTAATGAGCTACTACAAGGTTGGTTTGACGATTTAGTGAGGACTTGTTTTACTTTTTTTATTTTGTGAGTTGTTTAGTAGTATCAAAACTTATACATATTCTTTGTTTTGTAGCACATCAATGAATATTTAAAAGTTTTGTGTTTGCGTCAAACAACATTTCCTGACATGTACTCACAGGATTACATAACTATAGATGCATATTTTTTTGTGAGCTATTATGTTACCCATTTATTGTGCATATAATATTATCATACCATTGTGTATATTAACTATTAACGAGTTTAACGAGTATTGAGTTTAATGAGTATCTTTTATTTGTCTTTAGGAGTACATTTGACAAATGTGACAAATGTGACAAATGTTTTTCACCGTTAATCCTCCAGGCAGCGATGAATGGCTATAAATGTTGTTGGTTTTGCACTCGGAACAAAGACCGAGTTACTTGGTGCTAAACCGTGGACATTGGTCAATAAGGTACTTTTTAAGAACAATAATGACTTTTTACTGTGCATGTAATAACATTAAGTTAAAAATAATACAATCATTATTTTTGTAGGTATATATCCCTCTTAATTTCAATCAATAACATTCGCTTATAGCATAGCTCGACCTTATTCGGTTTGTAATCGATCTTTATGATTTCAGCGTGAACGGTCATTCAGACGAGTCCATTATGAAATTTATAGAGCCTCTGCGTGTTGCAATGCCTTTATACCTTCAGAGGTGCAGATTTTATAGTTTGAGGGGCATACAAAGTCCAAATTTATTCTCTTGGCTGGTGACTCATATGCGGGAGAATGAATCGCAACAAAAGGTCAGGAGCAGGGACTGTGGTGTTTTCGTCTGTATGTATATTGAATACTTATATTAGGTCGGCCATTTGACTCATTCCTTGATATTGGTACCTTTTATAGAAAGAAGATTGCTGTTGATTTTTGGACCGCTGCTTCATAGATATTTAGTACTATAATTCTTTTATATGCATTGATTTGAGTGTATAATTGATATACTATAATTGATTGTGGCCGTTGATTTAGGTGTACATGTGCGGAAGTGATTTTTTAGTTTGATAGAAGTGTGATTTTTCAATATGACAGGTTTAGGAATATTCATATTATAGAGGAGATTTTGCCAAAATTTCGTAAAAATTATCAACATCAATACTAAAGGCAAGTGCATTAAAATAAAATAAGTAAGTATGTAATACAAAGTACAAGTGTATTATGAAACAAGTGCATTAGAAAACAAGTTCATTATGAAATAAGCGCACAGAAATGATGAAGCTCGACTTTCATACATAATTAAGTCTTATGGTATAACTCTTTCTCATATTTTTTAAATCCATCTGAAACAAAAAAAATTTAAATATTAGCCTTATATTATAACAAAATTAAATATCAATAAGGTAGATTTTATAAACGAATATACATCACCTACTCTGTGAAGGTATAGGGTTTTGACACGTTTGTCTGTTATGTCCATGTTGTCTACAATGACTGCATATATTCTTTAATGGTTCCTCTCCTTGAGATAGAATCCTATTCATCCGAAGTCTGCCCGACTGATGACGTGCTATCAGAGGTTGAATGTCCATATTTTTCAAATACTATAGGACTATCTAATCTGAGACTTGACCAACCGAAGTACTGGCTCGCTATAGGTACGGAATAAAGTCTCAGATGTGTAATAAGTCGAACAAAGACTCTCATCCGATAATCTGATATATTTGCATGTGGCGAGTGCATGGAAACAAGACAGTTGTTGATAATCAAACTTCCGACAGCTACATTTCACTAATGTCTACTATCCAGTTTACTCCACCATCCATAACTACAAATCGTAAATCATCAACAGGAGAAATTGTCAATCGACTTACATCATCGTTATGTTTCAAGACTTTATGATGTGCTTAATTCATCAAGACATTTGTCATATTTTGTGCTACCAATCGTCGATGGTAAAATCATAATTGCGTTAGCTCCTGCATCCACTATACCAAATTAGTCATGGGAAGCTTTCTTGCTTCTTTTGCAATTGCATTAATGCTTTCAGCGATATTAGTAGTCATAATGTCGTACCTTCTAAAAGCACCAGATGATCGTATCCATCTCACTGTACCAACATCTTCCTCCAAATATTTCGTTATATCGAGTCTTATTTTGTATAATTAGTATTGAAAATCAGGGACACGATAAGCCTTGGCAGCAGTGAAGTAAGCAGATAGGTATACTCTTTTTTTAAGACTTATATGATGGTAACTTGTATTTTGTCATCAAATTTTCTTTCAAATGATAAATGCAGAATCTATTATATGCATGAGGAAACACATCCCACATAGTCCTCTCAATAATGGCATGTCGATCAGATATAAAGACAAGATTTTGATGATCTGCAATAACTCCTCGTAGTTTAACCATAAACCATTCCTAAGAAGTATCATTTTCTGAGTTAACAATTCCCTAAGCCAATGGAAAAATCTAATTATTTTCATCTTTACAAACGACCACAAATATTGTACCAAGATAGGAACCGTTCACAAATATTTCGTCCATGCAATCACCAATCGGATTTATGAATTAAAACCTCTGATGCAAGGTCTTAACGCCATAAAGAAATACTTGAAGTGATTATCCGCATCAGTTTCCAAATGAGTAACCGTACCAGGGTTATTTTGTTGCAATAAATAGCTATATGCAGGAAGCAATCTGAACGAATCGCCTGGAGCACCTCTTATCAATCTTAATGCACGCTCCCTAGTACGCCAAGCTATAGTATATGTTATCTGAACACCGAATTGTTTACGTATGTCTGCTTGAATGTCTTTCGGCCTATAGTTTCTATTAACTGATATAAACTTATTTTTTTATTACTTTAGCAATAATTTGGCTCTTGGCTTTCTAGTGACCATCTCGTAATTGACTCAAAACACAAGTGTACTTTGTATCTACTTGCCTAATAATAAACAAATGTCGTCCTTCTGTCGACACTACCCGTAATCTTCATCATCGCATTTTAACTCAAAACGATCTTTGGTGGATTTGTAAACTCTAAAGCTCTATTTTTCCTTCAGTGCAACTATACTTATAGCTTCATGAATTTCATCTTTGTTGTTATACAATTTTTTTACAAATACATCACCAATCCTAGTACAAGATATTTTTTTCGATATATTCAAGTCAAATAGTGATATTTCATGTTGAAACTGAAATGAATTTTTTACCTTAACCCTTTCTTCTCTACCATAATCATCATCATCTTCATCATAATCATCACTAGCATCATCATTTACACCCCTAGTCTCTTAATAATAATATTAATAGTAATAATAATAATAAAAATAATGATAATCCTCCGAAGAATTTGGAATATACATAGGAGTTGCCGATGTGAAATTCTTAACATAACCTTTCTTTTGCTCTATCGGTGCTTCTACATTACTTTTAAGTCCTCGAGCATCTACTGTTACACAAAGAGGTGTAACCATATTATTCTGTAAGCTCAACCACAATATTGCATCATCATCATTTTCAAGTGGAATGGATCTCAACTTTATAGTACTTGAAGGAACCTCAAATTTTAGAGTTACTTTATAATACACTTGATCAACTCTTAAAAGATGATAAATTCTTCTCAACAACGCTTTATATCTAATAGTTTTTGGAACAACTATGTGCATATTTTGATATCTGATGTATCTTTCAAAACCATCATTACAGCTCTCTCATCTTCCCCCAAATCATATAATGGTTGAAATTTGCGACATGATCAACGCCGTTTGAAAAAATACAACATAATTTTAATTTAATTATATATACAACTAAATTAGAAATAAAACTGAATATATAACTATTTATATATATACAAATATATATTTAATATAAATATATAAAACAAATAAATAAATAAATTTGGTAGTGGTGTCATGGTGGTGCGCAACCATACGTGCGCATGAGCTCCTTGTCGCAACTGGTGTGGGCACGAGGCGGTGGCCCAGCAACAGCTACAGTGCAGTCACGCACAGCCACAGCCTAGCAACAACTACATGCTATCTCATGCATCATCCATGATAATCGAGTTTAATCATCTATTATTTTTTTCATTTACTACACTTATTTTCAATAAATATAAATACTACTATTAATTAATTAAAACAAAAGCTTACTAGTTTTTAACTTCAGTTCTAAATCTTCAAAATATCGTCGCATTAAGAAATATCTTCAAAATTGATAACAGATGTAAAATTTGTTCTAAGAGATGTGGGTTTGTGAGAGAGAAAGTTTTAATAGGAGGATAATATATTTTGTGAGGGGTAAAATAAGAGAAAATAGTATATATTTATTTAGTTTACATATTTAAATAAAATAAAATAACAAGCTTGCAGGCACATGCGTCAGGCGCGCACCTCACACATGCACTCAAAGTAAAGTATTGCTGGGCCTATGCGCTCAAAGTAAAGTCTTGCTGGACCCATGCGCTTAAAGTAAAGCCTTGTTGGACGCTTACCTTAGGCACACGCCCAATGCATACGCTCAAGGCTTTGCTTTTTATAATTTTATTTTAACTTTTATTTTAATTTTTTAATTTATTTTTAATTAATTTATAACTATTTATTTTATTTTATTTTTTAAATTTATTTATTAAAAAGAAAAATAAATTAAAAGTTGGTGGGTGCTTGTTGGGCGCGCATCCAGCAAATTTATTTTATTTCATCTTTTTAATTTTAAAATTTTACTTTTTCACTTATTTTTATATTAATTCATTTAAAAAAATAAAAATTTAATTAATTAAATAATTTATATTATTATTTTTTAAAACTATTATTATTAATAAAAAATGTTTTTTTATAATTAATTAAAAAATTAATTATTTAAAAATTTATGTTCTTAATTAATTTATAAAAAAAAGATTAAATAAAAAATTATTAAAATTACAATAAAAATAAAATACTTAACGTAACATATTAAAAAAAAAATTAAAAATATTTAATTTCGATCAAAAAAAATTTATATTAAATTAATAATTAACTTTGAAAATTTTCTTTTTTTGTGATATTATTAAAGTGTGGCGTCTCTTTCTTTTTTCTTTGTGAGTTTCAAGAATATCCCCATTCATAAGTCTAAGATCTACATCTATAAATTAAAAAGTCTGAATGATCAACTCTGCTATCATAAAAAAGACAACTCTTATACATAAATTCTTCTTCTAATTCTTAATAGGTTCGTATTAGTCTCTTCGATTGACTACAACAATATTTTTATGTATTATTTCAATCTTGTGGTTTGTATTGGATCCATCACTCTATTGCATTTAGATGTCAATGATTAGAGCTGAAACAACACAAATTTTGTAATTATGTAGAATGAATGTTTAAGTTGTTTTTGTTTCAAAAAAAAAAAAATCAATGATAATACTACTCATCACGTAACGAATATTCACAATTTTAAAAATAACTTATTATACCATTTTATTATTCGCTTGATAAATACCACATTATACTAAGATAAAAATTTTAATATAATTTTGGAAATAAATAGTATTACTCTTACGTCAATAAAAATTGTTGGTATCTTTATTTGGATCAAATTAAATAAAAATGCGGGGCAGTGTGCTTGGCCCAAGGGAGGCCCAGCAAAAACCCAGACCCAGTTAGCATATGAACTTTTTGTTTTCGGGTTGAAACTTCAAAAATTGTGGGTATGGACTACAGAACCCAGCGGAGACACCTCATCAGTTTATCCACAAGTTATCAAAAATACAAGAAAACCGTGATGACGTGTCAAAACCTCCAACCCAACAGCCAATGAAAAGTCACCAAACAAAGTTTCAAAATAAAAATAGAGAAATGAAATAACGTGTGGAGGGAAAGGCTTGACATAGATTTTGTGCAAGTGGGGACAGTGAAGTTGGGTGTTTGTCACAGTCCACACACAATCAACATTACATGACCAAAACTATGAACCCCAATTCTCCACATATTCATCTCTTTCTCTGTTCAATCTGAAGGTTCAACAGAGAAGAGAAGAAAGACAATGGTGTCGGGTCGTGAACAATGAAGAAGAAGGGAAAGACTGAAGGAGGGTTATGCTTCTTCCATGGCCTGTCATTCTGCTTATTACTATAATGCTTTTTCATTATCACCATTGAGAGACTTGTCACCTAACTATACTAACTTTAAGTCTACAAGAAGATATAAACCTGTTCAGCTTTCTTCGGTTAGCAGAAGTGGAGCCTCTTACACTACTCTTGTCTCTGAGGTAATTTCATTTTCTTCCTCTTTGTGCTATTAGTCTATGTTGTTAAATGTTCTTTGTGTAATGGCATCGTCATTTGTGGTTTAGGGTGGGTAAGTGGTAACTTAATTTTACTGTCAGATAAGATGTACATTTTAGACTTAGGTTTCAGATGGTAATTTATTTTATTGTGCGTAAATGTTGCTTTTGATACTTGCATTGTGATTTTCTTGACCAATTCTTGGCTTGGACTCATCATATGGAAGGCTAAGAAGAAATGGAATGTACCACTTTTCTTATATATATATAGACATGCTGGCATTGAGATTAATGTAGACTTGCAGAGTTCATTTTATAGAGTTTGAGAAAGATTGCACTGCAAATATGCCTTTGTGTAATTGCAAGCTGGTTTCTGCTCTAGTATATATCTTGGAGCTGCTTTTCTTCTCTTTTAGCCCTCAATCGCCACAGGAAGGACTTAGGTTGGAATGTAAAATTAGATTCTGACATTTTGATCCCGATTTTGTTCTCATTCACATAAATTTCATTGCCTCTCTCAATCCACACATTAACTCCACTTTAGACCTTCAATAATCTCTAAAACTTTTGTATCTTCAACTTGTAGAATATTGAATCTTTAAGATATCATTATATTCCATTTCTAACTATTTAATTCTCCCTTTTAAGGTCAATATTACTTTAAATCCTTCCCATCTGTTTTCACGAATTCATCATTTTTAGTCCGATGATTCTCTGTTATGGTTTCCACTCTTTAGTTTTAATAATTATTTTCAGAACTTGAACTTGTCCTGTTTCGGCAGTCACGGTAGGCTACAATAAGACATTGTTATGACTTGAAAAAATCCTAAAGCTTGCATAATTGTTGCATAAATTGATATAAACAAGGATGATTCATGTCCTTCATCCTATTTAGTTGGGTAGGGCCCATTTAACATTCCCATTTTCTCCTGTCTTGTGTGCAGCTTATAATCCACATAGCTCTGAATAGTTTTTTGTGATATAATGTGATAGCCTATGAAGTTAATACTTTCTTCTCTTTAGTTAGTTCGAATTTCAGAACTCATTGTGAAAACTAATTTGTTGAATGTTGTGATTTAATTTTTTGAGCCCAACAATACATAAGATTGACAAGTTCCTTTCTTCAGTGCTTCCTCAGGCAACTGATGGAAGCATTATTGCTTACCCCATACATTCATGCAATATTTCAGTAAAAAATAAATATTTAGTTAGTTGCTGAATATAGATCCCCCTTTTTTTTTTTTTTTTCTGGTTTTTGCTTAATCTATTGAAACGTCTACTTACTAGAAATGTACAAAGTGTTGAAGAGTTCAAGTACCGTATTGTGTCATGAATTGTGAGGTGATATAATTATCATTGTTCACTTCCTGTCAAATTGGTTGGCATATTAATATATTCTAATTGCTAGGCTGCACGGCTTTTGGGTCCTCCAGCAAGTTTTGAAGCATCAAAGCTAAAAGTTGTTCTCTTGGGGGAGGGGATAAATGACTATTCCAGAGTTCTCCCAAGAACCTACATTCTATCACATTGTGACTTTACAGCTAACTTAACCTTGACTATCTCTAATGTTATCAACCTTGAGCAGGTATGCATTCTCATTACTTAATAATTTGGCATTTAACGGTCTATGCAAAGTCATATACCTGTTTTTTTCACTTTAATTCGTTTAAATATTGGCCAAATTTCCATAGTATGGTTGTTGGGACTACTAAGGTGCATATGTTGAGATTGTCATATAGAGACTGTCTCTATTTGGGGGAACAGTAAGCAGTAAATTAATCTTTGTTTGATGTCTGTGTTTTTCATGTGTACATGACAGTTGAGAGGGTGGTACATCAAGGATGATGTGGTAGCTGAGTGGAAGAAAGTCAAAGATGATATGTGTCTTCATGTCCACTGCTATGTGAGTGGCCCCAATATCTTGCGAGACCTTGCTGCTGAGTTTAGATACCACATATTCTCCAAGGAAATGCCTTTGGTAAGTTTTTCTGTTGCAGTCCTAAGCCACAACATTGGCCCATTTTATATAAAGAACTCCAAGATAATTAGTACACTCCTATGAGGTGTTCAGAATGGCATTGCGCACCATAGTAGAAGAGCCACATTGTTATGTGGCCACCAACTATCTACTATCTTATCTTATATTGCGGGATTATTCTATAATACTATAAGTTTTTAAGGTGGGATCATTTATATCATAAATTTGATTATTTAATTTGATCCAACGATCTAAAATAATTTTGATATTATACTGGAACTGTAATCCTAGTATCATAAATGACCCAATATTCCTGTGCTTTTTACCATTATCCATGAGGACAGTGGCATGGATATCTATTTCCTAGACACGCATCACAAGTGCTTTCTTACTCTTTTCCTCGACTTGAAGTCGTTTTGAAATGAATCTCCTCTCATGGTCTCTGCCTGTTAAACTGCAAACGATGGGTGTGTTGGCTTTACAAGTGGAGCATGACTGGAATTTGTCTTTAATGCAACCCAGGTACTCAAAGCTGTGCGGCATGGAGATTCAATGCTTTTTAATGAACATCCTGAGTTGATGGATGCATTAGTCCGGGTTTACTTCCATTCTAGCTCAAAAGTATACAATCGCATGGAATGTTGGGGGCCACTCAAGGATGCTGCAGAGGTACAATTAAGCACTTAATTTAAATTTTGAAATAGTTGCCTCTGCTGTTTTTTTAATATGAGAAAAATTGCCATTTTGTCGGTCACCTTGTTATATCACATTCAGTAATAATATTAGATCATTAATTTTTACTTAAATTCATCAATCTACTATATGCTTTTGTGGAATTATTTGAAAATTGATTTAATAAGCAAAAATAATCTGTTAATTTGTACTGCATATTTATCAGGGAAGACAGGGAGATCGTATTCAAGCTTTGTTGACTGCAAATAAAGAAGATTCCCGTTCTCCAAAAAAGTTGGCATGGCCAAAATCCATCTTCCAAGCTCTATTTACATTTCTTCTTTAAAATTCATTGCATAGACAACACAATTTAGAAGCTGAATGGATGCACCTAGTGCTATAGTTCAGGCCAAATGCAGATTCAACTTCAATAACATAATGACCAAGATGCTCATTTTCAAGACTCTTAAAACTTTGAAAGTCAAGGTTCAAGTTGCATCAAAACAAAGATTGTTTTGATCCTTTTGCAACTTATACGATTGTTCAGTTGAAAGATATTGTTCACCATTGTTATGCAACTGAGACCATTCGTTCATTTTTCAATCAATGGTTCACATCTTTGTTGCTTTGTAAATCACTTGTAAAGCCGAAGTCTTGTTTTAAACTTCCTTTTATCTCCCTCTCAGCCTCTATCTATCTTATTTACTTTTATATGTTCTACGCCATTTGGCATGTTTAGACCGTGAAGTTTTAGAATCCTTCTTTTATTACTAATATTCAGCTTTTGTTGAGGAGAGGACAAACTTATATAAGATTCTTGATTATAAAGAATATAGACATATTCCTGATGAAGTGATAATTGATCATCAACGAATATGATGAAATGGCATCTGGACAATTGTGATTTAGTGGTCTTGAATCTATATTTCAAAACTTACGTCAGATTTCAAAGAAAGGTGTCTTTGGAGTTAATTATTAGATGCAAGCACAAAAGAGACATCCTCCTTTCTCATCATTCCAGATTTCCAGGGAGTTGAACAACTTACATATGCCTTACATGTTGAACAAGAATTGTGGCCTGGAAAGTTTAAATTCCCAGCTATGCATTATGGGTCACAAGATACTGCATGCATTTTAGAAGCAGAAAACAATGAAATCCATACAATTTTTATAGCTAACACAATGTTAATTTTCCAGGAAGTTAATTTATCAAACGAAACAGGGTCAATTTCTCTAAGCTCTGTCTAACCCACCTCAGCAACAGCCAACTGAAATTGGAAATAACTACAAATGGAAAATATGATGTTTAGTTGTCTGATATGAAATTTTGCCAAAATTGATGTTTAAGTTGGGCATCAATACTTTCCTAAAAGAACAAAAATCCTTAAATAGGCTGTTCCAGTAGGATAATCCTTTTCAGATATATCACCTATTTTATTTTTTTTTCATTTTATCTTAACTAATGATATGATTGGTTAAATTTTATGTCTTTTTATCTTAACTCATGCTGATTGGTTAAACTCAAAATAAATATATAAGTGACATCTTTTTATATATTAATTTTATAAATAGCATGATGAGAATAATCCCATGCAAAACTTTCTTCTTCAAAAGTATCGCAAACAAAGAATGTAGTTTTTTTTTTTAACAAATTACATCAAGTCATTAGACGTTTTCATTGGTTAATGACTTTTATGAACTCCAAAACATCTACATTGCTTAGCTTGCATGCATGTAATATTTTTTCGTCTGCCGGCCTGAATATTAACAATGCTTCAAGAGCCTATATATATTTTAAAAAAAATTTCAGAATCGGTCCATTAATTTAATCAATTTTATTTTTTAATCACAAAGTACGTGGCTAATCTTTATTAGCCAACCAATGCTAAACGGACATATTTACTCTCCTATACATTATACAGTGAAAAATAACACATTTAAATGCCAAATACACAAAACCGAATCAAATTTGAACAAATCTTTTTTATAAATATATTTTAATATTCAAAATATGTTGATTTGAAATTGTAAAATATTTACAAAGGTAAGTCAATTGTCCATGACCGAATATTATATTTTTTATCTTCAATGTAAATCAAAATGATAGATTTATTTAAAGTTATACTTATTTTAAAATGTATTAGCATTGAAATATAATTCGAGTGTAATGTGATAAATTTTTTAAAAAAAATAAAATAAATGAGAAAAAAAATGAAATGATTAGGGAGAAATATGAGAAAGAAAGCATGTACTATGAATTGACTCGTGCACGGCACATTCGTGCCACGTTAATAGGCGTAGGACGTGCCCACCTAGCCACCTCCTGCACCTCGTTTCTAAACTCACCCAATTTCGTGTTCTTTTCTCAAATTAAAATTTTTTGAACGATTTAAATGATTTTTTTAATAATTTTTTTTTGTTTTAGGTTCTATGAAATATGAGTCAATTAGTATTTCTTTTGGGGGAAAATGACATGTTACTTGTATTTTTCATTTTAATACTCTTTCATTTTGTGTTAATAGACTTAAATTTAAATTTAACGCGTATTTTAAGTTTATTTTATATTTTTTGTATTTATCATTTTGATACTTTGTTGTAAATCATACTGTATTTGTCAAAAACTTTATATTTTCTTACTATTATATTTTGATACATTTACTACTTTAAAAATATGGCAAGTATGATAACAAATAAATTTCAAATTTCAAATTTTTTTAATTAAATAATTAATTATAATAAAATAAATAAAATCTAATTAGATTAATTAATTAATTTAAAATTGAAGAAATAAAAATAGGTTGGACGTGTAAAAAAAATTAGTGGACACTTCGTGCAAGTGACATGCTGCATGTGAATCTTCCCGACAACAATGCGCTGTTTTTAGTTTTACCCTTTTTTGGCTGTTTGTTTTTAATTTTTACCCACTTTTAACTTATTTATAACATAATTTACTTATATTTCACTTATTTTACTTACAATCTAACTATTTTCACACTCTTTTTTACAAACTATAAATTACAACAAAATTTTTGAAAACTTCAAATTTATTAGCTATTTTCAAATTTATATTCTAATGTCAATGTTCTTGTACGTCGATCTATACAATATGATAATTTAAAATCAGTGGTTTACACAATATTGATTTTAGATTGTGTTTGAGAGAGACTTTTGGGTTTTGTTGGAGAGGAAAACATGTAATCGGGGGTAAAATTATTCGGTGTTCACTTTTTTTAGTAACAAAAGATTAAGACCTCCTATTGAAGCTAAACAGAATATTAATTAGTTAAATGAGTTATTTGTGAAAAATTCCTTATATTTTTAAATAGGGTAAATACTATTTATCTCCCGAATAGATTTTCTAACTACAAAAATTCTCTTAATGTTTAGTAATATTCAAATTCCCTGCCATTATAACAATAATAGTATAAATTAACTTTAAGAGAGTATAACAACTTTTTTATTTCAAAAGT
This sequence comes from Ailanthus altissimus, assembly GCA_946807835.1. NCBI lineage: Eukaryota > Viridiplantae > Streptophyta > Magnoliopsida > Sapindales > Simaroubaceae > Ailanthus > Ailanthus altissimus. Next base: position 11,525,139 of record OX327699.1, on the reverse strand, counting down.
TAACAATTACGTCTGTACAATATTAAACAGTAAAAAAATACTATGTAAACAATAAAATTATATACTTGTACTATCAAATAATTATTTAATACAAATGTTTGAATTTTTGTTAAAATATAAGTATTCAATATCAATCTTTATATTAATCTAACAAATAAATAAAAGTCATTAATTACAACATAGTATAAATATATTATTTATATATTACTATTTAACTACTTAAAATACGTTATACAATATTAATTTTATTATTTACACAATATATGATTATTGTTTGGTACGATAAAACGTAATTATTAATTTTTTAAATAAAAAAATTGTTATATCTCTCTAAAGTTAACTTATATTGTTACAATTATAATAACAGAGAGAGTTTTAGATATTATCAATACTAAAGGGTTTTTAATAGTTAAAGAATTTATTAGGGGTAGATGAGAAATTCTCTTTTTAATATAATGTTAGAGATTTCTTGGAATAATATATTAAAATGCAAAACTCATATGACTGTTGCTTCTTTATAGGTTAACAGAAATTCTCAAATGCAGAAATTCACATGTTCTGAAAACAAAGACAATTTTATTGTCACTTAAATTATCTGTATAATTCAAAATGACATAATATTTGCTTATAATAAATTAAAGAGTAACATTATTTGGAGCTATTACAGATAATCTAAACGGCAAGCATTTTACATCTAAAAATCGTACAAATATCAAATTGACTCCTTAACTAAAATTCTAATTTCATACAGGATTTGAATTATTTGCTTGTTCAACTAGGTCACACACATATAAGTAATTAAGCGTAGACACATGTCGTACATTAATAAATGTAGCTAAGGTGCCAAGCCAGTAAATGATGGACTATCTTTCGAATTGTTACACTCTGCTAACGTCTTTTCCAGCAAAAGGAAGTCAGTGCTGCTTTCCAAATGATTCATGATTAATTAATATTGCTACTTCAAAATTTTCATACCATAAAAAGCCAAAATTAAGCTTGATATTGGATTTGGAAGTAGTCACATTAATAATGTCCAGTTTTCACCATGTAAATCAAAATCGTATGTACATTTACTCAATAAGCTCCAATGAATCATCAAAGTAGTAACTGGCTAGATGATTCACCTTTCTATATATATATATATATATATATATATATATATATATATATATTTCACCAAAAGAAAAATAGATTACTACTGTGCAACTCTAGAGCTGTAGTTGAGAACCGACATTTTTGGATAAGAGAATGACACAAAAGCTTTGGCCCTTACTTTGGTTGAGTAAGAAAATGGAGTTTTCTTGGCTTTATTTGCAGTTATTGAAGTTGTAGTAAAGTACATGAAAGTCGCACGAAGGTTCCTCATCATATCACCTTCTGAAGAATCGCAGATTACACACATAAATTTAAACCCTTAAAAAGCTCATTGCATGCTTGCAAGTTCATGCAAACAATTGATCTCTCTTTTTCTCTCTCTGAATTAGTGATAAGAAGATGGCTAAGATTAAGAAGCTGGAGTTTGTCTCCAGAAGAGAAATGATTATTGCTGAAATGAGAAACAACAAGATGTATGTAGTTCCGCCTGTTAGAGGAGGCATCAAACGCAGGATTCTTGCTCTCTTTTGTGCACAAATGAAGCTAGCTACCCATCATTTTGTTCGCTATCTTCTCTCTCACTACAGCCACAGTTAGCTACCTTCATCTTTCCCCTTTGGTGTGATGATATTAATATATTTATAGAAGCTAAAATGTTCTCATAAATAATAGAGCTTCTAAGTTCTATCTACAATTGTCAATCTTGTCGATCTCTTTTCTTTAGTTTTCTGTTTTTCTGCTAAAATGTTATAAATATATGTTGTTGTCAAATGCTCAAATAATGTGATATATAAAACCTGCACTTAATTGTTTTAGGGTTTGCTCATTTTTATGCACATTGGAATAATCGTGTGTTTTCATCAATACAATTTTTACTAACATAAATTGATTGAAGAATAACATTATACATATATATATATATACATATGTATAATGTTATTCTTCAATCAATTTATGTTAGTAAAAATACACACACACAAACTACTTGTATGAACTCAACATTTAATTATGGAAACAAAAAGAATCATTAAATAACAATGTTTAATTTGCATTGCCAATACTTATATTTATTTTATTTAAATAACAATTGATGTAATATTCTTTTTTAAAATAAACTTTAATTAGATTCATAAATTAAAATTTTTTACAAGTACTAACAATAAAATTATAAATCCAAGAGGTGGAAGTACCATTTCTTAAACTTTAAACAAATATTTATATTATAATTATAAAATGATAGAATGCTAATAGTTAATCATATTTTTATTGTGTTAAAATAATATTTTAAATTAGAAAGAGAACATACACCTGTAGTATAATAAGGATATAGCGATTAACACAAGAATTAGGATTTTCTTTTGATCTAGTCTTGCCTTTTTTTAAGAGAAAAATTATTTAGACACGAATATTATTGTATCAATTAAATATATCTTTAACAAAAACGGAAAATCATATTGAGAAATTTATACCAACTTTTCAATATTATCAACTTATTTAACTAAAACCCATGACGCAGAACTGGAACTGTTACTGTTAAAGAAGAGGCTAATTGGGGGAAAAAGAGGAATAAAAAAGAAAACAAATAAAAGAGCTTTATCAATTCTTTAAGGCAAAAACCAGTACACATACCTCAGGCGTTTAACTTCATTTTTTGATTAATTATGAAAAAAATAATATTTTAATATTTTATTTTATGAGTATATATCAATTTAGTTTCTTATGTTTTAATAATTATTACGTTAATTTTTACTGTTAAAATTATGTTATTTATAGACTATCTTTAAGAGTAAAAGAGTGCTTTTGCCTTAATAAAATAAAACTGTCAAATATCAATTTGAACTGTAATATAACAAGTAAAATGACACATGTCATAATATGATAAATTAATAATAACACATGTTATCATGTAATTGATTACTATTTATAATAAATATATATTTTTTGAAATAATAAATATTTTAAAAAGTAAATTAATAAATATATATTTAATAAATAAAGAATACGTGTCATAATATGATTAGTTATAAATGATACGTATCATCATGTAATTAATTTATATGTTTAATAAATATATTTTTTAATGAAAAATTTCTAAAAATAAATTAATAAATATATATTTAATAAATAAATGACATGTGTTATAATATGATTATTTACAAATGATACGTGTCATCATGTAATTAGTTTATATGTTTAATAAATATTTTTAAAAGTAAATTAATAATATATATTTAATAAACAAAAGACACATGTCATAATATAATTAATTACAAATAACACGTGTCATCATGTAATTGATTTATATGTTTAATAAATATATATTTAAAAATAAAATAAATAATAAATAAATAATATATTTACTATCCACTGTCATCGAAAAACGACAACCGACTAGCTGCATTTTTCTGACAATGGTGGGATACTAATAAAGGCTAAATTTAATGTCATTAGACTTTATGTTTTGTGATCTACATAATACTGTGGTCATTTTTTATGATCTATACAAAAAACAATTTCTCCATCGTGTAGATTACAAAAAATAGAGTTCAATAATATAAAATTAAATAATTTTTATCGTCGAAATGTGACTAAAAAAGGCAATCAGCAGTTGACCGATCACCCTTTTTCAATGATGGTAGATGTTTTATTTTTAATTTCTTTTTATATTTTCGACGACAATAGCTGCTTTATTTTTAGATTTTATTTAATTTATTTTTAAAAATATTTAATAAAAATTTAAATTAATTAAATCACGACATGTGTTAAATAATATGTGAATATTTGACTAAAAGTATTATAATAAAAATAATAAAAAATTAAATATTTAATAACAAATTTTTAACAATAAATAAACGTGATAATTATTAAAACATAAAAAATTAAATTAATATATACCCATAAAATAAAAAATTAAAACATCATTTTCTCTTACCTACATTAATCATTGCCAACACAATATCTACAATCAAAATATCACGTTTGTTATAACATTTTTACGTATGGGCATATTACATATGGCACAAATCCCTTAGACATTAGATCACTGGTGTCGCGTGGAACTGGAAGGTTAAATTTAAAGCGATGCATTAAGCATACTGCATTTTAACTTGTCAATTTTTCAGAAAGTTAATTTGTGAAAAGAACCAGGGTCCCTTTCTCCAAGGTGTCCACGACATATAACCTTGTAAGCTCTGTGTTGAAAACAGGCAAATACGTCCGGTTAATAAACGGAAGGTGTGGACGGCCTAAGAGATTCGAAGAGGTTTAATTAATTGTGTAATATGAAATGTTTTGACCAAAATTGAAGTCTAAATATGTAGAAACTATATATTTAACTTGGGTATCAATAATTTATTAGACGAAATCTAACCTTAACGACAATGTATGTTTTCACAAATTACAGCTATACATCTCATTTTCAATGACTAATGGCTTGATGAAAGTATTTATCCTACCTAACCTTTTTTTCGGTCAGATACAAAATAAAAAAAATCTTATATGTTGAGTTAATAGAATACAAATAGAACATTTTTATTATTATAACAAATTTAACTTATAATATAAATTTTAAAAACTCTCATTATTTTTTATTTATAACACAACACTCATAATTTAACACATACGCAAACACATTTTTTGTTAAGTTTATTATTTGTTTAATTCTCTAATATTCTTAACTCTTAACAATTAATCAAATATTTGATCAACTCTTTATTTTTAACTTTTTTACTTGCAAAACCAAATAAGGAGGGAGGTATTTATATTTGGTTTCAATAAATCAAAATCATACAAATAAAATATTATAAAAATTTATTAATTACATAAGTTTATAATATTTATCTCCTTAATTATTAACTCCAAAATATCTTACATAATTTAAAAAATTTAAAAAATTGAGCTTGTAAATATTTGGACTTAATCTTGGGCTTGGTATTATAATTTAACACTCTTACTCAACACCAGTTTCCATTCTTCTAACCATGTTGAGTTGTCTTCGAAACTTTTCAAACTTATTAACACTCAAGCTTTTTGTGAACAAATCAGTCACTTGATCTTCTGTCTTAACATACAATAACTTAATTTCTTCTTGTAGAACTTTCTCCCGGATAAAATGATAATGCACCTCCATATGCTTTGTTCTTGCATAAAAATTGAATTTTTTGGCAAACAGATTGTTAATCGATTATCACAATATATTGACACTTTATAATCTCTTTACTGATGTAAATCTTTCATCAATTGCATTAAACATGTACTTTTTTGAGCTGCTATTGCTGCTGCTCTGTGCTCAGCTTCAGTAGTTGACAATGATACAATCATTGCCTTTTACTGCACCAAAAGATTTTTCTTGAACCAATTTGAAAAAATACCCAGTGGTCGAACGTCATGTGTAATGGTCTCTAGTATGGTTAGCATCACAATAGCCAATATTTTACAACCTTGGTCTTTCTTATAGAAGAGACCATAGTCAATTGTGTCTCTCATATATCTCAATATCCGTCGAACTGCTTCTAAACAAGATTTCTTAGGATTTTGCATTTATTACCAACTGCATAAGAAATATTTGGTCGAGTCAATGTCAAATATATAAGACTTTCTACTAGTTGTTGATACACAGTTTCATCTTCTAAATTCTTTCCTTTATGACCGCATAGCTTGGCATTGGCTGTTAGCGGTGTTGAGATAGGCTTTCATTTTAGCATCCCAAAATTCTGTAACAAATCTTTGGCATATTTTTGTTGTCTTAAGAAAATTCATTCTACTGTCAAAGTGACTTCAAGCCCAAAAAAATGCTTAAGTTGTCCAAACTCTTTCATCTGGAAGAGAACTGCAAAATTCTCTCTTGTTCAATGAATCTCTTCTTTATCATCTCTAGTGATAATTAAGTCATTCACATATACTAACATAATTGTAAGTTTCTTTCCATTAGCTTTGACGATCATGCTAAAATCAGCTGGTGCTACAGAGTAACCACCATGTGTTAGAAAATTTCCAATTTTACCATACCACGCCTTTGGAGCTTGCTTTAATCCATACAATATCTTTCTCAATTTACATACATAATAAGGATGAAATTTGCTTTTAAAATTCATTGGTTGAATCATGTGGATCTCTCAATCCAACTCTCCATGTAGAAAAGTATTTTTCACATCCATTTGTCACCATATCCAACCTTTGCTAGCTGCCAGTGCAAGTAGAACTCGTACTGTAGTGATCTTGGCCACTGAACAAAATGTTTCATCATAGTCTAGTCTATACTGTTAAAAAATTTCTCGAGTTACGAACTGAGCTTTATACCTTTCCACCGATCCATAAGAACGTCTTTTGATCTTATACACCCACTTATAAGATATATGTTTCACATCCTTTGGCTTCGGCTTCTTTAAAAGTCTGTGATGCTTTTTCAAAAGTCGCAGGCTCTTTAACATTTTTCTCTTTCGCCATAGCTGCATTAGCATATTTGGGATTAGGCTTTTGTATTCTTATTGACCTTCAAGGATAAGATTGAGGGGTTACAGGTTCTACTCCTTTATATTTAGCCTCAGTTGTTGGTTGTTGATAGATGCCAATTTGCTAAGGACTTTGAGCTGTCTCTTACTCGGTGTTGTCATCACTGTTTCCATCCTCAAGTTCTTTTTAACTAGGTCAAATTTCAGCAATTTACTCATTTATCTTTTGTTATAGTCATTCTTTTATTTCTTTTGAATCTGAAAGCTCCTATTTTGGTGGCTACCACCATGAAGATGCTTCATCAAACACCACATTCCTTGATGTGTAGCACTGCCCATTAGTAAGGTCACAATATTTTTATCATTTACATTGGTTATCATATCCAACAAAGATACACCTGATTGCCTTTTTATCGAATTTGTTTCTCAAGTAACTTAGCACAAACACATAGCATATACAACCAAATACTCAAAAGTGACTCACTGTAGGTTTCATAACCCACAACTTCTCAAAGGGTAATATGAACCCTAACCATGGTTGAGGATGCCTATTGATCACGTGGGCTGCAGTCTTCATTCCTTTGGCCCAAAATCTTGCTGGTGCATTTTTTACATGTAACGCACTTCTACAAATCTTTGCAAGATGTCGATTATTCCTTTCTGCAACACCATTTTGTTATGATGTGTTGGTACATGTGAATTGATGTCGGGTCTTATTTTTTCAAAGATATTGTGCGAACTCATCAGAGGTATATTCTCCTCCATTATCTATGCGAAGACAATGAATCTTCTTTTCGACTTCTCCTTCAATTGTTTCTCTAAATTCTTTGAACTTAAAAAAAGTATCTAATTTTTCCTTCTAAAGAAAACTCATACATACCTCGAGAAGTCATCGATAAATATCACCATATACCGTATGCCACTAATTAATAACTGCTTGACAGGTCCACACACATCAGAGTGAACTAACTTTAATGGCACCTTAACTTTAAACTTTGATTCCTCATCTAGTAGTTAATATGTCTTACTGTACTGACATCCCGCACATATTGTATCCACTCTCACATCATGTTAAGGTAGACCGTTAAGTATTACCTTGTTCATCATCACTTTTATCTTATAATAACTTACATGTCTCAATCGTGCATGTCACAAATCTACTATCTCATTCTTTCGAGTCTTGTCTACATAAACTGACTTTGCTAATAGTACATAAACCAACTCTAGTCATTGTCCTTCTATGTTAGTGTTCCCATGATTTTTAAATTTTGGTACACCTTAACATCTTGTAGACCGAACAAGATATAGTGCCCAGAAGATGTTAACTGTGATACTGACAATGGATTATTTTTCATGCTAGGGACATGATAAACATCTTGAAGTGTTACCTTATTAGAATTGTAATGAGGTGCAAGGACTGTATTACCGATGTGAGCTATAGGCAATCTTCAGTTGTTGGTTGTCACCACCATGCGACTTCTTTTATACTTAGTCATATCTTGCAGCTTTTCTTCTTCACCAGTCATATGATTTGAACATCTTGAGTTGACGATCCAATCATTTTCATAGTCAATCTGTCCAAGCATTATCACTGAGAGTGATAGGTTTTCTTCCTTTATAGCGATAAACGCTTCAACATTCCACTCATCTTCACTTTTTCTTTCTGAGTTTGATGTGACAACATTACCCTTAATAGACATTTTCTTGGACCAACAATCTTTTGCCATATGTCCTATTTTTCAATAATTGTAACATTTTTCTTCAAACTTTTTCTTTTTCTTTTACTGACTACCATTGTCGCGAGTCCTCCATGCTCCCTCTGTCTGTGAGCTACTGTCACGCCCCAGACTTAAAAAATCTGACACATGACATAACTCACATTCATTCAATAATGTGCACTCATAAATAATATTGCATAAAATTTCAAACTTTAATTCAATATAAGAATCCTTAGCAAGTTGCTAGTAAGTTCAACACTAAAATCAACCCATAACCTAAAATATAAACATAAATATTTATTGACAATATTTAAACATTCATTTTAATTTTTTAGAATTATAACAATTGAATTATGACTGAGGCAATTAGTAAACCGGAGATATGCAGAGTTTTCTCAGAGATTAACACTTTACTACATCACCGGTGGCAACTTTGTTACCGAAAGTTCAGAATATATTCATTATAAATTTTTACTTAACATTAACTCATAATCACACTCAATAAAATAATACATAAGTATTTATTCAATAAGGACAAATCAAATATCTTAAACCACGTGTCCCTAAATAAAACACTCAGCAACCTAACAACTTAGGGAACCCAAGGGACAAGAAGCATTGCCAAATTCGCTAAGCATACATATACCTTATTTACCTGAAATCACCATAAGCTATAATAAGTATGAAACTCAGTAAGCATACTAGTTTTTCATATATCAAAATACAAATACATATATGTACACAATGCATGTGTATGATATGTTGTGATAAATCAAAATCATAATCTTATTAACTCACATATCAGGTAAGAGCTTACACATTCTTTTAAAACATATAATAGGAATATCATTACTCAACTTCTACTTAATAGGACTTTCATATCACTTATCACATAATGAGCCAAATGTCACTCGTAGGTGACATACCGTATGAGAGGAATATTACAAGTGAGGTTTAAATTACACATATATAATGCTCATGCCCGAAGGTAAGAGCCAAACCCTTACCCTGATCATCGGTGAGTCCTCTCACATGCACTAATACGCCACCACACGAATGTGATAACTCAATCTTCCTTTAGGTACCAATAGGATCCTCCCTACATATGGAACACATAACATATACCAATCCCAAAGGAAAGGCCACACATAAAGGCTCCACAAATCACATAAGGTGCCTACTAAGTAAATAGTAAATTCATGGATCCTCAAAACACAAAACGTATCTCATGGACATTTTTCACTTTAAAAGTTTTCTTTGTTAAACACATTTCATTTTGAAAGCTCACTTTCATAAACACATGTATGTCCATGCTCAATGTCAATTCTCACATTCATAAATATATGTCTTTCACATTTCATATCAAATATACTTTGGCATAACATAAACATATTTCTAAGTGCATTTACAAAATCATACATAGATAATCACTATGCTTATTGTGATTTCAGTAAAAGTCTAATATACTTACCTCTTACACTTTTGGCTACAAGGTTTAATTCTCTTTAACCTATCAATGGAGATTAATCCTTTCATAAGCTTCAACATTCACACAAAATACTTTAAATAGCTTACCAAAATTACATATATTGCACTTATCACATCGAATTAGTCTAATTTCTTAGTTTCTCAAAACTTATCATTCTGACCACTTATACTTAACAAAATTTTCTTATACATCAAATGATGTCCAATTACTCCAAAATCAGAATATATCATTCTTGACTCATATATCCTTCTTATATATGAATATTATATCATAATTCTTATACAATCCATTCCATAAACACCATCAAATCCAAACTATTAACCTGACAGGATCAAGATATTTACTGAACAATATTCAATCTCTCAATTTTATAAAATCATATACTAACTTAAAATTTATAAAACTACCACAGAATTACTCTTGACACATATCTCAATCCATGATAAATATTTCACTTCAAAATCACTTTAAGAGTATTTTAAAACTATTTTATTCCATAGCTTTAAAAATCTGTTAATCAAATACTACAATGAGCTGATACACTTTAAAATATTATAACATTTTAACCATATTGATCTAAATTCTCAATTTTGAGTATATAATATTAGACATAGAAATTATCATATTCCATAAATTTGTAATTTTTTAAGATCATTCAGCAGATCAAAAATTATTTATCATTGTATCATACTGTTAACACATGAAATTTTTAAAATTTCAGGGTCATTTTGGTAAATTCACTACAAATTTAATTTCTAAAATTTTCAATCAATTCAAAATCTCAAATGATTCTAGACATGTCTATTTCATATACGCAAAATCTAAAATCATAATCGAAGCATAACAATTTATAAAATTTCTGGATCAAGAGACTATCAAGTAAAAATTTTGCAATTCATCATGATTTATCAAACTATCTACATAAATCATCATCAATTCTCACAATATCTTACAAAATTCACATCAAATCCTCAATTGTACATATTTTCAGAAATTAAAACTTAAAGAAATTAACTAAATTAACACAAAAAAACTAAGAAATGGTTATAATATACCTCTTAAAGCTTAAATTCTAACTTTCTTCTTCTTTTTCTTCTTCTTCTTCTCTTTCTCTCACATTTCTTTCTCTCTTTTCTCACTCTAAAAGAGGTGACTCGACCAAAATGAGTGAATTAAGATTTCAAATGTGTATTTTTATACTAAGATGCTAATTTTTAGTATTTATGAATTAGCTCCCAAAACTTTTATAGTATTACAATTTTATCCCTAAAATAAATCTAAAGTCTTGTAAATAAATCCAATACTAATAGTAGGTCCTTATACCATATATAAACACTACTAATAACAATACATAAATCAAGTATCACCCATATATAAATAAAATATGTATATTTATATATATATAAATATTTATTCTTAACGGTTATGGATAAGTGGTTACTACAACTACCTTCTTGATGATGACTCTTTATTTTGTCATCATCTTTTTTATATCTTCCACTAGCACATCGTTTAATTTGACCATTTTTTTTGTCGATGTACAGTGCTTCTCCATCTCTTTTTAATGAGACCCTACTCATTTACTTGGCAATCGCTTCTTGATTAGCAAGTAAATTTTTAAATTCAATGAGAGATGGTTGGGTTAGCTAGCCTTGTACAACAGTAGCAAAAATTTTATACTCGGGCTTCAAACCATGGATGATAATTATTTTCATCCTAGTTTCACCAATAGCAGCGCCATGATCTAACTCAGATATTTTATAGCACAAGGACTTTACCTTTGTGAAGTATTGGTTGATCGTCATGTTGCGTTGTACAATCGACAATAGTTAATTCTTTATAAGTTGTAGTCATCTTTGTTTTTCTTTAAGAAGAGTGATGCAAAAGTGTCCCATGCTTCATTTAACGTCTTGGCATTCTTTATGTGCTCTAATATTTCTTCTTCAACTTTGGTCTTAATGGCAAACATAGCCTTACCAGGTTTTACCTTCCACTTCTTTAAAGTAGCTTCGTCTGTTAGTTGCTTCACTTTATTATCGCCAACGACCTCCCAAAGATCTTAGTCTTGAAGGTAAAACTCCATCAACATCGTCTATGTATTGTAATTTTGGTTGTTGAGTTTCTTAATTCCTCCAACTACTTAAAGGTCTCTCATTGTGCCTGTAAAACTTCAATAATGCTAGACAAGTTTAATCTTAAACTACAAGCTTGTAGAGTTTCAAACTCAAATAAAACTCCACTAAGGTCAATCTTTGACCATCCTGTTGTTATTCCTAATAGCGTTTCCATTAGCACCACAATAACAGTGCCTACGTGTTTGTTTATATGAATTATACACCAGGAAAGTTTCTAAGAAAGACTAGAGGGGTCACAACGGTCTCACTTAAAATTCAGACTCCTTAGGCAGTGTTAACTTTTTTGACAGAACTTTTCTAGACATGCACCATTTATACAACTACACCAGGTTCTTATATTGGTATCGTATATTTGAACAATAACTATATGAATAGTACTTCGACTACTTTTCTATGCCTTAAACAACTTGACCCTGATATCAATTGTTGAGCATAATGGAGTATAAATAGAACACTTTTATTAATACAACAAACTCAAAACTTACAATACAAATTTTAGAAACTCTCACTCTTTCTCACTTACAACACAACACTTACAACTCAATATTCACATACTCTTTGTTGAGCTTATTATTTGCTCAACTCTCTAACACTCTTAACTCTCAACAATTGATCAAATACTTGATCAACTCTTTATTCTTAACTTTCTTACTTGTAAAACCAAATAAGAGAGGGGAATATTTATACTTAGTTTCAATAAACCAAAATCACACAAATAAAATATTATAAAAATGTATAAACCATATAAATTTATAATACTTATTTCCTTAATTATCAACTCCAACTTAACCTAGAAATTTTATGAATTATACTTGTAAATATTTAAACTTAATTTTGAGTTTAATGTTGTAATTTTAACACTATATCTATACCAACACATTTGCTTAAACCATCTACTTTGCTTAGCTTTCATGCAAGTAATTATTTTTCGTCTGCCGGCTTGAATAGTAATAAAAATGCTTCTGGAAATTATGTAGATCTCTCAATATATTGTTTGAGACCGTTGGAGTTCTATATTTTATACTTTTTTAAGTCAAATTTGATATCAATCACGCGTTCTTTTGGGGCATATGAGTTTAAAATGAAGAGAGAGTTCATGGATCATAGTCAAACCTTTGCATATTTGGCTGAGATGTTTTAAAAGTTTAAGAAATGTCGAAATTGCAAGGAACATCCAACTTTATTGTTTTACTTGACAAATGATAATGACGGTATAAATTTACATTTCGATCCCTTTCTATTCCCTCTAATTATTGGCGTGACTATATAATATATGTGTTAAAATATTGAATAAAATAATAATGCCCCTACTCTTAAGCAACTTAAAATATTCAAGGAATTAGATATTGCCATATTGGCACGAATTAAAAGGAATATTTAAGTTTGGAACCCTATTGTAATTGTTATTATTATTATTTTCAAGGTATTCCTGGCTGCTGTGCTTTGATATTCAGATGTTGGCATGTTGCATCGTTCATGTGGTACAAGATTACAAGCAACATCAACATTTGTTGCATGAATGTTCATTTCCTCCTTCCTATCACCTCCAAAATTTTTCATTAAATTTCTTCGCGATTTTATTCATAATTATTGGCAGGCACATGATTTTTTTTTTTTTTCATTTCAAGTACGTGGAAAATGGCAGAACTGAAATCTTGTTGCCTGCTGGGAACAAATTTTATATTTTACAACCTAAAGCGAAAGCAAGCAGTTGCAAGAATAACCTATCAGAATATGTGTCCACGCGTTTGAAGATTGTGGGAAATATATATGACTCGAAGTCCATATTCTGATACTTGAACGAATCATTTCCAGTTGGGAATTGACTACCATATTTAATGACCTCAACCAAAAATAAAAAAAAAGTCATTATAAGTTCATTTAATTAATTACATGTAGTTCTCATACTAGTAAGGATTTTGATCGATAAACACAATGTTTAAGATGGCTTGATAGAAATCAAATATTAATCCAGATTTTGTTTTAAAATTATTCTAAGTTTAATTGCTAATGAGAACGACGACATTGACCAGGACTTTTGTTTCTTTAACAATAGTGCATAACATAATAATAAACGTACAGAACGTCATCAAAGTGTGCTTTCCTCATTAAACTCTCCAGTTTGATATTCTCACAAATGCTAGCTGCTTCAACAATCTTGATTCCTATATAAAGAATTTAGACACTCATTCTAATTCAAAATACCCATCATCATTTTTTGCCTCGATATTCAATTGGTAATCATCCTTCTTTCTTGTTAAACCTAAAAACCATATAATTGTGCTTTTGATAAAAGCTATAGAGGAAAATTATGAAGCTTGATAGGATTGAATATTCAGAGGTGTGTGATCAAGTAGAGCCAAGAAAGATTGATCACAAGTGCAAGGACATGGCTCTACCCATTAGAGGAAGTATCAAGCGTCAGATCTTCAACGATTTGATTATAAGCATTAAAATCATAGCTCGGCAGATAAGTATTAAAATATTCAACGATCCTTGTTTCCTTTCACGAATTGTCACACATTAAATGAATCAGAAATGAAGTTGGATGGGGGACCTGTGAAAAATTGTTTATGAATTCAGTGGCCAATGATCATGAGTTGTATTGCATGATACCTCCATGATTATGATGATGGTCCCTCTATTTTGATGTGATTTAATGGAAGTATAGTCTTCAAATGTTTACATTGCCTTTCTAGAAAAGGAATTCATCTCAGCTTTAATTGCGACTGATTCAAGAATTAAGTACAAGTTTTCCCGACCTTGAAAAATAAAGCTAGTGATCTAATGTTGGTTATTGATTAGCCTTTCAGTTAAAAGTGTTTTTTTTTAATGCTAAAGTTCTACTTAATTTTTTTTTTTTGGGGGTTATGTTTTGATATAGGACAAAATTTAGCAACAAATTATTTTGGAGGGCTTTTGTTTTTCGACAATGTAGTTTATGCTATTTGAGGGTATGTCCTGTAAGTATTTGTTTTTTTCGTTAAGATAAGATTTTTTTGGGGTTAAATTAGGGATGTATATTTATCCTGTTATAAATTGAAAAAAAAAAATTATGTGTCATGTTTGGTTATAATCAGAATAATTTTTAATATGTTGATAGATGGAAGTTGGAAAGAAAAAATAAATTAAGTAGGAGGTTGGTGGTGGTTGTCAATTAAAAAGGGTGCTTTGACTTCTTATAAATAGAGACATTTCTCCACCATTTATATCATCCCACAATCATTCCATAATCTCATCTTTTATAATCTCTTGTAATTCAATCTCATATTTCAAATTATTTAGTTTTTTCTTATTTGTTAAGAGAGAAATGTGAGATTGAGGTGTATCTTCTAGTTTTAAGAGAGAGTAAAAATTGTTTTCTTCTTGTAATTAGAGAGAGATTGTAATTCTATTTTCATAGTGAAATTCTCATATACTTGCTTAGTAGTTTTTACCTCAATTTGTTTGAGGATTTTTCACGTAAAATTTGTCATTTATTTTCTTTTAGTTTCTCATCTCTATTTTTAATTAAGATACTATTTTAACCTATAATTCTTTATAACAAGTGATATTAGAGCTTTAGGGCTTTTAGGTGAATGTATATTGTTCAAAGGTACTATTCACAAATGTGTAATTGTTCACGTATACAGTATTATTCATACATATAATACTATTTAAGTATACGATATTGTTTACGGTGAAATAGTAAAAGCTAGTTTAAGTGAAAAGTAGATCATAGTCAATCAAAATAACAGCAAAATACGAAATAGAAAAGTTTAATGAGAATAATTACTCGTTGTGGAAGATGAGAATGATGACAATCTTAAGGAATGACCATTTTCTGACAGCAATTGGGGACAAAGCAGCAAGTATGACTGATAAAAAATAGGAAGAGATAGATGGAGATGCTATTGCCAACTTGCATCTGGGATTAACAGATGAAGTTTTATCAAATGTACCAAAGAAAAAGACTGCCAAGGAGATATGAGATACTTTGACAATATTATACAAAGCTAAGTCTCTTTATAACACAATCTTCTTGAAAAGAAGATTCTACACCTTACGGATGTTAGAATTCATGATGGTAGCTAATCATATCAACACTTTTAATAATTTATTTTCTCAAGTTTCTTCTTTGAGTTATAATATTGAGTAAAATGAACATGTCAAGGTTCTACTCCAAAGCCTTTTAGATTCATATGATCATTTAACTATCAGTTTAACCAATAACCTCATAATGGACTATTTAGTTTTTGAAGATGTTACAGCCTCTGTTCTTAAAGAAGAAAGCAGGCTTAAAAACAAAAAAAACGAAGTAACTAGTTCGCATCAAGCGGAGGCTTTATCGATGATTAGAGATAGGTCACTAGAGCATAGTTCTAGTAGGAGTCATAAATAAAGAAGATCAAAATCAATGAGTAAGAAGAATATCATGTACTACAATTGTAGCAAGAAATGGTATTTCAAAAGTAAATGTTGATATAAGAAAGGTGTAGAGAAGACCACTAAGCTACCAAAATCATAAAGTTGTGTTGCAAGTACTTTCAATGATGGTAACATCATATTCGGTAAGGCAATAACTATTTGTAAGGACAAAAAGAAGCTTACGAAGACTTGGATAATGGATTCAGTAGCAACATGGCATACGACCTCTCGTTAAGATTAGTTTTACAATTATAAACCCATCTTTAAAGGATCTGTGTTCATAGGTGATGATCCTATGATCTGTCTTAGAGATTACTGACAATAGCACAATCAAGTTGAAGATGTACGATGAAACAGTTTTTACTATCCAAGAAGTACGACATGTGAAAGACTTGAAGAAAAATCTATTGTCTTTAGGACAATTAGATGAGCTTGGATGCAAAACCTATATACAAAATGGGTTCATAAAGATTATCAGACGCAATCTCGTGGTAATGAAGGTAAAAAGATAGCTATATACCTGTTCATAATTTTGAAAAAAAAAACATATCTAGAGGCAGAGGCATATGTTGCATCATCTAATTCTGTAGAAGAGATGATGATGTTGTGGCACCAAAAACTTGGTCATATATCAGAACGAGGTTTGAAAATTCTCTATGATCAGAAGTTATTTCTTAGACTTAAAACTATTTTTTTACCTTTTTGTGAGCATTGTGTTATAAGTAAGTAGTACAGATTAAAGTTTAGTACATCAACAGCTAATAGTAATGACATCTTAGACTTGATTCATTGAGATATTTGACAAGCACTGATCACATCATTAGGAGGAGTAAAATATTTTATGTATTTATTAATGACTTTTCTAAGAGATGTTTGGTTTATCTAATCAGAAGAAAGATAGATGTGTTTCCAGTCTTCAAAGCACAGGTGGAACTTGAAACCGGGAAGAAGATTAAGTGTTTAAGGACTGACAATAGAGGAGAATATATTAGCAAGAAATTTGATGTATTTTGCAAACAATAAGGCATCAAAAGATAATTCACAACGGTGTACACTCTTTAACAAAATGAAGTGGTAGAATGGATGAATAGAATTCTACTTGAAGAATTAAAGCAATGTTAAAGATTGCAGGTCTAGCCAAATCATTCTGGGCAGAAGCAGTCAATATCACCTGTTATGTGATCAATCGATCTTCATCAATAGCAATTGATCGAAAGACATTAATGGATATTGAGAAGGGCAAATTTATCTTATATTTTCTCATGTTTTTATTTTGATATTTTATTATTTTATGAGAATAGATGGCTATTTATGTGTATTATTATTACTTATAAGGACTTGAATGAAATTTAAAGAAAACTAGAAAGACGATCTGTTGAAGTCGCAACTGGCGCCACCGCGACAAGCTAGCGCCCCAGCACCATATCTTCACCGCGCCAGCGTCGGGCCAGCGTTCCAGCACCATTACTCCATCGCTCCAATAGTATGGCCTTCTACACGCAGCGCCCCGACGACAACAGCATATCGCTCCACTGGTAGTGCGAGTCCTACTCTGACGAGAATTGAGATTTTTAAGCTTATATCAATCCCTATAAAAAGCCCATCGACCCTAGATGTTAAAAATGAACCTAGACAAACCCAAGACACATTCAAGAACACCAAGAATACAGAGCACGAATCTTGGAGAGTAATAGGAGTTTAATTGAAGCAACTTTAGAGAGAGATTCAAGGCGTTCTTCGGCATCAAGAGTATCTTAGGCAGCGCAATTAAGAGCAATTCGACATCTATATCGGTTTGCTATTGATTGTATCATGATTTATTATTATTTTTACTTCTGTTCTCTTATAACCATAAACTAAATTTATTTTTTAGGGCTAATACTTGAACTCAATATGTGTGCTTAATTGTCATATCTTTTTAATATTTAATAAACTTTATTTTTTGATATTCAAATTACTTGATCTTAATGTTTCAATATATCTGTCTAATATATAGTGAATGAGTTAGTAATATTGTCGATAAACTCGGAAGAGAAATTATAATATTTAGACCTAGGTAATTTAATGTATGATTGTAGAGTAACATTCAATGTTGCATATACAAGTTTTAATTTAGGATAGAAATATACCTAATTGGCATGTAAGATTAATAAAATTTACTTAATGAAACTCAATTTATTACAAGTACTATAGGAATATAGGTATTTGGTAAATTAAGGTATACTTGCATGACCTTGGAAGAGGCTTGCGAATACATTAGTGTCTTAATTAATAACAAAGATTAAGTGAGTTAAATATTAGAGATTAATCATTAGAAAGCATATTGAGGGATAGTATTAATCCTAGGTTTTCTCTATATTACTATCACCTAATTCTCTTTATATTGTGTTTTTACTTTTATATTTTCTACATCCATTCTTAGATTTTTATTTTTCTGAATAATTATTAGAAAGACATACTTTTAGTACTTGGTTAAAATGTAGAAGTTATCCATATGGGTTCGACATTGGACTTATTAAGTCCTTTTATTACTTGCATACGATAGTGTATACTTGCACTTAATCTTAAGATATAGAATTATCGCATCAGATATGTGGATTGGTAAGCTAGCTTTTAATTTACATACATTTGGAAGTTCTGTGTACGTTATGTACAACACCCAAGAAGTTACAAAACTTGATCCAAAATCTAAAAAATGTATATTCTTGGGGTATGCTGATAGAGTAAAGGGGTATCACCTGTGGAATCCCACTGCCCATAAAATAGTTATCAGCAGAGATGTGATATTTGTAGAAGATAAGCTGCAAAAGAAAAAAGATGATAGCACAACAAAGGACAAAGCATAAACTACCACAGTGCAAGTGGAGGAAGAGTTAGAAGAAGAAGAAATTTCTAAAGCAGTACTAGAGCAGGATAAGCAAATACAGTTGAGCCGGAGGAGCCACCTCTTAGACGATCAAATCAAGTGAGGTTAGCATCCGTTTGACATTCAGATTATCATAAAAGGGCAATGTTGCATATTGTCTTCAAACAGAGGAATGAGAGTCGACTATTCAAAAAGCATTGACCAGCTCGGATGCATCTCTATGGATGGCAGCAATACAAGAGGAAATTAAAGCTCTTTATAAGAATAAAACATTAGATCTTGTACCGTTACCACATGGAAAGAAATCCATTGAAAATAAATAGGTTTACAAGATCAAGCAAAATAGCAATGATCAAGTAGAGTGGTATTATGCAAGATTAGTGGTAAAAGGATATGCTCAGAAAGAATGTATTAATTTCAATAAAAAACTTTTACCAATTGTTAGACTAAATACTATTCAAATAGTTCTTGCGATGTGTGCTATATTTGATTTACATCTAAAACAATTAGATGTGAAAACTGAAAATTTTCATGGTGATCTTGAAGAATAAATTTATATGCTCCAACCATAAGGTTTTGCAAAAGTAGAAAAAGAGAACTTGGTTTACAAGTTGAACAAATCTCTATACGGTTTCAAATAAGCACTGAAGTATTAGTATAAAAGATTTGATTCCATTATATTGAGCCTTGGATACAACGGATTTAGTTTAAATTCTTGTGCATATTTTAAGAGATTTAGTGATAATGAGTTCATTATCTTATTGATGTATATTGATGACATCTTGGTAGCACGCTCCAACAAAGATCAAGTAACAGAGTTAAAGGCTTAGATGGCTAGAGAATTTGACATGAAGGACTTAGGACTAGAAAATAAGATTCTAGGGATGCAAATCCACCGAGACAAAAGTAATAGAAAGATATGGCTTTTACAAAAAAAATAATACTTAAAGAAGATCTTTTGACACTTCAATATATAATATTGTAAATCAATTTCAACCTCACTTCCTATTAGTTTCAAGTTATCCTCAAGTATGTGTCTTAGCATTGAAGCAGAAGGATGAAGATGTCTTGAATACCATATGCATCAGTAGTGAGAAGCTTAATGTTTGCAATGATTTATATAAGATTTGACATTGCACAAGTAGTGGAAGTGGTTAGTAGATTCATAAGTAATCCTAGTAAAAAGCATTAGAATACTGTTAAGAGGATCTTGAGATATATTAAGGGTACCTCAAATGCTACATTATATTATGGAGGATCAAAATTCACTATCAGATGATATATTGATTCTGATTTTGTAGGTGATCTTGATAAAATAAAATCCATTATAGGCTATATGTTTACAATTACAGAAGGAGTTATTAGTTGGGTCTTTAAACTTCAGATTGTTGTAGCTCTATCAATAACAGATGCTGAGTACATGGCAGCTACACAAGCTTGTAAAGAAGCAATTTGGATAAAAAAAACTCTTGAAGGAGCTCAGGCACAATCAAGAGAAAATGTTCTTGTATTGTGACAGTTAGAGTGCTTTGTACATTGCGAGAAATTTAACTTTTCATTTCATAACAAAGCATATAGGAGTTTAGTATCACTTTGTTCATGAAGTAGTAGAAAGTGGAAGCGTGGATATGAAGAAGATTCACACCAAAGATAACCAAGCAGATACATTAACCAAACTAATCAATATTAACAAGTTCATATAGTGTAGATCCTCATACAGCATGGAAAAAATGTAAACAGCATGGAGATGGCAAGTGTAAGTGAAAGAATGTGGAGACGTGATTGTTCTAATTAAGTCTCTAAGTGAAAGAAATGTTCGTAAAAAGCATTGGTAGCTGTTTGTAGATTGAAGTTAGAAAGAAGAAATAAATTAAGTAGGAGAGTGGTGGTTGGCAATTAAAAGGGGTGCTTTGGCTCCTTTATAAATAGAGGCATTTCTCCACCATTTTCATCATCCCACAATCATCATGTAATCTCATCTTCTATAATCTTTTGTAATTTAATCTCATGTTTCAAATTATTTAATTTCCCCTTATTTGTTATAAGAGAAAAGTGAGATTGAGACCTATCTCCTAATTTCAAAAGAAAGTGAAAATTACTCTCTTCTTATAATTAGAGAGGGGTTATAATCCTAATTTTATAGTGAAATTCTTCAATATTTGTCCCGTAGTTTATACCTAAATTTGTTTGAGGGTTTTCTACGAAAATATGTGTCATTTATTTTCTTTCAATTTTTTATCTCTATTTTTAATTAAGATACTGCTTCAACCTATAATTCTCTATAACATAATAATTAAAAAAGTTATTTTATTTTTTTTAAATATTGAATTTTGCAAAATATTCTTATTTTATTTTAAAAATTTTACTTTAATTATTTCATAATATCATCTCAAAAAAATTATCTATTAAAATAATTACATAATTTATTTTAACAGCTATGAGTAACCACTAACGACTAATAAAACGAACGTTACTCGGACATTACTCGTCAAGTATGCAATGATTTATCAAAGCAATATATAGTTGCTTCATCGATATCATAGATATGGAAGGATCAAAACAAGTGGGTTTGACTCTTGAGATATATATATATATATATATTACATACTGAATTTAAGAACCCATGCATATCGTTCTGTAAGAGAATGACACACGTATGTTAGTTTACACTGCTCTCTAGCCTTAGTCAACATAGAAATAACACAATTTGTTAAAGAAATTAGTAAGTGGCATCTTAGTTGTAACAATTCACTGCGTGAAAGTAGCACGAAGGTTCAAAATACATCAAATTTATTTTTTACGATATAGATGATGTGCATATGATATAAAGCCTTCAAAGGTCCCGCATATGATATACCCTTTGAACTTTTATACTTCGTACTTATGAGTTGCCATGGATGAATAACTTACATTCTTGATATACCACGAAGGTAATATCTCTAACCTTGGCTCTAATACCACTTGTTAGAGTTTTTAGCATGCACTTTATAAATATTTTAAATGCCTGCGAAAAATTTCACCTACAAGTAAAACAAGAATAAAAAAAGATTAAGATAACGAGATAAACAATCACACTAAAAAATTATGTTGTTCAATAATAAATGTCTACGTTCATGATGGATCACAGGATCCTAGTCTTTTTTATTCAGTTCATAAAGAACTAAGATCATAAAGATCTCTCACAAAAGATAATTGATAATACAATCAGTTGACTAGTTCTGAAGAATCTATCAGTGCTTTCTTAATCACTTAGTTTTCAAGCACTCCTATGACAATCTCCTACGTACTCAGTACTCAAGCCTCTCTAGCTCTCTATTATTTCTCTTGGATTTTTTTAACGCTTAAATAATCTAATATGGTTACAAGAGTTTATATAGTATTTAAAATGTCATTAAAAATTCTATTTCTAGTTAGAATAAGAGTGCTTGCATGCAGGAATTCAAATCTTACTTAAATAAGTCAATCTGAGATAAAAACGGACCATTCCCAAAATTGAGCACCGCAGCACTAGGACAACCCCAACGTAGCGTCGCAGTGCTGGAAGGCTAGCATTGGGGGTGCTAGTGATTCTATCTTTAGCACTACAACGCTAGAAACCCAGTGTTACGGCGCTCAGGCCTGGAAAGGTCCCTTGCATGCTTTAACCTCCTCTTTATTTCTAACTCACTGTTTTGATTCACGTCTGATGCATACTTGATTTTGTGTTGACTCCTCATCTATTTTCAACTCAAAATCACGCACAAATATAATTTTGGATCACAATTCTAACACTAATAGTTTTTTAATTTATCTAAACTACAACTATTCTCTATAAAATTGTAAGTAAATTGAAAATTGATGTTCAAATAAGCAAGAAATTAGTAGTTAACCAAATGGTTCTACAAGCACTAAGGAGGGTCTGAATAAAGAATAGCAAAAAGATGAATCATAAGCGCAAAGAATCACACTCTAATCAAAGATTACTCCATATATCCTTTAAAAATAACATGTTCTATAACCAAAATAAAAGTCATAATCTCAATAATGTATAACGTTTTGTCACCCCAAAGACACACCAAAACATCTAATAAAATAGTCATAAAGAGTCCCTAAAAATAGTACTGTAAATGGTACTACTAGGATTACCTTTCGAGGATATCATTGAAAATTGGCGTTAATTTGAAGTTTCTATCATGTACCTTACATTTAAAGTTAGTTTTGTATGACGTTTTTACAAATTAAAAGTACTTTTGAATATCACAGCTCTAATTAAATTTGTTTTGCAGCATTTAGTTAGAATTAAAGAAGAGTTTTTCGATTTAAAACTATTTTATTTTTATTGTTTTTTATAAAAAAAAACTTTAAATTTTAAGATTTTGAGTAAAAGTTAGAAAGCTATTTTAAATTATTGAATTTTTTAAATACAATAATACTACATGTACAAACTAGTTGTACAAACTCACTTTTACTATATGACGTAGCATAACATACATGGTTGGAAGGATAAATATAAAACAAAATAAATAAATAAAACAATAAGTAAAATAGATAATGTGATAACAACTTAATCAATCATATTATACCATGGGTGAGTGAATTTGTATATATAGTATTAGTAATTTAAATAAGCCCTTAATTGATTTTTAAAAAAACAATACTAGTTTCGTTCTTACTTTTATCTTAATGTACTATTAGATCTGATTTTTTTAATATCCAATTATGCCCTTTTAGGAATATAAATGATCACTTTTCAAGGATAGAAATAGTAACAAAAGCAACATAATTGAATATTTTCAAAAATTTAAAAATTTAGAAATGAAGATAAAAGTAAGGACATAGTTTTTCTTTGTTTTAGAAGTTTTACTTTAAATTTCTCATAGTGTTATCTTTAAAAAAAATAACATTAAAATAATTATATAATTTTTATTAAAAATTATTAGTAAAAAAAAATAATTAAAAACTTGTTAGAATTTGGTGGTTTAAAATTATGTTTAAGCATAATTTTGAGTTAGATACCAACAAGGAGTCAACATGAGATTGAGGACGTGATGAATGTTTGAGAAAGAGGTCAAAAATAAAAGCCGAAAACATAGAGAGGAACACAAGAAGAGCCAAATGACTGCACAAAGTGCAAGTCTTGGTGCCTAGGTGCCAAGATGTGGTGCCTAGGAGTCAATCTTGGTAGTAAGTTGTTCCTAGGTACCAAATTGTAGAGTTTTTCATATTTTTGAGAGGAATGCGCCCCAATGTCAATTTTTGAACTTCTACAATATGTAAACTCTTATTCCAACTAAAAATAATATTCTTAAAAACCTTTTAAATATTATATACACCATTATAACTCTATTAGATAATTCAAGCATTAAAAAGAAACTCTAAGAGAGAAAATAATCTCTTAGAGAGCTAAAGAGCCTTGAGTGCTAAGTGCACAAGAGAGTTTTATAGAAGTGCTTGAGATATGAGTGATCAAGAAAGCACTAATAAATCTTGGAGAGCTCATCTATTAATTGTATTTCTTGATTATCTCTTATTAAAAATGTTTATGATCTGAGTTCTTTGTGAACAAATAAAATAGGCTAGGATCCTGTGATCCACTATGGATATAGGCATTTATTTTCGAATCACGTAAAACTTTTTGTGTGATTGTTTATTTCTTTATCTTGAACTTTTCTTATTCTTTCTTTACTTGTGGGTGAAGTCTTCCGCATATGTTTAAAATTTTTTTAGAGTGTTAAAATTCTAACAAACTAGTATCGAGCCAAGGTTAGGGATAATATCTTTGTGGTATATCAAAGAACATACTTTATTCAACTATAGCAACTCACAAGTATGAGGTTGAAATGTTTAATGGATAGAATGAATTCAATCTATGGAAGATGAATGTTATGTCTCTATTAGTGAGTCAATGGCTAGATACAAATTTTGAAGAGACTCAAGTAACAACCAGCAAAGAGAAAAAACTTGCAACATCTATATCTGAGGCAGATAGAGAAACCATTCAAAAGAAGGCCTACAATACCATAGTTTTATTATTGTATGATGAAGTTCTGAGGGAGGTAGCTGATGAGAAAATGGCTACAGGTCTTTGGAAGCACCTTAATACCCTTTACATGGCGAAGTCCTTAGCGAATCATCTATATGTCAAAAAGAAATTGTATCAGCTATTTATAGCAGAAGGAACTTTGATTAAACACCACATTGAGGCCTTTAACAAGACAATAATAGATTTGGAAACGATTGACATCAGGATTAAAGATAAAAATAGTATAATTATCTTATTGTGTTATTTGCTTCTAAGGTATGAGTACTTTGTGGATATATTGAAGTATGATAAAGAGACTTTTGACAATGAGTGATGTTCAAGTCTTGTTGAACTTAAAAGAATTAGGAAAAAGATCTGAATCTAGTAGTGCAATAGGTTTAGTTGCAAGAGGAAGAGATGAAAAGAACAATCAATTAATGGGCAGATTTAAGAAATACTATTTTTTTATTAAAAAAAAAGGTACTTGATAAAGGATTGTCCAGAAAGAAATAAGGGTAAAGATGTTTCAATAGTTTGTAGGGAAGACTATGAGGTTGCAGAATCCTTGGTAGCTTCTAATGAGAAGTATGTTGGAGAATGGATTCTTAATTTTGACTGTAGTAATCATATACATCTTGATAGATCTTTCTTTACCAACTATAGAGCTATTAGTAGTGATAAAGTATTAATATGTAATGATATGGCAAGTAAATTCATAGGGGTTGGTAATAAAAGGATAAGGATGCATGATGAAAAGATTAAAGAGTTGGTATAAAACATGTTTATAGGGTTAAGAGAAACTTAATATCTCTATAAGTACTAGATCAAGAGGAATGTTCATTCAAGGTAGAAAATGAATACTGAAAGTGGTAAAAGGATCTATAGTAATAATGAAATGTGAGAAATCCAATGGGCTACAGGTGCTTGATGGGATTGTTGTAGTTGGCTCAATATGGGTTATTGAAGAAATGCAGACCAAGAGGCAGCATTGGAGATTTACTCACCGAGGTGAAAGGAGTAAAAAAAATGCATGGTAAGGGTGCTGCTAGTAAAAATAAGTTTAAGCCACTAAACCATTGTGGTTACGGTATTAAAAGGTGAAAGGCCTGATTAAAATATGATGTATACATGTGATTTTGTATTCATATAGCATATATACGCATCACACACACACATACATACATATATATATATATATATATATATATATACGCATCATATACGCTGCAGAAGTCTTAAAATTATCACATAAACACATTTTGTAAATTTAATCAAAATTAAAACTGAATTGAGAAATATCACCTATTAAGCTATTGGATTTAAATTTTTTGAGTCTGTCTGAAGTGATGCTTATAGGAAGTTTTAGTGATCAATTTAGTGGGCTTAATCAACTCAACAACAACTTGAAATCCAACAATTGAGTTTAACACTTAAACCCTAAATTAACACTTATCTATAAGTTCAACTCTTGAACAGTTTATACACAACAAAATAATTAATATTTTTGGTCTAGTTCAACAAATTAAACAACAAAAATATTTCATCAATAGCTTGCATTTTGGCTGGGCATTAAAGAAGAAAAGATGAAGATGAATTGTGTTTTTAGTTTTGCTTTGTTTTAACTCTTAAACAACAAAAAAATAAGTTTATCTTTCTTCTCAATTTTCACACACTTGGCCAGCCACACACATATACATTATATATGTGTGATATTTTACTTTTTGATTAAAATATATTTGTTTTATTTAATTATAGTTAATTTAACCAAATCAAAGTTAACATTTAACTTAAGTTTAATTAGATATTTAGGTTTTTAACTCAACTATAGTTAACTAACTTAACCCTTTAATTAACTAAATATCTTAATTTAATTTAATCCTTTGGTTAACTTTTAACCAAAGTTAAGCTAACTATTAACAATAGTTAAAGTAACTATTCACTTAACAATTAAATAAATAGATATTTTAACTATTTAAAAATTAATTAATTAATTAAAAAATATTATCCTTAAGTCCTCATTTAATCCAACATGGGTCCCATTAAACCTACACTTAATCGACGACTTACTATGTACCATGTGTCATCAATTATTTGGTCAACAATAATTATTATCTAATTAATTGTACTTAACACTTAAGTATTGACACGTACCCATCCCGAGGTTTCCTGAAGCAAATATTCAATTTTGTTGGATTTTACTGGATTGAACTATTTAATCCACTGTCTCAGTGCACAATGAGTACACTTCATATCGTGGGACTCCTTAGGTCCATGTCCAATTCGTTAAATAGAACTATTTCATGAGTCCATGATTTATACCCTACGCACACATCATGGATATTATAAATTAGCGCATCAGACCATACAAGCAGAGGTCAAAATACATACATACAATCTTTCCACCATTTACACCCTAGATGAGCGAGGATATAGAGTAACATCGCCAAATTTCCATGTGCTCATCCGATCTTGTCTTAAGATTTGTATCTCAATGAACAATATAACAAATACTTTTGTTATATTGTTCAAATCTGTGGGAAACTCATTTTCTGAGTTTATTGATCATGGCTGTAAGACTTTCTAATGAACACTTGAAATTACATATTTAATAAGAGTTTTATATGATTGTTTTGTATTATTAGTGTATTTAATTTTTTTAACTTAAGTATGTTTACAATATTGTACTTAATTATCTTTTAACTGTTTTGTGGTAGGTTCGATAAAATGGGCATAACTTTCTACCTAAAGATTCAATTGAGGTGATTCTTGATACTGTGGAGAGCTGAATCAATGGGATAATATATTATATTTCACAAAGCATTGGAAATTCGAGTGTGTAGAGGGTGGAAAATGGCCTAGAACAAAACTGATCTGCAATACAGGCCCAGTTTGAACAGTCATCAGTATTTGTCCTATAACTATAGCAATACGTATCTAATACATATAAGATCACTCAATTTGGAACAATAAGAGACTTATCTACAACGTTGATGTTTTGAGTGATAGCTAATTCGGATTACATCAATTCCAAATTGGATAATTAAGTGGGTACCCAAGTGATAATGAATGCAAATTATTTTACCACCATTCTTGACTTTCATCAACCAAGTGGTTCCCTCCAAATTTGTCTCGATTTATCCATGTTTTTCTATAAATAGGTGGCTTATTTATGCCTAAAGAATGTAATTAGAAAGTTAGAATTTAGTTCAAAATACTTGTCTTTTGTATCCATTTCTTTGTAAACTTATTTCTCTTGTTTACTATTAAATCATGTTATTTCTTCTTCCATTTCTTTTCTTTTTCTTTAGTTTTATTATGTCCAAATAATTTTCTTTAAGAAAATGTGAAAGGGTGAAGCTCTTGGCAAGGTAATAAGATATGTTTAATATTTATTCATGAATTTAATGTTTCATTTTTAAGTTATGCAAATTTATATATGATGTATTTATTTTGTTTGTAGAATTAATACCATTTCTTCTAAAGTGGTGATTCTTGATTTATTATTGACAAACTTAATACTTGGCACAATAAATTCTTGAAACCATTTACAAGATTTGGTGTATATAACCTTTCTTGTAAAGTGGGAGTCTTGATTTATTGTAGACAAATATAAATATTGGCATAATAAATACTTGAACTCATTTATAAGATTTGGTGTATAATAATTGAAAGAAATAAATACTAATCAATATATAAATGATGATGAACTTTAATTGCTATATTTTCCAGTTGGAACTTCCTTTGTGTGAGGATTCCAATTGAGTTATAAAAAAAAAAGTTAAATATATTCTTACTTCTTATGTCAAGAGTGAATCCCCCTAACCTTAGCTTTTTATTTGAATTGGTTAATTGAAATAATATTTACAAACATCTTATACTGCATTAATTATCTTTAAAGTGTTTATAATTTGTAATTTTAATTCTACTTCCCTGTAGATCGACCCCGTTCTCATCGGGTTATTTATTACTTCGACAATCCTGCACTTGGGAATAACTCCTATATTCTGGACATGTCAAATTTTTGGCGCCATTGCCGAGGAGGTAAAATTAATATTTTGTTTTATTGTTGTTTGTTTGTTTATTTTATTTTCATGAAAAGTTAAGCCTCCTAATGTGCTTTACTTTATTTATTATTTGCTTTTTATTTTCGTTAAATATATTTTCATAGAAAGTTAAGCCTCCTAACTTGTTTTAGTTTATTTATTATTTTTGCCTTTTATTTTCATAGAAGGCTAAGCCTCCTACTCTTTATTTATTATTCACTTTTTATTTTCATGGAAGGCCGAGCCTCCTAACGTGCTTTACTTTATTTATTATTCTATTTTTTTATTTTTGCTTTTTATTTTCATGGAAGGCCGAGCCTCCTAACATGCTTTATTTACTATTTTGTTTATTATATAATCTAACATTACTAATCTAACTTCTAATTATTTATCTTTATTTTGCTTTTCGTTTTTCCTATTTTATTTACTTGTGTTTAATATTTTTTTTTCTCTTATTTGTATTATTTATTATTATTGTATTGTATTTTATTTCTTTTATGAGCGGTTGGTTTCGAGATCCTAATTCTCATCGTTTCGTGAAAGGTAATTTCAAAACTTCCTTTGATAGTTGGTTAGATTCTCCTTCATCTTCTCATTCTTTACTAATTAACACCATAAGCGAAAATCAAATTGAGGGACTCATAGACCCAGGGGACAATCAATCTCAACATAATGAGCATAATCGACCTAGAACACTTAGAGACTACATGAACCCTACACGAACCGGTACACCATCTTGCTTAATTTTTCCTCCGAATGCAACGCATTTTAATTTTAAGCCAGGCATTATCCAACTTTTACCCACTTTTCATGGCTTAGATGCAGAGAACCCTTATCTACATCTAAGAGAATTTGAAGAAGTGTGTAACACGTATAATGATCAAAATTGTAGCATGAACACAATTCGACTTAAGCTTTTCCCTTTTTCTTTAAAAGATAAAGTTAAAACATAGTTACAAAATCTTAGGTCAGAATTCATTTCTTTATGGGATGAGATGCATCAATAATTTCTGAAAAAGTTTTTTCCCTCCCATAGAACAAATTCTTTCAAAAGACAAATCACCACTTTTGTCCAAAAACTAGGAGAGACCCTTTACCAATGTTGGGAAAGGTATAAATAATTACTTAATACCTGTCCCCATCATGGTTTTGAAATATGGAGAGTAGTCTCAAATTTCTATGAGGACTTAACACCCCAAGTTAGGCAAATGGTAGAAATGATGTGTAATGGAACATTTGAGGAAAAAGACCCAGAAGAGGCAATGAACTATCTTGACTTATTAGCAGAAAATGCTCAAAATTGGGACACTGTTAGTACCTGTGAGGCACCTAGCAAACATCAAACCACTACATCTAGTGGGGGTATTTATTATCTTAAGGAAGACCATGACCTTCAAGCCAAATTAGCATCCCTTGCTAGAAAAGTTGAAACCTTAGAAATGAAAAATAGTGGTCAAATAAAATCTATTCAAAAAATTGTGTATCACATTTGTGAAACCCATGATCACTCTACCAATGATTGCCCAACTTTGCCTGCATTTAGGGAATGTCTCCATGAACAAGCCAATGTTCTAAACACGTTCAAGTGGTCAAACAATAACCCATATTCACAAAACTATAATCCTGGATGGCGAAATCACCCGAATTTTAGTTGAAGGAATGACACTCAAGCACAGGCTTCACAACCACCTTTCCAACCACACCAAAACTTTCAAAATCATCAAGGTTATGCACCATATGTCCCACCTCCTAGGAAAAATCTTGAAGAAACCTTGCATACATTCATTGAAAAACAAGAGTCTATTAATTCTCAAAATGCTCAAACATTTGCTAATTTGAAAGATACTCTTGCTAAATTTGCATTTGCACTGAACATTCATGAGAAAGGAAAATTTCCTTCTCAACCACAGCCAAACCCCAAAGGACAACATAACTCAAATGCATGTAGTTTAAGAAGCCAACACATCGATCAAGTTAAAGTAGTTATCACTCTTCGGAGTGGTAAAATTGTTGAAAAAGAAATTCCTGAACCTCATGAGAGTGATGAATTAATCTCTAAGGGTAAGGAAAGTGTTGAACCTACATCTAATGAAGAAAACACCAAACCCTTACCTCCACCTCTATTTCCTTATGCATTACGTAATACTAAGAAGATGAATCACAATCCTGAAATTTTTGAAATCTTCAAACAGGTAAAAGTTAATATTCCTTTACTGGATGCTATTAAACAGGTTCCCTCTTATGCAAAAGTTTTGAAAGATTTATGCACAGTAAAGCAAAAATTGAATGTGAAAAAGAAAGCATTTTTAGCTGAACAAGTAAGTGCCATTCTTCAGAACAATAATTCTTTAAAATATAAAGACCCTGGTTGTCCTACAATTTCATGTATTATTGGAAGTCATAAAATTGAACAAGCCTTACTTGATCTTGGTGCTAGTGTAAATTTATTGTCGTATTCAGTTTATCAGCAGCTCAATCTCGGGGAGTTAAAATCAACATCTGTAACTCTTTTACTTGCTGATAGATCAATAAAAGTACCAAGAGGGACAGTGGAAGATGTTTTAGTTCTAGTTGATAAATTCATATATCCTGTGGATTTTATTGTCTTGGACACAGAACCTGTCAAAGGATGTAATTCGATATCTGTTATTTTAAGTCGTCCATTTTTAGTAACTTCTAACGCTTTGATTAATTGCAGAAATAGAGTAATGAAGCTTTCATTTGGAAACATGATGCTTAAACTCAATGTTTTCAATATGTGTAAGCAACCATATGAAGGGGAGGATGAAAGTAAAGAAGGCGACATGATTGAAACGATTATAGAGGATCATATTCAAAAAGGGAGTTCTACCGATCTCTTAGAAATGTGTTTAATAAATTCATTTGAGTCAAATATATAATTAGATCCTGAAATCTCTGATATATGTTCTTTACTTGATTGTGTACAGGTGATTGAAAATAAAAGATGGAAACTAAAGTTTGAAGAATTGGGAGAAAATGAGGATAAACAGAACGAAATTTCAAAGTTGGAGTTAAAACCTTTGCCTGAAGGACTGAAATATGCATTTCTTGGAGAGAAACAAACTTACCCGGTGGTAATCTCTTCTACACTTACAAACGAACAAGAAGGTAAGTTGATTGAATTATTGAAAATGTATAAAAATGCAATTGTGTGGACTTTAAAAGACATAAATGGTATCAATCTTTTGATTTGCACACATAGAATACACCTAGAAGATAATGCCAAAACTTTCCAACAACCTCAAAGGAGATTAAATCCACATATGAAAGAGGTAGTGAGAGCTGAAGTTCTCAAATTACTTGAAGTAGGAATCATCTATCCTATCTCAGATAGTAAGTGGGTAAGTCCTACTCAGGTAGTACCAAAAAAATCTGGAATCGCAGTCATTGAAAATGAAAAAGATGAGTTAATACCAACTCGAGTCTCATCTAGTTGGAGGATGTGCATAGATTATAGAAAGTTGAACTCGGCCACTAGAAAAGACCATTTTCCTTTACTATTCCTTGATCAAATTATAGAAAGAGTAGCAGGACATCCCTACTATTGCTTTCTAGATGGTTACTTTGGCTATTATCAAATTCCCATAGCACTAAAAGAACAAGAAAAGACTACATTCACATGCCCTTTTAGAACCTTTACTTTTAGAAGAATGCCCTTTGGATTTTGTAATGCCCCAGCAACATTTCAAAGATGTATGTTAAGCATTTTTAGTGACATGATTGAGCATTATTTAGAATTTTTCATGGATGATTTAACTGTGTTTGGAAATTCTTTTGATAATTATCTTGAAAACTTAGAAAAGGTTTTAAAAAGATGTTAAGAAAAAAGTCTTGTATTGAATTGGAAAAAATGTCATTACATGGTTACTTCTGGAATTGTTTTAGGACATATAGTATCTTTTAAAGGAATTGAAGTGGATAAGGCAAAAGTCAAACTCATTACACATTTGCTTCCACCAAAAACAGTCAGAGAAGTTCGATCCTTTTTAGGACATGCTGAATTTTATAGGAGGTACATAAAAATCTTTAGTGCTATATCTAAACCTCTTTGTAACCTCTTAGCAAAAGATGTATCATTTAAGTGGACTCAAGAGTGTCAAAATTCGTTTGAAAAATTAATTGGCCTATTAACATCTGTTCCTATCATACAATCTCCTAATTAGTCTTTACCTTTTGAGCTCATGTGTGATGCTAGTGACTACACTGTTGGTACTATATTGGGACAAAGAAAGGAAGGTAAATCTTATGTAATTTATTACGCAAGTAGAACTTTAAACAGTACACAAATGAATTACACAACAACTGAAAAAGAACTACTTGCTGTAATATTTGCATTAGACAAATTTCGTTCTTACTTAATTGGTTCTTCAACTGTTGTATTTACTGACCATGCTGCTGTAAGGTACTTAATGTCAAAACATGATGCAAAACCAAGGCTGATTCGATGGATTCTATTGATTCAAGAATTTATTATCACTATAAAGGATAAGAAGGGAGCTGAGAATGTTGTTGTAGATCACTTATCAAGACTCACACCAGATTCATCAACAGAAATAACACCTATTAATGATTCTTTTCCAGATGAATTTTTATTTTCTACTGTTACAATGCCTTGGTATGCTAATATTGTTAATTTTCTTGTAACAGGAGAAATGCCATCTCAATGGAATGCTCAAGATAAAAGAAAATTTTTAACTGAGGTGAGAAAGTTTTATTGGGATGATTTTTATCTCTTCAAATATTATCGTGATCAAATATTTTGAAGATGCATACTCGACAATGAGGTAAATAAAGTTATTGAATTTTGTCATTCTGAAGTATGTAGGGGACATTTCTCATCAAAGAAAATAATTGCAAAAATCTTGCAGTGTGGATTTTATTGGCCCACTTTATTTAAAGATACACATGCATTTTGTATAACTTATGAAAATTGTCAAAAGTTGGGATCAATTTCAAAACGAAACATAATGCCTTTGAACCCCATTCTTGTTATTGAAATCTTTGATTGTTGGGGGATAGATTTTATGGGACCATTTTCGTTATCATTTGGATTTACGTATATCTTAGTTGCAGTAGATTATATCTCAAAATGGATTGAGGCTATTCCATGTCAAAATAATGACCATAAAACAGTCATGAAAGTTTTGAAAGAAAATATCTTACGTCGATTTGGAATCCCTCGAGCTATTATAAGTGATGGGGATAAGCATTTTTGTAATAGACCATTTGAAACATTAGTAAAAAAATATGGTATTACTCATAAAGTTTCCACCCCTTATCATCCTCAGACAAGTGGACAAGTTAAATTAGCAAATAGGGAGATAAAATAAATTTTAAAAAAAACTGTAAACCCAAATCGCAAAGATTGGTCTTTAAGACTAAATAATGCACTGTGGGCTTATAGAACTGCTTTTAAAACTTCATTGGGTATGTCTCCCTATAGGATAGTTTATGGAAAACCTTGTCACTTACCTGTGAAACTTGAGCATAAAGCCTACTGGGCTATTAAAACTTTCAATAAAAATATTGATTCTGCTGGACACATACGTAAATTACAAATAAATGAACTTGAAGAGTTAAGAAATTATGCATATGAGAATTCTAAAATTCATAAAGCTAAAATTAAAGCCTTTCATGATAAAAAAATTCAGAGAAAAACATTTGACACTGGTCAGAAGGTTTTGCTTTATAATTCTTGACTTCACATATTTCCTGAAAAATTAAGATCAAGATGGAGTGGCCCTTTTATTGTGAAACATGTGTATCTTTATGGAACAATTAACATTGAAAATTCTAGAAATAGGAATGTGTTTAAGGTAAATGGGCAAAGACTCAAGCCGTTTCTAGAAAATCAAGCTTTTCATGAAGAATTTACGTTCCTGTCGGATCCTTGTTATGAGACCAATTAATCTTTGTTTTATATATTTACATATTTATATATATTTATTCTTCTTCTAACATTTTTTTTTACTTGTAGGTTAATTTAGTAGTTTTGTTAAAGTTTTATTTTGCACCCCGGTTAAGTGGCGGATAACGGTACTCCGTGATATTTCAAATCGGTTTTGTCAGTTTCCCATAATTACTGATATCTTCTCTTCTTCCCCCTTTTCTTAAAAAAAAAAAAGGATGACATTCTAAAAAATTTGAAAAAGCGTTTTCCCCCATTACCTCAAAATTCCTTGAAGAAAATTTACCAAGCAAGATGTGAAAGATTAAGGTTATTAATGATTATGAATATACCTATTGATTTACGTTGGTTAATTGAAGCCAAAGTTAGATTGACAGGTGAATTTTCAGACTCATTAATTTCCTACATGCCTGACTTAGGTAAAAGCTCGTTTTCAAAAAAATGAAGAGCAAAACAATTAAATGTTTGTTACAAGTGTGCACGCACGACTTGCAACACACGTTGTCGCACTTTAGGAATGGTGTCTGTAAATTGTAAAGATAAAATTAGGTTCATTAAGGATGGCCTGAGTAAGGAGTCTTTAGATAATATCTTATCGACTCTTGAGACGCATCCTAGTGGATATGTGCATATTGCAATTCATGAATTGTGGGACATATTTCTAAAAGAACATGAGCGGTACAGTCTCGGGAATCTAACTTTAAAAGACCTTGTTTGTCAATTTATAAGAAAATTAGATGGGAAGCCTATCCTCGACCCATAGAGGCGTTTAAGCCGTTACTGAACGTAAAACCAGAGGAAGATGTGAGCCACAATCACAACTACTTGTATATATTTACTATAGCTGTTATTTTTAAAATGTTTCATTTCAAATTCAAACGTCTTTTCAATAATCAACCACCTATAATCCTTTTTGAAAATTTTTCATTTTAAGCCGACAACTCATGTGATTTTTCCAGCTAACAAATTAAAAATTGGTAAAATTGGTAAAAGGTGTTGAATCTTGTATTTCAAGCCAATAGCCATGTGATTTAACTTTGCAATACCTTTTGGCTCTATAAATACATTACATTATTTCTACATCTTTGTACAAACTCAAAATCATTCAAGAGAGAAGGTGAGTGTAATTATGGAAGGATCATCAACTCATAAATTCACAAAATTTTGTGTCTTTTGTGGATCCAGCCCTGAAAAAACTAGTGAGTTTATAGAAGCAGCAGAAACCCTTGGTAAGATGTTAGCTGAGCGAAATATTCATTTAGAATATGGGGGAGGTAGTCTTGGATTAATGGGACGTGTGGCAACCGCTGCACAAAATAATGGCAGTCGAGTTTTGGATATCATACCAAAAGCTCTAGCTGTTGGAGACATTGTAGAAAAAATAATTGGGGATGAGTTACAGGTATCATCAATGCATGAACGAATTTCTTTTATGCTTCGTAATGCTGATGCCTTCATAGCTCTACTTGGAGGTTTCGAAACATTGGAGAAAATTTTTTAAATTGTCTCATGGGCACAATTGTAAATCCATAAAAAATCAATTGGTTTGTTAAACGTTGATGGTTTTTATAATGGGTTGTTATCTTTTCTTGACTATGCGGTGAAAAAATAATTCATCTCATTTGCAGCACGACAGATCCTCATTTCTGCTTCAACTGTTGATCAGTTACTCGATGAACTACAAACTTTTACACCTCTATCTAATCCAACAATGAGTTAGATAGATTAGTATACTGATAACAGTAAAAAGAAACGCAAGATAGATTTGACGCTTCATCTGTAGCCTATCTATTTCTATGTATTTTTAAGCTTTTTGTGTGGCTTGTTTTATTTTGTTGCAGGTTTAATTTTCAATAAAAGATATTTCAGGTGATATCTTCTATACTTTACTCTTTCTATATTTTGACATTGAGGACAATGTCTCAATTTGGTTGGGGGGAAGATAGTTGATATTATTGTTATCACCTTGTTTACTAAAAAAAAAATTATTATCATGAATGGCGTGAGTAAAATGTTCATTTATGTATTCTTGAGACGCATTCTAGCTCTAGAATGGCAGAGTAAATAGTACATTATAAACTTTTGAAACACACTCTAATTGGTTTATTTTTAATACATTTTATGTATAAATGTTTGTTGCTTAAGTTCTTGGTAACTCTTGCGTAAATAAATTTGCTTTGCTATCGATATATGATTTCAAAATTATTTAGTTTAAATCACTTTTTCTATCTAGGTTACTAAAGAGTAACTTCTGAAATTATTTCTTGAGAACAATATTAAGCTTTGTGGTAAGATGGATGATTCAATATATATAGCCAAAAGAATTTTCATGTTTAAGTATACATATTATTTTCTAAACTCACATATCTTTTATGAGTGAGTGGAGAGGTTTTAGATAATAGCTTACGAACTTTCATTGATCTTTTGAAATGGTTAATTTTTATTTGGAATGACATTATTTGGGATGAGGAATGATTTGATTGCTTAGCTGAAGGATAAAAAAAAAATTGGAAACGTATTATGGTGATAAATTGCTCTTATTTTGTAATGATTCCTTATATCTTTCAAAAAAGAAAAAGAAAAAAATGAGTAAAAAAAAAAAAGAAAGAAAAGAAGTCAATTCAGTTCAATAAAGTCTTCATTCAATTTTAGAAGACTAATGTCATCAGGAAGCAATCTTATCACCGAATTCTATATTCGTAAGATTCGCATTAAATAATTAAAGTCTTGAAGCTAGCATTTAGCAATAATGGTTTGACTCTAAATATTTAATTTTTCTATCTTTGGATCAATATTAGTTTGTCTGTCTGTCCTTAAATATAACTTTTTCTTGAGCGATTATCTGTTTTTCAACTCCATGAGTGAAATCTTAAGCCATTAAACAAGTTATTCACCTGTAAGGATATGGAGTTGAGGCTTTTACTTTGAAAATTTTTTAAGGCTATATATGTTGTGGTTTGTGGTAAGAAGGCTTTGGCTTAATTCACACACACACACAAATATTTTTGGAAGTTATGATTGAAATAACCTTTATAGCGATTGTGATCTTAAATTGACGTTTTGTTTGAAATACTTAGGTAGTATTCAAATTTTATTTATGCTCGAATTGTTAGGGACTAACAATAAGCCAGTTAGGGGGTGTGATGAACACTTGAAATTACATATTTAATAAGAGTTTTACATGATTGTTTTGTATTACTAGTGTATTTAATTTTCTTAACTTAAGTATGTTTACAATATTATACTTAATTATCTTTTAACTGTTTTATGGTAAGTTTGGTAAAATGGGCATAACTTTATACCTAAAGATCCAATTATGGTGATTCTTGATCCTGTGGAGATCTGACTCAATGGGCTAATATATTGTATTTCACAAAGCATTGGAAATTCGAGCGTTTAGAGGGTGGAAAATGGCCTAGAACAGAACTGATCTGCAG
The DNA here is from genome assembly GCA_946807835.1 of Ailanthus altissimus. Lineage (NCBI taxonomy): Eukaryota > Viridiplantae > Streptophyta > Magnoliopsida > Sapindales > Simaroubaceae > Ailanthus > Ailanthus altissimus. The sequence continues at coordinate 11,486,569 of OX327699.1, read as the reverse complement.
TACAGGCCCAGTTTGAACAGTCATCAGTATTTGTCCCATAACTATAGCAATACGTATCTAATACATATAAGATCACTCAATTTAGAACGATAAGAGATTTATCTACAACGTTGATGTTTTGAGTGATAGCTAATTCAGATCACATCAATTCCAAATTGGATAATCAAGTGGGTGCCTAAGTGATAATGAATGCAAATTATTTTGCCACCATTCTTGACTTTCATCAACCAAGTGGTTCTCTCCAAATTTGTCTCGATTTATCCATGTTTTTCTATAAATAGGTGGCTTGTTTATGCCTAAAGAATATAATTAGAAAGTTAGAATTTAGTTCAAAATACTTGTCTTTTGTATCCATTTCTTTGTAAATTTATTTCTTTTGTTTACTATTAAATTATGTTATTTCTTCTTCCATTTTTTTTCTTTTTCTTTAGTTTTATTATGTCCAAATAATTTTCTTTAAGCTAAGGTGAAAGGGTGAAGCTTAATACTTGGCAAGGTAATAAGATATGTTTAATATTTATTCATGAATTTAATGCTTCATTTTTAAGTTATGCAAATTTATATATGATATATTTATTTTGTTTGTAGAATTAATACCCTTTCTTCTAAAGTGGTGATTCTTGATTTATTATTAACAAACTTAATACTTTGCACAATAAATTCTTAAAACCATTTACAAAATTTGGTGTATATAACCTTTCTTGTAAAGTGGGAGTCTTGATTTATTGTAGACAAATATAAATATTGGCATAATAAATACTTGAACCCATTTATAAGATTTGGTGTATAATAATTGAAAGAAATAAATACTAATCAATATATAAATGATGATGAACTTTAATTGCTATATTTTCCGGTTGGAACTTCCTTTGTGTGAGGATTCCAATTGAGTTATAAAAAAAAAGTTAAATATATTCTTACTTCTTATGCTAAGAGTGAATCCCTCTAACCTTAACTTTTTATTTGAATTGATTAATTGAAATAATATTTACTAACATCTTATACTGCATTAATTATCTTTAAAGTGTTTATAATTTGTAATTTTAATTCTACTTTCCTGTGGATCAACTCCGTTCTCATTGGGTTATTTATTACTTCGACAATTCTGCACTTGAGAATAACTTTTATATTCTGGACGTGTCACTTTCTAAGATACAATCACGAAGCATTGGATATACAATCTACCTATGTGAGCTAACGGATCCCCTATCTACCCACACCGGACTTCATGAGCATCGGACCATACCTAGTGACACGTAGCGATCAAACCATGAAAGGTCTCTGACATCTGTGGAACCAAAGTGTGGTAGATTACCTACAAGTCCACCATGGTGCTCAGGTTAAAAGATCACATATACTACTCAACATAAGAAATCCTATTATTAATGGTTTCATGGAATATCTATTGGGGTCTTCACGAGTCTGTTTAGTATTCAGTCCTAACTGAACGTCTGTATGCCTATACGAGCTTTAAGCTTATGATCAGTTAAGAACAACTATTTGTAACTTACAAATATAGACATACACTGATTTATATGAAAGTGATTCACCAATATACTTGTATTAGTAAAAATAGATCAAGAATATAGTGCTTAAGAACACACTTACATAATGACATTTTCTAGCACCTATTGCAACTCTTTGCAACTATGTCATTATTAGTGTACCCTCAAGTCTTTGTTCCATTATAAATAAGGTTCTAACTCTTTAGATCTTACTAATTCTTATAACCTGCTAACTCTTAACAGTGTTAACTGTTAGTACTTTCAACCCTCAGCTTTGCTAGCTCTTAGCACCGGTCTAAACTCCTTTAGGCCAAATCTGAACCCTTTTAGATTATACAGTGTCTGTAATGTAATAAGCATCATTACTATTTAACAAAGAGTATTAGTGATTTAACATAATATACATTGTATAAATATCATCAAATAAATATTCATACAAACAAGAATGACACGTAAGTATATACCCTAACAAAAGTGATATGCGAGATCAATATAAAGGTTACCCAAAGAAATATGCATCTATATCTTTGGATACCATTGTCACGAGCTCAAGAAGAGTTAAGTATGTACAAAGACTTAACTGAAGTTACCACTAAGTGATAAAGTGTTAATGTTGATGAAAAAAAACTTCTTGAAGATATTTTGAATCAATGAGAGTTTATTAGAATTTGGTAATTCAAAACTATATTTCAACATGATTTTGAGTTGAATACCAATAAGAAGACGATACGAGATTGGGAACATGATAGAATAAAAGGGGTCAGAAATGAAAGCCAAAAGCAAGGAGGGGAGTAAACAGCCAAAAGACTGCACAAGGTGTAGGTTTAACACCTAAGTACTAATCTTGGCAGTAACTTGGCACCTAAGGGCCAACTAATAGGTCTTTCCCATATTGGTGAGGATTGTATCCCAAAGTTGGTTTATAAATTTCTATTGTGGACTTTTTTTCGAACTAGATATTTGATTTTTAGGAACCTTTTAAATACTATATGGACCTTTGTAACACTATTAGATTATTAAAGTATTAGAAAGAAACTCCAAAAAAAACAAATAGAGATCTAGAGAGCCTTCAATGTTTAGTGTGCAAGAGAGTGTCATACAAGTGCTTAAAATTTAAGTGATTAAGAAAACATTGATAAATTCTTGAGAGCCGTGTATTGATTATATGTTTTTATTATCTTTTCTAAAAAATCTTTGTAATTTGATTTCTTTGCAAACAAATAAAAAAAGAGTAAAAATCTTTGTAATTTAATTTCTTTGCAAACAAATAAAAAAAGAGTAAGATCTTATAATTCACCATAAATATATGTATTTGTTATTGAATTACTTAAATTTTCTTATATAAATATGTGATTGTTATATCTTTATTTTAATTTTTATTATTATTTTTATTTGTGAATAAATTTTTTTTAATTTTTACTCACACTTAAAAAATTTTTAAAACACACATTAAAAACTCAATTAATATAAATTCTACATAAAAAAAAAAAATTTGAGTTGAAAAGCTACAACAAAAGGATCCTTATTCGATAAGTTCCAATAATTTATCAAAGCAGATCTAGATGATTCATCGACATTTATATATAATGAAGTATCAAGGCAAGTGGCCTTCACTCTTGATATCACGTGCCCTTAAAGAAAATGCGGTTGTGGCGGGCGTTACTGAATTGATCTGAGAACCCAACCCTTCCTCTAAGAGAATGACACGTAGTTTAGTTAGCATAGTTAGCCGACACAACTTTTTTAAAGTTCTAATTCAATTTTTCTCTGTTTTTTGTAAAGATAAGCTCTACTTGACTTAAGGAAGTTAATGGAGGCGTCTTGGAATTATCCGCCAGCACTTTCGAATTAAACCCGTTATAAAAGCCTTCAATGGTGCCGCTGCTTTTTCATGCAAGCAAATATTCTCTCTTGCTCTGTGGTACACAAATATTTTCTGAGACTGAAATGCGAAAGAAGATGGCCCAGACTGAGATAAGAAGGCTGGAGTCTGAGTTGAGAAGAGAAATGAGAACAAGCAACGGTTCATGTAGTTCCTCTTCCTCCGGTTAGGGGTGGCATCAAAAGCAGGATTTGTGCCCTCTTTTGGGCACAATTGAAGCTAACTGCAGGTCATTTTGTTCGCTGTCTTCTTACTCACTACAGCCTCAGTTAGCTGTAACTCCCATCTTCCCCAACTATGGTGTGAATATATATGATGATATCAATATAGCTAATTAACTATAGAAGCTAAGATCTTCTCATATACAATAATAGATCTTAGTCTTCTTGTGTCAATCTACAGCTCTCTATTTTCTTTTTTTGTTTAATTTATTTGCTATATATGTTGTTGTAACTGATAGGTCCAGTCAAAGCGTAATGAGAATTGAATTTTTTTTAGGTGAGAATTACACCATCAAGTTCTTAAATAAATTCTGTTCTCCTTTTACTTAATCTTCGTCTTTTAAATACAGCCAGAAGAGTTGATAACTATTCCTAGAATCTAGTTACACGATGATACACGTTTAACCCAGTATTCCACTTCAACTGTAACTGTTTTATAAGAGTTTTGCATGTCTCCCACTATTGCCATGCATGCACGCACGTTCTTGTTAGTTTTTCTTCATGCAACAGCTTCCAGCTTGCCACGACCTACGTCCTCGGGTCTTCATGCAACTTCTAGCCATGCACGCACGTTCTTTTCCCTTCATGCAACAACTTTCAGCTTTCCATGTCCTACAAATATTTTGGGTTGGGTCTATGCTGTCGTATGGATCTCCGTGGCTTATCATCACCCCTGGCTGGTACTAAACCTTGTCCTCAAGGTTCAAATTAGGGAAGGAAGTCTGTAACTCGGGCAAGGATTCCCAAGTGGCGTCCTCGGCAGGGAGGTGTCGCCATTGAATAAGTTGTTCTTCGATTATTTTAGAGCCCCGCTTTACATACCGATGGTCTAAGACTGCTTCTGGTTCCAGTTGAATCTCATGATCCAGTGAAAGGGGGGGCAGCTCTACCGATGGCCGATCAAAATCACTGATTCACTTCTTAAGTAATGAAATGTGAAAGACTGGGTGTATGCGAGAGCCAGAAGGGAGCTGGAGCTGGTATGCAACTGGGCTCACTCGTCGGACGACAGGGAAGGGACCATAGTACTTATTAGCGAGTTTGTGGGCAACACGTTTAAACACGGAGTGTTGGCGATAAGGGTGTAGCTTTAAATAAACCAAATCACCCACCTGAAGGTCAACGTCCCGACGCTTGGAGTCGGCTTGTTGTTTCATCCGGTTATTAGCTGTTTGAAGATGGCTCTTGAGTTGGTGTAACAGTTGGTCTCGAGTAGCAAGTTCTTGGTCGACTGCATAGACGGATGCGGCAGCCCCCGGGTACTGGGGAAGAGTTGGAGGAGGGCGTCCATAAAGAGCCTGAAAAGGAGTCATGCCGGTAGACACATGGTATGTAGTATTGTACCAATATTCTGCCCAAGGGAGGAACGAGGCCCGTTTGCGGGGGTGTTGGTTGGTGAAACAACGAAGATATTGTTCGAGGCAACGGTTAATTACTTCAGTTTGGTCGTCCCTTTGGGGGTGATAAGCGAAGCTCATTTTGAGTCTCGTGCCTGCGAGTCGGAAGAACTCCTGTCAGAAATTACTAAGGAATATAAGATCGCGGTCGAAGATGACGGACTTGGGTATACCATGGAGTTTTACTACCCCTTCAGTAAATTTTTCGACGACCGTTTTAGCAGTAAAGGGATGGGCGAGAGCTAAGAAATGAGCTGCTTTGCTGAGCCGATCCACTACTACCAATATCGTGTTCTTCCCATTTGATAGTGACAATCCTTTCATGAAGTCCAAGGTAATGTCATCCCAGACTTGCTCGGGAATATTCAAAGGTTGCAAGAGGCCAACAGGTTAGAGTGTTTGAGATTTGGCTCGTTGGCAAGTGTCACAAGCAGTCACATAGGTTTGAACTATTTTATACAAAACTGGCCAATAAAATTGTTGTGCCTATCTTTTATATGTTCGTAATACGCCAGAATGGCCACCCAGGAGAGAGTCATGGAATTCTTGAAGCAATTGTTGGATAATAGGCGAAGAAGGAGGAACGACGACTCGGCCGTGGTAGAGTAAGAGCCCCTTATGCCAAGTAAAAGGTTTCCCTGGTTCCATGGTTGCTTTGTCCCTCATCTGAATCATATAGGTGTCGGTTTTTGCTGCTTCTTTAATCTGTGCCCAAATATCTGTTTGTGGGACAGAGATAGCATGAAGTTCTGGACTACCGATCACCCTGGATAGTGCATCGGCGGCTGAATTTTCACGACCCAGTTTATACTTTATCTCGTAATCATACCCGAACAATTTTGTAACCCATTTTTGCTGTTCTGGCATGGCCGTTCGTTGCTCCAGTAGATACTTGAGGCTCATTTGATCAGTTTAAATAGTAAATTTCTGACCCAATAGATATGGACGCCAAGTTTTTATAGCATGAAGGATGGCAAACATTTCTTTAGCATAAATCAACCAATATTGTTTGGAGACTCCGACAGCTCTACTCATAAAGTCGATTGGCTTCCCATGTTGACTAAGGACAGCTCCTATCCCTTCCCCCGAAGCATCGGCTTCTATTGTAAAGGGTTCACAGAAATTTGGCATTGCAAGTGTCGGTGTTGTGGTCATTGCCTGCTTAAGTGCTCGAAACGAATCCTCGGCTGCCTTCAACCAGCTAAATTGTCCCTTCCGTAATAGATTGGTTAAAGGCCGAGCTTGGACACCATAGTTGCGTACAAATTTCCTGTAATAACCTGTAAGACTTAAGAAGCCACGTAACTCAGTGATGTTAGTGGGCATAGCCCAATCTAGCATAGCTTTAATTTTTCGCTGATTCACGCTAACTCCTTGGAAGGAAATAATGTGCCACAAATATTCCAACTGTCATTGTCCAAATTCACACTTGGTAAGCTTAGCGAAAAATTTATGGTGCCTTAAAATTTCAAAGATATGCTTAACGTGTTCTAGGTGTAAAGTCCACGTAGGGCTATATATCAAGATATTGTCAAAAAATACCAATATGAATTTTCTAAGGTAAGGACAGAAGATGGAGTTCATGGTGGCTTGAAAGGTTGACGGGGCGTTGCATAATCCAAAAGGCATAACTAAATATTCATAGTGGCCATTATGGGTTCGAAAAACTATTTTTGGAATATCTGGAGAATATACGCGTACCTGATGGTATCCTGCCTTAAGGTCTAACTTTGTGAAATAGGCTGCACCATACAACTCATCTAACATGTCCTCAATGGTGGGAATGGGAAACCGATCCTTGATTGTCACGGTGTTTAGAGCTCTATAGTCGGCACAAAATCTCCAAGAGCCATCCTTCTTTTTTACTAGTATAACTGGTGATGAGAAGGGACTAGTACTAGGCCATATGAACCTCAATTGCAGCAGCTTTTGTACCTGTTTTTCTATTTTCGCTTTTTGAACATAAGCATATCGATAAAGTCGTACGCTTATTGGTTCAATTCCTTCTTTGGTTATGATTTTATGATCAATCTCTCTCTCGGGTGGAAGTTCAGTTGGCTCATCAAAAACATCAGCAAATGAGAGAATTAGTTGCTGCATTTCGGGATGACATTCTCAAGTTTCTGAAGTAACGGTTGCTTCACATAGAGCCCACACCATGCTTGCTTGTCTTATTTCTTTAGAGAGAATTTTTAGAGATGCAACGGGAGTTATGGAGTTCGACGTTGCCTGTAATTTTTATTGCCGGTTGTGCCATTGAAACTCCATAGTCATATCTGTCCAGTTGCAACACACCGTCCTCAATTGTTCCAGCCATTGCACGCCAAGCACAACATCCATGCCTATAAGGGGTAGTGAATATAGGGTGAGAGAAAATGGAATACCTTGGAGCAGTACTGGTACACCTTCAAACCTTCCTTTGCATTCTAATGGATCACCGTTGGCTACCTTAATTGAAAATGGTTTGGTAGGAATTACAGGTAAACGTAGTTGGTTGGCTAATCTTTCACTGATGAAATTATGAGTTGAACCGCTGTCAATGAGAGCCATGCATTTGTTATGCCCGATATTGGCCTCGATCCTCATCGTTCTTGGCATATTCCATCCTGTTAATGCATGTAATGAAATCTCAAGATCCTGGAATTGTTCAACTTGTTCCACCACCGCCTGCTCGCTTATTCCTTCATTGTCTTCGGATGCTGCATCAAGAATCATCAACTGTGGTCGACCACATTTATGTCTCGGCGTAAACTTCTCATCATAGTTAAAACACAACCCTTGGAGTCTTTTTCTCTGCATCCCGTCCCAAGTCAATTTTTTTATTGCATTTTGTGGGGTTACTCGTGTTGACGGAGGCTGCTCCGTGAAGGTCCTGCTGAACATTGGCCGCACCACTCTTTTCTGCTGTGCGATCTATTCATCCTTCATGCGTGCAAGACTAATTGTTTCTTTCAACGTACGTGGGCGAAACATCCTTATGCCATCGGCTATTTTCATTTTGAGCCCACCTATAAAAGTTCCTACCAATGCCTTTTGCGTCCATCCTTGCACCCTGTTGCCCAACTTTTCGAACTCCTTCTGATAGTCACGTAAGGGCCCTACTTTTCGTACTTTTGATAATGCTTTGTCGAAATCTTCGCACTCATTGGGACCGAATCTAGCCCAAAGTTCTTTCGAAAATTCAATCCAAGTTACCGTCTTCCCTTCATCTTTGTAGGTGCGTTGTATCCACTGCCACCATTGGTTGGCCTCTCCCTCAAGATGAAAGGACGCCAACGATACTTTTTGCTCCTCCGTCGTTCCTTGGTATTCAAAGAATTGATTTACTCGGTTGAACCACTCGGTCGGATCACATCCGGAATACCTTGGGAAGTCTAACTTAGTTAACCTCATAGGCAATGGTTGCTTACCACCTCCCATTTCTTCCTTGCTTCTCACGGACTGAAGTTGACGTGTTTCTTCTTTGAGCGATTCTCCTTTCCCGCTCATCAGTACTTCTAAAATTTTGTTGATGGGTGTCTCTAGTTGTTGAAACTTCTCGGTCATCCCACTTTCCAATTTATTCACGTCATTCTTTAGGCGTCTAAGCTCGATTTCTAAATGCTCAATTCTTTCTCTATTTGTTGTCATGATGAATCATGCTCTGATACCAATTAATAGGTCCCAGTCAAAGCGTAATGAGAATTGGATTCTTTTTTAGGTGAGAATTACACCATCAAGTTCTTGAATAAATTCTGTTCCCCTTTTACTTAATCTTCGTCTTTTAAATACAGCCAGAAGAGTTGATAACTACTCCTAGAATCTAGTTACACGATGATACACGTTTAACCCAGTATTCCACTTCAACTGTAACTGTTTTATAAGAGTTTTGCATGTCTCCCACTATTGCCATGCATGCACGTTCTTATTAGTTTTTCTTCATGCAACAGCTTCCAGCTAGCCACGACCTACGTCCTCGGGTCTTCATGCAACTTCTAGCCATGCACGCACGTTCTTTTCCCTTCATGCAACAACTTTCAGCTTTCCACGTCCTACAAATATTTTAGGTTGGGTTTATGCTGTCGTATGGATCTCCGTGGCCTATCAGTAACACTCAAAATAATTCTTTGATACAACGTCTGGACAGTGGATGCCATAAACTTTCTCTAGCTAGTCATACATAGGATTTTATAAGCATGCTCGTTAATTAATTCATTTTCCTTAACCCTCCATTTGACTTTCCTAAAAATCTATGATTAATTAATTTCTTATACCCATTGAAATCAGCTCGTGTTTTTATCGTACTGGAAACATTAACAACTTAATGTTAAATCATTATGAAATGTATCTGAATATATATATATATATTTTTTCAGTGCATTTTTAATCACAATTTGTCGAAAGAAGAAGTACGATCTCACGACACAACAGTTAACACTTACTGAAAAACTTTACCATAATCTGCTAGCTGACTGAATACTTATGGAAAATTACTAAAAGTTAAAATTCTTTTAACAAATTTTCCTTTCCTTTCATATCAACAATCACTTTCACTATCCAATGAACTATATAAAATTATTGTTACTAAAGTGAAATGCAATTGAATGCTCCATATTCCTTCAATTCTTGTTTTATCCTGTTACCAACTAAGTGACCATGATGACAAGACAGCGATAACAATAGCATTCTTCTTCTTCCTTTATTCTTTTTTTTTTCTTTCTGTAGTATTTTTATTTGTCCACACATGAATAGACAAATGTGTATTATTTTTATAATTTCTTTTTCCTGCGCGACCTTGTTTTTGGACATTTGGGTGAGAGAAAGAGAACGAGAGAAGCAAACAAAAGAAAACATATTTTTATACTTAAGGATATTGTTATATGTTTCATAGCAAATTTAAATTTTGTAGTTTTATTTTCTTTTACAATTTATACTCTATTCAATCATTTTTTTATCCCCGATTCACTTATTTTTAACGATAGAAACTAATAGTGTGGGCGTAAAATGTAGACTTGCAAAATTAGTCGGGATAAGTTTTTTAAAATAAAAATGTCAATTTAATTTGGCGGCATATCTAGAAAAGAGATCTTAAATTGAAATGTTTTAACGATTTTAACTAGTTGTATGAAATATTTATTTTATTTTTTATAAAAAATAACAAAAAAGATATATAATAATATCAAAAAGATAAATTTATGAACCGTAATATTTTTGCTTCAAAAGATGTTTGAGTAAAAGTATATATTTTTTCTAATAATATTTTAAAATTTTATCATTTCAAGTTATATGTTTAGCAATCACTAAATAGTAATAGATAATTTTAAATTTTATAAAAATTAATCAATTCAATAACTACTAAATAGTAATAGACAATCTTAAAATTTATAAAAATTAATTATTCAATAACTACTTAACAAATTAGTTGAAACAAAAAATTATTAAATTACTATTTAAAAAGCATAATATTGTTCTAGTTGTTTAATAGGTACCATAATAATCAAACAATAATATTGACATCACTTTTCGTTAAAGTCTTTCTACCATACATAAATGTATTCACAAAGTACTCATAATTTAGAGATAAAGAACATGATAAGATAATTGCGTTGTCTTCATCTTTAATCTTGATGTCAATCGTCTCAGAATTTATGATTATCTTGTTGAATACGTCAATATGGTCTTTAATCGAAGTTCTAAGTAATAAACAATTGATACAACTTCTTTTTTACATATAGAAGATTTGACAAGGACTTCGTCATGTAGAGGTGTTAAGCTTCTTTTAAAAGTCAATTGTCGTCTTCTTTCCAGCTACCTTCCTCGGTACTTCAACACTCAATGATAAAACTATGGTACTGTGGGCCTTTTCTTAAATAGTTTCTCTATCTGCCTCATATCCAGATGTTGCAGGTTTCTTCTCTTTGCTTATTATTGCTTGAGTCTCTTCAATGGCTGAATTTAACCCTTGACTCACCAGTAGAGCCATTAGCTTGATCTTCCATAGCGTGCACTTTATAAACCTTTTAAGCCTATGCAAAAAACTTTACCCACAAGTAAAAGAAGAATAAGAAAAGACCAAGATAACGAGATAAATAATCACACTATAAAATTACAAGGTTCAACAATAAATATCTACGTTTATGGTGGATCACGAGATCCTAATCTATTTTATTCAGTCCACCAATAACTAAGATCACAAGAGAAATCAAAAAATACAATCAGTAGACGAGTTATGAAGAATCTATCATTCCTTTCTTGATCACTCAGATTTCAAGTACTTATATGACACTCTTTTACGTACTCAGCACTCTAGCTCTCAATTATCTTTCTTGATTTTTTTTTAATGCTTAAATAATCTAATGGGATTACAAGAGTTTATATAGTATTTGAAATATCATTAGAAATTAGACTTCTAGTTAGAATAAGAGTCCTTACATGTAGGAGTCCAAATCCTACTCAAAGAAGTCAATTCCAACTAAAAATAAAAGTTTTTTAAAATCAAGCACCTCGGCATTGGGATAACCCCAACATAGCATCTCAGTACTTGAAGGCTAGCACCAAGGCGCTGGTGATTATGTCTTCAGCGCTAGAAACCTAGTGTCACAGCGCTCAGGCCTGAAAAGGTCTCTCGCTTGCTTTAACCTCTTCCTTACTTCTGACTTTCCATTTTGATTCATTTCTCGTACGTCTGACGCATACTTGAATTTGTGTTGACTTTATCTATTTTCAACTTAAAACAATGCATAAACGTAATTTTGAATCACAATTCCAACACTAATAATTTTTTAATTTATCTGAACTACAACTATTCTCCATAAAATTGTAAGTAAATTGAAAATTGATGTTCGAATAAGCAAGAAATTAGTAGTTAACCAAACAGTTCTACAAGCAATAAAGATGGTCTAAATAAGGAATGACAAAAAGATGAATCATAAGCAAATAGAATTACACTCTAACCAAATATTACTCCATATATCCTTTAAAAATAACATGTTCTATAACCAAAATAAAAGTAATAATATCAATAAAGTATGACGTTTTGTCATCCCAAAGACACACCAAAACATCTAATAAAATAGTCATAAAGAGTCCCTAAAAATAGTACTGTAAATGGTACTACTAGGCTTACCTTTTGAGGATATCATTGAAAATTGGCGTTAATTTGAAGTTTCCATCATGTACCTTACATCTAAAGTTAGTTTTGTATGACCTTTTTTACGAATTAAAAGTACTTTTGAATATCAAAGCTCTAATTAAATTTGTTTTGCAACATTTAGTTAGAATCAAAGAAGAGTTTTTCGATTTAAAACTATTATCTTTATTTTTTTTTTAAACTTTAAATTTTAAGATTTTGAGTAAAAGTTAGAAAGCTATTTTAAACTATTGAATTATTTAAATACAGTAATACCACATGTACAAACTAGTTATACAAACTCACTCGTACTATCTGACGTAGCATAATATACATGGTTGGAAGGATAAATATAAAACAAAAAAATAAAACAATAAGTAAAGTAGATAGTGTGATAATAACTTAATCAATCATATTATACCATATAGTATATATAGTATTAGTCTTTTAAATAAGCCCTTAATTTATTTTTAGAAAAAATTACTAGATTTTTTAAATCTTTTTTTTTTTAAATATCCAATTTCGTCCTTTTAGGAATATAAATGATCACTTTAAGGATAAAAATAGTAACAAAAGGAACATAAATATTTTCAAAAATTTAGAAATCTATAAATGAAGATAAAAGTAGGGACATAGTTTTACTTTAAATTTCTTGTAGTATTATCTTTAAAAAAAGTATTTATTAAAATAATTATACAATTTTTATTAAAAATTATTAGTAATAATAAAATGATTAGAAACTTGCTAGCATTTAATTATTCAAAATTATGTTTGAGCATAATTTTGAGTTGGATAACAATTAAGAGATGACATGAGATTAAGGACGCGATTGACGTTTGCAAAAGAGGTCAAAAATAAAAGCCAAAAATAAGGAGAGAAACACAAGAAGAGCCAAAACAAAACTGCAGAAGGTGTAGGTCTTGGTGCTTAGGCGCCAATATGTAGTGCTTAGGAGCCAATCTTGGCAATAAGTTGTTCCTCGGTGCCAAGTTGCATGGTTTTTCCCTTTTTGGCGAGGAATACGTTCTAAAGTTCATTATCAGACTTCTATAATATGTAGACTTTTATTCTAACTAGAAATAGAATTTTTGTGCACCTTTTAAACATTATAACCCCCATTAAATAATTTAAGCATTAGAAATAAACTCTAAGAGAGAAAATAGAGAGCTAGAGAACCTTGAGTGCTGAGTGCACAAGAGAGTGCTATAGAAGTGCTTGAGATCTGAGTGATCAAGAAATCACTAACAAATCCTTAAGAGTTTATCTATTGATTGTATTTCTTGATTATCTCTCATGAAAGATCATTGTGATCTGAGTTCTTTGTAAATGAATAAAAGAGGCTAGGATCTCGTAATCTACCATGGATGTAGGCATTTTTTATCGAACCACGTAAACTTTCTTGTGTGATAATTTATCTCTTTATCTTGATCTTTAATTATTCTTGCTTTACTTATGCATGTGCTTAAAATTTTTTTAAAATGCTTGTTAAAAACCCCCAACAAACTAGTATCGAGCCAAGGTTGGGGAAAATACATTTGTGGTATATCAAAGCACATACATTATTCAATCATAGAAACTCACAAGTATAAGGTTGATACGTTTAATGGGTAGAATGATTTCAATCAGTGAAAGATAAAGGTTATGGCTCTATTATTGAGTCAATGGCTAGATTTAGCTCTTGAAGAGACTCAAATAACAACCAGCAAAGAGAAAAAATATGCGATGTCTAGATCTGTGACATATAGAAAAATCATTCAAAAGAAGGCCCACAGTACAGTAATTCTGTCATCATGATGAAGTTCTAAGGGAAGTAGTTGGTGAGAAAACAGTTATAGGTCTTTGAAAGAAGCTTGACGCCCTCTACATGACGATGTCCTTGGTGAATTATCTATATGTTAAGAAGAAACTGTATCAGTTGTCTATGGCAGAAGGAACTTCGATTAAACACATACACCTTTACTTATGGGAGGCATTTGTTAGGTCCATTTCTTATTAGGTTCAACTAGCCCACACCAAGTGTCCAAATCCACTTCAACAGAGGAGGCCCATGACAGAACAAGATTATTTTCTTACTTTATAGACAAACCAATCCAATTCCAAATTTAAATTTAACAAGTAACCTAGACTTATCGATCTATAGATACCACAAATGAGTTATAGACACCATGAAAAGGCGATAACAAATTAGATCCCAACTTTTATTCCAATTATCATGCATTAAACATTATTCATGCATGAATGAAATAGGCAAAACATGCAGTTAGTAAGGAATTAAATTTAGACAACATAAACTCACTTGATTATCCATTAAAATGCCATTAAGATGGGTTTAAATCCAGTTTAAAAGTATTCATAACTAAGATCTATTAAGTTATTACCATAATTATACAACAATAACTTATTGGATCTCAATTCATATTAAAGACCAAACAATGGCTTATTAGGAGGGATCTTTTAATCTAAAAAATCATTACTTGTATATAGCATATAGAAAACCCTCAATCTTGCTTGTTCTTACATCATCATCCAATACCTTACACGCATGCACTCTTTTTCTTTTGCACGTACTGACTTAAACATCGAAGTGCTCTTTTTTTGCAAAAGGACGAAGAGTTTTTTTGCAATTATGGAGAGTATTTAGAGGTTGCAAGGCAAATTTTCATGAAGTTTATACTAGGAAACTTTAAATTTAAAAATTAAAAATAAAATAGTACTTACTAATGACAACATTTTTTGTATCATAAGTTTGTGATAGAAAATATAATTTTTTGTTTGTGATAAAATCTTTCACAAATTACTGATAACATAAAATTTGTGATAGATTCTATCACAAATTCTTAATATTAGTATATTTCTATCATTAAAATCTTTTTTTTTTTTCCAGTTGTGATAGTATTTAAAAGGTCACCAGAAATTCTATATCTAGTTGAAATAAGAGTCTGTGCGTTATAGGAATCCGAAACCAACTTTGGAATGCATTCCTTCCCAAAACAGGAAAGACCCTACGACTGGCCCTTAGGCGCCAACTGACTACCAAGATTGGTGCCTAGTGCATTCTTTTGGCTTCTCTTGTACTTTTCTCCTTGCTTTCGACTTTCATTTCTAATCCCTTTCTTTCATTGTGTTCTCGATCTCGTATCATCTTCTTATTGGTATCCAACTCACAATTATGCTCAAATATAATTTTGAATCACTAAATTCTAATAAACCCTCGTTCATTCAAAATCTCTTCAAGAAGTTTTTTAGAATTCATCCACGCTAATGCTCTATCACTTTGTGATAACTTAAGTTATGTCTTTGTACATACTTAACTCTTTTTGGGCACGTGACTTTTTGATTCCAAGGATATAAATGCATCTTTCTTTGGGTGGCCTTTATATTGTTATCTCTCATGTCCCTTTTAATATTGTGACCTCAATCCTTTGATGGCGTGAACTTATTTTTGCTAGCAGCACCCTTACCATACATTTTTATTCGACCATTTTAACATCGGTGAGTAAATCTCCATTGCTGCCTTTTGGTCTGCATTCTCTCAATAACCCATGTTAATTTTGCTAACAGTACCCTTATCATACATTTTCTTTTGACTCTTCTCACCTCGATGAGTAAATCTCCAATGCAACTTCTTGGTCTACATTCCCTCAATAACCCTCATCTTCTTATTGGTGTCCAATTCACAATCATGCTCAAATATAATTTTGAATAACTAAATTCTAACAAACCTTCATTGATTCAAATTCTCTTCAAAAATTTTTTTAGGATTCATCTACACCAATGCTCTATCGCTTAGCGGTAACTTTAGTTAAGTCTTTGCACATACTTAATTCCTTTTGGGCTAGTGACTTTTTTATTCCAAAGATGTAAATGCATCTTTTTTTTGGTAGCCTTCATATTATTATCTCGCATGTCCTTTTAATATTGTGATCACAATCCTTTAATGGCTTAAACTTATTTTTGCTAGCAGCACCCTTACAATGCATTTTTTTTTACCCCTCTAATCGTCATCAAACTCTTCGAGTTCATCATCAGTTCCGGGCAAAATGACATCGTTCTTAGGTGTGAAAGAGCGGAAAGGGAGAGGAAAGAGATAGTAGTTGTGATGAACACTTGAAATTACACATTTAATAAGAGTTTGACATCATTGTTTTGTATTACTAGTGTATTTAATTTTCTTAACTTAAGTATGTTTACAATATTGTACCTAATTATGTTTTAACTGTTTTGTGGTAAGTTCGGTAAAATGGGTATAACGTTCTACCTAAAGATCCAATTATAGTGATTCTTAATCCTATGAAGAGCTGACTCAATGGGTTAACATATTGTATTTCACAAAGCATTTGAAATTCAAGTGTTTAAAGGGTGAAAATGGCCTAGAACAGAACTAATCTGCAGTATAGGCTCAGTTTGAACAGTTATCAGTATTTGGCCCATAACTATAGCAATACGTATCTAATATGTATGAGACAACTCAATTTGAAAATATAAGAGACTTATCTATAACTTTGATGTTTTAAGTGACAGCTAATTTGGATCACATCAATTCTAAATTAGATAATCAAGTGGGTGCCTTAGTGATAATCAATGCAAATTATTTTGCCACCATTCTTGACTTTCATCATCCAAGTGGTTCCCTCTAAATTTATCTTGATTTATCCATATTTTTTATAAATAGGTGGTTTGTTTATGCGTAAAGCATGTAATTAAAAAGTTAGAATTTAGTTCAAAATACTTGTCCTTTGTATCCATTTCTTTGTAATATTATTTCTCTTGTTTACATTAAGTCATATTATTTCTTCTTCTATTTCTTTATTTTTATTATGTCCAAATAATTTTCTTTATGCTAAGGCGAAAAGGTGAAGCTCTTCACAAGGTAATAAGATATGTTTAACACTTATTTATGAATTTAATGCTTCATTCTTAAGTTATGTAAATTTATATATAATGTATTTATTTTGTTTGTAGAATTAATACCATTTCTTCTAAAGTGGTAATTCTTGATTTATTATTGACAAATTTTATACTTGACACAATAATTCTTGAAACCATTTACAAGATTTAATGTATATAACCTTTCTTGTAAAGTGGGAGTCTTGATTTACTGTAGACAAATATAAAGATTAACATAATAAATATGGAACCCATTTATAAGATTTGGTATATAATAATTGAAAGAAATAAATACTAATTAATATATAAATGATGATGAATTTTAATTGCTATATTTTTCGGTTGGAACCTCCTTGGTGTGAGGATTCCAATTGAGTTATAAAAAGAGTTAAATATATTCTTACTTCTTATGTCAATAGTGAATCCCCCTAACCTTAACTTTTATTTGAATTGGTTAATTAAAATAATATTTGCAAACATCTTATATTGTATTAATTATCTTAAAAGTATTTATAATTTGTAATTTTAATTCTACTTCTCTGTGGATCGACCCTGTTTTCATCTGATTATTTATTACTTCGACAATCCTACACTTGGAAATAAATTTCTATATTCTAGACATGTCAAGTTGTTTGAGAGAGAAAATGATAGAGAGTGAAAAGGATAAGCAGAGCAAGAGAATGAAGAAGATAAAAAAAAATGAGAGTTAGGGTTTGAAGAGAAGAGAAAAATTAAAAAGTATGCTGGTAAATTATAAGAACGATGTCGTTTTTTTGTTTTAAAATTATAAATTAATAATTCAAAGGATGTCGTTTGTTAGCTTTGATATGTTAACTTTTAATGTATTTATCACTAATATATGAAAAATATTTTCTGGTGCATTCTATTACTGATTGTGATCGAAAATTTATTTTAAATTAAATTGCATCATTTTAAATTTTCACATTAGATTTAATAAATTTTAATAAATAATTTGAAAACACATGGATCACTGACATATGCTATTTATTTTCTTAAGCGTTCTATTACTAAATGTATATTTATCCACCAAGCGTGTCTATCTATTTTGAATTTAGAAGTTGAAATTGAATGATGAAGAGCTGATAGACTACTTACTTGCACTCTACAGAGCATTATTACATGTTGTCATCTTCTGCTTGTACTTGTTTCATCTTTTTTCATTCATATTGTTGCAGGTTATTTTCCATTCTTCCAGCAATAGAGCTGATACCGGGGGATATTATAGAAGTTAGTGGTTAGTAAATCATGTGCCAACTATCTTAAATTAGACTTACATTACTACAATTGTTTGGGAACATCTAAAGGATTTTATTTCACGAATCAAATAGTGGCATGTAAGATTCCAGCTGATATATAAATGATTGAGATGCTAAGTAATCAATTAAGGGTTGATCAAGCAATTCTTAGTGGTGTGTGTGCTTTATACATCCAAGTGTGTCTATGTATTTTGAATTTAGATGCTGAAATTGAGTAATGAAATCATGAGTTGACAAATCGCTTGCTTGCACTCTACAGAGCTTATCAATAATTTGATAGAAAACGTGCCTAATTGTGAAAATCTTTACTCAGAAGCTTATAAATAATTTTTGTGTTTCAGAAGCTCTTAGCATCAAACAAATTTATTTGTCAACTTTCTACTAAATCTTTTGTTTCATTTCTCAACTTTCTATTGCAAACATAAGCAATGTCTTGAATTTTGTTTCATTGCAGGTTGGATCTGCAAGCATTTACACAAATGTTGATGAATTTTGTAGTTGTTGGGCGGTGAATTTATATATGGTGAGTACAAAGAATTCGGTTATGATTCTGACATTTTTCGTGAGTACTCTACATCGCTCTCTCTCAAATTAAGACTAGGTGCCTTTTGTGTTTTTTCACTTCTTTTTTTTTTAGTTTTTCTTTTCCTTTTGACAAAGTGAAAGGAGTATACTTGCTATTGTCTCCTTTTATTTTTAATTTTAGGGCTGAAGAGCAGAACAAGACGCCGGGGAGGGCATTACGGTAATTACACTTAGTCCATCCATATTCATCTTCAACAATAGTCCACTAGAATCCAATTCGGCAGTGGCGAATGGCTTACTGGTAAGTTGGGGCTAATATCTTCAACAATACCCACCACCACCACCATATTTGTAATAGCTTTTTTTTTTTTTTCCATTAAGGCTGATATTTGATTTTTAATTTGGACATAAATTTTTATGGCTTATTGTTTAGTCTAACTTTGAGTATTAAAAGAACTGCACAGAGAGTAAATGTGTTTTAAGATTCAAGTTTTTATGTTGCTTGGACTTGTTAGGTTTTAGCTTTAGAGTAGCATGCCATATGTTCGATAAAATGTCTCTGAATGAACAGGACTTGTTGGCCTGCCTTTCTCCATTTTCTCACTTTCAAAGTAAGGAACATAAGTTGGCAAACATATGAGCCATAAAATACCCCTTTAGAAAATGTTACTGAGTATACAGATACAATTGTTGATGGTATGGC
Organism: Ailanthus altissimus; assembly: GCA_946807835.1. Taxonomy (NCBI): domain Eukaryota; kingdom Viridiplantae; phylum Streptophyta; class Magnoliopsida; order Sapindales; family Simaroubaceae; genus Ailanthus; species Ailanthus altissimus. Next base: position 11,467,064 of record OX327699.1, on the reverse strand, counting down.
ATAAGGGATATCAGACATAAAAAATTAAAATAAAGAAGAAAAAAAAAGGTATTTTGAGTGAAGAACTAATGAATAGAAAGTAATAGATGTGTTGCCTAATCTGTTGGCTTGGATTGTAGAGTATCGGTAGTAACTGCATAGGTCCATACAGCTAGTCATGAATATTATTCTTCGTATGTATTTTGCTGCATATTTTCCAGAAAACTATGGAAAAGTATTGTGATAAAAGCAAATCTTTTTCTTTTTGCAACAGGGCTTTATGGATACTTTGGGTTTGGGTGCTTGCACTAATATTGGGTGAAATTGATATAAAACCATTTCAGAATGCATGCAAGGAAAAGTACTCACTTGAGGATGCACAGGTGCAAACCTCCACTCAATGCTCATGATGGCAAGAAAATGTAAAGAACTCTGATTGACACCCATTTAAGGTGATAGATGTTGGAAGGGTTGTTCAGTGTCACGAATTTTTTGAAAATTATACGATTTTAGATGTGTTGCGTGTTAAGCTGTCGAAAAAATTACGTAAAGAAGAAAAAAAAAACATATACATAAACTGTCTGAGAAAATGCTCTCTATAGTGCTAAAGAGAAAACACAAACTATGAAATGCTTTGTATAAGTGAAGGTCTCCCCTTTATAGACTAACAGTCCTATACAATCGACGTTGAGATCTAAATTATCTAACGTTATATATACAAGATGGAATAATATGCTTAGAATATTCCTAAATGCCATCACATATTTTATGAAATATTTTTTTTACAAATTAAGGTTAACAACCCTAATAAGTCACGGGCTTGACCCGGTTCTTTACCTATGTTAGCCGATCTTCTAGAAGTTTCGGCCCACAATCCATTCTAACAACCCTTAAGGCTTTCAGGAAGCTTTGTCGAGCACCAAGTATTTGAGGAAATGCTTGAGAACACTTAAGGCATAACATTCTCCCCTACCAAGTTCACACGACTCCCTCGTCACATCTTTATTGAAAACTGCACACCTCGCTCTTCAATCTGTCGTTGTGCGCTCTCATACTTCTAGTGTGCTCCAATATCATGTACCTCTTTACACTTGACAAAGTACTCACGCCTTGGAGGTAGATTTTCTCTCTGCACCGTCCGTCCATCACGGATGAGTCTCACTACTTTATCGTCCCATGCAAAAATCCCTAAAGATTCTTGTTTCTGCACTGCTTCTTCTGTACCCCCTCGATATAGCTATAAATAGCTCTCGAAAACACCGGATGCAGTTACTGTCTCGAAGGTGTCCCCATCTTATGCGAGACGTTGCCAACCCTCTTGGCAATAGAAAATAGCCCCTCATCCCTACGATCAAGGCCCTTGTGAAGTAAGCGTGCTATTTTGTGTTGTGGTGAAAGTATAATCTCCATTACAAAGTCCCCCACACAATGCTTGATATGCCGCTGCTTGTCTCTACCCCACTTTTTGTGCTGAAAGCGCACACCATGTGACGCCTCAAGTTGCTGAGCAACACCCACACTTGACAACTCCTTGAGCTGCCCCCGCAACCCATCTAATCACGGTTGAGGCATCCGTATTGCACTTAGAAGCGTAAGTTTTAGCTCTAACTGTTTCCCATGCTCGGTATCACCCTGATGTGGTTGTATATGTGGTATGTCAGTTAGCACGACCCCCTTGTGCTCCTCGAGCACTTCCAAAACCCTCGTGGTAGCTTACCCTCGCCCTTTGTGGCCTATCTTCCACCTCCCTCACTGTGGCTGGATGTGATCCTCCTTTGCGTTTAGCAACTTCCATTAGTAGAATGGCGAAAATGATCTTAGTGTTGGCCTTCGGCTAGGATTGTCCACCTTTGTGCTTGTCTACCGTCGGTATTATATAAGGCCCTCCTTCCATGATGCACACGTAGTCGTGTCGAGAAAGCGGCACCACGTCGTACTACCTCAAGAACTCCATACCTAACACCACATCAAAATCATCAAGAGATGCTACAGAGAAATTTACCTCGCCGCGCCATTTATCTAGGTGGATATTGACCCCTTGAACCACCTCATCCAATGCTTGGCCGCAATGTTTACCGATTTGAGAAATCCCCCATCTTTCTCCACATAAAGTCCCAAGCGCTTCGCCTTCGCATGTTTAATAAAGTTGGACATCGCGCCCGTATCTATCAGTATTTGAGTCTTTATGCAGTTAATGTAGGCTTCAATATACATGAGCGTCTTTCCCGTTGGCGCGCTGGCACTCCGCTTGGCTTTCATTGTGTTGAGCAGCTGCAAACACCTCCATTTGACCATTCTCACAAGCCTCGTGCGTCGTAACCATTGCGTTGAGAGCCTTCTTCTTCTGGTAATCCTTGACCCATTAATCCCCATCGCAAATGAAGTAGCTTATCTTCGGTCCATTTCTTCTATGGCCATTGTGTTTCTGCTTTTGTCATTTGGGCTACTTAGTCTTCTCCTCCTCATCCTCTGGATGATGAAACTCCTAGGCGCCCCCACCTTTATTGTGATTGTGTCTCGAATGCTTAGACTTTTCTGAGTCACCCTTGCGGTAATCTATAAGTGTTTCTGCCAATGTCAAAGCATTGGATATTCTTGTCACCCCGCGCCGCTTCAATTCATTGGATGCCCATGTTTGCAACCCATCTAGGAAATTGAACAGCAAATCTCCCTCGCTCATGTTGGGAATCTAGAGCATTAACAGGGAGTACTCTTCAACGCACTTACTGATAGACTTGGTTTGTTTCAATTCTTTTAACCGTTTTCGTGCATCGTGCGCCACATTCTCCGGATAAAACTAACGCTTCAGCTCCCGTTGCAATTCTGCCCAAGTGTTGATTGTGCAGGTACCCTTGCGTATTTCCTCGCTCTTCCTGTGCCACCATAGAATTGCATGATCGAAAAAATATAAGGTTGCAGTATTTACCTTGTCTTCGTCCCACACATCCATAGCGTCGAAGTATCTTTCAATTTGCCAAAGTAGTTATCGAGCTCCTTGGCGTTCCGCTTGCCGCTAAACTTCTTCGGCTTAGGAGCTTCAACTCTTAGCGTCCCTTGAGCAGCAACAGACCTATTCACCATTGCTTGCTTGCACAATACCACGTCCTCCTTGACAGCGTCAAACTCTCTATACAGCTCCTCCATTTGGGTTTGAACTTTGTCAATGATGGTGTATACCTTCTCTTGAAAAGCTTTGACTTAGTCACACTGCTGATCAGCGTAACTCTAGATGGATGTGTCGATGAGGGAGCGCAGCTCGTCCCCTTGAATGTCGAGTCCCACCTCGAGCTTCTTTACTTGTTGCTCCAACTCCCCAAGACGATCTGTTGCCTTTCCCATAGCGCCACTGAGTTTTTTCACCATATTCCCCAACTCATGGCTTGGATCGACAGATTTGTCGCGAGATACACTTTTGTGCCTCTTAGCTTTGGGGTCCCTACCCCTCTCATCAGTCAAATTCGACAGCGTGGCGTCTTTCCTCATCTTCTTTGAACCCGCTCTGATACCAAATGTCACGGACCTTTCAAGAACCAAGCGGCCTTAGATGCATTGCGTGCTAAGCAGCCGAGAAAATCACACAAAGAAGAGAAGAAACACGCACACAAGCTATCTGAGAAAATGCTCTCTATATTGCTAAAGAGAAAACACAAGCTATGAGATGCTTTGTACAAGTGAGGGTCTTCCTTTTATATACTAACAACCCTATACAATCGACAACTAAAATCTAAATGATCTAATGATATATATACAAGATGGAATAATATGTTCTAGAATATTCTTAGAAGCCATCACATATTCTATGGAATATTCTCCTTTCAAATTGGGATTAACAACCTTAATAAGTTTCGAGCTTGGCCCGGTTCTTCACCTATGTCACCGGGTCTTCTAGAAACTCCGGCCAGCGATCCGTTCTAACGGCCCTTAAAGCCTTTAGAAGGCTTTATCGCGCACCAAGTATTCGAAAAAATACTTGAGAACACTTGGGGCGCGACACCAAGTATACTATTTACATATCATTCTCACCTTATATTGCTATATTTCTGCTTTGTACTTGTGTTAATTACTATGATCACCATTTCAATTTTATTGATATTAATCATATGCAAGAATCATAATCTACTTGGAAGTGTATGAAATTTTTCCAGCAATATATTCATCATGGATTGAATGTTTTATGATAAAAATCATTTAAAATGCATGATGCAAGAAATCGTAGATGAAGATGAGAAGCTACAAATTTGAAGGAATTAGGGGATGGATATATGCTGCAGTTATAACAATTCTGAAAGAAGTAAATGAGTATAGTCTAAGTGAGAGATATATCATTCCTGAGCTATGGAACTACAAAGAAGGAAAGCCATTTTAAAGGAGGCCATTTCATATATTGTCACCAATTTAAGAATACTTAAGCGCAAGACAACAGGATAAGGTATTCATATTTTATTTGAATATTTCATTTTGTGTGGTGATTGGTTCCTGCAAATATGTAATCTGTGATGATATGAAGCTCATACATATATATTATTCTGATTATCTCCTCAAATATCTTTTAAAACTAAAGTATGATTGGTATTCAAATTTTCTTTTGAACTGTATGGCAATGTATACCTATAATCCTTTTACAACTAAAAAGTTTGTATCTTTAACTTGTTATCTCAAGGGAAATTTCATGTGTTCTACTTCTAAATTTAGAACATTATATGAATGCAATATGTTGAACAAAATGCAAGAGCATAGGATAATACACCGTATGAGAAAGAATTCTTAAAATTGAGTATTCACTTTACTTTGTCTTGGATAATTTTTGAAATGTTGTTTGTTTGTAATTAAATGCTCTTTTGACCAACAAAAGTGCTGGATGGGCTAAATGCTGAAAATTCTGGACAATCAATCTTTCTTCATGTAGTTATCTTGGTCTGGTTAACTCCGTCTGTCAGATCTCATTGCTCCATAAAGTCCGTACATTATTTCCTGGTTAAATATTATCAGTCAGCTTCCTTTGATTTATATTCTTCTATCAATCAGCTGTTAAAACATCAAAAACTGAAATGATCACATTCTTGTGTGTAGCACACGTGCGTATTGTCTTTAGTATAAAATTATGAATTAGATTATTATTTAAATTTAAATTTAACACAAAATAGTGATATATATATATATCTATCATAAAATAGTTATATATAAAACTTAATAATGTAATATTATGATATTATCAATATTTATATTATTATTATTTTATTTATCATTGTCATATGAGTTTACTCGTTAACTTAACTGCTGCATCACTTATTAAAATTATAAATCATAAATTTGTAATAAAATGTATTTATCATAAAAAAAATTTATTATAAATTTATGATAAAAATAATCTATCACAAATTAATAAAATAATTTTAAGTGATAAAATGAATTTATGACAAATTTATTTGTGATAGATATTATTTATCATTATAGCCCTTTTTTTTAGTAGTGTATATAAATTTTTGTAATCTTATTAAATTATTCAAGTATTAAAAAGAAACTCAAAAATATTATATATAAAAATCTAATAAATTTTGAGTGTTGAGCGCACAAGAGAATAGTATTAGAGTGTTTAAAATTTAAGTAATTAAGAAAGTAATGATAAAATCTTGAAAGTCTGTCTATTAATTATATTATTTAATAATTTATTGTAAAAAATTTTTGTAATTTAATTTTTTTGCGACTGAATGAAACAGATTAAGATCTCATAATTTACTATTTATTGTTTTAATTATTTTATTTTTTTATTTATGAATAAAATCTTTCACATATTTTTAAAAAAATTTAAAAAAATATGATAAAAATTCCAACAAAACTCTATTAATTCTACGTAAAGAAAATTCAGAGTTGAAAAGCTACAACAAAAGGATCCTTACTCGATAAGTTCCAATAATTTATCAAGGCAGCTTCTAGACGATTCATCGACATTTATACATAAGGAAGAATCAAAGCAAGTGGCCTTCACTCTTGATATCACGTGCCCTTAAAGAAAATGCGGTTGTGGCTTGGGGCGGGTGCTACTGAATTGATCTGAGAACCCACCCACACTTTCCACTAAAAGAATGACACGTATTTTAGTTAGCCTACACAATATTTTTAAAGTTCTAATTCATTTTTTCTCAGTTTAAATAAAGATAAGCTCTAAGTTCTACTTTACTTAAGGAAACTAATGGAAGCGTCTTGGAATTATCCGTCGGGACTTCAACTTGTGGTAATTAAACTGAATGAAAGTCGCATGAAGGTTCGTTTATATCAAAGTTTTTGACGAATTAAACACGTTATAAAAGACTTCAAAAGTCCCGCTGCTTTTTCATGCAAGCAAATATTCTCTCTTGCTCTGTGGAACACAAATATTTCCTGAGACTCAGATGCGAAAGAAGATGGCCGAGACTGAGATAACAAAGCTGGGGTCTGAGTTCAAAAGAGAAATGAGAAACGGTTGCACGTAGTTCCTCTTCCTCCGGTTAGGGGTGGCATCAAACGCAGGATTTTTGCCCTCTTTTGTGCACAAATGAAGCTAACTGCCCGTCCTTTTGCTCGCTATCTTCTTAATCCCTACAACCACAGTTAGCTGTAACTCCATCTTCCCCGATATGATGTGAATGTGGTGATATCAATATAGATATAGAAGCTAAGATCTTCTCATATACAATAATAGATCTTAGTCTTCTTGTGTCAATCTATAGCTCTCTATTTTTTTTTTCTTTTTAATTTATTTGATATGTAAGTACATAAAATATGTTATATTGAAGCGGAAGCAATAAATTCAAGTAATATAATATAGCAACAAGTAATTAAGAATAAATTAAAGATAAAAAATAGAAAAAAAATACAAAAATTATATGGTTCGACAACTTACCTATATTTACGGCGGATCAAGATCTCACTTCTCTTATTAGTAAATCATAAAGTGTTGACAAAAAAACTAATTTTTTTGGACAACGAATTTTGAATTTATTTTATTGCAAAAATCAACACATTGGGCTATGTTCTATTGGGCTTGAGGCTTCAATCTCGTTTGGCTTCTCTTCCATCACAATGGCTGCAAGCACTTGCAAAACACTAAAACTATCGTTAAGACCTCGCTGGGATAAATTTCGGCGAAAACTCTATGATACTTAAGTCAAGTATAGATTTTTTAGTAAGGTTGTGGGAACAAAAGAGAACGAAATTGAAGAATAAAATAGAAGAATGAAATACGCAAGTTGTCTCCTATTTTTGTATAGTTTTTTTTCATCTTTTTATAGCATCAGTTTTCTTGGAATATCCATTATGCTTATGCTTATCTTTGCCAATGTTTGTGGTTGTTTAGGTAATCTCCTTGGGTTTCAAGTAAGTCCTCATTATTTTGGGTAATCTCTTGATCTTTTGGCGTGATTAGGGGGATCCTTTCTCGAAAGCACTATAATTCTTCTTCTTCTTCTATGACTCTGTCTTTTAAACAACGTTAGTTTTCTACTTAAGTTTTATCCTTATTTAAATTTTTCTTTTCAAGTCGTTGGCTATTATTCGGTTCAGAACTCTGTAATGTGTGGTCTTACTTGGTCCTGTTGTGAGAGCGGTTCTAGTATTTTTGTCAAGCCAGTCTGTCTCATAATGAGATTGATAATAGCTAGCTTGAGTTTTAATTTGGTAAGTCAAGCGAGTGTCCATAAGTGATGATGTCTAATTATAAAATGAGTTATTCGATTCACAACCGTAATCAGCCTCTGAAGGGGTCTGATACTTTATCTGATCTGGTATCCTTGTATTTTGTCGGCTTTGGTCATGCAGATGTTTAGAGTTTTGATTGGTACGATTATGAATGGTATATGGCTAGTATTTAAGCAGTTCAGACTAGATCTAATCCGAGTAACCGAGCAAGTTTTATGCTTGAGAACTACTTGAGATCTGGTTTGTTATACCTTGGTGATCCTTGCCTTCTTAGGCCCTTGGACTGGCCCATAAATAAGTTATCTTGAGGGTTGGTTTTTGGGTCTCTGAGAGTTGGGCCGTTATGGAGATTTTTAGGGAAACAAAGGTCTACCAGTTTCCAGTTTTGATTTGTTCAAAACTAAAAACTCTATTGTTGTATTTCACCTACTCAGACTCTTGAAAATTTCTATGGACCTGCCTTGATTTTCTTATTTGAAAGTACCTTTTGGTCCATCTTAAGATGTTAGACAACAAGTAGAACCAAGCAGGTTTGTTTCTTCTTTTTTATGACTGCTCTGGTTTTAGCAATGCTGACCTACTCGGTTTATTTTCCTTTTGTAGCTATTTTGGATAATGCAAAATCGGTTACTTCTGTACTTTTAAGATTTTTCTTGCACTCTGATCACTTGTTAGTCATGATAATAAAGATTTGAAACGTCATCCTTGATATTTATGAAAAGGTGTCTTAAGCTCAAGAATTGACCTCAACTGTCGTTTCACTTTTGATCGTGTGGCTGGGGGTAGTTGAAGTTGGAACATCACTTCTTTACTATTTTTTTTAAGTAACATTTGGTGATTGGAAGGATCTGGTCCGTTTAAGTTTTGAATTTAAATGGTCCAATTAAAAGTTCTGAAGAGACGTGCATTAAATGCTCTGCAAATTCAAAACGTCACGTTGTTTTGTTGTCTTTTGAGTTTCCCTAATGAACTCATCCGTTTGTTTTTCTAAACTGTTATGATTTTTCAACTTTGATGGCTTTAAAACCCTTCCTCTTTGTCTAATTTTTCTTTTATTTCATTTGTTTTCTCTCTCATGCCTCTAATTTCTCTGCGTAAGCGCTTTCTGGCATTCTTTGGCGATTTATCTTTTTGGTTCATTCTTGGGTTTTTGGTTTTTTTTTTATAACTGAGCTTCCTTCTAGTAAGTTTCTTCTTCCATCTCTTTCATACTGTTTATTGTGTGTGTTTATTCATATACATACGATGAGAAAAGTTTTTGAATTTTGTCACATTTTTCTTCTTTTCTAGTATTTTTATTACTTCTCTTTGTGTACCTCTTCTTTCTTTTTTTACTCATTCTTCCTTCTCTTTTTCTGGGTGTAATTGTCCGCCCTTACCCTCTGTGTCTTCATTTAGGTTTTAGGAAAAGATGGCTTCTAGAAGAAGAAATTTAGATTTAGGGTTTTCTACCATTAATATGGCAAACGAAGAAGAAGAGAAAATTAACCCTAATGTCCCACTTGTCAGAAGAACTAGTGGGGCCAATAGGAGTGAGGGAACATCTACATTAACTGGTGATGTGCCCTCATCTTCCCTTACTATAGTTATTGAGGCCGATGGGTGAGGACTTAGAAGTTGGTCTCGATGACCTTGCTCAGGATTTAATAAAAGATGTAGAGGCTATAGAATTTGAGGTGGACGTAAAATATCATATGTCCAGCTTGAATCAAGCTAACCTGAAATCCATCAAGTCTGCATATAACATTTCTAAGTATATCACCCTTAGGTTACCTTTCCCAGATAATTTTTCTAGTCACCCTATAAATGGTGAAGTGGCAATTCATGTAAAGTTTCTTAGATTGGGCCTTTGTCTTCCTATGCAACCTTATTTTTCTAAGATGTTGGTTCGCCTAGAAGTAACTCTTTCCTAATTAGCCCCCAACTCTTAGAGGATTTTAGAGGGTCTATTCGTTCTTTGGGCAAGGGCAGGGTTGTCTTTCCACAATTGTCAGGAGTTGTGCCACCTATACCATTTTAAGAGCAATGCTAAAGGTCAGAAAGGCTTCTATTACCTTTCATTTCATAGTTTTCAGAACCCTATCTCTAGCCGTCTATCCTTTGTTAAGGACTAGAAAGGAGAGTGGTTCTTCGCTGAAGGTGAATGGGGTCAGGTAGTCTTCAAGATGAGAGGGGAGAATGGGGTTGTTCCCTCAAAATTTTCTCTGAACGCAGGTTGTCTTTTATTCTTCTTCTTATGTTTAATCTTCTTTTCTTTTTTCCTGTCTTCTCCTTTTAATGTTTTGTAAATTTCAGCGACTCAGGCTACTGATTTTGAGGTTTTTGAGACTAGTGTTGGGTGCGGTGTTTCGGTTCTAAATTGTATTAGGTGTGTACATGTTTTGTGTTCATCACATAAAATTCATGTATATATATAATTCATGCATCCCATACATAAATAAATATGCAACAGAAGCTAGAAATTTAATCTCCTAAAACAATAAACACAATAAATTTGTTCTATTATAGTAATGAACAAAACAAAGCATGTTAATCATATTAACATCGGGATTGAGAATAGTCACCTCGCAAGCCTTTTGAATGATTCAAGTTGGAGTACCGCTTAAAATGAACCTATTGGTAATTCTAGGACTTTACAGGGTAGGCTTGAGTTGCTAAAATATAAGCTTTATTTTTTTAACACTGGTTTAACAATTAAACTATTTAGATTAAGTCTTAATTTATAGTTTAACACTTAAACTATTTTTAAGCAATGAACTTAACTTTGTATCATTCAACACTTGAATTATAAAAGTAAAAATTCAAAGCGTGCATGGCTAGCTTAATTGAAAAAGAAGATAAAATAGTATTTTCAACAATTAAAAACAAAGAAAACAATTTTTTTATTTCTCTAATTACTTTTGGTTGGCCATACTTGTAAGTATTTTGTTAACATTTCAAACAAAAATGAACATTTCATTTTCTTTTCGCCAAAAATAATGCCCAGCCACTTTATCACCATTAGCTGTCTTAATGAATGTCAAATTCATTAATTTATATATATATATATATATATATATATATTACATTTCACATATTTATTAACATAACCATGGTTAACTATTAACCTAGTTAGTTAATATTCTTGGCCACCAAGTTTTATATATTATAATACTTTATTAACCAAAGCCAAGTTAACCCTTAACTTAGGTTAGGTTATAAAACTTAGCCACCAAGTATAATAAAAATATTATTAAATAAATATTAACTTAATCCTAGTTAACTTTTAACCTAGATTAACTTAAATATTATTTAATATATTTTAATAATAATATATCTTGATTATTTAACAATTAAATAATTAAATACGTAAAATAACCCTTAAGCCATTATTTGGTTACCAAGTAAACTCCTAGTAGGTCTCATTATACTGCACACTTGGATAAACTTAACCAAAAGTTTACTATGCGCCATGTATCAGTAATTAATTGGTCAACAATAATTATTATCTAATTAATGTACTTAACTCTTAAGTATGACATGCGCACATCCCGAGAGTTCATGACATAAATAATCAGTATTGCTGAAATTTACTAAAGTGAACAATTCAACTCAGTACGCTACCCCATTGCACAATAAGTACACTTCATATTGCAGTACTCTCTAAGTCCACGTCCAATTCGTCAAATAAAATTATTCTATTAATCCGTGATCGATGCCCCACACGCACGTCACAAATATTACAATTAGCGCGTTAGACCATACAAGTTGAGGTCACAGTGTATCCATAAGGTCATTCCGTCAATTATATGCCAGAGGTGCGAGGACATATATCAACAATGTCAAATCTCCATAAGCACATCTATGAACTTATCTCCATATTCCTATTTTTATAAAATAATATTCATAAACGCATTTGTGATATTGTTTAACCCTACGAAAAAAAAAATTTAGGGTTTGTGCTTTTGGCCAAAAAACTTTCTGAAATATAATTCTTAGACCATCAAAATATGTAACTCACCCATATGAGCTGACAAATCGTATATCTATGACATCGGACTCTATGAGCATCAAACCATACCCTGCGACACCCAGTGGTTAAACTATAAAAGGTCTCTGATATGCGTGGAACCAAAGCATAGTGGATCACTCACAAGCCCACCATGGCGCTCAGGTCAAAGATCTACGAATACTACTAAACTCAAGAAAATCCCAAATTGATGGATTTATAGGATGTCTATTAGAGGTTCTCGTGAATCTGTTCAGTATCCAGTCCTAAATAAATATCCGAATGCCCATACGAGCTCCAAGCTCATAGTCAGCTAAAAATAATAATATGTACCTTACAGATATAGACATACATTGATCTATATAAAAAAGGATTCACCGATAGACCTGCATTGATTAAAATAGATTAAGAACATAGTGTTTGAGAACATATTTGCATAATAACATTTCTTAGCACTTATTACAACTCTTTACAACTATATCATTACTAGTATATCCTCAGGATTTTGTCCCATTACAGACAATGATCTAATTCCTTAGATCTGGCTAACTCTTATAACCTGCTAACTCTTATCAGTGCTAACTCTTAACATTTATAACTCTCAACTTTTTTTGCTAACTCTTAGCCTTGGTTTAAACTCCTTTAGACCAGATCTAAACTACTTAAAATCAAATAATATTTATAACGTTACAAGTAATGTACCATATATTTATAATATTAATGATTTTATTTAAAATATTTATTGTATAAATATTAAACAATTAATATTCATACAATATTAGAATGGCACGTAAGCATCATTTTCAACAACTAGATGTGCTTGGATTACAGCCGCTCTCACCTATATCTGTCCTATTCATGACTTTTTTTTCCCTTGCCAATCTTATTCAATTAAGCTTGGTCACCTTCGTTCTTATAGATCCTCATGTTCGCAGTGAGTATAGTTCTTTAACTTTGCTTCTTTCATTCCTTATTCTTCATTAACGTTTGTGGCTTATGCAGGAATATCCGAACAATGAGGTAGTGAGAGAAGGAAGAGAAGCCCTACAGATTGCTCCAGTTTGTCTTTTAAAGGTTGGGGTAGAGGCTCTGTTTATGGATATAAATCGATTGGTCTTTTTTGGGAAAATTATCCTGAGATCAACTTTCAATGGATGTGGGACTTAGCCACTAAGGAGCAATCCTTGGAAGGAGAGACCTTCCAAGCTCAGGGAACTGCTGAGGTGGTTAACCCTACTCCTACTGATGTTGCATTACTCTTGAAAATTTTGTTATAATTTTTTTTGTGTTTGTTTTTTTTTCTTTAAAGACATAAGAATCATTACAAAATAAGAGTAATTTATCACTATAATACTTTTTCAAAAAAAAATTTATCATCCTTCAGCTAAGTAACTAAATCATTTCTCATCACAAATAATGTCATTCCAAATAAAAATTAACCATTTCAAAATATCAATGAAAGTTCGTAAGTTGTTATCTCAAACTTTTCATTCACTCACAAAAGATATGTGAGTTTAGAAAAGAATATAGATATTTAAACATGAAAATTCTCTTGAATATATATATTGAATCATCTAACTTACCACAAAGCTTAGTATTTTACTCAAGAAATAATTTCGAAAGTTATTATTTAGTAACCTAGATAGAAAAAGTGATTTAAACAAACAATTTTGAAAGTATACCTCGATAATAAAGTAAACTTTTTTATACAAAGTTAACAAAAACTTAAGCAACAAATAAATATACATATAATACATTAAAAATAAACCAATTAGAAAATGTTTCAAAAGTTCAGTTATGTACTCTTTACTCTACCATTCTAGAACTTAAATGCATCTCAAGAATGCATAAATAAACTTTTTATTTACACCATTCATGAAACTTTTTTGTTTAGGGAATAAAGTGATAAAAAAAAAATTAACACTAACATTATATATCAACTATCCTCTCATTAACTAGATTGAGACATTGTCCTCAATATCAAAATATAGAAAGAGTAAAGTATAGAAGATATCACCTAAAACATCTTTTGTTAAAAATAAAACCTACAACAAAATAAACAAGCCATGCAAAATGCTTAAAAATACATAAAAGTAGATAGGTTACAGACGAAGCGTCAAATCTATCTTGCGTTTCTTTTCACTATCATCAATATATCAATCTAACTGATGTATTGTTGGATCAGATAGAGGTATAAAAGTTTGTAATTCATTGAGTAACTAATCAACAGTTGAAGTAGAAATGAGGATCTGTCATGCTACAGATGAGACGAACTATTTTTTTACCGCATAGTTAAGAAACGATAACAACTCATTATAAAAACTATCAACATTTAACAAACCAATAGATTTTTAGTGGATTTATAATTGTACCCATGAGACAATTTAAAAAATTTTCTCCAAAGTTCTGAAACCTCCATGTAGAGCTATAAAGGCATCAGCATTCTGAAGCATAAAAGATATTTGCTCATGCATTGATGATACCTATAACTCATCCCTAATTATTTTTTCTATAATATTTTCAATAGCTAGAGCTTTTGGTATGATACCTAAAACTCGACTGCCTTTATTTTGTGCAATTGTTGTCATACATCCCATTAATCCAAGACTACCTCCCCCATATACTAAATGAATTTTTCGCTTAACTAACACCTTATTAAGGGTTTCTGCTGTTTCAACAAACTCTCTAGTTTTTTTAGGGCTTGATCTATAAAAGACACAAATTTTTATGAATTTAGGAGTTGATGTTCCTTTCATTATTACACTCACCCTCTCTCTTGAATGATTTTGAGTTTGTATGAAGATGTAGAAATAATGCAATATATTTATATAGCCAAAAGGTGTTGTAAAGTTAAGTCACATAGATTGTTAGCTTTAAATGAAAAAATTTTAAAATCGATTATGGGTGGTTGGTTGGTTGTTGCAAAAGATATTTGATTTTGAAATGAAACATTTAAAAACAACAGCTGTAGTAAATATGTACAAGTAGTTGTGATTGTGGCTCACATCTTGTTCTGATTTTACGTCCAGTAACAGCTTAAACGTCCTCTATGGATCGGGGATATGCTTCCCATCCAATTTTCTTATAAATTGACAAACATGGTCTTTTAAAGTCGAGACTGTACCTCTCATGTTCTTTTAGGAATATGTCCCATAAGTCATGAATTGCAATATGCATATATCCACTAGGATGCGTCTTAAGAGTCGATAAGATATCATCTAAAGACTCCTTACCCAGGTCATCCTTAATGAACCTAATTTTATCTTCACGATTTATAGACACCATTCTTAAAGTATGACAACGTGTGTTGCAAGTCATGCGTACACACTTGTAACAAATGCTTAATCATTTTACTCTTCGTTTTTTTACAAAAGATCTTTTACCTAAGCCAGGTATATAGGAAATTAATGAGTCTGAAAATTCACTTGTCAATTAAACTTTGACTTTTTTTAACCAACGTACATCAACAAGTATATTCATAATCATTAATAACCTTAATCTTTCACATCTTACTTGTTAAATTTTCTTTAATGTATTTTGAGGCAATGAGGAAAAATATTTTTTCAAATTCTTCAAAATGTCATCCATTTTTTTTTCAGAAAAGGGGAAGAAGATAAGGTATCAATAATTATGAGAAACTGACAAAACCGACTTAAAATGTCATGGAGTACCGTTATTCGCCATTTAATTGGAGTGCAAAATAAAACTTTAACAAAAATACTAAATTAACCTGCAAGTAAAAAAAAATAAAGTTAGAAGAAGAATAAATATACATAAACATATAAATATGTAAAACAAAGATTAATTAGTCTCGTAACAAGGGTTAAACAGGGACACAAATTCTTTATGAAAAGCTTGGTTTTCTAGAAATTGCTTAAGTCTTTGTCCATTTACCTTAAACACATTACCATTCCTAAAACTTTCAATGTCAATTGTTCTATAAGGGTACATATGTTTCAAAATAAAAGGGTCACTCCATCTTAATTTTAATTTTTCAGGGAATAAATGAAATCGAGAATTATAAAGTAAAACCTTCTGACCAACATCAAATATTTTTCTTTGATTTTTTTATTATTAAAAGTTTTTATTTTAGCTTTATGAATTTTTGAATTCTCATATGCATCATTTTTCAATTCTTCAAATTCATTTATTTGTAATTTATGTATCTGTCCAGCAGAATCAAGATTTGCGTTGAAAGTTTTAATGGCCAATAGGCTTTATGCTTAAGTTTCACAGATAAGTAACAAGGTTTCTCATAAAGTATCCTATAAGGAGATATACCCAATAAAATATTTAAAGTAGCTCTATAAGCCCACAATGCATCATTAAGTCTTAAGGACCAATTTTTTCGATTTGTGTTATAATTTTTTCTAAAATTTGTTTTATCTACCTATTTGCTAATTCAACTTGTCCACTTATTTGAGGATGATAAAGGTGGAAACTTTATGAATAATACTGTAGTAACCAGTATCCACGACTGGTAAGAATAAGTATTTATATATGTATAAATATACGTATTTTATTTGTATGTTGGTGATACTTGATTTATATATTGTTATTAGTAGTGTTTGTATAGGTTAAGGTGATACTATTAGCATTGGGTTTAATTGCAAGACTTTAGATTTATTTTAGGGACCAAATTGTAATACTTTGAAAGTTTTGGGGGTAAATTCGTAAATACCAAAAATTAACCACTTAGTATAAAAATACACTTTTAAAAACCCTAATTCTCTCATTTTGGTCGAGCTACCCATTTTTAGAGAGAGAAGAGAGAAATAAAGGAGAGAGAAAGAGAAGAAGAAGAAGAAAAAGAAGAAGAAATTGGAATTTTTGGATCTTAAGAGGTATATCAAAATTATTTCTTAATTTATTGGTGTTAATTATGTTAATTTCTTTAAGTTTTGATTTTTGGAAATATGTATAATTGAGGATTTGATGTGTATTTCGTATGATAGTTTGAGAATTGATGATGATTTATAAGATAGTTTAATAAATCATGATGGATTGTAAAATTTCTGATTGATAGTCTCTTGATCTAAGAATTTTATAAATTGTTGTGAATCGATTCTGGTTTTAAATTTTGAGTATATGAAATTAGACATGTTTAGGATCATCTGAGACTTTGAATCGACTGATAATCTCAGAAATTGAATTTGTAGTAAATTTACCAAAATGACCCTAGAATTCTGGAAATTTCCTGTGTAAACAGTATAGTACAGTGAAAAATAATTTTTGTCCTACTGAATGATCTTCAAAAATTATGAATTTGTGGAATATGATACTTTTATATGTCTAATATGATATACTCGGAATTGAGAATTTAGATCAATGTGGTTGAAGTGTTATGAATTTCTAAAGTGTATCAGCTCATTGTAGTATTTGATTAACAGATTTTTAAAGTTATGAAATAAAATATTTTTAAAATACTTTTGGCAGTTATTTGGAAGCCAAATATTTATCATGGACTGAGATATGTGTTAAGAGTAATTATGTGATATTTTTATAATTTTTGAGTTAGTATATGATTTTATAAAATTGGGAGATTGAATACTGTTCAGTAAGTATCTTGATCTTGTCAGGTTTGTAGTTTGGATTCGATGGTGTGTATGGAATGGATTGTGTAGGAAATTTGATATAATGTTCATATATAAGAAGGATATATGAGTCAAGAATGGTATATTCTGATTTTGGAGTAATTGGACATCATTTGATGTATTAGAAAATTTTGTTAAGTGTAAGTGGTCAGAATAACAGGTTTTGAGAAACTAAATATTTAGACCAATTTGATGTGATAAATGCATTGTGTATAATTTTGTAAGCTATTTAAAGTATTTTGTGTGAATTGTGAGGCTTATGAAAGGATTAATGTCCATTGATAGGTTAAGGAGATTTAAGCCTTGTAGCTGAAAGTGTTAAGAGGTAAGTATACTAGACTTTTTACTGAAATCACAATAAACATAGTAATTGTTTTGTATGATTTTGCAAATGGGGTTAAGAATATGTTTATGTTATGTCAAAGTATATTTTGATATGAAATGTGAATATATGTTTCTGAATGTGAGCATTGACATTGAGCATGGACATACATGTGTTTTTGTAAGTGAGCTTTCAAAATAAGATGTGTTTAATAAAGAAAGCTTTTGAAGTGTAATATGTCCATGAGAAATATTTTGTATTTTGAGGGTACTTGAACTCACTGTTAACTTAGTAGGCATTTTATGTGATTTGTGAAGCCTTTATGTGTGGCCTTTCCTTTGGGATGGGTATATGTTATGTGTTCCGTGTGTAGGGAGGATCCTATTGGTACCTAAAGGAAGAGTGAGTCATTACATTCGTGTGGTGGCGTATTGGTACATGTGAGAGGACTCACCGATGATCAGGGTGAGGGTTTGGCTTTTACCTTCGGGCATAAGCATTATATATGTGTTATTCAAGACCTCACTTGTACTATTCCTCTCATACGGTATGTCACCTACGAGTGACATTTGGCTCATTATGTGATATGTGATATGTAAGTCCTACTAAGTAGTAGTTGAGTGATGGTATTCCTATTATGTGTTTTGAAAGAATGTGTAAGCGCTTACATGATATGTGATTTGATAAGATTATGATTTTGATTGATAACAACATATCATACATATGCATTGTGTACATATATGTATTTGTATTTGATATATGAAAAACTAGTATGCTTACTGAGTTTTATACTCATTATAGTTTATGGTGATTTCAGGTAAATAAGGTACATGTGTGCTTAGCGGATTTGGCAAGGCTTCTGCTGTTCCTTGGGTTCCCTAAGTTGTTAGGTTGCTAAGTGTTTCATTTGGGAACACGTGTGATAAGATATTTGATTTGTCCCTAGTGAATAAATACCTATGTATTATTTTATTGTGTGTGGTTGGACTTAGTTTAAGTTTCACCAAGTGTAGTAATGGATTGATTTTAAGTAAGAATTTACAATGAATATATTCTGGGCTTCCGGTAACAAAGTTGTTACTGGTGACGTAGTAGAATGTTAATCTCTGAGAAAACTCTGCGTATCTCCGGTTTACTAATTGTCCCAGTCATAATTCAATTGCTATAATTCTGAAAGAAATTAAAATGAATGTTTAAGTATTATTGAATGAATGTAAGTGATGTCGTGTGTCAGATCTTTTGGGTCTGGGGCGTGACAAATACCATATTTTGTCATTAATGTTTCAAATGGCCTATTACAAAAATGCTTACCCCCATCACTTATAATGGCTCGAGGGATTCCAAACGACGTAAGATATTTTCCTTCAAAAATTTGATGACTATTTTATGCTCATTATTTCAAATCAGAATAGCCTTAATCTATTTTGAGACATAATCTATTGCAACTAAGATATACGTAAATTCAAATGATAGAGAAAATGGTTCCATGAAATCTATCTCCCAACAATCAAATATTTCAATAACAAGAATAGGGTTCAAAGGTATCATGTTTCGTTTTGAAATAAATCTCAATTTTTGACAATTTTCACACATTATACAAAAGCATGTGTATCTTTAAATAAAATGGGCCAATAAAATCTACACTACAAGATTTTTACAGCTGTTTTCTTTGATGAGAAATGTCCCCCACATGCTTCAGAATGACAAAATTCAACAACTCTACTTACCTCATTATCGAGTATACATCTTAAAAATATTTGGTCGGGACAATATTTGAAGAGATAACAATCATCACAATAAAACTTTCTTACCTCAGTTAAAAATTTCTTTTTGTCTTGAACATTTAATTGAGGTGGCATTTCTCCTGTTACAAGAAAATTAACAATATTAGCATACAAAGGCATTGTAATAGTAAAAAATAAAAATTCATCGGGAAAATAATCATTAATAAGTGTTATTTCTGTTAATGAATCTGGTGCGAGTCTTGATAAGTAATCTGTAACAACATTCTCAGCTCCCTTCTTATCCTTAATAGTGATACTAAATTCTTGAAGCAATAGAATCCATCGAATCAGTCTTGATTTTGCATCTTGTTTTGACATTAAGTACCTTACAACTGCATGGTCAATAAACACAACAGTTGAAGAACCAATTAAGTAAGAACAAAATTTTTCTAATGCAAATATTACAGCAAGTATTTATTTTTCAGTTGTTGTATAATTCATTTATGCATTGTTTAAAGTTTTACTTGCATAATAAATTACATAGGATTTATCTTCCTTTCTTTGTCCCAATATAGCATCAACAACGTAGACACTAGCATCACACATAAGCTCAAAAGGTAATGACCAGTCAGAAAATTGTATGATAATAACAGATATTAAGAGGTCAATAATTTTTCAAATAAATTTTGACACTCTTGAGTCCACTCAAATGACACATTTTTTGCTAACAGGTTACAAAGAGGTTTAAATATAGCACTAAAATATTTTATAAGCCTTTTATAGAATCTAGCATGTATTAAAAAGTATCAGACTTCTCTGAGTATTTTTTATGGAGGAAAATGTGTAGTGAGTTTGACTTTTGCCTTATCCACTTCAATTCCTTTAGAAGATACTACATGTCCCAAAACAATTCCAGAAGTAACCATGTAATGACATTTTCTCAATTCAACACAAGACTCTTTTTTTCACATCTTTTTAAGACATTTTCTAAGTTTTCAAGACAATTATCAAAAGGATTTCCAAACACAGCTAAATCATCCATGAAAACTTATAAATAATGCTCAACTCTGCCATTAAAAATATTTAACATACATCTTTGAAATGTTGCTGGGCATTATAAATTTCAAAGGGCATTCTTTTAAAAGAAAATGTCCCAAATGGGCATATGAATATAGTCTTTTCTTGGTCCTTTAGTGTTATAAAAATATGATAATAACCAGAATAACCGTCTAAAAAATAATAGTAGAGATGTCATACTACTTTTTCTATAATTAGGTCAAGGAATGGCAAGAGAAAATGGTCTTTTCTAATGGCTGAGTTCAACTTCCTATAATCTATGCACATCCTCAAACTACATGAGACTCAAGTTAGTATTAACTCACCTTTTTTATTTTCAATGACTGTGATTCCAAATTTGTTTGGTACTACCTAACTAGGACTTACCCACTTACTATCTAAGTTAGGATAAATGATTCCTACTTAAAGTAATTTAAGAACTTCAACTCTTACTACCTCTTTCATATGTGGATTTAATCTACTTTAAGGTTGTTGAAAAGTTTTGGCATTATCCTGTAGGTGTATTCTATATGCACAAATCAAAGGATTAATGCGGTTTATGTCTTTTAAAGTCTACCCAATTGCATTTTTATGCATTTTCAATAATTTAATTAACTTACGTTCTTGTTTGCTTGTGAGTGTAGAAGAAATTACCACCGGGAATGTTTGTTTCTCTCGAAGAAATACATATTTCAGTCTTTCAGGCTAAGGTTTCAACTCCAACTTTGAAATTTCATTCTGTTTATCCTTATTTTCTCATAATTCTTCAAACTTTAATTTCCATCCTTTATTTTCAATCACCTGTGCACAGTCAAGTAAAGAACATAGAGATTTCAGGATCTAATTGTATATTTGACTCAAATGAATTTATTAAACACATTTCTAAGGGATCGGTGGAACTTCCTTTTTGAAATGATCATCCACAATCGTTTCAATCATGTCATCTTTTTTTACTTTCATCCTCCATCGCATGTGGTTGCTTACACATTGAAAACATTGAGCTTAAGTGTCATATTTCCAAATGAAAGCTTCATTACTTCATTCCTGTAATTAATCAAAGCATTAAAAGTTGCTAAAAATGGACGACCCAAAATAATAAGTATCGGATTACATCCTTTAACAAGTTCTGTGTCCAAGATAATAAAATTCATAGGATATATGAATTTATTAACTTGAACTAAAATATCTTCCATTATCTCTCTTGGTACTTTTATTAATTTATCAACAAGCAAAAGAGTTACAGAAGTTGATTTTAACTCACCGAGATTGAGCTATTGATAAACTGAATATAGCAGTAAATTCACACCAGCACTAAGATCAAGTAAGGCTTCTTCAATTTTATGACTTCCAATAATACATGAAATTATAAGATAACCAGGGTCTTTATATTTCAAAGCATTATTGTTCTGAAGAATGGCACTTACTTGTTTAGTTAAAAATGCTTTCTTTTTCACATTCAATTTCTTTTTACTGTGCATAAATCCTTCAAAAATTTTGCATAAGAAGGAACCTGTATAATAGCATCCAGTAAAGGAATATTAACTTTTACCTATTTAAAGATTTCAAAATTTTTATGATTGTGATTCATCTTCTTAGTATTACGTAATGCATGAGAAAATTGGGGTAAAGGTGAGGGTTTGGTATTTTCTTCATTAGATGTAGGTTCAACGCTTTCCTTACCCTTAGAGATTGATTCATAATTCTATTGAGGTTTAGGAATGTGTTTTTCAATAATTTAACCATTTCGAGGAGCGATAACTGCTTTAACTTTATCAATGTGTTGGCTTCCTGAACTAAATGCATTTGCGTTATGTTGTCCTTTGGGGTTTGGTTATGGTTGAGAAGGAAATTTTCCTTTCTCGTGAATGTTCAATGCGGATGTAAATTTAGCAAGAGTATCTTTTAAATCAGTAAATGTTTGAACATTTTGAGAATTAATAGACTCTTACTTTTCAATGAATGCATACCAACTTTCTTCAAGATTTTTCTTAGGAGGTGGAACATGTAGTGCATAAGTGTGGTTGGAAAGGTGGTTGTGAAGCCTGTGCTTGAGTGTCATTCCTTAAACTAAAATTCAGGTGATTTCTCCATCTAAGATTATAGTTTTGTGAATATGGATTATTTGACCGCTTGAACGTGTTTAGAATATTGTCTTGTTTATGGAGACATTTTCTAAATGCAGACAAAGTTGGGCAATCATTGGTTGAGTGATCATGATTTCACAAATGTTACACACAATTTTTTGAATAGATTTTAATTAACTACTCTTTTTCATTTCTAAGGTTTTGACGTTTTTAGTTAGGGATGCTAATTTGGCTTGAAGATCATGGTCTTCCCTAATATGATAAATACAATCACTAGATGTAGTGGTTTAATTTTTACTAGATGCCTCACAGGTACCAGCAGTGTCCCAATTTTGAGCATTTTTTGCTAGTAAGTCTAGATAGTTCATTGCCTCTTTTAGGTCTTTGTCCTCAAATGTTTTATTACACATCATTTCTATCATTTGCCTAACTTGTGGTGTTAAGCTCTTATAGAAATTAGAGACTAATCTCTATGTTTCAAAGCCATGATGGGGATAGTTATTAAGTAATTTTATACCTTTCTCAATATTGGTAGAGGGACTCTCCTGATTTTTGGGCAAAAGTGATAATTTGTCTTTTAAAATAATTTGTTCTATGGGAAGGAAAACAAATTTAGGAATTGTTGTTGCATCTAACCCATAAAGAAATGGATACTGGCCTAAGGTTTTGTAGCCATGTTTTAGCTTTATCTTTTAAAGAAAAAGAAAAAAGTTTAAGTCGAATTGTGTTCATGCTACAATTTTGGTCATTATACGTGTTACATACTTTTTCAAATTCTCTTAGATGTAGATAAGGGTTCTCTGCATCTAAGTCATAAAAAGTGGGTAAATTTTGAATAATGTCTGGCTTAAAATTAAAATGTGTTGCGTCCGAAGGAAAAATTAAGCAAGATGGTGCACCGGTTCATGTAGGGTTCATGTAGTCTCTAAGTGTCCTAGGTGTTATGGTCATTATGTTGTGACTGATTATCCCCTAGGTCTATGAGTCTCTCAATTTGATTTTCAGCTATGGTATTAATTGGTGAAAAATGAGAAGATAATAGAGAATCTAACAAATTATCAAAAGAAGTTCTGAAATTACCTTTCACCAAAACAATGAGAATTAAGATGTTAAAACCAACCACTCATATAAGGAAATAAAACAAAATACAATAACAATAAATAATACAAATAAGACAAAAATAAAATAAAATAAAATATTAAACACAAGCAAAACTAAAATTAAAATAAAATAAAGATAAATAATTAGAAGTTAGATTAATAATGTTTGATTATATAATAAACAATTAATAAATAAAGAGTATGAGACTTAGCCTTCCATGAAAATAACAAGTGAATAATAAAAAATAAAAAATAAAAAAATAAGTTAAGTGACTTAACTTTTCATGAAAATAAAAAGTGAATAATAAATAAAATAAAGCAAGTTAGGAGGCTTAACCTTTCATGAAAATAAAACAAAAAAAATGTTAATTTCACTTCCTCGGCAACGGCGCCAAAAATTTGACACGTCCAGAATATAGAAGTTTATTCCCAATTGCAGGATTGTCGAAGTAATAAATAATCCAGTGAGAACAGGGTCGATCCACAGAGAAATGAAATTAATATTACGAAGTATAAATACTTTAAAGACAACTAATGCAGTATAAGATGTTTACAAATATTAATTCAATTAACTAATTAAAATAAAAGTTAAAGTTGGGGGGATCTACTATTGGCATATGAAGTAAGAATATATTCAATTCTTTTTATAACTCAATTGAAATTCTCACACGAAAGAGGTTCCAATCGAAAGATATAACAATTAAAGTTCATCACTTTTTATATATTAACTAGTATTTATTTCTTTCAATTATTATACACCAAATCTTATAAATGGGTTTAAGTATTTATTATGTCAATCTTTATAGTTTTTTACAATAAATCAAAACTTCCACTTACAAGAAAGGGTATATACACCAAATATTATAAATGGTTTCAAGAATTTATTATGCCAACTATAAAAATTATTTATAATAAATCAAGACACACCACTTTAGAAGAAAAAGTATTAATATTACAAACAAAATAAATACATTATATATAAATTTGCATAACTTAAGAATAAAACATTAAATTCATGAATAAGAGTTAAGTATATCTTATTACATTGCCAAGAGTTTCACCCTTTTACCTTAGCAAAAAGAAAATTACTTAGATATAATAAAATTAAAAAAAAAAAAAAAAGAGATGGAAGAAGAGCTAACATGACTTCAGAATAGTAAACAAGAGAAATAATATTACAAAGAAATAATAAAAAAGATAAGCGTTTTAAACTAATATCTAATTCTCTTATTACATCCTTTGGGCATATACATACTACCTAATTATAGAAAAATATGGATAAATCGAGACAAATGAAGAGGGAACCACTTGGATGATAAAAGTCAAGAATTGTGGCAAATAATGTACATTAATTATCATTAATGCACCCATTTGATTATCCAATTTAGAATAGATGTGGTCCAAATTAGCTATCACTCAAAACATTAAAGTTGTATATAAGTCTCTTATCTTTTCAAATTGAGTTGTCGTATACATATTAGATACGTATTTCTATAGTTATGGGCCAAATACCAATGACTGTTCAGACTGGGCTTATACTACAGATCAGTTCTGTTCTATACCATTTTCACCCTCTAAACACTCGAATTTCAAATATTTTGTATAATAAAATATGTTATCTTATTGAGTCAGCTCTTCACAGGATTAAGAATCACTCTAATTGAATTCTTAGGTAGAAAGTTATTCTCATTTTATCAAACCTACCACAAAATAGTTAAAAACTAATTAGGTACAATATTATAAACATACTTAAGTTAGGGGAGCTTAAAGACACTAGTAATTCAAAATAATGATATAAACCCCTTATTAAATGTATATTTTTAAGTGTTCATCAATAATCTCATGAGTGTCACCCCCCTAGTATACCTCTAAGGGCGTTGTCGTCTTTAATATCATCCTGGTCAGCCCCTTTTAGGGTATTGCACATCTGTAGGGTTCTCCTTTAAGAGTGTTTCCCTACCCGGTGGTTTATGGGTAACCTCATAAGTTTCGCCCCTCTACAGAGTGTTATTTTTTATTATCATCTCGGCCAACCCCTTGAATGTCGTGCCTTCGTAGGTTCTCTTTTAAGAGCGTTACCTTGTCCGGTGGTCTGTAGGTACCTCATGAGTGCCACCCCCTTATAAAGTATACCTCTAAGGGTGTTGCCATCTTCAATGTTAATTATTTGCAAATATTAATAATTGTTTGATTTTGATTCTGAGCAACCATTTATGCAAAGGTACATGCAAAGATTATCCTTGCATGGCGAGTATATAATGCATTAAAGAAAAATAAAGATCTACGGATAATATTTCCTTAATAGCTCGGCATTCTATAATTTTCTCACGCACGTCCTTCTGCTCCTTCAAGCTCATAAGCTCTTTTTATAATCTTGACAACTTTATAGGGGCCTTCTTAGGTTGGTCTGAAGACTCGGTTAACTAAATTCTTTATGTTCAGTAAGACTCTTCTTAGCATCAAATCACTTATTTTGAATTCTTTGGCTTTGACCCTTTTGTTGTAGTACCTAGTGACCTTCTGCCAGTAGGCATCCATTTAGACCTGAGCCTTGTCCCTTAACTGTTCAACTGAATCTGGCTATCCTCTGATCTGTTCATTATTAGCCGCTTCAAAGAAGTACAATACTCAGTGTATCGGGATTTCGATCTAGGTGAGAATTATTATATCACAACCAAAAGCCAATGAAAATAAAGTTTTGTCAGTTGCTATCTTACTTGTGGACTGCAATACCAAAAGTACCTTTAGAAGTTCTTCTACCCACCCTCTCTTCCTATCAGTTAGCTTTTTCTTTAGCAAATTCTTAACTATTTTGTCAGAGGATTCTACCCAGTCATTAGTCTTAAAATGAGCTGGTGATGTGAATAGCAATTGTATTCCCAATTGCTTGCAGAAGTTCTTGAAGCTACTATTGTCAAATTACTTCCTATGATCAGCAACGATGGTGTAAAGAATCCTGTACCGACACATCACATTTCTCCATATAAAATCCCATACAATTTTTTCAATTATTTTTTATAGTGGCTCGGCCTCGATCCATTTAGTGAAGTAGTCTTCTATCACGACTACGGATGCGATATTTCTATATCTTATAATTAAGCGCAAGTATACGCTATCGTACAAGTAATAAAGGGACTTAATAAGTCGGATGTCGAACCTACAGGGATAATTTTTACGTTTTAACCAAGTACTAAAATTATATCTTTCTAATAATTATTCAAAAAATTAAAATCTAAAAATGAATGCAGAAAATATAAAAGCGAAAACATAATGCAAAGAGAATTAGGTGATAGCAATATAGAGAAAACTTAAAATTAATATTATCCCTCAATATGCTTTCTAATAATTAATCTTTTAATATTTAACTCCCTTAGCCTTTGTTATTGATTAAGACGCTAATGTAATCACAAGCCTCTTCTAAGGTTATGCAAGTAAACCTTAATTTATCAAATACCTATATTCCTATGGTACTTGTAATAAATTAAGATTCATTAAGATTAAGTCTTATTGATCATACATGTCAATTAGGTATATTCCTATCCTAAGTTGAAACTTGCATATGCAACATTAAATGTTACTCTACAATCATGCATCAAATTACGTAGGTCTAAATATAATGATTCCTCTTTCGAGTTTATCAATAATATTACCAACTCATTCACCATATATTGGCCAGATATATTGAAGCATTAAGGTCCAATAATTTGAAAAACAAAGAACTTAGTTTATTAAATATGCAAAAGATATGGCAATTAAGCACACATATTGAGTTCAAGTATTAACCCTAAAAAATAAATTTAGTTCATGACTACAAGAAAACAGCAATAAAAATAATAATCAATCATGATATAATCAATAGCAAACCGATATAGACATTGAATTGCTCTTAATTACGCTGCCTAAAAACTCTTGATGCCGAAGAACACCTTAAATCTCTCTCTTTAAGGTTGCTTCAATTAAACTCCTATTGCTCTCTAACACTTGTGATCTATATTCTTGGTACTCTTGAATTGCTCTAGGGTGCTCTTGGATGATTTCTAAAGGCTAGGGACAAGTGGCTTTTTATAGGGATTGATATGAGCTTGAAAATCTCAGTTCTCGTCAGATTTGGACTCGTACTACCGCTAGGGCGCTATGCTGCTATCGCTGGGGCGATGTGTGTAAAGGACTTCACCACTGGAGCAGTGGGTTATTGGTTCTGAAGCGCTGGCTTGTCGCTGACGCAATGACGGTCTAGCGCTGGGGCACCAAATGCGACTTAAACAAGTCTAATTTTCTTATTTCGATCACTGTTATAGCGCTGGGACAAAAATACTCGTGGCCTTGGGGCGATGGACTCATACTTTGAAAACTCACACTCGTGGTGCTGCGGCAATGCGTGTAAATGGCTTCTTTAAATTTCGTTCAAGTCTCTATAAATAATAATAATGCATATAAATAGTCATCTATTCTCATAAAATAATAAAATATCAAAATAAAAATATTATAAAATATATGACAAATTTGCCTTTATCAACTACATACTTGCAAGATCGTTTTTCTCTGGGTAAGGGACCTATTCGATCGAGCCCCCATAGAACAAACAGCCAAGGTCCAACCATCATAGTTAACTTTTCAGCTGATGCTTGTATTCTATCAGTGAATCTCTAGCAAGCATTATAATGTTTAATTAGCTATTTAGTTTCTTGAAGAACGGTCGACCAGTAATATCCACTTCTAAACAATTCCCCTTGTGAATTTCTCTATGAACTTGTTCCGCTTCTTATGGCCCCAAACATCTCACATATGGATGAGAGAAGCCTCGTCTATACAACACTCCTTCAATCACCAAGTATCTAGCTACTCGATAGCTAAGCCTACAGGTTTCTTTTTTATCGATCAAGAGAATTTCATTTTGAATGTAATCCTTTATTGAATTCATCCAGCTAGGGTTCGGGTTAATTTGCATGATCTGCTCTTCTTTTTGTATGTTAGGCTAGGGAATGAATTCGACAAGGACCCTTCAGGGCAATCGAGCTTCTTTCCTTAAGGCTATTTGTGCTACAACATCTGTCAGTGATTTTCACTTCTTAAGATCAAATCTACTTTTACTTTATCGAATTGACCGATCCAACTCCTTACTTTAGTCAAGTAGGCCATCATTTTCTCTTCCTAAGGTTCAAAATTGCCATTTACTTGATTAAATATCAGCTGAGAATTGCTCTTTACTAGCACTTCTTTCACTATTAGTGCCTGAGCAACCCTCAATCTAGCTAAAAGAGCCTCATATTCTGCATCGTTGTTGGAGGCCTTAAACCCGAGCCATATGGCGTAACTAACTTCATCTCCTTCTAGGCTAATAAAGATGATTCCTGCACTAGATCCTTGTAGGTTAGACACCCCGTCTATATAGAGTACCAATGTCACGCTTCGATCAGAAGCTTGCTGATTCGATTCTACAACTCTTGTATCCACATATATGCATTCGGCTACAAAATCAGCTAAAGCCCATCCTTTAGTAGTTGTTCGGGGCCTAAACTGTATGTCAAACTGGCTCAGTTCTATGGCCGATCTGACCAACTGACCTGATAAATATGGTTTGTGCAAAATTTTCCTCAACGGCTAATTGGTAAGGACAATGAGTGTATGGGCCTAAAATTAAGGTCGTAGTTTCCTTCCTGACAATATTATAGCCAAATCCAACTTTTCAAAAATAGTATATCTACTCTCCGAGTCGATAAAGGCCTTGCTAACATAATATATAATTATTGAACTCCCTCCTGTTCCTTGATCAGTACTAAGCTTACAGCCCAATTCGAAATTCCCAGATAAAGCATGAGTTTATCACCTTAGACTAGAACAGCAAACTGATTCGGTTCGAAGAGGTAAGTCTTAAGCTACTGAAAAGCCTCTTCGTACTCTGAGGTCCACTAATTTTTCTCTTTCCTCTTTATCACCAGAAAGAATTCGAAGCATTTATCGATGGCTTAGAAAATAAACCTTTTCAGAGTAGCAACTCTTCCTGTGAGCCGTTGAATTTCTTTGACTATGCAAGGGGATTTCATCTCTAAAATGGCTTGAACTTTGTTTGGGTTCTCTTCTATTCCCCTCTTACTGACTATTAAATCCATGCATTTCCCTGATTTCACCCTGAATGCTTATTTTTCTAGATTTAGCTTCATCTTCATCTTGTTCCTCTTTAATATTTCAAAAACTTCTCTTAAGTCTTGTATATGGTCCTCAACTCTCCTGGATTTTTCTATTATATCATCAAGGTATACCTCTATATTCCAATGATCATGTTTTTAAATAGTTTATTTACCAACCTCTAGTAAGTAGCCCCTGTATTTTTCAACCTGAATGGTATTACTTTGTAACAATATATTGTTAGGGTCAATGCTTACTTACCATCCCTGAATATACATATACTTATATATTTATACAAGTGTACATTCTCATTAAATTGTTAATGCCTATTTATATGGTATTATGCATATAACGTTACAAACATTGTAGATCTGAAGGAGTTCGGATTAGATCTAAAGGTGTTTAGATAATGGCTCATAGTTAGCCACGCTGAGACATATAATTGCTAAATGTTAACACAATTAAGTGTTAGCTGGTTATAATACTCAGCAGATCCAAGAGTTAGAGCCTTGTCTATAATGAGACATAGACCTAGGAATATACTAGTAACTGCATAGATGCAAAAGTTGTAATCAGGTGCCAGAAAATGCATGTTGCACAAGTATGTTCTTGAATAATTGTCCCTGATCTATTTCTACCGATGCGGGTCTGTCGGTGAATACCTTTATATATAGATCAGCATATGTCATACCTATAGGGTATAGATGGTTATTCCTAGCTGACCGTGAGCTTGGAGCTCGTATTGACATATAGGTATCCAGTTAGGACTGGATATGGGACAGACTCACGATGGCCTCCGATAGACATCCAATATAAGCCGTCAATGGAGGGTCCTCTCGAGTTGAGTAGTATATGTAGTCCTTTAAGCTGAGTGCTACGGTGGGCTTATAAGTGATCCATCATACTTTGGTTCTACACATGTCATAGACCTTTCATGGTGTGACCGTTGGGTGTCGCTGGGTTTGGTCCGATGCTTATGGAGTTTGGTGCATACAAATATGAGATCCGTCAGCTCCCATATGAAGTTTGATATCCAGACGCTTTGAGACAGTATCTCAGAAAGTCTTGTGGCCACAAGCAATTATCCCGGGAAAGAGTTCCACCAGGGTGGAACAATATGGTAAAGGATTTTGCGCATATTGTTTAGTGAGATACAAGTCTGGAGATAGGACATAGATGAGCACATGGGGATTTGATGGTGATAATCTATATCCTCGCACATCCAGGATATCATGACGAAAGGATTATACGTATGCATTGTGACCTCAACTTGCATGGTTTAATGCGCTAATTTATATATCCGTGACGTGTGCGTGGGGCATTGCTCACAGACTCATGGAATAGTTCTATTTAACGAATGGGGCGTAGGCCCTAAGGAGTCCCGCGATATGGAGTGTACTCGTTGTGCACTGGGGCAGCGTGTCGGATTAAATTGTTTAATCCAGCAATATTCACATTATCACGAGAATGTATGCATGTTTGTATTTAAGTGTTAAATACAACAATTAGTCAATAATTATTATGTACTAATTGTATAATGACACGTGGCGCATTGTGGACCCTAAGTTGAGTTTACGCAAGTACAAATTTAGTAGGACCCATTAGAGGGTAGACTTGGTAACTATTTATGAGGGTAAAATTGTCATTTCTCACTTTAATTATTTAATTATTAAATAATTAAAATATTTCTTTTATTACATAATATAATATATTTTTATATTATGTAATATTTTATTATTAGATATTATATATATTAATATTATATTTGAGTGCCAAATAGTTGACATCCATTATTATTTTTATATTATTATTATATATATTATATTATATATATATATATATAAAAAGAAAAAGAGAGAGATAAGATGATTTTGGGCAATTGTTGCCCGAGAGAAAGAAAGAAATGGAGGAGAGGAAGAAGAGAAGAAGAAAGAAAGAAGAAGAAGAAGAAGAAAATGAAACTGTTTCATTTTTTTCTATCATATCTTAGAAGCAATTGAGAATTGCTTCAGCCTCCATTTTTTATTCTTTTAGAGAAAATGATATGAATACATATTCGGGTATTTTGGGGATTAAGAGTTAACTTCGGGCTAAATATCGTGTTGTTGTTCTAACTCACCAAGCCCACCGAGTTAGTGATTAGAACTGCATGCGAGTTGGTCTCCATGCAGACTCCGAAAAAAATACGTGGATAACGTTATACGTTTTGGTGAGTTCTCTATTCTATAAATATATTAATACGATTAATATATTGTATTTATTGTGTTTATTATAAAATTTATACATTTTCGCTGCGTTAAACAATAGACACAATTGCACATGCATACACTCATACGTGCCTAAGATCCTCCGCCAACATATATTCCCTAGTGAGTGATGAAAGATGTTTTCTTCTGATCTAGAGAAAATATTGGAATCTGATTGTAACCAGAGAAGGCATTCATAAAGTTGAGTAATTCATGCCCGACCATAGCATCAATGAGCTGGTCGATCTTGGGACATAGAAAACTATCCTTTAGGCATGCTTTGTTCATATTGGTAAAGTCGACAAACATTCTCCATTTCTCATTAGCGTTCACTATTATAGCATTTGCCAACTAATCGGATAATGAACTTGCCTAATAAAATCTGTTATATATGTAGGTGTACGTGTATGCATGTGCCTGTATGCATCTCATACATTATATACACAGCGAAAGTTAGAAATCTAATTTTTTAAAATAATGAACATATTATATTTTATATTTTATTATATTAATAAAATTAAATAAATATTAATCGTATTAATACCAAAATTGAGAATAATTACCTGAAAAGTCTTAGGAACAGTGTAAGTTGGAATATTGCCAGAAATGGACATGTTGACAATTTTAAGACTCAACGAGATGGGCTTAAGTCGTTAGAATAATAACTTTAATTTTTTAACACCGGTTTAACTCTTAAACCCTTTTAAATTATCTTTTAATCTATTGCTTAATACTTGAGCAAATTATTAAGACATTGGAGTTGTATTATTTTCCAACTCTTGAAAATTCAAATGAACAAACTCCAAATCTTTGTTGATAGTTAGCCATTTAGAGGAGATGAATAAGATAAAGTTTTTCTATCAACACTGGAAGAGAAACTTACTTTGTAACTAACACTTGAAAAACGAAATAAAAATCTCTCCATTTCTTTCTATTTGGCCGAACTCCTTTTTTTTTTTGGCTTTAAGACATGTTTTTATTTCATGTTTGCAATATATATATATATATATATATATATAGACCCATTTTGCTTGATGGCTGGCCAAATTCATTTCATCTTATGAAAATAAATATTTTAATTCATTTACTTAGTACAAGTTTTAATAAAAGAATTGTTATTATATTTCTTTAGCTTAACAATTAAACAATGAAAAATCTCTTTATACTTCAGTTTAAACAAAATAATTTTGTTTAAATACTTGATCAATGACCGGCCACTTGTAACCCTTTGAAAGCAAAATATTAACTCACTTAAAATGAACTTTTTATTTCTTTTTATATGAACAACAATGGTTCGCCACATTCATTTCATCTCATGAAATGAATTCTTTATTATTTAATCAAAAACACTTTTGACTTTTGCAATAGAATTTGTTATTATATTTCATTAAATTAACTATTAAGTTATGAAATATCTTTTACAAGGCTTAGGCATTCAGTCTCGATATAATAGTTGTTTATTAAATAAATAAATCCTAATTAACATTTTAACTAAGGTTAAATTATATTTGGTTACTTAAAAATTAAGCAATCAAAACTTTTTTAATACGTCATTATTAGGTTATCAAGTTAATTTGAAGTTGGTCTCACTTAATCACACACTTGAGTCAATTTAACCGAAGATTTACTATGCATTACGTGTTAACATTTAATTAATCAATAATAATTATTAACTAATTAATATACTTAACACTTAAGTCTTGATACACGTACATCCTTAGGGTTCCTGAAATAAATATTCAATTTTACTAAAATTTATTGAATTAAATAATTTAATCATGTACGTTACTGTAGTACACAACGAGTACACTTTAAATTGCGAGACTCTTTAAGTCTACGTTCGATTCGTCAAATGAAACTATTTCATAAGTTCGTGATTGATACCCCATGCACACGTTATGAATATTATAAATCAGTACGTTATATTATAAAAACTGAGGTCAAAACACATACATAATCCTTCCATCACCTATATCTTGGAAGAGCAAGAATATAGATCAGCACAGTCAAATTCTCATATGCTTATCTGTAAACTTATCTCCAAATTTTTATTTCTATAAAAATAATATCCGCGAACTCCTTTTTGATATTGTTTAACCCTACGAAAAATTCTTTTTCGAAGTTTGTGCTTTTAGCCAAAAAAACTTCATGAAATACAATTATCGGAGCATCAGGATATACAACTCTCATATGAGAGCTGATAGATCTCATATCAATGCACACTGGACTCTTTGAGCATCGAACCATACCCAGCAACACATAGTGATCAGACTATGAAGGTCTCTGACATCCGTGGAACCAAAGTATGGTAGATCACTCACAAGCCCACCATAGTGCTCAGGTCAAAGAATCACGAACACTACTTAACTCGAGATGACTCACCATTGAAGGCTTCATATAATATCTATTGGCATCATCATGAGTTAGTTCAGTATCCAATCCCTACTAAATACCTGCATGCCTATACAAACTCCAAGCTCATAGTCAACTAAGAACAACCATCTATACTATACAGATATAAACATACATTGATCTATATAAAAGAGATTCACCAACAGACCCGCATCGATGAACATAATCAAAAACATAGTGTTTGAGAACATACTTGCATAACGACATTTCTTAGCACCTATTGTAACTTTTTGCAACTATGTTATCACTAGTATATTCTCAGGTCTTTGTCCCATTTCAAACAATGTTCTAACTCCTTTGATATAGCTGACTCTTATAACCTGCTAACTCTTTAGCAGTACTAACAATTATATTCAAAATGTTTATTATATAACTATTAACAATTAAATTCATACAATATTAGAATGGCACATAAGCACTCGCTTCAACAAAACCTGCTATTAACAGTTTTTAAACTTCAGCTGCTACCGTTTTATTTCATTCCTGATTGATAATTCTTATTTTCTGCTTGATCAGGAAAAATGTTGGGTTTATAAATAATTTGTGAAAGGCTAGGGCAGAATCTATTCTAGGCATGTCCTTATGGGATTAAGTAAAGACATCTAAAAACTCTCGTATTAGTGCAAACAACCCTTCTCTAAAAACTCCTGGCTATTTTCTGGTCTCCTATTGCTACTCATACCCTTATCTGGCTAGGAATTTGAACTTCAAATAATGAATGGACAAAGCCATATTTGTGTTTCCCATGAATGGCCACCCAAGAAGAATTTTGTATAGGAATAACTGATCGACCCTATCACGCCCCAAATTCAAAAGATTTGAAATATGACATAACTTACACTCATTCAATAATGTGCACTCATAATTAATATTACCTAAAATTTCAAACTTGAATTCAACATAGGAATCCTTATAAGTTACTAGTTAGTTTAATGCAAAATCAACCTATGACCATACTTGGTGAAACATAAACTAAATACAACTACACCTAATAAAATAACACATAAATATTTATTCAATAGGGACAAATCAAATATCTTAAACTATGTGTCCACAAATGAAACACTTAGCAACCTAGCAACTTAGGGAACCCAAGGGACAGCAGAAGCCTTGCCAAATCTGCTAAGCACATATGTGCCTTATTTACCTGAAATCACCATAAACTATAATGAGTACGAAACTCAGTAAGCATACTAGTTTTTATTTATCAAAATACAAATACAAATATGTATACAATGCATGTGTATGATATGTTGTGATAAATCAAAATCATAATCTTATCAAATCACATGTCAGGTAAGCGCTTACACATTCTTTCAAAACATATAATAGGAATACCATCACTCAACTACTACTTAGTAGGACTTCCATATCACATATCACATAATGAGCCAAACGTCGCCTGTCGATGACATACCGTATGAGAGGAATAGCTTAAGTAAGGTTTAAATTACACTTATATAACGCTCATGCCCGAAGATAAGAGCCAAAGTCTCACCCTGATTATCGGTGAGTCCTCTCACATGCACCAATACGCCACCACACGAATGTGATGACTCAATCTTCCTATAGGTACCAATAGGATCCTCCCTACATACAGAACACATAACATATACCAACCCGAAGGAAAGGCCACACATAAAGGCTCCACAAACCACATAAGGCGTCTACTAAGTAAATAGTAAGTTCATGCATCCTCAAAACACAAAACGTATCTTATGGACATTTTCCACTTCAAAAGCTTTCTTTGTTAAACACATTTCATTTTGAATGCTCAATATCAATGTTCACATTCATAAACATATGTCTTTCATATTTCATATCAAATATACTTTGGCATAACATAAACATATTTCTAAGTACATTAACGAAATCATACATAGACAATTACTATGCTTATTGTGATTTCAGTAAAAGTCTAGTATACTTACCTCTTACACTTTTGACTACAAGGCTTAATTCTCTTTAACTTATCAATGGAGATTAATCCTTTCATAAGCCTCAACATTCACATAAAATACTTTAAATAGCTTACAAAATTACACATATTGCACTTATCACATCAAATTAGTCTGAATTCTTAGTTTCTTAAAACTTGTCATTCTGACCATTTACACTTAACAAACTTTTCTTATACATCAAATGATCTCCAATTACTCCAAAATCAAAATATATCATTCTTGACTCATATATCCTTTTTATATATGAATATTATATCATAATTCCTACACAATCCATTCCATAAACACTATCAAATCCAAACTATTATTCTGGTGGGATCAAGATATTTACTTAACAGTATTTAATCTCCCAATTTTATAAAATTATCTACTAACTCAAAAATTATAAAACTATCTCAGAATTACTCTTGACACATATTTCAATCTATGATAAATATTTCACTTCAAAATCCCTGTCAAAAGTATTTTAAAACTATTTTATTAAATAACTTTAAAATCTGTAAATCAAATACTACAATGATTTGATACGTTTTAGAAAATCATAACAATTTAACCACATTGATTTAAATTCTCAATTTATAATATATCATTATAAACATATAAATTTATCATATTTCAGAAATTTATAATTTTTGAAGATCATTCAGTGGATCAAAAATTATTTGTCACTATATCATACTGTTAACACGAGAAATTTCTAAAATTTTAGGGTCATTTTGGTACATTCACTACAATTCAATTTCTGAAATTTTCAATCGATTCAAAATCTCAAATGATCTATATCTTTCTAGTTTCATAGTTGCAAAATCCAAAACTAGAATCAAAGCACAACAATTTATAAAATTTCTAGATCAAGAGACTATCAAGTAGAAATTCTCCAATTCATCATGATTTATCAAGCTATCTACATAATCATAATCCATTCTCAATATATCTGACAAAATCCACATCAAATCCCTAATTTTTCATTTGTCCAGAAATCAAAGCTTAAAGGAATTAACTTAATTAAACCAATAAATTGAGAAATAGTTATGTTATACCTCTTAAAATCCAAAATTCTAATTTCTTCTTCTTCTTCTCTTTTTCTCCCCTCTATTTCTCTCTTTTCCTCTCTCTAATGAGGTGGCTCGACCCAAAATTGAGTAAATTATGGTTTAAAATGTGTATTTTTATACTAAGAGGCTAAATTTTAGTATTTATAAATTAACTCCCAAAACTTTCAAAGTATTATAATTTAGCCCCTAAAATAAATCTAAAGTCTTGCAAATAAACCAAATACTAATAGTATGTCCTTAATCTATATAAACAATACTAATAACAATACATAAATTAAGTATCATCCAAAAACAAATAAAATATGAATATTATACATATATAAATATTTATTCTTTTTTGTGTCGGATAAGTGATTACTACAAACCCCTCTCACAAACTTGGTCATTACTATTTTCTCGTATAGTTTCTGTCCTATAGTCAGAGGGAGGATTACTACCCCGACCGGCATTACACAACCTTATTTGAACCCCCTATAATGGTGTTTGAGTTCTTTTTATATGTAGATTTTTTATTCTCAGCTCATCCATGGTGTCTTTGAAAATAATGTCGACTAAATTGACTGGATCAATAAACACTCGATTTACCTTTTCTCCAACTACTTGCACTTCTATCACCAGTGCATCATCCTAAGGGTAGTTTACTCCCTGAGTGTCCTATTTTGTAAACATGATCAGAACTTCTTATTGTAACCTTGGTTTTTTGGTCAATGGCATGTTGCACATAACCTAATATTTTACTATAAAATATTTTGAATAATTCTTTCTTTGCCTATTGCAATCCCCTGTTAACATGGGTCCACCGGATATAATCATCGTAGGATTAGGGTTTGACCGGTTGGGGAGAGCAGTGGGTGGACCATATTGCCTATCTATTCGAAATTCTCTCAGATAACCGTTTCTTATTAAAACATCCACTTATTTTTTAACTCTAAACATTCTCCTATGGTATGCCCTAAATTTAGGTGGAAGTTGTACCAGCCTTTTGGGTTTTTCCATTGTTCTACTCCTTTACTTTTATCGGGAGCTTTATTGAGTAGGCTTATATCCTTGATGGCCTTATAAATATCTTCTAGTGGTACAGTTAAAGGAAGAAAATTTTTCACCTGAGCTACTCTCCTTTCCTCTATTGGGTGCTCCCTTAGATTTCTGGGACTTCTGGGTTGTTTGGGGTAATGGTGAGGATGAGATCTATTATGCTTATTATTCTTCCAGGCAATGGGCATGTTACATCAGTTCACCCTTTGAAATGTTTAAAAGAGGTGATGGTCTCGCTTTCCTTCCATCGTATCTTTTGCTTTCTCTTGGTTGGACCTACCCCCAAAGGGGTTTTGCCAATGAATTTTTCACCTCCTCTTCCTCCTCTTTAGCGAAGTACTTTAGTGCCCTGTTATATGCCACTGTATAGTTGGGAACATTTTTTTTGGACAGGTAATACCAAAACTTGTTCAACTTCAACCGTGATTTAAGAGCCTCTAAGGCAATGAGCTAGTGGAAAGCTCTTAGTGATATCACATCTTTATGAAATCTCTTAACATAATCCTTTAAACTCTCATTCCACCCCTGCTTAACTTGTTTCAGTTACCTCGAATCCTTGGCTACTTCACAGAAACCCCAGAAGTGTTGAGAGAACCTTTCAGTGAGCTTGTGGAAAGAGAAAATACTCTACTACTTTAATCTCTTATACCAGAAAAGAGCCAGTCCTTCCAAATTCATATGAAAAAGTCTATACATCTGATCTTGCCTCCATCCTGCAACTGAGAGCAGATCAGTCACTTGATCTACGTAGTGATTGAGGACTGTAACTTCATGATAAGTTTAAAGGCTCGATAGTTTGAACCTATTCAGGAGTTTTTATATCTCTTAACTCATCTATCAGTAGAGATCTCATCTCCCTTTTAGTCTTTTTTGGAGAAAAGGCTGATCTTTCTTCTCTTTTTCTTTTAAGAAGTTCTTTAACCTCTCCTCTAAATTATGGACTTTATCTTCTAATGGTGGCTCAGTATTAGGTTGTTCGATTTGTGGTTCCCTTCTTATCATCTGGTTGAAGTCTCCAACCTGCGACATCTCTCACTCATGAGGCACCTAGCTATACCTTATCACCCCGACTAGGTTGTGTAAGGTTTCTGATCTATCTCTTTGATTTATCCAATTTTGAATCTGCATTTCTATGGCTTGTGATTCTCTTCTATCATCATTTCTTACTTCTCATTCTCTCTCACTATTTCTAATCAACTCAACCATAAGTCGTCTTAGTTCTTCTCTTTCCTCCCTTAACTTCCGCAACTCCTCATGGATCTCCACCGATAATAAACTTTCCAATAGATTGGTCAGTCAAGTTCCACAAACTTCATTCTTATCGACATGTATTGCTTGCTCCCTTACAAGTGGATCCCGACTAGTGGATGATTATTCTGCCATTGTACGATGATGTGCCTTTGGTAAAGCTTCTTTTCCTGGTCCCCACAGAAGGCGCCAAAAACTGTTAACAAAAAAAAAAAAATTGGCCAATAAGTTTTGAATTTATTTTATTGCAAGAATCAGTACCTAGGGCTCTGTCTAATTGGCCTTAAGGCTTCATTCTCACTAGGCTTCTCTTCTATCACAATGGCTGCAAACACTTGTAAAACACTGAAACTATCGTTAAGACCTCACCTGGGTGGGTTCCAGCTAAGACTCTCTGATGCTTAAGTCAGGTATATATTTTTTAGTGAGATTGTGGGAGCAAATAGAACAAAAATGAATAATAAAATGGAAGAATGAAATACCCAAGTTGTCTCCCATTTTTGTGTAGTTTTCTCATCTTTTTATAGCATTAGTCTTCTTGGAATATCCTTTGTGCTTATGCTTATCTTCGCCGATGTTTATGATTGTTTAGGTAATCTCTTTAGGTTTCGAGTAAATCCTGATTATTTTAGGTAATCTCTTAATCTTTTGGCGTAATTTGGGAGATTCCTTTCCCGAAAGCATTATAATTCTTTTTTATGACTCTATCTTTTAAACAGTGCTTGTTTTCTTATTAAGTTTTATCCTTATTTAAATTTTTCATTTCAAGTCGTTGGTTACTATTTGGTTTGTCACTCTTTAACGCATGGTCTTGCTTGATCCTGTTGTGAGAGCAATTCAAATATTTCTACTGAGCTGATCTTACTCATGATGCGCTTGATAACAATTAGCTTGAGTCCTGCTTTAGTAAATCAAGCGAGTGTCTACATATAATAATGCTCAATTATAAAATGAGTTGTTCAGCTCACAAACTTGTTCAAGCTCTGGTAGGTCTGATACTTTATCTGATCCTGTATCCTTGTGTTTTGCCAGTTATAGTCATGCAGATGTTTAGAGTTTCGATTGATGCAATTATAAATAATACAAGATTAGTATTTAAATAATTTCTGACGAAATCTAATTTAAGCGATTAAACAAATTTTAAACTTAAGAGCTACTTAAAATTTAGTCATACTTTGATGACTCTTATTTTCTTAGGCCCTTAAGCCGGCCCATAAATAAATTATCTAAAGAGTTGGTTTTTAAACTTTAAGAACTAGGCTGTTACGAAGACTTTTAAGGGGAAATAATAAACATGCCCCTTAATTAGTTCATTTTCCTTAACTAGCCATTTGACTTTCTTAAAAATCTATTTTTAATTAGTTTCTTATGCA
This sequence comes from Ailanthus altissimus, assembly GCA_946807835.1. Classification (NCBI taxonomy): domain Eukaryota; kingdom Viridiplantae; phylum Streptophyta; class Magnoliopsida; order Sapindales; family Simaroubaceae; genus Ailanthus; species Ailanthus altissimus. The sequence goes on along the minus strand of OX327699.1, from coordinate 11,426,087 downwards.
CATTGAAATCAGCGTGTGTTTTATCATACTGAAAATATTAACAACTTAATGTTAAATAATTATGAAATGTATCTGAAAATATATATATATTTTCAGTGCATGTTTAATCACAATTTGTCGAAAGAAGTAGGATTTCACGGCACAACAGTTAACACTTACTGGAAAACTTTTACCATAATCTGCTAGCTAGTTACTTGGGACTGAATACGCATAACAAAATACTAATAGAAGTTAAAATTCTAGCAAATTTTTGTTTCTTTTTTCATATCAACAATCACTTTCCCTATCCAATGACCTATATACAAAATTATTGGTACTGAAGTGAGATGCCCATATTCCTTCAGTTCTTGTTTTATCCTGTTATCAACTAAGTGACCATGATGACAGGACAGCAATAACAATAGCATTCTCCTTCTTCCTTTATTTATTTGTTTTTTCTCTTTCTATAGCATTTTTCTTTGTCCACACATGAATAGACATTATTTTTATAATTTCTTTTCCTGCACGGCCTTGTTTGTGGTCCTTTTGGTGAGCGAAAGAGAACGAGAGAAGCAAACAAAAGAAAACATATTTTTATACTTAAGGATATTGTTATATTTTTCATAGCAAATTTAAATTTTGTGTTTTTATTTTCTTTTACAATTTATACTCTATTCAATCATTTCTTATCCCCGATTCACTTAGTTTTAACGATAGAAACCAGTGTAAAATGTTGACTTATAAAATTAGTAAGAATGGCAAAACACTCTTTCGCGTATGGGACTTAATGAGCTTGCTCTAAATGAGACAATAAGGTAATTTTTATAAAAATAAAGTAAAGTATAAAAAAAATTATTTTTTAAATTATTAATGGGGCGGAAATGAAATTAAGCCTTTATACTCCATCCCCGCCCTGTGCCTATTTTATTTTATATATTAAATATAATTTTTAATATATAATTATATAGTTTATTAATTTTTTATTTTATAATTTGTATTTAACTTGGTTACTAAAAAATATTTTAATAATATAATTTTATTAATAAAAATTAAAAATATTTAACAAAAAAAACTTAAATTCTAGTCTTAAAGACTTTTATTTTTGAGTTGAGCCATCAATTGTAATTAATTTTATTCTCTCATATTTTTATCAAACTTGCTCAATTATTTTCTTTGTCCTCTCATCAAATTTGTTCTCTTGTTTCGAATAAACAATTCAAAATTATAAATAAAAAAATCAATTTTAGTAGCATCCGAATCTACATTTAGTATAAGTAATAGATTTGTAAATTTTTATCATAGCAAATTACATTCAAAGACATTAGAAGCTTTGATGTATTGCTCAAAGATTGGTTATGAGATGAATTTAAAAGTATAAAATATAATTATATATTATTTGTAAAAAATTATTTTTTTATTTTATTTGATTTTGACCACCTGTTCCTATATAATTATTTTTATTATAAAGTTTAATTTCAAATTCTTTTTAAAAAACTCAATGTCATACATTTATTGAAGATATTGATTAGATAAACTTCAATGTTATTTATTGTAAGTTTAATTATGTTAAACTATTTATTATATTATCTCAGTAAAATTAATAAGAAGTTAAAAATAGTTTATTTATTTTTAAGAATAAAATTTTAATCTCATTAATTTTAAAGAGAGAATATGAAGCAATTAAAACGAAGATCAGTGATATTAGATATTAGAATTTCTTTTTTTTTATTTTATTTATTATATACTTAAAATTTTATTTATTATTATTGAAATATATTATCATATTATTCTAACTTGTTAGTTTAATTCTTTTTTATCATAATATAGATTAATTTTATATTATTAAAATTTATTAATATAAATTAATATTTAATATTAATAAAAATAGGGAATAGGGCGAGGATGAAAAAGTAATTCCCCACATAAAAATTTCTCATCCTCATCCTGTTAAATTTTTATGAGAAATGGAATTAAGACGAGACTTAAAATAAAAAATAAGACGAGATACGGAAAAGCCTTCCCATCTTATTGCCATCCCTAAAAATTAGTCGGGATAAATTTTTAAAAAAATATATCAATTTAATGTGGTGGCATATAAAAAAAAAAAGAGATCTTAAATTGAAATGTTTTAAGATTTTAACTAGTTGTATGATATTATTATTTATCTTTTTGTTATCTTTTTATAAAAAAAAAACTAAAAAGATAAATAATAATATCAAAAAGATAAATCTATGAACCGTAATATTTTTGCTCCAAAAGATGTTTGACTAATGTAATACTATATATTTTTCTAATAATATTTTAAATCTTTGTCATTTCAAGTTATATGTTTAGCAATCACTAAATAGTAATAGAAAATTTTATTAATTTTAAATTTTATAAAAATTAATAACTTTACTGGAAACAAAAAATCATTAAAGTACTATTATGGTTTTTTTTATTTTCTCTTTTCCCTCTTATTATGGTTTCTTTTTTTATTTGCGCACACATGAATAGCGCAATGTGTTTCTAACAATCTTCAATCGTTAATGCTTGCTTATATATATATATATATATTCTCTAAAGAACATTGAGATCGACATTTTTTTCAAAATTTGTTCTAAAAAAAATGGAGATACATTGATAAATTAAATAAAATGACGAGCATTTTGAGTCCCAGAGTAGAATTACCATTTTCTAAACTTTAACAAAATGTTAATATTATGAAATACAATTTTTGTATAAAATATAAAATATTTACGCTAATAATTAATATATGATTAATGTGCAACAATAAAATTTAAATTAGAAGGGTATATAACATCCTAGAGTATAATAAGTACATCGTACAATCATATTTAGAAACTTATGCTAATCCTCCAATTTTACAAACCTCAAATTTAATGCAAACTCATTAAGTAGTTACAGAAAAGGCTAATGGGAAAAAGAAAATACAAATAATGGAGTTCAATCAGTTCTTCAAGCCCCCAAAAAAAAAAAACCAACAATCAAAGAAATAGAATCATATCGTACAACCATATTAATATGATGAAAGATATATATACCCCAAGTGTAAAAGTCCATTTTAACGATTAACTGTCCTTCAAGCATAGCCATCCTAGAATACAGAGTCAAAAACCCATTTTATTTATAGCATGTAACCTCGTCATCTGATTCAAAACCTCAACTAACAATTCACAAAAGCTGTACCACAACATGGACTCTACCCAGTTACTCAACTCAATATGACCTATTGGGTTTTGATGACGATGTTGAAGATGATGACTTGGCTCTTGCAAAATCGACAAGATCCTTGAAGAGAACATCTTCAGGCTTTTCTTCTTTCTTTGGCGTAGTCGAATTAAGAGAGAGATTCTGAGTCTGTCCCACTACGCTGTCATAAGAGGAACCAGTTCCGCTGGCAGTGCTGCCTGGAGAAGCATGTTGATGATCAAAGAATTGCTGCCGTTGATCGTACCTGGAAGGAGGTGGTGGAATGTTATCCCACGGAGCAGGGGGCAGCTGCTCGGCAGATTTGCTTAAGGGAATTGGCTCATCATATAGAGGCTGTGAAGAGAAAAGCGGTGACAAGGTGGAGTTGCCAGCAGGGGATGAGGAAGTTTTTATTGGGATCAATAGTGGGGAGGAATTTGTAAAAGAACGAGTTGGAGCAGCAAAAGGGACGGATTCAGGTGTTTCAGTATGTGCTTCAGATTTGTAAGTATCGCCACTGAGATAATCAATTGGCCCAGAACCTGTAATAACTGGCTTTTTTGATAAGGGTGGGGGAGGAAGAAGCGGGCTGGCTGGCATTGGCTCAGTCCTAGCTTTGACTGGTTTCCTGTTCAGCCCTTGTGAATTATCTCTGGATGATCTGCAGCAATACAATGCCATTTTTTAAAACTATAAATTTAATTTTAATATAGAGTACTCCATGTCTGCATCTTTTAAAATGTACACATCCGCATGTTTTTAAAATGTAGCCGTTATAAAATCCCACACTCAACTTTAGTTAAAGATAGCTTTTACAAAGAATTCAACAAAAGAAAACCTAAGAAAATAAATGTCATTAGGAATGTCACCTGCGAGCCAACTGGGCAAAATCATCTTCCGAGACATCATCCTCATGAGTAACATTAACAAATGGTGCAACTGGAGTCTCCATTGGAGCTGTAGGAGTAGGAGTTCCTTTCACAATGTCATCATGCCGACGAAGTACACGCTGCAAATTATCATTCAATGCCAATCCCTGAAATAAAAGCTCCTCATCTCTGAAAGGGAAGCAAGTGCTACTGTCAGCATTATCAATATTAAATGAAGATAAAATAAAAATGAAGTGGATCAAACTTACGCGGTATTATTTACAAGAAGCATGACACGTTTTTGATAAGAACGGCACTGATCAACAAGGTCAACAATTATTTCCTGCTTCACACCCTGCCAGAAAAACCGAGAATTATAAGAATCCCAACATGATTGATTGATTGACATGTATTCTACCCATGAGAATCAACTAAAACTTGGGTTGTAGATAGTTCCGCAAGCAAATCAAATTCTGTCTCCCTCTCTCTCTCACACACACACACACACACAAATGTTCTTTTCAAATTCTACACAGGAAATAAGAACTAGGAACATAAATTATACCGCTACCAATTAAGAAGTGCTAAAAGAAGCTTTAATATTATATGACATAACAGAACAAAGTTAAATTAAGAGGTAGAAAACCAATAACAGTGTAAGCAATATGGCATCCATACGTATCGCCACTTATGAAATAGAAATTTTATGTAATAGCCAAATTGGGGAGGAGGGGGGGTGCTTTTTTAATTTAGTCAAGTTCCACATTTCTCTTTCTTTTAACCAAAAAAGACCTCAAACGTACAAAAATGCCCCCTTCTTCTCAAATAACCCATTTCCCACTACTTTTCACAAAATGCACGCTGATGTGCACGTGACAGGACTCGTGCAATTTTTCATGTGCGATCAACAGCTTGCGACAAATCGCAGACAACCAGACGCACGTTTCATCCCAAGAGACAAAAAGCCCATGATTTTTCACAAGCGCACAGCCCACAAATGTCAACAACTTGCATTTTTCCAAGTTAAGAACCACTCTTCTATGCAAAACTATCAACTTAACAACCCCTTTTTTCTTTAATCTAAAATAACCATAACTTGATTTTCAATATCAAATTCACATCTTTTTTTTCATTTCCTTCAAGAACCATTAATATTTGATAAAATATTCTCCTCCAAATCCACCTATTTGCTTGTCGTAATTTAATTTTTGAGCGAATGTAGCTCTTTCTAGCTTGAAATGAAGAATTTGGGTAAGATTTTTGGATAAAAGTGGAAGTTTAATGGGTTTGAGAGAGATTAAAGTGAGAAAAAAAATGTTGGAGAGAATTTTAGAGATGGGGGTATTTTTGTCTGCTTGGGTAAGATTTTCTTTTATAAAAGAGGAAGTTTGACAGGTTTATGAGAGAATTTGAGAAAATGGGGGTAATTTTGTCCGTTTGGGTAAGATTTTCTTATAAAGGTGGAAGTTTGATGGGTTTGTGAGAGATCAGAGTGAGAAAAAAGGAGTTTGAGAAGATGGGGTCTTTTTGTCCCTTTGGCCTTTTTTCGCTAAAAGAAAGAAAAATGCAAGTTGGCTAAATTAAAAAATCACCCCCTAATTTTGGCTATTACAAAAAAATTTCTCCTTAAACAACACTCGATCCATTATTTTTGCAAAGAAAAACTTTTTGAGTTCTTATAATCAAAATGAGAATGAAAAGACACATTATTTTACTTATCTCATGCCCCACCCAGCCTACCATTTGAAGAAAGGTATATTAGACATAGTCCCCTTAGAGTCTGACGAGAGGGATTTGAACCCAGCAATTTTACTCCACTACAAGAGATCTAACATATTAGTCTATAACTTTGGGACACCTCAAAACAGCTGCTCATAGTCCTTCAAAAGAAATTCCAGAAAGAAAATTATACCTCAGCATTCTTGGGATCCAAGGCACCTAGCATTTCCATTAACACATCTGCTAATCCCCGAGCACTTTGAATCTCTGCCAAGCTGAAAATAAAAAATTTACCATGAGAAAACTAACACAGATTCATTCTCATTGTAATTAAACAGTTACAGACCCTCTAATATATAGGTGAGTGGGGTCATGTTTTTTGCACATGACAAAAAGGGAGTGAAGGCTGCAAGACAAGGGATAACAAGGTACGAGTGCAAGATCTACAGGCTGCTTGTATAATGAACTATATAAGATTTGCGGTGGGGCAAAGAATGCAGAAATAGGACAGAATATTATAAATGATACCTGAAGCCAGAAGCATCCGACTGTAGAGAGGCCTGTATAGCAGCATCATCATATGCAGAAGCAGAATGAACTACCGGCTGAGTTTGGGGTGGGGTAAAGAATGGTACACTATTCTCAGCACGAGGCGGGAATTCAACTCCAGCAGACTGTCAGTTATCAAAGAAGATTTAATTTTAACAAGATGGATATTCAAAGAATGCATATATTAGCAAAACATGGAAGCCAAATTCATAGACGAAAAAATAGCATTGGGCTGGAATGAATTAAAGCTTTTCATGTGACAGAAGTCAAGAATCATAAGAGGTGACTTTGATCCATATTCCCAAGATAGAACTACCCAATTACGTAAAATCCACTAGACAAATAGGTTCCTTTACAAATAGCTTCTCCCCATGGGACCATATTGATATTTTTATCAATTTTCACAAGATAATTTGTTACATGAAAGATGCATATGATACTACAAGATGGATGTCAAATAGATACATCCCAGAGCTAATGGCAGATGAATAATAGCACAGAAAGTAGGCGCCATCTGTCCATTTACAGGCACATCAAGCCACTACAGCTCCATTTGAGGCTTAGAGCAGTTATCATTATGACGACTATGATCAAAATACTAAGATTTAATTACCAAAATATAATTCTCAACATTAGATAAAAATATAACAACTATAATCATAAACCATCAATACAACATTACAAATTGGCAAACCATAAACTACAACTTCATCAAAATTATACCCCTAGATAATTGGTCTATGCAGGAAGAATGAATAAGAAAAGAAAGAAAGACATCCACTTTACATTGTAAAGCAAAGATACTTATCAACAGCAACAAGCAAAAAAACACAAAATAAAAACAATTACCCTCAGTTCGTTATATGCAGCAAAATATTGGGGATACCTTCCCCCAGGTCCCCCAAGGGCTTCTTGCCATGTATCTATTAGAATAAGTATCTTTTCCCTGACATTCAAGTCTGGCTGCATCATCAAATCAGAAACATATTGTACGAACAAGTTAGTAACGGTATGTAACAAAAGAAGAACAGTCCAAAAGGTCAGCTGAGAAATTCAGCACCTTCTTCTTTACTATTTTAACCATTTCATGTAAGATATCACGATCAACGATCTGCTGAAACACATGGTCACCACAGTTTTTGCTCAGTGTCTCCAGTGCCTAGGTCAAAAAATTCCAGTACAAAACATTGCACCAATCAGATAGTTGCTTCTAAAGTTTCACATCTTTGTGCACATAGCAAAAAACAATTATATCATCATATAGACATGATAAACACTTTTGAAAACCAATAATCCTCACACTGCTACAAAGCTTATGTTATAAGAGATTTAGAAAGACGTAATTCCTAATTGTACAATAAGAAAACAACCAACTCACATATTACTTTTACATTGCATAAGACGTCAATTAGACAATCATACAAAAAAAATTTGGAAAGAGTTCCAAAGGTAAAAGAGTTACTTACAAATAGAACCAGAAGTTGTACTTTAGGATTTTTACTGCCTAGGCGTTTCTTCAGTACCTTCAATGCATCTTTGGCTTGCCTGCAACACCAAATCAGGATGATAATGAACTCGAGGAAACTTTATGCAGTTAAATTTGAGAATTTGTTGATCCACTTTGCATAAAAGTTGCAAATAACTGGCATTTTAATTTATGAAATAACCAGAAAGCACTCAAAATAGAGTGGTGGTAAAACAATCTGTCTAACAGATCAGTGCATATTTAGCCAAGCATTTACATCTAGGCACCTTGACGCTCATTGCAAAACCTTGGCATATGGAAAGATCTTGCTAGGAAACTGTAATATAAACAAATAAATGTACGAATTCTGGTTCCTCACAATTAAACAAGCATACCAAACAGAGGTTTCCAATATGCATAAGAGCTCTTCTTTAACAAACAAGGTCAGCATTTCATTCGCAACTCATTCAGCAATGTCCCGAAAGAACAGCAAAGAATAATAAACGGATTAACTTCAATTAGGCTGAACTATATGTAGATGCACCACAAAACATAAGATTTTTTTCCAAACAATGGACTCGAGACGCTTCATTTTGAGAGGTTTACACTATGTAAACCATACGTCAGAGCTCTTCTTCAACAACCAAGGTCAGCATTTCATTAAAAGCTCCATTAGCCATATCTGACATGGCAAGGAATAATGAGGTGGTTCAACCAACCTCTAAATATTAGTGAATCAAATAAAACCTCACTTTTCCTAACCAACCACAGCTACAGCTAGCTTCATTTGAAAGATTACACTACAAGTACCACACAGGAGAATATTCTGCAGCAAATACGCCATTTAACCCGGAACACACTCTAGGACAAGACAACTCATCTCCCTGAACTTACAAGAGCTTCCACTAAACTTAGAAGCATATATTGATGCACAAGCATATAAGTTGAGTTGTGTACTAAATGAACAAAAGGAAATTTAAGTCAGAACAACACAGAGCTACCAATAAATCTGATATAAAAATTACTAGCAACAACAAATGCAAAATTCACTATATATAAATATATACATTTACAAACAAGTTTCCCGCTTCCTATAAATTCAAGTCTTTAAATTCTCAAATTACAAAATCAAAGTAACCAATACGTAACATATATAAGCAAGTAAAAATTGGTATAAACGGTCCACCAAAGGAGAAAACAAAAGGGTGAAGCAAAGATTGATACCCAGGATCCATGTTGATGAGATCACATAACTCAATGTTTATTGCCCAATCTGGACCAATCAGCATGTCATTAGTTGCCCTCTCGGCACACGCTGCACCATTATTAGCCATAGCTGTATCTTTTCCTTGCTCTTAAGCCCCTAGCCAGTTATGTCCTTTAAAAAAAAAAATCATACACACTTCATAATCAATTCTAATTTTCAATCCATGACAGGAAATTGAAGTATAAGAATAAAATTTAATAAAAAGAAAAAACAACAACAACATTTCTACCATATCAAAGATAAAATCAGATCAAATTAAAAAAATCAACTGTCAGTGATACAGCAAACGCACATGAATTTGAATATTAAACCCATCAAAATTGCAATCATGTTGTTTGTTAGAAGATAATATGAACTCCACAAAATTCAACCAAAAAGAAAGAGAACCCCACTTAGGGGAAACTAACAAAATCATCAAAAGAAAGTAAAGCTCCAAACTTGCAATCTGATAAAGCTTCATATTGATCTTATACTATGGAATAAACTTAAAACCCCAGCTGAGAAAAAGAATCAAGAACAGAATTGTAGAGGAATAATTGGGTTAGGATCTTGAGAAAGAACTTACCAGTCAAAAACCCAGAAGAAGAAGAGGAAGAGAATAAGAATCAAAAACAGATTATAAGAGGAAATGGGGAGTATATGCAAAAAGAGGAGAGGATTAGATAGAGAGAGAATTTAGTGGTTGTTTGGTGGTATTGTTCTTTGCGTCAGCTTTTGTGACTCAGAATCAGGCCTCTTTAAATTTCCGAGTTCTTACTTGTTATTGAGATAAAATTTTAAATTTAATATTATTCGTTCAATATCAAATGCAATTTGTTAATCTCAGTTTTGGTTTGCTATTTCATGTTATACGTAACAGCCTGTGATGCTACTTCTTTGTGACAGTCGGTAACGCTTTCTCTTTTTCTTTTTTTCCCCTCAAAATGTGAATCTAGTTATTCATTATTATTTTCATGGTTTTTTTTTTCAATATCTAAAATAAATTTTTAAAAAAATACTCATATATTTTTGTATTAATTACTAAAAATTACAATCATAAAACAGAACAACACAAAACTTTTAATTTTTATGCACTACTAATTCTATCATAATCTGTCACCAGAAACAAAATAACCGGCCCCGCTCCTTAAGCATAATCAAAATTTTCCCGTAGCAGTAATTTTTTTAAAAAAATCAATATTGTGAATTTGTTATTATTATTTCTCGTGTTTTTTCATTTTTTTTTTATGTTTCTAGTTTTGACTTTTGACTTTTCTCGATGAACGGAGAGAAATTGATCTCAGCCGTAGACGCGTTTTCATAGTGCCGATGGGCCCACAGAAGGTTTGTGTATGAACGGGTAGAGTTGGGCACCAGCGCAAAACTAAAAAAAGTCGATGAACGTATGGTGGGACCCGCCCAGCCCTCCACTTTGGTTGACGGGGTCCGAGCCCAAAACTTAAAACAAAAAGAATAACAGCGAGTCACGGTCCAAATTGCTCGACTGGTCAGATTTCTAGAATATTTTTCCTAAGTTGACCCAGGTGTCAAAATTGTTTTGGGCTTTGAAATCTCTTAAGTTATAAAATTTTAAGAGAAAATAAACAATTACTGATAATTACAATTGCATTACTCGTAACTTTGATTTCTATAAAGGAATGTTGTTTTTTCCTAAATCTTCATGAGAGTCTACTTATATTAGTGATTAGTGATTGATTTTTATACAACTATCTTTTTTTCTGAAATATTTATACAATTATTATACGATAATTAAAAAAAAAGTTTTTAGAACCGTTTTAAATCAAGTTCACATATAACTCTGTTCATATAACAATTTTTAAATTAACACAAAATATATATATATATTGAATGAAATTTATTTTTTTATGATTTCTATTATGTGATTGAAATGTTTATTTTTATTTTTTTTTTGGAAAATTTTTACTCCGTCTTTGTATTAAATCGACATACATCATCACATCTTCGATTATTTAAAAATTCTACAACGTGTCCCTTTTCTGTTGCTTTCCTTATTATCTTCCTTCATTCAAAGCATTTAATTGAAAAGTATAAATTTCCTTGTAATGATTGAAACCCTCTCCTTGGTTGTTATGTTGTTATTTTCAAATTTGTTGCTTGCATTGCTTTTAAAGGGCTATTCATACACATCTAGTTTCACATTATAAAATATTTTCTTGACATGTCTATCTTCTACTTAGAGACTTACAATCTTAACTATCGATACTTTATGATTTAGCTTCAAGCTCCAACTTAGGTATCTCTTCTCTTATAAAAATAAAAAGAGAGAGGAGAAAGAAGAATAAAGTCAAAAACAAAAAACAAAAGATAATAATTTTATATGTTTTTCAAGAATTGTTTGGTATTTTCATATAAAATTATAAATTAAATTTTTTTGTTGTTCATTTTTATATATTTAATTATAATATTGCCCCTTATTTGTTAATTTTAATCAAAAAAAAAATTGTAACAATAGCATGAGAGCACAAAGTAAACTTCTAACATTTTTGGAGAGGGATGATGTTTGTTAATTTAATATGGAGGATGAGTGGAAATTACCCAATTTCTTTCTATATTAATAGTCATATTATTTTGTTCACAATTAATCATTTATCAGATTTTTTGTTTCTCATAGTTATTCTTATATTTTGATTTTTGAGCATAGTACAATTAGTACTTTTGTACGAGGAATTTGCTATTAAATAATAAGCAAATATATTTTTATAGGTCACATGCCGTATCACAGTTAATATTCACTTGTCTGTCAAATGGGGCTTCCATTTGCACCTGACCTCTTTCTCCATCAAATAGCCATTATCCTTAGCTAGCATGTTAGTTGTATTAAATTCCTCTTAACAGTTATCGAACCCATAATGCTAATTAAGCAGTCTCTTTTGATGCACTCCCCCATATAGATATAGAAGGCAATTCCTATTGTGCCATAATGCCCCACCCCTTGCGATGACCCACTTCATTTGCTCAATCGTAGCTTTATGCATTAGCTTAAACGCAACTGAGCTAAAGTTTCCTCCTCTAACATGATCTGCAATCCCCTCAAAAGACTCCATACTTGTCGGTAACCTCTAGAATTACTTAGCAATTTTACACTCCCACAATGATCACAAGTTGGCAACCAACTAAAATAAAAACCCTCTAGAAACAAATTTTCTTTTATTTGGGATGGTACTCACCATACAAATTTTCACTAGGAAACCATTTCCTCTTCACATCATACTTGTCCATTCCTTTTGAGCTCAATGGCCACTTGGTATCCACTTTTCGCAGAATAACACCCATTCCTATCGAAATGCCAACATAATCAATCTTGTTTATTCGGATTCAATCTAGGTAACTAAAGAATAATTTCTGCATCACCCTCTACACAAGCTCCCGAATTAATTGCATTCCAATCTCTATTTATCAAGCACAAATTAGTAACATAAGCATCATCTTGTAAAGAAAGGAATAGAAAAATGTTTAAACAAGCTTGGTCTCTGTCCTAATAAACCTTAACACTCTCTCCTGAACCAAAGGCATCATCTCGACCCCTTTTTAATTATTTGTTTTCTCCATATCAAACTTCTCCAAATAAAAACAATGGCAGTATCCTACACCTACCTTTAAAAATGAGTCTCAAGAAATACTTGTTTTTAAAGATCTTGGCTACTAAAAATGATTGATCCATAACTAACCTCCAATAATGTTTAGCAAGCACGGCTTAATTAAAAAGCCATCGAATCCCTAAACCCCATACCACCCTATTTCTTAGGTTGACATAATCAATCCCATTTGTTTCCCGATATATGTTATAACTTTATTTCACTTAGTGAACGGTACACGCTATAGTGACCAATACCTGTTATAAAGTTAATTTAATTTTATAACTAATTTATTTATAATTTTAATTTACTTAAAATTATATTTATTCAAATTTAAATTTACATTTATTTATTAAAATTATATTTATTTTATTTTATTATTTTTTAATTTTTGCTCTTAATTATATTATTTATTATAATATTTTTATTTTATTTTAAATTATTATTTTTATTGTAAATATTTTATTTTTATTTTTTATTAATATTTTTTTGTTTCATAATTTATGTTATTTATTAAAAGTTAGTATATTAAAATTATATTTATTTAATTTAATTATATTATTTTTTAATTATTTAAATTGATTATATTATTTATTTAGTTTAATTTAACTATATATTTATTTAAATTTTGTAATAACGTGATTAAATTAAATTATTAACAAATAATATAATCAAATAAAATAAATATAATTTTAATAAATAATTACAAATTTGAATTTGAATAAATATAATTTTAAGTAAAATAAAATTATAAATAAATTAGTTATAAAATTAAATTTAATTTGAAAAAAAATGTAGCGAATACTATTTATTATAACAGATATTATTTAAACAGTGAAAGAATATTTTATTCAAAAATAATTTGTTTAACAAAAAAATTAAAATGGTAACTAAAAATATTAAATCGCTCAATTTTGACTATTTCAAAAAACTTTACACTGATAAAATTAAACGGACCTTGTATGTGAGATGGATCACAACAGTACTTGTATAGGAGGAATCTGTTACTAAATCTGAACGAAATGTACTTTTTGGACTTGTTAACAAATCCAGGTTGTCTTCAGTCTCAAGCATATTATTATTCATGACATTCAGGCCCAGGCCCAAAATCAGGCCCATCCTCCCACAAAATGTTCTGTTTGTTAATGCTTGCTAGTTGTTTCACATTTATTGATTGATTACATTCAGTGATCTTCAATCCTCCCAAATTGATACAAATTTGAAAGTTCAGTTTGGAAAAATGGTTTACACGTTTGACACATGAAAATTCATGGCATATATTTTATTGATCATGAGTGGTTCTTCTGTTTGTTGGCAATAACTTTGCAGTCAATATAACTGATTTTAAAATGTTCAGAGCCCCTATACAAACAACAGTATCATCATATGATTCTTGATTAAAAAAAATTTAGATGTTAACCATTCATTATTAATAATGGTCTCAAATTACGAGATTCACTAAAGTTCAGTGAAGCCAAATTAAAAGAAGATGCAAATTCTATGAATGTGACAACTGGGTGAGAATTACTTGTGAAATTTGTCAATTCCGTCCTTCAGTTTTGGAAGGAGTTTTTAAACCCGCCACAATCTCATGGGTCATGGCCCCTTTTCAACAAGTTACGTGAGCCTAGTATATGATGTGAACATTTTTGCATAGCCATTGCATTCATATGTCGATGAATTGACCTATTGAGTCATTCAGTGGTAAAAGTTTTCACTTCTTCATAACTTTGCCAACTCATTTGAGCCTCTTCATTCATCCAAAAAAAAACAACCTGAACCATAAGCTTAAGTCATTCAAGATCTATCACAATCGAGACCCAAAAAAATAAATAATTTGTAGGGGTTAGTTGCCCTTCTCGAAGATCTTCAAGTTCAAGGCCAGCATGTCACAAGCATGAATGTTTTTAAGTTCTAAGTAATTATATATTAATTATATTATTTTTCATAGGTTCACCAAAATAAAATTATTAAGCTAGCTATTTGTTTTTAATAATCTTATTATATATTTATATTTCTTGTTTTAATCATGAGTAGTGTTTGCTTACAATGACAATTGCTTCAGTTTTACTACAATAATCTTCAGGTGATCCATCTTCATCACAAAAGTAACACCCATCTCTCACTAAATAAACAAAGATTGAATAATATACATGCTACAGGGGAATTTCTTCTTTTTTAATCTGCAATATCTGGTATTTTCTACATTATTGGAGCATGAAAGAGTAATTACAGAACGTTTAATATAACGAACTTGAACCAGGTTCTGGCAGCAGCTCATTTATTCTGCATTTTTGCTGTTCTTGGTGCGGATGATGAAAGACCAGCAGCTGGGATTATCATGCCTGCATCATTAAATTAACATGTTACTTACACCTAACAATTTATTGAAGAAAATGTTAGGCCAATGAATGAAATGCCAAATTCAAATAAACACTCCCATGGAAGATTGAACAATCATAGTGCATGTTCAGAATTTTTTTTTCTTCTTAAGATGATGCCGTGTTCAAATGCATTTTGTAGTCTGTGTCTTAAATTGGTCATATAAATGAATTACGAGTTCAAGGAATAGGAAAAATACGTTTGATCAGTAACTGCCAAATTGGATATTTTGGTGTCCCAACTCCCAATTTTTCTTGGTTACCCCTTTCTAATTTTTTTTTTCTTTTACGGAGACTTTGACCAGGGAAATTCCCAGATGAAAATTGCCCGAAATTCCGCAAAAATTCTATGCAAAGTAACAAAAAATAATTTCCCGGAATACGAACTCTGTAACTCGTATGAGAAGGTTTTGCTAAAACTTAGGAAAAGAAAAAGGATTTTAATTCGCCCATCTCACAATCTTGGGAACATATGAACGGATCAAAAGAGAAATTCCAGAACACTTATTTTAAACATGTTTCCCTAATATTAATTGAATGCTGCAAAAATCCTGTAAATGAAAACAAATTGAACAACAAACCTGGCAATGCTCCTGCTACTGCTGCTACTATTGCTGCTGCTAACACTGCTGCTCTTGACACTTCCATTATTGCTACTCGATCGACAGCTTTCGCTCTCACTCTGCAACGAATATCTTTTCTTCCACCACTCTTTATCCACCCCCTTTTCGGATCCATCAGGCGTTGGAGACTTGGGAGAAATCTTGCTAAAACTATTACTCGACGCCAAATCACTCTTCTTCTTCCTATTTTTCGATCCAAAACCAATAGGAAGTACCATCTTCAGCAAAAGCCCTTCGCTATGAGTACCCATATTCCCATTTCTTTTCGGAATCTCCGTCCTCTTATCATTATTTTTTTTTCTCATTCCCCTTTGTCTCTTATACAACTCTTGGCTTTTACTATCCTTCTCCTCGTTAAAACCTTCTTGTTGTTTTGCTTCAATCACGGGCTGCTGCTGCTGCTGCTCAACAAGATCTTTCAAAGTAAGCTCGTAACACGACTCGGGCATTTTACTGACCATTTCCATGAGCTCCCTTTGCCCTCTGGCAATCGCTTGAGCTTTAGATGCCGGCGACAGGTTCCGGTAGTGATTCCTCCGATGCTGCGGACTCGCAGGCGGGCTCGTCCGCCACAGCGGCGGCGAACAATAACCAGAATCATCGTGATCTTGCAACAAGTCCGTCTCGGATGTTAGCGGGCCGCTCCAATTTCTAAATTTGGCATAAGTTTCAGCCGTTTGTTTAACCCTGTTGCCATAATCCGTAACATCGTAATAACTGAAATCACTTAAACGCCGCCCTGTATGATTCGACAGATTGAACTGAACATGACGATGATCATTCTCGACGGCAGATATCTTCCCAGGATCCAGCATGGTGTTTTTCTGTATAAAATCTGGAGGTTGTCGTTGGGGATCGTTATTGTAGCTTTGTGTTGGTTGCAATTGCAAAATGGAACATACACCGACGCTTATTATGAACGCTTTGTCATTTTGTTGTATTTATTTTTTTAAAAAAAGAAAATAATCAAGCAGAACTATTAATGGGGGCTGAGGTGTTGGCTGGGGAGTTAGGCCCTTCATAAAGTCAAGGGCTTCTAGATGAAGATGATGACGACGAAATTTAGTGAAATTTAAATTATGCTTTCCTATTATCTCTTTTTAATTTTATTTATTTTTGTCTTTTGAGGAGCATGTTTTGGCTTTTGGCTTTTGGCTTTTGC
The DNA here is from genome assembly GCA_946807835.1 of Ailanthus altissimus. Lineage (NCBI taxonomy): Eukaryota > Viridiplantae > Streptophyta > Magnoliopsida > Sapindales > Simaroubaceae > Ailanthus > Ailanthus altissimus. The sequence goes on along the minus strand of OX327699.1, from coordinate 11,409,285 downwards.
TTTAGCTTTTACCTTTTGTTTTTTAATTTGTCTTTTTGTGTGAGAGAAGAAAAAGCTTATCACGTTCCCATTCGTGTCTCTTTACTTTTTATTATTATTTATTTTTATTTTCTCTGTATCTTGTACCGTATCTAAGTGAAATTGATTATTAGTAAAAAAATGGTTCAATTTATTAACCAAATAATGATATTTTCTTAATAAAGAAGAAAAAAAAAAGATTATAAACTGTTAGCCGTTGAGCAATCATATTGCCTGAATTAGCCTCGGCCATTTGCAGCTTTTCAGGACTTAATATTATTTTTTTTCTCCTATTTTTATTATTTTATTAGAATTATATGCTTATAATTTTTATTGTTGCATGTATTATTCTTTTTTTTTTAAAGAAGGAATTATAACATTTTTGCACCACTTGAGAGAGAGGAGGAATCGAACCCAAATGAAAATGTGAGATTTGGGGGCTCAACCCGTGCTCATTGTTGCATGTATTGTTAAAAGTTCAGAATTGACACATTCAGTTAGTATTTTTATAATTGATTAACTTTAAATACAAAAATATAAATAAATTGCTGTATCTTGTTGGTTTTCTTAACACGGTGTAAACATTTGTTTTTGGAAAATGAATATTTAGATGTTTAAAGTTCTTCAAGAAGGTATACAAACTTCAATATTTTTAAAAAATTTATTAATTGTTTTGTGAAATTACAGTTTTTATTAATTTTAATAAAAAAATAAAAAATCAGTCTAAACTCAAATCATTAATGAAAAAATGATAAAAATTTAAATTAAATCTAAAATTATATTTAAAGTTTAAAAAATTAGTATTACATATTCACTTACATGACAAGATAACTCATTAATATGGTATAATAAATTTTGTTGAGATAATATCAAAATAAAAAATATAAAAATATGAAATGACAGAATCTTAACTATCAGTTGCCAGGTTATTTGTTGGTTGACAATTTTTGAATTAATTAAAATATTGATTGATGATCAGTGGTAGATAATTACCAACAAAAAATAATGTTCAATGATAGTAAGTGGTGATTGGCGATGGTAGTGATTAGTGGTTAGTAGTGACCATCACTAAACGGTGGCTTTTGCAATGACCAAAATTTTATTATTTTTTTATTTTTGTATTTTTTATTTTAGTAATATTCTAACAAAATTTATTTTAGCACATTAGTGAGTGCTCTTATTTGTAATATGGATAATTAAAGTTTAATCACTATTTTTAAAATTATTAATATATGATCTTGAAGATAATATATTAATTTATTTTGTATACTTATAAATAAAGATAATACTTAAAACTATTAATATATGCTCTTGAAAATAATATGCTAATAAATTTATAGACTTATAAATAAAAATAAGGAATAGCTCAAAATTTTAAAATGTATGAGATTTAACTACAAGATTAGATGTTTAAGGTCGGATGTTTAAATTCTCTTTTTAATATTTAATTAAATTTTAACTTCTTCTTTTTTGTTAAAGCTGAAACATAATCATACTTTCATCATTTTTATTTTTTTCATTAAAATACATAAAAATTATTACTTGATAAGAGTTTTATTAAAATTAAAAAAAAAACACTAAAATATACATGTCTCTTTATTAAAATTTTAAAGATTTAAATATCTTTTTTTCATCTATTGAAACTGATTAAAAAAAAATTATATCTAGTTTCAATTTTTAATTTTGTCCCTTAAAATATACGATATTAAAATCTTTACCTTCATTAATATTACACGTATGTAAAATAGAAGTGAACATATAATCTCAGTAAATGAAACCAAAAAAAAAAAAAAAATCTCTCAGAGTTGCGAACAAAGGCTAGAAATTTTGATTAGAAAATTGTGATTAGTAAAAAGCATTGCCGTCTCTAGCGGCGCAAGATCCTCGTGCAGCCACTTAACTACGTCATTTGCTCAAAATTTATTCACCGCGGAACCTACAAAAGCTTTATATTAATACTTTTTGTAACTGAAATTCTTAACGATGAACGTGGCAAATTAATTACTTGCTTAATTAAAGGCCAATTACTAGATTGCGGGCCCTCAATCGTGGGAATGTAATCAAAGCCAATCACTTTCAATCATTTAACAAAGCTTAAAGATTAACATGTCAGTTTGTTTTACAAATCTTTTTAAGTTATATTAAAATTCTTCAAACATCAATATATTCATCTAATGTAAGTTGGGATTTTAAATTTCATGTTAATATTATTTAAATTTCCATGTACTGAATAATATGTTGAAATTATATCAATTCTCAATATTTTGATAATTTGATTAATTGTTAATTAAATTGTATAACTAACATATTAATAAGGAATAAAAAGTCAATAATAGTAATAACTATTATTTTATAATACATTAATTAAAATACAAAATTTAATTTCAACTAAAAAGTATAGCATTACTGGCAATAATATTAATAATGAAAATAACAAAATGATAATAATTTTATTAGAAGGGATAAAATTACAAATAATTCTAAGAATTCTCAATTATTTTTTGCCACGGCCCCCCTAATAAATATAGAGCTCCACCATTGGGTTAGGGTATAATTGTAGTTTTGTTTGATTACATTGGGATTGACTAGTTTAGTATATTTTTGCAAATCTATTTACTGTATGTGTCAACACTAAAAGAAAATATACGTTTTAGGCAATGATTGTTATATTATTTATATTTTGTATTAATTTAAATCAAAATAAACTATATTATTATAATACATTAAAAAAAAGTAGAACAATTAAATTTTGGTTGACTAATTAAAAATTTTGTTTTACTTTTTTTTAATATAATTAAACCTTTTAGAATAATTCAAATTATATTGGGTCACAAATTTTTAAAAATGATGGACGTGAAAATCAACTTGGATGTTGATTAACATATATTGATTGAAATCACGAACACCCTTAATATATTTTAAGAATTGGGTTGAAACATTTTCCATAATTAATAAGCATAAGCATATTCAACTACTGCATGATCCTCGAGAAAAAGAAGTCTAACCTTTTTATAACAGACTGAATTTTATTTATTTATTTTTTAAATAAAGAAGCGTAAATAGATTTTTGTTTTGGCCGATTATTGGAATAATTTATTTATAGTATTAAGAATTTAGAAGTCTATTCTGTCAAAACAAATAAACCTTTTTTTTTTTTTTTTTTTGGAGGGGTTCCTTCTGAATTAGAAAAAAGACGGGAGCCATTAGCTGTCAAGCTCTTTGTAAAGGCTACGTAACACAAAGGCCAAGAGGCAAATGGTCCTCACTCCTCACTAAATAAATAGGAACGGAATAAATGGTCCATCCATAAAATACAATGGAACTAAATGACATTTTTGTCCTTCATGTTTTTTGGGTTTATATATATATATATATATAAATTTGTAAAAGCACTGGTGCCCATTCAATTATTGGTGTTGAGGCCCCCGTGAAATGATCACTTTTTATGCAAGTGAATAGTGATTGATTAAATCTTACTTTTACTTTACCCGAAGGAGATAAAGGTAGGGCAAAACGTGGAAAATAATCTCTTCTTTTTCTTTGCACCAACTTTTGTTTAAGAAAATATCAATATGAGTACGAGGTGGACGTCACTCGCTAGTAAATTGTGTCGGTCTTTTCTACTGTTAAAAGTATTATCTACAAATTTTCAATTTGACATGCTTTTTGTCTTGGGGTTAATTTTGGATTTAAGTGGACTAATTTGGGATTAACACGTGACACGATCTAAGTAAAAATTAAGCTCTCAATTTAAATTGACCATCTTAAGACACTTGGGCATTTTTTTTTTATTGAAGCAATTAGCAAAAAAAGAAAAACTCGCATGACACAAAGGTGCAGTCGTCGGACCACAAACAAATCCCTACTGAATTGCAAGGAGCACAATAAAAACTGTTCTCAACCTCAACACTTTATTAAAAATGAGATTACATAAATATTCAATAAACGACCGATTTTAACATATCATCTTATTATGGATGGTAATTTAGTCTGAATGATGATTCAAAAAAATTCAGAGTTTAAATTTAAAATTTAGGCTAAAATATTCGTGATATTATTAGAATTTGAGTTTTTATAAGAATTTACAAATTGGCTTGGATTTAAATTTTTTAATTTTTTTAAAAATAATTTTTAATATATAATAAATATAGTAAATTATTTATAAAATAAATACTTTAATATTTTAAATTTAACATAATAATATTAAATTATAAATATAAATTATACTATACAAAATTTATAATTTAACAATTATTTTATAAAATAATACTTTAAAATTTTAAAATTTACTAAAATAATTAAAAAAATGGCTTTAACTCAAATCTGTCTTGAATGTAAACTTAGATTTGACTCGACCCATAAAAATCCAAACAAAATCTGAGTTTTAAATTCATAAAAAAGATTCAAATTTAAATTTAAAATTAAATAAAACCCAACCAAAAATTTGAATTTATATTTTACCATCCTTACATATCACATTAAAATTGTTATGTGATAGAAGATGGGCTGCATATCCATTGTTTATACTCATTATGTCAATTTTTATTAAATATATACAGTTATTTGTATAAATATTTAAATTCATAATATTTTTATTAAAAGATTCTAACCCGACTCAAATTTAATATCTTAATACTAATACGTCAATAAGATAGTTAACTTTATATCATACTATTTTTAAAAAGATAATAAATTTATTGACTATTGAATATATTCTTAACTACTGTAGAAAAGGGGAATTATGTCGAGACCTATCAAACTTATCAAAATGTTCCTAATGGAGATTGACTCCACTAATGAGATTGTGACACGTACATAAAGACATCAAATATATTGAAGCACTAAATGAATTCTAAGCACCACTAAGAAATCATCTTACTTAATTATTTTCATCTCATTCTTTTTCGTGACTTTAGTTTTTAGGTTGGTGTCTCTCTGTGCATAGATAGATTGTTTCTTTTCCATTATTTATCTCTCTTTACCAAATGAAATTTATGTAATACTCTACTAGTTGAAAACCTATATAAAATCTCATTTTAGTGAGCATTTATTGCATTATTAATTTTATGAGTTTTATTGTAAAAATGAAACATTGTTAGAATTGGTGATTCAATAATTATATTTGAACATAAATTTAAGGTGGATATTAATAAAGAATCGACACGAAATCAAGTACATATTAAATATACGAGGGAGGAATAAAATGGGGAGATAAATGTAAGAAGAGGTGATGAAAAAAGGACGACAACACTAGATGGCAACACTGTTTCTAAAGTATTGTGGCTAGCGCTGCAACTCTCAACTTTAGAAAGCTTTCATTCTTTATTCGAATTGACTTTTTAAGTGAGTCTTGAACTCTCACATGTAAGAACTCTTATTTTAAATATGTTTATGATTTATTAAATTTTTGTAAATATTATATAAACTATTGTAACCACTTATGATTTATTAAACATTAAGAGAGAATAGAGAATTATGTAGAAATTAAGTGTTTGAGTGCATTAGGGCGGAATCATAATGAATGTCTTTGTTCTATGTGAATAACATGATCATTAATAGATATTTTGAGAATTTTTTATATTGTATTCTATGATAATCTTTAAGAGAGATCATGATAATTTATAATTCTTTTGTGAATTTTAATAAGAGAGGTAGAATCTCTTAATCTACTGTAGACGCAAGCGTTATACTAAATTACGTAATTAATTATGTGTATTATTTTGTGATCTTGTTTTGCTTATGACGTGCTTCCATGATAATTAGATACTAAGGTGAAAGCTAATTGCTAAAAGAAATTAGTGGTGCTAAAGCTATGATCTTACAACTTATATACACACATATACATAGTTGAATATCTAAGATTAAAATTTTAGGGGATATACTACTCGTTATAGTTGAGATATCAGTACAAATATGTTATTTTTGTAATATTGGAAGTAAAATTTGTAATTCAAAATGTAATTTACATTGTAAATTTTGTACCCCGAAGTATAAATTTTACGTTTAAAGTTGCAATCTTATGCACGAATCTATCTCGATACTATATGATATATTAACTTTAAATTTAAAATTGGTGTATGGCTTGCGTTAGTTTTCTCAACCGGCTCATATACTAATTAAGTAATAAATTTTGGTGCTAACATATAATAATGATAATCAGACAAAATGATTTAATTTTGCCAATTATATTATAATGCAGAGAATGTTGAGTGTTCTCAGTGCATGCTTTCTTTCAATAAAATTTGTAATGTTTATATTGATATTTTTATAATTGATTAAAAGGTACGTAATATAAAATTTTAATAAAGAAGAAGCAATCTACTGAAAATAGCCAATTATTTTTTATTTATTCTAGTAAGTATGATTTTAATTATCTAACTTCACTTGTTGCTATTTGATCCGTGATTCTTTTTAACGTTAATTTATTAAAGTTATGTAGCAATAAAATTTTAAATTATTTGTGTTTTAACTTTCCTATAAGGAGATAAGAACTATAAATATTTTCTCTTTTTTTTTTTTTTTTTTTACAAATAAGGGGAAAATGAATATAAAAAGATGATTAAAATAAAAAAAAAACAGAACAATAAAAATTAGTATGATAAAAGACAATACAAAAAACAGAAAATTATAATAACGACTTCGTATAGACATGACTATTTAGAAGTCTACGAGAAAAAGACTTAAAAATTTTCCAATTCCATATTCATTTTTTTTTTAAAAGAGATTTCACATCACAAGAGTCGTGACTATGCTCTTAACACGCTACCACAAAACTGAAATGTAAGTCTTCGGAATGAAGAGAGAAAAAATTAATTTATGTACAACGTGGCCACCACTCGTCCCCTATAATTTTTAAAAATTTAAAAATTCAGATAAATATATATAGAGAATGTCAATATTGTTTTTTAAGCATCCATCTAGAAGCTCGTCCAATTTTTCTTTTACTAGTAATAATAATAATAATAAATAAGATTCTTAATTGTGATCACATTTAAATTTTTAAAAAAGAAAAAAGAAAATGCATGATTGTGATGGAAAGAGTTGTTGATATATTCTATACTTCATGGTGATGTAGATGTTATTTTAAATTTTATTTCATATGATATTTACTTATGGAAGTAGGAAGACCATACGATTTAAAATAAATTCCAAACATTAGCTATTTTGGTATTCTGCTGTCAATTCATTCCTCTATTTGTTTCTTCATGATTTATTTTTTATTTTTTATTTAAAAGAATTCATTATTTATTTTATTATTATTATTATTATTAAAAAATATATTATTGTCTCAAAAGTTTGAGCCAATTCTCAATTTTTTCTGATAAATTTTAGACAAAAAGTCATTTTTTTTTCATATTATTAAATTTTAGACAAAAAATATAACTAAATTTTATATTATCAAACTCTATTTTTTTTTACTTATATAATAATAGAGTCATTTTTAATAAAAAAAACTAAAAAACTGTCACAAAAGATAGAGAAGGTGACAACTATCGTCGCTATAGTGTCAAAATATAGGATAATGACTTACACTGCTACTACCAATAAATAGATCGGATATCGATCTATCCAATTTAAAATTTCATGATAAGTTTCAATTTTATCTTTCCACAATTAAAATAAACAGTAGAAGATTAACGAATTAGAACAAAATTGATATTTTAAAAATGTGTGAGACAAATTAAAAATTAGCCCAAACTTTTAAAATAAAGATGTCATTTTTCCTATTATTATTATTATTTTGTAAATTAATTTAAGTAGTAGGACAATATGACTTAAATGCCCCTAAAACTAAAAGTCATCTTTTGCATACATTTACATCTTATTAAAATTTGGATTATTAAGTTTTATCCACACAAATTTATTAAGAAGTACATTTTTTTAAAAACTTTTCGCACAAAAAATTACTTAATTAATGTATTAAATTTCATAATCTGTTGTTGGATTTTAATTGAAACCAAGATTTAACTTAAAATTAGAAATCAAAAGTAACAAGCAATCAACAAAGGCATATATATTTACTTGGGAACTCTATTAAACAGGTTTTTGTTGGAGCCTTTTACTACGTCAGAGGTTTATAAAGCTTTGTTTTCAATGGGCCCCCACAGAGCATTGGGGTCCAATGGTTATCACGCCATTTTTTTCTAGCACTGTTGGGATTTAGCGGGTTATAATGTAACACGATTTTGTACGAGGGTTCTTAATAAACATGAGTCACTGATGGAGGTTGATCAGAAAAATATGGTTTCTCATTTCAAAAATCACATCACCAAAACAGGTTTAGAACTTCGACCTATTAGCCTATGTAATGTACTCTACAAAATTATGGCTAAGGTTTTTGCCAATAAGTTGAAGCCGGTCTTGGATGAAATTATTTATGGGAACCAAAGTGCATTCATTCTTGGCACCTAATTTCTGATAATATTGTGGTGGTTTTTAAATTGATGCATTCCCTGTATGGGCGGTTAAAGGCAAGCTGGGTTATATGGCCATGAAATTCTATATGAGTAAAGTTACGAAAAAGGTGGAATGAGATTTTATCTTCTTTATGCTCAAACGCCTGGGGTTCCCTGATCTTTAGGTCTGGCTGATTCATAATTGCCTCTCTACGGTTGGTTTTCATTTAGTTTAAATGGTACAACCACAATAATGGTTGTCCCTTCACCAGATTTGAGGCAAGGGTGTCCCTTTGCACTCTATTTATTTTTATTATGTACTGAGGGGTTTTCTTTTTTATTATAGCCAGCTGAAGCAAGGGGCGAGAGCTCAGTGGTTTCTTCTGTTCACGTAACGGTCTTAGGTTAGTCATTTATTCTTTGTAGATGATAGCCTGATTTTCTGTTGGGCCATTTTATCATACTGTTCTTTCTTAAAACAAATAATTGCTAATTATGAGGAAGTTTTAGGCCAACAGATTAACATATAGAAATCTTTTATTTCTTTTAGCCCTAGCAGTTTGTTAGAGTTCAGCACCTTTTTTTGAATTGGCTCGCACGGAACCTCATAGTCACTATCTTGGTCTTTATTCTTTAATTGGAAAGAGTAAAAAATCAGCTTTTCCAGCATATTATTCATCGGGTGTGAATCGCCTCCATGTTTAGAAAATAAAATTCTTCTATGTTGGTGGTAAGGCTGTACTCACTCAATCAGTAATTAAGGCTATCCCCAAGTATGCCATGTCGGTATTCAAGTTAGTGCTGGATAAACTAAGTACATTGATTAGAAAGTTTTTGTAGGATTAGAATGAGGGAGTTATAAAAATTCACTGACTTCTCTGGGATCTAATTTTTTACCAAAACAAGAAGGTGGGTTAGGATTTTGTGACCTAGCTTTGTTTAATCAACCTCTTTTGGCTAAATGATGTTGGCATCTTATGCTTAATCTAAATTCCCTATTAACTCGAATCCTGAAGGGTAAGTACGTCCTATCATAATCTTTTTTCCATTGTTCTAAAGGGCATCGTGGATCATATGTTTGGAAAAGTATTTTATGGGGGAGGGATTTATTCATGAATGGAATTATATAGCTAGTGGGGAATGAGGAGTCTATTACTCTTTTCTCGGATCCCACGCCCCCTCTTTTAAACCAATAACACCGAGTTAAGGCAGGGACTGTTATCATGTATCAGATGTTCTTCTTGAGGATGGAGGGTGGAACTTTTCTCTTCTTAAAAGCCTTCTTTGGGATGTTGATGTGAACATCATTAGTTCTATCCCAGTGGGTAGATTTAGGAAATATAATAGTATCCTATGGCACTTTTCTACATCAGGCATTTTCACTATAAAATCTGCTTATCACCTTGGGTGTGATTGTTTGGGCAAGTACTGGAATGGAAGCCTAGGTTGCTATCTTTGGCAGTGGTGGAGAAAGCTTTGGGGCTTTAATATTCCCCCAAAAGTTCAAATATTTATATGGAGGGTTGTCTTGAATTTAAATTTACTCCCTACGAATTTGAACTTAAATTCCTGTTGAGTTGATGTTCATGTGCTTGGGAGATGAAGAAAAGAAACCGAAACAATCTTTCATGCTATATTTCGCTGCTTTATTTCTTCATTAATTTGGGAGCTATCTATCTTCAGGCACATGATCGATACGCACCCTGGCAACTGGTTCAACTGGATTTTCTTTGACTTGGCGCGAGATCTCAACGACGAAGATCTGAAGTGTTTTTGTATGCTGCTGTGGACTTGTTGGACTTCTCGGAATAAGATGCTGTTCCAGCAGACTGATATTCTGGCGAGTGATGTAATTCAGAGGATGGGTTTCCTCCTTTATGAGTTCTAAACAATTAAATCAATGGTAGTTTCTCGCCAAAGTATGAACATTGATGGCACAAATCATAATGGCATGGTCTCTAATCAGGTTCCGAATTATAGTTATGCACTATCAATTGTGTCTCCTCATGCTAGATGGTCTCCTTCAGAACATGGCCAGTTCAAAGCAAATGTTGATGCTGCGGTGGATACGGAAAAAAAAATTATTTGAATGGGATTGGTGATCCATGACTCTATGGTGGTTAGTGTGTTTGCTCTTTTTACAACGGAGTGCTTAGCATTTTATTATGGCGTTCTGGCGACAATAAATTATGGTTTTCATATGGAAATCATTTGAGTTGGATTGCTTTAATTTTATTCATGTCTTGAATAAGCAATCCTTCTCAGGAGTGGAAGGTGACATCCTTACTTCTATTTTTCATCTTCTAAAAGATGTGAAGAATGTGTCTTCCATATTTGTTCGTAGGGATGGGAAAATGGTAGCTCATTTTCTAGCAAAGTTTGCTTTAGGTAATTTTGTTGATATTATATGGCATCACTCCATGCCTATGCTATTGAGTCACTGTATTCAGGCTGATTTTATGTCTTAATAATATTCCTTCTTCTTTTAAAAAAAAAAACTCTATTAAACAGTTTTCTTCATTATTTAATAATTTAATTATTTACAAAACATTATTAATTTAGTTCTACTCAATTAGTCCTTATATATTTTTAAATATCTCAATTAGTCAACTTCTTAAAAAAATATATAAAATATATATTTAAAGATAATAAAATAAATTTAATCAAATATAAAATTATTTATTATGATTTAATATATCAATTTACCTTACTGTAATTGTCTTCAAATATTATCTTTTTTAAGACAGTTTTGAGGTATTTAAAATAATATAAAAATTAATTAGGTAATTGAACTAAAACTGACAATTTCCCTCTAAGCACACACTCAAAAACAAAATCACACCTTCACTCCTTCCTGATCTACAATTAAGAACATATGTACAAGAATCAATCAAAGATTGAAAAGGAATTAGTAAAACATATTGGGAAGAATTCTAATTCCCTTTGACACTTAAATTTTTTCGTTGAACCTTTGACACTTAAATTTTTTTGTTGAAGCGGAAGTATATAAATAAGTAATATCACATAAGTAAATAATATATAATAAATAATTAAGAAAATAAAGAGAGAAAGAGTAGAAGAAGAATAAACACAAATTTATGTAATTTGATAATTTACCTACGTTTACGGTGGATTAAAATTACTCACTCATATTATTAAATCATAATGTACTTACAAAATAAACTTTTTATAAGAAAGACTTACAAAAAAAATATCTCTTATAATTTAAGAATTTTCTCTTATTAAAAATTACAAAGAAAGTTTAATTACTAAAATTTCTTGGGTTATTATAAAGATGTATTTACAAGCCAATAGATAGTCTTTATATAGGCTTTAAGATATCATAGGTTTACCCTAAACGTGTGAGAGTAATATTAAGAAATTCTGAAGTAAGTGGAGACAAAATAAATTTCAATAAAATGGGAAACTGTTCCCGCGCTCAGCGTCCATCGCCATGACACTGATGCCTCCATCTGGGCGCTACGATGTTGGTCACTTGGCGTCGTAGCACCCAGAACGGAGGCACTCAGATTCTGTTTTGGGCACCGCGGTACCCACACTTGGGTATCGCACCTTCATCTTCTGCCTCTTTTTGTGTCTGTTTTTAATTCTTGCGCACCCTACATACTTCATTTACTCTTCAAATCATATTCTGATGATTTTCGATCAATATTCTCTCACTTTTTTTCTCTCGATTTTAATGTCTAAAATAAAACTTGAAAAGAAAAAGAACTGAAAAAAACTCTAAATTTATACCAAGTACATTTGCAACCAAAATGTTATGGTTCCAAATCACGTTGGACATGCAGCATTAGGCAGGATAAAATAGCTGCATTACATAAAAATAAACGAAGCAGCATTTGACAATAAAGTTAATATGAATTTGTAAAGAATGAAATATAAAAGTAGTGCAATAAAATTTAGCATAATTGCCTTCTTTCTTTTCTCTCTAAAATCTTCTCCCAACTTAAAAAGTAAAAAACCTTAACCGTTGCCACCCAAACTCCTTACCTTCATTTCAACCTCCTCTCCGGTGGATGCAAACCACATCCTCCTTATTCTCTCTGTTTTTTTAAATAGGTTTTCTTTCTTTGTTTCTTTTTTGTTGTTTCTTTCGGTTCCCTGCAACAGCTCTGGTTCACCGATGAGAAGAGCAGCTGTGAATGCACAAGTTCAAGCCACCAACTTCAGTCGAGACTTACCAGTCTCCATCAAAATGCAACCCTACTAATTTAGTTGTCGCATGACCTCCACTGAGACCACGATCTCCATCGAGCTGTGACCAAAATGAGCTTTCGTCAGTCGCTATCACATCTTCGCCAACTTCAACTGTGAACCGGTCAGCGATCTTCATTCCGATCAAGCAGCCACCTCATCGCCAACTGTCCATACTATCTTAATTAAAACTTCAATACTCAGTTGTCACAACCATCCACCGTCGGGGCAGCAGCCATTGCCTACCGAGCGAAAGTTGCTCACCAGTAGCCGTTCAACCCTAGATTTTCGGTAGGGATGCTACTTCTTATGACCATTTGTACTTGATTATAATGCGTTTGATATTGGCTTTAGATTAGAGCTAGGTGGTAGTGCTGGAATTGTATTGAATGTATGGAATATAATGATATTTTTATAATTTTTCTCCTACGCAAAGGTTTTTTTGTTCTCTTATGTCAGAGTTGGTTTATTTCTCTTATATGAAAGTAGAATTTTTTATGTTTAATAGAGACAATAACTCTGATTGAAGGAATAATTTTTTGATATAAGGTTTGTATCTCTTAAGATAAGAGATTAGATTCGGATGTACAATAATAGCTTTACCATATATAGCATTTTGATAATCTTTTGAATTTATTTCAATAATTCTACAATGTAATATTTATAATTTATTTGATAATATTACATTTGAAAAAAAGAAATATAAAAATAATACAACATCAAGTAGCAGAAGGTGAGGCGTGAGGGGAGTAGGGTCATTCCTGCACTTTATATATTGATACTATGTGAATGTAAATATATCAGTCTACCACTTGGCGGTTTGAGACATTGTATTGTCGACACTTGTAGAATGCTCTTTTGACGGAAAAGATACGGCTATTACATCAAACGAAGGCCATTAAAATACAAATTACACTTTGAAGAAGGCTTTAATTTCATCTATATTGTCACTCTTTTTTTTTTAAATTTGAAGAACAAAAATATTTTAGAGTTTAATTTTTTTTTCTCATTTCTTTTTTGTGGTGTAAACCTCGAAGTGTGACAATATTAATACCCACTCTCCACTTCAGCAAATGGTAGCTCAAAGGCTAGAGATAACAGTAGGCTTATGACTCAAACACATTTTTTAGCGTTGAATTTCAAATTTTTAATTATTCAATCCTTATAATAATAATAATAATAATAAGAATAATTAACACAAATTACACTTTGAAAAAGGCTTTAATTTCAACTATATTGTCACTCTTTTTATTTTTTTTTAATTTGAAGAACAAAAATATTTTAGAGTTTAGTTTTTTTTTTTATGGTGTAAACCTCGAAGTGTGACAATATTAATACCCACTCCCCACTTCAGCAAATGGTAGCTCAAACGCTAGAGATAATAGTAGACGTATGACTTAAACACATTTTTTTTTAATAAGTATTGAATAATTAAAAAATTAAAATTCAACGCTAAAAATTGTGTTTGAATCATAAGTCTATTGTTACTCTATTATTATTATTATAAGAATTGAATAATTAAAAAATTGAAATTCAATGCTAAAAAATGTGTTTGAGTTATTATTATTATTCACCGAAAGGGTTAACTTGTTACATAGTAGACAATACCATCACTTGTTATTGTCTGTAAATCCATGACTTTAACATTATTTATGATGTACTAAAAAATCGCGCTAAGACAAAGACTTATTCAATCCTTATATATTTATATATATATATAAAATTTTATAGAAGGTGTAACTTATTATATAATACACAACACTAACACTTGCTGTTGTTTGGTTAATCCATGGCTTTAACATTATTTACAATGTGCTATAAAATAGCACTACATATACGGGTGCTGATATTATTGTTTATCAGATCAAAATTTTGCCTCTCTTTAAAAGTGTAAAAGATAAAGAGAGAAAAATAATCTAATTAGTAGTGTAACTTATCATATGATGAGCAATAATGTCATGTGGTATTGTCTAATTAATCTATGACTTCAGCATTATTCACAATGTAATACAAAATTACGTCACAAGTGTAGATGCTCACCATATGGAGAGTTATATTACTCATTGGAACAAAACTCTCTATATACAACTCCGATTAGGTGTGCAAAAAATTAGCGCTTGATTTTAATTTTTTTTTTTTTTTAAAAAACAAAAGTTAAAAATTAACTTTTGTAGAATTACACACTAATGCATGACTTCATCTACCTTATTAAAATTCTGTATGTAAATTGTATGAGATCAATAAAAAAAATTAAAATTACCACTTAAAGTTTAAAAATTGAAGTCGCTATTTTAAGTCAAAAATTTAAGTTAAAAATATTCATTATTTATATATATAAAGAAATGATTTAATAGATTATCGTAACTTATTATATAATTAATAACACTATCACGTAATACTATTTAAATAATCCATAACTAAGTTAAGGGAACTCATTATTTACATAAAAATAATTTAGTAAGCTATATTAATTATTATAGGATAAGCAATAATATTATATAATATTATTTAATTAATTTATAATTTTTTATATAATTTATAATATGTTATAAATTTTATCATATAATGTGGTATGTAGTTCGCTTCAACAAAATTCTATGAACAGATTTAAGCTCCCAAAGAGTTATGAGCGTACGAGTTAGAAAAATGATCTTTGGGACATTTAATAAAGGAAGAGAATAAAGTCGTCCCAATTACGGTAGCTAGCAACAATAAACAACATGAACAGAAAGAGCATACAAAACAATAAGACCCTACTATCGCAGCATTGAAATTTGCACGTATGTGCATGGCTGGAAATGCAGCATCCATACTGAAAAACCTCCTCCTCAGCAATTCAACAACTCCACCCGCCATCAGCGCGACACTAACCAAAGCAGTCTTAGATCACCTCAAAGCCAATCGTTTGCGAGACGCCGTCTCCATTCTGTTTGCCTCTCCAAACCCCGTCCCTTATTCTCTTTATGCTGATCTCTTTAAGCTTTGTTCTTTAACTCGAGCCGTTGTTGAGGCCCGAAAAGTCGAGTCCCACTTATTTACCTACTCACCCACG
Organism: Ailanthus altissimus; assembly: GCA_946807835.1. NCBI lineage: Eukaryota > Viridiplantae > Streptophyta > Magnoliopsida > Sapindales > Simaroubaceae > Ailanthus > Ailanthus altissimus. The sequence continues at coordinate 11,393,604 of OX327699.1, read as the reverse complement.
CCACCCATATTCACGTTGAACCGTGCCATTGAGTGTTACGGCAAATGCGGGAACTTGGACGACGCGCGGGGATTGTTCGACGAAATGCCTGAGAGAGATGGCGGCTCATGGAATGCGATGCTGATCGTGTATACGCAAAACGGGTATGCTGAGAAGACTTGGGAATTGTTTTTGGAGATGAATAATGCTGGGGTTTCGTCGAATGAGATTACATATGCTAGCGTTCTGGGGTCGTGTGCTAGGGAATTGGAGCTTGGCCTAGCAAGGCAGGTTCATGGATTGATTTTGAAACGTGGGTTTTGTGGAAACGTGATTTTGGAGAGCTCGCTTGTGGATGTGTATGGGAAGTGTATGGTTATGAGAGATGCAAGGAGAATGTTTGATGAGATTGAGAATAAGAATGCTGTTTCATGGAATGTGATTGTGAGAAGATATCTCGAGGCAGGGAATGGAAAAGAGGCTGTAGTCATGATATCTAAGATGTTAAGGGAAGAAATTAGGCCGTTGAAATTTACTATTGCTAGTGCTCTTATTGCTTGTTCGGTTTTGTCTTTGCTAAAGGAAGGGATGCAGATTCATGGAATTGTTATGAAGAAAGATTTTGAACGAGATGAGGTGGTTTTGGGGTCCCTCATCGATATGTATGTTAAATGTGGAAAACTAGAGGATGGTTGTAGGGTTTTTAACCAATCTGGTAAGAGGGATATGATTTCTCGGACTTCTCTTGTGTCAGGATATGCAACAAGTGGTAGAATAAGAGAGGCAAGAGAGCTCTTTAATGAGATGCCTGAACGGAATGTGATATCATGGAATGCAATGTTGGCAGGGTATACTCATTCCCAAAAGTGGGAAGAGGCTTTGGATTTTGTTTTTCTGATGGGAGAAACAACTAAAGACATGGACCATGTCACTCTTGGATTGCTTCTAAATGTTTGTGCTGGTCTTTCAGATGTTGAAATGGGGAAACAGGTTCATGCATTCATCTACCGATATGGTTATTCGTCCAATATCTTTGTCAGCAATGCTCTGCTTGACATGTACTGCAAATGCGGTAACTTGAGAAGTGCCAGGGTTTGGTTTTACCAAATGAGTTGATGGAGCATGGAGGGACAGGGTTCCTTGGAATCTTCGGTTGACTCACTATGCTTCTCATGGTCAGAGTAAAAAGCTATGACATTTTTCTCAGAAATGCAATGGGAAGCAACACCCACTAAATTTACATTTGGAGTCCATTTGGCAGCATGTGCACACAATTTTGCTATTAAGAAATGCCAACAATTCATGTTTCATGATTAGAAATGGTTACGAGATGTTGTAGCAAGAGGTGCTTTAGTTGATATGTATACTAAATGCTGTTGTCTTAGTATGCAATAAGGGTTTCAAGGAGTCATCTTCACGGGATGTATTTCTTTGCAACTCGATAATTTTGGGATGTTGTCATAATGGAAGAGGCAGAGAAGCACTTGAATTGTTTAGTTTGATGAAGAAGCAAGGAATTAAGCCAGACCATATTACCTTTCAGGGAAGTCTGCTTGCTTGTATATGTGAATGGCACATTAAGTTGGGTTTGCAGTATTTTGATTCAATGAACTATGAGTTCTGTATCATACCTTGGCTGGCGCACTACAATGCATGATTGAGCTCTATTGCCAGCATGGATGCTTGAAGGAGCTTGAGAATTTTGTGAACAGAATGCCATTTGATCTTTGATGTAGAAAGCATGGAAACACAAGGTTTGGAGAGTGGGCTGCTAAAAGACTTACTGAATTAAATCCTTTCGGTTCCATTTCAAGTTGAAGTGACAGACAGAACCAGATTTGGAACTAATGATAACGAGGATTGCACTTGGACGGAGATAATTTCGGAGGAACACCAATTCTGCACTCCACGCCGCTTCAACTCATTGGCAGCCCATGTTTGTAACCCATCCAGGAAATTGAACAACAAGTCCTCATCAGTCATGTTGCGGATTTGCAGCATCAACAAAGAGTACTTCTCAATGTACTCCCTAGTACCCTTGCGAATCTCCTCGCTTTTCCTACGCCACCACAGAATTGCAACAGTTGCAATTTGATTTCTGCAAGCCCCCAAGTGAGAGCTGCCTGCAGCAGTACATGCAATAATTGTTGATGGATACTAAGAAGAGTTTGGGGCTGAAACATCGGCTGTATGGAATGGAAGTAGCTGCTTGTCACATAAGCTGACATTACATATTGCCAAAACAGTAAACTAATTTACACAGGCTCCTCACCAACATTGACGGAGGTGCGTAGTAACTAGCAGCGTAAGTTGAACAATTTATTTATTTATTTATTTTTTAGAATCACAAATAAGTGCTATTATATATTATTTTGATTCAATCAAAAAGTGATCGACATCTTGATATAGTTATGATCATTCTTCACTTCTAATATTATCATAACTTGATGGCTTGAAATTTTTTACAATTCTGTATACGATATTGTTAGAAATTCATTCTCATAAAGCATGAAACGATATCAATTTTTTTTTTGTTTTTTATTCTCACTTTTAAAAATTATTAACGCTAATAAAGGTGCCTTTGACAATGATAAACATTTAGCGTATATTTCAAAAATTATAAACCGAATTTAGATTTATTGAAGGGAACTGTTACATTATAAAATAATCTTTTAATTTTTGATAAAATCTTTTCATTACTTTTTTTAACATTGTTTTTTAATTGCCAAAAATTAACTTTTTCCTGCAATATATTGATTTATAAAAAAAAAAAAATTTGACTTTTTATTCTTGAAACATTATAATTGTTTTAAAATAATATAAAGCAAAAGTGAAAAGACTATTGGCAAATTATCTAGTAAATACTTCAGATTTTCAAAGTCTTTATTTTGGTCCTTCAAATCCTTTGAACATAGTTTTGGTGTTAAGGTAATATAAAATACCTATTCCACCCAACTTCTTTTGCAACCTGGATCAGAGGGTCGCCATTTAATCTCCATAGCTTCTTTTGCAGGATGAGCTTGTTGGTTCAAGCCCTTATATATTCGGCCAGAAAATCCCTAGTCCACTCAATGATTCCATGCACAGCAATGCAGCAGCAAAGGGTAATACACAAAAGCTCTAAATCATCAAGGGGCATCTGATGCATGGCAGAAATAAAGTGTTCTATGGGAGTAGAAAATCCCTTTCATGAAGCTACAACTCTCCCGAAAATCCTTAAAGGAAAGACAGCGTCACAGTGCATGAAGGATGTTTTCCCCCTTCCCACGTCTACGGCGGAGGCGTGGAGCTCATTTTTCGGCACATGATGCTTTTTAGGGTAGAAAATTTGTATATTTCGTATTGTTATCATCACATATTAAGTAATTATTGATTGTTTATATTCTCATTGATGTTAAGAGTTATAAAACACTAATAAATGAGTAATATGTCAAATGTCACGTTATTTGGGATACAAAATTATATTGAGGGATATAACTATTTTTTTTTCATTGTACTAAACTTTTTTTTAATATTATTTCATAAGTTTTTACAATATTAAATAAATTTATTCATTAAAAAAAAGCTATACATTTTATAACGAGCTTTATAATAGTTTATAGTATCTAAATACAAAAAATAACAATAAGGAAAAAAGAAATGCCAAAATGTATGTACTATAATATTTTAAAGTTGTATAGCAAAATATATAATTCCTTTATTATTAATTTTAAATTATTAGACTAATTGAATTTATTTTTAAAATTAATTTTACTTTGAAACATATTCAAATCTGATGTAGAGAAAAGACAATAAAATCTTAAGTGTTATGAAATTAAATTATTACAAAGAGTTTGTGAAAATATATAATTAACAAGATAATTCACATTACTTAAATCTTTTAAAGCAATATTTTTTTTCAAAAAAAAAGTCTTTTGAAATATAAATAAACTCATCATTAAAAAAAATTCAAAATAAGATAATTATATTCTATTAAGGTAAGAAATATAATTTAATACTTATGTTGTTAAAATAAGAGTTACAAATTCTCTGAGAGAAATTAATTTAATACATAGAAAGAAATTTTGAGCAAAAGTACAAATTTTGAGTTGGGAATCAAATATACATTTATACATTAAATATTATTTTGACTTTAAATTTACACAATTAATTGCAATGACATCGATTAATAAATTTTTTTTTAAATTTATATATATATTTTTAGTTTATATTAATTTTTTTATGGGAGCTTAGCTGAACAATCCCTATTTTCGTTTTGATCGTATCCTAACTATATAAGTTAATACTATTTAGTTCAAAAGTTTGTATTTATTAATTTGGTAGTTCTTCAATTTTATGAAAAAAAAGAAGTATTAAAGAAACAAAACCCACGCCATAGGAAAAGCAAATCTTTAATGAAGCAAGTCATGGATGTAAGTGTAGTCTCTTTAGCCAGCCTAATTCAATTTTGCAATACCCCCAATTCCATTCGTCAGCTCCATCTCCTCTTTCTCAAAAGGGGTATTCTTAACTCTGCATTATCAATCGCAAACCGCTTTTTACAAGTGTACATGAGGTGTGCCCACACGGGCGATGCGCTTCTTCTGTTCGACGAAATGCCGCATAGAAATTGTTTCTCGTGGAACACCATGATTGAGGGCTTCATGAAGTTGGGACACAGAGACAAAACATTGGAGTTATTTAATATGATGCCGCATAGGAACGATTACTCGTGGACCATGCTTATTTCAGGGTTTGTGAAAGCGGGTGAGCTCAAGACTGCACGCTCCTTGTTTTATGACATGCCTAGGAGAAATGCGATTGCTTGGAATTCAATGATTCATGGTTATGTGCGGAATGGTTGTGCCAGAGAGGCCCTTAAGTTGTTTAAGGAGCTGAATTCTGACCCGTTTGAAAGATTGCATTGTGATACTTTTGTTTTCGCCACGGTTATTGGAGCTTGTGCTGATTTGGCAACTCTTGAGTGTGGAAAGCAAGTACATTCATATATTCTGGTTAATGCATTAGAATTTGACTCGGTGTTGGGTAGTTCACTTGTTAATTTTTATGGAAAGTGTGGCGATCATGATAGTGCAAACCATGTTTTGAATATGATGAAGGAACCGGATAATTTCTCTTTATCAGCATTGATTTCGGGTTATGCTAATTGTGGGAAAATGAATGATGCGAGACGGGTTTTTAATATGAAGAGTAATCCAAGTGCTGTTTTATGTAATTCGATGATTTCTGGTTACATTTCTAACAACGAGGAAATGGAAGCTTTAATTCTCTTCCATAAGATGCAGAGAAATGGGATTCAGGGAGATGCCTCAACATTTTCTAGTGTTTTTAGTGCCTGTAGCGCTTTATGTACTGCTGGACATGTTAAACAAGTGCATAATCATGCCAGTAAAGTTGGAGTAATTGATGATGTCATTGTTGCTAGTGCTTTGGTTGATGCATATTCCAAGTGTGAAATGCCAAGGGATGCTTGCAAATTATTTAGTGAGCTGAAATTCTATGATACAATCTTGCTGAATACCATGATCACTTTATATTCCAACTGTGGAAGGATTGAAGATGCAAAACAGATCTTTAAGACTATGCCAAATAAAAGCTTGATATCTTGGAATTCAATGATAGTCGGTCTTAGTCAAAATGGTTGTCCAATTGAAGCATTAGATCTTTTCTACGAGATGAATAAATTGGACTTGAGGATGGACAAGTTTAGCTTGGCCAGTGTGATCAGTGCATGTGCTAGTATTTCTTCACTTGAATTTGGTGAACAAATTTTTGCTAGAGTTACCATAGTTGGACTTGAATCTAATCAGATCATTTCTACATCCCTTATTGATTTGTATTGCAAGTGTGGTTTGGTTGAAAATGGACGAAAATTATTTAATGCAATGAAGGAACCTGATGAAATTGCTTGGAATTCAATGTTGATGGGCTATGCTACAAATGGGCAAGGACATGAAGCACTGGCCTTGTTCAATGAAATGAGGAACACTGGTACAAGACCTACCAATGTTACATTTACAGCAGTTTTATCTGCATGTGATCATTGTGGACTAGTAGAAGAGGGACGAAAATGGTTCGATGCAATGAAATGGGACCATCATATGAATCCAGAGATTGAGCACTATTCTTGCATGGTTGATCTTTTTGCCCGAGCTGGTTGCCTTCAAGAAGCAGTCAATCTAATTGAACAGATGCCTTTTGAGACAGATGCAAGCATGTGGTCATCAATCTTGAAGGGTTGTGTGGCTTATGGAGACAAGAATTTAGGTAACAGAGTGGCAGAGAGGGTGATTGAGATCGACCCTGAGAATGCATGTGCTTATATACAGCTATCAAGCATATTTGCCACCTATGGGGACTGGGAAAAATCATCTACTGTTAGAAAGGTAATGAAAGAGAAACAAGTTGAAAAGCAGCCAGGTTGCAGCTGGGCTGATTGTTGAACAAGTCATTTTATGGTGGAGATTGATTTGATTAGGAGACTTTTGTCTTCCTAAGGAGAAACCCTATCATTCTTGGAAGGTCGTGCCTTTATTTTTGTGGGTTTCACCAAGCTCAGTTGCCGATAAGTTCAAAGAGATTATTTTCTATCGAAAGTTGCAATTTTAATGCTTCCATACTTTGTCGTGAAAGGTCCTTTGCCACACAATGAAGTAGATCCACCGTTTGATCCAGCACCTTTTGTTCCTATTGTCAGTCTGGTTAAAGTGGCTTCATTTTGTTATATTCTACAGTTTCTTCATTTTGGCATTGCTTTAGCTATTGGTTTCTTGATACCATGTTTTTGCAGGTGGCTTACATTTTGATCCTACAGTTTATGAAAACACAAAGAATGAGTCAACTTCCACTGGTCTGTTGTTGAACAAGAAATATTTGGAGGCAACTTAAGTAAAGGACTCTGGAAACACGTTATGCTGGCAGACTTATACATTTATGGTCATGACCAGGCTCATTTACCTCTTTGTTCAAAACAACCTTTCATTCTCTTGGGTAGCCAGAGTTTGAGGGTCGTGTAATTCATCAGATGCAGTTCATGGGAACAATGAGGTGGTCAAGAAGCTATTTTCTGTGCTTTGCAACTCAAGCAACCTAGACAAACTGGTAAGCCTTTTCTTATATTATATATATATATATATATATGTGTATATATATAATTGGAACGTCCGTTTTGTAGCATTGCTTAAATATTTGTTCGCTGATACTGTTTCTGCAGCTGGCTTGTATGTTGATCAGGACAGTCAATGGGAACTCATTGATCATGGCAGCTTCATTTTCAAATGATGATGCTGAGTGACCTCGTTCAGTGAAGCACTAGTCTTTTTTAGAAGTAATCGCCTCTCGTCTTGAGTGCCTTAGGAAGTGACCTTGTGATATATTTTGAGCTTAATGTGGTGCCTGGTTTGAGGAAAAGAATTACTAACACATTTCAAAAAGAGGGCATAGACATTTTTTGACAATAAGACTTTGCCGAAGCCTGAAGGTTGCACGAATGAAACCTATGCATTAATCACTGATTATGTGAAGAGGTGAATGAAAGCTATATGTAGAGTTTTCAGGGATTTTGTTTTGTTTTTTTAAGAAAAAAATAAATAAATAGAAGTGTGCAAGTTCAAATTATTTTTTCCCCTTATTCTTTGAATATAAGCATAGGACACCATTGATTTTCTTTTTTTCTTTCTGTTTTAGGAAACTAGGATGATGGAGAAGAATTAAAGTAGGGGATGATGTTTGAGAGGAAGATGGTGGAAATTGAAGGCTGTGGGGTTTTTATTTTAATAAAATGGTAGCCACGAAGCTAATAGTTTAATGTGCTTAATAAACCACTTTAGTACATAATATTTCGACAAATTTTAAAATGTGACAGTCCTATTAAAATTTTAATTTGTATTTATTAGAGATTTGGTGATTTAATAATTTTGTTTAAATAAAAATTGAGATAAATATTAAAGATGATAGTTATAAGAAGTTTAGAACGTATAGGACATGTATGGAAAAGTTTAGGACGTGTGGGACACAAAGAAAAAAATGAAACGGGACTCGAAGATGTGAGGGAAGTGAAGAAAAAGCGCAGAGCAGCTAATAAGGCTGAGCGTCGCGGTGCTCAAATTAGAACCCCAACGCTGCATTGTTGGGCGTGACATACTCAACATAGTGGTGTTAGAGCGGGTTAAGTCCGTTTTGTTTTGAATTTTTTTGAAGTTTTAGACTTCTAAAACAAATGAATTTTTACTCTAATAAAGAATAGGGTTAGTAGACACGAAATAACTTTTATATAAATACTTGTAAACCCTTTAGGTTGAAATCAAGTATTAAGAGAGACTCTAAGAGAGGAAAAAATTGGATAAATATTAAGCGCTTATGTGCACTAAGGTGGAATTGTCATTTGGGTATTCATTACTTGTGGTAGGGGAGTGATACACTAAATATTAAGTCATTTTGAGAGTTCTTCATTGAATTTTTCTTATAAATTTTTTAAAGAGTTAATAAAAGAGGTTAGAATTCTCGAATCTACCATTAACACAAGTAATTGATCGAGCTACATAAGTGATTGTATTGTATTATTTATTTTTTATTTTAAATTTTTATTATTTTTATTTAATATAAAAATTATTTTATTATATAAAAAAATTAAAAATTAAAAATAAAATTAATTAAAATTTTTTACTTTAATCTAATCTCATAAAGACAAGCAATTCCTCGAACAATATTCATGAATGAAATTGAATTTAATTACTTGTAAAATTTGTGTGTTTACGAAGATATAAAAATGTCGTTTTATTACTTGGGGTCTCGAGAAAAGCTCAAATTTTTAGGCTTCTCTGCAATTTTTTTTTCTTTTATTTTTTGGTGAAATTTTTTTTTTTAAGTCTTGAATTGTAAAAGATATTTATGTTCTGTTTTATATATATATTTTTCCTTGTTTTTTCCATTCTATAAATTTAAAATATTTCTCTTTTAACATAAATACACTGTTTTGTTACAAATTGTGATTCACAACTTTATAAACCTAAAAAAATTGTTTTAAATGTGATTTGCATTAAAAAAATATGATTAGCAATCAAATAATCAAACAATTTTTCCTTAAAAAATCTATGAATACAAAATCATGCCTAACCGACCTTAAAATATCATCGTCTTGCATTGACCGTTAAGTGCTGCTTAGGCCCGCGATATATCACTTGAAACTGCTCCAAAAGCAAGGCACTTGCAGCTTCAGAGAAAAAAGCGACATCATCAAGAAGCCGAATCAGCTTCATCCTATAACGCAATATAATTCTGAGAGCTTAATGTTTTATAGTGGCACTTCATTTTTATGTCCTCACATCTGAAGAGAGCTCATGTTAGCAAAGCCTTGGTGTCTTATTACTCTCAGTTAATAGACCGCTGCTTATCCGTAAAATCCTTTGATTTTGCCAAAAACATCCATGCCCACTTCATAAAAGTCGGCTTCAATGCCCATACTTATCTGGGTAATCGATGTCTTGACTTGTACTCTCAGTTTGGGACAGTCGGTGATGTTCTGAAAGTGTTTGATGAAATTCCTCAAAAGAATGGCATATCATGGAATATTTGCTTAAAGGGAATGTTAAAATTTAATAACCTTGATAGAGCATGTAGGTTGTTCGGTGAAATGCCTGAAAGAGATGTAGTCAGTTGGAATTCTATCATTTCGGGTTATGTTTCATGTGGGTATTTTAATCATGCTTTGGAGATGTTTTGTAAAATGCAACTTGCAGGGGTTAGGCCAAGTGAGTTCACTTTTTCAATTCTGCTATCGTCCATCTTAAGTGCTCATCATGGTAAGCAAATACATGGTAACATGATTAGAAATGGCGTGAGTTTATCAAATGTGGTGCTTGGCAATACCTTAATTGACATGTATGGAAAGCTTGGTGTTCTTGACTATGCTTTTGGTGTGTTTTTGAATATGGAGGAGTTGGATATTATCTCATGGAATTCATTGATTTTGGGGTGTTTTAATTCGGGCTACGGAGAATTGGCATTTGATCAGTTTTGTTTGATGAGGTACTCAGGGTATTCACCTGATGAGTTTACAGTTTCAATAGTAATAAGTGCATGTTCTAAATTGCGACATTTGGATAAGGGTAAGCAACTTTTTGCTCTCTGTGTCAAAGTGGGATTTCTTTCTAATTCCATTGTCTTGAGTGCCACTATTGATCTGTTTTCCAAATGCAACAGATTGGAGGATTCAGTTCGGCTATATGAAGAAGTAGATCAATGGGATTCTACTATTATCAATGTTATGATCCCAAGCTATGGAATGCATGGTTTTGGAGAGAATGCTCTAAAACTGTTTCTACTTGCCTTGAGGGAGGATTTTAGGCCTACTGAGTTCACACTTAGCAGCGTTCTAAGCTCTATTCCTGTTCTTCCAACTGAGCATGGAACTCAAGTCCATTCCCTGGCAATCAAATGTGGTTTGGAGTTCGATGAAATAGTTGCCAGCTCACTCATGGAAATGTATGCTAAAATTGGTTCAATTGATTCTGCCATGAAAATATTTGTTAAGATGGATATAAGAGATATAATATCCTGGAATACCATTATGATGGCTTTGACCCGCAATGGCAAAGTAACTAAGACCATGGACATGTTTCAGGAACTACTTGAGGAAGGTCTGCCTCCTGATCAAATAACATTAGCTGCAGTTCTATCAGCTTGCAACTATGGTGGTTTTGTAGATGAGGGAATGATCATATTTTCATCAATGAAAGAGGTCTATGGAGTTAAGCCTACTGAAGAGCATTATGCTTGCATTATTGATTTGTTGTGTCAAGCTGGAAAACTCAAAGAAGCAATAGATGTTACAAGTACAATGCCATATGAACCTAGTTCTTCAGTTTGGGAATTGATACTTTGTGCTTGTACTACTTATGGAGATGTGAAGCTCACTGAAAATGTAGCAGAGAAGATGATGGAGTTGCAATCTTATTCATCATTACCTTATCTGCTGTTGGCTCAGGCATATAAGATGAGGGGCAGATGGGAGGCTGTAGTTAGAGTTATGAAGGCCATGAGGCAGAGAGGGTTTAGAAAAGTGAATGGATGCAGTTGGATTGGGATAAAAAACTGTGTTTATACTTTTAACGCAGACCAATTACAACATCATGGGGGGAAAGAAATTTATTCACTATTGAGATTACTGACTTGGGAGATGGATGATGAAGGTTGTGTATATTAGTATGTGATAAATTGGATGCTGAGGGAAGAAATTTGTTCATCATAGTTGGTGTAGTGTGGAGTAATTCCTTCGAGAAAGCAATAGATTATAGTATGACAGATTCCAACTGATCACTAGTTCCACTATAGCTGTGGTATGTCTGTCTTAAACCTAGTATGCTAATGAAGTTCTATTCTTCTGATACAAATTTTAACTGGTCATAGTGATATTTATGCTGCTTTGTGTATACTTCTTAGTTTTGCCATTAAGTCGAAATTGGTGCTGTTGATGTTGATAGTGAAAATGAGAATGTGCACTATTCCAGTTTGTTTATATTTTTCGTTGTATCATACCAGGAAATGAGATTTCTTGCAATATCATTGTTGATGTACTCAAAGATTGACCTGTTTATTTAAAATCACCTAACAATCCATGTGGTAAAGGTAATTTCAATGACCCAATAAACAGACCAATTCTTTTTATTTATTTGGAAACCAAGCACAAAGAGCAAACAACACACAAGCCTAGAATGCCATACCAAGAAACCATAAGGCAACCCAAGGAAGAAAAAGAATCCAAGGAAGAGAAGGAAGACAAATATGAAAATGCATAAAGGCAAAGAAGCCTAAGAAAACAAAAGCAGAAAGGTGTTGGTTTCTCTTCAAGAAGACTAAAAGAGTTGATGTCTTTGCTTCCATTAAAGATGTGGCAAATAATAAAAGACTATAAAAGGAGAGGGACACAAGCATAAAGTGACAAAAAGCTTCAAGCTTATAAGCACACAAGAGTAACACAAGCAATGGGCAACGATACCAGATAGCAAGTATTCAAGTATATTACATAATCACATTGTTGGCCAATTTTTGATCCAACAGTCCCCTAAGTTTATTGAACATTATTAATTTTTGTCATTCTGCACCTAGTGCAACTAGACAGCACATTTATTAGTTATCAGCTAGTTTTTACTCGCCCATTAACTGAGCTTGTTGAAATGGATCTGCTTTTACTGGAAGATTTTTACAGAGTAGTTGACATAATAGACATTAGCTTCCCATTGAGAGCAGGGAAACAATCACTTTGATGGCATATTTTGAGATAATCTTGAGCAGTTCATAGGTGCTGAAACTTGGCATCTGATATTCAGAAGCCTGGGGAGGGAGGGGTCATGTCATGGCTCTCCCATCGGTACTGTCACTGCACTCAGTATGATACAAGAAGGCACAATCATGTGTGTCATAATCCGACTCTAATGTGTTGTCTATTCTTGTGCCGAAGTGCTCCTCAATTATAGAGAAATTTTGAAGGATCAATTGGGGTATTTCTGATATATATATTTCATTTTCTAAAGACAAATACTTAGCAAAATTCATTTGAAGACCTTTCGACTAATATCAAAGTCCTGAATTTGAATTTCTCTCCTCAAGAACTTTATAAAAACACATTGCCTTTTCCTCTTCAAACTTTTACTACTACAAATCTCCCTTTAATAATGTGTGCCCCAAAGAGACGTTAAGATGATCCTTGATATATTTATCTATCTTCAATTAGGACGTAGCTCTAAAATAAACTTTTGCGTTGACATAATAATGGGCATAAAAAGAGCAAGAAATTTAGGCACTAAAATGTTAAGCTCAAAAACTGCTATTGAATGTTGATGCCCAGCCTTTGTGGTCATGAGCTGAGCAGCTATCAATCAGCCTATCTATCCCCAGTTCAAAAATGATGTGCATAAACTAGTGTGACCACTGACCACATGAAACAAATAAGCTCCAAATCAGGATCAAAAGCCTTTCTGACATTGTTGTTGGATTGGAGCTAGATCATAATTCGAGAGGCAGAATGACAAGATTTTCTGAGCTTCATTCTGCATCATTAAAATTTTTTTAACACCAAGTCAAGTCCAAGATTTTCTTTTGATCATCGATCGTTTTCACCCAGAAGATTCAAGATTTTTCCTTTGATACTCCTCTACAGCTTGATACGAACTTTCTCTCCTCGCCTTAGATTCTTTTTCCCTTATGGGGCAACGTACACTAGTAAATTTCACCAGTGAAATTAAGTGTGGATGTTGATTTCTAAGTGAAATTTATTAGCATCAACTCACCATAAAATGGCAACAACGCCAGTGATGGAGCCAATTAAGAACTGCCCCTCTAACTCAAAATCCTAATTAGATTATTTTTGTATTTAAAAAACAGGAAATGAAGCTAATTAGTTCACAGGACATGGACTTAATTATTAGTTTCTTTTGCCTTCTCTGTTAATTAGTTTGTTTAGCTGTATCTTTAGTTTCTTTTACTCTCTAATTATTAGAGTTGTATTTCTTTTGTTTTTTAAAAGATTTTATTTTTTTAATCGAGATACTATTATTTCCTTTGATTGAAAAGAGTTGGGGTCGGACTCTCATTAGTATATAAGTATATTATTAAGTTCTATTAATTTCTTTGATTAATTATGAAAAGCCCTAATGTTACATTTTTACTGCATTTCTTTAATGAAGTTCAATTTATTTCAAATAAAGAAGGCGGCCGTCACCAAACCAAAACATAATCCGATTGTATGTATTTTTTTAATGATCATTTATGTTGATAGATTGGGCTTCTACATCTAGGATTTGGTTTTGAATATTGATGAGAGTCAAAATATAACTACCCCTATCTTTTTTTGCACGCCATAAACAAAGATAACGACGACAGGATGTAATCAACGTGCACAAATTTTACAAAAATGTATTTGGATGAGGATTGTTGACATTTTGTTATCAACATATCACTTGTTATTGAATAGAGTTTACGTAAAATCTCATTTCGAATATTTTCCAAAAAATACAGATTAATTTATTAGAAAAAATTACTCTCCACTCTAACCCTAACTGCGTAAAATTGACATTTACCAACACATGTAATGCACTTTACCTTATGAGAATCAAAATTAGTTTATATTAATTTAAATTTTTTATTTAAAATATTAAAATTTATTTTTAATTAATAATTTCATGCAATCAAATGGTTAAAATTAAAATAAATAAATAGTCTCAACTCACTAACTTTTTATTATTTAATGGTTTAAAAATAATATTAATATTTTTAACTAAAATATTTAATATAAGGAAGCACAAAGGCAAAAATGTGGCTTACTCGTGAAATTAAGGTACAAAGTTACGTTTACCAATAAAACACGTTTTATAATTAATAATTATGGTACAAACATTTTTTTTTTTATAAAAAAAAACAAGTTTAAAAACACCATTTGAAAAAGATTTCTAAACGTTTAGTATTTGATTTGATATTTTTGGATAAAAACACGTTTGACAGTATGTTTGAAATTGTAATATGAAAATAAACATAATGAAAATGCTTTTAATAATTTGTCTGAAAATATAAACAACAGTAAAACAAATTTGATGATTTTTTTAATAGTTGTATAGCATATATACAAATAAATAAATTTTTAAAAAATATTTGATAAAATTTAAATAATTAATATATGTGTATATAGAGAGGTTCTCCCATCCCGCCCATAATTTTTATGATCTTACTTTAACAACTGATCAAAGAATTACTTGTCTAAGATAGTTTGGTAGTTTAAAAGCTTGTAATGCATCTTTTAAATTTTAAGTTCGATTTTTTCATTATCAAAAAAAAAAAAAAAACCAATCAAAGAAGCGTTTAGGAATATAATTTTTTAAGTACTTCTGTTAATAGTTTAGTACATCTATCTTTGTTCTAGTCTATGTTTGTAATTTAAATTCTAATCTCCCATGTTAAAAAACACATTCAAATCTTTTAAATTTTATTTAAAAAAAAAGATGTGAACTTTTAAGAATTTAAGAAAGGGACATATAGATTTTAAATATTAAAATTGAGAAGAGGATATTTTTGTCCTTAGAATATAATCAAATACTCAATTTTATTCATCTTGTTTTGAATTATTAGAATTGTCCCTTTTCATTAGTCCAATTACTATTAAATTTTACTATTAAAAGGTAAAATCGTAACTTAATAAGAAAATATTTATACACTGCAACACGTGTCAAATAATTATTAATGATTAAATAAATAAATAAAACTCTATTATGAACTACCATCATTGGTAGTAGACATTTAGCAGTGGTAGGCCATAGTCAACCACCAGACTTTGAATATTAAAATGATCAAAATTGATATCATTTGAACTCTATTTTTTGTAAGCTACACAATGATGAGATTATTTTTTTTTAAAAAAAAGACCAAAAGGCACCTAAATTTGCAATGAAAGGCAACAGCCACCGGTGGTGCATATTAACAGAGCAGTGGGTACGTGCACTGTTGGAATCATTAGATAGATCGACGATCGATTTATTTAATGGTGCTGATAGTGCACGTCACCGTCGCTCCATTTAACGTGCACCGCCATCCCCATAGAGGAAGGCAGTGGCCACAACAATGCACGTCAAACGAAGTGATGGTGATGTGCTTCATTATTTCGTTTAACGTGCACCACCGTTGCGTAGAGAAGAGAGGCAACCGTCGACAATGTACATCAAAGGAGTGGCGGTGACGTGCACCGCTGACACTGTTGGATAGATTAACTGCCGATCTTTCCAACGTTGCTGATATTGCAAGTCACTACTGCTTCGTTTAACGTGAATTGCCTGTGGCCTCCACCTTCTATGACTCCCGTTAAATTTTTGGTCATCTTCTAGTTTTTTTTATTAAAAAATGATCTTATTATTGTGTAAATAATAAAAAATAAAATTTAATGATATAAATTATGATTATTTTTATCATCATAGTCTAATAGTCGGCAGTGGCGGGCCATCGCTGAAAGTTTGTGCCAATGGATGGTTCTGTTTTTTTAAATAATTTATTTGTAAAAATAAATTTAAAATTTTAAAAATTATTATTAAAATTGAACCTTTCCAAATGTGTAATGTGTCTATTTTTTTTTTTATCAATAATCAATCATTTATTGACACGTAAAAATATATTAATACTTGAAATATTTTTTTGATGATGTGTAACTAATTATGGAGAAGGACAAATCTGAGTATTCAAAACAAGAGGAACAAAATTGGGTATTAGCCCAAATTCAAGAGGCAAAAATATTCTTTTCTCTTAAAAATTTATATTATACCCTTGTCAAATAATGAAATCTATTAAAGTTAACGAAAAAAAAGAGCAAAAATATAAATTCACCCAAGTTTTTAGTTAAAAATCGAAATTCTTCATTACACCCCTGTTAGATAATAGAACCTATTAAAATTAATAGAAAAAATGGCAAAAATAAAAATTCAACCTATTTTTTTTCAAAAAAATAGAAATTCATTTCATTTTAACCATAAAAAAATATAAATTCACCATATTTTGACCCAAAAAAAAAAAAATTCATTTAAATGCTAGAAAGAGAACTTAAACTTTTGACCTCAAGATAAAAATCACAAGTTTTAACCAACTAACTTATTCTAACTTGATGTTTATATATGAATTTAAAATTTTATTAACATATTATTCTCAAGATTACATATTAATGATTTAAAAAATGTCATTGATAAGTTAACACCGATTAATGGAGGGTTAATATTGGTCAATGATAGTCAACATTTAGTCAACAACCCCAAGTAAACCCTCATTTTTAAATAGTTTAGTTGATAGATTTGCAAACTCATATATAACCAAAAAGTTAATATAGTTTGATTGGTATAAGTGTTAACTTTTGACCATTAGATCAAAGGTTAAAGTCCTTTTATTAGCATTTAATTAAATTGATGAGATGGTTTTTAGTCATAACATGAGTTGAATTATACTTTCACTAGAGTTAGTAGAATTTCTATTAACTTTAATAGATTTGGTTACACGACAGGGGTATAAATGTATGTTCATTTTCTAAAATTTTAAGAGTTTAAATATTTTTTCCTTTTATTTATTCATTATTTTATTAAATAAAAAAAAGTACACGCATTATTTTTTTTTCTTACACAAGAATGGGAGATTTGAACTCATGATCTCTGCTTAAATGAAAAAATAATATACTACAAGCTCTTCACCATTGAGCTATTCAAACAAGTACAATACCTACATCTTTTTTTAACCTTGCAAATAATAATTTAATGCTCTTAGCCCTTTTTATTTCTAATTAAGTAATTATGAATAATATTACGTTTATAAAATTGAGATACATATTATATATTTGATGTATCACTACTAATTACCACTTATAAAATGATTATTCATAATCACGTTATAAATTTTAACACATCTATCAAAATAATACCTAATCCTACTAACCAAAAATCTAATGCCCAATTCCCCATTACTTTATTATTTTAATATTCATATTCATTCTATTGAAACCTAAAAATAAAAAATGAATGTGATTATAGTAAAAGAAATGCTACAGTTTTTAAATCATATCCTAAATTTTATATCTTAAATGAGATGTCAAATAATTATTAAATAAGAAAATAGTGTAATGAGTAATTATAAAAATTAATTATCCACCGATAATTAACTATTTTTTTAAAAATGTGTAGCATTATTATTTAGAATGTGTAGTATTATTATTATGATAAAATAATTAATCTTTTTTTAAAAAAAATACTTTTGCATTACATAAATAGAAACTAAATTTTTTCGCATTCTTTTGGAGTGTGTTTAAGTTGAGGCTCAATCCTCAATCGTCTTAAAATTAGTGCAAGGTTATGACATGAAGAAATAAAAGTATGACATAAAATATTCCATTTATTGTGAGGTTGTGAGGACTAAGTGGGCTCGATTTCACCCCTTTACTTAAAAATATAAATCTTAATAAAGAGCTCCCAAAGGCATAGTCTGGCAGCAAGTTAGACATTTGCCATGTAAGTTGCCCAAGTTCAAACTTGGAGGAGCTAAGGGGGTAAAAAACTCTTTATACTTTAGCACACCCCCCTTACATTTAAAAATATATATATCTTAATAAAGCATATATATAAATATATATATATATCTTTTAATAACCTTTAGAGGTGTCTTAAGAATTTTCAAAGATACTCTAATTTCAAGTTATCTTTAATTTATATATTTTTTTATTATTTATTTATAACACGTTACTAGCATAATTTATTGGTAAATTCAGTTCTTAATATTTGTGTTAAGTTATTAATTTATTTGATTTTATGTATTTCATTTATATTTAATTATTATTTATATTATGTTTATATTATTGTATGATACAAACTTTATGAGTATGTTTTGTGATTGTCATTTATTTGGATCTTCTATATTAAAAAATAAAAATAAATATTTTGTATCAGTTATTATATATTTATATTTATAATATTCAATATTATGTCTATTCTTTTAATTTTAAATGAAACTTGAAAAATAAATCAATAAGTTAGAACTTAAAGTTATAATAATTTGTCTCATTAATTTAGAACTTGAAATTTTATATATAAACCTAAAGTTCTATATAAAAAATTTTAAATTATTTTTTTAATTTTAATTATTTATTTATATAGAAGGTTATGCCTCATCTTTATTATCAATATACGAAAGTTTATGCCTCTTTATTGCTATCAAAATATGAAAAGCCTGCATTCTTATTACTATTGATACATGGAAGGCTATGCCTCATCACTACTATTAATATATAAAAGGTTATGCCTCCTCATTACTATCAATACATGCAAGACTCTACCTCGTAATTATTATTTTATGTATATGAAAGGTCAGGTGATAAGGTCTTAAAGAATGTTATTGTTTTTCTCAAACTTGGATTTTACTTTAAATTAATGAATATTTGGCTATTTATTGAGTTTATTGATAAAGTATAGGTTTTCACACCACGATATGAAGATTCTAGCAAAATAGAACAAAAAAAAGAAGAAATTGAAGAAAATAGCCTAGCGTTACAGCTCTTAAGACAGAGACCTTAACACTGCAGCACTCTACACCCACCACTGCAATGCTCAAGCAGAAGTCAGATTCTTAGATCTTAACGCTGTAGCTCTCTAGCATTAGTGCCACGATGACCAAAATAGAGAGTTGAGCATTACAATACTATGTGACAAAAAAAAAATAACTTTTGTTCCCTATTATAACTTGGACTCCAAGCCAAAAGTCTATAGGGTTACGAAGTCTTATAAAAGATCATTTTTGTAGCCAATATCATAGCATAATAGAGAGAAGTCAAGAGCAAACATAACACTCTTTCAAGAGAGATCAAAGTAAGGAATTAAAGATTGAAGGATCAAAGAATGTGCAACAAGTAAAGAAAGAAAGAAGTGTTTCAAGGCATCAACCTTGTTCTAATTCTTTTCTCTTATTTTATGTCTTTATTTTCCATGTCTTTGAATTCTTTCTTTGCAATTCTTAAATTCATTATGAACTAATTTTCTTTATCTAGGGTTCAACTCTTAAACCTAATATATAATTAAATTTTATAAATTTTCTTATTTCATGAACTCAATAAAAGGCGAATTATTCATTCTATCTTGTGCTTAATTTTTTCATTATATTTAGCTAATATATTAATTGTTTGAGGAACCATAATAAACTCGATAGAATAATTTTTGTGTTAGCTTTTGATAGTTTGATATATGAATCATATGGTAATAACTATGAGTTTTATGTAGGATAAAAATATACCTATTTAGTATGTACGGCATTAATAGATTTGTTTTTAATGAGGTTTCATACTATTCTGATTACCATAGACATATAGATAATTGTTAGGATAAAATATAGTTATTTGACCATCAACATAGGCTTTTAAGGATATTAGAGTTTTACCCAACAATTCATTATTTAGAGATTAAATAAGAGAATAATAGGTTCAATGAAGTATTGAGGGATAAGTTGAAACATTAGATTCATTTCATATTGGTGAATTCATATCTTTGTTTGCTTATTGCTTAAGATTAAGTTTATTTCAGTAAATTTAGATTAATTAAAGATTATTCAATTTTAAACTTGTCTAGATAGAAGTTAAGTAGGATTAATTTTAATATTTGATTAGAAGAATTAAATTAGATAAGTTTTCGTAGGAACAATACTTTAACTCAATTCTAATATTATTTGATACGATAGCGTGCACTTGAGCTTAGTTAGAATATTAATTTTGTGGTGCCATTATCAGGGACTATCTTTATCTATTCTTAAGATCAATACTAATATCAAACTTTTTGCTTTTAATTTAGATTCTTTGTGTTTTACTTTTGTTTCCTTTCATATTTTGCTTTGATAGTTCATGTAAAGGTGATAAAATATTTTTGTATCTTAAAATTAAGTGCAAGTATACATTATCGTAACAAGTAATAAAGGGACTTATAAAGTCGGATGTCGAACCTACAAGGATAATTGTTATTTTCTACCAAGTACTAAAATTATATCTTTCTTGTAATTATCTAAAAAAATTAAAATTTAATTTTGCAATAAATTTAAGTAAAATAAAAGTACAGAACATAAATGACACAACTCAAATAGAATAAAAAAATAGCAATATAGAGAAAGTTTAGGGTTAATTATTATTCTTCAATATGTTTTCTAAAGATAAATCCTTTTAATACTTATATCCCTCAATTCTTATTATTGGTCAAGATACTAATGTATTCACAAGTCTCTCCCAAAGTCATGCAAGTATATCCTAATTTACCAAATACCTATATTCTTATGGTACTTGTAATAAGTTAAGATTCATTAAGAACAAGTCTTATTAACCGTATATGTCAATTAGGTATATTCCTATCCTAATTCGAAACTTGTATATACAACATTGAATGTTACTCTACAATTATGCATTAAATAATCTAGGTCTAAATACAATGATGTCTCTTCTAAGTTTATCAAAGTATTACCAAAGCCATCACAATATTGATTAGATATAATGAAGCATTAAGAATAAATATAATTTAGCATTAAGAATAAATATAATTTGAATAATAAAGAATTGAGTTCAAATAAATATTAAAAAGATCTAACAATTAAGTTCACATATTGAGTTCAAGTAATAACCCTAGAAAATAAATTTAGCTCATGATAACAAGAGTATTGTGGTTAAAAAATAAAATAAACATGATATAGCCAAAAATAAACCAATATAGACGTTAATTCGCAGTTGGTTGATATGTCAAAGATTTTCCAATAATCTTCTGCTTCTTTGAATTCCCTTGCTTCTCTCTCTAAAACTTACCCTTCTTCAAGGTGTTATGGCTCTAAGAGCCCTAAGTTGCGTGTTTTTTTAGGTCTGAAACGAATGACCTTTATATAGGGATTGATTGGAGTCTTGGACTTGTATTTTTTTTAGATTTAGGAAAAATCACATTGTTCACCGCAGCGAACACTGTTCATCGTTGGGGCGACAGTTGCTCTACTGTTCATAGACACTGCAGTGATTATTGTAGCATTTTGTGTTTTTCCTTATTTATCTTAGATTTTCATCCTCAATTGCTCTACTGACTCTAAACCTACAAAATAACAATAAAACATATAAAAAGCCTTATATTCTTATTAAAATGAGTAAATAATTAAGTTAAGAGAGTGAAAATAATAGATATAATTTATGTTTATCAAACTCCCCCAAAGTTAAAGATATTATACTTGACTCAAAATGAAAAAATATTAAAAGAAATATAAAAATAACATGCCAGGTTAGTAAGATAATCAAAATGATTGTCTCAAAAACTGTTTAAATGGCACAAATCCTTAAGGTAGATAAATAACTATTAACTATTAACAATTCTAATTATCTTTATTTAGTTACTCATTCTTCCTCAAAGATAATCACCATGTGTATGTGTGCAAGCAACAAGCAATAACTAAAACCATACTTTGATTTACTTTATACTTTAGTTTGTACACAAAAGATGATGTTTCAGCATTTGATTTATATAATGACACTTCCATAAGCTTGTTTTTACTATCACTCTCCACTAATGTAGAAAATCACATGTCTAGGGATCTATTTATGATTTTACTTAGCTTGTAACATAAGGCTAAGTTTAAGGTGGGATAAAAGTATAAACAATTTAAGTTAAGTCACATCATGAACACTTAGACTTTACCTATAAACCTCTTGATCTTTTTTTTTTTTTAATATTATCTCTTTCCCTAAACTTATTGTATTTCCCATCTTTCTTTTTAACCTTTATTTTTTAAAGAATTCATTCTTTTTCTTAAATTGGGGTATTTCTCTCTCTTTTTTTCTTTGAGTTTTTTCTTTTTTTTAATACCCCCAAATTTAGATTGACAAACATCACCCAAACTTATTTTTCTTATATCACTACAACCTTTTCCTTTCAAGAGTATTTCTAAGCAAATGTAAGGTTTATGGTGTTACGGATAAATTTTTGGATAAGTAATCTTGAAGTCTTGGGCTTGTAATGTGGTTAAACCAAAGAATGGATAATTAAGCTCAAAATAGGGTACTAAGAATAAATATGCAAGAAAGGCTCAATTGGTCCACATATGGCCTATGTCATTTTTCCATTCATGTGTTTCCTAGGATTTCACCTCAAGTGGTAATTACAGACAAATTTTAGAATGTCGGTCTTCGAGATTGTGGTGTACTCCCTAAAGCATATGTATCTCTAAGAAATAGTTATAACTATTCATGCTTATAAAAGTGCTCAAAAAAGAATGGTGATTATAAATAAGGTCAAACTTGTTCCTAAACTTAGATAATAAAAATTGTCTTAAGTATCTATCATTCCCTAGGTATTTGTAAAAAATAAATTCATCCATGTATACTTTTGCTTATCATAGACTAATGATCATCTTAACAATCTAATAACTAAAAGTTAAAAAAAATTAACCCATAAGATAAGCAATCAAATCATGCAGTAAAAATAAACACAAGAAAGTGTTTCCTACCCCCAAACTTAAATTAAACATTGTCCCTAATGTCGAAAAATAAACTTAAGAGTAAGAGAAACTCCATTTGTAAAATAAGTTGAAGCAATACAACATTATTTTATAATGATGTGAATGCAATGTCCTTTGCTCTAGATGCTTGCAAATGCTCATGCTGCTTTCCTTGAGTGTTTGACTTACTGTTTTATTCCTAAAAAAATAAACTAACGTAACTAAAACTAAATATAAGCAAATAAAAATATATTTTACTTGGGTTGCCTCCCAAGAAGTACTTGATTTAATGTCATCGGCTTGATGTCTTCTTTCTTGACTCATGGAGGATCAAACTGTATGTCAGTGGTATCGCGCCTATGGAACTTCAATCTATGTCTAAGAACATTGGTATTCCTTTTATTTAACTTTCATAGCTCCATGAATTTTTTTTTGTAGACACAGTCTCATCTTCCTTGATTTGAGTCTTACTAGAAAGATTTTAATCTTAGATCGAAATATTGCACTTTATTGGTTGATATCAATCTGCCTCTCCATTTTCTTGCCATTCACCTTTTTCTTTTTTAATTTACACAATTTTGTATGAGTTTGTAGTTGAAGGGCTTCCATTAATTTTACATTAAGAGGTGATGGTGGATCTTCAGGAATTACCATGTCAACCTTAAAATATTGAGAGATATTGCTGAAAAATTGCTAATGTTCAAGGCTATTCTCTTGGAGTCTTTGTGGGAAAGGTGGCTGTGAAATATAGGAATTGTCTTTGCTTTGAAGTTCTACTAATTCCTTTTCTTTTATAGTTAACTTATTGTCTTTTGTCTTTATTGCTCTATTATAGGTCACCTTAATTTGAGATATTTCAACAGCTGTTGGTTATTCTTATTCAGCCCTTAAAGTGATTGGTTGGCATTGCTCCTTATTTCCTCTTATATCCACCTCTGTGTTATTGGTCAATAGGCATTATGGATGATTGTTTAATGATGTGGCTAATTGACTCATTTGCATCTCTAATGTCTTTAAAGAAGCTGTTTGGCTTTGAATGAAGGCATCTGTCTGCTTCATGTATTGCATAAACATCTCCTCTAAGCTTAGTTTCTCTTCAATTTGTTATTGAGGTTGTGTTGGCATGCTATGAGGGTCTACCCAATATGAATTGTAGAATTTGGTGTAGGGATTGTGCTGTTACACTTGATAATTTTCTATGTAATGTATAGGCTCTATACAATGGCCATTTGGATGGTTCTTATGACAGAAATCACAAGTGATGGGTTGTCTCTTAATAATATTAGCTCTAATGGCATATATATTTTTAGTCAATAGGTTGATTTGTGCAGCTAGTGAGATAAGAGTTTCTTCATTATATATGTTTGTAATTCTTCTTGGGGATGTTCTCTCTACTGGCCATTGATAACTATTAGATGTCATCTCCTTTAGCAGACCATATGCTGTTAGGGTCGGTACTTGCGTGCCATCTCTAAATATACATATACTTGTGTATTTATACAAGTATACATTCCCATTCAATCGTTAATAACTATTAATATGATACTATGCAATGTAATATTATAGACATCGTATGATCTGAAAAAGTTCAGATCAAATCTAAAAGAGTTTAGATAAGGTCTCATAGTTAACTACACTGAAAGATATAAATACTCAGCGAAGATTTAAAAGTTGGAGCCTTGTTTATAATGGAGCATAGACCTGAGAATTTCTAGTAACTATATAGTTGCAAGAGTTACAATTGGGTACCAGGAAATGTCAGTTGCACAAGTATGTTCTTAAATAATTATCCCTGATCTATTTCTACCAATGCGGATCTATCGGTTTATACTTTTAATATAGATTAGCATATGTCGTACTTATAAGGTATAGATGGTCGTTTATAGCTGACTGTGAGTTTGGAGCTTGTATTGACATATGAGTATCTAGTTAGGACTGGATATGGGACAGACGCACAAGAGCCTCCGATAGACACTCTATGTAAGCCGTCAATAGAGGGTCATCTTGAGTTGAATAGTATATGTGGTCCTTTGACCTGAGTGCCATGGTGGGTTTGTAAGTGATCTACCATACTTTAGTTCCACGCATGTTACAAATCTTTCATAGTGTAATCGTTGGGTCTGGGTATGGTCCGATGCTTATAGAGTCCGGTGTGAATAAATATGGGATCTGTCAGCTCGTATACGAAGTTGATATCTAGATGCTTCGAGACTGTATCTTAAAAAGTCTTGTTGCCACGAGCATTAATCCCTGGAAAGAGTTTCCGCCAGGGTGGAACAATATGAAAAAGGAGTTTGAACATATTGTTCAGTGAGATACAAGTTTGGAGATAAGAAATGGATGAGCACAAAGGGATTTTACGGTGATAATCTAAATCTCCGCACATCCAAGATATCATGATGCAAGATTATCAAATGCTTTGAGCTCTATTTTGTGTTCTTCTTGGAATAACTGCAAAGAGTATGGGAAGGTGCAATAGTCTTTAATAGTAGAGTAGTAATGAATCTCATTGTTTGATATTATTATCCATTTTCTTTGGAGTAATAAGACTGTGTGCAGATGTCTGGGATTGAATGAACTGTTTACGTACCTATACAACATATGTTGTAACTTGTTACTCCACCAAGATTTTGGATAAAACCATTTGAGGAAAATGCATACATGATTTTCTTTATCATGTCACTGTATCAAGTCCAGAGTTTTTTGTAATAGAAGCTTCATTGCAATGGTGTATAGATCCAACAGATACTAGAGTAGGTAAAGGACGGGTTTGACCATTTTTAGAGATGAGTGATTCGATGGAGATAGAAAAATAGGTAATCCAAATTAAAAAGAGGATCGTCAATTACAAAGTAACCATATTTTTGAACTGGCTCTATTGCATAATGCTAGATTAATTATTTATCTGCTAAGTGAAGTGTTCTAGTTCAGATGAGCTCTGAGAGTTCAGAAGGAGTGACTGTGAAGTTACTCATCATGAATATGGTAAGAAAGTTGGTTTTCTTTGTTGCTATAAAAGTGGTTATAAGGTTTAGGCTATTTATAGGGTTTCATGAAAAAAAGTTAGCAATCGTTTTGTCCTTTCCTTTTACGTGGATGGTGTTAATGTTGGGTTATATGGGGTAGGCGAATAAAACTTAGAACTTAGGGTGCTTGCATGTGGGTTGTGTTCATCATACAAACAATATACATATCTCATACATACATGTGCACAGCGGAAGATTAAATATAATGAACACAGAAAATAACATTTGATTAATTGAAAATTTGAAATTGAGAAATATCACCAATGAAGCCTTTGGATTAATTTTCTTTGAAGTCCACCATGAAATGAATCTTTGATCAATTCTAGCAATCAACAAGGGTGGGTTTAATTGTCTAGAATGGCAGCATCTTAATCCAGCATATATGTTTAACTCTTAAACATTTTCAAAGTTAAACAATTTAACTTAATCAAATTTGTTTTTCCTTTTATTCAACTCTTGAATAAATAAAACAAATCTTGTTTTTAGTTATTGCATTTAGTAACCATTTATCTAGTTTGTTTTGTTGTTCTAACACTTAAAATACAAAACAAACAATTTCAATTTCTCAAATTGAATTGGCTCCCAAAATGCAAAACCTAAAATCTAAAACCAATTTCAAAAATTCTTTGATTTTCAATTTCATTTCACTTTATATACTAATGCATAAATTCCAAACTAATTTGAATTTCATTTGCATTTCATTTGGTTTAACCTAACCTTAGTTAACATTTAACCATAGTTAGATTATTTTAACTTAACCTTTAAGTTAATAAATATTTAATTAATTTAACCATAGTTAACTAACTTAACCATGGTTAGGTTAACCTTTACTTAACCATTAAGTAAAGTTAACTAACTTAACCTTATGGTTAACTTTTAACCTTAGTTAAGTTAAATCATTTATTTAACAATTAAACAAATAAATATTTATTTTAATTATTTAACAATTAAATAATCATAAAGTGAAATTACTTTTATATCCTTACTAGGTTACCAAGTTAACCTAAAGTGGGTCCCACCATTTAACCATATACTTTAGTTAACGTAACTTTAGTAATTGCTGAATTATACTGTATTGAACAATTCAATACGGTACACTGCCCAAGTGCTCAAAGAGTACATTTCATATTGGGACTCTCTAGGTCTACACCCGATTTGTCAAATGGAACTATTCCATTAATCCGTAATTGATGCCCCACGCACACGTTACGAATATTACAAATCAGCGTGTCAGACCATACAAGTTGAGGTCATAACGTATACGTATAATCCTTCCATCATTTATACCCTGGATGTGCGGGGATATAGATCAGCACCATCAAATCCCCATTTGCTCATCCAATAATCTTATCTCCAGATTCGTATCTTGATAAACAATATACGCAAACATTTTTGCTATATTGTTTAACCCTGTGGGAAACTCTTTTCCTGGGTTTATGCTTGTGGCCACAAGACTTTATGAAATACAATCTCGGAGCATCGGATATACAACTTACCTACGTAAGCTGATGGATCCCGTATCTACGCACACCGGACTCCATGAGCATCGGACCATACCCAGCGACACATAGCGGTCAGACCATGAAAGGTCTCTGACATATGTGGAACCAAAGCATGATGGATCACTCACAAGACCACCGTGGCGCTCAGGTCAAAGGACCACGATTACTACTCAACTCGAGAGGACCTTCCTTTGACGGTTTCATAGGATATCTATTGGGGTCCTCATAAGTCTGTTCAGTATCCAGTCCTGGCTGGATACCCGCATGTCTATACAAGCTCTAAGCTCATGGTCAGCTAAGAACAACCATCTGAACTAGTCAGATATAGACATACACTAATCTATATATTGTGAATTCACCGATAGACCCGCATTGATGATCATAGATCAGGAACATTATATTTGAGACATACTTATATAATGATATTTCTTAACTCCTATTGCAACTCTTTGCAACTATATCATTACAAGTATACTCTCAGGTCTTTGTCCCATTATAGACAAAGTTCTAACTCTTTAGACCTCGCTGACTCTTATAAACTGATAACTATTAACAGTGCTAACTATTAGCATTTATAACTCTCAGCTTTGATAACTATTAGTTCTGGTCTAAACTCCTTTAAACCAGATCTGAACTATTTCAGATCAAACAATGTCTGTAATGTTACAAGCATTTTACCATATTAATATGATATTAACAATCTTTATTCGAAATATTTATTGTATAAATATTAACAATTAATATTCATACAATATTGGAATGGCACGTGAGCACCAGCTCCAACAGTTAAAGGGATAGCTGGAAAACCATCTTTACCATTGTAGTAATTGTGCTGGTGGAATCTTTTTTTGTTTGAAATTGAGTATGTTAAGAAAAACAGACATGTCAATCACAATGAGAAAATAATGACCAATAAGATGGACTATATTTTAAAGAGTTAAAGTAAGAGATATAATGCTGAGATCTATGGTTTAAGAATCCATTGAACTAAAGGTCTTTCTATTGAAGTTGATTTCTAATCATTTAAGATAATGCCTTCAAAATTTTGATTTAAAACTTTAGATTTGAATGACAACTTAGTTGCGTAGAAATGCTAAATTATTTTCATTATGAGAATGATATGAAGGTAATGAATGATATTATGACATATGAGTATATGTTGAAGTGATTAAAATTTTCAGAAGAGTTAAGAATTATATTTAAGAGATTAGTATGGGTATTCTACATCTATATCATTCTTTAATGAATAAAAGGTAAAGTTTATAGATGCCTATTAAATATTGAACAAACAGGTGAAAAGAATAAAAATATATGTGCATAAATATTATAATTAGACTCAATATTTATTGATCCATTTGAGACCTTTGAAGGCACAGATGATGTGGTTGATCAACTTTTTCTTTCGCATTATTATTATAATTTTATAATGTGTGCTATGTGTTTATTTTACAAATGTATGTTTCGTACTCCTCTCATATATTAAGCTATGAGTCACTTAAACTTAGAGATAATGTAACATATGAATGAGTATTTATTAGAATTTTGAACCAAAATGAGCAAATTCTATATATTAAAAAGATTGTTTTGTAAAGGTTTTATGAAGAAACCATACAGTTGAAAAGGTAATTTAGGAACAAGAAGTGGAAATGAGATCCTCATCTATTTGGTTAAGTCATGAATTTCAAGGACGAAATTCTTATAAGAATGAGAGAATTGTAATAACTGCTTGTCTATAATCGGTAACAATAAATATTTATGTGAATGTAATATTCTTATTTTATTTACATGTAAGTAATACTTGATTTATGTATTGTTATCAGTGTTTTCTTTTGAATGGATTAGGGTCCTATTATTAGTATTGATTTATTTGTAAGACTTTAGATCTATTTTAGGGATCAAATTGTAATACTTTAAAAATTTTGGAGGTTAATTCTTAAATACTAAAAATTAACCTCTTAGTATAAAAATACACATTTTAAACCCTAATTCACTCATTTTTTATCGAGCCACTCCTTTTAAAGAAAGAAACAGAGGGAAGAAAAAGAAGAAGAAATTGAAATTTTAACCTTTAAGAGGTATATCATAACTCTTTCTCAATTTATTGGTGTTAATTAAATTAATTTTTTTAAGTTATAATTTCTGAAAACATGCAAATTTGGGATTTGATGTGGATTTTTATAAGATATTGAGAATTGATGATGATTATATAGACAACTTGATGAATCATGATGCTTTTGTAGAATTTCTACTTGATAGAATCTTGATTCGAAAATTTTGTAAATTTTTATACTACGATTCTGGATTTGATTTTTGATAATATAAAACTAGACATGTTTATAATCATTTGAGGCTTTGAATCGATTGTAAATTTCACAAATTTAATATTTAGTGAATTTATAAATATGACCTAAAATTTTAGAAATTTTGTGTTAACAGTATGCTAAAGTGACGAACACTTTTTGGTCTGCTAAATAATCTTAAAAAATTATAAATTTTTAGAATATGATAAATTTATATGTCTAATATGATATATTCAAAATTAAGCATTTAGATCAATGTGATAAAAGTTTTATGATTTTCTAAAGTGTATCAGCTCACTGTACTATTTGATCAACAAAATTTTAAAGTTATGGAATAAAATAGTTTTAAAATACTTTTGATAGGGATTTTGAAGTAAATCATTTATCATAAATTGAGATATATTTCAAAAATAATTCTGTGATAGTTTTATAAATTTTGAGTTAGTATATAATTTTATAAAATTAGGAGACTGAATACTGTTTAGTAAATATCTTAATCCTGTCATGATAATAGTTTGAATTTTATGGTATTTGTGAAATAAATTGTGTAGGAATTATGATATAATATTTATATATAAGAAGGATATATGAGTCAAG
Organism: Ailanthus altissimus; assembly: GCA_946807835.1. Lineage (NCBI taxonomy): Eukaryota > Viridiplantae > Streptophyta > Magnoliopsida > Sapindales > Simaroubaceae > Ailanthus > Ailanthus altissimus. The sequence goes on along the minus strand of OX327699.1, from coordinate 11,363,199 downwards.
AATGATATATTCTAATTTTAGAGTAATTGGACATCATTTGATATATAAGCAAATTTTGTTAAGTTCAAATAGTCAGAATAACAGATTTTGAGAAACTAAGTAACTAGATCAATTTGATGTGATAAGTGCAATATGTGTAATTTTGTAAGCTATTTAAAGTATTTTGTGTGAATGATGAGACTTATGAAAGGATTAATCTATATTTGATAGGTTAAGGAGAATTAAGCTTGGTACTCAAAAGTGTTAAGAGGTAAGTATACTAAACTTTTACTAAAATCACAATAAACATAGTAATTGTTTATGTTTGATTTTGTAAATGTTCTTAAAAATATGTTTATGTTATGCCAAAGTATATTTTGATATGAAATATGAATGATATATGTTTATAAATATGAGCATTGACATTGAGTATGCGCATACATGATCTATATGTGTTTATGAAAGTGAGCGTTTTAAAATGAAATGTGTTTAACAAAGAAAGCTTTTGAAGTAGAATATGTCCATAAGAAAATTTTTGTGTTTTGAGGATACTTGAACTCACTATTTACTTAGTAGGCACCTTATATGATTTGTGGAGTCTTTATGTGTGGCATTTCCTTTGCGATTGGTATATGATATATGTTCCGTATATATGAAGGATCCTATTGGTACCTAAAGGAAGAGTGATCATCACATTCGTGTGGTGACATATTGGTGCATGTGAGAGGACTCACTGACGATCAGGATAAGAGTTTGGCTCTTACCTTCGGGCTTGAGTATTATATATATATATATATATATATATATATAAAATTTAAACCTTATTTATACTATTCCCCTCATACGATATGTCACCAACAGGTGACATTTGGCTTATTATGTGATATGTGATATGGAAGTCCTATTAAGTAGTAGTTGGATGATGATATTCCTATTATATGTTTTGAAAGAATGTGTAAGCGCTTACTTGACATGTGATTTGATAAAATTATGATTTTGATTTATCACAACATATCATACACATACATTGTGTATATATATATATATATTGTTGAAGCGAAAGCACACAAACAAGCAAAATAATTCACCCAAGTAATATAATAATGCTAAATAAGTTATTAAGAAATAAATAGAGAAAGTGGTAGAAGAAGAACACACAAAGAATTACGTGGTTCGGCAACTTGCCTACGTCCATGACGGATCAAGATCACACTCTTCTCTTATTATGAATCTCAAGACACTCACAAAGTATGCCTTTTATAAGAAAGATCATAAAGAAAACTCTCTTTTTCACTCTAGGAATTTTCTCTCACAAAGAACCACTAAGATCTCTTGTTTATCACAAAGATTGTCAAGATTATTAGTTGATCACAAAGATGTGTTTACAAGCCAATTGATAGCCTTTATATAGGCCTTGAGACGTCCTAGGTTTACCCTATACGTGTGAGAGTCGTATTAGGGAGTCCTGGAGTAAGTTGGAGACGAAATTAGAAAGTTTTCTAATTTTGGGACACTGTTCCCATCTCCAGCGCCACGGCGCTGGGCTTTCGTCACTGCGGCGCTGGCGCGCTTTTTGCTCAGCGCTGCGGCGCTCAGGTTCTGTTCTGGGCGCCGCGGTGCCCACGCCTGGTCGCCGCGGTGCCTGCGCCTGGTGCGCCCTTTTTTATTTTTCACGTCCGTCTTCGATCCGTGCGCACCCGACGCACTTGGCTTGAACTCCAAATCATATTCCGATGATTTTTAACCAATATTCTCACAAATCCCCTCCTTGATTCAAAATCATCCACAAAGTAACTCGATCTCTCATTTTCGCATCTTCAGTCACCTTCACAAAGTAGTGACTCCGGTTAAGTCCTTGCATAGGACGAACTTAACCGAGGGTAGTGTCTTTGTTAGACTAACTTCACCACTTCGGACAATCTCACGAATGTAATGGAGCCTCACATCAATGTGTTTCGACCTCTCGTGGAACACTTGATGCTTGCTTAGGTGTATGGCACTTTGGCTATCACAATACACACCGGTGTTCACATCTTCACTAGCTAATACCTCCGCGCATATACCTTTTAATCACACGGCCTCTTTGATAGCTTCTTCAACAGCTATGTACTCTGCCTCTATGGTAGATAGTGCAACCACATGTTATAGGACTGATCTCCAACACACACTACACCCAAACACTGTGAATACGTAGCCCGTTAACGATCTTCTCTTGTCAAGATCACCTGCATAATCTGAGTCTACGTACCCTCTTACCATTTCATTGCTGTTCTCATCCTTCTTATAAACTAACCCGTGATTCGACGTTCCCGTGAGATATCTCAGAATCCACTTTACTGCAAGCCAATGATCTTTTCCTGGATTTGCCATGTATCTACTCACCACACTTATAGCCTGTACTATGTCTGGTCTTGTGCAAACCATTGCATACATGATGCTCCCCACAGTGCTTGCATACGGTACTTTGCTCATCTGCAGTTTTTCCTCATCGGATGTCGGTGACTGTGCTGTTGAAAGTCTGAAATGCATGGTTAAAGGAGTAGAGACAGCCTTCGCGTTTGACATACCAAACTTCTCTAAAATTTTGACTATATATCGTTGTTGGGACAAGAAGATAACATCTCTTCTTTCCCTCACAATATCCATACCCAAAATTCTCTTCGCTACTCCCAAATCTTTCATTTCAAACTCGCCACTCAACTGCTTCTTGAGCTTCTGTATTTCTTCAATGTTCTTGCATGCAATCAACATATCATCGACGTATAGAAGCAAATACATCATCCCACAACTCATGTTCTTGAAGTACATGCATCCGTCATACTTGCTCCTATTAAAACCACAAGCCATCATAAACTCATCAAATCTCTTATACCACTGTCTAGGTGATTGCTTTAACCCGTACAATGACTTCTTTAGCAACCAAGCATGATCTTCTTTTTCGGGCTCCTCGAACCCTTGCGGCTGTGCTATGTATATCGTTTCTTCAAGTTCTCCATGTAGAAAAGCTGTCTTTACATCCATCTGCTCTAGATGTAAATTAAGGTTTACACATATGGCTAACAAAATCCTAATAGATGTGTGCTTGACAACTGGAGAAAATATCTCATGAAAATCGACTCCCTCTCTCTGAGTAAAACCTTGTGCTACTAACCTAGCCTTGAATCTTGTAAGCTCAATCCCCAGTATCCCCTCATTTACCTTATATACCCACTTGCACCCGACTAGCTTCTTTTGAGGTCTCTCCACTAACTTCCAGGTATTGTTCTTCTTAAGAGAACAAATTTCTTCTTCCATGGCCTGCCATTCTTTCTTGTTTTCACTCTTCATAGCCTCACCATATGTCCTAGGCTCATCATACTTAAGAGTGTAAGCAGAATTAAATGCATGAGCAACTAAGTCTGCTTGTGCATACCTGACTAGTGGGTTGATCGTTCTCCTTAGTTTGTCTCTAGTAAGCTGGTACTCTTCAAGTTCCAATTCAGGAGTTCTAGTCTTCTTTTGGGTGGACTTGGAGGAACTCGCCGGTGTTCTTGGTTCATCTTCGAGGATCTCCTTGTTGAAGTGTTGATCTGGGGGCATATCAGATCCATTTTCAGGCGCTACTTCAACTTCTATTGACTCGGGTGCTGAGTCTTCCTTACAGGTTCTTCTTTCTCATCTTCATGGGAGGTTTTCAGCATCGTCATCTCATCGAATGTCACATCACGGCTTATGATACTCCTTGGTGGTGTTAAGTCTTTACACCACACCTTGTATCATTTTACTCATTCGGGATATCCTATGAATACCCCTTTGATAGCTCTAGGTTCCAACTTCCCCTCCTTAACATGTACAAAGGCAGGGCAACCAAATATTCTGAGGTGGTCATACTTCGGAGGATTGCCAGACCATTTCTCTTCTGGCATCTTGAAGTCAATTGCTGAGGAGGGACTTTTATTAATCAAGTAAGCTGCAGTCACTACAGCTTCTCCCTAGAATGTCTTGAACATCTTTGCATTGATAAGCATGCATCTAAACCTTTCAAGTAAGGTTCTGTTCATTCTCTCAGCATACAATCCTCTCAAGACAATGTTATTTATATTATTTAAGTTAAAGGTAAATACATCAAAGGAAATAGAATTAAAAATATTTTTGTAAAATTCTTATACATTTGTGAGTTGCAACAAAGTAAGAAGATTAATATTAAATAAATACGCACCATTGGCAATTTTGTAAATTTATTTACCAAATCTCTTCTAATGTTAATTTTGAAAAAATTTGTATATAAGATTGGCATGCACCGACTTTACAAATTGAATGTTGATAGATATTACTTTGAGAAGAATATTTAATCAGAGGGAGCACATTCTTCTAGTAAAAGAATTACATTAATTATAAATATGCACTGTATTTTTTTCTACCAAATTTTCTCTCACTAAATTTTACTACTAAAATTTTTAATGAAGCAATTTTGAGCACGTTCACTACTATTATATGTTATAGAGTTATATTTATCTTTGTTTAGATTTTTGTCCCATTAAATTTTTTCTCAACAATATAAAATATAATAAAATTCAAAGAGAAGTATTGTGAGGCAGTAAAGTATAAGTCAATGAATTCCATCCCTACTTATAAATATACGTAACCTTCTTATAATACATACATACTTTCTACTATTTTTTAAAAATATTTTAATACTTTTCAAAAATATCATAATTCAGAATTATCTTTAATTTTATGTTTTACATTATTTATTTATAGGGGGTATTAAAACTGTTGCCCCTTAAGGTTTGCACAATATACGCTGTAATGACGATTATTGTATTAATTGCACTATAACCCCCTCTACCAACTCTCGTCAATCTTGTTGACATTGTTTAGGTATTTAATTAAATAGATAATTTTTGTTGAAATAAACGTTTTTGGAACCCATTTCTCGTTGGTTTGCTGATATAATAAATAGTGAATAGGCATGTCTTATTATTAAAAAGCAAAAAAAAAAAAATTGTTTGAAGTCCTTATATTGTCACCCTCTAAGATTTTATTTGTATTAATAGAAAGTTATTCCCAAGATTTTTTAGTTCACGTTTATCCAAGTTTTAACGGTCCAACACATTGAAACTTATATTTTTTTTAATTATTATTTATACAAATTATCATATGAAACGTTTTATATCAACTTGTAAATAAGACATTCTTGTATACTTAGTATTATAGATATGCTATTTATAAATAGTTTAATTGTGTTATATTGATTGTATTGCTTAATTAAATAGTGTTGAAATGCTTTTTTTTATTTATTTCATTTTTATTTTTCTTATGTCAATTTAATTGTTGTGTGCTTTTGGTGCTATTTAAAGTAACCTTAGAAGTAGTTTATTCAAGATTTAAGTTGTGAATGTACATGAAGCTTAGTTAGCTTATGTTCTTCCAATAAATAACTATCTTGAACAATTTCAATTTATAGTTGTTAATAACATACAATAAAATAAAATGTTTAATTATTTGATGGCCTGAAAAACTTAGAGAAAGTTTTAATATTTTTTAATTTTAAATTAAATATGTAAATAGACAATGCCTATAAAATAGAGAGAAATCTATGATAAATTTTAGTAAATGAACACTTTTTGTTTTGTTTTGTTGGATACAATTATATATATAGTTTTAATTTGAAAATAAAGCTAATAAAATATATTTTATTTTATCTTTTTTTTGTTTGACTTGTAATTTTATCAATATTTATATGTTTTTCATTAAACGAGTTGGAATACTTTAACTACAAGATTTTTTTAAAAAAAATATTTTAACTAAAAAGGAAGTAGTTATTTCTTAAAAATAAAATGAGTGCGTTAATACAATTGGCTTAATAAGAGTATTTTTATCTTTTTCTTTAGTCTTAATAGTCAACAAACAGCACCAATTAACAAGTTTAATAGAGAAAATTACAGTATAATTTACACAATAACCGCATTTACAGTGCAAATTATATAAACCTCAGTGGATGACAGTATTAATACCCCTTTATTTATAACACCTTTAGCTATTTGATTGTCTACATCCACTGATTTGATAGCCAACCACCCATAGGTAGTAATCAAAAAATCTTTGCAATATGCATTATTGGTCTTCTATGTCAATTCGTGATTCTTTTAATTATTGGATTTGCTATTGTATCGATTGGTGCTCAAAATCAAATTACTTTATTACTATTATTATTATATAAAATAAAATTTTTACTCCTTTTTACTGTAATGTGAATAAAGTTCGAATTCTATATTTCTTAATTTCACTCGAGAGGGTTTAGTAATTGAACCAACTTGAATCAACTTCACACCCTCAGTTACTCAAATCATATCTGCAAATGGTAATATAAAACTACTTGAACAATAATTTAAAACTAAGGTTGAAAAATTATAGGCCAACATTAAGAAGAAATGTACTGAGGTTCGATTTGTGAATATATATTATATTTATTAAATTGTATGAAATTAATGGATAAAAATATAATTTATTATTTTAAATTTTAGAATAAATTTTTTTAGATAATATTTAAAAAATATAACATTTTTGATATATTAAGAGAATTAAAAGTTATTTTATCATTATAACATATTTTCTCATGTTATTTATAATGAATGTAATAACTTTTAATCATATAATTATTAATTATAGATTATCGAGTCATATTATAATAGTAGTTTTTTTTTTTCATAAAATTTTAGAAAGGCATTTTGATGATATGCATTTGTTATAGTTTATAAACGAATGCATGAAGTTATTTTTTTTTTAAGTAGTAATATTATACTTACATATTTATGATATAAATTTTGTATTTTAATTGATATGATATATACTATGTCTAATACTGATTAGTGTTGTATAACTATTACATTAATAAAAATTAAAAAGTCAACAACTATTTGGGTACAAAAATTAAAAAACTTTATAAGTCTATCATTGCTATTTTTTGGAAGAAACTTTTGTTATGCATTCATTATGTTTAATATATTTATAAATTCATTTAAAAATATGAACTTATAAATTAAAATTCGGACTGTATATAGTATTTCATTTATGTTTTAAATAAATAATAAAAAAGAAAAACTAAAGATAATTCAAGAAAACTCTAAAAAATATTATAGTATTTCTAAAAGTATTAGAAGTGAATGAATTATAAACAGAAATGTAAACATATTTATAGGCGAAATGGGTGAGGGTAGAATTTATCAATTTGCCCTCACCGCCTAACTTTCACAACACATCCCCTTGAATTCCATTAGTTTTAGTTGTATAGTATATTGTTAAAAAAAAGCAAGTGGGACAAAAATTAAGTAAAAATAAATATAACTCTATATTGTAAAGTGTATTGCACGTGCTTCAAGATTCTCTCATTAAAAACCTTGCTAATAAAATTTAGTGGAATAAAACATGGTTGAAAAAAAAAAAAGTACGGTGCACGTTTGTAATTGATGTAATTCTACTTCAAAAAAAATGTGCTCCCCCTGATTAAATACTCCATCTCAGAGTAATATCCAGTAATTTGATAATTTCTTGAGTAGACACATACCAATATTATAAACTAATTTCTCAAAAGTTAACGTTAGCAGAGATTTGGTAAATAGATATGCAAAATTATTGATGGATCATATCTGTTTAAAATCAATTTTCTTAATTTGCTGCAACTTATGAGTATAAAAGAATTTTGGAGAAATATGTTTAATTTTATCTTCTTTGATGTATCTGCCTCTAACCTGAGGAATACAAGTAGCATTGTCTTCATATATTATAGTTAGAATATTTGTTGCAGAAGGTAGGTTGTATGTACTCTGGATATGATAAATAATAGATCGCAATCATATGTATTCCCTGCTTATTTCATGTAGTACAAGAATCCCAGAGTAATTTGAGAAGGTGTAAACAAATATTTGCTTTATAAATTACCATGAGATTGTTGTAAAGTAAAAACAAATCTTGTTTGCAAGCAATCTTTTATGGAGATAAGTTTCCAACATCAATATGCCTACTCCAAAAATTACGGTGTGTTGTATTGGCCTAGATATAATAAAATACTAATTATATTAAAATATGGTACTTTTAGATAAAGTATTTTCTCATCGTATTTCATAGGATGGAATGAATCTTTTTTGATATTAAGAGACTGAATAACTGTTGTGATATAGTGTGTGATGTGTATAGATACGTATAATTTCAAAAATTAAATATGCAGTGGAAATATTCATACATGTTATACACTATATAACATACTCAAGCATATAATCTCATGTATGATCATTTAAGCACACACATATATATCTCATATATATATTTACATGCATGATATAAAATGAATTGTAAATAAATAACTTACCCGGTTTTGAAGTTAGCTTTACAATTCTTTAAGATCTTCAATTTGTAATTTATTGAGCTCACCTTGAAGTGATCCCTTGCACAATTCTAGTTCACAACTAAATTTGGTGGGATTGTGAAACTAGAATGACAGCTTTAAATTTTCAGCAAAGGATTGTTTTAATACTTAAAACAATTTATCCTTATGATTTATTATTAGCAAGAGATGAGAAGAATTAAGTGTTTTCTTTTAGTTCCTTACAACACTTTGTTATGAACCTTAGTTAGCCTTTGCAAATTCTCTCAACACTTTGAGAAACACACTTAGGAAATGCTCTCAATTCTCTTTACACTTTCTTGGCTGAATGTTGCATTCTCTTTCATACAAATTGAACTCTTTCAATTTTTGGTTTAGTGCAAAGAATGATTACTTCTCTTAGTGCTCTACCACCACTTAGCTATGTTTGCCATTATAAACATTAATCAAACATATATTTCACTCAACAAATTGATTCATTCGTATGAATCAATTGCTAGAGAGCAAAATGCTATTAATCAATGTTGAGTGGTAACACCACTTCACAAATGAACTATTTAACAAATTCTAAGTGGCCAACATTGCTTATTATTAATAACAAGTGCTTACTCCATTACTAAATGGTGTTTGCCACTTATTCTAATTAATAATAATAATTTCATTGATATATAAAATATTAATAATTCAAAACTATTTTGAATATTTACATTTACCTTATGTGTATTTACCAAGTAAGGTAAATACATGGTAAATTATTTATGGAGTAAGATTGTGCCACTTATCAATTTCTTATTGGTTAACAACTCTTGTAAACTAATAATATATTTAACATTCAATTATTGACAAGTGAATAATAAAAGGAACCTTGAAACATATTTTCACTTTGCTGAAAATTTTTGGATTAAATATTCAATCCAATTCGCTACCCCAGTGCACAACGAGTACACTTCATATTATGAGACTCTCTAGGTCCATGCCATATTTGTCATATGAAACTATTTCACACGTCCGTGAACAATATCCCACATACATGTTACGGATATTACAAAATGACGCATTAGACCATACAAGTTGAGATTATAATATATTCGTATAATCTTTCTATCATAGATATCCTAGAAGAGCGGAGATATAGATCAACATCGTCAAGTCTCCATGTGCTCAACCATAAACTTTTCTCTAGATTTGTATTTCAATAAATAATATCCGTAAACACTTTTACGATATTATTCGGATATGTCTGCTTATGGCCATAAGACTTTCTAAAATACAATCTTGGAGTTTTAGGATATTTTACTCACCTAATTGAGTTAATGAATCCCATATCTGTACACACCGGACTTCATGAGCATCAGACCATACCCAGCGACACCCAACGGTCAGATCATGAAAGGTATTTGACATGTGTGGAGCCAAAGTATGTGGATCAATCACAAGTCCACCGTGGCACTCAGGTCTAAGGACCACGAATACTACTTAACTCGAAAGATCCTCCATTGACAGCTTTATGGGATGTCTATTGGAGATCTTTGTGAGTCTGTTCAATATTCAGTCCTTACTGAATACTTGTATCTCTATACGAGTTTCCATTAAACTCATGCTCTGCTAAGACTAACCATCTGGACTATTCAAATATAGACATACACTAATCTATATATATATTAAGGTCTTCACTAACAGACCTGCATTAGTGAAGATAGATCAGGAACATTAAGTTTAAGAACATATTTGCATGACAATATTTCCTAGCACTATTTGTAACTTATTGTAACTACGTCATTACTAATATATTCTTAGGTCTTTGTCTCATTTCAGACAATACTCTAACTCTTTAGATTTTGCTAACTCTTATAACCTGATAACTCTTATCAGTGCTAACTTTTAGCATTTATATCTTTTAGCGTTACTAACTCTTAGCTCTGATCTAAACTCCTTTAGATCAGATTTGAACTCTTTCAGATCATACAATGTCTAAAACGTTACAAGCATCTTATCATATGTATATAAAATAATTAGTGATATATTGAAATCATAATTGTATAAACATAAAGCAAATATTTATACATAAAAGGGATGGCACATAAGCACAAGTCCCAACAATAACAATATGGGTACTTAATGGATAAGGTTTATTCATATTGATTGTTCTTAGAATCTTTTTAGTATAAGTAGATTGATGGATAAAGATTTTATTTGATTTGTGTTCGATCTACAAGTCGAGATAATATTTAATCTTCTTCAAGTATTTCACTTCAAATTCTCTTTTTAAGTATTCTATAATCTTTAGGAGCCCTTCAGGAGTTCTGATTAGATCATGTCATCCACATATATAGCCACAGTGACAAACCCAGATTTTAACTTCTTTAGAAATACACATTGGCATTTTGGGTTATTAATCTTTTATCAAGTATTCGTTTAGGTGGTTGCATGTTATGTGCCTAAGTTATTTTGATCCATATAAAGATCTTTGTAGTTTGATTGAATACAAATTATGATTTCATGCTTCAAGTATGTTAAATTCTTAAAGGATTTTTATGTGAATATTTGTTCAAGTGACTTATATTAAATTTTTTTGAGACTGCCAAGCTTATTAAAAAATCAAAATGTAATTGTGTCAATCACAAATGAATAAGTTTTGTCATAATTAATACTAGGTCTCTTCGAGAAATCTTGATCGACGAGTCTTATTTTATATTCGATAACCTTATTGTTTTCATTACGTTTCTATACAAAATAACCCATTTACATCTACGAGTTTAACATTTTTAGGTGTTTGGACTACAAGTCCAACTTTTTCATGCTTGGCTATAAAAGTAATTCTATTTGAATTGCTTCTTTCTATAGATCTAATTATATTTTTCTCTATATTTACCAATAGTTTATGGCTCAAAATCATTATTTATAATTTCAGTAGTTACTGCAAATAAAAACACATCGTTGACAACTATTTCATCATGTTTTCACATTTCTCCCATGTAAGCATAATTTATCTTCTTCATTTTGAGATTTTTGTACCCTTTTTGGGCTAATGTCTCTTTTGAGACTTTTGTCTCTTCATGGACATGTGTCTCCTTAGGGGCTATATCTCTTCTAGGACTTTTGTCTCTTTGGGACTTTTGTCTCTTCAAATACTTGTATTTCTTAAAGGACTTATTTCTCTTTAGGGACTTATGTCTCTTTAGGCACTTATTTCTCTTCAGGAACTTATATCTCTTTAGAGACTATTAACTCTTCTAGTATTAGTAATTTAGAGAATGTTGATTTATTGGCTCGAACGTAATTTTTAATAGGATCCAGATTTTTCACTTTCTTCTTTCGTAGAACAATATTTTTTCAACAAAGTGATCTGTCTCACTTTAGGCATGCAACAGATGATTCATAAGTTGTCTTTTAATTAGATTGTTTTGTAGGAACAATCACTCAGGCTTATATATCAGTAGTTGGTATATTTGACTTTATTAATTTTGATGTGTTTTGTAAATGCATCTTGTAATTCATTTGAAAATGAATAATCCTTCACACTGTTATTTTTATATTAATTTGTGTGAGGATCAAAATAAGACATGATAGTTATTTTTCAAGAAAGTTCATGCTTTACTTTAGAAGAGAATTTTCTTTTCCCTAATAATATGAATATTGTTTTATCAAAATAGTCATCCGTAAATCATTTGGTAAAAAAATTTCCATCAAGGAGTTCAAGATATCTTATAATTGATGGTGAGTTAAAATCATCATAAATCCCTAAGTGATGTTGAGGTCTTATTTTAGTGTATTGTAGGATGATATAATCGTTTAAAATTTTGTTAATCCATTTTTGTGTGAACATGTGGCACATGATGTTGTATATCAATTCCCACTTATGTACAACAGTCATAAAATATTGTAGATATAAATTCATCTACATTATCTAAACATATCGTCTTAATAAAGTATTTTAAAAATTGTGTCTTTAATTTAATGATTTGTGCTAATAATCTAATGAATGTAACATTTTGTGTAGACAGTAAACAAACATGTGACCACCACACAGATGCATCAATTAAAATTATAAAAAAAAGGTCCACTTGATAAATGAACTTGATTCACAAATATCTCCTTAAAACTTTGTAAAAATGATGAAAATTCTAGATTAATCTTAGAAAGGATAATTTAACTACAGTTTGGCTTGTGAAAAAATGGTGCAAAAACTCTCATTAGACAACATAATCTTTAGGTTCTTTAATAGATATCCATGAGAATTTTCAATGGTCTTACATATGATAGTTGATCTTGAATGACCAAAGCAGTTATACCATAGAACAAATAATTTTGAATTATTGAACTTCTGGTTCATTACTACTGATTTTTCATCGGCGTCCCCTTTAACATGGACAGTTGATATACCTTATTCTTTATAAGTAATCTGTTGGCCAACGATTTCCTTATATAAAGAAAGTCAAGCTTCTTCTAAAGACCTATTGCTGTCGTCTCACCTGCTACTTCCCTTAGTACTTCATCGCTCAATGACAGAACGATTGTGCTATGAGCTCTTTCTTGAATGTCCATTCTTTCTGCTTCAGCTTTAGATGACTCTGGCGTCTTTTCTTCATCACTAGATGAAGCTACAGTCTCTTTTAATGCCAAACCAAGTCTTTGGCTCACTAACAACGCCTTAACCTTTATCTTCTACAGATTAAAGTCATTTGTACCGTTAAATTTCTCTACCTCATACTTGGGTGTGGCCATGTCTGCCTAGAACGAAGCTCTGATACCAGTTTGGTGAAGCAGAAGCACACAAACAAGTAAAATAACCCAAGCAATATATGCAGAATAAGTAATTGAGGAATAAGGAGAGAAGGGGTAGAAGAAGAACATACAAAGATTTACGTGGTTCTGCAACTTGCCTTTTATAAGATCAAGATCACACTCTTCTCTTATTATAAATCACAAGTCACTCACAAAAGTATACCTTTTACAAGAAAGATCACAAAGAAACTCTCTCTTGCACTCTAAGAATTTTCTCTCACAAAGAACCACAAAGATTATTGATGATCACTAAGATTTCTCAACCTATCATAAATATTGTGTTTACAAGCCAACTTATAGCCTTTATATAAGTTTTGGGACATCCTAGGTTTACCCTATATGTGTGGGAGTCGTATTAGGGAGTCCTGAAACAAGTGAGAACGAAATAAGAAAGTTTTCTTATTTCAGGATACTATTCTCGTCTCCAACGCCGCGGCGCTGGGCTCTCACCGTCGCAGGGCTGGCATGCCCGTCTGAGAGTTGCGGCACTCATTTCCTAGCGTTGCGGCGCTTAGGTGCTGGATTGGGCGCTGCGGCGCCTATGTTTGGTCGCTGCGACGCTGGCGCTTAGTGCGCCCTCTTCATTTTTCACTTCCTTTCTCGTCCGTCTTTGATCCTTACGTACCCTACACACTTGGGTTGCTCTCCAAATCATATCCTGACGATTTTCAATCAATATTCTCACACTCTTCAAGTATGCATTTCTTATTTAAGATGTATTTTTAGTCCAAGTCTCAATGTGATATCCATTCTAACGAATATCTTTATACCTAAGCATATTTCTTCTGGATCTGCCTGCATATAAAGCTTCACTTATATATAATTTTATTCTACTTTCTAATAAGATTATTACTTTTTTAAAGCCTTTAATCAGTTCTGCAAGATCGAACATCACTTTTTATTTTTTAATATTTCTTATTTCAACGGATAGTGTATATAGTTGCACTATCAGCCAAATAAGCATTTGAACTTTTTCAAAGTGGACAATTTATTATCTTTAAAAGTTATTCCTTACATAAAAGTTTATGATAGATATTAAAATGATAAAAGTTATATTTTATACAAAAAGACATGACATAGAAATATTAATTAAAACTTGATAATTGGTGCTCCATTCTTTTTCCTCAAAAAGATTAGGATCTTAAGTCATCAATAAGATTTGTCTCCATATTTTATCATTTTTTCTTAGTAGATGTCTCATAATGTATTATATAAATAACAAGTATTTTTATAATACTTAGAACGTTTATTCTTGTACCATTGTATTTTTCTTGATGTTTTTCATCTTTTAGTGTTCTTTCGTTCTTGGCACTTACGACTACCATAAGGTGATAATTGTGTCATCATTCTCCCCCACAATCACGTCCAACTTTATTATGAGTATTTGCATTTACTTTTGAGAATGACTGAGAACCAATTGGACATGATTCATAATTTTCAATAAGAGTTTATTATTTTGTTCAACATATAGAAGACATGATATTAATTTTGGGTATTTTTAAATAGATGTTCGCAATACTGTTGTTACAGAATAATATTAGAGACATGAAAAGTAGAGAATATTTTATCTAACATATCTTGTTATGTAACTTTCTCACTACACAATTTCGGCTGTGAGGTAATTGTGATTAAAGTAGATTATATTTAACAACAATTCTAAGATCATACCATCTCAAATTTATCCATCATATCTTGCTCTTGAGAGGAATACATTATATTTTTTTTTTAATTTTTTCTAGGGGATCTGCAAGTCCTCAAATATTGAGCTTTTAATCTCCTATGTAAGTAAAAATAGAGAAAAATCATAGTTCTCTACTTGTCCTACAAGGACACGTCAATTTTTTTTTTCAATTATTTCTTTTCTAAACTATTAGTTTAGAGGTACAATTTGTATCCAGTAACTATGATAGATAATTTTTCAAAGGAATCAAGTACTGTGATTTGTAAATTTGTAAAAAATATTTTCAAGGGCTTTAAATATAAAGAAGAGAATTAAAATTAGTATAATGAATATAAATATTATTTAATAAATTCATAATACAAAATATAAATATCAAAAGGTAATGTTTAGGAGGTATGACCTTCCATATACATGAAACAATCATAATTACGAGACAAGACCATTCATGTATTAATAGTATGAAGGAGATATAGCTTTTCATTGATAATAATGAGGAAACATGACTTTTCATAGATTGATAATAATGAGGATGCATGACCCTCCATAAGTTAATAATAATGAAAAGGCATAACTTTTTATAAGATGATAATAATGAAAAAACACAACCTTTTATATAATAATAAAGAGGTATAGCCTTTTATATGAATAAATAATTAAAAAAATAAATTCAAAAATTATAATATAAAATTTTAGGTTCTAAATTAATGAGATTAATTATTAAAATTTTAGATTCTAACTTAATGATTTGTTATGCAAACTTGGGGTTGTATGTAAAATATTTGAATTTAAAAGAATAGACATAATATAAATAAGAGATAACATATACTTAATATTATCTTTATTTTTTAATATGAAAGATCTAAATAAATAACAACCATAGTGCATATTTATAAGAATTAGATTATACAATAATATAGATACAATAAAAATAATAGTTAAATATAAATAAAACACGCAAAAAATAAAAAAATAAAAAATAAAGTACGTTAAGAATTTAATATAAAAATTAAAAAACTGAACTTCCTTAAAAAGTATTGATAATGTGTTATAAATAAATAATAAAAAAAATTAAAAATAATTTAAATATTAAAATTTTTAAAAATAAATAAATTATAAATAAATTATATACATATTTATATAAAAAAAATAAAATTCACTAATTTACCTTTTACCGCCTCACCGCCTCACCGCCTCACTCCCCAACTTTCACAACAATTTCTGTATTATTAAATATAAAAGTTGGACATTGATGCAAAAATAGTACATTGGACCCACTTAAATTCAATTATACCTTGACTTTCTCTTTTTTTTTAAAAAAAAAATAATACTGACGTTATGTCTTTAACTTTTTCATTTTGGTAGGACTCAGATTTGTCTGAGAGCAATAATAATAATTACTGTTTTATACTTCACTATGTAAAAGTTAGAAAACGAGAAAAAAAAAAAAAAAATTCGTGTGAAACGAAATTTGTGAGTTAGGATGTATTTACTGGTCGTATCCGCTCCATTCCCGGCGATATAAAACAAACGGGCTGACACATTCTAGAATATTAACACTGTTACTTCCAGAGGGTTATACAAATAATTATTTGATAGGGATTTTGATTTTAATTATATTATTATTTTTATTTAATTTAAAAGATAAAAATATTTTTAAAATTATATTTTATTATTACAGAAATAATTAAAATATTTTTAAATAATAAATATATTTTTATCTTTTAAATAAAATAAAATAATATTAATAATAATATAATTAAAATTAAAATTATCATTAAAATGTAATTTATGTAAATTTCAAAGGGTGATAGTGTTAATATCCTGCCAGATTCTATAATATAAAATAATAATTAAAAGTAATGTTAAGTATCTTAAATTATATTTTAAAAAATAATATGTTAAATAAATATTAAGTATAATAAATAATTTTAAAATTTATATTATTTTATCACTTAATTTTATTTGATATATTATTTTTAAAATATAATTTAAAATAATATTTAAAATAATTAGCATTACTCATTAATTTAAATATTTAAGTTTGACCGAGGACATGAATAAGACAAATCTTAAAAAATAAATTTAAAAAAAAGCACCTTTCTTATTTTAAATAATGCTTGCCTATTCTGAATTTTTTTTCTTAATATATATTAAATAATTTTATTATTTAATACTATTTAAGATATAAAATTTAAAATATTAATTAAAATATAAAATTACTATTTGTTTTCCTTTTCAATGCATTTTCTATAAAAAGTTAAAAGCATTTTCAGCAAGTGGAAAAGTGATGAACGGTTAGCATTTCAGTTCAATGAGAATGAATAGTATGACCCTACATCAAGATGTGTGATTCAGACGATTTGAATGACATGTCACACCCAGCAAAGCTTTTAATGCATAATTCATTTCTATAGCTTCAGCCTTCAGGACTGATAAATATCATAAAAACACAAACAAAGCCGTCTACAATTTGAATTTATCATACCTTACTACTAACTCAACCCCACCCATCATTTTCTCTTCTCGTTTCTTCGCCTCTTCATCATCATCGAGCTTTTGATTCTGTTAAAATCAATGGCGATTTGCTTAACAAGATCAAGAACCATAGCTCAAAGTCTAAGGCATAAAGTTGGTTTCTTGGCAGTTCTTGGCGGGAGTAATTATTTTTCTTCGACAACAAAAATCCCGGCTGCTGTGGAGAAATATTATTACAAGCCATTTCTCTGCAACTCAACATCTGCCCTTTTCTTGGCCGGGCGTTCCAAGTTCACCGTGGCCGTGAGCCAGATGGATTCATTAATGTCTGCCAGTGACAGCGATGACGATCAGGTAATTCTTGCCAACCTTATTACTCTACTGCTTGTTCTAATAGAGATACACAAAAACTGAAATTTAACATGAAACTTAAAAACCTTAAGCGTATACTAGTTAATCTTGTTTATTTTTTTTTGGGGCGAGGTGTGTTCAAGGCTGTTCTTAGATTATAGAAAGATTATTTCCACTAAATTTTTTGAACTCTGATAAGTTGTTCATGACATGGGCACATGACAATTGTTTTCTTTTTGGTATGTTTCACGCAAATTACAAATCACAATTATGAGATAAGTTTATGTACGGAGAACATGATCTGTTCTCATTTCAATTAATATGTATATTAATCACACACCTAATGTTCTCCTTACACAAAACGTGCTTCATTTCACATGTTATATGCTTTATCATGACTACAAAGAATTTCTGCATATACCAACGAGTCAACAATAAAGAATGAATATCAAGGAAATTGTATAATCATGGATTTCAGTTTATAAATATTTCTATATATTTAGAGTTATTCTTGGGATGCCGACGTTAATATACTTTAAAATACGTAAGCATAAATATGTTTGTATTCAAAAAAATTCTGTCATATATATCTATTAGAGTTAAAAATATTATAGTTTAATATTTTAAAGAGAAAATAGGGATTTAAAACTTAGACAACTCTCTTCTTCTCCATTGATTCATATTTCTCTAAGTGTCTGGATCCATCCATCCCTTTGTATTATATTATTAGTATTATAAACCTTATTCCATTTTTTGGCCTCTTGTAATTCTTATCCTTGGTTTGCTTTGATCCTGCCACGATAGCCCCATTAGAAAAATGAAGAAAAGAAAGTGATCGATTACCTGAAAGCTGAAATATAAACTATAAACCACATCTTACTATTGAATGACTATATAACGTACAAGAAAAGCACTAGATCGGAGGTAGCTGGAAAGCCTTAGAAACTGCAACACGTAGGCCAGAGAAGTTTTGCATGATGTGATACTTAAAATGGGAATCTCTTATTGAGATGTAAAGCATTTAGTTCCCCGTCGTGTCGTGTAAGGCAGCTGCTCTTTTATCCTATAAAAGAACGAACAACGTTGATATGATTTGCCATCTTACGAAGAAGACGAGGTGCTATTCAAAAGCGTCTATTTTATTCTTATTCGATACAGCTGTGTTTCAAGTTGTGACTATTAAAGTTATAATGGTTAGAGGATTTCGATAACATGCATTAAAGTGGGAGAGCTCACAATTTCAAGAAAAGAAAATAATTTGGCAAAGTTCATGCTAATAGTTTTGTGAGGGTTTTCTTTTTTTTTTTTTCTTTCTTTTATTATTATAGGGAAAGTAAGATTGGAATTTTTATAAAGCTGTAGATGCGTTCTTTATAAGGATAAGATTTTTAGTCAGATGAGAGGGAGTTAGAGATGACTAACCGGTACAGGTACTAAATGCCACCTACCTATTTTACCAAATTGCTGGCATGCATTTTATCAAACAGATTGATAACTTGGGATGGGTAGAAATTTCTTAATTTTATATATATTTTTTAATTTTATCATCTTCTAATCTAATTTAATTAATATTTGAATGATCTTTTTGACATTAGATTGTATTGTATTGTATTGTATTGTATTGTATTAACACGTACGGCCAACATCGAATTTATAATTAATTAATTTATTTTAATTAACTATCAACTCTATGTTAATAAAAAGATAAGATAGCAAGTTAAATTAACAGAGGAGCCTAGTCCTAAATTTTTAACTTACATATGTAATACAATTTTTCATTCATTAATGGCAACCCGAATTGAATAAAAATAGAGGATCTGTGTTGATGTTTAATGGTTAAGACTTTTCATCCCATCCAAACTTACAACGAAAAAAAAATCAAAAATAGCATTTAATTTTACCAACTTTACACTGTCAAATGCTATAAAATTAATAAATTATAATTTGAATTATAATTTTAAGTCAGATTATTATTATTATTATTATTTTGTGGGAAAGAATTCTAAGTAAAAATTTTAAATAAAGGGGATCTCAATCTGGATAATTTTATTACTAATTTAAGAACTTGGGCATACTTGGAAAAAGTTGAGCTGTGGACAGCCATACTCTAAAAATCTAATTCGTCAGGGGCCTCCAAAGGTTAACGTGGATGAGAGCACTTGTCTTTCAATCTGATAAGCTACTAGGATTTAGGCCCAATCACATGGTCAGGGGACCATCCACTAAATCTTCCACAACACAAACAAATTTAACTCAACTGTAGCATGCTTCAAAATTCGGTGACTATCTCTATTATTGACATTTGAAAGAAATCTCAAAGTTTTTTTGGAAGTTGAACCATAGCTTATGCG
The DNA here is from genome assembly GCA_946807835.1 of Ailanthus altissimus. Lineage (NCBI taxonomy): Eukaryota > Viridiplantae > Streptophyta > Magnoliopsida > Sapindales > Simaroubaceae > Ailanthus > Ailanthus altissimus. Next base: position 11,343,215 of record OX327699.1, on the reverse strand, counting down.
ACCTTTTTTCTCATCATATTAATATATGTATCCACCAGATTTATGTAGCTGGTGAAGTTAGCAAAATTTCACATTTAGTTTTCAATAGTTGAAGAATCCTTTGCTCGTATGTTGTTCCTGTCCAGGAATATTATGAACCTACGGCAATTCTCACTGTATTGATGGTCTAGCAGGAATCAACTTTTTGCAAAGCTTTTGCCATATACATATTTGAATATTCTTATCACATTTTTTCTTTGTGTTTTGAATGTTGAGCTGAAAATAAATCTCAATAATTAACATTTTATATCTTTTATTGCAGCAGGCCTTGGATTTTCCTGGAGGGAAAGTTACATATACTTCTGAAATAAGATTTATTTCCGAGTCTCCAGATAAACGGGTGCCCTGTTATCGAGTTCTTGATGACAATGGAGGGCTTATCAGTGGCAGTGATTTTGAAGAGGTATCTCTCAAATTTCGGAATTGTTATTAATCCATCAGGCTAATCTGCATGCACTATTTATTAATCGTGTTTTCAATATCCAATTTCAAGCTTTTACATGGAATGTATATGGAATTCTGAAGGCTTGTGTTTATAATGCCGATGGTTCAATGATGCCTTGGCTTGTTGCATTGATTAGGTGAGCAAGGAAGTTGCAAAAAAAATGTATGGTGATATGGTGACACTTCAGATTATGGATTCTATACTCTATGAGGCACAGAGGCAAGGAAGATTTTCTTTCTATTTGACCACAATCGGTGAAGAAGCCATCAACATAGCGTCCGCAGCTGCACTCAGTGCAGATGATGTTATCTTGCCTCAGGTAATCAACCCCAGGCCATATATACTTAGTTTTTGAGTTCTAAGCCGAAATATGATCCTGTTTTATCTGGATTGATACAATGTTTTATTGGAAATTACCAACCCAAGATTCAACAGAGCTTTAACTAATCAAATAAACCCAAGATGATCAGAAAATAAATCAAGCGTAATCTTGAGAAACGAAGACAAACCAAAAATTCACACGAGAGATTTATATTGGTTCAATTTTGATGTGAAATGTAAAACCTATATTCACTTTGAGCTAGCTAAGGTTCTGAATCCACTAATCAATTTGAGGGCTTAAAAGATACAGTAAACTAAGCTCATGGAACCGAGCTCTAGAAGATGAAGAAAACACCGTCTCTCTGATTAACAATCCCTTTTATAGCTTACCTTAACTAATTTTGTTTACACAATAACAGAATCAAGGTTCCCAGGAGCCGAGATCAACAACCCAGTTGGTTTATTGATGCACGTAGGAAACTATTGCAGTTTTAACTGAATTTTAAAACTCATTGGCCAAAAACAATATCGTACCGAAAGCGCATATTATTGCAAAAGGGCCCAACTTCGAGGGGTATTAATGAAAGGAAAATAACCTTGCTGTCCTTATAGTTTGCTTGAATTGCTTTTGGACCAATAAAGAGAACAATTCCGCCTTTGGTCCTAAAGTAATTCAGTCCCCTTTTTCAGTGCAATTCTCAGCCTTAGCATCCAAGCTCATTTCATCAAACCAGTTCGCCCTTTATCCATGTGAAGCAAGCCCAAACACTAGTAGAACTTGTTCACAGATAGAACTTTCATTGTCCATATTAATAGGATTGTCAGTTCAATAACATTATTTGCAATTACTTCTTTTATGAAATAGTTCTTGATCTCTACATGTTTGGTTCTGTCGAGATAATGGCACTTTGATTGTTAGAAAAATCGTTGTTGTACTTCTCAAAATGCCTAATTCCCTAAGCACTTCCTGTAACCATATTGCTACTTGATAGTGGACATTGTTATGATGAAAACTTGAAATGAGTTGCCTCGGAGGAGCTGACAGGCTTGCAAAGATTCATTGCAAACTTCTCAATAATTTTCTAAAAAATAACCCTGTGGAGACAAGACCAACTTATTGCTAGCTATATCTCCGGTGATTTCAATGCCTAAAATCCTCTTTTCCTCCCAAGATATTCATATCAAACTCGGTCTTCAATGAATTATTTATTTTCAGAATTTCTTCCCTGCTTTGACTAACAAGTACCATGTCATCCACATATAGTAGTAGGTAGATGACATTATCATTGCTAAGACTTTTAAAATAGGAGCATGAATCATAGCCGCTCCTTTTAAACTCAAGTTTACTAACAACAAGAGCCATTGTCGAAGAGACTGCTTAAGCCCATAAAATGATCTTTTAAGCAGATAAACCAGGTCTTTCTGGTTGAGTTTAACGAAAGGAAAATAACCTTGTTGTCCTTGTAGTTTGTTGGAATTGCTTTCGCACCTATAAACATAACATGTTTATTCACAATTTCATTCAATTAAATTGAAGCTGATATAAATGGATATATCATGTTTTATACCAGTACCGGGAGCCTGGAGTTCTATTATGGCGTGGTTACACATTGCAACAATTTGCCAACCAGCTGTTTGGTAACAGACATGATGATGGAAAAGGCCGGCAGATGCCGATTCATTATGGGTCTAAAAAGCACAATTACATCACCATATCATCACCTATCGGGTAAGATATCTAGACCACATTAGCTAATTTGGATTGTTGTAGTCTACATTGCCTTCTCTGATTATTATTTTCATTGCAATATATGCATTGTTTTCAGTACACAACTTCCTCAAGCTGTAGGAATTGCTTATTCTCTTAAAATGGATAAAAAGGATGCATGTGCAGTCGCATATTTTGGAGATGGCAGTACCAGTGAGGTGAATCCAGCATAATTTCTCTTACAATATTTTCTTTAGGAATTTAGATTTTCTTGTTGATTTTCTAAATGTGAACCGTATTGATTCAGGGAGATTTTCATGCTGCTTTGAACTTCGCAGCAGTTTTGGAAGCCCCTGTTGTTTTCATCTGTCGCAACAATGGCTGGGCCATTAGTACCCAAATATCAGAACAATTCCGAAGTACTATTATAAGAATTTCCATTATATCCATGTCTCATTTATAATAATAACTCCAGCTTCATCACGTCAAAATATCTTTTTGCCGATGAGTTGCATATCTTTTGCAGGTGATGGTATTGTTGTTAAGGGTCAAGCATATGGAATCCGAGGCCTACGAGTAGATGGAAATGATGCGCTTGCTGTTTATAGTGCAATTCGTGAAGCTCGTGAAATGGCTATTGGTGAACAGAGACCTGTTTTAGTTGAAGTAAGATCGAACTTCCTCTAGCAAAGTTCCCCTGCCTTTATTCGTAGGCAATTTAGCTGAATTTGTCTACTGGTTTCAACTTTCAGGCCCTTACTTATAGAGTAGGACATCACTCCACCTCGGATGATTCCACCAAGTATCGTGCACTTGATGAAATCAAGTACTGGAAAATGGAACGAAATCCTGTAAATAGATTTAGGAATTGGGTTGAAAGGAACGGCTGGTGGAGTGATCAAGAAGAAACAGAGCATCGAAATAGCATCAAGAATCAGGTGAAAATTAGTTAAAACCCTTTCACATACCGCTTACAAAATTGTTAAAACATTTTCTTTGTTGTCATTACTAAACCAAACTAATGTTGTACAGTTATTGCAAGCAATTCAAGTGGCGGAGAAAACAGAGAAACCGCCGTTGACAGAGTTGTTCGCTGATGTTTATGATGTTCAATCATCAAACCTTGTTGAGCAAGAGATGCAACTTAGAGAAACTATCAGTAAACATCCACAAGACTACCCATCTGATATTTCTGTATTAAAATAGATTTACTCCGTCGATATTTAACAAAATGTGGATGAAAGACAACCCAAAATCCTAGTAATGAAGATGCTGCTATGTATGTTTTGATCTTAATAAAGCAGTTCTCCAGTTGATTGTAGTATAATTTTACCAAGGAATTATTAAGCTTTGTGCTTTAAATTGGCCAAATTGAGCGTCTTCTAATTGTTGGTGATGCAAACTGCAAAGCACCTTAGAGTCCTTCACTATAGTAGTTAGCTAAAGCAAAATTATACTAGACAAATCTAAGTGGACATCCAATAAAGATAGAAAAAAAAGTTATTTTAGTTTCTGATTTTATAAATATGTACTAATTTAGTTTTTATTTTTTTAATATATATATGTTAATGTTATTTTGGTCTTTAATTTTATTAATATATATTAATTTAATTCTTACTTTTCTAATATATATTATGTTAATTCTTGTAAAAATTAAAACAGTAATTTTTTAGAGATAAAAATAATAATAAAAAATATTAAAAAGGTCTTTCAAGGATTTATATGGTATATATTTAAAAAATAAAAACAAAATTAGTATTTTATGACCAAAACAATATTTTTCTATGAAGGTAAAAGTGAATTGAATCATTAAAACTCCTTTTGAATTGATACGATGTAGAACTAAATATATGTATTTATATATTATAAATTTATAAACAATTATACATCGAACTCTCTGACACTTCGTTCAAATGAGAATAAAAAAAAAGAAGAAGATAAAAACTAAATATACAAACACCCTTTACGATTTTTCTTCTGATAATAATAATATCTTGTAATGCCGCTTAAAGATACACTTGCAAGTATAGGAAGACTTGTAAAAATCTACTCTCATAAATTATGGAGAGACTCAATCTTTTTCATCTATGAAGTTAAATATGGTCTAACGCTCGTCTACACCTATGATATAATATATATATATATGTAAAATTGATCCCCATGAAATACTATTAGCTAAGGCAACTCAATAGTAAAGTCACTCACACTTATAATTTTAAATTATGTGCTCTAAAAACATTTATTGAATTATATTTGAAACAAATCTACTCTTACAAGTTAAAAGAGACTCAAACCTCTTCTCACAAGAATGAGAACTTCCAACTAAAAGGTAATTTCGTAATGCTACTTAAAGTTAATTTTATATACTTATAATTTGATATCTAGTAGATTATAGTTAAAACTACTCGTAATGTTAGATTTAAAACTTTGTTTGTTATATTTACAATTGTTGTATTTCTATTTAAATTTGAGAGAATAATAATAAAAATAGTAATATTATATGAACAAATTAATAATACAAACTCAAACACATTACTTAATTTGATATAACATGATTGAAAAAATAAATATTGAAAATTAAACAATAAATAAAATAAATGATATAGTAATAATTAAACCAATCACATCACATTATATTAAATAATACGAATAAATTTGTATAACATTATTTTAATAAAAATAATGAGTCTCTACTCTGATTTGAGATCGATTTTTTAAGATTAGAGCTCTCATTTGAGTCTCTTCTCTCTTCAGATGATGGCTCTTATAGAAGCAAGGAGAGCACATCAGTTGCTTAGATAGCGCATTTTATCTGTAAAGGCAACTTTAGAGCAAGCTTTGAAGGTTTGACAGATCAGGCAGAAGGGCTGGGTTTGGTTAACTTCATAATCTCTTCTTAAGGAGCTTTAACCTCATTTGAAAAATCCCTCACCTCAATAGCAGGGAAAGGAGATTGAGTGCTCAAACTGGCCTAAGATAAGGTGCCTTTGATTGCTTAGAGACCATTGACTCTTTTAAAGCCTCATTGGCTTGAGAGCTATGAATGATCTTCAGCTTCATCGTCGTGGTTTGAAAGGAAAAATGTATAGATAGGCCAATTTTTATACTTTAAAACTTTAAAGGAAAAGTGAAAGGCAATTTAATTACCTTTTTCTTTTTAAAAGGAGCCAACTCCTCTTCTCCTTCTCAAGCTGGAGGTGATGCAATATTTCTATATCATAAATTAAGTGCAAGTATACACTATCGTATGCAAGTAATAAAGAGACTAAATAAGTCGGATGTCGAACCCACAGGGATAATTGTTTCTTTTTAACCAATTATTAAAATTATATCTTCCTAATAATTATTCAGATAAATAAAAACTTAAGAATGAATGTAGAAAATATAAAAGTAAAAACACAATGTAAAGAGAATAAGAAGATAGCAATGTAGAGAAAACCTAGGATTAATATTATCTCTCAATATACTTTTTAATGATTAACCCTCTAATATTTAACTTACTTAGTCTTTATTATTGATCAAGACGCTAATGTATTCACAAGTCTCTTCCAAGGTCATGCAAGTATACCCTAATTTACCAAATACCTATATTCCTATGGTATTTGTAATAAATTAAGATTCATTAAGATTAGGTCTTATTGATCATACATGCCAATTAGGTATATTCCTATCCTAAATTGAAACTTGCATATGCAACATTGAATGTTACTCTACAATCATGCATCAAATTACCTAGGTCTAAATATTATGATTCCTCTTCCGAGTTTATCAACAATATTACCAATTCATTCACCATATATTGGCTAGATATATTGAAGCATTAAGATCAAGTAATTTAAATAATAAATGACTAAGTTTATTAAATATTCGAAAGATATGGCAATTAAGCACACATATTGAGTTCAAATATTAACCCTAGAAAATAAGTTAGCTCATGGCTACAAGAGAATTACAGCAATAAAAATAAAAATAAAACATGATACACTCAATCGCAAACCGATGTAGACGTCGAATTGCTCTTAATTGATGTTGCTCTGGATTCTTGGTGCTCTTGAACTGCTCTAAGTTCTCTTTTTCTTGCTCTAGGTTCTTCTCTGGTCTCTTTTGATGATTCTTGAAGGTTGGGAACGAGTGGCTTTATATAGGGATTGATATGAGCTTGAAAATCTCAATTCTCGTCGGACTAGGACTCGCACTACCGCTGGCGCGCTATGCATCTGTCGCTGGGGCGACGCGTGAAAAAGCTATTACCGCTGGAGCGGTGGGATCTTGGCGCTGGGGCGCTGTCTCGTCGCTGGGGCGCTATACGCGACTTAAGCAGGTCGTTTTTCTTATTTCGATCACTATTTCAGAGCTGGGGCGATGGACACATACTTTGAAAACTTTGCATTTTAGTCCCTGTTTTCGCTCCTTTTACGTTCTTTCTTTAAATTTCGTTCAAGTCCCTATAAATAACAATAATGCACATAAATAGCCATCTATTCTCATAAAATCATAAAATATCAATAATAAAAATATGAGAAAATATATGACAAATTTGCCCTTATCAGGAGGAGCAATCACTGAGGTAGGAATAACTTTTACAAAACAAATCAATAATGATTTAAAAAAAGTTAGGGTCAGTAAGAAGTGAAACAAATTAAATTTATACCTTGGCAAGTTGTTTCGCAAATTATCTAGGCTGACTCTAAGTCAAACCGTAGTTTATCTTTATTAAAGTCATAAAAAATGGGTCAAAGTAAGCCGATTCTTGCTTAAGATTTCACCAGCAATGATGAACTTAATCATTGGAATGAGAGGTTTTGGATCCACAAATAGTCGATTAAAGAAAATCAAGGGTTGCCAAATTGAACCCAGTCCAACCACTTATTTTTTCAAAAGGAGTACTTTCTTCCTTTGATGGCATAAATTTTTTATTTCATCTAAATTATTGCAATTATATTTAAAGTCAAAATACTTTTCAAATAAAAGGATTTCTTGAATAAGCTTACCTCGTATCTTCTTCTGGTTTACCTGTACACCATCATTAGGGTTAGAGTCTTCAAAATCATGTAGTGCAAGTGCTTCATCAAATAAAAGTATGAAATAAAGGTTGACTATTTGAGTCTAATACTCATTGAATAAATCAAGCCAACCGGGAGAAATAGGAAGGTCGACCAGTTATAAGGACTTTCTTAATTAGGTGGATACTTGATGAACACTTAAAATTACACATTTAATAAGGGTTTTACATCATTATTTTGCTTTAATAGTGTCAATAACCTACCTTATTTAAGCATATTTACAATATTATACCTAATTAGCTTTTAACTGTTTTGTGGTAGGTTCAGTAAAATGGGTATACTTTTCTACTTAAGAGTCTAATTGAAGTGATTCTTGATTCTATAAATAGCTGACTTAATGGACTAAAATATTGGATTCACAAAGAGTTCATAATTCAAGCACTTGAAGGGTGAAAAAAGCCTAGAAGAGAACTAATTTGGTACAGGTCTGATCTGAACAGTCTTTAGTATTTGGCCCATAACTAGATAAATACATATCTAATACGTATGATAGAACTTAATTTGAAAATTTGAGAGACTTATTTACAACTGTGATGTTTTGAGTGGAAGTTAATTCAGACTATATCAATTTTAAATTGGACAATCAAATAGGTGCATTAATGATAATCAGTGCAAATTAGTTGCTTATCTCTTTGACTTTTATCATCTAAGTGGTTCCCTTCTCATTTGTCTTGTATTATACACATTTTTTTATATAAATAAGTGGCCTATTTATGCCCAAAGTATGTAATTAGAAACCTAAGATTTTAGTTCAAAATACTTGTCTTTTTGTATTATCTATTTGTTGTATTATTTCTTTCATTTACTAGTCTAAAGTTTATATTATCTCTTCTTGCATCTCTTTTCTTTAATTTTATTATGTCAAAGTAATTTTTATTTTGTTAAGGTAAAAGTGTGAAACTCTTGGTAAGATAATAAGATATACTTAAACTCTTATTCTACAATTTAATATTACATTTTTTAGTTAACCAAATTTATATATGATGTATTTATTTTATTTTGCAATATTGATACTCTTTCTTGCAACTTGCAAAGTGGTGAATTTTGATTTATTATAGATAATCTTTATAATTGTCACAATAAATTCTTAAAACTATTTAGAAAATTTGGCGTGGATATTCTTTCTTGTAAAGTGGGAGTTATGATTTATTGTAGGCAAATATAAAAATTGGCATAATAAATACTTGAAGTCATTTACAAGATTTGGTGTATAATAATTAAAAAAAAAAGTTAATATATAAATGATAATGCACCTTAATTGTTATATCTTACGATTGGAACCTCATTTATGAGAGGATTCCAATTGAATTGTAAAGAGAGTTGAATATGTTCTTATTTTATATGCCAAGAATGAATTCCTTAACCTTAGAATTTATTTTAATTGGTTATTTGAATTATTATTTGCAAACATCTTATATTGCTTTATTTATAGTGTGTAACTTTAATTCTACTTTCTTGTGGATCGACCCCATTCTCACTAAGTTATTTATTACTTTGATAATCCTATACTTGAGAATAAACTCTTATATTTTGTATGTGTCAAGTTTTTGGCGCCGTTGCCGGAGAAGTGAAATTAACTAAGATAATTCATGAAAGGCTAAGCCTCCTATCTTACTTTACTTTAATTATTCTTCGTTTGTTATTCTAACTATTCCTTTAACTTTTTCTTTATTGTTGGCCTTGCCATTTAATTTGTTTTTTTTAATATTCTATTTCGTTGTTTTTTCTCTTATTCGTAATATTTGTTGTATTCGTATTTTATTTTATTTCTTTGTATAAGTGGTTGGTTTTGAGATCCTAAGTCTCATCGTTTAGTAAAAGGTAATTTTAAATTTTTATTTGATTCTCCATTATTTTCTCATTCTTCACCAAATAACATAGTGACTGATAATCAAATTGAGGGACTTATAGACCCAGGGGATAACCAATCTTAACACAATAACTATAATCGACCTAGGACACTTGGCATTATCCAAATTTTATTAATTTTTGTGGCTTAGATGTAGAGAACCCTTACCTACATTTAAAAGAATTTGAAGAAGTGTGTAATACATATAATGACCTGAATTGTAATATGAATACATTTTGACTTAAGCTTTTTCCTTTTTTTTTAAAGATAAAACTAAAATATGATTACAAAACCTTAGGCCAGGATCTATTTCTTCATGGGATGTGATGCAATAATAATTTTTAAAAAGCCATTTTCCTTCTATAGAACAAATTCTTTAAAATAAAATTACCAGTTTTGCCCAAAAATCAAAAGAGACTCTTTACCAACTTTGAAAAAGGTATAAGGAATTACTTAATACCTGTCCCTATCATGATTTTAAGACTTGGAGAGTAGTCTCAAATTTCTACGAGGGATTAACACCCTAAGTTAAGAAAATGGTAGAAATGATGTGTAATAAAACATTTGAGGATAAAGACCTAGAAGCGACAATGAACTTCCTAGACTTACTAGCGAAAAATGCTCAAAATTGAGACACTGTTGGTACTTGTAAGGCACCTAGTAAAACTCAAACCACTACATCTAGTGGGGGTATTTACCATATTAGGGAAGATCATGACATGACATTCAAGCCAAATTAGTATCCATAACTAGAAAAGTTGAAACCTTAGAAATGAAAAAGAATGGTCAATTAAAATTTGTTGAAGAAATTGTGTGTTACATATGTGAAACCCATGATCACTCTACTAATGATTGGCTAACTTTTTCTACATTTAGGGAATGTCTCCATAAACAAGCCAATGTTCTAAGCACATTCAACTGGTCAAACCATGACCCATATTCATAAAATTACAAACCTGGTTAGAGAAATCGCGCGAATTTTAGTTAGAGAAATGACATTTAAGCACAGGCTTTACAACTACCTTTTCAATCACACAAAAATTTTCAAAACCCTCAAGCTTATGTGCCATATATCCCACCTCCTAAGAAAAATCTTAAAGAAACGTTGTATGCATTCATTAAAAAATAAAAGTATATTAATTCTCAAAATGCCTAAACCTTTGCTGATTTGAAAGATACTCTTACTAAATTTACATCTTCACCGAGTATTCATGAGAAAGAAAAATTTTGTTCTAAATTACAACTAAACCCAAAAGGACAAAATAACTCAAATGTATGTAGTTCAGAAAGCCAACACATGGATCAAGTTAAAAGTTATTATCACTCTTTGAAACCGTAAGGTTGTTGAAAAATACATTCTTGAACCTTATGAGAATGATGAATCGATCTTTAAGGGTAAGGAAAGCATTGAGCCTACACCTAGTGAAGAAAATAACAAACCCTTACTTGCACCCCCATTTTCTCATGCATTATGTAATGCTAGGAAGTTAAATCACAATCCTAAAATATTTAAAATATTCAAACAGGTAAATGCTAATATTTCTTTGTTGGATGCTATTAGACAAGTTTCCTCTTATGCAAATTTTTTGAAAGATTTATGCACATTAAAAAGAAAATTGAATGTGAAAAAGAAAGTATTTTTAACTAAACAAATAAGTGTCATTCTTAAAAACAATAATGTTTTGAAATACAAAGACCTTGATTGTCCTATAATTTTATGCATTATTAGAAGTTATAAAATTGAATAAGCTTTACTTGATCTTGGTGCTAGTGTGAGTTTACTATCATATTCAGTTTATCAATAGCTTAATCCCGGTGAGTTAAAACCAACTTCTGTAACTCTTTTGCTTGCAAATAGATCAATAAAAGTGCTAAGATGGATAGTGAAAGATGTGTTAGTTGAAGTTGATAAATTCATATAGCTTATGGATTTTATTGTCTTGGACACAAAATCTATTAAAAGATGTAATTCGATATTTGTTATTTTGAGTCATCCATTTTTAGCAAATTTTAATGCTTTGATTAATTGCAGGAATTGAGTAATGAAGCTTTTATTTGGAAACATGACACTGGAGCTCAATATTTTCATTATGTGTAAGCAATCACATAAGGAAGTGGATGAAAATGAAGAAGCTAACATGATTGAAACGATTGTGGAGGATCATTTTTAAAAATGGAGTTCTACTGATCCTTTAGAAATTTGTTTAATGAATTTGAGTCAAATATGCAATTAGATCTTGAAATCTCTAACATATAGTTTTTACTTAATTGTGCATAGATGATAAAAAAAAAGGATGGAAACCAAAGTTTGAAGAATTAGGAGAAAATGAGGATAAATAGAATGAATTCTAAAGTTAGAGTTGAAACCTTTGCCTAAAGGGTTGAAATATACATTTCTTAGAGAGAAACAAACTTACCCAGTGATAATTTCTTCTATACTCACAAGCGAATAAGAAAGAAAGTTACTTGAAGTATTAAAAATGCATAAAAATGCAATAAGGTAAACTTTAAAAGACATAAAAGGCATTAATCCTTTGATTTACACACATAGAATACACTTAAAGGATAATTTCAAAAATTTCCAACAACCCCAAAGGAGATACCTACATATGAAAGAGGTAGTGAGAGTTGAAGTTCTTAAATTACTTATGGTAGAAATCATCTATCCTATCTCAGATAGTAAGTGGGTAAGTCCTATTCAGGTAGTACCAAAATAATCTAGAATCACAGTAATTGAAAATGAAAAAGGTGAGTTAATACCAACACAAGTCTCATCTAGTTGGAGGATGTGCATAGATTATAGGAAGTTGAACTCTTCCACCAGATAAAATCATTTTCCTTTACCATTCCTTAACCAAATTTTAGAAAGAGTAGTGGGACATCGCTACTATTTATTTTTAGATGGTTATTCTGGTTATTATCAAATCCTCATAACACTAGAGGACCAAGAAAAGACTACCTTCACATGCTATTCTGGAACTTTTTCTTTTAGAATGATGCATTTTGGACTTTGTAATGCCTCAACAACATTTCAAATATGTATGTTAAGCATTTTTAGTAACAAGGTTGAGAATTATTTTGAAGTTTTCATGGATGATTTAACTTTATTTAGAAATTCTTTCGATAATTGTCTTGAAAACTTAAAAAATGTCTTAAAAAGATGTGAAGAAAAAAGTCTTGTGTTGAATTGGAGAAAATGTCATTATATAGTCACTTCTAAAATATTTTTGGAACATTTAGTGTCTTCTAAAGGAATTGAAGTATATAAGGCTAAAGTCGAAATCATTGCCCATTTGCCTGTACCAAAAATAGTAAAAAAGTTCGCTCTTTTTTGGAACATGCTGATTTATAAGAGGTTTATAAAAAAATTTAGTGCTATATCTAGACTTCTTTATAATTTCTTTTCAAAAGATGTATCATTTGAGTGGACTCAAGAGTGCCAAAATTCATTTGAAAAATTAATTGGCCTCTTAACATCTGCTCTTATCATACAATCTTCTGACTGGTCTTTACTTTTTGAGCTCATGTGTGATGCCAATGACCAAATATTTCAAAGATGCATATTCGACAATGAGGTAAGTAGAGTTATTGAATTTTTTTTATTTTAAAGCACGTGGGGGACATTTTTCATCAAAGAAAATAGCTGCAAAAATCTTGTAGTGTGAATTTATTAGCCCACTTTATTTAAAGATACACATGCATTTTGTAAAACGTGTAAAACTTGTCAAAAATTGAGATCTATTTCAAAACGAAACATGATGCCTTTGAAGCCCATTCTTGTTATTAAAATCTTTGATTGTTGAGGGATAGATTTCATAAGACCATTTCCACTATCATTTGAATTTAAGTATGTCTTAGTCGCAGTAGATTATGTCTCAAAATTGATTGAGACGATTCTATGTCGAAATAATAACCCTAAAATAGTCATGAAATTTTTGAAAGAAAATATCTTGAGTCGATTTGGAATCCATCAAGCCATTATAAGTGATGGGGGCAAGTATTTTTGTAACAAGTCATTTGAAAAATTAATAAAAAAATATGGTATTACTTACAAAGTTGCCACCCTTTATCACTATTAGACAAGTGGATAATTTGAACTAGCTAATAGGGAGATAAAACAAAATTTGAAAAAAACTGTAAACTCAAATTGCAAAGACTGGTTTTTAAAACTTAATGATGAACTTTGGATTTATAAAACTAATTTTAAAATTTCATTGAGTATGTCTCATTGTAGGCTAGTTTATGAGAAACCTCGTCACTTACTTATGTAACTTGAACATAAAGCCTACTAGGCCATTAAAATTTTCAACGCAAACCTTGATTTTATTGGACAGATATGTAAATTAAATAAATAAACTTGAAAAATTGAGAAATGATGCATATGAGAATTCAAAAATTTATAAAACTAAAATCATAGCTTTTCGTGATAAAAAAATTCGAAGAAAATTATTTGATATTGGTAAGAAAATTTTGCTTTATAATTCTTGACTTCACATATTCTCTAGAAAATTAAGATCACGTTGGAATGACTTTTTTATTGTGAAACATGTGTACCTTTATGAAGCAATTAACATTGAAAATCCTAGAAATGGTAATGTGTTTAAAGTAAACGGGCAAAGACTCAAGCTGTTTCTAGAAAATTAAACTTTTCAAGAAGAATTTGTGTCCCTGTTTAACCTTTGCTATGAGACCAATTGATCTTTTTTGTATATATATATATATATTTATTCTTCTTCTAACTTTATTTATTTTTCGTAATTACATGCTAATTTAGTATATTTGTGTTAAGTTTTATTTTACACATCGATTAAGTGGTGGATAATGGTTAAAATGCCTCAAAATGACTTAAAGAAAATTTACCAAGAAGATGTGAAATATTAAGGTTATTAATGATTATGAATATACCTCATAATGTACGTTGGTTAATTAAAACTAATATCTGATTAGCAAGTGAGTTTTCAAACTCATTAATTTTCTACATGTCAGGCTTAGGTAAAAACTCTTTTACAAAAAATCAAAGGACAAAAAGATTAAGTGTTTGTTATAAGTGTGCATACATGACTTGTAACACACGGTGTCGCACTTTAAGAATGGTGTCTATTACGAAGATAAAATTTGGTTCATTAAGTATGGCATGAGTAAAGAGTCTTTAGATGATATCTTATCGATTATTGAGACGCATTCTAGTGGATATGTGCATATTGCAATTTGTGAATTATAGAACTTATTTCTAAAGGAACATGAGCAGTACAGTCTCAAAAATTTGACTTTAAAAGACTTTGTTTACCAATTTATAAAAAAATTGAGAAGCCTATCCCCGACCCATAGAAGGAGTTTAAGTCATTTCTAGACGTACAACCAAAGAAATATGTGAGCCATAATCACAACTACTTGTACATATTTATCATAGCTATTATTTTTAAATGTTTCATTTCAACCTCAAACGTCTTCTCTAATGACAACCAACCACTTATAGCAATTTTAAAAATTTTACGTTTAAAGCTTAATATTCTCTAATAATAACCAACTACCTAAATAACTTTGCACCACCTTATGGATCTATAAATACATTATATTATTTATTCATTTTCATATAAATTTAAAATCATTCAAAGGGGCAAGTGTAACAATAGAGGAAATATCAACTTGTAAATTCATAAAAATTTATGTCTTTTGTAGATTCAGCCCTGAAAAAATTGGAGAGTTTATAAAAGTAGCAAAAACTTTTGGTAAAGTGTTAGCTGAGCAAAAAATTCATTTAGTATATGAGAGAGGTAATTGTGGATTAATGGGGTGTGTGGCAATAACTACACAAAATAAAGACAATTGAGTTTTGGGTATCATATCGAAAGCTCTAATTGTTGGAAATATTGTAGAAAAAATAATTGTGGATGAGTTACAGTTTTGTCAATGCATGAACGAATGTCTTTAATTCTTAAGTATGCTGATGCCTTCATAGCTCTACCAGGAGATATCAAAACTTTAGAGAAAATGTTTTAAATTGTCTCATGGGCATAATTACAAATCCATTAAAAACCCATTAGTTTGTTATATATTGATGATTTTTATGACGAGTTGTTATCTTTTCTTGACTATGCGGTGGAAAAATAATTCATTTTATCTGCGATACGACAAATCCTTATTTTTAATTTAATTATTGATTAGTTGCTCGATAAATTACAAACTTTTATACCTATATCTGATCCAACAATACGTCAGATAGATTGGTATACTGATGATAGTGAAAAGAAGTGAAAGATAGATTTGACTCCTCGTCTGTAACCTCTCTACTTTTATGCATTTTTAAGCATTTTGTTTAACTTGTTTTATTTTGTTGCCAGATTGTTTTTCAGTAAAAGATGTTTTAGGTGATACCTTCTATACTTTACTATTTCTATATTTTGACATTAAGGACAATGTCTCAATTTGGTTAGGTGGATGGTAGTTGATATATAATGTTAGTATTAATTTTTGCTATCACTTTGTTCTTGAATTTTTTTTTTATCATGAATGACGTGAGTAAAATGTTCAGTTTCGAACTCTTGAGACGCATTTTAGTTCTAGAATGACAGAGTTAAGAATACATTACTAAAATTTTGAAACACATTCTAACTAATTTATTTTTAATGTATTTAATATACATTTTTTTATTGCTTATGTTCTTGGTAACTCTTGTGTAAATAAGTTTGCTATACTATCAAGGTATGATTTTAAAATTGTTTGGTTTAAGTCACTTTTTTTATCTAGGTTACTAAGAATAACTTTCAAAATCTGCTTTTAAGCACAATACTAAAGTTTATGGTAAGATAAATAATTCAATATATATAGCCAAGAGAATTTCTATATTTAGGTATATATATTCTTTTTTAAATTCACACATCTTTTGTGAGTGAGTGAATTTAAGATAACAACTTACGAACTTTCATTGATATTTTGAAATGGTTTATTTTTGTTTGGAATGAAATTATTTGAGATGAAGAATGATTTGGTTGCCTAGCAAAAGCACGGTTAAAATTTGTGAAAAAGTATTTTGGTGAGAAATTACTTTTATGTTAGAGACGAACCCCTCCACCACACACACACACAAAAAACAAAGCAAAAGAAAAAAATATATAAAAAAGTCAATTCAGTTCAATAAAATATTCGTTTAATTTTAGAAGACAAAAGTATTTAGGAAGCAGTATTATCACCAAACTCTATTTATAATATTCGTATAAGGTAATTAAAGTCCTGAAACTAGCATGTGGCAAGAATGGTTTGACTCTAAATAATTAATTTTTCTATCTTTGAATTAATGTTAGTTTGTCTGTCTATCTTTAAATGTAACATTTTCTTGAGCGATTATTTGTTTTTTTAACTCTAAGAGTGAAATCCTAACCCTTTAAACAGTTATTCACCTATGAGGATATGGAGTTGAGGTTTTTACATGAAATTTTTTTTCAAGGGTATATATATTATGGTTTCTGGTAAAATGGCTTTGGCTTAATTTACATATGCACAATTTTGAAAGTTATGATTGAAATAACCATAATAGCGATTGTGATCTTGAATTGACGTTTTGTTTGAAATACTTAGGTAGTGTTCAAATTTTATTTATGCTTGAATTGCTAAAGACTAGCAATAAGCTAGTTGGGGAAGGTATGAAGAACACTTAAAATTATATATTTAATAAGGGTTTTACATCATTGCTTTTCATTACTAGTGTCATTAACCTCCATAATTTAAACATGTTTACAATATACATAATTTGCTTTTAATTTTTTTGTGGTAGGTTTGGTAAAATGCGCATAACTTTCTACTTAAGAATTTAATTAAAGCGATTCTTGATCTTATGAATAGCTGACATAATGGAATAGAATATTAGATTTTATAAGGAGTTTGTAATTCGAGCATTTGAAGAGTGAAAATGGCATAGAATAGAACTGATCTGGTACAGGCCTAGTCCGAACAGTCTTCAATATTTGGCCTATAACTGAAAAAATATGTATCTAATATATATAATACAACTCAATTTGGAAAGATGAGAGACTTACCTACAACTTTGATTTTTTGAGTGGAAGCTAATTCGGATCACAACAATTTCAAATTAAACAATTACATGGGTGCGTTAATGATAATCAGTGCAAATTAGTTACCTCCCTCTTTGACTTTTATCATCTAAGTGGTTCCCTTCTCATTTGTCTTGTATTATGCACATTATTTTTTATAAATAAGTGGCCTATTTATGCCCAAAGTATATAATTAGAAACCTAAGATTTAAGTTCAAAATATTTTTCTTTTTGTATTATCTCTTTATTATATTATTTCTTTCATTTACTAGTCTAAAGTTTATATTATCTCTTCTTGCATCTCTTTCCTTTAATTTTATTATGTCCAAGCAATTTTTATTTTGTTAAGGTAAAAGTGTGAAACTCTTGGTAAGGTAATAAGATATACTTAAATTCTTATTCTATAATTTATTGTTACATTTTTTAGTTAACCAAATTTATATATGATGTATTTATTTTATTTTGCAATATTGATACCCTTTCTTACAAAATAGTGGTCAATCTTGATTTATTATAGACAATAGTTATAATTGGCACAATAAATTCTTAAAATTATTTAGAAGATTTGGCGTAGATATTCTTTCTTGTAAAGTGGGAGTCATGATTTATTATAGACAAATATAAAAATTGGTATAATAAATATTTGAACCCATTTACAAGATTTGGTGTATAATAATTAAAAGAAATAAATACAAGTTAATATATAAGTGATGAGAAATTTTAATTGTTATATCTTCTGATTGGAGCCTCTTTTGTGTAAGGATTCCAATTGAGTTATAAAGAGAGTTAAATATATTCTTATTTCATAGGCCAAGAGTGGATCCCCTAATCTTAGCATCATTTCAATTTGTTATTTGAATTATTATTTGCAAACATCTTATATTGCTTTATTTGTCTTTAGATTATTTATAGTGTGCAACTTTGACAATCTTGGGGATCGACCCCATTCTCACTAGGTTATTTATTACTTTGACAATCTTACACTTGGGAACAAACTCCTATATTCTGAACCTATCAATACTTGAGAGGTTTCCTAAACAAATTGCAAGTCTTTAAAAATTACCCTAGCTCTGAAGTACTAGTTGGCTAATAACAGGTTTGGTTGTGGTACGACCTGGACACAACTATATTGCTTACTTACCCGCTGCAGGTGACAAGTTTCTATCTCCCACTTATTGTTGTTAGCTACTGCTATAACTGCCCCATGGTACAAATTTATGACCTACAAGCAACTAATCTATGCTTTATACCACTCAGTATTGAAAGCAACCTCTTTTTTTTATTAGAAATATGGTCTATATAGGACCACATTGTCTAGTGAGGACTAAATAAGGCTGGTCTAAGCTGACAAAATTTCTTATCTAGGAGATTGGTGGTGGCGTAGAAGTATTTGAAGTAATGCTTAAACCGACCTTGCTTGAGTTGCCACTAAAATAGTTTAGGGGGCATAAAAACTAAGCTGATTTAGGTGTGGTTTCAAAGAAATAAGGAAAATAGGCCGACACCCAAAAGTATAGCATCCAAAGAGGACCGACGGCATTAGGGAAATGTTTTTCACATTTGGTGGGGAGGATAGAGAATAAAATCCTACATAAATGAAAAAGGAAGAATGGCCATAAGGCTAGTTCAGTACCATATACCAAGGCAAGTGCAACATTAAAGTACTCTCTAGTTATTTTTTGTTATGGGTTACAAAAGCTATATTTGCACAGCCAATAAAAAACAAAGATGATATATTATATCCTAGAAGGTTTAATAAAAATTTTCCTAGTTTCCAATGAACTTTCCAAAACCCAGTACAAGTTTTACAACATCTAGGTCGACCTCACCCACCCTTAAGGCAACATTGATTTCTACCCCATAAACAAGATGATTAAATAAGATGACTAAGTCATATAGAGTGGGAATCATATAATCGAATCTAAAACAGAATGAACTTCATACCTCAAACCTAAAAATTAATACGGTTGATATAAAACCACTATACAAAAGGATTTGATACCTATATATTTAAATAAGATCATATACGTCTGTCAATTTTTAGATAGGAGCAAAATGGGGTTTTAGGTAATATAACCATCTTCTAAAGTTAGTTGATGATTTAGGCCAAGACCTAATTGACCTATAGATATTTCATATTCATGACTAAACTTCATAGGGTCGGTCTTACGAGTTGGAAAAAACCTATGGTACTTGGGAATAATGGTTGCATTATATGTATTGAGAAGAGTCACCTATGAAGGAAAGTACCTTAAAGGCAATATGGTCACCTTTTGGGATGAG
Source organism: Ailanthus altissimus (assembly GCA_946807835.1). NCBI lineage: Eukaryota > Viridiplantae > Streptophyta > Magnoliopsida > Sapindales > Simaroubaceae > Ailanthus > Ailanthus altissimus. Next base: position 11,323,459 of record OX327699.1, on the reverse strand, counting down.
ACAAAGCAAGTAATGATAAAGGAATCTCAATTGCTTCAGCCAATTTTAATTTCTTAGACCTCATTGTTGCAGAAGCAGCCAATTTTGATGCCATTGATAGTCGATATAAAATAAATCAAGGTATAAAAAGGGTGATGAATTAAGATTAAAAGTAATTCAGACAAGGAAATTAAAAGTAAAAATAGAATTACAAGATCAAAAGAGTAAAATTAAAGAAACTTACTGAAGAAAAGTTTAAAGATTGATGAAGGAAAAAAGAGCACCTTGAAGGTTACCTTAGAAAGTTGAGAGAGAATTACTTTTGCTTGAAAGGTAAAGCTAACTATGAATAAGTGAAACTTGGGTATATAGCCAAAGTTGTAGCGTTAAGACTAAGAGTTCAGAATAGAGTTCATTAAAAAGATAGTATTGAATAAATTATTTAAGGCAAATTAGCCTTGATTCCTGAGGAAGGTAGCACTGGTTTGAACATAGTAAAGTACAACTTATCAATGTAAAAGTTGGTTATGATAAAATTAATTATGAACAAAGCTGGTTTCTTAAGGCATATTTGTGTTTCCTAGCTGAAAGCCGATTTTTTCCTACAAAAGCCTTGCAAAGCTGACTTTTTCATTAAATTCCTGAGGTTACTTTATTAAGCCAGTTGTTTCTGAAATGTGCTTTATAAGGCCGACTTTTTCTTAGGATTACTTTATGAAGCTGATTTTCTCTTATGGTTATCTTGATAAGCCGACGTTTTCTATATAATTTCCAAGATTACTGCATTGATGTGCGATTTTTAACTAAGCGCAAGTGTATACTATCGTACCAAGTAATATAGGATTTGAGTTCAAGTATCGTTCCCACGGAGACTTATTTAATCTAATTCTTTTAATCAAGTACTAAAATTAATCCTTTTTAACTTTTATTTAGAAAAAAACTTAAGTATGAAAGTTCTCTAATTAATCTAAATTTAAGAAACTAAACCTAATCTTAAGCAAATAAGCAAACAAGAGTTAAATTCACCAATATAAATCAAATCTATGGTTTCAACTTATCCCCCAATATTTTATTGAATTTATTAATCTCTTATTTAATACCTCAATAATAAATTATTTGCTAGAATAAAAATATCGTTATAAGCCTCTGTTGATAGTCAGATAACTATATTTCATCCTAACAATTACCTATATATCTATGGTAATCAAAATAGTATGAAACTCATTAAGAACATGTCTAATAATGTCATATAAGTATATGTCTATCCTATATGAGATTTATAGTTGTTACCTTATGATCAGGTATCAAACTATCCTAGGCTAAACACATAAATTTCTCTCTCGAGTTCATTATGTTCCTCATGTTGGGATTTGTGCTCATATGCCATCCCAATTTTGTATGAATATTGTAATTTCATACTTTTGTAATAAATACTTGTAACATTTTGGACATTATATTGATCTGAAGGAGTTCAGATCAGGTCTAAAGAGTTAGAACCTTGTTTGAAATAGGACAAAGACTTGAGAATATACTAACTATGATATAGTTGTAAATAGTTGTAAGTGTTGCTAGAAAATGTCATTGTGTAAGTATATTCTCAAATTATAAGTTCCTGATCTATTTCCACTGACGCAGGTTTGTCGAGTGAAATTAATTTATATAGATTAGTATATATCTATATTTGGATTGTCTAGATGGTTAATCTTAGCAGACCATGAGTTTCATGGAAGCTCGTATAGATATATAATTATTTAGTGTGGACTGGATACTAAATAAGACTCAATAAAGACCTACAATAGATATCCTATAAAATTGTCCATGAAGGGTATTCTTGAGTTGAGTAGTATTCGTGGTCTTTTGACCTGAGCATCACGGTGGGCTTGTGAGTGATGCACCATACTTAGGTTCCAAACATGTCAGAGACTTTTTATGAACTGACCGCTGAGTGTCGCTGGGTATGGTCTGATGATTATAGAGTCTGGTGTATGTAGACATGGGATTCTTTAGCTCATATGAGTGACTTAAATTTTCAGATGTTCTAAGGTTGTATTCTAAGAAGTCTTTTGGCCATAAGCATTTTACTCGAGAAAGAATTTCCTGTGGTATAAACAATATTGCAAAGTAGTTTGCAGATATTGTTTATTGAAATACGAATCAAATAGATAAGTTTATGGTTAAGCAATAGAGGACTTGATGGTGTTTGACAGGACCCGACCTGAGACCCTCTACTATAGATCCCAGCGGCCCTGCCGAGCACCCCGACGGAAGTTCCTCCGAACCTAACTGGGTATGTTGAGAAATTCTGCGAGGCGAACCCCTTTTTAATTCTTGTTACTACTAAGAAAATCTAGTAATATACATGAAAACGACATCTTAATTTTAAAAACAAACGGATAGAGTTTCCATTGTTTTTCGAAAAATCCATATAAACCTGCAAAGAAATTTCACTTCTAATTCCAACACATCTCAATTCTACCAATTCGGACCTCCGGTCCTTTCCAAATCAAATCCAACATAACTCAAATATTTCGTTAAATCACAAAATAAGTATAATCATAAAAAGTAAAAACGATCATCATAAACTGGAAATCTCTTCTTCTTGATTCAACACATACTTACAAACATACATGCCTACAACTATTATGCATAAAGTAAAGAGTGCTATTAGCACATTTACATGTACAAAAATTATCTTTGGATTTGGCCCACTACTTGGTAATAGGAGAATTAGCAGCTTGCATTCCGAGACCTGTACTTGGGAAAGGGGTTTAAAAACATAAAACATAAAATGGGTGAGTTGAAGGAGCTCAATGAGTGTAAATGAGATTTCAATTACAAGAACATTATACAAAGATAGCAATTTCTAAAGTACATGCAGAAATTATGCTTCTAAAACAGATGTAAAACTGTAAAACAGTTTCTAATATCATATGCTAATGAAATCTTACCGAGCGGGTTTTATCTACATCTTTAGAAAACTATATTCAGAATCTGTATAACATAATAACTGCTGTGTGCATATAAATGCATAAATGCTATCGATAAATCGAAAACTAGTAAAATCCTCGCTCGGCCATTTTCTTTCTAAACTGTACCAATGGTAACCCTAAAGCTCTATACCCACGCAGCGACTCAACTAGCACCGCATACGTGAGTAGGTCACGGGGCACCTCAACTAGCAGCACCCACAGTGACATCTCAAGACATCTCACTGGCTACGCAGCGGAATCCTACATCACATGCATATAGCGAGACAATATCCCGTACACATAGAGTGACTCACATGACTCGATATCCCGACTTTCCGGAGTTAGTGACACACCCCCAAGACCTGCCCATGTGCATGGAATATACCGGCCGGGTCTAATACAATCATCACCACTATAATCTGAGAGTACCAATGGCCTTAAAAATGAATGCAGAAATTTTAAAACTATTTCACAAATCGATCATGTAAAAGCATGTCTATGAATATATCAAGATCATAAATCATGTTTATGCATCGAAAGCTCATAAAACATACATAGTCATTATGCGAAAACATAATAACCGAAAAGTGAAAGAAATGGCAGATTTTCACTCACAACCGCTCCGCGCTCAATTTCGCTCCCGATTTTTGCTCCCGTTAACGCTCTCGGTTATCTTCACCTACCTGTCATAAATGACATTTAGAACCAAATCGAATACTAGAATCTCATTTAACTACTAAATGCCCTAATCGGCATACAAAGCTCGGATGTAAACTACTTCCCGATTTTAGTTACGGAGCCATAATTGAAACTAACTCACCATCCGGCGCCCTGAAAATTATTGAACACCTTATAACTTGGTTGGACATAATTGCCCTTCACCTTTCCAACATGGACAATTATGTCCTATTTTCTTCATTTTTGATTTTTCCATCAACCATATACATTCAATTCACAATATGCACCATTTACACACAACAATTCAATCAAAACACCACTCAATTCCTAACTTCCCTAAAGTGGCAGAATTTTACCCTAGGTTCCAACACATTCCTTTTCTCAATTTCTTGTTCCAATTACAACAAAATCATGCAAATTTCATTCTAAAGTCCTAATTGCAACCAATTGAAATCTCTACAACAAAATCACCAAAAAAACCCTAATTCTCACCTTGTCAATTTCTTCAAATTGATGACTCCAAGCTCCACACTAGAATTCAACTCAATCTAAGCCAAGAATACACATAAGAACATCAATTAAAGCATTCTTGAAATCTCACTTATCAAACTCATAAAAGATGCTTTTCTTACCTCTTTTTCTTGAATTTCCACTAATAGAGACTTCAATTGAGCTTAGGGATTGGTTTGTAACCTTATTTTGGCTTGATTACACATGAAAATTCATGAAAACAAAACTTGAAAGGTCACTGTAGCAGCCCCCCTTTCCAAGCTCGAATTTTCTCTCTTTTGTTCTAAGTATTTGCTTTTGATCTTCTTCAAAATTCTACACACTTCCAACCTATTTATAGTCCTCCCTCAATTTACCATTTTGCCCTTCAACTTTCTCAAAATTACTAATTTGCCATTAGTTGAAAACTAATTATGTAATTAGTTCATTTGTAACTATCTAGTTGGAATAGTCCAAAGAACTAACTAAAACTTCCAACTTGACAATCCATGAGATTTCTTCTAATTGGTCCATTCTCTAATATATGGATTATGTTTCTCAACAAAGGCTTGTTCCATTCATAACCCTTAAATGGAAATTCATGTAGTAATTTAGAATTTTCTTTTCCAAGCCAATAAAGAAAAATTCTAAAAATATTATAGGGTCGTCCGGCGCACCGATCGAGTGTGAAATTACCAAATTAGGTCTAATATCTCTCACGTGCACTATAAAGGGAATATTTCTAATAGGGTTAAAATCGAGTAACCCTACAATGTCTTATTTGTTCTATACCAAAATCTAGGCGCCAATACTACTAATAGGGATTGGATATTACAGTGTTGATCTATGTCTCAGCTCTTCCAAGATATATATGACGGACAGATTGTACGAATATGGACTAATCTCAACTTGTATGGTTCAACGCACTATTTTGTATTATCCATAACATGTGTGTGGGGCTTCAGTTATGGACTTACAAAAATATTCCATAAGACAAAATGAGTGTGAATCTGGAGAGTCGCACTATATAAAGTGTACTCGTTGAGCACGTGGGTAGCGGATCGGATCGAATTATACGATCCGAAATTTTTTAAAATCTAGGAATTTATTTCAGAGCCATTCGGGGAGTAGCTAAGGTTTAAGTGTTAAATCTAAGATTGTGCCAAGTGAGACTTGACACTTTTATCTATCTAGTGTAAGCCTAAAATTGTGCCAATAATTTGTATTGGTACTAAATTGGGCATTGATGGATAAAGTTATGAAACAATTATTACTTTATAATGTATTTTATTTGGTCATTGTGTTTTATTTTAAGGTCTCTCGGAGAGTAGCTAAGGTTTAAGTGTTAAGCCTAAGATTGTGCCAAATGAGACTTGACACTTTTATCTACCTAATGTATGCCTCAAATTGTGATAATAATTTGTATGAATATTAATTTGGGCAATGGTAGATAAAACTATTAAGGAAATGAAATAGTTGTTATTTCATTATATTTCCTATTCGGTAATATATAAATTATCAAATGAACAAATTCATTTGATTTATCAAGGTTTAAGCCATTTGTAATGTTTCTATTTGATGGAATAAAAGTAATTGCAATTTGTTGCATAACAATTGGCTATGAAAGGAAATTGAAGCAAACAGATTGAATTTAATTCAATCTTGATCAAGCAATTGCTGGCAATATTTTGATACATTTGCCACTAGTCCCTTTCACATTTGGTTATCGAAAATGGTGTTATAATTAAGTAATGAGATTGCCTTTTCATCAAGCACCACTTGTCAATTTGTTTTTTATTGGTTCATTTAATAGCAATGGTTGCCTATAAATGAAAGAGATGATTGAGAGAAACTGTGAAACAAAAGTGAATTTAGTTGCTATTTCTGCTTCCATAGGTTAAATGTTAACCTTTTCATCTAAGAAAAAAAAAAATAAACAGAAGCAAGAGTTGCTTCAAATATTCCGAAATAGAAAAGTTATCAATCTAGTTTGAGAAAGCCCACCACGTCCCCAACTAGATTTGTTTAAGTACACTTCAAGGGTGAGTACTCCTATTTCATTAGAGTAATGAGATAAAATATGTATCCGCTGCGTTGCATATATGATATATAATATTTAAATGCTTTAATTATGTACACATTCACCTATAGCATGACGCACACGCACACAACATCAAACAATCAATATATTGGCCAGATATAATAAAAGTATTAAATAGAAGATAAAATGAGCAATTTCCTTAATTGAGTTCATAAAACAAGAGAAATAATAGAAGTCAACTACATATTAGGTTCAAAAGTCTAACCTTAGTTCAAGAAAGTTTTGCTCATGATGAATTTAAGAGTTCCAAAGTAAATAATCAAAGATATAGTGATCAAAGACATAAAATAAGTGAAAAGAAAAGGAATTAAATAAGGTTGATGTCCTGAATCGCTTCTTTCTCTCTCTTACTTGTTGTATACTCTATGCTCCTTCAATCTTCAATTCTTTATTTTGATCTCTCTTAAAAGGTATTTTATGTTTGCTCCTGAATTTTTAATGTTACTATATGATATTGGCTGAGAAAAAGAGCATTTTTATAGGTCTTCATAACTCTAGAGGCTTGTAGCTTAGAGTCCAAGTAGTATTAGAAAAATAAAAATTCTCTCTTTTATCGCGTGAGTGTCTCGACGCTGAAACTTGGAAACTTCACATTTTAAAATTTTTGGCTGAGCGTCCTAACATTGAGATCTGACGTTGTGACGCTAGGCCTTAATTCTTCAATTTCTTTGTTCGATTCCCAGAATCTTTATGCGATATGTTTAAAATCTATATTTCATCAATAAACTCAATAAATATCCAAATACTCATAAATTTAGGGAAAAATCTAAGTTCAAGAGGGTAAAAATATTAGTTTTTATAAGGCCTTATCAAATACCCACAAACTTAAGACTTTGCTCATTCTCGAGCAAAATAAAATAATTTTATAAACAATCAATTGAATGGGTGAATTAGAGATTTTTACATTTGTCTCAAAGGTTGAATTATGCTAATAATATCTTCAGAATTGTTAATCACTTATGAACATCTCATAATATAATCATCCTACTTAATTCAATCTTACAAATATTCACTTGGTGAGTGTGCGTGTGGAGCTAATTTTCTATTCATTAATTATACTCGGAAGGATTTATACCAACAAGAATGACTAGGATCGAAAAAAAATCGTCTATAAGCTTACTTTTCATATTACTTTCCACTAATATAGGACAAATATATAGCTAAAGATCAAATAGGACTTTCAAAAGCTTGTAATGAAATGTATAAGTTAAGGTGAGGAAAATTGGAAAACTTTAAAGCTTTATTTGTACGATATCCATAACCTTCTTGTTTCTAGATCACTCAACCTTCTTTTTTCCAAAACACACCCCCAATCTTATTTTCTTAAACTCTAATTTTTAGTAGCTTAGTAATTTTTCCACTTGAGTTTTAGGAGGGCTCTTTTTTCTTTTAATTGTTTGAATAGTACGCCCCTAAAGCTTGTAATTGTATAAGAACAATTCATAAACTAAACTTTTTATTCTTCGTCCTCAAATTTAAATTACATTCCTTCATGATCCTTAATAAGATATTACAATTATAGTGTAAAACAAAGGGGGTATGAAGGGTTAAACGATCCAAACACAACTTAAAATCAATTTTTTAGCTACATATGCCCTAGGAGTTTGCCTTAAGTGCTAATCAAATAAGTTCTAGATATTGAGAGATCTTAATTGTTCTCTTGTTGTGGATAAATGTCTTCTAAGTTAACAACCAATGTACTATAACAACTTTAATTTATAGTGTGTTTGAAGTGAATAATGATAAGATAAGTAGAAGCAATTCTGATTAAATTATAAGATAAGCACAGTAATTGCTAATTCTAAAAAGTTTTATGGCTTTTTTTCAACTTAACTTTTCATCATTGACTTACAACTTCTTTTTAACCCAAACAAAAGACAATCTTAACAAAGAAAATAAAATTGGAATGAAAACGTAAGGAAAATAAACCTAAAAACATACAATCTAAAAACTTGAAAGTGTTTCCTTACCTCAAAACTTAAAATAAACCATGTCCTTATTGTGGCAATAAAATTGAAAAATTGAAACATTTTCCTTAAAGTACAAATGGAACTTCAGTCGTCACCCATGTCATCCTCCATCTCCTCATCATCTATATCTTCTGAATCAGCTGAGGTTGGTAAGGTAGGGTATGCTGGAAATGAAGGTAATACATTTGTATCCATGCCAAAGTGTGTGGGGGAGATTTGCAACACTTGGTCTTGATAGGCTGCCTAGCTTGCGCTCCACTACTGATGAGTTGTTATCGTTTCTTTATACGCTCTAAATACTCTTTGATGGTCAATCGTCTAGAAGAAGAAGAAGATGATCTCAATATTAGCTGCAACTGCTTGGGTGTTGTAGGTTAAGGATCTCTGCTATCCTGAATTTTAGCAATAATGCTGTTATCGAGTACATGTTTGGGATGTAACAAATCCTTTATGGGTGCCTATTGAACTCTAGCTTGGGCACATAACGCTGTGATCAATGATGAAGTATAATAGAATGGCCTTATGGGTAGTAATGGTACCCCAGTGTTGGACTGGCATAAGACGGGCAACAATGAAGTAATGTTAAGCTTTACACTTTCGACACAAATATCTATCAAGGAATGAAACATGCTTACTACTAGACATTTTTTCAATCAGCTTCTAATGAAGCAAGGAAGTGGATGATGTCTTTATAATTTGTTTCCTTTAACAGCTCATGGTAGTCAGTTTTTTGTATACTCTGAAGCTTAAAAAATATGTTAATGACTACGCTAGTTATAGATAGGTTTTACACCTGACTTTAATTTTTAAGCCTCTGTTCTCTGGAGCGTTGATATAAAATTCTTGTACCATTGGTATAACTATTTCTTCTAGCTATGTATAGAGCTTTTGCCACCCACGCTCTTTGATGACTTGAGTAATGTTTGAGAATTTACCCATTGTGATATAGAAGCCTCTTTTTGGAATAGTTACTCTTTTTATGGTGAATGTCTTATGAAGCTAAAAAGCTTCTTTTGAGACAAAACATGTGGCGTCGTAGCTCTCAGATGATAAGGGAGTCGAAGTACGAGATTATTTGCGAGCCATCAACAAGAATACTTGCAGAATAACATATAAACTCCAAATTGTTTATTCAAATTCTCCTCATCTTCAAAGGCAACAACCAACCTAATTAACTTGAAAAATCCAATTAAATACTTCTAAAAAATTTACCATTATTAAGCTTGAATCAACTACCAACCCCTTCAATTAACACAATTTATATTTATTGTCACCCCTTCAATAATGCAATTAACTCTAAACACAATATATGCATATTTACCAAAATCAACCAAAAATATCATAAAATTTGAATTTAAAAGCACAAAGTAACATTAAAATTAAATCCAATATATAATTGCATATAAGAACTCGGAAGCACTAATTCTTTAGTATTCTAATGGTAAAATAACAATAGATTGATAGATTGAGTACCTTACTTGGCTAAAAGTTGAGATTTGATGTTCTTTGTGATATGGTTGATTTTTGAATTTTTGGTGGAATTGTTGTTGTTGTTTTAAAAAAAAATTATGGATGATTTTGTGTTAGAAGTGATTTTCGGCAATTATTTGTGCTTGGGTTTATGTTAATTTGGTTGATTGATGATGGATTAAGATTCTAGGGTTGAAGAGTTTTTAGGGTTTTAGAAAGTGAAATGAGGAATGGGCGAATTTGGGGATTTTATGCTATTTTTCGACTCAGCTTCGCGATGCTCAGGCCTAGAAATTGGGTCTTTAGTTACCCAGATGTTAACATTCTGATATTGGATCAAGGGCATCACGACCCTCAGGTTTTTGACTTTGGCATTGCGATGCTCAAATTTGTGCATCGCAATGCTCAGGCTTAGGATTGTAAAACTAATTTTTCATCATGGAAAGTGGTAATGCTGAGTCTCAGCGTCATGACGCTCTCGGCTTTGGAACTGGCGTTACGATACTCAAATTTAGGCATCTCGCTGCTAAAACTATTCACATCCTAATTTTTTTAAAAACAACACTAATCTTAATACTAAAAATACAAATAAATGAATAATTAAAAACTTAAAAATAAATTAAATTAAAATAATGTAAAATAAAATATAAAGTAAAGGATATTAGACTTGGTTTATCTTCCAAGAAGCGGTTTGATTTAACATCATCGGCTTGACCCAGTGCTCCATTTATTACTTTGGTTCTATCAGATTGATGATGACTTTCTATTTATCGATGTTTCCTTCTTGCTATTGTTTGAGGTGCTGGCCATTCACTATAAAGGAAGCTTGAGTTGTTGGGCCTTTGATTTCAACAACTCCATGTGGATACACTTTGATGATTTAGAATAGCCCTGACCATTGGGACTTAAGTTTTCTTGGAATTAACTTTAAGTAAGAATTGTAAAGAAACATTAATTGTCCTTCTTTGAATGATCATTGAAGTATTTTCTTGTCATGCCATCTTTTAGATCTTTCTTTGTATAGCTTTGCATTCTCATACGCTTGAAGATAGAACTTGTTCATAATAGGCATTTCTCTTATACTGCTTGGAGATTGAAGTTTAAGGCTTTAATAGCCCAATATACTTTATGTTTTAGCTCCAAGGGTAGATGGCATTCCTTTTCAAAGATTAATCAAAATGGAGACATGTCGATGAGAGTTTTGTATGCAGTACAATATGCTCATAATTCATCATCCAAGTATAGTGTAATGCACCAATAATGCATCATCCAAGTGCAATGCAATATGCCCATAACGCATTATCCAAGTCTTCTTTAAGATCTATTTTATTTCTCTATTGGAGACTTCCACTTCTCTGCTTGTTTAAGGATGATATGCAATAGCGATTTTGTGCTTGACCCTTATTTTTGAAAGAGGGCTGAGAAATATTTATTGTAAATGCAAGGCCTCATTACTAATGATTGCTCTTAAGGTTCCATATCTTGTAAATATGTTCTTTATGAGGAGCTTGATCACTGTCTTAGAATTATTTATGGTTAATGCCACTGCTTCCACCCATTTTGAAATATAATCTACTGCTACAAGGATGTACTTATTGATGTGAGATTGTGGGAAAGGTCCTATGAAGTTTATGCCCCAAACATTAAAGATTTGTAATTCTAGAATATTCTGTTAGGGCATTTAATATATTTTGAAGATGTTCCCCATCCGTTGACATCTATCACAACCTACAACAAAGCAATCTACGTCTTTAAATAATATTGGCCAATAAAAGCCAAATTTAAGTATTTTTGCCGTTGTTTTATCACCCGTAAAATGGCCACCATAACTAGATGTATGACATTGGTGTAAGATGTCATGAATCTCCCCTTGAGGGACATATCTTTGAAGTATTTAGTATGCACACAATCTGAAAAGGAATGGCTTATCCCAGAAGCAAAATTTTGTGTCATTGAGGAACATCTTTTGCTAAAATGTCAAATTAGAAAGAGTAAGTGTTATAGCATTAAATAGTGCAGGCATGTGATTTTGTACATGTTAAAAATTTTTAAATGCATGTTCAACATACATTACACAATATAATAAAATAATATAATCAACGTATACACATTACAATTGAATTAAAAATAGTACAATAATCGAATATATACCCTTGTAGATAATTCAGTGAAGATTAATGAACTTTAAAGCTTGTTGAGCTCATAATGAAGTCTTCTCTTAAACAATTATAGACTCTAATATTTAGTGGGATTAAAGTAGCTAGAATGGTAGCCTTTGATGTATATTTTATGCAGGAATCAAAATAAATTCAATATTTGAACTAGCTGAAGCATCAAATGCTTAAAGATTGAGTTTAGGGACTAAAATGAAACTTTTTTTAAAGTTGCTATTTTCTCGCCATATGGTAGCACGGATTTTTCATTCTTACAATCAAAATTCACTCTCAAAATAAACTCTTTCATTTGTTTTAATAGAGTAAGAGACATCATATGTACACATGTCTACCATTAAGGCATGTGTTGCCATGTAATGCCACGTTGAGTGACAAATGTCGCTCATCCATGTAAATACTTTGCATGGGTGACATTTGTCACATACAACTCCATACATGCTACCATTTATCAAACAAATGGCTATGCATGGATGTCATGTGTGCAATTTACTTTTCCATGTAATAGAGACCTATTTACAACATTTTTAAACTATGGTTCCCACTTTCCAAATATGTCATAAAACTTACCCTACTTTCTGAAACCTTCCTGGATCAATCAGTATAACCTATACCACTACTCCAATGCTCACTGAGTACATTTCATATTGTAAGACTCTCTAGGTTCACACCCATTTTTCTTATAGAATACTTTTGCAAGTTCGTAAACGATGCCCTACATATATATTAAATATATTATAGATCAGTGTGTTGAATCATACAAGTTGAGGTTAACCATCTTTGTATAATTCCTCTGTCACTTATATCCTTAGAATAGCAAAACGATAGATCATCATCATCAAATCTCTATATACTCGACCATGAACTTATCTTCAGATTTATATTTTAGTAAACAATATCCGTAAACTCCTTTGCAATATTGTTTAACCTTATGGAAAACTCTTTTCTAGATTTTATGTTTATGGCCACAAGACTTCTTGAAATATAATCTCAGAGCATTAAAATATAACTAACCTATATGAGCTGACAGATCTCATATTTACGCATACCGGACTTCATGAGCATCAGACCATACCCAGCAACACCCAGCAATCAGACCAGAAAAGGTCTTTGACATGCATGGAACAAAAGTATGATAGATTACTTACAAGCCAACCATAGTACTCAGGTCAAAGGATCATGAATACTACTCAACTAGAGAATACCCTCAATTGACAGCTTTTATGGGATGTCTATTAGAGGTCTTCGTGAGTCTGTTCAGTATCCAAACCTTACTGAATGCTTGCATGCCTATACAAACTTTTGCTAAGTTCATAGTTCGCTAAGACTAACCATCATAACAATTTAGACATAGACATATACTAATTCAAAAGGAATACTGATTGACCTATGTCAGTAACCATAGATCAGGAAAGATGTTTTGGAGAATATATTGTGCAATGACATTTTTTAGCACCATTTGCAACTCTTTGTAACTATGTCATTACTATATTATTCTCGAGTCCTTGTCCTTATTTCAAACAATGTTTTAACTCTCTAGAATTGCAAACTGTTACCATTGGTGTTACGTGCCATCCTTGTATGTAGAAATATTTATAATTTATACAAATGTATATTTTTATTAAATCGCCAATTACTTAATTATAATGTATTATGCTTGTTACACTACAGACATTGTATGATCTGAAGGATTTCAGATCTGATCTAAAGGAGTTTAGATTAGCGCTAAAAGTTAGCATCGCTGAGAATTATAATCGCTAATAGTTAGCACTGCTAAGAGTTAGTAGTTTATAAGAGTCAGTGAATATCCAAAAGTTAAAGCCTTGTCTTTAACAGGACAAAGACCTGAGGGTATACTAATAATGACATAGTTGCAAAAAGTTACGATCGGGTGCTAGACAATGTCATTACATAAGTATTTTCTCGAACATTATGTTCTTAATCTATTTTCACCGATGAAGGTCTATTGATGGATCCCTTCTATATATATTAGTGTATGTCATACATGTAGGGTACAGATGGTTGTTCCTAGCTGATTGGGAGCTTGGAGCTCGTATAGACATATGGGTATCCAATTAGGACTAGATATCAAACAGACTCATGAGGACCCCAATAGACATCCTATGTAAGTCGTTAACGGAAGGTTCTCTCGAGTTGAGTAGTATATGTGATTTTTTTAACTTGAGCACCATAGTAGACTTGTAAGTGATCCACTATACTTTGGTTCCACGTATGTCAGAGACCTTTCATGGTCTGATCACTGAGTGTCACTCAGTATGATCTGATGCTTTTGAAGTCTGGTATGTGTAGATATGAGATCTGTCAGCTCGCATAGAGAGTTTTATATCTAGATGCTTCGAGATTGTATCTAAAAAAATCTTATAACTATAAGTATTAATCCAAGATAAGAGTTTCCCACAAGGTTGAATAATATAACTAAGGTGTTTGAATATATTGTTCATTGAGATACGAATCTAGAGATAGGTTATGGATGAGCATATGGGGATTTGACGGCGATGATCTATATTCCTGCATATTTAGGATATAGATGACGGAAGGACTATACGTATATGTTATAACCTCAACTTGCATGGTCAATGCACTAATTTAAAATATCTGTGATGTGTGCATGAGGCATTGATCACGGACTTAAGGAATAGTTCCATCTAACAAATTAGGCTCAGACTTAAAAGTCTTGTGATATATAGTATACTCGTTGTGCACTAGGGCAGTATATCAAATTCAATTGTTTAGTCCAATAATATCTAGCATAACCACGAATGCGCGCGTATCTGTATTTAAGTGTTAAATACATTAATTAGTTGATAATTGTTATTGACTAATAGTATATTGACAAGTGGCACATGGTGGACCCTTAGTTAAGTTTACCTGACTGTGTGGTATGGTGGAACCTACTAGGGGTACACTTGGTAACCATGTAAAAAGGGACAAAATGATAATTTCATAAATTGATTATTTAATAGTTAAATAATCAATGTATTTCTTATCTTATATTATATATAATATTATATTATTTAATATAATATTAATATATATATTTGGTGGCGAAGTAAATATAATATTATTTTAATATAATATTATTATATATACTTGGTGGGCAAGTATATATATAAATAATATTTAATAATAAAATATATTTATATATATGTGAAATTATGAATAGGAATGGATGAATAGTTACTGAAAATTGGATTTAAAGAGAGAAACTCTTGGAAAGTTATTTTCTAGAGAGATAAAGTTCAAGAAAAATTATTTTTCTTTACTATTCATCATCCCTCTCAAGTAATTAACCCACCACAATAATACTGACTATTGTTTTACTGATCAAGAGTTGATCAGTGGTAAATATATAACATAAGTTTAAGGAGTTAAACTAAAATCTGTTGGATCAAACTGTTGTTTTAGCTAGTCAATCCCACATGTTGACTACTAGAACTTTCATCGAATTTTACTTTAGGCGGGTTCTGATTTTAAAGAGTTCAAAAGAAAATAGTGGTAAATTTCTCAATCTTTTTATATTAATTTGATTAATATAATTTTTTTTGTTCATTATATTTTATCACTTCCGTTACGCCACTCTGGTGCTAATATATGTATGTGATGCATATATGTATGATTTAATATGTATGAGATACATATTTGGTATAATGAACACATGACACGTGTATACACTGTAGAACTGTAGACCTGAATCACACACCCCTATAAAAGTAGTATCAGAGCACTATGTATTATTTGAGTTAATATTTGAGTGTGGAAGTATTGTTGATAAAGTCCCAATATCAAATGGTGCATGTTAAGTGTTGAAACGGGTATACCAAGGTTGGAATGAGATTGGGCGCTGCGGCTTTAGTTTATGGCACCGCAACGCTAAAGCTTTTCAGGCTTCAATACTACAGCGTTGGGGGTTTTCTTTCTCAGCTGGTAACCACAATAATAGCCTTATTGGTGGGGGTTAATTGAGTTTGTACATAAATAAATAGATGATTAAGAGATCACCTACTTGAATATAGAACCCAGTGTTTCAAAATATCTCTTAATCAGATTAAATAATATTACATAATGAGATAATATTTTACATGATCTATTTTCTTAATACGGTGTAAGTGGGTCACATCGATCTTATCCCAAGACTGATACAGTATAAGGGATTTGGTCAGTATTATTTTGTTTATGTCAGTTAAACATGAGATGAGATAAATATATGTGAAAGTGTGCCTAAGATAGCTACAGTGTGAGAGTAATATCAGTAGCATATATTTGATTATTAACAAGTTAATCCGAATACACATACCCAAGATCCCTATAGTATAAATATAAGGTCTATTTTGGATCAGGATAAGAGATGTATAAGATGCAATTGACAGGAGTTGTCTGCCTATTGGATTTATAAGGCCTAAGATAGCTATAATGTAAGGTTTAAGTAAAATTCTAATGGGATCTACTTCTCACTATATACTTTAAAGAGTTTAAGCTATCATTTTCCCGTTCGAGTGATTATTGGGATTATGTAAAGCAGTGGGAGGACATTTAGATTAAAAAATATATAACTGTTATACCCATGATCTAAAATATTTAATTAGCGATTTAATTATAATTTTGCTAACATCTTTTATTTTATTTTATTTTAGCCTGTAAAGGTTTGATGGCTGTTATAAGCCATTTGGTACGCATAATTGATGCAGACTAACTTAAGCGTACCAAGAATTACTTTGATTAGCAGATGAATCTAAAAAATGTTCTGAATTTAGAAAAGTCTAGATATATTATTGATCAGAGATTGTCAGAAGGCATTTCTAATAGCGCCACCCCAGAGGACATAAACAAAAGGGGTACGACCTTCTTCATTTAGGGTGCTTGATCTTCTACTCCGAGTGCTTTTGGGAAGTCCAAAGGGAGTAAGAAAGCGAGGTAGACACCCAAGATAATTCCTTAGAGGCAACAAATATCCAAGGTTCAACAAAGAGCTAAACAGATGGAAAGTGTTTCCACTGTCGTGAGGTTGGACATTGGAAGCGCAATTGCCCTAGATACCTTACCATTGTAAAGAAGACTCCTTCAGGTACATGCTTGACGATCATAGACATTTCTATTGCATTTGATGCCAGTTTTGGCTGGGTATTAGATACCGCATGTCCGTCTCACATTTACAATACGTTGCAGGGACTGAGAGAGACTAGAATGTTATAGCATAGAGAAGTGATGTTACGAGTAGGAAATGGGAATTTCTTGCAGGTCTAAGTTGTTGGATAGTTTGATTTACTTCTCTCCTATAATAGAACTGTTGTATTACATAATTATTATTATGTACCAAACATCATTAGACAGATTGTGTCCCTTCCTGTACTTGATAGTGAAGGATACCATATCAATGTTAGGAATAGTTTATTATATTTTTATGATATAAATGAAGTTTTATTAGTTGAGTGTCAGTTAATAAATTAGCATTACATTTTGGATACAACTAAAAATGTCATAAATATGCAAGCTACTACTAGTAATAAATATAGATCAGAATCTTTAAATGATACGAAATTATGACATATGAGATTAGGTCATATAGGTATGAGACATCTAACCCGCCTAGTTAAGGATGGTCAAATACCTGATCTAACCATAGAACCTTATCCAGTTTATGAATTTTGCATTCAAGGGAAGATGATCAAATCTCTATTTATAGGTATTGGACATCAAGCCACTAATTTATTAGAACTAGTACAAAGTGATGTATGCGGTCTAATGAATCACACTACTATAGGTGGTTTTCGATACTTCGTAACCTTTATCGATGATTTGTCACGATACGAGTACGTGTTTCTTATGAAACACAAGTCAGAAACCTTTGAAAGGTTCAAAGAGTTTTGACTTAATGTAGAGAAACAAACCAGTATGTACGTCAAGTGCCTTCAATCAAATCGAGGCGATGAGTACATGGGCAGTGAATTCTCAAATTATTTAAAAGAGAATGAGATTCTCACTTAGCATAGTCCTCTAGGTACTCTACAACACAATGGTGTTTCAGAGATTAGGAATTAGACTTTAGTAGATATGGTCCAATCGATAATGAGTTTTATCGATCTTCCTGAATACTTGCAGGATATGTTCTAGAAACAACTGCTTATACATTGAACAGAGTTCCATCTAAAGATGTTCCTTTCACTTCGTATAAGATACTAAAATGAAGGAAGTCGAGTCTTAAATATTTTAAGATTTGGGGTTGTTCTGCTTACGTAAGAGTTATGTAGTATGATAAAATTGCATCTATAGGGTACAAGTATAGGTTTATTAGGTATCCTCTAAATTCAATAAGATATCAGTTCTATGATTATAAGGAGCGAAATGTGTTCGTTTTTTATCATGCCACTTTTATGGAGAAAGTGTTTCTCATGGATCGTGGGGATTATAGAAAGTAATACTTGATGAAGTCAATCAAGAAATGAATGAACCAAAAATAGAAACTCAAGAGCAGTGGACCTTTGACACATCTTTCACGTAGGTTAGAGAGGATGTCCAAGCCACCTAGTAGGTATGGTCAGATGCTTGAAGCTGCACTTGGAGTTTTCTTAGTTGAAGAAAATGATCATTTGACTTATATGGAGGTGATGTTAAACATTGATTTTAAAAAGTGGCAAGAAGCTATAAAATCATAAATTAATTTCATGCATCAGAATCATGTCGAGGACTTAGTTAAGCTTTCCAAAAGAATAGTTCCTATCAGTTGTAAATGGGTTTCTAAGAGGAAGCGAGAGCCAGATGAGTAGGTAGAGACCTTCAAGGCTTGATTGGTAGCAAAAGTTTATGCCCAGCGATCTGGGATCGATTATGAGAAAATCTTTGCACCAGTAGCGATGCTAAAGTCAATTAAGATTTTGTTAGCTCATGCAATATACTATGACTTTGAGATTTTACAGATAGATGTCAAAACAGTGTTCCTAAATGGATATCTCTAAGAAGAGATATACATGGAACAGCTAAAGGGTTTTGTATCTAACTTAACTTCTAATCTTGTATACATACTAAAAAAGTCCATTTATGGACTTAAGCAGATCTTTTAAAGCTAGAATTATTGTTCTAATAAGGTAATTAGATTGTCTAGTTTCATTAAAAACGAAGAGGAAACATGTGTGTATAAAAAGGTCAATAAGAGTGTAATGGTCATCTTAATACTCTATATTGATGACATACTAATCATTGGGAATGATATCGGTATGTTACGATAATTGAAAGGCTATCTGAGTAAGAACTTCTTCATGAAAGATTTGGAAGAGGCATCCTATATATTGGATATAAAGCTTTATAGAGATAGAGCTATAAAATTGATAGAACTCTCCCAATAATCATACATTGATAGGAAGATGAAAGAGTTAGAATGTCTAACATACCACATGTATTAGCTCTGGGAAGCTTGATATATACTATAATATGTATGAGACCTGACATCAGTATGGTTGTAAGTATTACAAGCCAGTATCAGTCTGACCTAGGTGACAACCATTAGATAGCAGTCAAACATATCCTTAAATACCTTAAAGGTATAAAGGATAAGTTTCTCACTTATAGAGACAGTGATTTGCAAGTGAGAAGATACACAGATTCAGACTTTCAATTTGACATAGATGATAAAAAGTCTATATCTAGGTATGTGTTTACTCTCAATAATGTCGTAATGAGTTGGAAGAGCACTAAACAAGAATCCACAGCTGATTCAACTACAGAGGCAGAGTACATAGCCACTTTGAAAGTAGTAAAGGAAGCTGTTGAATTCGTAAGTTTGTCACAGAGTTCAAAATAGTTCCAAATTCAATAGATCCCATCCCATTCTTTTGCGACAATAATAGGGCCATTACATAGGTCAATGAGCCAAGAGCACACCAGACGTCTAAGCAAAGTGAAACGAAAGTACTATATAATTAGAGAGATCTTGGCCAGAGAAGATTTATAGAATAAATTCTATAAATAATGTAATGGACCCACTTTTTAAGGCATTGACTCCAAAAGTATTTGGGAAACATGACGAGTCTATGGCTATTAGATACTATTATAAATGACACTAGAGCAAGTAGGAGATTGTTAGCATTGCTACTTATGTGTCATCCCTATATGTATAAATAATTGTAATTTCTACAAAAGTACATTTTCATTAAATCACTAATTACTTAATTATATGGTATTATGCTTGTTACGCTACAGACATTGTATGATTTAAAGGAGTTCATATATGGTCTAAAAGAGTTTAGATCAGTACTAAAAGTTAACATTGCTAAGAATTATAATTGTTAATAGTTAGTACTGCTAAGAGTTAGCAGGTTATAAGAGTCAGCGAATATCCAGTAGTTGGAGTCTTGTCTGTAACGGGATAAAAACTTGAGGGTATATTAGTAATGACATAATTACAAAGAGTTATAATCGAGTGCTAGGAAATTTCATTACGTAAGTATGTTCTCGACCATTATGTTCCTAATCTATTTTCACTAAAGCAAGTGTGGTAGTGGATCCCTTTCATATAAATTCGCTTATGTAATACCTGTAGGGTACAGATATCTACTCTTATCTAACCATGAGCTTGGAGCTCGTATAAATATACATGTATCCAGTTAGGACTAGATATCGAATAGACTCACAAGGACCCCAAGAGACATCTTATGTAAGCCATCAATAAAAGGTTCTCTCGAGTTGAGTAGTATATGTAGTCCTTTGACCTGAGTGCCAGGTGAGCTTATAAGTGATCCACCATACTTTCGTTCCACGCATGTTAGAGACCTTTCATGGTATGATCACTGGGTATGGTCTGATGCTTATAGAGTTCGATGTATATAGATATGGGATCCATTAGCTCACATAGAGAGTTATATATCTAGATACTCTGAGATTGTATCTCAGAAAATCTTATGGCTATAAGTATTAACCCTGGAAAAGAGTTTCCCACAAGGTTGAAAATATAAAAAATGTGTTTGCATATATTGTTCATTGAGATACGAATCTAGAGATAGATTATGAATAAGCATATGGGGATTTAACGGTAATGATCTATGTCCTCGCATATCTAGGATATAGATGATGGAATGGCTATATGTATGCACTATGACCTCAGCTTATATGATCAACGCGCTGATTTTCAATATCTGTGACATATGTATAGGGCATTGATCATGGACTTAAGAAATAGTTTCATTTGACAAATTAGGCGTAGACTTAGAGAGTCCCGCGATATGAAGCATACTCGTTGTATATTGAGATAGTGTACCGAATTGAATTGTTCAGTTCAATAATATCCAACATGACCACGGGATGCGCACATCTTTATTTAAGTATTGAATATATTAATTAGTTGATAATTATTATTGACTAATAGTATATTGACACGTGGTATATGGTAGGTCATTGTTTAAGTTTATCCAAGTGTGTGGTATGGTAGAACCCACTAGAGGTACACTTTGTAACTATGTAAAAAGAGGCCAAATGATAATTTCACATGTTAATTATTTTATAGTTAAATAATCAAGATATTTATATTTTATATTATATTATTTAATATAATATTAATATATATACTTGGTGGCCAAGTGTATATATATAAAATATTATTTTAATATACTATTATTATATATATACTTGGCGGCCAAGTATATATATAAATTATGAATAAGAATGGATGAATATTTAGTTAGAATTTTCTAGATCAAATTATTCAATCTAGTATGCTATCCCAATATACAACGATTACACTTCATATTGTAGGACTCTTTAGGTTCACTCTCGATTTGTCAAACAGAACTATTCTATGAGTCCCAGATTGATGTCCCACGTACACGTCATGGATATTACAAATCAGTGCAATAGACCATACAAGTTGAGGTCATAGTACATTGTATAATCTTTTCGACAATCATATCCTGGAAGAGCAAGGATATAAATTACTACCGTCACATCTCTATGTGCTCATCTACGAACTTATCTCCAGACATGTATCTTGATAAACAATATATGCAAACACCTTTACAATATTGTTTAACCTTGTGAAAAACTCTTTTCTTGAGTTTGTTGCTTATGGCCATAAGATTTTCTAAGATATAGTCTTTGAGCATTCGGATATATAACTCATTTATATGAGCTGACAGATTCCATATCTGTACACACCGGACTCCATAAGCATCGGACCAAACCCAGCGGTCACACCATGAAAGGTCTGTGACATGCGTGGAATGAAAGTATGGTGGATCACTTACAAGTCCACCATGGTACTCAGGTCAAAGGACCACTTATACTACTCAACTCAAGAGGACCTTCCATTGACAGCTTCATGGGATATCTATTGGATCCTCGTTGAGTCTGTTTAGTATTTAGTCCTTACTGAACACCTGTATGCTATAAAAACTTCAAATAATTCCATGGTCAGGTAAGAACAACCATCTAGACCATCTAGGTATAATATACACTAGTCTATGTAAAAGGATTCCACCGACAGACCAGCATCGGTGAATTAAGACCAGGAATATATAATTTAAGAATAGACTTACAAAATAACATTTCTTAGCACCTATTACAACTCTTGCAATTATATTATTATTAGTGTACTCTCAGGTTTTTATACCATTACAGACAAAGTTCTAACTTTTAGACTTCACTAATTATTATAACATGCTAACTCTTTAGTAATTATAGTTTTTTTAGTGATGCTAACTCTTAGCTTTAGACCAAATTTGAGCTCCTTCAGATCATATAATGTCCGTAGCGTCACAAGCATTGAACCATTTAATAATTATAATTAGCGATTTAACAAGTAATGTACTGTATAAATATTATAAAATAAAATATTCATACAACAATGGGATGGCACGTGAGCACAAATCTTAATAGATGTATATATGTCATGATTTAATATATATGAGATACATGTTTGGTATAATGAACACATGGCACATGTATACACTATAAACTAACTTTAACACTGACCTAAACTTTTTTAAATCAGATCGAAACTTCTTTAAATCTACATTGTCTGAAAATGTTACAAGCTTCTTATAATAAAATAATTATTTATTAACGATTATTATTAAAATATTTATTGTATAATGGAATGGCACATAAGCACCATCTCCATCAACTTTCACTTGCTCTAGTGCCATTCATAATGATATTTAATATCTATCAACTCCATATATTTCTCAAACACCTTAAAAATTAAGATATTAGTGCGCGAGTCTGCTATATTATTTATAGAATCTATTCTAGACACCATTACATCTCTTCTAGCTATGATTTATCTAATTATGTGATATTTGATCTCCACATGATTAGAATTATGGTATATTTATGTTGGCTAGTATACTTGAGCAATTACTTCATTATTGTCATAATATAGTGGAATAGAATTCACTAAACTTGGAAATATTCTGAGTTCAACGACTATCTTACGTATTCACTCTTCCTTTACAGCTTCTAAAGCTGCAAGGTATTCTTCCTCCAAGGTAGAAACAGCTATGAACGCTTACTTAACATACTATTAAATAACTGTGGCACAATTTAGGAGTACATTTTCTAGAAAGATGAATGTCATGTTTGAAAGATATATTACTATCTCACAGTTCTAGATTATACCTTTCAAGAACATTTTCTATGTACGAGGATTGGGAGAGTCCTATTAGCTTCCTAACTCCAGCTCTATCTTTATAAAGCTCTATACCTAATATATAAGAAGCATTTCCCTAATCCTTTATGGGGAAGTTTTTACTTATAACTCTTGATTGATTGTTACAAATCAATATCATTGCCAATAATGACTATGTCATCTACCTAAAGAACAAGAAAAATAATCATGCTCCCACTACCCTTTCTTAACACACATGCTTCCTCTTCAGTCTTGATAAAATTAGACTTTTTGATTACTTAATCAAAATAAATATTCTAACTTTGGGAAACCTGCTTATATCCATAATGGACTTCTTCAGTTCGCTACTAGATTAGAAATCCAGCTGGATGTAAAACTTCAGGTTATTCCATGTATATCTCTTAATCGAGATATCTATTCCACAGTAGTGTCTTTACATCCATCTGTCAGATTTCAAAAATTTAAATATGTTGTAATAGCCAATAAAATTTCAATCGACTTTAGCATGGTAACCAGTGAAAAGTTTTCTCATAATCGATCCCCGATCGTTGAGTGTAATGTTTTACCACCAATCAAGCCTTGAAGGTCTCTACCTCCATTTGGGCCCTACACTTCCGCTTATAAACTTATTTACAACTAATAGGAAGTATTCCTTTAGAAAGCTTAACCAAGTCCTCAACTTGATTAACATACATTGAGTCAATTCTGGATTTCATGGCTTCTTGTCATTTCTCGAATCGATGTCTAACATCGTCTCTCTATAAGTCATATAATCATTTTCTATAACTAAAAAAGCCTTAGGGGTATCTTCAAGTATCAAACATACCTTATAGATAGCCTTGACGTCCTTTCGGACTTACATAGAGGGTATGTTAAAAAGTATTTAACTCGATTGAATGGAAAATTCCATTATCGGTTCTATAATTCTCAAAACTTCACCAAGTTCAATCCTTTTACAATTTCCACAACCCATAAGAAACTATTTCTCTAGGAAAGTGGTATTACAAAAAATGAATATTTTGATCTTTCTAGATCATAGAACTAATATCCTTTAAAGTGTTTGAGATATTCAATGAACTGATACTTGTACCCTTTTGGTGCAAGTTTATCCTGTTGGATAACTCTTATGTAAACAGGACAACCCTAAGTCTTAACATACTTAAGACTCGATTTCTTGCCAATCCATATCTTATACAGAGTAATAGGGACCGTTTTTGATGATATTCTATTCAACAAGCAGTAGTTTTCTAGGGCATAACCCCATATAAATTTTGAAGATTAGTGAAGCTCATTATCCATCAAACCATATCTAATAAAGTTCGATTCCTCATTTCCAAAATACTATTGTTTTGAGGAGTACTTGGAGGACTATAGTGAGCGAGAATCTCATTCTCCTTTAAATAACCCACGAATTCACTGCTCAAATATTGAACACTTCGATCTAATTAAAGACATTTAATACATATAACGGTTGGTTTCTCTATGTCAATTCAAAATCCTTTGAACATCTTAAAAACTTTTTAACTTGTGTTTCTTCAAACACTTGTCCACATCGTAACATTCATCAATAAAAACAACGAAGTAGAAAAAACTACCTATAGCAGTGTGATTCATTGGACTACATACATCACTATGTACTAGATCCAACAAATCAGTGGCATGGTATCAAACACCGAATAATAGGAGATTTGGTCATCTTCTCATGAATACAAGATTCATTAACCGGATATGATTCCATGGTAAAATCAAATATCTGACCATCCCCAACCAGAAGGGTTAATCGTCTTATGCCTATAACTTAATCTCATTTGTCACAATTCTTATTTAAAGTTACCAAACTTATTACTTGTTCTATTCACCAATATATTCAAGACATTTCATATTGTATCTTAATTATAATGGCCTTTCATCAATTGACATTCAACTGATGATACATTATCAACATCATGTAAATATAAGGAACAATCTCTTTTATATACATGATAACCTTCAGTGTCTCACACAAAAAGGGATATTAACTATCTGATAATGTTTAGCACAAAATAAAAGATACACAACTTAATGCTTTTGCAAGTGAAGAAGAGAGAAATGACTAAAAGTCGGAACAACTTCATCATTCTAAAAATCTTTATTTCCTACATAAAGATGTACTTCTTCTTTCCGCAACATTCTAGCATTACTCAAATCATACAATAAATTATAGATATGAGATGAACAAGCAGTGTCTAATATACAACCATTTCTAGCATAAAATGTTAATGAAATGTTAGTGTTTGGTAAACAGAGACCTAAGATGTTTATATTGCCTATGACGAGGTACTTTGGACAGTAACATTTACAGTGTCCAACTGCACTGCAATGAAAACACTTTCTTTTGCATTTATTCTTATCTTGTGGATTTGAATATATCAAACTATTCTTTTAGATTGGCATAATACTACTTACACTTCCTATGCACCTGCTCCCACTGAATATCAGTAGATATCGAGACTAGGATATATGATTTGACTCTCAAATCAT
The DNA here is from genome assembly GCA_946807835.1 of Ailanthus altissimus. Classification (NCBI taxonomy): domain Eukaryota; kingdom Viridiplantae; phylum Streptophyta; class Magnoliopsida; order Sapindales; family Simaroubaceae; genus Ailanthus; species Ailanthus altissimus. Next base: position 11,297,483 of record OX327699.1, on the reverse strand, counting down.
CCTTTGTCCATTTCTAATAAATTATCCATCCCTTCAAAAGAAGTATTATTAGAAACACCTCTTATCAAGTTATTCTGAATCTAGAATAATTCTCAGATTCTTAGTCAATCGTAATTATTATTCGGTACCTTATAGTTCATGTGTGTCTAATATGTGTCTCTAACGGATTGCTCGTATTCTTCTTATCTTATCCTATAAGACAAGTATGAGATATTTAGCGGAACATTTTTAATCGTTAAAATTAATATTTTTAGATCATAGATATAGCTAGTATATGTTTTTGATCTAAAGATGCTCTCCCACTACTTAACATATTTCCCATAATCTCTCAAATGTGAAAAAATAAAAAGTTAAATATTTTAAATTTTACAGTGAGAAGTAGATCTAATCAGCATTGTACTCGAGCTTTACGCTTTAGAAATATTGGTATTTGTAAAACTCAAAAGGTAGACAACTCTTGTCAATTGTATCTCATGTAACTCTTACTTCTAATCCTAAACACACTTTAACAATATTGGATAAATGTGTTCCAAATTAACTTACCAATGATCAAATATAAGTTACCGATACTACCCTCAAGCTTTAGCAATATTGGATAATACTTTAACTTATATTTTTCTTATCTCATGTTTAACTAGTATAATCTAGATCACACTAGCCAGTCCCTCATGCTTTAGCAATATTGAGAAAGATCGAGATAACCCATCTAATAGCGTATTGGCAAGTCAGACAATGTATAAACATTATCTCATAATGAAATATATTTCAATCTAATTAAGAGAATTTTCTATAAATTAATAATAAATTTTTTGCATCTCATATGGATCTGATTCATAATCAGAATATTTATTCATGCAAACATAACTAACCCTTACCAGTAGGGCCCCTATTATGGTTAACAACGTAAACAAATATTTATAATTTATTATATAGCAATATAATAATTATATATGCATTAAATAATAAAATAAATAAATTTTTCACATGCAAAAAATGCAAAATGGAGTATAGTATAGAACGAAAATGAGCGTTAAGTTGAACAATCTGCCATTATACAATATAATGCGTAATGTACATTTTTTTTCTTACACCCCAGCGTTCAACCTAAAACATCCCAACGTCAAATTGCCTTAATGCCCCAATGTTCAATACTTGAACGCTCCAGCATTCTAAGTGGGAGAACGCCCCAGCATTCATATATTCAACGCTACAGTGCTTTGCATGCAATAAACTTGTTTCTTCCTTGTGAATGCCCTAGGGTCATATACATGAATGCCCAAGCATTTTGTCCTAAAAATGATTCAGTGTACAACACTTGAACCCCCCAACGTTCGTCATGTAGAACCCAGATGAACGCCCTAGTGTTATGCGTAGAATGCCCCAACGTTCATGTCTACACATGAATGCCCCAATATTCTCTCGACAGTAGGTCATTCTCTGTACTTCAAACACTTTAAAATATACTTCCCACTATTTCTAGGCATCCCCAACACTTCATATAACACTCTAACAACCTAAAGCACACAAAATATGCTCTGATACCATATGTTAATGCATTAAATGGTGCATGCATATGATTGTGTACATATTAAAAATTTTAAAAAATATGTTCAACATACATTATGCAGTGGAATAAAATAGTATAATCAATATATACACATTACAACTGAATTAAAAATAGTATAAGAATCGAATACATACCCTTGTAGACGATTCGGTGAAGATTATTGAACTTTAAAGCTTGTTGAGCTCACAATGAAGTCATCTCTTGAACAATTCTAGACTCAAATGTTTGGTGGGATTAGAATAGCTAGAATGGTAGCCTTTGATGTATATTTTATACAAGAATTAAAACAAATTCAACATTTGAAATAGTTGAAGTATCAAATGTTTAAAGATTGAGTTTAGGGACCAAAATACAACTTTCTCAAAGTTGTTATTTTCTCTCCATATGGTAGCACAAAATTTTCATTCATAGAATCAAAATTCACTCTCAAAATAAACTCTTTCATTTGTTTTAATAAAGTAAGACACATAATGTGTACACATATCTACCATTAAAGCATGTGTTGCCATTTAATGCCATGCATGAGTGACAAGTGTCACTCATCCATGCAAACACTTTGCATGGTGACATTTGTCACATGCAACTTTATACATATTGTTATTTGTCACAAAAATGGCCATCCATGGATGTCATATATGTAATTTACTTTTTCATATAATAGGAGCCTATTTGCAACATTTACAAACTATGGTTACTACTTTCTAAATAGGTCCTAAAATGTATCTTACTTTTCAAAACCTTCCTAGATCGATCTATACAATCTATATTGCTACCCCAATGCTCAACAAGTACACTTTATATTGTGAGACTCTCTAGGTTCACACATGTTTATCTTACGAAACATCTTCGTAAATTTATGAATGATGCTACACACATACGTTACGGATATTACAAAATGACGCGTTGAACCGTACAAGTTGAGGTCAATCATATCTGTATAATCTCTCTGTCACCAATATCCTTAGAAGAGCAGAGATATAGATCATCACCATTGAATTTCTATATTCTCGACCGTGAAATTATCTCTAAATTTGTATTTCCGTAAATAATATCCTTCGCGATATTGTTTAATCCTATGAAAAAATATTTTTTGGGTTTTATGCTTGTGATCACAAGACTTCCTAAAATATAATCTCAAAGCATTAAGATATATAAATCACTTATATGAGTTGACAGATCCCATATCTACCCATACCGAACTCCATGAACATCGAATTATACCCAGCGACACCCAGCGGTTAGATTATAAAAGGTCTCTAACATGCGTGGAACCAAAGTATGATGGATTACTCATAAGCCCACTGTAACTCTCAAGTCAAAGGATCATGAATACTACTTAACTTGAAAAGACCCTCCAATTACGACGTTTATAGGATGTCTATTGGAGGTCCTTGTGAGTCTTTTTAATATCCAGTCCTTATTGAATATCTTCATACCTATACAAACTTCCGCTAAGTCTATGGTCTGTTAAGACTAACCATCGTAACAATTCAGATATCGATATACACTAATTCAGAAGGAATACTGATTGACCCGTGTCGGTAACCATGGATTAAGAATGATGTTTTGAGAATATATTACGCAATGACATTTCTTAGCATCATTTGCAATTCTTTGCAACAACGTCATTACTATATTATTCTAGAGTCTTTGTCCTTATTTCAGATAAGGTTCTAACTCTTTAGAATTGCTAACTTTAGCACTAACCTAAACTCTTTTAGATCAGATCTAAACTCCTTTAAATTTATAATATCTAAAAATGTTACAAGCTTCTTACCATATAATTATATATTAATGATTATTATTGAATATTTACTGTTTAATGGAATGGCACATAAGCACTATCTCCAACAGTAAGTCCGGAAACTAAATAATTAATAATATTAGCATACCATAGAATCTCATGATGTTTAGAGTTACTCATCTGGAAAAGTTTCATTGATTAGGATCTTCTCTTAGTATTGATTTGGTATTTCTACTGCAAGAAGTTCCATTTCTATGATGGTGTAACAAGACTGTGCTTCATTTAGAGATTTACTGGCGTAGTAGATAGTGTCAAAACATTTCTCTCACCTTTGTCCTAGCACAATTCCCACCGTTATACCACTTGCATCATATATTACCTCAAATGGTAGATTCTAATCTGGCGCTATAATAATTAGTGCATAAGTGAGCTTCTTCTTCAAGGTTTCAAAAGCTTTAAGGCATACTTTATCAAAGTAAAACTGTACTTCCTTCTCTAGTAAGTTGTATAAAAGTTTAGAGATCTTAGAAAAAATCTTTTATAAAAACCTGCATGGCTAAGAAAACTCTGAACTATTTTCACATTAGTAGAGGTAATTTCTCAATGGTTTCAATCTTTGCTCTATCTACCTCTATACCTTAAGCACAAATTTTATGACCTAAGACTATACCCTCTTGAACCATAAAATGACATTTCTCTCAATTAAGCACTAAGTTAGTTTTTTCTCATCTCTTAAACACAAAGGCTTAATTATCAAGATAAAAATCAAAGAGTCGCCAAAGATAGAAAATTCGTCCATAAATACCTTCATGAATTGTTCTATAATGTTTGAGAAGATGGCCAACATACATCATTGAAAAGTTGCTGGAAAATTGCATAGATCAAATGGCATCCTCTTGAAGGCAAATGTACCACAGGAACATGTGAATGTCATCTTTTCTTGGTCCTTTAAGACAATTGCAACTTGATTATATCTGGAGTATCCATCCAAGAAATAATAATACTCATGTTCGACTAACCTATCCAGTATTTGATTAATGAAAGGCAAGGAAAAATAGTATTTGCGGGTAGCTTTGTTTAGCTTTTAGTTGTCCATAGATATCCTTCAACCAATAATGGTTTTCATTTGCCATTACAGTAATTCCACCATTCTTTGGTACGTATTACACTGGACTTACCCTAGAGTTATCTGAGATAGGATAGATAATCGAAGTACTTTTTAACATTCAGATACAACCTTGCATTTAGTTGATAGAAGACCGCCTACGACCATAATTGCCAATCGTAAACCTCTATATTTTGCGAGGATGTCATATGACAAATCCTTCAACTTTGAAGGGCAATAACTTTGGGAGCTTAGTCCAAAAGCCTTTTTTTGCAGAAAAGTTTCCAAGCCTCATTTTGCGATAAGGTTTCAAACTAGTGGATTTGAATAAGCGAGGACCTTCTTGTTGAGCATAATGCAACACAAATGGAACACTTTTATTAATATAACAAACTCAAAACTTACAATACAAATTTTAGAAAATGAATACTATTCTTGTTGAATACCTTTTCAACTTCCCTGTCAATAACATTAATGCGCAATCATTCTTCTTCCTTATTTGCACATTTAATGACTTTGAACACATTGAATGTGATTTCTTTATTCTGTACTTTTATAGTTACTTCATTTTTTTTAACATCAATAAGGGTTTTGCCAGTGGTTAGGAATAGTCTTTCTAGTGTGATGGGTACTTTACGATCCACCTCCATATCTAATATTATAAAATCAACATGAAAAATGAAAATTTCAACCTTTACTAAAACATCTTCAATAATTCCCCTTGGATAAGTGAGTGAACGATCGACAAGTTACAAGGTGATATTTGTAGGTTTAGCCTCCCCTAAATTAACTTCTTGTAGATGGATAATGGTATTAGGTTGATGCTGAAGCCTAGATCACATAAGGCCTTCCTAAAGAATTGATGCCTAAATGTGCATGGTATAGTGAAACTGCCTGGATCTTTCAACTTAGGCAACAATTTCTTCTGCGAGATTATACTATATTCTTTAGTAAGTGTTACAATTTCAAAGTCAATCAATCTCCTCTTTTTTGATAAGACATTTTTCATGAACTTTACATAATTGGGCATTTGCTTAAGAACATCTGCAAAATGAATGTTAATATGAAGTTTCTTAAAGATATCCAGAAACTTTGAGACTTGTTTATCTAACTTCTGTTTCTGTAGCCTCCAAAGGAATAATAGAGATGGATGAAGCGGTTGCATTACATGCTTCTACATACTGTTATTATTGTTATTTACTACTGCATATACGCTTTTCTATGTTTCAAAACTGGTTTTTGCATTTTCTTGCTACTATGCATTATGTTCTGTATTATTGATGCGATATTTCTATATCATAAATTAAGTGCAAGTATACACTATCGTATGCAAGTAATAAAGAGACTAATTAGTCGGATGTCGAACCCATAGGGATAATTCTTTCTTTTTAACCAATTACTAAAATTATATCTTCCTAATAATTATTCAGAAAAATAAAAATCTAAGAATGAATGTAGAAAATATAAAAGAAAAAAAACACAATGCAATGAGATGTGAAGATAGCAACGTAGAGAAAACCTAGGATTAATATTATCCCTCAATATGTTTCTAATGATTAATCATCTAATATTTAACTCACTTAGTCTTTATTATTGATCAAGACACTAATGTATTCACAAGCCTCTTCCAAGGTCATGCAAGTATATCTTAGTTTACCAAATACCTATATTCCTATGGTACTTGTAATAAATTAAGATTCATTAAGATTAGGTCTTATTGATCATACATGCCAATTAGGTATATTCCTATCCTAAGTTGAAACTTGCATATGCAACATTGAATGTTACTCTACAATCATGCATCAAATTACCTAGGTCTAAATATATTGATTCCTCTTCCGAGTTTATCAATAATATTACCAATTCATTCACCATATATTGGCCAGATATATTGAAGCATTAAACACAAGTAATTTAAATAATAAAAGACTAAGTTTATTAAATACTAAAAGGATATGGCAATTAAGCACACATATTGAGTTCAAATACTAACCCTAGAAAATAAATTAGCTCATGGCTACAAGAGAACAGCAGTAAAAATAATTATAAATCATGATACAATTATTAGCAAACCGATATAGACGTCGAATTGCTCTTAATTGCGCTGCCTAGGAACTCTTGATGCCGAAGAACGTCTTTTATCTCTCTCTAAAGTTGCTTCAATTAAGCTCCTATTGCTCTCCAAGACTTGTGCTCTGTATTCTTGGTGCTCTTGGGTCGTCTTGGATTTTTTTCTTGAAGGTTGGGAACGAGTGGCTTTATATAGGGATTGATATGAGCTTGAAAATCTCAATTCTCGTCGGACTAGGACTCGCACTACCGCTGGCGCGCTATACATCTGTCGCTGGGGCGACGCGTGAAGAAGCGATTACCGCTGGAGCGGTGGGATCTTGGCGCTGGGGCGCTGAATGAAAACGGCTTCACCGCTGGGGCGGTATGTTTGTAGCGCTGGGGCGATGTATAGTCGCTAGAGCGGTGACTCTTTGGCGCTGGGGCGATAGACGCGACTTAAGCAGGTCGTTTTTCTTATTTCGATCACTATTTCAGAGCTGGGGCGACAATGCTTGTGGCGCTGGGGCGATGGACACATACTTTGAAAACTTTGCATTTTAGTCCCTGTTTTCGCTCCTTTTGCGTTCTTTCTTTAAATTTCGTTCAAGTCCCTATAATTAACAATAATGCACATAAATAGCCATCTATTCTCATAAAATCATAAAATATCAATAATAAAAACATGAGAAAATATATGACAAATTTGCCCTTATCAATTATTCTATGCAATTTTCTATGTTTTTGCACTATTTTTTGCATCTCTTTCTACAACATTCTTCTTTTCTGTTCTTTGGATTTTAGATTCTTATCACTTCTTAAAGAGACAATTTTACACTACTCTTTTTCACCTTTGGATTAGCTTTCAATATTGCTTAGTAAGGTTCCTTGAGGTCGATTGTTTAGGGCTACAGCAAGTTGCCCCATTTGAGTCTCTAAAGTTGTTAGAGATGCAGAATGGTTTTGTAAAATAGCATCATTGGATTTCATATACTACATGAACATATCTTCTAAGGCCGACTTCTTTTCTTGTGGGGGGTAAAATCTAGGAGGGTTTATTAGTTTAGATGACTGCCCTTGCTTGTTACTCTAAAAGAAGTTTGAATGGTTCCACCACCCTGAATTATAATAATTTGAATGGGGATTGTTCTATTGCCTATTATAATTTCTCACATAACTTGCTGACTCCATGCATTTTCCATTCATGTGGTTGTCACCACAAAAGTCGCAAGTTACATTTTGAGTCTTAATGGCATTCATGGCATTAAACTTCTTTGATAACATGTTGATTTACTTAGTCAATGTATTGAATGCATCAATTTCATGAACTCCAGCAATCTTCTTTGATGTAACCCTTTTAATAGGTCATTGGTAACTATTCAACGCCATCTCCTCTAGCAGATCATATGCGTCATCTGTAGACTTATTCATTAGAGCTCCTTCAGTAGTGGTATCAACAATAATCCTTAAATGACCTACTAGTCCATTGTAGAATGTTTGGATTAATAGCTATTTAAGAACCCCATGATGAAGACACTTCCTCAACATATCTTTGAATCACTCTCATGTCTCATATAGTAACTCACTATCAATCTGAATAAATAAAGTGATGTTAACATCTAAATAGTACTTGACTTGATTTCAAAGTTTTTTGCATTGACGGTCAATCGTTGAATACTAGATTAATTCCTCTCTATTGTAGGAATAACATAATTTTTTAAAGTTCTTTATTCTACCATAGGTTCATACATAGGATTATTGATGTTATCTTTCATGTTTCTGGGTTTGTGTTGTTCACGTTGAAGTCTTTAGAATGTTCTTTCGATCTCAGAAAAAAAAAAGTCAAATCTTTACTTTTTGTCCTTTTCATTAACTGTAAAAACAAAATTTAAAAAGAATTAAAAGTGAATAATAAAAAAATTTGAATTAAAAACAAGAAAGTTTGGTATTAATATTGATCTAAGAATAGATAAAGACATTCCCTGGCAGCGGTACCAAAAACTAGATGTACAATTTTTAGTACATGCTATTGTACCAAGTAATATAAGATTTGAGTCCAAGTATCATTCCCATGGAGACTTATTTAATCTAATTCTTTTAACTAGGTTCTAAAATTAATTTTACTTAATTTTTATTCAAATAAAATCTAAGGATGAAAGTTCTTTAATTAATCTAAATTTAAGAAACTAAACCTAATCTTAAGCAAAAAAACAAACAAGAGTTAAATTCACCAATATAAATAGAATATAGGGTTTTAACTTATTCCCTAGTATTTCATTGAACCTATTAATCTCTTATTTAATCCCTCAATAATAAATTATTGGATAGAACAAGAATATCGTTATAAGCCTCTATCGATAATCAGATAAATATATTTCATCATAACAATTACCTATATGTCTATGGTAATCAAAATAGTATGAAACTCATTAAGAACAGGTCTAATAAGGCCATATATGTTATATAGGTATATGTCTATCCTATATAGAATTTATAATTGTTACCCTTCATTATTTATCAAACTATCATAGGCTAAACATATAAATTTCTCTGTCAAGTTCATTATAACTTCTCAAACAATCAATATATTGGCTAGATATAAAGAAAACATTAAACGCAAGATAGAATGAACAATTTTCTTAATTAAGTTCATAAAACAAGAGAAATAATAGAATTCAATTACATATTAGATTTAAAAGTCTAACCCTAAATCAAGAAAGTTTAGCTCATGATGAATCTAAGAGTTCCAAATTAAATAATGAAAGACATAATGATCAAAGACATAAAATAAGATAAAAGAAAAGGAATTAAATAAGGTTATGCCCTAAATCATTCCCTTCTCTCTCTTGCTTGTTGTACACTCTTTGTTCCTTCAATCTTCAATTCTTTACTTTGATCTCTTTTGAAAGATATTTTGTGTTTGCTCTTGACTTTTCTATGTTGCTATTTGATATTGGCTGAGAAAAAGAGTCTTTTTATAAGTCTTTGTAACCTTAGAAGCTTGTGGCTTAGAGTCCAAGTTGTATATGGAAACTAAAAAATTCTCCCTTTTAGCATCGCAACGTTGAGACTTGGAAACTTCACATTTCAAAATTTTTGGCTAAGTGTCATGACACTGAGATTTGGCATTGCGACGTTGAGCCTTAATTCTTTAAAATTTTCTATTTCTTTGCTCGATTCATAGAATCTTCATGCCATATGTTTGAAAATCTATATTTCATCAATAAACTTATTAAATAGCCAAATAATCATAAATTTAGGGCAAAATCTAAGTTCGAAAGGGTAAAAATATTAGTCTTTATAAGACCCTATCAAGTATGAAGCTGATTGTTTTCATATATAATTTATAGGAAGTACAATAAAGCTGATATCTCTTTTAAAAAGCGTTCAGCTTTGAAGAAGTGGACCTGGTTTGATATTGAACATGAAGAATGTAAGGCTAGTTTTATAAAGGTGCAAGCCTTAGCAAAATAACTTTTGATCAGTTTGCAGAGGGTATTATTGATGTCAACCTAAAATTGTACATAATACGCCCATATGAGTTCTTTCTTTTTATGTATATTAGTCCAGGCTTTGATGGGTATTAGGTCTATATTAGGTGCCTACTAGAATAAAAAATTTATTTAAATAAGATTCTTTATCTTTGTAGAATCAGGATTAAGTAAAAATTCTTAAACCTATATAAAGGTAGAATAAATTATTGCAAATCATCACAGATTCACATTCAATACAACAATATAATTATTTCTCAATTTAGCTTTTTCTCTCGTTTTTAGCTTTCAACCTAGAATCTCATCATTTTTTGTTGTTCTTCATAGTCCAATTGTTGAGTTTTGTTTGTTCTTATTTGCGAAGTAACTCAAACTCTACAGTTCGTTCGCTATTTTATAACCCATGTTTATTCTAAGCCTCGCTCGCTGTAAGTCAAATTCAACCTATGTTTATTCTAATTCTCGCTTACTATAAGTCGAATTCAATTTTGCCTAATTTGGAAAACTCTAATCTCTGTTCTTTACAAATTTGAGATGATTTATATTTTTAACAAGGGACTGGACATACAAGAATTCCCTTTTAATTAAATTTACACACGAATGCAACCCAATAATAAAATGACTCACACTTATAATTTTAGATTATGTGCTCTAAAAAATAATTATTGACTTATATTTAAATAAATCTTACAAGTTAAAGAGACCCAAACCTCTTTCTACACACTTGAAGAACAAGAATGCGAACTTCCAATTAAAAAGTAATTTCATAATGCTACTTAAAGTTAGTTTTATATACATGTAATTTGATATCTAGTATATTATAGTTGAAACTACCCTTAATTTTAGATTTAAAACTTTGTTTGCTATATTTACAATTGTCGTATTTCTATTTAAATTTGAGAGCTTAATAATAAAAATAGTAATATTATATGAACAAATTAATAATACAAACTCAAACATATAACTTATTTTGATATAACACGATTAAAAAATAAATAAATATTGAAAACAAACAATAAATAAAATAAATGATACAGTAACAACTAAACCACTCGCATTACATTATACTAAATAATACGAATAAATTTGTATAATATTATTTTAATAAAAATATTTAAAAGAAAACAGTACGAAGATAAATGACTTAAAAGAAGGGTAAAGGATATTTGGACTCACTAATTATATTGAAAGTGACGATTTACTCATCCTGCTTTTAAAATTACTTATTTACCTCTTTTCCCGCCCTTAACTTTTTTATTAAAAAGGATGAAAAATATTATAATTATTATAATACCCTTGACTGATAATTGACTAGTATTGATCAAAAGTTAATTAGTGTTGACTGTTGATTACTAGTCGTTGACCGATGATCGATAGTAAAATTATCAAAATTAATATTATTAAATTCAAAATTTTGTGATCTATGTGATAGTAAAATTTTTTTCTTATAAATTGAGTATTGTATAGGTGTCAAAAATTGAGAGAATATAATAAGAGAAGCAGTGGCTAGCGTCGTTCACCATTAACGCCACTGCTCCACCATTAGACAGATCGGCAGCCGATCTATCCAATGGCGGGGGTGGTACACGCCACCGCCCACTGTTTAATGACCGCCACCACCGTGGGACGACGGTCGTTGTCAAATGGTGGTAGCCGCCTACCATCGTGAGACTGCGATCGCTGTCAAACGGTAGAGAGGTGGCTTGCACTGCCACTATTATTCTACAGATTGACAGCCGATCTATTTAATGGTGGCGGCGATACACGCCATCACCTTATTATTTAACAATAAACAGCAGTCGTCGTCATCTCGTACTATATTCTCTTTATTTTTAACACCTCGATGATACTCTGTTGATGAAAGAAATTTCACCATTACGTAGATTACAAAATTTTAAGTTTAATAATATTAATTTTAATAATTTTTACCATCAATTATCGATCAATATCAATTAATGTCCAATATTTAAAATTAATCAAACAATTGGACAATAATAATCATGTATCTTTTTTTATTTATAAAAGACTACTTTACACTTATTTTTATATATTTTAATAAAAAAATTTGTGGTATAGTATTTAAAAATAATTTAAAAAACAAGATAAATAATTTGTCACTTTAACTGTGTAACAGGTTAAATTGTCCGTCCATTTCTTTATAAAATTACAAATTTATCAGAATAATTTCAAAAGTTAGTGCATTGTTAAATATTAGAAATTGACACGTGGTATCCAACATAATGTGTAGTGTGGAATCGCGTAAAATCGTGCAGAAATTCGGCATACAACTGAAACAAAAGATATAAGGTCATGCAGTGCCTGGTGATCTTCTCGTTGTCTTTTGTTTTAGACGGCACCATTTAGCGCCATTTCCGGTATATATTCACTAACACTATGTTCTAATATCCAAAAGCATATCTTTTTTCATATCCCCAGAATCTTCTCCTTCTTCAAACGTACAAACAGAAAGATTTTCTTGGAAAAAAGAGAGGAAAATTTAAGACAAAACATGATCACTCTTTCAAAAGAAGATGATTGGTTAGCCAATGCAATCTTGTTGGCGATGCTCGTTAATACTTCCGTGATAAACCCTACTCTTGCGTTTTTGACTCTTTAAAACTTGTACTCATCACCCAAAATCTTCTAAGAAAGAGACCTTAGCAGCTACTACTTACAGAGCTATTTGTAATGGGGACTCCTCCTTCACCATCTCATGTTGTGATCACTTATGATGCCACCAAGGACCGTACTGAGTATGAACTTAAGCTCACCGTTGATGGGGTGAGATTGAGGGGTGACATTCTTCGTAGGGGTGATACGCTTCTTGTGCTTGGCGTTCTACATAAGAGTGACTCACCCCAGTAAGTGTTTGATGGATTGCTCATTGTATTAAAACTGTTTTATTTTGTTTTTTATTTTTTGTAAGGTTAGTGGTTAAATATCTCAACTGGTTTTTAGATTAAGATGAAAATTTTAATTTATTTGATATGTTGAATCGCATCCCATTATTAGTCTAATGTCTTCCAAGAACTTGATCTGATATTACCTCGAAATTTTCCTGCATTACTGCTGTTATAATTTGGGATGTGTTTTATTTTCAAATTTCTTTGAGCATTACACTCATCTTATTTCTTTTTTTGCAACCTTATTGAGAGATTTCCTACGAAGCATTTGTTAATTACGCGTTGAGTGCCAAATTATATTTTTGTATTGCTGTTTGTTAGTGCATAAAAACAGAAACTAAGCTAGCATAACAAACAATCAAGTAAAGTTTGTGCCTTTATGGCTAATATAGTAGGCTAAAGAATTTATCTTCTTATTTATTTATTCATCTTTTTGAATTGGTGTAGTGGGTTACCAAGCTAAAGTATCTCCTGATTCTTTTGGAACAAGCATCCGTGCTATAGAGGAAGAAGTATTCAAGAAAGTCGACACGTTTGTATATATGCTTCTTCCAAGTGCTGAAGAGTGTGACGATGAAGGGGCAATTAATGGACATTATAAATGTTTTACATATTTTCCATGTTTCTCTTTAAGGAGAGGTCGGAGGGGTATGGCAACAATTATACCACAAAAATGAATAAATGGTAAAGTTTTCACACTGGACAAGCATGATAATTCGCTATGATGGTTGACTCAAGAGGGCATAGTCAATCATGTTCTGTACTGCAGGAATATAAATTACTAAAATTTTCAGATCAATTGACAGCCAAAGCTGCAAGTTTGGAATGCATTGTTGTTAGGTTATTACAAGGAAAATATAAACTGTGTCAACCATAAATAATTTACATTTTCATAGCAGTAGTAATTTGTAACATTGCTAGCATATACATCACTGATGCATCCTTGATCACCTATGTTCTTTAGCATCATGAACATTTGCATATCCTTTTTCAGATGCTATATTTTAACTCTACTATTTGCAGATGTGCTGATTGGGCTCTGTACTTCAAATTTGGTTTTCTATAGGGATTACTAATTTATGTAAGCCTTTAATCCAGAGGCAAATTGGTCTTGAGTTTGCACGAGTGCGGAGTGTGCATTGGTGATGGCTATATTTCCATGAGGCACCATTTCTGGGTTAAACAAGGGGGAGAACATTTCTTTTCGCTTCTTAATCCTTCTTCAACTATACAGCTAGTCAAACATTCTATGATGGATTGCTTCCATAATACTGGTTGGTGACCAAATAATGCAGCTACTATAAATGCAAAGATACAGAAGCATACATGCAACTCAAAATTAAAGGATTCAAACATATTTATATATCCTTTCCAGCTCTATCTTTTCAACAAATATTCACCAGATTTATATTAGGTTTATAGTGCAATTGCATGCACTTTTGTTTGCTGATTTATATTAGGGAAACAGAGATTTTCTATCTCTTACATCAAAATTTTATTCGAAATTCTAAGTCTGTTTTTATGTTTAGTTCAGCATTAAAGTCAAAGTTACTGCTGGAACTCCCATTAGGAAGGTCATTTTGCAGGAGGTTGTAGCATGTAATGCAACTTGGATTGTACTTGATAGTTAGTCCTCTTTTTTACATATATGGACTAGTGTCCATCTCCAATTATTCCACCAGTTGATTTTTTGTGTTCTGACTCAAAAGGACCAATATCATTCTTTCATTTTCCAAACCATTTCCCGCCATATTGATGATTTGAAAAGGTGGTTGTACTCATTGAATGTTTGCAATTTTGTTTTCCTGTTAGGTTCATAAAATGTTGCTGCTAATGTAATTTCATTCATCATCATGGATCATCCTAGTATGTGGCTAGCAAAATGTGCTTGCTATCTCCTTTTTTCTTTTTTTGGCTTGATATTTTTGTTTGCCATTAATCACCCCAGATGTTGATTCTAATGTGATAGAGCGCCATGCATGCTTTTGTTGTGGTTACTGTTTTGATTTTCTTTTCTTCCCTTTTTCTGTTGGCTTTAGTAGTAACTTGCAAATCCTAACAGGCACCTCAGAAGGGATCTGGAGTTTTATCTTAAACAAATACCTTCAAAGGTTGCACTAATTCAAGACAACCTTACTGTAAAAATTTTGAAATCTCAGCCAACAAATGAAACAGCTGTTATAGAGAATAAATTGTTTTACTCCCTGTCAAAGTCAGTTTCCCAGTTGAATTTTCAAGATAGTGAAAGCTTGGACCAATCAGTTACTACTTGCAGAAGCTACTCTTAATCTATCAGTTCCCAGGAAAGCTCCAATATTATTAAGAGCAATTGGATGTCGTCATCTACTTACAGATCAGGGGAGCATAGTTTTTCATTGGATTTTGGGTTTTCCTTTAAGCAAGAAAAATCAGGTTAGCAAGAATTTGTGCTTAGTTACATAGATGTCCTATATAGTTTAATCCAGGTCTATACACCTTGAATCTTCCATGTGTAAGTTTTCCTAGTATAACTTTTGTAATAAATGTTTATGTATGCGGTATTTTGTTATGATGGAGCACAAAAGTGAACCTGGGGGCAGATGCATTCTAGCTTAATACAATCTCTGAACAAACCAGAAATACAAGTCTAGAATCCAGTGAGAAGAAAAAGCGGAGACACTCTGTGAAGAATTTGTTGATTCTGAAATCTTTTGTTACAGATATGTGCAGTACAAGAAAACAGAATTGAACAATCTAGAAACTGTCTTGAAAAACTAAACTACCTAGGAAAGACAAAGATATAGTCTCTAAGAAAAGGAATTCTGTAGTTAATTAAAAATAAGGAAATAAAAACCCTTACCTCATTAAGTGTCTTGTTCATATTCCAGGTCTGTATACTAAAGGAGTTACTCCTCAACTTGTCCAAAAGCAAGGGAAAAATGTCTTCCAGCTGAAATCCTCAGGTGCACCAATTCTTTGTGTTGCGTGTGGGATGAGAACTGAATTGTATATCAAGGATACTATGAAATTCAGATCGCAACGGATGATTTCTCAAAGGAGAATGTTCTGGGGGAGGGTGGATATGGTCATGTATATAAAGGTGAGCTTAAAGATGGGCAGATGATCACAGCAAAGGTACGAAAAGAAGCAAATACACAAGGATATATGTCTTAAGTTTTGCATTACACAAGAACATTGTGATGCTTTTGTGTTATTGTTGCAAGGAGAACCTTAATGTTTTGGTCTATGAGTCTATCTGCAACAAATCTCTTTACTGGCATTTATTTGGTGAGCAATTATAGCCCTAAAGTAAAATCATCAAAACTTTTGTTAGTTATTTTAGCTGAAATTTCTGGCTCTTTGTTCGAACAACAAAATAATGTTCATTTCTTTTCTATCTTTTTTTTTTTTTGGTGGGGGGTTGTAATGTTATAGAAAATACAGAAGCTGTTCTTGAGTGGCACCAAAGGCATGCTGTTGCCATTGGAACTGCAAAAGGTTTGCGTTTTCTGCTTGAAGAATGCCGTGGAGGTCCTATAATTCACAGGGATATGCAACCAAGCAATATACTCCTTACACATGACTTTGTTCCAATGGTAAATACATATGTGCATATACTCTTTGACCTTTTCTCACATAATGTGTCATTGTTGGGTATCCCCTCGATATTGGATGGGTCTGTTGTTTTCCACATAAGATATTTGGTGAATGCTTAGTGCTTATAAAGCATTTCAGTGAGTTCATCTGTTTCTCAAAAGAAAGCATTCAAAACATTTTATGTGATGCTTCGAAGTGACTATGATGGCGAAAAAATAATAGACCAATTTATTTGCTCAAGTGCCCCATGTAATGTGCTGTTTCATTCTCATGAAATGTTCAGAGAGCATATTTCCTGAGTAGCAATCTACTGTACTAGAAATCTTGAATGCATGTGTAACTTTTGTTGGAACTGGTTGCCATTTGAAGAACCATAGGTGCCTGGAACCTTTGTGTATCAACAAATTTTGTCAAATTCATAGAATTATACCATTCTCTCTATACTTTTGTGTTGATCAAGGATTCTGTCATTTGAGCTGGTGATAAAGAAACAAATAAGAAGTTTCTGTATCTTAGGATTTAGAGGCCTGGCAAATCTTTGGCCAAATACCCTAGGATAAAGTCATTCATATCCTGCTTCAAGAAATCCTTACTTTCATCCAGGAAATCTCTGTCGGTCTGAGAAAATTTCTTTCCTGCATATTGAAACTCCTGAGTTGCAAATTTTCATTTCCTCTTACAACCTCTTGTATTAAAAGAGTCAATGTAACAGCCTTGTTGGACACCCCAGACTTATACTGGAGAATGCAAACTGCCTTTTTTTTTAAGTGTAATAGAGTATAGTGCTTATGCTCTATGATATTTCAATCTAAAACTTATGATTATTACCCTACATGAATATTGTTGAAAATTGATATAGAGGATCTCCAGAATCTACTTTCTTTCATATTCCTTTTCTTTTCATATATTTCTTTTTGTACTATAATATTTTATGTTTTGGAATATGAAAGAAAGATCAGTGCTGAGGACATTGCAGTTGATGTAATAATGTCTTCTATACACAGCTAGGTGACTTTGGACTTGCCAGGTGGAAGACAAGTGATGATCCTGTGCAGACTAGAATACTTGGCACATTAGGGTATAAACTCTGTCAGCTTTCTACTTCCCAGGATTGCATGTTCACTATTAGTTTTGGGTTCAATACTTTTCTTTTTGGTTTAATAGTGAAGGCATACTAAAATATTGTCATATGCATGTTTTGAATTGAACATTTAAGGAGGCTTTTGGTTCATGTAGTTACCTTGCTCCGGAATACGCAGAGAATGACATAGTTTCTGTGAGAACTGATGTCTATGCATTTGGCATTGTTCTGATACAACTAATATCAGGACCCAAGGTGGTTGATACAAAAGGAGAAGAACAACAACAATCTCTGAGACAATTGGTATGTGGGTCATTTTGCCATTGTTCCATCTCTGTTTCAGCAACTGAAATTAATTAATGAAGATGAAAGAGGCTTATGTTTGCTTTTTTACTTTCTCCCTTTTTGTCTAAACAAGACAAGCTTCTAATTGGGTTTAATTTTTTATGTTTATTATATGCTTTTGGTGGTTTTAGGCAGAATCACTCATTGAGAGGCTTGCTTTACACGAGCTTATTGATTCTCGCATTGAAGATTCATACAACACGTATGAATTGTACCTGATGGCTAAAAGAGCATATTCGTGTGTGCAAAGGAACCCGGAAATGCGACCATAAATGGGGGAGGGAATTGACTTAGATTTTAGTGCTTATTTTTGTTTTGATGACAGATTGTCTATGCAAAATATCTACTGGTAAACAAACTTCAGGGCTACTTAATTCTTGACTTTCATTGAAACAGCTATTCTTGAACTTAAGTAAACTAGAGGTCTACAGTTCACCTCATGGTTTTACAAGAATGTCAAATGGATAAATGCATTTTTTTTCTCGCTGAAAATAATAAATAATTCACTTAAGCTCCTCTGGATTAACCAATATGCAAGCGAGCATGAAAATGCATTTAAATGTTTTTGAGTATTCTATGGATGAAAATTAGAAAATTTTGAATTGTTGAGTGGCCAAAAAATCTGGTACCTTTTAGTTTTATATCCATGTGTATAATTTTGTCACAACTTCGGTGGCATAAAGTAATCAACTTATGTATTATCACCACAGGTTGTGCGTCTTCTTGAAGGGAAAATGATCGTTTTCACCACTTAGTAGAACAATTTGTACAACATCATACAAAGAGGTGAAGAAAATTATACAATTTATTTTCTTATCAGTGTTCATAGTTTCTATACGCTCTTTCTCCAATATTTCGGACACTTTTTGGGGTCTCCTAGTTTTGGATGAAGGGATTCCTTCTCCTGGTTTATAAGACTTCAGAAAATTTGATATAGCAGTCACTTCTTTAGGTGAAGGGTAAGCTTGTCTTCATAATGGCTTATCTAAGTATAATTTTACCATTGTCAAAGAATACGTGGGACGGAAGTTATGTTTTCCACACTTAAAAAGTAAGGATGCTCCAATAAATCTAAGTTGTTCGGTTTATACTTCATCCAAAATTCAATCTCTCATTAATCAGCTGGTTTAAGATATGATTTTTGATTGAAACAACCAAAGAACAGTCGCATTTTTTTATACATATTTTGAACTGTTTCATAGTTGTATCCAAGAATTCATTTTTGACCCTCCCAACTAAGACTTAGGACTGATTACCGAGTGTCGTCCAATTTCAAAGATCAGCTTGCTGGGTGCAGTGACCAAACTTAGTTTAGGAATTAGACTAGACAAATTGATGAGATAAGATGTTTGACGAATTTTAGAATATCCGAGAGCCTCATAATGATATTAAAACCACTCATTTTCTTCTTTATTTGGTTCAGAACACATTCAAGGAATCTCAATAATGCGCTGAAATAGATGACGAAAGATGGCACAAGGCATTCAAAGTACCTTTGTTGAAGTTACTGGGAGATACAAATATGTCCAATATTCAAGAAAACTGAGATTGAAACAAGAGGATGATCATTCACAAGGATAAGGCTCAAATCTCAAAACAATTCTGCCATCAGCAGCAACACATATATATAGTTTTCTCTAATCCCATCCTGCTTGCTCCACCCAACTTAGAAAGAGGGTGTTTATTCATTGATAGTTGTTTCTTGCTAATGACAAAATCGTGAGGTGCTGCAAACGCCACACGTCTTGCTTTGATTTGGTGATGATTTTTTGAGTTAATACATTATACCAACTTTATTGTTGAATTTTTCTAAAATTTTCATTTATTTCCACATAAAAATTAAAAAATTGAAACATAACATATAACATCAGAGATTAAACGAAAATTTGGGAAAGTTGAGCAACTCTGCTCTTAAACTCTTGTGTAATTTAAAATTAATAAAAACATTTCATAAATAGTTAATATAAACTAGATAATATAATAAAAAAGTAACTCAATTAAAAAAATAATTTTTTTAAAATTTGATTCAAAATTTAAGAACACATTTTATAAATAAATATTAACATGTTATAATTTTAAGATCAGCTAATTTACTAACTAGCTAAACTATTAATATATGAAACAATAAAAGAATAAGAATGTAAAATAAAATAATTATCAATATCCTTCACGTAAAAAAATAAATAAATAATTTAAATAAAAAAATCAACTATTTCTTTTAAAATATTCACATTATTATTTAAATAATATAATATTAGTAAAATGAAAATTAAAAAGAGAGATTGAAACATATCATTTAATAATCAAATAAATATTTAATAAGTGTGAACTAATAGTTTTATGAGAATAACGAATCAAAGATGACAAAATTAGAAAATAACGTTTGTATAACAAATAAGCTGAAAATAATTAATATATTAAAAAAGAGATAGTTTTTTTTATTTTATATTTTGGGCTACAATCAAAGTAACATTATTCGATTTTTTTTTAGAAAAATTAAAATAAAATGTAAATATTTGTAAATACCCTAACAAGTATACGTAGGGTATTTCACTAAAATCATACCCATTTTAAACTCGTTGTAAGTTTTAACTTTGTGTATTAAATTCATCTCAAACTTATTTTAAATTTTACCAAATTCTTCGTAACAGGAGCGAATTTTAGAGAATTTACGGATTATTTTGTCATCTCTAAATATAACTCTTATATTATGATTTATGAATTTTTTAAAAATGATTCAAATTTTAGGGTTTTTTTTTTTTTAGCCACAAATCAATTCCATATTATTTATTAGTCAAAACTTGGGTGAATGGATAAAATTACTCTTATTTACAAAATTGTATAACTTAAGCATTAAAATTAGATATTTCAAATTGGCACTCTCAAAATATACACGCCAAGGTATCTAAATTCGGGATAAATAGATTTTAATTTTCTAATAAAAAAAGTATAATTATTTTATCATTATGAAATATAATTTGTTTTTATATATTTGTAATTTAAACTTTATCAACTTTAAGTTTAGTTTAGAGTTTTAAAGATTTTGTATTTATTTTAAAAATATACGTGCATATAAATATAGATTTATTGTATAGAAAAAGTATCTAAAACATTTTGGATGAATTGGAAAATGTTGCGAAAACCCAAAAAAAAATTGTATGATGCAACCGCAGCTCTCACTTATAACACGTGCCCTTCTCGTGGGAGAATGCAGCGCGAGAATTCTCATTAAATTATATACTAAATAAACAAATGTACATTTCTTTAAATTAATTTAAACAAACTATATTAAATTAAAAAACTATAAATTAAATTAATTTAGGAATTTTTGGCTAGCCCACGTTGTGTGCGTGCAAGCAGCAGGCAGCGCATGCATCTGGCGCCTGCTACGCGCAGCTTTTGCACGCTGCGTGTAAATTACGTGCAGTTTTCTGGCACCGTGTGGTGCCCGCATGGTGAAAACCCTTCGTCGTGCGGTGTCGCTAGCTTCTATATTTTCCACTTTTCTTTTTTTATCATTTTCGCTCTTTCTCACTAATTTTTTTGCACAAACACAACAGTCTTACATATATTTCAGACTACAAACACAAACTATAATCATTTAACACTAAAACAATAAACATACCACATATTAGCAATGAAAATGTGCATTGTGATGATCATTTCTTGCTAGCTATCAATTACAATTGTCGATCTCTCAAATTTTTTTTTTTATTTTGAGTACTTTCGAAAATGCAATAGATATGAGGGAGAAAATAGAGAAAAAAAATTATTATGAGGGTAATTGTATCATTTTATTAAGTTTTAAGTTTGTTGTTAAAAAATTAATAGCCCTAAAATATGAGTTCTGAAAAATTCCCTAATAATTTTGCCGACATTTTTCAGTTTAGGTAGTTTGATTGACCCATCAAGATTGAGGCAATGTTCATGGCCTCAATTTCTATTTCAGGTAGTTTAATTGACCCATCAAACTTGATCTACTGTTCATGGACCCAATTTCTATTTAAGGTAGTTTAATAGACCCATCGAACTTGAGCCACTGTTCATTGTCCCAAATATTTCACCAGCCTGTGAGAAGAAGATTGAAGAGATATTGAAGTGGACTGAGCAATAGTAGTCACCGCTCACCACGAGGTGAGTTTAAAGGGAATCATTAGGGTTTAGGCTTGGTCCATATCTGCGTCAAAAGCAAGTTGTTCTGAATTGAAAATGGCCTTTAGATTTGGAAGGGTGTATATATCCATGCCTAGAATCACTTAAAGTGTCACGAAAATTTATAGATTGGCCATGATGAGGCTTGCATATGCAATATATGCCAAGAGATTATTTGTGAACAATGAGAAGTAGAAATCCATTAGGCTTGTTTAAGATGGGTTGCTTATAATAACCAACAATTATTTTGATTAACTTGATGTAAAGAAAGGAGCATTAATTGTTGTAATTTAGGAAATATATTCGCATCACAAGGTGAAATAGGTTTGATTGTCATCTCTCTATCTCATGATTCCCAATCTTTCAAGTTGAAACTTTCAAGTCTATATGTATTTGTGGAAATATCAAATATGTTTTGACTATCATCTCTCTATCCATCTTTCAAGTCTAATATTCATATTTTTTTTTTAATTTTTACTTTTACTTATATTTGTAGGAGAAAATTTCTCGTTCTATGATAATTAATACCTTTCTTTTTGTAGTAGATTCCCAGTTGAACTTCAAATAGGTTCGATTTGTACATTGAAGATGTACGCCTCTCTGACTCCCTCTTTAAATTAGCTCTAAACTACATTTTAAATAAATTTAATCTTAACAAATCATGATAAATTTCTAACTAGTAAGTGTTATAAAAAAGATTCAGATCATCAAGCATCAAGTTAAAATAAAAATTCAGAATATCAAGCATCAAATCAAAAGATTTAATAAATTAATTATCCCATGTTCCTCTTTTTAAGCTATGTTAAATGTACCTCCATTTTTTTAAAAAGATTTAATTATAAGATATTTAAAAAAAAAATTACTAAGAATGAAAAATATATACGTAAAAACTCAAAATAGGAAATATCTACTTAATCAATGAATAAAAAACTATTACAATGTAGGTTATAGCTAGACAACAACTTGACGTTCACAAATGATAGCCAGCTGACTTAAACAAGTTCTCTTACTTAAAAGGAAATTGCTTAGGCAAAAGTTGATGAGCAACACCTTTATCCCATGCATAGATGATCACATCTGTCTTTCCATTCACTCCCATATGTTTCTTGAGCTAATAATTTTACCTCTCCAAGCTTTATGTGCTAACATCACTTTGCTTGCTTTGAAAGTAGCATGCAAGAGAGAGTGAGTGGACCAAAAGGAACCCCGAACATTGTTAGAGCAAGATAAAGGAGTGGCCACAATAACCATTATGGTTAGGGATGGCAAAATTTGATTATGGATCTGAGTTTTGTTCAATTTGAATTAAATTTTTTTTTCAATCTTGGAACTTGAGTTTAGCTTGAGTTTTTTAGGGTTGGATTCGACTTAAGCTGGTTTTTATTTTTATTTTTTCAATTTTTGTTTTTAATAAATTTGAAACTTTTTGATTATTTATTTTATAAAATAATTGTTAAATTTGTATTTATAATTGTATTGTATAATTTATATTTATAGTTTAATATGTATAATTTGTATAATTGACATGTATAATTTGCATTTATAATTTAAAATGTATTTTTTTTTTCTTGTTACAATCTTTTTTAATTTTTTAGGTTAAATTTAAACTTTTAGGGTATTTATTTTATAAAATAATTGTTAGATTTGTATTTATAGTTTATATTGTATAATTTATATTTATAGTTTAATATATATAATTTGTATAAGTGACACATGTAATTTACATTTATAGTTTAAAATTTATTTTTTATCCTTGTTACAGTTTTTTTTTTCAAATTTTTAGGTTAAATTTAAACTTTTAGGACATTTATTTTATAAAATAATTGTTAGATTTGTATTTATAGTTTGTATTGTATAATTTATATTTATAGTTTAATATGTATAATTTGTATAAGTGACACGTGTAATTTATATTTATAGTTTAAAATGTATTTTTTTATCCTTGTTACAATTGTTTTTTCAAATTTTTAGGTTAAATTTAAACTTTTAGGACATTTATTTTATAAAACAATTGAAATATTTATATATATATATATATTAAAGATTAGGAATCAATTTAGAATTTTGTTTTAAAAAATATTTTAAAAAAAGCCGGATCCGAATTTCTCAAAAATTCAAGATCCAAATTATAAAAAAACACCTGAATTTTTCTGAGTTAGATTCCAAATTTTTTTAGAATTCAAACTTTTTTGCCATCCTTAATTGTGGCGTCGATGATTAATTTTATTTGTATCAAGACTTTCTAAGCTAAACATAACACATCCCCCACTATTGCAATTAATGCACGACTACAACGCAGCCCGTAGCCATATGCTTCTTCTCTCTATTCATGCCAATTGTAATTTTAAATATTTTTTATGAAGAAAATTGCTATTTTTTGTTTTTATCTTTTTTTTTTTGAAAATGTCAATTCTCTCATTTTAGAAGATAATTGTTGCATTGTTTAAAAAAAATATAGTAACAAAAATGAGATAATTGATTATTTCCAAAAATAAAAATAAAAACATATGATAAATAAAAATAAAGAAAAAGATGAAAGTAGCAATTCTCCTTTAAATTAATTTCTTTCTTACAATATTTAAATTTATTTGATATTTATATGTGAATTTTTTTAGTACAAATGTTCTTTAAAAAATATAGGCATGTGCATGTTAGATAATTATACAATGTTGTTGTATAACTAAACTTATTCAATATGGGCATTTACATGTTAGATAATTATACAATGTTGTTGTATAACTAAACTTATGAATAAGTTTATATGGAAACATTTGTATGAGAGACATTATTTTAGTAGCTAAACAATGTTATATATTTTAATGTTATGTTCTATGTTGGACAGAAGTCCAAAGCATCTTGAGTATATATAGACAAATTGACAGTATTATCTAATAGACTAGTGGCTTTGGGTCATTGGTAAGACTTTGATTTGTTGTATTAAAGCAGATTCGAATTTTGATCCGTATATGAACCTCTAAAATCTTGTGTCTCACATCCCATGTTGGATAAAAATTGAGTGAGTATTGAGTATATATGAGTGGATAAGAAGCATTAGTTAACAGGTTGGCATTTTGGGTATATATTGTTAGCATAAAAATACTTTTTTTTGTTTAATAAAATAAATACAGCGGGAGTCAGATTGTCTTGTTCATAATTATATGTATAAGTATAGAAAATTACCTCAATTTCTTATTTGATAAACTTTAAATTGAATTGTTATAATTTTATCTATTATCCTCAATCTTTAAACTCACGCATATGTGCACATAAGTCTCCTTCAATCTTTAAACTCATGTCTACCCTAGCCTGAGAGAATAAGAGTAGCATAATTCTCTTTTTCATGTAAAAATACGTAAAATAATTATTCTTGTAGTTGTATTTTACTATTCCCTACCTTCCATATAACTGGGCATCTCCCATAGGTATTTAGAGTTTGATTAAGATTTGAGCTAATAGATGAATTGCAAGACCCATGGACTTTCTAATTCTAACTTAAAACGCTCAACTCCAGACATCTTATGAACTACCAAATCTTCTAAGTAAACCTCAGGCTATTCTACTAAAAATCAAAGATTGTCCTCTAATAACCAATGTAAAATAAATAAAAGCTCATTTTATTTAAAACTCTTTTAATTGAATTAAGCTTGATCTTAAAGTAATATTAATAATTACTTAATTGATCTTCTAATTAATGTCCATAATTAAAACTAGACATGAAAAATTTTCTCACATTTTTAATTATTTATTTGCTCCTAAGTCATTAAATGCTATAATGATTATTTTTAATATGTCTATATTTATAAATAAATTTACAAATAAATACTATTATTCAATAAACAATTTATCAAATAAACTACAACTACAATTTAAATGATCAAGAATTGCAATAAGCTTAAGTGGACATCAAAGTAGATTCTATCTTATAAATATATGTTTCTATAATCTATGAAATTATATCTTCACATTATCGAGGTTTTGACCATTTATATAGATTTCATTTCATGATAACTCAAAAGATACAATACATAAATGTAAGTTCATTACCTGCTCAAGACTAATGTCAATCAAACTCATTAAAATTCTTATTAATTAAGATCAACGATATTTAGTTAACCAGATTGAAATTCATAGTAATCCCATTCAATGTATCAAATACATTAATTTTTCTACTCGAAGAACCTACTTCGATGATTAAGGTAAATTATCTACTATAAGAAGTATAAAAATTACAACCTTACATAATGATATTCCATTTTCATTCATAATTATGAATAAGATTTAATTTATAAAAACTTGTGGGCTATACCTTTTGTATTAGCATAATATACCTAATACATATATCACACACTTTATAACTATAGGCTTATCAATGTATGCATAATCATATGTATAAGTAAACTTCATTAATCAAATAAAATGTTATTATACATGCTTTAAGGATATAAAATAACATAAAATGTCTAACATATATAAGCAGATAAGAAGCATTATTTAACAAGTTAGTATTTCATAATTATATGAATGGGTAAGAAGCATTACCTACAAAATAGTGTTTTATACAATAGGCATATCCCATATTGGATAAAAAAAATAAGTGGGTATGAGGTATATATTAGGTATATATAAGTAGATAGACAATATCACTTAACAGGCTGATACTTTAGGCGGTAGTTTGAATATTTATGAAAGTTGAGTTGGTTAGGTGAATAACATTACCTAATAAGCTAGTATTTTGGATCAACCAAGAATATAATTAAGTTGGTCGGATAAATAATATTATCTAATAAGTTAGTATTTTAGGTCGCTTTGATATATATAAAAATTGAGTCAGTAAAGTAAGCAGTATTACCTTATAAACTAGTATTTTGGGTCTTGGATATATATAAAAGTTGAGTTGGTCGGATAAATAACATTATCTAATTGGTTAGTATTTTAGGTCGATCGAAAATATAATTGAGTTGATCGAGTAAACAACATTACATTGTGTTAGTCGGATAAACAATATTATCTAATAAACTAATATTTTAAATCATTTGGGTATATACAAAAATTGAGTTGGTCAAGTAAACAACATTATCTTATAAACTAATATTTTAGATCATCGATTATCACTCAACCCATAACATTTGCAGATAGATGTTATATTAAAGACAGTTATAGCCAAAGGCATGTATAAATTCGTATGAAATGATGTCATTAGAAACTTATTATATTATTTGAGAATATATGATCTCGTAACCTCTTTCTAATTTTCTCTATAAAAAAAAAAACTCTCCCAACTTACAACTTTGTGACCTTAGCTGCCGCTCATACTTCATTTTTAGCCACTTGAGAAGGAGCTTTGACCTCATTTTTTGTGGACCCAAGGATCCGCCTTTACGGATCCTACCCATCAAGCTATTTCGTTTTCGTTTTTTTCTTCCTTTTTCTGTTTTCTCTTTTCCTCTTTTTGGGTATACTATTTTTTGTTCTTCTATTTTCCAGTGGTCTCTCTATACGAGGTCTTTGGTTATGCAAGCACCTAATCAATAGTCACTCTTTACCAAAGACTTTTCATTATTAGCTGAACTAGTTATCGGCTAGCATTTCTAGCTTTATCGGCCTCCATCTTGGCTTGCTCGTGCCTTTGCTAACTGTCGTGAGCCTCACTCGTTGCCGATACTCAAGCCTTCCTTTTGTAAAATTCAGGATATCGTTATCGCTGCCAACCACTATCAGAAGCTGCCACTGTCTATTGAGTAAGTCTTGCTCATCGATAACTACTCCAGCCCCAAATTCAGTGAGACACAATCTTTGATGATTTTTATATCTCCTCACAACCATAAAAAATTAATGTGGTTATTGTTAGGATTTGTGCTCATGTACCATCCCATTGTTGTATGAATATTTTATTTTATAATATTTATCCAGTTCATTATTTGTTAAATCGTTAATTACTATTATTAAATGGTTCAATGCTTATAACGCTACAGACATTATATGATCTGAAAGTGTTTAGATTTGGTCTAAAAAGGTTTAGATCAATACTAAGAGTTAACATCACTAAAAACTATAAATGCTAAACGGTTAGCATGTTATATTAATCAGTGAAGTTTAAGTGTTAGAATCTTGTCTGTGACGGTACAAAAATCTGAGAATACATTAGTAATAAAATAGTTACAAGAGTTGCAATAAGGGCTAAGAAATGTTATTATGTAAGTCTATTCTCAAATTATATGTTCCTGGTCTTAATTCACCGATGCAGGTCTGATGGTAGAATCTTTTTACATAGATCAGTGTATACTATACCTAGATGGTTATTCTTAACTGACCACGGGCTTACTGAAAGTTCATATAGCATACAGGTGTTCAGTGAAGACTGAATACTGAACAGACTCAACGAGGACCCCAATAAGTATTTCATGAAGCCGTCAATGGAAGGTCCTCTCGAGTTAAGTAGTATATGTGGTCTTTTACCTGAGTACCACGGTAGGCTTGTAAGTATCCATCATACTTTGGTTCCACACATGTCACAGACCTTTCACAGTGTGATCACTAGGTATCACTGGGTATGGTTCGATGCTTATGGAGTTCGGTGTATACAGATATGGAATCCATCAGCTCACATGGATGAGTTATTATATCTAGATGCTCAAAGACTGTATTTTAGAAAGTCTTATGGCTATAAGCAACAAACTCAGGAAAAGAGTTCCCTACAGGGTTAAAAAATATTATAAAAGTATTTGCATATATTGTTTATTAAGATACGTGTCTGGAGATAAGTTCACGGATGAGCACATAGAGATTTGACGATAGTGATCTATATCCCTGCTCTTCCAGGATATGATTGGTGGAAGGATTATACGTATGCGCTATGACCTCAATTTGTATGGTCTACTGCACTGATTTTTGATATCAGTGACGTGTGCGTGGGGCATCAATTTTGGACTCACAGAATAGTTCTGTTTGACAAATCGAGAGTGGACCTAAGGAGTCCCGAAATATGAAATGTACTCGTTGTGCACTGGGACAGTGTACTAGATTGAATAGTTCGATCCAGAAAATTCCAACAGATCGAACATTTACTTCGGTTTTTCTCCGGTTGTGCATGTATCAAGACTTAAGAGTTAAGTACATCATTAGTTAAAAATTAGTTGTTGACCAACAAGATGTTGACACATAGCACATGTAGGCCAATTATTGTTTGATTTAGAAATTACCAAAATGACTTATTTGTTGGACAAATAATATCATTATTTTATTCATTAAAATATTTATTGAATAAAATAATAATAATATATGATATTATTATTAAATTAAAATCAAACAATTAATTTTTTATTATTTAAATTGGCATGTGTTTCTACCATGATTTAATATGATTAAATTATTTATTTAATATTAATTAAATGATATGATAAGTATAAATAGGTGGCATTTGTTAATGGACCTTAAGATGTTTCTTAATAATGAAAAAGTATTTTCTCATTTGGACTAAATTAAGGCTAAGTTCATTTAAATGATTTTCTATTTTGTTTTGTTTTAATTTGGTTTATTGTAAATAATAATAAACAAAATTTAATGGCAATTATAATGGATGTAATTAAGTGAGAAAATGAAAGATAACAATAAAAAAACACTAATGGCAAACATAATGGTTGTCATTAGGTGAGAAAATAAAAGATAATAATAAACAAATAAAAGAGCAATTAGTTGCTCAATTAATTATCAAAATTCGTGCAAGGGGTAAAGAAGAAAGAGAGGAGTGAATTTTGCTAAGTGTTAGAAATTCTCCCAAAATTCTTTCAAGTGTTGAGAGCAAAAACACATCTTCCATTTTTTCTTTAATTTTTTGTCACCCGTACTACAAGGTAGAAATAAAGATTCAAGAGTTGAATCTTTTACTGAAAAAGCTGCTATTCTAACTTCCTCAAGCCCACCGTGTTGAGAAACTATAATTTTGAACGGGTTGCTTCAAGGTGGGTACTCAATTTCTACAATATACCAAAGGCTTGATAAGGTATTATTTCTCAATCTTGAAGTATTTTACATTTATAAGATAACATGTAATATTTACTTGTCTTTATCATTATGAAATTTGTATTTCGCTCATTCGTTGCGCATGTATATATGAGATACATATGCTATATTTGAATGATAGATACAAATTCACATGTATGCAACCTAAGTTTAAAATCATTTACAGTTATTTATTATTGGTTGTAGGTTAGGACTAATAGGGGTAGTGCTAGAACAAGTGGGAATGTATGGCTTGTGAGGCATTATGTGTATTTTCCTCCTAGTGAGGGTTATTTTTGTCTCTCCTACGTGAGTGTTATTTTATTTATCCTACGTGATAATAGAATTTCTCGTCCTGAATATAGGCAGAGATCCCAATTAATCCCAATTGATGGGATGGTTCCCTATAATGAGGTTGTTTATGTCTCTTATAGTAAGAGATTTAGGTTTAGGCGTTTCTCGGTAGAATTATCATGTATAACGTTCAATAATCAGTTTGATTTACATTGGCAATCTTAAGATGTAATATGAATAATTTTAAGGAATGATATTATAACTATTGATGATTTAAAATAGAAAGAAATTTAATAAATTTAAAAAAAAAAGTAAAGTCAGCATTTTTAAAAAGGTTTTGGATGTCAGTACTAAAGAAATGAACATTTTTCATCTTTTACAAATAATTATTTATATAAAAAAAAAATCGATACTTTTTTGCCTATATTACTTCATCTCAAATCAAGAATCTTTCAATAGCCCACACCAAGCCCTTAAAATTATCAGATATATGCGTTGTATTCTATCACTTTTAAAAAAAAAATTAAAAATTTAGTAATTATGAATGTATTCGATAACTGATTTGGATGAATTAATAGGGTCTTTGTTTGTGTTAGGCCAAGGGGAGATTTAAGAAAAAGACAAGACAAAGAAAGCATCTGGGGTTATGACGACAAATATAATCTAGTGGATTGAGATGGGGCCCTAAACAAGGTGTAGTGTACGGTTAAGATTCATTTGCAAATTAAGCAACTGGATACGGAATTTTTTCCTTCAACAATAATTGCGAAGCTTCTTTGCATTCTTTTTCTTTAGACACCCACTTGTTACCATCTTCTTTTAATTAGTTTTGTTGCTTACAAGCTCTATGAGATAGTAATACTCACATATTGCCACTAATAAGAATCAATCCTTGAAAGATATGTCATGTTGTAGAAAAATGTTATGGCTCCTTTATATATAATATGGTGTGGACCATTTTCTTATGGTGTGGACCATTTCCACATTTTAGTTGATTTTATAGTTTGTTTTGAATCAAATAACATTGTTAAGAGTCAAAACAACTATGTTTTAGTTCAAAATAAATATATAATATTATTTTACTTAAAACTAATTAAAATATGGTATGTATTTTGAGAAGTAGAGACAATCTTCAATTAATATGACTATATATATAATTGATAAGTATTAATTAGTGTTGAAGCAAAAGCAATCAAACATGTAAATATTTCAAGCAATATAATGCAGAAACAAGTATCAAAAATCTAGAGAGAGAAAGGTAGAAGAAACAACATACAGAATTTACGTGATTCGACAACTTGCCTACGTTCATGGAGGATCAAGATCACATTATCTTATTATTGAATCTCAAGGCACTTACAAAGTATGTCTTTTACAAGAAAGACTCACAAAAAATTCACTCTCTCTTGCAAACAAGAAGTTTCTCTCACTAAGAATCACAAACTAAGCTATAATCACAAAGATTTGTGTTTGATCACTAAAATGTATTTATAAGCCAATTGAGAGCCTTTATATAGATTTTAGGATGATTTAGGTTAATCTTAAACGTGTGAAAGTCGTTTTAGGGAATTCTAAAGTAAATAGGAGGCGAAAAAAATTTAGGAAACACTTCCCCGTGTTGGGAGTCGCGGCACTGGGCACTTGGCACCGCGGTGCTCAAGTGCTGTTTGGGGCGCTGCGATGCCCACGCTTGAGTACAACCACTTGTATTTTCGTCTCCTTTCACGCCTGTCTTCGATCCTCGCATACCTAACGTACTTGGCTTGCTCTCTAAATCATATTCTGATGATTTTTAATCAATTTTATCATAATTAGGCATTTGATTTAAAAACTAAAATTATTAAATCAAACTTAACGATTATTCCAACACTTAAGCATAATTTTTCCTTACTCCTGATATTATTGACAAATATCTACCTACCCCTACTTTTTTAGTGGGTCATCAAAGCATCCCTTTTTTTTTAAGTAAATATTGTTAAAGTTATTAAATTTGGGTGATTTTTGTAATTATGCCCTTAATGGTGTAACCAATTATTATCGAGTTAGAAAACTAAACTCAAAGTGTTGAATGACAATAAAATAATTCAATTTATATTATTATATTTACAAGAAAGAAATAAAGACACATGAAGCTTTATTGTATTGATTAAAACTGTTGGACATATAATATTATTTATGTCCTTAAAATATGTGAAATAACATTTTATTTGATTAATAAAAATTTATTCATACATATAATTAAGTATATATTGATGAGTTTATATTTTTAAAGTATGTGATTTATGTATTAGGCATATAATACTAATAGAGAGGGTATAAATCATAAGTTCTTTATAAATTAAATCTAGTTTTCAGCCATTAATGAAATAGGTATTTCATTATGAAAGGTTGTAGTTTTTCTGCTTTTTATATTGAATGATTTACCTTGATCATCGAAGAAAAGACTTCGAGTAGAAAAACTAATGTATATGTTACATTGAATGGGACTACTGTGAATTTCAATCATGTTAACTAAATGTCATTAATCTTAATTTGTAAAAGTTTTAATAACTTGATTGATCTTAATCTTGTGTAAATAATGAACTTACATTCATATCTTGTATCTTTTGAGTTATCACAAAACGAGATCCATTTAAACAGTCAAAATCTCAATATCTTGAAGATATAATTTTATGGGTCATAAGAGCATATATTTGTAAGATGGAATCTAATAAATAATGTCTACTTAAGCTGTTTGTAGTACTTGATCATTTGAATATGTGGCCATAGTTTATTTAATAAATTATGTATTGAATAATAATATTTATTTACAAATATAGACATATTAAAAGTGATCATTAGAGTATTCAGTAACTTAAGGGCAAATAAGTAATTAAAGAGGTAAGACATTTTTTTCATAGCCTAATATTAATTATGAACATTAGTTAAATGACCAATTAAGTAGTTATTGTTGATTTAAAGACTAAGCTTAATTTAATTAAATGAGCTTTTAATTAATAATTGAGTTACTAGAGAACAACTATTGACTTTTAGTGGAATAGTTTAGGGTTAACTTAGAAGAAGTAGTGTGTTATGAGATGATTAGGATTAGGCCTTTTAAATTAGAGTTAAGAAGCCTATAGGTCATACAATCCCTCCACTAGTTCAAACCTTAATCAAATTATAATTTCTTAATTCTAATCAAATTTTAAATATTTAAAGGAGATTTCTATATATATATGAGAGGTAGGGAGTAATAAATAATAATCTTAACCACAACCAAAAATTTTGTTTTACCTATTCTTATGTAAAAAAAAGAATTTGGTTAATACTTTTCTCTCAAATTTAAATATTTGTGATTTTAAAAAATAAAAAAAAATTTACGTACTCACATATGTTGATTTTAAAAGTTAAAGATAATAAAGAAGATTACAATCATTCAATTTAAAATTTATAATAATATAAAATTAAAATAAATAAAATAATTTGACTTCTATTATATTTATTTTGTTAAATAAAAAAAATTATTTATTACCAATAAAAATACAATCTAACTTAAAATTTGGAATCCTATAGAAATGTATTGACAGTTTGGACTCCAGTGGTGCTGACAGATGGTGGGGTTAGTTTTATTTTTTTGGGTTAGTTTTATTTTTCTTTTTTTTTGTGATGGATAGTCTTCTGTTTCTGGTGGGCTACAATGAATTGACTGATCTCTTACAAGATATGTCGATGTTTGTTGTTTGTGATCTGAATTTTACTTGTCATGTGCATTAATTAACAGTAATTCATTATCATGTTCATCATCATGTGAAACACATGATAGAGGAATGTTCGTTTGGCTGTTAGTTAGTATCTTGAAAATTCAAGTGGAAAATAGTTGAAAACTTCAATATCCAAATCATTGTCAGCATTTAATGGATGTGTTTCTTTTCAAGATGCATTTACTTGAAATTGAGGAAATGAGGTTGTAACTTTTTCATATTAATATAAATTTTACGTTTTATATATTATAAATTATACACATTCCATTGCGTCCAAGATAATAATTTCCATGGCAAAGCACTCATGATCAATGATTTTTTGATTGAATCCAGAAGGAATTAGTGGGAGCTAGAAGTTGATGGGAGGGTAGTTGGAGCAAGCAAGACTAGTTTCTACATTACTATGCATTAAATAAAAAATCTACTAATAATTTTCAAGTTTCAGAAACAAATATATCATGAAATTATTAATTATCATCAAGAAGAATCTATTACAAAGCACACTTATTTATAGGAATTCTTTTTCAGAAAACAAATAAGAAGGAAAAAGTGTCAAACTGCTTGTTTCTATATACATCGACTATATTCCAACTAACCTTACTCTGTGGTTGAGTACATTATTAATATTATATATTATTTTTAATTTTGTTTACGGATTTTATGGGTTGTTTTAGAATAAAGGCATAATTTAGTAATACTTATTGATTCAACAATCATGGAGATAACATATATCATAGAGGCATACCATTGTAAAGCTAACTTCGATCCGGACGGAACTAAGTGTGATTTTTTTTTTTTTGGGACAAAATAAAATAGAAAAAGCATCAACCCTAGCTACCTATATATTAAACACACGCCTTTAAAAATAAAAGGTTGAATAAGCATGTGATCCCGATTCTTTGAAAAGACAAAAGCAAACTTTAGAAACCTCCTATGTAATTTTTGAAAATCCCTTGACTCTCGGCTTTAATGTTGAATCACTAAGTTAGAATTTGATTCCCATTTTCTCATGGTTCCAATTAACATACGAAAAATTTTGAACTAGTATTAGAAAATACTACCCATTCTTTTTATAATAAAGTGAACATGTGATGGATTATCAAGTCTCTGAAACTGATGGATATGGCAGCATTTTGGTCTCAAATACTAAGATGTAAAATCATAATATAGTGAGCATAGATCTCTCTTTTTTTTTTTACCATTCAAAATTATAAATTCTTTTTTTTTTTTAACGAGAGAATTACAACATTTTTTTAATATTTTTGCACCATCTGAAAGGAGGGGGGGGTCGAACTCAGGTAAAAATGTGAGACCTTGAGAGGCTCAGCCAACTCATGCTCGTCAAATTATAAATTCTCTTAAATATTAGATTTTCTCTTACGTTAATCTTTTGTTGCATTTATGTATTTTTATTATTATTATTATTATTATGAGAGGTCACCTTTAAGTTGAAAAACAACCCCACACACTATTTTTGTGTAAACAATTCTTTAACGATAAAATGCTCCGAACTTTTGAAGCCACATTTGCCCACTTAATTTGGAGAAACAATTGATCGTAGACCATCCCATCAATATCATCTTTGAATTAATCATGGTAACGAACCAACGGTGGAGGTTGGTCCGATCATGGAGACATTATCTTATTGTACTTTTGCTCAAAAGCCGATAAGGGTATCTTCGTCGTTCTATCGATTCGCTTGTACTTTATTGTAAATTGGCTCACAAAACGGTACAACGAACAACAACTGTGTTTCTGTGGCCAGCCAGCAATGAACAACAAGACAGACACATGCGTCACGCGCTCTTAGTTAAAGTACACATTTTACGAAGGCGTGGATTCACGCGCACGACTAATTAATGAGACAAAAATTTGTTCTTACATATTATTAATACAGATTGCCATTGGTAAGCTGTTTGGTCGCCGCGTCATTTCTGACTAATCAGTTTAATTTATTTACTTTTTTTTCAATTAAGCTGTTTGGCGTCTTCAGGTCCTGGTCCAGGCCAGGCCATCACCACCTTGTGTTGGATTCATTTTTATTTGAATTTTATATATATTTTAAAAGCTTTACATTACAAGAGAGAGCATTTTAGAGA
Organism: Ailanthus altissimus; assembly: GCA_946807835.1. Lineage (NCBI taxonomy): Eukaryota > Viridiplantae > Streptophyta > Magnoliopsida > Sapindales > Simaroubaceae > Ailanthus > Ailanthus altissimus. The sequence goes on along the minus strand of OX327699.1, from coordinate 11,261,336 downwards.
GAGAGAACATCAGTCCATGTTTGTTTGAAAGTGCTTTTCCAACGTAGAAAGCAGAAGTTAAAGTTTAAAAAGCACTGTGTCTCTGCCTCATTTTCTTTTGATATATATCTCTCTGTTTGTTCTGTGTGTGTATGTGTTTGAAGACGTGAAGAAACTTTTTGCGTTCTGTTGGAATTTCGGAGGAACTTTCGAGGTAATTAGAGCTTCTTCTCTTTTTAGTATATGTCTCAGTTTTCTCTACTAACAAGTTTAATTTTAGACAACTCACCGCACTTACTCAAGTTCTGCGGTAAATTCTTTTTTTTTTTTTAGTGATTATCTCCAATATTAACATGCATGAGGTTTAGTTTCCATATAAAACAAAAGTTTGTGGTGAGCAAAAGTTCTAGAGGTTTCGAGGAATGAATTCATCCTCTGTAGTTACCATGTATATAATCTTCATTTTTATTGAAAATCTGAAATGAACTCGTGTCTTCAAAAATTTCTCTCTTTCTGCTTCAATGGAGAACTGATTGTCCTCTCTCTCTTACTGCCTGGCAATAATTTACAGGTTTCCTTCGAGATTCCTTATCCTGCTCTTGCTTCAGTAGCGGTCAAATTAAGTAGCTAATTTCCTAGCAAATCTATTTCTATTTGGTAAGTAATATTCATATGAATCAGCTGCATATTTCATCTCTAATGTTTGTTTAAATCTATTGATACAGATTATAAATGTTCATTTTCAAGCTAATTCATGGTGTTGTATTTTATTTATCTTGTCTGTCATTCTGTAAATCTAGAGCAGTAAATTTCTACTTTACATGCAAGAGAAAAAGACACTACAATACACTAAAAAACAAAGCCATTAAAATTTTAGGTTATCGTGACACTTTTACGTCCCCCACAGTTAAGTGCTATACTGACAAATTATTTTCATTCTGCAAATTGCAGTTAAAATTCATACAATTAATATATACAGTGACAGCTTTCAACGGCGTCGTCCTTATCAGGGGGGAGGCAAGTTGCAAATATTTTAAGGATTTTAAGGGGTTCTCATTACGTAGTTGAAAAACTGATGGTGATCCATTGAAGCTTTTGTGTGGTGGTCATGGATACGAATATTATTGAGAGAAAAATAGTAATAAAGTTGGAATCAATCTCTTTTATGTCACCTTACAGTCGTTTTGGTCTCTCTACTTATTTAGCTTCTTTATATTGCCGGTGATCTTCATTTCTTCCGCTAAATACCGCATTCTGATTGTAGACCGCCTCATCTCATATTCGCCGGTCCCACTTCTCTTTTTTTTTTTTAAAAAAGACAAATTATGATAAAGAGTGTATAAAAATGACATAATCAGATGGGTTAGATGTTTGATCGAGTGGCTAGGGTATGAGATTAGATTTTACTGAACAATACAAATTGCAATTATGCAAGAAATAATATATCCGCATTATGTACTGCTTGAGTCTTCGGAATTTTGCACCATCGAATTACATATATAGTTGCTTTGTCTCTTTATTTGCAGAGCCATGACAGTAAAGAAGTAGCGGTTCGGACTCGACCTTTCTGAATTCCTGTTCTCGTCAAATCCCATAGAGATCCTTGTCTTCCTTGCGCACGGTAGTACTCTTTGATTCTTAAACGAACTTTGAAAATTTTGCTGTTGTTATACCCTTACACCTTTCGCTTCATAACTTGGTAAGTAGTCATTTGATGCAGTTCAAAAGATCACAAATATTTTTAATTAAATTAGAATTTATTATTGTAATTAGTTTGAATGCTATTTTAATTTAATTTTTTTTAATGTTTTACTAGTTTATTAACTATTACTTGAATTCTTTTCCTAATTTAATAAGAAGTCTTATTTTAGGAAATTTAAGATAATTAATAATAATATAACTTTTATAACATTAGAAGAGACTTGTTATTTTAATTATTTACATATTGAATAAACTCTTAATTTGAATTGTTTTTTTTTAATTATTTCTCAGCATTCGCTCAATCAACTAGATCTAACGATTTAAATTTATGAGTATTCTTAGAATCAATATGAATTGAGTTTAGTTTACTTTTTTATTCAAAACATTCTTAAACTAAACAAAATATAGAATCTATCTCTTTCATCTACCTTCAGCTGCCTCAATATTCTCCTGTCTTGATTTTAGACGTATTTCCATGATGCTTTTGTCAAAATTATAACTATACTTATTCCATGTATAAGACTAATAAGACAAGCTCTTTCTATATGATTGCACTTTTACGACCAATAATTTATCTATCAAACGTTCTTTCTGCTGGAAATGACAGCTGCGCGGCTGAACTAATCATGATATTCCATTTCTGCTTGTTCTTAATCCAGTGAATTAAGTTTTATTTAGTGGGGGCAAAGCTGCAGTTTAAAGTATTGACACTGCAGGAAGAGAGGCATCTGGTTGACTCACAGACTGATTTAAAATGGCTAGTTTTTGTTGGCCATACTTTGATCCCGAGTACGAAAACTTGAGCATCAGAATTAATCCTCCAAGGTTCTATGATCTCTATTCATACATCCATTCACTTAATTTAATATGCTTTTGTTTTTCTTCTTTCCTTTTGTTGCCTCAATCACTCGAATTAGGATTCTCTATTTGCACTTACCTAACTACTGACTTACATTGAGATGAATCTTGTAATTAGAATTGTCTGTGCTTTATTAATGCTATATATGGATTTGGGGACCAAGGAATTGATGATATTCATCGTCTTTTAATCTTGGTTTCATCTTGTTGCTCGAGTAAATCACTCTAATGCATTTGATATTTTGCAGGGTGTCTGTTGACAATTCTAGTTGCGCTGAATGTACTTTAGTCAAGGTAAGTGTCTATACAACTTAATTGTTTGAGTTTATTCATCGTAAAAATATTTTCTGAGATAGTCTTAATATCCTCTTCTAATCAATCCTTCTATGGTGTAAAACATTTGCACATTTTAAAATGCAGACATTCAACTATTTACATAAATAAGAGTTTTAACTTTTGCAATTAATTTTTTTTTCACAAGTAATTAACTTTTAATACAGACAATTAGATGTCCATATTAAAATTTTGTGAACATTCGCATATGGTAATTGTCATTATTTCAATAAAATTATATTTATGTATTTCATTTTTTCCCCTCATTTATCCAAACTATGCTATAATTGACATGGTGATTTTAAAATAGAGTGAGTTCGCTGCAAAATTTTATTGAGTTAACATAAGGACAATAAGATACACCCCTCCCATCTAAGACTTTCAAATTTGTGTAACAGAAGCTCTAATTAGATTAAGTCACCCAAATTCTTGCAATACTATTTGGGCACCAGATGAAGAGAGTGAATGAGAATTAGGCTTTAAAGATTTGTACTTAGTTAAGTACCATAAAGTTTTAACAGCATAATATATACTCGTAGCTTGAGGAATTTCAGTGATTAAACCAATGATGCTATATTGTAATAGCAAATTGAGATGTTTGGTATTATATATGTATATGTTTGTCCATTATCATTAGCATGTAAGATGAGGAGGATATATAAAAGGTCTATATATGGACTGTGATGAATAGGTGGACAGTGTGAACAAACCAGGAATACTGCTGGAAGTAGTGCAAATACTGTCAGACCTTGACCTCATTATCACCAAGGCTTACATCTCCTCTGATGGCGGATGGTTCATGGACGGTACATATATTAATTTGTTTTCATTTCCACGAATTAATTTCTTGATAAGCTAAAAGGGAATGGTGCGGATAAGTGATAATCCATATAAATTTATTCTATACTAATTAGTCCATAAATAACTTCTTATTGTCACTCACTTATTTTGGATAAGAAAATGATTTCGATTTCTCTTATGAACGAACACAGTATTCCATGTCACCGACCAGCAAGGGAAGAAGATTGCAGATGCCAAAACTATCGATTACATAGAAAAGGTAAGACCTCCTTTTTTTCCTTAAATTCATTTGCTTTGCACTTTTTAGTAATGTAAATTAAGTTAAGAGACAATTTTTAATTACTAAGAGCACAACAGTTAAAAATATATAAATACATTTTACACTCCTTAAACTTTCTATTTAGTAAATGATATTTTAAAAGCCATAACATTTCAATGCCAACCCGATACGAATCCAATCTGTTGATGACTGAAAAATTAGAGTGCAAATATTTTTCTTTTTCCATATGTATTTTTGTTACAATTGATAGGCTCTAGGACCAAAAGGCCACATCACAGCTGGACTCAAGGCTTGGCCAAGCAAACAGGTGGGTGTGCACTCAGTGGGTGATCATACAGCCATTGAACTAATCGGAAGAGACCGCCCAGGTCTATTATCTGAAATCTCAGCCATCCTCGCCAACCTCCGATTCAATGTGGTTGCCGCCGAAGCGTGGACGCACAACAGGCGAATAGCATGCGTTGTCTATGTCAACGACGACACCACATGCCGAGCCGTCGATGATCCAGACAGGCTATCAGTCATGGAAGAGCAGCTCAAGCACATTTTACGCGGCTGTGATGATCAGGACAATGAGAAAGTGGCTCGCACAAGTTTCTCCATGGGGTTCACCCACGTTGATCGACGGCTGCACCAAATGTTCTTCGCTGATAGGGATTATGAAGGTGGTGGAGTCACAACTGAGGTTGATTATCCGCCGTCTTTTAAGCCCCAGATTACAGTAGAGAGTTGTGAAGACAAGGGCTACTCAGTGGTGAATGTGAGGTGCAAAGATCGGGCCAAGCTGATGTTTGACATTGTTTGCACCCTCACGGACATGCAATATGTTGTTTTTCATGCAACTATCTCGTCCGATGGGCCTTATGCTTCTCAGGTACTTGCATATTTTAGTTATTTCATAATGTATATGGTTTGCAATTTTGTAGATATTTTGATTGAATATAAATTTGTAGGAGTATTATATTCGTCATATGGATGGGTGCATACTTGATACTGAAGGCGAGAAGGACAGGGTCATCAAATGCCTTGAAGCTGCAATTCGGAGAAGAGTAAGCGAGGTGCGTAGATCGCTAAAGTCTCTTTAACTTTCAAGTTGACAAGTCTATAATATTTACCTGCGTTGCATCGCGTTATCCGTAGAACAATTCAACAAAGTCGTAATTTATATACCCATGAAAATTCTCAGGTGTGGTTGTCAACTCTGTGTACAGATAGTTAAACAAACTTGTGTTTTTTAGTAACTCTCTTCACGAAGAGTCAGATATCTGCATTTTCGAAAAAGTGCAAATGTTCGGAGCAAAGAAGTTCTCTATATTTGTATTTTGAAAACTGCTAAGTATATTAGTGGTTATATATATATATATATATAGATGGAATAGACATGACATAATAGACAAACCCTAGATTTTAATGGATTGAAACATGAATAAATATATGATCATCAGGGTATTAGCCTGGAGCTGTGCGCAAAAGATAGAGTAGGTTTGCTATCTGAAGTAACAAGAATTTTCAGAGAAAACGGATTATCAGTAACAAGAGCAGGAGTGTCAACAATAGGAGAGCAAGCAATGAATGTGTTCTACGTGAGAGATGCTTCTGGGAATCCAGTAGATATGAAGACCATCGAATCACTTCGTAAAGAAATAGGGCACACGATGATGCTGAATGTGAAGAAAGTCCCAGGTACCAATGCCAGTAAGGAAGGTGGCACTGGATTGCCCAAAACAAGCTTCTTCTTTGGAAACTTATTGGACAGGTTCTTGGCTTGAAAAATTATATAAACACTATCTTTGTGTCTATATAACTGTAACATGCCGATACAGTGAAAAAAATCAATGTATATAGATCAATAAAGCGGTTCATCGCAAAAAGAAATGGACAGGGGAAGGTTTACCTTTTGATGTGACTGTAGACTTTGTTAAACACGTGTTAATGGCTTAATGCTTTGCTAACTATATATATCAAGTTTGAACTTCAGTGTTATTCATATTTTCTTCTTTATTTCTGTGACTATGATATTAGAAATTATTAGGTGCAGGCATTTGTACATTTTGAAAATACAAACTTGAACTATAAAATGTTGTTTAACTCTATACAACATTGTTAGTTCCATACATCATTTAATTTTTTTTTTGTGGTAAATAAGTTTATTGATAATAAAGCTAAAACCAATGAATAATACAAAAAACATATATCAGATGAACCAGATCAGACACTACAATCCATTGAAAGAACAAAGAAAAATTACCACATTACACCCATTAAAATGACAAAGAAAATCACCACCTATCCATTATATAGTCTATGCTTTGACCATTTATAACACATAAACATCTAATTCAAATAGTATCTTTAATATTAAGGAATACATCGAAAGTAGAAGAATTTTTATTCTGGAACACCACCAAATTTCGCTCTCTCCAAATGAAGTAGATAAAATCATAGAAGGACATTCTCCTAATCTTGCTAAGGGTAGATTTACCTTGAGTTTTCCTACAAAAATAGGAGACCTCGCGTTACCAGCCGACAGGGTAACGATTAATTTGGTAAGCTAAAATAACCTTGTGTCGATATCATGAGAAAAGCTGCATTGAAAAAATAAATGATAAAATGTCTCACTATTCCTACCACAAAAAAGGCAAATAGCTGAAGATATGAGCCCCAATTTTGACAGCTTCTCTTTGGTGGATAGTTTGTTCCTCAAAACCAACCAAGTTACAAAACTGTGTTTGGAAATATGTTGAGAACCTCAAACTAGTTTAGACCATCCAACCTTAACAACAGGGTTGTTAAAACTCCGCCATGTACTGGCAATTGAAAATTGTCCACTCGAACTTCCATTCCATGAGATTTTATCTTCTTTTGGAGAGAGAGAAGTTATCACAGATATGATTCTAAACATGATCAGTATAGTCATCTAAGGGATTAGGTAAGGTCCATTGCCCATGCTGCCACAAGTCAGAAACTTTTGCATCTCGTAGAATTTCAGTATTATTAATTTTCACATGAGAAAATTTATCCACTATTAACTCCTCATTCATCTACGAATCCCACCAGAAGTAAAAAGATTTTTCATCTCCCAAATCATAGTTGAATAGTTTTTTTTTTTATTTTGCTCCTTAGGTCTAGAATTTTTCTCTATTTCCAACTATAATCCATTGGTTTTGTAATTTTAAAAAAGCTAAGTCTTCGGAGTTTATTATCAATAACACATCTAGCCCATAACGATGATTTAACTATGAGCAGGTCCTAAATATGTTTGGTAACTGCTGCCAAATTTCAAGAGCTTATTGGCTTAATACCAAGGCTATCTTCTTTTTAACCTTTGCATACCTCTTCCCAAGCAATTAATCCTTAATTCCTCTGCTGTTTCAGACCATGCCACAAGAACTTATGACATTTGTTTTCAATTTCTTTAATGACAGATTTAGGAAAGACAAATATAGAACACCAATCAACATGCAAACTCATTAAAATAGAGTTAATTAATTATAACTGCTCTACATAACTAAGAAATTTCACAGTCCAACTTGACATTCTATTAGTTATCTTATTGATTAATTCCTGGTAGAAATCTTTCTTAAGCCTTCTAGAGATAAGAGGGATACCTAAGTATTTAACAGGTAGGGCACCAAGTTGAAATTGAATAAGCTGCAGTATAGCCTTCTTGGCAGGATCAGGAATATTTTCAAAGAAAATAAAACTTTTGCTTGCATTGAGCTACTGACTAGATGCCATGTAGAAATCATCTAGCACTTTCTAAAATTGGCCCACTGAGCTAACATTATTATGACAGAACATGAATAAATCGTTATAAAAAATCATATGATTTAACCACAGCCTCTTACATCCTTTATGAAATGTGAACTGATTCTGAGGAATGCAACTTAAACTTCTACTAAGATACTCCATAGCTAGCATAAATAGCAATGGGGACATGGAATCTCCTTGCCGTAAACCCCTTTTTCCTGAAAAAAAAATCCTCCAAGCTACCATTCACCACTACAAAAAATATACAAGTTCTAACACACACCATGATAAGTCGAATAAAAGAGTAGAGAAAATTAAGCCCCACCAACACTTGTTCCAGAAAGTCCCAAAAGACAGAGTCATAAGCCTTTTGAAAATCTATCTTAAAGGTACATCTTGGTACTCCACAGTTTTGAATATCTCCTTACTAATTTGTGAGCCAGTAATACATTGTTTGTTAACTTTCTATGAGGGATAAAAACTGACTGACTAGGATTAACCAAGTAACCTATTATCTTCTTTAATCTAAAGGGGATTATTTTTATAATACACTTATAAAGAAAAGTATAACATGCAATTGGTCTATAGTCACCTAGGTTATGAGGGTTATGTAACTTAGGTATAAGAGTGATGGCAATTGCATTAATAGAAGTAAAAAGCTTATCGGAAGAGAAAAATTATTGTACAGCTTCAGTTATTTCTTTGCCAATAATGTGCCAATATTTTTGGAAAAATAAACTGTTATACCCATCAAGTTCAGGCGCTTTATCCCCATTAATACTAAGCATAGCTTCTTTAACTTCTTAGGCGGTGACAAGAGCATTTAACATATCTTGATCTTCAATCTTCAGTTTAGGGCCTGCGTCTATAATTCTCTTCTAAATGGACACCTTGAAGTATGTGTTTATCCTTAACAAAACTTTGTAATAATCGACTATGGCTTGTTTTACAGTCTCAAAATCATGCAAGTTATCCCCATTATGGCCTTCAACTGAGGTGATTTTATTTTTGACTCTCCTCTGCTTTACTGCATTATGAAAATATCTAGTATTTGAATCCTCTTGTTAGACTCATTTGATTCTTGATTTATGTCTGGTAATGCTTTCCTCAGTATAAATAAGCTTCATCAAGTGTTGATAAATACATCTTTCCTCTTCCTATGGAACTTTATTAAAGGGTTCTTAAACTATTTTACTCTGACGAGAGTATAACATTATCTTATAGTCATCAATCTTTTAAGAAACATTCTTTGTTAAGCTTTTTCAACTCAACATTTAAAGATCTTAGTTTAGACCAAACACAAAACATTGGAGAGCCATCAACATTACTTTGCTAAACCCGTTCAACTGTATTGAGAAATTCATAGTGAAAACACCATGCATTAAAAAACTTGAAAGGAACTTTACTTTAGGGAACACCTTGGAATTGGAAACCACAATATGAGAGTGAACGAATATATCAGTTGGTAGTACTTCACACTCAGAAACCTCCCATGTGTTCAGCCATTTTTCATTTACAAAGACCCAGTCAATTTTTCTCCAAATTCTCTGATCTTCTATCTAATTATTACACCATGTGAATTTACATCCGTAGTTTTTTAACTCTAACAACTCAAGTCTTGAGATTCATTCTTTAAACGGGTCTACCATAATATCATTAACTCACTAGTTGCCGAGGACATTATTGAAATCACCTTGAATCAACCAAGGTGCAGTGATGAGTGTCAGCTTATCCCCAAGATCCATCCATAGATACTCTCTATCATTGCATAAGAAGCCCTATAGAAAATAGTCCAAAAGAACTCGCTATCATCTATGAGAACTTTGCAATGAATAAATTGTCAATGCTTTTCAAGATCGCCACATTGCATTTAGTAGGATTAAAAATAATCCAGATTCTTTTCATATCTTGATAATCTGAGTTATTTTTTAGCTTTCAATCCCGTAATGCTAATTTTCTCCAAACAATATCAATATTAACTACTTTAACTCTTATTTCTAACAATCCCAACAGACATAAATTCCTCCGTTTAATTAGAGCTCTTACCTCTAATTGCTTACAGGGGTCATGAAGACCCCGAATATTCTAACTTGAGATCATTGTCCCCTAAATGGGGATTTAGAGGTCCTTGTGGTGCGTTGACCCTCTCCGATATTTTTTACCTCATGTGTCAGGGCTATAGTCTTTTTTAAGTTGAATCTATCAACTGTCTTAATTATATTTAAGCCCTCAACATCTGGCGTTTGTTCCATTGCCGAGGGATCCTTCCCCCCATTCTCACCTGGATTTTGTGTAACCATACCACATTAGCCTTCATTATGTATTATCTATTCGTGATTCCCAATCAGAGTTATAAGTGATTCATTTCCATTTTGGTTGTTTTGATCAGTACCTTTTACTCTCTACACTTGTTTAATCTCTGCCCTGAATATTTTTTCATCATGTCCAAACTTTTTGCATTTTAGATATATAGTGGGCTTCCATTCATAAGTTACCTCTTGCATAATAACATTGTCTTTTTCATCTTTTAAGGTAATCATAGAAGGAAAATCACTCTGCACATCCATCTCCACCAAAATTCTTACATATGCCAATCTTGTTCTATTCAACGTGCGTTGTTCATAGTATTTGTGAGTGCCCAAAGAGCAAACAATATGACTCAATAGAAAAGAGCTCCAAAATTCTCAAGAAAATCCCAAAAATTGTACTCAAATAGGCAAATATCTAATACTAATTACATCTATAACCATGCAAGGTTTTCAAATTTTAACAATTAATTGACGTTTATCAAAAGTGAGGGACCGTCCTCAAAAGCTCTCCATTGCCCAATTTTATTCTCAAAATTAAACAAGAATAGATCTTTTTAATTACATGAATTGAGATAAAACCAAATTGTTTCCTTCGATTTAATACAAGGGGTTGTAGTTATTGGAATCTTGGAATTAAACCGTAAATACAGCCAATTAATGCATACTACCATCTTTTCTCTCCCACAATCAATTCATCAGAGTGAATTTAACAATTTTCTTACCATTGCATATTAAAGAAGGAACAAATTGCAGCTCACTCCCAGAACTCCTATTCCGATTGCCTGAAAGCAATGAAGCCCACGGCCGAGCGAGCAAATTCTTCTCACCGAAGGTGGTAATTTTGGATGACCCAACAGTTTGAGCAGTAACTCCAGCACCACCTTAACCGGAAACAGTGTCAATCGTATCATCTAACGCTGCCTGAACAGGTCCAGCAGTAGCAGCTACTCCCTTACCTACCACCACAGAGAAGGTCCCACCGGTAACAGCTCCCTGCCCTTCTGCCACAGTCCCACCGGCAGCAGCTCCCACAGAAGAGATCCCACCGGTAGCAGTTCCTTTTCCATCCATCACAGAAGAGCTCCCATAATCGCAACCAGTAGAGATTCGGTTAGTATCCAGCATATTTAGTTCGCCCGTAGCCGAGACCCTCAAGCTATTTTCTGGTGGTCTTAGACACGTTCAGAGGATCCACCGTATCATCAAGCAGCTCGTTGGTCTTCCTAAACTCGGCGGACGACCAGGACGAAACCACAGCCTCGGTATCAGTCATCAGACAAGATCATGGAGCAGCAAGGGATTGAGCTTTCTTCTTCCCCATGGATATGGCGTATGTTAGCGTAAAGCTAAGCTAACATGCGCCGAGAGAAAAAAGCTTTTCTTACTGCTAAACACTTTATGTAGTTTAAGTTTTTATACATTTACATGGTTACACATTTTAAAATAGCACTACAGGAAAATAATCTTTTTCTCTTGGCTATTTATTAAAATTATTGCCGCGGGAATTTCTTTTTTTTTAGAATGGTTTTATATTATATTATTAAATATTATTAAAATATTACATCAAATATCTTTAATATACAGATCAAATGAATAACAGAATAAAATAGGTATATTTTGAGATCACTCGAGTCAAAATTCTTGTAAAGACGAATAGAAGCCTTACTCATATTAGATAAGAGCAAATGTGGACTCTTTTTGAAAAAAGAGAAAATAGACTTTTTTAAAAAAAGTATAAACAAATCTTTTTGAAAAAGGGGATAAATGACCTTGCAGATGAGGAAAATACAAATCCCTTAAACAAGAAAAAATTATTGCTGCATAAAATTAAACTAAATCAAACAAATACCACAATTTGCATAAAATCATCAACGATAATCAAAAGGTGTAGTGCTTGAAACGTTTCTGTCATAATCCGATTGAAGCTCGACGGCCAAACAAAAATCGAAGACTAAAGGAGCAAACAGAAATCGGATTAGCGGCATAGGTTCTCCTGTGGGGCTTCCGACCAATGGTGGAGTTTTGCCAGCTGGCCTTCTGCTCACTCAGACGCTATTCACCACTGTCCCTCTTTGATCTTCGGCAGCTGTAGAACTTTTCGCGGTCCAAGTTGCGTATTTTCCTTTTCGGCAAACTCAACCCCAATGTTTTTGCCTTGACACCACGACGGTCCCCCTCCGGACAACTGGACGAAAACAAGCTGAAGAAACACTGAAACAGAGGGGTACACCACAAGCACAGTGTTCAGTGGTGGCTAGCAGCCAACACTGTCCCACCAGAAACCAAACCTGAAACGGTCACCCAGGTCAAAATGTCATGCAGTAATGCCATCGGGACATGGCGCTGTGCTGTGAAAGGGGGAGCAAAATTGGTCGGCCAACAGAGGAGAAGCCACAACACCCTGAAAAAGTTGGCGTATTCACGGTGGCTGAGATAGAGAACTTTCTAGTTTCCAGGGGCAAGACAATCAGGGGGCGCTCATCAACAGCTATAGAGGAGCAGCCACGACATCGAAAAAAGATGGCATGACAGCGGTATGGAAACTCGACCAAGCCGCTGCCGAGGAGTCACCGGAGGGAGAGGAGAGGGAGGCAAAATGGACTGAAAAATGAAACTAAAATTGAGACAGAACAAGAGTATAACTAAAGGGAGATATGAACCTAGTCTAATGTGTGAAAGGGGGGAGGGGGGAGCCTCCTCTCCCGCGAAAGTTGTTTGAGGCGTGCGGCACTCTTTTTTGTTTAGGGAGAGTTGAAAGAAAATCCTTGGCCGCAGGAACATTAATGCTATTACATCATTTAAAATTATTAAGTGTAAACGTTTACTAGCTATAAAATTATTGATTATAAAACTAATGTTTAGAAAACATTTTGTCGTAGAAGTATTTTTTTTGGAGAATCTTAGAAACAGTTTGGTCTACAACACATTTGATGCAATAATACAACAGAATCTTGAATGAAATTAGAGCGATTAGATCTTATCCAACTGCTAGTAGGAAATGAAATTAAAATAATACAATTGATGGGCAATCTGCTAAAAAAGTTAATGATATATTAAAAAAAAAAGTGAGCAACACGTTAGTATTGTGTAATGGGGAGACTGCCCACCTGTTAGATAGTTGAACAACTTTAGCAATTAAACAAAGATGGGTTGGTTGCCCACATTTTTTTTTTTGGATAATGCTGTTCATTTTAAATTGTATTTTAAATAATAATTTAGTGTAAAATAATATAAAATTTAAAATTATTTATTATACTTAATAATAAATTGACACATTATTACTTAAAAGTTAAAATATAAATTTAAAATATGTAATATTATTTATTTATTTTTCTATTTGATTAATTTCTGGTTCCTTGCCAATAATGTTTTACATTCCATAATTTTATGAAATTGTTCTTTTACAAGTCATTGCCTTGTTTTTTTTTTTCCCTATCTTTTCGTCTTTTTTGTTTCAGAATTTATTTATGAACTTATGAATTTTTCAAACTTATTCACATTCAATATTAAGCTTTCATTCTCTCTTTATTATCTATTACACCTAAATTTTCCTTTCTCCTCTCTCTCTCTCTCTCTATTATTATTAATTTCTTTTTCGATTATTGAGAACTTAAAACCAAAACTAGAAGCTAAAATCTCATCAAGAAGTGAACCCTAAAAGCTCTTATAAAAAAAACCGACGCCCATCCCATAACAAATTTTCGCAGGAGAGGAGGCTCTTGGCTCCTCTTAGGCGACGACTCCTCCGCCACTAACGTAGACTCACCTATTTTTGTTTTGTTTTATTTTGGGTTTCTTGCCTCTGTTCCTGCGTGTATCCCTCTCTCTCTCATCTCTCCGGTGGTCTTCATCAGCGTGCGAATCCACGTCACTGTCGCCCAGCTTGTCACACAAGGTTGAAGCATTGGTGTGTGCATCTTCACGTCGCGCTCCTGGCAGCCAAAAAGCCTATCGTCTCCACCACTGTTCAAACACCTATTCCCTACGTTTTTTAGGCTTCTGCCCCATTGGCACAGGCCTAGCTCCGACAGCCACAACAATTCTCTCACCGTCCCCCCAATGGCCAAGTATCATTTCTTTTAACTATGGATGTCGATTCGGATTTGTTTCCGGCTTCGGGATGTTGCAGCCTTGGCGTGTCACCGCTGAGCAGTTTTTTGGCCGACTCTCTTTGGTCCCAAACGACAGTCACTGTTCCGGCCAAGATCCACCTTCGGTTATCAAATTAAAGTCATATATTTGCGATTGCTTTGATTGTGTGTTGTGTGCTGTAATTGGTCGATTTGGTTGTAATTGATTGTGTTGTAGAGGGATATTTTTTGTAATTTTATTAGAGTAGTGTTCTTTGTAATAATCCTCCTACGTGAGGCAGTTTTTCCTTCTCTTACGTGAGATAGATTTCCTCCTCGTGAGACTAAATCCCTTTTGTGTGAGGGTCGGACTTCTCCATTTGATATAAGGATAAATATCCTTCATGGGATAGGTCCTATTTTAGGGTCTCATTATATCTCCGCTATTGGAAAAGTAGGTTCGAGCGGACTATTAAAGCTCTATCTAATTCTTGTGAAGCCTTCCGATAAATGTCTAATATATATCAGCAGACCTATCCATATAATATTGTAGAGTTTTCTTTATAATATTACATTTGAAATTAAAAAATATATATTAAGCTTGCATGGATTAGAATAATAATGTTTTTTTATTTTTCTTATTTTAATTTATAATTTAATCACAAGTGATGTATATCGTAATATAATTAATTAATTTTTTATTTTTATTAAAAAAATTATAAAATAAACTGATATATGTTATAATATAATAAGTTATAAATGAAGATAAAAAAATTCAACAAAATTACTAAAGACAAACGATTAAGAAGAAGATAAAAAATGATTGATTGTATATTCTCTAGTCTCCACTGATTTAATTCTAGGAAATCTGCAGTTTTGAAGTAAAAGACTACAATTCTTTTCTTCAGTTGAGAGTGGAGTTGAATTTTTATTTTCTAGGCTATGAGTAGTTTCTAAGATCTTCTAAGAAATTACACAACAATTGATTTGAAGTGTTTGAATAGGAGAAATTAAGAGATTTTTATAGTTACTAATATTTTAGAGAAATTAAAAAAATTTAACAAAATAAAACGCGGGAAAGACTCGCGCATTTTGTCTAAAAAAACATTACAATGCTTTACTGAGAAAGGCAAATAAGTCATTTAAGTATTATAAAAAAAATGTAAACCATCTAAATTAACATAAATTATCACATGATAGAGGTCGTAATGACCCCTTCTAAAACTATTAGTGTGCATGAAACTCTTTCCTTAAATTTTAATAGGATCCAATTATATTTTTACTTATTAACAATATAATTTCACTTATACCTCAATTTTAATAATATTTTTATTTTTAACTCTAATACTAATTTTAATTACAATAAAATAATATAAAAATATGGTGAAATAAAAAAAATTGAAAAAAAAGTCAATTCACCACCTTTTATTAACAATAATATAATTGCATCAAACTTGTGTAATATTTAAATGATTTAAGCCATTAATTAGTTTTTAGTTCTTCACACAAATTGACATATAATATATCATGACCCCCTGCATAAGAGTGGTAATATGGGTTACAATTCATTTATATGATATGAATTAAATGAATTTAAATTTAAAAAATAACATAATTATTAAACGGGTCAAATTCATTCACCCGTTTAATAATCGTGTCAAATTTATATTTTAAATATTACGATTCACCAATTTATTTATGACATTACTGTTTAAATAATCAAATTGGGTCAATTCGTTTAAAACAAGAATTTGTTTAGAAAATATTTAAAATATTAATCCATTTAAATTAATTTAATTCATTTAATATATAATATATTCAAAATTTTAAATACTATATATCTTTTATCATTTTAAAATATTAATCATATACATGAATTGAATCATGTCTATAATCGTATAAAGATTTGATTTTTTTTAACAGTAATGTGAAAATTATGTTTGAGTATTTTAATTTGCTAATTCGTTTATGACACGTTAATGTTTAAATAATTAAATAGGATCAATTCATTTAGAAAATATTTAAACTATGAATTCATTTAAATCCATTTAATTCATTTAGAATTCATTTAAGATATATCATATTTGATAATTTGAATAACATGTATTTTTGTCATTTTAAAACAATAATTTTATACATGAACTAAATGGTGTCTATAATAGTATAAATGAATTTAATTTTTTTTAAAAGAAAATTATCGTGTCAAATTCGTATTTGAATATTCTAATTTGTCAATTCATTAATCACATATTATTGTTTGAATAATCGAATTGGGTTAATTTATTTAGAACATAAATTTGTTTGAGAAACTTTTAAAGTATGAATTCATTTAAATCTATTTAATTTATTTTAAAATTCATTTAACATAACATGAAAGAGGGGAGATTTAAACTCAAGACCTCCACCAAAGTGAAGGTAAAAATGTATTGCCAACCTTTTTACCATTGGGCTGTTAACACAAGTACAATAATATATATTTATTATTTTAAAATAATAATCTTGTACGTGAATTAAATTATATCTATACTCGTATCAATAAATTAAATTCTTTTTTAGAAAAAGAACACCTAGACCCCTAAATTTTTATAAAAATAATTAATATACCCTTAAAGTTTCAAAAGGAATAAAAAGACCCCTATAGGTAACAGATTACATTAATTTAGACAGTGAAAAGGGCAAATATGTATAACATATGGCATAATATAATTAGTTTAAATTTTTTAATAAACAAATTATAAAATAAAATGACATGTCATTCTATTATTTATTTTTTAATCTTTTAATAAAATCTCTACAAATAAATTAATAAAAAAATTAAAAACAAAAAAAAACAGGCGCCTATGGTCACTGGTGACCGTCACCATTGTCGGTGATTAGTGGGTGATTGATTCAAATTTTATATTATTTGACTCAAAGTTTTAAGATATATGCAATGATGTAGTTGTTTTCATCAATGTAGCACCAAAAAGGTGTGAAATCTAGGGAAAAATATGGTGGTTACTATAACAATGTCACCAAATGCCAACGAGTGGAAGTGTTCCACCATCATCATCAAGTAAATTGACTACGATGACTCCAATAATGGTAGCTATGCATAATGATAATGTTGTAGTGCCACCACCTTTTTTTTAAAAAAAGTTTTAGACACCCCCCAACAGTGTTACCTTATTAACAAAAATAACCACATCATTACGTAGATATCAAAATTTTGAGTATGATATAAATTTTGGGTTAATCTACCATTGGTCATTAGTTGCAATAGTAATCATTGATGATGAATGGCCACTAGCTATTTTTTCAATTTTTATTTAATTTATTTAAAAAAATTATTAAATAAATAAATAAGATAAATAATAAGATAACATGTGTCATTTAATTTGTTTAAAATTTTATTTAGTGAGGCAAATAAATTATTTAAGTGTTTCTAGTTTCAAGATATAAAATTTAAGAGTCACGTGCATGAGATGGGATTATAACTTAATACATGGGCAAGTTACTTACCCATGAGATAGTAGATATCTTCAATACTTTTACCAAATTATATGGTTACACTCATAATTGTATGAGTTAAATCTCAATTAGTATGCATGATGGAGATGTTTTTCTAAGGGGCAAAGCTATCTTGCATTATATGAAAAAATATAGCAAAATATACTACATTAAGTGTTGTGTGGAGCTTTGGCAATGCATTATTTTCATTTTCCCAATAAAAAAAAGAAAAAAGGAAAAGATTATATAATTAGGCTCGGGCTATTATGCTGCGGCTGTATCCCTACTATGAAAAATGAGGACCGTTAGATTTAGAATTATAAGATCCAATGATTGTGTGTTTAAATAGCCCATTATTGTAAAGATTATGTTATGGCTGTATCCTTGCTACGGGAAATAAAAACCGTTAAATTTAGGATTATCAGATCTAATAATTGTGTGTTTAAGCAACCCATTATTGTAAAGATTAGTTACTGATTAAGTCAATTGTACCTTATCTAGTTTAGATAGTCAGTCTATAGATCAATAGTAAGCTTCAATCATAGACACTTTTTGCAAGTCACCCTTGAAGTAATAAGATAGATAAGTAGGTTTCTATTTTTTAAGACATGGAAGCAACTGAAACAAATCAAAGAAGAGAAAGAGGTGTTCTATTATTTAGAATAGAGTACATGAGTATTGTTCAAGATCAGAGAGCATGCAACAAGCGTTGAAAGCAGAAGTGGTAAGTAAGCAATGTGTTATTTTAAACAAAATTTTTCTTGTTAGATCAAATGCAAGTGAGATGTGGAGTAAGTAGGTGAGAATGATCTAGGGAAATGAGAAGATAGATTGCATCGACGACAAGATTGAAAATGGCAATGAGCTACGGTTGCTAATAAGCAAAAGCTTCTAGGACTTTATGCAGATCGTAGGTGAAGAGGTTGGGGTGGAAGACGATAGTAAAATGGTTGGGGTGAAAGAAGGTAGTAGAAGTAATCATAAAGAGGATAGAAGCAGTTAATTTGGAACCAACTACGGCTTTGTAACATATTTGAAAGAAAATGTGAACTGTTAATTTGTATATTTTTGTCTTTGTAACAAAGCAGTATAATTTAAATTGGTTTACATTTGGCATTTATGATGACAACAGCAAAAGAGTTATTAACACCATGAAAGATAGTAAGAAAAAGTACAATTATGAGGGAGATGAGATATATTATTCACTTGGTACTTTAGTATAGATATGTGTTCGAGAAATAAGTACTAAGAGGGTTTTATTGTTAGATACGAAAGGAAATAGGAGTATCATATCAAAAATTGCTAGCAAAAAGAAAGTGTAAGTATGCGGTGGATAGTTTAACTCAAACAACATCAAAAGAAGAGAAGGCAAGGTTTGAAACATGATGTGCTCTAAAATAATTTTTAAATGTGGTATCAAAACACAAGGACGAACAATGAGAATAGACAAGAGATATGATTTAGGATTCTTATCCAAATGAAATATAATTGATAGAGAAGAAAGCTTTATTGGTTACTGGTGTTAAAATTTAATATGGTTAACTTTACATTGAATGTACATAGGCAAGATATTATTGCAACTTTAAAAACGTTTGCTGCAATAATGAACATAGTTAACAGTGGAATTCCTATGTAGTTACACGGTGATCTATCATTTGAAGACTAAGCAATTTATTTCATGCATCAAAGATAGGGATACATAAAAAATCTATTGAGGAAATATTGCTAAAGCGTAATGTCACTGCTGAGGACTTTAAGGATTGAATTACACTAGTGACAATTTTTTGTCCCGCTGGTAGATCGTATGTTAGTGTTTCTTTCATGTATTTAGTAATGGATGCAAACCAAATCCAATAAAGGAATTGCTCATCATATTTTTTTGGCAAGTTCGTGGAAGGTGTAACAAGGTTTAAGGAGGAAATAATAGGATATATAGGATGCTATATTTTGTTCTTAGACATAGGTCATTTCTGTGCAAAATAATTGGGAATCTAGTGTGATAACGATGATATGCAATAAATAACTATTATAATGATGATTGTAATAACCCACTTTTGATTATGCAGCTATTATACTTAAATTCAATATAGAATAGAGGCTTAGGGCTGGGATAACAATGCCAACAACTATAGGATGGAATAGTAAGCAAATATGGTGATTTATGAAGTGGTGGGCCAAACGTAAGGGGTTTTGATAGCTTTGAGGTATGGTGTGCATAGAAAATAATGTTAATTCGATCATCATATGTTAAAGTAGATAATTGGTACATTGCATGACCGATCTATTTTTACCTTTATTGTTATGCTTGTATGCAAGTATATATATGACCATCGTGCTATAATATGGTTGAAGTTAATGAAAAAAGTCCATATTGGCATGACGTTAAGAAGATAATTAATATCCAAACCACTGATATACAAAAGATGTCATCAAAACTTGATTTGTTATCATGGGATTTAGAAGTAATTAGAAAATGACAGGGCAAATACTGAGTAATATTAAATAGATAGGACAGTTGTTGATCCAATTGGTAAAGATTTAAGTATGAAATAAAATTTGCAACAGAAGTTGTTTCCATGCCTTCAATTGTTTAGGTTAGTTTAGATGAGCTTGATGAAGATGCAAGGGTAGGTAATCAAAGAATGAAGGTTGTCAGGAAGAAAAATAATGCACATGGAAATATGGTGGAATAAACAACATAGTTGATGCAGGTGTTTAAAAGGATTATATAGAAGGCTAGTGTTGAATCCCCAATTCTTGAGATGGTAAATCTAGTGAAGAGAAAATGTTGTATATTGTTTATAAAAGAATCATTAATGCGAGGGAGGACATTATGATTACATAATTTTGAGATAGTACGCAATGCATTTATTAACAGAATATAAGATAGCGTGATCACATATACAAGGAGTCTTTAACTTTAATAACGAGAATGGGTTAATTGCTTGTTACATAATGCATTTGACAGTTTGGTGGATTATTTTTTGTTTAGCAGGAAGGAAAACTTGGTTATAAGTCCACAAATATATCTGCTTCAGTTGGACTAATGATTTTATTCCATAATTGTTATGTCAATACACCAAGTTAGATTGTCTACAAAGTGATATAATAGTATGTAACAATTCTAAGATATGTTACAAGACTTGTCCATTCGTTGTTTTGCATGCCGTGACAGAGAAGAAGGACATGATCATCAAATACCTATTTGACGGTAATCTACCCATGTGGTAAGGATACAATAGATGAATGGTTATATATTTTTTAATGTATGTTTACTATGTTATTTGATTTATGTAGTGAGCGTGTAGTTTAAATGGAGTTCAATATTGTAAGTCGAAACAACATGCTTTCATTTAACCCTAATAGATAGGTTATAGGTGAGGTTAATATTCTTAACATTTTTAATGTCTAGTGTTGCCATTGTTGAGGTTATGATTTATGTGTATTCCTTATACATAAATAATTACAATAATTTTTTATATGTTAACATTAGAGAAAAGAAGTAAAGATGGTTCCTTTAGGTCCATTATTTGTTCTTGTCTACATATTACTCAGTTAGTTCTATTTTAGTAACATCATGGGAAACACATGTATTACATGTCAATTTAATCATTTATTTAATTTTTTTATGAGAGAATTACATTTATAACATTACAGCAAGTTGTATTATTGGACGAGAAAGGTAATAAATTCTGTGGACATTACATATATAATTTACAGTAGTATGTGAAGGTAAATATATGATATTATAGGTGCTCTGATATGTCGTTCTATATATAATGGTAAACATAGTGATGGAGCAAACAGTAACATAATATGTACTATTATTTAGATTTTCATTCCAAGCAACCTGTGTGGATATCACTAATACTTGTTAGTTGTCATTGTGCCATAACAAAGAGTTGAAATCCGTGATCCCTTACTGAGAGAGCAGACATTCAATTCCATTGTTGAAGCTTTTCCAATACTAATAAGTTTTAAAAAGCCTAAAGAATATACAATATGTAATTATATTATGGTAGAGAAAAGAATTGTATTTGTTGTGTTTCAAAACCCATATATTTACAGTTCGGTTGGTTAGACTTTGTTCTAAGTAACTAAATCCTTGGTTTATTTGGGCATTAATTTAATTTAGTGAGGTTTTATATTGCATTGAACAAGAAAATGTAGAGGCAGAAAAATGACTGACTTTAGAGTGTAATGATAATGGTCAAGGAGAATGGTAGAAACATTTTTTACAGACCATACAAGGTAAGTAATTATGTCTACATAGAAATTAGTAGACAGCTCGAATAGTTTTAGCATGTTCTATTTAGCATTTGGCAGCTTATTTTTTCGTATTTGGTTGTATAATTTGGATGATGTCAAATATAGGATGGCTTTGTAGTTGGCATTATCAAACATGAATATTCTAAAGCATGCTTGGTGGGAAGTGCATGCCAACGCCATAACTAAGCTGGTGAAGATATGGCCAATAGAAATGGGAAATAAAAGAGACATTACAATAAGAAATCTCGACCTTATGGCCACAAGAGGTGGAAATAATTTGTATTCCTTAACATAAAATTAGCAGTACTAATATAGTTTTATAATGTATACCTCGTTTGCAATCATGCCCATAATGGCTAGAAAGCATCGTGTGATGTTGAAATTAGAATTTGCAAGTATATAGTTCTTGGGCTATAGTTGGATTATGAGAATGGCACTTGAAATGTACATAAGATATGTTGTAGCCTTTTTTTTTGCTTAAAATCTAGTTGTATTTCGATGGTACTGACGATAATTATATAATTCTAAAATTGCTTGATTATATACGAGCATTGTATTTCATGAAACATTTTTTAGCATAGTTTATGAAGAGCAAAATATAATGACTATATACAACTAAGTCCTTACATTCATTTACTAAGAAAATCCATTACAAATTTCTAGAAAATAAAGCAGTTGCAGTGTAGATAAAAATAATAACAACTATTGCTTATCAAAAGAATTATTAAAGAGGTTCATGACATCAGGATTTACTTTAGAGACACATTCCTTAATGAAGTCATAGTTGATATCGTGAATGTTATCATGAATATGCTTCACTGACCACCCACGATACCAAGCAAGCATACCATCATAGTCCTTTGGTAGTTCATGAAATTAAATTGGATCTTTTTTAGACCTGAATTCATATTTGTAAGACCGAGCTAAGGACACCCGAACCTGGCATGCATAAATCTAATGTGTAGCATCAACCCTCCTTTGCCATTAACTATATATAGCTTTCAATTTCCCAAATTTACTGGCAATGGCTTATTGTGTATGATTTAATAACCTTTGAAAATTTGATAGATCTTGTTTATGCAGCCTTTAACTTGGATGCTCCAACAGTTTTATGTTTCCAAACTTTTTGGAGTTGATTTCGTTCTTTCTCAAGCAAGGCATTAGCAGCAGTTACCTCATCCATTAGATTCTTAATATCAATCTCCAGGCTATCAATTTTTCTCATCAAGTTCTTAACTTCATCTTCTAAGGAAGTTACTTTTACTTCGTTTGCATCAATGGAAGCACGCATGTCCAACCTTTCCCTAGGTAGATCATTATTGGCCCTCATATGGATCTTAGTATCTGTGGTCAGTTGTTCCACTTTCTTTTTTAGCTCAAGGCATCTTCCTTTAGCTTCTTGTTGTCTTCTTCAACCCTCTAAAGCTTTCTTTTTAGTATGACGATTCGGCCTTTCTTAAACTGGTCCTTATTGGTTAGAGTTTTTAATTGTGCATTTAAGGAATTCTTCTGCTGTTGAATTGTCTTTAATTTATTTACAAATGCAGCCAAAGTAAGTTGACTATTTTGCACCAATGGCCAAAATAAACGTAAATAAGTTATTAAAAGCAATTTAAAAAGCAATTTCTTCAAACTATAAAAGTATATAGACAATTACCCTAATTATGTCAGCAGATGTGATCTTTATCATGGCTTCATAATTTAATTTTGGAAAGCCTTTTCCATCATTGCATGATCAGCTCTTGTAAACAACTTCAACAAGATTGCTACAGATATTTCTCTATCTAATTGAAGAACTATAGAGTTCTTCATTACCTCTCCAATGGACTTGACAAACCTCAGAGCAAATTCGTCTTTATCTCTCTGGTCATCACGATGCAGGACCTTAGTGAATATAAAAATGAGGGACCTTGCCGCTCGTAGTAGTACCTCTACTTCTTGTTCCTATTGTTCGTGGTGGAGTAGAGCCTTTGGGGGTGGAACTAAAATCCTTAGTAAGATTGATCAGGTCTTCAGTACAAAGGGGACAAAAAGTAAGGGAAGAGATCAAATTAAGATATCCAAACTTGAAAAACTTTGGTGCACCTATCATAAGGAATGAAGTCATCCATTCCAACATTAAAGTAAAATAGGGGTGGATTGTCTATTTTACCTTAAGCCTCCCATTATGTAAGATCTCCTTGTTTACCGTCAAGAGGATCACTATCAGTAAATTAAGGCTCTCAAGCGTTCTCTAAAACTTTTAAATATGTTGTCATGTTATTTCAATATAATGTTATGGATATATAAATAATATACAATCACAAAATGTTTAATATGTTTGGTTAATATTGTTAGAGAAAAAGGGTAACATTGACATATCTAGAATATAATTAGTGTAATCAACACTGTTATTATTAGGCATTAAGTTAGAACCATCTATGTTTGTTCACCTTGCTTTCATGCATGTTCATCGTGTGTGTCCTACTTGATCGCATCTCCCACACCACCTGGGCTTAGTGGCTCTCTGTTTGGGTTTCTTTTGTGCCTATTTTGTAACCTCTTTCACCGGGTCTTTCACCCCATTCTTGTGACGTTGATTACTATCCTCTGCACATACCACCAGTTTTCATCTCCTCTGCCCGTAATATTAATGCATGAAAAATATGAACGGTCTCCTAATATACGGCAACGTTACATGCGACATAGAATATTAACTTCTTCAATGTCATTGCTACTATACCCACTCTTGTTGCATCTCTAATTTTCGTGCGTATTTTATTATTGTGCATTTCATGTTTGTCCCATTAATAGCTTCTCATTTTTCTTCCATCTCTCCAATATTGTTCCATCAAGCATGTACACAAGGTTTTTTGACTTTATAACTATAAGTGCGTGACTGTATGATATGCCCATTGTTTTATTATACTTGTATGAGTAGTGAATTATGGTTTTCTACATGTCAAACTCTACCGTCCATTTACTCTCATAATTCCCAAACCATCTTACAGTGTAGTGCCTTTGATTGACAGTAAACAACCATTGGTCAATGGTCATCAATTCCTCCTCCTTTATTTGGCCTTTAAAAGTTTGAACACATTAAATTGTACATGTTATGCTTGCATCTTCTTTATACTATTTTAAGTGCGTAGTCAAGAAAGGCACGTTATTAATGAACTAAAAATTATCACATGCCTCTGTGTTTCTTTGTCTGTCTAGTATCCTATCCATCTGTATCATAAACTTATAAAGTTTAACTTTTTTGTTCACATACCAATATATAGGCGTTCATACTTTTGTACCTTTGTATGCTTCTTTGCTAGCGAAGAATATGCTAATAAAAAATGTCTCTGCCTAAAAATGACGATCTTTATAAATCTTGTTCACCCAATCATTATTATAGAGGTTAAAGTCCTTATCACTATCACTTAGAACAACTCTAGGTTTCCTACCCTTCATTGCTTACATGAATATTTCTAGCAACTATTTGTTCGTTTCTTCCGTCTCTGTTAATAACTGTAAGGAGTCCAACGAACTACACATATCTTAATATTGGTATGATATTGTCCACTTTGGGTCTAAGACCTCATGGTTTTGCTCTTGGGTTCTACCCAAAAGGCCTCATACCAATAGAAATATAGTTCACTCCTTATATACCTATGATCTTTCCTTTTTCTTTTCAATGTAGGACTTTGTTTGCTTCTGTAACAATCCTCTCCTTAAACAAAAGACCATTAAGTCTCCCCTCAAACGATATTTCATCTGTTTATCTTCCACATAGGAAGATCTCACTCTCTTTTTAGTACTCATCTTCTACTTATCTTTACTGCGTTTAGGAGTATGCCTTACGTGAAGTCTAGAGTACCGCCTACCTTCAAAGACCGTTCTATTATGTCAACTCCTTATCACTGCATTAAGAGACACGTCTTATGTGAAGCCTGCATCATTACGTTAAGAGGACACGCCTTACGTGATGCCAATGAGAATAGTACTGTCTATTTATAGAGTTGAACCACAGATTCCATCACAAACCGAGGCTTACCAAGCTTACCACATTCTCATTCAGCATCGAAAATTTCTTTCACATTGCTAACTTTAGGGCATGGCTTTGATACCACTTGTAAAGAGTCTAACGAACTACAAATATCTCCAAATTGGTATGATATTGTCCACTTTGGGCCTAAGCTCTCATGGTTTTGCTCTTGAGCTCTACCCAAAAGGTCTCATACTAATGAAAATATAGTTCACTCCATATATACTCATGATCTTTTCCGTTTCTTTTCAATGTGAAACTTTATTTACTTCTTTAACAATAACAAAGATAAATTCAAAAACAGTTTCGCCTGTGATGATTCACCCTCAACATCAACATAAATGGCTTGTCGTAAGCATTTGTCCAGTATGCTGAATCAAAAGCCATAACATCAGCAAAGAAATAATAGTCGGCCTGTGAGCCCCCATCACACTAGATCAAATTTGCCAATTTGGTGTTTGAATCTATAATGTATCTATAAAAGAAGCTAAGGTCTCCAACTCTCTTCCCCCTTAAAGTACGAGAAATAGGTTTCACTGTTTAAGACAAGCAGTGTTAGTTATCAAAATGAATCAAACCTATTATGTAAATCCTTTATTGTATAATCTATATGTTGGTACTCGCTATATCGATCAGCCATCAAGTCATGTATTTGCGTCATATGGACACCCACACGTATCAAGGCATTTGCTGCCTCCATGTCTTATCTTGAAACTTTCCTATGACTGTGAAGAAATTGAACGTGACATTAGGCAGAAAGCTGATGTGTGTGTGCAGTAACAAATTTAATCGCTACCTATTGGCCATCTAAACGTTTTTGCTGCATCTTAAATGACGCTCGACAACCCTTTCTTATTATTGTATGGGGGATTCAAATTCGATTAAAATTATATATATATATATATTTTAAGTGAAACCCCTATTTTGAGCACACCCACATTCTTACAATGACATCCCCTACCACATTATATCTTATAATATCCCTTCTTATACTGAAGCAAATTACTTTGGAGTATGTACTATACATACTTTTAGCTTCATCCACCATTTAAAATACTCCTCCCAGAACATCTTGGCTGCACATATAGAATTCTGGCAGCCCTGTATGACATTCCTCCACTTCTAGACATGCATTTAAATTAGGTGATGAATTTGGCTAAAATCTAAGTCCTTCATGATGAACACTTGAAATTATATATTTAATAAGGGTTTTATATCATTGTTTTATATTATTAGTGTCTTTAACCCCCCTGCCTTAAGTATGTTTACAATATTGTACCTAAATAGCTTTTAAATGTTTTGTGGTAGGTACGGTAAAATGTTTATAACTTTCTACCTAGGAATTCAATTGGAGTAATTCTTGATCCTGTGAAGATCTAAATCAATGGGCTAACATATTATATTTCACAAGACATTCAAAATTTGAGCGTTTAGAAGGTAAAAATGGCCTAAAACAGAACTAATCTACAATATATGCCCAATCTGAACAATCATCAGTATTTGATCAATAACAATAGAAATACATATCTAATATATATGAGAAAACTCAATTTGAAAAGATAAAGAGACTTATCTACAACTTTGATGTTTTGAGTGACAGCTAATACGGACCACATCAATTTCAAATTGGATAAGCAAGTGGGTGTATTAATGATAATCAATGTAAATTATTTTTCACCATTCTTGACTTTTATCATTCATGTGGCTCCCTATTCATTTGTCTCAATTTATCCATATTTTTTCTATAAATAGGTAGCATGTTTATGGCTAAAACATGTAATTAGAGAACTAGATTTTAGTTCAAAACACTTATCTTTTGTATTATCTCTTTGTAATATTATTTCTTTTGTTTACTATTATAAAATCATGTTATCTCTTCTTCCATTTCTTTTCTTTTTCTTTAGTTTTATTATGTTCAAGTAATTTTCTTTATACTAAGGTGAAAGGGTGAAACTCTTGGCAAGGTAATACTTAACTCTTATTCATGAATTTAATATTTTATTCTTAAGTTATGTAAATTTATATATGATGTATTTATTTTGTTTGTAATATTAATATCCTTTCTTCTAAGTGGTGTATCTTGATTTATTATTGACAAACTTTATACTTGGCATAATAAATTCTTTAAACCATTTATAAGATTTGGCGTATATACCATTTCTTATAAAGTGGGAGTCTTGATTTATTGTAGACAAATATAAAGATTGGTATAATAAATACTTGAACCTATTTATAAGATTTAATGTATAATAATTGAAAGAAATAAATACTAATTAATATATAAATGATGATGAACTTTAATTGTTATATTTTCCAGTTAGAACCTCCTTTGTGAGAGGATTCCAATTGAATTATAAAAAGAGTTAAATATATTCTTACTTCTTATGCCAAGAGTGGATCCCTCTAACCTTAGCTTTTATTTGAATTGGTTAATTGAATTAATATTTGCAAACATCTTGTACTACATTAATTGTTTTTAAAGTTATTATAGTTTATAATTTTAATTCTACTTCCCTGTGGATCGACCCCGTTCTCATTGAGTTATTTATTACTTCGACAATCTTGCACTTGGGAATAAACTCCTATATTCTGGACGTGTCATGTTTTTGGCGCCGTTGCCAAGAAAGTAAAATTAACACTTTTTTGTTTGTTTGTTTATTTTATTTTCATGAAAAGCTAAGCCTCCTAACATGGTTTACTTTATTTATTATTCACTTTTTATTTTCATGGAAGGTGAAGCCTCCTAACTTGCTTTACTTTATTTATTATTCGCTTTTTATTTTTGCTTTTTATTTTCATGAAAGGCTAAGTCTCCTACTCTTTATTTGTTAACTTTTTATTATATAATCTAACATTAACTAATCTAATATTTCTAATCTAACTTCTAATTATTTATCTTTATTTTATTTTAATTTTAGTTTTAGTTTTGCCTATTTTATTTACCTATGTTTAATATTGTATTTTGTTTTCTCTTATTTGTAATATTTATTGTTATTGTATTTTATTTTATTGTATGAGTGGTGGGTTTCGAGATCCTAATTCTTATTATTTGGTGAAAGATAATTTCGAAACTTCCTTTGATAATTTGTTAGATTCTCCTTTATCTTCTCATTCTTCACCAATTAACACCATGATCGAAAATCAAATTGAGAGACTCATAGACCCAGGGGACAATCAGTCCCAACATAATGACCATAACCGACCTTGGACACTTAGAGATTATATGAACCCTACACGAACCGGTGCACCATCTTGCTTAATTTTTTCTTCAGATGCAACATATTTTAATTTTAAGTTAGGCATTATCCAACTTTTACCTACTTTTTATGCCTTAGATGCAAAGAACCCTTATCTGCATCTAAGAGAATTTGAAGAAGTGTGTAACATGTATAATGACCAAAATTGTAGCATGAATACAATTCGACTTAAGCTTTTTTCATTTTCTTTAAAAGATAAAGCTAAAACATTGCTACAAAACCTTAGGCCAGAATCCATTTCTTTATAGGATGAGATGCAACAACAATTCCTAAAAAAAAAATTTCCTTCCCATAGAACAAATTCTTTCAAAAGACAAATTACCACTTTTACCCAAAAACTAGGAGAGACCCTTTACCAATGTTGGGAAAGGTATAAAGAATTACTTAATATCTGTTCTCATTAAGGCTTTGAAACATAGAGATTAGTCTCAAATTTCTATGAGGGCTTAACAACCCAAGTTAGGTAAATGGTAGAAATGATGTATAATGGAACATTTGAGGACAAAGACCCAGAAGAGGCAATGAACTATTTAAACTTACTAGTTGAAAATGCTTAAAATTGGGACACTGCTGGTACCTGTGAGGCACCTGACAAAATCAAACCACTATATTTAGTGGGGGTATTTATCATCTTAGGGAAGATCATGACCTTTAAGCCAAATTAGCATCCTTAGCTAGAAAAGTAGAAACCTTAGAAATGAAAAAGAGTGGTCAAATAAAATATGTTCAAGAAATTGTGTGTCACATTTGTGAAACCTATGATCACTTTACCATGATTGCCTAATTTTTCCTGCATTTAGAGAATGTCTCAATGAACAAGCCAATATTCAAAATACGTTCAAGTGGTCAAACAATAACCTATATTCACAAAACTACAATTTTGGATGGAGAAATCACCCGAATTTTAGTTGGAGGAATGACACTCAAGCACAGGCTTTACAACTACCTTTCCAACCACACTAAAATTTTCAAAACCATCAAGATTATGCACCATATGTCCTACCTCATAAGAAAAATCTTGAAGAAACTTTGCATGCATTCATTGAAAAGCAAGAGTCTAGTAATTCTCAAAATGTTTAAACATTTATTGATTTAAAAGATACGTTTGCTAAATTTGCATCCGCACTGAACATTCATAAGAAAGGAAAATTTTCCTCTCAACCACAACTAAACCCCAAAGGACAATATAACTCAAATGCATGTAGTTCAGGAAGCCACACATGGATCAAGTTAAAGTGGTTATTACTCTTCGAAATGGTAAAATTGTTGAAAAAGACATTCCTAAACCTCATGAGAACGATGAATCAATCTTTAAGGGTAAGAAAAGCATTGAACCTACACCTAATAAAAAAAACACCAAACCCTCACCTCCACCCCCATTTTCTCATTCATTACGTAATACTAAAAAAATGAATTACAATCTTGAAAATTTTGAAATCTTCAAACAAGTAAAAGTCAATATTCATTTACTGGATGCTATTAAATAGGTTCCCCCTTATGCAAAATTTTTGATGGATTTATGCAGAGTAAAAAGAAAACTAAATGTGAAAAAGAAAGCATTTTTAACTGAACAAATAAGTGCCATTCATCAGAACAATAATGCTTTGAAATATAAAGACCTTGGTTGTCCTGCAATTTCATGTATTATTGGAAGTCATAAAATTGAACAAGCCTTACTTGATCTTAGTGCGAGTGTGAATTTACTGTCGTATTCAGTTTATCAGCAGCTTAATCTCGGTGAGTTAAAATCAGCTTCTGTAACTCTTTTGCTTGCAAATAGATCAATAAAAGTACAAAGAGGGACAGTGGAAGATGTTTTAGTTCAAGTTGATAAATTCATATATCCTGCGGATTTTATTATCTTGGACACAGAACCTGTTAAAGGATGTAATCCAATACCTGTTATTTTGGGTCGTCCATTTTTAGCAACTTTTAACGCTTTGATTAATTGCAGGATTGGAGTAATAAAGCTTTTATTTGTAAACATGACACTTAAGCTCAATGTTTTCAATATGTGTAAGTAACTACATGAGGGGGAAGATGAAAGCGAAGAAGCCGACATGATTGAAACGATTGTGGAGGATTATATTCAAAATGGGAGTTCTACTGATCCCTTAGAAATATGTTTAATAAATTCATTTGAGTCAAATAAACAATTAGATCCTGAAAACTCTGACGTGTGTTCTTTACTTAACTGTACACAGGTGATTGTAAATAAAAGGATGGAAACCAAACTTTGAAGAATTAGGAGAAAATGAGGATAAACAGAACAAAATTTCAAAGTTGGAGTTAAAACCTCTGCCTGAAAGACAGAAATATGCATTTCTTGGAGAGAAACAAACTTACTCGATGGTAATTGCTTCTACACTCATAAGAGAACAAGAAGGTAAGTTGATTGAATTATTGAAAATGCATAAAAATACAATTGAGTGGACTTTAAAAGACATATAAAAGAGGTAATGAGAGCTGAAGTTCTCAAATTACTTGAAGTAGGAATCATCTATCCTATCTCAAATAGTATGTGGATAAGTCCTACTCAGGTAGTACCAAAAACATTTGGAATCACAGTCATTGAAAATAAAAAATATGAGTTAATACCAACTCAAGTCTCATCTAGTTGGAGGATGTGCATAGATTATAGGAAGTTAAACTCAGCCACCAGAAAAGACCATTTTTCTTTACCATTCCTTGCTCAAATTATAAAAAGAGTAGCAGGACATCCCTACTATTGCTTTCTAGACGGTTATTTTGGCTATTATCAAATTCTTATAACATTAGAGGACCAAGAAAAGACTACAGTCACACGCTCTTTTGGGACCTTTACTTTTAAAAGAATGCCCTTTGGACTTTGTAATACCCTAACAACATTTCAAAGATGTATGTTAAGCATTTTTAGTGATATGGTTGAGCATTATTTAGAAGTTTTAATGGATGATTTAACTGTGTTTGGAAATTTTGTTTGATAATTATCTTGAAAACTTAGAAAAAGTCTTTAAAAGATGTGAAGAAAAGAGTATTGTATTGAATTGGGAAATATGTCATTACATGGTTACTTCTGGAATTGTTTTGTGACACTTAGTGTCTTTTAAATGAATTGAAGTGGATAAGGTAAAATTCGAACTCATTACACATTTGCCTCCACAAAAAACAATTAGAGAAGTCTGATCCTTTTTAGGACATGCTGGATTCTATACGAGGTTCATCAAAATCTTTAGTGCTATATCTAAACTTCTTTGTAACCTCTTAGTAAAAGATGTATCATTTGAGTGGACTCAAAGGTGTCAAAATTCATTTGAAAAATTAATTGGCCTCTTAACATCTGCTCCTATCATACAATCCCTTGACTGGTCTTTACTTTTTGAGCTCATGTGTGATGTTAGTGACTACGCTATTGGTGCTATATTGGGACAAAGAAAGGAAGGTAAATCCTATATAATTTATTATGCAAGTAGAACTTTAAACAGTGCACAAATGAATTACACAATAACTGAAAAAGAACTACTTGTTGTAATATTTGCATTAGACAAAATTCGTTCTTACTTAATTGGTTCTTCGATTGTTGTGTTTACTGACCATGCTACTGTAAGGTACTTAATGTCAAAACAAGATACAAAACCAAGGCTGATTCGATGGATTCTATTGCTTCAAGAATTTATTATCACTATCAAGGATAAGAATAGAGCTGAGAATGTTGTTGTAGATTACTTATCAAGAGTCACACCAGATTCATCACCAAAAATAACACCTATTAATGATTCTTTTTCCGATGAATTTTTATTTTTTACTATTACAATGCATTGGTATGCTAATATTATTAATTTTCTTATAACAGAAGAAATGCAACCTCAATGTCATGCTCAAGACAAAAAAATTTTTTTAATTGAAGTAAGAAAGTTTTATTGGGATAATCCTTATCTCTTCAAATATTGTCGTGACCAAATATTTTGAAGATGCATGCCTGACAATGAGGTAAGTAAAGTTATTGAATTTTGTCATTCTGAAGCATATGGGAGACATTTCTCATCAAAGAAAATAACTACAAAAATCTTACAGTGTGAATTTTATTGGCCCACTTTATTTAAAGATACACATGCATTTTGTATAACGTGTGAAAATTATCAAAAGTTTGGATCAATTTCAAAACGAAACATGATGCCTTTGAACCCCATTCTTGTTATTGAAATATTTTATTATTAGAGGATAGATTTTATGGGACTATTTTCGTTATCATTTAGATTTACGTGTATTTTAGTTGCAGTAGATTATGTCTCAAAATGGATTGAGGGTATTTTATATCGAAATAATGACCATAAAACAGTCATGAAAGTTTTGAAAGAAAATATCTTAAGTCGATTTGGAATCCCTCGAGCCATTATAAGTGATGAGGGTAAGCATTTTTATAATAGGACATTTGAAACATTAATGAAAAAATATAGTTTTACTCATAAAGTTGACACTTTTTATCATCCTCAGACAAGTGAACAAGTTGAATTAGTAAATAGGAAGATAAAACAAAGTTTAGAAAAAGCAGTAAAACGAGATCGCAAAGATTGGTCTTTAAGATTTAATGATGAAGTGTGAGCTTATAGAACTGCTTTTAAAACTTCATTGGGTATGTCTCCTTATAGGATATTTTATGGAAAACCTTGTCACTTACCTGTGAAACGTGAGCATGAAGCCTACTGGGCTATTAAAACTTTCAATGCAAATTTGATTCTGGTGGACACATACGTAAATTACAAATAAATAAACTTGAAGAATTGAGAAATGATGCATATGAGAATTCAAAATTTGATAAAGATAAAATCAAAGCTTTCCATGATAAAAAACATTCAAAGGAAAACATTTGATACTAGTGAGAAGGTTTTGCTTTATAATTCTCGACTTCACATATTCCTTGAAAAATTAAGATCAAGATGAAGTGGCCCTTTTATTATTAAACATGTGTACCCTTATGAAACAATTGACATTGAAAATCTTAAAAATGGGAACGTGTTTAAGGCAAATGGGCAAAGACTCTTACCGTTTCTAGAAAACCAAGCTTTTTATAAAGAATTTGTGTCCCTGTCTGACCCTTGTTACGAGACCAATTAATCTTTATTTTACATATTTATATGTATTTATTTTTCTTCTAACTTTTTTTTTTAACTTGCAGGTTAATTTAGTATTTTTGTTGAAGTTTTGTTTTACACCCCGGTTAAGTGGCGGATAACGGTACTTCGTGACATTTCAAGTCAGTTTTGTCAGATTCTCATAATTACTAATACCATTTCTTTTTCCCCTTTCTAAAAAAAATGGATGACATTTTAAAGAATTTAAAAAAGCATTTTCCCTCATTGCCTCAAAATGCCTTAAAGAAAATTTATCAAGCAAGATGTGAAAGATTAAGGTTATTAATGATTATGAATATACCTGTTGACTTACGTTGGTTAATTAAAGCCAAAGTTCGATTGACAAGTAAATCTTCAGACGCAATTTCTTACATGTCTGGCTTAGGTAAAAAGCTTTTTTGCAAAAAAACGAAGAGCAAAACGATTAAGCGTTTGTTACAAGTGTGCACGCATGACTTGCAACACAAGTTGCCACACTTTAAGAATGGTGTCTATAAATCACGAAGATAAAATTAGGTTCATTAAGGATGGCATGAGTTAGAAGTCTTTAGATAATATCTTATTGACTCTTGAGACGCATCCTAGTGGATATATGCATATTGTAATTTGTGAATTATAGGACATATTCCTAAAAGAACATAAGCGGTACAGTCTCAGGAATCTGACTTTAAAAGACCCTGTTTGCCAATTTATAAGAAAATTGGATGGAAAGCCTATCCCCAACCTATAGAGGGCATTTAAGCCGTTTTTGAACGTAAAACCAGAGGAAGATGTGAGCCACAATCACAACTACTTGTACATATTTACTATAGCTTTTATTTTTAAATGTTTCATTTCAAGCTCAAATTTCTTTTTTAACAACCAACCACCCATTGTCGATTTTAAAAATTTTGCATTTTAAGCCAACAATCTATGTGACTTTTTTAGCGAACAATTTGAAAAATGGTAAAAAGATGTTAAAAATTTTGCATTTTAAGCCAACAGCCCATGTGACTTAACTTCACAACACCTTTTGGCTCTATAAATACATTGCATTATTTCTGCATCTTTATACAAACTCAAAATTATTCAAAAGAGAGGGTGAGTGTAATAATGGAAGGAACATCAACTTGTAAATTCACAAACATTTGTGTCTTTTGTGGATCCAGCCCTGAAAAAACTAATGAGTTTGTAGAAGCAATATAAACCCTTGGTAAAGTATTAGCTGAGTGAAATATTCATTTAGTATATAGGGGAGATAGTCTTGGACTAATGGGACATATGGCAACCACTAAACAAAATAAAGGCAGTCGAGTTTTGGGTATCATATCGAAAGCTCTAGTTGTTGGAAACATTGTAGGAAAAACAATGGAGGATGAATTACAGGTATCATCACTGCATGAACGAATGTCTTTTATACTTCATAATGTTGATACCTTCATAGCTCTACTTGGAGGTTTCAGAATATTGGAGGAAATTTTTCAAATTGTCTCATGGGTACAATTGTAAATCCATAAAAAATTCATTGGTTTATTAAATGTTAATGGTTTTTAAAATGAGTTGTTATCTTTTCTTGACTATGCGGTGAAAAAATAATTCGTCACATCTGTAGCACGATAGATCCTCATTTCTACTTCAATTGTTGATTAGTTATTCGATGAACTACAAGCTTTTACACCTCTATCTGATCCAACAATGAGTCAGATAGATTGGTATACTAATGACAGTGAAAAGAAACGCAAGATAGATTTGATGCTTTGTCTGTAGCCTATATACTTTTATGTATTTTTAAGCATTTTATGTGGCTTATTTTTATTTTGTTGCATGTTTAATTTCTAATAAACGATGTTTCAGGTGATATCTTCTATAATTTACTCTTTCTATATTTTAACATTGAGGACAATGTCTCAATCTGATTGGGGGGAGGATAGTTGATATATAATATTAGTGTTATTATTTTTTTTTTTGTTATCATTTTGTTCTCTTAAAAACAATTTCATCATGAATGGCATGACTAAAAAGTTTATTTATGCATTCTTGAAATGCATTCTAGTTTTAGAATGGTAGAGTAAATAGTACATTACTGAACTTTTAAAACACATTCTAATTGGTTTATTTTTAATGCATTTTACATATATTTGTTTGTTACTTAAGTTTTTGGTAACTCTTGCATAAATAAGTTTACTTTATTATCGAAATATGATTTTAAAATTATTTAGTTTAAATCACTTTTTCTATCTAGGTTACTAAAGAATAACTTTCGAAATTATTTTTTAAGCACAATACTAAGTCTTGTGGTAAGATGGATGATTCAATATATATAGCAAAGGGAATTTCCATGTTTAAGTATATATATATTCTTTTCTAAACTCACATATCTTTATTCATAAGATTCGCATAAAATAATTAAAGTCCTAAAATGAGCATGTGGAAAGAATGGTTTGACTTTAAATAATTGATTTTCCTATCTTTTTATCAATGTTAGTTTTTCTGTCTGTCCTTAAATGTAATCTTTTCTTGAGCGATTATCTGTTTTCCAAGTTCACGAGTGAAATCCTAACCCATTAAACAGTTATTCACATGTGAAGATATGGAGTTGAGGCTTTACTTGGAGAAAATGTTCAAGGCTATATATGTTATGGTTTATGGTAAGAAGGCTTCGGCTTAATTCACACACACACACACACACACACACACACACACACAATTTTGCATCTCATCTGTTTGGTTAATATTGTTAGAGAATAAGGGTAACGTTGACATATCTGGAATATAATCAGTGTAATCAACACTATTATTATTTGGCACTACGTTAGAACCATCCATGTTTGTTCACCTTGCTTTCATGCATGTTCATCGTGCGTTTCCTACTTGATCGCATCTCCCACACTACATGGGCTTAGTGGCTCTCTGTTTGGGTTTCTTTTGTGTCTATTTTGTAAGCTCTTCCACCGGGTCTTTGACCCCATTCTTATGACGTTGATTACTGTCCTCTGCACATGCCACCACTTTTCATCTCCTCTGCGCGTAATGTTAATGCGTGAAAGATAAGA
Source organism: Ailanthus altissimus (assembly GCA_946807835.1). Classification (NCBI taxonomy): domain Eukaryota; kingdom Viridiplantae; phylum Streptophyta; class Magnoliopsida; order Sapindales; family Simaroubaceae; genus Ailanthus; species Ailanthus altissimus. The sequence goes on along the minus strand of OX327699.1, from coordinate 11,224,085 downwards.
ACGGTCTCCTAGTATATGGCAACGTTACATGCGGCATAGAATAATAACTTCTACAATGCCATTGCTACTATACCCACTCTTGTTGCATCTCTAATTTTCGTGTGTATTTTATTGTTGTGCATTTCATGTTTGTCCCATTAATAGCTTCTCGTTTTTCTTCCATCTCTCCAATATTGTTCCATCAAGTATGTACACAAGGTTTTTTGACTTCATAACTATAAATGCATAACTATATGATATGCCTGTTGTTTCATTATACTTGTATGAGCAGCGAATTATAGTTTTCTACACGTCAAACTCTACTGTCTATTTACTCTCATAATTCCCAAACCATCTTACAGTGTAATGCCTTCAATTGACAGTAAACAACCATTGGTCAATGGTCATCAATTCCTCATCCTTTATTTGGCCTCTAAAAGTTTGAACACATTAAATTGTACATGTTATTCTTGCATCTTCTTTATACTATTTTAAGTGCGTAGTCAAGATAGGGACACTATTAATGAACTAAAAATCATCACATGCCTTTGTGTTTCTTTGTCTATCTAGTATTCTATCCACCTGCAACATAAACTTATAAAGTTTAACTTTCTTGTTCACATACCAATATATAGGCGTTCATACTTTTGCACCTTTGTATGCTTCTTTGCCAATGAAGGATATACTAATACAAAATGTCTCTGCCTAAAAATGACGATCTTTATAAATCTTGTTCACCCAATCATTATTATAGACATTCAAGTCCTTATCACCATCACTTAGAATAACTCTAGGTTTCCTACCCTTCATTGCTTACATGAATGTTTCTAGCAACCATTTGTTTGTTTCTTTCGTCTCTGTTGATAATTGTAAGGAGTCCAACGAACCACACATATCTCAATATTGGTATGATATTATTCACCTTGGGTCTAAGACCTCATGGTTTTGCTCTTAGGTTTTATCCAAAAGGCCTCATACCAATAGAAATATAGTTCACTCTTTATATTCCCATGATCTTCCCTATTGCTTTTCAATGTAGGACTTTGTTTGCTTCTGTAAGAATTCTCCCCTCGAACAAAAGACCATTAAGTCTCTCCTCAAATGATATTTCATCCATCCATCTTCCATATAGGAAGATCTCGCTCTCTTTTTGGTACTCATCTTCTATTTATCTTCACTGCATTATGGGAGTAGACCTAACGTGAAATTCAGAATACTACCTACCTCCAGAGCCCGCTCTATTAAGCCTGATTTATTTCGTTAACAATCCTCTCCCCGAACAAAAGACCATTAAGTCTCCCCTCAGATGATATTCCATCCGTCTATCTTCCACATAGGAAGATTTCACTCTCTTTTTGGTACTTATCTTCTACTTATCTTCACTGCGTTGTGGGAGTAAGTCTAATGTGAAATTCAGAGTACCGCCTACCTCCAGAGCCGGCTCTATTATGTCAAATCCTTATCACTACGTTAGGAGATACGCCTTATGTAAAGACCGATTTACTTCCTTAACAATCTTCCCTTCAAACAAAAGACTATTAAGTCTCCCCTCAAACAATATTCCATTCGTCTATCTTTCACATAGGAAGATCTCACTCTCTTTTTGGTACTCATCTTCTACTTATCTTTACTATGTTTGGGAGTATGCCTTACATGAATTCCAGAGTACCACCTACCTCTAGAGCCCGCTTTATTATATCAACTCCTTATCAGTGCATTAGAAGACATGCTTATGTGAAGCCTGCATCACTGTGTTTAGAGGACATGCTTTATGTGATGCCCAGGAGCTTACCACCATCTGTTCATAAAGTTTAACCATGGATGCCATCACAAACCAAGGCTTACCATGCTCACCACATTCTTATTCGGCACCGAACATTTCTTCCACGTTGCTAACTTCGGGGCATGGCTCTGATACCACTTGTAAGGAGTTCAACGAACCACAAATATCTCCAAATTGGTATGATATTGTCCACTTTGGGCCTAAGCCCTCATGGTTTTTCTCTTGAGCTTGACCCAAAATGTCTCATACCAATAAAAATATAGTTCACTCCTTATATACTCATGATCTTCCTCATTTCTTTTCAATATGGCACTTTATTTACTTCTTTAACAATAACAAAGCAAATTCAAAAATAGTTTCACCTATGATGATTCACGCTATATTTACTGCGTTTGAATCTATAGTGTATCTGTAAAAGAAGCTAGGGTCTCTAACTCTCTTCCCTTTAAAGTACGAGAAATAGGTTTCACTATTTGAGTCAAGCAGTGTTAGTTGTCAAAATGAATCAAACCTATTATGTAAATCCTTTGTTGTGTAATCTACATGTTGGTAGCTGCCATATCGGTCAGCCATCAAGTTATGTATTTGTGTCATATGGACACCCACACGTATCAAGGCATTTGCTGCCTCCATGTCTGATCTTGAAATTTTCCTATGGCTGTGAAGAAATTGAACATGACACTAGGCACAAAGCTGATGTGTGTGTGCAGTAACAAATTCAATTGTTACCTATTGGCTATCTAAACGTTTTTGTTGCATCCTAAATGACGCTCAACAACCCTTTCTTATTATTGTATGGGGAATTCAAATTCGATTAAAATTATATATATATATATATATTTTAAGTGAAACCCCTATTTTGAGCACACCTACATTCTTACAATGACATTCCCTACCACGTTATATCTTACAATGTCCCTTTTTATACTGAAGCAAATTACTTTGAAGTATGTACTGTTCAAGCTTTCAGCTTTGTCCACTATTTAAAATACTCCTCCCAGAACATCTTGGCTGCACATATAGAATTCTGGCAGCCCTGTATGACATTCCTCCACTTCTAGACATGCATTTAAATTAAGTGATGAATTTGGCTAGAATCTAAGTCCCTCATTATAAACACTTGAAATTACATATTTAATAAGGGTTTTATATCATTGTTTGTATTACTATGATCTTTAACCCCTCTAACTTAAGTATGTTTACAATATTATACCTAATTAGCTTTTAACTATCTTGTGGTAGGTACGGTAAAATGGGCATAACTTTCTAATTGGAGTGATTCTTGATTCTGTGAAGATCTGAATCAATGGACTAATATATTTATTTTAGAAGACATTCAAAATTTGAGCGTTTAGAAGGTGAAAATGGCTTAAAACAGAACTGATCTGTAAATCCAAACAGTCATCAGTATTTACCTATAACTATAGAAATACGTTTCTAATACGTATGCGATAACTCAATTTGGAAATATAAGAGACTTATCTACAACTTTGATGTTTTGAATGATAGCTAACTCAGACCACATCAATTCCAAATTGGATAAGCAAATGGGTGCATTAATGATAATCAATGTAAATTATTTACCACAATTCTTGACTTTTATCATCCATGTGGTTCCCTCTTCATTTGTCTCGATTTATCTATATTTTTCTATAAATAGGTAGCATGTTTATACTTAAAACATGTAATTAGAGAACTAGATTTTAGTTCAAAACACTTTTCTTTTATAGTATCTCTTTGTAATATTATTTCTCTTGTTTACGATTGTAAAATCATGTTGTCTCTTCTTCAATTTCTTTTCTTTTTCTTTAGTTTTATTATGTCCAAGTAATTTTTTTTATGCTAAGGTGAAAGGGTGAAACTCTTGGCAACGGAATACTTAACTCTTATTCATGAATTTAATGTTTTATTCTTAAGTTATGCAAATTTATATATGATGTATTTATTTTTTTGTAATATTAATATCATTTCTTCTAAGTGGTGTATCTTGATTTATTATTGACAAACTTTATACTTGGCACAATAAATTCTTTAAACCATTTACAAGATTTGGCGTATATACCATTTCTTGTAAAGTAGGAGTCTTGATTTATTGTAGACAAATATAAATATTGGTATAATAAATACTTGAACTTATTTATAAGATTTGATGTATAATAATTAAAAGAAATAAATACTAATTAATATATAAATGATGATAAACTTTAATTGTTATATTTTCTGATTAGAACCCCCTTTGTGAGAGGATTCCAATTGAATTATAAAAAGAGTTAAATATATTCTTACTTATTTTGCCAAGAGTGGATCCCCATAACCTTAGCTTTTATTTGAATTGATTAATTGAATTAATATTTACAAACATCTTATACTACATTAATTGTCTTTAAAGTTATTATAGTTTGTAATATTAATTCTACTTCCCTGTGGATCGACTTCGTTCTCATCGGGTTATTTATTACTTCGACAATCCTGCACTTGGGAATAAGCTCCTATATTCTGGACATGTCACCTTACTTCTTCTTCCAGTTTCGCATCCAACATTGCCATCAGGAATGTCATCTGTGAGAATATTGATTGAAAATCATCAGAATATGATTTAAAGATCAAGCCAAGAGCATAGGGTACGCGAGGATCGAAGACGGACGTGAAAGGAGGTAAAAAGTAAAGAAGGGAGTGACAGGCACCAGTACTGCGACGACCAAGTGTAGACGTCGTGGTGCTGAAACCAACACTTGAACTCCGTGGCACCAAGTGGTCAGCGCCGTGGCGCTAAGTACTGAGCACTGTGACATTGGGATTGAGAATCCGTTTACCATTTTGAGACTTTCTTATTTATCTCCCACCTGCTTCAAGACTCCCTAATAAGACTCCCACATGTATAGGGTGAACCTAAATGTCTTAAAGCCTATATAAAGGATTTCAATTAACTTGTAAACACATCTTAGTTATCATAGAACATATCTTTGTGATAGGTTGAGAGATCTTTGTGATTAAACCTTCTTTGTGGTTCTTTGTGAGAGAAAATCCCTAAAGTGCAAGAGATAATTTTCTTTGTGATCTTTCTTGTAAAAGACATACTTTGTGAGTGCCTTGTGATTCTTAATAAGTGAGTATGATCTTGATCCACCATGGATGTAGGCAAGTTTTTGAACCACGTAAATTTTGTGTGTTCTTCTACCCTTTCTCTCTAGTTCCTTAAAAACTAGTTCTGAACTATTTTCTTGGGTGATATTGCTTATTTGTGTGCTTCTGCTTCAACATCATCTTTTAAGTTTCGTTTCATCACTGAACATAGATCATTGAATTTTCTTTTAATACTATCATCCAAATACTATCCATAGAGGCTATCCATATATGAAGTAGAGGCAGTGTTAGTTCCTGCCATAAATTTACTCCTATACCGAGTTGTCCACTATAATGCCTTGTTAGATTGTTAAATAGTGCAATAATGAGATATGGTCCATTCCATTAACCATCTTACTACGATGACACCATCTATGTAAGACAACTTTTTTACCCCAACTAAAGTCACTTGCAAAGCAACTTTGTTGCTAACAGTGTCCAAATCAAGTATGACTATCAAATCTCAAAGATAGTATACTCAGCCTACAAAATAATTCATTTTCCAAACTATATAGAAAATGACATTAGGTTGGTATCACTAATCTCGGACCCGTTAATCATATCTCGATCCAAACGTTTAAGTTTAGCCAACTCACTTATAAACATGCTGTCACGAAGGCATCATATTTTATTATCCTCATCTACACAAGCTCGATCATCCAATATTATCAACTCACACTCAGTTTCAAAAGCCTCTGCATTTGGTATGGCCTTCGATCACGTGCCTGATGAATAAAACTATATATGTAAGTGTTGGATGGTTATAATGATAAAAAAATATATGTATGTCACATGTCCATAAGTGTTTACTCGATACTAACCTTAGTTTTTAGTACATTATCAGTAGCTTCTAACCATTCACCCCCTTTCGATCCTCCATCGTTGTCATCAAGTAGGAAATCATCAATGCGTATCAATCTTGCCTTTATCTAGAGAGGGTATGACACTGCCTCATTGGCATGAACTAAATGTTCTAACTGACGGACTAAGATGTTAGCATATGTTCACATGCAGGGTTGTTCTCTGTCAATTGTTACAACATTATTGGATGACACGTGTCTTATTTCCTGTATTGAAGTGTTTACGAAGTTTCTAGCAGATCTATTATGCTAAGGATATGAAATGGTCTACAAGGCACCCAAATCCTTCAACTTCTTTGGGGATGACATATGAAAATTTTCAAGAATATGCAACCTCTTTTATCCACCCAGTTCTATAATGGGTCATCTATACATAACAATTGAACATTTCTACTTAGGTCAATTTATAATCCTTGATGTGGTTAGTATATTCTTCAAAGCACTTGTGCAATTACATAAATTGATCATTTGTACTGACCTTCACTTGGACAGGCTAACAATGTAGTATCCTCTACATAGCACCCCTCGGATATGTTGCTTGGGGAGCTAACCATCTCTTTCCTCTTCTTGGATTGCCCATCGCTTAGAACATAGTCAGGGTTGACCTCTTCTACACCCAAGATAGACATAATAAATGGTAGGCTCTGAGTTGGATTTGTAGTTCCCAACAAGTCCACCTAACCTCGTGCTTGCCCTGTTATCATTCTACCTGATTGAGGTGCTGATGGGTTATACCCATGTGGGATCCCTAACTATCTTATTTGTTCTAATGAGATAGTGATAAGGATATCATAGGTCAAGTATGGTATACAATCACATCCATATCCACTATATGTGGTCTCAAGAGTAGACATCTCCAACGTTGACAAATTTGGCATGTACATTGGCCACATTGCAAAATGAAAGGTGGCCACTCTATGTATGATATAACAAGGGAGCTGTTGTGTGTATTCTAAGCACAAAATTAAGTGCAAGTATATGTTATTGTAACTAATAATAAATGGATTTTTAAGTTGGATGTCAAACCTACATGGATAATTCTTATTTTCTACTAAGTACTAAAATGATAACTTTCTTGTAATTATTCAAAAAAATTAAATCTTAAATTACAATTAATAAACTAAAGAAAAAATAAATAAATGGAACAACTTAAATAAATAAAAAAGATAAGAATACAGAGAAAGCCTATAGTTAATTACTATCATTCAATATGTTTTCTAAAAATTAATCATTTAATATTAATTTCCCTCAATTCTTATTATTGGTTAAAATACTAATGTATTCACAAACCTCTCTCAAGGTCATGAAATTATATTTTAATTTACCAAATACCTATATTCCTATGGTATTTAATAAATTAATATTCATTAAGAACAATCTTATTAATCATACATGCCAATTAGGTATATTCCTATCCTAATTTAAAACTTGTATATGTAACTTGTATGTTACTTTATAATCATGTATCAAATTATCTAGATCTAAATACAGATATACCTCTTTTGCATTTATCAAAGTATTACTAATTCAATCATAATATTGATCAAATATAATGAAGCATTAAGAACAAATAATTTGAATAATAGAGAATAGAATTCAAATAAATTTTAAAAATATCTAACAATTAAGCACACATGTAGAGTTCAAGTAATAACCTTAGAAAATAAATTTAGCTCATGGTAACAAGAAAATTATGGCTCAAAAATAACTTAACAATGTACAACTAAAAGCAAACCAATATAAACGTCAATTTGCAATTGGTTGATACACTAAAGATTCGCCGATAATCCATTTTTTCCTTGAATTTTCCTTACTTCTCTCTCTCTAAAATTACTCGTTTTCTATGTGTTATAGCTCTAAGAGCCCTAAGTTGTGTGTTCTTTCGGTCTGAAATAAGTGGCATTCATATAGGGATTGATTAGAGTATAAGAGTTTTCTTTTTTATTTTGGCAAGTACTGTTTAAGTACTATTTATGGCACTGTTCATGAGACCATTCACGTGCACTATAGTGATAAGTTTTAGGTGCTAGGGCAAAATTTTGCCACAGTGAAACACTATTAATCGCTACAGCCATTTCATTCTCATTTACTTCATTGACTCTAAACCTATAAAATTACAATAAAATATATTAAAAGCCTTATATTCTTATTAAGATGAGCAATTAATCAAGTTGATAGAGTGAAAATAATAGATACAATTTACACTAATCAAACTCCCCAAAACTTAATCATTTACTCATCCTCGAGCAATGAAAAATAAATTAAAGAGAGAATTTAAAGATATTATACTTGACTCAAAATGAAATAAAAATTTAAAAATAAAATATAACATATTAGGTTGATTTGATGATCATATTCATTGTCTCAAAGTCTGTTAAAATAGCATAAGTCTTTTCGAAATTTAATAAACAACTTTTAATAATTCAAAATACCATTCATCAAGTTCTTTATATTTTACTATAATTAATCACTTTGTGTGTGTATGTGTGTGTGTGTGTGTGTGTGTGTGTGTGTGTGTGTGTGTGTGTGTGTATGTGTGTGTGCAATAAACAAGTAAATAAAAAATGATATCTAGATTTATTAAATAACTTAAGATAATATAGAAAGATGATATCTTGACATATTTCAATGTCTAATAACACTATCATAGGCTTGCTTTTCATACCACTCTCCACTAATATAGAAAGACATATGTCTCAGGATCTATTTAGGACTTTAATTAGCATATAATGTAAGGCAAGGGTTAAGGTGGGATATAAGGATAAATATATGAAGTTCAAGTCATACTGTGAACACTTAGCTTTACCTAGAAACCTCTTGATCTCTTTTTCTTTGATTTATCTCCTCCTTCAAACTTATTGTGTTTTCTATTCTTTTTTTCAACCACTATTCTTCAAAGAATTTCTCTTTTTCTTAAGCTGGGGGTATAAAGAATTTTTTTCTCTTTTTTTTTCTAATACTCTTAAACTTAACTTGATAAATACCACTCAGACTTAATTACTTTATATTACGGTATCTTTTCTCATACAACTGCAACCTTTTTTTTTCTTCTTTTAAGAGCATTTCTAAGTAAACTTAAGGTTTATGATGTTACAAGTAATTTTTGGATAAATAAGCTTAAAGTCTTAGACTTGTAATATGATTAAATGGAATAAAAAATGAGTATTTAGGCTCAAAAGAGGTAATAAAAGATAAATATAAAATTAAAGTAGGCTAGAAAGGCTCAATCCGTTCAAAGATGGCCTAATGTCATTTTTCTATTCGTATGTTTCCTAGAATTTTACCTCAAGCAGTACTCAAGCAAGTTCTAGAGTATTGATCCTCGAGACTGTGGTGAACTTCTTAAGTATGAGTATCTCTAAGCAACAATTCAACTAATACATGCTTTTATGTCAATGTGCTCATGAATAAGTTATCACAAATAAGGTCAAAATCAGTTCAAGATTCTGATATAAGAATTATCTCAAGTGTCTATTGTTTCCTAAGAACTTGTAAAAATAAATTTAGCCAATATTCTACTTCTTTATCATTGATTTATGATCATCATCATAACCTAAAGACAATAAAAAAAAATTGATATGCAAAATAGCAAGTAAAACATTAATACAACAAAAATTAAACATAGGATAAGTGTTTCCCTCCCCTAAACTTAAATTTGACATTGTCCTCAATGGCGAAAATAAAAATGAGAGTAAGAAAACTTTCCTGGTAAATGAAGGCTTAGCATTGCAGTATTTTACCTTGTTGTGACGATGTTGAATTTCCTATCTCCTAATGCTGCAAATTCTTGTGCTGCTCCTTAAATGCTTGTCCTATTATTTTAAAAATAAAAGAAAAGAAAATAATGTAAAAATAAAAATAAGCAATATAAAAAAATATATAAATTACTTGGGTTGCCTCTCAAGAAACGCTTGATTTAACGTCACTAGCTTGCCATCTCTCTTTACTTATGAAGGATCAAACAGCATGTCAACGGTATCGCACCTATAGAACTTTAGTTTATGCCTAAGACTATTAATATTCTTCTTCTTTGACTTTCATAGCTTTATGAAAAAATATTGTAGACGCAATCTCAACCACTTTAATTGAGCCTTACCGGAAATATTTTAATCTTAGACCAAAATATTGTACCTCATTGGCCATTATCAATATGCCTCTCCATTATCTTGCCATGCTCATTCTTTTTCTTTAACTTGCACAATGTTGTATGAGCTTACAATTAAAGGGCTTCAATCACTTTAAATTTAGGATATGGTGGTAAGCCTTTAGGAATTACCATGTCAACTTTGAAACATCATGAGATATTACTGAAAAATTACTAATGTTCAAGGTTCTTCTCTTGAAGTCTTTGTAGAAAAGGTGATGGTGGCATGTATGGATTATCTTTGCTTTGAAGTGCCACTGGTTCCTTTTCTTTTATAGTTGGTTCATCTTTTGTTGTTTCCTTTGCTCTATCATAGGTCTCTTTAATTTGAGATATTTCAGTTGCTATTGGCAATTCTTGTTCACTCCTCAAAGTAATTTCTTGGCATTGCTCCTCATTTCCTTTTGGATTCACCTCTATGTTACTAGTTAATAGGCTTTATGGATGATTGTTTATTAATATGGCTAATTAGCCCACTTGAATATCTAATGTCCTTAAAGAGGGCATCTGTTTGTTTTATATATTGCATAAATATCTCATTTAGTCCTAGTTTCTATTCAATCTACTATTGGGGATGTGTTGGTATGCTAGGAGGGTCTATTTAATCTAAATTATTAAAGTTTGTGTAGAGATTGTGTTGCTGTTCTTGATAGTTCTCCATGTAATGCGTAGGCTCCATGCATTGGCTATTTGAATAATTGTCACCATAGAAATCACAAATGATAGATTGTCTCTTAACAACATTAGCTATAATGCCATCTAAATTTTTGGATAGCAAATTAACTTGTGTAAAAAGTTAGATTAGTTTCCCTTTATTATATAAGCCTATACTTCCTCTGAGGTTGTACTTTCTGCTGACCATTGGTAGTTGTTGGATATCATGTAATATCCAATCCTCATTAGTAGTTTTGGAGCCTAGATTTCGGTATAGAGTAATGAAGATACCGTAGAGTTACCCGATTTTAACTCTATTAGAAATAGTTTTTTATGGTGCGCATGAGAGATAATAGACCTAATTTGGTAATTTCACACTCGGTCAGAGCATCGGACAACCCTAGAATATTTTTGAAAATTTTCTTTATTGGCTTGGAAAAGAAAATTTTAATTTACTACATGAATTTCCATTTAAGGGTTATGTATGGAACAAGCCTTTGTTGAGAAACACAATCCATATATTAGAGAATAGACCAATTAGAAACAATCTCATGGATTGCCAAATTGGGAATTCTAGTTAATTCCTTGGACTATTCTAACTAAATAGTTACAAAGGAACCAATTACATACTTAGTTTTCAACTAATAGAAAATTAAAAATTTACGAGTAAGTTGAGAGGCAAATTGGTCTTTTGAGGGAGCACTATATATATGGTAGAAGTGTGTAAAAATTTTAAGTGATCAAAAGCACAACACTTAGAGTAAAAGAGAGCAAAATTTGTGCAAAAGAAGAGAGGGCTGCTACAATGAAATTTCAATTTTTTTTCATGATTTTTCATGCTTAATCAAGCTAAAATAAGGTCACATACCAGTTCCTAAGATCAATTGAAGCCTCCATTAGTGAAAATTCAAGAAAAAAGGTAAGAAAAGCATTGTTAGTGAGATTGATATGTAAACTTTCAAGATTGATTCAATTGATGTTCTTGTGTGTATTCTTGATTTAGATTGAGTTGAATTCTAATGTGGAGCTTGAAGGAGTCATCAAATTAAAGACATTGGCAAGGTAAGAATTAGGGTTTTAGGTGAATTAGATGTAAAGACTTCAATTAGTTATAATTAGGTCATTAGAATGAAATTGGCTTGATTTTGATGCAATTGAAACAAGAAATTAAGAAAAGAAATGTTTTGGAACACATGGTGAAATTCTGCCACTTTAGGGAAGTTAGGGATTGAGTTGTGTTTTGGTTGAATTGTGATGTATAAATGGTGCCTTATGTAAATTGAATGTATATGGTTGATGGAAAAATCAAAAAATGAAGAAAATGGGACATAATTATCTATTTTGGTAAGGTGAAGGGAAATTATGTACAACCAACGTTATAAGGCGTTTAATAATTTTCAGGGCGCCGGAAAGTGAGTTAGATTAGATTAAATGACTCCATAAATAAAAATCAGAAAGTAGTATCCATCCGGGCTTTGTATACTGATTAGGGCGTTTAGTAATTAAATGAGATTCTAGTGTTTGAATTAGTTCTAATGTCATTTATGGCGTGTAGGTCAAAAAAATCGAGACTAGTAACGGGAGTAGAAATTCGGAGCGAAATCCAGCTCGGAGCGATTGTGAGTGAAAATCTGTCATTTCTTTTATCTTTCATTTATTATGTTTTCGCATAATGAAAATGTATGTTTTATGTGCTTTTAATGCATAAACATGAGTTAGGATCTTGATAAATATCCATATATATGCTTTTACATGTTCGGTTTAAGAAATAGCTTTAAAATTACTGCATCCGTTTCAAAGGCCATTGGTACCCTCAGATTATAGTGGTGGTGATTGTATTAGACCCGACCGGTATATCCCATACACATGGGAAGGTTATAAGGGGTATGTCACTAACTACGGAAAGTCGGGATGTCGAGTAATGTGAGTCGCTTTATATGTATGGGGTATTGTCTTACTATATGTATACGATGTAGGATTTCGCTGCATAGCTAATGAGATGTCTTAAGATGTCACTATGGGTGCTGCTAGTTGAGGCATCCCGTGACCTACTCACGTGTGCGGTGCTAGTTGAGTCGCTGCGTGAGTATAGAGCTTTAGGGTTACCATTGGTATAGTTTAAAAAGAAAATGGCCAAGCGAGGGCTTTAATAGTTTTCGATCTACCGATTACATATTATGCGTTTATATGCACATGTTAGTTATTATGTTGTACAGATTTTGGATATTATTTTTTGAAGATGTAAATAAAATCCGCTCGGCAAGATTTTATCGACATATGATGTTAGAAACTGTTTTAGAGCTTTATACCAGTTTTAGAAGTATTATTTATGCATGTCTTAGAATTTAATATCTATGCAAAATGTTATTTTATTTGAAATCTTAAATACACTCACTGAGTTTCTTTAGCTCACTCGTTTTGTATTTTATATTTTCTAAACCCCCTTCCTAGGTGCAGGTCTCGGTTTGCCAACTATTGATTCTCCTATTACTGTTTAGTAGGCCAAATTTGAAGACCATTTTGTACATGTAAATGTGCTAAATAACACTTTTTTTTGTTTCAGCATAGTAGTTCTAGATTTGTGCATTGCACATATGTTTTGGATAACCAAGAAGAGATTTTGATATTTTGTTGATCATTTCACTTTTTATCAGTATTCGATTTTTATGATCATAATAAAATTCTTGAGTTGAGTTGGAATTGTTCTGAAAAGGACTAAAGGTCCTATTTGGCAGTGTTGAAAAGTAGTTTGGAAATATAAGTATAATTCTTTGCAGGTTTTGTACTGAATTTTCAGAAAAATAAGGGAAACTCTGCCCCTTTTTTTAAAGAATTAATATGTCATCTTCATGTCTATTCTAAGAGTTTCTCAGTAATAGCAAGAACTAAAAAAGGGTTCGCCTCACGGAATTTCTCAATTTACCCAGTTATATTCTGAAAAAATTCCATCGGGGTGCTTGACAGGGCCGCTAGAATCTACTGTAGAATGTCTCAGGCCGGGTCCTGTCATATCATCTCTTCAAGTAGGTCATATGCTTTGTCAATTGACTTATTCATTAGTGATCCGTTGCTACGATATTTATTATGATCCTCAACTGCCTCATTTAGCCATTATAAAATGTCTGTACAAGTAACCACTTTGGAATCTCATAATGTGAACATCTCTTCAACATATCTTTGTACCGCTCTCATGTTTTATAAAGTGTTTATAAGTTATACTGCATAAAAGAAGTGATGTCATTCTTTATCCTTATTGTTTTGGTCGGTGGAAAGAATTTAGATAAAAAATTTTGGGTCAAGTCATCCCATGATAAAATTAATTATGATGGTAGTGACATCAACCAACTTTTCACCTTGTCTCTAAGTGAAAAAGGAAATAGCCACAATCGTACTACATCATCTGAGACTCTATCGTATTTGAACAAATCACAAATCTCTAAAAAAAAATTATATGTTCATTTGGATCATCATATGGACGTCCACTAAGTTGAATTGAGTCTTTCAACAATCAAATTATTTTTAGCTGAATTTTAAAGTTGTTGGCGTTTATCGTTGGTCGGCATATGCTAGGTTGAATGCTGCTAATCACTGGGATTGAATAATCTCTTAAAGATCTATGTTCTGCCGTTTGCTACTAAAATTGAAATTGATAGGCCATGATATAGCTCTAAAAGGTATCCTAAAATAAAAACAAAAACAATTGAAAAGTAGCTGTACAAAAAATGAAAGAAATGTAACTAAAAACACTGAAGTAAAAACAAAAAAGATTGCAATTAATATTAGCAAAAATAAAATATTTTTTTCGGCAATAGCCCCAAAAATTTGTTGTGTATATTCTAAGCACAATTTAAGCACAAGTATATGCTATTGTAACAAGTAATAAAAGGACTTTTAAGTTTGATGTCGAACCCACAAGAATAATTCCTATTTTCTACCAAGTACTACAATTGTATCTTTCTTGTAATTATTTAAAAAAATTAAATCTTAAATTGCGGTTAATAAACTAAAGAAAAAGAAAATAAATGACACAACTTAAATAAATTAAGAAGATAAAAATATAGAGAAAACCTAAGGTTAATTACTATTCTTCAATATATTTTTTAAAAATTAATCATTTAATATTAATATCATTCAATTCTTATTATTGGTCAAGACACTAATGTATTCATAAATCTCTCCCAAGGTCATGAAAGTATATATTAATTTATCAAATACCTATATTTCTATGGTATTTAATAAATTAAGATTCATTAAAAATAAATCTTATTGACCATACATGCCAATTAGGTATATTGATATCTTAATTTAAAATTTATATGTTACTCTACAATTATGTATCAAATTATTTAGATTTAAATATAGTGATGTCTCTTCTGAGTTTGTCAAAGTATTATCAATTCAATCATAATATTGCTTAGATATAATGAAGCATTAAGAATAAATAATTTGATTAATAGAGAATTCAATTCAAATAAATATGAAAAAGATTCAACAATTAAGCACACATATTCAGTTCAATTAATAACCCTAAAAAATAAATTTAGCTCATGATAACAAGAGAATTATGATTAAAAATAAAATAAACATAATATAATCAAAAGCAAACCAGTATAGATATCAATTCACAATTAGTTGATACGCTAAAGATTCATCAATGATGTCTTGTATTTTTTTTCATTGTAGCGTGATACTGTTCACGTGCACTATTCATGTGGCGCTACAGTGAACAGTTCTGGGCGCTGGGGTGAATATTTGTTGCAACAAAACATTATTTACCACCGTAGTGATTTTATTGTAGCAAAAATCATTTGCTCACGGACTACTGCGATTCACTGTAGTAGGTTACTGTAGCAAGGTACTATAGTAAATTTGATGTTTTGTCTTATTTTCTTTAAATGTTTATTCTCATTTACTCAATTGATTCCAAACATACAAAATAACAATAAAATATATAAAACGCCTAATATTCTTATTAAGATGAGCAATTAATCAAATTAAGGGAGTGAAAATAATAAATACAATTTACGTTTATCAAAAGCATGTGCGATTCAATTAAGGTATCATCATAAGTTAAGATATACTTACCCATGTTGCCAAACGCTCGAGGTATCTCTTAATTTCACATTTCATCTATTGCCCACTACCTCAAAATAACCAGCTAGGTATATCTCCAGCGATGGTCGAATGCTGAGAGTTGGGACAAGGGAACAACAACGTAGCATCGCAGTCGGTAATCATACGTTTCGTGTCTACGGTGGGACTCTTGCAATGGTACGTAATTTCCCTTAACCCCATTCATGGCTAAGTTCCACAATGTTCATGGCTAATCATGCGGACCATACACGGCAAAAGGTAGGACTAAGCTACATGGAGCAATGTTATACATGTGAAGAAAGTAATGTATGGCAGGGTGAAGAGGGAAAGAAATGGCACTGAGGTGTTCCATAGAAAAGACAATCTCGCCGTGAGAAAGACCTTCTCCTTTTTTCATTATGTGTCACTGACCATCATAAATTTACATTGACCAGTCATAAATTTACATTGTCCAATATTTGATATGATTTTCATAGTTCTAATGTTTGATCTATGTTATGCTCCACTGTTTTCTTTTTAATTATTATAATGTGTCAATACACTGCATAAGAGCAAGTTCAAGAGTACATAATATATATACATACTCGTTCAATGTATCCTTATTTAATATGTGGATATAATTTTGTAAATCATAAATAAGTGTTATATCCAACACCTCTAGTTTATTAGTAGGTAAGTTTTAAAAATAATGATATTTTTTATTTTTTATTTTAAATAATATGTTAAATAATTATTAAATAATAAAATAATATAATGATGAATTTAAAATTATATTTTTTTTATTAATAATTATTTAAAATGAAACGGTACATGATACAGATCTTTCTGTAACACTGATGTACTTCGATAATATCACTGAATGTTATGTTCGGAGAATCATTTTTAACTCATTTAATAATGTAACATTTGATTGACAGATACGATCTGACATCGTAAAATGTAAAAGTTATGACATTTAATAAACTCAAGATGGATTTGCTGCAAGATGCGACGCTGTCGTGGCAGTGGATAATGATGTGTCCTCACAACTAGTGGATTAAGCATATTGAAATTAGGCATGTAGGCTGTGAAATTTTTTTTTTTTTTTGGTTAAAAGGAATGAATTCTAGTAAAGATCTAAATCCATGTGAAGCTCTGAAAGTTATTTGTATAAACTGAAGCGGAGTATGTAAGGTATTATAAGTGGACATTAAACCTGACATTAAAAGTGCATATAATTTATAGGACAAATTGAATAAATCATTCTATAAATTAAAGCACTAACATAATTAAGAGGCTATTTCGGGAAATTAGGTAGTCTTTACCCCCTAAAGAACCAGAAGTTATGCATTTCTCTGTAATGAATCTACAAATATGGAAAAATTAATGTTATGTAACCACTTACCCCATTTATGAGGTATAATGAATAATGACAGATAACAAATTTCTTGTTCTGTTTACAAAACTAAACATATATTTACGCATGACTATGGTTGATTCGCGGTTTAATACATGCCTCCGTGTGTGCTAAAACTAACTTGGGGTTTTCGTTATACTGGTTCCTGAGTTAATTCACTATTTCGTTTGTTACCACTTGAATTAATGTAAATTGTAGTTGCACCACATTAGTTTTCATTAATCTCTCCACTTTAAGTATATTTTTACACCGACCCTTCGTACGATTGCAACATATTAACATAAAATACAATGCCATTTTTTTATATTTGAGATATGTTCCATAACAATTTTATATAATTTACTCCATCTCTTAATCAAATCAAATTTGACACACTTCCACTAATTGCAATAATGAATGTCTGTCAGTGCATTATGATTTGCCTATGCAAATTCGAGCTTTTCACTTTAGGTCCTATATCTACGCCTTTGGAGTCAAACAAACTCCTCCATCATACTACATTGCAAACGAACTAGTAATACAACATTATTTGAAATGTACAATCTGTAGCTCATGTAACATTTTCGTATGTTGAATGTTGGTTGCAGTGTCTTGACATATATACCTCGCCATTGTGAGGACGATGAGTTAATTATAACAAAGCTACCCATAACTTAACGACAAGTAATTAACACATAGGGTGAGTGGCATTCGCAGACTTTGTTCAATGCTTGTACTTTTTACATTAAGCTCACTTGTTTGCTTAAATTCTAAGAATAATACGATCAAGTGTGTCATTCTATCTTAAACAAGTGACACTTTAAATGGGAACAAATAAAGAAATCACTTCTAATGGTATACATCTAAACTCGGTAATTTTTACATTAAATATTTTACACAAATTTGGGAATGTACGTGCCAACCATTTTAATTCAATCCTTTTGTCAAAATGTATATTGTTATTAAAACGAGGGAGAAAATTAGTACACATTAAGGGTAGAACAGTAATCAATGTTGTCTGAAACTGCAGTACACCATCTATATTCTGGTATTGTGAAGTAAACTATCACTTGAGATAGATGTTCTTCATTGTAATTAATCAGCTTTTGTTCCTTTTTTTTTTTCTTTTGAAAGAAATAATTTATAAATATAAATTAGGAAGAAAAAGCATCCTCAAATACAAAGAGTTCAATTTGGGGATGCGTTTTGTCAAACCAAATAATTTAAGCCTCTAATTTGAGAACAAAATGTGCCAATTCATGTGCAACTCAATTGGATGAGCGATGAGCATAGATAAAAAAACAACAAGAGAATGATGAAGAAATTGAAATAATATCTTAGAGGACCAAGCCCAGTTCCGAGGCAGAAGGGGAGCGATTGCTGATGTCTTGGATAATGCCATCAGCGTCAGAAACCACTTCAATAGCTGAGATGCCCAACATTTGGGCTAGGCAATCGCGTAGCAAAGCCAAGGCTTCAAGAATATCCACAGAAGGTTGTGCATAAATAAGGATAGATGAGGCCAAGACAACCCCAAAGTGATCGCGTAGCACCACACCTAGCCCAGCTTTGAAGTGTTTTTAAAATAGGCTCGCATCAGTATTTAATTTAATGGAGTCTAGCCTAGGGGCTTGCCATAATTTGTTTTGTGATATTGAGGTGCCAGTAGTAGAGGCGTGGGTAGTCATTGATTCATTCCTATAGCATTTTGCCCAACTCAACACATCTAATATCATAAACCTTTTGTGTTTCGAATTAAATTGGTTTTTGATAAACCAAAGTCTCCAAAAAAGTATTAGCAGAGTCTCAAATTCTTTAGAAGGTAAGCATGCCACACAATCGATCAAAAGATCCACTATGGGAGTATTATGAGAAATACCAAAGCCATGCATGAAAGAGCAAGACTATCGTACTGTCTTTAGCTCCTCTACTGCAATGGCTACAAGAATCATCAACAGGTACACGATGTCTCCTAAGGTTGGAAAAGGTAGGGATCAAACCATGGGATAGTCTCTAGACAAAGTACTTGATCTTCGGGAGAAGCTACAACCTCTATAGATGCTTCCACCAGTTGTATTGCCATTTGAAGATGGTGCGTGATTTGGAGCAAGAGAGATCAAATAACCACTCTCTACAGAAAATTGATCATTTTTGTCGAAATGGCACATAACTGAGTTGCAAATGTGAGACCAAGAAGGTGAGTGCGGAATGCTTAGGATAAGTTTACATTCATCTTCCGAGAAAAAGTTTCGCATAAGCTCATGGTTCTAGGAATCTGATGGAAGAAGTAGATCAGCCACCAGGGAGTATTCAGCCAGTATATGCAAAAATAAAAGTTTGAAGGACAGGGTGCGAGGGAGTCATTGGTCATGGTAGACTGAGATAGATGATCCATCGCCGATGCGCCAACGAAGCCCCTTAACAAGCAGGTTGCGTCCCCAAAGAATGCTTTTTCAAAATACAGAATCAGAGTGTTCAGGATGTGCCTGCAAGAGTGAAGAGTTGGGAAAGTAAATACTTTGAGTGTTCTTTGCCACTAGGGAGTTTGGGTGCACAATCACACGCCAACCCTGTTTAGCCAAAATGGCTTGATTAAAGGAGTGCAAATCCCTAAACCCAAGGCTACCATCCTTTTTGTGTCGACATAATATTTCCCATGAGCACCTGTGAACTTTCCTCTTATTCTCATCACCACCCCAAAAGAATCTAGCACAAAGTTTGTAGATTTCCTTAATAAGACTTTTAGGAAGTTGGAACAGATTCATAACGTAAGTCAAAATTGCTTGGATCAAAGCTTTAATGAGCACCTCCTAACCACCAACAGAGAAAAGATGCCTCTTCCAACCTCTTAATTTATTCTACACCTTTTCTTTAATGGCGCCAAAAAGATTCTGCTTATTCTTACTGGAGACACAAAGGAGACCCAAATATTTACTATAGTGTGGGACCTGAGTGACACCAAGGTGATGAGATAAATGAGTAGTGGACACCCTCGAAATACATTTACCAAAGCATACGACAAATTTTTGGTAATTGATTAGCTGGCCAGAAGCAACCTCATAAGTTCATAAAATCTCCAGTACCGAACTGTAATCATCTAAGGTTGCCATAGTGATAATTAAGATATCATCAACAAACAACAAGTGGGAAATAATTGGGCCCGATCTACCAAATTTCAAACCATATAAAGCACCTCGTTGGTCAGCCGAATTGAAAAGGGCAGAAAGACCTTCAGCACAAAGTAAGAATAGGTACGCAGATAAAAGATCCCCTTGGCGGAGACCTCGAGAAGGAGATATATTGCCCCGTGCCAAGCCGTTTATAACAACCGAGTAGGATACCAAAGATATACAATGATAAATCTTTACACACTAGCTTTCAGGGAAGCCTAATCTATGTATTATAGCCATTAGAAAAGGCCACTCGACATGGTCATATACCTTAGACATATCTAGTTTCAAGGCCAGATAATTCCCACCAGAGAATTTATTTCTTTTAATAGCATGGAGACATACGAAGCCAATTATTGCATTATCAATTATTAGCCGTCCTGAGATGAAGGTGCTTTAAGAGTTTGAAATCATTTTGTTCATAACACATCGTAATCTGTTAGCCAGTGCTTTCGTAATGATCTTGTACAAGACATTATAAAGGCTAATGGGATGAAAATCTAAACAAAGCTTGGGCTCAATGATTTTAGGGATTAGAGTGGTGAGGGTTTCATTAGCCTTTGCAATGTCATCGCCATTGTTAAGGAATCCCAAGCACACGCTACAGATAGAAGGGCTAACAATGTCCCAAATTTTTTAATAAAACAAGGCAAACATACCATCTTTCCCATGGGCTTTTGTAAGGTACATCTGATGAATAACAGTGTAGATTTTCTCAGTACAGAAATGGGAAGCTAACTACTGATGGTAATGCTCAAAGACACATCGCTCCACACAAGAAACAATAGCATCGATCACTGACACAGAAGGCTTAGAAGAAGTGAAGATGTTAGAAAAGTACTCATCAAAAGTTTGTGTAATCTGATCTGAGTCTGTATACCAAGTTCTATCACTCCCTAAAATTTTGCCAATGTTGTTTTTCCTTTTGCGGCCAGAGGCTCTAAAGTGGAAGAATCGTGATTTTTTTTCTCCAGCCTTGAGCCACAAAACCCTCGATCATTGTCTCCAATATGTCTCTTCTTTATAAAGTAGGGCGTCTAGGTATTTTTGGATCTTATTAATCTCCTGCCATTCTTACTTATCTACCTGCTACTTTAGAACCCCTAGGAGATGCTTTTTCTTCTTTATCTCAGAAGTCAATCTCCAAAAATGAGTCAGATTCCACTTTTTAAGCCGAGTCCTAATACGTTGTAGGTTTCTACAAACTCTGTTGAGCAAAGTTGAATTATTGGACAAATCCTTTGAGATTAACTGTCTGCACTCCTTATCATCAGCCCAAGCCTCCTCGAAATGAAACCTGCTGCAGGGAAACTGAAATGAAATTTCACTAGTTGTCATTCTGTAACCCCCGCAAACTAACAGCAGGGGAGGTGATCAGAGCCCCAAAAATTCAGATGTTGTACAAACGCATTAGAGAAAAGGTTATGCCAAGAAAAGGAACAAAACATGCGGTCAAGTCTTTCTAGAATAAAAGAATTGGAGTTATAACCGTTACACCAAGTAAAGGGGGGCCTTTGAAATGGATCCCTCTTAAGTTACAATCATCAACAATATTTCTGAAATTTTGCATAAGAGATAAAGGTCGAAAGAGCCCGCCATTTTTTTCAAAGCTACTAAGAATCTCGTTAAAGTCCACACAGTAAACCCAAGGGAGAGAAGAAAGTGAGCATGGCCGCCTTAGAAGTGTCTAGGAGTGGACACACTGAGAAGTATCAGGATGGCCATAAAAACTAGTACAACGCCATTTCCTTGCATGCTCTGTAACTACAACATCAATATGAAAATGGGAGTAAGATAGAAGTGAAATATCTACCTTATTCGTCCATAGTAATGCCAAGTCACCACTGCGTCTTGTTCTTTCAACAATAAATTTCCCAACACAACCAAGATTGACTCGAAGCTTTTCTATCATTTGTCTGGTAGCACATGTTTTTATGAGAAAGATCACCTCAGGGCAGTATTCCCGTACCAAGTTGGACAAGATATGAAATGTGCGGGGGATGCCTAACCCCCACACATTCCAGCTTAAGGCTTTCATTGGGACCGGCAGCCCTGCACCTCAGCAAGAGCCTCCATTTGAGTTTGAGAAGAAGAGACTGAGTCATATAGCCCCTCGGAGTTGAGTGATGTTTTCTTGGCATGGGTGGGGGTTTCCGTGTTATTGCTCCGCTCCTTCCTTTTTAGATTAAGGGCATTACTTATGAGGTACAGATTGGGGAGGTCCGAGGCCTTTTTTCCTTGAGACTCAGGGATGATTCTTGCATTATTTCTTCTATGAGAGGAGTTATGAGGACGTCTATAATTTTTCTGTTTGGAGAACCTTCGAAGAGAGCCTACGTGATTACTTTCAGATCCTGTAAAAGCCTCGCGAGATTCCCTATCTTCCTCTGTTGTCACAAATGATTTTCTGCTGTTGTCTGCCACCAAGTCTGCAAGAGAGATGTTATACAGCTGGTCCATCATTCCAGGTAAGTTCTGGTCTGAATGGTTTGAGTGTGCGTAAGGGGCAGCATCCATGGTGGCAGCATTTTTGGGGTGCAGAAACTCCTGAACCATGGCCGATGGGATTGTCTATCATGCGGGTCTACTCAGCGTGCTCTCTATAAGCTTTGGGGCATCTGAATATGAATGGGGGATAGGAAGCAAGTCAGTACCTGAATAAATATTGAATTTTAAAAAAGGGATGGTTTGAAGCATCTAGAGCTCATGGCTGCAAGTGAAGCTTCACCAGCTTCTTCACTTTTGTTTAATACCAACTTATTAATTCCTAGTGCTGAATAGTGGTAGGGCATTGAGTTGCTCAAGGCCTTCTTCATCTGGTTCCCCTCACCACATGGATCTTTGGCCATCTCTATTTTATTGCCTCGCACATGCCTACCGTCCCTTAATTGCTTATTCTCAGTTGCACGTGAAACTTCACCAGTTGTTGTCTGTCCTATAAAA
The DNA here is from genome assembly GCA_946807835.1 of Ailanthus altissimus. Classification (NCBI taxonomy): domain Eukaryota; kingdom Viridiplantae; phylum Streptophyta; class Magnoliopsida; order Sapindales; family Simaroubaceae; genus Ailanthus; species Ailanthus altissimus. The sequence continues at coordinate 11,200,960 of OX327699.1, read as the reverse complement.
GTTCCCATGGCATGCTTGCCACTGTCAATAAATTCAGAATTATTTATTCCTAGATCTGGAAAATGGCAAGGCTCTGAGCTACAAATGGCTACACTCAGCTGATTCCCCACATCACATGCATCTCCCACCAGCTTTATGATATTGCTATGCACTTGGCTGCTACCCCTCAGTTGTATGTTCCCCATATCAATTACTCTTACTTGGTTATTTGCGGGCCAATCTAGATGCCTTTGGTCAGCTGCAATTGATTCTCCATTCAAGGTAATTATCTATTCACTCTTTTGTATTATTCTATTAGAAGGATTCGCATTGACATTCATTAGGCGCACATTTTGATCGGCAACCGTGTCGCATGCCCATTCTGTGTAAGGCACATGTGGACCATTACTCAATTGTAAGGCACTCTTTACACATGCATCTATGGGGGAATCTTTGGGGAGTTCAATTTATTTTATCGCCATGTTACCTACACTTGCAGGTGCATCATCTTCATTGATCGACCACTTAGGGTAGCAACTTTTAAAGCGACCATCATTGAGCTGTATGCTTGCACCTGCATTGGTATTCTTTCTCAAAATGGGGCACATGTTTGCTAACACCTCAGCTTTTCCAGGTTGTTCTTTGTCATCAGATCATCTACCATTGTTTCTGCCCTCACCGGAGCAATGTCGCCCCCAGCTGCCACCCCAACCAATTCCTTATCTAGTCGAGAGCCAGTGCCCCCTATCCCGGTCCCTGCATTTCAATCATCCCCCATCGTAATGGTATCTCCTTTTGTGGGGCCGTAAGGATAGTCAGCTATATTTGACCTTTGTGTTACCCTTGGTATAGGCTGTTTCCCCTCATAGCTCCCTACAGCTTGGATGTGGTCTAAGTAACGATGATTGTCAGGTTTCTTCAAGATCAGTAGGAATAATTGTAGGTACTCTTGGTATTCATGGTCTAGTAGGCTGTAAAGTGTGCAAAACTTCGGTAACTTTTCATATTTGAAATCTAACAAAATCAAAATTTCACTTGACCTAAGTTTAAGAAAAATGTCTTTTCGAATTAGTTGGTTAAGGCGTAATTTAACTCGAATTTAAATGAATCTCTCAGTGTAAAAACCAGAATTGTCAGAGTCCGTATCTAAGAACTTTTCAATTCTGTTTCCAATAAACTCAACTGTCTTAATATGCATATAGATTATAGGCATGTTATGAACTTAGATCCAAAAGGATGCATACTAGAATGTAGGGTTCACAGACGAATCTATATCTAAAGTAGGTTCCGTGGCTACAAAAAATTTATTAAAATTCTAAAGTTCAGACATCAAAATTATTTTTTGATCATCTTTCATATAAAAATTTATCACCACTTAATCATCGAAATCTTAACTCTCCGGTAGGCCATCACAAAGACCATATTATGATTTAAAAGACATCTCGTTTATATAGTTCTTTTTAATAAGAATTTTAACAAAGAAATTAAATTTTGTTGCTGAATGATGTCGTCTAATTACTTTATGCACATAATTACACTTTCTGACAAAAATATTGATTGGCCTGCAGTTGTTTTCCCATAAATTCACGTGCATAAAGTATCCATCTATTTGATTTCTCCTCAAGCCTGCCAACATTAAATGCAACATCATGCGTTCATGCTCGAAGCCTCTTTTTTATATTTTTTTTTAAGTTTTTCAAATTTCTTTTTAAAATTTTTCTTAGACGTTTTGATTTTACTGCACTTATCGCATAATATACATTGTAAGTGAAAATGCGGTGAGGATATTTGATCCCTTAATTTGTCTGTTTCTTTAGCACATGTGACACTTTTATTAAACGATTGGGTTTTAAGTTACTTGTTTGAGAAGGAAATCTTGGGATGAGTAGCATTCCTACAACCTAAAACGCCCCATTTACAACTTATTTGCCAATAAAGGCGCAATGAAGCAAGACGTCTATAACAATAATCTATTTCAACAAATATTGAAGGGACCTTAACATGCACTATAGTATCGAGAAGTCTGCATCAGAAAGCCAATTAATTATGCAAATGACACGTGATCTGCAATTTTTGCGCGAGTGCATCACATATCGCAAAGCTTCTATATATTACAAGACTCTTCAGTCTTTTTCCCTATACATACTCCCCAGGTTATTCAGTCAACCATTTAAGGTATTCGTTCCCTTGTAGAGCAGAGCACCTAGCTAAGTCACAACTATTTTCACTTACAACAATAATAATTATCAAACTATTTTTGCTGGCAAAGAGCAACCATACTTATAACCTCTTACAAGCATTGAGGAAATATCACATGATCTAGTTGGTTGTATGACCGACATATCCCTTACGTGTTTTGTTTTTAAACATATTTCATTATACAAGCAAACATATGCATTTTCTATATCGGTGTATAACACGACATAAATCCCTGTTTCCAAGCATGTAACTTCAAAAAAATAAAAAGGTTTTATCACTTCTGTTGTTATTGGAAGTCTAAATGGCTGCATATATGCAAATAATAAACTATTTAAACTGTTGTTGTTTTGGGGTCACGTTGCATTACATGTAGGCAAAGATTGGAAGAGAGAATAGAATTTGTAGAGAATGATGCTTATTGAATTCTCAAAATGGTTTGTTATTAAAATACAAGAACTCACTCGGTTATATAGTGATGGAGTGAGAGTTATGCACGCCAACTCCAAACTAAGTCTTTAATCATATCGTCCACAAACAAATTGCTATCTAACATCTACCTCATTTAATTAGATATTTTGACACAAAATAAAGATTATTCTAGAAACCCTAATTGGACATGTATCAAATATAGGCTTAAAGTGATGAACCTAATTTTTTTTTTTTTAATCAAAATCAAGTTTATTTCTCAATTGTTTGTTTACTACGAGCAGGATAAGCATCCCTTAACACGTGATACAGGCCTCAAAGCACACCAATCAGAGTACTACCATTGCCGAATAACGTGCATGTCAAAGATGAAATGCTGGACATGATCAAATGCAAACTAATGGACAACCAATTGGTAAAGTTTCATAAAACATGCTTCGACCATTTCTTTGAATTGGATACTATTATTTTTTATGGGCTTCTTATGTACAACATGCTTCTTAGAGAGGTCATGATGGAGAATGCCAATGATGAGAAGTGGTTCATGATCAGTGGCAGACATTGTCGATTTTACGACAGAATTGTACTTATAATATAACTATATTTCGGACCCCATGCAAAGATTAACGATGAATTAAGTACTAGAATTCAGTAAAGCCGAGTAACTGTGCACTTCATGCACAAAGATGACTCTCCGAACATTAAAGACATGGAAGATATGTTTGCATATACACTTTTCATTTTTAAGGATGATGTAGACACGGTTAAGTTAGCACTAGTTCTTCTTGTGGAGCGAACTTTTTTCGAAAGGCTAATATGAGGATTTTGGACCAATAAGTATTGAAGTTGTAAATGATATATCAACCTTTAACAAGTACCTATTGATGTGTGCTATAGTAATTAAGAGAAAGTGCACGCTATCGTATCAAGTAATATAGGATTTTAAGTTTAGATATTGATCTCACAGAGACTATGCGATCTAAGTCTATAAATCAAATACTAAAATTGTAATTACCTAACTTTTATTCGAAAAATCACAATTTGAAATTTAATTTACTAATCTAACTCTATCAATTAAATTAAACCAAAGCAAATGGTAGAATTCACAAATAAAGATAATATAGGGCTCTGACTCGTCCCTTAGTGTTTTATTAGATTTATTAACCTCTTAGTTAATCAATCAATACCAATTGATTGGCTTAGACACTAATCTCATCACAAGCCTCTGTCGATGGTCGAGTGACTATATTACACATTCTAACAATCACCTATATTTCTATGGTAATCAAATCAGAATGTAATTCATTAAGATCATGTCTAAATTATAACATACATGCCATCTAGGTATATTTCTATCCTAAATGGAACTCATAATTGTTACCATATGATCATGCATCAAACTACTATAGGCTAAACACATGAATCCCTTTGTCAAGTTCATCATAGTTCCTCAATCATTCAAAATATTTATCAGGTATAATGAAAGCATTAAAACACAAGATAGTATGAATCAATTGAATGTATCAAGTTCATAAACTAAAAATTAACACAATCCAAATTCATACTAGATTCACATAGTTTAACCCTAGATGAACAATTTAGCCCATCACAAAACTAAAAGTATTAAACTAATTCATCAAGATCAACAAGAATAAAAGCATAATGATAAAGAAAGAAAAGAAAACAAATAAAAGTGACTCCTTGATGTGCTTCTCGCTCAATCTTAACTTGAAACTTGAATCTTGAATCTTGATATTGGTTCTTTAATCTTTGACTTTAATATTTGATTTTGTTTTGTGAATTCTTTCTCTAAGTTTTTACCTCTTTTGTTCTCCTCCTCAATTAGAGTTTTTGGCCTTCTATTTATAGGTTTATGTCTTCAAATTACTGTTCACGAGTTACTATAGCAAAAACTAATGTTCTTGTGTCACTGTTCACGAGGTACTGTTTACCGCTATTGTTTACGCGCCTTCGCTGAATCCTGGGCATTGAGACATTGTTTTTGTGCCGTGACGCTTATCTCTGGGCACTGTGGCACTGGACACTGTACATATTACGATAATAAATTACTGTAGCACTTTGTTACTGTAGCATTTGATGTTTTTGACTTATTTTCATTAGAGTTTCGACTCTATTTACTCTATTAACTCTAAACCTATAAAAATACTAATAAAATACATCAAAAGTTAAATAATCTTAATTTCTACGTATAAATATTAAGTTTAGAAGATGAAAATATTAGACTTAATGAACCCTTATCAAATACCCCCAAATTTAAGACTTTACTCGTCCTTGAGCAAAATAAAAAGAAGCATTCACAACTTATTCATGACTCTAAATAGAAACTAAAAACTAAAACCAAGCTTCAAATGATTAGATGATCAATATCGTTGTCTCAAAGGCTACGAAAAATAGTGCAAGACTCTTTAGAAATCAATAAACAACTTTCAATAATCCTCATACCATTGATCAAGTACTTCATTCTCCCTTGTAAGTGATCACTTATGTGTGTGCGTGTGTAATAATCAAGTAATTAGCTAAATAGAATATAGATTTACTCAATACTTAAGAAATACATGAAGATGATATTTCGGTATATTTTTAATTTTAACACTACCATAAGCTTGCTTTTCATATTACTCTCCACTAGTATAGAAATACATATGTCTAAGGATCTATTTAGGACTTTATTTATCTTATAATATATAGCTAAGGTCAATGTGGGATATAAATATAAATATATATAGTGCAAATCATACCATTAACACTTAGACTTTACTTAGAAACCTCTTGATTCCTTCTCCTCCTTGATTATTCATCTCTTCCCCCAAACTTATGATATTCTCATTTTTGTTTTAATCATACTTTTATAAAGAATTTCTTCTTTTTCTCAAGCTAGGGGTATTATGCATTTAAACATTTTTTTTATACACCCCCAAACTTAGATTGATATGTATCTTCAAGACTTATTACTTTTCATTGCAGTACCCTTCTTTCATACATCTACAACCTTTTTATTTTAAGAATATTTCTAAATAAACTCAAGGTCTATGGTGCTACCGGTAGTTTTAGGGTAAGTAAATTCAAAGTCTTTAGACTTGTAATGTGGTTAAACAGAAAAAAAAAGAGAATAATTAGGCTCAAACGAGGTCACTAGGGATATATATACATATAAGGTAGGCTCAAAAATGCTCAAACGGTCCAAAGATGACCTAATGTCATTTTTCTAAGCGTGTGAATTCTAGGATTTCGCCTCAAGTAGTAATCAAGCAAGTTCTAGAGTGTTGATCCTCGAAACTGTAGTGTACTACTTAAGCAAAGAATATTTCTAAGCAGAAAAATTAAACTAATACATGTTTCTTTCAATGTGCTTAAGAAGAAGTTATCAAAAATAACCTTGAAATCAGTCCAAGATTCATGATATAAGAGTTATCTCAAGCATTTATTATTTTCTAGAGACTTGTGAAAATAAATTCAACCAATATTTTATTTCATATCATGAACTAATGATCATCATCTCAACCAAAACTAGACAAAAAAAAATTAACCCACAAGACAACCAACCAATATAAGTAGCAAAATAAACACAAGAAATTGTGTTTCCCACCCCCAAACTTAAATTAGACATTGTCCTCAATGTCTAAAAATAAATTTAAAAGTAAGAGAAACTCCCCAGATAACTAAAGTTGAAGCAGTGCGGCATTTTGTTCTGATGAATGTGACTGCGATATACTTTGCTTCCAACGATTGCACTTGCTGATGCTACTTCATTAAATGCTTGAATTGTTGATTTATTTCTACAATGAAAAGAAACTAACATAATTGATACTGGAAATAATCTAATAAAAATAAAAATTACTTGGGTTGCCTGCCAAGAAACGCTTGATTTAGTGTCGTTGGCTTGACATGGTTCTTTCTACTCTTATGGAGGATCAAAGTTAATGGTGAAAGCATCTTTATATGTGAGCTTGTTAGGCTTTCTTGCTTTCGGTTTTCACATCTTCTTTATTAGATCTTGGGCAGCAACTTGTTCCTCTTTCTCCTTGCGTTTCTTTAGAATGACTTGAATCTTAGACCAGTGAAGTGTCTCTTTTGTGCCCTTCTCTTTAATCCTATCATCATACTGCTACTTCTTCTTTTTCTTCTTCTTTCTTCTCTTTCTATGCCTTAACGCCTTTTTTTTTATGTAAGGATTCAACATCTCCATGTCTTTAAGTTCTTTGGCATTTGATGGCACTATATTAATGCTACAACAGTCAAGTAATATAGTGTGCATGGGCGGATTCTGCTCTTTGTTACTGCTACTTTCTACTGTGTCGTCACTTTTCTGCACCTTAGAATGTTGTTGTACTTTAATACCAGTTTCTGCACATTTCATTGTTGAGAAATCTGCACTTTTTCTAGACTCTGCACTATTTTTTAGACTAGTATACTACTGATTTTTTTGTTTCAAAACTTATTTGACACTCTTATAGCCTTTGAAAAAAAGGAATAAGCAGTTTATATGGTTGCACTTCCTTCTACTTTATACTTGATAATGGTGGTGTGGATGTGTTTTCTTGTAAGATCACCACTCCTCAAGTTGATGGCTTGACATTACTCTACAATCCCTTTTGGATTTGTCTCAGTATCACTTGGTAGAGTGTCTTGAGGTCTCCTATTAATTGCAGTAGCAAGCTGTCCCATTTGAACCTCTAAATTCTTCAAAAATGCTAAATGATTCTGTAGGATAACATCATTAGACTTCATATGTTGCATAAATATGTCTTCCAATGTCAACTTCTTCTCTTGTAATGGCGGGAATCCTAGGGGATTCATTGGGCTAAATGGCTCCTCTTGGTTGTAATGCCAAGAGAAGCTTAGATGATCTCTCTACCTCAAATTATAGGAATTTGATTGTGGGATTAGCGGTTGTCGGTTAAAATTACCCACATAATTTATTTCCATGCACCGCCTATTCATGTGGTTATCACCACAAAAGTTGCATGTCACTTGTCAGGTTTTAACGTCATTCAATGCATCAAACTTCTTAAATAAAATATTAATTTGAGCTATCAAGGCATTGAATGCATCAATTTCATATATATCGGCAACTCTCTTAGGTGTAATTCTCTCTGCTGGCCATTGGTAATTGTTTGACACCATCTCTTCTAATAGATCATAAGCCTCATCTGTAGACTTATTCATTAAAACTCCTCCAACAGCAGCATCTACAATGGTCCTTAAATGGCCTACTAATCCAGTGTAGAATGTTTGGACTAATAGCCATTTAGGGACTTCATAATGAGGACACTTCCTTAACATGTCCTTGAAGCAATCCATGCCTCATACAATAACTCTCCATCAATCTGAATGAATGAAGTAATGTCATTCATCATCCTTGTTGTCTTTGCTGGTGGAAAAAACGTGGCTAAAAACTTCTGTGCTAGATCTTCCTATGTTAATACGGATCCTGACGGCAATGACATTAATCAACTCTTAGCTTTATCCCTTAAGGAGAAAGGGAATCATCTCAATCTGATGGCATCGTGGAAGACTCCATTGTATTTGAAGGTATCACAAATTTTTAAAAAATTTATGATATGCATGTTAGGATCGTCATTAGAAGCTCCGTTGAATTGTACAGTTTCTTTTAGCATCTGAACAATATTCATCTTGATCTCAAAGTTATTAGCGTTGAAAGTTGGTCGTCGAATACTAGAATGAACATTATTTGTAGTTGGGATAGCATACTCCTTCAAAACTCTCTATGGTATCATGGGCTCAATCACAGGATTATTGATATAATTGTTATTTTTCTCCATGGTATGAACTGTTAAAGCAAAATAAAAAGAAAATCAAAGTAAAAGAAGAAGATAAAACAAAAATAAAAATCCGAATTAAAAGTAAGTAGCTTGGTATTAGTATTGATCTAAAGAATAGATAAAACTAGTCCCCAGAAATGGCGCCAAAACCTTGATGTATGCTATAGTAGCTAAATGCAAGTGTATGCTATCGTATCAAGTAATATAAGATTTTAAGTTCAGATATCGATCCCACAGGGACTATGCGATCTAATTCTATAAATCAAGTACTAGAATTGTAACTATCTAACTTTTATTCAGAAAATCACAATCTGAAATTTAATTTACTAATCTAACTCTATCAATTAAACTAAACCAAAGCAAATGGTAGAATTCACAAATAAAGATAATATAGGGTTTTGACTCGTCCCTTAGTATTTCATTGAATTTATTAACCTCTTTGTTAATCAATTCATACCAATTGATTGGCTTAGACACTAATCTTATCACAAGCCTCTGTCGATGGTCGAGTGACTATATTACATATTCTTACAATCACCTATATTTCTATAGTAATCAACTCAGAATGTAATTCATTAAGATCAAATATAAATTATAACATACATGCCACCTAAATGGAACTCATAGTTGTTATCCTATAATCATGCATCAAACTACTATAGGCTAAACATATGAATCCCTTTGTCAAGTTCATCATAGTTCTTCAATCATTCAAAATATTAATCAAGTATAATAAAAGCATTAAAACACAAGATACAATGAATCAATTGAATGTATCAAGTTTATAAACTAAAAATTAACACAATCTAAATCGATACTAGGTTTATATAGTCTAACCCTAGATGAATAATTTAGCCCATTAGAAAACCAAAAGTATCAAACCAATTCATAAAGATCTACAAGAATAAGAGCATAATGATAAAGAAAGAGAATAAAAACTAATCAAAGTGACTTCTTGATGTGCTTCTTGCTCAATCTTGACTTGAAGCTTAAATCTTGATCTTGGTTCTTTAATCTTTGACTTTAATATTTAATTTTATGTTGTGAATTCTTTCTCTAAGTTCTTAACTCTTTTGTTCTCCTCCTCAATTAGCGTTTTTGGTCTTCTATTTATAGGTTTATATCTTTAAATTACTATTTATGAGTTACTATAGCAAAACTACTATTCTTGTGTCACTGAATCCTAGGCACTGAGACACTGTTTTGTGCGCCACGACACTCATCTCTGGGTACTGTGGGGCTAGGAACTATACATATTATTGTAGCAATTCATTGTAGCTTGTTATTGTAGCACTTGATATTTTAGCTTATTTTAATTAGTTTCAACCATATTTACTCCATTAACTCCAAATCTACAATAATAATAATAAAATTCATCAAAATTCAAATAATCTTAATTTCAACGAACAAATATTAAGTTTAGAATATGAAAATATTAGACTTAATGAACCCTTATCACCTGTGGGGTTCCCTTTGCTGGAAGTACACAATTAATGCCATCAGGTAGGCGATACAAAATCAGCCACAACTCTATCATGAATAAAAGCAATCCAAACTACTACACAATAAGGAGGCATTTAATCTCTATAGGTTTGCATTCACTTTCCAAGTAAGTATGTTAGTATATTTGTTTGTATATGTTCCTCTACAGAAATGAGGCATTTTAGCAATTCCATTGTACATGAAGTTTTATCCTTCAATAAGTAAGCACAGAGTGTGAAAATCATTAATTATGTTGGCAGATATGGCGTACATAGATAATATCTTATAAATGTATAATTTCAGTAATTGTAAGATAATTAATATATCTTTTAGACATGACGTTCATCTTTTGAGGAAGATATGTCCTCAAAATGAATATAAAAAGGTTAAAATGTCTAACATACCATATGCATTAGCTGTAGGAAGCTTGATGTATGTCATGATGTGTACGAGACCTAACATTCATATGGCTGTAAATGTTACATGTCGATATCGGTTTGATTCAAGCGAAGGCCATTGGATGGCTGTGCAACATGTCCACAAATATCTTAACGATACTAAGAATAAGTTTCTGATATATGGAGAAAATGGCTTATAAGTAAGAGGATATATAGATTCAGAATTCTAGTCTAATATAGATGATAGAAAGTCTATATCTAGGTATGTATTCATTCTCAATAGTGCTACAGTTAGTTAGAAAAGCAACAAACGGTCGTCCACAGCTGATTCCATAATAGAGGCAGAATATATTGCAACATTAGAAACAGCAAAAAAGCGGTATAGATACACAAATTTGTCACTAAACTTAGAATAATTCTAAGTGCAATCGATTCTATACCATTATTTTGCAACAACAACGGAGTCATTGCACAAGCTAAAGAGCCAATAGTACACCAAAAGTCTAAGCATGTGGAAATAAAATACCATATCATTAGAGAAATCTTGGCTAAAGGAGGTGTAATAATTTATAGAGTCGACTCTATAAATAATGTAGTACACCTACTTATTAAAGCCTTAACTCTAAAAGTATTTGAAAGGCATGTGGAGTCAATGAGAATTCGATACCATCATGAATAGCACTAAAGTAAGTGAGAGTTGTTGGACTATGTGCTTACGTGCCATCTCTTTATGTATGAATATTTGTTTAATATTTATACTAGTATTATTATTTTATTAAATTGTTAATTATATTTTATATATGGTAAGATGCTTGTAACGTCTCAGACAGTGTATGATCTTAAAGAGTTCAGATCTGATCTAAAAAAGTTTAGATTAATGCTAAGAATTAGCAATACTGAGAGTTATAAATGCTAAAAGTTGGCACTGATAAGAGTTATTAGGTTATAAGAGTCAGCGATATCTAAAGAGTTAGAGTCTTGTCTAAAATGCGATAAAGACCTAAAAATATATTAGTAATGACGTAGTTGCAAAGAGTTGCAAATAGTGCTAGAAAATGTCATTATACAAATATGTTCTCAAATATTATGTTCATAATCTATCTTTATTGATGTTGATCTGTCAGTGAATACCTTAATAAATATATAGATTGGTATATGTCTATATCTAGATGGTCCAAATGGTTAGTCTTAGCAGACCGTAAGTTTAGTGTAAGGTCGTATAGAGATACAAGTATTCAATAAGGACTGAATACTAAACAGACTCACAAAGATCTCTAATACACATCCTATAAAGCCGTCAATAAAGAGTCTTTCAAGTTGAGTAGTATTCGTGGTCCTTTGACCTGAGTGCCACAGTGGACTTGTGAGTAATCCACCATACTTTGGTTCAACACATGTCAGAAACCTTTCATGGTCTAACCGCTGAGTGTCGCCGGGTATAGTCCGATACTCATGAAGTCTAGTATGCATAGATATAGGATCCATCAGTTCATTTGGGTGAGTAATATATCCTAATGCTCTAAGATTGTATTTCAGAAAGACTTGCGGATATAACTAGTAATTCCCGAGAAAAGAGTTTAATCCTAGGGATAAATAATATTACAAAAGTGTTTGCGGATATTATTTATTGAACTACAATTCTAAAGATAAGCTTAAGGTTGAGCATGTGAAAATTTGACGATGTTGATCTAAATCTCTGCTCTACTCAGATATAAATGATGAAAGAATTATACAGATATGTTATAACCCCAATTTATATGGTCTAACGCATAACTTTGTAATATCTGTAATATGTGCGTAGGGCATCGTTCACAAACGTACAGAGAAATACCATATGACAATTCGAACGTAAACCTAGAGAGTCTTACAATATGATGTGTACTCGTTGTGCACTGGGGCAACATTATGGATTGAACAGATTCATCCTAAAAATTCTAGCAAATCAAAAATATATTTCGAGGTTTCTTAGATTGTGTGTTTGTCTATACTTAAATGTTAAGCACATCATTTAATTAGTTGACAAGAGTTGTTAACTAATTAGATATTAACAAGTGGCATAATTTTGTTCTATAAATTATTTCACCTTGAATTCACTAATTAGCCATATTAGTAAAATCAAATAAGATAAATATTAATTATACAAATAGTTTTTGAATTATTAAATAATTATTATTTAAATAAATAAAATATAATTTTATTTGTTTGTTATTTTATTTTTAAACGAAAGACATACTTAATTTGAATAACATAAATTAAATGGTGGAGCACTATTTGTAGAAATTAATGGCCACCAAATATTATTTTTGGTAGTTGGCTATTTAACCTAATTTTGGTGGAGTACTTGTGAAGTGCTTATAACACCAAAAATAGTTGGAATTCATTTTTAGAAAAAACAAGTTAAGCAAAACCGTGGGAGGAAGAGAGGATTAGAGAGAGTTTTTCTTTGAATAAAGGGTTGTAAGAAAAACTAAAGAGAAAGAAAAATTAATTATCTTTATTTTTCTTTCAGGAAATAAAAGCTTGTTGTTGGAAATTCAATTGCTGCTATTCTGATTTCACAATCCTATTGGATTGTTGTGAATTAGAATTGTACAATAGTGCACTTCAAGGTAAGCTTATGGTTAAAGCTAGGAAAAATCTGAAATTGAAATCTTCACCGAAGTTCTTCAAATATATGTTTTCTATAATCTTATGTTGTTAATGATACAAGTTACATGTGTATATTTGATTATATGCTTAATTCCACTGCAACATTGTGTATATGATACATGTACTTAGATTTGTTTTTCTAACATGTACATAATCACATGCATACACCTTAAAATACGTTAACATATATTTTTATAATGGCAATCATTTATGCAAGTGACGTGGATGGAGTCGGGGATTATTGCCATAAGCCATCGCATACCCTCAAGTGGAAGCCAAAGATTTCTTGCCAAGTTGACGAGGTAAAATTTAGTTTACTATGTATATGTCGAGTATTTTTAGACAATGAGTGCCAAATGTGATGTTCTATTGTGTAACCTAAGCATGTTTACATACCTATAAACTAGGGAGGAGTGCACAGGGTTGAATATCGAGTCAGTTTTTCATAAAGAACCATAACTATATATGACTCGTTATTGCAAATAAGAATAAATGCGTAAGTACTTAGGTGTATGGAGTGCATGGGGCAGTTACATCCTCGATTCCTTGTTGCTTGGCCAAAATATTCACCAACAGGTCAGATATCAAGCCATCGTGTTCGCTATTTGAAATAATTTGTATGAAGGTTGGAGTATTATAGCAACATACAACTTCAAGGGATTGCGGCATTTACACACTGCAGCTGATCAAAAATTTAATGCATAGGTTTCCTTTGCACTTCACAGCCAATGATGGTATATTATTGCGCAAGAAGATTGCCCTATATTTATGGGCCAAATGCAAGAGAAAAAATAGGAGACATGTAGGTATGACAGAGATGGAGTCATGTTTAGAAGCGAAGAAGAAGGGATTTTTAAGATTGCCCTATATTTGTGGGCCAAATGCAAGGGCAAAAATAGGAAACATATAAGTGTGACGAAGATGGAGTCATGTTCAACAAGAAAGAAGAAGGGTTTTTTAAGGTGTTTTTCGAAGGCATGTATCTGACACAATAATGTTAGTAATTAGTGTATATAGACCAACTCTGTGTGTATGTTGATCGTGGGGTAGGAATATTAGAAACGTGCACATGTGATGTGAAAGGGGTACAATTTGTGTCTAACTATTTGTTATTTGTACTCGTTCCGTTGCTAAAGTAATAAACCCGCTTGTTGCAACATGTGGTACACTTTGCTATTGTAATCCATCCATTGTAGTAAAGCTACTAATAAAGAATGTATGTGCTTATTATGCTCATTATGCCCTAAAGTCTCTCTGAATACATATTGCTTATTAGGTCTATAATAATATATTGTAGTTGAGTGACCTTGCTTTTCACATATTTGACAGCTAAGTTTATTATTCCCATTAAAAATACATTACCTAGCAACATATCATCTATCAACATTACTTCCAAACCTTATTGAAAGTTATTCAAATTAACATAGCAGTGCCAAAGTTTCCAATATTACATGGGGCCATGAGGAGGAGGGAAATCGATCTCTATAGGTTTTACCTTCTAGTTGTTTATATTTGGACATGTTAATACCTTTACAACTTATTTGTTCTTTTGTATACATAGAGTTTGTTTATGGTTTAACTAATCTCAAATTATTTGTCAAGTAATCATTGAGTGGTGAAATAGTATAAATTTTAAAATCACTATTATACTATTCCACCATACAATGATGGATTGCCACATCATTTAGGATTCCAATTTTAGGATAGTGAGAGTGTGCTTTTATAGGTTTTCACCGTTGCGATTTATAAACGGCCATAAATTTACATATAATTAATAATCAGAATCGATGTTTTTTTGAAACCCACGTGAAAGAGTGTGCTTTATTAGTTTTTACCGTTGAGATCTATAATGGTTAAAATTTTTGTGTACTTAACGAATCAAAATCTCTTTAAGAAAAAGCCAAAACAAAATCAAAATTGATGTTGTTTAGAAACCCTTTCAACAAAGAAAAGCAACATACAGAACCAAGCCTGTCACTAATAACAATTGTCATATATCAATTACAACAATTAAAATACCTCACTCATATCTAACAATCAAAACCATCTTCGTACCAGGCAAATAACAGCATCATCATTTATAACATTAACATGTTAAAATCCGTAATTGGCTTAATCAAAACACAAAAATGGTAGTATTATTGGTGCGAATTCTATGCTAAGCATAAGTACACGCTATCACGAACAATTAATAAAATATGAGTAGAGTATCATACCCATGAAGAATATGTGCATTATTCTTAACCAATCACTAAAATTGTATCCTTTCACTTTTATTTAAATAATAAATTGATAATTTGTTAAGCTAACTAAATACCAAAACAATCAATCCTAATTAAGCTAGCAATTAAATGCATAACCATTATATAGAGAGTATCTAGGACTATAGTTATCCCTTTATATGGCTTGATTATCCCAATTATTAATCCCTTAGTAAGAATTTTAGTCATAACACAAAGCTCATCGCAAGCCTCTTCTAATGGTCGAACGACTATACCTCAATCTATTAATTACCTATATTCCTATAGTAATTAAAATAAATCAAGATTCATTAGAATAAGTTATATTGACCATACATGCCAATTAAATATATTCCTATCGTAATTTGATGCTTGTAGATGCTACTCTATAGTCATGTATCAATTTGTTCTAGGCTTAACACTAAGATGTCTTTTGTAAATTTATCCTAATGTTCCTAAATCATTTAATCATTATTCATAGCATATTGAAAGCATTAATAAATAGAGTTTATAATAATGGGATTAAACAAATCAAATACACATATTTAGTTCAAACCTATAACCCTAGATAATAAAATTAAAGTAACATAATAAGAGTTTTATGGCTAGAGACAATAATAAGCATGATACAACCAAAGCAAACCAAATATTATGAAGGCTATATGGCTTTCAATCAATCCTTAAGCTTGGTTGAATCCTCCAATGATTTGTCAATATTCTCTTAATCTTGTGTAATCTCTCTCCTAAATAGCCTTAAATGTTGTTCTTGCTCAATCTAGGATGATTTTTGGGTTAGGAACGAGTTAGGGTTAGGTTAAGGTTAAGTTGGGGCAGGCCAAGCCTTTCATAAGTTCCAAAAAAGCAGACTTTTATAGTTCTAGAAGATGGCTCAATGTAGCGGCATTATTTTATGAACGTTGAGGCGTTCTCTCAATTGTTTCCCTAATGTTGTAGCATTTTTCTTCTTCAACACTTGGATGTTATAAACACTACAACATTCCCTTTGAATGTTAAGATGTTCTTCTGTTTAGCTTAAATGACAAAGATTCTGAAATTTACGCCGCGACGTTCAACAACCTCAATGTCACGATGTTCATCATATCTCATAAATGCTGGGGCTTTTAATGATTAACACTGAGGTGTTCTTTTCATTTTTGAAATCCTTGCCTTTTTTGCTCTAATTTCATCCTTTCCTATCTTATGATGCCTAAACTATGTAAAAACAACGTCCAATATATAATTAGGCCTAAAATTACTCGAAATCGAACAATTCCTAAGATAAAATAGGGTAAACATATGTATTTAAATTGAAACCAACAAGTTCAAGATATGCCAAGCAAGTTAATGGAAAAGTTATGAAGTTCCAAAATAAGAGTTGCAGATGTGGGCAAAAGGCAACAATAAGTATATCATAAACAAATTCACATCTTAATAAATTATTTTTCTCTATAAGCAAGTGCTAAGTTGTAGATCTATGAAGATATAGAGTCCTTCAAAGTCAAAGTTAGACATGGAAGGCAAAACTTAGTTATAGAATTGTTACTAACTCAAGTTCAAGAATATAGTTTGTAACTGTGGTAAAAAAGTTGGAGTTAGAATTTCAGAATCCAAATAGAACCTATACTAACTATATTGTTTTATTGTAACTCTCAAATGAAATGTAGGTATATAACATTGTATTTGAACATTTAACCCTATACATTCTCCTTAACTCAGCAACCATAACTACAATTGGTTTATCAAAGGCTTCCTTCACCATTGAACCCTTTAGCACAAACACAAATGATCATTTTCCTCTCATTTTTCACTATTCCCAGTTTAAATCCTTCTTGGATTATATAATCTCTTAGATGCTCTCTAAAGTGATGAATATCCATAAATAATTGGCCTTTTACAAGAGTAACACCACTTATCCCTCCACCCTTCCCCCCCTCTTCCAATGTACAACCTAATCAAACCCAATACAACACCGATGTTTCATCAACAAGCAATTCAAGCATATTCAAATCAGCAAGAAAAAAAAGCAATATTGTGATCATGTTGAGAAGTTGAGCAATATATACATAGTGGTCGCAGCTATCAAGTACTTGTTAACATTGGTACTGATACTATTAAGCATATGCACAATCCTTATTATAGGAAAAATATATATAAATAAGGAAAAATATATATGTAATTGAAATTATGCATATAGCATCTTATTAGGGTTTGTTTAATTGAATCTTCCAAAAAACTTGATCATTTACATATATTTAAAAATATACTTTCTAAATTCAATAATCATAAGTGACATTCTCAAATTGGTATTTATAACAAATGCAGTTAATTTCAATAATAGAAAAATTGGTCTTTCCATAATGACTTTTAGGATATTTGTATAATTGTTTTTAATATGGAACGTATTAGCAATTATTTTGGGGTACTGTTGGAAAGTAGGGTTTAGGTTGCAAATTTCATTTAGTGTGACAAAACGTGGCCACCTAGCAAAACAAAACCAAAATAAGAAGAAAGAATATGAAATAACACAAAGAAATGGTCAATTAATCTCCACTACTAAGCTGCCAGTTTAATAAAATATACCAAAAGTTAAACCCTGTGATGGCAACCAAATAAGACAAACAAATAGTTAACCATAATTATTAACCTAACATCTCTCATATTAGGCATCCAATAGGTTTTTACTCGTTCTGTTGTTGCATATAGTTTCTTATAACTATATGTATAATAAGGAATCTTAACATCATCATTAATGACTTCCACCAATAGGGGTTTAATACCCCACAGATCCTATAGTTGAACGATGAAAATAGCATCATTTTGTAATTGATTCTAGTCATCAGCTTCAGTGTCAACCTATTTTAAAAAATTGGTTTAAGCAGTTTGTCAAACCACTTGCCACAACCATGGCATTTGCTTTTATGGATTAAATGAGAGAGATGTATAGAGTAATGGGGCTTAAATTTAACAGCAACCAAATAGAATATACCCCAAACTTCGTCATTAGGGGGTATATGAGTAATCTCCCTATAAATGTGATGTGCGGTGGGTGAATATGTGCATTTTAATTTTTAATTTTACACGGCTCACATGCAAAATATACATAGCGAAATATGAAATATACATCTCATTACACTAATGAGATAAAAGGAGTTCACTTTTGAAGCGTACTTTAAACAATTCGAGACGAGGACATTATGGGATTCCTCAAGCTAGAATAGTGGCTTCCTATCTACACAAGATTTGTTGAAGTAACTTTTGCTTCCTTCGATTCTTGGCTAATTCAGTAACTATTAGTGTATTTTTATTGTAACTTACTTACAATACAATTGCCATAAAAGTTGCCTTAATAGTTAATGCATATTGCTGCCCTCTATATAGTATTCGTGGCTGCTCACCTAGCAAATGATTTTGCAATTAGGGGCTTCATACTAATTAAGCATGACAAGCCAATAAATAGCCCACATCATGCTTCAAATAAATGTTTAGTGGCAAGGTGTTTTGCTGGCCAAACATAAAGGAAATTTGTGGCAAACAATGCTTGTTAATTGACATTTGATAAGCCATATTATGCTTAGCTTAATCATGACAATGCAAAATAGTTAAAGTGGCCAAATTTGCTTTATCGATTAACATTTGCTAAGCCACCTCATGTTTAGCTTAAGCATAACAAATCAAAATCAATTTGGCCAAATCACAAGTGGCAAATGTTCCTTTCAAAAGACATATATAATTGTCATCACATGCTTACATATTAAGCATGACAAAGATCTTTTATTTAAAGCATGACAAAGCTCCGTGCTTGATTAATTAGCCGAATAATATCTCAAATATATGCATTTAACTGCCATATGTCATGCAAATAAATGGCATGACATATGGCAACAAATTAAGGGATGAAGTGGCAAGTCTCACTCGTTAATTATCAACATCTGAACCTAACACTTAAGCCTTGTCAACTTTTTCGAGAGACTTTAAAATAATTATTGCTTTTCAAGAACTTCCCAAATCCAACCATTCGATCCGGTACGCTACCTCAGTGCTCAATGAGTACACTTTATATTGTAAAACTCATTAAGTTCACACCCGTTTAACTTACAGAACTCTTTCGTAAGTCCATAAACAATGCCTTACATGCACGTTACAAAAATTACAAAGTGGTCCGTTGAACCATATAAGTTGAAGTTAATAGATATTTGTATAATCCCTCCGTCATTTATATCCTAGAAGAGCGGAGACATAGATCATCACCGTCGAGTCTCTATATGCTCAACCCTAAACTTATCTCTAGATTCGTATTTCAATAAATAATATCCACAAACACTTTTATGATATTGTTTATCCCATGAAAAACCTTTTTCTAGGTTTATTGCTTATGGCCTAAGACTTTCTGAAATACAATCTTGGAGCATCAGAATATACAACTCACCCATATTAGCTCAAAGATCCCATATCTACACACACTAGACTCTATGAGCATCGGACCATATCCAGTGACACCCAGCAGTCAGACTATGAAATGTCTCTGACATGTGTAGAATATAAGTATAGTGGATCACTCACAAGCTTACTGTGGTACTCAGGTCAAAGGATCATAATAGGATCATAAATATTATTCAACTCAATAGGACTCTCTATTGACGGCTATATAAGATGTCTATCTGATATCCTCATTGAGTTTGTTTAGTACCCAGTCCTCTCTGAATACCCGTATGCCTATACAAGATTCCACTAAATTCATGGTCTGCTAAGACTAACCATCTAAATCATCCAGATATAGACATACATTGATCTAGATATTATAAGCTCTTTACAGACAGACCCGCATCAGTGAAGATAGATCAAGAACATAATATTCGATAACATACTTGCACAATGACATTTTCTAGCATTATTTGTAACTCTTTTATAACTATGTCATTGCTAATATACCCCCAGGTCTTTGTCCTATTTCAAATAAGGCTCTAACTTTTAGATTTTGCTAACTCTTAGTAGTGCTAACTCATAACATTTATAACTTTGAGTATTACTAACTCTTAGCCCTAGTCTAAACTTCTTTAGACCAAATATAAACTCCTTCAGATCATACAATGTCTGAAACATTACAAACATCTTACTATATTTAATTTAACATTAACGATTTTATTCAAAATCTTTATTGTATAAATATTAAACAATTAATATTCATACAATATTAAAATGGCACGTAAGCACCATTTCCAAAACATTTCACTTGCTTTAGTGCCATTCACGATGATAGCTAATACCTATCATCTCTATGTGTTTCTCAAACACATTAGAAGTTAAGGCTTGAATGAGTCCACTACATTATTCATGGAATGTATTTAGATATTATTACATCTCGAATAGCCAAGAACTTTTTATTTATGTGGTATTCAGAGTCTACATGATCAGAATTCTAGTGCTCATTATGGCTTCTTAGTTTGAGCAATTGCCCTATTATTGTTGTATTTAGTGAGATATGATCCATTGAGCTTAGAACTATTCTAAGCTTTGTAATTGACATGTATATCCACAAAACTTCTTTTGTAGGCTTCTCAAGCTATAACATATTCTGCCTCCAAGGTAGAATTAACTGTGGATATTTATATTACACTCTCAACTAACTATGGTATCGATGAGAAGAAATACATAATCAGATGTAGACTTTCAATCATTCAGACCAGACTGAAAATCTAAGTCTGTGTATCCTCTCTTATGTAAGTAACTTTCTCTATGACATAAAAACTTATCCTCTGTACCTCTTAGATATTTCAGATATATTTTACGATCATTTAATGGTCATTACCTGGATCAAACCTATGCCGGCTCATAACACTTTTAGTCATCTAGATTTAGGTTTCATACATAACATGACGTACATCAAGCTATCTCTAGCTAATGCACATGGTATGGTAGACACTCTAATCTTTTCACCTTCTTACCGAAGACACCTCCTTTTAGAAAGATGAATGCCATATTTAAAAAGTATATTCACTATCACACAGTTAATAAAGTTGTAACTTTCAAGAACATAGTCTATATATGAGGATTGGGATAGTCCTATCAACTGTTTAATTCTATCTCTATAACTTTTTATAGCTAATATATAAGAAATCCATCATAAATCTTTTATTGAGAAGTTCTTATTTAGATAACTCTTATCCAACTAACTTGCAGCATACCAATGTCATTTTCAACAAAAAGTATGTCATCCATATAGAGAACTAGAAAGACAATTATACTCTCACTGTCTTTTCTAAATACCCATACTTTTTTTTCGTTCTTAATGAAACCAAAATCTCTGATTTCTTTTTCAAAATGAAGATACCAGCTTCAAAAAACTGCTTAAGCCTATAAAAGGACTTCTTCAATTTGCATACAAGATTATAAGTCAAGCTGAATGCAAAATATTTAGGTTGTTCCATGCATATTTCTTAGTCAAAATATACATTCCTAAATGCCGTCTTTACATCCTTCTGCCAGATCTCAAAATCTTAATATGTAGCAATAGCCAATAAAATTCGAATTAACTTAAGCATGGTTACTGGTGAAAAAAGATTTTTCATAACCAATCTCAGATCTCTGAGTCTAACTTTTTATCATCAATTGAGCTTTGAAGGTCCTCACCTTCATATTGGGCCCACACTTTTGCTTCGTAAACTCATTTACAATGAATAGGAATAATTTTTACCGAAAGAACAACCAAGTCTTAGACTTGATTATTATGCATAGAATCAATTTTAGATTTCATAGAATCTTGCCATTTTCCCATCGATGTCCAACATCGTCTCTCTATAAGTCAAAAGATAATTTTCTGCAACTAAGAAAACACCAAGGACACCTTCAAGTATCAAGTATACCTAATAGGTAACCCTCGATACCCTTTCTGACCTACGGGGAGAATGTGTTAAAAATTTCTCACTTGATTGAGCTTTAGGCTCCATCGTCAATTCATAATTCTTAGATTGGCTTCACCAAGTTTAATCTTTCTACAATCCTCAGATTTATGAGAAACTCTTTCTCTTGGAAGGTGATGTAATGAGAAATGAACACATTTTTCTCCTCTGGATCATAGAACTGGTATCTCATAGAATACTTAGGATTCATAATGAACCAATACTTATACCTATTGAGTGTAAGTTTATCCTATTGGGTAACTCTTATAGAAGCAAAATAAGCCCAAATCTTAACATTCTTAAGACTCAGTTTCCTTCTAATCTATAACTCATACAAAGTACAAGGAATGGCTTTTGATAAAACTCTGTTCAATGAGTAATAGTTCCAAGAGCACAATCTCATAGATATTCTAGAAGATTGGTAAAGCTCAAAATCAATCTGATTGTATCTGATAAATTTTAATTCTTCCAATCCTAAACACATTTGTGTTGCGAAGTACCTGAAGGACTATACTAAGCGAGAATTCTATTATTTTTTAAATAATCTGTGAATTTACTACTAATGTATAAACTACTTCGATCTAATTGGAGGTGTTAAATATTCATAAGGGATTGTTCCTCTACTTCTAGTCGGAACTCTTTAAACGCTCCAAACATTTCCAACATGTATTTCCCAGAAACATGTGTCCATATTGTGACAAATCACAATAAAGACAATGAAGTATCAAAATCTACTATATGGTATCTTAATTCATTATACCATATACATCACTATATACCAACTCCAATGAATTTGTGCCCCAATGTTCAATACCTACATAAGTATTTGGTCATTTTTTTTTTAATCCAAGATTCATAAACTTGCCAAGGTTCTATAGTAAGATCAAGTATCTGACCATCCTTAACCAGACAGAATAGTTATCTCATGTCTCACAATTTGTTATTCAAAGTTCCTGAAACTCTATTTATTCTATTCACTTAGACATTTCCTGTTGTGTTTAAGATATAATGGCCTTTAACTAATTGATACTCAGTTAGCAAAATATTATGTTTATTATATATATATATATATGAGGAACTCTTCTTAATGTATTCATGATAGCTCTCTCTATCTATTATAGGAAGTGATATGATTCTTTTAATAATGTTTGGCATATAATATCAATTATACAACATAATGCTTCTGCCAGAATAGAGAATTGACTTAAAAGTCCTAACAGCTACCACATCTAGGAAATCTTAATTTCCTACGCGAAGTGTACTTCTCATTTAATATTTTCTAACATTCTTCAAATCATGCAACAACTTGCTGATATGAGAATGACATGCGGTATCTCATACCCCTGTTCTCTTAGCATCAAATGCCAATGAAATGTCTATGATTGGTAAACAAATATCTATATGATATATCTTTACTATAGTCATGTGTCTTGAATAATAATGTTTGCTATGTCAAACCTCACCACAATGGAAACACTTTCCATTGTAACTATTTTCTATATGTGGTTTGGATATATTGAATCATTTTTTAAATGGAACACAATACTACTTGCAC
The DNA here is from genome assembly GCA_946807835.1 of Ailanthus altissimus. NCBI lineage: Eukaryota > Viridiplantae > Streptophyta > Magnoliopsida > Sapindales > Simaroubaceae > Ailanthus > Ailanthus altissimus. The sequence continues at coordinate 11,177,332 of OX327699.1, read as the reverse complement.
ATCCCATGTGCATATACTCCTAATGAAGAATTAGATATCAACATCAAGATATATGATTTAACCCTCAAATTATCCTTAATCTATTTTTGATAAATTTTCACCTCTTCCAAAGAGATATTACTAAAAACACCTCTTTATTATCTTCTTATCAATAATATATCCAAGTTTTTTTGAATCTAGAACTATTCTCTGATACATTATCAAGTCAAAATACTTTTCGGTATCCTATAGTTTGTGTGCCTAGTTCAAGTATACAAATGGATTACTTATACTAATGTTATCTCTATAAGATACTCAAGAGATGTATAGCTAAAATTTCTAATCATTAATAACGTTTAGATTATGGGTATAAATTTTATATATTTTTTTAATCTAAAAATGCCCTTCCACTACTTTAAATAATTTTCTAAATCTCTCAAATGAAAAAACGACAGTTTAAGCTTTTTTAACTGTATAGGGGAAAGTGGAACCCATTAGCATTTTACGTCAGCCTCACGCTTTAACAATATTGGCATGTGTAAACCCAAAAAATAGACAATTCTTATCAATTGCATCTTATGTAACTCTTACCACTGATTCTAAATACACTTTATTCTTACACTTTAGCAATATTTGGTAAGTGTATTCCAAATTAACTTGTCAATGATCAAATATATGTTATTGATACTACCCTCACGCTTTAACAATATTGGACAATACATTTACATATATTTGCCTCATTTCATGTTTAACTGGCATAGTTCAAATTACATCGACCATTCTCTCATGTTTTAGCAATATTAGGAAAGACCAAAGTGACTCAGCTAACACCGTAATGACAAGACGAACCATTACATAACATTAACTCATAATGTAATACTATTCAATCTAAATAAAAGAGATTTTTCTATTCTTGTCTGAATCTTATAAGGACGTGACAATAAATCACACATTTATTTTGGTACAAGAACAACTAACGCCACTAATAAGGCTCTCATTGTGGTTTTCAATACAAATAAATGAGCCATAGTTTATAGTGCAATTAGTATCACAACTTATAAATTGCATAAAATAACTAATCAAAGTAACTGGCATAATTATAGCTTTCTTAGGTTTCTGGCTTTATGGCATTGAAGGCTCGATTTTGATGTTCCATTACTAATCCTTACAGCATTGTGGTGCTAGGGTCACCACCCTAGTGCCATGATGCTAAGCGTCCAGTGCTGGAGTGCTGGGTAACCACCCAGTAGCAATATGGTGCTGGTCGAATGGCGCTGCAGCACTGGGGTCTAAAACCCTAAAGCTATAATGCTAGCTCATTAGCGTTACGAAGATGAGCCTTCAATGCTGTGGCACTAGGCCCTTAACATTGCAATACTAAGGCCTAGAAACCCCAGTGCTGCAACGCTTTATAGTGAGTGTTGTATTGCTGGGGCCTAGGAAACTCAACGCCGCGATGCTCTTTATCAATGCTGCAGCGATAGAGCCTTGGTAACCCTAGCACCACGACGTAAATGACACGATCGCGGAGTCTCTTTCAACTGCATCCCGATTATACATTTTTTAACATTTGAATCACATAATTGGCACCCCTATAACATCCTAATTATGCTATAAACACTCTAATTAAGCACAAACAACACACAAACATGCGCTCTAATACTAATTTGTAAGTGTGTTGTGCGATGGGTGAACTTGTGCATTTTAATTTTTAATTTTACACGGTTCATAAGTAAAATATAAATAGCTGAATATAAAATATACATCTCATTACACTAATGAGATAAAGAGAGTTCACCCTTGCAGTGTGCTTTAAATAATTTTAAACGAGAACATGGTAAGATTCCTTGAGCTAGAATAATGGCTTCCTATCAACACAAGATTTGTTGAATCAACTTTTGCTTCCTTCGATTCTCGACTAATTCAGTAACTATTAGTGTATTTTTATTATAACTTACTTATAATCCAATTTCCATAAAACTTGCCTTAATACTTAATGCATATTGCTGGTCTTGATATAGTATTTATGGTCGTCCACCTAGCAAATAAATTTGTAATTAATGGCTTCATAATTGTTGAGCATGACAAGGCAAAATAGCCCACATCGTGCTTCAAATAATTACTTGGTGGCAAAGCATTTTGTTGGCTGAATAAAGGAAAATGGTGGCAAAAAATGTTGTCAATCAACATTTACTAACCCACCTCATGCTTAGCTTAAGGATGAAAAATCAAAATAAATTTGGTCGAATCATAAGTGGCAAATTTTCCTTTCGAAAGACATATAATTGCCATCATATACTTACATATTAAGCATAAGAGATATTTTATTTAAAACATGACAAAGTTTCTTGCTTGATTAATTAACTCAGTAATGTCTTAAATAAATTTCATTTAATTGCCATGTGTCATTCCATTACAAATCAATTGCATGACATGTGGCAATAAATTAAAGAATGAAGTGGCAAGTCAAACTTGTCACTTGTCAACATCCTAGGCCTAACACATAAGTCCTATCAACTTTTTGAGAGACCCTAGAGCAATTCCTACATTCTGAAAACTTCCCAGATCGAACCATTTGTTTCGATGCACTACCCCAGTGAGACTCCTTAGGTTTACACTCATTTATCTTACAGAACTCTTTCGTAAGTTCGTAAACAATGCCCCACACACATGTGAAAATTATGAAACAGCCCGTTGAACCATTCAAATTGAAGTTAATACATATTTGTATAATCCCTCTATCATTTATATCTTGTAAGAATGGAGACATAGATCATAACCGTCAAGTCTCCATATGCTCAACTCTAAACTTATCTCCAGATTTATATTTTAAAAAATAATATCCATAAATACTTTTCTGATATTATTTATCCCATGGGAAACTCTTTTCTGGGTTTATTGTTTATGATCATAAGACTTTTTGAAATACAATCTTAGAGCATTAGAATATACAACTCACCTATATGAGCTAACGAATCCCATAGCTATACACAACAAACTCTATGAGCATCAAACCATACCTAGCGACACCCAACAGTCAGACCATGAAAGGGCTCTGATGTGTGTAAAACCTAAGTATGATGGATTACTCGCAAGCCCACCGTGGTGCTCAGGTCAAGGAACCACAAATACTACTCAACTCGAGAGGACTCTGCATTGACAGCTATATGAGATATCTATTGGAGATCCTTATTGAGTTTGTTCAGTATCCAGTCCTCACTGAATACCCATATGCCTATACAAGCTTCCATTAAACTCATAGTCTACTAAGACTAACCATATAGACCATTTAAATATAGACATACACTGATCTATATATGATAAGGTCTTTGCCGATAGACCCGCATCAGTGAAGATAGATCAGGAACATAATTTTTTAGAACAAACTTGTACAATGATATTTCCTAATACTATTTACAACTATATCATTCCTAATATACCCCAAAGTCTTTAACCTATTTCAGACAAGGCTTTAACTCTTTAAATTTTGTTGACTCTTATAATTTGTTAACTCTTAGCATTGCTAACTCTTTACATTTATAACCCTCAGCATTACTAACTCTTTACATTTATAACTCTCAACATTGCTAACTCCTAGCCCTAGTCTAAACTCTTTTATACTAGATCTGAACTTTTTTAGATCATATAATGTCTAAAACATTACAAGCATATTATCATATTTAATTTAATATTAACAATTTTATTCAAAAAATTTAATGTATAAATATTAAATAATTAATATTTATACAATATTAGAATGTCACATAAGCACTATTTCTAACATTCCTGTGGTATCCATTTATATAGTCGTTGTGAATCCATCCAAGAGTTGGTTGGAATACCGCATGATAGATATTATGTACAGATGGACTTGGCGTTAGGGGAAAATTATCTTCCCATTTATCAACTATTGCAAGATTGGCATGGAGTCCCCATATTTGGTTAACTTAAGATGGGTGGTTTTAAGATTGTACCACTTGGCGAAGAATGTCACACTTAACATCTTTGGAAAGGGTTTTTATTAGGTCACCAAGGCCAGCTAATTACAATTATGTTAGGGGACGTATGAATACATAGTTTTTTTTTAGGCAGAAGCCATGACAGTGCAACGAGGTTGCTGGACTCAGGAAAGACAGACTCTTTTAGATAGTTATAGTGTTGATGACCGAAGTAAGATGGTACAATGGACGAGGCACTTGGTAGGAGGGACGTATTGATATAATTGCAATTATGCTCACCAAAATTCTAATATTATCAAGGGAAAATGAATCGTCCAAAGAATGGGCAGGCGTAGACAATCATCATATAGTTATATTCATACACTACAACGCAGCTATAGTTAATGGACAATGCAGTTGCTTGTAAGATGAATTAGCATTAAGTGTTACTCAGTGGAAGTAACACTTAAGTGACCTTGTAGTGCCGTTTCTATAGACAAAGCCCCCATAAATGCATAGACATTTCTCTTCAAAAATGCAACCAAGGCACCATAAAAGCACACACATTTCATACTACTATTTTAATCTCATTCGTTATGTCTTTATCTTCATTACTCATAAACATTCCTTTTATTAAAAAGAAAAAGAAAAAGAAATGGTACCCATACTATCGCTTTTAGAAAAAAAAATATTAATTAGATTTCGGCCATGTTTTTAAAAGAACATATCTTCTATGAAATACAAAATTATTGCTCCAACCACGACTTGTTTTTGTTAGTTAAAAAACCTGATCGTGTAAGAAAATAGTGAGGAGCCATATGAGAAAATAAACAAAATAGAAAACACACACACAAGTAACTATGGTAATCATCAAATTTAATAATCATCAATAGCCAAACATAGGAAAATAATCAAATTGGATAATCATCAAATCATTTATTTCTAGTAAAATAACAAAAAAATTAAATGATGATTAAATCAAATATTCAAATAATGAACCATAATACTTAATAAACACATAAATTAAAAGTTCTTTAATGACACTAAACAAAATCTTAATTGCATAAGTTAGGCAAAAAGTATGAAAGTCTCTTTGGTAAACTAGGAGTCTACCTAATTCATTATTCATCACACTCCATACCCATCCATAGTCCTTGATACTCTTTCTTGTTGCATAGTACATTAGTAGCAACATGATACAAGGGGCCCTCATAACTTAAGAAGTTTTACAAAATTATGATGTATTGATGAAATTCTAGTTTTTTATCATCGGTCTTCTTCACATGTTTCATCAAATATTCTTTTCTTTTGCTTTTTTTTAACCTATTTACTTGTTATAAAAAATTCATGGATCCACATTAGTGAACTCTAATTGTAATGTTTGTGGCACATAATCATCATCACCTAAATTAATTAGAGTTTTAGAAAATATTGATGATATGTTGCCCACGTCTAGTATTCTTTCCATTCTAGAACTCCAATTATAAGTACCAGTTGCTAACGAACTTAAGAACAATTCCTTTAACTCTTTAGCATTCTCTAAGAGTTTATTACAAAGTTGCTAAGCTTTTAGATTTTACTATTTCACAAAAATAAACAAACAATTAAGTATATTTATAGTTAAACTATTTGTTAAGACTTGTATTTAATACTAATATTGAACCTTCACCTATCAACTTAAGCTTTTAGGTTGAATGGTAAACTAATATGGTTTAAGAGCTAAGGTTTAAAGTTCGAGCCCTATATCTTTATTTTCAATTTATCTTGATTTATCTCTTTATTTCAATTTACAAGGGATTCACTCTGGTTCAGACTACTTAAATCTATATTTCACATGAAGGGGACTGTTAAAACTTGTCTTTAATACTAATATTGGGCCTTCACCTATCAGCTTAAACTTTTAGGTTGAATGGTAAACTAATACTACTAAATAATTCACTTGAATAAAAGAAAAGGTATATTACCTTCATCTATCTTTTAGGTTGAATGGTAAACTAATACTATTAAATAATTCACTTGAATAATAGAAAATGGTATATTACCTACAAGTATTCTTCCCATCTATTAGGTGGCCTATAAAAGGTATGAGTTACAAAATTAACTTAAATTATTTAATTTATCTATGAGGTGGCCAATCAAAAGTATGAGTTACAGAATTAACTAAAACTGTTTAATTTTTTTTTTAATTAACAAGAATACAAAGATTACAAGGTTTTTGGATTCAAAACCTAAAATACATACTTCCAAGCAAAAGATTTCTAATTTAAATTTATCAAAATTAATTTTTTACGCCATCAACAATTTAAGAAAAGAAGAAAAATATATCAACCTATCACATTAACCAATTACACAACCAACCATAACTAAAACATATTAGATATAGCACTTAGTTTACACACGTGATGGAGCATTAATTTGTCGAGTTAATCTATTAAATTACATCAAAAGTGTATACTTGTTTAAATGTCTTAACAGCTTAGTGGTGAAGGGTTGATAGCATTTTTTAATGTCTATTATGGTGGACGTCCTAAGTTCAAATTCCATTATCCCTAAATAAACAAAAAAAAGTTTATAATTTAAAATTCTTATTTTAACCTTCTACCTGATATTCAAATACAAAATTGTCAATTAATTCGATTATTAGTGACCATTAGTTGATTGTAACTAACTTATGCATGTATGATTGAAATAAGATTGGGTGCTTTTGTATTCATGTAATAATTATATGAAAAAGACAAATTAAATATATTTTTAACATTATGTGCAATAGTTACGTATTATATGACATACTATATAAATTCAATAACTGTTAATTATTACCATGTTCAAGGATAAGATATATTATATGAAATAATTCTGTTATTTAACCTTATGGATGCTAGGTACTTAAATAATCGTAAATTTTTGACATTGTCCAAAAGAATTACTTCATTGGAACAGATTTTACAGTTTAATTTATGTTTTAACCTTATGCCTGATAGTTAATTACAAAATTGTCAATCATTTTTAATTATCAATGACCATTACTTTTTTTTCTTTTTGAATGTTCAATGGCCACTACTTGAGATGTAACTAACTTATGCATGTATGCTTGAAACAATATTTACTACATTTTTATTCATGTAATAAATTGTGTGAAAGAATACAAATTAAATTTATCCTTAACATTATGCATGATAGTTAAGTATCATATGAAATACTAATTAAGTAACAGATATATATTTTGGTCCCCAATTTATTTCAAAATTATTTGTTTTTATGTAAATAAAAGAATATTTATCTGGTTAATATTGATTTATATGGATGAGGCATTAAAAGATGAAAAATGAAGAACTTGGAGCAAAAATGCAGAAATTAGAGTCAAACGGGACTTAATTAAAAATTTTAAAAAATTCAAGATGAATGCCACAATAGTAAAGGTTTGAATGCTCCAGTGTTTATGAACTTAAGCACGCACTAGCGACATATGACGAATGCTAGGCCAAAAATTTCAAAACCTCCAACACTCTAGCGTCAATTACCTATCACCTCAACTATGCGACTAAACTCAAACCCTAATTTTCAACACTCAACGCCCCAATGTTGAGTGAGGAATGCTTCAACAATCGCACCTTCTTGAGCCAATGTCTTGGCGTTGAAAAGATAAGGCTCTAGCATAAACACAATTCCTTGTCTAATTTGAAATACTACTTCAAGACTCCAAAGCTTTCATATAAAAAGGTCACTCGTCCCAGCCTTTTATTCATTCATAACTTAGAGTTTTTAGTGAAATTAGAGCATATTAAAGCAACTTAGAGAGAGATTTTTCATACTTTTCAAGAGAAGCAAAGGATTATTTTGAAGATCAACTAACTGCAAGGTAGAATTAGATCAATAATTGTAGTTTGCTTTTTGGTTAAATCATGCTATTATTTCTTTTTAGCTTTTGTTCTCTTGTAATTATGAATTAGATTTCTTTTCTGGGGTTATAATTTGAACTCAATATGTGAGCTTACTTGTTAAACTCTTTAATATTTTATGAACTTTATTTTTATTATTCAAATTATTTACTCTTAATGCTTTAAAAATTCCTAGTCAGTTATTGAATGATTTAGGAATATAATGGTAAACTTGAAAAATGCATCACTATGTTTTACCTAGGATAATTTGATGCATGATTGTGGAGTAGTATTTGCAAGTTTTGATATAGGATAAAAATATACTTATATGGCATGTATGGTTAAAAGGACTTAAGCTTAATGAATCTTGATTTTATCAGGTTACCATAAAAATATAAGTAATTGGTAAATTAAAATATATTCGCTTGACTATTAAAAGAGACAATTGGAGAAATTAGTATCTTAACCAATTATAAAATTGAGGGACTAAATATTAAAAGATGGTATCTTCAGAAAAGCATATTAAATGATAGTTATAATCCTCGGGTTTCTTTACATTGTTAATCTTATAATTTGTTTAGTTGTTATAAATTAAATTGATTTGCATTCATAGTTTAGTATTATTTTAATTTTTCTTGAATATTAATTTTTTAAATAAAGATAAAAAGATTTAATTTTAGTACTTTGTTGAGAATATACACTAAATCTTTATGGGTATGACATTCATTCTTAAACACTATATTACTTGTTTACGATAGCGTGCACTTAAATTTAATAATTAAACAATAATTCAATGTGCCAATTATTACCATTATCAAGGATGAGAGAAATCTATATAAATTAATTCACTTATTTAATCTTATACACGCTATCATTTTTTGACACTATTCAACAAAATTTCTTCTTGTCACTAACTTATTCTGGTATGAATAAAAAAATGACAACGTAAATATTCAGGTGTTACATTTAGAGTTTTTGTATAATGATTACTTCTTTTGTCGCTACTAAGTAACTTATTTTGCTATAAAATTGTCTAACCCTAGGTTGCTAATTCATGTAAATAATTATGCATTTAACCATCAAATTACGATTCAAAAATAAACTAGCAGATAAAGAATGCGATGACAATTCTATATGCGACAGTGAAATGATAGTATCGATACTTGATTACACCTTACGATATATGAGATGTCTTTCGATTGTTCATTGATTGGCGTAGTTATTAAAAAACGTAGTCAATGTACAGGCTATCATGACATGTTTAGGTTCTTAATGACCTTCGTGAAATGAAATGGTAGTAGTTGCTCACTCAATATGTTAGTATAAATGAAACTAAATAACCCTTCAGTGCTCATTCAACGAAATGATGGTAGTTGTTTATTCAACATGTTAGTAGGAGTAACACTGAAGTGACCCTTCAGTACCCTTATAGTGAGCCTTTAATCTGCCTCCTCGATTCAACCATAGCATTGACTTTCACCCTTCAAAGACCTCTTATAAATCTCATATATCAATTAGTCTCCTACCAGGCCAACATGGCTTAACCAAAAATGCCACTGTTATGATCCTCGCTTACTGTCACCAAATGGCAACGTTCTCCTTGATTTCATCCCAATTCACCATAATAATTTTCAAATTGATTGCAGTGTTGTTATTCTCACTAGAAACCTTAACATTCAAGCGTGCACTAGAGACTAACTTTAAATCAGCATCAAGTTTCAAAATCTTGGTCTCTAATCCCTCGTATTTCCCTCACTAACAACTACATCTCATTCTCAACCTTCCTAGCATCCTTATCAACCAAAACTATAAAATTTCAAAAGTAATTTAAGGACTGAAAGGTTCTTCTGAGCAAAAGGAAATACTCTATTTGAGATTTAGATTTTAAAACTTGATGCTCATTATAAGCTGCTATTAAGCTACAAAATTATGGTCTCTGTGACTTGAGTATCTCCTTTTGCTCAAAAGAACCTCCTAATCTTGGTCTTCCTCTATGATGTGTTATAGTTTTGGCTTATAGGAATTCCTGTAATGAGATGGAGTTCATAGTAAGAAAATACAAGGGATTGGATACCAGGATTTTAAATCTTAATTTTCATTTAAAGTTGATGTCAAGTGCAAACATAAATGCAAGGGTTTCGAATGATAATAACAACAACATAATATTTTTTTAAGACTTTTGCGGTGGATGTGGATGTGGATGTGGATGTGGATGTGGTTGGAGAACATTGATTTGGCACCTACAAGAGCGTAATGATGATAATAGCCAGATATCTCTCTCTGGCTGCACCACATAAGTGAATGGTTGACCATCAATGGACTGAATCAATGAAAAAGTAGTGGTGGACTAGTTATTTTATTGAAAATGCAGTATAAAGCTACAATTTTTAGTTCTTTTTTTTAAATTTTTTTTCTCAAAACTTTTCTTAGAAATCAAACAAACTCTTGACTTGTTATATGGTATTAAAGCCTTAATGTAGCTAATTTCAATGTTTTAAGAACTAATTTAGCTTCATTCAACACAAATTCCTTTAATCATACAACCTCTTTTTTTTTTCTTTAATTCTTAAGCTCACTTGATCCAATTTGTGGTTTGGCGTTCTCAAATTCTCAAGTTCTCAAATTCGCACAAATTTCTTTACCATTCGTAGTTACTTAATTTTTAAAAATACAACCATTATAATTTTGCTTTAATCTTAACTATTGAATGAAAAGTGATCTAATAACTAAGAATTTGTGTTAAAAATTATTTAAAAAATGATTTTTCAAAATTGAGCAAGACAGGGACATCCTACTTCAAAGTGATATTATAAATATTAGGTTACGATCTATGGCACCATATTTTTGACGCAACATCATACTCAAATTTTAGACTGTTAGATCAACACATATACAATGGCTCAAATTAAAATTTAAATGTGCATTAAATGTAATATATTAATTATATGTCTGATTGCATCTGAGCCATTAAAAGTGCATCAATCTAACAGTCTAAAAATTGTGTTATATATTGTGTATAAAAAATAGTGCTATAGATCCTGCCTTTACAAATATTTTAGAAATTATGGTGAAGAGACAAAATTATTTATGGAAACTATGATACTGATATATTTCGTAGCCTGGATCTAAGTGGTCTATCAAAATCTAATTCCAATGCCATTTATTTATATAGCAGATCAACAATTTAAGAAGTCCTACCAATTAATACTAGTATTTGAATGTAGGTGCTATTCATTTTTTAATAAATGTGCACGCAATTTGATTAGAAAATCTAATTTTTCAAGTTATGAGTAACTTATAATTAAAAATGGTTTTATTTTACAAATTAATGTATAGCTTAAGTCAAAATCTGGTAATAGCTTAATGCTTAAAGACTTGTTGTATTTCCCTTAATCACCAAAAGTTTATTCAGTATATTAAAATTAGTAGTTGACAGATATATTTTTGCTGAATTTCACTATGATTAGTTGACAAAGTAGTATTTAGTCCCAACCTTGTCCTCCAAGCAAAGCTTCCCAATAAATCAAATTTAACTCGTTGACTCCCGAGTGACCAAATTTAAGGGTTAAAATTGATGTACTAGATGATAGTGGCAAGAAATGTTCCACCACAACGTCATTTTGATACAATAAAATCACAAAGAAAACGTGAGCTTGCATCAAAGGTTTTTCGACATGGCCACTCCTATGCTTCAATCAACAAAAGGCCTGAGAAAAAATGAAATATGACAAGAAAGTAAAAGAGGAAGGTGAATTAATCAATATAAGTAATTAGCTTGTGATCGATATGATTTTCTTTGTATACTCTTATATATAGCAAGCCATTATTATTTGATATATGAGCCCCTCTCTATATGAGTCTGTATGTAAACCTCAGTGAAATGTAAGAGAAATGCATATTTCACTCGATTTAATATAGTACAGAGTAAGTCTTTATATAGGCTTTAGATTGACACATAATGAAAAAATAGATTATGCACAAGAAAATATTCACACATTAATTACAATATATAAATGGTAAATATAAACATATGGCAAGGGGATTATTGTATTAATAGGTTGATTTATATCCTTAATAATTATATTTTTGTTATAATGTTTTGTATCATCAACTGTGCTTTTCACCAATTAAGGTTTTAGTTTCTTTAAGTACATGTTTTACACACATCTTTATAGGTATAACTTAGTATTTGGGTATAATGGTTATCTAGTAAATCATTATAATTCTTCATTGAAACGTTAGTATTAAGAAATTTTACTTTTTGTGGTTATTACATTGGTAAGTAAAATTTGAATATTGCAGCTTATTTGGTTACATTATGAGCTGTTCATTGCCACTTCTAATTATTGTTGACAATTTCACATTACATATGGACATTCGTGGAACCATTTGGAAATTAAAATTTCGATATTCAAAAAAATGGTCATTGCAACTTATTTGTTAGATGACCTATAGTTAAGACTATAAAAGGTACAAATTGGTGTTTAGAAATTTCAGGGCAATGATAATCATTCCTTAGACTAGGATAAGGAAGTTCATAGGCAACATGGAAAACTATGTTTTCATGGTTGATGAATGTATGAGAAATAGCATCTTTTTTCTTTGGATAAACTTTGATTACATTTACGAGTGAGGATGATATTAGAACTAACAACCATGGATTTCTCTGATGTGATATTTCTATATCTTAAAATCAATCGCAAGTATACGCTATCATAACAATAATAAAGGGACTTATAAAGTCAGATGTCAAACCAATAGGGATAATTTTTATTTTCTACCAAGTACTAAAATTATATCTTTCTTATAATTATTCAGAAAAATCAAATCTTAATTTTTTAATAAATTTAAGTAAAATAAAAGTGCATAAAATAAATGACACAACTCAAATAAAATAAGAAAATATAGAGAAAGCCTAGTGTTAATTACTATCCTTCAATATGTTTTCTAAAGATTAATCCTTTAATATTTATATCCCTCAATTATTATTATTGGTCAAGACACTAATGTATTCACAAGCCTTTCCCAATGTCATGCTAGTATATCTTAATTTATCAAATGCTTATAATCCTATGGTACTTGTAATAAATTAAGATTCATTAAGAACAAGTTTTATTGACCATACATGCCAATTAGGAATATTTCTATCCTAATTAAAAACTTGCATATGCAACATTGAATGTTAGTCTACAATCATATTGAATAATGAAGAATTAAGTTCAAATAAATATTAAAAAGATCCAACAATTAAGCTCACATATTGAGTTCAAATAATAACCCTAGAAAATAAATTAGTTCATGATTACAAGGGAATTATGGATTAAAAATAAAATAAATATAATACAACTAAAAGTAAACCAATATAGACGTCAATTCGCAGTTGGTTGATACGCCAAAGATTTTTCAATAATCTCTTACTTTCTTGAATTTCCCTTACTTCTCTATCTAAAATTGCTCTTCTTCAATGTGTTGTGGCTATAAAAGCCCTAAGTTGTGTGTTATTTGACATCTGAAATAGGTGACCATTATATAGGGATTGATTGGAGTCTTGGAGTTATATTTCTTTTAGGTTTAAAAACAATTGCAATGTTCACTGCTGCAAAAAAATAATATTCATCGCTAGGGTTGAAAGTACTATAGCACGAACTGTTCATAGACAGAATTTATGAGACACTGTTCATACGTACTATTCACTTGGTGCTACAGCAAGATGTCTTGGGCGCTGGAATTTTTGCTAGGGCAAAATACTGTTCACCGCTTTAGCGAAATTGTTGGTAATCGAGTGTGTGATATACAAGTGTATACATAATTTTAAAAATTACCACATATATGAACAAGTATAACTATTATACAAAATATATATATGATGAACAATATTGTATTATAACATAATGTAAAACACTTGCCTAATGAAGGCAGCTTTACAAATTCTTCAAGTTCTCTAACAATCCATGTAAAGAGCTCACCTTGAAGTATATGTTGAACAATTCTAGTCCATAACTTTTGGTGGGATTAAGGAGCTAGAATGGTAACTTAGTTTTAGAATTTTCAGCAACATGTATTCAAACTCTTTTGAATACAAGTTTATTTCTTAAATGGAGATGGTAAATATTTTCTATACAACTCTTGTATTAATTAGAAATATTTAACATACAACTCTTGTATAATTCTTAGAAACAATTTCTACATGATAATTATTTTGAAAAACTCTTTTCAAAATAATTATCTTTTTCTCCATTTTCATTTCATTCATTTTAGCTATCCATTAGAGAAGGAGATGAAGAGAAGTTTGTTTATTTTTCCAACACTTGAAAGAACAAAAACCAAAACTCTCTCTTACCTCTCTTCCTTGCCATTGCCGAATTCCTCTCTAAGAATTGAATGAATGATTCAATTGTTTTGCCAAAATCAATTTTATTTATTTAACACTTTGATTAAACAAAAGGAAGTGCTCCACCAATTTTATTGTTGGTCTCCCACTTAGAATTAATTAAACCAAGCACTAGAATAATGGCCACCTAAATTAATCTTTACCTAACAAATATAATTACTTTAATTATAATGGGTAATTAAATGGCCAACATCTAGGCCCCTCATTGTATTAAAATACAATGACATAATCTATATATATTATAATATTATCTAATAATATAAAATTTAATTATTCAAAATAATTTTGAATAATTAATTTTTACCTTACTAAATTTTTACTACTAAGGTTAAATGGTAAAAAAGTAAAAACAAATCATAAAACAAATTTTGCCACTTGTTAATTAATTGAGTGATTTACTTAACAATTAAGTCTTGACAAATGTACATCTCGAGGGATCCTGAAATAATTATTTATTTTGCTGAAATTTATTGTATCGAATTATTCAATCCAATACGCTACCCCAGTGCGCAACGAGTACACTTCATATTGTGAGACTCTCTAGGTCTACACCTGATTTCTCATATGGAGCTCCTCCATATGTCCGTGAACAATGTTTCACACATATTACGGATATTACAAATCAGCGTGTTAGACTATGCAAGTTGAGGTTATTACATATTCGTATAATCCTTCCATCATTTATATCCTTGAAGAGTAGAGATATAGATCATCACCGTCAAATCTCTATTTGCTCAACTATGAACTTATCTCCAGATTTATATTTCATTAAACAATATCCACAAACACTTTTGTGATATTGTTTATTCCTCCAAAATATATTTTTCAAGGTTTATGCGTACGGCCACAAGTTTTTCTAAAATACAATCTCAGAGCATCAAGATATACAACCCACTCATATGAGCTGATGGATCCCATATCTACGCACACAGAACTCCATGAGCATCGGACCATACCCAGCGACACCCAGCGGTCAGGCCATGAAAGGTTTCTGACATGTGTAGAACCAAAGCATGGTGGATCACTCACAAGTCCACCGTGGCGCTCAGGTCAAAGGACCATAAATACTACTCAACTTGAAAGACCTTCTATTGACGGCTTTATGAGATGTCTATTATATATCTTCGTGAGTCTGATCAATATCCAGTCCTTACTGAATACCTGCATCTCTATACGAGCTTCCTACTAAGCTCATGGATTGCTAAGACTAACCATCTGGACCATCCAGATATATACATACACTAATCTATATTAATGGGTTTCACCGATAGACCCGCATCAATGAAATTAGATCAGGAACATTGTATTTGAGAACAAACTAACATAATGACATTTCCTAGCACCATCTGCAACTTCTTGCAGCTATGTCATTACTAATATATTCTCAGGTCATTTTTCCATTTCAGATAAGGCTCCAACTCCTTAGATTTCGCTAACTATATGAACATGCTAACTCTTAGCATCATTAACTCTTAGCATCACTAACTCTTAGCACTACTAACTCTTAGTACTTTTAACTATTAGCTCTGCTAATGATGAACAGTTAAAATTACACATTTAATAAGAGTTTCACATCATTGTTTTGTATTACTAGTGTATTTAATTTTCTTAACTTAAGTATGTTTACAATATTGTACCTAATTATCTTTTAACTGTTTTGTGGTAGGTTCGGTAAAATGGGCATAACTATCGACCTAAAGATCTAATTTGAGTGATTCTTGATCTTGTAAAGTACTGACTCAATATGATAACATATTGTATTTCACAAAACATTTGAAATTCCAGTGTTTAAAGGATGAAAATGGCCTAGAATAGAACTGATCTGCAGTACAAGCCTAGTTTGAACAGTCATCAGTATTTTGCCCATAACTATAGCAATACGTATCTAATATATATGAGATAACTCAATTTGAAAAGATAAGAGACTTATCTACAACTTTGATGTTTTGAGGGACATCTAATTCGGATCAAATTAATTCTAAATTGGATAATCAAGTGGGTGCCTTAGTGATAATCAATGCAAATTATTTTGCCACCATTCTTGACTTTCATCATCCAAGTGGTTCCCTCCTAATTTGTCTCGATTTATCCATATTTTTCTATAAATATGTGGCTTGTTTATGCCTAAAGCATGTAATTCAAAAGTTAGAATTTAGTTCAAAATACTTGTCCTTTATATCCATTTCTTTGTAATATTATTTCTCTTATTTACTATTAAGTCATGTTATTTTTTGTTCCATTTTTTTTCTTTTTCTTTAGTTTTATTATATCCAAATAATTTTTTTTATGCTAAGGTGAAAGGATGAAGCTCTTGGCAAGGTAATAAGATATGTTTAATATTTATTCATGAATTTAATACTTCATTCTTAAGTTATGCAAATTTATATATGATGTATTTATTTTGTTTGTAGAATTAATACCCTTTCTTCTAAAATGGTGATTCTCTATTTATTATTGACAAACTTTATACTTGGCACAATAAATTCTTGAAACCATTTACAAGATTTGGTATACATAACCTTTCTTGTAAAGTCGGAGTCTTGATTTATTGTAGACAAATATAAAGATTGGTATAATAAATACTTGAACCCATTTATAAGATTTGGTGTATAATAATTGAAAGAAATAAATACTAACCTTAACTTTTATTAAAAGAGTTAAATATATTCTTACTTCTTATGCCAAGAGTAGATCCCCATAACCTTAACTTTTATTTGAATTGGTTAATTGAATTAATATTTGTAAACATCTTATACTGTATTAATTGTCTTAAAAGTGTTTATAATTTGTAATTTTAATTCTACTTTCTTGTGAATCGACCCCGTTCTCATCGGGTTATTTATTAGTTCGACAATCCTGCACTTGGAAATAAACTCCTATATTCTGGACATGTCAAAATATTTGGCACCGTTGCTGAAAAAATGAAATTAACATTATTTCTTTTGTTGTTTGTTTGTTTATTTTATTTTCATGAAAGGCTGAGCCTCCTAACGTGCTTTATTTTATTTATTATTCGCCTTTTATTTTTGCTTTTTATTTTCATAGAAGGCTAAGCCTCCTAACTTGTTTTAGTTTATTTATTATTTTTATTTTTTATTTCATGAAAGGCTGAGCCTCCTACTCTTTATTTATTATTCACTTCTTATTTTCGCTTTTTATTTTCATGGAAGGCCGAGCCTCCTAACTTGTTTTACTTTATTTATTATTCTATTTTTATTTTCATGGAAGGCTGAGCCTCCTACTCTTTATTTATTAACTTTTGATTGTATAATCTAACATTACTAATCTAACTTCTATTTATTTATCTTTATTTTGCTTTTAGTTTTACCTATTTTATTTACCTGTGTTTAATATTTTATTTGTTTTCTCTTATTTGTATTATTTATTGCTATTGTATTTTGTTTCTTTTATGAGCAGTTGGTTTCGAGATCCTAATTCTCATCGTTTGGTGAAAGGTAATTTCGAAACTTCCTTTGATAATTTGTTAGATTCTCCTTCATCTTCTCATTCTTCACCAATTAACACCATGAGCAAAAATCAAATTGAGGGACTCATAGACCCAGAAGACAATCAGTCTCAACATAATGATCATAACCGACCTAGGACACTTAGAGACTATATGAACCCTACACGAACTGGTGCACCATCTTGCTTAATTTTTCCTCCGAATGCAACTCATTTTAATTTTAAGCTAGGCATTATCCAACTTTTACCCACTTTTCATAGCTTAGATGCAGAGAACCCTTATCTACATCTAAGAAAATTTGAAGAAGTGTGTAACACGTATAATAACCAAAATTGTACTAATTCAACTTAAGCTTTTCCTTTTTTCTTTAAAAGATAAAGCTAAAACATGGCTACAAAACCTTAGGCTAGGATCTATTTCTTTATAGGATAAGATGCAACAACAATTCCTAAAAAAAAAAATTCCTTCCCATAGAATAAATTCTTTCAAAAGACAAATCACCACTTTTGTCAAAAAACCAGGAGAAACCATTTACCAATGTTGGGAAAAGTATAAAGAATTACTTAATACCTATCCCCATCATGGCTTTGAAACATGGAGACTAGTCTCAAATTTTTATGAGGACTTAACACCCCAAGTTAGGCAAATGGTAGAAATGATGTGTAATGTAACATTTGAGGACAAAGACCCAGAAGAGGCAATGAACAATCTTGACTTACTAGCAGAAAATGCTCAAATTTGGGATACTGCTGGTACTTGTAAGGCACCTAGCAAAAATCAAACCACTATATCTAGCGGGGGTATTTATCATCTTAGAGAATACCATGACTTTCAAACCAAATTAGAATCCCTTGCTAGAAAAGTCAAAACCTTAGAAATAAAAAAGAGTGGTCAAATAAAATCTGTTCAAGAAATTGTGTGTCACATTTGTGAAACCTATGATCATTGTACCAATGATTGCCCAACTTTGTCTGCATTTAGGGAATGTCTCCATGAACAAGCCAATGTTCTAAACACGTTCAAGCGGTCAAATAATAACTCATATTCACAAAACTATAATCCTGGATAGGAAAATCACCTGAATTTTAGTTGAAGGAATGACACTCAAGCACAGGCTTCACAACCACCTTTCCAACCACACTAAAATTTTTAAAATCATCAAGGTTATGCACCATATGTCCCACCTCCTAGGAAAAATCTTGAAGAAACTTTGCATATATTCATTGAAAAGCAAGAGTTTGTTAATTCTCAAAATGCTCAAACATTTGTTGAATTGAAAGATACTCTTTCTAAATTTGCATCTGCATTAAACATTCATGAAAAAGGAAAATTTTCTTCTCAACCATAGCCAAACCCCAAAGGACAACATAACTCAAATGCATGTAGTTCAGGAAGCCAACACATGGATTAAGTTAAAGTAGTTATCACTCTTCGGAGTGGTAAAATTGTTGAAAACGAAATTTCTAAACCTCATGAGAGCGATGAATCAATCTTTAAGGGTAAGGAAAGTGTTAAGCCTACACCTAATGAAGAAAACACCAAACCCTTAACTCCACCCTCATTTCCTCATGCATTACGTATTACTAAGAAGATGAATCACAATCCTGAAATTTTTGAAATCTTCAAACAGGTAAAAGTTAATATTTCTTTACTAGATGCTATTAAACAAGTTCCCTCTTATGCAAAATTTTTGAAGGATTTATGCACAGTAAAAAGAAAATTGAATATGAAAAAGAAAGCATTTTTAGCTAAACAAGTGCGTGTCATTCTTCAGAAAAATAATTCTTTGAAATATAAAGACCCTGGTTGTCCTACAATTTCATGTATTATTGGAAGTCATAAAATTGAACAAGCCTTACTTGATCTTGGTGCTAGTGTGAATTTATTGCCGTATTCAGTTTATCAACAGCTCAATCTCGGTGAGTTGAAATCAACTTCTGTAACTCTTTTACTTGCCGATAGATCAATAAAAGTACCAAGAGGGACAGTGGAAGATGTTTTAGTTCAAGTTGATAAATTCATATATCCTGTGGATTTTATTGTCTTGGACACAGAACTTGTCAAATGATGTAATCCAATACCTGTTATTTTGGGTCATCCATTTTTAGCAACTTCTAACGCTTTGATTAATTGCAAGAATAGAGTAATAAAGCTTTCATTTGGAAACATGACACTTAAACTCAATGTTTTCAATATGTGTAAGCAACCATATGAAATGGAGGATGAAAGTGAAGAAGGTGACATGATTGAAACGATTATGGATTATCATATTCAAAAAGGGAGTTCTACTGATTCCTTAGAAATGTGTTTAATAAATTCATTTAAGTCAAATATATAATTAGATCCTAAAATCTCTTACATATGTTCTTTACTTGACCGTGCACAGGTGATTGAAAATAAAGGATGGAAACTAAAGTTTGAAGAATTGAAAGAAAATGAGGATAAATAGAATGAAATTTTAAAATTGGAGTTAAAACCTCTGCCTGGAGGATTGAAATATGCATTTCTTGGAGAGAAACAAACTTACCCAGCGGTAATCTCTTCTATACTCACAAGCAAACAAGAAAGTAAGTTGATTGAATTATTAAAAATGCATAGAAATGCAATTGGGTGGACTTTAAAAGACATAAATGGTATTAATCCTTTGATTTGCACACATAGAATACATCTAGAGGATAATGCCAAAACTTCCCAACAACCTCAAAGGAAATTAAATCCACATATGAAAGAGGTAATTAGAGCTGAAGTTCTCAAATTACTTGAAGTATGAATCATCTATCCTATCTCAGATAGTAAGTAGGTAAGTTCTACTCAGGTAGTACCAAAACAATTTGGAACCACAGTCATTGAAAATGAAAAAGGTGAGTTAATACCAACTCGAGTCTCATCTAGTTGGAGGATGTGCATAAACTATAGGAAGTTGAACTCGGCCACTAGAAAAGACCAATTTTCTTTACCATTCCTTGATCAAATTATAGAAAAAGTAGCAGGACATCCCTACTATTAATTTCTAGATGGTTATTATGGCTATTATCAAATTTTCATAGCACTAGAAGACCAAGAAAATACTATATTCACAAGACCCTTTGGAACCTTTGCTTTTAAAAGAATGCCCTTTGGACATTATAATGCCCCAGTAACATTTCAGAGATGTATATTAAGCATTTTTAGTGATATGATTGAGCATTATTTAGAAGTTTTTATGGATGATTTAACTGTGTTTGGAAATTCTTTTAATAATTATCTTGAAAACTTAGAAAAAGTCTTAAAAATATGTGAAGAAAAGAGTCTTGTATTGAATTGGGAAAAATGTCATTACATGGTTACTTCTAGAATTATTTTAAGACATGTAGTATCTTCTAAAGGAATTGAAGTGGATAAGGTAAAAGTTAAACTCATTACACATTAGCCTCCACCAAAAACAGTTAGAGAAATCCGATCCTTTTTAGGACATGCTGGATTCTATAGGAGATTCATCAAAAACTTTAGTGCTATATCTAAACCTCTTTGTAACCTCTTAGCGAAAGATGTATCATTTAAGTGGACTCAAGAGTGTCAAAATTCATTTGAAAAATTAATTGGCCTCTTAACATCTGCTCATATCATACAATTTTCTGACTGGTTTTTACCTTTTGAGCTCATATGTGATGCTAGTGACTATGCTGTTGGTGCTGTATTGGGACAAAGAAAGGAAGGTAAATCCTATGTAATTTATTATGCAAGTAGAACTTTAAACAGTGCACAAATGAATTACACAACAACTGAAAAATAATTACTTGCTGTAATATTTGCATTAGACAAATTGTATTCTTACTTAATTAGTTCTTCAACTGTTGTATTTACTGACCATGCTGCTATAAGGTACTTAATGTCAAAACAGGATGCAAAACCAAGACTGATTCGATGGATTCTATTATTTCAAGAATTTATTATCGCTATCAAGGATAAGAAGGGAGCTGAGAATGTTGTTGCAAATCACTTATCAAGACTTGCACTAGATTCATCAACAGAAATAACACCTATTAATTATTCTTTTCCCGATGAATTTTTATTTTCTACTGTTACTATGCCTTAGTATGCTAATATTGTTAATTTTCTTGTAATAAAAGAAATGTCACCTCAATGGAATGATCAAGGCAAAAAAAAAAATTTAACTGAAGTAAGAAAGTTTTATTGGGATGATCCTTATCTCTTTAAATATTGTCATGATCAAATATTTCAATGATACATACCCGACAATAAGGTAAGTAAATTTATTGAATTTTGTCATTCTGAAGCATGTGGGAGACATTTCTTATCAAAGAAAACAGTTGCAAAAATCTTGCAGTGTGGATTTTATTGGCCCAATTTATATAAGGATACACATGCATTTTGTATAACGTGTGAAAATTGTCAAAAGTTGGGATCAATTTCAAAACAAAACATGATGCCTTTGAACCTCATTCTTATTATTGAAATCTTTGATTGTTGAGGGATAGATTTCATAGGACCATTTTCGTTATCATTTGGATTTACATATATCTTAGTTGCAGTAGATTATGTCTTAAAATGGATTGAGGCTATTCCATGTCGAAATAATGACCATAAAACAGTCATGAAATTTTTGTAACAAAATATCTTAAGTCGATTTGGAATCCCTCGAGCCATTATAAGTGATGGGGGTAAGCATTTTTGTATTATACCATTTGAAACATTAATGAAAACATATAGTATTACTCATAAAGTTGCCACCCTTTATCATCCTCAGACAAGTGGACAAGTTGAATTAGCAAATAGAGAGATAAAATAAATTTTAGAAAAAACTGTAAACCTAAATCGCAAAGATTGGTCTTTAAGACTAAATGATGCACTGTAGGCTTATAGAACTACTTTTAAAACTTCATTGGGTATGTCTCCTTATAGGATAGTTTATGGAAAATCTTGTCACTTACATGTGAAACTTGAGCATAAAGCCTAGTAGGCCATTGAAACTTTCAATGCAAATCTTGAATTTGATAGACACATACGTAAATTACAAATAAATGAGCTTAAAGAATTAAGAAATGATGCATATGAGAATTCAAAAATTCATAAAGCTAAAATCAAAGCTTTTCATGATAAAAATATTCAAAGAAAAACATTTGATGTTGGTCAAAAGGTTTTACTTTATAATTCTCGACTTCACATATTCCCTGGAAAATTAAGATCAAGATAGAGTGACCATTTTATTGTGAAACATGTGTACCCTTATGGAACAATTGACATTGAAAACCCTAGAAATGGGAATGTGTTTAAGATAAATGGGCAAAGACTTAAGCCATTTCTAGAAAACTAAGCTTTTCATGAAGAATTTACGTCCCTGTCGGACTCTTATTACGAGACCAATTAATCTTTATTTTATATATTTACATATTTATATATATTTATTCTTCTTCTAACTTTATTTTTTTATTTTTACTTGCAAGTTAATTTAGTAGTTTTGTTAAAGTTTTATTTTACACCCCGGTTAAGTGGTAGATAATGGTACTCCATGATATTTTAAGTCGGTTTTGTTAGTTTCCCATAATTACTGATATCTTCTCTTCTTCCCTTTTTTCTAAAAAAAAAATGGATGACATTCTAACAAGTTTGAAAAAGCATTTTCCTTTATTGTCTTAAAATTCCTTGAAGAAAATTTACCAAGTAAGATGTGAAAGATTAAGGTTATTAATGATTATGAATATACCTGTTGATTTACGTTGGTTAATTGAAGCCAATGTTCGATTGACAGGTGAATTTTCAAATTCATTAATTTCCTACATGCCTGGCTTAGGTAAAAGCTCTTTTGTAAAAAAAACGAAGAGCAAAACAATTAAACGTTTGTTACAAGTGTGCACGCATGACTTGCAACACATGTTGTCACACTTTAGAAATGGTGTTTATAAATTGCGAAGATAAAATTAGGTTCATTAAGGATTGCCTGAGTAAGGAGTCTTTAGATGATATCTTATCGACTCTTGAGACGCATCCTAGTGAATATGTGCATATTGCAATTTATGAATTATAGGACATATTCTTAAAAGAATATGAGCGGTACAATCTCGGGAATCTAAATTTAAAAGATCATGTTTGCCAATTTATAAAAAATTTAGATGGAAAGCCTATCCCCGACCCATAGAGGGCGTTTAATCCGTTACTGGACGTAAAACTAGAGGAAGATGTGAGCCACAATCACAACTACTTGTATATATTTACTATAATTGTTATTTTTAAATATTTCATTTCAAACTCAAATGTCTTTTCAATAACCAACCACTTATAGTCCTTTTTGAAAAAATTTCATTTAAGCCAACAACCCATATGACTTTTTCAGCTAATAAATTGAAAATTGGTAAAAAGGTGTTGAAAATTTTGTATTTCAAGCCAACAGCCCATGTGACTTAACTTTGCAACACCTTTTGGTTCTATAAATACATTGCATTTTTTTTGCATCTTTGTACAAACTCAAAATCATTCAAGAGAAAGGGTGAGTGTAATCATGGAAGGATCATCAACTCGTAAATTCACAAAAATTTGTGTCTTTTGTGGATCCAGCCCTAGAAAAACTAGTGAGTTTGTAGAAGCAGCAGAAACCCTTGGTAAGGTGTTAGCTGAACAAAATATTCATTTAGTATATAGGGGAGGTAGTATTGGATTAATGGGACGTGTGGCAACCGCTGGACAAAATAAAGGCAGTCGAGTTTTTGGTATCATACCGAAAGCTCTAGCTGTTGGAGACATTATAGAAAAAATAATTGAGGATGAGTTACAGGTATCTTCAATGCATGAACGAATGTCTTTTATGCTTCGTAATGCTGATGCCTTCATAGTTCTACCTGGAGGTTTCAGAACATTGGAGGAAATTTTTTAAATATTCTCATGGGCACAATTGCAAATCCATAAAAAAAGTCATTAGCTTGTTAAATGTTGATGGTTTTTATAATGGGTTGTTATCTTTTCTTGACTATGCAATGAAAAAATAATTCATCTCATCTGCAGTACGATAAATCTTCATTTCTACTTCAACT
This sequence comes from Ailanthus altissimus, assembly GCA_946807835.1. Classification (NCBI taxonomy): domain Eukaryota; kingdom Viridiplantae; phylum Streptophyta; class Magnoliopsida; order Sapindales; family Simaroubaceae; genus Ailanthus; species Ailanthus altissimus. Next base: position 11,152,655 of record OX327699.1, on the reverse strand, counting down.
GTTGAACAATTACTCGATGAACTACAAGCTTTTACACCTCTATCTGATCTAACAATGAGTCAGATAGATTGGTATACTGATAACAGTGAAAAGAAATGCAAGATAGATTTGACACTTCGTCTGTAGCCTATCTACTTCTATGTATTTTTAAGCATTTTGTGTGGCTTGTTTTATTTTGTTGCAGGTTTAATTTCTAATAAAAAATGTTTCAGGTGATATCTTATATACTTTACTCTTTCTATATTTTAACATTGAGTACAATGTCTCAATTTGGTTAAGGGAAGGATAGTTGATATATGATGTTAATGTTAATTATTTTATTTTATTGTTGTTATCACTTTGTTTTGTAAGAAAAAAAAATCATGAATGGTGTGAATAAAATATTTATTTATGCATTCTTGAGACGTATTCTAGTTCTAGAATGGCAGAGTAGAGAGTATATTACTGAACTTTTGAAACACATTCTAATTACTTTATTTTTAATGTATTTTATGTTTGTTGCTTAAGGTTTTGGTAACTCTTGTATAAATAAATTTGCTTTGCTATCAATGTATGATTTCAAAATTGTTTAGTTTAAATCACTTTTTCTATCTAGGTTACTAAAGAATAACTTTTGAAATTATATCTTGAGAACAATACTAAGCCTTGTGGTAAGATGGATGATTCAATATATATAGCCAAGAGAATTTTCATGTTTAAGTATACATATTATTTTCTAAACTCACATATCTTTTGTAAGCGAGTGGAGAGGTTTGAGATAATAACTTACGAACTTTTATTGATCTTTTAAAATGGTTAATTTTTGTTTGAAATGACATTATTTGGGCTGAGGAATAATTTGGTTGCTTAGCTGAAAGAAAAAAAAAATTGGAAAAGTATTATGGTGATAAATTGCTCTTATTTTGTAATGATTTCTTATGTCTTTAAAAACACAAAAAAAATAGTAAAAAAAAAAGAGAAAAAAGAAGTCAATTCAGTTCAATAAAGTCTTCATTCAATTTTAGAAGACTAAAGTCATTAGGAAACAATCTTATCACCGAACTCTCTATTCGTAAGATTCGCATAAAATAATTAAAGTCTTGAAGCTAGCATGTGGCAATAATGGTTTGACTCTAAATATTTGATTTTTCTATCTTTGGATCAGTGTTAGTTTGCCTGTCTGTCCCTAAATATAACTTTTTCTTGAGCGATTATCTGTTTCCAACTCCATGAGTGAAATCCTAAGCCATTAAACAAGTTATTCACCTTTGAGGATATGGAGTTGAGATTTTTACTTGAAAAACAATTTTAATGCTATATATGTTGTGGTTTGTGGTAAGAAGGCTTTGGCCTAATTCACATACACACACACAAAATTTTGGAAGTTATAATTGAAATAACCTTTATAGCGATTGTGATCTTAAACTGACATTTTGTTTGAAATACTTAGGTAGTGTTCAAATTTTATTTATGCTCGAATTGCTAGAGACTAGCAATAAGATAGTTGAGGGGTGTGATGAACACTTGAAATTACACATTTAATAAGAGTTTCACATCATTGTTTTGTATTAGTAGTGTATTTATTTTCTTAACTTAAGTATGTTTACAATATTGTACCTAATTATCTTTTAACTGTTTTGTGGTAGGTTCGGTAAAATGGGCATAACTTTCGACCTAAAGTTTCAATTGGAGTGATTCTTGATCTTGTAAAGCGCTGACTCAATGTGATAACATATTGTATTTTACAAAGCATTTGAAATTCCAGTGTTTAAAGGGTGAAAATGGCCTAAAATAGAACTGATCTGCAGTACAAGCCTAGTTTGAACAGTCATCAGTATTTTGCCCATAACTATAGCAATACATATCTAATATGTATGAGATTACTTAATTTGTAAAGATAAGATCTACAACTTTGATGTTTTAAGGTACAGCTAATTCGGATCAAATCAATTTCAAATTGGATAATCAAGTGGGTGCCGTAGTGATAATCAATGCAAATTATTTTGCCACCATTCTTGACTTTCATCATCCAAGTGGTTCCCTCCTAATTTGTCTCGATTTATCTATGTTTTTTTATAAATAGGTGACTTGTTTATGCCTAAAGCATGTAATTAGAAAGTTAGAATTTAGTTCAAAATACTTGTCCTTTGTATCCATTTCTTTGTAATATTATTTCTCTTGTTTACTATTAAGTCATGTTATTTCTTCTTCCATTTCTTTTCTTTTTTTTTAATTTTATTATGTCCAAATAATTTTCTTTATGCTAAGGTGAAAGGGTGAAGCTCTTAGCAAGATAATAAGATATGTTTAACATTTATTCATGAATTTAATATTTCATTCTTAAGTTATGCAAATTTATATATTATGTATTTATTTTATTTGTAAAATTAATACCCTTTCTTCTAAAGTGGTGATTCTTGATTTATTATTGACAAACTTTATACTTTGCATAATAAATTCTTAAAATCATTTACAAGATTTAGTATATATAACCTTTCTTGTAAAGTAGGAGTCTTGATTTATTGTAGACAAATATAAAGATTGGCATAATAAATACTTGAACCCATTTATAAGATTTGGTGTATAATAATTGAAAGAAATAAATACTAATCAATATATAAATTATGATGAACTTTAATTGTTATATTTTTCGATTGGATCCTCCTTTGTGTGAGGATTCCAATTGAGTTATAAAAGAGTTAAATATATTCTTACTTCTTATGTCAAAAGTGGATACCCCTAACCTTAATTTTTATTTGAATTGGTTAATTGAATTAATATTTGCAAACATCTTATACTGCATTAATTGTCTTAAAAGTGTTTATAATTTGTAATTTTAATTCTACTTCCTTGTGGATCGACCTCGTTCTCATCAGGTTATTTATTACTTCGACTATCCTGCACTTGGGAATAAACTCCTATATTCTGGACATGTCAGCTAACTCTTCGCACTGATCTAAACTCCTTTAAACCAGATCTGAACTCCTTCAGATTATACAATGTCTGAAACATTACGAACATCTTACCATTTAATAATAAATAATATTAACGATTTTATTAAAAATGATAATTGTATAAATACTATCACTATATATTTATACAAAATAGGATGGCACGTAAGCACAAATCCCAACAGAAGTACTGTAGTAAATCTGTAATATCCAATCCCTATTAGTAGTATTGGCGCTTAGATTTCGGTATAGAATAAATAAGACACCGTAGGGTTACTCGATTTTAACCCTATTAGAAATATTTTCTTTATAGTGCACGTGAGAGATATCAGACCTAATTTCGTAATTTCACACTTGATCGGTGCGCCGGACGACCCTAGAATATTTTTAGAATTTTTCTCTATTGGCTTGGAAAAGAAAATTCTAATTTACTACATGAATTTCCATTTAAGGGTTATGAATGGAACAAGCCTTTGTTGAGAAACATAATCCATATATTAGAGAATGGACCAATTAGAAGAAATCTCATGGATTGCCAAGTTGAAAGTTCTAGTTAGTTCTTTGGACTATTCCAACTAGATAGTTACAAATGAACTAATTACATAATTAGTTTTCAACTAATGGCAAATTAGTAATTTTGAGAAAGTTGAAGGGCAAAATGGTAAATAAAGGGAGGACTATAAATAGGTTGGAAGTGTGTAGAATTTTGAAGATGATCAAAAGCAAACACTTAGAACAAAAGAGAGAAAATTCGAGCTTGGAAAGGGGGGCTGCTACAATGACCTTTCAAGTTTTGTTTTCATGAATTTTCATGTGTAATCAAGCCAAATTAAGGTTACAAACCAATCCCTAAGCTCAATTGAAGTCTCTATTAGAGGAAATTCAAGAAAAAGAGGTAAGAAAAACATCTTTTATGAGTTTGATAAGTGAGAATTCAAGAATGTGTTAATTGATGTTCTTATGTGTATTCTTGGCTTAGATTGAGTTGAATTCTAGTTTGGAGCTTGAAGAAGTCATCAATTTGAAGAAATTGGCAAGGTGAGAATTAGGGTTTTTGGTGATTTTGTTGTAGAGATTTCAATTGATTGTAATTAGGGCTTTAGAATGAAATTGGCATGATTTTGTTGTAATTGGAACAAGAAATTGAGAAAAGGAATGTGTTGGAACCTAGGGTTAAATTCTACCACTTTAGGGAAGTTAGGAATTGAGTGGTGTTTTAATTGAATTATTGTGTGTAAATGATGCATATTGTAAATTGAATATATATGGTTGATGAAAAAAACCCAAAAAATGAAGAAAATGGGACATAATTGTCCATGTTAGAAAGGTGAAGGGCAAGTATGTCCAATCAAATTATAAGGTGTTCAATAATTTTCTGGGCGCCGGATGGTGAGTTAGTTTCGATTATGGCTCCGAAACTAAAATCGGGAAGTAGTTTACATCTGAGCTTTGTATGCCGATTAGGGCATTTAGTAGTTAAATGAGATTCTAGTGTTCGATTTGGTTCTAAATGTCATTTATGGCGCGTAGGTGAGGATAACCGAGAGCGTTAACAGGAGCAGGAATCGGGAGCGAAATTGAGCGCGGAGCGGTTGTGAGTGGAAATCTGCCATTTCTTTTACTTTTCGGTTATTATGTTTTCGCACAATGACTATCTATGTTTTATGAGCTTTCGACACATAAACATGATTTATGATCTTGATATATTCATAGACATGCTTTTACATGATCGATTTGTGAAACAGTTTTAAAATTTCTGCATTTGTTTTAAGGCCATTGGTACCCTCAGATTATAGTGGTGATGATTGTATTAGACCCGGCCGGTATATCCCGTGCACATGGGCAGGTCTTGGGGGTATGTCACTAACTCCGGAAAGTCGGGATGTCGAGTCATGTGAGTCGCTCTATGTGTACGGGATATTGTCTCGCTATATGCATGCGATGTAGGATTCCGCTGCGTAGCCAGTGAGATGTCTTGAGATGTCACTGTGGGTGTTGCTAGTTGAGGTGCCCCGTGACCTATTCACGTATGCGGTGCTAGTTGAGTCGCTGCGTGGGTATAGAGCTTTAGGGTTACCATTGGTACAGTTTAGAAATAAAATGGCCGAGCGAGGATTTTACTAGTTTTCGATTTACCGATAGCATTTATGCATTTATATGCACACAGCAGTTATTATGTTATACAGATTCTGAATATAGTTTTTCAAAGATGTAGATAAAACCCGCTCGGCAAGATTTCATTAGCATATGATATTAGAAACCGTTTTACAATTTTACATCCGTTTTAGAAGCATAATTTCTGCATGTACTTTAGAAATTGTTATCTTGTATAATATTCTTGTAATTAAATTCTCATTTACACTCACTGAGCTCCTTTAGCTCACTCGTTTTATATTTTAAACCCCTTTCTCAGGTGCAGGTCTCGGAACGCAAGCTGCTGATTCTTCTATTGCCGAGTAGTGGGCCGAATCCAAAGATAATTTTTGTACATGTAAATGTGCTAATAGCACTCTTTACTTTATGCATAATAGTTGTAGGCATGTATATTTGTAAGTATTTGTTGAATCAAGAAGAAGAGATTTCCAGTTTATGATGATCGTTTTTACTTTTTATGATTATGCTTATTTTGTGATTTACACGAAATAATTGAGTTGTGTTGGATTTGATTTGAAAAGGACCGGAGGTCCGAATTGGTAGAATGGAGATGTGTTCGAATTAAAAGTGAAATTTCTTTGCAGGTTTATATGGATTTTCTGAAAAACAGGGAAAACCCTATCCGCTTGTTTTTAAAACTAAGATGTCATTTTCATGTATATGACTAGATCTTCTTAGTAGTAACAAGAATTAAAAAGGGGTTCGCCTCGCGGAATTCCTTAACTTACCCAGTTAGGTTCGGAGGAACTTCCGTCGGGGTGCCCGGCAGGGCCGCTGGGATCTATAGTAGAGGGTCTCGGGTCGGGTCCTGTCAAAATCACTGTTTATAAAATATTGTAGCGACTGTAGCATGGTTACTGTAGCATGGTACTGTAGCATTTTATGTTTTGTCTTGTTTTCCTTAGATTTTCATTCTAATTGCTCCATTGACTCCAAACCTACAAAATAATAATAAAACATATAAAAAGCTTAATATTTTTATTAAAATGAGTAATTAATTAAGTTAAGGGAGTGAAAATAATAGATATAATTTACGCTTATCACTCCCAGACTAGTAACTACGCCCACAATGCCAACCACCATTGTTCCATCTGCTCCCATTAGTGGTGTTACAATAATAGTTTTGCCAAATACTATTGACTCTATCTGTATGGAAACAAGCAAAGCGCAACTGACAACGCCATATTTCACAATAGATAATACAAATTAGTGCAAAAAATGCAAATAGTGTGACCATTGCACAAAACTTGTCAACTAGCCCGGCAAGGCCGAAAGCCATAGAAATAAGTGAACTTAGTGATTTTATACTTTAAACTCTTATTTTACCAATAACTGTGTATGTGAACGTTTCCTTTATATTTTATGGTGCTTATTATTTTTCTTCCTCATAAGGAAGATGGCTTCTTCCTAATATGTTTATATTATCTTTTATACTTATGTGAGTGATTACTAAACATATTGATGTTTTATAATATATAGTAATTTGCATCACGGAAAGTTGTCAGGACAATTATTGTATATGGACTATATCTCTACAATAAGTTTTTTTGTTAAGATTTTTGACATTGCTTGTGGGAAAGACATCCGATGTGGGAAAATACAACCATTGTTAACAATTAAAAGTGATAATTCCAATTAATACACTAGTCATTAAATATACAACTTCTTCAATTCTAGTTCACCCAAATAACACTACTTGAATGTATGTTTATTAGAAGTAATTACATATTCACATATCCTGAAAGTGGATGGGCTAGGATGCTGATGGAAGCAAACATTTTTTGCTTCTAAAGTAGTAAGCTAAAAGAGGAAGTGTCGTATTTCTAACATCTTTAGTATGTTAATAATTGGTGAAAATGCACCGTTTTACTAAAATGTGAAATGTAAATATCACTGTATGTTTAACCATATACATTTTCCTTTAATTTTATTTTCAGTTGGGCTTCTTGGGCCTATATTCTTTTAGGTCACATTACTATTTAAACTTGTTCTTGTACTTTATTTTGTCCTTTTAAAAAAATTCTTGATCATATACCTTGCTCAGTTAATTTCTACACTTTTACATATTTCTTACAATTATTTGGAAAACTCTTGTATGATGGAAATAGTTATTGCATGACACATTTATTTTTTCCTACATACTAATACCTACTATACATAAATGCTATTTTCATTCACAACCAACCCAATTTCTATGTTGCTATGTTAAATTACCTAACAAGTAAATGCATTTCTTTTACTTCAGTGACATCAACATTGTTTGTTATGATATGTCTATTACACCTTCCATAAATGCAACATCAAATTCCCCTAACATATGTCTGCAATATAAAAATCTTTCTCTCAAATGCCTAACTACATATGTTTTACTCATACATGTATTGTACTGTAATTTTTATCATTAACCGACTAGCCCTCCCTTCCAACATCTCTACCAACACAGATGGAATCATCATGTGCCACGTTACAAGTTTAGAGTTTTCAAATTATATTCTCTCCTTTGTCAATGCACACTATTATCATACATATTCTCTTCCTACCAACTTTCTTCAGAAACAAAGTCGATTCCCTATTACCATGTAACTTTATCGATAACTCTCTATCACATAATTCTTTAACTAACTTCCTCATCTCACACATTACAACCTTATGCTTCCTTGATATATACTCCTCTCTATTGGCCTAAAGCTATGCCAACTTAACCTCCAACAAACCATAGAATGCTAGTATTGCATCATTCAATGATTCTTTAACCAATAGCACCGTTTCAACTGACCCCTACAACTATTTCAATAGCGTTAGGCTTTTATAATTTATTCTTATAAAAAATATTGACTTTACACCCATTACTCCACTTTATAAAGCAAGAAGAAATAATTAACTACGTGTACAACTATTTTGTCAAATGACTGGTTTTTACAAACACCATACATTGTCACACTAATATTTCTCAAAGTTGTAACACTTTTAAACATTTTTTGCCCCACACAAGGTATAATTTTAAACAATTTTAATTTTACCTTTCTCCCATAATCACATATTTGTTCTTAAATTTCCTTTACATTCTTATTCCTCAACCCGCTCCTTATACCACTTAACCTTTTACTATCCACTTCTCAATCTCAATCACATTATCCGTTGCGAATGTCAATCTACATATATCATTGTTCTCATACCAGTCCTATTTGGTTTCTCTGCATGTTGGCTTTAGGGAGAAATATGCAATTAGCTGAAATAAATCAAATTTATTCAGTAGCTTATTATATAAGTAATATTTAAAATTTATTCCTCAACGGACTCTATATCTCTAATAGTGGAACATGTACCTCACCACTGCATAAACAAATATCTCTTACTTCAGCTTCTCATCTAAAGAAAACCTTCTAGTCTCCTACTTTAGTATACGAGGAATTAAATTCTTTCACAAACATTTTGCATACAACTTACTAATCAAAGGCAAGGCTTCATATATCCATATCCATATCTATAATCATTTAATGAATTTATTAGTTCCACACTTGTCTCCAAATAAAAGGAAAAAAAATGATTTTCCTTTCATACCAAAAATGCATATAAAAAATCTATACAAATTGTACTTTTCCTTATTTCATGCCGAGTATTCTTATTTTTTTTCCAAAATTGTGCAACTTTGTTCCTTAATGTTGATTGTAGGGATGTCAATGTCCATTCCCAACAAATTCTTTCCTATGGGTATGCATTAAAATCTTCCATGTTGCCTACTATGTGCCACTAGCTATGATTTATTGTCTTTCCTTCGTACTTCCCATTAATAACTCTCTCCACAAAGTAGACTATTGCTAACTTTACAGCATCCTTATCATCCATCTAGTTAAACCTTACATTATCGATTATATTATCCAAATCTCTCTTGTCAACATTATTGTTTTTACCAAATATAACTCTTTCCAATCGAGATGGACCCTCACACTTGTATTTCATATCAAACTCAGTAGTACACCCAAATCGCAAAGTTGTTGCAATGCCAAATTATAGTCGTGAAAAACAAACATGATTACCTTTAACCATAAACAATATCTCCTCATCAAAGCTTGTGGTTTTAACCTCCCTTAATTTACATGTTATGTACCAACTATGCTTGAAAGCTAATCCTATCGATCTTCATCAAACATGTGTTCTTAAAATTCTCTAATTACATTTTCGTCATATTATTCTCAATGCTCGTATTACTCTCATTTTGGGCATGAAGGTTATTCTCCTTGGGTACCAAAGATCTTCAATTATTTTATAAGACTTATGTAACCGCTTCTACCACCATCTTTCCCAACCTGCACCAAAGTCACTTACGATCTTCCACCAATAATTACTTCCCTTTATAATATTATATATTTAATTCTAATTAACTATTAACTACTACTACAATATCATTATCTATTCTCAACCAAAAATGCCACAACTTATTACTAACATACACTACTCTCCTTGCTTTAGTTATTCATCTCCTTCTTCTATTCTACTTTATGCATTTTTACTTACTCATTGTGCTTTCTCCACCTTTATTGTGTTTGGATTTTGGGTCTCAATAGACTCGCCTATTCCTTTATTCTTTGCTATGGATACAACTTTAACCATATAGCAAAAGTGTTTAAATGATGGTTAAAGATCGCACAGTATTCTAATCTGTTGCCATAACTATTAGTAGGAAAAAAGTTTGTTTAATAAAATAAATACAACGGATGTCAGACTGTCTTATTCATAATTACATGTATAGGGATAAAAGATTACCTCAATTCTTTACTTTGATTAATTTTGAATTAAATGGCCAAAATCTTTTTTATTATCCTTAACCTTCAAACTCACACATGTGAGCACATAGATCTTCTCTTGATCTTAAAGCTCACATGTACCTAAATTTGAGAGAACAAGAGTAACCTAATTCTTTTTTCATGTAAGAATACGTAAAAGATTTATTTTTTATTTTTTATGGCTGTAGTATTTTCCTTCACTACTACCTACCTCCTCTATATGGGAAGGAATCTCCCTCGAGTATTTAAAATTTAATTAGGATTAAAAATTTAGAGTTTGATTAAGGTTTGAGCTAGTAGAAGGCCTGTAAGACCCATGAGCATCCTAGCTCCAACTTAAAAGGCTCAATGCCAGTAATGCATAACTCACTAGATCTTCATAGTTAATCTTAGGTTATTCCACTAAAAGTCAAAAGTTGTACTCTAGTAATCTATACTAATGAATAAAAACCAATTTAATTAAATTAGGCTTGGCTTTTAAACTAATTAAAATTGCTACCACAGAGTCAAATGATTAAGTATTGTAAATAATTTAGGTGGACATTATTTATTAGATTCCATATTGCAAATATATATTCCTACGAACTATAAAATTACATGTCTAAGCTATCGAGATTTTGACCGTTTATATGGATCTCACTCTATGATAACTCAAAAGATACAACGCATGAATGTAAGTTCATTACTTACTTAAAATTAAGCTTATTAAAGCTTTTGTAAATTTAGATCAATGGCATTTAGTTAACCCGATCGAAATTCATAAAAATCTTATCCAATGTATCATATACACTAGTTCATCTACTCGAAGTCTCTTCTTCTATGATCAAGGTAAACCATTCATTATAAGAAGTAGAAAAACTACAACCTTACATAATGAAATACCTATTTCATTAATAGTTGCGAACAATATTTAATTTATAAAGAACTTGTGATCTATACCTTCTATATTAGCATCATATGTCTAATACATAGAACACATACTTTATAAATACGAGCTCATCAATATATGCTCAATCATATGTAAGAATAAACTTTTTAACCGTATTAATCAAATAAAATGTTATTACGCATGCTTTAAGGCTATAACTTTTTTTCTACTCATTTAATTTCTTTGTGCAAATCCCAAAACTTGGACAACTCCCAACTACCCTCTTTATGCTTGCAATATTTAATTCCCTTGCCCTAAACCCTAGGTTCAAACAGTTTAGTGTCTCCACTCACCGAACATCATTTCTCCCTTCTCAACCACTTTTACTATAGATAAATACTAAATAATTTTAACCCATACTCTATTGTATATTATTTAATACTTCTTTAATAAGAATTCCCACATATCGTACTTTCCTTTACTCTATCAACACCAACTTCTTCATTCTCTCTTACATTTACCTCCTCATTCCTTAATAACCTACAAGTTATGATCATTACTGCCTCATTCCCATACTCTACTCTATATTACTTAAAACTTCCTCAATACGATTTCCATGTGTCGTGCTTTTATTTACTCTATAGATAAGAACTTTATCGTTCCCTCTTACATCTCCCTCTTACATCTCCCTTTTTATGCCTCAACAACCTGCAAGTTATAATCTTTGGTTGACTATTATAACTACATTACTCTATCTCTTTAACCATTAAGTTATGAACCCTAAAACAAATTATTGTTGTCAATTAGGATAGGTATACAAGCTAGTCATTCCTCAATATGCTTGCCACGTGTTGCACTTCCTATTTACTTTGTAGACATCAACTTCTTCGTTCCCTCTTACACCAATTTTCTCTTTTACTCTACCCACATCACTACTTTTATTAATTGTTTTACATTTTTAGATCTATTTTTTTGTTATACTATCAAGATAAATACATTCCTTTATAACCTACAAGTTATGATCTTTGGTTGACTATTGTAACCACATTACTCCTTCTCTTTAACCAATAAGCTATGACCCTCAAAACCTTCCTCGTTCCCATACTCTACTGCATATTACTTAAGACTTCCTTAATACGATTGCCACATGTTGCACTTCCCTTTACTCTATGGACACTAACTTCTACATTCCCTCTTACACCTAGCTCCTCGTGCCTTAACAACTTGTAAGTTATGATTTTTGGTTAACTATTGTCACCACATTACTCTATCTCTTTAACTATTAAGTTGTGAACCCTAGAACCAATTATTATTGTCAGTTGGGACGGTTACTTAAACTGGTCATTCCTCAATACACTTACTATGTTTTGTGCTTCCCCTTCACTTTATGGACAACAACTTCTTCTTTCCCTCTTAGACTAACTTTCTTGTTTACTCTACCCACATTACTACTTTTATTGATTGTTTTACATTTTTAGATATATTGTTTTGTTATACTATCAATATAAATGCATTTCTTTATAACCTATAAGTTATTATCTTTGGTTGACAATTGTAACCACATTACGTTTTTGCTTTAACCAATAAGTTGTGACCCTCAAACTCCTCATTTCCATACTGCATATTACTTAAGACTTTCTCAATACAATTGCCACATGTCGCGCTTTTCTTTACTCTATTGACATCAACTTCTTTATTGCCTCTTCCACCAACCTCCTCGTGCCTCAACAACCTGCAAGTTATAATCTTTGGTTAGCTATTAAAATCACATTACTCTATCTCTTTAACTATTAAGTTGTGAACCCTAGAACCAATTATTGTTGTCAGTTGGGACGGCTGCTTGAGTTGGTCATTCCTCAATACGCTTACTATGTGTCATGCTTCCTCTTCACTTTGTGGACAACAACTTCTTCTTTCCCTCTTACGCCAACTTGCTTGTTTACTCTACCCACATCACTACTTTTATTGATTGTTTTACATTTCTAGATCCATTTTTTTGTTATACTATCAAGATAAATGCATTCCTTTATAACCTATAAGTTATGATCTTTGGTTGACAATTGTAACCACATTACTTCTTTGCTTTAACCAATAAGTTGTGACCCTCAAAACCCTCCTCATTTTCATACTCTACTGCGTATTACTTAAGACTTTCTCAATACGATTGCCACGTGTCATGCTTCTCTTTACTCTATTAACACAAACTTCTTTATTGCCTCTTCCACTTATCTCCTCGTGCCTCAACAAACTGCAAGTTATAATCTTTGGTTAGCTATTAAAACCACATTACTCTATCTCTTTAACTATTAAGTTGTGAACCCTAAAACTAATTATTTGTCAGTTGGGACGGCTATTCAAGCTGGTTATTCCTCAATATGCTTGCCACGTACTGTGCTTTCCCTTTACTTTGTGGATACCAACTTCTTCATTTCTTCTTACACCAACTTTTTTATTTACTCTACCCAAACCACTACTTTCATGCACCATTTTAGTTTTTTAGAACTATTTTTTAGTTATATTATAAAAAAATTGCATTTCTTTATAACCTACAAGTTATAATTTTTGGTCGATTATTGTAACCACATTTTTCTTTTTCTTTAACCAATAAATTGTGACTCTCAAAATTAATTATTGTTGTTGGTTGAGACGGCAATTTAAGCCAATTATTACTAACCAACTATACCAATTTTTTTTTTTTGGTTGATGTGCTGCTCTTCTTACCTCAATTTTTGCTGACGGCACGTATTCCATATAATTATTTGCTGAAGATTGGTTGTGAAAACGCAATATGAATATTGAAGTCCAATTCAACAACAACATTGTAAAAGGCCAACAGTGATGAGAAAGTATTGAAAAATATATACCAAAGAAGACAAGTAGTTGGGTGTATATACACGTCTATCTGCCATAATGGAGGGAGGTTCAAATGCAAATATATATATATATATATATATATGTGTGTGTGTGTGTGTATTTAGCTGAATCAGCATATGAAAATCACGCTTCATGTTAGCTGTCAACTTATAAACAACATTTCTAGCGAAGAAGACAAAAACTGCACTTAACAAAATAGACAAATTATGCACATACCAGAAAGCTAGCTAGCTACTTAATTAAGTGGCTAACAAAAGTGGGAAACCATAGCCACCGATTTGAAAAGCACAAGCTGTCTATTGTCTAAATGAGCTCAGAAAATTTGTAAAAATATCTTCTTGCACACCATACGCAATATTTGTAATGCCCATCCAAATCATTGCATCAATATATTTCCCATCAATCATGTTATGTTTCATAATTGATTAAGAAATTGTTGTAAATTTTATATTTTTTTTAAAAAAGACATTATTATTTGTGGCACCGATTCATTTGAAAACACGATTATTCATCTTAATTTATTGATGTTTTTCAGTTTTAAATCGATAATTATAAAGAACAAAGTGTATATAAATAATTGTTCCAAAATAAAGTCATATTTATTTATTTGTAAATAAAGACCATATTATTACTAACAAATATAAAGAGTGAAATAAGTTTGTTTAGTGTCGCGTATTAAGAGTTCTTTTTTAGAATGAGGTATAATTAATACTCTTCTTTATAAGAGTATAAGTTCAAATAGGTATCAGTGAATAAATATAATGCTTTACTTTAATAATACTTTATTTCATATTATAATGTAATATTTTTGGCGTTTATTAATAATATGATTTCATGTTAAAAGAAAAGACACCTTTATAAAATTCAAATTATTTTTTAAATATAATACATTCTTACACACCTAAATTTATAAAACTAAAGTGCATTACACCTATTTTAAAATTAAATATCTATCAAATTTTCAAATTTCCAACAAGAGAATGTACCTGGACGAAGAAAAGCTCATAATTCATGCAACTAATTAAGAGCAATCATGCAGAACTTTGAAAAAAAAAGGAAAAGAAAAGAAGCCAGCATGCAGAAATTAGAAGAAGGACTATTGTTGAGTAATAGTTAAAATAGATTTGGTGGAATGACAGAAAGTATATTAACACAGTGTGAAGCGAAGAAAGAAATGGAGGAAGAAAGAAGCCATTGAAATTGTAATTTGTGAACAAACAACAATGAACACACATAGTGATAATGCATCATCGGTTTGTTTTGGCCCTATTTACCATCCATGCGTTTTCGTTTTTGACCAATAAAGGGTGACTCATGATTTTTGCTTCTTTCCTTAATATCTGACCTGTCTCACGCAAATTGCTGAATGCTTTTCTTCTCATTCAATCAGATAAAACATTCAATACCCTACTTGAGGGGTAAATTTACTGTACTTCCATTACAACAATATTCCACTCCATCTTTCAATTTTTTTGGGGTTATATTTCATTCCTTTTTTCTATAATTTTATTAGAGGAATACTGCATTTACATGATTAAAATAAGTTTATAGCTTAATTGATGCATCGTCATATATGCAAATCTCATACAATTTATGATGTAAAGTAAAATAATTAACAATTTAATAAACAAGAATTTATAATATCATATCATATCATATGTCATATTAATTAAAATATAAAATTTGTATTATAATTATACAAGTATAATATTTGGTATTTTATTTTTAAAAAAATAAGTGATATTTAATATTATATATAAATATATGCATATATAGTGGACTACGTAACTCACTATATAGTGAACAGTTAGATACATAATAAGATTCTATAACATATTAAAAATTTTACTGAAATTATGAATAAATTAAATAGTATCACATAACAATATTACTGAATTGTGAATAGATTAAATAGTACCACATAATAATATTAATTAGTTACGTTGCTTAATAAATTATTTTTTTAAGTATATATGTTAAATGTTATTTGTAAGGAATATCACTCATTGCCTTCATTCTTATATTATCCCTCTCAAATATTAAGGAGTAAATTTATCTCTTATTTAAAGTTGACCTCCTTTTAGAATTACAATCATCTTTTTATTTTATTTTTTAAAATTATTTTGACACGTATTTTATATTTGTTATATACAGTAAAAAATTATTTTATTTTAATTACTAAGTTTGTATTAATAAAAAATTAAATAAAAGAAGAAATTAAAGGAAAATTATAATCTCTCCGTTAAGGCATAAAATGTCCATCAAGAATATTTTTGTAAATTTTTAATTTATAAATTTTTCTCTCACTATAGAAAGGGGCTTAAAGTCATTAATAAGATATCAATTCATTTTTTTAAAATTTAGTCTTTCTCTAACAATAAAATTTCTGTCTTTTCTCTAAAAATTTCCAATTGAAACTTTGAATTAAGAGATTAATGAAAATTCTTAATTTTTATTTGGCGACGTCCTAAAAAAAATTATCAATTAATTAGGTGATCTTTTAAATTTAAACAGTAAATTAGTATAATTTTTTTAAAACTCAAATTTCTAAAATTCTTGAAGAATAAATTACTTCTATTACACATGTTACATCTTAAACTTTAACATCATCTTAATTCTAGAAATTAATTATTACAATTATTTTATTATTTTAATACGTGGATTGTCATTCACGTTTTGTGAAGAATCTGTTAGTTACTCCCATTTTCGAGATCTGTTGTAAAAGGTGATTATCAAGATTCGTTGCAAGCTAAAACAAAGTGTGAATTATTAAGTTTATTGCTTCCAATGCTCTCTTTATTCTGACTTGAAAAGCATAAAGTTACTTCTTCAATTGGAGCAAAGTGATTTTCAGCTTCAAAAACTATTATCATTTCAAAACTTTATTTGCTTGATAAGCGTGAAAGACGTCATGACCTGCTTTAATGACTTGCCTAAACACTAGCCATCTGATCATTGATGAATAAGGATCTCACGGCTGGGATCTATTTTCAATCTCATGAAAATTTGATCGGGCTGAATGGTGATCAAAGCATAAGATCAAAAATTGAATGGTTAAAGATTTAACTCCAGGATTCATGATTATGATCGAATCATACGATCAAGTTTACATGATCATCAATCACTGACCGCCCGATTTATAATCAGCTTTGGCACTTGTGATTTATATCATTTGGTTTTTACTAGCTGATGCTTATAATATGTGTCTTTGATCTTATTCTTCACAGGCACACGATCATGATCGTATGGCTATAATTTTATATTTTCATAATTGTGTTTATGAATACTCATGGAATAATTGCATAATCAGATAATCGCATAATCACGATTTGATCCCACAAGATCACAGAGTCACAAATAATTTGATGATAATCTTGATTTTGTTACCAATTACTTGATAATATTTGGATCACATAATTTGTTAGAATCATTCTATTTTGTCTATTGATTTTGGATGATTTATTTGTTGATGAAATTATTTTAATTGCTAGATTTATTTAAAATGTATCAAATAGGGATGGATATTCCGAGACTGGATCGAGTTCGGGACTAACCCGATTAGTCCCAAATGGGTTTTTGTTTGAGACGAGCCATGTCCCAACTCGAATTGGGACGGGTCGAGTCGAGTCGGGACATGGGCAATTTTTGCCCATGTCCCTAATTTATTTAAATTTTATAATTGAACTTAAATATTTTAAGTTAATTTATAGTTCATGATTCTAATTGCTACAAATTTGTATTTTTAATTTAAAAAATATAATTTTGTATTCTTTTAAACTTTAATAATTTTTTTTATTAACTTAAGTTCCTATCATTAATATAATTATTGATTTTAATTCTAATAGAAGTTTAAATTATGTTAGTATAATTTTAAATATTTTAATTGTTACTAACTTAATTTCCTATCATATAATTATTATTAAAATTTTAATTTTATATATTGTAAATGTTTTAATTTTAATTTCAATTGAAAGTAAATAATATAAATCGAATTTCAATTTGAATTTCAGTGACGTTATTATTAAATATTATAATTTTAAATCTAATTTTAATTTGAATTATGCTAAACTATGTTAAATGTTAAACTCTTAAATGTTATAATTTAAAATTCAATTTTAATTTTAACTACATTAAATGTTATAATTCTAATTTTAATGTCTATTACGTTAAATTATAAATATTATAATTTTGATTTAACAAATTCTAACGTAACATCAATTGTTTAAGTGTTATAATTCTAAATTCAAATTTAAGTCGAATTTTAATTTTAATTATGTTAAATTTTATTATCCGAATAAAATATTTTGGCAAAACCTCTCTTAAAATTTGGACATTCTCATAAACATATATCTGCATAACATTGACACTTCAATATTCACCAAATCAAATTAATTCATCCATAATGTCTTTCACAATGGCTCATTGCCAACCATTAGATCCAAAATATTTTTAATGGCTAATATATATGAATAAACCAAGCCAAGTAGCCAACATCTTCACAAAATAAAATAAAGTGCAATATTTAGGTAATAAATACGTTAAGTCCAAAAGGCAATTGCTAAAATGGTATCTAAATGAAGTCTAAAAAACAATTGCAATATAAAGTTAAAAAAATAATTACAAAAATATTATCAAAATTTAGATTCTTCATTAATCTGCAAAACAAAAATATAACAAATATTAAATATTACAATATAAAACTTTATTACTCATATTTTTTAATTTAATTGAACTATTAAATAATTACCTTAAAATTAAATTATTCACAAGTAACGTAAGTAACCTCTTGATAAATTTAATGACGCGGAGGTGACGATTGCATAATATGTGTAAATTCTACATGAAAGAAGTAAGAAAATTATTTTCGCATTATAAAAACATAAAACATTAAAAAATAAAAGGAACAAATCAAAAAAAGACCAATAAAATAGTAGAATAATATTTTTTTTACCTGCTTTTACTTTATTATAAAATTCAATATCTTCTAAAAATTATTCTTTTTTCAGTTTATTCAGCAAAAGTGAAGTTCTTATCCAATTTTATGTGCATATCAAACTCTCAACCATCTTTGAAGTCAATAAGTTACGGAATGAATCTAGAATACGTTCCCTAATACTAAAAACGGACTTAGAGGCCACAGTAGATAAAAGAATAACAAGTGTATCCCTAATTATCTGTGCCAACACTGGATACCTCAAATAATTCACCTTCCACCAACTCAAAATGTTAATTTTTAATATACCTAACTTTTTTCATTAGGTATCTATTCACTTCATTAGATTTAGCCAAATTCATTTCTGTTGTCGGAGATCTAATACACGTGGGTGTATGCATGTGTTATTATGTCTATTGCCTAAATATATATCAAATACATATTTAAGTCTGATGGAAGCGTGAAACTTGCAATAAACATAATAAATAAAATATATTAATCGCATTAATATATTTATAGGATAGAGAATTCACCTCAACGTGTAACGTTATACACGTATTTCCTCGGAGTCAGCATGAAAACCAACTCGCAGGAAGTTCTAGTCACCAACACGGTGGGCTTGGTGAGCTAGAATAGCAGCCTTATACGCAGTACCGGGTTTAACTCTTAAACTCTAAAATGGTCGGTGTATATTTTTATCCTTTTCTTCAAAAGGATAAAAAATAGAGAATTTAAAGCAATCCACCATTGCTTCAAATAGAATCATAGCGAAAAATGAAACAATTTTATTTTTTCCTTTTTTTTTTCTTTCTTCTTCTTATTCTCTTCTCTATTTCTTCCTTCTTTTCTCTCAGCCAAATTGGCCTCACACACACACTCTTCTCAATCTCTCTTTCTTTTTCTTTATATATATATAATATAATATATAATATATATAATATAAAAATAGAGATATTTTGATTATTTAACTATTATAATCAAAGTGCGAAATAACCATTTTACTCATCATGAATAGTTATCAAGTTTACCCCCTAGTAGGTCCCACTAAATTTCACTCTTGGGTAAACTCAACCGAGAGACCACAATATGCTAAGTGTCTTAATACAATTAGTAAATAATAATTATTAACTAATTGATGTATTTAACATTTAAATACAGATATGCACGTATTCCCGTGGTATTGCTAAGTATTACTGGATTAAACACTTTAATCCAACACGCTACCCTAGTGCACAACGAGTACACTTCATATCGTAGGACTCCCTAAGTCCTATACCCGATTTGTCAAATGAAACTATTCAATGAGTTTGCGAACAATGCCTCATGCACACGTCATGGATATACAAATCAGTGCGTTGAACCATGCAAGTTGCAGTTACAACACATACGTATAGTCCTTCCGTTATGATGTCCTAAATGTGCAGGGATATAGATTATCACCGTCAAATCCCCTAGTACTCATCCATATCTTATCTCTAGACTTGTATCTCACTGAATAATATATGCAAACTCTTTTGCCATATTGTTTCACCTTGTCAGAACTCTTTCCCAGGATTGATACTTGTGACCACAAGATTTTTTGAGATACAGTCTCGAAGCATCTAGATATCGAATTCCCTATACGAGCTGACAGATCCAATATCTGTACACACCAGACTCCATAAGTATCAGACCATACCCAGCGACATCCAGCGGTCACACCATGAAAGGTCTGTGACATGCGTGGAACCAAAATATAGTGGATCACTTACAAGCCCACTGTGGCACTCAGGTCAAAAGACCACGTATACTACTCAACTCGAGAGGACCCTTCATTGATGACTTACATAGGGTGTCTATCGGAGGCCATCATGAGTCTGTCCCATATCTAGTCCTAACTAGATACCCATATGTCAATACGAGCTCCACGCTCACAGTCAGCTAGGAACGACCATTTATACCCAATAGGTGCGACATATGCTGATCTATATTAAAAGTATCCATCGACAAACCCGCATCGATAGAAATAGACCAGGAACAATTATTCGAGAACATATTTGCGCAACTAGCATTTTCTGGCACCCGATTGTAACTATACAGTTACTAGTATATTCCCAGGTCTATGTCCCATTACTAACAAGGCTCCAACTCTTGGATGTGCTGAGTATTATAACCAGCTAACCCTTAACTGTGCTAACATTTAGCATTTATATCTTTCAGTGTGGCTAACTATAAGCCCTTATCTAAACTCCTTTAAATTTGATCCGAACTCTTTCAAATCTACAATGTCTGTAACGTTACATTGCATAGTACCATATTAGTGGGTATTAGCGATTTAATGAGAATGTACACCTATATAAATACATAAGTATATATACATTCAGGGATGGTACGTAAGCACCGACCCTAACAATTTCATCATTTACACACCCCACAAATTTTGCCTAAGGGCCATCATCCCCCACATTAAATTGTATTACATCTGAATATAAACTTGATGGACCAGATTGTTGTGACTGTGACTCATACATGCTAGTGCTACTCCCAACTATACTCCTAGACCTGCCAACACTACAGCACTACTACCATACGATGTATTATAGGCTTCGTAAAGCCTATACAATAATTCTTTACTTATTTTCTTCATGTCTTGGACTCTGGCACTGTCATCACCATATTAAAACCCAAAACACAATCCAACAAATTTCATCTTACTTCTTAGATCAAACATTGTAGCAAGTATCAACAATTTATTTATTTTCTCTAGAAATTTTTAATATTTATCATATTTTGCCTGCATCTTGTAAGCCATGACGCATAAAGAGACATTTTTACTCCGACTTAATTTAGCTAAATTGGAATTAATCTTACAAATCTCGCTAAAATAGATATTAGATGTCACAGAAAATGAAGCACTAAATTTTAACGTGACATTATAAAAAGTTTTTAGAAACTTAACAAATCGTTCAACATTCTCCTAATTTGCAATAATTAGTGGCCCATATCTCTTCTTTTCATTTTCATCCTCTAAAAAATAACTTCCATATGACTCATCCTCTTTTATCATTCGATCAAATACCTTTACAAATTTTAATGCAGTTGCCAAAATCAAATAAGTGGAATTCTACCTCATTGGCACATCTAATACCACACTCCCTTTATAATCAATTCTCTCTCTCCATAAAACTTTTAAATTTTTGAACTCTTGCTGTTGAAGATCTCACATATTTCACAGCATTACGTATAGAAATAACCCTCTCATACAAATCCTTTAACCCATCAGTCACAATCAAATTCAAAAAGTACGCACAATAACACACATGCATAAACTCACCATTCAATATTAGTGCTTCGTCTTTCCAACTCTTCAGTCACTTCTTAAAACAATTTATGGCAACGTCATTGGCACATGCGTTATCAACTGTAACAGTAAACATTTTCTCAATATCCCAATCCAATAAGTAAGATTCAAGTTGCTTGCCGATGTCATCTCCTTTATATGATGGAATAGAATAGAAATGCAAAATTATCCTATGCAGCTTCTAATCCGAATCTATGAAGTGGGCAGTAATAATCATATAACTTTGATTATAAACAGAAGTCCAAAGATCAGTTGTCAAGCTCACTCATTGCCCAGTTACACTAAATAGACTCTTTAACATGGCTTTCTCCTCACCAAATAGTTCTACTAGGTCTCTGGTTATAGTTCTACATGATGGAACATCAAATAAAAGACATCTTATACAGCAAAAATATCGATACCCATCATTTTCTATAAAACTGAATGGCAATTCATCTATAATCACTATTTTTACAACTGCATCTCAATATGCTTCTTGACTCCATCCTCTAGGCACAACATTACTACTATTTTCCTCTCCTCCTGTGGGTTCTCTCCTAAATATTATTTGTCTATCATCCAATAATGAACGTGGAACCTTCTTACATACTTGTAAGTGTTTTTTCATACCATTTGTTCCATCTTTTGTTGAATTACACGCATACAATTTCCTATAGTAATTGCACTACAACTTATCCTTTATGTCTTTGCACGGGGTGAAGTGACTCCACACCATTGATCTTATTCTCTTCTTAGTATTAGGATGTGGAGGCAACAATGCATCTACATTGTTGACGCTATATTGTGTATCCTCATAAAATTCTCTAATATTTATAATATTTTTTAAAATTAAATCACAACTCATCTATAATATAATAATATAATAATACACAATACTCAACTAAAATTAATTTGAAGCTTTCATAATTTTTTTAATATTTTACAAATATATATTTTTATAACACACAAAACTTCATAAAAAATCTTAATCACCAAACAATCAATTTTTTATATATTATAATATAAATTAATATATCTAATAAATATTAATTAAATAACAATTAATATAACATGATATTATGCAGGTCTTTGTATTGTATATAAAATCAAAAAATATTTGTCGTTCAACAACTCTCTTTCTATTAGTGTTGCAAATACCAATGTCATGAATATCCTTGATCTTTGAATATAAAATTATTAAATTTAAAACAAAACTTTAAAAGAATTTTTACTCTATTTTTTACTCGAATTCAAATGATCATAAAATTCAAGTGATTGTGAAACGAATTCACGACTATCTTAATTATTTTTAGAAAATGAAACCTCTCTATAATTTGAAGTTGGTCGAATATAACTTGTTTTGTGAATGTTCAGACCAAAATTATCACTAAATTTCAAGAATACTCTAAATTATTATCAACCACGGTGGTCATTCAGTGTAGTTTCTGATTATTTATGAATTATGCGTAAGACTTGGCTTGTTAAATATTGTAAGCTTGATCACCTAACAAGCTTGATCATCTACATATTTTTGTTAGTGTTGCGAATACCAATGTCATGGTCATGGAATATCCTTGATCTTTGAATATAAAATAATTCAATCTAGAACAAGACTTTAATTATAAAGACAGACATAAATATCTACCTTAGAATAATCTTAATATTTACAAATGTAGATATTCGTAACTTTTTAATCAACGCTGAATTTCTTTGCAATATCTGTTTTAACTAAAATTCAGCCCTGAATTTTTAACTCTTATCTACAAATGTTACATATATAATGGTATGGAAAGACATGTATTGTTTAAACTCTTCTCAAAGTGAATAAAATTACGGTAGCAAGAAATGAGGAACTAACACTACACTTTATTCAATTAATATAACATGCAATCTGCAAGTAACAGTATACTTACATAATATACGAGCTGCGGTGCATGTAGAAGACGGCAGCAATAGTGACAGACACAGATCACGCAATGGTCGACGACAAGCGATACTCATGATGAGAAGAGCAGACGACAGACACAGAATGACAGACGCAGCACAGTAGAATAGCACAACAACGGTGGATTCAGAACAGTAAAAGAGCACAACAACAATGGCAAGCGGCTTCCCAGGTCACACAACGGCAGGTGGCGGTGCAAGTTACGCAGCAACAACATCGAAGACGAGAAGTGGCAGACAGCAGTCACAGTCCTCACGAACTCGCAGCAACAACGATGGAATAGCGCCAGAACGATAATAAAATTGGATTTTGATTTTTGATTGATCTAAACGAGAATGAAATTGTTTTCTAAATTCAAAACTTTTGAACCTAAAACCTTTTTTTGGGCTTATTAAATGGTGTCGTTTTGTTTCTTTAAAATAAAAAAGTGGTTTGATTTGGGTCATTCTTGAATCGTATCAAGTCCCACATACATTTTTCGTCCCAATTTTATCTTGATTACGGGTCTCGTCCCATCTCGCCCCGATCTAATTTTTTCAAATCAAACGGTTTAAATCGTGTCGGGACCGAGACAAATGCCTACTCCTAAAATTAAGTAGTGACATGACACCACTATTTAATTTTTATTTGAACAAACAAAAATAAAGAATTTAAGAAGATGTAATTAAAAAGCGTCTTTCTTTTTATGTAATTTTACTATTATTTTATTCAAAAAGTGGAAGCAAAAATGAAGTGTGGGGTACCCCTAAAACGGTGTCTAAAAAAGTAAAACAACTTTTAACTATTTTTACAACTCTTTTACTAATATTTTATTATTTAATTTTACAAAAATAAATAAATAATAAATGATAATATATATAGAAAAAGTAGGGCCGTAACTTTGTAAGAGTGAAACCACCGAGGCCTATGAAAATTCAGCTCACTTTTAAATTTTAACTACTTATTTTATTATTTTTTTAATTTTTTAATATTTACATTTTTGATATTTGTAATGACTTATCATTATCTCTTATTGTTATTGTAAGGGTTGATGCTTACGTGTCATTCTTAAATATATATATATTTGCGTATTTATATAAGTGTACATTCTCATTAAAATCGTTAATATTCATTTATATGGTATTATGCATATAATATTATAGACATTGTAGATTTTAAGGAATTCAAATCAGATCTAAAAGAGTTTAGATAAGGGCTCATAGTTAGCCACGCTGAGAGATATAAATATTAAATGTTAGCTGGTTATAATACTCAGCAGATCTAAATGTTAGAGCCTTATCTGTAATAGGACATAGACTTGGAAGTATACTAGTAACTGCATAGTTACAAGAATTGCAATTGGGTGCCAGAAAATGCTAGTTGCGTAAGTATATTCTCGAATAATTATTCCTGATTTATTTCTACCGATGCGGGTCTGTCGGTGGATACTTTTAATATAGATCAGCATATGTCGTACCTATAGGGTATAGATGGTCGTTCCTAGCCGACCATGAGCTTAAAGCTCGTATTGACATATGAGTATCCAATTAGGACTAGATATAGGACAGACTCACGAGAACCTCCGATAGACACCCTATATAAGCCGTCAATGGAGGGTCCTCTCGAGTTGAGTAGTATACGTGATCCTTTGACTTGAGTGTCACAGTGGGCTTGTAAGTGATCCACCATACTTTGGTTCCATGCATGTCACAAACTTTCCATGGTGTGACTGTTGGGTGTTGCTGGGTATAGTTCGATGTTTATGGAATTCGGCGTGTACAAATGCGGGATCCATCTGCTCGTATAGGGAGTTTGATATCCAGATGTTTCGAGACTGTATCTCAGAAAATCTTGTGGCCACAAGTATCTATCCCGGGAAATAGTTCCATCAGAGTAGAACAATATGGTAAAAGCATTTACGCACATTGTTCAGTGAGATACGAGTCTAGAGATAAGATATAGATGAGCACTAGGGGATTTAACGTTGATAATTTATATCCACGGATATCCAGAATATTATGACGGAAGGACTACACGTATGCATTGTAACCTCAACTTGCATGGTTCAACGTACTGATTTGTATATTCGTGACGTGTGCGTGGGGCATTGCTCACGGACTCATAGAATAGTTCTATTTGACAAATCAGGCGTAAGACCTAGGGAGTCCCACGATATGAAGTGTACTCATTGTGCACTGGGCTAGCATGCCGAATTAAATTATTTAATCCAGTAATATTCAGCACTACTACGGGAATACGTGCGTATCTATATTTAAGTGTTAAATACATCAATTAGTTAATAATTATTATTTACTAATTGGATAATGACACGCAGCGTATTGTGGACCGTCAGTTGAGTTTATCCAAGTGTGGGATTTAGTGAGACCCACTAGAGGGTGAACTTGATAACTATTCATAAGGGACAAGATGGTCATTTCTCACTTTGATTATTTAATAGTTAAATAACCAAAATATCTTTCTTTTTATATTATTATATATTATATTATTATTTATATTATATTATATTTTATATATATATAAAAAAAGGAAAAAGAAAGAGAGAAGTAAGATTTTTTTTTTTTTGTGAGGCCACATTCGGCTGGAAGAAAGAAAGAAATGGAGGAGAGGAATAAAAGAAGAAGAAGAAGAAAAGAAAAAAAAGGAAAATGAGGGAAAATTAAATTGTTTCATTTTCTCTATACTTTCAATTGGAGTAATTGTGAATTGTTTCAAATTCTCCATTTCTTATCCTTTTGGAGAAAATAATGAAAAACATATACTGGCCATTTTGGGGATTAAGAGTTAATCCCGGACTGAATATAGAGCTGCTGTTCTAGCTCACCAAACTCACTAAGTTAGTGACTAGAACTGCACGCGTGTTGATCTCCATACGGACTTCAGAAAAATACGTGTATAACGTTACACGTTGAGGTGAGTTCTCTGACCTGTAAATATATTAATGTGATTAATATATTATATTTATTGTGTTTATTATAAAATTTATACGCTTCCGCTACGTTAGACAATAGACACAATTACAAATACATACACCCACACGTGCCTTAGATTTTTTGACAAATATATGTGTTATCTTATTAAGAACATTGCATCCATAAAAGTATTTTATTTTAAATAATAAAAAAATCTTATTAAAGTAAGTTGTTGAGCCAATAATAAATAGGTCATTATTTTATTATTTTCTCATTCATCATTTATTCCGTTCCATTGGTCATAATGTTTATTATTCAAAATATTAGCAAGCATGTCAATGCTTTATCCATTTCATTTTACTTATTATTTTATTTAAGCATTGATGTTTGTCGTACCATTAAACATTTATTTCATTTCATAAATAAATATTGACAAATTACACTAAGGACTATAAGTATGAATTATTTATTTTATGGCTAAATTTTATCAACTATCCACCATTCAACATATGATCACCATTCATTGATTATGGCGTTAGCTTGGCAAGTGTGTTACTTTATTTGCAATATTTACAATTATTTACGAATTACTTTTGTATATAATCATGTTTACATTATGCTTATACAAAATTACTATATCTCAAATTATTTATATTTTATTATAAATTAATCATATGTCATATTGAGATTGAGCTTTTATAGTAAGTAATCTTCCTTTTTTATATCATGCATTTTAAATTTTTATTTTCATCACACATGAATAATACAAAAATCATCCCTAACATAAGTATTTAATTTTAAATTCATAGATAATATATTATTAATAAGTGCAAAGTTCTGAAAAACTAACGCGAGTATAATTATCTCTACCACAAAAAATAACATTTTAGATTATTTTTTGCTCCTTTCTAAAAAACAAAAGTCAAAAGGTAGCTGTAAAGACACAAAGATGGACAAGCATCAGACTCACGCATCCTTCAAAGAGAATGAAGTATCATTCCAGCAACATGAATAGAACTTTAAAGATCAAGAAAAAATCTATAACTAGCAAATTGCGACTCCCACAAATACACCACCAACCCCATCACAAGTTGTTGACTAGATAGCGGCTATGCAATAAACGCTTGATGCGCAGGCCGCTCAAATAGAATAACTTTTCAAAAATTTGAGCAGCAACAAAACTACTTGCAAGAAATATTGAAGTGGAATGAAGAACTATGAATCCCATTGGGACAACGACATGAGTCCCCTGAAAAGTGTCAATATTTTGCACAATGATGATCCAACCTTACAACAAAACATACCACCTCTAGTAATGCCACCACAAGTAGCTCAAGCAGCAGCAAGGCATACAAGTCCAAATATGTAGAAAGCCCAGTAACCCCAAGTACGCTTCATAGCAAAGTTGTCGACTCACAATGCATCATCATAAATCCTTTCAGCCGCGATGACCATTCCTTCCTGCAACAATAATCGCTAAACGATCTCTTTCAAATTCTCTACCAAAAGAAGAGTTGAAAGCTCGCATACAGGAGTTATTTAACAAACACTTATAAAGGCATCAATTCATGCCTTTGGTATATCTTACTCATTCACAACTTAAAAGACTGCAAGAATCCCCGTTTGTAGGAGAGATCGAAAGTCAAAAGAAGTCTCCTAATTTTCACATGCCTCAATTCAAAACATATGAAGGCAACACTAATTCAGTTAGCCATGTGTACTCATTCAAGCAAATTGTGTCTCTTGAAGATTATAGTGAAGCGCTAAAGTGCAAATTATTTCTTCTAACACTAACTAATAATGTCATGACTTGGTTTCAGAACTTGCCTCCAAGGTTAATCAATTCCTTTAGCAACTTCTATGAGTTGTTGGGCAATCACTTCCAAAAACACTCACCAATAACAAGTCAATGTATTCAACTTAGCTACTGTGCAACAAGAACTCAAAGAAGCATTAAAAGACTATGTTAAACATTTCAGGAAAATGTATGTGAAGATCAAGAATCTTGATGATGTTTCTTCTCTTATTGTCTTCTTCAAATGATTGCGGCCAGATATTCATGTCTATGAAGACCTTTTGCAATGACCTGCAAGAAACATAAAATAATTATATGATAATCCATAAGAAACTTAGAAGAATCATTTCAGTGTGCGAAATCTTTTAAAGATCACTTGAAGCAAAAGTTACAGAATTACGATAAAAGTTGTAACTCAGTTTAAAGTCCAAGAGTAACCCAGTGCTAGGCCAAATTATAAACGATGGAAAAAGATCTCTCTTATCAACAAGAAATCAAGGAAGAAGATCTAGCTTTAACAAGCATAGACATAAGAAATGCTTGTACCATAACAATCATATGTATAACACAAATAACTGTAGATCATTAAGGATGCAAATTGATAACTTAGCGCAAAAAGGTGTATGGCTAAATACGTTTTGAAAGCTAAAGTATCTTCCCCTTCAAGAAGTCATGACAATGAACAAAAAAATATCTCCACTCCTAACATTGAGCTAGAAGAAGCAGAAATCATAGCCCATCCACGAGTAAACTTGCTATGCATGTATGCCAGGCCCAACAATAACGAGGATCCTTATTCAAGTGATAATTATGAAGGTAAAGATGATAAATACAATGACAACTTTGTTGTAGAAAAAATATTTAAAGCTTTTAAAGAAGTGGTGAAAACCAATATACAAGCATCTCTTAAAGACCAACATATAAGCATTTCCTCAAATTAGCTTCAAAAAAGTCACAAAGATGAAATCTTCTAACAATTGAAGATTTTCAACATCAGCATTGGGCCTAATAACAAAAGCTTCACCAAAGAACAAAAAAGAAACATGAAAAAGAAAGCTCGATTCGCGAAACAAAATACAAAATATAACTTGGGAAGTGCTACCATAAAAGAAGATCATCAAATAATGAGAAAATATTTTCAGAGCAACTTAAAAGAAGAAATGAATACAAATACATCAACGTTACCATCTCCATCAATAAAGATGCACATATTTCACCAAATGGCAAATATATGGTAGGTTGTCCCATTGAGAGATGTCTGATTAGACCTTTAAGGTTCGGCCTCTACTTGGGCTTGGAAGTCTTAAGCCTATAGGTAATTTTTTGGGGGAACAATTTTAATTAATTCAATAGGTAAAATAATGATAAATTTATTTTAATTAAATTAGTGACCGAAAACAAATGAATTTGAAAAGAAAATAGAAATTCTAACTATCGATAAACGTATCGGGCCTAGACTGAATTTAAGTCCCCCAAGTTTAATAAAAAGATTTTTTGCTATTAAAAATCAATGTTTTTTAGGATTCCTTGTTCATGTGTTAATGTTAAATTAGTATTTATGTTAAATCATTTCATATAAATACAGACATATTAAAAACAATCATTAGAGCATTCAGTTACTTAGAGATAAATAGTTAATTAAAGCGGCATGATATTTTATAATGATCTAGCTTTAATTATGACATCATATAGAGAGTTAATCGAGTGGGTATTATTGGTAAAATCATTAATATTAATAGTAATTAATATAGTTTTAATTAAAATTTATATTTATTTATTACATTGGACAATTAGCGTTTAAACTTGAGCTTTTAGTGGAATAGCTCGGGGTTAACTTAGAAGATCTAATAGGTTATAAGATGACTAGAATTTGGGTCTTTAATTTGGAGCTAGAAAGCCCATGTGCCTTTAGTCCTTTTATTAGCTCAAATTACTATTTTATCTTTTACCTAAAATGATGACTATGCAAAATACAATCATAACTGTTTTAACTTATTTTATTTAAATAAATCACCAATTAATTTTTATATATGAGTGTGATGGTTGAAAAGAGGAAACACAATTAAAATTATTTGTCTCTTTTGATTTAAATAAGTTGTAACCTAATTTCTATTTTTTCATAAAAGTGGAACGGTTTAAAAAAAGGCATATAGTTGGAATCATTAATGGAATTAAGTGCCCACACACTTGAAAGATAAAATTTTGAGAATAATAAAGAATATTATAGTCAAAAAACATCCTTTCAAAAATAAAGAAAGAGAAGTTAGGAGTTAAAGAAATTTCTCAACATCAAAATATTCTAAGGTAATTTTCTTCATTCTTTTACTTAATTTACATGTAATATAATCAATATGGTCATCTTATGCTTCCAACAACATATCCTTCTTGTCTCGAACTTGAGGCACCGGAGCATCCATTTCCAATGGACGAATTGTGCTCGGAGAAGCAAATTTTCTTTTCATCTTGGTTTTCTCTTTTTGTCAAACTTCATTCGTCAGCCATAGGGCAGATATAGGGTTTTAATACTTCCTTCATCTTTCTTTGTTGAGCTCTGTAACCCTCTACATTCCCTTTCCAAATGGCCAAGCTATCTAGAGAAAAAACAAAAGTCCAGCAACTTTTCATACAGTACCAACATCATTGAGCCTACTTCTATTCTTAGAAGTCTCAAATTGATACTTCTTCTCAATGGTTTGAAGATATCGACAGTGACCCTTGCTACGATACAGTCAAAAAGTCCTCCATTGTCCCATTCCAAATCGATTTCTTCAACCTTACCCACTTTGCTGCATATTGAGTAGGCCAATGATAATAGCATAATGACAATAGTATTTTAGCACTCTAACTAGGGTATTTTTGCTTTAATCCATTAATATTGAGATATTTATTTGTATTTTTAATCTTAAATAGCTGTGTGTGTGTGGAGGAAAATGTGACACATAGGATCAAACGAAAGGTGATTCAGGCGAGAAACAAGGAAGATGTTCTTGAAAGACGAAAAAGCGTAGCAAGTGGCACTCAGCACCTAGCGTCGTGGCGCTCGTCGATGTTTTGACAAACCTGGTGCTCGTGTCCAGCGCCACGACTCTGAGCCCCCAGTGCCACGGCGCCCATGCAGATACTTAAATACCCCTCTCAACTCTCTAATTTTAGGGTGGATTCGAAGCTCCTCGCGCCTAAGGTTTCTCATAGCAACAAAAATACTATTTTAAGGCAAAAATAAAGAGACTTAGCAAGGAGAAAAACACAAGCAACGAATACACGTTCAAGTTAAGAGATTAAAGTGAATTTATTGAAGATTTAAGATTGAGGAATCAACTCTTAGGCAATCAAGACAAGAGGAAGAAGAACAACTCAGGGCATCACTTGTGTTATTTTCTCCGTTAATTTTAATAGATGATCTTGTTCATGATATTTTCACACTTTTGCTTTGATATTCTTGTTTTGTACATATGCTAAATACTTTTGATCAAGGGTTAGACGTTTTTAAACCTAATATGTAATTGACTCTTTTAAACTTTTAGTTATGAAATTTTATCCTTTAATCGATTCAATCTATCAATGCTTAATGCTTTCATTATACTTGATCACTATTTGGATTGTTTAGGAACCATGATAACTTTAACAAAATGATGCATGTGTTTAGCCTATGGTAGATTGATACATGATCATAGAGTAATATCTATGAGTTCCATCTAAGATAGACATATACCTAGGTGGCATATATGGTTTGATTGGACTTATTCTTAATGAGTTGCATCTTATTCAGATTACCATAGACATATAGATAATTGTTAGGGTGTGATATTATCATTCGACTGTCAACAGAAGCTTATGATTTAATCAGTGTCTAGCCAATCAATTGATAATAACGGAATAACTAAGGGGTTAAAGAATTCAATGTACTACTAGAGGATACATTGAAACCCTAGATTACTTATCAAACTAATGAATTCTATCTCCAAGTACTTGCGATATTTTAATTAGGTTTAATTCGGTAGCTATAGTTTAGTTAGTTAAACTCTATCTCAGAAGTTAGTTTAGATAAAGGTAAAATAGAGTAATTTTAGTAATCGATTGAAGAAATAGAAACAATAGTCTCTGTGGAATTAATAATCTGGACTTAGTCCTATATTACTTGGTACGAAAGCATGCACTTGCGCTAGGTTATTAAATCAGACATTAAGTTTTTGGCGCCGTTGCTGGAGATTATTTTATCTAATCTTAGATTGATACTAATACCATACTATTTTACTTTTACTTCAGATTTTATTTTATTTTATTTCATTATTATTATTGTTCTTTTTCTATTCTAGTTACCATTTGTATCTTTTTTATTTTGACAGTTCATGTGAAAAACCAAGAGCGAAAATTGAACGTCTTTTAATCCTGAGATTGAAAGAACATTCCGAAGACTTCGTCGAGAACAACATCAAAATAGAAATATAGCAGAGAATCACGATAATATTGATAATCTAATGTTTTAGCCTATGAATCCGTAGAGATCGTTGAGAGATTATGTTGTTCTTACAACAAAAGGCATTCAGTCTAGTATTTGGCGCTCCACTATTAATGCAAACAACTTTGAAATCAAGCCAAGTACAATTCAGATGCTTAAGGAGTCTATGCAATTCAGTGGAGCTCCCAATGATGATTCCAACATGCATATCATGAACTTCTTATAGATTTGTGATACATTCAAGTTCAATGGGATTTTAGATGATGCCATGGGTTGTGATTATTCCCTTTCTCATTAAGGGACAAGGCCAAGAGCTGATTGATGTCATTACCATCAGGATCTATATCAACATGGGATGACCTAGCACAGAAGTTCTTAGCAATGTTTTTCCCACCAGCTAAAATAGCTAAGATGAGGAATGACATCACCTTATTTGTGCAAATTGAAGGTGAGTTATTATATGAGGCATGGGAACGATTTAAGGACATGTTGAGGAAGTGTCCTCATCATGGAGTTTCTAAATGGTTATTAGTCCAGACGTTCTACAATGGGCTAGTAGGTCATTTAAGGATAAAAATCGATGTTGCTGCTAGAAGAGCTCTGATGAATAAGTCCACAGAATAAGCATATGCGTTATTGAAAGAGATGGTATCTAATAGTTATCAATGGCCTGCTGAAAGAGTTACATCAAGGAAGGTTGCTAGAGTTTATGAGATTGATGCATTCAATGCATTGGCTGTGCAGATCAACATCTTAACTAAGAAGTTTGATTCTATGAATGCTATCAAGACCCAAAAAGGGACTTGTGACTTCTGTGGTGACAATCATATGAATAGCAATGCATGAAGTCAGCAAACTATGTGGGAAACCATAATAGACAGCAGAATAATCCACATTCAAATTATTATAATCCGAGGTGGAGAAATCATCTTAATTTTTCTTGGGCTAGCAACTAAGGGCAGTAACTTAAACCTAACCCATCCGAATTTCATTCCCTATAGGAAAAGAAAGCAACCTTGGAAGATATGTTTATGCAGTATATGAATTCGAATGATGCTATTTTACAAATCCATTCTGCATCTTTGAAAACTCTAGAGACTCAAATGGGGTAACTTGCTGCAGCATTAAATAATCGACCTCAAGGGTCTTTACCAAGCAACACTGAAGTTAATCCAAGAGGGGATAATGAGCAATGCAAAGTTGTCTATTTGAGAAATGGCAAGGAGTTGCAGTTAAACAGTGCAATAGTGGAGAAAAGTGCAGAATGTGATGAAGAAAACAGTGCAGAAGTGCAGAATTTACTGCATAACATGATGTGCAATAGTAGAAAAATGCAGAAAACAGTAAAAAAATGCAAAAAAAATGATAATGCAGCAGCACAAACTAGTAAAGTTTAGCAAAAACTTGCAGTTCACCTCTACATCCATCTCCACCATTTCCTCAGAGGCTACAGAAACAGAAGTTGGACAAGCAGTTTTCGAAATTTTTAGATGTCTTCAAGAAACTCCACATTAACATACCTTTTGCGGATGCTTTGGAGCAAATGTCAAGTTATGTGAAGTTTATGAAGGACATCTTATCAAAGAAAATCAGATTAGCTGAGTATGAAACTATGGCACTCACCGAAGAATGTAGCGCAATATTGCAAAAGAAATTGCCACCTAAATTGAAAGATCCATCAGTTTTACTATACCATGCACTATCGGGGAGAAATTCTTTGGCAAAGCATTATGTGATTTAAGTGCCAGCATTAACCTAATTCTATTATTCATCTACAAAAAGTTAGGTTTGGTGGAGGCAAAACCTATTAATGTCACCTTACACTTGGCCGACCGCTCACTCACATATCCAATGGGCATTATTGAAGATGTTTTGGTACATGTTGACAAGTTTATCTTTTTGGTAGACTTCATAGTGTTGGATATGGAAGAGGATCCTAAGGTGCCCATCATACTAGGAAGACCATTATTAGCAATAGGAAGAACCCTTATTGATGTGCAAAAAGGGAAATTAACTATGAGGGTGCAAAATGAAGAAGTAACATTCAATGTTTTCAAAGGTATGAGAGGGCCAAGTGAGGAAGATGATTGTATGAGCATTGATGTTATTGACAGGGAAGTAAAAGATATTTTCAACAAAAATAGCATTGAAGATTCTCTAGAAGATGCAATGGTAAATGGAGTTGAGGTAGAAAGAAGTAAAGCTCGAGAGTATCTATAAGCCTTTACCTTTCTCTGAGATTTGACAGATTCAGAAGGAGAGCTGAACCGTTATATAGACCAAAAGGCTTGCAAACTCACATTAAGCCTTCTATTGAAGAACCTCCTAAACTAGAGTTAAAACCACTATTGAGCCACTTAAGGTATGCATTTCTTGGTGAATATTCTACTTTGCCAGCTATAGTTTATGCATAACTTGATGACTCGCAAATAGAAAAATTATTGAGGGTCTTAGGAGATCATAAGAGAGCTATAGGATGGATAATTGCTGACATAAAAGAAATCAGTCCCTATTTTTGCATACATAAAATTTTGTTAGAGGAAGGGCATAAGGCTATAATTGAGTAACAAAGGCGCTTAAATTTAGTAACAAAAGATGTAGTAAAGAAGATTATTAAGTGGCTAAATGCAGGAATTATCTACCCTATTTTTGATAGCTCATAGGTAAATTCGGTACAATATGTACTAAAGAAATGAGGGATCACTATAGTGGCAAATGAGAATAATGATTTAATCCCTACTAAGACTGTTATGGGTTGAAGGATATGTATGGACTACCGAAAGCTGAATAAAGCCACCCGCAAAGATTATTTTTCCTTACCCTTCATTGATCAAATACTGGATAGATTAATAAGATATAATTATTATTGCTTCTTGGATGGATATTCTAGCTATAATCATATTGCAATTGCTTCTGAAGATCAAGAAAATACCACGTTCACTTGCCCATATGGTACATTTGCCTTCCGGAGGATGCCATTCAAACTATGCAATACTCCAGCCACCTTTCAGTACTATATGATGGCCATATTTTCAAATATTATAGAGCACTTCATGGAGTTATTTACTATTTTTGGCAATTCATTTGATCAATGCCTTGATAATCTAGCATTTGTGTTCAAACGGTGTGAAAATACCAATTTAGTGCTCAATTGAGAAATGTGCCACTTTATGGTTAAAGAAGGCATAGTATTAGGCCATAAAATTTCTACTAATGGTATTGAAGTTGATAGAGCAAAGATAAAAACCATCGATAAGTTGCCACCACCGACTAATGTGAAAGGAGTACGGAGCTTTCTTGACTATGCCAGATTTTATCGAAGATTTATAAAAGATTTCTCCAAGATCTCCAAACTCCTATGCAACTTACAAGAGAAAGAAGGGCAATTTTATTTCGATGATGCATGTCTTGAAGCCTTTGAACTGTTGAAGAAGAAGCTTACCACCGCACCGATCATTATAGCTCTAGATTGGGACTTACCCTTTGAAGTGATGTGTAATGCAATCGATTTAGCTATGGGGGTTATACTAGGACAACGCTGAGAGAAAGTATTTCACATTATATTCTATGCAAGCAAGACTCTCAATGACGTGCAGTCCAATTACACCATTACAGAAAAAAAGCTTTTTATGGTAGTATTTTCTTTTGACAAGTTCCAAGCTTACCTTATTAGAGTCAAGGTCACAGTCCTCACTGATCACTCAGCAATCAAGTACCTCATCAATAAGAAAGATGCTAAACTAAGACTCATTCGATGGATTCTCCTACTGTAAGAATTTGATCTAGAGATCAAAGATAGAAAAAGGGGTTGAAAACTAAGTTGCAGATCATCTCTCTCATTTGGAAGCATCAAATCAACACCAAGAGAATATCCAAATCAATGAAACCTTTCCGGATGAACAAATCTTTTCCACACAACATCACGAGATCCTCTGGTATACTGATAATGTCAATTATTTAGTTTTCGGTCTAACACCTCATAATTTGACTTTTTAGCAAAACAAGAAGTTCCTCCACAATACAAGATTCTATTTTTGGGATGAGCCATTCCTTTACAAATCATGTGCAGACCAAATCCTTTGAAGATGTGTCCCTACAGAAGAAAATCAAGACATCTTAAACTATTGTCATGCATCTGGTTATGGGGGACATTTTGTGGGTGACAAAACAATAGCTAAAGTACTTCAATCTGATTTTTATTGGCCCACTATTTAAAGATGTAAATTATTTTGTTGCAGGGTGTGATCAATGTCAATGGATGGGGAACATCTTTAAAAGACATGAAATGCCACAGCAGAACATTCTAGAAGTTGAAATCTTTTATGTTTGAGGGATAGACTTTATGGGACCGTTTTCACCATCTCACAATAACAAATACATACTTGTAACTGTGGATTACGTTTCAAAATGGGTAAAGGCAATAGCATTACCAACAAATAAGGCAAGGACAGTGATTAAGTTCCTTTAAAAGAATATATTCACAAGATATGGAACACCTAGAGCAATTATAAATAACGAGGGCTCACACTTCTACAATAAATATTTTTCAACCCTCTTACACAAATACGGGGTTAAGCACAAGATGGACACTGCATATCATCCTCAAACGAGCGGACAAGTTGAGGTCTCCAATCAACAAATAAAACGCATCTTGGAAAAGATGTTTAAACCAAACCGAAAGGATTGGGCATTACACTTGGATGACGTTTTATGGGTGTATCGTACTGCTTACAAAACTTTAATTGGTATGTCCTATTTTTGTTTGATCTTGGAAAAAGCATGTCATTTACCTTTGGAGTTGGAACACAAAGCATATTGGGCTATTAAAGCCCTCAACTTTGATCTCCAAGCCACAGGTGAGAAACGTGATAAGGGCAAATTTGTCATATATTTTCTCATGTTTTTATTCTTGATATTTTATTATTTTATGAGAATAGATGTCAATTTATGTGCATTATTGTTATTTATAGGAACTTGAACGAAATTTAAAGAAAGGATACAAAAGAATCAAAAACAATGACTAAAATGCAAAGTTTTTAAAGTATGTGTTTATCGCCCCAGCGCTACGAGGATTACAGCCCCAGCACTGGAACAGTGATCGAAATAAGGAAAATGCCCTATTGAAGTCGCATCTGGCTTCCCAGCGCCAGACCTTTACCGCGCAAGCAATAGGCCAACGCCCCAGCACCATCATCGCACCGCGCCAGCAGTGAAGTCTTTTTCACATGTCGCCCCAGCCACAACTGCATAGTGCCCCAGCGGTAACTCGAGTCCTAGTCCGACAAGAATTGAGATTTTCAAACTCATATCAATCCCTATAAAAATCCACTCATTCTCAGCCTTTAAGAATCATCCAAGAGCACCCTAGAGCAATTCAAGAGCAACAAAAATACAGAGCACGAGTCTTGGAGAGCAATAGGAGTTTAATTGAAGCAACTTTAGAGAGAGATTCAAGGCATTCTTCAGCATCAATTGTTCCTAGGAAGCGCAATTAAAAGCAATTCGACGTCTATATCGGTTTGCTATTGATTGTATCATAATTTATTGTTATTTTTACTATTGTTCTCTTGTAGCCATGAGCTAAACTTATTTTCTAGGGTTAATACTTGAACT
Organism: Ailanthus altissimus; assembly: GCA_946807835.1. Taxonomy (NCBI): domain Eukaryota; kingdom Viridiplantae; phylum Streptophyta; class Magnoliopsida; order Sapindales; family Simaroubaceae; genus Ailanthus; species Ailanthus altissimus. Next base: position 11,114,072 of record OX327699.1, on the reverse strand, counting down.
CAATATGTGTTCTTAATTGTCATATCTTTTGAATATTTAATAAACTTAGTTCTTTAATATTCAAATTACTTGATCTTAATGCTTCAGTATATCTGGCTAATATATGGTGAATAAGTTAGTAATATTATTGATAAACTCAGAAGAAGAATCATAATATTTAGACCTAGGTAATTTGATGCATGGTTATAGAGTAACATTCAATGTTGCATATGTAAGTTTTAATTTAGGATGGGAATATACCTAATTGGCATGTATAATCAATAAGACCTAATCTTAATGAATCTTAATTAATTACAAGTACCATAGGAATATAGGTATTTGGTAAATTAAGGTATACTTGCATGACCTTGGAAGAGGCTTGTGAATACATTAGTGTCTTGATCAATAACAAAGACTAAAGGAGTTAAATATTAGAAGATTAATAATTAGAAAGCATATTGAGGGATAGTATTAATCCTAGGTTTTCTCTATATTGCTATCACTTAAATCTCTTTGCATTGTGTTTTTATTTTTTATATTTTCTACATTCATTCTTAGATTTTTATTTTTCTGAATAATTATTAGAAAGACATAATTTTAGTAATTGGTTAAAAAAGAAGAAATTATCCCTATGGGTTCGACATCCGACTTATTTAGTCCCTTTATTACTTGCATACGATAGTGTATACTTGCACTTAATGTTATGATATAGAAATATCGCATCAAGTTTTTGGCGCCATTGGCGGGGATAATTAACTACTTTTTCGCCAATATTAATACCAATCTTTCTAGTTTTTACTTCAGATTTTTTTTAATTATTTTTTTTAATTTAGTTTTACTTACTTTCTTTCGAGGTACATGCGAAGATCAAAAAGTGAAGACTTAATTGCTTTTGATCCAAAAATTGAAAGAACTTTAAGAAGAATTAGAAGAGAGCAAAATCAAATTAACACCATGGAAGATCAATTACCAATTACACCCGACCATGAAGCAAGATCACTAAGGGAATATGTTGTTCCCCTAGTTAATGGAATCCATTCAAGCATTCAAAGACCAACTATTCAAGTTAACAACTTTGAGATCAAGCCAAGCACGATTCAAATGCTCAAGGAGTCGGTACAATTTTGTAGAATGCCCAATGACAATCTAAACATGCACGTCATCAACTTTTTGGAGATATGTGACACTTTTAAGTACAATGGAGTGTCCGATGATGCAATCTGACTAAGATTGTTTCCTTTTTTCTTAAGAGACAAAGTAAAGAGTTGGCTGCTATCACTTCCATCTAGATCCATAGCTACATGGGATGATCTTGCACAAAGGTTTCTCGCCAAATTCTTTCCACCTGCTAAAACTGCTAAGATGAGGAATGACATCACATCATTCCTACAACTAGATGGAGAATCTCTTTATGAGGCATGGGAGAGATATAAAGATATGCAAAGAAAATGTCTTTATCATGGAGTTCTGAAGTGGTTGCTTGTACAAATATTCTACAATGGATTAGCCGGTCAATTCAGAACATAGTAGATGCTGCAGCTGGAGGAGCACTCATAAATAAGTCCACTTATGAAGCATATGATCTACTAGATACGATTGTGTCCAATGCCTATCAATGGCCCACCAAAAGGTCCACCACAAAAAAGATCGCGGGACTACACGAAGTAGACACTTTGACCACATTATCTGCCCAAGTTAACCTTTTGACCAAACAATTAAGCAACTTGGGAGTTAATGCCATCAAGAGTTAACCCATCACTTGCGATTTCTGTGGAAGCAATCATGCTAATGGACAATGCATGGAGACTGCTCAATATATAGGGGACTTCAACTGCAACAATTCTAACTCAAATTTTTACAATCCAGGATGGAGAAATTACCCCAACTTCTCATTAAGCAACAATAATCACAGACAACATTCCAAAGATCCTTATAGCTTCCAACCACAAAACTAGCAAGAGAAAAAAGCAAACATTCAAGACATGCTCTTATAATTTATGAAGAAAACAAATGCACTCTTTCAACATCAAGCAACTTCATTTAGAGTCTTGAAGAATCAAGTAGGACAACTTGTTGTAGCAATGAACAATCGTCCTCAAGGAACCCTACCAAGAAACACCGAAGTTAATCTAAAAGAAAATGTCGAGCAGTGTTAAGCCATCTCCTTAAGAATTGGTAAAATCTTACATGACAATACACCTCAACCATAACTTTCAGAGATGAAAGAGAAGAAAAAAGAAACAGTGTTCCAGCAAGATAATGTAAAACCATATAGACCACTTATACCATTTCCTTAGAGATTACAGCAACTAGGAAGTCAAGAGAAAAGTGCTGAAACACAAAAAAACGTAGAAACTAGTGTTCAAGTACAAGAACAAAAAAGAGAAAATACAGTAGAAGATACCAGTAGCAACCTGTAGAAGCAACCTACACAATCATTCACTCTACCACCTCCATTTCCTCAGAGATTGCAAACAAAGAAACTAGATAAGCATTTTTCTAAATTTCTTGATGTTTTTAAGAAATTATATATTAATCTTCCTTTTGCAAATGCACTGGAGTAAATGCCGAGCTATGTGAGATTCATGAAGAATATCCTATCAAAGAAGAGAAGAATAGATGACTTTAAGACTGTGGCCCTAACGGAGGAGTGTAACGCCATCCTTCTAAAGAAGCTACCTCCATAGCTTAAAGATCCTGGGAGTTTCACCATACCATGCTCAATTGGAAATTATGATTTTGGGAAAGCACTTTGTGATCTAGGAGCTATCATTAATCTTATGCCATTATTCGTATATAAAAAATTAAGACTGAGAGAAGCCAAACCAACAAATATCACACTTCAGCTGGTAGATCATTCTCTCACCTATCCCAAGGGATTAATTGAATATGTGTTGGTTAAAGTCGATAAATTCATCTTCTCTGCCGATTTCATTGTTCTGAACATGAAAGAAGACAAAGAGATTCCTATCATCCTTGGAAGACCCTTCCTAGCCACTAGAAGAACAATCATTGATGTACAAAAAGGAGAGTTAACCATGAGGGTATAAAAGGACACAGTCACTTTTAAGGTCTTCAAGGAGATCAAATTACCAGCTGAAAATGGAGACTGTTTCTACATTAATGTGGTGCACCCAAGCGTCAAGAAAATCAAAGATTTAGAGACATAAGATCCTCACATTCAAAAAAGAGCATTGAAGCATAGGAAGGCAAGAGAGAAAAAGAAAAAATAGCATTACAACAAAGCAAGCAAAGAAAAAGAAAAGGAAAAACCATCTCCCCGGTCTAAGATTAAAGTCTTTTCGGAGAGACATAAGGAGAATACAATAAAAGATACTGCCCGAGGTTTAATTGCAAAAATATGGAAGCCAAAAAGAAGAAAGCCAGCAAGATCACTTACACAAATACTTCAATTAGCATCTTCAACCCACCATAAAAGAATTGGAAGCCCCGTCAAGCTGACGACGTTAAATCAAGCGGTACTTGAGAGGTAACCCAAGATAAGTATTGTTATTAGTATTATTCTTTTTAGCTCATTTCAAAAAAAAAAAATAACCCAAGAAATGCAACGCTGCAGCGACAGGTTTCAGCGCGGCTGCGGTAGGAAATTCAAATCCATACCGGCCCCGCGGTAAACATTCTAGTGCGCCAACGGGAATTCTAGTAAGCAGCCCACAATGAGCCTTCAGCGCTATAGCGACGGATGATTACCGTATCAGCGCCAAAACATCGCCCCAGCGACGGAGAATTAGCGCCACAGTAAAATTTGAACATAGAAGTCTCTTACTTTCACTTCTTTATTTTTCAACATTGAGGATAATGTCTAAATTAAGTTTGGGGGTAGGAATCACTTTCTTGTGTTCATTTTGCTGCATGATTTGAGTAGTCGTTCTTGTGGGTTAATTTTCTTAGTTACTTAGTTTTGTTTTAGTTAATTAGTTTTTATTAGGTTGTGTTAAGATGATCTTTAGTCTATGATAAGAAAAAGAATACATGGCTGAATTTGTTTTACAAATTTATAGGGAATGATAGATACTTGAGACAATTTTGATTATCTAAGTTTAGGAACAAATTCGACTTTATTTATAATCACCATTTTTTTTAGCACTTATTAAAGCATGAATAGTTATAACTATTACTTAGAGATACTTGTGCTTTAGGGAGTAAACCACAGTCTCGAAGATCGATACTTTAAAACTTGTCTTTAATTACTACTTGAGGCGAAATCCTAAGAAACACATGAATAAGAAAATGACATTAGGCCATCTTTGGACCGATTGAGCTTTTCTAGCTTACCTTTTATTATATATTTATCTCTAGTACCCTATTTTGAGCTCAATTATCCATTCTTTGGTTTAACCACATTACAAGCCCAAGACTTAAAGTTTATTTATTCTGAAATTTACCTGGAACATCATAAACCTTGCATTTACTTAGAAATACTCTTGAAAGGAAAAGATTGTGGTGATATGAGAAAAATAAGTTTGGGTGGTATTAGTCAATCTAAGTTTGGGGGTATTCACAAAAAAAGAAAAAAGAGAGAGTAAGAAAAATACCCCCAGCTTAAGAAAAGAAAAAATTCTTTAAAAAAATAAATGTTAAAAAGAAGGATGAAAAATACAATAAGTTTGGGGGAAGAGATAATACAAGGAAAAGAAAGATCAAAAGATTTCTAGGTAAAATTTAAGTGTTCGTGGTGTGAATTGAACTTCATATATTTATCCTACCCCTTGCCCCTAGCCTTACGTTATAAGCTAAGTCTTAAATAGATCCCTAGACATGTAATTTTTTACATTAGTAGAGAATGGTAATAAAGACAAGCCTATGAAAGTGTCATTATACAAATTGAATGTCGAGACATTATCTTTACTGTACGAATTAAAGTATAACATAAATCAAAGTATGATTTAGCTATTTGCTTGCTGCTTGCACACACACACATGGTGATTATTTATAAGGAAGAATGAGGGACTAAATAAAGATAATTTAAAATTGTTAATAGTTATTTATCTATCTTAAGGATTTGTATCAATTCGGCAGCCTTTGAGACAATGATTTTGATCATCTTACTAGCTTAGTATATTTGGTTTGTTTTCTTTATTTGTTAAATGAGTCAAGTATAACCCCTTGTTTCTCTCTTAGTTTTATTTCATTGCTTGAGGACAAACAAGTGTTTAAGTTTAGAGGAATTTGATAAGGGCAAATTTGTCATATATTTTCTCATGTTTTTATTCTTGATATTTTATTATTTTATGAGAATAGATGGCAATTTATGTGCATTATTGTTATTTATAAGAACTTAAATGAAATTTAAAGAAAGGATGTAAAAGGATAAAAACAGTGACTAAAATACAAAGTTTTCAAAGTATGTGTCTATCGCCCCAGTGCCACGAGGATTACCGCCCTAGCTCTGGAATAGTGATGAAAATAAGAAAAATGCCTTGTTGAAGTCACGTCTGGCTCCCAAGCGCTAGACCTTTACCGTGCCAACGGTGAAGTCTTTTTCACATATTGCCCCAGCGACAACTGCATAGCGCTCCAGCGGTAGCGCGAGTCCTAGTCCGATGAGAATTGAGATTTTCAAGCTCATATCAATCCCTATAAAAAGCCAGTTCCTAGCCTTTAAGAATCATCCAAGAGCACCCTAGTGCAATTCAAGAGCAACAAAAATACAGAGCACGAGTCTTGGAGAGTAATAGGAGTTTAATTGAAGCAACTTTAGAGAGAGATTCAAGGCGTTCTTCAGCATCAATTATTCGTAGGCAGTGCAATTAAGAGCAATTTGACGTCTATATCGGTTTGCTATTGATTGTATCATGATTTATTTTTATTTTTATTGTTGTTCTCTTGTAACCATGAGCTATACTTATTTTCTAGGGTTAATACTTGAACTCAATATGTGTGCTTAATTGTCATATCTTTTGAATATTTAATAAACTTAGTTCTTTAATATTCAAATTACTTGATCTTAATGCTTTAATATATCTGGCCAATATATGGTGAATAAGTTGGTAATATTATCGATAAACTCAGAAGAATAATCATAATATTTAGACCTAGATAATTTGATGCATGATTATAGAGTAACATTCAATGTTGCATATGTAAGTTTTAATTTAGGATGAGAATATACCTAATTGGCATGTATAATCAATAAGACCTAATCTTAATGAATCTTAATTTATTACAAGTACCATAGGAATATAGGTATTTGGTAAATTAAAGTATACTTGCATGACCTTGGAAGAGGCTTGTGAATACATTAGTGTCTTGATCAATAATAAAGACTAAGAGAGTTAAATATTAGAAGATTAATAATTAGAAAGCATATTGAGGGATAGTATTAATCCTAGGTTTTCTCTATATTGCTATCACCTAAATCTCTTTGCATTGTGTTTTTATTTTTTATATTTTCTACATTCATTCTTAGATTTTTATTTTTTTGAATAATTATTAGAAAGACATAATTTTAGTAATTGGTTAAAAAAGAAGAAATTATCCCTGTGGGTTCGACATCCGACTTATTTAGTCCCTTTATTACTTGCGTACGATAGTGTATACTTGTACTTAATTTTATGATATAGAAATATCGCATCAAAACGTTTACTTCAACTAAATGCTATAGATGAGTTTCTTCTACAAGCATATGAGAATGCTAAGCTTGACAAGGAAAAGACGAAATTGTGGCATGATAAGAAAATGCTTTAGCGTTCATTTGAAAAAGGACAACTAATGTTGCTCTATAATTCACGGCTGAAGTTATTTTTTAGAAAACTCAAGTTCCGATAGTCTGGCCCGTTTCAAATTATAACGGTTTACCTAAATGGAGCGGTCGAAATTAGAGATCCAAATAATCAAGCTTCATTTATAGTAAATGGCCAGCACCTCAAGAATTACCGTTGAGAATATATAGATCGACAAAAGGTCAATATCGATCTAATGGATCACAAGTAAACTATAGGATCAACACATCAAGCTAAAGATGTTAAACCAAGCGCTTCTTAGGAGGCAACCCAAGTCTAATATCCACATAAACCCTAAAACCCATCTTCTCCATCTCACACTTTCAATTCTTCATCTCAAATCAAAATTAGCCACTCCCACACACTACATTTAGATTCAAATTCATTACCCACTCAAATTAACACCACATTAGCACACAATTCACCTAATTGTTCTCATTCATCATAACTCTCAATTCCTTCTCTCCATTAGCATTCAAGGTACAAATTTCTATCTTTCCTCATTTTCTTTCTTGTTATTTCTCTTTATTATATGGTTACCATGCATAATTATTATCTTTATTGATAGATTATGATTATTAGGCCTTGTTAATGAAAAACAAATCCATGAATGATTGTGCAACATGTTCAAATTGGTGAGTTGATTGAGATTTAATAGGTTATGCTTGAATTTCTCTATTAGCAATCCTAGCTATATATTAGGATGCTTGTGATAACAGGTTCAAAATCGTATTTAATGTTGAAATTGGTGTTGATTAATGTTTAATGTTCAAATTGGTGAGTTGATTGTTGTTTAAATGGGTGACTTTAAGCATAAAGCATAATACTCTCATTATGATGTTTTTACTAATCTATATCTATATATTAGGCAAGTGGTGAGATGGTGTAATATTACTACATTATTGTTGCCTATATATTGATAATGATGCCATATTGCAGTCACAAGTGGAGAGTGATATGTGTAATGGGTGGTGGTATTCTATGATGAGAGAATGAACGTGTGCACATAGGTACGGTAGCAATTTTGAGCTAAAAAAAACTCAAAGAAGATTGTTGTTTGAGTGATCTGTGGCACACATATATGATTTAATATTGCAATGTTTGAGAGGTAGTTGTTATCTATATTCGGAGTGCTCTTTATTGTTGTTTTAGGTATGCAATAGCACCTAAGAAATCAAATAAGTTTGTTGCATCATCTTCTGCAGGCTACGATACTAACAAGTTTGTTTCCAAGGAAGCCACAGACTTATATCACTCTTTCATAGTCAAACGCACAATTATTCCTAAAAGAGGCTTCGACATCACGGGATGGGGCTATCCAAGAATCTCGAGAATTATTGCAGACAGGGGTTGGGGATGATTATGTGCACAACCAGATGCCACAGTTATTCTAATCGTTCAAGAATTTTATGCTAATGGCAAAGAGCACTTTTATGGGAAAGTCCGAATCAAGGCCTAAACTGTTCACATCCACAATAAGGTCATTAATAGATACTTTGAGATACCCAATATACAACGAGATAACTATATGAAGCTCCACTAGAACCCAGATTACAAACCTGTCATCCGTTACTTGGCCACCCCAAATGATCAATGGACGATGTCTGGAAATCTTCCGGTCACTTTTTCCACACGCTACATGTGCAGAGAATTCAAAGCGTGGCACTAATTCATAGCTGCCAAATTAATGCCAGTCAGTCACATGAGCACGGTAACAACGAAGAGAGCTCTCCTTCTGTATGCCATTCTAACAAAGTGGACAATTGATATTGGTAAGGTGATTAGAGACACAATCCTTTTTGGCCTCGATCATCCAAAGTAAAGCATCTACTGCTCCTCGCTAATTACAGCACTTTGCGCTAAAGCTGGAGTTGAGTGGACATCATCAAAGGAATTATTTCCCTTAGCACACGTATTGGACTATAGCGAAATTGCTACAATCATTAATGGTCTAGCCCAAGACCCAACTCCCCGACCACTTCCGCCACGAAAGACCCATAGCACAACTAACCATGCCTTAAAGGCTGTCAAGGTTAGAGGATGCCTTCACCACACACCAATAATGGACTACATCATATGCCGCTTATCAAGACCAAGTTTTGCACATTGCCTTCACACACTTTGGCATAGATACACATAACTTGCCAAACTTTTTGGCCTATCTAATGCCTCTAGAAGCTAATGACTTAAGAGAGGATGCAGAAGTTGAAAACAAAGTAGGGAGTGAAGGTGAAGACAAATGGGACAACTAATGCTTTATAAAAATAGGAAAGTATTCCAATTTTGTTATTTTACTGCCGTCATGAGGACATGTCTTATTATAAGTGTGAGGGTAAGGGAAACACTTTTTAATTCATAATTTTCTTCATGCTTTGTTAGTTTATTTTCTGTTTTTATTTATTTTCTTTAGAAGTAGTTTGCTTTCTTTCAGCATCATTTGTTTGGGTCGAAAGAGTTCGTAGTCGATGATGATAAATGGAGTTGAAGAAAAGCTATAAACTCTCTTTATCTATTATTGTGTTCATTTTATACTATAATCAGATTAATTATATTCAGCTTATAGTTGTTCACTTTAAACATCTGTGCACTCTAGAGCTATTTAATGTTTAGCAGTTGTAAGGTAGAATATACTTATTCACAATAGAGAAGGTAATCAAGGTCATCTATTATCTAGAACTTGTTTGATTAGCTTTCGAGGTGAAATCCTAGGACATTTATAGTAATTGGTCCTTAGTCACCCTTTTTTAGCCTGATTGACTATATTCTTTTCAAACCCACTTTAGAAGCCTATAACCAATTAACACTTATATGTGTTATAAATACCCTTCGCACTAAGATATATAACATCTTGTTGTAAGGGTTATGAAGTGATTCAAAGTCTTAGGTAAAAAAAGAGACAGCTATGGAATTGTTCTCATCCAGTTAGAAAAATTAAGGAAGCTTGATTCAAAAAAAAAAAAGAATAACCTCCTAGAGAAGACAATAAGGAACAATAGAGTTGTTGAATAAGGAACAATAAGGTTGTTGAAAAGTTGGGTTCAAGGAAAATAAGTTTGGGGGAGTGGACTGAAGCAAGAAAGAACAAAAGTGATCCTTAAACAAAAGAGGTTATGGTTATAGTGCGATTTGACTAAAAATTTCCATATTGTCACACCATAACCCAAGCCTCTCATTACAAGCTAATCAAAGTTCTATTTAATCCCTTATTATATACTTATTCTACATTAGTAGAGATTGCTATGAAAAACAAGTTTATAGAGATTTATTTTGGTCTTGATCTTTTTTTGATAAAAATAAGTTGTTTGAAAATACAATTGATGTGCAATTAAATAGCTTGACATACACTCACAAGTGAATGATTATAAGATAGATATAAGCATGATGATTAAAGTATAGAATGAGCATGAATAATTTTTTAGCCTGAAGATTTCATAAGTGTAATTCACCTTTTGAGAAAACTTACAAATTTCGGATCGACCCGAACAACGCATGGTTCATGGGATGTTAAGAGGGCATTTTTATATAGTTATTTTGGCTCCTTGTTAGTGTGTTCTTATTTTGCCCGAGGACGAGCAAATGTCTTAAGTTTTGGGGTATCTGATAATAGCATAATGACAATAGTATTTTAGCACTCTAACTTGGGTATTTTTTATTTAGTCCATTAATATTGGGCTACTTTATTTGTATTTTTAATCTTAAATAGGTGCGTGGAGAAAAAAGTGACACATAGGATCAAACGAGAGGCGATTTGGGTGAGAAACGAGCGAGATACGCTCGAAAGACGAGTATGCCCATACGAATACTTAAATACCCCTCTCAACTCTCTAATTTTGGGGTGGATTCGAAGCTCCTCGCGCCTAAGGTTTCTCATAGCAACAAAAATACTATTTTAAGGCAAAAATAAATAGACTTAATAAGGAGAAAAACACAAGCAATGAATACACATTCAAGTTAAGAGATCAAAGTTAATTTATTGAAGATTTAAGATTGAAGAATCAACTCTTAGGCAATCAAGACAAGAGGAAGAAGAACAACTCAGGGCATCACTTGTGTTATTTTCTTCCTTAATTTTAAGAGATGATCTTGTTCATTATATTTTCATACTTTTCCTTTGATATTCTTGTTTTGAACATATGCTAAAACTTTTGATCAAGGGTTAGACGTTCTTGAACCAAATATGTAATTAACTCTTTTAAACTCTTAATTATGAAATTTTATCCCTTAATCGATTCAATCTATCAATACTTAATGCTTTCATTATACTTTATCACTATTTTGATTGTTTAGGAACCATGATAACTTTAACAAAATGATGCATGTGTTTAGCCTATGGTAGATTGATACATGATCATAGAGTAATATCTATGAGTTCCATCTAAGATAGACATATACCTAGGTGGCATATATGGTTTGATTGGACTTATTCTTAATGAGTTGCATCTTATTCAGATTACCATAGACATATAGATAATTGTTAGGGTGTGATATTATCATTCGACTGTCAACAGAAGCTTATGATTTAATCAGTGTCTAGCCAATCAATTGATAATAACGGAATAACTAAGGGGTTAAAGAATTCAATGTACTACTAGAGGATACATTGAAACCCTAGATTACTTATCAAACTAATGAATTCTATCTCCAAGTACTTGCAATATTTTAATTAGGTTTAATTCGGTAGCTATAGTTTAGTTAGTTAAACTCCATCTCAGAAGTTAGTTTGGATAAATGTAAAATAAAGTAATTTTAGTAATCGATTGAAGAAATAGAAACAATAGTCTCTGTGGAATTAATAATCTGGACTTAGTCCTATATTACTTGATACGAAAGCGTGCATTTACGCTAGGTTATTAAATCAGACATCAGCCAACTCCTTCCTTCTACACAAAATTGGGACATTTAGCACTCTTATCAAAAAGAAACCAAGCAAAAAGATTGTTTGTTTAGTTAACCGATCCCATATGATTCTGAGAGCACAATAGGAGACCTATCAAAATTCTTGGCCCGCTGCTAATATAACGATTACTTAAGTATAGAATTCTTGAACTTGAGAAATGATTCTGATTAAAGTATTTTCAAATTTCTACATAAGTAATCTTGGCTTTTCTTGAATCGAAATAGAATACGAAGAAAATTCAATAATTGAATTAGAGAGAAAAAGATGAGATTTGTTTGAGATGAAGAGAGAATAAATCAATAACCTTTACAGAATAAATTTTAGTACAAGGAACTTTCATTTATTTTTAACATTAATTTACAATGAGAGTTGTAAGATAAAACTTAGATTGTTAATGAAAAGAATTTATATTTCATCCTCTAAATTAAAAGCACGTTGGAATTTTTTTTTTTAATATACGCTTTCTGATAATACATTTAAAAATAAGAAATATTAACATGATATGAATCTTATTCTAAAATTAACATAAATATAATTTTTTACAATTTTATAAATACATATTATTATTAAATAATTAACTTATTGAATAAACTGTGGCTACAGATTTAAATGATCATGTACTGTAAACAGCTTAAGTGACATCATTTAATATAGATTCTATATTGTAAGTATATGTTCCATGATCCATGAAATTGCATCTCCAAGTCATCGAGATTTTGACCATCCAACTGGGTCTTATTCCATGATAACTCAAAAGAGTACAATACATAAATGTAAGTTCATTACTTACTCATGATTAAGGTTAATCAAGCTTATTAAAGCTTTGTGAATTAAGATCAATGATATTTATTTAACTAGATCAAAATTCACATTAGTCCAATTCAATGTATCATACACTAGTTTTTCTACTTAAAGTCTCTACTTCAATATTCAAGATAAATTATTCACTATAAGAAGTAGAAAAATTACAATTTTACATAATGAAATGTTCATTTCATTAATGACTGTGAACAATATTTAATTTATAAAAAACTTGTGATCTATATCTTCTGCATTAACATCATATGCCTAATACATATATCACATACTTTATAAATATGGGCTCTTCAATGTATGCTCAATTATGTATGAATAAAATTTATTAATCAAATAAATGTTCATATACATGCTTCTAGGGTACCATAAAGATATTATATATCTAACAATCTCCCACTTGCCCTAAAGTATGTTGGGAATATGTCGAACTCTCATATCATCTATATGAGTTTCAAAAATCTTTACTGGCAATGACTTGGTGAATAGATTGATAAGGGAAAAATTTGTCATATATTTTCTCATGTTTTTATTTTGATATTTTATTGTTTTATGAGAATAGATGGCTATTTATGTGCTTTATTGTTAATTGTAGGGACTTGAGCGAAAACAGTGACTAAAATGCAAACTTTTCAAAGTATGTGTCCATTGCCCCAGCGCCACGAGTATTATAGCCCCAGCGCTGGAACAGTGATCGAAATAAGAAAAACGACCTGTTGAAGTCGCATCTGGCACCCCAGCGCCAAACAGTCACCGCGCTCGCGATATACCAGCGCCCCAGCGCCATCATCCCACCGCGTCAGCGGTGAAGCCTTTTTCACGTGTCACCCCAGCGACAACTGCATAGTGTGCCAGCGGTAGTGCGAGTCCTAGTCTAACGAGAATTGAGATTTTCAAGCTCATATCAATCCCTATAAAAAGCCACTCGATCCCAGCCTTCAAGAATCATCCAGAGAAGAACCTAGAGCAAGAAAAAGAGAATTTAAAGTAGTTCAAGAGCACCAAGAATCCAGAGCAACGTCAATCAAGAGCAATTCGACGTCTACATCGGTTTGCGATTGATTGTATTATGTTTTATTTTTATTTTTATTGCTGTGATTTTCTTGTAGCTATGAACTAATTTATTTTCTAAGGTTAATATTTGAACTCAATATGTGCGCTTAATTGCCATATCTTTTTAATATTTTATAAACTTAGTCCTTTATTATTTAAATTACTTGTGTTTAATACTTCAATATATCTGGCCAATATATGGTGAATGAGTTGGTAATATGTTGATAAACTCGGAAGAGGAATCAATATATTTAGACCTAGGTAATTTGATGCATGATTGTAGAGTAACATTCAATTTTGCATATGCAAGTTTCAATTTAGGATAGGAATATACCTAATTGGCATGTATAATCAATAAGACCTAATCTTAATGAATCTTAATTTATTACAAGTACCATAAGAATATAGGTATTTGGTAAATTAAAGTATACTTGCATGACCTTGGAAGAGGCTTGTGAATACATTAGTGTCTTGATCAATAATAAAGACTAAGTGAGTTAAATATTAGAAGATTAATCATTAAAAAGCATATTGAGGAATAGTATTAATCATAGGTTTTCTCTATATTGCTATCACTTACATCTCTTTGTATTGTGTTTTTGCTTTTATATTTTCTACATTCATTCTTAGATTTTTATTTTTCTGGATAATTATTAGAAAGATATAATTTTAGTACTTGGTAGAAAAGAAAAACTTATCCCTGTGGGTTCGACATCCGACTTATTTAGTCTCTTTATTACTTGCATATGATAGTGTATACTTACACTTAATTTTATGATATAGAAATATCGCATCATAGATCTGCTAGATTATCTGCTGATGCAATCTTGTATACTATTACTTCACCTCTTAAGCACTAATTCTCTTACTAAGTGATATCTCCTTTCAATGTGTTTTCCTTTTTTCCTGATATCTTATTTCCTTAGATTGTGCTATTGCTCCGCTATTATCACAATAAAGAATAGTAGGCATTTTAGAAATAGTTACCACTTCAAGTTCCAAAAGAAACTTGCGGAGCCATACGACTTCTTTTCAACTTTAGATACCGCTATATATTCAACTTCTATGGTAGAGTTTGTGATACATAATTTCTTTACACTCCTCCAACTTATAACTCTACCACCTAAAGTTAACATATATCCTGATGTTGACCTTCGAGTATCTTTGTCTACTTAAAAATCTGAATCTGTATACCCAATAGGTACAAGATTATCGCTAGAAGATATAAGCATATAATCTTTTGTTCTCTGAAAATACATGAATATATGCTTTACTGCAGTCTAGTGTTCTAATCTTAGGTTTGATTGACATTTGCTGACCATGCCAATCGCATAATAAATGTCTGATCTAGTACATAACATTGCATACATGAGACTTTTTATAATAGATGCATAAGAAATTCCTCTTATGCGATTTATTATTTGTCTTAATACACTGATTCTTAGATAAATCAATCCCATGTCTAAAAGGAAGTAATCCTTTTTTGGATTTATATATAGTAAACTTGACCAAAAAAAATTTTATGTATACAGCTTGAGATAAAGATAACATTTTATTCTTGCAATCTTACCATAGCTTAATATTAAGGATGCAACTAGCTTTACCTATTTCCTTCATATCTAATTGATTAGATAACTAATTTTTTACTGATGATAATGCCCCTATATCATTTTTAATGAATAGTATATCATATACATAAATGACTAGAAATACTATCAACCCACCATTTATCCTTTTATAAACACAAGGTTCATCAGGATTTTGATCAAAATCAAAAGATTTGATAGCTTGATCAAATCCGATGTTCCAAGATCTAACTGCTTATTTTAGCCTATAGATTAATTTTTGTAGTTTACAAACCATATGTTCTTGGCTTTTAGCTATAAAATGTAAATATGTCGCACTATCGTAATCAAAAGCTATGGGTTACTTACCTAAACTGATTTGGAAATAACATGAATAAGTAAATTATGATCGAAAAACAAAGATAGCTTCGCCTCATTAAAAAAAAGTATAGAGAACAGATCTTGTAAATATTGAAAACATAATTTTTAAGAAAGTAAGAAGATGCACACGAGTTAAAAATTACGCAAGTACTAAATAACGTGAATACTCGCAAATAGCCAAATCACATAAGTTATCAAACCTTGCAAGTTGCAAATTATCAAGGTCTCGCAAAATACAAATTTACATAAGCTTTCAAATAAAATATTATTAGTAAAAATTATTTCTACAAAGATATAAGCTATTCTCTTCACAATCATGTTATGATAATAAAGCTTTGAAGATTAAAGCAAATAATAAAATTGCAAGTTATATTATAGCACAACCCATTGCACATTTAAAAGTCAACTAAATAAAGTTCCATAATTGAAAATTGACTAATTATGTCGCATACTAGTAATCAGAAAACAACTAACTATATCGCAACATCATAATTAAAAGGCGATTGAGTATGTCGCACCCTTATAATCAAAAGACAATTAAGTTTATCGCACAATCACATCAAAAGGACAATTAGTCCTGTCACATAATCATAACTCAAAGATGATCAGTCTTGTCATAAACACTTAAATTCAAAAAAAATAAAGAAGAAAGAAGATAACCAATTATGTCGTATATTCAAAGCTAGAAGATAGATAATTATCTCATACATTTCAAATACAACCATCGGGTTGAACGATCAAAATTAAAAGACAACTAATTAGGTCATACAATTAAAACCAAAGGACAATCAATCCTATCACACGATCAAAACACAAAAGACGACTTTAACAAGTAACATGAATAAAAAAGACAACTAAATAAGTCGCAAAATTACTAAGTAGGTTGCGCATTTATAATCAAAAGACGACTAAATAACTTACACAACCAAATCGGAAGGACAACTTAAAAAAGTCACACAATTTAAAAAACAGGAAAACAACTTACACAATTTAAAAGATAACTAATCATATTATACACTATTAAACAAAAGGCGACTAGTCTTGTTGCATACTCATAATCGAAAGGACGACTAATCATGTCGCCTATTTAGAATTGAAGGATAAACGATTAAACCTTGCAATCAAGTAAGTGGTCAACATTAACTACATGCACAATTGAGAATGCGATGTACATATCATACATTCAAAGAAAATGAATATTCATACAATTAAATCTAATCAAATAACGACTAAATAAGTTTTGTAGATAAAAAAAAGTAAGTATTTATGTCACACAATAAACAAATAGAGGAGTAAAAAATATTCACTATTTACTTACACTTATGATACATTTTGAATCTCAAATATAACAATTGACAAAAGAATGTCAAATTGTATTAATCCAATACCAAAAATATATATAATAAAAAAATACATGAAATATGCTTACTATGTATATCTTAAAGGAAAACATATATCTCTCAATAAAAAGAAAGAAGAAGATCAGACAAAAATAAACTAAAGAGCTAGAAAACCCTTCCAGTATTTTTTAAAACGAAAAAAGAGAGTTACACATATTATACATCTCAATAAACACCCCAAAATGTGATATTCAACATACATCAAATATATGCTTATCGGGATAAATATAAAGTCTTCTAATACATCTTAATAGATATACAAAGTAGACCCTCATCGGGTCAAGAATAAAATCATCCAATAATATTCTAAACACATACCTCATAATATGCCTCAAAACAAACTAATAAGTACAACATCCAAAAAAAGGTCATAGAATACGATCATCAATCAAAGTAAATATTTACTCACTAAAATAAGTATTAGCGAACCTAAAGGTAATAAAGTTTGAAATTAAGAAGTATAAAAAGAGAAAATAAATGAAAGATCAATAAAAACCAGTAAAATCTACAAATAAGACAAGTGCAAAGCACTGGTACTACTTAACCTTCCTACAAAAAAATCCTTCAGCTGATGAAACTAACCCTCTTCCTATTAGAGAGTTTATTATAATGCTATTGTGACTCCAAAAGATTTGATTTAAAAATCTTTTATCTTTTCTCAACTCACGGCAGGCTCAGAATCTTTAACAACGAGATCAACAAGTTGAGAAAATTATTAAATCTTCAACAAGCTTTTCATCTTGCCAAAATAGCAACGTTAATAGGAACAATAAATAGCAATGTCAAGTTTCATAACAAATCAGCAGTCGAACTTTCCGCCTAAGTATTATTTTTCTTTAACAAAATATCATTTTAATCAATGTCAAGTTGTACAGATGTGAGTTTAAATTCAAACTTCATGACTTTTGCAGCTTCCTGACCTCTCTCTTTCAATAAAGCATCCTTTTATTAGCAATGAATTGGATAAGACACGAGTTGTGATTCAAGACGAAGCACCACCAACTAGTCACTAAGAACTCAATGCTACAAAAACGAAGAAAGATAAGTCAAAAAGGACGAGCAAACCAATCAAACTAATACACACTCCAAAAAGTAAGATTATTACATTAAAATCCTAAATTATTATACTAAGCCAATTTTATAATTTTTATAAAATAAACTATATAAAAAGATAGATAAGTGTAAAAATTATAAAATAAAATCATTCTTTTTATAAAAAGCTCGTTAGGACATAAAAGGCCCATTAATAGCATTTTTGTAAATTTTTAACTTATAAATTTTTCTTTCATTATAAAAAAACGACCCAAAGTTATTAATAAAATATACAATTTATTCTTATAAAATTTACTCTCTTTAACAATAAATTTTTTTTACATTCTTTTTAAAAATTTCTAATTAAAATTTGAAATTACAAAATTAACCCTAGTCTCTAGGGCTACAGAGTAAGAGAGAGCCAGAATCTCTCCCTTTGAAAATGAAAATATGTAGATGGATAAAAAAACTGGTACAAATCTAAACAGATTTTTGGTAGGTTCCTAATTATAATTATGTATGAATTTCTTTTAAAAACAAATATGGTGATGGATTGGATAGACGATAAGGCCGGTGAAAGCCTGGGGGAATAATAAATAATTGAAAGATCTTCGGCCTATGTGATTGATGGGATTTGTTGATTATATATGTCTGCCTTATGACCTAAATTTACAGAAAAATAATAATTAAAATTAAAGCATTTTTTAATTTGTGGGTCGGGTTTCTGTCAAATTATTACAAGTTGCATTCTGATATGTCTTTCTTCTTTAAAAAAATAAATAAAACTTGGATATGGAGTAGGACTATAGAATTACATATGGAGGATCATTGGAAGAGCCTGGCTCCGTTCCTTAATCAAAGTCTCTGTTACGATTCCTGTTTAAGATAATCATATACTTTTAGTGGAACATCTCCTTTTATTTTCTTGGAGGCGTTAAAAACATGTGAAATACAACTGATCTTTCCATTAATATAGATTTAGATATGCTCAAAATGTGGTGGTTAAATTGAGCAATATTTGGGAAAGAGTGGCCATTAATCAAAGTTATTTAGTAAATTAATTTACTATTAAGTAAAATATGGTGGTGGTTATTATTAAGAATAATTTTAGATATTTTAAATTAAATTTTAAAAAATAAGATATTAAATAATTATTAATCGACAAAATTATATAATAAATAATTTTATATTTTATATTATTTTATCACTTAATAATTATTTAACATATCATTTTTAAAATTTAATTTAAAATTTATAATATTATTCTTTATTAATTATTAATATATTTACTTAATTTACTAATAGTAATTTAACAAATAATAATTAAATAAATTATTTAAATTTAATAAATAATTGGCTATTTATTTTATTATTTAATTATAAAATTAAAAAAAATTAATTTATAATATAATAATATTTTATTGTAAATATTTTATAATTTTATATTTTATTTATTTAATAATAAGAAATATAAAAAAAATTGCACGTTGATTGTGGCACACGCAACGTGCTTGTGCGGGCTGCCTATTGGACGTGCCTTGGTGCGCGCCGTCCGCCACATTCACGTCGCGTATACACGCCTGCCATCTCATAATTACATCCACCAATATCACATGAATAATCTTAAAAAAAAAGAAATTAAAATTACTATTTTAAGAAAACATTTGATGGCACTCTCAAAATCCATCTCTATCATATATTCGTTTTTTGGGCTATAAAAATGCAATTATTTGCCAAAGACAGACGTAGGAAAATAAAATTGAAGTCCAATCCATTCCAACGTCAATATCTCTATAAAGGCCAACATTGATAAGCTAAGTACAGAAGCTAATCTATATCTCAAATTCGTAATAGAGGACAAGTTGTTGGGTCATGCATAAAAGTATCTGTCGAAATAAGAAGAGTCCCATAAGCAAATGTTTTTTCTTTTCCTTAAATACTATCATTTTCTGTGGTGACTAATCAAGTCTGTCTAATTTATTTCAGATTAAAAATTCTGATACAAACTATAAATTTTGGTTGCAAAAAAAAAAAAAGGTTTAATTTATTTCAAATATTAAGGAAAACAAAAATCAAATTGTGTCGTGGTTCAAATATTTTAGTACAAAAAATAAAGTTTAGTTTATAAAAATTCTACCCTATACTATGCACTCGAACTTCGTCTTTGAAATAGAGGAAAGTTTATAATACTATCGTATATAATCTTTTTTATATATTAAATAAAATTATTTTTATTTTTCAAGTAATTATAAAAAGTTAATGCGCACATGATTTTAATTTAATATAAAAAAAAAAGCTTGAAGCATTCAAAACTCTCTCTTAAAAAGCACTATTTAATAATTGGGTCGATGCAAAACATGTTAAATACATTTATAATTAAAATTTATACTCATATGATAGATTTATTATATTAAATTATCAAAATAAATGTTAAAAAATAATATAATAAAAAATCTTTAGCGATTAAAACACAAAGATTAACAATATTAAATGAGAATAAAAAATATAATAAATTTCTACAATCAAATATATTTAGTGTTCAATAGAGTTCTCTGATTAAAAAAATAAGAAAAATTTTACGTTCAATAATTTGATTCGAAGATTACAATCTTAAAATTTTTTTTTATTTATTACATTAAATTATGATTCATTAGTTATAATTTAATTAATATTAAATTTATAGACATGACAAATTTAAGTCAAATTAAATATTTATAAAATTTTAAAAAATATAATTTAAATAAATTATATAAATTATTTTTTATTTAAAATAATTTATAATGTATAATTATTATTAACATCGTATATACAAAATGATAAAAGTTAACATAATATTGTTTATTTGATTAATTATATTTAAATCACACTGCAATTCCGTTGTCAACATATAAACAACATTTCAAAAGAAGATAAAAACGAAGGGAAGAGAATAATTATTATGCACAAGAACAAGAAGAAGCTATATATAATATAGCTTTTTTGTTTTTGGTTGAAAATCAATATATAATAAAGTGGGTACAGAAATAAAAGAAAAAGAATATTTGTAGTGGCATCCGCATCCCATCATGTGATGATGATGGATTGATTAAAAAGAATGTACCCAGACGAAGAGTAGTTCATTATTCATATATTCAAACAACAGTAATTATGCAGATGCAGTAGGAGTAGCAGTAGTAGAGTTAAGATTTAAGAAGCCAGTTCACTTTTCTAATTAAATTTAATTACGTAATATGTTTAATGTTTGTTTGTAATTGTATGTGCCCTTCCCTTGGTTGAAGATACATGCATGCAGAGACAGAAATGTGGATAGAGAAAAGGTTTTTTTTTTTTTAAAAAAAAGAAAAAGATAAAAGAAGAGAAAGAAAGAAGCCAGGCAATTGCAAAACCAAAGTGGGGGTGATTCTTCTGAGTGCGAGTTTGGACCCTACCACTCAATTCATGCGTTTCCATTTCTGGAATCTGGCCAATAAATTAGGTGACTTGACTGCCGTGTTATACTGTTATTACCACTTTCACACAAATTGGTGAAGCCTTTTAATTGAGGTATTTTTATTTTTTTGAAATATAATAAATTTTGTTAAAGAAATTAGTATAAATACATTATTAAGACTTCTGATAATTTATCTAAAAAAAATTAACGGATTTGATAATATACTTGTATGCAGACGAAAACCCAATTCCAATTTCTTACAATAAAAGAGAATAAAAGTATTTCCAATTTGAGAAAACCTTTCCAAAGAAAGGAGAGAACAACCCTGATAATTATAAAGCAAAAGAAGGAAGAAAATATAAATACTTCACATACAATCCAAATACAAATACTACAAAATATATATAATTAAAACAATTCAAAATAGCATTAAAAAAAATCAAGACCAAGATACAACCAACACCAAATAAATTTTATTATGCACAATTGGCCGATAGGAGTTTGATGTCACCGAAAAAGTATCTCCAATTGTTAAAAATGGGTAGTGATTACTAACCCTATGACAAAAAAGAGTAGCAACTGGTTCAAGAGATTTGCCGATTGTGGATCATGGGTAATGGCTCTCCGACGAGACCTTAACATGATTCGATGAGATTTCAACTAATGACTAGCTAGCTCAGCTTCTGATTCTACAACTTGATGGATTCATGCACTGGCTAGGCCCACTATAACCAAGAAAGTCAATCGAAGTGACCATTGGTGAACCTCAACAATGGCCATATGAACTCCGCAAGGGACGATTTAGTGTAGCAAGGTTGGAGAAGCATGACTTGAATCGAGAAAGCATGGCAGTTGGCCATTGAGGCTCGATGGCGATTGAAGAGACTGTAGGGTTGAAGAACATTGCAGATCGACCAATGAAAACAAGCTTGTCAAAAAGTAAAAAACATACATATAAAGAAAACCTAAAAAAACAACCTAAAGAGAAAGATGTAGAAAATAAATAGGGGTTACCGATGAAAAAATAAAATAGAGTAGCATCGCCTAGGGTTTTCTTGAGAGAGGGGTAGGAGAGCTATTCGAAAGTGTTCGATAAGTCATGTTTCTTTTGAATGGGGTTATTTTTTAATTGAGGTATTTATTACATTAGTTTTTGAATGAAGAGATTAATTGAGGTATGTTAAAAATATAAGAATTAATTGAGTATTTAATAAAATTTTGAGATTAAATTAATAATTTTCATAATGATAATGATATATATCATAAATAAAAATTAAATAAGATTGATGGATGTATCTTAATTTTTAAAAGAATATAAAATTATGTCATATATACATACTACAATATCATTGTTACCTTCTTTTTACTTTTTATTCTATATTTATCTTTTTTTTTTAAAAAAAATTATAAGTAATAATACTACACATAAAAATTTATACAAATGATTTCATCTGAGTAATCCATATGGTTGTCATGTAATACATATTATTTCCCTTTTATATTTTATATTTCACTATATCATTACATTTATATGACTCGTTTCTATGAGATGATTGCCTCGTGGAAAAAGTATTTTCCTTTTATTATACAATGGTAAGATTTAAGAACTCATGGACTGACCTGATATATAAAATGTAAAATATTTTATATCTAACATAATATATATAGAAATAATTTAATAAACTATATAGATTATCATATAATGTGTACTATTTAAATATGATATTATCTAATTAATTTATAATGTTTATATAATTTACGATGTATAACATGTTATAAATATCAAATCATACATTTCAGTTTGGCATTCTTATGGCATTAACTAAATTAAAATTTTGATACTTTTTTTATTCATATATAGTAGAAAATCATAACTCATACCATAAATTAAAATAAATAAAATTAATACACCAATAAAGATAAAGAAAATAAACTAATCACACAAAATATAAGATATACGTAGTTTGGTCCAAAAATTACTTACGTCCACAGAGGATCCATGATCCAGCTTCTTATTATTAATATATCACTAAGTGTCTTTTTATATCATCAATGATCTCATAAGACTCCTTAATATCTCCTATAGAGACCTTTAAGTATCTACCTCTATAATTTTCTCAAGACCTCTTAGTATCTTCTCATAAGATATTTTTATAAAGAATATAAGAATAGCCTGAGTATCTAAGACAAAATGATATTTGATATTTGTTTATTCACTCAAGAATCAAAAGAAAACACTCCTCAAAAGGTTACACCATAATGCACCATGCACTTAGTGCTACCTAACTCCTTTATTCTCTCTTATTGTTACATTTTGAAACTTTAAATGCTTGATTTTCTCATGTATTTAGAAATATTTATATAGTGAGTAAAACACCTTTAAAAATCATAAACTTAGTTAGAATAAGAGTCATTACTTGTAGGAGTCTTAATCCCGCTTAAAGAATTCAATTGAGTCAAAACAGAAAATACTCCTAAATTGTCACGTAAATAGTAACCGCGTATATAGTACCCCATATGTGAACAGTACTTAATGAATAGTAATTGGTGTAAACAGTACCTGATAAATAGTAATTGTTGTAAACAGTACCCCATGCGTATATAGTTCTCACCGTTAACAGTGTCGTCGTATAAATAGTACCCATTCTTTTAGCTTTCTATTTTACTCCTCTCTTGTACACCAAATACATACTTGACTTTCTAATGACTCTTTTTTTGGTATTCTTTACCATTCTTGTTTTTACAAAATTATTGAATCACCAATTTCTAACACAACAAAATATTGATACATATTCAAGAGCTCTCTATATAGTGAGTTACGTAGACTATTATGTAATTTTTTTCTCTCTATATATATATACCTTAATTAAAAATTCAAACACAAAATTAGAAATGCCTAATATTTTTTAACACTAATTTAACAAGTCTAATTTATAATTTAAAAGACTAATACTACATATCTCAAATGATTATATATATATTTTTTAATGTTAAATAGTATATGTATATCTACAATTCGTTAGATTATGAACATTTAGAATTTATTTTGAGACTTGAATATTTATAATTTTTTAAATAATTAATTATACCATCTTACCATTCGATGCATAAAAAATGTATCAATTTCAACAACAAAATTAAAAAGAAAAATTTAAGATGGATGGTATTATTTAATGTAAAATATTAATTAATTTAATACTACAATTTTTAATAATATTTTAATATTTTTTAATCATACATACATCAAGTATTTATTTTTTTAAAAATTTAAGTAATTAATGATTAAAAATTATAAAATTAATTGTCTAATAAATACTTGATATATTATTTAAAATAAAATATATATTAGAATATTACTTTAAAATGATATTTTATTATTCTTTATTTATTATTATCCTTTGTTTATACGTTATGTTTTTTTTTTTTTGAAAGAATACGTTATTTGAATATAATAAAACATTTTGTTGGCAATTAGTCAGAAAGATAGGGATAAGTAAAAGATTGAAAGGCATCAACGTGTTGGGATCGATGGAGTTTACACATATTATATACACAAAAGAAATGGTTCGAATAGTTTTTCAATTTTAATTTTGTGGGTGGTGCTTTAGGATATTAACACTGTCTCTCTTTGAAATTGGTATAAATTATATTTTATCGATAATTTTAATTTTATTTATATTGTTATTTTTTTACTTAATTAAAAAAATATTTTCAATTTTTAAAGATATTAATTATTTTTATAATAAAATTATAAAAATATTCTTATATTTTTAATTAAATAAAAAATAATATAATTAAAATTAAAATCACTATCAAAATATAATCATACCATTCTCAAAATGACAATGTAAGTGTTTTTCTTTTTTTGACAGAAAGACAATGTAAGTGTTAATACCCCGGAAAGCTTTCTGTCCAACTTACATATTTGATATGTTTTCTTTTTTTCTTAAAAAAAAGATTTACATATATTAGCAAGGCATACATATTTATTAATTTTCCTTTCATTTTTCATGTTAAAAAAAAAGGGTTAAATGTCAACTCATATAGATATACGCATGATGTAACATTGGGCGTATGAGTATATTCTATTTCTTTCTTCAATATCATTAAATCATATGATTAAAGTACGAAAAATTATCCCTAAACATACCAAAGAATGTATTAATTTAGTGGGGTTTTTTATTTGAATTTTTTTATTTTAAATAGTAATATAAATTTGTATTTATTAATCTTACCCAATTCAATCACATGAATTTAAAATTAAAAAGTATCATATGATTTCTTTTTCATAAAAAAAAACTAAATAATCTTTAATATTATCCGCTACTTTTTCATTATCTCCCCACTAGATTGAATTAGATAAAATAAAAGAAAATTTGTATCACCAATTTAAGTTAAGGATAAAGTCATTTGCACTCTAAAAAAAATTATTTGAGCACCTGTATTTTAATAAAACTATAACACTTGAAAACTCGATGCATCACGTCTCCCTATTCCAATAAATGTCTCTTTGGTCTTTTATTGATCTTGTATGTCCATTTGATTTGGATGGTCTTGATTATTCTATTAGTGTCTATAAATAATTTACTTCTTTATTTGCCTTTTTATTCTGAATTTTCCTCTGTTGCTGCCACACTGTCTCTTTAGTATGAAGGTTTCTTCTTCGTCTAGTGGTTCGTAACTACTGCTTGTAGATTTTTTTTCTTTTGATTTTTGCACATCTTTTTGATGAGTTCTTTCTCCATTTTGCCTCATTTTCTCTATAGTTTCCTTTTCTTTAGTATTTTTGCATCCATAGTGTGGGCTTCTATTGCTTGATCTTGCTTATGTATCTTCTTTGATGTTTATTTCTTGCTTTTCCTTGTTTACTATTTTCTAGGTGCGGTTAATTGTTTCCGTCCTTGCCCTGTAGTGTTTATAGCCTTTAGGAAATATTTCTCTATATTTTGATGGTGTTTATAGACAACTTAGGTTTTTCAGCCGTTAACATGACTAAAGAGGAGGAGGAAGTAACCCTAGAGGTCTCACTAGTAAGGAGGAATAGTAGGAAAAGAAGCAGTGGAGAGGCGTCCACCTTAGTAAGTGACGTGCCCTCTTCTTTAGGAGTAATCATTACAGAGGCCGAGCTAGTCTCTATAATTAGAGAGGGAGATTGGTAATAACCTAAAAGACTCTGAAGAAGCTAGTGGTGTGGAAGTGGTAGAGTTTGAGCTGGACACCAGATACCATACGTCCTGCTTGAACGATGCTGACCTGGATCACATTAAGCATTCCTACAATATCCCTGAGTCAATTACCCTTAAACTGGCCACTGGGGAGGATTACCTGAGCAGCCCTATCAATGCGAAGTGACCATCTATGTGAAGTTCTTGAGGTTAGGTCTCACGATTCCCATACAGCGTTATTTCGCTAAGATGCTAGCCTGTCTAGGAGTAGCTCATTCCCAGTTAGGTCCCAACTCTTGGAGAGTCTTAGCTGGTCTATATATTTTGTGGGCAAGGGCAGGCAGTCTCCTCTTCCCACCCTCCCTCTTTTTAGAAATTATACTACTTGTACCACTTCAGGAGCAACGCTAGGAGCCAAAGGGGCTTCATTATCTCTTATTCTATGGCCTCCAAAACCCAATTCTTGGTCTTTCCACCTCTATTAAAGACTGGAAAGGAGAGTGGCTTTTTAAAGGGGGGAGTGGGGTCAGAGGGTCCTCAAGAGAGTTGGGAGAGAATTGGTCATCTCCTCTAACTTTTCTTTGGGCACAGGTCCTTATCTTTTTCTTTTTTGTATTTCATTCTTTTTGTTGCCCTGTACTGTTCGGCTAACACTTTTGATTTTCTTGCAGTGACTTAGGCTATTGACGTCAAAGTATCTGAACAAAGACTTGATCAGATAGCTACTATCCTCTAACACATTTGCCCTATTCAAGAGTTGCTGTCGCCAGCCAGTTTTGTCGAATCAGGCCTTGTACCTTCCGTACCGCTCGAGCCCTGTGTTTGAAGTAAGTTTTCTTTTTTTTTTTTTTGCCTTAGACCAGTTTTCTTTCATTTCTTTTTAAGATCACATTGCATGCACTGTACAGAGATGTCTAAACAAGGTGGTGGTGAGAGGAAAAAATGGAGCCGGACTGAAGGCTCATCTCCTTTAAGCAATTGAGGTTTCTTAAACCTTGACAATGTTATAGGGCTTTTGTTCGACTCTAGCTTGGGATGAAGCCTAACAAGGGGACCGTCCTACAAAAAGGGGTCGTCCGGTTATGCTGCTGGTAAGCAGGCCTCCGAAGAAGGAATTGTAATGAGCGTAACTGTCGGGAGAAGGGGATAGGTTCAGAGTCGCTCTCTAAGGAGAAAGCGAGCTTCTACCCAGACTCCCTTTCAAGCACAAGACCTCCCTGCCCCCCAAACTTAAAGAAGGGGGTAGGGTTCACCGACTCGGCTTTCAACATCGACCACTTCAACTGACCGAGCCGTAGGGGCATCCGGCTTTAGGAGGCGAAAGGGGCCATCAGTCAGCAAAAGTCCTCCCCTTCTTATGTCTCATTCCGTATTGGTCCTAAAGGTGAGAGAGGAGCTAGGCTTTCTACTTTTTGTGATGCGGGAGATGGAGAGGTACTTGACCTCATCTTAGGTGGTTAGGTATCTTCTCTGGACCCTGCATGGGGTTTCATACTGAAATAAGGTTCGCCCTGGATATAAGTCTTTCACTTCGTGTTCTGCTATATTTTGTTCTGTTCACCTATTATATGTTTATATATTCTGACTTTTCTTTATTTTGTGTAATTCATCTATCATCTCTCTCAGTTCTAAGCCGAGATGCTTGACATGGTAGCCTGAGCCTAAAGGGCTGAGAATGATCTTGCTCGGTGTAGAGTCGAGGCCCTATGAGCAAAGAGAATTGCTAAGCAAGAGAGGAAAATGGTGGATGAGGTAGGGCGCCAAGCTAGAGAAGATAATAATCACCCGTGCTGAGGTGGAGAGCAAGCTATCAGAGCTTGAGCACCAAAAGAGGCTAGTCAAGCAGAAGATGACCAACTCTTTGGCCGTGTCAATGAGCCATATTGCCGCGCTGATATGCCAAAATGAAGAACTTGAGACATAGCTCACAACAGCTCTGTGGGAGATGGAGTTGATTGAGTAAAACAGAAATTCCTTGGCTACTTAAGTTGAGCAGTAAAGGAATTACTAGTTTACTGGTCATAAAAAAAGCTTCCGCCAAAGAGAGATAGAAGAGTTCTAGAGGTTGATCACCCTCTTCAAATAGCACTACCTAGAAAATTGACCTCAAGTGATTGTGGAACCTAGCCATTGAAAGCTTATGCCATGAAGGGGAGACCTCTAGGGCCCAGGATGCCGAAGAGGCATCAGTGCCCTCTGGTGTTAGCGTTGATGTTGATGATGTTGTTCCTGCCAATATAACTGTTGTTGGTGGTAGTGTTACAGTTGTAGGCACTAACGAGGCCGTCCCTCTGCTGATCAGGGCTAAATTATTGCTGTTGTTGCTGTTCAGCCTCTTGGGAAAGTTGAAGCTCTAGCCGATCCCCCTGCCCTAGCTAATCCTCCAGTCAATGCTAACCCTGGGACAGTTCTTATTGTGGATTTAGAGGTGCCTGACATAGCTCCAACAGCATGAGTTGTTGCCTTCTTTTCTACCTTCTCTTTCTTTCTCCTCCACTTTCTCTTCTTTTTCCTTTTTGTAAAGCTTGGAATTTCTGTAATGTCTGAAACTTCTTGTAATACATTTTGCTGATGAATGCAAGTATTTTTTATTCTTCTAGTTATTGTGCTGATCTGTTCTTCTTATAACTATTTGCAGTGCACCACTGCCGCGCCCAACTGTCATTGCTGCAGTGGGGGAGGTTAAACCCCCAGCGTAGTGGCAAAAACACACGTCGCTATAGCGCTCTTCAGCGCTGCAGCGCTCTTCTCTCAGCGCTGCAGCACTGAGAGGTCGTACCTCTAGCACTATGGCATTGACGCTATACTGCTGAGGCGGGAATTCTAGAAACTTTGTGCTGCAGCACTGAGAGACGGGTACCGCAGTGCTGGAGGTACGACCTCTCAGTGCTACAGTGCTAAGAGACGAGCGCTTCAGCGCCTAATGCAAGCTTCCCAGTGCCCTGGGCCGACAAATCCCTAGCGCTGCGGCGCCATCCCTATGGCGCGGGCGAGCCTAGTGAACTCGTTTTTAGCATACCCATTTCAACACTTGAAAAGCGCTATTTTCACCGGGTCTTGTGCATCCATTCACTTAACCTACATCCAAATATGCCCTAAATGGCTCTGATACCATTGTTGTTGTTGGCGACAGAGCTATCTAATATACGTATGTGGCTATATACATGTGCTATTGTGTTTATTGCCTAACGCAGCAAAAGCATGTAAATTTTTGTAATAAACACAATAAATAAAATATATTAATCGCATTAATATATTTATAGGCTAGAGAACTCACCTGAACGTGTAACATTATACACGTAATTCTGTAGAGTCCGTATGGAGACCAACTCGTGTGTAGTTTCAGTCACCAATACGGTGGGCTTGACGAGCTAGAACAGCAGCCCGATATCTAGCATAGGATTAACTCTTAATCTCCAAAATGGTGGGGAGTATGTTTATATCTTTTTCTCTATAATGATAAGAAATGGAGAATTTGAAGCAATCCACCATTGCTTCAAATGGAACTATAGAGAAAAATGAAACAATTTCAATTTTCCCTTTTTTTTTTCTTTTCTTTTCTTTTTCTTTTTCTTTCTTCTTTCTTTTCCCTTCTCTATTTCTCTTTCTTTCTCGGCCGAATAGCCAAATTTTTTTTTCTTTCTTCTCCTTCTTTTCTCCATTTCTTTTTTCTCTCTTTTCTCGGGCAACTTTTCCCACACATACCCAAAAACTCTCTCTTTCTCTCTTTCCTTTATATATAATAATAATATAATATATGATATATAATATAAATAATATATTATATAATATAATAAGAGAGATATTTTGATTATTTAACAATTAAATAATCAAACTGAGAAATGATAATTTTGCCCTTCTCATGAATAGTTACCAAGTTTACCCCCTAGTGGGTCCTACTAAATTTCATACTTGTATAAACTCAACTCAGGGTGCACAATACGCTACGTGTCATAATACAATTAGTAAATAATAATTATTAACTAATTGTTGTATTTAAAACTTAAATATAAATACATACGCATTTTCGTGATATTACTGAATATTGTTGGATTAAATAATTTAATTCGGCACGTTGTCCCAGTACACAACGAGTACACTCTGTTTCGCGGGACTCCCTAGGTCCTACGCCCGATTCGTCAAATAGAACTATTCTATGAGTTCGTGAACAATGCCTCATGCACACGTCATGGATATACAAATCAACGCATTGAACTATGCAAGCTGAGGTTACAACGCATACATATAGTCCTTCCGTCATGATATTTTGGATGTGCAGGGATATAGATTATCACTGTTAAATTCCCTCGTGCTTATCCATATCTTATCTCCAGACTCGTATCTCACTAAACAATATGCGCAAACTCTTTTGCCACCTTGGTGGAACTCTTTCTCGGGATTAATACTTGTGGCCACAAAACTTTTCGAGATACAGTCTCAAAGCATCTGGATATCTAACTCTATATAGGAGCTGACGAATCTCATATCTGTATACACCGGACTCTATAAGCATCGAACTATACCCAACGACACTCAACGGTCACACCATGAAAGGTCTGTGACATGCATGGAACAAAAGTATGGTGGATCACTTACAAGCCCATCGTGGCACTCAGGTCAAATGACCACGTATACTATTCAACTCGAGAGGACCCTCCGTTGACGGCTTACATTGGGTGTCTATCGAAGGTCCTCGTGAGTCTGTCCTATATCCAGTCCTAACTAGATACCCATATGTCAATACGCACTCTAAGCTTACAGTTAGTTAGGAACAACCATCTATACCCTATAGGTACGACATATGCTGATCCATATATAAAAGTATCCACTGACAGACCGACATTGGTAGAAATAGATCAGAGACAATTATTTGAAAACATACTTGCGCAACTTGCATTTCCTGGCACCCAATTGCAACTCTTGCAACTATACAGTTACTAGTATATTCCCTGGTCTATGTCTCATTACAGATAAGGCTCCAACTCTTGAATCTGTTGAGTATTTTAACCAGCTAACACTTAGTTGTGTTAATATTTAGCATTTATATCTCTCAGCGTGGCTAACTATGAGCCATTATCTAAACTCCTTTAGATCTTATCTGAACTCCTTTAGATCCAATGTGAACTCATTCAGATCTACAATGTCTGTAACGTTACATTGCATAATACCATATAAATTGGTATTAGCTATTTTATAGGAATGTACACTTGTATAAATACACAAGTATATGTACATTCAGGGATGGCACGTAAGCACCGACCCTAATAAATAGTTGGCCCAGCGTGATGACGCTGAACGGCCAACTTGCGGCCACTTGAGAAATTGTTGAAAAATAATGGCCAACTTGGAGTAATAATGTTGAGCAAGTAGCTTGCAGCAGTTCAAAAATAATTAAAAAACGATGGCCGACTCGTAGTAATAATGATGAACGAACAATATGCAGCAGTTCAGAAATCGTTGAAAAATAATGGCCGACTCGGAGTAATAATGCTAATAGAGCAGCTTGTAGCGTTTTTGGGAGACTGGCTCTGCGTAATAATGCTGAGTGAATAGCTTTTTATGGGTATTGTGAAAATGCCATAGTGATATCGTGGAAAAACCACAGTGATACTGTAGAAATGCCATAGTCCTTGCCCCATCGAGCCATCTTGATTATCTTTATAAGCGTTGAACTAATAGTGGTCATATGCCTCGTATACGTTGAAGGTGAAATGCTCCGTGTGCTTCAAACCAATCAAGATGAAATGCCCCATGGACATCGAACAAATTAAGGTGAAATGCCACAATCATGGTGAAATACCTTGTGGGCGTTGAATTAATCAAAGTGAAATACCCCGTGGTGTCGAACCAAGCACGGTGAAATATCATAATCACAGTGAAATGCCCCTTGGGTGACGAACCAATCACGGTGAAATGCCCCACGGGTGTCAAACCAGTAATGGTGAAATGCCTCATGGGCGTCGAACAGATCAAGGTGAAATGCCCTATAGGCGTCGATCCAGTAATAGTGAAATGCTCTGTGGGCATCGAACCAATCACGGCGAAATGCCACAATCACGGTGAAATATCCCGTAGACATCGAACTAATGATGGCGAAATGTCTCCATCACGGTGGCATGCCCTGTGGGTATCGAACCAGTCAAGGTGAAATGCCTCAATTATAGCGACATGCCCTATGGGCATCGAACCAATCACGGTGATTCCGATGATGATGACACGATGATATAGTGACAAAGATAACAACATGATGTGATGATAATGTCATGATGATGATGATATAATGAGATGATGTGATATGATCATAAATGGCTTAGGGAAAAGCATTTGGACTAGCAGGTATGGGTAAAACAATGATACACTGGTTCAGAAAACATCATCCAAACCTGTAGTATAAAGGCGTACCTTTAGAGGACGTCGATCCGTTTACGTTGACCTGGGTGATTCTTCCGAGATAATCCTTGCAAGTCATTTGTTAGATGGCCCAAGGGCAATGTTCTTAAGTACTTCATCCCATATTCTGAACAATTATTGTTTGCAGAGATACATGCAAGAACATAAACGAATTATTAAAAAAGATGTTCGTACATGGTGAATAATCGTTGCATAAAGAGGAAAATAGAAAATTAAGAGTAATATTTCTTCAATAGTTAGACATTCTCGATTTTCTACCAACGTGGGTCCTCCAAAAATAATTACGACTGGGTTGAAATTTAACTTATTGGGCTGGTCAGTAGATGTGAGGAGATTTTTATCAACTTGAAAGTCCCCAGATACCCATTCCTCATTAGTGCGTCTACTTGTTTTCTCAATTCTGAGCATTCCCCTGTGGTATGTCTTGGTTCCTTATGCATGTCAAACTACTTCTTCGAATCTACATATTGCTCTACTTCCGTCATTTTGAAATTTCTGTTTAGCAAACCCCTATTTTGAATTGTTTCATAAATATACTCAAGTGGTATGACTAGGGGAAGAATATTTTCAACACTAGCTACCCTTCTCTCTTCGACCAGGCGTTCACCATGGTTTCTTGGGTTTCGAGGCCGCCCGAGAGGGTTGCTCGGACGAAACCTATTTGTCCCATTATACGATACATTGTGCCAATTTGTAAAATTTCTCCTCTACGGAGGTTGGTATTCGTTATTTGGCCTCCAATAATTTTGAGGAGAGGGTGGGGGTCATTCTTATCCCTCGTATCTGCTATCTTTTCTGAGCCTGACATACCCTCTAGGCGGTTCAGCAACGAATCTATTAGCTTCTTCCCCTTATTCTATTGACATATACTTCGACGACTTGTTATACGTTGTTTCATAATTTATAATTGTAGTAACCAGTATCCACGACTGGTAAGAATAAGTATTTATATATGTATAAATATACGTATTTTATTTGTATGTTGGTGATACTTGATTTATATATTGTTATTAGTAGTGTTTGTATAGGTTAAGGTCATACTATTAGCATTGGGTTTAATTGCAAGACTTTAGATTTATTTTAGGGACCAAATTGTAATACTTTGAAAGTTTTGGGGGCAAATTTGTAAATACAAAAAATTAGCCACTTAGTATAAAAATACACTTTTAAAACCCTAATTCTCTCATTTTGGTTGAGCTACCTCTTTTAGAGAGAGAGAAGAGAGAAAAAGAGGGGAGAGAAAGAGAAGAAGGAGAAGAAAAAGAAGAAGAAATTGGAACTTTGGATTTTAAGAGGTATATCACAATTATTTCTCAATTTATTGATGTTAATTATGTTAATTTCTTTAAGTTCTGATTTCTGGAAATATGTATAATTGAGGATTTGATGTGTATTTTGTATGATATTTTGAGAATTGATGATGATCTATAAGATAGTTTGATAAATTTTGATAGATTGTAGAATTTCTGCTTGATAGTCTCTTGATCCAAGAATTTTATAAATTGTTGTGATTCAATTCTGGTTTTGACTTTTGAGTATATGAAATTAGACATGTTTAGGATCATCTGAGACTTTGAATCGATTCAAAATTCCAGAAATTGAAATTGTTGTGAATTTACCAAACTGACCCTGAAATTCTGGAAATTTCCTATGTAAACAGTATAATACAGTGACGAACAATGTTTGTCCTACTGAATGATCTTCAAAAATTACGAATTTGTGGAATATAATAAGTTTATATGTCTAATATGATATACTCGGAATTGAGAATTTAGATCAATGTGGTTGAAAGGTTATGATTTTCTAAAGTGTATCAGCTCATTGCAGTATTTGATTAACAGATTTTTAAAGCTATGGAATAAAATAGTTTTAAAATACTTTTGGCAGTGATTTGAAAGTGCAATATTTATCATGGATTGAGATATATGTTAAGAGTAATTATGTGGTAGTTTTATAATTTTTGAGTTAGTATATGATTTTATAAAATTTGGAGATTGAATATTATTCAGTAAGTATCTTGATCTTGTCAGGTTAGTAGTTTGGATTTGATGGTATGTATAGAATGGATTGTGTAGGAAATTTGATATAATATTCATATATAAGAAGGATATATGAGTCAAGAATGATATATTCTGATTTTGGAGTAATTGGACATCATTTGATCTATTAGAAAATTTTGTTAAGTGTAAGTGATCAGAATAACAGGTTTTGAGAAACCAAGTATTTAGACCAATTTGATTTGATAAATGCATTGTGTATAATTTTGTAAGCTATTTAAAGTATTTTGGGTGAATTGTGAGGCTTATGAAAGGATTAATCTCCATTGATAGGTTAAGGAGATTTAAGCCTTGTAGCTGAAAGTGTTAAGAGGTAAGTATACTAGATTTTTTACTGAAATCACAATAAACATAGTAATTGTTTTGTATGATTTTGCAAATGGGGTTAAGAATATGTTTATGTTATGTCAAAGTATATTTTGATATGAAATGTGAATATATGTTTATGAATATGAGCATTGACATTGAGCATGGACATACATGTATTTTTTAGAGTGAGCTTTCAAAATAAGATGCGTTTAATAAAGAAAGCTTTTGAAGTGTAATATGTCCATGAAAAATATTTTGTGTTTTGAGGGTACTTGAACTCACTGTTAACTTAGTAGGCATTTTATGTGATTTGTGGAGCCTTTATGTGTGGCCTTTCCTTCGGGATTGGTATATGTTATGTGTTCCGTATGTAGGGAGGATCCTATTGGTACCTAAAGGAAGTGTGAGTCATCACATTCGTGTGGTGGCGTATTGGTGCATGTGAGAGGACTCACCGATGATCAGGGTGAGGGTTTGGCTTTTACCTTCGGGCATGAGCATTATATATGTGTAATTTCAAGACCTCACTTGTACTATTCCTCTCATACGATATGTCACCTACGAGTGACATTTGACTTATTATGTGATATGTGATATGTAAGTCCTACTAAGTAGTAGTTGAGTGATGGTATTCCTATTATGTGTTTTGAAAGAATGTGTAAGCGCTTACATGATATGTGATTTGATAAGATTATGATTTTGATTGATCACAGCATATCATACATATGCATTGTGTACATATATGTATTTGTATTTGATATATGAAAAACTAGTATGCTTACTGAGTTTTATACTCATTATAGTTTATGGTGATTTCAGGTAAATAAGGTACATGTGTGCTTAGCGGATTTGGCAAGACTTCTGCTGTTCCTTGGGTTCCCTAAGTTGTTAGGTTGCTAAGTGTTTCATTTGGGGACACGTGGGATAAGATATTTGATTTGTCCCTAGTGAATAAATACCTATGTATTATTTTATTGTGTGTGGTTGGACTTAGTTTAAGTTTCACCAAGTGTAGTAATGGATTGATTTTAAGTAAGAATTTACAATGAATATATTATGGGCTTCCGGTAACAAATTTGCTACTAGTGACGTAGTAGAGTGTTAATCTCTGAGAAAACTCTGCGTATCTCCGGTTTACTAATTATCCCAGTCATAATTCAATTGCTATAATTCTGAAAGAAATTAAAATGAATGTTTAAGTATTATTGAATGAATGTAAGTGATGTCGTGTGTCAGATCTTTTGGGTCTGGGGCGTGAGAATAATGGTGCTTTCCGCTAGGTAATACCAGAATCTATTCAACCTCAGCCCCAACTTGAAGGCATCCAAGGCGAAAGGTTGGTCAAAAGCTCCCAAGGTTATTACCTCTTTGTGAAATCTCTGGATGAAATTTTTGGGGCTCTCACCTTAACCCTGCTTAACCCGCTTTAGTTTCCCCGGGTTTTTAGCTGCCTCACGTGAACCTCGAAAGTGTTGTTTAAACTTCTCATTCAGCTTATGGTAGGAAAGGACACTGTACTACTTCAAGCTTCTGTACTAGAGTAGAGTAGGTCCATCCAAATTCATATAGAAGAGTTTGAACATTTGGTTCAACCTCAACCCCACAATTGATAGCAAGTCGGTAATCTAATTGATGTAGTGGTTGGGGTTAGTGACCCTCTTGTAAGTGGGCAGGTTTAAAATTTGAAACCCGCTCGGGAGCTTTACATCTCGCAGCTTATCTGTCAGTAACGATCTCCTCTTATTCTCTGTCTTCTTCATAAGAGGTTGAATTTTCTTCTCTATCTCTGCCAAGAGGCTCTATAGTTTTTCCTCCAAATTGTGAACCTTGTCTTCCAGACTCGGCTCGCCTTGTTAATGTTGTTGTTATTTAGTAGATGGCTCTTTCATCGCCGCCTGCTCAAAATCTCTAATTTGTGTCACTTGTATCTCGGGGGGTGCTTGACTTGGTTTAGTTGGTCCGGCCAAGTCGTGCAAGGTCCCCGATCTATTCTCTCGATCTGTCTGCTCCCGAATCTCCACCTAAGATTACCAGTTACCGCCGTTCCCCACTTCCCTTCTTTTACTTCTAATCAACTCAGCCACGAGCTATCTTAGTTCTTCTCTTTCTTCTCTCAGGGTCCTTGGCTCTGCCTGGATCTCGGGTGGCAGTGAGCTTTATATCAGATAAAGAGGACTATTTTCGTGGCATCCATTCCTGTTTAAGTTTGGGTCTTACTCTCTAGTACTGCGATTTTCGCTGGTAGATGACTATTCCGCCATAGCCATCCGTTGTCTTCTTAGATAAAATTTTTTGTTTTGATTTCCATGGACGGCGCCAAACACTGTTGAAAAAAAAAATAATTCTTCAGGCCAATGAGCTTTGAATTTGTTTGTTAGCGAGAATTAGCACTTGAGGCCTCGTCCTGGTTGAGCTTGCTTGTGGTAGCCTGAGTCTTCTCTAATGCTTAAGTCATAAATGGTCTTTATGATGAGAGACTGGTGAAAAGGTTAAGCAAAAAACGCTGAAGGATAAAGGAAAAAACCATTTTTTTCTTTGTGTCTAGCTCTTCTATTTTTTGGCATCATCCCTTTGCTTCTGTGTTTTTTTTTTTTATAGTACTGATTTTCAGAAGACTTTTTGAGCATATTCCCAGCATATTTCTTGACATGCTTCAAACTCTACTTTTACTGTGCTTCTGTTATACGTCAAATATCCTTCTGCTGATCTTCTTTTGACATGCTTCTGCTACACACCAGATATCCTTATACTGATCTTCTTTTGACTTTTGACATACTTCTGCTACACGCTAGATATCCATCTACTGATCTTCTTTTGACATGCGTTTGCTACACGCTAGATATCCTTTGTCTGATCTTCTTCTAACATGCTTCTGTTACACGCTATATATCTTTATGATATAAGTTAAACATATTCTTAGCATATTCATTATGCATGTCTTCTTCGATGGATTTGGTTAAGTGCAAGGCTAAGTTCGGTCTACTTGGGTTAGTTTTCTAGTAGTCTTTTCTTGTTCGGCTCAGTCGTGGTTTGAGGTCTTCTCAAAGAGTTGGTCTTCCAGTAACTTCACTAGTTATACCTGGTCAACCTATTCGGTAGACAGCTGACCTAGTGTCTATTCTGACCTAGTGTCTTCATTGATCATGCAGGCACTGAGATGAATCAATCTAGTTAGTGTGTAAAGAATGGTTTTGACTGTATCCTGTCTGTCTTGTTGAACAGGTGCTTTAGATTGTCGATCAGGTCCTTTGAATCTGAGCAGGTTCTCCGTTGTCTAATATTTCCAGGGCTTGGCCTGATGGCTATTACCATGGGCTTGTCTTTAGAGTAGGATGTTCTACAAGGAGTGGTGGGCTCTGAGAAGAGCTATCCCACAAAAAAAATATTTGGCTAACTCTTTGGGGGCTGACTTCTTTCAGGCTTGGAGGCCTTCGACCCAAAGGTGATTTTCTAGGGGGGAACAACAACAATAATAATAAATATAGTTATCACTACAATTATTGCTGTAGCATCAATTGGCCCCCACTAACAACGGTGATGGTTAGGACTACAAAGCAGTTCAATATTTATATTAATAAACTTTATATTTTTCGATCTATACATTGGTATAATCATTTTTGATTAAAAAAAATTATGGATAGGCACGAGTGAGTCGAATCGAATCGAGTCAGTTCAATTTGATTTTACTTTTGATTTAAGGTTGATTCTTAGCTTTAAAACTAGTTGGTTTGTTTTTTTTATTTGGTTTGATTCAAAACCAAAAATATGCGGCTAAAATAAACAAAACTTTAAAGAAAAACCAATAATCGAACTGACCTTGAACTAAAAATTTCTAGCCTTATAAAAAACACTAAAAAATATTCAAACAAGGCAAAGAAGTGGATGACCACTATTACATTATTGTCTAACAACGATCATCAAGCTCCAATACAAGAGGATAATTCGTTGATTTCAATAGAAGTGGCAGGTAAGTGACTATGTTGTTGTTCGACAATGGGGTGACAATAGTCATTTAACCTTTGCGCCTCATTTTTTATTGTCATCATTGCTCCTTTACCAAAAATGACATCTTCATCTAATAGATTAAAGAAGATAAGAATTCGATGATGTAAACATTGAATTGATCATTGCTCAACTTATTTGACCATTAAACGTCAACTGGCAGCTACAATGAAAGTAATGGTAGGTAGCTGCTCTAATTTTTTATTTTTTATTTTTGTAAGCTTAAAATTTTGTTTTAATTCATTTAAATAATATGTTTAATTATTAGATAATATATTTTAATTATTAAATAAATATAAATATATAAAAATTTATTAAATTATGGCACGTGTCTGTATATAATTAAATGTATAAAATTATCCTTAAATTTATCACACAAATAATAATTACCAATAAAAAAGAGTCTAATAAAGTAATTTTAAAACCACAAAAGTCTTAAAGTTACTTAAACTATATCTAGAGTCTAGCCATCCTTTACTCTTCGCCATTGATCTTTACAAACAACTTCACTTGTAGCACCTCAAACTTTTGTTTTAATGTTAAGGACTGGGCATCCATCAATTTGAGATCAAGGGTTTGAGCCTAAGGCTTATCACAATGTAAATATTATAAATAATTTGTTTTTCCTCTAGTGAGAATGTGATGTTCTCATATTGTGGAGGTGTAAGTATAGACATGTATAAATAATGTATAGGCCCAATTGATGGTCTAATATAATCACAATGTTTTAAAAAAAAAATTGTTTCCATATCTAAAGCCAGCACTCCACATTTGTTAATTCTATCAAGCACAATAACCAATTTTTTAATACCTTGCAGTTAAGATTTTCAACTGATTATCTTCACTTGAACGAGTGTTTAGATATAAAAATAATTTTCATTAATATATAAAACCAAATGACAAATAAATAAAAGAACTTAATTGAGGTTTTTTTTTTTTGGGTGCATTTTAAAGAGTGCGTTAAGTAAATGTTTACTTTTAAACCTTAATGAGTTTGTTGAGTAAAAGGAGTTAGAGTTTGAAGAATGATCTAAAAAGACTATGCTTTTTTTAGAAAAATGCTGAAACTTTCCCAAAAAATCATACCAAACGGAGCAAGAAGAAAACTTCTCTGAAAATGTATCGTATGTATTTTCTCATCATTTATCTTGAATACATGAAGGGTATTTATAGTTACAATTCTTTTTTTGATCAAGACTTATCACTTAGAGTTTTTGGCGGGAAATTCTTAACAAGTTCTTTAACAAATTCTGTTACAGATTGCACCAGTCCTGCACCAGCCTTGTAACGTCCTGTAACAGCTTTGTAATAGAGTTTTCCCGTCGTTCGCCATGCTGTCCATCATGCTGCTGATGTGGCTCATTGCTCTCCCCTTTCATCCCCCCTCAATCTCAACTGTCGGGAGGAGACATTGAGCTTGTGTCGAAGAGCTAAGAATCTAGTGATGGGGAGAGCTTTGGTGAATATATCGGTAGTTTGTGCTTTGGTAGGAACATACCAAATATCCAAGTGTCCACTCAGCACCTTATCTCTGACGAAGTGAATGTCCACTTCGATATGTTTAGTGCGAGTATGAAAAATGAGGTTAGCAGCCAAGGATGTCGCCCCCTGATTGTCACACCAGACGATGGGGTTATTGGACAGTGGTATATGGAGTTCAGCAAATAAGGACTGAAGCCAAGTTATTTCAGTAGCAACTTGAGCCAAAGCATGATACTCGGATTCTGTGCTGGAACGAGCAATAACCCTCTGCTTTTTAGAACTCCATGATATAAGATAATCACCCGCGAAGTAGACACAGTAACCACCATATGACTTACGATCATCAGAATCGCATGCCCAATCAGCATCAGTGAAGGTCACAAGATTCAAAGTGCGATCGGGAGTGTATAGCAGGCTATGATGTTTAGTGGCTTAGAGATACCTCAGCAGTCTCTTGCAGCATTTCTAGTGAATTAGAGTTAGAGCACTGAGATATTGACTGAGCTTATTGACCGAGAAAGTAATTTCAGGTCGAGTGAGGGTGAGGTATTGTAAGGCACTAATGACACTTCTGTATAATGGAATATCAGCAAATGGTTGAGCTCCAGTCTTGCTGAGTTTGAGTCCAGTGCTCATTGGGGTAGAACACCCTTTGGCCAATGACATATTTGTGCGAAGAAGAAGATCAGATATATATTTGGTTTGGGACAGGTGAAGGGTTGAACTTGTTCTTGTGACCTCAATGCCGAGGAAGTAGCGAAGATCCCCAAGTTCTTTCAGTGCAAACTCGGTGCTCAAGAAGTGAATAACTCTCTGCACATCTCCAGCATTGGCACCTGTTATTATTATGTCATCTACGTAAACCAGAACGATTAAAAATGTTTGTTCAGAAGAGTAAACAAACACTAAAGTATCGAATCTGGCATTAGTGAATCCCCACTGAATTAGAGCTGATTTGAGCTTTTCATACCAGGCCCTTGGAGCCTGCTTTAACCCATATAATGCTTTCTGTAACTTACATTCAAAGTTAGGTTTATCAGGTGCAAAAAATCCCTCTGGTTGGGTCATGTAAACTGTTTCTGTATGATGACCATTGAGGAAGACATTATTAACGTCTATTTGTTTCAAGACCCAACCATTGGTAATGGCTAAACTGAGAATCACTCGAATGGTGCTGGCTTTGACAACTGGGCTGAAGGTTTCTGTAAAGTCGACTCCAGCAGCTTGATGGTAGCCTTTGGCTACTAACCTTGCTTTGTATCTTGCTATGCTGCCATTCGGGTGCTTTTTTATCTTGAAAATCCATTTATTTCCCACTACTCTATAATCAGAAGAGTATGGGACTAAGACCCAAGTCTGATTATTGATTAATGCTTTGTATTCATCTTCCATGGCTTTATGCCAATGTGGTTGTTGTAGGGCTTCTGTAACATTTGCAGGTAGTCTATCATCCAAAGCAGCAACTAGGATTTTTGGTTTATATATACTATGTTTTGAACGAGTGATTATAGGATGAAGATTGTTGTCATAGTTAATGCTAGGTGCTGGTATTAATGCTGGCTGTGGTGTAGTGAGAGGTGAGATGTGGTGAAGTGTGTTTGGAGTTGATTGAGGTGGAGAGACAGTACCTGAATGAGAAGAGAGCTCCCCTGCTGTAGAAGGCTGTGCTGCTGAAGAATGTATATCAGTTCTAGATTGATGTGGAGGTATGGGAATCGAAGGGAGTGAAACAATGTAGAAGGGAGAATCAGAATTGGATAGGGGTATGCTATCTTTTATACTGCTGTCATTGGAAGGAATCAGAGCAGATAAGATTTGTCAGTGATGAAGGGGAATATGGTTTCATCAAAGTTGACATGTCGAGCTATATACACTTTACCTTTGGGAGTTAAACATTTGTATCCCTTATGTTGTGAGCTATAGCCTAAGAAGACACATTTTTCTGTATGAAATTGCAGCTTATTATTGGAATAAGGTTTGAGATAAGGGTAACAGCAATAACCAAAGACTTTTATGAAGGAGTAGTTAGGTTTGTGTTTAAAGATGAGTTCAAATGGAGATTGAAACTTGCGAATGGCTAAAGGCATTCTGTTAATGAGGAAGACAGAGGTGGAAAAGGCATCCCACCAATATGTTAATGGAATGTGACTCTGAGCAAGTAGTGCAAGACCTGTTTCTGTGATATGCCTGTGTTTCCTTTCCACTCTACCGTTTTGATGGTGAGTATAAGGACAAGAGAATCTATGGGTAATTCATTGTTGAGCTAAATAGCCACTAAAAGCCTTGTACTCTTCTTCATTATCTGACTGAATCATTTTAATTTTCCTGTTGAGAAGTTTTTCTACATGGATTTAAAAGTGTTTAAATGTGGAAAGGGTATCTGATTTTTGTTTGAGAGGATAAATCTATGTGAATCGACTATAGTCATCAACATAAAACACATAGTATCTAAAACCATCATTGGATATTGTAGATGCAGGACCCCATAAATCTGTGTGTATGAGTTCTAGTGGCTGAGAAGTTTTGGTTTCAGAAGAGTAAAAGTGATGTCTATGATTCTTTCCAAGCTGACAAGCAGTACAAAATGAGATTTTATGATTAACAGAAGTATGTATATTACAATCAGATAATATCTGTCTTAGCACTTTTGCATTTGGACGTCCATATCGCATATGACATACATCAATCATCTTCTGAGTATTATGAAGACAGTAAACTTGAGGGCTGATTTTATCAGTTCTTTTATCAGAGACTGTGTTATTTATCTTACAATCAGCAAACAAAGTAATAATGGGTTTTTGACAAGTGTTTGAATCAAGTTTTGCTGTGAAGGCTGAGCATTTAGTATTGAGACTTGATGTGAGATGATATAATCCTTCTTTAGCAATGCCTCTGAGAAGAGCTTTCCCCTTCATATCCTTGATGACACAACAGTTTTTGGTGAATTCAATAATCAAGCTATGATCAGTAGCAAGTTTGTGTATATTAATCAAGTTCT
Organism: Ailanthus altissimus; assembly: GCA_946807835.1. NCBI lineage: Eukaryota > Viridiplantae > Streptophyta > Magnoliopsida > Sapindales > Simaroubaceae > Ailanthus > Ailanthus altissimus. Next base: position 11,070,355 of record OX327699.1, on the reverse strand, counting down.
TTTTCATTTGTGGAACATGCAGGACATTAAGAAGTGTTAGGTTTTGTCTATGTGGTTGTAAAGTTTTAAGAGTGCAGTTGCCTATATGCAAGATAGACAGTCGATTGCCATTACCAACCATGATGTCTTTCATACCTGAATAGCTTCTGGTTGAGTTCATATTGTTGATATTGTTTGTAATATGATTTGTAGCTCCACTGTCAAGGTACCAATTCATGTCATCATTATCATCTATTGCAGGTTCTACAACAAAGGCTGCTGGAGATGCTGGCGAGTTTTAGTTCTGCACTGGTTCATTGTTTGTATTCTGCAACTGAGGCACTACTGGAACAAAGTCTTCTTTGAATCTGTGCCAGCATTTCAGAGCTCCATGTCCAGGTTTAAGGCAGATTTGGCACATAATCTTTGAAGTGTTCTTTCCTCTTCCTGTATTGAATGGTTTGCCTCTACCTCTTCCTTGTGTATGCTGGTACATGGACAGATTGTTGCCTTTAATTCCGCCAAAACTAGATTTATTATCATAACCAGTTTTGAATTTTTGTTTTCCACCAGTATTTGCAAAGTTAGCTGACACGTGACTTATAGTCATGCTGGTTGACAACTTAATTCTGCCTTCTTGACTTATTAGAATAGAGTAGATATGAAATAAGATCTTGATCAGCAATCGGTTTTCCAGCCATGGCCAAATTATCAGCTATGCTTTTCACCTTCACAAAGTAATCATTCATTGTCATGTTTCCTTTCCTTATCGTCTGCAACTGAGCTCTTAGCTGTGTGAGTTGAGCACCCATACATTAATTCCAGATGCTTCCACATCTCATAGGATGATTTACATTGAATCACAGCACTCAGAACTGAGTCTGTCATAGATCAAAACAGCCAGCTCATGATTAAAGAATCTTGTCTTCTCCATAGTGAATACAGAGGATTCAGATCTGGTATGGAGTTGAAGTTTTGATCGTCACCTCTACTAATCACAAATTGATCAGGACAAGTTCTTTCACCAATCAATATATCTTCTAAATCATTGCCACGAGCACATGCTAAAACTTGTGATTTCCACAGCAGAAAGTTGTTACAATCTAGTTTGATGATCTTTGAAAAGTTGTAGTTGTTGTTTTGTAAGATTGCAAGATTGTTCATTTGAGTGTTTAGGTGTGATGTGTATGGTTGATTCGTATTTGAAGAGTTAGCCATTACTGGCTCTGATACCAAGTTAGAGTTTGAAGAATGATCTGAAAAGACTATGCTTTTTCAGAAAAATGCAAAAACTTTTCCAGAAAATCATACCAAATGGAGCAAGAAGAAAACTTCTCTGAAAATGTATCGTATGTATTTTCTCGTCATTTATCTTGAATACATGAGGGGTATTTATAGTTACAATTCTTTGTTTGATCAAGACTAATCACTTAGAGTTTTTGGCGAAAAATTCTTAACAACTTCTTTAACAAATTCTGTTACAGATTGCATCAGTCCTGCACCAGCCTTGTAACGTCCTGTAACAATTTTGTAACAGAGTTTTTCCGTCGTTCACCATGCTGTCCATCATGTTACTGACATGGTGAATTGCTCTCCCCTTTCAAAAGGCATTCATAAAATTCTCTAAAGTTAAAAGATTCGCACTCACTAACTTATATTTCAAAGACACTGTTTAAATGAGTTATTTTTATAATTTTTAATAATAAATATAATTTGATAGTAAGATATTGTAAATTTGTAATAAATTAGGAAATAGTCTAATATCATATCATTTTAAATATAATTTTCGGATGAATTTTATCCAGTTCTTTAACGTTGTTTAGCAGATCGTGTGAATAATGTCTTTACCCTTGGAGCAAAATTTCAATAGAAAGTGACTGATATTTTACTTTATTTCATATATGTTGAAGTCATTGTTCTGATGAACAACGCATATACATTTTTCTTTGTTTTTTTGGCAAAATGAAGTCTTTTACTGTAGACCAAATAGTTTTAGTTGACTATTAAGTTTAAAAACTATTGCTAATGTCGTTTTCTATTATGGTGGGAAATTTCGGTTTCTCGTGTGTTGGGCCATATTTATAATAAACTCAATTACATTGCCTTACTTAAGATTTTTAGTTAAAATCGACCTGAATTAAGTTCAAAGTTAAATTTGATATAATTTATGATTCGAGTATGATTATGACTATTGAATCCACTTTTACTTCTTTTATTCATCATATAATACAAGTTAATTGTACACACTTAAATTTTATTTTAATTTTGCTTCCACTAATATATAAGGAGATGATTTCTCAAGGTTTATCCATTCAATCTCAAATATATAAAATTATAGCACTTTTGAAATCTTTTAACAATTTTTAATAACTGTCTTTTACTAATTTAATTAATCTCTTGTTTAAATACTTTTACATACAACACTTATTTAATTAACTAACTTTTTGTTTATCTAAACACTTTTTATATATAACACTTACTTATTTAATCAATTATTAACTTAAGTGTCAATCCTTTTTTTTATAAAAAGATAATGTTATTTCAAAGTTTGAGAAGTATTAAAATGTAAGTAAAAGGATAAACAATTGGTGTTCTTGAAATTTTAAAAAGGTATTAAAGGTATTCAAATAATTTTTTAAAGTTTCAAAACCTAAAATCTTTAACGTGATTCATGATTGAACTTATTCGAAATCAAATGATTAAACTTAAAATTGAACCAATTAATTTTATATAAATAAAATTGATTAATTCAAGTATAAAAAGTTGAATTGCCTTGATTCAATTTTATTTTAAATATACGTTTTAAAATTTTATATCAAACCGAATTAAATAGAATCAAATCAATCAATTTCAAATAAATATTTATTTTTCCCCACCCGCGATTCCTACTTAGCAAAATGGTTAAGAGTGCGTTTTTGTTAAGGGCCATGGTTCTCCACTTATGCATAATATGACTTTAATTTTGGTTCATCAAGCATTTTAAAATATTTATTTTTTCATCTTGATACAAAAATTAAGTGATTTGTATCTGCGTATAAATAAATTAAAAATTTTAACTTAATATTTAAAGTTGAGTTATGAATAAATTGTTCAAATTTTAACTCTTAAAAGTATCTTTGTATAATTAATCTATTTTTGTCATATAAAAATAAAATTAATTTTATCTTTTATATAATATAATTAATTTCATAAACAACATTATATATTTTTAATATAGGAGAAGAATTTAAACTCAAAATTTCAATATATTGACAGTCTTTTATCACTGTTGTTAATACAATTACCAACATTATACTTTTTTAGAAAATTTCTTATTATTATATAAAATATATGCAATACCTCTTTGTATTTAACTTCAAACATTTTAATTAAAATTTTTAAGATAATTTTTCAGATGTCACATATGACTGATATATTTTTTGAGATATATAGATATATATATATATATTGATGTATAAACATTATTCATCAAATACGCATGTCGAAATAATAAATATTTTAAGCCCCTGGTTCCATCCATTCCTTTTTTTATTTTTTTCGAAGTTGTAATATTAATTAATATATTAAAAGAATTAATATTCTTTCTTTGATGGGGACATTGGGATGAGGTCATATTTTACTCTGTCGCCTTGTGGCTTTTGGGCATGACTGCATACGCATACAATCTAGTCACCCCAGAAAATCCTGATCACAATCAAAATGCATGAAAACGAATCAACGTCCAAGGACCCCACTGCACTTTTTTTTCAACGTCAAATGGACCACGGATCATTGACACGTGGCACCATACGCGTCGCTTATTCTCTTTCCGTACGTTTCTTCCTCCTTTCGTTTCTTTTTTCTTCTTGCTTTTCCCTCCCGAGTCCTGCGTCCATTTCCACCCTCCATCTGCTTCATCAATTTCAATTTCCCACCAAAAAAAAAAAAAACTTAAATATATCAAAGGTATGATCAAATTTTAATTTCTAACCTTTATTCTCTTTATGTCGATGTATTAATGTATCATCTTATTTTTTTAGTATGTTCAATTTTATGGATAGTCGTATTTTCTTTTTTTTTGGTTTTCACTTCTAAAATTTATATCAAATTCAAAACTTTGTTGAAGCCTTTTCTTTAAAAAGCCAAAACCAATATTGTTTTTTTTATTAAAATAAATAAGAATTAGCTCTTTATAGACTATTGTTTGCTCATTTCTATTTGATTTATTGATTTATTTATTTTTAAAAAAAAAGAAGTTTCTACCGTTTGTTTCCGAAATTCAGCTTGATTTTGACCAGTTTTTAATTTCTTCAGAACTGTCTCCCGGTTGATGTTGAAAAAGTTTCTTCCTTCCCAGAAATTTTTCCCTCGTATTATACTGATATTCTAGTTTGAGGTGAATACTATATAAGAAAGAAAAGTTAATTTTTTTAAAAAAAAAAAAATTAATGAAGACATAATTGGAAGAATTTTTCTTTTTTTAATAAACGTTTTAATGGTCTCTGTGTTGCACATCTGATATATGCAAAGGCAATCTGTTGATGGCACATGGGTTGAGTTTTTTAATGTGTGTTTGTCGTTTAGGTACACAGCTGGGGTTTCTGGGTATTTTATAAATTGTAAATAAGCTTATCCAATTGCCTCTCTCTTGTCATCAGATACAATACAAATCGGTAATCACAAGGCAGACCCGTATTGTAAATTTCAGTTGTCAAAGGCGGTGTTGTGTTAAGTGTTGAAAAAGCAAGTGAGAGAATGGTCGGAGAAGCAACAAAATTGAGGAGTGAGGACTTGAACTTGAGCTTCGAGAAGATGATGATGGCTGAGAGTGGTAAAACTGGCGATGTCAAGATGGACGGCGTGATCATCACCGAGTGGAAAGATATCCCCATGGAGCTTTTGTTAAGGATTCTTTCCCTTGTTGATGATCGGACGGTCATCAGGGCTTCTGGGGTTTGTATTGGATGGAGGGATGCCGTTTGCGTGGGCCTCACTCATCTTTCCCTCTCTTGGTATTTTTTTTTTTTACTATCTTTTTTTTTAAAGAAATTTTTCTTTGTGATTTTTTGTTTAATGATTGTTTCTTGTATGTGTTTTGTTGTTTATCTTTTAGGAAAGAGTATTGAACTGATAATCATATTTCAACCAACTTGTCAAGTAAGTGTGTCTGGTCCGTTTTGTTTCTTGGGCAGGTTGTCTGGATATGCTGATGCCTAACCTTTTGTTCAAACTTGTTTAAATTTCACTCTTACACAGTTTTGATATACGGGGAGTGTTTTCTTTTTTGATAAAGATTGGGGGAATTGTTTTAAATCATGCTCTTCATCAACCTGTATTGATTATAGTGATGGTCCAATTAATGAATACACCATTTATTTCGTTTAACAAAGTTGAGGTTATAAAACCTTGGTGACCTTGTTTTGTGATCAGGCACAAACAGCACGCTGTAACTTCTTTTCAGGCTGTGCATGTCTTGTACAAGGCATCTTTATGCTTGATGCTGGTAGAGAGAATGATAATTGCATTTTGTTTGGATTAAATGTCTTCTTTTGCTCAAGTTTGTATGGGAAGTTTCCAAAGTTTTTAAACTCTTTTGAAAGAAGTGTTTTAAGGTTGTTATTTGTGGTGCTTCATGGCAGAAAGCATGTTCATTTTTCAGTCATTGCTTTTTGACAATTATTTATTGATAATACTGAAATGTCTTGTGAATAAACTTCAATAAGGAAACAGGATTCTGGTATTGTAATTTACATAATGACTTCTAGCTTGGGTCATAAGTAAATGGAACCAGCTAAAACTCTTACTTGGTTTCATCCTTGTCGAAGTTTCTATCTAGAAAGAATTTCCATGAGAAATGACGGTGGCTCTGCAGAAGGATTGAACTGTTTGTCAAATTAAGACTCCAATAAATATAATGTGCTAGTTCATTATTCTTTCTCTTAGGTCCCTTCAGTAACTCTGTGAATTTCTGCACAAATTTGTGCATCTTTATCTATCTCTTTGTCTGTTTTTCTTCTTTCAATGCTTAAATAAGATCCAAAAGCACATGTTTTCTATGCCTCATCTGATGAGAAATTTCTGAATCTTAAACTTACTAAATACTAAATGCCACCACCTTTTGACTTCAGGTGCAAGAAAAACATGAACAACTTGGTGCTATCTCTTGCTCCTAAATTAACAAAGTTGCAAACTCTTGTGCTGCGCCAAGATAAACCACAACTTGAGGATAACGCAGTTGAGGTTATTGCAAACTCTTGTCATGATTTGCAGGACCTGGATCTTAGCAAAAGCTTCAAGCTGAGTGATCGATCCTTGTATGCCTTGGCACATGGTTGTCCAAATCTCACTAGACTAAACATCAGTGGTTGTACATCATTCAGCGATCATGCCCTTGCATATCTTACCAGTTTTTGTCGGAAATTAAAAATTTTAAATCTATGTGGATGTGTAAAAGCTGCATCTGATGTTGCATTGCAGGTATAAATCATTTTTACCTTGTATTTCCTGTATGTCTCTGAGGAGTTGAAATGGTTCTGTTAATCATAAATTATGTGCAGGCTATTGGGCATAACTGTAGTAAGTTGCAGTCAATAAATCTGGGATGGTGTGAGAATGTTGGTGATGCAGGAGTGATGAGTTTAGCTTATGGATGCCCAGATCTCAGATCCCTTGACTTGTGTGGCTGTGTTCGTATAACAGGTATTCTGTGTGCCGAGGTGATTATTTGCCATCTTAGAGAAGTATTATGCATTGAATCATAAGTACACACCAGGTTATTTGAATGAAATGATATGGTTCCTTCCCTTAGGAAGAGAACAGCTGCCATATTCGACCCAGTCACTTGATACTGGGAGTCTATTTCGTTGGGTTCATCATATCACATTATTGTCTGCATCATCAGTTTAGCTGCCTAGATCTTTTTATGTGCACATGTGCATCTTTTAATCTGTGAAAATTGCGATTGTTCGATGGAAAATGTATATTAGATGCCTATATGTGCCCTATATGCTTAGATTTGCTCTCCAGTCCTTGCTCTGCATTCTTGTTTCTTGGGAGAGATTGCATTGTATTATTGGGGTGCTTAAATCAACTGGGTTCCTGGTTCTGCATGTTTTGAAGTACTCAGAAAGTGTAGATTGTTTGTAGAAAACTTGGGATGAGCATTGAGCCTTTATGCTTTCCAATAAATTTCATGTTTAATTGTACAGATGATAATTGAATACTGATTACATAAATAATCAAAATGTGAATGTTAGATTTTTTCAATTGATGTCATGTAATGATTAGTCGAATATACAACATCCACAAAATATCATACATGGAAAAGAAGATTCATGTGAAAGTCTGCAATTTCAGTGCCAGCAAATGGATGAAAACTTTTGTTTTGATAGGAAGTTGATTCGGCAATTTTTGGTAATGAACACTCACCTCTATAGTTCTTATTATTGCAGATGACAGTGTGATTGCTTTGGCAAATAGGTGTCTCCATCTAAGATCCCTTGGCCTGTACTATTGTCGCAACATCACTGACAGAGCAATATATTCGCTGGCCCAAAGCCGAGTGAAGAACAAACCTGGAATGTGGGAATCCATGAAAGGTAGGTATGATGAGGAAGGGCTTAGGAGTCTGAATATCAGCCAGTGTACAGCTCTTACGCCTCCTGCTGTTCAGGCACTGTGTGATACATTTCCTGCGCTTCACACCTGCTCAGGGAGGCATTCCCTTGTCATGAGTGGATGTTTGAATTTAACATCTGTGCATTGTGCCTGTGCTTTCCAGGCACATCGCCCCACTACCTCTATTCTTCATCCTGCTCATTGAATGTCGCTTGAAGGCCACAAACTTAAAGTTGGTTTGTTTGAGGTCTTAGAGAAAGGAGTGTTATGCCTCTGTACATATTTTGTGTTGAAAAGTAGACTGTTGGGCTGCTGATGGTAATCTTGTTTTCTTCTCTTTTCTTTTTTCAAGGCTGTGTTGGATGGTTATGGATTCAATGTCGGAGAAATATAGGCCTTTGTTCCTAGAGGCCGGATAAATATCCCAAACTTGACAACTATCTTGTTGAAAGCGCTTGGTCTAAATCTATTTTTCTCATATTATTTAAAGGGAAACTGCAAATGAAATGTGGTTTCATCAGAGTTGGGCGTCGATTGATATAGTTAGTTAGTCTTTATACGAAAATTTTCAGGAACATCGTCTGAAAACAAATAGAATCAAAATGAAAATTTAGTATTGATGATCGTAAGCACGTTCAGGGTCAATTTTTTGGAGCATGAATTTTTAAGACTTAAAAAACCTTCAGGAGTGGATAATCACAATTGGCATATTCTTGATCCAGCTGGCAACCAAAATTTAAAGGTGAAAACTATTTCATAATGCCTGATGTAATTATGTTCACAATTGGCATATTCTTTGCAGAGTTGTATCTGCGACGAGAGTTGACCAGAGGATGACACAAATGGTGCTTGCTGATCTAAATAATCAATTCCTGGCTTGTACCATTTTTGGCCCTAAACAGAATCTTGAACTCAAAAGATGCCCCTTGGCAGGAAAGCCAACCATTAGAATATATCTTAGAGCAAAACAGTTCCATTTGTAAAACTGCTGCCACCACCTATCCCATTCATCATTTGCTTTTGTATACGATTTCATCATCATCAACATCAAATGCTGGATTGCAGAGGCATCTGAATAATCTTCCAATTCCCTGCCACATGAGAAAATAAAGAAGCTCATAAAAATTCATACTATTTGGGTCGTCTGCAATCTTAATATTGTAATAGGGATCGTTCAAACTTTAAGCTAGCTATATGTTTTTCAAGTTCAGCCAAGAGCGCCTGCCTGGGTAAGTAGAGGAGTTCGGTATGAGAGTGCTCTTGGTGATTCATCGTCACTACTGCTGTCGGAACTATTTCCATCATCACCTGTGTCGGCAGTATTTTTCTTCTTTGATGTTCCAGCATTTTCTGTTTGCTTTTCCTGGTGAAACAATGTAAGAAAATGAAAAGCACATCCAGGTAATTGGTTATAGACTTATAAAGAAAAGCACTTTTCTCGTCGATAAGTTGGAACATGGAACTTCTTGCACTTGAGGTATAGCAATAGAGGTATTTCAAGTGTTGAAATCAATATCAAGATGTTCCTCATTGATTTTTTTACATGGATTAGATAATGAACAAGCATATGCCTTATGCATGTATAGCTTATTTGCATTGAGATTAGCTGATTCTCTGGTAAATAGTAATAATTTTCTACCTGGAATATCTTCCCTAGAAGTTTCAAAGCCAGGGCACGAGCTTTAAGATCTTCCTTCTTAACATTGTTTTCCTTCAGCACCTGTAGATAAATTGAAAAACATGAGAAAATGAGTAGCTAGGACTTACTGACAATCAGAAACTTACCATTTGGCAGACATGTAAAAGGGTTACTTCAATATCAACTACATTCAATTTCCACAATGAGCTCATCAATGTCTCTTTGTTTAAGCGGATATGTGATTCATTATCGTTTTCGGGGGCACTACCATCCATTTTGAATTGCCGGCGAATGTCTTCTTGAAGTTGCAGTAATTGAAAAGCACCTGGAATTTTTTGTCTCAGCATAATCAGGTGAAAAGAAATAATTTGAGCAACACATTTTTGGTTTTAAAGGTGCATTACAATACCTTTAGCTGCAGTGATCTGTGATTTCCAAAAGTGTCCCCTATTGCGAACCCACTCAGCCAAAAATGGCACCCCAAGATAAATGGCTTTTTTCCCAAGCTCTTGAGCTGCCTGTCTTGAGTAGATGTAGCCAATTTTGTGCAGTATATCAACTCCAAAAGCTGTTTCTCAATCAAGTAGAAGTGAGTTAGCCCCATCATTCCAGGTAGTGGTAGGCTGATGCATTTAGTTGTCAAAGAGCCAATGACACATCAGTTGGCATCATCATTACATTTACACGCTTTCATTGTTAAAGATTTCATTTACATCCAGTGTAAACGAAATCCCTGATTTAGCAAGACCTCAGATTAATTTTTTTTTTCATTTGCATTTTTGTTTTTAAATATTACATTGCGATCAAAACGGCTCTTTAATCCTAGTGCGAGCAAGATTTGAATCCAAAACGTCTTGTACCAACATAAGAGATTTTTCCTGTTGAATCAACTAGCACCCATAGGCCTAATATTAAGATGTCAAGAACCTGGGTTATTTTTACAAAAAAGAGAAAGAAGTGAAGGTAAAAGACAGCCTACATTCTTGATCTACACTTACAGGATAAATGAATTAGGTTGTTATCACCTGCTTCTATAGAATTCTGCAAATGTATAATATTCTTTTTCCTCTTTGGGGTTAACTGGTTATGACTAGCTGATGGCTGAATTCAGAATTATTTGATTAAATTTTTTAGACTTCTCGTTTGGTAGGATGTCCAAATATCGTTGAAGTTATAAGGTATGATTAAACTCCTTCCGTCTTCTGGCTCTCTAATGAGACATGATGCATCAAGTAATTTTCTTCAAAACCAGTTCAGGAATGAAGCAATTCACTGAATAATAAACGAATCACTCATTAGTTTGTCTCAAATATATTCAATTCATAGAACAAGAAAATAAAAATAAAATCTGGAATTTAGCAAAGAGCATACTCTATCATGTATATCTGTAAATAAATTGTTTGATGCTTGTTATCATGCAAGAGGCGGAGGACTTGAATTTTAATATGAAATACGATAGCTTTATGCCTAAAGTTTGAGACCAAATTTGTAAGAAAGGTAAGAGTTACTACCAGGAAGATCTTTACTGAATTATGTCATTTGTATTACCATACTTCAGTATTAGGTATATGATACCTTAAGACATATACAGAAGAGTTATAAAGTTCTTATAAATTAGAAAATCAAGTATAATTAGTCTGACATCAACATTTGTGCGATGTATCAATGAAAAATGGAACATAAATAAGCTCTTGGCAGCATAATTTACCGGCACCAGATAGCCGTTTGGCTTCAGATTCTGCACGCTGTAAGAACCCATCTTTGTCACCTTGAACATATTGATTTAGAAAATCTTTAAGCAATCTTGCTAGCTTTTCTTCTCTCTCCCTCTGGACAACCTGCAACATATGGGAGCATACTGAAAATGCTTCCATGACTTGGGAGAATGGTCAAAGCAGAAAATAGTTGAGCAAAGACTAAAGCCACCGGGGATAATGATTTGAAAATTTAGGAGCAATAGCAGATCATCATTTTTGATCCACAATGCAACACTACTAACAAAAGTAGAAGTGCGATATGTACTCCTGTGCCAATGAATCCATTGAACTAAATGCAGGAAAAAAAGTACTCCATTTAATTTGGACCCGCTATACAATAATGAGGAGCAAACTGCATCACTTCTAGAAAGCAAAAGGTCAATAATATTGAAGAAGTCTTAAAATACTTGCCTTCAATTTATCATTTAGTTTTTCAGGATTGTCGCCACTTTCCCCAGCTAATTCAGAAGAAGCCATGGAGGCCACAGCTAAATGTCCTATGTAGTCTTCAAATAATTCACTTCCAAAGAGAAGAGCAAAGACAGCTGTTGGATCAAGCATGCTTTTCCTGAGACACAGAAAAACACGCCAATTTTTAGAAGAGAATAGATGAAGAAGAATTTTCCATTTGCTTTATTTGTAGAGCTTGTGGTATGTAAGAACAGAAAATCTGTTTTAACTGCTTCGATTTATATCCATTCATACTTTACCTTAAAAATGTCTATGAGATTAATGGTGTAGAAATTGTTCAAGGAAAAAATGCATTTTATCTCAGAGAATCTGTCTTCGTCTACTCAATTTCAAAGTGTATACACAAAATTTCAACTATGGGAATTCGATTATACTGTAAGTTTATGCAATCCCCAACCATTCGTTCATTTCTTTGACACTTGGTGATACACTGGACTATAGAATGAAGTACTAACACCATATTGAGCTAGCGAGTTAACAAAATTCAAGACATTAAGCTACTCAGTCATGGTGTTCTTTTTTGCCAATTTCTATTATTATTAACTGTTCTGGATTGAACAGAGCTCAACAAAGCCTTAAACAGGCTACAGGAAATGATATCATTCAAGGTGTGATAAATGTGAAAATCTTACCTAGAGATGCTGTACTTTCCATTTTTATCATATGCCTCTCTTTGTACTGGATCACTTAAAACTTGATAAGCTTCACCAAGTGCCTGCACAAATTAAGTATTACTCCATTATTTCCAGGGAATTACATAAATCAACTGCCACCATCTCATCTCAGTTATTTTATTGAAAATAATTGGAGCAGAAACTTGCCTGAAATCTTTCAGCAGCTTGAGGGTCATTTGGATTTTTATCTGGATGGACTTGTCTTGCCTACACCAATAACATTGACATCTCCATATCATATTCTAGACGGTAATACTAGTAAAATCATTTGTAAAGAAAAGGTCCCAACATATAAAAAGTCACCCAAGAGATTAGAACAAAAGAGAAAGCATAAACCCTGTGATACATTATTTCCCATGAGTTTTAATAATCAAAATTTTCAATCCTTTTAAAGTTCAATATTAAAACCATTGTTTTACTCTCTTCATCTGTCTGAAAAACAAGAACTTAAGAGGAAAAATGATAACCGTAACTGTTCACCAATCAATCAATCGGGATCTAGCTCTAGCTCTGATGAATAAATTGGCAGAAGAGGGATTAAAAAATGGAGCAGAGAAATACAACATCATCAAACAATAACTCATTCATTCTTCTATTTCATTTCCATAAAGAAAAATCACAACCCAAATAAAAGTAAAAATTGATGTAACCAAAAAAAAAAAAAAAAAGAGTTTAGCAACCTTAAGATAGTAAGCCTTGCGAATGTCCTCCTCCGAAGCCAACGGACTGACACCAAGAACATCATAGTATTCAGTTTCCTTCACCATTCTTGATGATGATAATGATGTTGTAATCTTGATGGCGAGCCCTGTAGGCTTCTCTGAGAAATATAATCACAAATGTTTGAATGTGAAAAGATCAAAAGAAAAGAGACCAACAAGATAAACGTGAGAGTGAGAGAAAATGGGTATATATTAGCCCCACGAGCTTCAGTTGCCTTTCCAGTTCTTCACAGGAATAAACTAACACTTGGAACTGCCTTTCCGCGGGAGAAAAACAGTTTTTTAACCGTCACTCTGGTGGCGCTTATGAAATTGTTTCTTCCTATTTTCTTTGAATTGCTTTCCAAGTCATCAGCGCTGTCGGTGGGCCGGTTTTGGGCCTTCCCTTCGTTAGATCCATATGGGTCCAACTTTTTGGTGGGCTCATATAGCTAGAGATTGATTGCAATTTATCAAGTATATTTTACGGAAAGTAATTGAAGCTTCTTATTTTATACTAAAAAATGTTTTGGTTCCTGACACTACAAAAATAAATTAAAAAAAAAAATGATTTCAATTGTTTAAAAATTATTGTTGACAACGCGCAAATCTACTCAAAATAAAATCCCAGAACCAGTAAACGATGCTGGAGCTGGACCAACCAAAAAGTGAGAGGGAAGGGGGGGGGGAGACTGCCTATCTAAACGAGGGTGGTGGATGGTTTGTTTATTGTATACAAATGAATAAAGTGAGCACGCTTTTTGGCATATAAAAATTTGAGACTCCGTGGATTCATTAATGGCGTCATATAATTGTGTTGGCATGTGGCATGTATATATCACAGTCACCAGATGGACTCCCTCAAATGAAAAGCAGCGAGTTTCCCTGAGAAAAGCAGCCGGCACAGGTCTTTTACCAAGTTTGGACCACCTTTTATGCAATAATCCAATTTGTATATCAGAAATGAATTTGTAGATTTATGTGTACTCACAAATTCACAATCATAAGAGATATGATAGGCGGCCATGCAGCCATCACATCACATGCACCAGTCACACTTGAGGCAATTTACAGTTCTGAAAGTAGATGATGGAAAGAAAAAGAATTGATCAATCAAAATAGTGCCAAGGCCTAAAAGCTAAGCGAGCAAATATTACCATTAACCAAAAAGGTCCTACCGGGAGTCGAACCCAGGTCACTGGATTCAAAGTCCAGCGTGCTAACCACTACACCATAGAACCATTAATGAAATCTTGCCTTAGATTTTTAGTCACATTATTGAAAACAATAAGTCTCCTACTTCAACTACCTTGAAATTTGTCCAAAAATTAGTTCCCAAGCTTTTTACTTCCCTTTCTTTTGCCATTTATCATGTTATTCACATAGTAACAGACCTCTTAATTAATGTCTCCAACTTTCTTAGAGCTATGGTTTCCACTCGTGCCAAACAAATATGCGAGGTAAATATAAAAATGAAACAATTTACAAATATTATCAGCTATTATTAACAGAAAGATGTACGTAATACAGATGATTCAAATAATAGGTGACAATTTTTCACTCTTGTCTGCCAGCAGCTTTACAACAGGCGGTCAACATACTCAAAACTTAATATCTTGTGTGTGTGGTTTGGCAATTGGTGCACACAAAAGTTAAGCATGCTGAGAAAAATCTTGGTCAAAACCAAACTCCCTCTCTTATGATTCCTTCAGAATGTCAGTTTCCTGGAAGTACTTTCACTTCAGGGCCGCTAAGCGGTGAAATTTTTGCAAGCCTTTTACTTCTTGCCCTTTCCTCCCTTTCAATTATTACCATATCTTTTTACCTTTCTGAGGTTTGCTCTTCATATAAGTTATTCTGTCTGCTTTCTTCTGTCTCTCCTTCCGCACTTGTTCAAGATCTTTAATCTCTGAATGTACATGAGCATTTGGAACTGAAAGCTGCTGCTTCTTGCCCCCTCTGAACTTCCTATTATTCCCACGTAGATTGTGGTCCCATGCACAGACGATTTTTTCATGAGACATTCCATCCTCTCATTAGTTTTGAAGTTGCACAAGCAGGCAGTCAATATCCATCAACAATGTTATACAGCTTCTACACCAATCTGCTATGTTACTTGCCAACTATCCAAGGTTAACAAGATGATGCGCACTTTTATACCTGTTTCTGCCTATTTTCTATCTAAGGCATTGTCTCATTAGGCAGCTAATCATGATAAGACATGAATAGATATTTTAATTCAGCGGCTACATCATACATCATTTGAGTAGACAACGTTAGAAGTGTCCACAACGACGTGTGACTACGCAAAAAAGCTATTGAAAGCTTTATTAAGGAAAATTTCAAGTCAAGATGATATGCACGAAACACGACAGTGTAGCAGGGCATGACTTATTGCTACTAAATAAAAAATTGGCTTAACCCAATAAAAAATATGACCTTAAACTGAACAAAATGATTCAGGTTGCAAACTCCAAGAAGTTATATGTGGCTTCAAGATGCAATTGCTCCTGAACAATGCACCACCAGTACCAACTGAAGGTCTAAAGCAAGTAATATTACACTATGTAGACAGACGGTAACCAGGTTGACATAACCGAGACCACCTATTTATGTAGTCTCAAGTTCAATTGCTCCAACCACTGACTACTTCATGTACCCGGTAGTCACTTGACTCTTCAAAGAAACTCCCAACAAAACACAAAGGTGAAGGCAGTTCAGATAACTACGCTGGGGACAGATAAAAAATGAAACAAAGATGCCACTACATGAAGAATTGCAACATACTAGATTGGCAAGTCAAATAGCCTGAAAAATAAAGGATATTCAACAAAATGCAAGAAAGAGTTAATATTAGAACAAAGGAGCTTCTGATTTTAGATTGTTACCTGACATGCTTGCGCTTTCATCAGCATTCCCTTCATAACTTGTTCCTTTAAGAGATACCTTTTTGTGTGAACTTTCCTTCCACTTCTTGTATATTCCAGTTTGGTTAGCTTTTACCTTTGCACCACTCTTTGTCTTTACCTACATACCGAGACAGAAACAATAAAAAGAAGAGTGAAAACTCCCAAACCTCTTAAATCCTTTGTTTGGAGTGGATAATTAAAAATATTAAATAAACAAATCAATCGTATCAGTTGAAAAGGCGAAGGAAAATTCTCCGAGTTGATTATTAATTTAATATTAATTTTTATTTTAATTGAAGTTAAATATTTTAAATTATATTAATCAAATATAGTTATGTTTATTATTTTATTTTTATTATAATTTTAATAAGTTTTGTTGTTATTTAATTTTTTATAAATTATTTAAGAATATAAATTTTTAAATAATTAAAATTTTAATTAATTATCAAAAGATATTATTTATATTAATAAAAATAATAAAAACAAAAAAAATGCTTGCTGGGCGCACGCCTAGCGAGCACTCAATTTAAATTTTTTAATAAATATATTTAAAAATAAAATAAATAGTTATATATTAAATATTACTTATATATAAATTAAAAATAAAATTTGATTTAAAAAATTTAAAAAAAGGCTTGAGCGTATGCATTTAGCACGCGCTTAGCCATGCGCCCAATAATATTTTGCTTTAACTGCATGCATTGGGTACGCGCCTAAGTTATACGCCCAACAATACTTTGTTTTAGGCGCATGCATTGGGCGCGCGTTTAATGCATGTGTTCAAAGCAGATATATATTTTATTATTATTTTTAAATATATAAACCATCCTAATTTATATTTTTTTTATTACCCCTCACAATATCATCTTTCGTTTTATTCTCAAATCGCAGATTTACTGCATTTTATTCTCAAAACTCATAGATCTCTCGTTTTATTCTCAAATCGTAGATCTGCTGCGTTTTATTCTCAAAACTCATAGATCTACTGCTTTGAATAGAATTTTTCAACTTTCTGCGAAGATACAAAGATTCAGACTTAAGAAAAAAAGCTGAAGTTAAAAACTAGTAAGTTTTTATTTATTTTAATTAATAGTATTATTTATATTTATTTCAATAAATATAATAGATGAAAAGTAATGAATAGATGATTAAACTCGATTATTGAGACAGTGCTTGACTGCACATATAGCTGAGTTGTGGCTGCGCGTGGTTGCATATGTAGTTATTACTGGCTGTCGATTGGTGTGTGTCTACGCGTGGCTGCACATATAGTTGTTGTTGGCCGCTGTCTTGTGCACACACCAGTCTCAACAAGGTGCTCATGTACTGCACCGGTTGCAACAAGGTGCTCATGCGCACCACCGCAATACTGTAACACCACCACCAAATAGCTCCCGTTTTTTCTGAACCTGCATATTATATTTATTTTATATATTTAAAATAAATATATATTTTATATATAAAAATAGTTATATATTCAATTTTATTTTTTAATTTAATTATATATAATTAAATTAAAATTATGTTGTATTTTTTTTAGGTGACGTTGATTATGTCACAAATTTCAACCATTATATGTTTTTGGGGAAGATGAGAGAGCTGTAGCGATGGTTTTAAAAGATACATTGGATATCAAAATATGCATATGGTTGTTTCGAAAAATATTAGATACAAAGCGTTGTTGAGAAGAATTTGTCATCTTTAAGGAGTTAATCAGGTGCATTATAAAGTAACTTTGAAGTTTGAGATTCCTTCAAGTACCATAAAGTTGAGACCTATTCCACTTGAAAATGACAATGATGCAATATTGTGGTTGAGCTTACAGAATAATATGGCTACACCGCTTTGTGTAACAGTAGATGCTCGAGGACCTGAAAGTAATGCAGAAGCATCAATGGAGTAAAAAGAAGGCTATGTTAAGCAATTCTCATCGACAACTCCTGTGTATATTCCAAATTCCTCGGAGGATTATCATTATTCTCCTTCGATGCTCAACGAACAACGATGCTACATATATGACCATAGTCAGATATATGGAGATGTTAGCGTTGATCTTGGCTATGATATTGGTAAAAATGATGATCATGATTACGAGGTTGATAATTATGGTAGAAATGATGATGATGATGATGATTATGAAGAGAATGAGGATGTAAATGATAATGCTGGTGGTGATGATGATGATGAGGATGATGATGATGAGGAGGAGGGTGATAATGATGATGATGAGGGTTATGGTAGAGAAGAAAGGGTCAAGGTAGAAAACTCATTTTAATTTCGGTCTGAAATACCATCATTTGACTTGAATGTATTGGGAAAAATATCTTGTACTGGGATTGGTGATGTATTTATAAGAAAATTATATAACAATAAAGATGAAATTCATGAAGCTATAAGTATGGTTGCACTGAAGGGAAAATGGAGCTTTAAAGTTTACAAATCCACCAAAGATCGATTCGAGTTGAAATGCGATGATGACAGCTACAAGTGGAGATTACGGGCAGTGTCAACAGAAGGGCGACATTTTTTTATTGTTAGATGAGTAGATACAGAGAACACTTGTGTTTGAGTCAATTATGGGATGGTCATCGGCAAGCCAAGAGTCGAATTATTGCTAAAGTAATAAAAAATAAGTTTACATCGGTCAATAGAAACTATAAGCCGAAAGATATTCAAGCAGATATACGTGAACAATTCGGTGTTCAGATAACCTATACTAATACTTAGAGCACTAAGGAGCGTGCATTAAGATTGATAAGAGGTACTCCTGAGGATTCATTTAGATTGCTTCCTACATACAGTTATGTGTTGCAACAAAATAACCCAGGTACGGTTACTCATTTGGAAACTGACGCAGATAATCACTTCAAGTATTTCTTTATGGCGTTAGGACCCTGCATAAGAGGTTTTAATTCATTAATCCGACCGGTGGTTGTAATGGACGAAACATTTTTAAAAGGTTTCTATCTTGGTACAATGTTTATGGCTATTTGTAAAGATGGAAACAATCATATTTATCCATTAACTTGGGGAATTGCTGACTCAGAAAATGATACTTCTTGGGAGTGGTTTATGGATAAACTACGATGAGTTATTATAGATCATCAGAATCTTATTTTTATATCTGATCGCCATGCCAGTATTAAGAGAGCTATACGGGTGTCTTTACTCATGCATATCATGGGTTTTACATATATCATTTGAAAGAAACTTTGATGACAAAATACAAGTTATCATCGGATAAGTCTAAAAAATGGGTATACCTATCTACCTACTTCACTGCTGCCAAGGCTTATCGTGTTCATGATTTTCAATACCAATTAATTAAGATGCGACAAATGAGACCTGACGTAATAAAGTATTTGGAAGAAAATGTTGGTACGGTAAGATGGGCACGATCATCTGGTGCTTTCAGAAGGTATGACATTATGACTATTAATATCGCTGAGAGCATTAATGCGGTTGCAAAAGAAGCCAGAAAGCTTCCGGTGACTAATTTGGTGGAGTGGATGCGAGAGCTAACGCAATTGTGGTTTTACCATAGACGATTGGCATCACAAAATATAACTAATGTCTTGACGAACTAGGTACATCATAAAGTCATGAAACATAATGATAAGGTAAGTCGAATGACCATTTCTCCTATTGATGATTTATGATTTGTAATTATAGATTTGGATTGTCGACATTGGCGAAAGAATATGTAGCTGTTGAAAGTTTGATTATTGACAACTGTCTTATTCCCATGCACTCGTTGCATGCAAATACATTAGATTATCGCACGAGAGTCTTTGTTCAACTTATTACACATCTGGGACTTTATTCCGTGCTTATAGCGAACCAATACTTCCAGTTGGTCAAGTGTCAGATTGGATAGTCCCAGAGTATTTGAAAAATATGGACATTCAGCCTCCGATAGCACGTCGTCAGTCAGATAGACGTCGGATGAATCGAATTCTATCTCAAGGAGAAGAACCATCAAAGAATATATGTAGTCGTTGTAGACAACATGGACATAACTGACAAACGTGTCGAAACCCTGTACCTTTACAGAGCAGGTGATGTATATTCGTTTATAAACATTTACCTTATTGATATTTAATTATGTATAATATAAGACTAATATTTAAATTTTATGGTTCAGACGGATCTAAAAAAATAAGGGAAAGAGCTATACCATGAGGCTTAATTATGTATGAGAGTCGAGCTTCGTCACTTCTATAATTCACTTATTTTGTAATGCACTTATTTTGTAATTCATTGAATTTGTAATGTACTTATTTTGTAATGCATTTATTTTGTAGTGCACTTGTATTGTGTATTACATACTTATTTATTTTATTTTAATGCACTTGTCTTTAGTATTAATGTTGATAATTTTCACAAAATTTTGACTGAATCTCCTTTACAATATGGACGATCCCAAACCTGTCATATTGAATAAACACATTTCTATCAAACTGCAAAATTACTTCCGCATACATACACCCAAATCAATGCCCACAAACAATTATAGTATATCAATTATACACCCAAATCAATGCATGTAAAAAAATTATAATATAAAATATCTATGAAGCTGTGGTCCATAAATCAATAGCCATCTTCTGTCTATAAAAGGTACCAATGTCAAGGAACGAGTCAAATGGCCGACCTAACATAAGATATTCAATATACATGCAGGTGAAGATGCCACAATCTCCGTTCCCAACCTCTTGTTACGGCACATTCTCCTAAATACGAGTCACCGGCCAAGGAAATAAATTTGGGCTTTGTATGCCCCTTAAACTATAAAATCTACACCTTTGAAGGTACAAAGGCATTGCAACACAAAGAGGCTCTATAAATTTCATGATGGACTAGTTTTAATGGCCGTTCACGTTGGAATCATAAAAAACGATTGCAAACTGAGTAAGGTCGAGTTGCGCTACAATCCAATATTCTTGATTGATATTCAAAGGAATATATACCTATAAAAATAATTATGGTATTATTTTTAATAAGTATGTTGTTACATGCACAGTAAAAAGTCATTATTATTCTTAAAAAGTACCTTATTGACCATTGCCCACTGTTTAATGCCAAGTAACTCGGTCTTTGTTCCGAGTGCATAAGCCAACAACATTTCGAGCCAGTCGTTGTTGTTTGAAGGATTGGCAGTGAATGACGTTTGCCATATTTGTCGAATGTACTCCTAAACACAAATAAAAGATACTAGTTAAAGTCGATAATAGTTAATGTACACATTCATGGAGATGATAATGTTATATGCACAATAAATGGATAATATAATAACTTATGTAGAAATATGCATTTGCAGTTGTACAATCCTGTAAGTATATGTCAGAAAACATTTTTTGACGCAAACGCAAAACCTTCAAATATTCATTTATATGCTGTAAAATACACCGAATATGTATAAGTTTTGATATTATTAGACAATTCACAAAACAAAAAAAGTAAAAATAAGTCCTCACCGAATCGTCAAGCTAATTTTGTAGTATCTCATTAAACCATGTGTTGTTCGGATCGAGTCCGTGCAAATGAACCCATTATGTTGGGTCATTACTTTTTATCCAATCTAGAAGCTCAGCATATTTACTCTGATCAATAAGAATCAATTGCCCGTTTATGTCAATAATAGGTCCTACTTGCAATTCCACAAGTTTCTTCTTCGCAAGTTATTTTAACGGATTGGTATAAGGACTGACTTGGGCTGCTTCTTTCTTGCGAAGGCATCCATACCTACTTATGTTTTCACCTAATGGAGCAGATATAATTTTTAAGCTTGTAGGGCTATCAGCAACAGGAGCAAATGACTGATGGTGAGACTCGTTGGTAGGAACAAATGTATGAAAGTTAGCAGCCATGAATTCGGTACCCTACAAATCTAAACAATACCGGTTAATGTATTGACTTGTTAAACTTTGTATCCAATATATTTTAAGTTTAAAACGTACCATACTCTGCCCTACATCCTCGGAGATCTTGGCTGGTTTAAGCTGTTGCATCAAGAGAGATATCTGATGCAAGATATTTTCTTCAGCCTTATCAATCTTGGCTGAAAACTCTGCGTTACCCTTATCAATTCTGGTAAATATCTTTTTTTCAAGATCATTCATCTTCTTCTCCAGGATTTGATACTGTGATGTTGACGTACCGGATTGAAGTTATACATAAGTTATTATAATCAATTTTCATAAGTTAATACTAACCAGTAACTTAAGCATCAGATAATTCAAGGAAAAAAATTAAATTATTATACTATTGATTCAGTCGCTGGCGGGGCTTCAAATTCGTGGAGATGCTGTAAATTATCGGTGAATAAGGTGTCCGGGATATCAACTGTCTCCAACTTAAGACTTC
Organism: Ailanthus altissimus; assembly: GCA_946807835.1. NCBI lineage: Eukaryota > Viridiplantae > Streptophyta > Magnoliopsida > Sapindales > Simaroubaceae > Ailanthus > Ailanthus altissimus. The sequence goes on along the minus strand of OX327699.1, from coordinate 11,048,263 downwards.
CTCCCCATTTTTCAGATGGAATGCAAAAGTTTACCGCCACGCGATAGTCCGCAGTCTTCTCATGTTTGCAAGGTACCAACTTCCTATGAACCTCTAAAACCTTTATAATATTTTAAATTTATTAATCATTATTAGAAAATATAACACAAATTATAAAAAAGTTATATATATTTTTTGTTGAACATAAAAGCATACCCCAACACCATCGAATAGGACATCTATGACGTTTTCATATAATGGGATACTCGTGCCAGACCAATTTAGAATACGAGAAAAATAGTCTACATTCCTATCGGCAAACAGCTCCCCACACTTCGGGATCGCCTTGTAGATTCACACCTGAGATGATAATAAATTTAAATTACAATGTCAACAAAATAAAGTTTTCTCTATCCTAATATCATAATGAATCAAAAAGATAGAATTACTTACTAAGAATGCGTGACAAAATGAGTATAAGTTGTATGATTCCTTATCCCCAACGCCTGTTTTTTTTACATTCGCTAATTTTTTAATTGGAGTCGTGCATAAACTATTGTAGAGTATAGTCCATGCAATCGTGCCCCAAGGATAGACATTAAACTTATCTAAATTATCTACGAGACGAAGTACAAATATTGTATGATTCTATTCTGATCACGTGGCATTATCAATTTATGAAATATATAAAATAGACACATTTTTACTGCATCTACATCATCATCGTCAAATGTAATGCTCATGAACCACAGATCCAAATCCTTATAAGTCAAGTGACTTCTACCTGAAAATTATTTATGACAAAGTCTATCACCTAACTCACTTACTACAGGATAATCTCCCATCCTCAAACCAGTAATCAAATAAAAATCTTGATGAGAAAATCTAATACGTCTTTTACCTATATAGAATCATAATTCTTCATATAAATTTTTGGTATGCACACGTCTTAATAAAATCTCATGTGCTAAAATACCTAAGAATGGAATATCTAATACATCTAAAAAACTACCAAAACATATGGTTCTAAATATTTCTACCTGCCTTGAAGTTAATTTATTTTTTATATTTTATATAACCCATAATTTTGAGTAAGTATGTACGTTCGCTCGGTAGAAATATTTTTCGACAATTACGTATTTTTTGTGACATTCTCCTTCCTGAAAAAATTAAAAAATATTAATATTAACAAAACAATAATCAACATAACATATAACAATTAAATCAAAATTTAATTTAATTACACTAACAACTAGACTATTTACATAATAATTAAATAATTTAATTATTAAATTAAATAATTATAAATAAACATAAACAATATAAATTAATTAAAAAAAATTTTAAATTTTTGCTGTCTAATGCGTTGGCGCGTGCTTCTACGCGCTGTTGGCGGCTGGCGAGCAGACGCACACGCCAGCCGCCAACAGCGCATAGACGCACGCGCCGCCGCGTCTGACCGCAAAAAGAAGCCCGATCCACCATTTCCGGCCACGTTTCCAATTTACACATATTTTTAACTTTTTATATCTATATCTACACATTTCTAACTAATATAAATTATAATACTTAAAAATCACAAAAAAATAAATTTATAAATACACTTACCAATTTTGTTCCATGAAGAAATGGTAATATTAACCGTGAAGGAGTGTTAACCGTAAGAGAGAAATTTAATCGGTGAGAATAACTGTGAGAGTGAGAAAAAAAAATTGTCGGTGATGGTGATGTAAAATGAAAAATAAATTTTATTTTATTTTTTTATTTTATTTAATATAAATAAAATGTAATTAATTATGATTGTATAAATTATTTTAATTCATAAAAAAAAATCAAATCGACTAATTTTTTAAATATTTTTCTTGGATAAAAATAGTAAAAACTTTTATAATCGAAAGAAGTTATTAATGATGCACCAAGTCATCTGTCACTTTTCAAATCACTCTTGCACGTAATGAATAGAAAACAAAAGAAAGAAACTCACTAACATCAAATCAAACTTAAGCATACCACAAGAACAAAAAATCAAAGACATCATATCTATGCAATGTATTCAGCAATATATTTGGAGATAATTGCACCAACTATTCTACAATATCATTCATGTAATTGATATCATAAATTTTCTTAAGTTTCTTGCAACAAGAAGATTGTTATGGCTCTTATTAAAACATTGTTTCCATGGACTGAGTACACAGTCAATGACAGCCGTCTAGTCGTCTCCAATCACTTCTGTGTAAAGTATCTTTACCGACCAAATGCTATAAAAACCTGCTGTTTACCATTTCATGTATAACAACTCATATAGATAGTGGATAAGAAATAACATGCCAGCTATTTGTATATGTCACAGATAGCACACAAACCTATCAATTCAGAAGAAAAAAAAAGACATAGTGAGTTGCAATCACATCCCATTGCAAAGAGTTTCAACCAATTGTGAAGGATTGTGGAAACACAACTTCTAAGAACTTATAAATAGAGGAACTATCTAGTGGCTCCACAAATCAAATTTTTTTGAAGATTATGCATTAGGCACTCATATAGTATAATATCAAAAAAGAATATGATATGTGTAACAATTGAAATTTTATATCGGGTAGACTCGTCCAAAGTAAAGGTTTTATAAGAAGAAATCTCCTATATTCTTGTGAAGTGCCTTTTAAAAATGATGATTTGTTATGTCCATAAAAGACAAAATCGTAAGAGAGAAGGACGCGTGTGTGAACCTTAAAGTGAACAATACCTTACACAGATATTTAGGTGGGCTCTTTCATTTGGTATTAGAGTCGAGGACGGCTCTGTTTCGATTGTAAGGGATATTGTAACGACTCAATGTCTGTTTCGATGGTGGGAGGTATTGTAACGACCTAAATTCTATATCGGATAGACTCGTTCAAAGTGAAAACCTTATAAAAAGAAATCTCTCCTACATTTGTAAGGCACTTTTTGAAGATGGTGATTTGTTCCATTTATAAAAAACAAAATTGTAAAGTAAAAAAATGCGTGAAGATGATGATTCATTTCACTCGTACAAAATAAAATCGTGAAGTGAAAAGTCGCAAAAATTTGAATGGACTCTTTCAATACGCACACCAATAGAACTTTAAAAAATCTATTATACAAGTTAATTGCCAGGTAATATGTATATCTTTCTAAATGTCGCAGTCATTAAGTTAATGCATGGGAAAAACTAAATAAAGATACTTCAATATGAAGAAAACCAAAAAAAAAAAAAAAGAAGTTCAAAACAATACCTTTCCACTAGCAGAAACGCATTCACCATTATTCAACTTTATGTACGTTTCTTTATGTACGTTTTACTCCTCTGTCACCAAATTTATTCATAAGGTAGATGATAAACGGTAAGAACTAAAAAAATCAAAACAAATATAAAGTTAAAAGCCAGCAGCCAAGTTACCTTATCCCAATGATAAACTTGTTTCTGTTTCTGCATTCCCTCACAGTCATCTGCAACCAGATCTAGGACAGCAGCCTCCAATCTGCAATCATGACTAGCATTGACCAATGCTCAATAGTTGTGCTTGACAGCCAAATGTGATGTAAAATAAAAGTTGGACAAGAAAATTTCAGTTGCTTTTCTTTCTGGATAGGAGAGAGAAAGTTAATGCACTCGCACAGCAACACTCAAACAAGCATTTGCATGTACATGGACACATAGATGCACATACAGAAAAACATAGATGCACATACTGAAAAAGTTAGGCATATGCACGACTACCAAACAAAAACCAAAAAAGGCCAACAGAGGCAAACAAGAAAGATGAGCAAGCAACTATCAGGACCTGATTTTGCAAAACACTATATATCAAGTTTCTACAATAAGTTTCAATTGAACAAACACAAGCAGAAGCACGGACCTGCAAAGTTGCACAGACAGAACATAAAAACACATACACACAGAGCAGCCAGAGATTAACCATGAAAGATCTGTTCACAAGTCAAATATCATCATTCTGATTCTTTTCATCATCACTTCTTGATAAGTTATTTGCAGAGATCAACTTCCAGATATACTCGGTATCTTGGCATATGAAAAATCTAAGAAAAGAAACAACGAACTAACTTCATAACTAAATAGTAATATCTTCTATAGTAGAATTTTGCATTAAAAGCTTCCACCAACAAACTCTTTTAAATTGTAGTCCAATGTCTACTCTTGTTAATATAGATGAAGTTTAGATTTATTAATGCTACAGAGTCATATAGTTTACATGCTCTGTTCAGTTATACTTTTTTTTGTATCAATGATATTAAATTGTTAACCACAAAGAAAAAGCTGGAAATTCTTGATCCAGTTAACCATGAGCTTTGCAAATGAACTAACAAAAGGATTCAAAAAATAGAAGCAAGGGTTTTAAAATCATGTAATTTAATTTTTGAACCATCGCACGCTGAATGTACATTTCTATATTTTCAAGCTTTTTTTTCTCCTTTGTCTTCAAAGAAACTGTTTCAGGTTGAACTTCCAGCAAAATACCAAAGATTTCATTGAGCAAGATACAAGGAATCACAGAAGAAACCAAATAACCGCTGAACGAAATCATGATTATTCTAGGATAACCACCAACTAATATGAAGCAAACCTACACAGACCCGAGCCACAGCCAGCAGTAGTTATTGGCCTAGCTTAAAGACTAAAAGGCTTGGATCTAACGTAGGCCCAAACACCCACTCCTACCTAGATTTTGGTTTATCACATAAATAGAGATTCAAAACCACCTAGACATAGAGAAGGAAAGAGAACAGATTGTATCATCAGTCAAATAACTTATTGATGTCTTCTTACGCCTGGAAACCTTCACATGAGAAATTGAAATAAACTTTTTTGAAGCATAAGTTAAACCAATTAAATACCATGTCTTTTAGATCCTCGACCTTAAGCTACTCCTCAATAGTAGACACTTCTCCTTCCCAGAAATCTTCACGCCACATTTTTTTTTATTATTGGAGCTCCATTTAACCATCTCAGTATATCATTCAGATCTGAGTTTTTTTACATCACATAGCGTACATGATGATATTTTTAACTTATGTACATTATGTGTTAGACACTTTAACATTTTCAACTTTTTATTGAGGACATTTCTTCTAAAAGATAAATGTTATATTTGAAAAATACATTAACTATCTCACAATTAATAAATTTATATTTTTTAATAATATTATCTATGTACGAAAATTAAAACAGTTCTATCAAGCTCTTAATTCTATTTTTATAATATTTTATAGCTAATATATAAGAAGCCTTTTTAAAATTATCATGGAGAAATTTTTATTCAGATAATTTTTATTTGATTAACTTGTAACATATCAACGTCTTTTTCGACATTAAATATGTCAACTACATAGAGAACTAAAAAAATAATTATGCTCACACTGTCTTTCCTAAATACACACATTTTCTTTTTGTTCTTGATGAAACCAGACTCTTGTGCACATTTATCATGTTGCATAACTCTTGTGCAAACAAAATAACCTTCAATATTTACATACTTAAGACTTGATTTCCTTCCATTTGATATCTTATATGGGACTGAAGGAATGACTTTTGATAGAACTTTATTCAATAAGTGATTAACAGTTACTAGAGTATATTCCTAAAGATATTGTAAAAGATCCATGAAATTCAATATCGATTGGACCATATTTGATAAAGTTCGATTCCTCCATTTCAAAATACTTCTACATTAAGGAGTACCTTGAGGACTATATTAAGTGAGAATTCTATTCTCCTTTAAATAATCTATAAATTTACTGCTTATATATAAATCACATCGATCTGATCAAATGCATTGAATATACATAAGGGTTTATTTCTATATTTATAGTCAAAACTCTTTGAACATTTCAAAGGTTTCTATACTGTGTTTCCCAAAAACGCATATCTGTATTGTGACAAATCACAATGAAGTATCGAAATTCACCCAATGGTAGTATGATTCATTGGAGCGTATATATCATTATGTACAAGTTTCAATAAATCAATGAATCAGTATTTAATACTTACATAAGTATTTGGTTATTTTTCCTCGAATCTAAGATTTATAAACTGGCTAAGGTTTCATAGTCAGATCAAATATCTCATATCCTTAACTATATGGGATTGTCGTATCACGACTACATGACCTAATCTTATTCCCACAATTCATCATTATTCAAAGTTTTCGAATTACTATTTGTTCTATTCACCTAGACATTTTAAGTTGTATTTAAGATATAATGGTCATTCATTAACTAATACTCAGTCAGCAAAATATTATCATTATCAAATTTATATAAGGAATTATTTTTGATGCATTCATGATAACCCTCTATGTCTAATAAAGGGAGTGATATGATTTGCTTGATAATGTCTGGCACAAAATATAAATTATACTATGTAATACTTCTGCCAGAATGAAAAAGTGACTTAAAAGTCCTAATGGCTACTATGTCTAAGAAATCTCTATTTTCTACGTAAAGCTGTATTTTTCCTTTCATAGTTTCTTAGCATATCTTAAATCATGCAACGCTATATGAGAATGACAAATAGTATCTCATACTCATGTGTTACTTAATATCACATGTCAATGAAATGTTTATAATTGGTGAACAGATATCTAGAGGGTGTATCTTTCATAAGGTAAGGTATATTTAATAGTAACGACTACTATTTTAAACCTCATTAAAATAGAAACACTTTCATTTAATGACTATTCTCTATGTATAACTTGGATATATCAAATAATTTTTCAAATGGAGCACTATACTACTTGCTCGTCTTATGTGCGCATGCTCATACTAAAAATTATTAGACATTGAGGTCAATATATATGACTTAACTCTTAAATCATCCTCAATTCACTTTTGATAAATTTTCATCTCTATCCAAGAGATATTATAAAAAAAATACCTCATCTATTGATCATAAATACATATCCAAGTTTATCTGAATTTGGGACTATTTCTCAGATTCATTAGCAAGTCTGAATATTTTTCAGTTCCTCATAGTTGTTATGCTAAAAACAAGTATATTAATGTATTGCTCATATTAATCTTATCTATATAAGATACCTAGGATATATTTTAGTGGAACATTTTTAATCGTTAATTAATAATACTTTACATCATTGGTATAACTTTTATATATTTTTTAATCTAAAAACACCCTCACACTGCTTTACATAATCTCCAAAATCTCTCAAAGGAAAGAACAATAGTTTAAAAATCTTTTAAATTATACAACAGAAAGTGGACCTTATTGGCATTTTACTCCAGCCTCACGCTTTAACAATATTATCCTTTTGTAAACCCAAAAGGTAGACAACTCTTGTCAATTGCATCTTATGCAACTCTTACCACTGATCCTAGATACACCTTATCCTCACGCTTTAGCAATATTGGGTAAATATATTTCAGATTAACTTGTCAGTGATCAAATATATGTTACTGATACTATCCTCACACTTTAGCAATATTGAGCAATACATTCACATATATTTGCCTCATCACATGTTTAACCGTTATAGTCCAAATCACACCGACCAAATTTATCACGCTTTAGCAATATTGAAAAAAGATCGAAGTAATTTATCTAACACCGTATTGATAAGATGAATTACCACATAATATTATCTCATAATGAAACATTTTCAATCTAATTGTGAGAGATTTTTATACATTTGTTCACAACTCATGAGGACGTGATTCTTTATCACACATTTGTTATATGCAAGCACAACTAACCTCTCACTAGTACGATTCTCATTGTGATTACGAGCACAAACAAATGGGTCATAATTTATATTACAATAATTATAACAACTTATAAATTGCATAAAATAAATATTAAATATTTTTAAACAATTTAAAATAATGTAATTACAGCTTTTCCTAGGTTTTCGGTACCACGATGCTGAAGGTCTAACCTCTGGTATTATAGTGCTAACCTTTACAGTGTTACGATGCTGAGATTTTGGCATTGCGACGCTGGGTTACTACCCAGTTGCGACACTGAACCAATGGCGCTACGGTGCTAGACATTCTATTTCTAGTGCCGCGACGCTATGTTGCGAGTGTTGCAAAGCTAGGGTTTGAAAAATTCCAATGCTGCTGTTGACGTATTTTAGGGTGTATGCATGTGATTGTATACATATTGAAAAACTACACACATGTATCATATACATGAATTTGGTAGCGAAATTTATTATGTAATCAATATATACACATGTACTTCAATTCTTAACAACTTAAGAATACAGAAAACATACATTTGAAGACCTCCGATGAAGATTTTAAATTCTAGATTTCTTTGCTCCAACTTTGAGCTCACCTTAAAGTGCACTTTTGTTCAATTCTAGTTCATAACAATCCGGTGGGATTGTGAAGTTAGAATAGCAGCAATATAATCTCTAGCAACAAGGTTTTGTATTGCTTGAAAGAAAAATAAGAAGGATTTATTTTCCTTCCTCCTTTGGTTTTTCTCACAAGTTTTCTTTCAAAGAAAAACTCTCTCAAAACCAACTCTTCTTTTTCCTCCCAATACTTTGCACGAATTTTCATTCATTCACTTGTTAACACACATGAAACTCAACCATTTATAGTGCTCTTAACACTTCACAAGTGCTCCACCAAATTTAGATTAAGTGGCCAACTACCAAAATAATTTTTGGTAGCCATTTTAATAGTATAATAAAATTAACCATTAATCACAAAATGGTGCTTTACTTAATTTAGTTTATGTTTCTCAAATTAGGTATGTCTTCCATTTAGGAATACAATATCAAATAAATAAAATAATATTTTATTTATTTAAATAACATTTATTTAATTATTCAAAAACTATTTGAATAATTAATATTTACCTTATTTGATTTTACTAACATGGTTAATGAGTGAATTCATGGTAAAACAATTCATGGAATAAAATTGTGCCACTTGTTAACATCTAATTAGTTAATAACTCTTGTCAACTAATTAAATGATATACTTAACATTTAAGTCTAAACAAGTGCACAACTCGAGGAACCCCGAAACATATTTTCGGTTTGCTGAAATTTCTAGGATGGAATTGTTCAATCCATTATACTATCCCAGTGCATAATGAGTACATTTTATATTGTAAGACTCTCTAGGTTCACGCCCGAATTGTCATATGAAACTCCTCTATACGTCAGTGAACGATGCCTCACACACACGTTACAGATATTATAAAGCGACGCGTTAGACCATACAAGTTGAGGTTATAACATATTCATATAATCCCTCCATCACTTATATCCGGGTAGAATAGAGATATAGATCAACACCGTCAAATCTCTATATGCCCAACCGAAAGCTTATCTCTAGAATTGTATTTCAATAAATAATATTTCCAAACACTTTTGTAATATTATTTATCCCTAGGGTTAAACTCTTTTCCCGGGAATTATTATTTATGGCCATAAGACTTTCTGAAATACAATCTATAAAGTATTAGGATATAATACTTACCCAAATGAAATGATGGATCCCATATCTATGCACACCGGACTCCATGAGCATCGGACCATACCTAATAACACCCAACAGTCAGACCATGAAAGGTTTCTAACATGTATGAAACTAAAGTATGGTGGATCACTCATAAGCCCATCGTAGCACTCAGGTCAAAGGACCACGAATACTACTCAACTCGAAAGACCCTCCATTGACAGCTTTATGGGATGTCTATTGGAGATCTTTATAAGTCTATTCAGTATTCAGTCCTTACTGAATACCTATATCTCTATACGAGCTTCCACTAAACTTATAGTTTGCTAAGACTAACCATCTGGACCATCTAGATATAGACATACACCAATCTATATATTTATTAAGGTATTCACTGACAGACCAGCATCAGTAAAGATAGATCAGGAACATAATAATTGAGAACATATTTGCATAATGACATTTTCTAGCACTATTTGCAACTACATCATTACTAATATTTTCTTAGGTCTTTGTCCTATTTCAGACAAGGCTCTAACTCTTTAGATATTGCTGACTCTTATAACCTAATAACTCTTATCAGTGCCAACTCTTAGTATTTATAACTCTCAGCGTTGCTAATTCTTCGCACTGATCTAAACTCATTTAGACCAGATTTGAACTCTTTCAGATCGTACAATATCTGAAACATTATAAGCATCTTACCATATATAAATATAATTAGCGATTTATTGAAATAATAATACTAGTATAAATATTAAACAAATATTCATACATAATGGGATGGCACGTAAGCATAAATCCCAACAACTGCAGCATTGGCCTACCAACGTTGCGGTGCTAGAAGTTTTGCCTCCTGCATCGCAGCTCAAAGCCTTTAAAGCTATGGTGATAAGGCCTGAAAACCCTAACCCTATGATGCTCCTTTCCAATGTAGCAACGTTAGAGCTTAAATAGCCTTAGCACTGTGACGTATAGTGACACCATTGCGGCATCCGTTTAGCTGCGTCCTAATTATGTATTTTTCAACATTTGAATTGCATAATTGACAGCCTAGGGACATCTTAATTACACTACACACACTCTGATTGAGTATACAAACAGCACATAAATATATGCTCTGATACCAATTTAAAAGTGCACTGTGCGTAGAGTGAGCATGTATATTTTAATTTTTTTAATTTACACATCACATACATAAATACGCAGCGAAAAATAAACAAGCATCCCATTACATTAATGAGATATTAGAGAACTCACACTCAAAGCGTGTTTTGTGCAATTCTATTCTAGAATATAATGGGATCCTTCGAGCTAAAACAATAGCTTCCTATTCTTACCGAAGTATTTAATTTGAAGCAACTCTTGCTTCATGCTTTTATCTCTTAGCCTTTTAACTATATTTACTTACTTTTTTCACTTTCTATCTGCCTATCTAACAAATGAATAAAAGTGGAGTATTTATAGGCAAGTTTGCCAACAATTTGGCCAATGAAAGGCCAACAAATGTTGGCCATTTATAAGCATGACAAGGATCAATTTAATCCTTGTCATGCTTAGCAAAATGGTGAAACAAAATGAAGAGGTGCTAGCCGAATACGATGGAGATTGGTGGCCAAACCATGTACAGAATTAGGATAAGTCATGCTAAATCAATATAATAAACAAAGTCACCTATTGGTTTAATTTTAAGCAATAGTCGAATACAATGATAACTTTTTAATTGTAATGATTTGAATAAAACAATTCATTTAATATTCATTTGCTATTTATTCCATTTACATTTTCTTTTCCCAAATTTCATTTTGCTACTAAACGAAAGATGTCACCAAATGCTAAATAAAATATCTTGGCGGAAGTTCACATGCCTTTGGAAATAAATTTATTTAGCGTAAATTAATTTTTAATATTTAACAATTAAATGGGCTAATAAAATTATGCCACATGTTATACTTTAATAAATTAATGGCATGATATATGGTATCCAATAGAAAGGTAAAAATGGCAAATCTTATTTGTTGAGATCCCAGGATTAACACTTAAACTCTATGATCTCCTCGAGAGACCTTAAAATATTTTTGACTTTTTCCAGAATTTTTCATATTGAATTATTCAATTTGGTGTGCTACCCCAGTGCACAATGAGTACACTTCATATAGTGAGACTTCATAGGTTCACACCCATTTCGTCTTACAGAACTGTTTTGTAAGTCTATAATTGTTGCCCCATACACACGTTATGGAAATAAGAAAATAACGTGTTGAACCATACAAGTTGAGGTTAATAAATATTCATATAATCTCTCAGTTATTTATATCTTGGAAGAGCGGACACATAGATCATTACCGTCAAGTCTCCATATACTCAATGCGGAACTTATCTCCAGATTGTATTTCTATAAATAATATATGCAAACATTTTTGTGATATTGTTTATTCCACGAAAAAGTCTTTTCTCGGTTTAATTGCTTATGACTATAAGACCTTTTGAAGTACAATCTTGGAGCATCAAGATATACAACTCACTCATATGAGCTAACAGAACCTATATCTACACACACCAGATTTCATGAGTATTGAACCATATCCAGCGACACCCAGTAGTTAGACCATGAAAGGTCTCTAATATATGTGGAACTTAAGTATGGTGGATTATTCACAAGTCCACCGCAGTGCTTAGGTCAAGGAACCACAAATACTACTCAACTCGAAAGGACCATTCATTGACGACTTTATGGGATGTCTTTTGAAAATTCTAATTGAGCCGGTTCAGTACTCAGTCTTCACTGAATACCTGTATACCTATACAAGCTTTTATTAAACTCGTGGTCAGCTAAGAATAATCACTTATACTATATAGATATAGACATACATTGATCTATATAAAAGGGATTCATGAACATACCCGAATCGATGAAAATAGATTAGAAACATAAGGTTTGAAAACTATAATGATATTTTTTAGTACCTACGATTAAGCTCATGGTCAGCTAAGAATAACTATCTATACTATACAGATATAGACATACACTGATTTATATAAAAGAGATTCATCGACAGACCCACATCGATGAAAATAGATCATAAATATAAGATTTGAGAACATACTTGCTTAATGATATTTTTTAGCATCTATTGTAATTTTTTACAGTTATGTCATTACTAGCATCCCATCAGACCTTTGTCTCATTTCAGACAAGAAAACTCCTTAGATCTGGCTTAATCTTATAACTTATTAACTTTTAGCATTTATGACTCTTAGCACAGCTAACTCTTAGTGCTAGTCCAAACTCTTTTGAATCAGATCTAAACTCCTTCAGATCATATAATATTTAAAAAATTATAAGCATCTTACTATATATATATATAATATTAATGATTTTCTTTAAAATGCTTATTGTATAAATATTAAACAATTAATATTTATACAATATTAGAATGAGACGTAAGCACAAATTTCAATAAATTCCTTTGAATCAGATCTGAACTTCTTCAGATCATATAATATTTAAAAAATTATAAACATCTTACCATATATATATATATAATATTAACGATTTTTTTTAAAATGCTTATTGTATAAATATTAAATAATTAATGTTTATACAATATTAGAATAAGACGTAAGTACAAATTTCAATAGAAACAACTATAAATTTACTTAATTATTGATTTTTTTTTACCCTTTATTAAAATCATTTATAAGTTTTAATTTCAAATTTTGATGGATTTTATTTATTTATATTTTATGTCCTGTTATTTGATATTTGATCAGTTAATGGAGTAAAATAACTAAGAATTGAAGATGGGTTTTTTTTTTTAAAAAAAACTATGGTTTAGACTTCAAAATTTCTTGAATTTACAAGTGACAGAACGAAAAAAATGAATCGAATCAGAAAAAGTGGGTTCAGCTTTTATCTCTTATTTCGGTTTTTTTAATAAAAAAAATTCTAATTAATATTCTTCAATTCTAGCCGAAATCGGACCAAACCAACCGTGCACTAACTAAAATCCAATAACTTCTTAAATCTAACTCATTTAGATTAGTGGAAAGACCGAAATGCCAAAAATTGTAATTTTCTTATGAGAGGAGCAATGTGTTCGGAAAGTTTCTAACAACCTCTTCGAAATTAACTTTGGTAATGAAGAGGCCTTTGTCCGACCTCTAGATTTAAATAGGTAAATCCCTGGACCGAGATCCATTTTAAACTAGCTTGGATCTTTGCTTTTGGCTGACCTCGAAGGGGAACATAAACTTATTATTAGGTTTCTTTGATTTTCATTATTTTTTTTTTAAAATAAACTATATTTTTATACTAATGTTTTGAATGCATCTTAAGTATTTGTTCGTCTCAAGTTTATTGAACTCTCAATGTTATGTCCAAACAAAATTATTTGTTGCTCCTAATGATACAACCTATTGTACAACTTTAATTAAAAGCTTTCTTTTATCTTTATAATTTCTTGTTAGAAAAAAAAATATTTTTATATCTTAATTGTTATATATAACATACAATCAGTTTTATTTACATCTTTTACTATTTCATTGTGAACTATTAAAATATACACTTTGATGTAATATTTAACAATATATGACACTATTTTAGATGTGCCGATCTTATATAAAATGCATCGCAAGTTTGATATTATTTTCACAAAATTAATTTTGTAATTTTTTTTTAAAAACTGTTATTCGTATGTGAATATTTCAAAATATTAATATTTGTTTTATTGTTTTAATTCGTGTTGTTTGTTTATTTGTTTTTTTTTTTTTCTCTCAATGATACGTTAAGGCATTTATGGATCTTAAGGATACTTCTTGAATGGAAGCATCTAACATCTCAAATGCCCTATTTATATTCCAAGGTAATAGTCTCATTTTAAACATATAGAACGGGACCAACAACTTGAAAACTCAGCAGTTAGCCCAGTACAATAATCAATTACTAACAGTATTTCAAAGAGGTAATAGGAAAAATGCATCCATTTTCTAGCTTGGCTGATGTTTAATGACCTGCAAAATCAACATAAAGCTAAACCCTCGTAGGTATTTCATCTATTTGTATAACCGGACAACGACACAAGTAATGTTGTCAGAGCTCCCTCGTCCGTAAGCTTCTCCGATGAGCTTTCTAGATGCCACTTCTGCATCCGTAATGTCTTGCACCACTTCCACGGCATCCTGGAAACAGAAGAGAGCAGATTTAGATGCATAGTTATCATTATAATTAACTTGTGAAGAAAATGCTTTCCAATCACCAGGATACTGGAGGGAAAAATACAACTATAAAATTAAAAATTTTAGTACTTTATTCATGAGTTGAAAAGTGCAAACTGAACCTGAAGGAGATCACAAGTCTGTATATTCTTTTGAAATTCAGACCATTTCTTGATAAATTCTTTGAAAAACAAAAGAAACCCTTTGATTCACATTCTAGACTATCCAAACTTAGACGGCACCCTAAACCCATAACATTTAGAATGCTAAACTAAGCTGTTACTTGGCTGGATCGAGAAGGCTTGAGAGCTGATCCAGGTTCAACACTAGAGTAACAATAATAAGGTTTCCCTGCAAGCTTATAACCCAGAGTTAGGGCAGGAAATTCTCAAAACTTTGCAGATTGAACAAGAGCTACAGGATCTAATTATACAGCACCTAGAGTTTTCACATAAGGGTACAAAATATATTCACATTTTCAAGAGTATAAACTAGGCATTGGGTTTGACTGCTAACCCAAGTTCAATATAATAGGCTTATTCCGAGGTTAGATTTAAAGTTTAGGGAGTTTAATTAACTCTGCAGATTAAACAAGCACTAGAAGGTCTGTTTAGTTAGAATTATCAACATAGTCAACACTGTTCCTTCCAATAGCTCATACAAACTTACATCCACCTAGACACAGGCTTAGTTACTGTAATTAGTAACAACTGAAACAGTGGAATAACTTGGAGCTGAGATCTTTCGCATATTAAATAGCATATGATAAGCATTTAACACTGCCCTCAATTCATATTTTGAGCTCAAAGTTTTCCTTTCCAACAAACATAGCTTTCGGAAAACCTTACTAGATTAGCACCTCCTCACTCTCTAAACATCCACATAAGATGAATTATGTACTTAAAGCTTTCTTAGTAATCATAATCATGGTTTTAAACCCACAACAATATAAAAACACCAAGGTTCAAAGTCAAACCTACATCTTTTCGGTCTGATAGATACCTTACCCAAGGCATCACAACCCTTGCCATTTTCCAAACCTCCTTCCATCTTTGATGACAGTTCTACACTTATTTCAAAGAAGAAAGACAAAAAGAAAAAACCTACCTCCGAGGCATCCACTACATTCATGCATTAGTCACAGAAACTATTACAAAACCCATCTTTTCAATGATTGCACAGGTGAAAGTATTTTCAAAAATTTGACATGAAAACAGGATTTTGACAATTGAGAGTTCACCCTGATGATAGACATAAAACAGCATTCTGCCCACCTCATCACTATTACCAATGGACCGTCCTAACCCTTTTAGGACAGGAAACTCCATTGCAATGGTGTACGAGTCTAACAGGTACCATAACAGGTAAAGAACACTTTTAGACCAGACTTCAAAAGGGGTGACAGTGAACAGATAGAAAAAAAGGTAGGTTAGAGTGAACAGAAGGGTTCCTAGTAGGGATGGCAGTGGGCGGGTTGGGGACGGATACCTCTAATACTATATCCATATCCACTTGAAAAATAAAATACTATATTCTTTCCAAACACGTTGCGGGTTTTGAATACTGTTACCAAACCCGCACTTACGGGTTTGTACCTATTACTAAACCTGCAACGGGTTATCTGCAAATTTTAAAGTTTTGAATTAATATAATAAAAAATAAAATTATAATATTAATTTAATTGAAAATTTCTAAGTTATAGCAATTAAAATAATATCAATTATATTTCTAATTTTATTTACATTAAATGTTATAATTTTAACTTCAATTTTAATTTTAATTATATTAAATGTTATAATTTTAACTTCAATTTTAATTTTAATTATATTAAATGTTATAATTTCAAATCTAATCTCAATTTTAATTACGATAAATGTTATAATTTCAATTACATTAAATATTTTAATTTTAATTTTAATTACGTTAAATATTATAATTTCAAATCCAATTTCGATTTCAATTACGTTAAATATTATAACTCCAAATCCAATTTCGATTTCAATTACATTAATGTTATAATTATAATTTTAATTTCGATATCAATTATGTTAAATATTATAATTCTTATTCCAATTTTGATTTCAATTATGTTAAATGTCATAATTCTAAATCCAATTTCAATTACGTTAAATGTCATAACTCTAAATTAAAATTTGATTTCAATTACATTAAATTGTTATAATTATAATTCTAATTTCGATAGTTAAATGTTATAATTCCAAATCCAATTTCAATTACGTTAAATATTTTAATTTCAATTCTAATTCTAATTTTATTTACATTAAATATTATAATTCTTGTGTTAAATGTTATAATTTCAAATCCAATTTTAATTTCAATTATATTAAATATTATCATTCTAAATCCAATTTCATTTCCAATTTCAATTGTGTTAAATGTTTAATTCTAATTACAATTACAATTTTAATTACGTTAAATGTTATAATTCCAAATTCAATTCCAATTACGTTAAATATTAAATATTTTAGTTTCAATTTCAATTATGTTAAATGCTATAATTTTATTTTTAATTTCAATTACAATCATTAGTCCCTTTGAACTAATTTTATTTATTTTTATTGAATGGTATGAGCAATGTCAAATCAAATCTAGACTTTTTGATGTGAGATAAAAATAAATGCAAAAATAATCAACTTATATTTTAATTTTTTTATATTTTTTTTAAATGTAGTATGTGCGGATACCAGTTACGGGTATCCGCGAATTTTTCACCAAAACTATACCCGTACCAAATCCGTTGCATGTTTAAATTTTGAATACCAAACTTGCTTCAAATCTTACCAAATCCTTTCCAATGCGGGCGGGTTTAGCGGGTTTGCGAATTTTTTTGCCATCCCTAGTTCCTAGAGTGTTCCATCAATTTTCTTCAACAGCTTTGATGGCATATCGTTTTATAAGCTCGCTAGGGTTTGACCTAACAGTTCTGGTTCTGATTTTATCTTCAAATTCTGGAGGTTTGAGAAAGGCATGGTAGGGGTTGATTATGGGAAGATCAGCTACTGGCACTTTGTTTTCTTCTGGTAGGTAAGAGATCTCGTACAAATGGTCCATTCGTGAAGAATCAGTAGATCTGAGGGAAGGAGAACGAGTAAGGGTAGCTAGGGAAGGAGCAAGGACTAAGAGAGGAATAAAGCTGACTTCCTTCGAAAGAATCTCTTATTGGATCTGGGTAGCTTGGAGAATGGTCGCTGGATTTTGAACTTCCGGTGATGGTGCTTTTTCTGAGCCCTGCAAGAGCATTCTTTTCCTGGACATTTAATCTATAAATCACGTTGTTTACAAGCCTTTTGAATTCTTTTTCTTGTAAGATCAAAATCTTTAAAGAATTTATGGCGTGCACATAACTTATCCAGAGCTGACAAGATTTCCTATTGGATTACTCCTATGGAGGAGTTTTGTAGATTTGTATTATTAGAATCAAGGATTCTTAAAGCCTCTTGTCCTAATGGTTCTGGAACTGAATTGAGATAGGCTTGTTTTAGATTAGGGTCATCAATTCTCAAAATGTAGCATCTTGCTGTAGCTTTTTTGAAGTGTAATTCAAGATCTTTTCTTTTATACGAACAACACTTCATTTTAAAGAATTCTTCGTGAGCTTTGTCTGTTATCTGAACATCTTCTCCAACAAACTTATTAAATAAAATTCTAATGAATTGTTCGATTGATTCATTTTGTTGTAGCATGCGCTGTCTATATTCTCCAAGATAAAGGTACCAATATTTCAGTATTCCCTGGAATCGGGCAATGGCCTTTTGGATGACTTCATAGATGGTCATTCCAGCCTTTTGTTGTTCACATAGGCATTATGCTTGGAACTCGAAAATGCGATCAATCCATTTATGAGGGCTGATGTCATTAAGAGTTAGCCAGTATTTTTTCTCCATGTTGTCTGCATGCGATGATTGGACTCGTTTCCGCATGGGAGTTTTTGCCTCATCCATAGAGGAATATGGTTCATGAACTTCTGTTTGTGGCCTTGACGTCTGTGGGTATAAGGGTGTAGTATTCATGTATTGAGGTGGAATCAGGGAGGATGTTGACCATGACGTTGATTCAGAAATGGATTGAATTTTTGAGGCTGTCTATGGTGTTGGTGTTTTGGTAAGAGTGAATAGCGGATTCATAGTAGTTGAGGAAAAAATGGATGGCGTAGGGTTCGAATTCTGGTGGTGGGGTTGGTAATTTTTTAAAGATGGATTCTGTGATAGTTTCTGTGACTAATGTCGTGAATGTAGTAGATGACTCAAATGCAGGCTTTTTCTTTTTGTCTTTCTTCTTTGGGATAAGTGTAAAACTGCCACCAAAAATGGAAGGAGGTTTAGAAAATGGCAAGGGTTGTGATGCCTTGGGTAAGGAATCTACCGAACACCATGGCTGGAAAATGTCTTGTTCAAGACTTTGTAGTTAGGCTTTTAAATGATTAATTTTCTTTTCCTGCTCTTGGAAGGGAAGGCCATGCTGAACTAGATTTAGAACAGTTGATTGAGGTAAATGTGAAATGGGTTGGGAAAGGTGGAGCTGAAGGCCTTGATTTTTCAAAACAAATCTCAGTCTGTCTGTCCCGTCTCTGGAAGAAACTATGATTTGTAGATTGTAGTGGTTTAGGTAGTTGAGACTATTTATGGTTTTGTTCATACTTTGTTATCCAGATGTCTGGAATGAGTTTTACCAGTTCTTCGTCAGAGAGTTGTCTAGGCACATAAGTACATGATAGCACCTTATTGGATTCTACAGTGAATAGAATGGCATCTTGGCTCATGTGGGGTGTCCCAAAGTCCAAGGCATGATTTTGGACTCGATAGACCATTTGGTAGTGAAGTGTGACTGAGTATGTGTTTTTTTCTAGTACTGCCCCCGTAATGTGGATCTGTGCTTTTAGTGTTAAAAACAGGTTGAGATCTGTAAGGGGCATGCAAAAGTTGGGGTACATAGTAACTAACACTGTGCCTGCATTCAATGTTGTTTGCATTGTGCCGATGTAAGCATCTTTGTATCTGGAGAAGCGTCCACCAAGTAAAGCAATACGGGCTACAGTTTCAAGCCCTTTTTGGCCATTGAGGGTTAAGGAAAATCTGACAACACCAAAGTGCATGTAAGTGTAGCCTTGTTTTAACCAGTAAAGGAGAAGGTCTTCAAGGAACCTAAGGGTTACTACTTGTTCTTCGGTTGAAACGGGGAGAAGGTGTTGGTTAAATTTGGTTGCTTGTATATATTCTTTAGTTTTGATACGGTTTGGAGTTATTAATTGTTTGAGAGAGGTAAAAAAAGGACTTTTGTGGTTTGAGAAAGGCATGGTAGGGGTTGATTATGGGAAGATCAACTACTGGTACTTTGTTTTCTTCTGGTAAGTAAGAAATCTCGTACCAAGCCCAATGGATTAAAATTCAAAGCTCATTTCTTACCCTGGTCAACCATTCCAAACTATTTTTCTAGCACCTCCCTTAACGCTATTTTCGAACAAATCAAAACCCACTCTGCATCAAATAGTCATTCTGAATTTCTTCTCAAATGTCCTCACCCGCTGTAGATTCCTTAAGCAGGGCAACTGTAGAGCATACTTGATTGGGTAAGTTTCTTTAAAACTTATAAAAATGGATCAACTCATTTTATATTTTTTGCCTAAGGCCAACTTAGAGAATAACCAGAAGAAGATTTAGAAACTCATGGGATAAGAGAAAAGAGATTTTTTATTTCGTTCAAGTCTGCCTTCTACAAAGGAGGTAGTGGCTTTATATAGCCTGGGACTCCCGATACAACATAACAGTAAAATAACAAGCTTTTGGGTAGAATATATTAAAAGTCTAAACATCAGCCAAAACATCTATTTGATTGCATTATCAGAAGTATTTGCAAATCGAGAAATTCGTTATAAATTTTTTTTTTTTAAAGAAATAAAGATTATATTAAAAGAAAAAGAAGAGGTACAAAGAAACAAAGGATCACGAATCCACTGGCAAAAAAGAGAGGAAGAACAAAAAGAGCAAAACAACACTCAAAAATCAACAAAGAGACAAGGAAAAATACACAAACATTACGTAATCACAGCAGCCAAAGAAAAACCCTCAAACTGGTTAGAAACAGAAGCTCAAAGAGAAGCCAAAAAAATGCACTCAATCCAGCAAATCAGAAACTTCATCCCCTTTGCAGTCTTCAAATATTCTTCTATTTTCTTTTTTCAAAGAACCAAAAAACACCATGGCTCCACACTTCCAAAGAACCTTAGCCCCATGGAAAGAAAACTCTAATCTTTATAAATTTATTGTTTCATAGAAGAAAAATTAATATACAATAAATATTTACCTTATTTGATATGACATTCCAAAGTCCATCACTAGCAATGATTATAAAATCAACACCATCAATTTCTTCTTCCTAAGCATTGAAAGGGGCACAACATCAGTAACAAGGGACTGAGTGGGAAAAAGGAAAGGGTATGAAGACATTTAGCAGCTGAAAGCGAAGTTATAATGCATGAATCCATTTCATTCAGCGAATAATAAAATTGAAATATACAGCGGATAATATCTCAGCATAAGAAGTACTCTGTGAAATGTCAAGAACGGAAAGGAAAAACAAATACTTTAGAAAAATCTGGCAATTAAAATTGAAGTTGGATGATAGTTAAAATGATGATTTATTCTAAACCTTTTGTACAGCTTTAATATCCCCCAATTCAAATGAAAATGGTTCTGAGATAAACACATTTTAAATGCAACTGAGCAGCCAAATTATAGACAACTGTGTACTACCTGAATCTCTGGCTCGGCAACAACATATTGCTTAAGTAATTTGTCCCCAAATGCACGAGAAACAGCAAGAACACCGCCAACCCGCCACGTTCCTGCAAATTTTTTTTTCTAAAATGTTTCAAGCAAATGTCATAATAATAATCATTTCTTAGTTTAGTTAAACTTCAACACTTGATTAGTTACACTGATTCTTAATTGGCTTTTATGATAAACTTAGATATCATTTAAGTAAACCACAATTTAGAAAACTCAATTTCATAATAACAATCACAAGTCGTAGAGGAAGTATGAAGAAAATATCATCTTTCTACAGATTCAATATATATCAAACAAGACCCACGAATACAAGTTTACCTGACCAAATTACAAAACCTCCAGCCTTTTCAATCCTTTGTCATTCATCAGATCTATCAGGTTTATGATCAATAGACAGTGGAATTGCTGCAATAAACACATAAATGTTCGATGAATATTCAAGATCTATAAAAAAAGATTCAACTGTCAGTCTTCTATTGGAATTTAAGTACAAGTGAACTTAAACTAGACCTTCAACTCCAAGATTGTCCTCATCCAACAACATATTTGATATGACATGAATGTTCATTCATAGAAATAAACAAAAAAAAATTCTATTTTACCAAATTTTCATTTTCTTTTCATGCTGAATTTTCGATACTGTTAAGCTGCATTTGGCAGCATATGAATTAGGCGTATAACTGGAATAGGAGATTTTCTTATTTGGGTAATTAAGGACTGACATCACCAACTCAATTCAAAAGATCTAATTCCACTCTAGCAAACACAGCATCACATATGTAACACTACTAAGTCCAATCAACAGTAAAGAAGACAGCAACCTGAGCCAGCTCTGCTGGCCACCACTCTGGAATCACCAACATTTGCAACAAATAGCCGATCCCTTAACAGCATAGCAGTTGATGCAGTTGACCCAGCAGCTTTTTGCTGGCCTTTCTCTTGACTAAGGAAAGCTCCATCAGTTTGTTTGAAAATTTCCACTTCAATAAAAAATTTGTGTTATTTGATGATCAGCAAAGAAGAAAATCCAAATAAAGTCATGTATTTCATGGCGACAATGAAGTAAAACTTTAACCAACTTCATACCAATAGCTGCCTTTATGTCATTAATAAAATTTGGATGGCTACTTAAATTTTTGAAGAGGTTGTTTTTCAGATATTCAGCAGTTCTGGCCCCTCCATGATCTAGACAGGGAAAAGGAGTCCTTTAAGAACCCACCAAAGAGAAGGTGAGAAAGATACATCACCTCCCCAATATTTATACAAATGTTTATAGAATAGAACAAGTGAAGTAGAAAGGACGAAAGCCCCATCAGCTTCTGAATTGCTATTTGGCAAAGGGAACAACATACCATCATAAACACCGAAAAAAGCAACCATCTGACCATTAACTTCAGTTATCCTTGTCTCATAGAAATCTTTCATTGAAGCCCTTTTACCTTTAAAAGTGGAATATCCATTGCTAAACTTTGCATTTCTACTTCCAGTCAGAAAGCTAACAAGAAAAGCAAATAAATAAATAATCATTCAGCCAATTAACTTACAACACTACTCCATGGCAAGATTTAATACACTCCAAAAGGGTATTCATTTTGCCAATTTGTGGGACAACAATCCAGAATAACCGCGCATTTTGCCAAACCTTGATGTCTTATCAATGCATAGACAAAAGTTCTACTGATCCAAGTTCAATACAATAGTAACTATAATATTTTAGATGAACAAACGAGGCCCATTTAAACAATCTATGTTGCTAGAAATGCCATAACTTCTGCTTTTCGAATCAAGGGTTTGCCTCAATATTCAACTCCTATCCAAAAACTCCCCTATTGTTAACATTTAACATTGGATGTGCACATATTTGATACATCAAACTGCCACATGATCAATCAATAACCTTCAACAACTTAATATATCATCATATATAAATACCCAACTAATGCTTAAAAAAAGGGACAAAGAA
This sequence comes from Ailanthus altissimus, assembly GCA_946807835.1. Classification (NCBI taxonomy): domain Eukaryota; kingdom Viridiplantae; phylum Streptophyta; class Magnoliopsida; order Sapindales; family Simaroubaceae; genus Ailanthus; species Ailanthus altissimus. The sequence goes on along the minus strand of OX327699.1, from coordinate 11,024,824 downwards.
AAAAATGGCATAATGCATAGACATGTTCGCGGTAGTTAAATTTAAAAACGAATCACGACAACAACAAGCTCAAAACAGGACGAATCGAAATATCAAAAATTGTTACGGCATAAATTTTATCAACCGAGGACATTGATAAAAGAAATAAACCCTTCATTCATTTGTTCAACAGTACTCATTGGATTAATGAAACCACAACAAAATGAGAGATGTGAGGAAATGATAGAACCTCATGCCGCCGCCGCTGAAGAGGGCATCCGAATCTCGAGAGGCAATCATAACTTCCAGCGGCGGTTGGGCATCCGCATCCCTGGGGTGGAGCGCCTGCAGAGATGATGATGAAGAAGCTGGCAATAATGATGATGACGGGAGCGTCACCGCGAGATTGGGCTTTGAATCTACAAGTGATGATGATGATGTTGTTGTTTTGATGAGTTTTGCTTGTGTATGAGCTGTTGCTGTTTCGTTATTATTCATGCTGCCGCATTCCGTTTGAAGGCTTTTGCCATTTTATATGTAATTGCTTTTCTGCCAAGTTTCCACCATGTTTGTGTGTTTATTTTGAGTCCCATGTTATGTTGTATTTTGTTGATGTCCTGTCGTAGGACAAGTGGATAAGTGTTTGGTATGAGAATATAGGTATGAATTTATTTATGGAAGCATATATTACCCTTTTAATTTGGTTTGTTACTTAATTTTATTTTAAATTATTTAAATTTATCTCTTTTTGTTAGTTAATTATCATTAAATTTAATAAAAATATAATTATTTCGATACAATTTCTATTTTACTCTTAATAGCTATGAGCATGTGCTGTGATATTTAAAATAATTGACATATCATTAAAAAAATAATTTAAGTGTTTACGTATTAATAAATAATTAGTTATTGATTAAAAAAATAAACACGTGACACATTTGGATAAGTTAAATTTTAATAATAATTTTTAAAAATAAATGAGTTATTATTATGAATACCCCTTAAGTAAAGCCTAATTACACAATACTCGAGAATTTCAAAAATTAACATCGATATCCAAAGGTTTGAAAAAATATCAGTAGTACCCTTTTATTAGGAAATCTTTCGTTAATCTTAACAAGCGAAGGACATTTAAGTTATTTCATATTTTTTATTAAATTATTTAAAAATATCTAGTTTGGAATTGACAAGTGAAGTTGTTGGGGAATGACACGTGGCTTTATAACCAATTAACTTCTTATCCAAAAACTCGAATGCTTTTGTATCTGTGTAACATAGTAGCCTGAAATTCTAACTACCACATTCTCGTAATTTCCTTACCCACGAATCAAAACAAAAGAAGTACCAAACAACGTCTTAAGAAAAAGCAAACGACGATCGTGAAGGAGGCGTTGCGAATGAGACTACCAGACTATCACCGCGTGAGAGATGAGCATACTACGAGATAAGTTTTTTGGCGAAATGCAAATTTTAAGAAATTTTTATTTGTTATGTTTTCTTTTATCATGACCACTGCTGGGTTTGCACTAGGGTTTTGAGTGATGTTATTTGCTTTTTTGCAACAAGTAAACTTTAATTGATGAGGTTTAAAACCTAATTGTTGTTTAAGAGATTGCATGTAGGTATATTACATGAGCACTGTTAGGTTTGCACTAGGGTTTTGAGATGATGATGATTTTTATGATTTTTTTTTAATTTTTTTTTGACAACATGCAAACCTCTATTGATGAGGTTTGAAACCTGATTGTTGTTTAAGAGATTGTATGTAGGTATATTACATGAGCACTGTTGGGTTTGTACTAGCGTTTTGAGATGATGATGATTTTTATGATTTTTTTTTGTTTTTTTAATAACATGTAAACCTCCATTGATAAGGTTCGAAACCTGATTATTGTTTAAAAGATTGTATGTAGGTATATTACATGAGCATTGTTGGGTTTGCATTAGAGTTTTGAGGAGATGATGATTTTTATGATTTTGTTTTACAACATGCAAACCTTTATTGATGAGGTTGAAATCTAATTGTTGTTTAAGAGATTACAAGTAGGTATATTAAAACACTTACATCTATTGAATCATGTGTATATATTTGCGTTTAACATGCATGTGGCTAGTGGGTTGGTGAAATGTTGGCTTCGTTATTTTCAAAATCATGACCAAAATAAGGGTATATTGCAACTTCCAAGATTAAAATGTAACCTACATATGAAATTTGGGTACATGTATGACTTTTTTTTGTTGGGTAAAATGTAACATGCATATGAAATCGTCTGTACATGTATGACACATTTATTTGCTAGGTTGATGATTGTTACCGTTGTACTATTGTTTGTGTTATTAATTTTTTTATATATATTCTTTTCAGGATGATGCCATTTACTTTGAAATTATCTATTTCTGAGATGAATCTGATTTTGGATTATGTAAATCCTAATGAATTTGATAAGGTGTGTTTGTTAAATGATGTCATGAGAGGTGCTACAAATAGGATAGTCTATCCTAGGGAGAAATACAAAGTTGTGGCCATTTTACCTTGGTCTGGGGGATAGGTTACAATTAAAGGATGACGCAGACATAGAGTTAATATTTGAACTATTTTTGTCTAGAGGAGTAACAACTATTGATATTACCATAGATGCAGTGCCATTAGAATTAGTTCATATTCCTTTACTACAATATCCAAATCCTAGTACTTCAGAATTTGGTAATAAGGGAGATGACATAGGTCAGGTGTTTGATAGTCAACCATTTTCATGCACAACCCAATATAGTTCCACCCAAATTAAAGTGTCAACCAATACTGATATGCCCACCTACAATAATGTGCTAACCCAAAGTGAGGTGCCCACATAATCTGAAGTGTCAATCCAAACAAAAGTACCCTCTTAAACTGAACATACCACTTAAGCAGAAGTTTCACTCTAAACTGACCTAAATGTTACAACACCACATACATCGGGGGTTTATCATATAGATGATGAGGCAGATGAGTTCTTTCATTTCTCTGGTAGGGAGGACAATTTGGAAGGACATGTGGAAGAAGTAGGTAATTGTCCAACATTAGGTTTAGCTAATGATAGGATGAAAGATTATGAGTCGGATGATGATGACTTTGTGATTACCTCATCTGAAGAGGAGGATGAAATTTGTAAGATGTCTAAGAAAGTTAAAGGGAAAGTATAGTGAAACTAGGAAAACCAATTTCTTTTAAAGTTGGTCACTCATTTATTAACATTGAACAATTTAGAGATACGCTTACAAGTGTGCTTCTGAGGGTTGTCCTTAGAGGATACATTCCAGTAGTCAGCAAGATGGAGTGTCTTTCATAGTTAAGAGTCATAACCCTCACTATACATGTTTGTGATCCACCAAAACTACCGAGGCCAAATCACCATGGTAACAAAATAATTTAAGAGTTTATAAGAGCAGTGCCTAAGGTTAAAGCTCAAGTGCTTGAGCAAGATTTATTGTAAAAATATTGAGTGAGTGTGAAAAGTAACCCTAGTGCAGTAGCATTAATTCAGTGAGAAATGCTACACAATGCAGGTGTAAATAATACACCTAATCCTAAATATATACCAACAAACTCCACATTCAAGAGACTATTCATACATTTCCAGCGCAAAAAATAGGTTTTTTTTAAACTAGTTGTAGACCTTTTATAGGATTGGATGAATGTCACTTGAAAGGAAAGTGTGGTGGTATTCTCTCATCAGCAGTGGCCCTAGATGCCAACAATGAAATATTTCCAATAGCAGTAGATATATGTGAGGTTGAGGTACAGATAGTTGGTGTTTTTTCCTAGAAAAATTGTATCATTTGATTATTATGAGGATGGGAGATTAGTGGCCTTTATGAATGACAGACAAAAGGGTCTAATAGAGGCTTTGCAAGCATACTGGCCAAACTCACATACAATGTGGTATGCCAGACATATTTATGCCAATTTTAGAACTCACTGGCTTAGTATGCATTTAAAGAATTTGTTTTGGACTGCAGCTAGAGAGACTGACAAGCACCAATTTAAAAATTACCTTGAAGCCATTAAAAAAATTAACTCTCATGCACATGACTGGCTTACCAAACTGCCAGCTAATAAGTGGTCAAGACATAGATTTAATCCAAATGTCAAATGTGACCACATGACAAACAACTTTACAGAGGTATTCAATAGTCGATTGTTGCAAGAAAGGAAAATGTTAATTTTGACATTGCTGGAGCATTACAGAAGAAAGGTTATGGTAAGGATTCAAAAGAGGTTTGAATATGGACAATCATGGCCAACAAACATTGCATCAATTATGAGAAGAAAGATAAAGAAATTAGATGATCATGGAAGGCATTTAAAGATTCTAAACGCAAAAAATGGTAAGTTTGAAATTTTAGATCCCAATAGGGCATACTTGGTTGATATGACTTTAGCAACATATGAATGCTTTGCAAGGAAAATAACTAGTATACCATACAAACATGCAATAGGAGTGGTACTGTACTTAAGGACTGACCTAACATAGTATGTGGACAACGCACTGTGTAAAAGTATTTTTTTTTAAATACTTATGAGGGTATGATCAGACCAATTCCAGATAAATGTGCATGGGATGATTTCAACTTACCCAGATTGAACCCCTCTCAATATAAAAGATTTGTTGGAAGACCTAAAGTGGCCAAAAGAAGAGAGTCCAATAAAGTTGCTAAGATTCAGAGATCTTATGTTGTGACATGTAGAATATGTGAGAAATTTGGTCATAACTCCAGAACATGTGGAGTGAAAGAAAAAAATACCAATTCTATGAATGGTTGCAGTTATGCTATTATTTAATTTGTTTGCTTTTAGTTATTCAATTATTTGATTGTTTGTTGAAATGCACTATTATTTCATAATGCAGGGGATAAGTTTAGGTAGGGAGAGTTCATTAGCAATTGCTGCAAAGATGGTGCAATATAGTGTAAGTGATAAAAGCTTATCCAATTAGTTTACATAGCTCAAGTTTAGTGTCATTAATTCAATCATTTTTGTTTATCTTGCAGGTTCAGTCAAGTAGTGACCAATGATCCACATCAGTTACTATACAGAGAAGATGGAGGCTTGGGAGACCAAGAAAATTGCAGAGACAGTGATGGGATACATGCTTTCATGGTTTAGTACCATTTAACTTTATATCTGAATGATGGTACTTTAGAAGCATTTTATAGCCTGATCTAGTCTTTTGAAATTTTTTGTGAAATTTTTTGTAAGTATGCCGTTGCTTTGAAAGTATTTTTTGTAAGAATGATAGTGATTTGGATGCATTTTTTAGAAGTTATAAACTGAGTGCATTCATTTTAATGTTACATCTTACAACATGCATTGCAATATAAACTATATAGTCCATATCAACTTTTGCATGCACAAGATATAACATGCATTTCTATATTAAATATAGGGTCTACATTAGCTTTTGCATGCACAAGATACAACATGTATTGTAATATCAACTATAGAGTCCACATCAGCTTTTGCGTGCACAAGATAACACTACACAAACTAAAATAACCAACAAAATACAAAACACATTCTTCATTACATTCTTAATTTCATATATTTTTTTGCCCATTTCTACCTATTTAGCAACCACTCTGCAAACATCTCCATCTATTTTTTTTATATTACATCCAACATTTTAGAAATTTTAGGAACTTTTAAAAGCCAGTAGTTAACATCTTCTTCTTTTGATTCTCAAAATCTGTAATAATCACATCTTCTTCCTTCATAAAAAAAGTATAACTTATTAGGGTTGTTCTCTGACTCAGAGATCCTAATAGCTGTCTTCTTTCCATTTAAGCATAACTTGTTTCTAAATTTTATAATTCTCCCATTCACTTCATTTACATTTATAGGGCTTGACATGAATATGTATAGATATGAAATATAAACAGATTTTGGCACTTAAAGATGTTTGAGATGACTAAGAATATGTATCGTTATTTCACAGGTTTTTACACTTTGAAGATGTTTGAGATGATTGTGAATATGTATGAATTGCAAAGAAATCAAGGTAGGTTTTCAGGCTTGTTGAAAAAAGGGCCAAATTTTATAAGGTTCAATTGTAAATAATATGAAAAAACCAAAAAAAAAACTTGTAAATAAAAAGGCAAAACACAAGTCTTATATAGGGGCTTATTTGACCGTTGCATTGTAATGGTCACCTGCACTTTCAAATCATCAAATAATATAAAATAATTGAAGTGAATAAAGTAAAATGTTTAGTGATAAATAAGGAATTCTATTGTATAGTATCAAAATATAAAAATAACACATAAGATGTAAAAAATTAATATTCCATTTGGTTCGGGGATACAATATTTTGGGATGCGTGAAAAAAGTAATGATTGTCACATCACAATTTTTTATTGAGTTAAAGGGGTAATTTGAACATTTCAAGTCTCATAACAGTGAATTTGTTAAGATTAACGAAAGATTCCATAACAGAAGGGTAGTGCTGATATTTTTCTGAACCTTTGAGTATTAATGTCTATTATTGAAACTCTCCAGTATTTGTTCAATTAGGCTTTACTTCAGGGGTATTCATGATAATAATATAAAATAAATTATTAAAAAAAAATAGACCCTATATTGGCACATACATTTAGCGGTGGCCTGCCATCGCAGGCCATTGGACTCTAACGATAAAAATAATTAAAATTTATATCATTGGACTATATTTTTCGTGATCTACACAATTGTGGGATTATTTTTGACAAAATATATCAAAAGACGGCCAAATATGCAATGGGAGCCATAAAATGTGTGTGTGCATCACCGTCGCTCTGATTGACGTGCACCGTCATGGCTGCCACCTTCCTCTACAAGAACGCCGGTGCACGTTAAACTGAGTAGCGGTGATATATACATTGCCACTCCGTTTAACATGCACCGCCATAATGGTGGAATTATTTTGACAAAAAAGATCAAAAGATGACCAAATATGCAATGGAAGCCATGGAATATGTGTGCACGTCATCGTCGCTCTGATTGACCTGCATCACTGTGGTTGCCGTCTTTCTCTATAGGAATGCTGGTGTATGTTAAATTGAGCAGTGGTGATATGCATCGCCGCTCCGTTTGACATGCACCGCCAGTGGCTGTTGCCTTTCATAGCTCTCATTGCGTATTTGGATGCCTTCTGATCTTATAAACCCATTTGCACACAATTGGCTTCTTTCTAGGAGGCAATGGCTATAAGGTCCATATCTTATTAGCTTTGAGAGCATCAATTTCTTAGTGCATGGCAAGATGCCATTTAGGATCGCAAACTGCTTTTGCAAATGAGGATGGTTCTTTTTCAATTGAAAGAGAAATAGTGAAAGCATGGCATTTGAGAGATAACTTATGAACATTGAATAAATGGTAAGTGATACTTATAGCTTTGACCAAGGCCGAGTTAGAGGTTGGGATATTTTGTGAAGGAAAAGAAATACTAACATGACACTTTAAAAGATAACCAGGTGTTTTCGTAGTACGTGTCGATCGTGATGAAGAGTTTGAAGACAAGTTTATAGTGGATTGATCATTAGTTGTAGACTGAGGAATGGATTGTGAAGTAGTTTTGTTGTTGAAAAAAAGAGGAATATCTTCTTGAGGTATATGATCGGGTGAAAGCACTTAAGTGTTGGAAGAAAAGTTCGGAGTAAAGTTTTCATTATCATATGTTAATGAGAAGTGGGGCAATGAAGGTAAGTTAACAGTAGAAGATAATAAAGGAAAACTATCTTCATAAGAGATAATATCACGTGAAACAAAAACTTTATCATTTGAGAGATCTTAAACCCTGTATCATTTTTTAGCATATGAATAACCCAAGAAGAGACATCGAATGGCTTTAGCATTAGATTTTCTACGATAAAGATGATGTATAGAGGCAAAACACAAGCACCTAACACACTCACAAATGATTATATGTGGGTTGTTTATGAAAAAGAATTTTAAAAGGTGTCTTTCATGGAAGGATAGGAGTGAGAGTGTGATTGATGAGATATATAGCAATCAAGATGGCATCTCTTCAAAATATCGTGGATAGCTTGGCTTGGAATAATAAAACTCGAGTTACATTGAGAAGGTGACGATGTTTTCTCTCAACTACTCTATTTTATTATGGAGTGGAAACACAACTAGTTTGATGGATGATACCTTTGTCTAAAAAAAATTTCATTGTAAATTCAGGTCCATTGTCACTTTTAAGAACTTTGACTTTCAAGAAAAATTTTATTTCAATAAAACTAATGAATATTGTTATATGTCCTGGAGTTTTTGATTTGTAATGCATTAAATAAATCCATGTATAACGAGTATAGTCATCAACAATGGTAAGATAATATCGTTCCCCAGTAAAAGAAGAAACACGGTGCCCTCCCTATATATCAATATGAATAAATTCAAAAGGTACTTTTGTACGAATATAACTTAATAAAAATAGAGCATGGGTTTGTTTAGCGAATGGGCAAATTGAACAATAAGAAATATTACAAAATTTGATGTTTCTAGTTGAATGAGAAAGTGAACGAAAAGTTTTATTTAATAAATAATCGAGGCATTAATGCCAAATTCTTGGGGATCAACAGGTTGGTGTGTTTGTTAGGGTCGGTGCTTACGTGCCATCCCTGAATGTACATATACTTTTGTATTTATACAAGTGTACATTTCTATTAAGTCGCTAATACCTATTAATATAGTACCATGCAATGTAACGTTATAGATATTGTAGATCTGAAGGAGTTCAGATCAGATCTAAAAGAGTTTAGATAAGGGCTCATAGTTAGCCACGCTGAGAGATATAAATGCTAAATGTTAGCACAGTTAAGTGTAAGCTGGTTATAATACTCATCAGATCCAAGAGTTGAAGCCTTGTCTGTAATGGGACATAGACTTGGGAATATACTAGTAACTGCATAGTTGCAAGAGTTGTAATCGAGTGCCAAAAAATGCTAGTTGTGCAAGTATGTTCTCGAATAATTGTCCCTGATCTATTTCTGCCGATGCGGGTCTGTCGATGAATACCTTTATATATAGATCAGCATATGTAGCGTCTTTAGGGTATAGATGGTCGTTCCTAGCCGACCGTGAGCTTGGAGCTCGTATTGACATATGGGTATCCAGTTAAGACTGGATATGGGACTGACTCACGAGGGCCTCCGATAGACATCCTATTTAAGCTGTCAACAGAGGGTCCTCTCGAGTTGAGTAGTATACGTGGTCCTTTGACCTGAGTGTCACGGTGGACTTGTAAGTGATCCACCATACTTTGGTTCTACGCATGTCACAGACCTTTCATGGTGTGACCATTGGGTGTCGCTGGGTATGGTCCAATGCTTATAGAGTTCGGTGTGTACAGATATAGGATCCGTCAATTCGTATAAGGAGTTAGATATCAAGATGCTTCGAGACTGTATATCAAAAAATTTTGTGGCCATAAGTATCAATCCCGGGAAAGAGTTCCGCTAAGGTAGAACAATATAGCAAAAGAGTTTACACATATTGTTAAGTGAGATACAAGTCTGGAGATAAGATATGGATGATCACTAGAGGATTTGACAGTGATAATCTATATTCCCGCACATTCAGGATATCATGACGGAAGGATTATACGTATGCGTTGTAACCTCAACTTGTATGGTTCAACGTGCTGATTTGTATATTCGTGATGTGTACGTGAGGCATTGGTCATGGACTCATGGAATAGTTCCATTTGACGAATCGGGCGTAGGACTTAGGGAATCCCGCGATATGGAGTGTACTCGTTGTGCATTGGGGCAGCGTGCAAGATTGAATTATTTAATCCAGCAATATTCAGCAATACCACGGGAATGCGAGCGTATTTGTATTTAAGTGTTAAATACAAGAATTAATTAATAATTGTTATTTACTAATTGTATTATGACACGTGACGTATTGTGGACTCTTAGTTGAGTTTATCAAAATGTGAGATTTGGTAGGACCCACTAGGGGTAGACTTGATAACTATTCATGAGAGGCAAAATTATCATATCATACTTTGATTATTTAATGGTTAAATAATCAAAATATCTCTCTTATTATATTATATATTATTATATGATATGATATTATATATATTAATATTTTATTTTTGGTGCCATATAGTTGGCACCCATTTATATTATTATATTATTATTTTATAATATATTATATTATATTATTATTTTATTATATATATAAAGAGAGGTGTGAATTTTGTAAGTTAAGTGTGTGAATTTGGTGGCCATTTTTTTTAGAAAGAGAGGAGAAGAAATAAAGAGTAAGAAAAGAAGAAGAAAAAGAAAGAAAAGAAAAGAAAAAGAAAAAGAGAGAAAAAGGGGAAAATGAAATTATTTCATTTTTCTCTATGCTTTTAATTGAAGCAATGGTGGAGTATTTTAAAATTTTTATTTCTTATCATTTTGGAGAAAATGATAAAAACACACAATGACTATTTTGGGTTTAAGAGTTATATCTAGTGTTGCGTATAGGGCTGTTTTTTTAGCTCACCAAGCCTACCGTGTTGGTGACTAGAACTATCCACGAGTTGGTCTCTATGCAAACTCTAAAGAAATACGTGTATAACGTTATACGTTAAGGTGATTTCTCTATCTTATAAATATATTAATGCGATTAATATATTTTATTTATTGTATTTATTGCAAGTTTCACGCTTCCGTCAGATTTAAATATGTATTTTGATATGTATTTAGGCAATAGACACAATAGCACATCTATACACCTACATGTATTAGATCCGCTGATAACAGTGTTGACTATATTGCATCTAGCTCTCAACAAAGTATCAAGGTAGTAGAGTCCTCCTCGTTCAATTTCCATCTCAATCATCTTCTCAAATCGTTGGTCTTATAATATACAAGTATTATTGGTAAATGTGGCCAAGTTGTGGGAATTGTGAACAAGTTTACTAGTATAAATTAAGTTTAATTTAAATGGACACATAGCACATCATGTAGAATGAAATTATCAAAATGAATACTGCCTATATGTGTGACAACAACAATGGCTCCATTAGGTAGATACATTATTCGTTTGCTCACATGAGAGTTTGTGGTTAACAAATCAGGAGAGTAAACCATGTGATCTGTTGCTCTTATATCAAGTATCCAACATATTTTTTTTATCAATGACAGAAGCAAAAAATGTTGTACCTAAAATATCACTCATGATAGATGTACTACCAACATGATTGGCCATAGAATTGGACTTATTTTTAGAAAGTAGTGACATAAGACTTTGACATTGTTCTGTTGTGAGAGTGAGTAGCGGAGGGGTTGCTTGTGAATTGGCAACTGTATGGTTGGCCTTATGAGAAAAGTTTCTATTCTCTCATTGATTAGATTTATTGCTTGTAGAATTTTCCTTTTGTAGCTTTTGATAGACATCAATTATGTGATCTTACCATCCGCAATAGTCACATTTGAGATGTGCTCGACATGTTTCGAAAGTGTGCCCACTTTTGTCACGAGTTCTACATTTTAAATGAGGATTTTTAGATGTGAAATGCTTCTTAGAGTTCCGTTAATTTTTCTTTATATGAAAAACTGAGGTTTTTGCCATGTTGTGATTTCTTTTAATATTCCTCGCTACTTCTCTTCTTAAAGGATGAGGGAATGAGCTTTGTTGATGGTGGGAAGTGGATCCGTAAGCAAACTTTGTCCTCGAACAGCAGCATACACTTCATTAACGTCCCATGAGGAATTTCATGGTCTTTTGATTTTGTTGGAATTGCAAAACTTCATTCATAATGCCACATGTGCGTGTTGTAATGCAACATAGTGCATCATGTTCGTCCCAAAGGCTTTTAAGCTTGGTGTAATAAGCTCTAATTGTCATGTTGTCCTATTTATAATCATGAATAGCTTCTTCAACATGAAAACGATGAACATTGTTAATGCATGAAAAACGGTCTTTTAAATCAAACCATATTTCATGAGCATTTTCATTGTATATTATGCTTGCTCTAATATCTTTGTGAGATTGAATTACAAATGTTAAAGATTGTGCTTATGTACCATTCTAATATTGTATAAATATTAATTATTTAATATTAATACAATAAACATTTTGAATAACATCGTTAATATTATACATATATGGTAAGATGCTTGTAATATTTCAGACATTGTATTGATCTGAAAGAGTTTAAATAAGGTCTAAATAAGTTTAGACTAGGGCTAAGAGTTAGCAATACTAAAAATTAGCAGGTTATAAGAGTCAACAAAATCTAAAGAGTTAGAGCCTCCTTTAAAATGGGACAAAGACCTGAAAATATACTAGCAATGACATAGTTGCAAGAAGTTGCAAGCAGTGCGAGGAAATGTCATTGTGCAAGTATGTTATTAAAATATATGTTCCTGATTTATTTTTCCCAATGTAGGATTTGTCGGTAGAAACCTTATTTTATATAAATTAGTGTATGTCTACATTTGAATGATCCATATGGTTAATCTTAGCAGACTATGAGCTTAATGGAAGCTTGTATAAATATATAGGTATTCAATTAGGACTGGATACTGAATTGACTCAATGAAGACCTCCAATAAATATCCTATAAATTCGTCAATTGAGGGTTTTCTCAAGTTGAGTAGTATTTGTGATCCTTTGACCTAACCACCACGGTGGGCTTGTGAGTGATCCACCATACTTAGGTTCCATACATATCAGAGACCTTTCATGGTCTAACCGTTGTATGTCGCTGGGTATAGTTTGATGCTCATGGAGTCCAGTGTGTGTAATATGAGATCCATTAGCTCATATAGGTAAGTTGAATATCCTAATGCTCCAAAATTATATTTTAAGAAGTCTTGTGGTCACAAACATATTAACCTAAAAAAGAGTTTTTCGAGGGATAAACAATATCGCAAAAGTGTTTGCAGATATTGTTTATAGAATACAAATCTGGGAGATAAGTTTACAGTTGAGCATTAGGAGACTTGGCGGTGTTGATTTATGTCTCCACTTTTTCGGGATATAAATGACAGATGGATTATACGGATATGCATTAACCTCACCTTGTATGGTTCGACTCGCCATTTTGTATTATCCATAATATGTGTGTGTGTGTGTGTGTGGTGGGGGGGGGGGGGGCATCACTTATGAACTTACAAAAATGTTCTGTGAGATAAAAATGAGTGTGAACTTAGAGAATCTCAATATATAAAGTGTACTCGTTGAGTACTGGAGTAGCGCACATGATCGAATTGTTCTATTAAGGAAGTTCTAAAAAAATATGAATTTATTTTAGATTCTTCAGATGAATAATTAGGGTTTAAGTGTTAAACTCTAAATTGTACTAAGTGAGACTTGACACATAAATTCATCAAATGCAAGTCACATAATGTGCCATTAACCTGTAATGACACAACGCATGATATTAATAAATATAACTATCATTTAAATGAAATAATAGCTATTTCATTTAAAAGTAAAGAATTCGGTTATTCATTTATTTCAGAGTCTCTTAAAAAGTAATTAAAACTTAAGTGTTAAATTTAAAATTGTGTTAAGTGAAACTTAACACATTAATCTATTAATTATTTGTCACATATTATGTCAATAATTTATAATAGAATAACACGTAGTAATACAATTAATATTATTTTATTAAAAAAGAGTAAAGCTTTTAGTTAAACAAAAATTAAAATAAATTGAATTCTTCAACTATTATTATATTCGGCAAAGAAACATTGGCCATTTGCTACTTCTAATCAAAATTTTATTTAATTAGTATATATTATCGCTATATGTTTAATTGTGATTGGTCATTCATTTAAATTAAAAAAACAAATGAAAGAATTGGTGCCAGTGTTTTAAAAGTAAAACAAATGCAAACATGAGGTGTCAGCTTTATAATGCATTAACAAAATATTTTGCCACCAATTTCCTTCTTATTTGGCCAACGAATACACACTTAAACTAAGCAACATTTGAAGTAGCTGCTAGCCATTTAACAGCCTCGTCATACTTGCCTCTTGTTGTTTTTTTTTTTGATTGTAATTGGTTTAAATTGGCGGTGCCAATTGCTTTATAAGGCTGAGCATTTCACTTCATTTCGAAGGTGAATGACAATTAAACCTGTTTGTTCTTCATTTGTTTCTTAAGAGTTAACAAACAATTAAAATAGCAAGAATTAGCAATAGTTAACAATAATAGCCCAAGAGATGAATATATATTTGAAGAAAGAGTTGTTTTAGTATTTTTTTTTAAAAATTAAAAGGTTATTATTTTAGTTTGAAAAAGTTCATTACATTTTTAATTAAAATTATTAAAGTACATTTTAAGAGTGAATCTGTTAATTTTATTAGTGTAATGAGATAGAATTGTGTATATTATTTTCGTTGTGTAATATTACATTTAAGACATGTAATAAAAAAAAATACACACATTCACCCGATGTATAACACACTAACATAATAAAAAAAAGTCATACTTTCACAAAATTATTGCAACGCCTTCAATGTTGGAGTTCTGTAATAGAAGTCTCCAATATCCATTAACAAAACCTTCTTTTTTTTTTATACTAAGAGTCATGAGCATGGCACGAATCCAAGTGCTATAATTTTATTCATTCAATAGTTGTGTGACAAGTACAAGTTCAGATTGGTCAGAATGATGAAGAAAAAATAGTTATTTGGATTATAATATTTGTGTGTCTTAGGCTTGTTAAGTTTTGAGTTATTTATCTATCTTTTTTTGTCATGTGTGTAAGCTAGAAGAATGATGATTACTAATTTAATAAAAGAAAGAAGAAGAAGGTTCAAGAGTATTGTTGCTCTAATATAATGAAAAGAATGAATTTCTGTGTGTTTTTCATTGACAATAAGGGAAGATATATATACAATGCAGTAGCTAGAGTTGTTCCTAAACATTAGCCTATAAACTATAAATGTCTTTGATTTATTTTCATACAAATGAAAATAAAATAAGAAGTAAATAATACAATTGTTGATTGTCTAATTTAGAGAGATATCCAAGATTTTAGGCAATCATTGACTTCTACATTCCTTAACATTAATTATTATATCTTAAAGATCAAATATAATATAATAGAAAGGAAGGTGTTTTGAAATAAAAACAAGTTGTATTTGAGTTGGTATGTGATGAATACTTGAAATTACATATTTAATAAGAGTTTTACATTATTGTTTTGCATTACTAGTGTCATTAACCTCCTTAACTTAAAAATGTTTACAATATTGTACTTAATTAGCTTGTAACTGTTTTATGGTAGATTTAATAAAAAGAACATAATTTTCTACCAAAGAATCCAATTATAGTGATTCTTAATCCTATGAAGAACTAACTTAAAGGGATAAAACATTATATTTCACAATAAATTTGTAATTCAAGCTTTTAGATGGTGCAAAATAGCCTTGAAGAGTACTGATCTGCAGTACAGGTCAGTCTGAACAATTTTTAGTATTTGGCCCGTAATTAAAAAATACATATTTAATATGTATGTTACAACTCAATTTGAAAATATAATAGACTTATCTAAATATAAGAGACTTATCTGCAGTACTGAACAGTCTTCGGTATTTGGCCCCTCACTCCTTAAATTTTATTATCCAAGTGGTTTTCTCCTTATTTATCTTGTATTATTTATATTTTTTTATAAATAGATAGCTTGTTTATACTCAAATGATATAATAAGAGAGTTAGATTTTAGTTCAAAATACTTATCTTCTATATTATCTCTTTGTAGTATTTTTTTTAATTTACTATTCTAAAGTTTATGTTATTTTTTTTTCATCTCATTTATTTAATTTTATTATATCTAAGTAATTTTCTTTTTGCTAAAGTAAAATGGTAAAACTCTTGGTAAGGTAATAAGATATATTTCAACTCTTATTCTAGAATTTAATATTTCATTTTTAAGTTAAACAAATTTATATATAATGTATTTATTTTATTTTGTAATATTGAAACATTTTCTTGTAAAGTGGTATATCTTGATTTATTATAGACAATCTTTATAGTTGACACAATGAATTCTTGAAACCATTTATAAAATTTAGCTTAGATACTCTTTCTTGTAAAATAGGAGTCATAATTTATTGTAAACAAATATAATTATTGGCATAATAAATATTTAAATTCATTTACAAGATTTTATGTATAATAATTAAAAGAAATAAATACAAGTTAATATATAAATTATGATGAATCTTATTTTATATGCTCAATACAAGTTAATATATAAATTATGATGAATCTCATTTGTTAGAGGATTCCAATTGAGTTATAAAAAGAGTTGAATACATTTTTATTTTATATGCTCAAAGTGGATTCCCATAACCTTAACATTTATTTTAATTGATTATTTGAATTATTATTTACAAACGTCTTATATTTACTTTATTTATCTTTAGAATATTTATAATTTGTAATTTTAATTTCACTTTTCGGTGGATCGACCTTGTTCTCACCGAATTAATTATTACTTTGATAATTATGCATTGAAAAATAAACTTTTATATTCTATACGTATTAGTAAAGTATGAGTCTTTTTAAATTTTGGGTTCGAGAATAATAAGTTTGGTTTTTTTAATTATTACATCTTGAAGATTAAATATAATTTGATGAAATAGATTGTAAACTAAAATTAAGTTGCATTGAGTTGGTGATTGAATCAATTTCTGGATTATACTCGTGTTTTTGTTTTTTGTTCTCTTTAAGAGGAGAATCGAAAAACTGCCAAATGTGCTGTTCTAACTGAAATCAGAATGAATTTGCCTGTGTCCAACCCTGCGTCTTAACATTAATTACATATAAAATAATGTGAATTTGACAAGTAGAAAATGCAAAGTAATAAAGTATGATGAAGAAATAAAAGTTTTTTATTTAAGAAAAAAATAATTTTATTGAATGATGAAAACATAACAAATTACATCTCATTAATCTATTGGTGGCATCGTATGCACGCTTGTTTAGTAGATTTTCAACATACAACACCCTCTCTTAGTGTAAACACAAAACCACCAATAGATTTACTTTTGTTGAATTTAAACATTTAGTTTGCATCACAATAATTTTTTAGGACATGTGGTGATCTACTATATGTGAGCTTTATAATTCATTGTGCCTCTTAAATATTTTGCAAGTCTATCCAAAGCACTCTAATGCACTTTACTTAGATTCTTAGTATATCAACTCAGTCTGCCTACTGCATATGCTATATCAAGTCTAGTATATTTATTAAGTACATGAGACTACTAATAATTTGATATCGAATTTGATCAATATTATATTTATTATTCTTTAATAGTTTTGTACTAGCATCATAAGGTATTATTATTGGTTTACATGCAAAATATCCAAACTTCTTTAATAATTTTTTAATACAATGTTATTAAGACATTATAAGACCATTACAAATTTTCACTATCTTGATTCCAAGTATTACATTTGCTTATTCCAAATTCTTTATATCAAAATTCTTAAAGAGAAATCTTTTGATCTCAATTATCACTTTTATGCTATGACTGAATATTAACATATTATCCATGTAGAGAAATAATGACAAAATTTATAGTATTAATAGATTTAAAATGGACGCATTTGTTTGAATCATTAATCATATAACTATTTGATACCAAAACTTAATCAAATTTTTCATACCATTGTTTAGGTGCTTGTTTTAAGCCATATAAGGATTTTACAAGATTGCACACTTTATGCTTTGTTTCTAGAACTATACAACTTTTCGATTGTTTCATGTAAATTTTTTCATCTAAATCTCTATATAAAAAGGAATTTATAATATCCATTTGGTGTATGTATAAATCATGAATTGCAACTAGTGTAATCAAGACTCTAATAGATGTTATTCTTGTTAGAGGAATATAAGTATTAAAGTGATCTAAATCTTTCTTTTGTGTAAATCTTTTTGCAAGTAATTTTACCGTATATTTTTCAAAGTATAAATTATGAATTGAAGCTAGTGTAATCAAGACTTTAATGGATGTTATTCTTGTTACAGGTACATAAGTATCAAAGCATACTTTTCAATTGACCCATTAACCTTAACTTCTTTTTGAAAATTCATTTACAACTAATAGGTCTAATTCCTAAAGACAAGTCAACAATTTGCTAACATGATTACTCATAATTGAGTTTATTTTATCATTGATAACCTCTTTCTATAAAGGAGTATCATAAGAGTTCATAACCTCTTCAAAGGTTTGAGGGTCATTTTTTATAAGGAAAACATAAAAATCTTTTTAAAATTAGTGATTTTTCTCATCTTTTTACTTCTCATTAAGTCATTTTTAGAACTTTTTAAATGATTTTTTTAATACTTTTATTTGAGGTAGTGATTTTTTATTTTTGACTTTTTAGAAAAAAATTATTTCAAAGAATTCAGCATTCTTGGACTCAAATGATTGTGTTTGCATAAAACACTTTATCTATATCTTTTAATATTAAGAATCTGCATACAACATTGTTCTATGTATACCCTATGAACATATAATTAACTATTTTAGGTCTCATCCTATTTCTCTTTGAATTAAGTATTAAGATCTTTGCAAAACACCCCCACACTTTGAGGTAAGATATATTAGGCTTATAACCTCCCTAAAATTCATATGGTATCTTTTATGTTTTCTTGCATATTTTGTAAGTGGCAAGTAGTAAATATTATTTTATCCCTCCATAAATTCATAGGTGTCCTAAAACTTATTAACGTTTAATTCATCATGTCCTTTAAAGTTCTATTTTTCCTTTCGACAACACAGTTAGATTTAGGTAAATACAAAAGTGTAATTTCATGTATCCTTATCTTCACAATAGGCATTAAACATATTAAAAACATATTCTCCACTTTTATCAGTTCTTAATCTTTTGATTTTCTTTCTTAATTAATTTTCAACATCTTGTTTGAATAACAAGAACTTTTCATATGATTCATCTTTATTTCTCAATAAATATATTTTTGTATATCTTAAAAAATCATTAATAAAAGTTAAGTAGAACCTTTTACATCCCTTGGTGATGGTATCTTTCAATTTTCCAAGGTCATCATAAATTAAATTGAATAACTCGATTTTTTTGTAATGATATTAGTTTACAATTTTTCTTTGTGGATTAAGTTTACAATTTTTCTTTGTGGATTTATCTTCTACAAACACTTCACAATTATGAACTTTATCTATGTTTATAATAGAAAGTATACTACATCTTTCATTTTCTTTAAATAAAAAAATCTCACGTGACCCTACATACTATGCCATACACTAATGGAATCATTAATATAAGCAGAAGAAGTATTATTTTTATTAATTATTGTGTCAAGTATATTAAACTTGAACAAATTATTGGAACAATATCCTTTTCTAATAAATATCTCATTTTTTGGTCATTACAAATTTGTCCCCCCTTCAAACAAGTTTTTTTATACTTGCTTTGCCAAGTATAAATATAAAAATGAGATTGTATTTAATATTAGAAACTTGAAGTACATTGTTCAATGCAAGTGTCTTTACAGAAAAATTAATTTGAGAAGCACTTTTTTTTTTTTCCATTATAGATGTGGTATGAGAATCACCAAGATAATTTTGTTCTTTTTCCTCATTCACATGAATATAATCATAAAAAGTATTTATGTCACCACATATATGTCGTGTGGCTCTAGAATTTATGACTCAACTTTTGTTGCTGGTTGCAATTGTGTTCACTTAAGAAATCACAACAATGACAATGATCATCTTTCTTAACCAAATTGGCTTTAAAAGATTTTTTGTCTCCCATTTTATCTCATTTTCTATACCTGTATTGGTTAGTAAAGTGACCCAATTTATCATAAATATAACAATTACTTTTCTTTTTAAATGTGAGCTTTATAGTCTTAAAAAATTACTTATTTGTAGTTTTAAATTGCTTCTCCTTTGGAACAACATTTTTTTTCCAACTATATTAGCTTTAAAAACAATTCTTTAGCCATAAATTTTCTTCAAGACGGTTCTTTTCCTCAATTCTTATATGAATGATTGCATCATTCAATTTCACATACTTTTTTTTTTTTGCTCGTTATTATTATAATCTTTCAAGGAGTTTGGTTACTTTTTAATTAAAAATCAATTATAAAATATTCTAGAAGATTTATTTTTTTATTTTTCAAATCATTGATTAGAAGATGAAAAATCATGTATCTGAGAAATGACTTTCTTCTCTTCGAACATTTTAAAGTCTAAATAAAATAACATACTTTTGAGCACCAACATATTTTATGATGTGCTTTTTTTAGTTTTGCTCAAATCTCATATGCATTTTTGTAAGAAGAATAAACATCATAGAATTTATTAGACAAAGTATTTAGAATAGTGTTACGATATACCTTATTTTTCTTAACCAATTTTTGTAATAGTTTTGTGTAATTGTTTGTGTTAGGTTTTTAAGGTTGCTACGTAAGAAATTCGTCCACGTTCATGACATCTAATGTATCGAACACTCACTAACATTTGAAATGCTTTCCATCAAATGTTGAAATTTTAGTTGCTTTTGACAAGAATTTTGCAACTGCTAGCAATAATGCATCCGAAGTTGTGTTTGTAGAAATAATGTTATGATTGTTAGAGAATTGAATTCCTAATGCCATATTTCAAATATGTCGCTTGGTTGATTTTGTCAGAAAAGAAAGTGGGTTTCAGGGGTTCATTGATTAGTACACCTCCGGTGCTGGTAAGGCTGGGACCGTGGTCGTCCGTCTCTGATTTACCGACTGATAAGATCTCTGAGATTGACCAGCCAGCTGGGTTGGTTTGGCTATTCCTTTTTATTGAAAAGGAGTCAGCTGTCTGCGGGCGTGCTAGTTCTTATCCTTAAAATATTTTTTGCCTCCCACAAAAGTGTAATTTTGGTACAAAATAAGTTGGATGACAATATAATTTCAAAGATTCAATGACAATAATGAAAGTTGTAAGAATACACATTCAATACAACTTTTTTGAACAAGTAAATATTTTAAACTTTGGAGTGATGCATAAGACACAATAACAATAAAGAAATTTAAGGCCAAGAATTGATCATATTTCATCTGTGAGAGACCATTAATTTATAGTGTAAAAGTTGTTGTTCATATAATCACCAAATATTTTTCAAAAGTCACGAAGTTAGTTACTCACAATGACTATTTAGAAAAAGCACATCCAGTCATTAACGCTATAACTTTGATTGCTTAAGCTATGACGCACGCTTATTATCTTAGGCTTGGCGTCATAGCTTAGATTGGTCATGCCGCGGCATCAACCCGACCTTTTGCCACACCACAACGCCAATCTTCCGCCCTCACAACACGTGCTTACCACCTAAGATGGCGCTGCAACTTGAATTAACTCAAGTTGTGACGCTAATGCTAATTTTTACTTCCTTCTTTAACCTATTTATTATATCTTTCATTTATTTTCACTTTATTTATTTTAAAATACTATTTAAATTTCTAACAACAAAGGTAAAATTAACAAAGTTCTATTAATCCCCATCAGACCTACAT
This sequence comes from Ailanthus altissimus, assembly GCA_946807835.1. Lineage (NCBI taxonomy): Eukaryota > Viridiplantae > Streptophyta > Magnoliopsida > Sapindales > Simaroubaceae > Ailanthus > Ailanthus altissimus. The sequence continues at coordinate 11,003,318 of OX327699.1, read as the reverse complement.
AGCCATCTATATAGACGAAGGTCTTTAATTTATATATATATATAGAGAGAGAGAGAAATTTTTAGGTGAATGCCCACAGTACAACTTTAAAATACGAATGCCATCTAAACGGTCCAATGTAGTTTAAAGTATCAATTTTGCTTAAAACGAATTTAAAATGATATTGTTTTAACTTACATTAGCCAGTTTAATTGTTGCCTATAATTTAAAAACGTGCAAATATCAACACCTAAGGACTCATTATTATACAAATATACGTGTGAATATTTTGGGAGGTTCTTAAAATGTGAGCATCCAACTATTTGTATGACATCTATTTATATTTTGAACATTCGAATTTGAATATAAATGAACATTCGAAATAGTAAAAACTATTTTATAATTTAATAGGTATCATTGCTCACATTATAGTAAGCGACACTATTATATAAAATTATCTAATTAATACACAACTTTAACACTATTACATACATTACAAAATCACACCATGTGTCCAATTATCTATCATATTAGGCGACGTTTATCACTATACACACACACACACACATATATATATATATAATTCTTCTCTAATAAGAATGTCTTTAATTTATAAAAATGCCACAATAAATGCCATTGTATCAATTTAATTGCTCTTATTATATATATATATATATATATATAATTTAGTGAGCTACATAGTTCACTATATGGTGAGCTCCTGAATATGTAACAAGATTCTATAATACATTATAAATTATGTAAAAATTATAAAAAAATATAAATTTATTAAACAATGATATGTGACAATATTGTTCACTATATAGTAAGCTACGTAACCCACTAGATCATTTTTCTCTCTATATATAAAATTTCTAATGCAGTTTTCATATGGAGGACTATTGAGGCAAAGGAAGGAAAAAGAAAAAGACTCCTAAAGAATGAGTTCAAGAAGAATGAAGAGAAGAAAAGAATGAAAGAAACATTCAATTGTTGTATGCAATAAACATTTTCGATCCAAGACTGATCATACATGAACACAAAGGACCTAAATGGTAGACAAAACAAACAGACAAGAGGAACAAGGAAAGTTGCAACAACAATAACCATTTCATCACTATGAGCAACAACCACTAGTTGAAGCATCAGACTGCGGAGGATTTTCTTTGAAGATGTTCTTTTTCACACCACTTGAACCTCCAGCCAAGAGACTTGGGGTATCCAAAATCTGCGATCGGTATTCACAATCACAAATCATGCTTACTGTTATGCAAAACTGAATATTGAAGATCATTACTTTTGTGCGGTACTGAATATCAATTATTGTCACCACCTAAATGCCTCCATTGAGAGGGTGAGGGAGAGGGAGAGAGAAGGGGGATTCAATGCTCCATGAAGGCGAGGGGATCCTACACTCCATGAAGGCATGAATCATGCCCAATGCTATGGTAATCATGATAAATTTACTTTTAACGGACATCCCAACAGGTCATCAAATGATGCACAAGTATTAAGATCACACTGAGGACAAAATGGCAATAACTACGGAATGTTTATGTCTTCAGAGGAAATATGTATGCCATGTATAACATACTTTTTATTTATTCTCTCTCCATTGTACTGTTCACTTCTAATGGCCCTTAAATGATTCTACTATAGTTTCTTGTCTCTGAGATACCTCCTAATAACAGTTTTAGCAAATTTCGAAGTCCACTAGACAACCAGTAAACAGAGCATTAAAGTTGTACTAGTAGTAACCATAATAATAAGCTCTGTCAATTTTACTATAATCAAATTCACCAGCAATAAGGAAGCTCCATGCCAAACCCAGTTGGTTGTTTTAAAAAATTAATGAATCAATGTAAAAGAAATTTTTGGCAAATTTTTTTTAAGAATGTATTGGAAATAGAATGAATAAATTTTTAAAAAAAGACATAAAAGAAAAACAGTGTGTCTGTTTTGTCTCTGAATTATTTATCTATTTATTTTTATGTGGTGAGAGAGAGAGAGGGAGAGAATGAGAGGATACGAGGCAGAGAGTGAGGAGAAATCAACATTTTTGTAGCCACTGGAAGAGCTTCCTTGCAGGACATGTATAGGTGGAGAAAGGTATTGGAAAAAAAAAAGAGAGGATTACATGTACCTTTAAAACAAGCTCCTCAAAGCATTGCTCCACATTGACTCGAGTTTTTGCACTACACTCAAGAAAAAGGCAACCATATTCCCTAGCAAAGTTGATCCCCTCTTTTTTGCTGACAACCCTTTCACTTTCCTGCATAAAAAAAATTATATGCAAACGGTGCATTAAGGAGACTACACATCATGATAAATTCATGATACATAACCAGTAACATCTAAACAGTATAGACAACAGAGCATCAAAAAATTTCTACTGTAGATTACTAACAAGAGAAATAGTAAGAAAAATATGTCAAAACACCGAGTCAAATAATCTTCTGATATACCTTATCAACTTTATTTCCAACAAGCATCTTGACGCAATCTTGATTTGTAGAGTATAGATCAATTTCTTTAGCCCAAATATCAGCTAAATTAGTAAATGTATCCCGTCGTGTCACGTCATACACTGTACCGATTTCCAAAAGCAATTAGTTCCATCCACAAAATGTCACTAGAGTAATATGGAAAAAGCTGCTACTAAAAATGGATCTTAGAAGACACAAGACATTTCCAGAAATCAAACGGATTATTTTCATGGATAAAAGGAAACTCTCTACTGAAATGGATGCAAGACATATTATACTATATGGTTTATGTCTCAAGTGTTATAGTTGCTGATAAGATATAAGCAAAACAACAAATAAGTTGAAACCACATACCCATAATTATCCCTTGAGCTCCTCTGTAATATGAACTAGTTAGTGTTCTAAATCTTTCCTGTCCGGCTGCATTGAGCAAAATAGATACATTTATTTCCATCAACTAATTTTATCCAAAACAATTTTTTTTTTTTACCACAAATAAGAAGGATATGAACAATGTCAAATCTCTCTTATTGAGGTCATGTAAATATGAAAGTACCGAAGTAAAAAGAAGGTAATGTCTATCCAAAATAAATCCCACATTGAAAAGACAAAAATGTGTACTCTGCAGAATTTGGATACAGTGGGATTTTCATTTCTTAGGGGACTCCTATTTTCCTCTCTCTTTGTTTCTTTTTTATTTTTATTCTTTTTGAGGGACAGGGGGTGTCATTGGAGGGCCCTTGATGAAAGGGCAAAACCAGGATGTCTCTCTAGCTCCTCCTCCTCCATGTGAGCAATTTGAACCCAATTAATTAGCATGATGAGACATAAACTAGAAATACTCACCACCAGAGGGTACTTTCCAATAAGGAGATATTCTTACCCTCTGAATTCAAAATCCACATTTATATATAAAAGAATTATTCCATGGTTTGTTCATTCATCAATCTACCCTTAATTGATGGTCTTTAGTGTTTTCTGATCAGACGAACAAGTAATTCTTGCCAACAAAGATAAAGTGGGATATGTACCACAATCTCATTCCTAGAGCAAAATTATATGAACTTAGTTGAGTTGCATCACTTATGTATACAATAGGTCATCAGCTCGCCTAGGATAATAGTTTTCTGTGATCATTCAGATGTAACTATAAACTCCAGGAGAAAAAGAAAAAAGAAAAATTCAAAAGTTGGATACAGTAAACTTCTAATGGCATCTCAACTGAAAGTACTTTAAACACATTCAACAACAAAATTCTTTGTCTACAAAATGAATAGCTAATTGAAAGACATTACACAGGACATTAATAATACGAGCAAATGATGTCACAGAATGAAAACAAAAAATACATACCGGTGTCCCAAATTGCAAGCTTCAACTTTTTACCACCAAGAGTAACATGCTTTATCTTAAAATCCACACCTGCCCACCCCCAAAAAAATCAAACCTTTTACTATTCTCAGTTCCAAATTTTGATTTAAAAGAAGAAACAAAACCAAAAAAAAAAAAAAAAAAGAAAGAACAGAACATGAAATGCTAAGATTACCAATGGTAGGAGAGAGCTCCTCAAAAGTGTCAGAAGTGAAACTCAAGAGCAGAGTACTCTTGCCAACCCCAGAATCTCCAATCAACAACAACTTAAACAAGTAGTCAAATTCTTGCTGACTCGATGAAGAACCCATCGATAAAAATCAAGACTTTCGACTTGAAATATTCACCAAAAAAAAAAATCACCACCCTCCAAAAACCGGTATGAATTTTAATGGGTTTAGATCTAAAGCTGTTGTTTTAATAGAAATAAGAAGCAATGTGAAGGATAAGCAGGAAAAAGCAAAAAGCAGAGGAGAGCTTAGCACTTTTTACAGAAATGCAACGAAAGCCCTCAAGTCTTCCTTGCAATGGGGCCTGTCTCCGTCCACCGCTTTCTTCTTAATTAAGACAGGATCTGGTGTTTTTCGACGTACGATATTAAGGTATAAGCGAGGTTTATGGCCATTGATGTAAAAAAACACAGATGGGTTTTGATCTGATCTTAGGTTTGCTTCTTGATGAGGTAACGTGTACAGGTAATGAAGTAATAGCGAAAAACAGGGGTTAGTCACTAACTACGTGGTCAGTATGAATAATTTAATTTCCAACGGCAATGGGTCTCCTACTCCTAGACACATGGACGAATCTTAAGTTTGTAGCTTTATTTTATTTAAGAATAAATAAATAATTAAAATAAAAATGTTAATGGGATTGATGAGATGATTGGGGAGATTTGAATATCTGTACTCAATCTCATATGATTGAGCTTGTGAAGAAAGAATTCAAAGCTAAAAGCCCAAAATTGGCCTAATAGTATAAACTTGTTCCAAATTCTTATTATTCATATTACACTGAAACACAATTTCAATGATATAATTATATATTCAAGAGGAAAAATTCTTTTACATTTTTATTCCGTATTTGATGAGATTTTATCAAAACAAAATATGACTCCCGCACTATTAGTTTATCTAGAATAAATAAGTTTAATCCTTAACTGTATATATAAATATAACTTTATCAAGTTAATAAAAGAAAAAGGCATCATACGAATCAATGACAGAGCCACTAAAGAACGAACTACTCCGCTCAGTCTACAGGTTTTTTAAATATAAATTTTAATTATAATATATTATTATTATTATTATTTTTCTCTATTGACAATCACTATTATTACTAAAATTAAAACTAATTTTCATTTATAAAAAAAAAAAATTAAAACCAATTTTCTTTCTTTTATCTTATATTTATTATAAATACTCTAAAATAATAAAAAATTTAGCTTCGATACTAATGATTTAATGGGCATCATTACTAGCTTGTAATCCTAGCAGGGATAATAAGAATCTTGAGATCACAGGGCTATTAGGCCCAGGTTTAGGGATCATTGAACATTTGTATCTTTTTTTAAAATATGTTGATATTTATACTTACGTGTCATCCTATTTTGTATGATATTAATTGTTTAATATTTATACAATAGACATTTTGTATAAAATTATTAATATTAAATATATATGGTAAGATGTTTATAAAGTTTCAAACACTATATAATTTGAAAGAGTTCAGATCTGATCTAAAAAAATTTAAATCAGGGTTAAGAGTTAGTAACGTTGAGAGTTATAATTGTTAAGAATTAACAGGTTATAAGAGTCAGCAAAATTTAAAGAGTTAGAACATTATTTAAAATGGGATAAAGACCTGAGAATATATTAATAATGACATAGTGTCAAAGAGTTATGAAACATGCTAGAAAATGTCATTGTGCAAATATGCTTTTAAACCTTATGTTCCTGATCTATCTTTTTTGATGATTGTCTATCGGTGAAGATTTTATTATATATAGATTAGTATATATCTATATTTGAATGGTTCAAATGGTTAATCTTAGTAGGTTATAAGTTTAATGAAAACTCGTATAAGCATATGGGTATTCAAGGAGGACTGGATGCTGAACAGACTTAATGAGGACCTCTAATAGACATCTCATAAAGTCTTCAATAGAGAGTCTTCTAGAGTTGAATAGTATTTGTGGTCCTTTGAACAATGGTAGACTTGTGAGTGATCCATTATACTTTGGTTACACATATGTTAGAGACCTTTTATGGTCTGATCGTTAGGTGTTGCTGGGTATGGTATGATACTCATGGAGTTTGATGTGTGTAGGTATGGGATCCATCGACTTATATAAGTTAGTGGTATATCCTGATGCTTCAAAATTTTATTTCAAAAAATCTTATGACTATAAGTAATTGTTAGGGTTTGTGCTTACATGCCATCCCTGTTTGTAAGAATATTTATTTTATAATATTTATACAATGAATATTTTATTAAATCACTAATAACCTTTATTAAATGGTAATAAAACTTGTAACACTATAAATATTGTATGATCTGAAGGAGATCAGATTTGGTTTAAAGGAGTTTAGACCAGGGTTAAGAGTTAGCAACGATGAGAGTTATAAATGTTAAGAGTTAGCACGACTAAGAGTTAGTAGGTTATAAGAGTCAATGAGATCTAAAAAGTTAGAACCTTGTCTATACTGGGACAAAAACCTGAGAGTATACTTGTAATGACCTAATTGCAAAGAGTTGCAATAGAAACTAAGAAATGTCATTATGTAAGTATGTTCTTAAATTTAGTGTTCCTGATCTATGTTCACCAATATGAGTCTATCCGTGAATCACAATTATATAGATTAGTATATGAAGTCTTATGACTGTAAGTAATGAACCCGAGAAAAGAGTTTTCTACAAGGTTAAACAAATAGAAAAAATGTTTGCATATATTGTTCATTAAGATATAAATCTGGAGATAAGTTAACAGATGAGATTATCAAGATTTGACGGTGATGATCTATATCCCGCCCATCTAAGATATAATGACGGAATGGTTATACGAATATATTTTGATCTCAACTTGTATAATTTGACACGTTAATTTATAATATTCATGACGTGTGCGTGAGACATTGTTTACGAACTCATTGAATAGTTCCATTTGACAAATCGAGCATAGATCTAGAGAGCTGTAATATAAAATGTACTCGTTGTGCACTTGGACAGTATACTATAATGAATAGTTTAATACAGTATAAAATACAACAAATTACTAAGGTTGAGTTAACTAAAGTATATAATTATGGCGGGATCCACTTTGGTTTAACTTGATAACCTAGTAAGGGTATAATGGTAAATTCATTTTATTGATTATTTAATTATTAAATAATGAAGATATTTATTTAAATAATAATTAAATAAAAATTTAACTTAACCATGGTTAATTGTTAACCAAAAGGTTTGGTTAAAAGATATTTTATGCTTAACTTAACTACAGTTAATTGTTAACTATGATTAGGTTAAATAAATATCTAGATATTTTATTTTTATTATTAAATAAATGTTAATCTAACTAGAGTTAATAGTTAACTCTAGGGTTAGGTTAGTTGGATATTTATTAACTTAAGGGTTAAGTTAATTTAACTCAACTAAGGTTAAATGTTAACCTGAGTTAAGAGAATAGTTAAATTAAATGCAAATGAAATTCAAATTAGTTTGAAATTTATGCATTAATATTTAAAGTGAAATGAAATTCAAAATTGATAAAGGTTTTAGATTTTACAATTTTGGTGGCCATTTTAATTTGAGAAATTGAAATTCTTTATTTTGTATTTAAGTGTTAAAACAATAAAACAAATATAATTAGCTACTAAATGTAATAACTAAAATACATTTATTTTAATTGTTCAATAGTTGAACAAAAGATAAAATAAATTAATTTAATTAGATTAAGAGTTAATCTAATTAGTTTAAGTACTAAACAATTGCTGGATTACACTGCTATTCTGTCTAATCAAACACACCCAAGTTGATTACTAGAATTGTCAACAAGTTCATTTTATGTTGACTCTAAAAATTTAATCTAAAGACTTCAAAGGTGATATTTCTCAAATTTGTTTATGTTAATTTGATTAATATGAAACAATTGTATTTACTGCAAATTTTAATGCTTCTGCTGTGATTATATATGTATGAGATATGTATATTTTGTTGTTAAACACAAATTTCACATGTATGCACCATAGAATAATCAACACCCAACAATATTAAACCTGGAAAAGAGTTTCTTTTAGGATAAATAATATTAAAAAAGTGTTTGCGGAGATTGTTTGTGAAAATACAAATCTGGAGATAAGTTTAGGGTTGAGCATATGGAGACTTGACGGTGATGATTTATGTTTCTGCTGTTTCAGGATATAAGTGATGGAGGGATTATATAAATATGTATTAGCCTCAACTTGTATGATTCAACGCACCATTCTATAATTTTCATAACGTGTGTTTAAAGCATCATTTACGGATTTATGAAAGAGTTTCGTAAAAAAAATGAGTGTGAACCTAAGGAGTATCACAAGATAAAGTGTACTCGTTGAATATTGGAGTAGTGCACTGGATCAAATTGTTCAATATAAGAAGATCTTGAAAAATAGGAATTATTTTAGGATCTCTCAAAAAGTTGATAGAGCTTAAGTGTTAAGCCCAGAATGTTAACAAGTGGCAAGTGAGATTTGCCACCTTATCCCCTAATTAGTTGCCATATGTCATATCAAGATATGAAAATGCCTTGTAATAGCATGATAAATGCAAGCCATTATCATTACTTGAAAGAATGAGATCATAAAGTTTTGTCATGCTTAAATTCTGCCACCTTAATTCATAAATACATTTGATTTTCCATACTTGTAATTAAGTATATGGTGGCTCCATTTAAAGGTTATATGGAATTGAAAATAGCCATTTGCTTTGTCATGCTTTAATTTAAGCATGAGGTGGCTTGGTAAATGTTAAATGATAAAGCATTTTGGTCACCAATTTAGCATGTGGTGGGCAATTTGTTGCCTTGCTTAAAAAATTTAGTCACTTTAATGATTATTATTGGCTATATGGGCGGCAGAAATAGCTATATAAAGAGACCTTAAGCATTCCAAATTTAATCAAGTTAGTAAGAGTTACTAAATAGATTAACACTTAGTCAATTAGTCGAGATAAAGAGGAAGTAAAAGTTGCTTTAACAATAATTCTTGTAGAGATAAGAAGCTATCATTTTACCTCCAATTATTTCATTATGTTTGAACTAGAATTGTTCAAAATACACTTTAAGGTTGAGTTCCCTTTATCTTATTAGTGTAATGAGATATGTATATTTTATATTTCGCTGCTTATATTTTATATGTGAGATGTGTAAAATTAAAAATTAAATGCACATATTCACTCTTCGCATAACACAGTTATAAAATAAGTGACATTTGCACTTTTATTTATTTGTTTAAATTGTAGTTGGCTATTGTTGATTTTATTAAATGACTCATTTATCCTCATTCTAGCTGTTAGTTATCAATCGAAATTGGTTGATCAATAATTGATTAGTGTTGATTGATTATTGATTGAAATTAATCAATTATTGACTGCATAGCATCTTATTGATTATTTATAAATATTATCAAATTTTAATTTTTGTGATCTATATGATAGGGAGATTATTTTTGTGATAGATCATTGGAGAAGTCACAAAAATAATAACAAAAGTTGGGGTCCATAATGGCTAGGATTATAACTATCATTAAAAGTGAGTTGATGAAAAAAATTGGAGATGGTGTATATAGTAAGTTGATATGCTGTCAATTAAAAGTTAATAAACGGTTGGTCAATATCAATTAATATTAGTTAACAATTGGTCACGATGATTACTAAATTATGTCAATTGTCTTTGTTGTATAAAGTTACTAGAATGCTCATATTCCTCAAAATTTTAATGAAAAATCTAACGAATGAAGTATAGATATCACTTATTTAAAAAGAGAAGGTTTGTTATAATTTTCACCAAAATTTAGGATCTATTGATTCTTTACCCTTAATAGTGAATAGAAAGCAAAATGTCACTTTTTTATTTTTTTATTTTTTATATAAACTAACATTCATGAAATTATTTTTATTTTGCTTACAATTTGTGGAAAATTTCAATTGAAAAAAGAAGTTAAAATATATAATTTTTGTTACTTGTGCATAATTCTGACTAAAAGCAAGTTGAAATAGAATTTAAAAGAAAAAATTGGTACTTGCAGTAACATTCTAGTGGTAAAGACTAATAGTACATTTATCTCTATTAATGTAAAGGCCTCGAATTTGAAATCCTCTTCTTTACGTTAAAAAAAAAAAAAGAGAATCGTAATCTTAATTTTGAGAAATTCCCGCCCTATCCCTTTTTTTAGGCCATCAAAGATGACTTGAGGATAAAAGACCTTTTATTAATTGGGGTTCAAAATAAGAATGATAATCGTAAAACATTTCCATCCATAAATCATATCACAATTATTATTTTCATCATATATAATTCAAATTCACTAACACCATATAACTTCTTTTTGTGTTTCCTAGCCTCGAAACTCTTGATTTCTTTTTTTCCTCGCTTAAGATCACTTTTAGAAACACATAAAAAATGAGGTAGGAGCTTAACTAGATAATGTATCTAGAAATTGAAATCGTTGTTTACTCTACACTTATTTACTTTCAAGATGTCATAATTATTGGAAAAGACCTCAAAATACTATAAAATGCAGCAGAAATAAACTCTCTCTTTGTGTGACTAAAATAGGGATGGTTCACCATGAAGCAATTAACAAAAAATCATGAATATTATAAAAATAAACTAAAACCAAAGCAACAAGAAATAAATGAATCGCAAAAGAGATTAATATTTATGTGAAAAATCCAAACGAAAAAATTATGACCATTATTGCATATCAAACTTCAACTATATCAAAATAATATATTTATAATAAATTCTCTCTTTAGGGTTTCACTAGAGAGATACATCAAAAGAACATCTTATTTTTGTTTACAAAACAATAATATATCTCGCAAATAAATTTAATTACAAAAGACTCTAAATAATAATAAAACATGAATACAAAACTTATAAAAATATTTAGGGTAAAAATAGAGTTTAAAATATCTTCCATCTTGAGGTCGACATCATATTCCTAAGCCCATATTGTTGACAACTTCAATTACATTCACAAACACCACTGATTATTGTTGGGGATTTTAACAAGATTCTTACTGTCAATGAGAAAGAAGGTGGATCTTTGGCTTTTAGATCATTGATGTTGGACTTTCAAAATACTCTGGAAGACGTGGGTTTACATGACTTTTGGTTCATTAGTCCTATGTTTATATGGAGGGGCTTGGACAGAGATGGTTACGCCATCCTAGAAAGATTGGATCGTACCTTAGCGTGCAATAGATGGTATCAATTATTCTCGAAGGTAAGTGTTTTGCACAAAGATTTCTTCTCCTCAGATTACCGTCCGTTGATGGTTTCTTTGGTTCCCACGGCTCCCAGGGTAGGTCAAAGAAGTTTTCTCTTTGAGCCTCTATGGCTACGGGAAAAGTCTTGTAAGGAAGTTATTAAGCAAACATGGGAACGGTCAGAGGCTTCTATTGTAGATTAACTTCAAAGCTGTGCTGATGTGCTAACCTTCTGAAACAAATCACACGGTGGAGCTATTCCCACTCGTATAAAAAAAGTATTTAGAATTATTGAAAGTCAGCTTACCGATCCTTCTCGCATTGATACAGAAAGGATGAAAGAACTGGATAGGGAGCTGCAAAGCCTCCTTTTGAAAGAAGAAATATACTTGTTCCAAAGAGCTCGTGTAGATTGGTTGGTGTGGGGTGTTTGCTCAAATAATCTGTAACCAATTCGGTAAGCGTTTTTGCTCAAATAAACCGGGTGTTTCATGAATGGAGCACTTGTTCCAGGGATTATCACCATGGCTCCACTAAATCTTTCAATTCGTTCATGGAACCTTTTACTGCCTGGGAAGTTCATAGAGCTTTGTTCTCAATGGGTCCTCATACAGCTCCGGGCCCGATGGATTTCATTCCATTTTTTCCAGCATTGTTGGGGGTATCATGAGAGTTGATGTAGTTCAATTCTGCCTTCAGGTTCTTAATGGTATTGCTTCTTTGGAAAGGGTGAACAATACTCATGTGGTTTTGATTCCTAAGATCACTTCACTAACATTGGTACAAGAATTTAGGCTAATAAGTCTCTGTAATGTCTTATATAGAATTATGGCGAAGGTTCTTGCCAATAGGTTGAAGTTGATCCTCTTTAAGATCATCCCTAGAAGTCAAAGTGCTTTCATATCGGGGCACCAAATTTTTGACAATATTGTGGCAGAGTTTGAACTTATGCATTCATTGAATGGAAGGACAAGGGAAAGGCGTGATTTTATGGCTACAAGGCTTGATATGAGAAAAACTTATGATAGAGTGGAATGGGATTTCATCTTCTTTACGATGAAATGACAAGGATTTCATGATCTCTGAATTAAATATATTCACAATTGTCTCTTTATAGTCCAATTTTTTTTAAGCTAAAGGAGATTATTGATAGGGTTAATTAAGTATAATATTTTTATTTTTCAAACTTAATATATATTCGTAAAAATTAAGATTATTTGACTTTTTATATATTTTATTATTATTTTATAAGTTTAGAGTCAATGGAGAAAAATAGGGTTGAAAGTCTAATAAAAATAAGCCAAAAATATTAAATTGTTACAATAAATTACTACAGTAAATTGCTATAGTGCCCCCAGCCCCCGCAGTGCCTGTAACAGTGTCACATGCTATAGCACCCAGAATTCGATGCCGCGGCATGTGAACAGTACTGAAACAATATGTGTAAACAATATTTTTGCTATCGTACTTGTGAACAATAGTCATACTTAACTTATATTTGATGTTTAACCTTAATTTGAAAATATAAACCTATAAATAAAAGGCTAAAAACCCTAATTAAGGAGAAAAAGAAAAGAGGTAAAAACTTAGAGAAAAAATTCACAACACAAAATCAAAGATCAAAGCCAAAGATTGAAGAACCAAGATCAAGATTTAAGATTTAAGTCAAGATTGAGCAAGAATCACATCAATGAGTTACTTTGATTAATTTTTCTACTCTTTCTTTATCATTATGTTCTATTTCGTGTTGATCTTTATAAATTGATTTGATACATTTAGTTTTGTGATGGAATAAATTGTTCATCTAGAGTTAGACTATATGAACCTAGTATGGATTTGAATTTTATTAATTTTTAGTTTATGATCTTAATACAATAGATTAATTCATTATATCTTGTGTTTAATATTTTCGTTATATCTGATCAATATTTTGAATGATTAAGGAATCATGATGAACTCGATGGATGAATTTATGTGTTTAGCTTGGGATAGTTTGATGCATGATCATAGGATAATAACTATGAGTTCCATCTAGGATAGATATATACCTAGTTGACATGTATGGTATAATTTAGACTTGATCTTAATGAATTACATTCTGATTTGATTACCATAGACATATAGGTAATTGTTAGAATGTGTAATATAGTCATTCGACCATCGACAGAGGCTTATGATGAGATTAGTATCTAAACTAACAATTTGTATTAAGAGATTAACTAAGAGGTTAATAAATCCAATGAAATATTAGAAGACTAGTTAAAATCATAGATTATCTTTATTTGTGAATTCTACCATTTGCTTTTATTTATTTTAATTGATAGAGTTAAATTAGTTAATTAAATTTTAGATTGTGATTTTTTTGAATAAAAGTGAAGTAGGTACAATTTTAGTACTTGATTTATAGAATTAGATCGCATAGTCCTTGTGAGATTGATATCTGAACTTAAAATTCTATATTATTTGATACGAAAGCGTGCACTTGTGCTAGACTATTATAATAATCAATCACGTTTTTGGTGCCGTTGCTAGGGACTATTTCTTTCTTTTCTTAAATCAATACTAATACCAAACTACTTACTTTTAATTCAAATTTTTATTTTTATTTTTACTTTTATTTCCTTTTTATTTTGCTTTAACAGATCATACTATAGAGGGAAACAATGATAACATCAACAATCCTATCCTTGAGCCTATCATACCACAGAGAGCTTTGAGAGAATATATTGTCCCAACTATCGATGGTGTGCAATCTAGTATTCGATGATCAATTGTCATTGCTAACAACTTTGAGATCAAGTCGAATATTATTCAAATGCTAAAAGAGACTGTACAGTTCAGCAGAGCCCTCAATGACTATCCTAACATGCATATCATAAATTTCTTAGAAATTTGTGATACTTTTAAGTACAACGGAGTCTCCAACAATGCCATCAGATTGAGACTATTCTATTTCTTCTTAAGAGACAGAGCTAATAATTGGTTGATATCATTGCCATCAGGATCCATATCGATGTGAAAAGATTTAGTATAGAAGTTCTTAGCCAAGTTCTTCCTACCAGCAAAAATAGCAAAGATGAGGAATGACATCACCTCATTCAGTTAGATTGATGAAGAGTTATTGTATGAGGCATGTGAACGCTTCAAGGACATATTGAGAAAGTGTCATCACCATAGAGTCCTTAAATGGCTATTAGTCTAAATGTTCTACAATTGATTAGTATGCCATTTAAGAACCATTGTAGATGCCATTATTGGAGGAGCTTTAATGAATAAATCTACAGATACAGCTTATGATTTACTAAAGGAGATAGCGTCAAACAGTTACCAATGGCTACCAAAAATAATTACACTTAGAAAAGTTGCTAGTATACATGAGATTGAGGTGTTTAATACATTGGCAACCCAAATCAATTCATTATCCAAGATGTTTAATGCATTTAACACTGTCAAAAGCCAACAAGTGACATGCAACTTTTGTAGTGATAACCACATGAATGAGTGGTGCATAGAACCAGTGAATTATGCAGGCAATTTCAATTGTCAACAACCTAACCTGCAATCAAACTTCTATAATCTAGGGTGGAGAGATCATCCAAACTTCTTTTTGTGTTACAACCAAGAGGAGCCATCTAGACCAATGAATCTCTTAGGATTCTTGCCATCATAAGAGAAGAAGCCGACATTAAAAGATATGTTGATGCAATACATGAAGTCCAATAATGCCATCTTACAGAATCATTGAAAAATTTAGAGGTACAAATGAGATAACTTCCTGCAGCCATTAATAGGAGACCTCAAGGCACTTTACCAGGCGACATTGAGATAAATCCAAGAAGAAATGTAGAGCAACGCCAAGTTGTCAACTTGCGAAGTGGTAAAGTTTTACAATAGAACACACTACCAACACCACTTCCAAAGATGAAGGAAATGGAGAAGGTTAACCAACAAGAAAATGTTCAACCATATAGACTACATATTCCTTTTCTTCAAAGGCTACAGAGGTATCAAACAAGTGTTGATACAGAAAATCAACAGAATACCAATCTAGAAAATAGTGCAGGATTTTTAGCAATAAAATGTGCAGAAACTTGTATTAAAGTACAAAAATATTCTAAGTTGCAAAAAAGTGACAACATAATAGAAAATACCAATAACAAAGACCAGAATCAGCCCATGAACACTATATTACTTGACTGTTGTTGCATTAATGTGGTGCCATCAAACGTTAAAGAGCTCAAAGACATGGAGATATTAAACCCTCACATAAAAAAGAAGGCGTTAAGGCATAGAAAGAGAAGAAAGAAAAAGAAGAAGCAGCAGTTTGATAAGAGGATAGAAGAGAGGGCACAAAACAACCACTACATCGGTATAAGATTCAAGTTTTTCCGCAGAAGCACAAGAAAGAGGAATGAGTTACTGCCCCAGATCTAATAAAAAATATATAGAAGATGAAAGAAAGAAAGCCTATCAAGCTCACATACAGAGATGCTTTCACCATTAACTTTGATCCTCCATAAGAGTATAAAGAACCCCGTCAAACAGATGACAAAAAATCAAGCACTTTTTAAGAGGCAACCCAAGTAATTTTTAGTTTTATTTTGCTTATTTTCAGCATTAGTTATGTCAGTTTTTTTAATTTGTAGGAATAAATCAGCAAGTCAAGCATTCAAGGAAGTAAGACATACCATTGCAAGCATTAGCAGCAAAGGAACACCATAGTCACATCAATGGAATATAATCTTACAAGGTTTCAACGTCATCTACAAGGGGAGTTTTTCTTACTTTTAAGTTTATTTTTAGACATTAAAGATAATGTCTAATTTAAATTTAGGGGTGGGAAACACATAACCTGTGTTTATTTTTGCTGCATGATTTAAGTGGTTGTCTTGTAGAGTAATTTTTTTTTTAGTTTGTTAAATTTTGGTTGAGATGATGATCATTAGTCTATGATATGAAATAAAATATTGGCTGAATTTATTTTTATAAGTTTCTAAAAAATAATAGATGCTTGAGATACTTCATATATCATGAATCTTGAACTGATTTCGACGTTATTTTTGATCACTTATTTATGAGCACATTGAAATAAACATGTATTAGTTAAATTTTTTTTCTTAGAGATACTTTTTTTTTAAGTAGTACACCACAGTCTCGAAGACCAATACTCTAGAACTTACTTGATTACTACTTAAGAAAAAATCCTAGGAAACACATGCTTAGGGAAATGACATTAGGCCATCTTTGGACTGTTTGAGCCTTTTCGAACGTACTTTATATGTATATTTATCTTTAATCACCCCATTTGAGCCAAATTGCCAAATTTTTTTGTTTAACCACATTACAAGTCTCAAGCCTTTAAATTTATTTATCCAAAAATATATCGGTAGAACCATAAACCTTGAGTTTACTTAGACATATTCTTAAAAAGAAAAAAAGGTTGTGGTGGTGTGAAAAAGGGTAATGCAATAAAAATCAATAAGTTTTGAAAGTGCATATTAATCTAAGTTTGGGAGTACCTTGAAAAAAAATAGATGAAAAGAAAAGAAATTTTTTTAAATGTATAATACCCCAAGCTTAAGTAAAAGAAGATATTATTTACAATAGTGATTAAAAGAAAGAATTAGAATATCTTAAGTTTGGGAGAGGAGATAAATCAAGGAAGAAGAGATCAAGAAGTTCTAAGTAAAGTTAAGCGTTTATGGTATAATTTAAACTTCATTTATATTTCCTTATATCTTACATTGACCTTAGCCTTATGTTATAAGTTAATTAAAATCATAAATAGATTCTTAGACATGTGTATTTCTATATTAGTGGAGAGTAGTATAAAAAGCAAGCTTATGGTAGTTGTCTTATATGCATTAGATACGTATTTCTATAGTTATGGGCCAAATATTAATGACTGTTCGGACTAGGCCTGTAGTACAGATTAGTTCTATTCTAGGCTATTGTTACCCTCTAAACGCTCAAATTTTGAATGCCTTGTGAACTATAATATATTAGCCCATTGAGTCAGCTCTTTACAGGATTAAGAATCACTCTAATTGGATTCTTAAGTAGAAAGTTATGCCCATTTTACCGAACCTACCACAAAATAGTTAATTAGGTATAATATTGTGAACATACTTAAGATAAGGAAGGAAGGAAAGAGGTGGGGGGGTTATTTAAAGACACTAGTAATACAAAACAATGATGTAAAATCCTTATTAAATGTGTAATTTCAAGTGTTCATCACACATTCCAACCAGCTTATTGCTAGTCTCTAGCAATTCAAGTATAAATAAAAATTGAACACTACTTAAGTATTTTAAATAAAACATCAGTTTAAGATCACAATTGCTATAAAGATTATTTTAATCATAATTTCAAGACCACAACCCATAACATATATAGCATTGAAAGTGTTTTCCAAGTAAAAGCCTCACTCCATATCTTCACAGGTGAATAACTGTTTAACAAGTTAGGATTTCACTCATAGAGTTGGAAAATAAATAATCGCTCAAGAAAAAAGTATATTTAAGAACAGACAGACAAACTAACATTAAGTCAAAGATAGAAAAATCAATTGTTTAGAGTCAAACCATTCTTGCCACATGCTAACTTCAGGACTTTAATTATTTTTTGTGAATCTTACAAATAGAGAGTCCAGTGATAAAATTGCTTTCTATGACTTTTGTGTTCTAAAGTTGAATGAAGACTTTATTGAACTGAATTGACTTTTTTTGGCATTTTTTTCTTTTTGTTTTTATTTTTGATTTAAATACATAAGGAATCATTATAAAATAAGAGAAATTTATCACCATAATACTTTTTCAAATTATTTATTTTATCATTTTTCAGCTAAACAACCAAATCATTTCTCATCTTAAATAATGTCATTTCAAACAAAAATGAACCATTTTAGAAGATCAATGAAAGTTCGTAAGCTGTTATCTCAAACCTCTTAATTCACTTATGAAAGATATGTGAGTTTAGAAAATAATATGTATACTTAAACATAGAAATTCTCTTAGCTATATATATTGAATCATCTATCTTACCACAAGACTTAGTATTGTGCTTAAGAAATAATTTCAGAAGTTATTCTTTAGTAAGCTAGATAGAGAAAGTGATTTAAACTAAACAATTTTAAAATCATACCTCGATAGTAAAGCAAACTTATTTACACAAGAGTTACCAAAAACTTAAGCAACAAACAAATATACATAAAATACATTAAAAAAAAACCAATTAGAATGTGTTTTAAAAGTTCAGTAATGTACTCTTTACTCTACCATTCTAAAACTAGAATGTATCTCAAGAATGCATAAATGAACCTTTTACTCACGCCATTCATGATGAAATATTTTTTTATTAAAGAACAAAGTGATAATAAAAAACTAAATAACACTAATATTATATATCAACTATTTTCTCCTCAACTAGATTGAGACATTGTCCTCAATATCAAAATATAGAAAGAGTAAAGTATAGCAGATATCACCTGAAACATCTTTTATTGAAAATTAAACCTGCAACAAAATAAAATAAGTCACACAAAATGCTTAAAAATACATAAAAGTAGATGTGTTACAGACGAAACGTCAAATCTATCTTGCATTTCTTTTCATTATCACCAGTATACCAATCTATCTGACGTATTGTTAGATCAGATAAAGGTATAAAAGCTTGTAATTCATCAAGTAACTGATCAATAGTTGAAGCAAAAATGAGGATCTATCATGCTGTAGATGAAATGAACTATTTTTCCACTGTATAGTCAAGAAAAGATAACAATTCATTATAAAAACCATCAACATTTAACAAACCAATAGGTTTTTAGTGGATTTGCAATTGTGCCTATGAGACAATTTAAAATTTTTTCTCCAAAGTTCTGAAAACTCTAGGTAGAGCTATAAAGGCATCAACATTCCGAAGTATAAAAGACATTCGCTCATATATTGATGATACCTTTAACTCATCTCTAATTATTTTTCTTACAATATTTTCAACAGCTAGAGTTTTCGATATGATACCCAAAACTTGGCTAGCTTTATTGTGTGCAGCTTTTGCCACAAATTCTATTAATCCAAGACTATATCCCTCATATACTAAATGAATTTTTCGCTCAGCTAACACCTTACCAAGGGTTTCTACTACTTTTACAAACTCTCTAGTTTTTCCAGGGCTGGATCCATAAAAGACACAAATTTTTATGAATTTACGAGTTAACGTTCCTTTTATTAGTACACTCACCCTCTCTCTTAAATGATTTTAAGTTTGTTTGAAGATGCAAAAATAATGCAATATATTTATAGAGGAAAAAGGTATTGTAAAGTTAAGTCACATGGGTAGTTGATTGTTAATGGATATGATTAAGCTTTAAATGTAAAATTGTTAAAATCAACTATGGGTGGTTGGTTATTGGAGAAGATGTTTAAGGTTGAAATGAAACATTTAAAAATAACAGCTATAGTAAATATGTATAAGTAGTTGTGATTGTGGCTTACATCTTCCTCTGGTTTTACGTCCAATAATAGCTTAAATGCTCTCTATGGGTTGGGGATGGGCTTTCCATCCAATTTTTTTATAAATTGGTAAATAGGGTCTTTTAAAGTCAGATTCTTAATACTGTACCGCTCATGTTCTTTTAGGAATATGTCTCATAATTTATGAATTACAATATACACATATCTAGTAGGGTGCGTCTTAAGAGTCTATAAGATATCATCTAAAGACTCATTCCTCAAGCCATCATTAATGAATCTAATTTTATCTTTGTGTTTTATAGACACCATTCCTAAAGTGCAGCAACGTGTGTTGCAAGTCATACGTGCACACTTGTAATAAATGCTTAATCATTTTGCTCTTCGTTTTTTTTGGAAAAGAGCTTTTACCTAAGCCAGACATGTATTAAATTAATGAGTTTGAAAATTCACCTATCAATCAAACTTTGGCTTCAATTAACAACGTACATCAATAGGTATATTCATAATCATTAATAACTTTAATATTTCACATCTTGCTCGGTAAATGTTCTTTAAGGCATTTTGAGGCAATGAGGGAAAACCTTTTTTTCAAATTCTTTAAAATGTCATCCATTTTTTTAGAAAGAGAGAAGAAGAGAAGGTATTTGTAATTATGAAAAACTGAAAAAATCGACTTGAATTGTCACGGAGTACCGTTATCCGCCACTTAACCAAGGTGCAAAATAAAATTTTAACAAAAATACTAAATTAACCTGCAAGTAAAAACAAAAAACAAAAAAAAATAATTAGAAGAAGAATAAATATATATATATATATATAAAGACGTAAATATGTAAATCAAAGATTAATTGGTCTCATAACAAGGGTCAGACAAGGACATAGATTCTTCATGAAAAAGTTGATTTTTAAGAAATGGTTTGAGTCTTTAACCATTTACCTTAAACACATTACCATTCTTAGAATTTTCAATGTCAATTGTTCCATAAGGGTACACATGTTTCACAATAAAATAGTCACTCCATTTTGATCTTAATTTTTTAGAGAATAAATGAAGTCGAGAATTATAAAGCAAAACCTTCTCACCAATATCAAATGTTTTTTTTGGAATGTTTTTAATATGAAAAGTTTTGATTTTACCTTTATGAATTTTTGAATTCTCATATGCATCATTTCTTAATTCTTTAAGTTTATCTATTTGTAACTTACATATCTGTCCAGCAGAATCAAGATTTGCGTTGAAAGTATTAATGACCCAATAGACTTTATGCTCAAGTTTCACAGGTAAGTAACAAGATTTTTCGTAAACTATCCTATAAGGAGACAAACCCAATAAAGTTTTAAAACAGTTCTATAAGTCCATAGTGCATCATTAAGTCTTAAAGACCAATATTTACGATTTGAGTTTACAATTTTTTTTAAAATTTATTTTATCTCCCTATTTACTAATTCAATTTGTCTGAGGATGATAAAGGGTGACAATTTTATGAGTAATACTAAATTTTTTCATTAATGTTTCAAATGACCTATTATAAAAATGCTTACCTCCATCATTTATAATGGCTCGAGAGATTTCAAATCGACTTAAGATATTTTTCTTCAAAAATTTTATGACTGTTTTATGGTTATTATTTTGACATGGAATAGCCTCAATCCATTTTGAGACATAATTTACTGTAACTAAGATATACGTAAATTCAAATGATAGCGTTGCCAAGGAAGTAAAATTAATATTTTTTTTTGTTTGTTTATTTTATTTTTATAAAAGGCTAAGCCTCCTACTCTTTATTTACTAACTTTTTATTATTCTAATATAATATTAACTAATTTAACATTTACTAATCTAACTTCTAACTATTTATCTAACTTTTATTTTATTGTTACCTTTGCCTATTTTATTTGTCTTTATTTAATATTTTATTTATTTATTTTCTCTTATTTGTATTATTTATTGTTATTGTATTTTTTTTATTTCTTTGTATGGGTGGTTGGTTTTGAGATCATAATTCTCATCGTTTGGTGAAAAGTAATTTCAGAACTTCCTTTGATAATTTATTGGATTCTCCTTCATCTTCTCATTCTTTACCAATTAACAGCATGATCGAAAATTAAATTTAGGGACTCGTAGACCCAGGGGATAATCAGTCCCAACATAATGACCATAACTGACCTAGGACACTAAGAGACTATATGAACCCTACACGAACCGGTGCACTATCTTACTTAATTTTTCCTTTGGATGCAACATATTTTAATTTTAAGTCAGACATTATCCAATTTTTACCTACCTTTTATGGCTTAGATACAAAGAACTCTTATTTGCATCTAAGAGAATTTGAAGAAGTGTGTAACACATATAATGATTAAAATTGTAGCATGAACATAATTCGACTAAAATGTTTCCCCTTTTCTTTAAAGGATAAAGCTAAAACATGGCTACAAAACCTTAGGCTAGGATCTATTTATTTATGGGATGAGATGTAACAACAATTCCTGAAAAAAAAATTTCCTTCCCATAGAAAAAATTCTTTCAAAAGACAAATTACCAATTTTGCCCAAAAACCAAGAGAAACCCTTTACCAATGTTGAGAAAGGTATAAAGAATTATTTAATACCTATCTCCATCATGACTTTGAAACATGGAGATTAGTCTCAAATTTTTATGAGGGCTTAACACCCCAAGTTAGGTAAATGGTAGAAATAATGTGTAATTGAACATTTAAGGACAAAGAACCAGAAGAGGCAATGAACTATTTAGACTTACTAGCAGAAAATGCTTAAAATTGGGACACTACTGGTACTTGTGAGGTACCTAGGAAAAATCAAACCATTATATCTAGTAGGGGTATTTATCATCCTAGGGAAGACCATGACCTTCAAGCCAAATTAGCATCAATAACTAGAAAGGTTGAAACCTTAGAAATGAAAAAATGTGGTCAATTAAAATATATTCAAGAAATTGTGTGTCACATTTATGAAAATCATGATTACTTTACCAATGATTACCTAATTTTGCCTATATTTAGGGAATGTCTCTATGAACAAGCCAATGTTCTAAACACATTCAGTGGTCAAACAATAACCTATATTCATAAAACTACAATCTTGGATGGAGAAATCACCTGAATTTTAGTTGGAGGAATGACACTCAAGCACAGACTTCACAACCACCTTTTCAACCATACCAAAATTTTCAAAACCATCAAGTTTATACACCATATGTCCCACCTTCTAAGAAAAATCTTCAAGAAACTTTGCATGCATTCATTGTAAAGAAAGAGTCTATTAATTCTCAAAATGTTCAAACATTTGTTGATTTGAAAGACACTCTTGTTAAATTTGCATCCGCACTGAACATTCAAGAGAAAGGAAAATTTTCTTCTCAACCACAACCAAACCTTAAAGGACAACATAACTCAAATGCATATAGTTCAGGAAGCCAACACATTGATCAAGTTAAAGCGGTTATCACTCTTCGAAATGGTAAAATTGTTGAAAAACACATTTTTGAACCGCATAAGAATGATGAATCAATCTCTAAGGGTAAGGAAAGCATTGAACCTACACCTAATGAAGAAAACACCAAACCCTCACCTCAACCCCCATTTTCTTATGTAGTACGTAATACTAAGAAGATGAATCACAATCCTGAAATTTTTGAAATCTTCAAACAAGTAAAAGTTAATATTCCTTTATTAGTTGCGATTAAACAGGTTCTCTCTTATGCAAAATTTTTGAAGGATTGATGCACAGTAAAAAGAAAGCATTTTTAGCTGAATAAGTAGGTGTCATTATTTAGAATAATAATGCTGAAATATAAAGACCCTGGTTGTCCTACAATTTCATGCATTATTGGAAGTTATAAAATTGAACAAGCCTTACTTGATGTTGGTGCTAGTGTGAATTTACTGTTGTATTCAGTTTATCAGTAACTCAATCTCGGTGAGTTAAAATCAACTTTTGTAACTCTTTTACTTGTTGATAGATCAATAAAAGTACCAAGAGGGACAATGGAAGATGTTTTAGTTCAAGTTGATAAATTCATATATCCTGTGGATTTTATTGGCTTGGACACAAAACTTGTTAAAGAATGTAATGCGATACCTGTTATTTTGGGTCGTCTATTTTTAGCAACTTCTAACGTTTTGATAAATTGCATAAATGGAGTAATGAAGCTTTTATTTGAAAATATGACACTTAAGCTCAATGCTTTCAATATGTGTAAGCAACCATATGAAGGGGAGGATAAAAGTAAAGAAGCCGACATGATTGAAACGATTGTAGAGGATCATATTCAAAAAGGAAGTTCTACCGATCCCTTAGAAATGTGTTTAATAAATTTATTTGAGTCAAATATATAATTAGATCCTAAAATATCTGGCGTATGTTATTTACTTGACTGTACACAGGTGATTGAAATAAAGGATGGAAATCAAAGTTTGAAGAATTATAAGAAAATGAGGATAAATAGAATGAAATTTCAAAGTTGGAGTTGAAAGCTCTGCCTGAATGACTGAAATATGCATTTCTTGGAGAGAAAAAAATTTATTCGGTGGTAATCTCTTCTACACTCACAAGCTAACAAGAAGGTAAGTTAATTGAATTATTGAAAATGCATAAAAATATAATTAGATGGACTTTAAAAGACATAAACGACATTAATCCTTTGATTTGCACATATAGAATACACTTAGAGGATAATGCCAAAACTTCCTAATAACCTTAAAGGAGATTAAATCCACATATAAAAGAGGTAGTAAGAGCTATAATTCTCAAATTACTTAAATTAGAAATCATCTATCCTATCTCAGATAGTAAGTGGGTAAGTTCTACTCAGGTAGTACTAAAAAAATCTGGAATCATAATCATTGAAAATGAAAAAGGTGATTTAATACCAACTCGAGTCTCATCTAGTTGGAGGATGTGCATAAATTATAGGAAGTTAAACTCGGCCACTAAAAAAGACTATTTTCCCTTACTATTCTTTGACCAAATTATAGAAAGAGTAGCAGGACATCCCTACTATTACTTTCTAGATGATTATTTTGACTATTATCAAATTCTTATAGCACTAGAGGACCAAGAAAAGACTATATTCATATACCTTTTTGGGACCTTTGCTTTTAAAAGAATGCTTTTTGGATTTTATAATGCCCTAGCAACATTTCAGAGATGTGTATTAAGTATTTTTAGTGACATGGTTGAGCATTATTTAGAAGTTTTCATGGATGATTTAACTGTGTTTAGAAATTCTTTTGATAATTGTCTTGAAAACTTAGAAAATGTCTTAAAAAGATGTGAAGAAAAGAGCCTTGTGTTGAATTGGGAAAAATATCATTATATGGTTACTTCTGGAATTGTTTTGGGACATGTAGTGTCTTCTAAATGAATTAAAGTTGATAAGGCAAAATTTGAACTCATTACGCATTTAATGTATCATTTGAGTGGACTAAAGAGTGTTAAAATTCGTTTGAAAAATTAATTGACCTCTTAATATTTGCTCATGTCATACAATCTCCTGACTGATTTTTACCTTTTGAGCTTATGTGTGATGCTAGTGACTACGTTGTTGGTGCTGTATTAGGATAAAAAAAGGAAGGTAAATTCTATGTAATTTATTACGCAAGTAAAATTTTAAACAGTGCACAAATGAATTATACAACAATTGAAAAAGAACTACTTGCTGTAATATTTGCATTAGACAAATTTCGTTCTTACTTAATTAGTTGTTCATCTGTTGTATTTATTGACCATGCTGCTGTAAGATACTTAATGTCTAAATAGGATGCAAAACCTAGACTAATTCAATGGATTCTATTGCTTTAAGAATTTAATATCACTATCAAGGATAAGAAGGGAGCTGAGAATGTTGTTGCAGATCACTTATTAAGACTCACACAATATTCATCAACATAAATAACACCTATTAATGATTCTTTTCCCGATGAATTTTTATTTTCTATTGTTACAATGCCTTGGTATGTTAATATTGTTAATTTTCTTGTAACAGGAGAAATGCCACCTCAATAGAATGCTCAAGACAAAAATTATTTTTAACTGAGGTAAGAAAGTTTTATTGAGATGATCCTTATCTCTTTAAATATTATTCCAACCAATATTTTGAAGATGTATACCCGACAATAAGGTAAGTAAAGTTGTTGAATGTTTTCATTCTGAAGCATGTAGGGGACATTTCTCATCAAAGAAAACAGTTGTAAAAGTCTTGTAGTGTGGACTTTATTGGCCCATTTTATTTAAAGATACATATGCATTTTGTATAACGTGTACAAATTGTCAAAAATTGGGATCCATTTCAAAACGAAACATGATGCCTTTGAACCCCATTCTTGTTATTAAAATCTTTGATTGTTGGGGGATAGATTTCATGGGACCATTTTCGCGTGCCAAAAACTTGACATGTCCAGAATATAGGAGTTTATTCTCAAGTGCAAGATTATCGAAGTAATAAATAACCCGATGAGAACGGGGTCAATCCATAGGGAAGTAAAATTAAAATTACAAACTATATATATTTTAAGGATAATTAAAACAGTATAAGATGTTTGTAAATAATAATTCAATTAACCATTTCAAATAAAAGCTAAGTTTAAAGGATCCATTTTTGGCATATGAAGTAAGAATATATTCAACTCTTTTTATAGCTCAATTGGAATTCTCACACAAATGAGGTTCTAACCGAAAGATATAACAATTAACGTTCATCACCATTTATATATTAACTAGTATTTATTTCTTTCAATTATTATACACCAAATCTTATAAATGGGTTCAAGTATTTATTATGCCAATATTTATATTTGTCTATAAAAAATCAAGACTTTCACTTTACAAGAAATAGTATATATGTCAAATCTTGTAAATGGTTTCAAGAATTTATTGTGCCAACTATAAAAATTGTCTATAATAAATCAAGATACACCATTTGAGAAGAAAGTGTATTAATATTACAAACAAAATAAATACATCATATATAAATTTGCATAACTTAAGAATGAAACATTCAATTCATGAATAAGAGTTAAGTATATCTTGTTAAGAGTTTCACCCATTTACCTTAGCAAAAAGAAATTTACTTAGAAATAATGAAACTAAGGAAAAAGAAAAGAGATGAAAGAAGAGATGACATGACTTTAGAATAGTAAATAAGAGAAATAATATTACAAAGAAATAATACAAAAGATAAGTGTTTTAAACTAAACTCTAGTTATCTAATTACATCATTTGGGCATAAACATGCTACCTATTTATAGAAAAATATGGATAAATCAAGACAAATGAATAGGGAACCATTTGGATGATAAAAGTCAAGAATAATGGCAAATATTTACATTGATTATCATTAATGCAACCACTTGATTATCCAATTTAGAATTGATGTGGTCCAAATTAACTGTCATTCAAAAACTCAAAGTTGTAGATAAGTCTCTTATCTTTCCAAATTGAGTTATCTCATACGTATTAGATATATATTTCTATAGTTATGGGCTAAATACTGATGACTGTTCAGACTGGGCCTGTACTGCAGATCAATTATATTCTAAGTCATTTTCATCCTCTAAACGCTTGAATTTCAAATGCCTTGTGAACTATAATATGTTATCCCATTGAGTCAGCTCTTTACAAGATCAAGAATCACTCTAATTGGATTCTTAGGTAGAATGTTATGTCCATTTTACTGAACCTACTACAAAATAGTTAAAAGTTAATTAGGTACAATATTGTAAACATACTTAATTTGGGGGGGTGGGGGGTGGGTAAAGATACTAGTAATACAGAACATTGATGTAAAACCTTTATTAAATGTGTAATTTTAAGTGTTCATCAGTAGTGTTATAATTGAAAATATACCGAGTTATCATCTTCATGTCTTTCTTAAGTATTGAGTAAATTTATGTTCTCTTCCCCCAAACTTATGATATTCCCATATTTCTTTTAATCATTCTCGCAAAGAATTTCTTTATTTTCTTAAGTTAGGGGTATTGTTTTTTCAATAGATACCTTCAAACATTAGATTGATAAGTATCTTCAAGACTTATTATTTTCCACTTCAGCACAATTTTCTCACACAACCACAAATTGTTTTCTTTTAGAGAATATTTTTAAGTAAACTCAAAGTTTATGGTGTTACAGGTAGTTATATGATAAATAAGCTTAAAGTCTTAAGGCTTGTAATGTGGTTAAATAGAAAAATTGAGTATTTAAGCTCAAAAGGGGTGAATAGGGATAAATATACTTTAAGGTAGGCTACAAAAAGCTCAATCGGTCTAAAGATAGACTAATGTTATTTCAGTATTCATATGTTTCTTAAGATTTTGTCTCAAGTAGTAATCAAGCAAGTTCTAGAGTATTGGTTCTCGAGACTATAGTGTACTAATTTAGTAAGAGTATTTCTAAACAAAAAATTCAACTAATATATGCTTGATTCAATGTGCTTAAGAGTAAGTGATCAAATATAAGATTGAATTTAGTCCAAGATTTATGATATAAGAATTACATCAAGTGGCTATTATTTTTTAGAGACTTGTAAAAATAAATTCAACCATTATTTTATTTGTTGTTATAGACTAATGATCCTTATTTCAACCAAAATTAACAATTAAAAAAAAATTTACTCACAAAACAACTAATCAATATAAGCAGCAAAATAAATACAAGAAAAGGTGTTTCATACCCTAAAAATTAAATTATACATTGTCTCCAATGTCGAAAAATAAAGAATGAGAGTAAGAAATTTCCTTGGTGAGTAAAGTTTGAGCATTGAAGTGTTGTTATCTGTTGATGTTACTGCAGTTTTTCTTGGCTCCTAACGCTTGTAATTGCTCGTGCTGCTTATTTGAATGCTTGACTTGCCATTTTATTCCTAACAAGGAAAGAAAATAAAGTAACTAAAATTGAAACTAAGCAAATATAAAAATAAAAATTACTTGGGTTACCTCCCAAGAAGCGCTTAATTTAACATCGTCGGCTTAACGAGGCTTTCTTCCATTTTTATAGTGGATCAAAGGTGATGGTGGAAGCATTTTTGTATACGATCTTGCTAGCCTTTCTCTCTTTTAGCTTTCGTATCTTTGCAATTAATTCTTGGGCAACAGCTTTCGCCTCATTCTCATTGCGTTTCTCCAGAAAGACTTTAATCTTAGATCAGAGAAGTGATTTTCCAGTGCCCTTCACTATGATCCTTTCATCACATTGCTACTTATTTTTATTTTTCTTTCTTTTCCTTCTCTGTGTCAATACCTTTTCTCGAATATGAGGATCTAATATCTCTATGTCTTTGAATTGTCTGGCGTTTGGGTGCATCACATTAATGTTGAAACAATCTTTACTCTCAGATGGTAACTTGATCTCTTTGAAGACTTTGAAAGTGACAATGTCCTCTTACACTCTCATGGTTAACTCTCATTTTTTTACATCTATAATCGTTTGTCTAGTGGCTAGGAAAAGTCTTACAAGGATGATGAAAATCTTCTTGTCTTCTTTCATGTCTAAAATAATGAAATCTGCAGGGAAGATGAACTTGTTCACCTCTACTAGCTCTCTATGATTCCCTTCGAATAGGTGAGAGATCAATCAACAAGTAAGAGTGTGATGTTGATAGGCCTTGCTTCTCTCAAATCTAGCTTGTTGTAAACGAAAAGGGGCATGAGATTAATGCTTGCTTCTAGATCTCATAGTACTTTTCCAAGGTCATAATTTCTAATTGAGTGCGGTATTGTAAAGCTCCTGAGATATTTGAGCTTAGGAAGTAGCTTCTTCTGAAGAATGGAACTACACTATTCTATCAATCTTATGGTCTCACAATCCTCTAATCTCATCCTCTTTAAAAGGATATGCTTCTTGAACTTGACGTAGTTAGGTATTTGTTCAAGTGCATTTGGAAAAAAAAAAATTAATATGTGATTTCGTAAAAATTTCTAGAAAATTTAAAAATTGCTTATCTAGTTTCTTCTTTTGCATCCTTTGAAAGAATGGTGAAGGAGGAGTGCTTGATTGCATGGGTTAGTTCTATATATCTAGACTGGCATTTTCTACTGAATTTGTACTTTTTTGCACTTCAGAATTTCGCTGCACTTGTATATTAGTTTATGCACTTTTATATGTTGAAATTTCTATACTTTTTTGCATTTTTGTACTATTTTCTAGAGTATTATGCCTCTGATTTTCTATTTCTACACTAGATTTGTACCTCTATAGCCTTTAAAGAAAATATATTAGCGGTTTATAGGCTGCACATCATCGTGTTGTACTGCCTTCTTATTCTCATTTATTATTGAAAGTAGTGGTTGAGATGTGTTATTGTGTAAGACCTTACCACTTCTCAATGAGATGACTTAGCATTGCTCTATTTTTTCTCTTAGATTTGCTGTAATGTTATGTGGTAGAGCTCATTGAGATCGTTTATTAATTGTAACAGTATATTGTCCTATTTGGACCTTTAAATTCTTCTAGGTTGTGAATGCTTCTGCATGATAACGGCATTTGACTTCATATAATTCATAAGCATGCTTTCTAATGACGATTTTCTTTTACAGTGGCTAGAATTTTGGGAGATTTATTAGTCTAAACGACTCTCCTTGATTGTTACACTATGAGAAGTTTGGATGATGTTTTCACCCTGGATTGTAGAAAGTCGATTGTGGGTTACGCTATTATCGGTTGAAATTGCCCACTAATTTGCTGACTCCATATACTGCCCATTTATGTGGTTATCATCACAAAAGTCATATGTTACTTGCTGAGTTTTGATGGCATTCAATGCAACAAATGTCTTGGATAATATATTGATTTATGCTGCCAATGCATTGAATGCATTAATCTCATGCACATCGACAACTCTCTTAAATGTAACCCTCTCAGCTGGCCATTGGTAATTGTTTAATGCCATCTCTTCTAATAGATTATAAGCCTCATCTATAGATTTATTCATCAAAGCTCATTTAGCAATGACATCTGCAATAGTTATCAAATAACCTATTAGTCCATTAAATAACATTTGGACTAATAGCCATTTACGGACTCTATAGTGAGGACATTTCCTCAACATGTCCTTGAAGCGCTCATAAGCCTCATATAATGACTTGCCATCAATATGACTAAATAAGGTGATGTTATTCCTTATCTTTACTGTCTTTGCTGATGGAAAGTACTTGGCTAGAAACTTATGTGCTAAATCATCCCACATAAATATGGATCTTAACGGTAATGACATCAACCAACTCTTGCCTTTGTCCCTTAAGGAGAAAAGAAATAATCTAAGTCGGATGGCGTTGCCTGATATTCTGTTGTATTTGAAAGTATAATAAATTTCAAGAATATTCACAATGTGTATGTTGGGATCATCATTGAGAGCTCCACTAATCTATACAGACTCTTTCAGCATCTAAATAGTACTTGACTTGATCTCAAAGTTATTGTTATTGAAGGTTAGTCACCAAATACTAGGTTGTACGCCATCTGCAGTAGCGACAACATACCCTTTCAATACTCTTTGTGGTATCATGGCTCCAACAGTGGATTGTTGATGTGATAATTGTTCTTTTCCATGTTTAAAGAATGGCGTAGTTCTAATCTTCTATCACCTTCAGTCCTAATACTTTGGCAGAGCTATAATGTAGTATTATGGACTTATTTGATCTAACAAGATTTGAATGATGTATGCAATAATAGTTAAGCACAAGTGCACACTATCGTATCAAGTAATATAGGATTTAAGTTCAAGTTATCATTTTCACAAGGACTACTTAATCTATTTCTTGTATTCAATTACTAAAATTAATTTTACTTTACTTTTATTTAGAAAAATCTATAGATGGATTATATTTAATTAATCTATTCTATTAAATTAAACCTAATTTAAAATAAAAGTAAGCAAAGGTTGAATTCACCAATTAAAAAAAATCTAGGATTTTGATTTATCCCATAATATTTCATTGGACTCAGTAATCTCTTAGTTAATCCCTTAATACAAATTGATTGGCTAGACTTTAATCTCATCACAAGTCTTTGTCGATAGTCGAGTGACTATATTACATCATAATAATTATCTATATGTCTATGGTAATTTGAATAGAATGCAATCCATTAAGAACATACCTAAATCAAACCATACATGCCATCTACATATATTTCTATCCTACATAGAACTCATAGTTGTTGCCTTATAATCATGCATCAAATTATCCTAAGCTAAACACCTAAATTCCTT
Source organism: Ailanthus altissimus (assembly GCA_946807835.1). Lineage (NCBI taxonomy): Eukaryota > Viridiplantae > Streptophyta > Magnoliopsida > Sapindales > Simaroubaceae > Ailanthus > Ailanthus altissimus. The sequence continues at coordinate 10,971,321 of OX327699.1, read as the reverse complement.
CGTCGAGTTTATTATAGTTCCTTGATCATTCAAAATATTGGCTAGATATAATGAAAATAATAAGCACAAAATAGAATGAATCAATTGTATGTATCAATTTTTATAAATTAAGAGTCAATAAAAATCCAATTACATATTGTGTTCAAAAAGTCTAACCCTAGATCAAAAAAGTTTAGCTCATGACTAATCTAATAGTATTAAAGCTATGAATAAAAACATGATGAACAAGGTCATAATACTAAGAAAAAAGAAGAAATATAAAAAATTGTAATGCCCTGGATCATCTCTATCTCTTCTTGGCTTGAATGCACCAATCATAATCTCCAATCTTGAATTTTTGGCTTTGAACTCTTGATTTATGTTGTAAATTATTTCCTTAAGTTTTTTCTTTGATAAAGCCTATATTTTACCTCAGAAAATAGTGCTTTATAGGTCTTAGAAAACTTAGGGTAGAGGAGTTTCGAATCCAAGTTGAAATAGGACATATAATAGGGTGTCTTATTTTTCGCACGGGTGCCGCAATGCTAGAGGTTGGGTCTTTGTCTTTTCATTATTTCTTCGGTGTTTTATGTCTAATTCACCTTCGGTTTGTTTTGAATCTTCATTCCTTGACTAGAAAACTTATTTATGATAAAAAAAACCCAAATAAATAGATAAATATTCATAATTTAGAGCATAACTTAAGTTTGGATTGATAGATATAATAGTATATTTAAGCCCTTATCACTAAACCTCATGGTCGCTATCTTGGGCTCCTTTCTCTAACTAGGAAAAGAAAGAAATTAATTTTGCAACATATTATTGACTGGGTGTGGAAGAGACTTCAATCCTGGAAAATAAAATTCTTCTTAGCTGGTAGTAATGTAGTGCTCATTCAGGCGTTTAGTCAGGCTATTCCCATGTATGCCATGCATGTTTTTAAACTGCCAGTCTTTGTGTTGGACAAATTGACATCATTGATTAGGAGCTTTAGATGGGGTCAAAAAGGGGATGTTGGTAAAATTAATTGGCTTCATTGGGAACTAATATGCTCACCAAAACAAGATGGAGGATTGGAGTTTCAAGATCTATCACTGTTTATCCAAGCTTTGCTGGCTAAGCAATGTTGGCGCTTGTTAAGAATCAGCTTTGTTGACTAATATAGGCTGTGAAGGAATCAGATGTGAGATTGTTCGATATGATTAGTTGGATGGTAGGCCAAAACTGGGTCATTTGCAAGAAGCACCTCGGGACATGAGGTGATTTATTTGTTTTTATCATCTAAAGTTCAGGGAAATTCTTGCTACTGGGATTTTCTTCTTTCTTGATTGCATATTTTCTATCCATTCTTATACTTTTGAGCCTTCAAATTTATTGGTTAATTTTATAAAGGATGATATGTGATTAGAACCCAATTGTGCATCAACCCCCTGTATCAATTATTTCTCAAGGTTTGCATTCAACACCAGATTAGTGTCATACTTATAGAACAGCATGCAGATGAAAAAGTATGGACCAATTAATTATAGACAAGATAGTGTTTCTGACATTGTATAGTTAGTGATTCTTAAGATGCTATGCAGGCCGAGTTATTCAGTCCAAGATTATTTCGTGATGGTGGAGTTCTTGGACTTGCTGGTATAGCTCTTTAAATATGATTTTACTCGTCCTATGGACGTATTAATTATGTTCTATATAAACTGGTTTTGGTTTACTTACATTATTTGCCTGTGTTGATACTATCAGTTTTACGTGTAATTTATGAGGTAATGAGGTAGTTTTGTGTGCTTGGCAGTTATTTAGTTATTAATTTTTTTGTTATGTGTTATTGAGATATTTTTTCTCCTCTTAGCGTTGGTGTGATTAGGTGATGTATTTGTGGTTTTATGTGTTTCTAAGGGGGAGTGGATACAGATAAGTTAATGTGCTTGCTAATTATTTTGGTTCCAAGTGCTCTGCAATGTAGTTTCTGTAGATTATATGTGATTTTTATTTCTTCTTCGCTTTTGAGTGGTAAGTTTTGCTTATCTTTCTGATTATTTGTTTAATGAGTTCTTTCGTTTTGTTTTTGTTATTTTTTTTTCTATTTTTCTATTTTTCCATTTGTTTTTATTTTTTTAACCATTTAACCATTCTAGCTTTCTGCAAATATGAATATCCGCTTGTATTCTCATTTTTACCAATAATATTTTGCTGAAACTAAAGCTTCCAGGAGTTATCTGAAATTTTTGCGTTATTTTGAGTTTTTATTTTATGATCCATAAGTAAAAATGGTTGGTGTGTGGTAGCAACTAACAGCCACATCTAATACATTTATTTTCAATTTTTATTATTGGGTGTTGTTCCATTTCCTACTAATGTTCTACGGCCAAGGGAGCTTGGGTTATATAAATATTTATGAGATTGATAAGTATACTTGTCGGGTAAGAACATTTTTATCTAATTTTCTTTATTTTTTATATTGATATCTAAAATTTATGAGAAAATTAGGTCTATAATTACTAACTTGTATTTCTTTAAGGCCTTTCAGGACCAATAAAGTTATGTTGTTGTACTGACTATCTGAGACATTCTGCCTTTGTAACACAGAAATATCCTGCTAGATTTAAAGGAACGAGTGCTAATTACCAAATCTTATGTCACTTCATTTTTTTAAAATGACAATTTCATTCATTTATTGTTTTCTTGGTTTATAAAAATTAATCAAATAATTTTTAGATATCAAAGAGTATAACCTTTAAAGTAATGGTATTTGTGAAAATTTTCACTAAAAAATAAGATAATCACCTATTTTTTCTCTCATTACTTTTGGAAAAACCTGTCCGCGAAATTATTGGCTAGTGTTTATGGTTATCCATATGTATTAACACAAAAGACATTAAAATGAAATCTCTCCAAGTTTTGATGTCATTAAAAATATCTTGATAAGAAGGAAATATTCATGCCTTATGTTCCAAATACAAGAGTATATCTTTCTACCAACATTTCAGGCAGCCATTATCCCGGAGAAGATCCGTCAGCTGGGCAATTCAATGGTTCTACTATAACTTGGGGGTCTAACAAAAAGAAAAACACAATGGTCCTGTCAATTAAATGATATCTCCTATGCCATCCAATTTCCAATACCCATACATATTTCCAATTAAGGAAAAAGTCACTGATGTTGCAAAATCCGATTACACGGTTCTTTCACATTGCAGATCTTTACATATAGCAGAACGACTTTGGTGCTATCAATTTACTATGCACTTTCAAAAAGCTAAATGTTACCTTATGAGTACTCTTTCCTATGTAAAGGTACAAGAGGGGACTAAATCATCATAAAAGTTCTTCACTCTATAGCCAACAGAGTTCTTCTATTAAGCATGAAAGAAATGCTTGTAGTCATTGCAGGAGCAGGCTCCGCTTGTCTAGCAACCTCTGCTTGTCTATATCATCTCTCAACCCCAAACAATGTCTTAGAAATTAAGAGAGAATTGCAGTGCTTCTCTGTGGAAGGAAAGGGCATATGATTGCTTAAAGTTACACCATGTAAAGCAGTTTTGCAAGCTCCCCCACATGCCATTTCCTTCTGATGCACCAACTTTTATCCCTAGAAATGGCTTCAGTAATTATTTGGATAATTATATGTACGAGTTAGGAATAAACACTCCATACAACAGGTTTGTAGAATCTTCAAGCTACTATCACCATGCTAAAACATGGGTGATTGAATCCAACAACACAACTAATTCAAATGCTCGCGAAGTCAACAACATGTTTATGGAGGTGCATGAATTAGATAGCTTTCGAGGAGAATAGATTCACTCTCGCAAATATGATAATCGCAAAAATTTCATGTTGGGTTTTATTTTTTTTATTTAGGGATTATATATTAATAATAATTATATATTATAGGTTTTTATAAATAGGGAATCAATTTAAGTTATTTATTTAAACAATCTTTTATTAGACTCTAGAGACCTCTATTGTGTATGAACTTATTATATGTAGAGATCTAATATTAGTTAACTATTATTGATAGGGCTGATAGTTAACATAGTATATAAATACCTCTTACTAAGTTGAGGTCCCCCGAGTCACATCAATCTATATGTAGTGCTCTTCTCCTCATCCCATCATTGAGAGATAATTCATTGAGTGTTTCATAGAATTGATTGTGGAAGGGCGCTAAACTCTCGTGTTCTCATTAAAAACTTTAAACCTTTGCATTCTAATTATTATAGATTCCTTAGGCAAACTTTTATCAACATGTATCATGATAATTTAACATGATAGTTCTAGAGTTATATTCTGTGGATATCAATCTTGTTTATAATTGTCTAACAAGTAGTATTAAAATGAAAATCATGTTAAATTATTGGGACTTTTCATGTATATATTCATATTTGAATGTCTTTTTCTCATATGATTATTAGGGAAAAGATTATATATATATAATTTGTGAATTTTACACAATTTTATTGAAGATAACGTTTAGTTTATGGTTTTTATTGTGATTTAAGAGTTTGGATTTGATTCAAGTTCATTAAATTAAAGAATTAAGAATAAAAAGATCAAAATTCGACTTCAATTTAGCCTTTTCTGTGTTCTTCGATGAATATGAAATTTTTTTTTTTATAGTGTAGTGACGCCATTTATGGCATTGCAACGCTACTCAGTTATTGGCCAAGGGTAAAAAAAAAACTATTTTAGCATTGTAATGCTGTATGGGTAGTGTCGGAACACTCGGATAGGAAGTCAATTTTGACCTAATTTTTAAGGTTTTATTTATTTATTTTTGGAAAATTGGGTCCACCTGACATAATTTATAGAGATCCATCTAGAAACTTGACTCATTTAATGTTGCCAAGGTAGCACTATACTATTGACTAACCTTATTTTAATGAGGTATAAAAGAAAAGGTAATGTAATGGAGTACATCATGGAGATGTCTATTCTTGCTTCTAAACTCAATGCACTAAAGTTGGAGCTATATAATTACTTGCTCGTGCATCTGGTTCTAATTTTGCTTCCTACACAATATAATTAATTTAAGTTAAGTTACAACACCGAAAAAGATGGACTCTTATGAGCTAATTTCATATTATGTGTAAGAAGAAAAAAGATTAAAGAGAAAAAAGAATGAAAGTGCTCATCTAGCAAGTACATCTTAGGATAAGGCTGTTAAAAAAAAAAGTGATAAAAAAGAAAGAAAGCTATAACAGAGACTTCACAGAATAAGACACAAAAGAAATAAGATATGGTCATTACTTGTTTCTTTCATAAGAAGGTTGTTCATGTAAAGAAGAACTGTCCAAAATATGCCAAATAGTATGTTATGAAAGGTACATTTCTCACGTTTATTTGTTCAAAAGTTAATTTAGCTTATTTATCAAACACACTTGGTGTAATATCCAATTCCTATTAGTAGTATTGGCGCCTAGATTTCGGTATAGAACAAATAAGACACCGTAGGGTTACTCAATTTTAACCCTATTAGAAATATTCCCTTTATAGTGCACGTGAGAGATATTAGACCTAATTTGGTAATTTCACACTCGATCAGTGCGCCGGACGACCCTAGAACATTTTTAGAATTTTTCTCTATTGGCTTGGAAAAGAAAATTCTAATTTACTACATGAATTTCCATTTAAGGGTTATGAATGGAACAAGCCTTTGTTGAGAAACATAATCCATATATTAGAGAATGGACCAATTAGAAGAAATCTCATGGATTGCCAAGTTGGAAGTTCTAGTTAGTTCTTTGAACTATTCTAACTAAATAGTTACAAATTAACTAATTACATAATTAGTTTTTAACTAATGGCAAATTAGAAGTTTTAAGTAAGTTGAAGGGCAAAATGGTAAATTGAGGGAGCACTATATATATGTTAGAAGTGTGTAGAAATTTGAAGAGAGATCAAAACCAACACTTAGCCAAAAAAAGAGAGAAATTCGAGCTTCAAAGGGGGTGCTGCTACAGTGACTATTCAAGTTTTTTTTTCATGATTTTTCATGTGTAATCAAGCCAAATTAAGGTTACAAACCAATCTCTAAGCTCAATTGAAGTCTCTATTAGTGGAAATTCAAGAAAAAGAGGTAAGAAAAGCATCTTTTATGAGTTTGATAAGTGAGAATTCAAGAATGTGTTAATTGATGTTCTTATGTGTATTCTTGACTTAGATTGAGTTAAATTCTAGTTTGGAGCTTGAATGAGTCATCAATTTGAAGAAATTGGCAAGGTGAAAATTAGGGTTTTTGGTGATTTTGTTGTAGAGATTTTAATTCATTGTAATTAGGGCTTTAGAATGAAATTGGCATGATTTTGTTATAATTGGAACAAGAAATTGAAAAAAGGAATGTGTTGGAACCTAGGGTGAAATTCTGCCACTTTAGGGAAGTTAGGAATTGAGTGGTGTTTTGATTTTAGACATAAGTGGTTCTAAAAAATCTGGACGTGAGAAGACTAATTTTGAGAGAAATAGGCCGGTATATCCCGTGCACATGGGCAGGTCTTGGGGGTGTGTCACTAACTTCGTGAAGTCGGGATGTCGAGTCATGTGAGTCGCTCTATGTGTACAGGATATTGTCTCGCTATATGCATGCGATGTAGGATTCCGTTGCGTAGCCAGTGAGATGTCTTGAGATGTCACTGTGGGTACTGCTAGTTGAGGTGCCCCGTGACCTACTCACGTATGCGGTGCTAGTTGAGTTGCTGCGTGGGTATAGAGCTTTAGGGTTACCATTAGTACAGTTTAGAAAGAAAATAGCAGAGCAAGGATTTGACTAGTTTTTGTTTTACCGATAGCATTTATGCATTTATATGCACACAGCAGTTATTATGTTATACAGATTCTGAATATAGTTTTCCAAAGATGTAGATAAAACCCGCTCGGCAAGATTTCATTAGCATATGATATTGGAAACTGTTTTACAATTTTACATTAATTTTAGAAGCATAATTTCTGCATGTACTTTTGAAATTGTTATCTTTGTATAATATTCTTGTAATTGAATTCTCATTTACACTCACTGAGCTCCTTTAGCTCACTCGTTTTATGTTTTATGTTTTAAACCCCTTTCCCAGGTGCAGGTCTCGGAACGCAAGCTGCTGATTCTCCTATCGTCGAGTAGTGGACCGAATCCAAAGATAATTTTTGTACATGTAAATGTGCTAATAGCACTATTTACTTGATGCATAATAGTTGTAGGCATGTATATTTGTAAGTATGTGTTGAATCAAGAAGAAGAGATTTCCACTTTATGATGATCGTTTTTACTTTTTATGATTATGCTTATTTTGTGATTTACACGAAATAATTGAGTTGTGTTGGATTTGATTTGAAAAGGACCGGAGGTCCGAATTGGTAGAATTGAGATGTGTTGGAATTAGAAGTAAAATTTCTTTGCAGGTTTATATGAATTTTCCGAAAAACAGGGGAAACTCTGTCCGTTTGTTTTTAAAACTAAGATGTCGTTTTCATGTATATTACTAGATCTTCTTAGTAGTAACAAGAATTAAAAAGGGGTTCGCCTCGCGGAATTTCATAACTTACCCAGTTAGGTTCGGAGGAACTTCCGTCGGGGTGCCCGGCAGGGCCGCTGGGATCTATAGTAGAGGGTCTCGGGTCGGATCCTGTCACTTGGTGGATAGATAAAGTGCAAACTCATATAAGTATGTCTATACAGGATTATCTAAGGAGCCAATAGTTAACTAATGCTGAAAGATTCATCTATGCAGGAAACGACAATATTACTTTTATAAACACCGTAGGATTGTTTAGATTACAATTAGAGACTGGCTTTTATCTAGATTTAGATGAGACTTATTATATACTATTATTTAGATGGAATTTAATTCTTGTTTTTAGTTGGACAAATCTAGATATTCTTGTTTATTTAGAAACTTTAAATTTAGGCTTTGTCAAAATTTAAATCTTGTTGTACTAGTTTTTTTATTGATAATCTTGGAAAATTTGATAATCATGCCTCTTTTAATAAATTCTTACATATTAATAAATATGGTATAAACCAAAAGTTAGCTGAAGAGAATTTTGTATGTTATGACACAAATGTTTATAACGTATCTCTAAACAAAATTTAAAGACTAGTGTCTGATGAGATTTTTGATTCTCTTGACTTAACAAATTTGAAAGTCTGTGTTGAGTGCATTAAGAAAACACAAACAAACACTAGAAAATTAGTTGCCACCAAGAGCTTTAGCATCTTAGAACTAGTACATATTTGTGGATAATTCCATACGGCTTCTTGAAATGACTAATGATTTTTTTATTACATTCATTGATAACTACTCTTGTTATGTGCACGTTTACTTATTTCGTGAGAAGTATCAATCTTTAGACATGTTTAAGGTTTTCAAAGTTGAATTTGAAAATTAATTTGGCAAGAAAATTAAAACTGTTAAATTCAACTATGGTGGTGAATACTAGGGCATATATGATAGATTATGTGAACAATGTCTATGACTTTTTATAAAATTCTTGAGGAATATAACATTGTCCTATAATATACAATGCCTAGGAAATCAAGCATGAATGGTATTGCTAAAAGACAAAAATAAGCACTTAAAGACATGGTGAAAAGTATGATTAATCATTCTTCTTTACCTGATTCACTCTGGGGAGAAGTGCTAAAGACTGCAATTTATATCCTTAATAAAGTTTCAAGTAAAGTAGCATCTAAAACCCTGTACAAGTTATGGATTGGCAAGAAGCCTAGTATTCGGCACTTGTATGATTAGGATTATCCAGCTGAGGCTAGACCATATATACCCAATAAAAAGAAACTAAACTTAAAAACAATTAGCTATTATTTTGTTGGACACTTTGAAAGATCAAAGGGTTTCAAGTTTTACAATCCCTTAAGTGGATTCTTTTTTAAGACGAACAATGCAAAGTTTCTTGAGGATATTGAGTTTGAAAGTGGAGGGGGGTGGGTAAGGGGAGATAAGGCTACGGATATTATCTTTGACCTAATTTATTTCTCTTCCTATAACTACTATTGAAAATGATTAGACTTATTTTTCTAACATCATTCAAGATGCAAATTTAAAAATACAAGACAATATATAAGATCCAGAATAAAGAATTTGCTCTTTTTTGTGAAGAATAACCTCAACAACATCAAGAATAAGTGCTGTTGAGAAGATCTGAGAAAGAAGAAGTATGATTTTAGATGATTATGTTGCCTATCTCTAAGAACATGAGTATGATGTGAGATTAAAAACTGATCTAATTAGTTTCAGTCATGCTAAATAAACTTTCAATTCTCATAAGTAGATCAAGGTCATAAAGGATGAGATGAAATCTATAAAAGATAATAGCATTTGAAATTTTGTCAAGTTGCCTAAATGTGCAAAACCAATTGGTTAAAATAGAAGGCAATATGAAGAGATATAAAGCATATCTCATTACTAAAGGTTTCACTTAAAAGGAAGGCATTGAGAAAATAATAAAGATTGCATTTTCATTTGAAGGTACATCAAATGGACATAAAGATTGTGTTTCTCAATAGTGATAATGAAGAAATAATATATATGGTGAAATTAGAAAACTTTATGCCTGAAGTCCAAAGAAAGTAGTTTGTAAATTAAAAAAGTCTATCTACGGTCTCAAGCAAGCATATCGTCAATGGTATCACAGGTTTTATAAAGTGACTGCCTTATTTGACTTTGAGAAAAACGCAGTTAATGAATGTAGCTATCATAAGTTCAGTGGGAGTAAGTTTATTTTCTTAGTTTTATATGTCGATGACATATTACTAACAAGCAACAATATAAGCTTATTGCACGAAACCAAAATATTTCAATCAAGGAATTTGGAGATGAAAGATCTTCGAGATGAATCTTTTGTATTAGGAATGTAGATACAATAAGATTACACTAGAGGTATCCTTAGGGTTATCATATAAGAACTATATTAATAACTTGCTTAATAGGTTTGGCATGAATGATTATGTTTCAAGAGATATGCCTAATTTTAAGGGTGATAAGTTCAATTTCAATTAGTGTCCTAAGAATGAGATAGAATACAAAGAAATGTAAAATTTTCTTATGTGTCAATAGTAAGGAGTGTAATGTATGATCATGTATATACGCATTTAGATATTGCATACATTGTTAGAATGCTAGATAGATATTTAAGTAACCCTAGGATGGACCACTAGAAAGCATCCAAATAGGTTATGTGATACATACAGGGAACAAAAGACTACATGCTCACATATAAGAGATTGGATGGATTAGAAATCGTAGGATATTCCGATTTTAATTTTGGTGGATGCCTAAATAGTAAGAGATCCATGTCTTGTGAGCTATTTCCTAGAAGAGTGCTAAATAGATATTCATAGCTTCTTCTACTATAGAGGCCAAGTTTATAGCTTATTTTAAGGTATCAAATCATATAATATGGCCACGGAACTTTTATCACAGAGATGTAAGTTGTCAATGGTATTAAAAGAACATTAAAATTTTATTGTGATAATAAATCTATTGTGTTATATTCCCATAACAATAGAAGCTCTTCAAAGTGGAAGCACATAGACATTAATTTTCTAATTTTTAAAGAGAGAGTTCAAAATCAACAAGTGCTTATAAAACATATTGGTACAAATTCAATAGTTGCAAATCCATTCGCCAAAGGGTTATGCCTAGGTGTTCTATAAGCATGTTACTCATATGAGTGTTTATTATTTAATGATGTGTGTGAATAGTGAGAGTTCGTTAATTGATTTTCATTTGTTTAAGATACATTTATGTTTTATTTTCTATAAAATAAATTTTAATGGATTATTTATTGAAACTTTGAAATAAAGTTGTACTTTCTACTGTAGTTTTACATAAAGTAGCTGCATGAGTGTTATGTTTTGTATATTTGTGCATACATATTTATTTTTGTTGAAGCATGTAGTTTTACTATATTAGATGTAATGAGTTTAAAGCATATTAGTCATCATATAATTCGTCTCGACTTTTAAGGAGGGTTCAAGACGAGTCTTGTAAACTTTTATTACCTTTTTCTAGAATTGCTTTTCACGTTGATTGATGAACACTTCAATTATACATTTAACAAGAGTTTTACATCATTATTTTGTATTACTATTTTACAATATTACTTTTATTACCCTAACTTAAGTATGTTTACATTATTATACCTAATTAGCTTTTGACTATTTTGTGGTAGGTATATTACATTGGGCCTCAATTTCTACCTAAAACTTCAGTTAGAGTGATTTTTGATCTTGTCAAGACTTAAATCAATGAGTTAAAATACTGTATTTCACAAAGAATTAAAACTTTGAGCATTTAGAATAGAACTAATCTGCAGTAAAAGCATAGTTTGAACAGTCATCAGTATATGGCCCATAACTAGAGAAATACGTATCTAATATATATGAGACAATATAATTTAAAAATTAATGATAATCAATGCAAATTAGTTGCCACTCTTCTTGACTTTTATCATCCAAGTGGTTCCCTATTTATTTATTTTGATTTATCCATAACTTTTTTATAAATAAGCAGCCTGTTTATGCTTAAGACATATAATTAAAGAGTTAGATCTTAGTTCAAAACACTTATTTTTTATATTATCTTTTGTAGTATTATTTCTTTAATTTACTATTCTAAAGTTTTTGTTCTCTTTTCTTTAATCTTTTTCATTTAATTTTATTATGTTCATATAAATTTCATTTTGCTAAGGTGAAAGGGTGAAACTCTTTGTTAGGTAATAAGATATACTTCAACTTTTATTCTAGAATTTAATGTTCCATTCTTAAGTTAAGCAAATTTATATATGATGTATTTATTTTGTTTTGCAATATTGATACTCTTTCTTGCAAAGTGGTGTATCTTAATTTATTATAGATAACCTATATATTTAGCACAATGAATTCTTAAAACCATTTACAAAATTTGACGTAGATACTCTTTTTTGTAAAGTAGGAGTCATGATTTATTGTAAACAAATATAAAGATTGACATAATAAATACTTGAACCAATTTACAAGATTTGGTGTATAATAATTAAAAAGAATAAATACAAGTTAATTTATAAATGATGATGAACCTTAATTTATAAATGATGATGAACCTTAATTGTTATATCTTTTGATTGGAACCTCCTTTGTGTGAGGATTCCAATTGAGTTATAAACAAAGTTGAATATATTTTTATTTTTATATGCCAAAAGTGGATTCTCCGAACTTTAGCATTTATGTTAATTGGTTATTTGAATTATTATTTACAAACGTCTTATATTACTTTATTTGCCTTTAAAATATTTATAGTTTGTAATTTTAATTTCACTTTCTTATGGATCTATTTTTTACTTTGACAATCCAGCGCTTAAGAAAAAACTCCTATATTTTGAACGTGTCAAGTTTTTGGCGCCATTGCCTATGAAGTGAAATTAACTAAGTTTTTTTTTTTTATTTTATTTTATGAAAGGCTAAACCTCCTAACTTGCTTTACTTTAATTATTCTTCATTTGTTATTTTTATGGAAGGCTAAGCCTTCTACTCTTTGTTTACTAACTTTTTATTATCTTAATCTAACATTGACTAATTTAACTTTTAATTATTTCGCTGATTTTTATTTTATTGTTAGCCTTGCCTATCTTATTTGCCTTTATTAAATATTTTATTTTTTTCTCTTATTTGTAATATTTATTGTTATCGTATTTCGTTTTATTTCTTTGTATGAGTAGTTGATTTTGAGATTCTAATTCTCATCATTTGGTGAAAGGTAATTTCAGGACTTCCGTTGATAATTTGTCAGATTCTTCTTCATTTTCTTATTCTCCACCAATTAACACCATGATCGATAATCAAATTGAGGGACTCATAGACCTAGGGAATAATTAGTCACAACAAAATGACTATAATCGACCTAGGACACTTAGAGATTACATAAACCCCATAAGAACCAGTGCACCATCTTGCTTAGTTTTTCTTCCAAATGCAACACATTTTAATTTTAAGCTGGACATTATCTAACTTTTACCAATTTTTCATTACTTAGATGCAGAGAACCCTTACCTATATTTAAGAGAATTTAAAGCAGTATGTAATACATATAATGACCTAAATTATAGCATGAACATAATTCGACTTAAATTTTTTTTCTTTTTCTTTAAAAGATAAAACTAAAACATGGCTACAAAACCTTAGGTTAGGATCCGTTTCTTCATAGGATGAGATGTAACAATAATTTTTTTTTAAAAAAATTCTTCATAGAAAAAATTCTTTCAAAAGATAAATTACTACGTTTACTCAAAAATTAGAAGAGACCTTTTACCAATGTTGGGAAAGGTATAGAGAATTACTTAATACCTACCCTCATCATGGCTTTGAAACTTGGAGATTGGTCTCAATTTTCTATTAGGGCTGAACACCCTAAGTTAGGCAAATAATAAAAATGATGTGTAATAGAACATTTGAGAATAAAAACTCAGAAGAGGAAATAAACTACCTAAACTTACTAGTGAAAGCAGTAAGAGTGGACAATTAATGCATTCTACTTATTGAGCAAGGTTATATGGTCGGTCCTCAACCCTTGGATATCGAAGACGTCCTTGGGGTGATCTCGTAGAAAAATGCTCAAAATTGGGATACTACTTGTACTTTTGAGGCATCTAGCAAAACTCAAATTACAACATCTAGTGGATGTATTTATCAGTTTAGAGAAGACTGTGACCTTCTAGCCAAATTAGTATTCTTAGTTAGAAAAGTTGAAACCTTAGCATTAAAAAAGAGTAGTCAATTAAAATCTATCTAAGAAATTATATGTCACATATGTGAAACCTATGATCATTCTACCAATAATTGCCCAATTTTGCCTACATTTAGAGAATGTCTCCAATAACAAGCCAATGTTCTAAACACGTTCAGGCGGTTAAACCGTAACCCATATTCACAAAACTACAATCCTTGTTGAAGAAATTAATCAAATTTTAGATGAAAGAATGACACTTAAGCACATGCTTTACAACCACCTTTTCAATCACATGAAAATTTTCAAAACCCTCAAGGTTATGCACCATATATCCCACCTCTTAAGAAAAATCTTGAAGAAACTTTGTATGTATTCATTGAAAAGCAAGAGTATATTAATTCACAAAATACTTAAACAGTTGTTGATTTGAAAGATACTATTGCTAAATTTACATCTACACTGAACATTCATAAAAAAAAAAAATTCCCTCTCAACCATAACTAAGCCCCAAAGGACAACATAACACAAATGCATGTAATTTAAGAAGCTAATATATGGATCAAGTTAAAGTGGTTATCACTCTTTCGAATGATAAGGTAGTTGAAAAATACATTCCTGAATCTCATAAAAATGATGAATAGATCTCTAAGGGTAAGAAAAGAGTTGAACTTACACCTAGTAAAGAAAACACCAAACTCTCACCTGTACCCCTATTTTCTTATGTATTATGTAACATTAGAAAGTTGAATCAATATCTTGAAATTTTTGAAATCTTCAAACAGGTAAAAGTTAATATACCTTTATTGAATGTTATTAAATAGGTTCCCTTTTATGCAAATTTTTTGAAGGATTTACGCATAGTAAAAAGATAATTGAATGTGAAAAAGAAAGCATTTTTAGTTGAACAAGTAAGTGCTATTCTTCAAAATAATAATGCTTTGAAATACAAAAACCCTGGTTGTCCTACAATTTCATGTATTATTGGAAGTCATAAAATTGAATAAGCCTTACTTGATCTTGGTGTTAGTATGAATTTACTACCATATTCAGTTTATCAAAAGCTCAATCTTGGTTAGTTAAAACCAACTTTTGTAACTCTTTTATTTGCTGATAGATCAATAAAAGTGCTAAGAGAGATAATGAAATATGTGTTAGTTCAAGTCGATAAATTCATATATCATGTGGATTTTATTATCTTGGATACAAAACTTGTTAAATGATGTAATCTGATACCTATTATTTTAGTTCGTCCATTTTTAACAACTTCTAACGCTTTGATTAGTTGCAGGAATGGAGTAATGAATCTTTCATTTAGAAACATGACACTTAACTTTAATGTTTTCAATATTTATAAGTAACATGAGAAGGAGGATGAAAGTGAAGAAACCAACATGATTGAAATAATTATGAAGGATCATATTGAAAAAAAAGAGTTCTACTGATCCCTTAGAAATGTGTTTAATAAATTCATTTGTGTCAAATATGCAATTAGATCCTGAAATCACTAATATATATTCTTTACTTGACTGCACACAGGTGATCGAAAATAAAGATGGAAGCCAAAGTTTGAAGAATTAGGAGAAAATAAGGATAAGCAGAACCAATTTTCAAAGTTGGAGTTGAAACCTCTATCTAAAGGACTGAAATATGCATTTCTTGGAGAGAAACAAACTTACCCAGTGGTAATCTCTTCTACACTCACAAGCTAACAAGAAGGTAAGTTGATTAAAGTATTGAAAATGCATAAAACTGCAATAGAGTGGACTTTAAAAGACATAAAAGGCATTAATCCTTTGATTTGTACATATAGAATACACTTAGAGGATAATGCCAAATCTTTCCAACAACCCTAAAGGAGATAAAACCCATATATGAAAAAGGTAGTGAGAGTTGACTTTTTAAAATTATTTGAAGTCATATGAAAGAGGTAGCGAGAATCGACTTTCTTAAATTACTTAAAGTTGAAATCATCTACCCTATCGTAGATAATAAGTGGGTAAGTCCTACTCAGGTTGTACCAACATCTGGAATCACAGTCATTGAAAATGACAAAGGTGAGTTAATACCAACTCTAGTCTCATATAATTGGAGGATGTGCATAAATTATAGAAAGTTAACTTTGTCACTAGAAAAGACTATTTTTCTTTACTATTCATTAACTAAATTTTAGAAAGAGTAATGAGACATCCTTACTATTGCTTTTTAGACAGTTATTACAGTTATTATCAATTTCTCATAGCACTAAAGAACTAAGAAAAGACTATCTTTACATGTTATTCTAGGGCTTTTGCTTTTAGAAGGATGCCCTTTTGACTATGTAATGCCTTGGTAACATTTCAAAGATGTATGTTAAGTATTTTTAGTGACATGGGTGGGCATTATTTAGAAGTTTTCATGGATGATTTAACTTTGTTTAAAAATTCGTTTGATAATTGTCTTGAAAACTTAAGAAATATCTTAAAAAACTATGAAGAAAATGGTCTTATGTTGAATTGAGAAAAATGTCATTATATGGTCATTTCTAGAATTGTTTTAAGACATGTAGTGTCTTTTAAAAGAATTGAAGTGGATAAGGCAAAAGTCAAACTCATTGCTCATTTGCCCCACTAAAAATAGTTAGAGAAAAATAGTCAGAGAAGTCTGATCTTTTTTAGGACACACTGAATTTTATAAGAGGTTCATAAAATATTTTAGTACTATGTCTAGACCTCTTTGTAATCTCTTAGTAAAAGATATATCATTTGAGTGGACTCAAGAGTGCTAAAATTCTTTTGAAAAATTAATTGGCCTCTTAACATCTACTCCTATCATACAATCTCCTAACTAGTCTTTGCCTTTTGAGCTCTTATATGATGCTAGTGAGTACACTGTTGGTGTTATATTAGAACAAAGAAAAAAAGGTAAACCCTATGTAATTTATTACTCAAGTAGAATTTTAAACAGTGCACAAATAAATTAAATAACATTTTAAAAATAACTACTTCTTGTAATATTTGCATTAGATAAATCTCATTCTTACTTAATTGGATCTTACTGTTGTGTTTACTGACCATGTTGTTATAAGGTACTTAATGTTAAAACAGAATGCAAAATCAAGACTAATTTGATGGATTCTATTACATTAAGAATTTAATGTCATTATCAAGAATAAGAAGGGAGCTGAAAATGTTGTTGCAGAGTATTTATCAAGACTCTTTCCAGATTCATCAACAGAAATAACACTAAATAATGACTCATTTTTCGATGAATTTTTATTTTCTGCTATTACAATGCCTTGGTATGCTAATATTGTTAATTTCATGTAATAAGAGAAATGCCACCTCAATAGAAGGCCTAAGATAAAAAGAAATTTTAAATTGATGTGAGAAAGTTTTATTAGGATGATTCTTATCTCTTTAAATATTGTCCTGGCCAAATATTTCAAAGATGCATTCCCAACAATGAGGTAAGTAGAGTTATTGAATTTTGCCATTTTGAAGCATGTGGGGGACATGTCTCATAAAAGAAAACGATTGCAAAAATCTTATAGTATGGATTTTATTAACCCACTTCATTTAAAGATACAAATGCATTTTGTAAAACGTGTAAAAACTATCAAAATTTGGGATCCATTTCAAAATAGAACATGATGCTTTTGAACCCCATTCTTATTATTGAAATATTTGATTGTTGAGAGATAGATTTTATGGGACCATTTCCACTATCATTTGGATTTACGTATATTTTAGTCGCAGTAGATTATGTCTCAAAATGGATTGAGGCTATTCCATGTCAAAATAATGACCATAAAACTGTCATGAGTTTTTAAAAAAAAATTATTTTGAGTTAATTTCGAATCTCTCGACCCATTATAAGCGATAGGGATAAATACTTTTGTAATAGAACATTTGAAACATTAATGAAAAAATATGGTATTACTCATAAAATTGTCACCCCGTATCATCCTCAGATAAGTTGACAAGTTGAACTAACTAATAGAGAGATAAAATAAATTTTGAAAACAAATTATAAACCCAAATCGCAAAGATAAATATGAGAATTTAAAAATTCATAAAGTTAAAATCAAAACTTTTCATGATAAAAAAATTCAATGAAAAATATTTGATGTTGGTCGGAAGGTTTTACTTTATAATTCTTGACTTCACATATTTCTTGAAAAATTAAGATCAAGATGGAGTGGCCCTTTTATTGTGAAACCTATGGGCCTTTATGGAGCAATTGACATTAAAAATCATAAAAATGGTAATGTATTTAAGATAAATGGGTAAAGACTCAAGCCATTTCTAGAAACCAAGCGTTTCAAGATGACTAATATTACGAGACCAATTGATATTTATTGTATATTTTTATATATATTTATTTTTTTTCTAACTTTATTTGTTTTTCGTACTTACAGGTTCATTTAATATTTTTGTGATAAGTTTGTTTTGTACCATAGTTAAGTGGTGGATAACGGTACTCCGTGATATTTCAAGTTGGTTTTGTCAGTTTCCTATAATTATTAATACTTTCTCTTCTTCTCATTTCTAAAACAAATGGTATGACATTCTAATGAATTTGATAAAAACGTTTTTGCTCATTGCCTCAAAATGCCTTAAAGAAAATTTACTAAGTAAGATATGAAAGATTAAGGTTATTAATAATTATGAATATACCTGCTGATGTACGTTGGTTAATTGAAGCTAAAGTTTGATTAGTAGTCAAGTTTTCAGACTCATTAATTTCTTACATGCTTGACTTTGGTAAAAGCTCTTTTGTAAAAAGCGAAGGGCAAAAAGATTAAGTGTTTATTACTAGTGTGCATGTATGACTTGTAACACACGTTGCCACACTTTAAGAATGATATCTGTAATTGCAAAGATAAAATTGGGTTCATTAAAAGTGGTCAGAGTAAGGAGTCTTTAGACGATATCTTATCAACTCTTGAGACGCATCCTGATGAATATATGCATATTACAATTCATGGATTATGGGACTTATTCCTAAAGAAATATGAGTGGTACAATCTCAAAACTCTAACTTCAAAAGACCATGTTTGTTAATTTATAAGAAAATTGGATGAGAAACTTATTCCCGACCCATAGAAGGAGTTTAAACCGTTTCTAGACGTAAAATCAGAGGAAGATGTGAGCCACAATCACAACTACTTGTATATATTTACTATAGCAGTTATTTTTAAATGTTTCATTTCAACCTCAAATGTCTTCTTCAACAACAACAAACTACCTATAGTCGATTTTAAATATTTTACATTTAAAATTTAATCTTATCCATTAATAACCAACGACTCATATAACTTTACTTTGCAACATTTTCTCGCTCTATAAATACATTGCGTTATTTTTGCATCCTCATATAAACTTAAAATCATTCAAGAGAGAGGGTAGGGTGTAACAATAGATGGAACATTAACTCGTAGATTTACAAATATTTGTGTCTTTTATGGATCAAGCCCTAAAAATAATAGAGAGTTCGTAGAAACAGCAGAAATCCTTGGTAAAGTGTTAGCTGGACAAAAAAATCATATAGTATATGTGGGAGGTAGTCATGGATTAATAGGGTGCGTGGCAACAGCTGCACAAAATAAAGGCAATTGAGTTTTAGGTATCATACCAAAAGCTCTAGCTATTGAAAATATTGTAGGAAAAATAATTGGAGATGAATTATAGATATCATCAATGCATGAACGAATATTTCTTATGCTTTGGAATGCTAATGCCTTTATAGCTCTACTTAGAGGTTTCAAAACTTTGAAAGAAAGTTTTTAAATTGTCTCATGGGCACAATTACAAATCACCAATAGTCCATTGGTTTATTAATGTTAATGATTTTTATAATGAGCTGTTATATTTTTTTGGCTATGTTGTGGAAAAATAATTCATCTCATCTGTAGCACGACGAATTCTTATTTTTGCTTCAATTGTTAATAAGTTACTCAGTGAATTATAAGCTTTTATACCTCTATCTGATCCAACAATGCATCAAATAGATTGATATACTGATAATTTTAACTCTTCGTCTGTAACCTATCTACTCTTATATATTTTTAAGCTTTTTATGTGACTTATTTTATTTTGTTGTACGTTTTATTTTCAATAAAAGATGTTTCAAGGGATATTTTTTATACTATACTATTTTTATATTTTGCCATTGAGGACAATGTATCAATCTTGTTTGGGGGAGGGTAGTTGATATATAATGTTAGTGTTAATTTTTACTACCACTTTGTTCTTTAAAAAAAATTCCATCAAGAATAGTATGAGTAAAAAGTTTATTTATGCACTCTTAAAATGCATTCTAGTTCTAAAATGGTAGAGTAAAGAGTATATTACTGAACTTTTGAAACACATTATAATTGATTTATTTTTAATGCATTTCATATATATTTGTTTGTTGCTTAAGTTCTTGGTAACTTTTGTGTAAATAAGTTTTCTTTACTATTGAGCTATGATTTCAAAATTGTTTAGTTTAAATCACTTTTTTCTATCTATGGTACTAAAGAATAGCTTCTGAAATTATTTCTTGAACACAATATTAAGTTTTGTGGTAAGACAGATTATTCAATATATATAGCCAAGAGAATTTTCATGTTTAAGTATACATATTTTATTCTAAACTCACACATATTTTGTGAGTGAGTGGAGAGGTTTGAGATAATAGCTTACAAACTTTCATTGATGTTTTGAAATGGTTAATTTTTGTTTAGAATGATATTATTTGGGACGAGAAATGATTTGGTTGCTTAACTGAAGGATGATAAAAAATTGTGAAAAAGTATTGTGGTGAGAAATTGTTCTTATTTTGTAATGATTCATTATATTTTTTTAAAACACATAAAAAAGAAGAAAAAGAAAAAGAAAAAAAGTATAAAAAATAGAAAAGAAAAGAAGTCATTTTAGCTTGATAAAGTTTTTATTCAATTTTAGAAAACAAAAGTCATTAGGAAGCAGTTTTATCACCGGACTCTATTCGTAAGATTTACATAAGATAATTAAAGTCCTGAAGTTAGCATGTGGCAAGAATGGTTTGACTCTAAACAATTGATTTTTCTATCTTTGGATCAATGTTAGTTTGTCTGTTGTCCTTAAATGTAACATTTTCTTGATCTTCCAACTCTATGAATGAAATCCTAGCCCTTAAAACAGTTATTCACCAGTCATGATATAGAGTTAAGGCTTTTACTTGGAGAAAACTTTCAAGACTATAAATGTTATGGTTTGTGATAAAAAGGCTCCGTCTTAATTCACACACATATAAATTTGGAAGTTATGATTGAAATAGCCTTAATAGCGATTGTGATCTTGAAATAACGTTTTATTTGAAATACTTAGGTAGTGTTCAAATTTTATTTATGCTTGAATTGCTAGAGACTAGTAATAAGCTGGTTGAGGGTGTGATGAACACTTAAAATTACACATTTAATAAGGGTTTTATATTATTATTTTATATTACTAGTGTCATTAACCTCCCTAACTTAAGCATATTTATAATATTGTACCTAAAATTACACATTCAATAAGGGTTTTACATTATTGTGGTAGGTTTGATAAAAATGGTATAACATTTTACTTAGGAATCTAATTAGAGTGATTCTTAATCTTGTCAAGAGCTAACTCAATTGGTTAAAATATTATTTTTCACAAGAAAGTTAAATTTTAGCGTTTAGAGGGTGAAACGCAGCTTACAATAGAATTGATTTGCAGTATAGGCATAGTCCAAACAATCATTTGTATTTAGCCCATAATTAGCGAAATATGTATCTAATACGTACGAGATAACTCAATTTGGAAAGATAAGAGACTTATCTATAACTTTGAGTTTTTGAGTGGAAGCTAATTCAGACTACATCAATTCCAAATTGGACAATCAAGCGGGTGCATTAATGATAATCAATGCAAATTAGTTGCCACCATTCTTGACTTTTATCATCTAAGTGGTTCCCTTTTTAATTGTCTGGATTTATCTATATTTTTCTATAAATAGGTAACCTATTTATGCCAAAAACAAGTAATTAGATAGCTAGATTTTAGTTCAAAATACTAGTCTTTTGTATTATTTTTTTGTAGTATTATTTCTTTCATTTACTATTCTAAAATTTATGTCATCTCTTCTTTCATCTTTTTCTTTAAAGTTTATTATGTCTAAGTAATTTTTATTTTGCTAAAGTAAAAGGATAAAACTTTTGGTAAGATAATAAGATATACTTCGACTCTTATTCTAGAATTTAATGTACCATTTTTAAGCTAAGTAAATTTATATATGATGTATTTATTTTATTTTATAATATTGATACTCTTTCTTGTAAAGTAGTACATTTTGATTTATTATAGACAAATAGTTGGTATAATAAATTCTTAAAACTATTTACAAGATTTTGCATATATACAATTTCTTGTAAAATGGGAGTCATAATTTATTATAGACAAATATAAATATTAATATAATAAATACTTGAACCCATTTACAAGAGAAATAAATATAAGTTAATATATAAATGATGATGAACTTTAATTGTTATATCTTCTTATTAGAACTTCTTTTCTGTGAGAATTTCAATTGAGTTATAAAACGAGTTGAATATATTATTATGTCATATGCCAAGAGTGAATCTCTCTAACCTTAGCATTCATTTTAATTGGTTATTTGAATTATTATTTGCAAACTTCTTATATTACTTTATTTGTGTTTAGAGTATTTATAGTTTGTAATTTTAATTTCACTTTTTTGTGGATAAACTCCGTTCTCATCGAGTTATTTATAACTTTGACAATTTTGCACTTAAGAATAAACTCTTATATTCTAGACATGTCATTGACTATCATTGATGCAGAGACTATTATAAACTAAACTCTTAGAATCTCAAAACCATATTTGAACCTGCTTTAATACTAATACTATGAAGATTTTACAATATGAAGAGAAATTGTAACTTTTTGTCTTTTATTAGTTTTTGCTAAGATTCAATTTATACAAAAATGTGGATTTTAAATATAAAAACAAATCAAAGGAAATGAACTAAAATTAAGGTTGGGAATACATCAACTAGATATTTGATTGAATTAGGGAAAACAATTATTACCCCTTAATGGTTTCAATTAATGTCCACTTATTCTCTTATAATTTAAAAAATGGCCAAAACCCTCCTATTGTTAATAATTTTTTTGTTATTTTTTAATTGTTTACGTGATTTTATAATTTTACCCATAATAATATATGGTTTGACAATTTTACCTTAAAGACTTAAGTAAAAAAAAAATTTGGACTTATGAAGATTTGAACTCATGACCTTCAAGATAATGGTAATAAACTCTCACCACTTGACCAAACTTATAAGTAATGAATATTTCATGAACACTAATATATATACCCAATAAATAATTAGATGAAATATTAGTTATAATTTAATAAGGTATTGGTACTCAAAATCATAAATAATAATAAGTCTAAAAGTATTTTAAATAATTTTTAATTCAAATAAGCTTTTAAAAATGAATGTTTTTAAAAATCCATTATAAACATCCTCTAATTTTTTTAATTATTCTTAAATTAATTGAAACGAAATAAAAGGATATTAATAATTAAATTAATTATAAAAATAGTTTTCCAACAAAAGTAAAATATTGTTTTCCATATTGAGTCATCAATCATCTTTTTTTTTTTTTCTTGTGATATAACATAAAATTTTTATTAGCAATTGTAATAAAAATATAATTTATAATTAATCTAATTTATATATAGGGTATATATATTAATCTTCATAAAATTTTCATTAATTATAAGTTTGGCCAAGTGGTAAAGATTCACAAATTTTATCTTGGAGGTCAAGGTTCAAATTCCCTTAAACTCAATTTTTTATTTTGTTCTCAAATCTTTATAGGTAAAATTGTTAAGTCATATATTATTAAAGATAAAATTATAAAATTATATAAAGTGTTAAAAGATAACAGAATATTCTTAACGATATGAAGATTTTGATCGTTTTTAAAACTATTTTGTTCTCAAATCTTCATAGATAAAATCGTTAAATCATATATTATTAAAGATAAAATTATAAAATTATATAAAGTGTTAAAAAATAACAGAATATTCTTAACGATATGGAGATTTTGATCGGTTTTAAAACCATAAAGGGATAAGTAAACATTAGTTGAAACCACAGGAGATCATGGTCATTTTCCCAACTGTATTATGATTAAGGTGACAAATTCTCATTTTAATTATCTTTGTCATACTCGTATCCTAATAGCAAAAGTGAAGAATAAGTGTTTCCCAACCTTTTACATTTAGCTACAATGACTTGTACTATCCACTAGTTAAATAATTAAAGAATTACTTTAGCATTTATTTGATAAAATTTTTCTTTAAATATTAAATGCTTCAATGAATAAAATTTCTTTAAGTACCACAAGAAGTCTAAGATTCAAATTCCTTAATATTTGGGTTAAGGAGAGATGATATTAGTTTATGCAATAAAATATTATTTGATAAAAAGTTTATTATAAACCTTTAAAAAATGCTCTTTTTTTTTTTGGGATTAGATAGTATTCACTTGATTTTTAATGAAGTGCTAGATAGATTAAATTAGATACTTGTAGACAGAAATCATATATTTGTTGGATTCTTTTTAGTAAAAAATCATAAATGTATGTATGTTCTTTTTTCCTTTTATTTTTATTTATTTTTATACATGACTATTTTTTTATTTAGAAAACCTATGTATGGTTATCTACAACTAAGTTCAACTATACGTTGTGGGCACTTGGTTCAAGTACTAAAGCATTTTATATTGCAACGAAAAGTTTAAATAATTGAACCAGAATCCTTCACTAATCTAATATTTTTCTTAATTATTTTTACTAACACAATATTGGTAACTGATAAAAATTATAATAAATAAAAAATAAATCTTATCCACACATAATTATTAAAAAAATTTGTATTCACAATATCATGGGGAGGGATTTAATTGTAATATAATAATTTTTCTTTTTCAAAATCTAACTATATGAAATAGCATATCTTGTGTTGGTACAAAAATGGAATCTCCCATAGTATGGAACAAAAGATTCATATTAGAAAATATAAGTAAACAAGTCTCAGCTGATTATTCTAACATTTTATTACAAATATTAATATTCGATATATAAATAATTTTACACTTCTAAGTATTATATAAATATTTTTTTTAAATGATGCGTTAAATAATTATTAGATGGTGAAATAATATAATGATGACTTTAAAAGTTAACAAAAATTAACCAATAAATAAATACTCGAGACATCAATTGCAATAAAAGAATATTGAGATATCACTTAAGAAGTATAGTATTATTCTTCGATATATATAACATGGGTTGAGAATTAAATTTTTTTCTATTTTAAAATGTTTATTTTAAAATTTTCCAATAAATAAATTGTCAAAGAACTTGGCAATTAGCGTAAGGCAATGCAATGCAAGTTCTAATCTTAGCTTTTCCTGCCTACCTGGTTTTCTTGTCTCTCATCCGTAATCTAAACATGATAAATAATTATTTTTATTAAAATTAGTGCTAAATTTACAATGTTGAAATTTATATTTTATATTTTGTTTAATATATTACCAATTAATAACCACCAATTATTAAGTAGTCATTGATTTTTAATTTTTTATTAACATGATAAATATATAATGTACAATCAACAATGAATATATAAGATGTCACATGAATTATAATATCAAGTACACATCCTAATTATATAATTATAACATTTTTATTTTCATTATACAATATTAATGGTATACTCCGATTTCCGGGAGAGTAATTGATCATTTTCTTCCATATATATATATACAATAAATATAAAGTATACATCCGTACATTGCTCTCATTTGCTAGATATTCTTTAGAGTATGAAATTACGATATAATCCATACCATTATGGTGTCCATTTGGATTCTTCAGCTTTTATGTTAATTAATCTACATAGAACAATATCTTTAATTATCACATATCTATGAATGAACCTGGCTACCAACTACCGGGGGAGTCATTAAACTTTTTGGTGGTTTGTTACTTCATATGTGAAGAACAATATCTTTGTGTCAGCTAATCTCTCAGTCTTTAATTATCACATATCTATGAATAAACCTGGCTACCAACTACCGGGGGGAGTCATTAAAATGTAATCCTTCCAAGGTTTGGTGCCAATAAAACATATTCTTAGCGAAGGAAATTTGAAGACTAATTTTAGTACGTTACATGATCCAAATACAGAGGCCTGTACTTGTACCAACATCCTGGAAGTCATTATATTCATGGACACAACAATACAATGTTCTGCCATTAAAATGAGATTTCCAATTTGCAAAATCTGATTGCAAGTTCCCTTTATATTGCTCGTTACATAAAGTTTTAGCTGCGTTCAGTAGTAATTTGCCCTTTGATAAATTGTTACCATATACAACTCTCACTGTATATATAAAGATAGGCGGCGACCTGAACAAATCATTGCCAAAACTTCTTCACTCTATAGCCAATACAGTAATTCTAGCAATTAAGCAATGGAAGAAGTGCTTGTAGTTATTGTAGGAGCAGGACCTGCTGGTCTAGCTACCTCTGCATGCCTAAACCATATCTCAATCTCCAACATTGTCTTAGAAAAAGAGGATTGCAGTGTCTCTCTGTGGAAGAAAAGGGCATATGATCGCTTAAAGTTGCACCTCGCAAAGCAGTTTTGCGAGCTTCCCCATATGCCATTTCCCCTCTGATGCTCCAACTTTTATCCCTAGAACTGAATTTATCAACTATTTGGATAATTATGCGTTCCAGTTTGGGATAAACCCTCGCTACAATAGGTCTGTAAAATGTGTGAGCTACGATGAAAATTCTAAAACATGGCTGATTGAGGCTAAGAACACAGCTTCAAATGCTCGTGAAATGTATGTTGCACAATATCTTGTGGTTGCAACAGGTGAAAATAGTGAAGGATTGATCCCGGAGGTGCCAGGGATGGATAGCTTTGAAGGGGATTATATGCACTCCAGCAAATATGATAATGGCAGGAAATTCAGTGGCAAAGATGTTTTGGTGGTTGGTTGTGGGAATTCAGGCTTGGAGATTGCTTATGATCTTTCAAACTGGGGTGCTTATACTTCAGTCGTTGCTCGTAGCCCAGTAACTCTCGTTCTCTCTCTCTCTCTCTCTATATATATATATATATATGTGTGTGTGTGTGTGTGTATATCTAAAACTAGGGTTTTGGAGACCGTACCCACTGTTATATTATTTATGGATGTGGCTATGTTATGACATGGAAACATCCAGTTTATTTTCAAGATATGCTCTTTCATCTTGCTCAGGTACATATTGTCACCAAACAAATCGTATTTCTGGGAATGATCCTACTAAAATTCCTGCCATGTAAATTGGTGGACTCTATCACGTTAATATTTTGTCAATTAAAGTTTGGAAACATTTCAAGTTATGGCCTTAAGAGACCGAGTAAGGGGCCATTTTATCTTAAAACCACAACTGGTCGATCCCCAACGATTGATGTTGGTGCCATTAACAAAATTCGAACCGGAGAAATCAAGGTATATTGATTGGTTTTACTTTAAATATCCACATTTTACTTCATCACTTCTAGCAATATAATTATAATAATGATGATGACAACATATGAACTAGGTTTTTCCTTCTATAACGAGTATAGAGGGAAACAATGTGAACTTTGAAAATGGAAAGATCGAACAATTTGATGCTATCATCTTGGCTACTGGCTACAGAAGTACAGTACGAAACTGGCTTAAGGTACACTAATTAATTGATCTTGTCATTTCAAGATACTTAGATTCGTTGAAATTATTTCTTATGCTTATTTTGTAACTCGTGCAGGACGGCAAAGATCTTTTCAATGAAACCGGTATGCCAAAAAGAAGTGTCCCTGATCATTGGAAAGGGGAAAATGGCCTTTATTGTGCGGAATTCTCAAGAAGTGGATTACTCGGGATTTCAATTGATGCACAGAATATTGCAACTTGCAAGTGACATTAATTCGGCTTTGAGGAAGTAGCTTACGATTTATCAATAAGATGTCAATGAGCTTATGTACGGTAACCTGCGGGCCAAAGCATAATTAATTTTCTCAAAAATAATTATGCTACTTGTTAATTTGCAAACAATTATGTAACAGCAAATTCTCAATAAACAACATGTTCGTTTTTTGGTACTTTGACAAATAGATGCGTTTGTAATAATAGTCTTGTGTAAATTCTTTTTTGTTTTATAAAAAATTATCACTTTTTTGTCCATGTTTTTATTTTAATTTACTTATTAGTAAAATATCTTAATTTTTAAAATAATGAATTATGTATTTTTGTTACTATTTTTATCCCTAAGATAATCATTTTTATTTTGGAATGATGTAATTAAGTATTTTAAAAAAAGTTAGAAATTTAATGAGTAAATTAAGAGAAAAATAAATGTGAAGTAATTTGTATTTCAACTGGCGTGATATATAATGTGTTTATTGTTGACAGAAGTGAAACTTGGATTTGAGTTTTGGAGTCCAAATCATAAGAATTAGTGAACTTTAGAATAATCTTAAAGATTGGTAATGATGTATAAATTTCTAAATTTTTAATTTTTTTTAAAAAATTAATCAATTGTAAATGGATTCCCTACTAAAAAATAATAAAATATTAAATAATAAACATATATTGTTTTATTTATAAAAATAAATTTAATTTAAAATTAATAAATTTAAAGTAAAAAGTAAAAAAACTAGATCCATAAAACATACATATAAAGTTATAGTAAGATATTAAAAAATAAACTAATATATAAAAAAATTATTAAAATATATAAAAAAATTAACTTATTTCTTGGATTTTTTTTTCTTGGCCTTTGAGTCAAGAATAATATTGACTTAAATTAAAGAGAATATAAAATTACTAATGTATAGTGTTGCATAATTATAAATCTATTTATATAGGTTAAATAGAAAATAAATATTTCCACATAAGAAAAGAATTACAAGTGTAAAAATTTCTCTATATTAAAGAAACGATGTATAAATGGAACCGTTTGTAAATATAAAGTTATTTTTATATTAAGATAAGATAATAAAGTTAAAAATAATATAAAATAGGATTATTGTTAAATTAAAAAAATAATTTTTCAGAGAAAGATAACTTTAAAATAAATAAAGATAAGATATTATTTGAATATTAAATAATATATTAAAAATAAGTCTTTTATACTAGTAAGGGCTACTTTTTAAATTGACAATTTAACTCATTAAATATAAAAATTTTGAAAAAAAATTTGAGAGGCCAAATAGGTACTTTATACTAAAATATTATATAGATAATACAAAATTTAGGGACTATGTTAGAACTTAAGGGGGTATAATAAATTCACACATGATTGTTGATTAGTCTTGTATAATTATCACATTAATAAGAATTAAAAAGACAACAATTATCTAATAAATAATAATTAATAATTGATGACATATTAATTAAAATACAAATTTTGTAAGTACAGCACTATTCATATTTTCACCGGAAAAAATAAAAAACGTGGAAAATTGTTAATAGAAAATTTAGTGATACAACGTACATAATATTCCTTGGAAGGAAACAACGAAGATAAGTAATATGAATGCAAATTTCAGATTCAATTGAACTCATGTGTATTGACATGGCATTATTAAATATTAATAAAGTTTAGCTATAAACCTAACTATTTTCTACCATCTGTGAATCACATGCAAATCTCACATGAGCTAATATAAAACTGTTAGATCACGAAGAAATCATAATATACAAAGTTAAAATGTCAACATAGCAGCCAAAATACACAAAAATTTAGTATGTAAAATCAAAAATATATTTATTTATTTACATTGACATGAAGAAATAATTTTTCGAGTCAACGAGTTTTTAATTTATTTATAAATACGAATTAAATTTGGGTTTCGTCTCGACGGGAGTGATTAATGTGGGCTTGAGCTTCTTCTTCGTCGCGAGTTGTGGGGGGCTTGCAAAGAAAACATGAACACAAGCTCAATGGTGGTCTTACCAAGGTGAATTTCGACGAAAACACTCTGATACTTAAGTCAGAAAGAGGGTTTTCTCTCTTAAAAAATGATTAGACAAGAATAAATCATTGTAATACTAGGGGCAGGAAGGAGTATTCCTTTCCTTTTTTTTCTTTTTTTGAAATTTTTTTCATCATCCTTTAAATGTCTTTCTCTTTCCTTTTTATAGTGATGACTTTTTCAGGGATATTTTTTAGCTTTCCTCTGCAATATTTCTATCTTGCGCCGAATATTTCCTGTTGCACTTCTGACACACGCCAAATATCTTATTGTTGTACCCCTAACATACACCGAATATCCCCCTGCTATGTCCTTGACATATGCCAAATATCATTCTGTAGATTTTGACTATATTCTTATCACACGTCAAATTTCTCCTCTAATGTATTAAGTATATTCTTCGAGTTTGTTTTCGCCAGCGATTTTTAGTTTAAGTGAGGCTTATTTCAAACGACTCGGGTTGGATTTTGAACGGCCCTCTTTTACTGGTTTGATGTTAACACGGGATTCCTAAGAGCGAAACTTGTGGAATGTGATTAGTACCTGCTCGGTCGTGGTCGTGTTCTGGTCAAAAAGGCCGAACAGATTTTCTCGTTTGTCAACCAGATCCTCTGAGTCCAAACCAGTTCTCTGTCGTCTCTCTATTGGGTTTTGGCCTATTGGCCATTGCTCTTGGGCCTGTCTTTTAATTGAACTCTATGCGCAAATTTTGGTGAACTTTCAAAAGGGGAGTGGCCTTTTTGAAAGGAACATCTGGCTGGTCTTTCAAGGGCCGGCCTCGATTGAATTTAGAAGCCTCGGGCCCAAAGGCAAAAAGAGGGGGGGGGAAGGACATAGGTCCGCCAGTTTCGAATTTTGATTTATCAAAACTGAAAACTCTATTCTGGTCTAGTCAGCTTATTGCTCATAGGGCCCCATACTCTATCTTTTCTTATGTTGTCTTTCTCATCCAAGCTAATCTAAATTGCTCCCTGAAAGCAATTACATGATCTGGTCTAGATTTTGGGGACGTTAAAGCGGGCAGGCTTGTCGTGGTGATATCATAGTGATCAGAAGAGTCACCGCCATTTAATGGCGGCGTCTCTTAAGACATACAAAATTAATAGTAGGTCTCATCAAACGTCGTCCTTAATTCTCACAAAAGTCTCTTAATTATCAGTCGTTGATCTTTTTTTGATCGTGCAGTTGATAGCAACTGCAACCCAAGCGTCGTGTTTTTCTCTCTTTTCGAGTGACATTTAACTAACTAGAGTCCCTCAAGCCATCCGATCTGTTTAAATCTGATGGCTTGGGTTATAGTCTTCTGAAGAGACGCGTATTTATTACACTGGGGACTCGAGACGTTGCATCTCTGGCCCAGGCACCTTTTTATTTTTCTCGTCAATCTCACCTATTCATTTCAAATTTGAATGGTCTAGCTCACTTCACTACTGCCTATAAGTAGTCACCTTCTTCTCCATTTTGTACCTTTTATCACGCATTTTGCATTTTATGCTGTCATCTTATTGTGTTGCCATTGCTTCTCTTTTGTCGAAGATGCGTTCTCGACTTGGTGATTCCATCTCTATCATACTCGATTCTTCAGCTTTCTTTAGTTCTTCTGGGTATGTCCTTTTATTCTTTTTTTTTGCTTTTTTCTTTTGCCTTATTTGTGCTTATGGTTGTCTTTTTTTTTTCGGTACCTAGAGCTTCTGGCCTTTTGTCTGCATTTTCTCTGTTTTGGTTTTTCTTGCATTTTTTGGTCCTGACAGTTGTTGCCTATTTTTACTATTTTCGGGTGTGGTTGGTTTGTTGTTGTCCCTGCCTAATGTCACGCACAAGTGCTCTCAAGCATTTTCTCGAGTACTTAGTGCGCGACTAGGCCTGCTGGAGGCTTCTTGGACCATAGAGCGTTACATGGACCAGAGCTTTTAGAAGGCCTGCTATTTAGATTGAAAACCGGGCTTGGCCCGAGACTTATTAGAGTAGTTCACCTTAATTAGAATTCTATAAAAGGTGTGATGGCATTTACGAATATTCTAGAGAATATTATTTCATCTTGTATCTACACCGTTAGATCGTTTAGATCTCAGCTGTCGATTGTATAGGGCTGCTAGTATATAAAGAGGAGACCTTCACTTGTATAATTCATCTCATAGCTTTGTTTTCTCTTCAACAATATAGAGAGCATTAGTGCAAACACTTGGCATGCTTATTTTTCTTCTCTTTATGTGATTTTCTTGACTGCTTAGCGCGCAACGTGTCTAAGGCCGCATGGTGTCAAAAAGGTCCGTGACAGTTGGTATTAGAGCAAGTTCAAAGATGGAGAAAGACGTTGTACCGTCGAATTTAACTGAAGAGAAGGGTCGGAACCCTAAAGCTAAGAAGCACAGCAGTGTCCCTCGCAATAAGTCAGCAGATCCAAGTCAAGACGTGGGGAGTATGGTGAAAGCACTCAGCAGCGCTGTCGGGAAGGCAGCAGATCTCCTTGGATAGCTGGAGCAGCAAGTAGAGAAGTTCGAGGTGGGCCTCGACACTCAAAGAGACGAGCTGCGCTCCCTCGTCAACACATCCATCGAGGCTTACACTGATAAGCAGCGAGATTAGATCAAGGCTTTTCAGGAGATGGTCCTTACCACGATAGACAGGATTCAAGCCCAAGTAGAGGAGCTACATCGAGGGTTTGAAACTGTCAAGGAGGATGTGGTGCTGTGTAAGCGGGCGGTGGTGAACGGGTCTTTCGTCGCTCAAGTTACGGTGTCTGCACCAAGGGTCGATGCTCTCAAGCCCAAGGATTTTAGTGGTAAGCGAAATGCCAAGGAACTTGACAATTACTTCTGGCAAATGGAGAGATACTTCGATGACCTAGGCGTACGGGACGAGGATAAGGTAAACACCGCAACCTTATATCTCTCTGATCATGCAATTCTATGGTGGCGTAGGAAGAGCGAGGAGATTCGCAAGGGTACCTGCACCATCAACACCTGGACAGAGTTGCAACAGGAGCTGAAGCGTCAATTCTATTCAGAGAATGTGGTGCACGACGCTAGGAAGCGTCTAAAGGAGTTGAAACAGACCAAGTCTATTGACGAGTACGTAGAGGAGTACTCACTATTGATGCTGCAGATCCCCAATATAAGTGATGAATACTTGCTGTTCAATTTCCTCGATTGATTACAGACATGGGCGTCCAATGAGCTGAGGCGGTGTGGAGTGCAGAATATATCCGATGCCCTCATATTGGCCGAAACGCTCACTGATTACCACAAGGGTGATACGGGAAAGTCCAAGAATTCAAAGCCCAATCACAGTAAAGGTAGAGGAACCAAGGAGTCTCACCATCTACAGGATAAGGAGGGAAAAGGTAAACCGCCCACAAGGAGAGAGCAAAAGTGCAACGGCGGGAGAAAGTTGAGATCTAGTTGCCTCCTTTGTGATAGGGATCACTAGGTGAAGGATTTTTCAAAGAAGAAGGCTATCAACGCGATATTGGAGACTCAACAATAGGCGAACAGGGACAATTAGGATGTCTGCAGTTGCTCAATGCCTTCAATGCCAAGAGGTCAGCCTGTACGCCAATAAGAAAGGTGTTAATGTATGTTGAAGCCT
The DNA here is from genome assembly GCA_946807835.1 of Ailanthus altissimus. Taxonomy (NCBI): domain Eukaryota; kingdom Viridiplantae; phylum Streptophyta; class Magnoliopsida; order Sapindales; family Simaroubaceae; genus Ailanthus; species Ailanthus altissimus. The sequence goes on along the minus strand of OX327699.1, from coordinate 10,937,956 downwards.
ATATTAACAGGAGGAAGACTCAAGCGCTAATAGATACTAGAGCTACGCACAACTTTATGAAGCGTCCAGAAGCAATACACTTGGGCCTCAAGGTGAAGAAGGGGATTGGCTACCTCAAAACTGTGAACGTCATAATCAAGCCACTGGACAGGGTCATTCGCGAAGTCGAAATGCACCTAAAAAAATGGAGCGATAAGGTAAACTTTTCGATAGCACCTCTCGATAATTTTGATGTTGTTCTTGGTATAGAGTTTCTACGGTAGTTTAATGTGGTACCACTTCTCCGACACAACTACTTATGAATCCTGGAGGGAGGACCATGCATAGTGCCGACAGTAAACAAGCCGGAAGTGGGCAAGCGAAGTCCAACGCCCACACCACTCTTATTTCCGCCATGCAACTAAAGAAGGGAGCCAAGCAGGGAGAAGAGACATATCTCGCCACTATATAGGAGGCAGATGATGAGGTGAATTGGGGGCCAAAAGGAGCTGCCAACAGAGATCACGAAAGTGCTCAAGCAGTACCAGGATATGATGCTAGCAGCACTACCACAAAAATTACTACCAAGACGGGCGATTGATCATGAGATTGAGTTGGAGCCGAGAGCTAAGCCTCCAGCCAAAGCCCCATACCGAATGTCTCCACCAGAATTAGCGGAGTTGCAAAAGTAGCTCAATGAGTTACTAAATGCAGGATTTATCCAACCATCTAAGACGGCGCCCTACGGTACGCCTGTGCTTTTTTAGCGCAAGCACGACAAATCATTACGGTTATGCATAGACTACCAGGCGCTGAACCAGGTTACTGTCAAAAATAGGTATACGGGTACAAGAAAATGAGATGACGGGGGTCATCCATTGCCTGCGTACTTGGTGACACTATCTGCTTGGGGAAAAATTCATTGTGATGACGGACAACATAGCAATGAGTTACTTCCAAAGTCAGAAGAAACTCAGCCCAAAGCAAGCTAGGTGGCAGGACCTCCTGGCAAAGTTTGATTATGAGCTCGAGTACAAACCGAGAAAGGTAAACGTGGCGGCAGATGCCTTAAGCCGGAAGGTCGAGTTAGCAGCTATAAGCAAACTAGAAGGTGTTTTGCTCGGCCTATTTCACGAAGGAATGAAGCATGATCCTACAGCTATATAGCTCGCCGCTCAAGCACATGAGGGAAAGACTCAACGATTTTGGGTAGAAGATGGGCTTCTCTACACCAAGGGACGTCGGGAATATGTGCCAAAGTGGGAGAACTTGCAGCGTAGCCTCATTAAGGAGTGTCACGACACAAAATGGGCAGGACATCCAGGACAGTGGCATACATGCACCATATTAGAGACAGTATACTATTGGCCACACATGCGGGAAGAGATAAAGCAATTTATCAAGACTTGTCTTGTGTGCCAACAGGACAAGATCGAGCAGCGAAGTCCCGCAGGGCTATTGGAGCCACTGCCCATACCAGAGAGACCTTGGGAGAGCATCTCTATAGATTTCATTGTAGCCTTACCGAAGTCCAAGGGGTATAGGACTATCATTGTGGTGGTAGATCGATTTTTCAAGTATGCGACTTTTATACTGGCGCCCAAGGAGTGTAGTGCGGAAGAAATAGCAAAAATTTTATTTAAGCACGTAGTCAAGTACTGGAGGTTGCCGAGAGTGATAGTTAGCGATCGGGACATGAGGTTTACGGGAAGATTCTGGACAGGATTGTTCAATCTCATAGGATCAGAGCTTCCCTTTTCCACCAGCTTTCACTAATAAGCGGATGGGCAGACCGAGAGCGTGAATGCATTACTAGAGCTGTACTTGCGGCACTTTGTGGGTGTAAATAAGCAGGATTGGGTCAAGTTATTCGATGTGGAATAATTCTCATACAACTTGTAGAGGAGTGAATCGACGAACCAGAGCCCATTTGAGTTAGTTACTAGCCAGCTGCCTAAAGCCATACCATGGTGATGCCAAGGACATAGAGCGTGGGCTACAAACCAAGGCACCATTGAGAGTTTTCACATCTTACGATAAAGAGGCTGAAGGTATCCTTGATGTGAGAACAGTACAGAAGAAGAACTGTCGTCCGAGTCGTGAGTATCTCGTCAAGTGGAAAGGATTGCCCAATAGCGAAACAAGCTGGGAATCCGAGAATGCACTGTGGTAGTTCGAGAACAAGGTGCACAAGTTTCAGTAAGGACGCGACGAGGGCGTCATGTGAATTTGGTGGGGGAGAATGTCACGCCCCAAGTGCTCTCAAGCATTTTCTCGAGCACTTGGTGCGCGACAAGGCCTGTTGGAGGCCTCTTGGACCATAGAGCGCTACGTAGACCAGAGCTTCTAGAAGGCCTGTTGTTTGGATGGAGAACCGGGCTTGGCCCGCGACTTATTAGGGTAGTTCACCTTAATTAGAATTCCATAAAAGGTGTGATGGCATCTAGGAATATTCTAGGGAATATTATTCCATCTTGTATCTACATCGTTAGATCGTTTAGATCTTAGTCGTCGATTGTATAGAGTTGCTAATATATAAAGAGGAGACCCTCACTTGTATAATTCATCTCATAGCTTTGTTTTCTCTTCAGCAATATAGAGAGCATTCGTGCAAACACTTGGCATACTTATTTTTCTTCTCTTTATGTGATTTTCTCGGTTGCTTAGTACGCAACGCGTCTAAAGCCGCACGGTGTCGAAAAGGTCCGTAACACTAGTAACATGTAGTCTCTTTTAAGAATTGTCTTTTATTAATTAATGGCCTCCAAGGTCAATTTAGACCTTATGGTTGTGGATATGGTGGTCAAGGAGAATGAACAGTGCCAGAGCTCCTATTAGTTAGGAGGGGCAGGGGGACCGAGGCGAGTGAGGGGGCATCCACTTCAGTAGGTAGAGTTCCCTCCTTGTCTGAGATAGTTCTAAGCGAGGCCGAGTCGATCCTGAGTACCAAGGAGGGGAAAGGCAATGATCCTGAGGGTCCAGTGGTGGGGGAGGGCATGGAGGTAGTAGAGTACGAGCTGAATGCTAGATACTGCATCTCTTACTTGAATGAGAACGACTTAGATCTTATCAGACATTCCTACGATATTCTCAAGATGATTACCCTCAGGCTGCCTTCCGAGGAAGACTACCCAAGCAGCCCTACCAATGGTGAGGTAGCCATTCATGTTAAGTTTCTAAGGCTGGGACTCAGGCTTCCTATGCAACGATATTTCATTATAATATTGGCCTACCTCGAGTAGCCCCCACTCAGCTAGGTCCGAACTCATGAAGAGTGCTAGCGGGCCTGTTCATCTTGTGGACAAGGGCAGGACAATCCCCTTTCCCTCAATTTAAGGAATTATGCTACCTATACCATTTCAGGAGCAACGCTAGAAGCCAAAGTAGTTTCTATTACCTATTGTTTTATGGCCTTCAGAGCCCAGTCCCTGGTCGACCCACCTCCGTAAATGAATAAAAGGGAGAGTGGTTTTTCATCAAGGGAGAGTAGGGTCAGAGAGTCCCCAAGAGGGATGGGGAGAGTAGGTCGTCCCTGCTATCTTTTCTACGGACGCAGGTTTTAGTTCTTCCGTATGTGTAGATTTGATTAATCTGCTTGGCTCAACTAACTTTCCTTTGCTTGCCCCTTTTTTTATAGTTACCTGGGCTACTAATGTGGAAGTTTCCGAGCAGACCCTTAATTGGATAGACGCAGCGCTTCAACACATTTTTTTCGGTTTAAAAGTTGTTATCCCTATCTAAGCTCGTCGAATCGAGATTGGTTCCCTCCGTTCCATCCCTACCTCGAACCTGAAATGAGTTTTTTTCTTTTTTCTCCCAACTTCTCCTTCCCTTTTTTTCTCGTTCTTACATTATGCAAAATGCAAGAATGTCTAAATAAGAAGGTGGTGAGAAGAGGAAGAAGAGTCGAACCGAAGGCTCTTCCTCAAGCGATAGGGGACTTCTAAACCCTGATAGCATCATGGGTATGTTGTTCAGTTCTGGAAGGAACCGAGCGAGGGGACCCTCTTAAGGGAGGGGATTGTCTTCGCCATCCGCTGGTGATCGGGCTCGTGAGGATAGAACTGCTCAGAGTCTGACTGTCTGGGAGAGAGGTATGGCCCAGGGCAGTTCTTCTTCTAGGGAACAGGCTTCTGCCAGGCTCGGCCACAAGACTCCCTTACTGTCCAAATGCCAAGTATGGGGCAAGCCTCTCGGGCTCGTCCCTCAATACAGGTCATACAGGCTGGGTGAGCTGCTGCATCGTTGAGCTCCTTGAGGCAAGAAGAGCAGTCTTCCCACAAGGGGACCTCTAGAGTGTCCGCCTCAGTTCTAGTCCCGGAGGTTGGGGAGGATCTGAGCTTCTTGCTCCCGATGATGTGGGAGTTGGCATGGTATATGACCTCTACTTGGGCGGGTCAAGCTTCCTCCCTGGATTCCCTTACGGGCTTCAACATTACACTGGGATCTGCCCTTGAGGTAAGTTACCTGGTACTCGGTTCATTTCTCCTTTTTGTATCTGCTTGCTTTAACCCTGCATTTTTCTGCGGTCTATTTTTCTTCGTTCTCAGTTTTGGGCCGAGATCATGGGCTTCGTGACTCGTGCTCAGAAAGCGCAGGATAATAGTTTCAGTCCAGAGCTGAAACTTAGCAGGCAAGAAGGATCGTTGAGCAAGAGAATAAGATGGCTGATGAAGTGAGGGCCAAGCTGGAGGAGATGATGACTGCCAGTGCTGAGGCGAAGAGCAAATTGTATAAGCTCAAGTATAAAAAATGGCTGGTCGAGCAGATGATGACAAATTTTCTGGCAACGGCAGAGGCCCAAGTTGCTGAGCTGACACGCCAAAATGAGGAACTTGAAGCGCAGCTCAGTGCAGCCCAAAGAGAGAGGGAGCTGATTGAGCAGAGCCGGATCTCTTTGGTGGCTCAGCTCGAGCAAGAAAGGAACTAGTGGCCAGTTGGTCATGAAGAGGGCTTTCGCCAAGGTTCGATGGAAGAGTTTCAAAGGTTCATCGCCCTTTTTGAGTAGCATTACCTAGAGATTGACCTCCAGTGGCTGTGGTTCTTAGCCACTGGCAGCTTTTTCCATGAAGGGAAACTTCTAGGGCTCGTGCCCACTGGCGCTGGTGGTGATGACATCCCTTTGGCCGACGTGCCTGTCCCTGTTAGGGGTGCTACTATTGTGAGTAGCGGTGAGGTTACTCCTCTTGTTAACCAAGGGCAAGCTAGTGGCGTTGTTCCTTCTTAACCATAGAGGATCGTTGATGTCTTGGCTGCCCTACCTGTTGTCTCGATTTCTTTGGTCATGAAGCCATTCCCATTATAAATTTGGACATGCCTGACACCGCCTCTACAGCCTGAGTGATCCCTCCTAATTTGTAGGATTTATTTTTGGAATGCCTTGTAATTGACCCATGTATTCATCTTCAATGAATGAATTATTATACTTCTCAATATGTGCGTCTGTTCTTTTTTATCTGCTCAAAGTAAGTTTGTTTCGCTGCAGCAAAAACGCAGTAACATAGCCAAACTACTTATAAAACATCAATCTTATTAAAATAACCACACCTTTAGTAATAATCATCATTCTGGATAAGATAATTCATGAATGAAAATAAGACTTGTTAAATAGGCTGACTGTTTTTGTAGAATAACTTTAGTCAGGACCGTTCCGGTAGTCATCAGTTCCAACGCTCACATAATAATAAGGCCGAACAACTTTAGATGGAGTTGAACAGCATTTGGGTAATTAGCAGCCAGTTGCGTGAATGCCATTACTAACCACACCGTTAGTAATAATCATCGTTCTGGATAAGATAATTCATGAATGAAAATAAGACTTGTTGTTAAATAGGCTGACTGTTTTTGCAGAATGACTTTAGTCAGAACCGTTTCGGTAGTCATTAGTTCCAACGCTCACATAATAATAAGGCCGAACAACTTTAGATGGAGCTGAACAGCATTTATGTAATTAGCAGCCAGTTGCGTGAATGCCATTACTAACCACGACTATAAGTAAAAAGAAAAAAGGAAAAGACTTGGTCGGTACGTTTTATAGTGATGCCCGATCCAATGAGCAGTTGAGTCGGCTTTGGTGATACGTCGGTAGTTGGTGCAGTCCAATGCGGGTGGCCTGGACAAACTGTCAGGTGTGGAACCCTTCAATACCTTTGGGGAACCGCTCTGTGTAATAACGTTGAACAGCGTGACATGGATGCTGTGGAAAGGCCACAGTGATACCGTGATAAAGCCACGGCCATACCCTCTTTAATGGGCGTCATGGTGAAACCCATGGTAATGCTGTAGAAGCGCCACAACCCTCGCCCTACCGAGCCGTCGAGGTGTAATGCTAGCGAATGAACGTCAAACCGGTCACAGTGAAAAGGAATAAACGTTGAACTAGTGATGGCGAAATAGAGTGAACGTCGAACCGGTCATGGTAACATGCTCTGTAGGCGTCGGACCAGTAATGGTGAAATAGGATGAACGTCGAAGGCAGGTGTGTTGGGAGTTGTTCATTCATGAGTGTTTGCATGTGGGTTTTGTGTTTAATCACAATTTATACATATCTCATACATATAATGAAGCAGCGGAAGCTTAAAACATTGCAGTAAACACAATCATAATATATTAATCAGAAACGAAATTGAGAAATAACCCTTGAAGCCTTTGGTTGGAGATTTTTGAAGTCCACCAAAATGTAGTCTTTGATCAATTCTAGTAATCAACAATGGTGGGTTTGATTATCTAGAATGACAGCTTTTGATCCAGCACTTGTTTAACTACTTAAACTTGTGTTCTTGATTTTTTCTTTTGATTAACACTTAATCAATTAATCAAAAACCTATTTTGCTAAATTAGTTTAAAGCCTTAAAAGAAAATAATGAATTCAACTCTTGAATCCATTAATTAGAAGACAATTTCTCTTTTCTCTCTTTGTAAAATGACTTACCTAATTTTGCAAAATCAAATTAACAAAAACCTTTTTGAATTTAATTTATATTTGTTTTATTTATACAAATGAATTTAATTTCATTTCATAACACTTAATTTCACTTAATTTCAATTTGAATTTAATCTAACCTAATCATAGTTAATTCTTAACTTTAGTTAGGTTAAATTAACATTTAAATATTCTAACTATAGTTAACATTTAACTCTAGTTCATTAAAAGAATATTTAAATATTTTAACCATAGTTAACTAACTTAACCATGGTTAGGTTAACTTTTACTTAACCATTAAGTATAGTTAATCTAACTTAACTAAATGGTTAACTCTTAACCTTAGTTAATCTTTAATTATTTATTCAACAATTAAATAAATAAATATTTATTTGAATTATTTAACAATTAAATAATTATCAAGTAAAATTACAATTATGTCCTTACTCGGTTACCAAGTTAACCTAAAGTGGGTCCCACCATCTGACCATATACTTTAGTTAACGTAACCTTAGTAAATTGCTGGATTTTACTGTATTGAACTATTCAATACGGTACGCTGCCCAAGTGCTCAAAGAGTACATTTCATATTGGGACTCTCTAGGTCCACGCTCGATTCGTCAAATGAAACTATTTCATAAGTCCGTGAACTATGCCCCACGCACACGTTACGGATATTACAAATCAGCGCGTCAGACCATATATGTTGAGGTTACTCCATATTCGTATAATCCTTCCGTCATTATATCCAGGATGAACGGGATATAGATCATTACCGTCAAATCCCGATAATTTCATCCATTACTTTATTATCTTCAGATTCGTATCTTTATGAACAATTTACGCAAACACTTTTGCTATAATGTTCGAACCTGTAGGAAACTCCTTTCCCAGGTAGATTGCTTACGGCCATAAGACTTTACAAGATACAATCTCGAAGTTCGGATATACTACCCATCTATGTGAGCTGGCGGATCCCATATCTACGCACACCGAACTCCATGAGCATCGGACCATACCCAGTGACACGTAGCGGTCAGACCATGAAAGGTCTCTGACATACGTGGAACCAAAGTATGATGGATCTCCCACAAGTTCACCGTGGCGCTCAGGTCGAAGGACCACAAATACTACTCAACTCGAGAGGAACTTCCTTTGACGGTTTCATAGGATGTCTATTGGGGTCCTCCGGAGTCTGTTCAGTATCCAGTCCTAACTGAATACCTGTATGTCTATATGAACTTCAACCAAGCTCATGGTTAACTAAGAATAACCATCTGTACAATACAGATATAGACATACACTAATCTATGTGTATCACCGATAGACCCTCATTGGTGAACGTAGATCAGGAACTCTTTATTTTAGAAGATACTTCCATAATAACATTTCTTAGTCTCTATTGCAACTCTTTGCAATTATGTCATTACTAGTAGATTCTCAGGTCTTTGTGACATTATTGATTAAGTTCTAATTAATTAGAACTCATTGGCTATTATAACCTGCTAACTCTTAGCACTGGTCTAAACTTCTTCAAACCAGATATGAACTTACTCAGATCATATCATGTCTATAATGTTACAAGCTTAATTATCATTCATTAAAAGATATTAGCGATTTAATAAAATATGCATTGTATAAATATTACAAACTGAATATTCATACAAACTGGGATGGCACGTAAGCACATACCCTAACAAGGTGGCCTAGACTGATTGTCGAGTGTGGAACCCTTCAATACCTTTGGGGGACCAGCTTGGTGTAATAACGCTGAACAGCGTGTCATAGGCGCTATGAAAAGGCTACAGTAATACCGTGGTAAAGCCACAGTCAAACCCTATTCAATGGGTGCCATGGTGAAACCCATGGTAATGCCGTGGAAGCGCCACAAGCCTCATCCCACCGAGGCATCCAGATGTAATGTTAGAGAACAAGCGTTGAACCTGTCACGGTGAAATAGAATGGATGTTGAACCAGTCACTGTGAAATGCTCCGCATGATATAGTGATGCCTCGTTAAAAAATACGGATAATCTCGTGATAAAGGTGTCGCAAGGAGCCTAAGATGGTGCGTGATATGCCGTTTTAGGTGGTTCAGTGCAAGCCTTCTGTCAAATAATCCGAGGGCATGTTTTGGTCAATTTGCTCCTTACAAGCATTCATACAAAAAAAAAAGGAAAAGTTTTTTATTTAAGCACGATGTTTATACAACGAACGATTGCAAGAAAAAGTTTAAAGATAGTATTTTATTAGCACATGACTTGATGTGCCACCATTGAGTACTTGGAGTAGTTCTTTCACTGTTTATTCGAGTCTTCTGCCAACATGGGTCGGCCTGAAATAATTGTGACTGGGTTTGGGTTCAATGTACCGGGCTGGCTAGCGGTCATTGTCTACCAATTTGCCCAGAAATCTTCCAGGTATCCATCCTTATAAAATGGTCGACCTATTTCCTTAACTGGGTACACTCTTCGGTGGCATGCCTGGGACGCTTGTTCATGTTGCACCACTTATTAGTTTCTATTCGTCGTTCTACTTCTTTACCCTTGAAATTTCTCTGTAACAATCCCCTGTCCCAAATTGCTTCGTAGACATCCTCGAATGGCACAGCCAAAGGTACAAAATTCTCAACACGAGTCACTCTTCTCTCCTCACCCTGTGGTTCGTTGTTTCTTGGATTTCGAGGGGCCCCTGGGGGGCCACCTAATCAGAAATGGTTCGACCCTTCCCCTCAATTTTGGGGTCCGTCATTTGACACATTTTTTCTTCAATTGTCTGGCATTTTGAGCCAACTCGCAAATTTTTCTCTCTGTAGGGGACGGTATTTGCCATCCTTTTTCCAGTATTTCAACTGAGAGGGTAGGGATCCCTCTCTCCCCCTGTTTTTCACTTTCTCGTGTGGCTGTGTTTTTCCTCGAGGTAGTTCGGCTAGGAATCTCTCAGTCTCCTCACCTTCCTCTATCGATATGTATTTTGATGCTTTGTTGTATACAACCACATAACTTGTGGTACCACTTTCTGCCAAGTGGTACCAGAATCTGTTCAATCATAACCTTGCCTTCAAAGCGTTTAGAGCGATGGGCTGGTCGAATGCCCTCAGCACTATCACTTCCTTGTGGAACCTTCATATATAGTCCCTCAGGTTTTCCTTTTGACCTTGTCTAATCTGCTTCAACTGCTTTGGGTCCTTGGCTACTTCGCATGAGCCTCGAAAATATTAGGTGAATTTCTCGATCAGCTCGTTATAGAAGGCGATGCTACGCTGCTTCAAACCCTTATGCCAGAGTAAAGCGAGCCCCTCTAAGTTCATGTGGAAGAGCCAGTATATTTGGTCTCGCCTTAGTCCTCCCATAGATAGCAGGTCGGTGATCGGTCTACGTAATGGTTAGGGTCAGTGACTCTTTTATAGGTGGGTAAGTTGAAGAGTCAGAAATCGCTCGGAAGCACCATATCTCTCACCTCGTCCATCAGTAGCGACCTTCTCCCCATTTCCATATTCTTCATGAGAGGCAGGTACTTCTTATTTCTCTCTGCCAAAAAGCCTTTTAACTTTTCTTCCAAACTGTGGACCTTGCTTTCAAGGCCTAATTCACCTTGTCGGTGCTTTCGCAGTTTGGCAGACTGCTCTCTCGGCCATGGTCGTGTTCGGGTCGAAAAGGCCAAATAGGTTTTTTTGTTTGCCGATCAAATCCTCCTAGTCCAAATCGGTTCTCTGTCGTTTCTCTGTTGGGTTTTGGCCCATTGGCCATTACTCTCGAGTCTGTCTTTAAATTGGACTCTCTATACAAATTTTAGTGAACTTTCGAGAATAGAGTAATCTTTTTAAAGGAAACATCTAGTTGAACTTTCAGAGGCCGACCTCAATTGGATTTAGGAGCCTTGAACTAAAAAACAAAAAATTAGGGGGAGGGACAATTTAAAATAAGTTTTAGAACTTTGGGCCACAGCGACACCTTAATAAATTAATTAAAAATATAATTAATTAATTAATAAATGATTTCATAGCCCTTCCGAGCTTTCAAATAGTTCCGCCCTGATGTATGTAAACAATTTGATTTTTGAATTACAAAACTTAAATATTTTTCAATCGTAATTTAATTCCATTAACACTAATAATTAATTTCCTTTTTTTAATTTTTTTTTTCTTTCGACAGATGAAGGAAGATTTGAACTCAAGATTACGCACTGAATTTTTCTCTACTTCATATTTTTTTCTTTGAGAAAATTTATCTTCTTCATATTTATTTGCATTTTAGTAATGAGTAATAGATAAATTCAATACTTTGAGATATTAATGAGCAAAATTTTATTACTATTTTATTTTATTACTATTTTATTGTTGTTGTGATTTTTTTCTATATACTATATTTATATTATGAAATTTATTATATTTTCTTATATAAGACATTTTTGTTCTTTTAGCACTGTGTTATAAAAATAATACTGGAAAAAAAATTAGCCAATCAAAAAAAGACTTTCTAGTTAGGTCCTTGAATACAACGGACTCAAAACACAGCTTTTTAGTTTAAAGTTACTTGAAACTAAAAACTATTTAATGAATAATTACGTTGGCAATGAAAGTATACGACGCGTCACCACAACCACCTAAGCATATATATTTAGGGAAAATTTTGAAATTGACAGATATATTTAATTATTATACTAATTTGACCAAAGTGAATTTCTATACTATATTAATCATATACACAAATTTTACCCATTTTACCCTCATTGCAATTTCGAAAACACTCTCTCTCTTGCAATGTTTGTCTGACCTCATTTTCGAATATATCAATTGAAAAATTTATAAATCGACTTCAAAATCATCATATTTTAAAGATTAGAAGTAAAATAATTGATTGTTAAATTGAAAATAAAAAAAAAATTGATTAAATTTTTTTTAAATGTTGTTTTGTACTATTTTTGTGTTCTAATAGTTCAAATGTTTAGATTTAAAGTTAAGAATGTAAAAAATGGTTGAAAATAGATGTAAAACATTGAATACGGTAAAACATAGTCAAAAATAGTCGATTCAAGTCGAAAACGACATCTAACTTGTGGTGTACATGCAGAGCCTGTTGTGTGCTTTAGCGCAACGCTTGTACCGCAACAATGCGCTACACGCATTGCACTCATTGTGCATGCCACGTGACAATTTAATTTTTTTGAATTTAAATTTTGTTTATTAAATTTTATTTAATGTAATTTTAAATTTTTTAAATTTTATTTTATTTCATATTTTATTATTTTAAATTAGAGTATTTATTTGAATTTTATTTTTTAATTAATTAAAAAAATTTAATTAAAATTTGCATCTTTTAAATTTTATGTAATTGCTCATCTACTAATAATTATTATTTTTATTTTATTTGTTTAGGTGCTGTTGATATATTTTTAAATATCATAGAGCTTGTTTCAGCCATATACTTTCGGTGAAGGTGGCAGAATTTCAATGATGGTTAAGAGACATTAGATTTTAAAATATCCACATATTAGTTCTAAAAAAAATATAAAATACGAAGTATTGTTGAAAAGAGTTTGTTGTATTAGTAGAGTTGATAAGGTGCAGTATAAAGTAACTCTTAGATGCGATGTTCATTCAAATATTATAAAGTTGAGACATATTTCACTTAAAAATAATGACGATTATAAAGTTGAGACATATTTCACTTAAAAATAATGACGATTATAAAGTTGAGACATATTTCACTTAAAAATAATGACGATGTAATCTTTTGGTTGAGCTTACAAAAAAAGTACTACACCTCTATGTAGAACACTAGATATTCGAGCTCCTGTATATGAAAATAATGCAGAAGTACCCATCAAGCAAAAATTACTCTACCATAATTAATTCAGATCCGCAAATGGTAGCAACCAAGTGAGTAGTATAGCCCTAATAATTTCAACCCATGTGTTTCTTCCAAACCCTCCAAATGATTATCATTATTCTCTTCTAATGTTCAACGAACACCTAACTTACACATATTATGATAGTTAGATATATGGAGATATTGGTTAGGATATTGATAATGATGTTGGTGGTGATGATGAAAACGATGATAAAAATGATGATGGTTATGAGAATGGTGATCTTGGTAATGATATTGGTTATGATGTTAGTAATGATGTTGGAAATGATGATAATGATTATTATTATGGAACGGAAGCCGATAGATTGAATGACATACTAGAGGGTGGACCATGTTATATTTCTAAAACTTCTATTCATGGACTGTGTGATGTATATGTCACGTATGCAAAAAGCAGATATGGTTCAAGTAGAAAATCTATTTTAGTTCATGCTTCTGATACCACTATTTGACTTGAACATACCGAAAAATGTATCATGTACTAGAATTGGAGATACGTTAGTAGGAAAGTTGTATAACAACAAAGATGAAATTCATGAGGTTATAAGCATACTAGCATTTAAGGGCAATTGAGTTTTAAAGTTTGTAAGTCCACCAAAGATTATTTTGAGGTGAAATGCAATGAAAGCAAATACAAATGGAGATTATGTGCAGTATCGACAGAAGAACAATAGTTCTTCATTATGAGAAGAGGCACACTTGTATTTTAAATCGATTTTAGGATAATAGTTATCAAGTCAAAAGTCATATTTTTGATAAAGTAATTAAAAATAACTTTGCATTGATCAATAAAAATTATAGATCAAAGAAATTTTAAGCAAATATATGTGAAAAATTTAGTGTTGAGATAACATATACTACAACTTGGCAAGCTAAGGAACATGCAATAAGATTGATAAAAAGTTTTTCAAAAGATTCTTTCAGACTACTTCTGCATACAGTTATGTGTTGTAATAGCAGAACCTGGGTACAGTTACTCACTTAGAAATTGATGTCGATAATCTCTTTAAGTATTTCTTTATGGCCCTAGGAGTCTGCATTAAAGATTTTCAGTCATCCACTAACCGGTGATTGCAGTTGATGGAATACTTTTGAAATGTGCTTATCTTGGTATAATGTTTATGACAGTATATAAAGATGGAAACACTTAGATATTTTTATTGGCATTAGGTATTGCTGACTGAGAAAATGATACTTCTAAAACGTAGTTTATGGTAAAACTGCAAAGAGTAATTGGTGACCATCAGGATGTAGTTACAGTATTTACTAATGCATGTATTAGGTTTTTCATCTTTTACTTGAAGGGGAATTTAATGACAAAATACAAGTTACTAATAGAAAAGTCTAAAAAAATGAGATACTTGTCTGCTTATTTTTTTATTGCCAAAGAATACCATATCTTTGATTTTTAGCACCAAATGAATAAGATGCGACCTAATGTAACTAAGTACTTAGAGAAGGATGTTGGTATTGTTGTCGAGGATCTAATATACATTGGTGTATACATGTGCAATAGTATTTATTATATAAAATACGTATCTCATACATATTTAACGCTGCAGAATAATTAAATCATACAATAAACACAATAAATAATATATTAATCATATTAATATATTAATCATGTAACGTTATATACATGTATCATGGGAGTCCGCTTGGAGCCCAACTTGTTTGCAGTTCTAGTTACCAACTCGGTAAACTTGGTAAGCTAGAATAGTAGCTCCATATCTAGCACTGAGCTTAACTTTTAAACCTTTTAAATTTATTTTGAAAAACAAAGCAACAATTGCTTTGAATTATAAAACAATCGAAATGGTAATATGAAACAATTCCAAATTGCTTCCCTCGGCATCTAAGAAAATGAAACAATTTTATTTTCCTTCAAAATGCTTCTCTCGACCATTTAAGAAGAAAAATGAAATATTTTTATTTTTCCCTTGATCACATCGAATTCTTATAAACAAATATATATATCTCATTTGTAATAAAATAATATATTATAATATTAAAGAAAGCCACCAATTAAATAAAATAATATTATTATATAAAATAAAATAATAATTGACAACTAATAAGCATTATAAAAATATAAGAATATTATATAATAAAATAATATATTATAGTAAGATATTTTGATTATTTAATAATAAAATAATTAATATGTGAAATTACCATTTTGCTTCTCATGAATAGTTACTAAGCATATTCCCTAGTGGATCCCACCATACCCACTCTTGGGTAAACTCAACTAAGGAACCACAATACACTACATGTCATTATATAATTAGTAAATAACAATTATTGATTAATTATTGTATTTAACGCTTAAATACAGATACACACGTATTCTTGTGGTAGTGCTAGTGCTAGATATTACTGGATTAAACAACTTAATCCGGTACGCTGCCTCAGTGCACAATGAGTACACTCTCTATCGCGAGACTCCCTAGGTCCACGCTTGATTCGTCAAATGGAACTATTTCATGAGTCTGTGAGCATTGCCCTACGCACACGTCATGGAAATACAAATCAGTGTGTCGATCATCCAAGCTGAGGTCACAACGCATATATATAGTGCTTCCGTCATGATATCCTGAATATGCGGGGATATAGATTATCACCGTTAAATTCTCATATAATCATCAATATCATATCTCCAGACTTGTATCTCACTGAATAATATGTGCAAACGCATTTGCCATATTGTTACACCTTGGCGGAAATGCTTTCTTAGGATTAATGCTTGTAGCCATAAGACTTTCTAAGACATATTCTCGAAGCATCTGGATATCTAACTCCTTATGTGAGCTGACGTATCCCCTATCTGTACACATTGGACTCCATAAGCATTGGATCATACCTAGCGACACCCAACGGTCACATTATGAAAGGTCTGTGACATGCGTGAAACTAAAGTATGGTAGATCACTTACAAGCTCACCATGGCACTCAGGTCAAAGGACCACATATACTACTCAACTCGAGAGGACTCTCCGTTGACGGCTTACATAAGGTGTTTATCGGAGGTCCTCGTGAGTCTGTCCTATATCCAGTCATAACTAGATACCCATATGCCAATACGAGTTCTAAGCTTAGGTTAGATAGGAATAACCATTTATACCTTATAGGTATGACATATGCTGATCTATATAAAAGTATCCACAGACAGACCTGCATTAGCAGAAATAGATCAGAGACAATATTCGAGAACATACTTGCGCAACTGACATTTCCTAGCACCTGATTGCAACTCTTGCAACTATACAGTTACTAGTATATTCCCAGGTCTATATCCCATTACAGACAAGGCTCCAACTCTTGAATCTTTGTTGAGTATTATAACCAGTTAACAATTAGCTGTGCTAACATTTAGCATTTATAGGCCCTTATCTAAACTTTTTTAGATTAGATCTGAACTTCTTTAGATCATACAATGTCTGTAATGTTACATTGCATAGTACTATTTAATTAAGTATTAGCGATTTAATAGAAATGTACACATGTATAAATACATAAGTATATGTACATTCAGGGATGACACGTAAGCACAAACCCTAACAGGTGTGAGAAAATAGGCTCGATCAACTGGTGCTTTAAGAAGATCTAACATCATAACCACTAATATCGTAGAGAATATTAATACGGTTGCAAAAGAAGTAAGAAAGTTTGTTGTGACCACTTTGGTGGAGTGGATAAGAGAGCTAACGCAGTAGTGGTTTTATTATAGAAGGGAGGGGGCACAATGTATGACGACCATGTTGACGACTTGGGCAAATCGCATGGTGATGAAACATAATGTAAAGCTAGTCAAATGAAAGAAGATAAAGATAGAGCAACTATCCTGCTGAGCTCACAGCACAAGCATTCTATCATTGAGCGATGAAGTATTAAGGGAAGTAGCAGGTGAGACAACAGCAATTAGTCTTTGGAAGAAGCTTGATTTGCTTTATATGCAGAAATCGTTGGCCAACAGATTGCATATAAAGAATAATTTGTATCAGTTGTCCATGTCAGAAGGGACATCGATGAAATATTATATAGATGCCTTCAATAAGATCATCCTTGATCTTGAGTCTATCAACATCAAGAAAGAAGATAAAGATAGAGCAATTATCCTGCTGAGTTCACTCCCCAAGAGTTATGAGAGCTTTATTGATATGCTACTCTACGGCAGAGATAGTTTAATGATGAGTGGTGTAAAATCATCATTAAACTCAAAGTTAATAGGAAAGCAGATAGAGGGCAATGCAAAAAGTCTATCTGTAAAAGGAAGGCCCTCATATAGAGATGGAAGAAAAATAGGCTTAAGGTCGAAGTCCAGTACTCTTAGGAAGTGCTATTGCTATAAGAAAGAGAAGCACTTCATAAAGGACTATCTAGAGAAGAAAGCAAAAGACAAGAAGAAAGTGGATGTTGCGCTAGCCTATGATGATAGCTATGATAGCGCAGAGACACTCGTCACTATTGATGGTAAGAACGCTGAACAATGGGTTCTTAATTTTGGTTGTACTTTTTACATGTGCTAGCACAAGTCTTGGTTTTTAAATTTTCATCCTATTAATGGTGGTAACGTGTTAATGGGTAATGATGTTGCATGTTAGATGATGAAAATTGATAGTGTTAGACTTAGGTTGCATAATAGGCGAGTGAGAGAGTTGACAGATGTTAGGTATGTTCTTGACCTCAAGAGGAACTTGATCTCACTAGGAATTTTAGACCAGAAAAGATGTTCCATTAGGATCGATGGAGGGATTTTGAGAGTGTTGAAGGGTTCCATGTGGTAATGAGAGGATAGAAGCACAAAGGCATTTATGTGCTTAAGGGTGAAGTTGTGAATGGTTCTGCATTATTCTCTGTAGACGATGAGAATATGCAAACCAATTTATGGCATTTTAGACTAGCACACATAAACGAGAGAAACCTAAAGGAGTTATTTAGTCAAAAGTTGTTTGGAGAAGATAAGTTCCAACCCTTAGAGTTTTGTGAGCATTGTGTGCTTGAAAAAGCACATAGAGTGAGATTTAGTACCAGTGAGCACAAGACTAATAAGACTCTTGTCTACATACACTCGAATCTTTGGGGACCAGCTTAGACAGCTACTCGTGGCGGTGCCATGTATTTTCTCAGTTTAATTTATGACTATTCAAGGAAGCTGTGGGTCTATGTAGTGAAGAGTAAGGACCAAGCGTTTGATGTATTCAAGACTTGAAAGGCTCTTGTTGAGAATCAGATTGCAAAAGAGTGAAGAGGTTGAGAACTGACAATGGCCTCGAGTTTCGCAATAGAAAGTTTAATGAATTTTGTGCTAAGCATGAGATTGCAAGGCATAGAACGGTAATATCAACACCACAGTAGAATGACGTAACTGAGAGGATGAATAAGACTCTACTTGAAAGGGTTAGATGCATGCTTACTAATGTAAAGATGTCTAAGGCATTTTGGGGAGAAGTTATAGTAACTGCAACTTACTTGATTAATAGAAGTCTCTCCTCAGTAATTGACTTCAAGACGCTAGAAGAAAAATGGTCTGGCAATCCTCCTAAATATGACCACTGATAGGGTGTAATTGCATAAAATATTTTATCCTCCTAAACTTGATGTTTGTTGAATTTATCTTAATAATTTGGCTGTTTATGCATATTAATGTTGTTTTATAGGTTTAAGCACTATCGGAGCAAAAATACCGAAAACCGGATGCAAATGAAGCTATTTGAGATGAGAATCCGAAAAGGGATTAAAATGCTCAAAATGTGAACAGTACGAGTGAACAGTACAAATTCTATAGTGCTTGAACAGTGTAATGTCGGGGCATTCGGTTTGAGCACCGGGGCATTCGACGCCGGAGCATTGGCTAAGGCGTCCATTCCAGAAACTTCATGTCGTAGCATTGAATTTGAATGCCGTAGCATTGAACCCGAATGTTGCAGCATTGAACCTAAATACCACGGCACTGAATTCTGAGCACTCTTTAAGGGCATTTTGTCCTCTTTTTGTAACCCTAAACCTATATAAATGCCCATTATTGAGGCAAAGGGAGTTAAGCAGGAAAGGGCACGAAATTTGCAAAGGGAGAGAAGGCTTAAGCTCAAATTTAAAGATGAGAAATAATGTCTCTAAGGTTTCTTGAGCATCATTGAAGACATTTGGAGGATTGAAACCTTGGAGACATCCCAAATTTGATTTTCCCTTTCCTTTTGTTTATGTTTATCATTTGTTTTAATTTCAATTATGAATATTGCTTAAATGAGTTGTATCTATGGTTAGTTGGATAATTTTATTTATGGTTGAATTTTTATGTGATTAAACTTGATTCTAAGGCTTGATATAGTTTTATTTATTTTATGTTTGGATGATTTAGTATATTTTTGTGTAATTCATTTATGTTTCTTTATGCTTAATGCTTCCAATTGATTGGAAAATGAATTGGTTGTTGTGAATTTATAGGTTGATGCTTGAAAGAGATTGACCCATTTATGGGATTTGGGAGAAACATAGCCTTAGGTTGTTATTGAGTTAAAAGTCCAATAATACTTAGGTAATCATCATGGTTTTCCTTAGGATTTGCATGTGGTGCACTCCAAGTGTTTGATAAAATGCGTGACAGGTGCAAACACTTTAGGTGTGCCATTATGCCTAGGATTACATGTGGTGCTCACCTTTTTAAAGTGTTTGATAAAATGCGTGAAGGGCGCAAACACTTTGAGTGTGCCATTATGTCTAGAATTTCATTTGACGCTCTGGAGAGGTAATGAAATTAATTCTTGAGTAATCAATTTAAGGGTTGAGTAATGCATGTCTATGTAAACAAGTTAGATAGGCATATCAACTTGAATATGTATGCATAGTATCTCATTTAGAACTCAGAAGAGGAAATGAGATTAGTCTTAAGCCATTGATTAATGAATTGAATGAATTTGCTAAATAGGAAGAACATAGGAAGAGTAGAATGAAATTAATACTTTAGGATCCCATTTGTATAGAATTTACCATATCACAAGATTATCATTTTGTTGTAGATTGTATGTTCTAGGCCTTAATAAAACTCTATTGAACAATATGTATTGATGTTGTTATGTGATTAATGGCTATCTCATGTTATTCGTTTATGCTTTTTATGCGTTTAATGCTTCTAATTGCATTGGAAAATGTATTGGATGATTTAAACATTTGAGTTATGTACTTGGAAAGGTTTAATCCATATGTTGGTTGTAAAAAGTATAGTTTTGAGTTTGTTGAGTTGGGAAATTAATAAACTTAGGGTAATCGCTTAAGGGTAACTTAATGTATGTATGTATAACGGGTTAGATAAGAATATCAACTTAGTTGTATATGTATAGTATCTTATTCGGCACTCGGAAGAGGGAATGAGATTAATCATACACCCTGAATTAATGAATGCATAAATTGGTTGTTGATTACTAATGACAAAGACCATAGGAACAATAGAAGAAAATCAAGTCCCTAGAACCCCATTGCCATAGATCTCTCTTTTCCTTAATTTACCTACTTAATTAGTTTTAAGTTGCTTTTAATTCAATAACTCATCCTACCCTTTAGATTAGCCTAGATAAAGTTAGGTTGTCAACATCGTAGTACTTAGCATTAATTTAGGACACAATCCTCGTGGGAATAATACTTTATTCATCACTTTATTACTTGCTTACGACCCGTGCATTTGTGGTTACAAATTCGTGTGTGTATAATTTCGCGAATAAGTTTTTGGCGCCGTTGCCAGAGATTATAGATTTTGAATTTGTGCTAATATTATGGTAAAGTAACTTGATTTTAATTTAGGCATTTATTTTCTTTTAAATTTTGTTATGTTTGGGTTGTTGTGGTTGTTTTAAATGTGCATACAAGGAGGTCAATTTGTTGAAGATCAACAAGGTTCACACTTCTAAACAAGATATTTGGTTTTTGCCAAGGAAGCTTAAAATGAGGAAATCAAGGAAAAGAATTGGCAAGACCATTGAGTGAACATTGAAGAACGATAAAGAAGGAGTGTTCCTTGGGTAAAATGCCTCAAAAATGTAATTTTTTCACCACAACCTCGGATGAAGTCTAACTAGAGACAATAAATCAAGCGCTTCTTGGGAGGTAACTTATGCCTATTTCAATTTTTAATTTTAATTTTTTTATTATTTTTTTTATGTTTGTTTTTATTTCTTGCAGTGTGCTAAAACAACAATTCAGAATCTCATAATGCATGGAAAAGAATCGAAAACAAGAGCCAACATGGTGCAAACCAATAGAGCTCAAAATAAAAGTCAAAAAAATTGAGGGTTTTGGGCATCAACTCTAGCAACAACTTCCTCCTTGCGATTCGAGCATCACGCCATTGTCTACAAAGAGAGTTTCTTTTACTCACTTTTAGTTTTGTCATTGTGGACAATGTCAACTTTAAGTTTAAGGGAGGAAAACATTCATTTTCCATGTTGATCATGCTTACTTGATTACGATTGTTGTTTTTAGTTGTTTGAATGAAAGTTTTTGAGTTTGTTGAGTTGGGAGACTAATGAACTTAGGGTAGTCGCTTAAAGGTAGCTTAATGCTTGTACGTATAACGGGTTAGATAGAAATATCAACTTAGTTGTATATGTATAGTATCTCATTCGGTACTCGGAAGAGGGAATGAGATTAATCATACACCCTGGATTAATGAATGTATAAATTGATTGTTGATTACTAATGACAAAAACCATAAGAACAATAGAGGAAAATCAAGTCCCTAGAACCCCATTGCCATAGATCTCTCTTTTCCTTAATTTACCTACTTAATTAGTTTTAAGTTGCTTTTAATTCAATAATTCATCCTACCCTCTAGATTAGCCTAGATAAAGTTAGGTTGCCAACATCGTAATACTTAGCATTAATTTAGGACACAATCATCGTGAGAATGATACTCTATTCATCACTTTATTACTTGCTCACAACCTGTGCACTTGCAGTTACAAATTCGTGTGTGTATAATTTCGCGAGCAACCACCTCAGAATATTTGGCTGTCCTGCCTTTATATATGTTAAGGAGGGAAAGTTAAAACCTAGAACTATCAAAAGGGTATTCATAGGATATCCCAAATGAGTAAAAGAATACAAGGTGTGGTGTAAAACATTGACACCACCAAAGAGTATCATAAGTCGTGACCTGACGTTTGATGAGACGACAATGCTGAAAGCCTCTCAAGAAAATGAGAAAGAAGAACATGTGCCCAGGGAAGACTCAGCACCCGAGTCAATAGAAGTTGAAGTAGAGCCTGAAAGTAGATCTGATATGCCCCTAAATCAACACTTCAACAAAGAGATCCTTGAAGAATAACCAAGAACACCAGTGAGTTCCTCCAAGTCTACCCAAGGAAAGACTATGACTCTTGAGATGAAACTTAAAGAGTACCAACTAGCCAGAGACAGGCTAAGGAGAACGATTAACCCACCAATTAGGTATGCACAAGCAGATCTTATTGCTCATACGTTTAATTCTACTTACACTCTTGAGTATGATGAGTTTAGAACATATGGTGAGGCTATAAAGAGTGAAAACAAGAAAGAATGGCAGTAGGTTATGAAAGAAAAGATCAGTTCTCTTAGGAAGAATAATATCTAAAAGTTGGTGGAGAAACCTCAAAAGAAACTAGTTGGGTGTAAGTGGGTGTATAAGATTAAGAAGGGGATACCGAAGATAAAGCCTATAAGATTCAAGGCTAGGTTAGTTGCACAAGGTTTTACTTAGAAAGAAGGAGTTGACTTTTATGAGATTTTCTCTCCAGTCGTCAAGCACACATCTATTAGGATTTTGTTGGCCATGTGTGCAAACTTTGATTTACTCTAGAGCAGATGGATGTAAAGACAACTTTTCTGCATGGAGAGCTTGAAAAGACAATATACATGTCACAGCCACAATGGCTCGAAGAGCCCGAGAAAGAAGATCATGCTTATTTGTTAAATAAGTCATTATATAAGTTAAAGCAATCACCTAGACAGCAGTATAGAAGATTTAATGAGTTTATGATGGCTTGTGGCTATAGTAGGAGCAAGTATGATAGATGTGTATACTTCAAAAACATAAGTTGTGGGATGATGTATTTGCTTCTATACGTCAATGATATTTTGATCGCATGTACGAATATAAAAGAAATACAGAAGCTTAAGAAGCAGTTGGATCGTAAGTTTGAGATAAAAGAATTGGGAGCAGCAAAGAGAATATTGGGTATGGATATTATAAGGAAAAGAAGAGATGTTATCTTCTTGTCCCAACAGTAATATATACTCAAAATTCTAGAGAAGTTTGGTATGTCCAATGCAAAGGCTATCTCTATTCCTTTGGCCATGCATTTCAGACTTTCAGTAGCATAGTCGCTAACATCTAAAGAGGAGAAACTATAGATGAGTAAAGTACCGTATGCAAGAGGATACGTAGACTCAGATTATACATGTGATCTAGACAAGAGAAGATCATTGACAGGTTACGTATTCACAGTGTTTGGGTGTAGTGTGTGTTGGAGATCAGTTCTACAACATATGTTTACACTATCTATCACAGAGGCGGAGTACATAGCTATTGGTGAAGCTATTAAGGAGGCCATGTGGTTGAAAGGTATATGCGCAGATATATTGGCTAGTAAAGTTGTGAACACCGGTGTATATTGCGACAGCCAGAGTGTCATACACCTAAGCAAGCATCAAGTGTTTCATGAGAGGTCGAAACACATTGATATTCGGCTCTATTGCATTCAAGAGATTGTCCAAAGTGATAAAGTTAGTTTAACAAAGATAGCATTGTCTAAAAACCCTACTGATATGTTGACTAAGCCACTACCCTTGGTTAAGTTCATCATATGCAAGGAATTAATCAGAGTCACTACCTTGTGAGGGTGATTGTAGATGCGGATATGAGAGATCGAGTTCTTTGTGGATGATTTTGAATCAAGGAGGGGATTTGTGAGAATATTGATTAAAAATTATCGGAATATGATTTGAAGAGCAAATCAAGTGCGTAGGGTACGCAAGGATTGAAGACAAACGCGAAAAGAGGCGAAAGATGAAGGGGCAGTGCCTAGGTGTGGGCGTTGCGGCGACCAAGTACTTTATGAGTTTTTGTTTTTAGTAAAAGACATACTTTGTAAGTGCCTTATGATTCAATAATAAGAGTGAGTGATCTTGATCCATCATAAACGTAGGCAAGTTGCCGAATCACTTAAATTCTGTGTATTCTTCTTCTACCTTTCTCTCTCTTTAATTTCTTAATTATTTGTTCTGCACTATTTATTTAGATAATATTACTTATTTGTATACTTTCGCTTTAATATTTATGTTCCATTTTAATACTTCATATCAGAATTCCACAAAAACTAGGGGTAATAAGATTTTAATCACAATTCATAAAGCTTAATTTTCGTTGGTTTATCAATTCTTTCGATGCTATGCAATGTCAAGAAAGGAAAAGAATAGTGAGTTTATTACTTCCGTCAAATCTAAATGAATTTAGTTTGACGTGAATATATAATAATTAATAATGATAATAATACGGTTATACCGAAGTTGTAACCTATCTATTTTTAACTTTTTGGTTAATTACAAGAGAGAACAGAAAGTTACTTTTGTTTCTTTCAAAAAAAATCCATTGCTTTCGTTGAAGTTCGGCAATACTACGGTACAATGAGTTTGGAGACGGCCTTAGAAGTTAAAACTAAAAACTATTTAAAGAATTAAGTTGTCAGTAAAGGTATATGACGCGTCACTACAACTTATTAAGCATATCTGTCCTATAAATTATATGTCGAATTGAGTGGTGAAATTAAGAGATCAATTTGAAGTACAAAATCATATTTGTACTGAGATCTCCTCCGTCACAATCGTGTGTTTCATCAGTAAACATATCGTCAGACACAACGTTTAATTTAATCCCACATACAACTAAAGAAATGGAAGAAGCAACCGTTATCATTGTAGGAGCAGGCCCCGCTGGGCTAGCTGCATCAGCATGCCTTAACAAATTGCAAATTTCAAACATTGTATTAGAAACTGAAGATTGTTATGCGTCTCTTTGGAAAAATAAGACTTACGATCGCGTGAAACTGCATCTTGCTAAAGAGTTTTGCCAACTTCCCCACATGCCTTTTCCCCCAAATGCGCCAAAATTTGTCCCTAAAGAAGGTTTTATTCATTACTTGGATAATTACGTTCTCCAATTTGGGATCAAGCCGAAGTTTAATCGGTCTGTAGTGTCAGCATATTACGATAAGAGACGAGCTGCATGGCGCATTGTAGCAATAAACACGTCTTCAGATGTGCATGAAGTATATTATGGGCAATTTCTGGTGGTTGCTACTGGTGAAAACAGTGAAGGTTTGATTCCGGAGATACCTGGCTTAGATACTTTTAAAGGGGAGTCAATTCATTCTAGCGAGTACATGAACGGGAAAAACTACAAGGGCAAACAAGTGTTGGTCGTGGGTTGTGGGAATTCCGGCATGGAAATTGCTTATGATTTGTCAAAGTGGGGTGCCAGAACTTCAATCGTTGTTCGTAGCCGGGTATGTAGAATTTCTAACATTATACGTTACAGGCAGTGTACAATTTATATTAACCCAAAAAAAAATTCACATCTCATGTCGTTAGTGAATTGGAGACTAATTACATAGTTTATAAGTTTAACGCTTTTATAAGGACTCTTGTATGAAAACTAGGCAGAATATCTAATTAGTTGTTAAAAGAGAGACCAACTACTATTATAAATAATATATTCGTCAATGATATTAAAATAATGCTTAATTTTTTAAATGATATTTTAAATTTTTTTTATTTTAAATGATGTATCAAATAATTATTAAGTGATAAAATAATATAATAAATAATTTTAAAATTTATATAATTTTTATTATTCAATAATTACTTGACACTTTAATTTAAAATATAAAATTTGATATATTATTTAAAAAATATGACATTATTTATAATGTTATTGGGCTCAACCTTTAGACTATTTAAATGGTTGTTTAAGACCCAAATTGATAAAATGTTCTATTAAACATATTATTAGTTTATCTTAAAAATTAATTATTGAAAATTATTTTATTTTATTTTATTTTTTCGTTTTATAACATCTTGAAGGCCCTCATTTTAGTTAAATTTCATTAAAATTAATAATCTTTTCTAATTTAAAAATTAAATTCTACCTTAATAGTTATTTATTGAGAAATTAAAAGAAAATTTGACTTAATGTTCTTTATATTATTTTTACCTAAAAAAAACCAGTCTTTTCTCTCACGGTGTAGGTATCACTTCTTTGCATTATTAAACAGTTTGTAGAATATGATTTCTCTTTGAAAACTTTTTCTTAATTCTTTTTCTTATTCTTTGAAAAATATTCTTAGTTTTTAATTTTATTATTTGTGAAAAGCAAATATCTGTTTGCTTGTAGTTTGTTTATATAGAAATTAATTAAAACTTTGCAAACTGAAAAAATAAAAATAATTCAGATAATGCCACATTTATAATTTTGCCTAAGGCCTCATATAGTCTTAAGTGAGATATGACATGATTTATGCGTCAAACGTGTTTAACAAAATATATATTTAATTAATAAAACAGATGGACTATTATAAATATACTCTATCTTCGTTAGTACTTTGGGATGTGATGAAAACAATGCTTTCTATATATGTGATCTAACAGAAAAATAAAAAATAAAAAACCCTAAATGCTACCTCTTGTTGAGTATAGGTACACGTTCTCACCAAGGAAATAGTGTGGCTATCGATGTCTCTTTTGAAACGCCAGATCCCAATCAAACAAGTGGACAAAATTGCTGTGACGCTTGGAAAATTAGCACATGGAAATTTATCGAAGTATGGATTTTTAAGGCCAGAGGAAGGACCATTCTATCTAAAAGCAACAACTGGTCGATCGGCCACGATCGATGTTGGATGTGTAAAGAAGATTAAGAAAGGAAAAATCAAGGTACAATTCCATTTGCAAGCCCTTCATATTCAAGTAAATTTATTTCTCTTCATGTTGTGATGATGGTGACATGGCAATTATCTTCCAGGTTTTTCCATCTATAGAAAGCATAGAAGGAAAGAAAATGGTTGTTTTTTCCAACGGCAAAATCCGTAAATTTGATGCTATAATTTTTGCTACCGGCTACAGAAGCACTGTAAGAGAATGGCTAGAGGTAAAACTGAAACTTTATAGTAAATCAATTTTCAAAGTGCTTCTTCAATGTTACTTATACGAATTTGGCACCTAAGTTGTGTATAAATTCTTGATTTGTAACCGGTGTTACTCATTCAGGATGGAGGAGGCCACTTTAATGAAGATGGACTTCCAATAAAGAATTTCCCTAATCACTGGAAAGGGGAAAATGGTCTCTATTGCACTGGGTTTGCGAAACAAGGATTGCTTGGTATCTGCAATGATGCTTTAAGAGTAGCTGAGGATATCAGTTTTGCTTTGAGTCAAAACAAGAAAAATGATTGATGGTTTTTCTTGTGATTTTGGTGTTCGTTATTGCCTTATATGTAAGAAATACCAGCCACCTTTTATAAATAACAAAAGCGTAAACTAAATAAATTTGCGCATGGCTTTGTAATGTATGTATCTGTGTTTTGTGAATTAATATAATGTAAGCTAAGCTATATATTAATGGAATTATGTTGTATAGGACCTTGTAATATAAATATCAGAAGGGTAAACTAATTAATTTCCCATGGCTTTGTATTGTATGTATCTCTGTGTTGTGATGTAATAATGTAAATTAAGTTATATATTAAAGGAATTTTTTTCATTAGATAATTTATATTATTTTATGCCCTTAAAGTATATGTAATAATATTTTACTAGATTAATAAAGTTTATTCATATATATAATTGACCATATATTGATGAACTCATATTTATAAATTATGTGATCTATGTATTAAGCATATGATGCTAATACAGAGGGTATAGATCACAAATTATTTATAAACTAAATCATGTTCACAACCATTAATGAAAAATAACATTTTATTATGTAAAGTTGTAGTTTTCTTACTTCTTATAGTGGATGATTTACCTTGATCATCGAAGTAGAGACTTTGAGTAGAGAAACTAATGTATATGATACATTGAACAGGATTATAGTGAATTTCGATCTGGTTAATTAAATGTCGTAGATCTTAATTCACAAAAGTTTTAATAAACTTGATTGATCTTAATCCTGAGTAGGTAATGAACTTACATTCATGTATTGTATCTTTTGAGTTATCACAGAGTAAGATCTACATAAACGATCAAAATCTCGATAGTTTGGAAATATAATTTTATGGGTTGTAAGAACATATATTTACAAGATGAAATCTAATAATTAATGTCCGCCTAAGATGTTTGCAGTACTTGATCATTAGAATCTGGCCACAATTTATTCAATAAATTATTTATTGAATAATAATATTTATTTGTAAATTTGTTTACAAATATAGATATATTAAAAGTAATCATTAGAGCATTCAGTGACTTAGGGGCAAATAAGTAATTACAGAGACAAGACATTTTTGCAAGGCCTAACTTTAATTATGAACATCAATTAGATGATCAATTAAGTGGTTATTGTTGGTCTAAAGACCAAGCCTAATTTAATTAAAAGGAGTTTTAATTAAATGAGCTTTTATTTTATAACATGGGTTACTAGAGTACTGTCTTTAACTTTTAGTGGAATAGTTTAGGGTTAACTTAGAAATTTTTTTGTATTATGAGATAGTAAGGACTAAACCTTTTAAGTTGGAGCTAGGAAGTCTATGGGTCTTATAGTCTCTCTACTAGCTCAAATTCTAATTAAACTATAATTTTTTAATCCTAATCAAATTTTAAATACTACAGGGGGATCTCTATATATATGTGAGGTATATAATAAAAAAAAAATAATCATAACAATACAGAGAAAAATTATTTTACGTATTCTTACGTGAAAAAAGATTTTAGTTAATAATACCATTCTCTCAAATTTAGATATTAGTGATTTTAGAAATTAAAAAAGATCCACGCACTCATACACATTGAATTTGAAGATTGAGAATAATAAAGAAGATTGCAGTAATTCAATTCAAAATCTGTTATTACGAGAAATTAAAATAATCTTTTATTCCTATACATATAATTATGAACAAGACGATATAACTTCTATTACGTTTATTTTTATAAACAAAAATTTTTATTTATCAATCAACATTTTTCTCTATAAGCATATTTGTTTGTTTTCCAGTAAGAAAACTTGTTATTATAGGACATTGTTTCTCTTAATACAGGTCTAAATGCACACATGATTATTCTTTCTACACCTATTATTTCATGAATTGTTTTATTGTGAAAATAATCTTAATCAAGAAGCTTGGCATCTTTTGAAATCCACCCATCAACTACACCCGGAGCTACAGCTTCAGATCTCTCCACACCTGTATAGATAATTAAAATAATCACAAAAATCCAGATACCCATTGAACATCTTAAAGCATCGAGCGACACATATGAAACTTACTTTGACTGCATATAGAACAGATAAAAAGTCTATCGATCAATACTCATGCCAAATGATACATGAACTCAATTCCCAAAAGATTTCCAAATTAAAGCACTTATATGTAAAACGCTAAGCTCATCAAACTTCTCGGGCCAAATCCATGATACTGAACCAATGCATTAAGATTGCATAAAATATTTACCAGCAAATTGGCAGGGGATGGACCTACTTGAGGCCGAGGGGGCATGGGATGGCTCCGAGCCTATTTTTTTTAATTAATAATAAATTTTTATTATTTAAAATAAATATTTTTATAATTTAACTCTTTTAAAATTTTAAATTTGATATTAAAATTCCCATATAATTAAATTCTAATTGGATATAATTTGTAACTTTAACTTTTGGGTCCTACTCACCTTAAATTCTAGTTTTACTCTTATATAAAATAATACAAATTACTCAAAGGCATTTTTAATAATTTTGCTCTTATTTTTACAAAAAAATAAAAATAAAAATATTTCTCCCAAATTTTAGCCTAAGACCCAATCTATTAAAAGAATTAGAAAGAGTCTCAATAGATAAGAAGACAATTATTATTATTTTTGTAAGATTCTATAAGAAAGTCCTAAACAGATAAGACACCTACTATATTTATTTTAGTAGGACTCTAATAAAAAGAATTATAATTAAGAAAATATATTATTATATCTCAATTTTATTATAATTAAGGAAATATACTGTTATATCCTAATTTTATTCAGATTTTACGACTCTCGTACTCTTATTATCCTATAAATAAAGAGTAAAATCATAAAGAGGAGCATTAGTCTTCACATAAGTTTTCGAGATCAATTTTTTTTATAAGTTAAAGGGGGAGGGAACATCTCTTATTCTTACAGGGGAGTGACTTTTTTTTTATCTATAAAGACTCTGTCTACGTATATTTCTATTATAAAATTATTATTCACTAGTATCATACGAGTGAGTTCATCAAACTCAATAAAGTAGATGTGAGCTTACATTGAGTTAAACCACTGTAAATTATGTCTTGTTGCATTTTCTTTTATTTTACTTTATCTCAATCTTATTTTTTAAAAATAAATAAATTTAATTCATTGATTTGAGAGTTGTTCAAATTTTTTTTATTAATAATTTAGCATCATTTGTGAAAATTATAAAAAAAATTATATAATAATTTTAAGACTAGCAAGCATGCATGAACTAAAAAAAAAGGATGAGTTGCTACAAGGAGTCAACCAAAGGCTTATGATAAGAATTTGACAAAAGTATGTCAGTGGAACCACAAGAGAAGATGGCTTATAATGACCAAAATATGCAAATAATAAACATAATTTACACGGAAGCCGCAACACCAACCCACCACAGACTATCACATTCGAGCTAGTTGTCGTTCATTGTCATTAACTTGCTAATCAACCTAAGAATTTTTGGCGATGCGACCACCATCCACCACTTAGTCCGTCACTGTCCTTCAAGTTTTAAAGCATGCCAAGAATGCCTACTAATAAACAATAAAAATCATCGGTAGTCAAGGGTCTCTTCGTGACAGCCAGCGCCCTTTGAAGTGGTCAATAATTTCCTTGCAGGTGAATGGCGGCGATTAGCCAAGGTAACAGAGGAGTCCATGTGGCACGAGAAGAGAAGAATATAATTATGGCATCTCTTTGTTTTTCTCGCTCAGCCTCTCTGAGTTTCTAAAAATTTAACTTTAGCTAGCATATTTTAAATATTTTACAGATAGGCACAAAAAGAATATTTCCACTCAATCCCTCTTAGTTTTAAGAATTTTAGTTTCGGCCAACATATTTTTAAAATTTTACAAAAAGGCCTCTAATAGACCATTAGCTTTCTACAAATCCAAGGAGTTAAGGCCGAGAACAAAGGGACTGAAGAACCCAAGTACGAGGACTAAAGTTAATAACCAAGGAGCTGAAGAGCCCAAATTCAAAGATCGAGACCTAAAAGATCTCATTCTCAAGGACATGTAAGCCTTCGTCACCAAGGCTGATCATGGAAACTCTTTAATTTTATTTCTTATTTTCTTGTCCTATTATTTTTATTATTTTTTTGACTTATATGCTCAGCTTGTTATTATTATTTTTTAACTTCTTTTCCTTTCAGCTCACACTTATGATGTTTTACTTTTTAATTTTCTTTTTAACTTATGTTTTTGGTGCTTGAGCATTTGTCAACATATGGTGTTTGGTTCACTCTTATTAAACAACTTGGGTTCAACTACTTTATGCCATGACAAAGTAACAACCCAATAAATGTTCAACATTGCCTTGATATGAAAACATCGAGGGCAAATAAGTCCTCATTGAGGCCGTGTAACTCTTCTATACATTTTGGGTGATTGACATAAGCCCAAAACCAAAAACAAATGAGGAGGTAATATTGAACCAACCCTTTTATACATTTTGGGTGATTGACATAAGCCCCAACGTAGAAACAAATGTAACCTTGAACTAATACCTCTATGTGTTTTGGGTGATTAATGTAAGTCGAAAAACAAAAACAAATGATGATGTAACCTTGAACCAAACCTTTTCTGCATTTTGGGTGATTGATATAAGCCTAAAAGTAGAAACAAAATAAGGAGGTAATCTTGAACCAACCCCTCTATGCATTTTGGGTGATCGACGTAAGCCCAAAAGTAGAAAAAGAAAATAAGATTGATGAAAGTGTGCTATTTTCCTATGGTGTATACACGTGCAATGTGTTTATTACAATACGATTTATGCATCTCATACATATATATTGTGCATCAGAACTAAAAATCTAATTTCTTAATGCAATAAACACATTTAAATTAAGTCCATTACACTAATGAGTTTAAGATTGAAAAATCACCTTGTCAAGGCTTTAGAATTTGGGTTCAAAACTTAAGTCCGCCTTGAAATGCAGTCGCAATTCTAGAACTTAACTAGGTGAATTTAATCCTCTAGAATGGCAACTCTATTCCAGCACAAAGTGTTTAACACTTAAACACTAAAATTGATTAAACACTTTAATCATAATTATTTGTAACAAGATAATCAAATTGCTTTCTTGTTGTTCAACTCTTGAACAATCAAAATAGTCTCACTGTTGCTTGAATGTTAACCAGCCAAGAGTGAGGAAGAATATAAATAGTAACATTTTCTAACTCTTGAAAAAGCTTTTCTTTTTCTTGCTCTTAAAGTGGCAGAACTAATTCATCCCCCATCACACAATGAAAGCAAAATATTTCAAAGCCATTTTTCTTCTTTCAAAAGTCAAGCCACGACCCCCACCAAGTATGCATGACTTATCCTGGACCATTTACTCATGTTTCCTGTTTGTTTATTATATTTTGACTTTATGAACAATAATAACAATTATATTGTTTGTTTATTCACAAATAATTTTTGAAAAATAATTGACATTGCTTGTCTCACAAGCAAGGTCATTTTATTCATTTTAAGGTCAAACAATGAACAGCTTATTTTGTGCCACTTATCATCATACCATTGGCAAAAAATATTGTTAACTAATTGATGTAGTTAATAGTTAATTCTTAAAAAGCCCACAACCTATTGCATCCTAAAATAAATATCTGATTTGCTAGAATTTAATGTATCAAAATATTCAATCTAGTATGTTGTTCCAGTGCACAATGAGTACACTTTATATTGTGGGATCCTTTAGGTTCACACCTAGTTTATCATATGAAACTTCTCTAGACATTCGTGAATGATGCCTCATGCACAGGTTATAAATATTATAAATCAGCGCATTATAGCATACAAGCTGAGGTCATAATATATACCTATAATCATTCCATCAACTATATCTTGGAAGAGTAGAGATATAGATCATCACCGTGAAATATCTACTTGCTTATCCATGAACTTATCTCTAGATTTGTATTTCTGTGAATGATATTCGCAAACACTTTTGTGATATTATTTATTCATCGAAAAACTCTTTTCCTAGTTTATTGCTTATAACTATAAGAGTTTCTAAAATACAATCTCTAAGCATTAAGATATACAACTCACCTATGTAAGCTAACAGATCCCATATCTACACATACCGGACTTTATGAGCATCAGACTATACCCAATGATACACAGCGGTCGGACCATGAAAGGTCTCTGACATCCGTGAAACTGAATATAGTGGATTGCTCACAAGTTCACTATGGTGCTTAAGTCAAATGAGCACGAATATCACTTAATTCGAGAAGACCTACCATTTAAGGCTTCATAGAATGTCTATTAAAAGTTATCACGAGTTTGTTCAGTATCTAGTCCTCACTGAATACCCGCATATCTATAAGAGCTTCCACTAAGCTCATGGTCTACTAAAACTAACTATCTAGACCATTCAAATACAGACATACACTAATTTATATAAAAAGGTTTCACTGATAGACTCGCATCGGTAAAGATACATCAGGAACATAATGTTTGAGTACATACTTACATAATAACATTTTCTAGTACTATTTACAATTTGTAACTATGCAATTATTAGTATATTCTCAGGCCTTTATCTCATCTCAGACAAGACTCTAACCTTTTAGATTTTGCTAACTCTTATAATGTGCTAACTATTGGCACTATTAACTCTCAGTCCTGCTAACTCTTAGCACTAATAACTCTTAGCACTACTAAATCTTAGCACTTGATCTAAGCTCCTTTAGACTAGATCTAAACTCTTTTAGATCTTATAATGTCTAAAACATTGCAAGCATCTTACCATTTAGTAAGTATAATTAGTGATTTAATAAAATGATGATTGTATAATATTAAATAAATATTCATACAAAATAGGATGACATTTAAGCACAAATTTCAACAACCTTCTACTTGTTCTGGTGTTATTCTTACTGGTATCTAATACCCATTAACGTCACATGTTCCTTAAACACCTTAGGAGTCAAGGCCTTAGTTAGTGGCTCCTCCACATTATTTACAAAGACCACTCTACAAATTATTACATCTCCTTTAGCCATGATCTTTCTAATTATATTGTATTTCCTCTCCACATGTTTAGATCTCTAATGTGCTCTTGACTTTTTGGCTTGAGCGATTTCCCCATTATTGTTGCAAAATAATATGATAGGATCATCGAACTTGGGACTATTCTGAGCTCAATGATAAATTTGCGTATCTACACTGCTTCTTTTGCTACTTTTAATGCTGTAATATATTCTACCTTTGTGGTAAAATCAATTGTAGACGCTTGCTTGGTACTCTTCTAACTCACTGTGGCACTGTTGAGAATGAATACATAGTTAAATGTAGATTTTCTATCATTTGGATCAAATTGGAAGTCTAAATATATGTATCATTTCACTTATAAGTCAATATCTCTATATATCATATACTTGTGCTTTGTACCTTTAAGGTATTTAAGGACATGTTTTACTGTCATTTAATAGTTGTCACCTAGTTAGACTAATACTAGCTCGTAACACTTACAACTTTACTGATGTTAGATCTTGTACACATTATGGCATACATCAAGCTTTCAACAGTCAATACATATATGATGTTAGACATTTTAACTCTTTCATCTTCCCTCTGAGGACACATCTTCTTGAAAGATGAGCACCATGTCTAAAAAGTACATTAGCTGTCTTACAGTTATTGAAATTGTACCTTTCTAAAACACTGTCAATGTACGATAATTGAGAGAGTTCTATCAGCTTCTTAACTCTATTTCTATAAAACTTTATACCCTATGTATAGGAAACCTCTTCCAAATCCTTCATAGACAAGTTTTTACTCATATAACTTTTCACTGATTGCAACATACCAATATTATTCCTAATGATCAGTATATCATCTATATAAAAAACCAAAAAGACTATCTAATTACTTCATCAAAATAAAGATTCCAACTTCAAGAGGCCTACTTAAGTTTATAAATGAACTTCTTCAGTTTGCATACTAGACTAGACGTTAGGCTAGATGCAAAACCTTCAACCTATTCCATGCATATCTCTTCTTCAAGATATCCATTTCAGGAACATCATCTTCATATCCATTTGCTATATTTCAAATTCATATATACAAAGATTTTCAATAAAGTTCAAATTGACTTAAACATCACTACTAGTACAAAATGTTTCTCATAATTGATCTCAAATTGCTGAGTATAACCTTTTACTACCAGACAAACTTTGAAGGTCTATACCTTTCCATCAGGCCCATCTTTCATTTATACATCCATTTACAATCGATAGAAATTATTCTTTCAGAAAGCTCAACCAAATTCTAGACTTGATTATGATGCATTAAATCAATGTCCAACATCGTTTTTTTATAAGTCAAATGATTATTTATTTTCAACTAAGAAAACATTAAAGGAAACTTCAAGCATCAAACCATATCTACTCGGTGGCCTTGATATCTTTTTCCACCTACGAAGAGGATGTATAAGTGGTATTCTGCTCGATTGAGCCTGAGGTTCCATCGTTCATTCATTTATTTCTCAATTAACTTTATTAAGTTCAATCTTTCTATAATTTCCACGATCTAAAAGAGATTGTTTCTCTAAGAATATGGCATTATAAGATACAAACACATTTTGTTCTTCAAAATTATAGAACTGGTATCCCATTGAATGCTTGGAATACCCAATAAACTGATACTTGTACCATTTGGGTGTAAGTTTTATCCTCTTGCGTAACCTTTACGTAGTTAGGACAGCCTTAAATCTTAATATACTTAAGACGTGGTTTTCTTCAATTCCACATTTCATGCGGAGTGGTCAAAATTACTTTTAATAAAATTCTGTTCAATTTAAGAGCAGTAATTTTTAAAGCATATTCCCACAGATATTCTGGGAGATCAGTGAAACTCATCATTGATCGGACCATATCCAATAAAGTCTGATTTCTCATCTTTGAAATATCATTATGTTGTCAAGTACTTGGAGGCCTATACTGAGCGAGAATCCCATACTTCTTCAACTAATTTGAGAATTCACTACTCATCGTCTCGATCTAATTGAAGGCATTTAACATACATGTCGATTTGTTTCTCTACCTCAACTCAAAACTCTTTAAACTGTTCAAAGATTTTTGACTTGTGTTTCATAAGAATCATGTATTCTAATCATGGCAAATCATTAATAAAGATTACAAAATATCGAAATCCATCCATTTCAAGGTGATTCATTAGACCATATACATCACTATGTACTAGTTCAATAAATTAGTGGCATAATGTCTAACATCAGTAAAGGGAGATTTAGTCATCTTCCTTTAAATACAAATTCACAAACTAGATAAGATTCTATGGTTAGATCAAATATCAAACCATCCTTAACTAGACAGGATAGGTGTCTCATACCATGTGACATAATTTCATATTTCACAATTCTGTTTTATTTAAAGTTTCTATGCTACTACTAGTATTAACATGTATACTCATGACATTTTCTATTGTATCCAATATATGATGGTCATTTACTAACTGACATTCAGTTAAAAAAATATTATTTATATCATACAAATAAAAGGAATGATTCCGAATATATATATATATATATATATATATATATATATAATACCCTTTCTCTGTTAAGTACAAGAATAGATACAATCTGTCTGATAATGTTAGGCAAATAATAACAATTATACAATACAAAAGTTGTATTACAAGGAAAAAGTAAATCAAAATGTCCTATAGCTTCAACTTATAGGAAATCATATTTTCCAACACCAAGCTATACTTCTTCAAGCTGCATCCATCTAATTTTTCTCAGAACCCTGCAACACATTACAGATGTGAGAAGGATAAGTAGTATCTAATACCTAGTCAGAATAAACATCAAATGCTAAAAAAAATATCAATGATAGACAAGTAAAAACCTAAGAGTTTTCTTCACAGTGGCAAGGTTCTTTGAGCAATTACACTTCTAATGCCTGTCATCATTGAAGAGGAAACACTTTCCTTTTGCTTTGGTGTAATATCCAATCACTATTAGTAGTATTGGCGCCTAGATTTCGGTATAGAACGAATAAGACACCGTAGGGTTACTCGATTTTAACCCTATTAGAAATATTTTCTTTATAGTGCACGTGAGAGATATTAGACCTAATTTGGTAATTTCACACTCGATCGGTGCGCCGGACGACCCTAGAATATTTTTAGAATTTTTCTCTATTGGCTTGGAAAAGAAAATTCTAATTTACTACATGAATTTCCATTTAAGGGTTATATATGGAACAAGCCTTTGTTGAGAAACATAATCCATATATTAGAGAATGGACCAATTAGAAGAAATCTCATGGATTGCCAAGTTGGAAGTTCTAGTTAGTTCTTTGAACTATTCTAACTAAATAGTTACAAATGAACTAATTACATAATTAGTTTTTAACTAATGGCAAATTAGAAGTTTTAAGTAAGTTGAAGGGCAAAATGGTAAATTAAGAGAGCACTATATATGTGTTAGAAGTGTGTAGAAATTTGAAGAGAGATCAAAACCAACACTTAGCCAAAAAAAAAGAGAAATTCGAGCTTCAAAGGGGGGTGCTGCTACAGTGACTATTCAAGTTTTTTTTCATGATTTTTCATGTGTAATCAAGCCAAATTAAGGTTACAAACCAATCCCTAAGCTCAATTGAAGTCTCTATTAGTGAAAATTCAAGAAAAAGAGGTAAGGAAAAGCATCTTTTATGAGTTTGATAAGTGAGAATTCAAGAATGTGTTAATTGATGTTCTTATATGTATTCTTGGCTTAGATTGAGTTGAATTCTAGTTTGGAGCTTGAAGGAGTCATCAATTTGAAGAAATTGGCAAGGTGAGAATTAGGGTTTTTGGTGATTTTGTTGTAGAGATTTCAATTGATTGTAATTAGGGCTTTAGAATGAAATTGGCATGATTTTGTTGTAATTGGAACAAGAAATTGAGAAAAGGAATGTGTTGAAACCTAGGGTGAAATTCTGCCACTTTAGGGAAGTTAGGAATTGAGTGGTGTTTTGATTGAATTGTTGTGTGTAAATGATGCATATTGTGAATTGAATGTATATGGTTGATGAAAAAACCCAAAAATGAAGAAAATGGGACATAATTGTCCATGTTGGAAAGGTGAAGGGCAAGTATGTCCAATCAAATTATAAGGTGTTCAATAATTTTCACGGCGCAGGATGGTGAGTTAGTTTCGATTATGGTTCCGTAACTAAAATCGGAAAGTAGTTTACATCCGGGCTTTGTATGCCGATTAGGGCATTTAGTAGTTAAATGAGATTCTAGTGTTCGATTTGGTTCTAAATGTCATTTATGGCGCATAGGTGAGGATAACCGAGAGCGTTAACGGGAGCAGGAATCGGGAGCGAAATTGAGCGCGGAGCGGTTGTGAGTGAAAATCTGCCATTTCTTTTACTTTTCGGTTATTATGTTTTCGCACAATGACTATGTATGTTTTATGAGCTTTCGATGCATAAACATGATTTATAATCTTGATATATTCATAGACATGCTTTTACATGATCGATTTGTGAAACAGTTTTTAAATTTCTGCATTTATTTTAAGGCCATTGGTACCCTCAGATTATAATGGTGATGATTGTATTAGACCCGGCCGGTATATCCTGTGCACATGGGCAGGTCTTGGGGGTGTGTCACTAACTCCGAGAAGTTGGGATATCGAGTCATGTGAGTCGCTCTATGTGTACGGGATATTATCTCGCTATATGCATGCGATGTAGGATTCCGCTGCGTAGCCAGTGAGATGTCTTGAGATGTCACTGTGGGTGCTGCTAGTTGAGGTGCCCCATGACCTACTCACGTATGCGGTGCTAGTTGAGTCGTTGCGTGGGTATAGAGCTTTAGGGTTACCATTGGTACAGTTTAGAAAGAAAATGGCCGAGCAAGGATTTTACTAGTTTTCGATTTACCGATAGCATTTATGCATTTATATGCACACAGCAGTTATTATGTTATACAGATTCTGAATATAGTTTTCCAAAGATGTAGATAAAACCCGCTTGGCAAGATTTCATTAGCATATGATATTAGAAACCGTTTTACAGTTTTACATCCGTTTTAGAAGCATAATTTCTGCATGTACTTTAGAAATTGCTATCCTTGTATAATGTTCTTGTAATTGAAATCTCATTTACACTCACTGAGCTCCTTTAGCTCACTCGTTTTATGTTTTATGTTTTAAACCCCTTTCCCAGGTGCAGGTCTCGGAACGCAAGCTGCTGATTCTCCTATCACCGAGTAGTGGGCCGAATCCAAAGATAAGTTTTGTACATGTAAATGTGCTAATAGCACTATTTACTTTATGCATAATAGTTGTAGGCATGTATATTTGTAAGTATGTGTTGAATCAAGAAGAAGAGATTTTCAGTTTATGATGATCGTTTTTACTTTTTATGATTATGCTTATTTTATGATTTACACGAAATAATTGAGTTGTGTTGGATTTGATTTGAAAAGGACCGAAGGTCCGAATTGGTAGAATTGAGATGGGTTGGAATTAGAAGTGAAATTTCTTTGCAGGTTTATATGGATTTTTCGAAAAACAGGGGAAACTCTGTTCGTTTGTTTTTAAAACTAAGATGTCATTTTCATGTATATTACTAGATCTTCTTAGTAGTAACAAGAATTAAAAAGGCGTTTGCCTCGTGGAATTTCGTAACTTACCCAGTTAGGTTCGGAGGAACTTCCGTCGGAATGCCCGGCAGGGCCGCTGGGATCTATAGTAGAGGGTCTCGGATCGGGTCCTGTCATTTGGTCTTCTCTTGGGACTTAGATATTGATCACTTTTAAGAACCCTTGTGTATTTGCTTCACCTTCTTTTTCTTCTTCCCATTAGGCTTTTTAGATACCTTCTGGGTAGAAGATGAAGTATAATAAACATAGTAGGCTGAGCCCTCTTTGTTTATGTCCCCATAAGTTATCCTTAATATAATATGCAACTTAACATAAGTGGGGATAAATCCTAGAAGCGACTAAAGAATCAAGCTATTCCCCCAATGAATTATTCAACACTATATTCATATTCTCCAACCTCTCAATATATCTAATAATCTTGAGGACATAGAGACTAATAGGACTACTTATTGGAAGTCTAGCTTGAAAGAGTGATTTGGTAACATTGTATATTTCAACTTGAGGCCGATCACCAAATAGCTCATCTAGATAGAGCATTATACTACTAACACTGTCCATGTGGACATGTTCTCTCTGCAGCTCCATAAACATTAAGGCAAGGATGTAAGATTTGACTTTTAAATCATTATTCAACCAGTTCTAATATATCTCTCTTTTCTCTGGGGTGGCATTATCAGAAATGTCGAGGCAATAACTGATCAATCACATACATAAGCTTTTTAGAATATAGAATAATTATGAGATTCATAAGCCAGTCAGTATAGTTCTCAGCACCCTTGAGTTAGTGTGCATCAAGTATGCATACCAAGTGGTTGCTTGAAGCCATTGTATCTTCTAAAAGAAAGAGATGTTACAAGAATATTTTAATCGTAAATAAATAATGTTTTAAATCATAAGTATAAAATTATACATTTTTTAATCTAAAGACACCTTTACACTACTTCATAATTCTTTTAATCTTTCAAATGAGAAAACAACAATTTAAACTACTTAAACTATACAATAAGAAATAGACCCCATTAGTATTTTACTCTAACCTCATACTGTAGTAATATTAGCCTTTATAAGCCCAAAAGGTAGACAACTCTTGTCAATTACATCTCATGCAACTCTTACCATTGATCCTAAATATACCTTATTCTCACGCTGTCACAATATCGGTTAAGTGTATTCTAAATTAATTTGTCAATGATCAAATATATGTTACTAATACTGCCATCACGCTGTAGTGATATTGGACAATATGTTAGTATATATTTACATCATCTCATATTTAACCGGCATAGTCTAAATCACGCCTATCAATCCCTCACGCTGTAGTAATATTAGGAAAGACTGAAGTAATCTGTCTAACACCGTATTGACAAGATAGACCAATGTATAACATTATCTTATAATGAAATACTATTTAATTTTATTAAGAGAGATTTTTTGAAAACATATCCCTATCTCATGAGTATG
Source organism: Ailanthus altissimus (assembly GCA_946807835.1). Taxonomy (NCBI): domain Eukaryota; kingdom Viridiplantae; phylum Streptophyta; class Magnoliopsida; order Sapindales; family Simaroubaceae; genus Ailanthus; species Ailanthus altissimus. The sequence continues at coordinate 10,896,605 of OX327699.1, read as the reverse complement.
TGATTCTTAATCACACAATCATTTTGTGAAAGCACAATTAACCACAACTAGTAGGGCTCCCATTGTGGCTAACAGTACAAAAAAAATGATTACTATTTATAAATACAATCAAATAACCCTTATTATTGCATAAATAAACCCACATATATTTTTAAATACTTTAAAATTAGAGTGAACAATGGAAACACTGTGGCATTAGGCTTCTAGCATCGTGGTGCTGGTCTTTTAGCACCACACAAGCCCTAGTGCTATGGCATTGAAGCCTAAAAACCCGAACCTCGTGGTGATACGATATTTCTATATCTTAAAATTGAGTATAAGTATACACTATCATATGCAAGTAAAAAAGAGACAAAATAGCCGGATGTCGAACCCATAGGAATAATTTCTTCTTTTTAACCAAGTACTAAAATTATGTCTTTCTAGTAATTATTCAAAAAAATAAAAATCTAAAAATGAATGTAGAAAATAAAAAAGCAATGACACAATTTAAACAGATCTATAAGACAGCAATATAGAAAACATCTAAGGTTAATATTATCCCTTAATATGCTTTCCAATGATAAATCCTTTAATATTTAATTCTCTTAGTCTTTGTTATTGATCAAGACACTAATGTATTCACAAGCCTCTTCCAAGGTCAAACAAGTATACCTTAATTTATCAAATACCTATATTCCTATGGTACTTGTAATAAATTAAGATTCATTAAAATTAAGTCTTATTGATCATACATGCCAATTAGGTATATTTCTATCCTAATTTGAAACTTGCACATGCAACATTGAATGTTACTCTACAATTATGTATCAAATTACCTAGGTCTAAATATAATGATTCCTCTTCTAGTTTATAAAAAATATTACCAATTTATTCACCATATATTGGCTAGATATATTAAAGAATTAAGAACAAGTATTTTGTATGATACATATGATCATATATGTGATATACGTGTTTGAGTATGCAATATTGTGTATAACATGTATGTAATACCTTTGATGTGTATTTATAATTTCAAAATTATACGTACCTCTACACATCATACACTAAATCTAACACTTAGATGTTCTTTAAAGGCTGGGAATGAGCGGCCTTTTATAGGGATTGATTTGAGCTTGAAACCTCAATTCTCGTCGAATTAGGAATTGCACTATCATTGGGCACTACATTGTTGTCGCTGGGGCACTATGTGTAAAAGGCCTTACTGATTGAGCGATGAGGTACTGGCACAGTGTCGAGTTGGCACTAAGATGCTAGATTGCAATTTAAACAGGTTATTTTTTCTATTTTCTTATTTTGATCACTGTTCTAGAGCTGGGACGAAATTCCTTGTGGTGGTGGGGCGACAAGTCCATATTTTGAAAGGTTTACTTTAAATTTTATTCAAGTCCCTATAAATAATAATAATGCACATAAATAGTTATTTATTCTCATAAAACACTAAAATATCAAAAATAAAAATATGAGAAATTATATGACAAATATGCCCTTATCACGCCACAATCCTTATCCAGTGTTATGGCATTAGAGTCTAGAAAGCCCTGGCACTGTGGCATTAAATGCAAATGTTACGATATCCTTGAAGGATGTCTCCTAATTTTGCATATTCAACACTTGAAATGCATCACCCACATCCTCGAAACCTCTTAAATAACACCGCAATCATTCCAATCACCCAAATAACACACATAAATGCTCAGATACCAATTGAAAGTATGTTATTTTTCTAAGGCCCATGCATATACAATATGTTTATTACAATATAATTTATGCATCTCTGACATATATATTGCACAACGGAACTGAAAATCTAATATTTTAATGCAACAAAAACATTTAAATTAAAGTCAATTAATGAGTTTACGATTGAGAAATAACCTTGTCAAGCCTTTAAAATTTGGATTCCAAACTTGAGTTCGCCTTAAAATGCAGTCGTTGGTGATTCTAGAACTCAACTAGGTGAGTTTGAGCCTCTAGAATGGAAACTCTATACTTAAACATTATAATAGATTAAACACTTTAATCATAATTTTTTTTTTTGTTATTCAACTCTTGAATAATCAAAACAATCTCATTATTGCTTGAATGATGATTAACCAAGAGTGAAGAAGAAGATGAATGGTAAAACTTTTCAACTCTTGAAAAAGCTTTTCTCTTTCTTGCTTTTAAAGTGTCCAAACCAATCCATCCCCCTTCACATAATGAAAAACAAAAATTATAATTTGATTTCCCTCTTTCAAAAGTCAAGCCACAACCTCTACTAAGCATGCATGACCCATTGTTAGCCATTCCCTCGTGTTCCACATTTGATTATTATATTTTGACTTTAAGAACAATAATAACAATTATATTGTTTGTTTATTCAAATTTTTTTTTTTTTTAAACAACTGACTTTGCTTGTCTTCAAAGCAAGGTCATTTTATTCATTTTAAGATCAAACAACAAATGGCTCATTTTGTGCCACTTGTCATTATACTACTAGCTAACAACTATTGTTAACTAATTGATATAGTTAACACTGAATTCTTTAAAAGTCCATAAACCTAAGGGATTCTGAAATAAATATTCGATTTGCTAGAATTTACTAAATCAAATTATTCAATCCAGTATGTTGCCCCAGTGCACAACTAGTACACTTCATATTGTGGAACCCCTTATGTTTACACTTGGTTTATCATATGGAACTCCTTCAGACGTCCGTGAGTGATTCCCTAAGCATATGTCACATATATTATAATTAAGTGCATTAGACGATAAAAGATGAGTTCATAATATATACGTATAATCCTTCCATCTCCTATATCCTAGAAGAGCAGAAATATAGATCATCACCGTCAAATCTCTATTTGCTCATCCATGAACTTATCTCCAGATTTGTATTTCTATAAATGATATCTACAAGCACTTTTGTGATATTGTTTATTCCTTAGAAAAATCTTTTTCGAGTTTACTACTTATGACCATAAGACTTTGTGAAATACAATCTTGGAGTATCAAGATATACAACTCATTCATATAAGCTGACGAATCTCATATCTACGTACACTAGTCCACAAGCATCAGACCATACCACTGACACACAGTGGTTAGATCATGAAAGAACTCTAATATCCATGGAACTAAAGTATGGTGGATTACTCACAAGCCCATTATGGTGCTTAGGCTAAAAGACCACGAATAATACTCAACTCGAGAAGACTTGCCATTTATAGCTTCATAGGATCCTATTGGAGGTCCTCATGAGTCTGTTCAATAACTAATTCTTATTAAACACCTATATGCTTATATGAGCTTTCATTAAACTTATGGTCTACTATGACTAACCACCTAGATCATCTAGATATAGACATACACTGATTTATAAAAAAATAATTTACTGATAGATGTCCATCGATAAACATAAATCAGAAACATAATATTTGAGAACATACTTGCCTAATGACATTTTCTAGCACTATTTGTAACTATTTGAACCTATATCATTACTAATATATTCTCAGGTCTTTATCCCATTTCAGATAAGGCTTTAACTCTTTAGATTTCGCTAACTCTTATAACGTGTTAACTTTTAGCACTTATAACTCTTAGCGCTGTTAACTCTTAGCACCTGATTTAAATTTTTTAGATCAGATCTAAACTTTTTTAGATCATATAATGTTTGAAGCATTACAAGCATTGATAAGGGCAAATTTGTCATATATTTTCTCATATTTTTATTTTGATATTTTATTTTTTTATGAGAATAGATGGCTATTTATGTGCTTTATTGTTATTTATAGAGATTTGAACGAAATTTAAAGAAATAATGCAAAAGGAGCGAAAACAGGGACTAAAATACAAAAATTTTAAAGTATGTGTCTAGCGCCACGAGTATTACTGCCCCAGCTCTGGAGTAGTGATCAAAATAAGAAAAATGACCTGTTGAAGTCGCATCTGGCACCCCAGCTCTAGACCTTTACCGCGCTAGCGATGAACCAGTGCCTCAACGCTCACATCCTACTGTTCCAGCGGTGAAGCCTTTTTCACTTGTTGCCCCAGTGACAATTGCATAACACCCTAGCAGTAGCGCAAGTCCTAGTCCGACGAGAATTGAGATTTTCAAGCTCATATCAATCCCTATAAAAAGCCGCTCATTCCCATACGTCAAGAATGAACCAAGAGACCCTAAAGAAATTCAAGAACACCAAAAATACAGAGCATGAGTCTTGGAGAGCAATAGGAGTTTAATTGAAGCAACTTTAGAGAGAGATTCAAGGCGTTCTTCGGCATCAAGAGTATTTTAGGCAGCGCAATTAAGAGCAATTCGACGTCTATATCAGTTTGCTATTGATTGTATTATGATTTATTATTTCTTTTACTATTGTTCTCTTGTAGCCATGAGCTAAACTTATTTTCTAAGGTTAATACTTGAACTCAATATGTGTGCTTAATTGCCAGATTCAAGGCGTTCTTCGGCATCAAGAGTATTTTAGGCAGCGCAATTAAGAGCAATTCGACGTCTATATCAGTTTGCTATTGATTGTATTATGATTTATTATTTCTTTTACTATTGTTCTCTTGTAGCCATGAGCTAAACTTATTTTCTAAGGTTAATACTTGAACTCAATATGTGTGCTTAATTGCCATATCTTTTGAATATTTAATAAACTTAGTTCTTTGATATTTAAATTACTTGATCTTAATGCTTCAATATATCTAGCCAATATATGGTGAATGAGTTGGCAATATTATTGATAAACTCGGAAGAGGAATCATAATATTTAGACCTAAGTAATTTGATGTATGATTGTAAAGTAACATTCAATGTTGCATATGCAAGTTTCAATTTAGGATAGGAATATACCTAATTGGCATGTATGATCAATAAGACCTAATCTTAATGAATCTTAATTTATTACAAGTACCATAGGAATATAGGTATTTAGTAAATTAAGGTATACTTGCATGACCTTGGAAGAGGCTTGTGAATACATTAGTGTCTTGATCAATAACAAAGACTAAGGGAGTTAAACATTAGAAGATTAATCATTGAAAAGCATATTGAGGGATAGTATTAATCCTAGGTTTACTTTATATTGCTATCACTTACATCTCTTTGCATTGTGATTTTGCCTTTATATTTTCTACATTCATTCTTAGATTTTTATTATCTGAATAATTATTAGGAAGATATCATTTTAGTAATTGGTTAAAAAGAAGAAATTATCCATGTGGGTTCGACATCCGACTATTTAGTCCCTTTATTACTTGCATAAGATAGTGTATACTTGCACTTAATTTTATGATATAGAAATATCGCATCAAGCATCTTACCATTAAATAAGTATAATCAACAATTTAATAAATGATGATTGTATATGTTGGAGCCGGTGCTCACGTGCCATTCAAATATTGTATGAATATTAATTGTTAATATTTATACAATAAACATTTCGAATAAAAATTGTTAATATCATATTTATATAGTATAATGCTTGTAACATTACATATATTGTTTGATATGAAAGAGTTCAGATCTAATCTAAAGAAGTTTAGATCAGAACTAATAGTTAGTAAAGCTGAGAGTTATAAATCCTAAAAGTTAGCACTTTTAAGAGTTAGCAGGTTATAAGTGTCAGCGAGCTCTAAAGAGTTAGAACCTTGTCTATAATGAGACAAAGACCTGAGAGTATATTTGTAATGACAAAGTTGTAAAGAGTTACAATAGGTGCTAAAAAATATCATTATGTAAGTATGTCTCAAACATAATGTTCTTGATCTATGATCACCAATGCGGGTCTATCGGTGAATTCACATAATATAGATTAGTGTATGTCTATATCTGACAGGTTCAGATGGTTGTTCTTAATTGACCATGAGCTTAGAGCTTGTATAGGCATATGGGTATCCATTCAGGATTGGATACTGAATAGACTCACGAGGACCCCAATAGATATCCTATGAAGCCATCAAAGGAAGGTCCTCTCGAGTTGAGTAGTATTCGTGGTCCTTTGACCTGAGCGCTACGGTGGTCTTGTGAGTGATCCACCATGCTTTGGTTCCACATATATCAGAGACCTTTCATGGTCTAACCACTATGTGTCATTGGGTATGGTCCGACGCTCATGAAGTTTGGTGTGCGTAGATACGGGATCCGTCAACTTACGTAGGTACGTTGTATATCCCATGCTCTGAGATTGTATTTCATAAAGTCTTATGACCACAAGTATAAACCCGGAAAAAGAGTTTTCCATATGGTTAAACAATATAGCAAAAGTGTTTGTGTATATTGTATATCGAGATACGAATCTAGAGATAAGATAATGGATGAGTAAATGGGGATTTGACCGTGCTGATCTATATCCCCGCACATCCAGGGTATATATGATGGAAGGATTATACGTATACGTTATGACCTCAACTTGTATGGTCTATCACGCTGATTTGTAATATTCATAACGTGTGTGTGGGGCATCGATTACGGATTTATGAAAAAGTTCCATTTGAAAAATCGGGTGTAGACCTAGAGAGTCCCAATATGAAATGTACTCTTTGAGCACTTAGGCAGTTTACTGTATTGAATGGTTCAATACAGTATAATTCAGCAAATTACTAAGGTTAAGTTAACTAAAGTATATGGTTAAATGGTGGAACCCACTTTAGGTTAACTTGGTAACCTAGTAAGGATATAAATGTAATTTCACTTTATGATTATTTAATTGTTAAATAATTAAAATAAATAATTATTTATTTAATTGTTAAATAAATGATTTAACTTAACTATGGTTAAAGGTTAACCATATGGTTAAGTTAAGTTAACCTTACTTAATGGTTAAGTAAATGTTAATCTAACCATAGTTAAATTAGTTAACTATAGTTAGAATATTTAAATATTTATTTAACTTAAGGGTTAAGTTAAACTAATCTAACTAAGGTTAGGTTAAGTTAAATTAAATGCAAATGAAATTCAAATTAGTTTGAAATTTATGCATTAGTATATAAAGGGATTCATTTCAAAATCAATAAGTTTTAGATTTTTAGATTTTGCAATTTTGGTAGCCATTTCAATTTGAGAAATTGAAATTCTTTGTTTTGTATTTTAAGTGTTAGAACAACAAAATAAATAAATAAATAGTTACTAATTGTAATAACTAAAATAAATTTGTTTTAATTGTTCAAGAGTTGAACAAAAGATAAAACAAATTAATTTAATTAGATTAAGAGTTAATCTAATAAGGTTAAGTTATTTTTGGTTGGCTAGAAAATTAAGAGAGAAATAGAGAACGAAAATTGAAATGTTTCAAGAGTTGAAATCATTTCTATTCATCATCTTCTTCAATTAATTTAGCCATTAAAACATGAATTAAATTTGTTTTTATTCAAGAGTTGAATAAAAGGAAAAAAAAATTTAACTAAGTTAAAGAGTTTAACTCTGAATCAAGTTTAAGAGTTAAACTAAATACTGGATTAACATACTGCTATTCTAAACAATCAAATCTATCCTTATTGATTGCTAGGATTGATCAAAGATTCATTTCATGATGGACTTCAAGCAAATTAATCCAAATGCTTCATGGGTTAAATTTTTCAATCTCGTTTTTTATTTGATAAATATGAATTACATGTGTTTATTGTATTAATTTTAATCTTCCGCTGTGCACATATATGTATGAGATATGTATATTTTTTATATGGTGAACACATCCCACAAGCAAGCACTCTAGAATAAGCAACACCCAACAATTGGTATCAGAGAAATTTTGTGTTGTTATGGTGTTGTTTAGTGTTGGCTAAGTTGTAGCACGAGTTCTGGGGCTGTTGGCATACTTTTTAAGTGTTGAAAATGCAAACCGGTAAAAATTGCACCTGGAACGCCGTAGAGCTCATGTCCAACGTATAATATTTTTATTTCCGCATGTGGGGAGTTTATGAGATGTAATAATAATAGTTATTAATTTACATGATAAACCAAGAAAATAATATTTTTTATTATATTTCTTTTTTGTAATCACAATGGTAGCCCTACTAGTAGGGATTAGTTGTGCTTGCACAAAAATGAACAATTGATTGAGAATAACCTCACATGTGATGAGAGCCTGTATTTAAAATCTCTTTTAATTAGATTGAAATTTATTATATTATGTGATAATATTTTAAATGGTTCGTCTTGTCAATACGATGTAAGACGGGTCACTATGGACTTTCCCAATATTACTTTAGCGTAAGGGATTTGATCGGTGTGACTTGGTCTAATACCGGTAAAACATGTGATGAATCAAATATATGCAAACATATTATCCAATATTGCTTTAGCGTGAGGATAGTGCCAGTGACATATATTTGACTATTAACGAATTAATTTGAAATACACTTACCCAATATTGCTTTAGCATGAGGATAGGGTGTATTTAGGATTAGTAATAAGAGTTGTATGAGATACAATTGATAAGAGTTGTCTACCTGTTGGATTTATAAGGGCCAATATTGCTTTAGCGTGAGGCTGGAGTAAAATCCCAATAGGGTCTACTTCCAGCTGTATAGTTTAAAATTATAAACTGTTGTTATCTCGTTTGAGAGATTAAAGGGATTAAGTAAAAGCAGTATGAGGGCATTTTTAGATTAAAAATTATATAATAGTTATACCCATTATTTAAATCGTTATTAATTAACGATTAGAAATGTTCCGCTACACATCTCCTAAATTGTCTTATAGAGATAAGATACTTGTCTTATAGAGATAAGATAAGTACGAGCAATCTGTTAGTAATCTTGATTAATACCCAATAACTATAAGGTACTGAATAAAATATTTAAGACTTGCTTATAAATCTAAGAATAGTTCTAAATTCAATAATATTTGATATTATTAAACCACCGATAGCACATTGACTTAAGAAAGATTGACTCATTAGATATCTGTTTGACCAAATATTAACATTTCATTAACATTTGATGTTAACTTTGCAAGGGTATGAGATGCCGCTTGTTATTATCATATCTGCAAGATGTTGCATGATTTGAGAAATGCTTGATAGCTAAAAAATGAAAAGTTCAGCTTCACGTAGGAAATGGAGATTTCTTATACGTGGTAGCCGTTAAAACTTCACAGTTACTTCTTATTTCTAGTAACAACATAAATATTGTATAATTGCTATTTCGTGCCAAACATTATTTGGTGAATCATATCACTCCCTGTAGTTGATAGAGAGGGTTATCATAAAAATATTGAAAATAGTTTCTTATGATAATGATAATGTTTTACTAACTGAATGTCAGTTAATGAATGGCCATCATATCTTATATATAACAGGAAATGTCATAAGTGTATAGGTGAACAAAATAAATAGTATTTTAGTAACTTTAAATAATAAAGAATATTGGCATATAAGATTAGGTCATGTAGTCGTGAGACGATTATCCCATCTGGTTAACGATGGTCAGATATTTGATCTGACTATAGAACATTGACTAGTTTATGAATTATGAATTCAAGAGAATATGACTGAATCTTTATATAGGTGTAAGACGCCGCGCCATTGGTTTATTGGATCTGGTACATATAGATGTATTTAGTCCAATAAATCTTACTGCTATAGGTTATTTTGATACTTCATTGTCTTTATAGTAATTGTTACCATATGGACATCTGTTTCTAAGAAATGCAGGTCAGAAAAATTTTGAAGTGTTCAAAATGTTTTGACAATGAAAGTAAAGAAACAAACCCTTATGTATATTGAATGCTTTCGATTAGATCGAAGCAATTTGTACATAATCAGTAGATTCACAAATTATTTAAATGAGAATATGATTCTTATTTAGTATAGTCCTCTAGATACTCCTCAACATAAATATATTTAGAAAATGAGGAATCAGACTTTATTAGATACAGTTTGATTGATATTGAGAATCGCTGATCTTCTACAATATCTATGGGGTTATGCTTTAGAATCTGCTACTCACTTATTGAATATAATTTCATCAAAAATCGTTCCTTCTACTCTGTATGAGATATAGACTAAAAAGAAAACAAGTCTTAAGTATATTAAGGCTTGGTGTTGTCCTCCTTGCATAAAAGTTATGCAACAGGATAAAGTTGTATCCAGCGGTATAAGTATCGTTTCATTGGGTATCCCAAGTATATAATGGGATACTAATTCTACAATTCAGATGAATGAAATATGTTCGTTTCTCATGATACCACTTTCCTAGAGAAAGCGTTTCTCATGAATTGTAGATATTGTAAAAAGATTGAACTTGATGAATTCAATCAAAATATAGATGAACCATCGATGGAGTTTTAATTTCAATTAGGTGAAATACCTTTAACACACTATGTTCATAGGTCGAAAAGGATATCAAAGTCATCATTTAGGTATGTTTGATACCTGAAGGTGTACTTAGTGTTTTCTTAGTCGAATAAAATGATCATTTGACTTATGGAGAGACGATGTTTGACATCGTTTAGAAAAAATGGCAAGATACCATAAAATTCAAAATTGACTCTACGCATGACAATTAAGTCTAGGACTTAGTTGTGCTTCCTATATAAATTATTTCTATCTGAAGGAATAATCCTTCATGGCCTGACTGATATTGAAAGGTGTTTACGCTCAAAATATAACGCGGCTATCGCAGTATAGATTGAGGTGTCGATCCCACGAGGAAGCTCTTGGCAAAATAGGTTAGTGAAGTAAAATATTAAAGCAGTAGCAAAGGGTTAATTGATTTAAACGGATGAGATAGAATTGTCTATGAATTGAGGAAAATGTCTTATGATGATTTAAGCAAGGCTTTGAGAATCACAATTATGCTTTATAAATCTACTCTATACTTTGATTCGATATTTATAACTCAACTGAAAGTTTCACATCCCAAACAATCAATCGGAAGGTATGTAATATATAGCACATTTGATAACACATGTATTTGATTTAGTTAAACTCTTTGCAAGCATTAACACACATCATGTTATTTATACAAGTTATCTAAGATCGATAATATATCATTTTGACAATATTGCAGTAAAAGATTAACTTGAATATCAAACATTTATTGCCCTTACATGTTATCCAAGATCGACAATATATCAAATTGACAATACTGCAGTAAAAGATTAACATATCAAACAATATAACCAGTAACGATTATAAATCAACATGAATCACATAAGAAAAGCATGACTGAACATATATGAGACATGAGAATTATAACCTCTAGATTATAGAAAATCAAAAAGATAAGAGTTTAATCAAAACCAAACTTACAACATTTATAGCTCTTGACACCGAATCAAAGCATGGAAGTAGATTTACTACACATAAAAGTTCATCTCTTAGCCTTGCTAGGAACTCTAGCCTAAATTACAATACATGTTAATGAGAATAAAAGAAGAGAGAAAATTTTCTATTAAAAACGTCCTAAGGGTCTCCTTATATAGGCAATGAATGGACATATGTCATGGATGACATCAATCTTCAATAATTTTAAGCCAATAACTCGTGTATCCACTTGCAGTACATTTTTGATAATGTAAATGATCAATTCAACTTCTGTAGCCGACATGAAAGTTGTATACTTTTGACTCTTCTTTCCATAGGCACTGATTTCATGCAAATTGGATGAGTATCCAATGAGATATGAGCAAAATTCCAAAGATACATCAGAATTCGGCCAACAACCATTTTACCCACTTGCAATGCGATTTGGTCCATGATAACGGCTGATTTGGACTTTACCATAAACATACGAGTTGTTGATAGTAAAGTCAGCAATTCACAGCTTCAAGAATTATACCAATTGAGTACGTATTTTGTGAGATACGGTCCAAATACGTGAATTGGGTCAAGCTGGGTAAGAGTTGTAGTCCGATTCTGTTGTATCTCAATTTTTGGCCCATAACATGTTGGATTTGGCTTTTCCACTATTCTTCAAATTTGTGTAAGATTGAGTCATGTTGCACCAGGTTCAAGAATTTCTTCATTTCGATTTCTACATTGAGAGTTATGTCCAGTTTACCTAAACCTGTCCAAATAACATTCATTAATCACAATTTAAGGAGAACACTTTATTTCAAGCTAAAAATACAGAAAACACTAAAATTAGTGACATTAAATAGTGATTGAATCTCTTAACAACATGCATTTTCATGTGTTCATCACAGCCCCCAACCAGCTTATTGCTAGTCTCTAGCAATTCAAGCGTAAATAGAATATGCAAAACTACCTAAGCATTTCAATCAAAACGTTAGTTCGAGATCACTGTTGCTATCATGGCTTTTTCAATTACAACTTCTGTAATTTGTGTGTGTGTGAACTAAGCCATAACCATCTAACCACAAACCACAATAGATATAGCCTTGAGAATTTCCCCAAGTAAAAGCCTCAACTCCATATCCTCACAGGTGTATGACTGTTTAAAAGGTTAGGACTTCTCTTATGGAGTTGGAAAACAGTTAAGCACTCAAGAAAAAGTCAATTTTAAGGACAGACATATAAACTAACATTGATCCGAAGATAGGAAAATTATTTGTTTAAAAATCAATTATTCATATCATACGCCAACTTTAGAACTTTAATTGGCTTGTGAGAATAATACAATTATAACTTGGTGAGAAAACTGTTTTACAAGGTATTTGTCTTCTAAAATTGAATGAAGACTTTATTAAACTGAATTGCTTCTCTTTTTTTTTTTTTTTTGTTTTTGGTACTTTTGTGTGTTTTTTTTTTTTTGAAGAATACAAGGAAGCATTATAAAGGTTTCTCACCAAATTATATTGTGCACAAATGTAACCAACTTATCCCTTAATTCAAATAATATCATTCTAAACAAAAATTAACCAATTCAAAGGATCAATGAAAATTCATAAGCTGTTTTCTCAACCTTTCCACTTACTCACAAAAGATATGTGAGATTAAAAAAATATATACTTAAACATGGGAATTCTCTTGGCTATATAAATTGAATCATCCATCTTACCACAAGGCTTAGCATTGTGCTCAAAAATATTTTGGAAGTCATTCTTTAGTAACCTAGATAGAAACAGTAACTCAACCTAAACAATTCTGAAATCATACTTAGGCAGAAAAGCAAATTCCTTTATACAAGAATTACCAAGACTACAAGTAGTAAACGACAATGCATGAAATATAAAACAAAATAACAAAAAGTTAGTTAAAATGCATTTCAAAAGTTAGTACTAAAACTCCTTACTCTGCCATTCTAATTTGACCTATAATGCGTCTCAAGAGTTCAAGAATGAACTCTTTACTCTGCCATTTTAATCAAATGTCGGACCACAATTTTTTTTTTTTTTTTTGCAAAATACAACGTATGTCTACTATCCTCCCCCTAAACCAGATGAAACATTGTCCTCAATGTTTAAATAGAAAGAGATAAAGTATAGGAGACATTACCTGAAATGCCAGTTATTTGAAAGAAACAAACCTGAGAGACACTTAAGCAAATATAAACTAAAATGATGGTACTGATAAATAAATAAATAAAAAGAAAAATTTACAAACGGAGTGTCAGATCCAATTTTCGCTTGTTAAGGCCCACTGACCAATCGATCCGAGTTATTGCTGGGTCAGGTTCGTAGGTAACTGCCTGTAATTTGTTAATCAATTCATCCGCCTCAATAGCAGAAACCAGGATCTGTCGCGCCGAATGTGAAATAAAATTCTGTTCCACAGCTTGATCAAGAAAACAAAGTAAGCAATCAAAATAGTTATTAACATTCAACAAACCTATGGGTTTTCGGTGGATATTCAGTTGGGCCCAAGAGACAATTTGAAAAATTTCTTCCAAGGTACCAAAACCACCTGGTAAAGCAATAAAAGCGTCTGCATTGCAAAACATTCTGGCTATACGTTTATGCATGGATGAGACTTGTAATTCTTCCCCTATTGTTTTTCCGGTCAGGTTTCCCACGGCCAAAGCTGTAGGAATAATACCTAAAACTTGACTTCCTCCTAAATGTGCAGCTGTTGACACACACCCCATTAGCCCAAGGCTACCTCCTCCATAAATCAAATAAATTTTTCTTACAGCTAATGTTTTTCCTAGATTGTTTGCTGCTTCTACGAACACTTTACTCTCCCCAGGACTAGATCCACAAAATACACATATATTTCGAAATTGTCGAACTTGGGTTTCCTCCATATCTACTCTCACCTTTATCTCAATATATGAAAATGAAGAAACTGAGGTGCTGTATTTATAGAGTGCCAAATGATAACAATGATTATGGTAACCCGACAGTTTGTCAAAAGAGAGTTAAAAATAAAACACAAAAATTTAAACATAATGACCCACATGCATTATTGAACCAAAATATTTGAATTTAAGACATCTACATGAGTAACCCTACTATTCATAAAATAAAGTTGGAAATTAAAACACATGTATTTACAAGTAGTTGTGATTGTGGCTCACATCTTCCTCTGGTTTTACGTCCAGTAACGGCTTAAACGCCCTCTATGGGTCGGGGATAGGCTTCCCATCCAATTTTCTTATAAATTGGCAAACATGGTCTTTTAGAGTCAGATTTCCGAGACTATACCGTTGATGTTCATTTTTGAATTTGTTCTATAAATCGAGAAGTTCACGTTGCACGAGCCCACAGGGATGCGTCTCAAGAGTCAATAGGATATCATCCAAAGACTCCTTACTCAGTCCATCCTTAATGAACTGAATTTTGTCTTCTCGATTTCTAGATACGAATCCTAAAGAACGACAACTCCGATTACAATTCCATCGAGCATATTTATGACAGACTTGTAACCTTTTTGCTCGTCGCCTTTTGGCATAAGAGCTTCTTCCAAGACCAGGCATATGAGAAACAAAATCATTTTCAAACTCACCAGACAACCGAACCTTGGCTTCAATTAACCAACGAAGGTCCACAGGGATATTACCCAACATCAATAGCCTTAGTCTTTCACACCGTGCTTTGTAAATCTTAAGTAGAGCATTTTGAGGAAATGAAGGAAAACGTTTTTTAAGGTTGGCAAGAATGCGATCCATTTTGAAAGAAAGAAAAGAGATGAATGCACAGTTTGAGGGACAGTTTTTAGGGAACTGAGAAACCGACTTTAATAGTCACGGAGTACCGTATCCGCCACTTGACCGGGAAATAAAATCACACTGAAGAAAAAATAAAAAGAAGAAAATAAAGTAAAATAAAATGTACAAGAAAATAAAAGCAAAAATAGAAAGTCAAAAGATAAAATATAGACAAAATATAAAATATGGTACAGATAGATTGAACCTGATCAATCACGATAGACAGGATCCACAAGAGGGATCTCGCCTAGGTACATAGAGTCGTTTACCTTTTCCACGTAGCTTTTTAGCCGCTGTCCATTCACTTTGAAAGTCCGTCCATCAGTGGGGTCTTCTATTTCAACAGCACCATTAGGAAAAACATGTCTTACCATAAATGGACCAGTCCATCGAGATCTCAACTTTCCAGGGTGTAAATGCAATCGAGAATCATAAAAATAGACCCGTTGATTTGGCTCAAAGTGTTTCCTTGAGATCTGTTTATCATGAGCTACTTTCATTTTAGCTTTGTAAATTTTGGAGTTGTCATATGCGTCATTTCGTAGCTCTTCTATTTCTGACAATTGTAACTTTCTCTGGAGACCTGCAGCATTCAAAGTTGTAAAAGAACAGTTAGAAAAATGTGTTCCTTGGTCACTAATGATGACACGTGGTGTCTCGAGTTTTGATGACTTTGGTTTCTCCTTCTCTCGTGGTAACTTTTCAATGCCTGGTTTCCAAAATCGAATCCCTTTATCCTGTAAGTCAAAAATACTAAACATATCAGTTGTTTCATCAGGATAATACAATTCTTCAATATCAAAATCAAAGAGATTTTCTAAAGAATTAGAGCTATAAGTTTTATAAGCTTCCTCCGCTCTAAGTGTGTCTATCATATATGAATGATAGCATTCGTCTTCTTCTCGTGATTGCTTATCAATATGAAAAATGTTCACCTCAAGAGTCATATTCCCAAAAGATAATTTCATTAGACCATTTTTGCAATTAATAAGAGCGTTAGCAGTGGCTAGAAAAGGTCTCCCCAAAATAAGAGGGATTTTTGACTCCATGTTAACAACAGAATGAGTATCTAAAACAAGAAAATCAACAGGGTAGTAAAATTTATCAATTTGCAACAAAATATCTTCTACTATTCCCCGTGGTTTCTTGATTGATCGGTCAGCTAATTGTAGGACTACAGATGTTGGTTTAATCTCACCAAGTCCCAACTGCAAGTAAATAGAATAAGGCATTAAATTTACACTTGCTCCTAAGTCCAATAAAGCTTGACCAAACTCATGTGTCCCAATTTGGCAGGAGATTGTGGGACATCCTGGGTCTTTATACTTGGGTGGTGTCTTTTGTTCAATCACTGCACTTACCTGTTCTGCCAAAAATGCAGTTTTCTTCACATGGTGTTTTCTTTTGATAGTGCATAAATCCTTGATGACTTTGGCATAAGTTGGAACCTGCTTAATCAAATGTAATAAGGGAAAATTAATTTTAACTTGTTTCAAATGTTCCAAAATCTCACCTTGAATTTCTGAATTTTTCCTAACCGGTCGAAGAGCTTGAGGAAAAGGCACTGGGATTGAAAACTTACTTTCGGGCTCTTTTTCCATTATGGCCTCTTTTTCAAGGGGGGCATCTTTACTACTCGTACATGTGTTAATTTCAGGAGTAGGCTCACTTACAATCTTACCACTTCGAGTAGTAATGGCATTGACTTCTTTGAGATTTTGAACATCAGAAGTAGAAGCTTGTGCCATGAATTGTCCTTTTGGATTGGATTGAGGTTGAGATGGAAACTTACCTCGCTCTTGTACAGTTAAGGCACTGGTCAATTTTGTGATTTGACTCTTGATTTCTTTGTTTTCGTCCACCACCTGTGCAAGAATTGTTTCAAATTTTTGATTAGTCTTACTTTGTGCCTCCATAAATGCTTGTAATGTATCCTCTAAAGAACTCCTAGTTGGTCGTGCATTATATTGAGGTGCAACATAAGACTTGGGTGCTTGTTGTTCTTGTTTCCATTGGTTGTTGGCTTGTTGGTCAGATTTCCAACTGAAATTTGGGTGGTTTCTCCAGCTAGGATTATATGTTTCAGAGTAGGGTGAATAAGGCTTCTTGTACATCCCTAGGGCATTACATTGTTCCTCATATATCCCTCTCATCTCACTATACGTGGGACAATCCTGAGCTAAGTGTTCCGCTCCTCCACAGATAAAACAGACATCGTGTGACTCAACTCTAGCAACCGTGTGGGTGACCCTTCTATCTTTGGATTTCAAGGCCTCTAACTCCCTAGTTAAGACCTCTAATTGGGCTTTGAGGTTATCCTCTTCCCTAAGATTGAAAACTCCATAGGGTCGTGACCTATTTGTGCTTTCAGCAATGCTAGGTCCAGTCCATGTATGGGCTTTTTCGGTTAAGTCATTAAGGAATTCTATGGCTTCCTCAGGATCTTTGTGAAGGAACTCCCCATTACACATCATCTCAACAAATTGGCGCTCTCTAATTGTGAGTCCCTCATAGAAATAACTAACCAAGCGCCAATTTTCATACCCATGGTGAGGGCACAGATTTAGCAACTCTTTAAACCTTTCCCATGCTTGATATAAGGTTTCACTGTCTTTTTGGGAGAATGAAGAAATTTGTCTTTTCAGGCCATTAGTTTTGTGTTGTGGGAAGTATTTATTGAAAAATGCTTGGGTCATTTCTGCCCAAGTTCCTATAGACCTCGGCCTCAAAGAGTATAACCAACTTTTTGCTTTATCTTTCAAAGAAAAAGGAAAAAATTTAAGCCTAACAGTGTCTATGGCTTCAGGGTGGCTATGGAAGGTGGCAATTACCTCTTCAAATTCCCTAACATGTACATAAGGATTTTCACTATCTAGACCATGAAAAGTGGGAAGAAGTTGTATCATTCCAGGTTTAAAATCCGAATGTGGTGTGTTAGGTGGAAATATAATGCATGATGGTGTGGCTGTGCGAGTAGGATGCAAGTAATCTTTTAGAGTTCTAACGGGGTTTTCTTCGTGTTGGCTCATTGTGTTAGAATTACAAGATGAACTAGAAGGTGAATTCTCTTCACTTACAAATTGTGGGAGTGGTTCTAGTTCTAGTTCTAGTTCTCTCACAAATCTTCCTCGTTTGTCTCTAGGTCGATGCATACATCCTAATTTTTTTTTTTTTTTAGGAAAGAAATGCTTAAGGAAAATTAAGAAGTGGAATAAACACAACAAGAAATAGAAATAAGTTAGGTGGTAAGACCAACCATGAAATATAAATACAATAACTAAACAAAAGATTATAAAATACGAAAAAAAAGTACAATAAATAAATAATAAAAAGAAAATACAATAAGTAAATAAATAAAAGGTTAGGCGGTAGAACCGGCCATAAAAAGAAAATACAACATGTTAACTAAAGTAAATTAAGTGCAATAAATACGTAAACGAAAATGAAAATAACGTGCAATAAAAAAGTGCAATAAATAAATAAAGTACAATAAAAAAAATAAAAAAAACTAAGTTAGGCGGTAGAACCAGCCACAAAATAAAAAAAAAATACAACAAATTAACTAAAAAAAGTACGATAAATAAATAAAAGAAAGTGAACGAAGTTAGGCAGTAAAACCAGCCATTAAAAAAAAAGTGCAATAAATAAACTAAAGAAAATAAAGTGCGATAAATAGATAAAAGAAAATTAACTAATTAGGCGGTAAAACCAGCCATTAAGATAATATAAAATATAACAAATTAACTAAAAAAAACAAAATAAATTAGGTGGTAGAACCAACCATGAATAATAAATAAATTACAACAAAGGAAATAAACTAAGAGTTTACAAAGAAAAGAAAATATACAAAGTTACCACTTTAGTATTTATAATCGCAACCGACTTTCGCTTAGTGTGCTTCCCCGGCAACGGCACCAAATTTTTGTTTACGCTCAAAATATAACGCGGCTATCGCAGTATAGATTGAGGTGTCGATCCCACGAGGAAGCTCTTGGCAAAATAGGTTAGTGAAGTAAAATATTAAAGCAGTAGCAAAGGGTTAATTGATTTAAACGGATGAGATAGAATTGTCTATGAATTGAGGAAAATGTCTTATGATGATTTAAGCAAGGCTTTGAGAATCACAATTATGCTTTATAAATCTACTCTATACTTTGATTCGATATTTATAACTCAACTGAAAGTTTCACATCCCAAACAATCAATCGGAAGGTATGTAATATATAGCACATTTGATAACACATGTATTTGATTTAGTTAAACTCTTTGCAAGCATTAACACACATCATGTTATTTATACAAGTTATCTAAGATCGATAATATATCATTTTGACAATATTGCAGTAAAAGATTAACTTGAATATCAAACATTTATTGCCCTTACATGTTATCCAAGATCGACAATATATCAAATTGACAATACTGCAGTAAAAGATTAACATATCAAACAATATAACCAGTAACGATTATAAATCAACATGAATCACATAAGAAAAGCATGACTGAACATATATGAGACATGAGAATTATAACCTCTGGATTATAGAAAATCAAAAAGATAAGAGTTTAATCAAAACCAAACTTACAACATTTATAGCTCTTGACACCGAATCAAAGCATGGAAGTAGATTTACTACACATAAAAGTTCATCTCTTAGCCTTGCTAGGAACTCTAGCCTAAATTACAATACATGTTAATGAGAATAAAAGAAGAGAGAAAATTTTCTATTAAAAACGTCCTAAGGGTCTCCTTATATAGGCAATGAATGGACATATGTCATGGATGACATCAATCTTCAATAATTTTAAGCCAATAACTCGTGTATCCACTTGCAGCACATTTTTGATAATGTAAATGATCAATTCAACTTCTATAGCCGACATGAAAGTTGTAGAATTTTGACTCTTCTTTCCATAGGCACTGATTTCATGCAAATTGGATGAGTATCCAATGAGATATGAGCAAAATTCCAAAGATACATCAGAATTCGGCCAACAACCATTTTACCCACTTGCAATGCAATTTGGTCCATGATAACGGCTGATTTGGACTTTACCATAAACATACGAGTTGTTGATAGTAAAGTCAGAAATTCACAGCTTCAAGAATTATACCAATTGAGTACGTATTTTGTGAGATACGGTCCAAATACGTGAATTGGGTCAAGCTGGGTAAGAGTTGTAGTCCGATTCTGTTGTATCTCAATTTTTGGCCCATAACATGTTGGATTTGGCTTTTCCACTATTCTTCAAATTTGTGTAAGATTGAGTCATGTTGCACCAGGTTCAAGAATTTCTTCATTTTGATTTCTACATTGAGAGTTATGTCCAGTTTACCTAAACCTGTCCAAATAACATTCATTAATCACAATTTAAGGAGAACACTTTATTTCAAGCTAAAAATACAGAAAACACTAAAATTAGTGACATTAAATGGTGATTGAATCTCTTAACAACATGCATTTTCATGTGTTCATCAAAAGGTTATACTCAGAGATCTAGGATCAGTAATAAGAAAACCTTTTTCATCAGTAACCTTACCAAAGTCAATTTGGATTTTGTTGGCTATTGTCGCATATTATGATTTTAAATAGTGGCTAATAGATGTAAATAAGGTGTTCTGGGATGTATATCTCGAGTAAGAGATATGCATAGAACAACTTGATATTTTTGCATCCAAGCCTAACTTCTAATATAATGTGCAAACTGAGGAAGTTCATTTATGGATTTAAATAATTTTTCTAGAGCTAAAATCTTTGTTTATATGATGAAATTAGAAAGTCTGATTTTATCAGGAATAAAGAGGAAGCGTGTGCATTCAGAAAGGGCAGTGGGAGTATGATTATCTTTTTAGTTCTCTAAAGTGGAACATATATTCAATGTTGAAGATGGTGGTAGTATATTGCAAGTAAATCAGATAAGTGTTATCTGTGTAATGAACTTCTTCATAATAAATATTCATACAAAATAGGATGACGTGTAAGCATAAATCCTAGTAGAAGTAACCTTGAATCAAACCCTCTATGCATTTTGGGTGATTAACATAAGCCCAAAAGTAGAAACAATGAGGAGGTAACCTTGAACCAACCCTTCTATGCATTTTGGGTGATTGAGACATAAGCCCAAAAGCATAAATAAATGATGAGGTAACCTTGAACTAACCCCTTTATGCATTTTAAATGATTGATGTAAGCCCGGAAGCAGAAATAAATGAGGAGGAAACCTTGAACCAATCCTTCTATGCATTTTGGGTGATTGGCATAAGCCCAGAAGCATAAATAAATGAGGAGGTAACCTTAAACCAACCTCTCTATAAGTTTTGAGTGATTGATGTAAGACTAGAGTAGCAATAAGAAGGTAACTGTAAACAAACCCCTCTATGCATTTTAAATAATTGACATAAGCCCAAAAGTATAAAAAAATGAGGAGGTAATTTAAACAAACCCGTCTATGTGTTTTGAGTGATTGACATAAGCCTAAAAGTAGAAATTATGATGAGGCATTTATGAACCAATTCCTTGATGCATTTTGGGTAATCACAAGGATAATCTTCGAAAGAACTCTTCAAAATGAAATGTTTTGGGTAATGAACACTTTTACAAAGTCCAAAAGTGAGTTCATAAAAAAACCCACACTCAACCTTATACTAAAAAGAGTAAGTTCCAGAAAAGGACTTGTCATCTAAAGTTGAAAATGCATACTTGAAGTAACATTTGATATGTGTTTACACTCAAAATGTAATGTGGTTATCACAATATAGATTAAGGTGTCGATCCTACGAAGAAGCTTTTGGCAAAATAGGTTGGTAAAGTAAAATATTAAAGCAATAGTAAAGAAGAAAGTTAATTAATTGGTTCAAGTAGATGAGATAGTATTGTCTATGAATTAAGAAAAATATCTTATGATAATGTAAGCAAGGTTACGAGAATCACAATTATGCTTTATAAATCTACTTTACATTTTGATTCAATATATATAACTCAATTAAAAGTTTCACATCCCAAACAATCAATCGGAAGATATGTAAAATATAGCACATTTGATAACACATGTATTTGATATGACTAAACTCTTTGCAAATATTAACACAAATCATATTCATTTATACAAGTTATCTAAGATCGACAATATATCATTTGGACAATATTATAGTAAAATATCTACTTGAATATAAAACAATTATTGTCTTTACAAGTTATCCAAGATCGACAATATATCGATTGATAATATTGTAGTAAAATATTAACATGTAAAAAATGTAACCAATAATAATTATAATTTAACAAAAATTACATAAAAAAAGTATGACTGAAAATATATGAAACTTGAGAATTATAACCTTTGGATTATAGAAGATAAAATAGATAAGAGTTTAAGCACAACCAAACTTACAAACATTTGTAGCTCTTGACAAAGAATCAAAGCATAAAAGTAGTTTATTAAACATAAACATTTATCTTTTAGTCTTGCCAAAAACTTTAACCTAGATTACAATGCATGTTAATGAGAAGAAAATAAGAGAGAATTATCTAATGTGAAAACGTCCTAAGAGTGTCCTTATATAGGCAATGAATGAAAATATGTTAAGTGTGACTTCAATCTTCAATAATTTAGGCCAACCACTCATTCACCCATTTGCAGCACCTTTTTGATAATATAAATGACCGACATAGCCTTTTTGGCCGACATAAAAGTTGTATCATTTTGTCTCTTCTTTCTATAGGCACCAGGTTTATGCAACTTGGATGAGTATCCAATAAGATATATAAAAAATACCAAAGATATATCAGATTTTGGCTAACAACCCTTTTACTCACTTGCAATACAATTTGGTCAATGATAACGGCTGCTTTGAACTTTACTATCAACATAAGAGTTGTTGATACATAAGTCAGTATTTCACATCCTGTTATACCAATTAGGTACCTATTTTGTGAGATACGGTCCAATACACGAGTTGTGTCAAGTTGAGCAGAAGTTGTAACACAATTCTATTTTATCTCAATTTTTGGCCCATAATATGTTGGATTTTGATTTTTAAATATTCTTCAAGTTTGTGTAAAATTGAGTCATGTTACTCCAGGTTCAAGAATTTCTTCATTTTAATTTCTAATTGAGAGTTACGTCCATTTTACCTAAACTTGTGCAAATAACATTCATTAATCACAATTTATAGAGAACACTTTATTTCAAGCTAAAAATACAAAAAAAATGCTAAAATTAGTGACATAAAATAGTGACTGAATCTTTTAATAAATATGCATTTTCATGTATTCATCAATATTCAACATTAAAGCTCGAGAGTTTTACTCTAATACCTTTAAGGGGGGCAATCCCCACCTATTTCAGAGACCTTGCGAGGATTACTAAATACTCACTTTATTCGAATATTTTAAAGACCATTTCAAGAAGTACTAAATCTAAAGCCAATCATGTAGACACTAAAGACCTCATCGATTAAACTTTCTAAAGATCTGAGGAGCCACAACCCTTTTTAATCCCTTTCCTAGGTTAACCACTACTAAAACTCCAAAAAAAACACTGACATACAAACCAATCTAGGCATATAAAATAAATTAACTGAGCTAGATCTGAGCATAAGGTCAAAGTAGACTGAGGATTCACATTATTCGAGCATTTCACAATAGATCGGTTTGAGGAAAGATCTTCTAGCCTAAACTATATTTATAAAGTTTTTAGTACTGACAAGTTAATACTGAAAATTGAGAGACCTATATTTTTCCTCAGATTTCAGCTTAATGCCCAATCTATTAAAAGGCTTAGAAAGAGTCCTAAATAGGAAAGAAGATATCTATCTTTATTTTAATAGGACTCTACAAGAAAGTCACAAACAAATAAGGTAGATATGAGCAGGACTCTAATAAAAAGAATCCTAATTAGAGAAATACTATTATATCCATATTTTACTCAAATTCTACAACCCCCCCTACACCCCTACTAACTTGTAAATAAGGTGTAAACCATAAAGAAGGGCCTCAGTCTTCACATGTTTTCACGATTAATTTTTTTTTCCATAAGTTAGAGAGAGGGGAAAGGCAGTTCATCTGTTATTCATAAGGGCAAGTGACTTATTTTTTATTCTGTAAAAGTTATACCTACTTGTATCTCTAGTACAGAATTATTATTTAATAGTATCATGTGAGTAAGCTCATAAAATTTGATAATGTGGATGTAAGTTACATTGAACTAAACCATTGTAAATTATGTCTTATTGTATTTTTTTTTTATTAATCTCGATCTCACTTTAAAAAAAAAAAAATTCAACTCGTTGATTTGAGAGTTACCTAAATTTTTAGAATAATATTTTTTTTAATTTTTTGTAATGCATTCACAAATTCACCCCACTCCTAAAGCCCCACTTATATATAAACACAAATTGAATAAAATGATCTTTATGACTGGTATAAAGGTGACCCTTCTCCTAACTTAAACCCAACATCAATTTTATAAAAAACAAGAATAAATATATTTGACATTTTTATATAATTAAATAAAACGATATACCCCTTTACATATTTCATTTATGTATTTGACATTTTTCTCTTGTTTAGTTGCATATTTAAAAGAAAAAAAATGGTGTAAAGGTGACCCATCTCCTAGCCCAAACTCAAACATTCATTTTATAATTAATGAAAACGATACATCCCCTTACATATTTCTATGTATGTATTTGACATTTTTCTATTGTTTAGATGCATCTTTTGAAAAAAAAAGTGGTGTAAAGGTGACCTGTCTCTTAATTCAAATTTAATATCATTTTATAAAAATAAGAATAAAAAGCATTCGCTTAAATGACTTAATGATAAAAAATTTATATTACATTTTTTTTTTAGAGTAGAGGTTCTAAATTTGATTCTCTCTTCTTTCAAATAAAAAAAAGAATAAAAAGAATTAATTAAGAGAGAAGAAAAAAAAAAAAAAGAACATATTTATTTGGTCATTAAAAAATAAAAATTTTGACTGTAATTAAATAAATATTAATATTAAAAAAGGCTCAAATCTGAAATTTTTCCCTAATATTAATGTGGATTTTTTTTTTTTGAGATTTAAATAACATAATTTATTTTAATATAAATCCTGCAAATAATTTTGCTTTTTGATAATGCAGTTATTGATAGTTTACTGCACTTGAAGTTTGTTCCAGAATTGCACATGCGTACCGAGATTTGGAAATCTGTTAAAAGGAACTGCAAATAGAATAAGGGTAATTTTAAAAATAAAAGAAGTTTTTATGTTTAGCTTTAAAAATCGGGTCTGATCCTCTGACGAGATAAATTATGGGCTGGATACTTTTACTGATGCAACAAAGTAAATTTCCAAAAAAGATGATTCTTAGCAAGATTGGGTAAGTCATCCACTTGGGCTTGTAATGTCCAAGCTCAGCTGGACCGAACATTCTAGGCCTGGTTTTAACCTCTTGTGGGCCTCGAAGGATGCCACCTGTTATGAGCCTTACTTCAGTTATGATCCAACTCATTTTTGTGACTCAAAATGTCATCGCAATTAATGGTAGATACAATTTGGTTCAGTTTAGTTTTTTGATAAAAAAAATTGAACTAATTTTTTTAATAGTTGAAAATTAAATTGAATCGAACTAACTTTTTTTTATTCAATTTTTTAGTTTTAAAAATTATAAATTTTTTATTTTTTAAATTTAAGAAGAATTATGTATGGTTAAGTGTATGTTAATATTTTTAATTATCTAATATATGAACACCACGTGATAAATAAATATGATTTTATTAAAAAATTGATATTGGCTGATTTTTTTTAAATAAAAATCGAACGATTTTTTTCTATAAAAAAGTCAAACTGAATCAAACTGACCGATTTGATTCTATTTTTCGATTCTCAATTTTATTTACCCACCCTTACTTGTAATTCTATCACTGTGGATCTTTGCATTGAGACTGAAATCCATTAAACGGTTGACATCTTTTGTCTTTACTCTCATGTCCAAAAATTAGTTCCTTTCCAAATTTCATTTTCACTTATTGATAATGGGCTAATAGCAACTACACAATAATATTTATGAAAAACATAGTTGGTACTACTAACTTAGCAGCAGAAAATTTACTAATGAAACGGTTATCATTGTTGGATCTTATAGTCGCGAGGTGACATTTTGCCTATTCCAATCTAATTTCAATTATTATAACAGCTCAGTTTATTACTTTTAATGATTAACAATGTTGTTTCCTCTAAAGATTTTCTCTGTGGTTGGAAAATGTTCCAGGATATATATGAGATTGTAACTTATTCTCCGCTGATCTTGATCTCATTATTTTTATTTATTTATTTATTTTGTCACCATTAGCATTTGCATAATGCGATTACATTAGACCCCTGACATGGAACCTAGGAGGCGATCGAACATTAATTCTCAAAATAAAAGGATTAGATTAGATGTATTGAGTTTCTTTAACTTATTAAATGTGTTTGGGGATGATTTTCGATCAAAGCCTGCTCTAAACATGCAAAAAATGTAGAGTAAAAGAAAATTTGAGTTATTGGGCTTACTAGTGCTAAGAATTGGGTTTAAACCTCTGATTTAGTATTATTACAACAAAGATTGAGTGCGATTGAGTTAAGGACTAGTTACGAGCTGAGCTACCTTGTGGGATCTGAGAACACAAGAAATACGAGGTTAGTCGCAGGTGTTGATGGATTTTTCTTTTACTATAATTGTTGTCTTAGTTGTCATTCTTCTCTTACACTCATTCAAATTTGGAGGTAAGTCTTGAGCATGGAGAGATTTGGCCTGGAGATTACCCCTTATGGGCAACATATGACACTACTCAATTGAAGAATCATCTCTTTTACGAGGGACATTTTAGAGAACTAATTTAGATAAAGCATATGGAAAATTGTGCTCCAGTGACATTTAGAGTATTAGGTATCTTCTTGATTGGATGTTTTAAAGTGGTCAACTTTATTTGGTGAGTTAGGAACACTAAGTGGTTAGTAGACTCTGTCCCTCTGAGCTCAGCGGATTCAGTGTTGGATCATCCCAACAACTCCAAACAATTCTAATATATATGTCAGCAAGGGACATAGACCTAGTACATGTTGCCATAAAGGCTTGACATTGGCTCTTTGGAGATTTTTTCATTATACCTTATCTTTAAGTCTAATAATCAAATGATGTGACTTCAATTGGACCACTAATGAGACTCAATGGTGATATGACAGGGCTTGAACTTTACTGATGTGTGTACCTTTTAGTGCGCCTGATGATGACATGGAAGGTGATTTGGCTGCAATAACATGTCCTTTTATAACGATATTGACTAGTGATATGTGTCCTTACGCAAGTTCCATTCGATAATCTTTTTGAGTTGAGTTATGAAGGTTTATGTATTTGAATTCATACTCAACTCGTTGAAATAATCCATTTTTAACAGAATTACTTACGGAGAAAATTAAACATAAGGGCCAAATTAAGCTTTTGTGAGTAGGCTTATAATCTAATTTTCCTCCGCTGTTATTATTGGTATGTATGTTTGTTACTTCTTCTAAAATCCAAACATTAGAAGCTTTATAATTATACCACATGTCATCAACATAAAAGGTTTTTCATGTTAAACTTATAATATTATTTATGCCCCTAAAGTATGTGAAATAACATTTTATTTGATTAATATAAGTTTACTCATATATATAATTCAGTATACATTGATCAGTCCATATTTATAAAGTATGTGACCTATGTATTAGGCATATAATACTAATACAAAAGGTATAGATCACAAGTTCTTTATAAATTAAATCTAGTTTATAGTCGTTAATGAAAATGAGGCATTTCATTATGTAAGATTGTAGTTTTTCTGTATTATTTTAGTAGATGATTTACCTTGATCATCAAAGTAGAGACTTCGAGTAGAAAAACTAATATATATGTTGCATTGAATAGGACTATTGTAAATTTTAATCTCGTTAACTAAACGATGTAGATTTTAATTCACAAAAACTTTGATAAGCTTGATCTTAATTCTGATCAAATAATGAACTTATATTCATACATTATATCAATTGAGTTATCATGAAGTAAGATCCATATAAATGATCAAAACCTCAATATCTTAGAGATATAATTTCATGGGTCGTAGGAATATATATTTATAAGATCGAATTTAAGAAATAATATTCACCTAAGATGTTTGCAGTATTTGATCATTTAAATCTGTAGCCACAGTTTATTCAATAAATTATTTATTGAATAATAATATTTATTTACAAAATAGACATTAAAAGTGATCATTAGAGCATTCAGTGACTTTTGGGTAAATAACTAATTAAAGAGGTAAGATATTTTTTCATGACCTAACTTTAATTATGGACATCAATTAGAGGATCAATTAAGTGATTATTATTGGTCTAAAGACCAAACTTAATTTAATTAAAATAAATTTTAATTAAATGAGCTTTTTACTTAATAACATGAATTATTAGAGTATAACCCTTAACTTTTAGTGGTATAACTTGGGGTTAACTTAAAAGAATTTGGGTATCATGAGATGATTAGAACTGAACTTTTTAAGTTAGTGTTAGGAAGCCCATAGATCTTGCAGTCTCTCTATTAGCTCAAATCTTAATTAAATTTTAATTTTCTAATCTTAATTTAATTCTAAATATCCATGAAAGATTCTTATATATATGAGAGGAATAAAGTAGTAAATATAACAATAACCATAACAAAAAAAAAAAATTCATTTATGTATTCTTACGATGAAAAAGAATTTAGTTATTAGCCTTCTCTTAAATTTGAGTATTAGTGATTTTAGAGATTAAGAAAAGATACACGTATTCACAAGTGTTGAGTTTGAAAGTTGAGAATAATAGAGAAGATTGCAGCCAATTAATTCTAAATTTGTAAAAACAAATAATTAAAGTAATATATTATTTTTATATATGTAATTATGAATAAAATAATCTAGATTTCGTTACATTTATTTTATTAAGTATTTTTATTTATTTATTACAATATTATGAATGTGAACGGTTGAATTTAATAGGGGTAGGTAATATTGCGACTTTGGTTTGGCGCCTTATACATTTTTACCTTAGCTAATTAATTAGCTTTTGTTTATGTTTGATGATTACATTTTTCACATAGTTACTACTTGCACCGTTACTTCGGTATTTCTGTTTCTGAATGTGTGAGTGTGACCAGTATCTTCTTAGGCAGGCACGCCATAATGCAATCTTTCTTTGTTTTATGCAATCTTTGTTTCCCTTTTCTTGTAATCTTGTGTACTCTACCTACGTCTACATGCTTGTAAAATATTGATTATAAAAAAAAAAAATAGCAAAGATTGTACACGTAAGACTTGATAGAGATCCCTTGTCCATTATATAATTTGTGGTGTCAGAATCTCCTTATCGTTTTCAATTGCCGACCTGTCTGACCAGCTCGTCTAATTTTAATCTTAGCTCGTTCCTTTGATTTCCACTATCCGTAGCATCCATAATGTTCTTGTTCAAAATAATTATTGGACTTTTAGTAAGTAACAAGTTAAAGTTCTTGTTAACATCATATACATCCATGAAGAAATTTTAATTACTCTAAAATAACAGCTTTATGACCAAAAACTATAACAATAATTTTATATATACAAAATCTGTATATTTACATGCACTGTAATAATTATTAAGATACTTTGTTAGTTTAAATATAAATTTTATATCTTAATTTTATACGTGTAACATTAGTCTTAAAATAATCAATAAATAAATTGTCAGTTTCATCTTTAAATTTATTTTGAATTGCTAATTTATTATCTAATGTTTTCGAAATAACCATTTTAATTTCTCTATCAAAATATTATGCTAAATACTTACCTTTAAGAGGTATGATTATCTTTTAACACAATAAAAATTAACAATAAATATAAATTCTATTTTTAAATTTTCCAATTCATTTTCTCTTTCTAAACCCTAGCCACCATCAACTTTATCTTTTTATTTCTCTCTTACCAGGTCCTCCTGTGGTGAGGTTAAAGGTGGTCTTAATTGTTTGAAATGACAATAATTTTAAATGGCAGTGGGTAAGAGAGTTAGGTTTAGTCGGGGGCGTTTCCCTATTAAAAAGCTTGAGTTTTGCTCACTGATGCCTAAAGAGTCCGGTAGGGTAGACAACCGGTGATGGTGCTAATAGTGATGGCTATGGGCGGAGATAGTTGAAATCATAAGGGGTAAACTACAGAAGTTGAAAACTCACGAGGCTAAACTTTAAATTACAGTGTTAAAATGTCAACTTCGAAAAATTTATAGACAAATCTAATATTCTTATTTTTTAGGGCTAAAATGTTAATAAATTTTTACTTAAAAGAATTTGTTGAAATAGGGGGTCAGGCCTGCAGTATGCTCCATGGCTAGTCAATAGGTTTGTGAAATATTAATAAAAAATTTAAAAACAAATATTTACTTAGTGAATATTCTTATTTTGAGAGGTAACTATTGATAAAAGGGAAAAAAAACAAGTGAACATAAAACGTTAACTTTTAAACGTCAATACTAATGTGACTACGTCGGTGTTGTAAATATGCGATTGCAAATAATTCAATTAAAATAATAAAAATTAGATTAAAAATAATTTTAAAATTAAAATTTTTAATTATTTTAATTTAATTTATCTAAAGAGAGAAAAGAGGTAATATTTATTTCGAAAGATTAATCGTATTACTTTGGAATTTATTAGGATTTAAAATTTTTGACAATTTTATCAAATACAAATTAGTAATTTAAAAAATTGACAATTTTCTTATTCAATATAAATCAAAGCGTTTCTGCATGAACATGTATAAATTTAATATTTATTTTGATTCCGAATCAAACTATCAATATTTTCCTGTATTTAATTGATGGTAGCCTGCTGTAAAAACATTTCTGAAACACATCTCGAAAGTGATAGGGTTTTTGAAAATAAGTCCACATACCCAAAATCTTACAAATATTAACCTTATAGAAATAATTTATGAGTTTTTCTTTTTAAGGGAAACTCGACAAAGTGATATATTCATTAATAAAATAATAATGAAAGAATTATAAAAAATAGAACTAAAAGCATTTTATTCTAAAAAAATAAACTAAAGAAAAATATTAATAAGAGGAAGAGGATAAAATCTTAAATAAAAATTTAATAGTAATAAAATTTATGAATAAATATTTTATTTATATTTTTAAAGAATATAGAGCTAATATTCATACGAGGCTGTAATCATTATATAAAATTATTAAATTGTAGTCTAAAGTTTGTCAATTTATTTGTTATTATATTATTTTTAAAAAAAATATAATTAAATTTAAATTACAAGCGATTAATATCATTTTTACAACGTTATCATTTATTATAAAATTTAAAAAAAAATACAATGTAAACTTAAAAAAAAGATGAAATAACTTATGAGTTGTTCATAAATAAAGTGTTGGAAAGATAAAATCTAATAGAATTTATGAACAAAAATTAAATTGAAAATCATGAAACAATGGAAAAACACAATCAAAACACACAAATGAATTTACGAGCAAAACTTATATCCAAAATCAAAAGAATTGCAATCTTGATTATATAAACTCGTAACACTCTAAGAATAAAGAAGTGATGAATTATAGAGTATATATTAATCTTTCCAAGTTTGTATATTTATAAGTCAGACTGCAGACTTCAACCCAGAGTTCTGACAAACTTAGCTAATTTTTACCACGTGTTAACATTTGATCCACTAAAGCTTGTTAAGTAAATTGGTGCATTTTCGATCATTATGAACTTTTCAGAACTTTATCATTCTAATTCTTTTGCTTTATGCTAGTGATTCTAAAAGTCAAAAATACTTATTTCGATAAGTTTTTGAAAACTTCGTTGATTTTTCTTTTTTTTTTTTAAAAAAAAAATTAATTTTATATCATTGATAACATTAAGATAATACATCAAAGGACTTTTAATACAATCATCAAAGGAATACCAAAAAATAACAATAATAACATATCAAAGGCTTTTCTAAACTAAATCCTTTAAAAAAAAAAATTAACCGCTTATATAAAAAGAGAATACTGACCTTTTTAAAAAAAAAAATACTAGATCTCTCCGAAAAAAAGGAATCACAGACCTCAATAAAGAAAAAAAATTTATTCAAACTAAAGCAAATACAGGCTCCATCCTATTATTTCGAAAGCTGACAACAGTGACCCAATAAACGGAAGGCATCATTACTAACAAGGCTAGGGTCAAGGGAGCAACAGAAAATTTGAGACAATAGCTTCCAACGAAGGAATGAAGACAACAAACAAAAATACAAACAAGACTGGCGAAAGAACATCAAGCGGTTTCGAGGCGGCCAAGGAACCGAGCAACAATAGGTTGAAAACAGGGAATGCACTACCTGCAACGGTCAGACAAGATCAAGGCAGCAAAATAAGGACTGCTACCAACAACCACCATGAAAACATCCTCCATCGCCAATAACAATGAAAAACCCATTAAATTGACAACTCATACCACCTAATATAAGAACAATGATAAAACAAGTCATTAGACCATCATTGGACTAATCTGTAATGGAGTTCTGTAAAACTGACGATGGAGATCGTTCCTTTTTCTTATTGGTATCCGACAAAGTATAAGACTCGGCTATTCCTTTCTAATTGATTAATGGCCATGGTCTCCCCACATCGAACTAAAAGAGAAATAAGGGGCCACAACAACCACAGAATTTGATTAATTTTAAGCATTATTGGGAGCATACATATATATTGCGTAATTGCTTATGGTAGTTGATCCAATCACTTACAGATTATAACATTAAAAACTAATACAGCAATTACATATTATATATTCTCATTCCATATATAAGTCAATATCAAACATCATAGTGCTCTAGCTGAATATCCTTGGACTTCAATGGAACATATTCTCCTAAATAATCTTCAAGGTGATCAGACAACGCCGATTTGTCGATATTTTCATGGTGATACGATTTGCAGACGAAGTAGATCACTGTTTGGATCACAAGTTCAAACAGCATCAACTTGAAAAGTAACAAGAAGCAAATAATCCCATAACATACCCTATTAATCATGCCCAGTGACCATCCATGAACAACAAGCCTCTGGAAAACTGTCTGTATGATGTGAAGAGGAACATTTAGCATGAAAATTATGACAGCGGCCACCCACATCTTTCCTTTAATCAACGCTTTGCTTTTGATCATGGCGGCAAATCCGCACGATTCTTCCAACACAGACACAACGCTGGCCAAGTGCCAGATTATGGTCAGATAGAACAGTCCCACCAAGTACACAGCAAATATGACAATTAGAATTCGGTCTCCAACATCTGTATTCTCAAGTAAAACTACACATATAATAAGGACCATAAAAGCAAATACGTTGTATGCAAAAAGGGCAACAAAAATACAGAGGAAAGTGATCATGAGCCTCTTCCAGACTTTCGGGACAACCCTCATGACCTTCTTGAAGTTCATTTCTTTGCCGGTGTAAATACAAGCGATGGTGTAAACAACAGCGGCAGTTGAAAGCAGTGACAAGGCGAGATAGAAAGTGAAGTATACGGCTTCAAAAAACCAAAACATGGTTCTGTCGGAGGAGATAACTTCTGATAGTTTGTTGTACTTGGCAGTGCCTGCTCGAGTTTCATGTAGCTCGATTTTATCGTGGATGAGTTTCCTAGAGAGGAGATTGGCTACTTCCATGTGAGCTAAGAAGATAAAAGATAGAGGGAGGATTAAGGCTAAAGTGATTTGGCTGAAGATCTTTCTCCATGTGAAGATGACCTTGTAGGCTTCTTTGCATATGCCAAAGATCCCAAGAAATTGCATCTCTTCTTGTTCTCTATCCATGATTGTTTTGCTCTATTCTATTGAAATTTTGTTGCAGAAAAAGAAAAGTGAAGATGAATTCAGAAGATGGAGAAGGTGAGAAGGAGATAATTTGATGAATATAGGATATTGCTTTTGGACTATCCAAGTTAAACTGCCCTGTTTTTCCAAATAAACCAGCCAAGCCAACACAAGCATAGTGATCAGAAAATAACGTCAAAATAAAAAAGAAATTGTTTAATTACAATTATTATATAATAATTAATTAATGCTCCAATTCCAATAGGAACGGTTATGTTCCAAAGTCTTTGTTTCCATCGAGCGGAGTCAACACGCTCCAGTTTCTCCGTCTCGGGATTTTTTTTAATTATAATTATTTTATTTAATAAGACTCGCGAATTTGGCTTTATTTTAAATGTCTCGTGAGTTTTAAATGTTGGATAAAAATTTATCATAGTCAGAATCTTATGTTAAATTATAAAAAAAAATAGAATTGAAAATATATTAGAATTTATGAAGATGTAAAAAAATTAAGATTGATGTTTTTAACGTTTAAATTTTTTTTTTTATAATAAAAAAGTTATCGTCACTCACTGATTGGATATAAATGAATAATACGTTAAGGTTTAGACCGGAGACCTCAACCTATTATTTATAGTATTTTATTTTATTTTGACCCATCATAAAATAAAATAAAATAATTGAGTCTCTATACATTAAAGTCTATACCATACGTGATGCCCTAAAAGTTCAATAATAAATAAATTTTATTTGATCATTTTTAATGGGCAATAAAATATATAGCAAATAATGTACAATTAATTGATATATGTAGGCTCACTTTAATATATAATACCCAACAATTTTTCACTTGGGCTACATATGTCACTTTACAATTATACATTACCAAATAACTTTATGAGCTCAATATTTGCTATTTTGGTAAAAGACTTCTCTAAACAATCTGGTCCATCAATTATACTAATATAAGATTAAAACGATCTTCGTTATCTTTCTTGTAACTAGACCCATCAATGGTCACATACATCAATATAATTAATGACATAGATCAAATATGGATGTATAGTATAAAAATTTCATACAACGTGATCCCTTAACATGCTTATTTCCAACTAGTCATACTTTATAACTCATAAGAATTCAACAATATACTTTCAAAACTTTATGCAAAATTGCAATTGAAAGAATATAACTTTATTTCAGAGTTTTCAATAAATAAACAAAGAGTAATACTTTAGTCTGATCAGAAAATATGTCAACTGTAATTGAACATCAAGAAATAAACTCCCACTATAGAAGCATATTATCAGGATGAACCACACCCATACGAGCCATATGCTCATGAAACACCTTAGGTGGTACACCCTTAGTAAGCGGATCCACAATCATTAAGTTTGTATTGATATATTCAATAGACACCTGAAGACTCTGAACTCTTTCTTTAACAACAAGAAACTTGATGTCAATGTGCTTCGATTTTGATGAGCTTCTGTTGTTCTTAAAATATAACTCAGCGGCTTGATTGACACAATTTATTCTCAATGCTATCGACAATTTGTAGCCCAATAATAAAATTTTGTAGCCATATTGCTTGATTTAATGCCTCATAACAAGTTACAAATTCTGCTTCCATGGTGGATGAAGTTACGAGTGTCTGTTTGACACTCTTCCATAACACAGCTCTCCCAACCATTAGGAAGACATAACTTGAAGTAAATCTTCTGCTATCAAGACAACCAGCAAAATTGGAGTATGAATACCTAATGATCTGTAAATGATCTGATCTCCGATATGTGAGCATGTAATCTTTTATTCTCTGTAGATACCGCATAACCTTTTTAATAGCTCTCCAGTGATCCATTACTGGGTTACTTAGATATCTGCCAAGCATTCCAACTACATACGCAATATCCGAACGGGAACAAACTTGAGCATACATAAAACGCCCTACTGGTGACACATAAGGGATATGCTCTATCTCTTTCTTCTCAATCTTATATCTTGGACATTGAAGCAGACTAAATTTATCACCTTTAGCAATATATGTGTCTCCTGATACAAAATTCTTCATGTTAAATCTACTAAGCACCTTATCGATATATGTTTTTTTATGATAAGCCAAGTATGCCGCGAGAACGATCTCGATGAATCTATATGCCCAACACAAAAGAGGCATTCCCAATTCCTATATCATTACTTGCTAGTAGAATGTCATCCATATATAAGACAAGAAGAATAAATTTGCTCCCACCGATCTTGTGATAAATTCATTGATCAACCGTGTTTTCCTTAAAACCAAAGAAGGTAATCACTTGATCAAATTTTTGATACCATTGATGGGATGTTTGCTTTAAACCATAGATGGACTTCTTTAATTTGCACACTAAATATTTTGAATCTTTGGATTCAAAGTTCTCTGGTTGCAACATGTATATGGTTTCTTCAATGTCGCCATTGAGAAACGTAGTCTTTACGTCCATCTGATGTAGCTCTAAATCATAATGAGTTATAAATGTCATAATAATTCTATAAGAGTCTTTTGATGAAACCGGAGAGAAATTCTCTTTATAATCAATGCCTGTCTTTTGAATGAAACCTTTTGCGACTAGACGTGTCTTATATCTTTTGACATTACCTTTCAAATCCCGTTTAGTTTTAAAAATTCATTTACAACTAATTGATTTTGCGCCTTTAGGCAATTCAACAAGATTATAAATATCACTGTCTTGCATTGATTTCATCTCATCTTTCATGGTATTTATCCATTTCTGAAAGTTCACACTTTGTTTGACTTGACTAAAAGTTATTGGATTATATTCTAGTCTTATATCAAACTCATATTCTTGGATATACACGACATAATCATCTGAAATTGTTGATCTCATTTCCCTGGTGGATCTCCTTAATGGCACTTCCAATTGAGGTTGTTGTTGTTGCTCCTCTGCATGAGTAGGAGCGGGTTCTTCAATATTAGCGAGAGGTATCTTAAGAACGTCTCGATTATCTGTATTTGCATCCAGTATAATGACAGGTGCAATTACCTGGCCATTATCAATTGCAATATTATAAATTGTTACATATTCCTCTTTAAAGACAATATTCTTGAGTTTAGCACTCTCACTATATTCAATATTCTCAATGAACTTAGCATTCCCCGTCTCGAAAAAAGATCTACTTGAGGGATCATAAAACTTAAAACCCCTCGATCTCTCCGAATATCCAATAAAGTAACAGCTTACTGTTTTTAAGTCTAACTTTCTTTTATTAGGCCTATATGGCCTAGCCTCAGCTAGACAACCCCAACATGCAAATGCCTAATACTAGGCTTCTTTCCAGTCTATAATTCATATGGGGTTTTAGCTACTGCTTTATTTGAAACTCGATTAAGGATATATACTACAGTCTTTAAGGCTTCACCCCAAAGAGATTTTGGTAAAGAAGAATGATTTATCATACTTCTAACCATATCATTTAAGGTCCAATTTCGTCTCTTAGCTATACTATTTTGACTTAAAGTCCCCAGCATGGTGTATTGAGAAACAATGCCACATTCTTGCAAATATCTTACAAAAGGGCCTGGACGTTGTTCACCTGATCCGTCATATCTACCATAGAAATCACCACTACGGTCAGCTTTAACGACTTTAATTTTCTTGCCAAACTGGTTTTCAACTTCACCTTTATAGGCTTTGAAAACATCTAATGATTGAGACTTCTCATGAATCAAGTATAGATACTTATAACGAGAATAATTGTCTATCAAAGTAATAAAATATTGTTAACCATTCCAGGAAGCCGTAAAAATAGACCACAAATATCAGTATGAATTAATTCCAAGACGTTTGAACTCTTGTTGGCACCAATTTTCCTAATATTTGCTTATTTCCCCTTAATGCATTTAATATATATTTTAAAATCTGAAAAATCAAGAGAATTTAGAATTTTTTCTGACACAAGCCTTTGAATTCTTTGTTTAGAAATGTGTTCTAAATGCTTATGCCTTAACATATAAGAATTCTCATTAATTAATTTGCGCTTTATACCATAATTGCTTAAATGCAAGGTTTCATTAATTTGTGAGGCATGAAGATCCTATTGATATAGATTATCAACTAAAAAACCGGCACTAATAATATTTAAATTCTGAAATAGACTAAACTTTTCATTTCTAAAAGAATAAGAGTAACTGAATTTATCCAAACAAGAAATAGAAATTTCGTCTAAATGACGGTACATAAAAAGTCTCATGCAAATTCAAATAAAAACCAAATTCTAATTGTAATCTAAAAAATCCAATTGCCTCAACAAGAGCCTTGTTGCCATCACCCACATAGATGAATCTTTTAGCATCAGTTGGCAGTCAACTCCTTAGATAACCCTACATAGTCACACTTATGTGAGTAGTTGCACCCGTATCTATCCACTAAGTGTGACTTGGTACTAAAGCCAAATTAACTTCTGAACAAACAAAGTTGAAAAGTTTACCCTTTTTGTTAAGCCATTTTGCATACTTGGAACAATCCTTCTTCATATGTCCAACTTTCTTGCAAAAGTAACAAGAGATTTCAACATTCTGTTTCTTTTGCACCTTAGGCTGTGAAGTTTTAATGTATGCAGCTCTTTTTCCTTTATTATTTCATTTTCTTTTCTTGTTGGCATCATTGTCATTAGAAGAAGTTGTTAAATGAGCACTCTATATCTTTTCTTGTTTCAATCTCTCTTCCTCTTACACACATTGAACAATGAGCTCATTAAGAGTCCATTTCTCCTTTTGAGTATTATAATTGATCTTAAAAGGATAGTATTGTGCAGGAAGAGAGATCAAGACCAGGTGCACGAGAATGTCATCAGATAACTCTAACTTTAGTGCCTTTAATCTTGTAACAAGATTAGACATTTTCATAATGTACTACCTTATGTTTCTTTTGCTTTTATACTGCATTAAAACAAACTTAGACAAAATTATTCTTGTTTCGACCATTTTATTACCAGGGAATTGGTCTGCTATTTGGCTCAAGAACCTTTTAGCATTTTCTTCTTCAGGCACTGCACCCTTTATGGTATCTGAAATAAAGTACTTCATGATCATCAGACTCATGCAGTTAGAACGCTCCCATTTTTTATAAAGTACCCTTTGTTCAGTAGTACTGCTATCAGTAGGGGCGGGAGGTTCTTCCAGCTGGATTGCATAATCTAGATCCATACACCCAAGCACAATGATAATGTGCTTCTACTATTTCTTGAAGTTAGTGCCGTTAAGTACTAGAATATTGTTCAAGTTGACAGATATAAAAGAAGCATTTACTGTATAAAACCAAAAAAAAAAACTCATAATCAATAACCATGTCATTTAATTATGTTTTCATATACACACATGGAATAAGATATAATAAATTAGGCCATTGTAAGATACAAAGCACAATATTGCTATTTAGTTTTTGGATAGAAATAATAATTTGTAAACAGTACTCTAAAAACTTGGACAATAAATATTGATAATAGATCTTGCTAATAATATGCCTAAAAACTTGGACAATAAATATTGATAATAAATCCTGTCAATAATATGCCTTTCTTTGGACCGACATATTATATGCATATAAAAAATCAAAATTTATCACATATTTACTGCCACATGTATTTATTATTTGGCCAAAAAATAATCTTTCTTTGGGTCGATTATTTTTTGCATAAATTTAAACACAATTATTTAATTTTTTTAATAATACTCACATATTTCAAAATAAATAAATCTGCATAAAAGATGTCACTTTAGTGGCAGTTTAATTCAATTCAATTTATTTTAAAATACTAGATATTAGTTTGTAGGAAAAGTGAGAAAAAATAAAATGGTCAAAGTTAAAGTCAAAGTGAACAGTTAAATAATATTAAAATTAGGACAGGATCGGAATGGGTAGGGACCGAAGTGGTTGAGCCAAATTAAGCCTAACCTTTCTTAATTATCCAAACTCTAAATTTTATCTAATAACGTAAACTCAAAATATGTTCAGGTCCATTTTAATTCTTTTGATTTAATTAGTATATTGAGTATAAAATATAAGCCTAATAAAATCTTTATGGGCTTTGTGAAATTAATCTAATAAATTTTTAAAATTTATAAACACTAACTACTTAACATACACTACAATTAAAAAACAATTCCATCAAATTTGGCATTACTAATATGACTTTGAATTTAAATAAATTTTGACTTTTATTCTCTTTTTTCTTTCTTTATTTTATTTATTTATGCATTCAAAAAGATTTCAGAATTAAATTCTATACCTACTCAATTCGTTGAATACATAATATATATTTTTTAAATCTGTAATAAAATAAATAAATAATACATTAAACATATTAAGAACCACATATGATTACATATACACAGATGAGAAAAGCAATTTTAAATTCATTAATATTAGCAAACTCAACGTTAGTCTATAACACAAAAGTGACAATAATAATAATAATAATAATGCCAAAAGTTAAAGATGTAATCATTGTAAAATTGTGCATCAAAATCCCTTTTTATTTTATAAAATAATTACGTATTCATATATTGAATCTATTAATTGTTGTTTGAGAAAGAACAATTAATCCGTATATATATACATATATATATATATATATATATATATATATAATATGCAATACAATCATACACATAATTTAATACTCATAATTTAATATTAAAAATATCTCTTAATAATTTAACAGCTCTAATATTATTTGTTGGATAAAAATTTTAATTGGTGAAAGAATTATTATAGTTAAGATCTCATGCTAAATCATCAAAAAAAATAAAATTAGAAGCGCACCTGAATTCATAGGAACGCAAAAAGATTGGGATTGATGCCTTTCACGTCTAAACTTTTTTTTTATGAGAGAAAAAACTGCCGTCACTCACTGATGGGATGTGAATGAATAATATGTTAGGGTTTAGACTGGGGACTTCAACCTATTATTTATAGTATTTTATTTTATTTTGGCCAATCATAAAATAAAATAAAATAACTGAGTCTCTACACATTAAAGCTCATGTCATATTTGATGCCCTAAAAACCCAATAATAAATACTTTATTTAATCACTTTTAATGAAAAATAAAATAGATAACTAATAATATATAATTATTTAATATATATAGGCCTAATTTAATATATAATACCCAATATTAAAAGTTCATATTTGCCTCAGTTTATGATTTTGTTTATTTTGATAATTTTGTTAATTTTATTGTATAATAACATGTTTATCTTTATTTATTAAATTAGAATTCAAATGGCACAATTTAAATAGAACACATGGCACAAAATCAATGCGCTATCATTTAATAGCAAGACGACGTTGAGCGCCTTCTAATATTTGTTTTTGATGAAAATAATTACATTATTATATAAATTATAAAAAAATAATTTAATAATATAAATATTGATAATTTTTATAATTATCATTGTCATCGTCATTTTCAATTGGTTGGCGACGCAATAATAATTATGGTCGTGGTTGTTATTATAATTTATTTATTTGTTAATCATAAAATAAATTTTAATAATAAACATTAAATATATAAGCTTATTAGATTGTGTTAAGTATCTTTTTATTTTTGATTTTAGCATGGTTAATCAATCATTAATATATAGATATAATATAATATTACGTGTCAATTTGTATTTTACTCTATTAGTTCACTTTAAATTTAAGTTTTTATGTTGAACTATTATTTTACCCTTCTATCATCATAACAAATGAAAATAGATTAATAGATTGGAACAAATTTAAAATTTTAATAACTTATGAGATAAATTTAGAAGAACGCCAAACTCGTAAAATAAAGGTATACTTATCCCTAGTTTGTGGTCATCTCTACGTGTAAATAACTATTAAGAATTACAGTATAATAAAAGTCATAAGGGAAACGTTATGGAAAATTGTAGTACAACTACTTAACAAATTTATGAATATCCTTCGAGAGAGGTGTTTGATTATATGATTAGCTCTATGTTTTTGTTGCATTTGCGTTTGCGGATCAAGAACATCGATCTTATTAGAATGGTATAGAGTGAAAGGAATAAGAATGGGATATTCTCATTAATATTACTAAATTTTCCATTAAAAATCAACCATGCCCTTGGTGTGAAATTATCGTGAGATTCATTTCTATTACATGTATTAAATGACAGTTTTACACCGGATTGAAGTTCTACAAATTCTGTAAATATTATGACTTATTTGTCTTGCCATAAACTAATTTATACAACAAAAAAAATTTCAAAGCGATCTCTGGTAAGCGCGAATTTCTTTTCAACAAATTCATGTAAGACGAAGTAAACTTTGTTATAAATAATGGTGGACATCGAATGG
Organism: Ailanthus altissimus; assembly: GCA_946807835.1. Lineage (NCBI taxonomy): Eukaryota > Viridiplantae > Streptophyta > Magnoliopsida > Sapindales > Simaroubaceae > Ailanthus > Ailanthus altissimus. The sequence continues at coordinate 10,854,316 of OX327699.1, read as the reverse complement.
ATGAAGGCAGAGGGTTTAGATGAAAGTAAGTAAAAGTGTTTGAAGACCCGAAAGCCAACAAATTGATTTACTGGCCTACTTTATTTAACGCAATACAGAAACAGAATCCACCAAAAGGGATAAAAAAAATAAATCATCATCAATCCAAGTTTAGCGTCATGGAACACCCTAGACTGAATTTAATTCATAAATTATTCAGTCACCATCAACATAAAAACTGTTAATAAATTAAATAAAAAGTATTTACGATAATAGTTGGATGGTAAAAAACTTACACTATATTTTATCTTTCACTTAAAGATTTTAAAATCACATTCTTCCTTTATGTGTTAAAATAATAAATTAAATTAAAAGAAAATTATAATGGCCTCAATTTCAATTCTTAAATAAATTAGGCTGTACATAAACTCAAAGACTCACAATAAAAATCACAAAGTAGGATGCATTATAAATTCAAAGACCTACAACGTAAGAAATTTTGAACAAGAAACAGAAAAAAATATGGATATCAAACATTAGTAATAATAGATAGGCAGTATCTGCTTAAATGACTCTATGATAAATAATTTGTAATGTATTTTTCTGATTTAGAGATCCTAAATTTGAATATTCCCCTCTTCTATAAAAAAAAAAAAGATGGATAGACAAATTTTTTTTCTTTAAAAAAATGATAATAAATATCTCAGAAGAATAAAAAGCATTTAAGCGTTGCTTTGCTAAATGCTCTATTTTGGCGGTTCTTTAATTTAAAGTGCTAGGGAAAAGATCGAAATGCCCTTACGCCATCAAAGCACTTTTAATGAAAAGATCACTCTAGGGATGGCGTTGATTTTTGTTGAAATTTTAAAAAAATTTGTGATACACAAGGGCAGAGCTATTGCATACCACTCATATATATTCAATACCTAATTAATTTTTATACCATGTCGAACGTGATAATCTTTCTCACTTAGGTTGGTGATGAAGGCATCACATTTAACTCATCTTTAGAAGTTAGAGGTTAATCTCGTCAATATCATTTATTTTTATTATTTTTGTTGAATTCACATCAATAATTTCTTGTGCGGGTTAAGAGCCAATTTGATTGACATGTCCATTCTCATAAAGTAATCCACATCTTATGTAACAATTTTTTATTAAGATTTTAGACACAAGATCTTGGTGACTCACATGCAAATAGGAATTTGAATATGTTTTGATATTATTTTCACAGTTGAATGTTTTGTCATTGATCAAAAAAACTAATTTATTAAAACACACTCAATTGTTATCTAAAATCCACGACGATACATAATAATGTCTGAGGCTTCCCAATGGGTTTTAAAAGAATTTTTTTTTTAATGATTTTATTCTTTAAAAACAGGTAGTTTTAGAATTTCTTCTCTAAATCAATTTAGAAAATATAGTCCATATGATATAAACTTTAACGCCGTAACTTTTTTTATTTTGACAACTTACCCTAATCCATTAAGTTTTGAGATTTTTTCTTTTAGGAATAATGAAATATCATTGAACAACTTTGAAATAATACATCAATGGACCTTTGATACAATAATCAAAAGGATTATCAGAATCTAGTAAAATGAGTACATATTGAGACTTTCTTAAACCAAATTCTTGCAAAAAAGAGTATTAATCATACCCACAATGGATAAGAACATCCCTAATAAGGGAAAACGAAACTCTTTTAAAAAGAAAAATAACAGAACTCTCAAAGAAGGAAATATAGATCCCTTAAACAAAAGATGAATTATTAAAAACTAAATCAAACAAGAAGCTCCATTATTAAAAACTGGCAGCAATGCTGTTTGCTAGCAATGGCTGAAGGGCTTAAGAGAGGGAAAATGAAAGCAACAGTTCTAAAAAGCAACAGTCACAAGAATCAAAACAGAGTTGAGCACAGGCTAAGTTCATCGAGCTCTCAACAACAAGGTGCAATGCAATTAGAAGAAATTACAAACCACACTCAACTTATAAAAATATATTCCAAAATCTCTAAGTCCATGTCTGCAACCAACACAAACATCCATTGTCGTAGGCTAAAATAGATCGTTGAAAAATATATAACATTGACTTAGGAGCAGAGCAATAGTCGGAGAGTATAATATGCTCTATTGATGACGACAGCCTCCCATGGTGGTCAGCTTTAGTAAGGGACTGGAATAAGAGATAGTAAAGAGCAGAGGTATGGTTGTCGTAACTTCATCGAAGGTAAGTGCCACACAATGCGCTGAAGAGCTGCAGTTGCAAAAATGAAGCTGCAAAACATTGCGACCAGACACGAAGGAATGCCAACAAAGGTGGCTCGATGATTGGCGGGCCCATGAGTCGATGGAGAAGAGGATGTGCAAGGTGGCTTGCTAGTTGTTGTAGGATCGACTCAGTCCATTGAGCCTTCAACGGTTGGCACAGTACAACATCGAACGACAAAGGCTATCAAACTCGGCCTTGTAGTGGGGTACCATAGTAGTAAAACTTTGACCGGTCACCGGAACCAGAAGGAGCCCACCGGAGAGATAATGAGATGGCAAAAATAAAGAAAAAAAATTTAGTAAAAGGAGAAGGACTAAAGTAAATAAATAAATAAGGTGGGAAGGGTGGTTGTGTCAACCAGAGAGGAGGCTCGGGCCTATTCTCTGGTGGAGATTTGTTATAGGGGCAGCGGCTATAGACTTTGGTTTTGAGAGAGTTTTAGTTTTAGGGAAACACCCACGCCGTGTTAGTATAATTGAAAGGGTGGTTTTCCATTAAGTTTGGGATTTGCTCTTAATGATTCAGCAAATTTGAACAAAGACAGTACTGATGCTTCATTAAAAATATAAAACATTGTTGACAATAATTTGAATAAATATAAGTAATTAAATAGGTTAGATTATTACAATAATAGTGTTTGGGGCTGAATTTGGTCAGGGCTGTTGTATTGATTTTAAGCACAAATTAAATGTAAGTATACGTATCGCAACAAGTAATATAATGTTAAAATCGAATGTCGAACCCAAGTACTAAAATTGTATATTCTTATTTTTATTTAGAAAATCAATGCTTTTATTTGAAATTAAAATAAAACTAATTTAATGAATGCAATAAATATGAAAATCACAATATAGAGAAAGCTTAGGATTATAACTATCCCTCAATATATTTTTCTAAAGATATTACTCTTAATATTTTAATTCCTCAATTTTATTATTGGTTAAGACACTAACCTCTTCACTAGCCTCTTTTATGGTCAAGTGAATATGTCTTAAATTACCTATATTCCAATGGTAACCTAATAAAATTAAGACTTATTAAATTTAAATCCTTTTAAACATATATGCCATATAGGTATATTCTTATCCTATACTAAAACTTACAAGTGTTGCTCTGCAATCATATGTCAAATTACCCTAAATTAAATACAAGGATGCATTTTTCAAGTTTATCAATATATTTTTCAATCAATCAATAACTGGTCAGATATATTGAAAACATTAAAACCAAAGTAATTTGAATGATGAAAACTAAGTTCATAAAATATAAAAAAATATAATAATTAAGCACACATATTGAGTTCAAGTTATAACTCTAGAAAATAAAATTAGTTCATAAGCATAAGAGAATAAAGGCAATAAATAATTAAAAACTTAGTACAATCAGAAAAGCAAACTAAGATTGATGTCCCAAATTCTACCTTGCAATGGTTGATCTCACAAGAATTCGCTAAAATTCCTTTGCTTATCTTGATATGCGTAAAACTTTCTCTAACTTGATCTAAATTATACTCTATTTTCTCTAAAAGACCTGAGTTGTGAATGTAAAAAAGTTTGGGACGAATGACCTTTTTATAAGAAATTTTTAGAGTCTTGGAGTTGTATTTAAAATATAATTAAGAATCGCACCAACGGTAAGGTGTTTTCTGCAATGACAGTCACTCAACACTAGAGCGTTGAGTCTTGGAAAATATGGTTTTGAAATTAGTCGCATCGTTAGAGTGATGACTTGTCAGCACTCAAGAAGTGCAGGCTTTGGAATTATCACTGTAGTCACCATCTATCTCTAAAGCATTCTAACTCTTGTCACTGCAGTGTTCATCCTCAACTTTTCAAATATTGCATTCAAGTCCAATTTTTTTATTTTGACTCTAATTTTGCTCCAATTTCTTCACTTTTCATCTTTTAATGCTTAATACCTAAAAATCAATATTAAGCATGTAAATAGCCTTTTATTCACTTTAAAACAAACAATTTTTAAGTAAATTAGAGACAAAATATAGATCTATTTTGCTCTTATCAAACTCCTCCAAATTTAGAGAGTTGCTTGTCTCAAGCAAGGAGATATAAAATACAAGAAAAACTATAAGCTTGACTCATAAAGACTCAACAAAAATAACAAGCTATGTTGAATTAATGACCATAAAGAACTCTTAAAGGCTTTTTATAATACAACAAGTCAATTCAAAATTAACAATTAGCCCTCAATAACTCAAAATACCTTTATTATGTTCTTAATTCTTTCTTATAAATGATCACATTATGTGTGTGTGCAGTCAACAAGTAATAGTCGAATTATACCTCGATTTACTCAATAACTCAAGATTTTATAGAAAGATAGTGTCTCAATATATTTTAATTTATAATAACATTATTATAAGTTTGTTTTTCATACCGCTCTTTACTAATGTAGAAAATATATGTCTAGAGATATATTAGATCTTTTATCAGCTTGTATTATAAAGCTAGGGTCAAGGTAGGATATAAGGATAAACATATCTAGCTTAAGTTACACCATGAACACTAGGCTTTCTTAGAATTCTTTTAATCTTTCTTCTATTGATTTATCTCCTCCCCTAAAATTTAGATTTCTCAATCTTTCTTTTCCTATTTTTCAAAGAATTTCTTCGTTTTTCTAAGTTAAGATTATAAAGAATTTAAAGAGTTTTTTCTATTATATAATACTGATATTCCCCTAAACTTAGATTGATATCTACTAGCTAGACTTTATTACTTTTCACTCAATTCTATACAAAATGGTATCCTTTTTTATATAACCAGAATATTTTTTTACCTTCCAAGAGTCTTTCTAAGTAGGCCCAAGGTTTATGATATAACGGGTAAGTTGTTAGGATAAATAAGCTTAAAGTTCTGGCTTGTAATCTGGTTTAAACCAATAAATGAGTAGCTAGGGTCAAAAGGGGTAACTAGGGATAAATATATATCTGGGATATGCTAGAATGTCTTAGTCAATCCAAAGGTAGACTAATTTCATTTTTCTATCTATGTGTTTCTTAGGATTTTGCCTCAAGCAATCATCTAGTAAGTTCTAAAGTGTTTGTCCTTGAGACTTGAGTGTACTATTTAAGTATGAGCATCTTGAAGAAAAAATTCAACTTAACATACTTTTATTCTAATGTATTCAAGAGTGGGTGATCAAGGACAAGGTTGAAATTTGTCCTAAATTCCAGTATATAAATTATCTTAAATATCTATCATTTACAAGGGACTTACAAAAAATATATTTCAGCGATATTTTATTTTTTATCATTAACTAATGGTCATTTCTCAACCTAACAAAAAATAAAAGAATAGGCAAAATAGATAATAGACATAAAAGAATATGAAAATATAGATAGAGTCATATTACTACTGCTTTGTTGTTCTTTTATATAACTAACTCTAAAAGTAATAAATAACAGAAAATAAAAACATAAAATAAAACATAAATAAAAATAATAGAAGCCACAAATAAAAAGAGTATAGAAAGTGTTTCCCACCGTTAGACTCGACATGGTTCTATATGGCAAAACAATAAATGAAAATAAAACACTTCCTTGTTTGCTGTAGTGCTAAGATCAATCATCCAAAATATCATCCAATACGATCCCTAAGTCATCGTGATCCTCATTCTCCTCATCAGTAGCATGAACAGTAACAAGCAATATGATCGGTGGTGGAGGAATCATGATCGTATCGATTTCAAAATACACAGCACATAGCTGTGTATAGTGTAGCATATAAGCCTGGAAATTGCAAGTCTCTCTCTGGAAGTCATCAAACTCTCCATACTGCTCTGCAATCTGAGTCTTTATCAGAGCAAGGCGGCTAGGCATGGTCATCAATCAAGAAGAAGAGGCAGCAGACGCATCGGCTAGCGGGGAAGCTATTGGTGGTGAACTCTACTGTGGATCCTCTTTGCAGATTAATATGAGCTATAATAGATAAATGCAAGTGCACGCTATCATATCAAGTAATATAGGATTTTAAGTCTAAGTATCATTCCCACAAGGACTATATGATCTAATTCTTCAATCAATTACTAAAATTATAACTACTTAACTTTTATCTAGAAAAACCAATATCTAAAATTCAATTAATTAACCTAGTTCTATCAAATTAAACTAAACCTAAATAACAAATAAAAAAGAGTTAAATTCACCAATAATAAAATATAGGATTTCAAATTATCCCTAGTATTTCATTGAACTCATTAATTTATTAGTTAATCACTTAATACAAATTGATTGACCAGACTCTAATCTCATAACAAGTCTATATTAATGGTCGATTCACTGTATTATGCATTCTAACAACTACCTATATTACTATGGTAATTAAAATAGAATGTAATTTATTAAGATCAATTCTAAATCATACCATACAGGCCATCTAGGTATATGTATATCCTATGTCAAACTCATAGTTGTTACCTTATGATTATGCATCAAACTATCCTAGGCTAAATACATAAATTTATCTATTGAGTTCATCTTAGTTCTTCAATCATTCAAGATATTGATCAAGTATCATGAAAGCTTTAAACATAAGATAGAATGAATCAATTATATGCATTAAGTTCATAAACTAAGAATTAACAAAATCTAACTACATACTAGGTTCAAAAGTCTAATCTTAGATCAAACAAGTTTAGTTCATTACTAAACCAAAAGTATCAAACCAATGAATAGAAAACATGATTAATAAGATCATAATGATAAGAAAAGAAGAAAACTAATCAAGGGCCGCCCTGGGTCTTTTCTTTCTCTTCTTGACTTGAATGCTCGAATCTTGATCTCAAATCTTGAATTCTTAGCTTTGATCTCTTGATTTGTGTTGTGATTTTTTCCTAAGTTTTTTCTCTTAAAATCTTAAAATGTCAGTGTTTTAGCTCTTAAAATAATATTTTTATAGGTTTAAGGAACCCTAGGTCGAGGGTTTTTGAATCCAAGTTGAAATAGGACTTTTAAAGAGGTCTTTCCTCAGTCTCACGGGCATCGAGGCATTGGGGTTGAGTGCCACAACGCTTGAACCTAGAAATGCACGGGGGGGTTTCTCCTAGATGCTGTAGCACTCAGCTTTCTGACTTGGATGCCACTTCCTCCAGCTCGGGGCGTTCCTAGGTTGCTTGACTTCTGTAACTTTTGGCATAATTTTGGTGTTTCTCATTCAATTCACCTCCCATTTATCCTAAATAATCACATTTTACATTGTGCACTTATTTATGATAAAACAAATACAATTAAATAGCCAAATATTTATAAATTAGAGCAAAGCTAAAGTTTAGAGTGCCAAATATATTAAAGATGGTGCTTATGTGCCATTCTATTATATAGTAAATATTTCAATAATAATTTTTAGTAGATAATTATATGGTCATAACCTTGTAACTTTTTCAGACATTGTAGACCTAAAGAAGTTTAGATCTGATCTAAAAGAGTTTAGATCAGCACTAAAGTTAGCAGCTTTAAAGAGTTAAAACCTTGCCTGGAATAGGGACAAAGACCGTAGAATAATATAATAATGACTTAGTTGCAAAGAGTTACAAATTGTGCTAAGAAATTTTATTGCACAATATGTTCTTAAAAACATCATTCCCGATCCATGGTTACCGATACGGGTAGATTGGTATTTCTTCTAGTTTAGCATATGTTTATATCTGAATTGTTCAGATGGTTAGTCTTAGCAGACTATGAACTTAGCGAATGTCTGTATAGACATTCAAGTATTCAATAAAGACTGAATATTGAACAGACTCACGAAGACTTCTAATAGACATCCTATAAAATCGTCAATAGAGTGTCCTTCCAGTTAAGTAATATTCATCATCCTTTGACCTGAGCTCCACGGTGGGCTGTGATCCACCATACTTTAATTCCACAAATTTCAGAGACATTTCATGGTCTGATTGCTAGATGTCACCGGATATGGTCTGATGCTCATGGAGTCTAGTGTGCGTAGATATAGGATCTATCAGCTCATACATGTAAGTTATATATTCTAATGCTCCGATATTATATTTCAAGAAGTTTTGTGGCCACAAGCATAAAACCCAAAAAAAAAAAAAATTTCATAGGGTTAAACAGTATCATAAAAGAGTTTACGAAAATTATTTATAAAATTACAAATCTAGAGATAAGTTCATGGTCAAACATATAGAGATTTAACGGTGATGATCTATATCTTTGCTCTTCTAAGGATAAAGGTGACAGAGGAATTATACGGATATGATTTACCTCAACTTGTATGATTTAATGTATCGTTCTGTAATATCGTGAAGTGTATATGGGATATAGTGCATGGACTACCATAAGACAAATAGGTGTGAATCTAAAGAGTTTCACGATATAAAGTGTACTCATTGAGTATTAAGGTAGTGGTACAGATCATACCCGAAGTATTAGGGAAGGTTTCAAAAAGCAGGATACGTTTTAAGACCTATTTAGAAGGTGGGAACCATAGTTTGCAAATGTTGTAAATAGGCACCTATTCCATAGAAAAGCAAATTGCACACATGGTATCCATACATGGCTATTTGTATGACAAATAGAAACATGCATGTAGTTGCATGTGACAAATGTCACCTATGCAAAGTGTTTGCATGGATAAGTGACATGTCTTACATATAGCCATGTAATGCCATGTAAGCTTATGCATAAGTGACAAATGTCACTTATGCAATGTGTTTGCATGGATAAGTGACATTTGTCACTCATGCACATTGCATGGATAAGTGACATTTGTCACTCATGCATAAGTCTACATCGCTTCATATGCCTACATGTAAGACATATGGCCACTTAAAAAGTCTTTCACTGCATAAAACAATGAAAAGAGTTTCATTTATATATAAAATTGATTTGGGAAATATAAAATTCATGCAAACAATTTGAGAGAAAATGTAACTTTCAAAATCTTGTATTTAGGTCTATAAAACATATTTTTATGCATTTGATGCTTAAACCAATTCAAGAGTTCAGTTGTTTATTAGTTCCTATACAAAATATTGATCAAAGGCTACCATTCTAACTAATATAATCCCACCAAATGTTGAAGTATATTATTGTTCAAGAGAGGACTTCATTGTGAGCTCAAATAGCTTTAAAGTTTGACAATCTTCACTAAATCATCTAGAAGGGTATATATATGATTCATGTACTATTTTTAATTCAGTTGAAATGTGTATATGTCGATTATATTGTATTATTCCTCTATGTAATGTATGTTGGACATGTATTTAAAAATTTTCAACATGTACATAATCGCATGCATGCACCTTTTAATGCACTAACAAAATATACTAGTGCATTTACGCCCCTGTCAAATACCCCCAAGCCTAAGACTTGCTCGAGGATGAGCAATATAAAAAATAAACAATCACATTTTATTATTGACTCTAAATATAAAAAAAAACTAAAATAAGCTTAGGTTGATTAGATGATTATCATTATTGTCTCAAAAGCTAGAAAAATGGCACAAATATTTTAAAAAATCAATAAATGACTTTTAGTGACTTATCATACTATTCATCAAGTCCTTTATTTTATCTTATAATCAATTACTTGTGCGTGTGTGCAATAAGCAAGTAATTAGTCAAATAAAATATAAATTTACTCAATAACTTAAGATAGTGCATAAAGATGATGTCCCGACATAATTTCAATAATAACCATAAGTGATAAAAAAATAAAGAATAAAGAGTAAAAAACTTCCCTAATAAGTGACTATGGTTTCCGTTTACTCCCAATGCTTGCAAATAATCATGTTGTTTCTTTGATTGCTTGACTTACTTGTTTTATTCCTTAAAACAATAAACTAAAATAAATAAAACTAAAAATAAGAAAATATAAAAATAAAATTACTTGGGTTGTCTCCTAAAAGGTGCTTGATTTAATATCGTCGGCTTGACAAGCCTTCTTCTATTCTTATGATGGATCAAAGGTGATGGTGGAAGTGTTTTTGTATGCAATCTTGCTGACTCTCCTCTTTTTCAGCTTTCATATCTTTGCAATAATGTTTTGGGCAACATATTTTACCTCATTCTACTTGCGCTTAAAGACTTTAATCTTAAATCGGGGAAGGGAATCTCTTATACTCTTCTTTATAAAGTGTTGCTCCTTCTTTTTCTTTCCTTTCCTCTTATGCTTTAATGTCTTCTTTTGGATGTAAGGATCTAATGTATCCATGTCTTTGATCTATTTAGTGTTTGGCTATACCATATCTATACTACAACAGTCTTTATTCTCAGATGGTATCTTGATTTCCTTGAAGAGTTTGAAAGTGACAGTGCATTCTTGCACGCTTATAGTCAACTCTTTTTTTGAACATCAATGATCGTACATCCTGTGGCTAGAAAGGGTCGTCCAAGGATGATGAAATCTCCTTATTTTCTTCCATATCTAAGACAATGAAATTTGTAGGGAAAGTGAACTTCTTCACCTTTACCAGTATGTCCTCTATGATTCTTTTCGTGTGGTTGAGAGATCAATCAGCAAGCATAAGTGTAACGTCAAACCTAACTTATTGTAGACAGAAAGGGACATGAGATTAATGCCGCTCTATAATTATATAGTGCTTTACCAAAATCATGATTGTCAATAGTGCACAATATGGTAAAACTCTCGGGATCTTTAAGCTTAAGAGGTAGCTTCTTCTACACTCCTCTATCAATACTACGGTTTCATAATCCTCCTATCTTGTCTTCTTTGAAATAATGCTCTTCATAAACTTGATGTAGCCAGGTATTTATTCAAGCATATCTGCAAAAAGAAGATTAATATGTAAGTTCTTAAAAACATCAAGAAATTTAGAAAACTACTTATCCAAGATCATGGGCCTGTACATTAATATTGGTATTTTCTGCTAAAATTTCATTTTTTTTGCACTTTAATAATTTTTTGCACTTGTATACCAGTTTTTGCACTTTTCTACCTCCCATCGTTTGTTTCTGAACTTGCTAGATAGTTTTGTTGCAGATTTTTAGTTTCTGCACTTGGTTGGTGCCTTTGGGGAAACGGTATATGTGGTTTATATGGTTGTACTTCTTTTTATTATGCTACCTTCTCCTTTTCCTTCTCACTTCAAGTTGGTAGTTTAGATATGTTATACTGCAAGATCTTACCATTCCTCAAGTTAATGGCCTGTCATTGCACTATATTTTTTTTTTGATTTGTCTCAGTATAACTAGGTAGAGCTCATTGAGGTCGGTTATACATGACAATAGCAAGTTGTCCTATTTGAACCTTTAAGTTCTTCAAGGTTGCTAAATGATTCTGCATGATTGCATCATTTGACTTTATATAATATATAAACATATCTTCCAATGATAGCTTCTTCTTTTGTGGTGGAATCCTAAAAGATTTAATAGTCTAGATGACTCCCCTTGGTTGTTATGCTAAAAAAAGTTAGGATGAGCTCTCCACTCTAAATTATAGAAATTAGATTGTGGTTTAGGTTGTTGTCAATTAAAATTGCCCACATAATTCACCGATTCCATGCACTACCCATTCATATTGCTATCATAATAAAAGTCTCATGTCACTTGCTGGGTTTTGACGGTATTCAATGAATCTATCTTCTTAGATAAGGTATTGATTTATGCTATCAATATATTGAACATGCCAATCTTATATATACCGATAACTCTTTTGTGTGTAACATTCTCTCTTGGCTATTAGTAATTATTTGATGCCATCTCTTCTAGTAGATCATAAGCCGTATCTGTAAACTTATTCATTAAAGCTTCTCTAGCATTGGCATCTATAATAATCCTCAAATGGGCTGCTAGGCCATTATAGAATGTTTGGACTAATAGCCATTTAGGGACTCCATGATGAGGACACTTCCTCAACATATCCTTGAAGTGCTTCTATGCCTTACATAATAACTTACCATCAATCTGAATAAATAAAGTGATATCATTCCTCATCTTTGTTATCTTTGCTGGTGGAAAGAACTTGGCTAGAAACTTCTATGCTAGATCATCCCACATCGATATGGATCTTGATGGTAATGACATTAACCAACTCTTAACTTTGTCTCTTAATGAGAAAGGAAATATTCTGAGTCAGATGGCATCGTCTGAGACTTCATTGTATTTAAAGGTATCATAAATCTTCAAGAAATTCATGACACGCATATTAGAATCATCATTAGAAGCTCCGCTGAATTGTACAGAATCTCTTAGAATCTAAATCATCATTGGCTTGATCTCAAAATTGTTGCGTTGACGGTTAGTCACTAAATACTAAATTGAACTCTATCTGTAGTAATGAGTGCATACTCTTTCAATGCTCTCAGTGGTATTATAGGCTTAAAGACTGGATTGTTGATATGATTATTGTTCTCCTCCATGTTTAAAGATCACTGGCATTGTCCACATTAAAGTCTATGCAATGTTCTTTTGATCTTAGGATCAAAAGAAATCAAGTCAGCACTTTTCGTACTTCGCATGAACTGTCAAAGTAAAGTAAAAATAAAATCAAAGTAAAAAGAAAAAGAAAATAAAACAAAAAAAATTATGAATTAAAAACAAGTAGTTTAGCATTAGTATTGATCAAGAATAGATAGAAATAGTTCCCTACAATAGCACTAAAAACTTAATATGTCCTATAATAACTAAGTGCAAGTATATGCCATTGTATCAAGTAATATAGAATTTTAAGTCCAAGTATCATTCCCACAGGAATTATATGATCTAATTCTTCAATCAATTACTAAAATTACATCAACTTAACTTAGTTCTATCAAATTAAACAAAACCTAAATAACAAATAAACAAAAAGTTGAATTCACCAATTAATAACAATCTAGGGTTTTAACTTATCCCTTAGTATTTCATTGAACTCATTAATTTCTTAGTTAATCACATAATACAAATTGATTGGCTAAACTCTAATCTCATCACAAGCCTCTGTCGATGGTCAAGTAACGATATGCGCATTTTAACAACTACCTATATGTCTATGTTAATAAGAATATAATGTAATTCATTAAAATGAGGTCTAAATCATACCATACATGCCACTTAGGTATATGTCTATCATATATGGAACTCATATGTTATCCTATAATCATGCATCAAACTGTCATAGGCTAAACACATGAATTCATTGGTCGAGATCATCATGGTTCCTAAATCATTCAAGTTATTATTAAGGTATCATGAAAGATTTAAACACAAGATAGAATAAATCAATTATATGTATTAAGTTGACAAACTAAGAACTAACAAAATCCAACTACACACTACGTTCAAAAGTCTAACCCTAAATCAAATAAGTTTAGATCATCACTAAACCAAAAGTATCTAACCAATGAATAAAAAACATGATTAACAAGTTCCTAATGATAAGAAAAGAAGAAAAACTAATCAAGGGATGACCTGGTTGCTTCTCTCTCTACTTGACTTAAATGCTTGAATCATTATCTCAATTCTTGAATTCTTGGCTTTAATATTTTAATTTGTATTGTGAATTGTTTCTCTAAGTTTTTCTTCTCAAGAACTCTATGTTTTGGCTCTTAATAGAGTGTTTTATAGGTATAAGGAACCCGTAAGGTTAAAGGCATTTGAATCCAAGTTGAAATAGGATTTGGCTCTTAGACTTAGAAATGCTAGGAGGCTAGTTTTCTTCTGGGTACTACGATGCTCAGCTTTCTAACTTGGATGCCGTGGCATCCAGCCTTAGGTGCCATAGCACCCAAGCCTGGGTTGCCCGCTCTCGTATTTTTAGTGTAACTTCAAAGTTTCTCATCCGTTTTGCCTTCCGTTTATCTTGAATTATTATATTTTGCCTCATGCACCTATTTATGATCAAAAACACAATTAAATAGCCAAATATTTATAAATTAGAGCAAAACTAAATTTCAGCGTGCAAAATATACTACAGACATCCTCTAAATTACAGTAATGCCAATAGCATGGGTGGCTGTTGTAACTCAATAGTACATTCCAATGTACAACAGCTTGTGCCCAAAAAGCAGTAATCAAAGATGGAAAAAATAAATTTGCCTTCGTGAGGCATACATATGCTAATATCTTGCCCTGAATGACCTGCCAAATGCTGACAAAGCGATTCATCCTAATTGTGTAAAAGAGTACTACTCAGGATTTGGTGATGCCACTCATTTGAGATATCAGTATCATGCGAGTGGCGAGGAAGCTATACGAAGGTTTAGTTTCTAGGCTCGTGTATTTGGAGAGGAATTTCAACTAGAACATCCCATATTATTCTTCATTGGGTCATGAAATTGCATAGTCTTTAAATAATCTCTTTATAGTTTGGGTCTTTGCATATATACTGCTACTTATCCTTTATGTTTGCTATTAAGCTGAAAAATCTATTAATGGTGAATGCATCAAATGCTATCATCTTTTGACAAATGTATGATAGTAGTTGTGCTCAACCGTATTGGCATAGAATTCGCAAACAATCAATGTGATACTGACATCTGGCTATAAAAAAAAGTATCCAATGATTTCTCTGTATTATAGTACCCATTTGCAGGAGGTGACGATTCTCAAGATCAAATCCCCTCTCAGTAACGAGGGCCTTCCTAAGTACCCTATTAGTATACCGCTCTTAGGCGTTAACTAAAATAAAGTGAGAAATATCGTAAGATGTACAACCCATCGTGGTGATTCATGCTTTCTTTGATGCTATACTTAAAACAGGACCGTAAATGGTAATTTTGGTGGGAATCTGCTATATTTAATTGTGATTTGGTGTCGTGATCTGTGAAATAGGTCGTGTGGGTGGTGGAAAAGGTGTTTTGTGTTAGAGATGGCACTTAAGTGCCATTCCAATATTGTATGAATATTAATTAATTAATATTTATACAATATACATTTTAAATAAAATTGTTAATATTATAATAAATGGTAAGATACTTGTAACATTTCAGATATTGTACGATCTAAAAAAGTTTACATTCACATCTGGTCTAAAGAAGTTTAGGTCAGTGTTAAGATTTAACAATGCTAAAAATTATAGACGCTAAGAGTTAACGATGCTAAAAGTTAGCAGTCGTAAGACTTAACTAATTCTAAAAGTTGGAATCCTTGTCTAAAATGGGAAGACCTGAGAATATATTAGTAATGACATAGTTGTAAGAAGTTGAAATTGATTCTAAGAAATGTCATTATCCAGTATGTTCTCAAACACTCTATTCCTGATCTATCTTTATTAATGCGGGTTGATTGGTGAATACCATTTTCATAGATCAACATATGTCTCTATATGGATGGTCTAGATGGTTATTCTTAGTAGGTCATGAGCTTAGCTGAAACCTGTATAGGCATACGAGTATTCAGTAAGGATTGGGTATTGAACAGATTCACGAGGACCTCCAATAGACATCCCATAAAACCGTCAATGGCATATCCTTATTAGTTTAGGAGTATTTAAATCCATTAACCTAAGCACAGTAGTAGACGTATGAGTGATCCATCATATTGTAGTTCCATGGATATCAGAAATCTTTCATAGTCTGAACGTTGTGAGTCACTAGGTATGGCCTGATGCTCATGGAATCCAATGTGCGTAGATATGGGATTAATCAGCTCACTTAGGTGAATTGTATATCCTGAGAAAAGAGTTTTTTGTGTAGTTAAACAATATTACAAAACTATTTACGTATATTTTTTTCATCGAAATACGAATTTGGAGATAAGTTCATAGATGAGTGTATAGAGATTTGACAGTAGTGATCTATGTTTATGCTCATCCAAGATATAGGTGACTGAAGGATTATATGAATATGTTATGACCTCAAATTGTATGGTCTAACGCACTAATTTTTAATATTCGTGACCTGTGCTTGGGGCATCATTCATAAACTCATGGAAGAGTTCCATTTGATAAACCAGGTGTGGACCTAGAAAGTCCCACAATATAAAGTGTATTCATTGTGCATTGGGGCAACATACTTGATTGAATAGTTTAATCTAGTAATTCTAGCAATCTGAGATATTTGTTTCAGGTTCCCTTAGAATATACACTTGTCAAGACTTAAGAATTATGTATATTAATTGGTTAATAAGAGTTGTTGACCAATGGGATGATGACAAGTGGCACATTATGAGCCATTTATTGTTTGACTTTGAAATTATAAAATTGACCTTACTTGTTAGATAAGCAAAGTTATTTGTTTAATCATAAAATTATTTCTTGAATAAATAAAAATATAATAGATATTATTATTTTATAAAGTCAAACAATGTTATAATATTAAAATTGCACATGTTTTTATTAATAAAAAAATTATAAAAGCGTGAAAGAATGGCTCTAAATTTGTTGGCCATACATGGTAGGGGCATGTGTTGGCAACAAGTATGGAGGGAAATTACCTTATATAATGAAAAATGTTTTTATTGACAAAATAAGGGTGTTATGTTCGGCTATTAAATGCTTTAAAAGTGAATAGTGTAAATTGTTGACAATTAAATAATGTAAAGGAGTTTACATTATTTGAATGACCAAAGGAAATAGTTGGCCTATAAAATGAAGTGGTTTTCATTTGTAAAGGGATGAGGTTCGGCCATTTAAAGGAAATTGGAAGAAGATTTTTGCTTTGAATGTTTCAAAAGTTAAAAAAAATAAAAAGGGCTTGTTTTGGTTTATCAATGTTGGAAATTATTCATCTTTTTCTCCATTTCCCATGGTCGGCCATTAAAGCAAGAATGAACTTGTTTTTAGTTTTGTACAAGTGTTGAACAAATAAAAACTATTTCATTGCTTTGAAACAAACAAAATTAGTTAAAGTGTTTAACTAATTATACCAAGTTTAAAGTGTTTAGTGATGGTTAAGAGTTAACTAAATTTAGTATTTAAGAGTTAAACACCATTGTTAGAAATTGAAGCTACTATTCTAGCGGTCCAAGCCTACCCTAGATGGGTCCTAGAATTGCCGGCGAGTATGCTTCATAGTGGACTTTGGTTCAGAACTTTTCAAAGGCTTGCAAGGTGATTCTCAATCTTTATTTTTCATTAGAGTAATAAAACTTAATTTTTAAATGTGTTTGTTGCACTAGAAAATTAGATTTCCACTTCAGCTGCACTAATATATATGTATGACACGCATATTACATTATAATGAATATATTGCACATGCATGCACTCTACAAAATTAGAACATTTTTAAATGGTATCAGAGCATGATTTTGTGTTGATTAGGTTATTAGAGTGATAATTATGTATAATTTAGGATGTCCCAGGGCTGTGGATGATGCATTTTAAGTGCTGAAAATACAAATCCCAGAAGATAGCCAAGTAGGATGCCGCGATAGTGACATTTGGCACCATCGTGAATATAGCCAAGTAGGATACCGCAACGGTGACATTTGGGGTCACAGCACTGGATGAGGAGTGTTACAACGCTAGGGCCTGAGGGTTGGCACCACAACACTAAAGGTTCTTTAAAATGTATTGTGTGTAGGGTGTGCGTATACATTTTAATTTTTTTTTAACTTACACATCACATGCATAAATATGCAGTGAAATATTATCAAACATCTTATTATGCTAATGAAATATTAGAGAACTCACCTTGAAGCGTTCTTTGCGTTATTCTAGTTCAAGACACGGTGGAATCCTTCAAGCTAGAATGATAGCTTCTTATTCTTGTCGGAATATTTACTTAAAGCAACACCGACTTCTATTAATCTCTCAAGACTCTAAATATTTTTACTTAAAAAATTTGCTTCACATGTTTTTTTATTCAAGTGAAGTGAGGCAAGCTATTTATCACCTCCTTTGCCACCTATTGAACCAATAAAGATGAATAAGCTGCAACTTTTTAAGCATGACATTGCATTGTCATGCTTGCCATAACATAAATAATATTTATAGAAATGGATGGTTGAATAGAAATGCATTTGGTGGCCTTTAATGATAGCAGCAATGGCCACCTCTTGCTTGCCAATATTCAAAGAACAAAGCATGACAAAGCTTGTACTTTAATTGACCAAAATGCATTTCAAATGGATAAAAATGCTTGTCACAATATGCTTTAATTATATTAACCAATGTTTCATTTTAACTTTAAAAGCCTCGAAAGCATTATCAATTTAGCAAATGGACGAATTCTACTTGAAGAAAATTTGGCCAAATTATAATGCATGCCATAAATCACTCATCTTTTCCATTATTTCATTTTTTTAATTTATTAGTAATTCATTTGATTTTGCTAAATTCAACTATTAACACTTAATAATAAATTAGACCAATAAAATCATGCCACGTGTTATGCTCTTACAAATTAATGGCATGACTTATGACATCTAATAGAGAGGATAAAGTGGCAAAACCCACTTACCGAGATCTCGGGCTTAATACTTAAACCTTAGGATCTCCTCACGAGGTCCTAAAATATTTTTATTTTACTATGGACTAATCAGATTAAACTATTTAAATCAGTGCGCTACCCCGGTACACAATGAGTAAACTTTATATAGTAAGAATCCCTAGGTTCATACCCATTTTGTCTCACAAAACTTTTCTGTAAGTCCATAAACGATGCCCTACACACACATTATAGAAATAAAAAATAGCGTGTTGAAGCATACAAGTTGAGGTTAATATAATTCCTCGTTCATTTATATCGTAGAAGAGCAGAGACATATATTATCACTATCTAATCTCTTTATGCTCAACTCTAGAACTTGTCTTCAGATTCGTACTCCTATAAACAATATCCACAAATACTTTTGCGATATTATTTCTTACACAGGAAACATTTTTTCCGGGTGAATTACTTATGACCATAATATTTTCTAGAACACAATCTTAGAGCATCTGGATATACAACTTACCTATATAAGCTGACAGATCCTATATCTATACACATTAGACTTTATGAGCATCGGACTATACCTTATGACACCTAATGGTCAGACCATGAAAGGTCTTTGACATGTGTGAAACCTAAGTATAGTGGATCACTCACAAGCCTACCATGGTGTTCAGGTCAAGTGAGCACAAATAGTACTCAACTCAAAAGGATCATCCATTAACGGCTTTATGGGATATTTATTGGAGATCCTAATTGAGTATGTTCAGTACTCAGTCCTAACTAAATATTCACATGTCTATATAAGCTTCCACTAAGCTCATGGTTTGCTAAGACTAACCATCTAAACCATCCAGATATAGACATATATATCTATATTTAAATAAGGTTTCTACCGATAGACCAGCATCTGTGAAAATAGTTCAGCAACATAACGTTTGAAAACATACTTGTACAATGACATTTCTTAACACTATATACAACTATTTGTAACTATGTCATTGTTAGTATACCCTCAGATCTTTTTGCTATTTCAAATGAGGCTTTAACACTTTAATTTTGCTGAATCTTATAACCTGCTAACTCTTATAAGTGCTAACTCTTATCAATTATAACTCCCAGCTTAGCTAACTCTTTTGAACTAGATCTGAACTTTTTTAGATCATACAATATTTGAAGTGTTACAAGTATCTTACCATATATATTTAATATTAACGATTTTATTCGAAATATTTATTGTATAAATATTAAACAATTAACATTCATACAAAATTAGAATGGCACATAAGCACCAATTCTAACAGTTCTGCCTTCAGTGAACTATCCCATGCTGAAAGGCCAGCGCCGTGGTGCTGGAGGTTGTTGACCTCAATGTTGTAGTATAGTAAGTGGCCCTGCGGTTCTGAGCACTGCTTTACTTTAGTTGTTTTTGTTTTAAATAAAAACATACATGTGGGTTCTATGAGATGCAGTAATAAGAGTTATTAGACTGCATTATAAACCAGGACCATTTTTTGTGCTATTAACCATAATGGGAGCCCTACTGGTGGAAGTTAATTGTGTTTGCACAAAATGAATGTTTGATTGAGAATCACGTTCTCATGAGATAGAGATATAAATTTTAAATTTTCTAAAAATCTCTCTTAATCAAATTGATGTGTATTTCATTATGAGATAATGTTATACATGGTCCACTTTATCAATATGGTATTAGATGCATCATCTCAATGTTTTTTCCAAGATTGCTACAGTGTGAGGGATTAGTTTATGTGATTTAGACTATGTCAGTTAAACACGAGATGAGGAAAATATATACAAAATATTACCCTAGATCACTACAATATGCGAGTAGTATCGGTAATATATATTTGATTATTGACAAGTTAATTTAGAATACACTTTCACTAGATCGCTACAGTGTATAGATAAGATGTATTTAGGATCATAAGTAAGAGTTACATGAGATTAATTGACAAGAGTTGTCTTCCTTTTAGGTTTACAAAAGCCAATATCATTACAATGTGCGACTAGAGTGAAATGCCAATAGGGTCTACTTCTCATTGTACAATTTAAAATGTTTAAACTGTCATTTTTCTATTTGAGAGATTAAAGGGATTATGTAAAGTAGCAAGAGGGCATTTTTAGATTAAAAAATATATAATAATTATATTCATGATATAAAGCATTATTAATTAAAGATTAGAAATATTATGCTACACATATCCTGATTTGTCTTATAAAGATACGATACTTATTTTATAAAGATAGGATAAGTATGAGCAATTCGTTAGCATACTTGATCTAGAAACAATGACTATAGGGTACTAAAAAATATTATAGACTTGTTTAAGAATCTAAGAATAGTTCTAGATTAAAAAAAATTGGATATATTATAAATCATAAGATAATAAAGAGGTGTTTCTGATAATGTCTCTTTAGAAGAGGTGAAAATTTATCAAAATTCGATTGAGGATGATTTGAGAGTCAAATCATATATCCTGGCATCAAAATCTTGCGATCTTCAGCGGCAGCATATGCACATAAGATGTGCAAATAGTATAGTGTTCCGTCAAAAAAATTATTTAATATATCTAAACCACAGATAGGGAATAGTCACAATAGAAAGTGTTTTCACTGTGATAAGGTTTGAAATAATAAGCGTTACTATTTAAGAAATCTTAACTTACAATAGATGGACCCTTTAGATATCTGTTTACCAATCATTGACATTTTATTAGCATTTGATTCTAAGAGTTCAGAGGTATGAGATACCTCTTGTTCTTCTCATATTTGTAAAGTGTTTGATGATTTGATGAATACTAGGAAGTTAGAAAGGAGAAGTATAACTTCGTGTAGGAGATGGAGATTTCCTCGATGTGGTAGCTATTAGGACTTTTAAGTTACATTTCCATTCTACAAGAATCATTAAGTTGTATAATTTCTATTTTATGCTAAACATTATTATGTGAATCATATTACTCCATGTGTTAGACAGAATGAGTTATCATGACTACATTAGGAATAGTTACCCATGTATTTGTGATAAAGATAATGTTTTGCTAACTAAATGTCAGGTAATGTATGGCTATAATATCTTATATACAATACGAAATATCCTAAATGCACTAGTGAATAAAACTAATTGAAGTTCGAAAACTTTGAATAATAACGAATTGTGACACATAAAATTAGGTAATATAGTTGTCAGACGACAATCCCATCTGGTTAAAGATGATCAGATTTTTTTTTCTAACTATGGAATCTAGGCTAATTTAAGAATCCTAAATTTGAGGGATGATGACCAAATCCTTGTCTAGGTGTGGGATACCAAGCTACTGATTTATTGTAACTGGTATATAGTGATATATATGATCAAATGAATCATACTGCCACTGAGTTTCAATACTTCATTGTCTTTATCGTGATTTATCACAATACAGACATGTATTTATAGGAAACATCAGGTCGAAAACTTTTGAAGTGTTCAAAGAGTTTTAACTAGAAGTAGAGAAATTAACCCTTATGCTCAGTTTGTACATGAGCAGCAAATTCACAGATTATTTGAAGAAGAATAAAATTCTTACTCAATATAGACATTTAGGTACTCCTCAACACAAAGGTGTCTTGGAGTTGAGGAATTAGACTTTATTAGATATAGTTTGATTGATGTTAAGCTTCACCAATCTTCTAAAATATCTATTGGATTATGCTCTAAAAACTACTGTTCACTTATTGAAAAGAGTTCCATCAAAAGTTGTTTCTTCTGCTCTGTATGAGATATAGACTAGAAGGAAACCAAGTCATAAGTGTGTTAAGATTTGGGTTATTCTTCTTGTATAAGAGTTACACAACAGGATAAACTTACACCCAAAGGGTATAAGTATTGGTTCATTGGCTATCCCAAACATTATGGGATACTAGCCCAATGATCTAGAGAAACGAAACAAGTTGATTTCTCGTAATACCACTTATTAGAGAAAGCAATTCTCATGGATTATGGGGATTATCAAACGATTGAACTTGATGAAGTTAATCAAGAAAGATATGAACTAATGGTAGAACTTTAAGGTTAATCGAGTGAAATACCTTTAACACACCCTCCTCATAGGTTGGAAAGGATATCAAGGCTACCTATTAGGTATGTTTGATACCTGAAGGTGACCTTAGTGTTTTCTTAGTTGATGAAAATAATTCTTTGACTTATAAAGAGGCGATGTTGGACATCGATTCAGAAAAATGGCAAGATACCATAAAATTCAAAATTGATTCTATACGTAACAATTAAGTCTGGCACTTAGTTGTGCTTCCTATATGAATAGTTTCTATTCATTATAAATAATATTATGCAGCGAAAGCGTGAGCTCGATATAAAGGTATAGACCTTCAATGCTCAGCTGGTGATAAAAGGTTACACTTAGAGATCTGATATCGGATACAAGAAAACCTATTCACCAGTAACCATGCTAAAGTCGATTTGATTTTTCACAATTTTCTCGAAGATGAAATCTTCACTTTAATAAGGTAATCAGAGGGTCTGATTTCATTAAGAATAAAGAAAAAAGTGTGTGTGTAGAGAAAGGGTATTGAGAGCATAATTGTTTTTCTAGTTCCTTACGTGGAAGGTATACTCAATGTCAGAAATGACATTGGTATGCTACAAGTCATTCAATTCAAAGTTATTTAAGTAAGTATTTTTCATTAAAGATTTAGGAGAGGCTTTCTATATACTAAGTATAGCGGTTTATAGAGATAGAGATAGAAGGCTGATAGGACCCTCCTAATCTTCGTCATAGACTGAGTCCTGAAAAGGTACAACTTTATTGACTGCAAGGCAGTTATATACCTTCAGACATTGCATCTTTCTTTGAAGAAGTGTCTTTAGCAAGAAGATGAAATAGTTAGAGTGTCTAACATGCCTAGTACATTAGCTAAAAGTAGCTTAATCTACGCCATATTGTGTATGGACTTGGATCTAAATAGTTTTAAGTGTTACGAGCCAGTATCGGTCTAATCTACATAATAACATTAAATGGCCGTGAAACATATTTAAAATACTTAAGAGGTATAGAGGATAAGTTTTTGACTCATAGAGAAAGTTACTTGCAATTGACAGAATACACAAACTCATACTTCCAGCCTGATTTGGTGATAGAAAGTCTACATTTGGTTATATATTTCTGTTCAACGGTACCATAGTTAGTTAAAAGTGCAATTTAGATATGCACAGCCGATTCTACCTTGGAGACAAAATATGTTGCAGCTTCAGAAGCCTGTAAAGAAAGTTTAATGGATATTTAATCTAGTTGCAAAGCTTAGAATAGTTTCAAGTTCAATGGATCCTATCCCACCATAATGCACCAATAATTGAGGCAATTACTCAAGTTAAGAAGCCATAAGGCACACCAGAATTCTGATCATGTGGACTATGAATACCATATAATTAGAAAGAACTTGACTATTAGATATGTAACAATATATAGGATATATTCCAAGGATACCATATATTTGAGAAACACTTGGAGTTGATTGATATGAGATATTATCATAAAAAGTACTAGAGCAAGTGGGAGTTTGTTGGAGATAATGCTTACGTACCATTCCAATATTGTATAAATATTAATTATTTAATATTTATACTATATATTTTGAATAAAATTGTTAATATTATAATAAATGGTAAGATACTTGTAACATTTCAAACACTGTATGATCTGAAGGAGTTCAGATCTGGTTTAAAGGAGTTTAGGTCAGCGCTAAGAGTATAAGCATATGATTATTTAGCAAGGATTGGGTACTGAACAGACTCACGAGGACCTCTAATAGACATTTCATGAGGCCGTCAATGATAGATCCTTATAGTGGACTTGTCAGTGATCCACCATACTTTGGTTCAATGGATGTCAAAGACCTTCCATATTCTAAACGCTGCATGTCGCTTGGTATGGTCCGATGTTTATAGAGTCTGATGTGCGTAGATATAGGATTTGTCAGCTCATATATGTGAGTTGTATATCCTGATGTTCCTAAATTGTATTTTAGGAAGTTATGTAGCCACAAGCATAACCCAGGAAATGAGTTTTTCGTAAGGTTAAATAATATTGCAAAAGTGTTTGCATATATTGTTTATCAAAATAAAAATACGCAGATACGTTTGTGGATGAGCACATGAAAATTTAATTATGGTGATCTATGTCTTCGCTCATCCAAGATATATGGGACAAAACATTGTATGGTCTAACATGTTGATTTACAATATCTATAACGTGTGTGTGGGGCATCGTTTATGAATTTATGAAAAAGTTCTATTTGACAAACCAAACTTTGACCTAGAGAGTCCTACAATATGAAGTGTACTCGTTGTGCACTATGGCAACATACTAGATTGAATAGTTTAATCAAGTAATTTCAACAAACCAAAAAATTTGTTGCAGGTTCCCTTGGGATAGCATTTGTCAAGATGATTGATGCTATAATAGCTAAGTACAAGTGTATTCTATCGTATCAAGTAATATAGGATTTTAAGTCCAGATATCATTTCCAAAGAGACTATGTAATTCTAATTCTTTCAATAAAGTAATAAAATTATATTTATTTAACTTTAATCCAGAAAAACCAAAATTTGAAATTTAACTAATCCACCTAATTCTATCAATTAAACTAAATTTAAATAACAAACAAACAAATAGATAAATTCACCAATTGATAATAATCTAGGGTTTAGACTTATCTCTTAGTATTTTATTGGATTCATTAACCTTTTTAGTTAATCCATTAATACAAGTTGATTAATTTATACACTAATCTCATCACAAGCCTCTATCAATAATCAAGTGACTATATTACACATTTTAACAACTATCTAAATAAATGTCTATAGTATTCAGAATAGAATGTAATTCATTAAGATCAAGTCTAAATCAAACAATACGTGCCATCTAGGTATATGTATATCCTACATGGAACTCATAGTTCCTTATAATTATGCATCAAACTATCCTAAGCTCAATACATAAATCCATCTGTCGAGTTCATCATGGTTCCTCAATCATTCATAATATTGGTAAGATGTAATGAAAGCATTAAAATTAAGATAAAATGAATCAATGACATGTATTAAGTTCATAGACTAAGAATTAATGAAATTCAACTACACACTTATGTTTAAAAAGTCTAACCCTAGATATAAAAACTTGGGTCATAGTTTTATAAAGAGTTCTAGAGCTTATCAAGAATAACATAAAAAAAATCATAGAAAACTAGAAAGATAAAGAGTTGAAGAGATAAAACTAATTTTTTTGCAGTCTTCAATTTTTTAGTCTTCTTGATCCTTAAAACATTGTTATTTCTCTCTCAACTTCTCTCTTATCTTAATGATTGAATTAGGATTTTTTATCTTCTATTTATAGGTTTTTTTGTCTTCAATTTAAGGTAAAACATTAAATATAAGTTAGATTAGGATTACTGTATATAAGTAATATTCATGCGCACTGTTTACGAGAACTATTCATATATAACTGGTCTTATAATGGCCCTACTACTATAGCTCGTTGTTGTTGTAATCTACTGTAGTAGATACTCTAGTAGTTTATTTTTATTAGATTTTCATCCTTATTTGCTCTATTGACTTTAAACCTACCAAATAACAATAAAACACATAAAAATCCAAATAACCTTAATTTCAACGAACAAATATTAAGCTTGAAATATAGAAATACCTAATTAACCTCTATCAAATACTCCTAAACTTAAGACCTTGCTCATCCTCGAGCAAAACAAAAAAAACACTTACAACTTATTATTGACTCTAAAATAACATCAAACTTAAAACAAGTTTTGGTTGATTAGATAATCAATATCATTATCTCAAAGGTTGTTAAATGCCACAAGTCTTTTTAGAATGCAATAGACAACTTTCAATAAATCAACACACCATTCATCATGTCCTTCATTCTCCCCTATAAATGATCACTTGTATGCGTATAATAAGCAAATAATTAGTCAAATGAAACTTATATTTACTCAATACTTAAGAAAACATATAAAAATAATGTCTCTGCATATTTCAATTTAACTACACTACCATAAGCTTGTTTTTGATACTTACTCTTCACTATTGAAGGAGTGCTAAAATAAACCACAAAGTGGTGGTCGTATCTCCACTGTAAAATGGCGAGTGGAGGTGTACCAGTATCTCTATCAACCAGATCACCGATTGCAACCTCAATTATAATGATGGTGCATTTACACTAGTCGATGTTTGGTGTGAAAATACAATGGTCACCACTTTGTTTTCTATTTTGGTACTCCTCAGATGCTTCATTGATAAAAATAACTACACCATCAATCTTGAAATTTTGAGTCTATTTATATAAAATTTGATTAATTCTCCATCATTGCTAGTCGCTGACAACAGCGATCATAAGTCATCATTTGCTTCTTTTTTTAGTTATTTTTTTATTTAATTTATTTTTATGTCAATTTTTATTTTTTAATTAGTTCATTTTATATATTTTATTAAAAAACAAAAAATAATAATATGGTAACACATATCATTGTGACTTATTATAAATTGATAAGTGTTATTTTATTTAAAAAAAATATAAACTAATTATATTATAACATGTGTCACTTTATGTATTCTTTTAAGGGTCAAGTGACGAATTTATCCTTTTCATAGTTTGAAGAGACAGAATTCTAATAATTTATCACCTGACAAAGATCTTTCTATATCTTTAAAAAAAACTTCGTGAATAAGTCTCTTTTAAAATAATTTATGGGATTTAGATGTCTTTTAAAATAAAAAAATATATTCGTTAAAAAGTTAACCAAATTTACTATCTATAAAAATTCTAATCTACAAAAATACACATGTTTATTAATCATAGGACTTAAACCCTTTCCTCATAAAAAGGAAAAAAGAGATGAACTATCATTAAGTCATTGACCTGAAATCAAATGCTTGGTGCTTAAGCATGATCGTGGAGTTGGATCATGTAGATTTTGTTTAATAATATATCATTAAATGTATCATTAATCTTTCAATTTAATCGAATGCATCAAAATGAAAAATTCAATTAACGCATTCAATAAAACAATTGTAAACTCAATTTAAACCAATTCAAAATTATAATATAAAAAAATATTTATTACTGCTGGGGGTAAAAATTGGTGACACTCAATTCAACTTAGAGGAGCCCAGTGCAACACTCAGGCCTAAACCTCACGAGTAGCCCAGTCCATAATGAATTACCTTAGTGAAAATAAGTTCTGACCCAAACACTTGACCTTCATAACTTGACCCCTGAAGCCCATCTAATTAGACTCGTGTCAGGACACATGCTTTCACTCAATAACGGTGTCAGAGGACACGTCATAGGAGTTTAGACACTTACCACATCAGCATAGACCCACTAGCAAAGTACAAGTCAGCATAGCTCAAGTATCACTATGATACTAGCAGGACCCGCTAGAGGAGCACTTGGGTGGCACGTCACTTAACTAACTGACCTAAGGATAAGGGTGTCAGAGGATACGTTATTGAACTCAAAGGGACACTGTTAAACGACCCCTTAGTGCTCCTCATGTGAGGATACGCACCCAGTTATCCTGATAAGCCGGGACATACCGGTCCCAGTGGGCCATCACTGGTCCAGGCCTCCAAAGTGGCCTCCATTCACTCAAAGCATACCCCCAAGAAATCGAACCCGGGTGGGTTATACCACCTCAAGATGCCTAACGAATCCGTCCTTGTACTACTTGGGCTGGCCAGCCCAAGTAGTACAAGGACGGATTCGTTAGGCATCTTGAGGTGGTATAACCCACTCGGGTTCGATTTCTTGGGGGTATGCTTTGAGTGAATGGAGGCCACTTGGGAGGCCTGGACCAGTGATGGCCCACTGGGACCGGTATGTCCCGGCTTATCAGGATAACTGAGTGCGTATCCTCACAAAAAAGGCGCGTAAATTCATTTTAATGAATTTTGGTAAAAATGGCTTCCAAAGGGTTCGGCAAGGCTGAGAGAGAAAATGAGGGTTTTTCATTTTGTTCCATTAAGCAAAGAGTGTGTTAATTCATTTTAACGAATTTTGGCAAAAATGGCATCCAAAGGGTTCGGCAAGGCTGAGAGAGAAAATGGGGTTTTTCATTTTGTTTTCAAATGTTAGTAACAAGTATGAATTCTTCGAGAGTTAGAAAAAATAAACCTGATCTTTTTATCTCTTTAACTAGCCGGTTATAATACAAACATTTGATCAAATAATTTTGTTGTTCAAATTTTGAACTAGAATAAAATTATTGGTTATTTTATAGTAAAAATATAATTTAAGTGTTAAATTAAAGATTAAGAGTTAATTTTAAAATTTAAGAATTAAATCAGTGTTAAAACTTAATACTGCTATTTTAATAATTCAAGTTTACTCTGTTAAATTCTAAAATTATCAACGGGTTCATTTTAAGTAGTACTCTAGTTTATACCGTTGTAAAAGCTTACAATGTAATTATTTTTAATTTTGATATTAATAAAATTAATATATTTTATTTTGTTCATTAATGTAATGAAACAAAATTTATTGTATTCATTGTTTTAAAAAATTATATTTCTAACTTTTGTTGCTTATGTTTATATATGAGATGCATAGATTGCATGTATATATATATATATATTATATGTGATGCGTAAATATGTATAATGTACATAAATATCACATGTATGCACTCAGTTTTATTTGACTATAACAATATCACCCTTGAGGGATAATCTTAGACCAACTTCCTTCGCCTCTAAGATTCACATCCATAATAAAAATCTTACTTTCTCTAAGAGAATGGAAGGTTGAGACGTTCACAATACAAAACATGATAGATAAGAAGCTCTAGTTTTTCATATTCACTCATTCTCCTTCCTTCCTCTTTATTTTCATACTAGGTGACATGTCCAGAATATAAGAGTTATTCCCAAGTGCAGGATTGTCGAAGTAATAAATAACCCGATGAGAACGGGGTCGATCCACAGGAAAGTAGAATTAAAATTTCAAATTATAAACACTTTAAAGATAATTAATGCAGTATAAGATGTTTGTAAATATTATTTCAATTAACCAATTCAAATAAAAAGCTAAGGTTAGGGGGATTCACTCTTGGCATAAGAAGTAAGAATATATTTAACCTTTTTTTTTATAACTCAATTGGAATCCTCACACAAAGGAGGTTCCAACCAGAAAATATAGCAATTAAAGTTCATCATAATTTATATATTGATTAGTATTTATTTCTTTCAATTATTATACACCACATCTTATAAATGGGTTCAAGTATTTATTATGCCAATATTTATATTTGTCTACAATAAATCAAGACTCCCACTTTACAAGAAAGGTTATATACACCAAATCTTGTAAATGGTTTCAAGAATTTATTGTGCAAAGTATTAAGTTTGTCAATAATAAATCAAGAATCACCACTTTAGAAGAAATGGTATTAATTCTATAAATAAAATACATATATCATATATAAATTTTCATAACTTAAAAATGAAGCATTAAATTCATGAATAAATATTAAACATATCTTATTACCTTGCCAAGAGTTTCACCCTTTCACCTTAGCTTAAAGAACATTATTTGGACATAATAAAACTAAAGAAAAAGAAAAGAAATGGAAGAAGAAATAACATGACTTAATAGTAAACAAGAGAAATAGTAGTACAAGGAAATGGATACAAAGGACAAGTATTTTGAACTAAATTCTAACTTTCTAATTATATTCTTTAGGCATAAACAAGTCACCTATTTATAGAGAAATATGGATAAATGAAGACAAATTTGGAGGGAACCACTTGGTTGATGAAAGTCAAGAATGGTGGCAAAATAATTTGCATTCATTATCACTTGGGCACCCACTTGATTATCCAATTTGAAATTGATGTGATCCGAATTAGCTGTCACTCAAAACATCAAAGTTGTAGATAAGTCTCTTATATTTTCAAATTGAGTGATCTCATACGTATTAGATACGTATTTCTATAGTTATGAGCCAAATACTAATGACTGTTCAAACTGGGCCTGTACTGCAGATCAATTCTATTCTAGGCCACTTTTCACCCTCTAAATACTCAAATTTCCAATTCTATATGAATAAAATATATTAGCCCATTGAGTCAGCTCTGCACAGGATTAAGAATCACCTCAATTGGATATTTAGGTAGAAAGTTATGCCCATTTTACCGAACCTGCCACAAAACAGTTATAAGATAATTAAGTACAATATTGTAAACATACTTAAGTTAAGAAAATTAAATACACTAGTAATACAAAACAATCATGTAAAACTTTTATTAAATGTGTAATTTCAAGTGTTCATCACACCCCCCAACTGGCTTATTGCTAGTCCCTAGCAATTCGAGCATAAATAAAATTTGAATACTACCTAAGTATTTCAAACAAAACGTCAGTTTAAGATCACAATCGCTATAAAGGTTATTTCAATCATAACTTCCAACAATATTTTTGTGTGTGTGTGAATTAAGCCAAAGCCTTCTTACCATAAACCACAACATATATAGCCTTAAAAATTATTCAAGTAAAAGCCTCAACTCCATATCCTTACAGGTGAATAACTTGTTTAATGGCTTAGGATTTCACTCATAGAGTTGGAAAACAGATAATCGCTCAAGAAAAAGTTATATTTAAGGACAGACAGACAAACTAACATTGATCCAAAGATAGGAAATCAAATATTTAGAGTCAAATCATTATTGGCAAATGCTAACTTCAAGACTTTAATTATTTAATGCGAATCTTACGAATATAGAATTCGGTGATAAGATTGCTTCCTAATGACTTTAGTCTTCTAAAATTGAATGAAGACTTTATTGACCTGAATTAAATTCTTTTTTTTCTTTTTTCTTTTTTACTCATTTTTTCTTTTTCTTTTTTGAAAGACATAAGGAATCATTACAAAATAAGAGCAATTTATCACCATAATACTTTTCCAAATTGTTTTTTTTAATCCTTCAGCTAAGCAACCAAATCATTCCTTATCCCAAATAATGTCATTCCAAATAAAAATTAACCATTTCAAAAGATCAATGAAAGTTTGTAAGCTGTTATCTCAAACCTCTCCACTCACTCACAAAAGATATGTGAGTTTAGAAAATAATATATATACTTAAACATGAAAATTCTTTTGGCTATATATATTGAATCATCCATCTTACCACAAAGCTTAGTATTATTTTCAAGAAATAATTTCAGAAGTTATTTTTCAGTAACCTAGATAGAAAAAGTGATTTAAACTAAATAATTTTAAAATCATATATCGATAGCAAAGCAAATTTATTTACGCAAGAGTTACCAAGAACTTAAGCAACAAACATTTATACATAAAATGCATTAAAAATAAACCAATTAGAATGTGTTTCAAAAGTTTATAATGTACTCTTTACTTTACCATTCTAGAACTAGAATGCGTCTCAAGAATACATAAATGAACATTTTACTCACGCCATTCATGATTATTTTTTTTTTTTACATAACAAAGTGATAACAACAATAAAATAAAATAATTAACACTAACATTATATATCAACTATCCTCCCCCCAACCAGATTGAAAGAGTAAAATATAGAAGATATCACCTGAAACATTTTTTATTGGAAATGAAACCTGCAACAAAATAAAACAAGCCACACAAAAAAGCTTAAAAATACATAGAAATAGATATGCTACAGACGAAGCGTCAAATCTATCATGCGTTTCTTTTCACTGTTATCAGTATACCAATCTATCTGACTCATTGTTGGATCAGATAGAGGTGTAAAAGCTTGTAGTTCATCGAGTAACTGATCAACAGTTGAAGCAGAAATGAGGATCTATCGTACTGTAGATGAGACGAATTATTTTTCCACCGCATAGTCAAGAAAAGATAACAACCCATTATAAAAACCATCAACGTTTAACAAACCAATTGGTTTTTTATGGATTTGCAATTGTGCCCATGAGACAATTTGAAAAATTTCCTCCAATGTTCTGAAACCTCCAGGTAGAGCTATGAAGGCATCAGCATTACGAAGCATAAAAGAAATTCGTTCATGTATTGATGATACTTGTAACTCATCCCCAATTATTTTTCCTACAATGTCTCCAACAGCTAGAGCTTTTGGTATGATACCCAAAACTCGACTGCCATTATTTTGTGCAGCGGTTGCCACACGTCTCATTAATCCAAGACTACCTCCCCCATATACTAAATGAATATTGCGCTCAGTTAACATCTTACCAAGGGTTTCTGCTGCTTCTATAAACTCACTAGTTTTTCCAGGACTGGATCTACAAAAGACACAAATTTTTGTGAATTTACGAGTTGATGATCCTTCCATGATTACACTCACCCTCTCTCTTGAATGATTTTGAGTTTGTACAAAGATGCAGAAAAAATACAATGTATTTATAGAGCCAAAAGGTATTGCAAAGTTAAATCACATGGCTATTGGCTTGAAATATAAGATTCAACACCTTTTACCAATTTTCAATTTGTTAGCTAGAAAAGTCACATGGGTTGTCGGCTTAAAATGCAAAATTTTCAAAAAGGATTATAGGTGGTTGATTATTGAAAAAACGTTTGAGTTTGAAATGAAACATTTAAAAATAACAGCTATAGTAAATATATACAAGTAGTTGTGAATGTGGCTCACATCTTCCTCTGATTTTACGTCCAGTAACGGCTTAAACGCCCTCTATGGGTCGGGGATAGGCTTTCCATCCAATTTTCTTATAAATTGGCAAACAGGGTCTTTTAAAGTCAGATTCCTGATACTGTACCGCTCATGTTCTTTTAGGAATAAGTCCCATAATTCATGAATTGCAATATGCACATGTCCACTAGGATGCGTCTCAAGAGTCGATAAGATATTATCTAAAGACTCCTTACTCAGGCCATCCTTAATGAACCTAATTTTATCTTCGCGATTTACAGACACCATTCCTAAAGTGCGGCAACGTATGTTGCAAGTCGTGCGTGCACACTTATAACAAACATTTAATCGTTTTGCTCTTCGTTTTTTTTAAAAAGAGTTTTTACCTAAGCCAGGCATGTAGGAAATTAATGAGTCTGAAAATTCACCTGTCAATCTAACTTTGGCTTCAATTAACCAAGGTAAATCAACAGGTATATTTATAATCATTAATAACCTTAATCTTTCACATCTTGCTTGGTAAAGTTTCTTCAAGAAAATTTGAGGCAATGAGGGAAAACGCTTTTTCAAATTTTTTAGAATGTCATCCATTTTTTTTTTTCGAAAAGGGGGAAGAAGAGAATATATCAGTAATTATAAGAAACTGACAAAACCGATTTAAAATATCACAGAGTACCGTTATCCGCCACTTAACCGGGGTGCAAAACAAAACTTTAACAAAACTACTAAATTAACCTGCAAGTAAAAAAAAAATGTTAGAAGAAGAATAAATATATATAAATATGTAAATATATAAAACAAAGATTAATTGGTCTCGTAACAAGGATCCGACACGAACGTAAATTCTTCATGAAAAGCTTGATTTTCTAGAAACAGCTTGAGTCTTTGCCCATTTACCTTAAACACATTCCCATTTCTAGGATTTTCAATGTCAATTGTTCTATAAGGGTACACATGTTTCACAATAAAAGGGCCACTCCATCTTGATCTTAATTTTTCAAGGAATATGTGAAGTCGAGAATTATAAAGCAAAACCTTCTGACTAGTGTCAAATGTTTTTCTCTGAATTTTTTTTATCATGAAAGGCTTTAATTTTAGCTTTATGAATTTTTGAATTCTCATATGCATCATTTCTCAATTCTTCAAGTTCATTTATTTGTAATTTATGTATGTGTCCAGCAGAATCAAGATTTTCATTGAAAGTTTTAATAGCCCAGTAGGCTTTATGCTCAAGTTCCACAGGTAAGTGACAAGGTTTTCCATAAACTATCCTATAGGGAGACATACCCAATGAAGTTTTAAAAGCAGTTTTATAAGCCCACAGTGCATCATTTAGTCTTAAAGACCAATCTTTGCGATTTGGGACAATTTTTTCTAAAATTTGTTTTATCTCCTTATTTGCTAATCAACTTGTCCACTTGTCTGAGGATAAAGGGTGGCAACTTTATGAGTAATACCATATTTTTTCATTAATGTTTCAAATGGTCTATTACAAAAATGCTTACCCCCATCACTTATAATGGCTCGAGGGATTCCAAATCGACTTAAGATATTTTTTTTCAAAAATTTCATGACTGTTTTATAGTCATTATGTCGACATGGAATAGCCTCAATCCATTTTGAGACATAATCTACTGCAACTAAGATATACGTAAATCCAAATGATAACGGAAATGGTCCCATGAAATCTATCCCCCAACAATCAAAGATTTCAATAACAAGAATGGGGTTCAAAGGCATCATGTTTTGTTTTGAAATTGATCCCAACTTTTAACAATTTTCACAAGTTATACAAAATGCATGTGTATCTTTAAATAAAGTGGGCCAATAAAATCCACACTGCAAGATTTTTACAGCTGTTTTCTTTGATGAGAAATGTCCCCCACATGCTTCAGAATGACAAAATTCAATAACTTTATTTACCTCATTGTCGGGTATGCATCTTCGAAATATTTGATCATGACAATATTTAAAGAGATAAGGATCATCCCAATAAAACTTTCTCACCTCCGTTAAAAATTTTCTTTTGTCTTGAGCATTCCATTGAGGTGGCATTTCTCCTCTTACAAGAAAATTAACCATATTAGCATACCAGGGCATTATAACAGTAGAAAATAAAAATTCATCGGGAAAAGAATCATTAATAGGTGTTATTTCTGTTGATGAATCTGGTGTGAGTCTTGATAAGTGATCTGCAACAACATTCTCAGCTCCCTTCTTATCCTTGATAGTGATAATAAATTCTTGAAGCAATAGAATCCATCGAATCAGTCTTGGTTTTGCATCCTGTTTTGACATTAAGTACCTTACAGCAGCATGGTCAGTAAATACAATAGTTGAAGAACCAATTAAGTAAGAACGAAATTTGTCTAATGCAAATATTACAGCAAGTAATTCTTTTTCAGTTGTTGTGTAAATCATTTGTGCATTGTTTAAAGTTCTACTTGCGTAATAAATTATATAGGATTTACCTTCATTTCTTTGTCCTAATACAGCACCAACAGCGTAATCACTAGCATCACACATGAGCTCAAAAGGTAAAGACCAGTCAGGAGATTGTATGATAGGAGCAGATGTTAAGAGGCCAATTAATTTTTCAAACGAATTTTGACACTCTTGAGTCCACTTAAATGATACATCTTTTGCTAAGAGGTTACAAAGAGGTTTAGATATAGCACTAAAGTTTTTTATGAACCTCCTATAGAATCCAGCATGTCCTAAAAAGGATCGGACTTCTCTGACTATTTTTGGTGGAGGCAAATGTGTAATGAGTTTGACTTTTGCCTTATCCACTTCAATTCCTTTAGAAGATATTATATGTCCCAAAACAATTCCAGAAGTAACCATGTAATGATATTTTTCCTAGTTCAATACAAGACTCTTTTCTTCACATCTTTTTAAGACCTTTTCTAAGTTTTCAAGACAATTATCAAAAGAATTTCCAAACACAGTTAAATCATCCATGAAAACTTCTAAATAATGCTCAATCATGTCACTAAAAATGCTTAACATACATCTCTGAAATGTTGCTGGGGCATTACAAAGTCCAAAGGGCATTCTTCTAAAAGCAAAGGTTCCAAAAGGACATGTGAATGTAGTCTTTTCTTTGTCCTCTAGTGCTATAGGAATTTGATAATAGCCAGAGTAACCATCTAGAAAGCAATAGTAGGGATGTCTTGCTACTCTTTCTATAATCTGATCAAGGAATGGTAAAGGAAAATGATCTTTTCTAGTCACCAAGTTCAATTTTCTATAATTTATGCACATCCTTCAACTAGATGAGACTCGAGTTGGTATTAACTCACCTTTTTCATTTTCAATGACTGTGATTCCAGATTTTTTTGGTACTACCTGAGTAGGACTTACCCACTTACTATCTGAGATCAGATAGATGATTCTTACTTCAAGTAATTTGAGAACTTCAGCTCTCACTACCTCTTTCATATGTGGATTTAATCTCCTTTGAGGTTGTTGGGAAGTTTTGGCATTATCCTCTAGGTGTATTCTATGTGTGTAAATCAAAGGATTAATACCATTTATGTCTTTTAAAGTCCACCCAATTGCATTTTTATGCATTTTTAATAATTCAATCAACTTATCTTCTTGTTCACTTGTGAGTGTAGAAGCGATTACCACCGGGTAAGTTTGTTTCTCTCCAAGAAATGCATATTTCAGTCCTTCAAGCAGAGGTTTTAACTCTAACTTTAAAATTTCGTTCTTTTTATCCTCATTTTCTCCCAATTCTTCAAACTTTAGTTTCCATCTTTTATTTTCAATCACCTGTGCACAGTCAAGTAAAGAACATATGTCAGAGATTTTAGGATCTAATTGTATATTTGACTCAAATGAATTTATTAAACACATTTTTAAGGGATCGGTAGAACTTCCTTTTTGAATATGATCCTCCACAATCGTTTCAATCATGTCACTTTCATCCTCCTCTTCATATGGTTGCTTACACATATTAAAAACATTGAGTTTAAGTGTCATGTTTCCAAATGAAAGCTTCATTACTCCATTCCTGCAATTAATCAAAGCGTTAGAAGTTGCTAAAAATGGACGACCTAAAATAACAGGTATCGGATTACATCATTTGACAGGTTCTGTGTCCAAGACGATAAAATCCACAGGATATATGAATTTATCAACTTGAACTAAGACATCCTCCACTGTCCCTCTTGGTACTTTTATTGATCTATCGGCAAGTAAAAGAGTTACAGATGTTGATTTTAACTCCCCGAGATTGAGCTGCTAATAAACTGAATACGACAATAAATTCACACTAGCACCAAGATCAAGTAAGGCTTATTCAATTTTATGACTTCCAATAATACATGAAATTGTAGGACAACCAGGGTCTTTATATTTCAAAGAATTATTATTCTGAAGAATGAAACTTACTTGTTCAGCTAAAAATGCTTTCTTTTTCACATTCAGTTTTCTTTTTACTGTGCATAAGTCTTTCAAAAATTTTGCACAAGATGGAACCTGTTTAATAGCATCCAGTAAAGGAATATTAACTTTTACCTGTTTGAAGATTTCAAAAATTTCAGGATTGTGATTCATCTTCTTAGTATTACGTAATGCATGAGGAAATGGGGGTGGAGGTGAGGGTTTAGTGTTTTCTTCATTAAGTGTAGGTTCAACACTTTCTTTACCCTTAGAGATTGATTCATCGCTCTCATGAGGTTCAGGAATTTCTTTTTCAACAATTTTACCACTCCGAAGAGTGATAACTGCTTTAACTTGATCCATGTGTTGGTTTCCTGAACTACATGCATTTGAGTTATGTTGTCCTTTGGGGTTTGGTTGTGCTTGAGAAGGAAATTTTCCTTTCTCGTGAATGTTCAGTGCAGATGCAAATTTAGCAAAAGTATCTTTCAAATCAGTAAATGTTTGAGCATTTTGAGAATTAACAGACTCTTATTTTTCAATGAATGTATGCAAGGTTTCTTCAAGATTTTTCCTAGGAAGTGGGACATATGGTGCATAACCTTGATGATTTTGAAAGTTTTGGTGTGGTTGGAAAGGTGGTTGTGAAGCCTGCGCTTGAGTGTCATTCCTCCAACTAAAATTCGGATGATTTCGCCATCTAGGATATAGTTTTGTGAATATGGGTTATTGTTTGACCGCTTGAACATGTTTAGAACAATGGCTTGTTCATGGAGACATTCCCTAAATGCAGGCAAAGTTGGGCAATCATTGGTAGAGTGATCATGGGTTTCACAAATGTGACACACAATTTCTTGAACAGATTTTATTTGACCACTCTTTTCCATTTCTAAGGTTTCGACTTTTCTAGCAAGGGATGCTAATTTGGCTTGAAGGTCATGGTCTTCCTTAAGATGATAAATACCCCCACTAGATGTAGTGGTTTGATTTTTGCTAGATGCCTCACAGGTACCAGCAGTGTCCCAATTTTGAGCATTTTCTGCTAGTAAGTCAAGATAGTTCATTGCTTCTTCTGGGTCTTTTTCTTCAAATGTTCCATTACACATCATTTCTACCATTTGCCTAACTTGAGGTGTTAAGCCCTCATAGAAATTTGAGACTACTCTCCATGTTTCAAAACCATGATGGGGACAGGTATTAAGTAATTCTTTATACCTTTTCCAACATTGGTAAAGGGTCTCTCCTGGTTTTTGGGCAAAAGTGGTGATTTGTCTTTTGAAAGAATTTGTTCTATGGGAGGAAAAAAACTTTTTCAGGAATTGTTGTTGCATCTCATACTATAAAGAAATAGATCCTGGCCTAAGGTTTTGTAGCCATGTTTTAGCTTTATCTTTTAAAGAAAAAAGGAAAAGCTTAAGTCGAATTGTGTTCATGCTACAATTTTGATCATTATACCTGTTACACACTTCTTCAAATTCTCTTAGATGTAGATAAGGGTTTTCTGCATCTAAGCCATGAAAAGTGGGTAAAAGTTGGATAATGCCTAGCTTAAAATTAAAATGCGTTGCATCCGGTGGAAAAATTAAGCAAAATGGTGCACCGGTTCGTGTAGGGTTCATATAGTCTCTAAGTGTCCTAGGTCGGTTATGGTCATTATGTTGGGACTGATTGTCCCCTGGGTCTATGAGTCCCTCAATTTGATTTTCGCTCATGGTGTTACTTG
Source organism: Ailanthus altissimus (assembly GCA_946807835.1). Lineage (NCBI taxonomy): Eukaryota > Viridiplantae > Streptophyta > Magnoliopsida > Sapindales > Simaroubaceae > Ailanthus > Ailanthus altissimus. The sequence continues at coordinate 10,814,973 of OX327699.1, read as the reverse complement.
GTGAAAAATGAGAAGATGAAGGAGAATCTAACAAATTATCAAAGGAAGTTTCGAAATTATCTTTTACTAAACGATGAGAATTAGGATCTCGAAACCAACCACTCATAAAAAGAAACAAAACAAAATACAATAACAATAAATAATACAAATAAAATATTAAACACAGGTAAATAAAATAAAATATTACACACAAGTAAATAAAATATGTAAAACTAAAAGCAAAATAAAGATAAATAATTAGAAGTTAGATTAGTGATGTTAGATTATATAATAAAAAGTTAATAAATAAATAGTAGGAGGCTTAGCCTTCCATTAAAATAAAAAGCGAAAATAAAAATCGAAAATAAAAGGCGAATAATAAATAAAGTAAAGTATGTTAGGAGGCTCGGCATTCCATGAAAATTAAAAAAATGAAAATAAAAAGTAAAAAAAATAAATAAACGAAATAAAGAGTAGGAAGCTCACCCTTCCGCGAAAATAAAAATTGAATAATAAATAAAGTACGTTAAGAGGCTCGGCCTTCCATGAAAATAAAATAAAAAATAAAAAAAAACGAATAATAAATAACGAGTAGGAGGCTCAGCCTTCCATAAAATAAACAAACAAACAACAACAAAACAAAATATTAACGTTACCTCATCGGCAACGGCGCCAAAAACTTGACACGTCCAGAATATAGAAGTTATTCCCAAGTGCAGGATTGTCGAAGTAATAAATAACCCGATGAGAACAGGGTCGATCCACAGGGAAGTAGAATTAAAATTCCAAATTATAAACACTTTTAAGATAATTAATGCAGTATAAGATGTTTGCAAATATTATTTCAATTAACCAATTCAAATAAAAAGCTAAGGTTATAGGGATTCACTCTTGGCATAAGAAGTAAGAATATATTTAATTTTTTTTTCTATAACTCAATTGGAATCCTCACACAAAGGAGGTTCCAACCGAAAAATATAGCAATTAAAGTTTATCATCATTTATATATTGATTAGTATTTATTTTTTTCAATTATTATACACCAAATCTTATAAATGGGTTCAAGAATTTATTATGCCAATTTTTATATTTGTCTACAATAAATCAAGACTCCCACTTTACAAGAAAGGTTATATAAACCAAATCTTGTAAATGGTTTCAAGAATTTATTGTGCCAAGTATTAAGTTTGTCAATAATAAATCAAGAATCACCACTTTAGAAGAAAGGGTATTAATTCTACAAACAAAATAAATACATCATATATAAATTTGCATAACTTAAAAATGAAGCATTAAATTTATGAATAAATATTAAACATATCTTATTACCTTGCCAAAAGCTTCACCCTTTCACCTTAGCTTAAAAAAAAATATTTGGACATAATAAAACTAAATGAAAAGAAAAGAAATGGAAGAAGAAATAACATGACTTAATAGTAAACAAGAGAAATAATAGTACAAAGAAATAGATACAAAGGAAAAGTATTTTGAACTAAATTCTAACTTTCTAAATACATCCTTTAGGCATAAACAAACCACATATTTATAGAAAAATATGGATAAATCGAGACAAATTTGGAGGGAACCACTTGGTTGATGAAAGTCAAGAATGGTGGCAAGATAATTTGCATTCATTATCACTAGGGCACCCACTTGATTATCCAATTTGGATTTGATGTGATCCGAATTTGCTGTCACTCAAAACATATAAGTTGTAGATAAGTCTCTTATCTTTCCAAATTGAGTGATCTCATACGTATTAGATACGTATTTCTATAGTTATGGGCCAAATACCAATAACTGTTCAAACTGGGCCTGTACTGCAGATCAATTCTGTTCTAGGCCAATTTTCACCCTCTAAACACTCAAATTTCCAATTCTTTGTGAATACAATATGTTAGCCCATTGAGTCAGCTCTACACAGGTTCAAGAATCACCTCAATTGGATATTTAGGTAGAAAGTTATGCCCATTTTACCAAACCTGCCACAAAAAAGTTATAAGATAATTAAGTACAATATTGTAAACATACTTAAGTTAAGAAAATTAAATACACTAGTAATACAAAACAATCATGTAAAACTCTTATTAAATGTGTAATTTCAAGTGTTCATCACCATTCATGATAATAATTTTTTTTTTTAATAAACAAGGTGATAACAATAATATCAACTATCTTCCCCCCTAAACAAATTGAGACATTGTCCTCAATGTCAAAATATAGAAAGCGTAAAGTATAAAAGATATCACTTGAAACATCTTTTATTAAAAATTAAACCTGCAATAAAATAAAACAAACCACACAAAAAGCTTAAAAATACATAGAAATAAAATTCACAGGATATATGAATTTATCAACTTGAACTAAAACATCTTCCACTGTCCCTCTTGGTACTTTTATTGATCTATCGGCAAGTAAAAGAGTTACAGATGTTGATTTTAACTCCCCAAGATTGAGCTGCTGATAAACTGAATACGGCAATAAATTCATACTAGCACCAAGATTAAGTAAGGCTTGTTCAATTTTATGACTTTCAATAATACATGAAATTGTAGGTCAACCAGGGTCTTTATATTTCAAAGAATTATTGTTCTGAAGAATGGCACTTACTTGTTCAGCTAAAAATGCTTTCTTTTTCACATTCAGTTTTCGCTTTACTGTGCATAAATCTTTCAAAAAATTTGCATAAGAGGGAACCTGTTTAATAGCATCCAGTAAAGGAATATTAACTTTTACCTGTTTGAAGATTTCAAAAATTTTAGGATTGTGATTCATCTTCTAAGTATTACGTAATGCATGAGGAAATGGAAATGGAGGTAAGGGTTTGGTGTTTTCTTCATTAGATATAGGTTCAACACTTTCCTTACCCTTAGAGATTGATTCATCACTCTCATGAGGTTCAGGAATTACTTTTTCAACAATTTTACCACTCCGAAGATTGATAACTGCTTTAACTTGATCGACGTGTTGGCTTCCTGAACTACATGCATTTGAGTTATGTTGTCCTTTGGGGTTTGGTTGTGGTTGAGAAGGAAATTTTCCTTTCTCGTGAATGTTCAGTGCAGATGCAAATTTAGCAAAAGTATCTTTCAAATCAGTAAATGTTTGAGCATTTTGAGAATTAACAGACTCTTATTTTTCAATGAATGTATGCAAGGTTTCTTCAAGATTTTTCCTAGGAAGTGGGACATATGGTGCATAACCTTGATGATTTTGAAAGTTTTGGTGTGGTTGGAAAGGTGGTTGTGAAGCCTGTACTTGAGTGTCATTCCTCCAACTAAAATTCGGATGATTTCGCCATCTAGGATATAGTTTTGTGAATATGGGTTATTGTTTGACCGCTTGAACATGTTTAGAACAATGGTTTTTTCATGGAGACATTCCCTAAATGCAGGCAAAGTTGGGCAATCATTGGTAGAGTGATCATGGGTTTCACAAATGTGACACACAATTTCTTGAACAGATTTTATTTGACCACTCTTTTCCATTTCTAAGGTTTCGACTTTTCTAGCAAGGGATGCTAATTTGGCTTGAAGGTCATGGTCTTCCTTAAGATGATAAATACCCCCACTAGATGTAGTGGTTTGATTTTTGCTAGGTGCCTCACAGGTACCAGCAGTGTCCCAATTTTGAGCATTTTCTGCTAGTAAGTCAAGATAGTTCATTGCTTCTTCTGGGTCTTTTTCTTCAAATGTTCCATTACACATCATTTCTACCATTTGCCTAACTTGAGGTGTTAAGCCCTCATAGAAATTTGAGACTACTCTCCATGTTTCAAAACCATGATGGGGACAGGTATTAAGTAATTCTTTATACCTTTTCCAACATTGGTAAAGGGTCTCTCCTGGTTTTTGGGCAAAAGTGGTGATTTGTCTTTTGAAAGAATTTGTTCTATGGAAGGGAAAAAACTTTTTCAAGAATTATTGTTGCATCTCATCCCATAAAGAAATGGATCCTGGCCTAAGATTTTGTAGCCATGTTTTAGCTTTATCTTTTAAAGAAAAAGGGAAAAGCTTAAGTCGAATTGTGTTCATGCTATAATTTTGATCATTATACGTGTTACACACTTCTTCAAATTCTCTTAGATGTAGATAAGGGTTCTTTGCATCTAAGCCATGAAAAGTGGGTAAAAGTTGGATAATGCCTGGCTTAAAATTAAAATGTCTCATCCGGAGGAAAAATTAAGCAAAATGGTGCACCAGTTCGTGTAGGGTTCATGTAGTCTCTAACTTTTCTAGGTCGGTTATGCTCATTATGTTGAGATTGATTGTCCCCTGGGTCTATGAGTCCCTCAATTTGATTTTCGCTCATGGTGTTAATTAGTAAAGAACGAGAAGATGAAGGAGAATCTAACAAACTATCAAAGGATGTTTTGAAATTACCTTTCACCAAACGATGAGAATTAGGATCTCGAAACCAACCGCTCATAAAAGAAATAAAATACAATACAATAACAATAAATAATACAAATAAGAGAAAAACAAATATTAAACACAAGTAAATAAAATAGGAAAAACGAAAAGCAAAATAAAGATAAATAATTAGAAGTTAGATTAGTAATGTTAGATTATATAATAAACAAAATAATAAATAAAGCACGTTAGGAGCCTCGGCCTTCCATGAAAATAAAAAGTAAAAATAAAAAAATAGAATAATAAATAAAGTAAAGCACATTAGGAGGCTCGACTTTCCATAAAAATAAAAAGCGAATAATAAATAAAGCGTAGGAGGCTTAGCCTTCCATGAAAATAAAAGGCAAAAATAATAAATAAATTAAAACAAGTTAGGAGGCTTAGCTTTCCATGAAAATATATTTAACAAAAATAAAAAGTAAATAATAAATAAAGTAAAACACGTTAGGAGGCTTAGCCTTCCATGAAAATAAAATAAATAAATAAACAACAACAAAACAAAATATTAATTTTACCTCCTCGGCAACGGTACCAAAAACTTGACACGTCCAGAATATAGGAGTTATTCCTAAGTGCAGAATTGTTGAAGTAATAAATAACCTGATGAGAACGGGGTCGATCCACAGGGAAGTAGAATTAAAATTATAAATTATAAACACTTTAAAGATAATTAATGCAGTATAAGATGTTTGCAAATATTATTTCAATTAACCAATTCAAATAAAAAGCTAAGATTAGCGGGATTCATTCTTGGCATAAGAAGTAAAAATATATTTAACTTATTTTTTATAACTCAATTGGAATCCTCACACAAAGGAGGTTCCAACCGAAAAATATAGCAATTAAAGTTCATCATCATTTATATATTGATTAGTATTTATTTCTTTAAATTATTATACACCAAATCTTATAAATGGGTTTAAGTATTTATTATGCCAATATTTATATTTGTCTACAATAAATTAAGACTCCCACTTTACAAGAAAGGTTATATACACCAAATCTTGTAAATGGTTTCAAGAATTTATTGTGCCAAGTATTAAGTTTGTCAATAATAAATCAAGAATCACCACTTTAGAAGAAATGATATTAATTCTACAAACAAAATAAATACATCATATATAAATTTACATAACTTAAAAATGAAGCATTAAATTCATGAATAAATATTAAACATATCTTATTACCTTGCCAAGAGCTTCACCCTTTCACCTTAGCTTAAACAAAATTATTTGGACATAATAAAACTAAAGAAAAAGAAAAGAAATGGAAGAAGAAATAACATGATTTAATAGTAAACAAGATAAATAAATTTACAAAGAAATGGATACAAAAGACAAGTATTTTGAACTAAATTCTAAATTTCTAATTACATTCTTTAGGCATAAACAAGTCATCTATTTATAGAAAAACATGGATAAATCGAGGCAAATTTGGAGGGAACCACTTGGTTGATGAAAGTCAAGAATGGTGACAAAATAATTTGCTTTCATTATCACTTGGGCACCCACTTGATTATCCAATTTGGAATTGATGTGATCCGAATTAGCTATCACTCAAAATATCAAAGTTGTAGATAAGTCTCTTATCTTTCCAAATTGAGTGATCTCATACGTATTAGATACGTATTGCTATAGTTATGGGCCAAATACTGATGACTGTTCAAACTGGGCCTGTACTGCAGATCAGTTCTGTTCTAGGCCATTTTTCACCCTCTAAACACTCGAATGTCTGATGCTTTATGAAATACAATATGTTAGCCCATTGAGTCAGACCTCTACAGGATCAAGAATCACCTCAATTGGATCTTTAGACAGAAAGTTATGCCCATTTTACCAAACCTACCATAAAACAGTTAAAAGATAATTAAGTATAATATTGTAAACATACTTAAGTTAAGAAAATTAAATACACTAGTAATATAAAACAATCATGTAAAACTCTAATTAAATGTGTAATTTCAAGTGTTCATCACTAGGTTTTGCTTTATAATCTTACTGGACAACCTCCAATCATTCACCCTTACTAAGGAAACATCCACCAAAGTACAAGAAATAAACTTTGTAGTCCAAAGAGAGGAACAACACGAGGGATCCTAGCTCATAAGTATTGGGATTTGTGCTCACGTGCCATCCCATTGTTGTATGAATATTTTATTTTATAATCTTTATACAGTATATTATTTGTTATATCGCTAATTACTATTATTCAATGGTTCAATGCTTGTGACGCTACAGATATTATATGATCTGAAAGAGTTCAGATTTGATTTAAAGACGTTTAAATCAATGCCAAGAGTTAGTATCACTGAAAACTATAAACGCTAAAGAGTTAGCATATTATATTAATCAGTGAAGTCTAAAAGTTAGAATCTTGTCTGTAACGGTACAAAGACCTGAGAATACATTAGTAATAAAATAGTTGTAAGAGTTGCAATAGGTGCTAAGTTATGTTATTATGTAAGTCTATTATTAAATTATATGCTCTTGGTCTTAATTCATCGATGCAGGTCTATCGGTGAAATCCTTTTAAATAGACTAGTGTATACTATACCTAGATGGTCTAGATGGTTGTTCTTAGCTGACCATGGACTTACTAAAAGTTTGTATAGTATATAGGTTTTCAGTAAGGACTGAATACTGAACAGACTCAACGAGGACCTTAATAGACATCCCATGAAACCATCAATGGAAAGTCTTCTCGAGTTGAGTAGTATACGTAGTCCTTTGACCTGAGTACCACGGTGAACTTGTAAGTGATCCATCATGCTTTGGTTCCACGCATGTCACAGACCTTTTCAAAGTGTGACCGCTGAGTATGGTCAGATATTTATGGAGTCTCATGTATACATATATGGGATCCGTCAGCTCACGTGGATGAGTTATATATCCAGATGTTTAGAGACTGTATCTTAAAAAATCTTATGGCCATAAGCAACACACTTAAGAAATAGTTTCCCACAAGGCTAAACAATATTACAAAACTGTTTGCATATATTGTTTATCAAGATACGTATCTGGAATTAAGTTCATGGATAAGCACATAGGGATTTGACAGTAGTGGTCTATATCCCTGCTCTTTCAGGATATTATTGGCGGAAGAATTATATATATGCACTATGACCTCAACTTGTATGGTTTACTACAATTGATTTATAATATCCATACGTGTGCGTAGGGCATCGCTCTCGAACTCACATAATAGTTCTGTTTGACAAATCGGGAGTAGACCTAGAGAGTTCCGCAATATAAAGTGTACTCGTTGTGCACTGGGGCAGCGTACCGGATTGAATAATTCAATCCAAAAAATTTCAGCAGACCGAACATTTACTTCGGTATCCCTCCGGTCTTGCACGTGTCAAGACTTAAGAGTTAAGTACATCAATTAGTTAACAATTAGTTGTTGACTAATGGGATGTTGACACATGACATATTGTGGGCCAATTATTGTTTGACTTAAAAATTACCAAAATTACCTTATTTGTTGGACAAATAATATCATTATTTTATTCATTAGAATGTTTATTGAATAAAATAATAATAATAGTATATGATATTATTACTTAAATTGAAATCAAACAATTCATTTTTTAATTTAAATTGGCATGTGTTTCTATTATGATTTAATATGATCAAATTATTTGTTTAATATTAATTAAATGATATAATAAGAATAAATGGGTGACACTTGTAAATGGTAGGCCTTAACATATTTCTTAATAATGAGAAAGTGTTTCTCATTTGGCTTAGATTTAGGCCAAGTTCATTTAAATAACTTTTCATTTTTTTATTTTTAATTGGTTTATTGTAAATAATAATAAATAAAACACTAATGACAAACATTAACCATAATAATGTATGCTATTAGGTGAGAAAATAGAAGAAAAATAGAAAACAAAACAAAAGAGCAATATGTTGCTTAATTCAAGATGAGAAATTCGGCCAAGGAGAGAGAGAAGTGAATTTTGTTAAGTGTTAGAAAATTCTCTCAAGTGTTGAGAGCACAAAAACAAATTCTCTCCATTTTGGTCACCAATACTACAAAGTAGAAACAAGGATTCAAGAGTTGAATCCTTTACTGGAAAAGCTGCTATTCTAGCTTCCTCAAGCCCACTGTGTTGAGGAATTAGCATTGTGAATGGGTTGCTTCAAGGCGGGTACTCCGGTTCGACCAAATACCAAAGGCTTGACAACGTACTATTTCTCAATCTTGATGTATTTTACATTTATGAGATACCATGTAAAAGTTTATTAGTATTTATCATTAAGAATTTTGTATTTCATTCATCCGCTGCGCCTATATGCATGTAATATATATGCTACTTTGAATGATAAATACAAATCCACATATATGCACCCTATGTTTAAAATAACTCAAAAAAATGGTATCAAAGTATTTTTGAGTTGATATTGAGTGTTTTGAGTGCAAAATTGTTGTTGGTGATGTTCCGGTGCTCAAAAGGTGCCTTTCAAGTTATTGAAATGGGTATACTGAATATGGGAAGCACAAGAGCGCCGCAGCCATGAGTGCTCAGCGCCGAGGCACTAAAATTTTTTGTTCCAGTGCTCCAGTGCTGGGTAACTGGCGCTGCGGTGCTAGGGCTTCTAGGCATTGGCGTTACAGCGCTAGGTGCTCGGTGCCCCAATGCTAAGTGATGGGCACTTTATCACCGATTCTGAAATTCGCGTCGCAGCTCCAGGTGGAGTAGCCTCCAGACCCTGTCACCGCAGCGCCAGGCACAGGGCGCTGTGGTGCTGGAGGTCACACTTCCAGCGCCACAGAGCTAGCTATTGAGCGCCGCAACGCTAGAAGCTAGGTGCCGCAGTGCCAGGGGTTATGCCACCCTGATGCTACTATACAGTAAACCCAGCACTGTAGCACCAACGACACTCACTCTAATTATATTTTAAATTGTTTAAAATATTATTTTAATCATGTGGAGGTTTATGAGATACAATGATAATAGTTATTAGGTTTTATTATAAACTGGGATCATTTTTTTTGTATTGGTAAACACGATGGGAGCTGTACTTGTGGGGGATCGTTGTGCTTACACAGAAATTAATGTTTAATTGAGAATTACATCCTCATGAGATGGGGATTAAGTCTTTGTGTTTATAAAAAAAATAGTAAAAATCTCTCTTAATCAGATTAAACAATATTATATTATGAGATAGTATTTTATTATTGGTTCGACTTATCAATACGGTGTTAGTTGTATTATATCGAGTTTTCCCAAGATCGCTATAGTGTGAGGGATTTGGTCGATATGATTTAGACTATATCGGTTAAACATGAGATAAGGCAAATATATGCAAAAGTATTGCCTTAGATCGCTATAGTGTGCGGGAAGTACTAGTAATATATATTTGATAATTGACAAGTTAATCTGGAATACCATCACCCTACATCGCTACAGTGTGCGAATAAGGTGTATTTAGGATCAAGAGTAAGAGTTGCATGAGATGCAATTGACAAGAGTTGTCTATCTGTTGAGTTTACAAAGGCCTAGATCTCTATAGTGTACAGCCCGAGTAAAATACCAATGGGGTCCACTTTCTGCTGTATAATTTAAAATAGTTTAAACTGTCGTTATACCATTTTGAGATATTACAGGGATTATGTAAAATAGTGGGAAGGCATTTTAAATTATAAAAATGTATAAATGTTATACTTATGATTTAAAATGTATTATTAGCGATTTAATGATATTTTTCACTTACATCTCTTAATGTTATTTTATTTGACTTATGTAAGTTATGATGTCATCTTCAAATCCCTTAGTGCGTATACTGGATGCACACCAACTCAAAGATGCCGAGAATTTCTCTGACTGGTACATGAATCTCAAAATTGTTCTGGATTTGGAAAGACTGGGATATTATTGACCAAAAGATTCCCAAAGGTGTTTCTGAGGATGCCACCGAGGAAGAAAAAGTGACATATAAAAAATGGTTGGATGATGATTTAAAAGTTAAGTCGTATATCCTCGCCTCCATCTCTACTGAGCTGTAAAGGAAACAAGTCCGCATGGACAGTGCCAACAGTATTATGCTCCATCCTAAGGAGCTCTTTGGTGACCGACCCCAAGTTAAGAACTATAGGGTCGCCAAAGCATTGTTTCAGGCAAGGCTCCCTGAGGGCAGTTCAGTAAGTCCTCATATTCTCAAGATGATAAGATTAATCGAAAGGTTTGAGTCTAAGGACATTTCTTTGAGCAATAACCTGAGGAATAGTTTAATTCTCTGGTCGCTGCCTGGGTCATTAGCACAGTTCATCATGAATTTCAATATACAAGGAATAACCCCTACTTATACTGATCTTTACAATATGCTAAAGACAGCGGATAAGAACATGTATAAAAGAGGCTCAGCCTTCCTTATTCATAGTGCTTCATCTTTTATTCCAAGGGCTTCTGAGAAGTCCAAAAGAAAGGTAAGGCATACACCCAAAATAGGTCATCAGTGGTGACAAATATCCAAGCCACTAGAGAAACTAAAAGCGAAAGGCAAATGCTTTCATTGCGGTGAGGATGGGCACTAAAATCGCAACTGCCTCAAATACCTTGCCATTATAAAGAAGACTCCTTCAAGTATTATCTTTCTCATTATTGACATTTCTTTAGCATTTGATGATAGTATTGGTTGGGTATTAGATACCGCAAGTCCTTCTCACATCTGCAATATATTGCAAGGTTTGAAGGAAGTTAGATTGCTACAACCTGGAGAGGTACAACTTCGAGTAGGAAATGGTGATTTCATACAGGTCGAGGCTATAGGATATTATGATTTGATTCTCCCCTGTAATAAAACTATTGTACTTCATAACTGTTATTTTATGCCTACTATCATCAGAAAAATTATCTCTCTTCTTGTACTTGACAGTGAAAGTATCATACGTATATTAAAAATTGTTCTTTATATTTTGTGATATGCTTGACGTTTTACTAGCTAAGTGTTAGTTAATTCATGGGCATTATGTTTTAGATACAACGAGAAATGTCATAAATGTATAGGGTATCACTAATAATAGTGCAAAATATTTAAATGATATGAAATTGTAGCATATGAGATTTGGTCATATAGGCGTGAGACGCTTAACCCGTCTGGTTAAGGATGGTCGAATACCTGATCTGACCATATAACTTTACCAAATTTGTGAATCTTGTATTCAAGAGAAAATGACTAAATCTCCATTCACTAGTGCTAAACATCATGCCACTGATTTATTGGAATTAGTATATAGTGACATATGCGGTCCAATGAATCACGTTACAATAGGTGGATTTTGATACTTTATTACTTTTATCGATGATTTGTCATGATACGGGTATGTGTTTCTTATGAAACACAAGTCAAAAACCTTTGAAAAGTTCAAAGAGTTCAGATATGAAGTAGAAAAACAAATCAAAATGTATGTCAAATGCCTTCAATTAGATCGAGGCGGTGAGTACATGAGTAGTGAATTCTCTAATTATTTAAAGGAGAATGAGATTCTGGCTCAGTATAGTCCTCCAAGTACTCTGCAACACAATAGTGCGTTAGAAATAAAGAATCAAACTTTATTGGATATGGTTCGATCGATGATGAACTTTAACGATCTACCTAAATATCTTTAGGGTTATGCTCTGGAAACTACTGCTCATATATTGAACAGAGTTTCATCTAAAGCTGTTCTGTCCACTCTATATGAGATGTTGAATGGAAAGAAACCAAGTCTTAAATATTTTAAGATTTTTGGCTGCCCTGCTTATGTAAAAGTTATGTAACAGGATAAACTTACACCCATGGGGTACAAGTACTGGTTCGTTGAGTATCCCAAGAATTCAATGGGATACCAATTCTATGATCTCAATGAGTGAAATGTGTTTGTTTCTCGATATGCCACTTTCCTTGAGAAAGAGTTTCTCACAGATCGTGGAGGTTGTAGAAAGATTGTACTTGATGAAACCAATCAAAGCAAAAATAAACCCGAGATGGAACCTCAAAATCAGTTGAGCAGAATATCTTTAACACACCTTCCACATTGGTCTGAAAGGATGTCCAGGCCACCTACTAGGTATGGTCAGATGCCTGAAGGTGTACTTGGATTTTTCTGAATGGAAGAAAATGATACTTTAACCTATAAGGATGCGATGTTAGACATCGACTCGGGAAAATGGCAAGAAGCCATGAAATCTGAGATTGACTCAATTCATCACAATCAAGTTTGGGACTTGATTGAGTTTCTTAAAAGAATAGTTCTTATCGGTTGTAAATGGATTTACAAGCGGAAGCATGAGCCCGATGACAAGGTAGAGACCTTCAAAGCCTGATTGGTTGCAAAAGGTTATTCTCAACGATTTGGGGTTGATTATAAGGAAACCTTTGCACCAGTAGCTATGTTGAAGTCAATACAAATTTTATTGGCTATTGTTGTATATTATGACTATGAAATTTGGCAAATGGATATAAAGACGGCATTCCTGAATGGATATCTCGAGGAAGAGATATATATAGAACAGCCTGAAAGTTTTGCATCCAGCCTATCCACAGGTATAGTATGCAAACTGAAGAAATCTATTTATGGGCTTAAGCAGGCTTCCCGGAGTTGAAACCTTTGTTTTGATGAGGTAATCAAATGATCTGGTTTCATAAAAAATGATGAGGAACCATGTGTATATAAAAAGGTTAGTGGGAGCATGACTGTCTTCTTAATTCTCTATATGGATGACATACTGATCATTGGTAATGGTATCGGTATGTTACAATCAGTCAAGAGTTATTTAAACAAAAACTTCTCCATGAAAGATTTGAGAGATGCTTTATATATATTGGGTATAAAGCTTTATAAAGATAGAGCTAGAAAGCTGATAGGACTCTCCCAATCATCATACATCGATAGTGTCATTGCAAGGTATAATTTTACTAACTGTAAAACAACTAGCATACCTTTCAGACATGACATTCATCTTTCGAGGAGAATATCTCCTCAGACAGAAGATGAAAGAGTTAGAATGTCTAAAATGTCATATGCATTAGCTGTAGGCAACCTGATGTATGCTATGATTTGCACGAGACTTGACATCAGCATGGCTGTAAGTGTTACTAGTCGGTATCAATCTGATCCAGGTGATAGCCATTGGATGGCAGTCAAACATATCCTCAAATACCTTAAGGGTACAAAGGACAAGTTTCTCATTTATGGAGAAAGTGATTTGCAGGTTAGGGGATACACAGATTCAGACTTTAAGTCTAATCTAGATGATAGAAAGTCTACATTTGGATATGTATTTATCCTCAATGATGCTGTAGTGAATTGGAAGAGCACCAAATAGGGATCCACAACTGATTCAACAACTAAAGCAGAATATATTGCAACTTCTGAGGCAGCAAATGAAGCAGTAAGGATACGCAAGTTTATCATTGAGCTCAAAATTGTCCCAAGCTCGATGAATTCTATCCCTTTATTCTGCGACAACAACAGAGCCATTACACAAGCAAAAGAGTCAAGAGCACATTAGAGATCTAAGCATATAGAGAGAAAATACTACATAATTAGAGAAATCTTGGCTATGAGAGATGTAATACTTTGTAGAGTTGACTCTGTAAATAATGTAGCGGACCTACTAACTAAAGTCTTAATTCCAAATATATTTGAGAAACATGTGGAGTCTATGGGTATAAGATACTACTATGAATGGCACTAGAGCAAATGGGAGTTTGTTGGAATTCGCGCTCACGTGCCATTCCATTGTTGTATGAATATTTTATTTTATAATATTTATACAGTATATTATTTGTTAAATCGTTAATTACTATTACTAAATGGTTCAATACTTGTGACGCTACAGACATTATATGATCTGAAAGAGTTCAGATTTGGTCTAAAGAAGTTTAGATCAATGCCAACAGCTAAACTAAAAACTATAAAAGCTAATGAGTTAGCATGTTATATTAATCAGTGAAGTCTAAAAGTTAGAATCTTTTCTGTAATGGTATAAAGACCCGATTAGTAATAACATAGTTCTAAGAGTTGCAATAGGTGCTAAAAAATGTTATTATGTAAGTCTATTCTCAAATTATATGTTCCTTGTCTTAAGTCACCAATGCAGGTCTATCGGTGAAATCTTTTTAAATAGACCAGTGTATACTATACCCAAATGGTTGTTCTTAGCTGACCATGGACTTACTGAAAGTTTGTATAGCATACAGGTGTTCAGTAAAGACTGAATACTGAACAGACTCAATGAGGACCCTAATAGACATCCCATGAAACCGTTAATAGAAGGTCCTCTCGAGTTGAATAGTATACATAGTCCCTTGACCTGAGTACCATGGTAGACTTGTAAGTGATCAATCGTATTTTGGTTCTATATATGTTATAGACCTTTTCACGATGTCACCAATAGGTGTCGATGGGTATAGTCAGATACTTATGAAAGAAAAATAATCAAACAAATAAATGAGCAATATGTTGCTCAATTCAAGATGAGAAATTCGGCCAAGGAGAGAGAAAAGTGAATTTTTTTAAGCGTTTGAAAATTCTTTTAAATGTTGAGAGCACACAGTAAACATAAGGATTTCAGAGTTGAATCATTTGCTGGAAATGCTACTATTCTAGCTTTCTCAAGCCCACTGTGTTGAGGAACTAGCATTATGAATGGATTGCTTTAAGGCAGGTACTCCGATTCGACCAAATACCAAAAGCTTAACAAAGTACTATTTCTCAATCTTGATGTATTTTACATTTATAAGATAACATGTAAAAGTTTATTAGTGTTTATCATTAAGAATTTTGTATTCTGCTCATTCGCTGCACTTATATGTATGTGATACATATGCTACTTTGAATGATAGACACAAACCCATATGTATGCACTATAGGTTAAAAATAGCTCACAATAAGTGACATTACTCTTATTCTAACTTTTGCCTTATAATATCTTCTTCATATAATAGTTTTTGATAATGAGCTCTACCCGTGAATATAGGCATTTGGGCTGAACCATGTAGATTCGTGTGTTAATTATCTTAATATTGTACTTTCTTATTAATAATGTAATATTGAGCTATCTTAACTCAGTTCGAGTGAGCTCTACTAAGTCATAACCCTCATTCTAATTTGGACCATTTACTGACTATCTTATGAACACTAAGTCCTCATCAATCTCTGAAATATATTTTAGGCTTTTTCTTACTCAGTAGCTCTCGACCTCAGTAGCCTTCTCCAACCTAACTTCAACCTCAATAGCCCTAAACACAACCTCAACAGTCCTCTCCAATCTAGCTTTAACCTCAGTAGCTCTAAATTATCTCTTCTAAGTAGTTCTCACTCATTGGCTTCAGCTTTGGTGCCTTCTACTAAGTTGTTGCTCTCCTTCAATAAACAAATTCTCATTAGTTTAAGCTTTTAAGCTCGCTTGTCCCTTTGAGCCCACAAGCCTACCATATATAGCCCAAAATAGTTGGCACTGACTGTGGAAAATGCAACAAAAACCCTTCCATGACTAGGCTTGGATCTCTACTTGAGAACTTACTTGAAGAGTAGTACGAGAAGTTTAGGAAGATAATATAAGAATATATTTAAAAGTTATTCTCCAATATCAGAGGTAAGGTAGATCCAATAGTGAAAGTTGTGCTAAAAGCTCCAAGTCTAGATTTGTAGGTGAAATGCCAAAAGGAAACTCGTCGCCAAGAGTTTGAGGTAACCTCATCTCTTTCTAATCTTTTTTGCTATGCATAAGAAATCATAACT
This sequence comes from Ailanthus altissimus, assembly GCA_946807835.1. Classification (NCBI taxonomy): domain Eukaryota; kingdom Viridiplantae; phylum Streptophyta; class Magnoliopsida; order Sapindales; family Simaroubaceae; genus Ailanthus; species Ailanthus altissimus. Next base: position 10,798,846 of record OX327699.1, on the reverse strand, counting down.
TAGTATTGAGTTGCATAGACCTATTTAAGGTCAAAATCACTAAGATATATAGTAAGAGCTCCTAAAAGTCATTTAATAAGACCTTCGTTGATATTATCATTAAGAACTCTTAATTGAGTTATATTAAGACCTTTACTGATGTCAGGAGCACGTGAACCTTTCTTAAGTTATAAATCTAAAGCCTCGAAGGCTCAGTGCATCTAAACCTTTAAAAGGTCGAGATTAATATATTACGACATCTAGTAAGGTCATAAGTACGTGGACTTCAATTTAAAAGCACCAAAACCTTCATAAAGGTCGAGGTTATTAAGACCTTATAAAGGTCCATGTCGGAGCTATGTGGTGCTCAATTTAATCTTTGGAGCTATGTAAAGCTCAATGTCGAATTCTTAGAATAGTACTCAATTTTATTTTAAGAGTTGTGTAAGAGCTCATTTGTATCTCTAAAGCTATATAAGAGCTCATTTGAAGTTTTGAGAGCTATGTGGAGCTCAATGCTTAATATTTAGAGCAGTAGTGTAGGGCTCTATGTTATCTCCATAGCTATATAAAAAGTCATTTGTACATCTGGAGTTGTGTAAGAACTCATTTGTACCCTCAAATCTGTAAAAGTTTATTTTATCTAGCTATGTAATACTCAGTATAATCTCTAAAGCTATGTAAGAGCTTATATGTATCCTTAGAGCTGTGAAAAAGCTCGGTACTGAATCTCCAAAGTAGTGTGGAAGATCAATACGTAATCTCCAAAGTTAAGTAAAAGTCATATGTATCTCTAGAGCAATGTAGAGCTCAGTGCTAAATTGCCAGAGAGTGGTTAGATGGGCCAGTGTAATGAGGATTGCATAAAACTTCATATTTCTCCTTTTTGATGAGGGTTACTACACTTAACTTATGAAACAAGACAGGGTCTGAGCCCCAAATATGTCCTAATGTTGTTTATCTCTATTCAACATGAACGAGCTGAGCCCTATATTCTTCACTGCCCTTAATCTACACTAGTGGATAGTGCTCTGAGGATGCCAAAAATGGATCTATGTGTGACGATCATTTTTATGCCAAAGATGATTATGTGTTAAAATCATTTTTGATGGAATTATTACATCCAATAGGGGTTGACCCCTAACGTGCGCCAAGGTATCTCCAAAGTAGTTTATCTCCATTTGGCACTAAGAGGTTAAGCCTCATGTTCTCCAATATATCTTTATTCGACACTAAAGGATGGAACCCTATGTTCTCCAATGAATCTCTATTCGGCATTAAGGGATTGGGCCCCATGTTCTCCAATGAATCTCATATGGGATATGTCCCCAAATTGGTATTATCGCCACTCAGTACAGAACATGGGATGTGGACTTAGAAGGGTGAAAAACAAAAAAGAAAAAAGAAGTGAAGAGATAGCCTATAGAAGCTCGCTAAGTGTCACTAAAGAAATATGTAGTTCCTACTATCTCTTCACCTCAACATTATGAACTAAAGGATTGATGTTGAGGTGTAACAATTTGTGACACTCAACCCAACTCAGGGGAGCTCAGTCCAGTACTCAAGCCTAGACCTCTTGAGTAACCTAGTCCATAACGAGCTACTTTAATGGGATTGAGTCTGGGCTCGAACACTTGGACCTCTATAACTTGGCCCATGAAGTCCATCTAGTGGGACCTATATTAGGACACATATCACCACTCAATAGTAATGTCAGAGGACATGTCATAGGAGTATGGACACTTGCCATATCAACATAGGCTCACTAGCAGTGTACACGTCAGAATAGCTCAAGTCTCACATGTCACTAGTGAAACCCATTATAGGAGCACCTGGACGTCACTAAGGATAAGGTTGTATAAGAGAATCCCCAAAAAATATGCGAGCGAGCACCATGCTAGCTAGAACTAAGGCGTTGCCTTCTGTTAACATTGCTAATACTACTAACACAACTAACACAGTAAATAAAAGATGTTTGGGGTAGTTGATAAGGGCAAATTTGTCATATATTTTCTCATATTTTTATTATTGATATTTTATGATTTTATGAGAATAGATGGCTATTTATGTGCATTATTGTTATTTATAGGGACTTGAACGAAATTTAAAGAAAGAACGCAAAAGGAGCGAAAACAGGGACTAAAATGCAAACTTTTCAAAGTATGTGTCCATCGCCCCAGCGCCACAAGGATTTTCGCCCCAGCTCTGAAATAGTGATCGAAATAAGAAAAACGACTTGCTTAAGTCGCGTCTAGCGCCCCAGCGGCAGATAGTCATCGCCCCAGCGACGAGACAGAGCCCCAGCGCTATCAACATACCGCGCCAGCGGTGAAGCCGTTTTCATGCAGCGCCCCAGCGCCAAGATCCCACCGCGCCAGCGGTAATAGCTTTTTCACGCGTCGCCCCAGCGACAGATGTATAGCGCGCCAGCGGTAGTGCGAGTCCTAGTCCGACGAGAATTGAGATTTTCAAGCTCATATCAATCCCTATATAAAGCCACTCGTTCCCAGCCTTCAAGGAAGAAGCCAAGACGACCCAAGAGCACCAAGAATACAGAGCATAAGTCTTGGAGAGCAATAGGAGCTTAATTGAAGCATCTTTAGAGAGAAATACAAGACGTTCTTCGGCATCAAGAGTTTCTAGGCAGCGCAATTAAGAGCAATTCGACGTCTATATCGGTTTGCGAATAATTGTATCATGATTTATAATTATTTCTACTGCTGTTCTCTTGTAGCCATGAGCTAATTTATTTTCTAGGGTTAATATTTGAACTCAATATGTGTGCTTAATTGTCATATCTTTTAGTATTTAATAAACTTAGTCCTTTATTATTTAAATTACTTGTGTTTAATGCTTCAATATATCTGGCCAATATATGGTGAATGAATTGGTAATATTTTGATAAACTCGGAAGAGGAATCAATATATTTAGACCTAGGTAATTTGATGCATGATTGTAGAGTAACATTCAATGTTACATATGCAAGTTTCAACTTAGGATAGGAATATACCTAATTGGCATGTATGATCAATAAGACCTAATCTTAATGAATCTTAATTTATTACAAGTACCATAGGAATATAGGTATTTGGTAAATTAGGGTATACTTGCATGACCTTGGAAGAGGCTTGTGAATACATTAGTGTCTTGATCAATAATAAAGACTAAGTGAGTTAAATATTAGAGGATTAATCATTAGAAACATATTGAGGGATAATATTAATCCTAGGTTTTCTCTACGTTGCTATATCTTTACATCTCATTGCATTGTGTTTTTACTTTTATATTTTCTACATTCATTCTTGAATTTTTATTTTTCTGAATAATTATTAGAAAGACATAATTTTAGTAATTGGTTAATAAGAAGAAATTATCCCTGTGGGTTCGACATCCGACTAATTAGTCTCTTTATTACTTGCATACGATAGTGTATACTTGCACTTAATTAATGATATAGAAATATCGCATCAGTAGTTGAGCAGGTTAGCTCTAAATTCGCTAAGCTTAAAAAGACAAAGTCAGATGAACCCTCAATGCTCTTTAGGTCTCACTAACTCAAGTTGACAGCTCTAGAAAAGCAACCAGTCAAGAAACATCTAGTATTCCAAGCATCAGAGAAGCTCTAATTACCTTTTTTTTCACTACTGAGTATGTCCTCTAAAATACTCCTCATGATAGTGACGATTCTCTAATAGTGTTCCATCACATGTCACTCTTGAGGGATAATCTCAAGTCAGCTCCCTTCACCTTTAGGGTTCACCTCCATTATAAAATAGCTACTTTCTCCAAGAGAAAAGAGGATTGAGAAGTTCACAACACAAGACATTATAAATGAGAAGCTCCATTTTTTCATAACTTATTCTCCTCTTTTTCTCTTTATTTTCATATTGGGGTTTGGCCTACAACCTTACTTGACGACCTCCAATCATTCACACTTACTAAGAAAACATCTACCAAAGATAAGAAGAACACGAGGGATCCTAACTCATGAGTGACATTACTCTTATTGTAACTTATGCCTTATAATATTTTCTTTATATAGTAGATATTGATAATGAGCTCTACTCGTAGATATAGGTCTTTGGGCTGAACCACGTAAATCTGTATGTTGATTATCTTTATATTGCATTTTCTTATTAGTAGTAGTAATATTGAGCCGTTTTAGCTTAATCCAGGTAAGCTCTATTGAGTCATACTTATTATAACCACCTTTGGACAACTACCTAACCCTTATTTTAATTTGGACCATCTATTGGTCATCTTATGAATTCTGAGTCCTTTTCAATCTTTAAAATATATTTTAGGCTTTTCCCTATTTAGTAGCTCTCTTCAACCTATACATGACCTCAATAGCTTTCTCCAACTAACTTCGATCTCAGTAGTCCTAAACACGACCTTAATAGTCGTCTCCAACCTAACTTTAACCTCAGTAGTCCTAAACTATCTCCTCTAAGTAGTTCTCCACTCACTGCCTCTAGTGACCTCTTTTAAATTGTTGCTTTCCTTCAATAAACAAATTCTCACTAATTTAAACTCTTAAACCTGCAAACTTATCTAAACTAGCCAAAACAATTGCATTCAAACATGTCAGATGAGTTTAACTACTCAAGCGCAATATGAGTTAAGGTCATTATGCCATAACATAACCCCTCCAACTTATCTCTTGATCTTGTGATATATAAGAAGCTTAAGTTTAAGTCCATTAATCTTATTTAAAGATTAAAAAATAAATAAAATAATACTAACGAAATTCCAACAATTAAATATAATTTAAATTAAACACAAAATAATTAGTTATCTTTTACAATTGAATAGATTAATATATTGCTTTTTAGCCAATGCAACAAATGAGATAATAATATTTTTTAATTATTTTATTCATAAAAATTTAATATTATTTCTTTCATCATATTAAATTTTAACAAATTATATCTAAGTAAACCCATAAATCAATCCTCTAAGGGCGAATTTTCAATCCAATCCATTAAATTCAACCAAAAACATATTAATTTAGATTGTATTAGATAGATTGAACGGATCGGATCAGATTCTAAAGACTGCTACCGATGCCCTTACGGTTAGATTTTACTCGTGTTTATATAAATCTGCAACAGAAAGTAAGTGAATAACTTAAATCATTTCTAATCATGTAAACTTGAAGCATAGATACCCTTGCCAAATTTTAGTGAAATTGTTAAAATGAAAACGTAAATATAAAAGACAATAACAGGTATCAAATTTTACAAAGAAGCTAAAGGTACGGTTTATTTTACCACAAATTTCAGTCCGCATTCCAAACATCTTATTCTACTCTGCATTCTGGCTTCTGTTTTGCCTTCTTATAGTTCTTTGACCAAGTGAGCAGCTATTACAAAAACATTCCAATACAATAAAATACAATTATAGAATTAATGGATGGGAGAACCGGAGAGAAGAATTGAGGATAACATTGTTGACGTCCTTGATGAAGATAGAAGTGATTTCCATCTCTTAAAGGAGGATTGTGGTAATACAAGCAGCAGTCAGAACAATCATTGCTAAAAGATGTGGTAAAATTCACAGGCTCGATTTGTTTATTGAAAATGGTCCATATCATTTCTAGGTTAAACAAACGATTGTGAGATTACCTTCCTCGCTCATCCTGATTTTGCCCCAACAATCTTCTTCAAATTTGAATACCTTGCTTCAAGCTCAAACCAGGACTCCAAGTTAACCAACTGATTGAATTCCTCGAATGTGACCATCTTGTTGAGGTGATCTCTAGTAGTTCCTTTTTCCTTCAACGTCTTGAGAACATCAAGTATTGCACATGCCGATGCATAAAGAGCTGTGAGTGGATGCACAATCAAATGAAAGCCCATAGCTTTCAGCTCCTCAGGGGTATGTAAGGGGGTGACTCCACCTTCTAGCATATTACAAACTCTATAACCCTTTGTCCGACGCCCAATCTCCTTAAGCTCATCATCGTCCCTTGGTGCCTCCACAAAGCATGCATCAGCTCCAGCCTGCAAAATTGGCCGTATGCTATGGAAATAAACTAGCATAGAAACAAAAGATGTGGTTTTGACATTTCTTTCATAAGAAACTACTTTGGAAATGTGGTCACATTATAGCAACAAAATGTTGGAAATGTGGTCACATTATAGCAACAAAATGCTCAAATATTGTCAAATGCACGGGGAAAAGTTGAAGCAGCAGATATGCAAGGTAGTAGAAGGGAACTACTTCAAAGATGTAATCAATGTGAAAACACTTCTCCCAATTATTTTTTGACATAGTGACAAATTCACTTACTTAAAAGAATACACAGTAACTTGTTACAAAATTAACCTATATTTATGTATAATTTTAACTTCTAGAACTGTCCCTGCTGAAATTAATATATGCATACGTACAAGGAGTATATTATTTCAGCAATTTCAAAGTGAAGGTCGTGACATTTCATATATAGGGAAGGAGACACCATCTAGGACATATCTGAAGTTCAATTGCAAGGTAAATTCCCAAAAATCTTTAGCTTAAGGAGTTATTATCTCAGAGTCCTTTGTGTCTCACAGGTCTGGAACAGTTTTAGGTTGGTATTAAATAAGCGGCTTTTGGCTTTAATTAGATGGTGTTTTACATTGTATATACCATGGTCAGATACCTGTAAATTCTAGGGTCTTCAAAATAAAACAACTAAAACCCAGTTACAAAACTGCAAGATTGAGTGGCTTTAAAATAATATTCCTTGTCAACACACTTGGAACGGATCAAAATTCACTCTAATATTTGTCGAGTTATTTTACCCAGTCTAGTGCCTACAGATACATAGAGGAATGGAGGAAAATGAAGTTCTTGAAACAAGAACAGAGTAGCATAAATCAAAATAAAGTTTTCTACTGCAGGAACATGATAGACACAGCCTATCAAACTGGAACAGACTGTATGAGCTACAATTGACAAGCTATGCTTTGCAGGAAAAGAGGGGAAATGGAAAGAAAAAAAGAAGACCTGAATGACATAGATATCACCTAAACCGGAACCATTTAGAATAGGCTGACTCACCGTAAAATCAAGATACTCCACTCCAGTGAGAATAAATGATAATGTATGAGATTGCAAAAGGCATACCTCCATGTAAAGATTAGCCCTTGCAATGGCATCTGATAAACCAGTTTTTGCTGATGTTGCTCGTGCATCAGTTCGGGCCACAAGAAAAAAGTCCGAATCCCCAATAGCATCCCTTGCAGATGCTATTTTGGCAGCATGCTCCTCAGAAGGTATAACCTAAAGCAGGGAGGGAGATGAAAATATGACATGTATTCTCTACAATCTTAGTTGACAACAAATTATTATATCTAGTAATACAAGAGATCTAGGAAAATGGACATTTTAATGCTCCCACCAGTTATTCCTTGAAAATCAGTTGATTTTATCCTATTAAAACCAACCAAGGATGCAAATGAATACCTGTTTGCCACGCATATGCCCTAGTTGCAAAAGCACAAGTGAAAAATAGTTAGTGATGTCCACAATTGTGAACACAAAACTCTTGATTGATGTTTAGAACTCACACCAATCTGATCTTGATGAATTAACTTTAAAATCCTTTTTTTGCAATGGCGAGAATTTTCTTCTAACTTGTGAGCAAGATGGAGTACTTGCAAAAGGCCCTTCGATGCTTAAGTCAAATATCCTTCTAGTGAAATAAAAGAGAGTTTAAAGAGGAAAAGTCAAAGAATTTTTGTAATGAGTGACTTATAATGAAATAGTTGAGAAGCACTCCCTTTTAAAATTGGGCTTTGATAGAAAATAACTAAATTTTCTCTCAAAACCCTCTTCGTACACTGGACTAATCATACGATTCTCATTTGTTGCTTGTTAGCTGTGCTTATTTCGTTTATATATAACTTGTTTTTTTTCTTTCTACTTCCTTTTGTGCAGTGCTTCTATCCTCCTGTGCACGTGCTTTTGTTGTTCAGCGCATGTGTTTCTATTGACGTCCAATTGCAAGATCATAACAATCCCACCACACTCATCATATCTTGGTTGGGTGATATCGCGAATCCCATTTCCTAAATCACCATATCTATAACAACGGCTGCAAGATCGTAACAATCCCACCACACTCATCAACCTATGTCTATAGAGGCCCATCATTCTTAGCTGGGTGATATCACAGATCCGATTTCCTAAATCACCCCATTTGTTACAACAGTTGGAAAGCAACACCATACTGATCACATACTCTGCACGGTGCATCTGATCCAATACTCGAGGTGGTACCTGTTTTTATACTAATAGTTATGAACCTATGGGTAAAACTCATCCTTACAACCGACCTATAAGGCAAGGGTGCCCATAAGCTTACAAACGACTTAAGATTTGTATTTCTCGCCAATGTGAGATTTAGGACCGTAATAGAAGTGAAGCAAAAAACTTAGTAGATTTAACACTTAGATTGGTAGCGAAAAGATATTGCTGGCATTAGGATTCTTCAAAGTAGTTATAAAAACTGACTCAAAAATTCTTTTACCTAAAACATTGCCTCTAACCCATGAAATGTAATTAGTATCCATGATGATTTATCCTTAACATTGATTTTTCCTCCTATGAAATCTTGGATTTTCTGCTTCAAAGTTTAGCTTGCGTCCGTCTCATGACCTGGTTTTTATATTATTGATTTCTTCTATCTCAATCTTTTAACCAACTCCAATTTTCACGAAGAACTAGTAGGTTTAAGTTGACCCAAGAAGATTGTTATCTAGTTTCAAATTATGGTAGGTATAAGTTGACAAAAAGATTGTTATCTAGTTTCAAGTTACAGTAAACATAACCAGCTTCATAGGTTAAAAGGATAAGTTCTGGGGTAAAAGAAATTTTGAGCAATTTTCACTGCCACTTTAAGGTATTCTAATTCAAACACTACTCTTTTTCAGCCAACAGTAGTCATTAAATCTGCTAGATTTCTACTTCTACTTCCTTCTAAAAAGAGAAAGAGATTCTAAACAAACTTCAAGTTTGTTCTTTTTGTTATTCGAGTATTTTCAAGAAGAAATTGCAATAGTTGATAATGTTGTGACGATTTACAATTTGCTATTAGAGTACGCTTCTAGGGAAACCTTTAGATCATATTATTGAGAAATATAATGGTTTTGGTTTGCCAAAAAATGACAAGAATCTCTACACAAGATGTATTCTTGAAAGAGTTGGGAATATACAAGATTCTAGTTGGTCATATTCATTGTGATTTAAAACCAGATAACATTCTTCTTGTGGAAACTCATACTGGCAAGTTTTTAGAGAATTTTAGCCACCTAACATCTGCTGAAAGATCAGATGGAGTAGGAACACAAGGTTGATCCTTCCATGAGAGGACCTCCATTGTATTTGGTGACAGAAATAGTGGTTGAACATTGCAAAAGCATTAATATCTAAGCTTAAATTGTGTGAATTTTAAGACAATGAACAAAATGGAAGCTTGGGGTGTGACACAAAATTGCAACATTGAGCAACTCTTAGTATGATTGCCAATGAGAATTCATTACTTGAAATTTCATACGAGATCTCGGAGGAAGGTAAGATATCTTAAGGGGTGTTTTATGAGAAAACCTATATTCAGATTTATAACTGAGATGCTATTGGACCATTCCTTTGTATAAGGGTTTAATGAATAGATACTTTGATAATTGGAGGAAGATTATTCAGATAGAGAAGTTCCTTTGTTGAATAGACATGCCGAATTTAGTTTTCCATCTTGTGCAAGCTTCACATTAGATGAGGTGCAATGCCTCTATTTCTTCTATGCCAAAATACTTTAAGAAGAACTGTTATTGTTGTTCTGAAGCAAGAGCTTTGTAAATTTCAGAACAAAAAAAAGACGGAAGATACTCACGAATTTGAAGCTACTTTAAATCCACCAAAGCAAAGCACTTCCATGTTTGTCATAACTACAGCTACACAATGATGTTCTGAGATCAGAAAAGACATGGCAGATTCTACCATTTGTACAAAAACATGTGAGAAGTGCATGCACAAAACAACAAAAGCACGTGCCCAAAGGGACAAAAGTACATGTGCAGAAGGAAGAAAAAAAAAAGAGTTATACATAAACCAGAGAAGCACAACTGCCAAACAACAAATGACAACCATATGATCAATCCAATGAATGAGAAAAGGTTTAAGGAAAAAGTTAGTTATTTCTCTTTGAAGCCCAACTATAAAACAGGATGTTTTTCAACTATTCCATTATGATTCACTCATTATAAAAATTCTTTGTCTTTTCCTTCTAAATTATCTCTCATTTAATTAAAAGAATACTGACTTAAACGTTAGAGGATCTCTTTGTAAGTATCCCCATGTTGCTTCTTCAAGTCAGATGAAGAGTTTCATTGTTGCAAAAGAAGGATTTAAAGTTAATTCATCAATATCAAAGTGCGAGTTCCAAACATCAAACAAAATCTTTGGATCTTAGAATAACAGACTAAATTCAAAACTATAAAGAAAATATCATATGTTCTCAGTTAATTGAAATCTTATATGAAGTAGAAGCTCTAGACTCTTACCACATTTCTTCGGCCATGCTTGATCCTGAAAGGAAAATAAACCACTGTCAGTTCATATATATATATATATATATATATATATATATATATATATATATTTTCTGGATAACTAAGTTTATAAATATTTGAGAAGAGGAAGCAAACTTTGTCTCATTTTAAATGTGGCAATGATTAAATAGTGATGAACGGAAATGGCTGCTTTTGATTAAAAATACCGCATTAGCATTGGATGTCCTAAATTCATAACTAGAATTCTGCATCTAGGTTCAGATTTTTCAGAGTTAAATAGAAATTTCAAAAGTTTGAACCATATTTAATGGCCTCTATACTTCAGTTTGCATTTAAAATTTACATGAGGTTCCTGAGGAAGGTACTCAAATTTGAGAAGTTTCACGCAAACTAACAATTTGTAGGAAGATCACTAAAAAGGTTGATACAGAATAGTGAAGTAGTACCTCAAGAAAGCAACCAGCAGCACCTGCTGCAATCAAGTCCCTGACGGTCCTCTGGACATTGAGAGCATTCCCACCACCAGTATCTGAATCAGGGAAATATGATAACTGGGATTAAATGCATTTCAACCATACAGTAGCAATAGACTTAATTAGCCATAAACAAGCCCCAGTTTTCGCCTTCATCCATCAAATCCACTAGCACTAATCTTATGATGCTTGAATACAATGGAAAACACATTTTTGACAGACTTCTAAAATAAGAAATGTTTTTTCAACAACTGGGCCGGTTTCTGTAAAACCCAATTAAATTGCCGAAGTTGCATAATTACTTTCAACAAATAAATGAACAACACATATTATCCCGTAATCATTTGTTATTAAGAACAATTTAACTAAAGGAGGCCGAGGATAATACAAATTTGATCCCTTAACTACAAATTTAGCATATCCTTAGTTACAATATTATGCGACATTACTTTTGCTTTAACTTAAACAAACAAGCCAAAATAATAATAGTAATGATAATTATTATAAATATTAAATTCAAAAGGTTAGCAGTTACCAGCATCAGCAATAATCGGTAGCATCGGAGCCGCAGCACAAACCGTCCTCGCTGTCGCCGCCATTTCCGGTGGCCTGAATACCACCAAAAAGAATACAATTATTTTTTAAAAAATTGAAAAAAGAGAAAATAAAATGTTGAAGGCTCACGTAAGCAAGCCAAAGTCCGGTTTGCCGAGGAGCGAGGCAGATAAGGCGTAGCCGGAGATGAAACCGGCGCTGAATCCGGTCTTTTGAACAATGGCTGCGGAGAGCGCGTCGTAGCAACCGGGCATCAGCACGATCCCTTGATCCTCGATAAGACGGTGTATGCGCGTCTGCATCCTCACCGTCTGATACGCTGACTTGCTGCCACGTAGGATGTTTGACCGGAACTTGGAGGATTGTGTGGTGATATTGAATTGCAGTGAAGTAGCTTTGGCTGCCATTATCGTCGTCATCTTCGATGAGTGGAGGTTTTGTAAGTGAGAACTTTAAACTGGAAGACACGTGGGAGTTACGCGTTACGTGGACGCGTGCAAAGTCTCTATTGGATAAGACAATTAATTGGCCCCACGATTTTATCAGTTCAGGTGATCATATGATTAAGCAACAGATTATGTGCGGGATTCACCGCGTTAAGGCTCTATTGATGCTACGCAGTCAAATTTATTTTTGATCCGATCACTGCTGTTGAAGTAATATTTTTACTTTTGAAGCTGCAAAAAGTAACTTCATCGTGACGTTAACCGAATTTTCCGCGCTTCCTTCCCCCTTTTCTTTTAAAGTTAATAATCATTTCATTAAATAACTAACTGAATGGGAAATGATTCCTCCATTCGTGAGTACAATGAGATTTTAAAGAAGGTTTGGCAAGTGAATGAGCTGCCATATTACATGCTCTTTGGAACATATTTTATCACTATCTGATATCTTCCTGCCATTAGATCTTTGATCTCCTTAATCAACCCCCTAATTTTTGTTATAGAGTTGAGATCCTCGTGAATGAGATTTACACATTTCTAGCATCAGATTCTACAATTAACTTTTGAGAGCAGTGCTATAATGTCAGTTTAATGCCTAAAAGGATTGCTTCAGATTCTGCTAACTCCACATCTCTATGAAACCCTCTTGTATCAACTACCATCATAATGGGTGATCTTTCACCGTCTTTGAGAATTTCCCCTAGGCCAGCTTTTATCTCCTTTGTATTTATTGCAGCATCTACATTAAACTTGCACCAAACATGGTCAGGTTTTTCCCATTATTGGATTGGTTCCCCAGCACATTCAGCTCCCCCTAGATTTTGCACTTAACACAGTTGAGCTAAAAGAATTCAAATATGCCTCAGCTCTAGCAATCAACCTCAATGGATCATCTTGTTTCCCTATCATCACAAAAGAGTTTCTGGCCAGATTGTCCAGAGAAGCATTGCCGGTTTTTCCTGTTCCTCCTTTGTAGTAGTCACTATTGAGTGTTGGAAGAAGCTTCCCAAGTCCATGTTTTTACAGCCCTTAATTCATTCACCAAACTTAGTGCATTTCTATACTTGTTTTGAAGCCCTGCATCTAAATCGTGCATAAGCAGTGGTTTTTCTTACCCCTCAAGCATCTGGTGTAGACTACGTTGTCAACAATCTTCTTGTGGAGCAAAGTAATGAGAGTATGTGGAATATTCAACAGAGCTCTCCACACAAAGATTCTAACTTTCTAGGGGATTGGCCAAGACCACAGTGCCTTCCACTAGTTTTGCTTAACTCTTGAAGTTTCTGGACTCATCCTATATTTTTCCTGTAAAGCAACAAAGTAGCCACTCCTAACTAAGTAATGGCCACTTTTATCAAAATGCCAACAGGTTGAGTCATTTTCTTTCTTAGGGGAAGTGGAAATTTCAGTATCGGGCTTGAGTCCTCCTCAATAAAAGATTGCTGAATGGGGTTTTTTTTTCCAGTAGCTTTCTTCATCCACCAATATAGTTACTTTGTTGTCCTTAAGGAGGGTTTTGGGAGATATTAGTGTTGAGGGAGGGAATGCCCTTCTCTCTCTCGAGGTTAGGTTGAAGCAAGGAACCCAAAGCCCAACTTAGAACTCTAACCTCTTTGCGCAGCGGAATAACTTGTTAATCAAGCAAAAGATAACAAGAATCCAAAGCAGAATATAAAAGAGCACAATATAATCTTACGTGGTTCAACCAATTGCCTACGTCCACGGTGGATCCAAAGATCCTAGCCTCTCTTATTAACTCCCTATAGATTTTACAAGGAAAACCCAATGAATAACCCTCAAAAGGAGCTAATGTTTTGTGAACCCTTACTCTACTATGAGCAATGATCACCCAAACGACGGTTCCACCCTAGCGCACACAAGCACTTAGTGTTTTCCCAGTTCTTCCTCTCTCTTAGAGTCTCTCTTAATACTTAATTTCAATTAAAGGGTTTACAAGTGTTTATATAGGGTGTATTTCGTGCCTATTAACCCTATTCCTTGTTGGAGTAAGAGTCCACTTGTTTTGAAAGTCCAAAACTTCTCAAAACTCGAAATTCGGATCACAAACGAACTTTTGACACGTCTAGTGCCGTGGCTCTCGTCCCTAGGCGCCGCGGCGCTGGGCATTATCTCGCCTATTGCCGCGGCGATGGGTTGCTGTCCTAGGCGCCGTGGCACTCAGCCCTGGCAGCGCCTATCGCGCGTTTTCTTCGCTTCCTTCACGTCTTCGAGTCCTGTTTTGCTTCCCCCTTCATGCTCACACGTCCTAGACTTCTCCATACATATCCCACACGTTCTAGACTTCTTGTAACTCTCCACTTTGATATTCATCTCAATTCTTGTCCAACCAAGATTGTTAAATCACCAATTTGCCAACAATTGGCTTCAATGTTAGTAGTCTTGAGATCCAGTTGCTAGAATAGATTTTAAAATTCTCTTCATTCCCTATTAATTATCTAACCCATTTCTTAAGCACTTGCCTACCTTAGATAATACTTCTCTAGATATAAGAGGGATTGTTTCCTAACTTTGCCTCTATAAACTGTTTATTCCTAAAGTATCTAGCTTTTAAAATTTGAGTAGTAAATGAGTCTGGGAATTAAAGCAGTCTCCAGCATTGTTTTATCAACAAAGCTTGATTAAAACAATTGAGATCCCTGAATCCCATACCTTCTTCTTTTTTCCTTTAGTTCTGCTTCTTCCAACTAACGCAATGGATCTTTTTCCTTTTATTTTCTATTGATTCCATCAAAACCTTGCAAATAGTTTCTGCATATTCTCACATAAACCACCAGGCAACCTGAACACACTCATTACATAGCTAGTAATAGTCTGTGCAATAACTTTAATGAGCACCTCCTTCCTACTACAAGATAGCAACATATTTTACCATCCCTTTACTTCACTCATCACTATTAGCTTGATAGAGTCAAAGAACTTTCTTTTGTTTCTCCCCACCATGGAAGAGATCTCCAAATATATTTTATGCCTAGACACATCCTGAAGCAATAGTATTTCTTTAAGTTTCTGAATCAAATCCCTTACTACATTTTGACTAAAGAAAATAGAAGATTTATCAAAATTGAAAAGTTATCCTGAGGTTTTGCTGTAACAGTCCAAGATCCTCTTAAGATTAGTGCATTCCTTCACTGTTGCTTTTACAAAAGCAAGGCTATCATAAGCAAATAATATATGTGATACTGCTAGGTCCCTACTAAAATACAGCCCTTTAATCTGTCTTTCTTGTTCAGCTTTATGGATAAGAGATGATAGGGCTTCTGCATACATCAAAAATAGATAAGGAGAGAGGGGACAACCTGTCTCAATCCCCTTTGAGGCCTAACAAAACCCTAACACTGCCATTAATTACAAAAGAGAAAGAAGTGGTAGAAATACAATGCATTATCAGTTGAATCTAATCCTTCTCAAATCCCATATTAAGCATGACCATTTCTAGAAAAAAAAAAACCATTTGACTTTATCATATGCCTTACTAATGTCCATTTTAAGTGCAGCAAAACCCTCTTTGCCTTTCTTTTTATTCCTTATTTTATGCAGATATTCATAACCAATAACTATATTATCTATGATAAGCCTCCTAAGAATGAAGGCTCTTTAGTTACGTGCAATAATTTCTCTTAGAATAACTTTGAGCCTATTTGCCATAGTTTTTGCAATGAATCTATATAATACATTACACAAACTAATAAGTTTGAATTCAGAGGGGTTTTGGGGGTTTTTTGATTTCGGGATAAAGGTTATAAGAGTATGGTTTAGTGGCTGGATATTACCTTTATTGTTTATGATGTGAAGGCATGCCCCGATTGTGTCATTTCCTACTTGAGACCAGTGCTTCTAGAAAAAGCCTATTGTTATGCCATCTAGTCCAAGAGCATTGACGGGTGTGACTGCCAAACTACCCTTACAATCTTCTCCCTAGTGAAATTTCTTAGCTCATCCTTCATCTTGCTTTAGATCTTAGCTATCATTCTTTTTGTAGCTGTCTCCTTACAAGTTTGATTTGGATTAGTTGATTTGAATAAGGTGTCAAAATAAATGTTCATAATTTGGTCCACTTGCTCCTTACTCTCATTTTAGTTACCATCCTAGTCCATTAAACCCTTAATTTCATTTCTTTTCTTCCTTTGACTAGCTTTTAAGTAGAGAAATTTTTTTATTTTGATCTCCCTCATTGAGCTAGGTTTCTCTGGATTTCAGACTCCAATAGATTTCCTCTTTCTATAATTGTTTATCAAGTTGGCTTTCCAACTACAAAAATCATCTTTCCCTCTTTATACTGTTTATTATTTAAATAAAGTTGTCTTATCTTCTCTGATAATTGATCAATTTTCTTCTTTCTGCCCCCAAATGTCATTTTACCCTATTATTTTAAAACATATTTGGTCTTCTTTATTTTCCAATGACATCTTGAACTGGATTCCCCATAGGTCCTCCACTTAAGTTTCAACCTTAGTTTATAATTTCTTGGCACTCATGGTGGAGATCCCAGATATTTATATAATAGAATAGAGTTTTAGGCTTCAACTAGAATTAAACAGTGGTCTAACCTTGTAGCAGCTAAGTAAGTCACCTCATGTCTTAGGAAACCTTCTTCCATCCTTTATTGCTAAGGAACATATCTAACCTTTCTTTAATTAGATTCCTTCTAAATCTTTTGTTAGACCAAGTATAGGAAGGGCCTGTCCACCCTAAATCCATAAGTTGACAGGCAGTAATAGCAACCCTAAACTCATCTATTACCTTGACACTCCTTGGAATTCCTCCATTCTTTTCCTTTACCTTTAAGATTTCATTGAAGCCCTTAAAACGGATCTAAGGAAAAGAGGCCAAGCTATCAAGTCTCCTAAGAAGCTCCCATGTATGCCTTTTTTATCTATCTTAAGCATACCATAAACTCTAGTTAATCTCCATTTGCTACCCCCTTTTTCTTTAATCAAGGCATCCACATGAATATTACTATATGACAATAGATGTAAATCAACCTCATTTGTTTATATAAGTACAATTCCCCTAGCCATCCTAACACGTTCCACAGCTAGACAATTATCCATTCTCGAAACACTACTCATCTTCCTCACCTGACTCTCTTTGAGCTTTGTTTCATAAAGAAAGATAATGTTTGGACTCTTTTCTTTGAGGATTTTTTTAAGTGCAAGGAATGTTCGAGGATTCCTCAAGTCTCAAACATTCCAGCAGATGATTTTCATAGCTTATTCCCTTACCTATGCTTAAATCAAGTATCTAATCCTAAGGAGAAAACAGGTTCATGTTTAGAGCCACTTGTGGTCCTTTATGCTAGTATTATTGTTAAAAGATTGAGTTTGAGTTGAATTGAAGTCACTTTAATTATTTAAGAGGATTATTAATTTTCCTTCAAGTGTGAAAGAATGATTGTTTATTTATCTTTTATAAATAGTTGATTATTCATTTTCTCTTTGATTGTGGAGAGTTAATTGTTTATTTTCTTTCAAATATAGCTCTTAATAAATGGCTGATTATTCATTTTTTCTCTGGTTGTAGAAGGTTAATTATTTATTTTCCTTTAATTATAGAGAGTTGATATTATACTAATTTATAACATTATAATATTAAAATTTGAGATATATAATACGTATAAATATTAACAAAAAAAAACTTTTAAGAGACAAGTTAAAGAAAACTATAAATAAATTATAAGTGAAAATGTGAGAAAATGATTTAGAATCTTTAATAAAGGAAAAGTCTTATATTTATAGCGAGAATGTGACAAAATGATTTAGAAGAAAAAAACTCATATTTATGTTATAGGTGGAGCCTAAAGGAAAACAATAATTTTCCTTTTTTTGTTTTGAAAGGTTCATTCATACAGCGGGGAAAAAACCCCTCCAAATCATTACATCTTGATAGTTAAGGCCATTTTGGCTAACTTGTGAGCTAAATGACTACATGATCTTGATACATGTCTAACTAAAGTACTCCTCCTTTCCTTCAAAATTTCTTGAGTATTAGAGATTAACAATGACTTGATTAATCATTTAGGCAGTCCCACAATATTCTTGGCATTAGATTCAATCACTAAGGGTGCAAATTTAGATCATTAGCTACCTGCATGCCAAATTTTCAATGACTTGATTAATCATTTAAGCAGTCCTACAATATTCTTGGCATTAGATTCAATCACTAGGGGTGCAAATTTAGATCATTAGCCACCTGCATGCCAAATAGAATATCTTTTACCTCACCAAACTCTACATCCTCACCCCATTTGTTTTTAGAAATTGCCATGAGCTAAACCGTGTTTTATTATCTTTAATTATAGCACCAATGCCTACCTTGTTGTTCTGGTTTTGTAAAGGTGCATCCACATTCAGTTTAAACCAGCCTCAAGGTTGAGGCTCCCATTTTGATTCAGCTTGTTCAGCTTTTCTGGGATCTTCAACTATAGCCCTCTTAGGTACAATTAGTTTTTGGAAAATTTCCTAAATCAAAGTAAGTTTCTGTTGTTGCCACTATTCTCAGAGGGTCTTCTGTCAATCCTTCTATAATAAATTTGTTTATGGCTTTCCATTTTACCCATAAAAGCATTACAATCTTATCAAATTTTGCATTAGTTGTTATAGAGATAATATGGTTCAAAAAGCACCATAGATCTTTCTCTTTAGATCCTTTTAACATATATGTAAAGTTTGAGCAGTTACAGACTTTGTTTTTCATTTTACAAGTTACTAGAGCATGAATGTTGTTTTCACTCTCCTTGTGGCATCTGGTATAGATTGGGGATTCCTTGTTTTTTTTTATAACTAGGTTGGAAAGAACAAGAAGGGAATTATGCACTACTTTCCATAAGAAGATCTTTGCTTTCTAGGGGACCTAATAGCTCCAAATATTTTCCCACCATCCTCCCTTTCCATTTAAGGTCTCAAGCTTCTCATAGCTTTTCCATTTCATGGCTAAATGATAGGCACTCTTGACAGAGAAGTGTTCTCTGAACTTATAGTGCCAACATACCTGATCATCCGTTTTGGTTAAGGGATGGGAGATTTTTAGGATGGCCTCTACATCTATTTTATAAAAATATTGTATGATTATTCTTTCATTACATTCATTACATTGATTAATTAGCAAAACCACTTTACTATCAGGAGGTAATGATTGGGAGGACACTAGCTTGAAAGTAGATTTTCTAGGGATTCAATTATCTTCATAGATTTTGACCTTGCACCCATCTCCAATTATCCATCTAAGGCTTCTCTACAAGACTTATCTCCCCATAACAAACCACTTCAAATGTAAAAAGGATTGCTTCTTATTTTAGTTTTCATAAACTTTCCATACTTGAAATACCTAGCTTTTAAGACTTTAGTTACTAAGGAGTTAGGGTTTTGCATCATTCTCTAGCCCTATTGTACAAGCAATGTTTGGTTAAAGTAAGAAAAGTCCCTAAATTTTAAACCCCCTTGCTTTTTTCCTTTGGTACATTCTTCCTTAATTGATCTAGTGAATCTTCCTTTTATGAATGTCTTTCAAACCCCACTAGAAAGCTACCAAAGACTTTTACATATCCTCACATAAGTTCCTAGGGAACTTGAAGACACTCATTGCATAATTTAGCACTGCTTAAGTCACTGCCTTGATTAGGATTTCCTTTTCACCACTTGAGAATAGCTTTTTATTCCATTGGTTCACTTTGTTTGACAATTTTAGCTTGGTTTTAATGAAGAACGATCTCTTGTTTTTCCCCACTATAGAAGGGAGCCCTAAGTACTTCTCATGTATAGACACTTTCCTAAGTTGATATGTACTCTACAAGCCCTTAGCAAGATTTGGCTTAACATTGGGGCTGTATAATATTGATGACTTTTTATAGTTGAATATCTCCCCTGAAGCTTTGGAATAGTCTTCTAGGATTTATTTTAAGCTATTACAACTTTGGTCTGTGATCTTAAAAAAGATGAGGTTATCTCAGCAAACAAACGATGAGAGATTAAGAGTGATCTGCTGAATTTCACCTTTTGATCTAGTTATGGGATTCATCTCTAAGTAGTATTAAAGATAATGCTTTTACGCATATCATAAACAGATAAGGAGACAAGGAGCACCCTTATCTTAAGCCTTTTTGAGCTACAAAATTTTCCTTTACCTCTCAATTGATCAAAATAAAAAAGGATGTTGTTGATACACATTTTATAATCAACTCAACCTACTCTTTCATGTTGATCAATGAATATGATTCACTATTTTGATGCAAATTTGATTAAGGATGGTGACATGTCCAAAATATAGGAGCTTATTCTCAACTGTAGGATTGTTGAAGTAATAAATAACCCGGTGAGAACGGGGTCAATCCACAGGGAAGTAGAATTAAAATTACAAAGTATAAATACTTTAAAGATAATTAATACATTATAAGATGTTTGCAAATATTAATTCAATTAACCAATTCAAATAAAAGCTAAGGTTAGGGGGATCCATTGGCATAAGAAGTAGGAATATATTTAACTCTTTTTATAACTCAATTGGAATCCTCATACAAATGAGGTTTCAATCGAAAAATATAACAATTAAAGTTCATCATTATTTATATATTAATTAGTATTTATTTCTTTCAATTATTATACACCAAATCTTATAAATAGGTTCAAGTATTTATTATGCCAATCTTTATATTTGTCTACAATAAATCAAGACTATCACTTTACAAGAAATGGTATATACGCTAAATCTTGTAAATGGTTATAAGAATTTATTGTGTCAAGTATAAAGTTTGTCAATAATAAATCAAGATACCACTTAAAAGAAAGAGTGTTAATATTATAAACAAAATAAATACATCATATATAACTTAAGAATAAAATATTAAATTCATGAATAAAAGTTAAGTATTACCTTGCCAAGAGTTTCACCCTTTCACCTTAGCATAAAGAAAATTACTTGGACATAATAAAACTAAAGAAAAAGAAAAGAAACGGAAGAAGAAATAACATGACTTTATAATAGTAAACAAGAGAAATAATATTACAAAGAGATAATACAGAAGACATGTGTTTTGAACTAAAACCTAGCTCTCTAATTACATATTTTGGGCATAAACATGCTACCTATTTATAGAAAAATATGGATAAATCGAGACAAATGAAGAGGGAATCACATGGATGATAAAAGTCAAGAATGGTGGCAAATAATTTACATTAATTATCATTAATGCACCCACTTGCTTATCCAAATTGGAATTAATGTGGTCCGAATTAATTGTCACTCAAAACATCAAAGTTGTAGATAAGTCTCTTATCTTTTCAAATTGAGTTATCTTATACATATTAGATACGTATTTCTATAGTTATGGGCCAAATATTGATGACTATTTGGATTGGGCTTATATTGCAGATCAGTTCTATTTTAGGCCATTTTTACCTTATAAATGCTCAAATTTCGAATACCTTGTACAATGTAATATGTTAGCCTATTAAGTCAACTCTTCACAGGATCAAAAATCAATCAAATTGAAATCCTAGGTAGAAAGTTATGCCCATTTTACCCAATCTACCACAAAATAGTTAAAAGTTAATTAAGTACATTATTGTAAACATACTTAAGTTAGGAGGGTTAAAGACACTAGTAATACAAAATAATGATATAAAACCCTTAGTAAATGTGTAATTTCAAGTGTTTGTCACACCCTCCAACCAGTTTATTGGTAGTCCTTAACAATTCAGGCATAAATAAAATTTGAACACTGCCTAAGTATTTCAAACAAAATGTTAGTTCAAGATCACAATTGCTATTAAGCTTATTTCAATCATAACTTCCAAAAAAATTTATGTATATGAATTAAGCCGAAGCCTTCTTACCACAAACCACAACATATATAGCCTTGAAAAGTTTTTTCAAGTAAAACCTCAACTTCATATTCTCGTATGTGAATAACTGTTTAAAGGGTCAGAATTTTACTAATGGAGTTGGAAGACAGATAATCGCTCAAGAAAAGGTTACATTTAAGGAGGGACGGACAAATTAACATTGATCCAAAGATAAGAAAATCAATTGTTTAAAGTCAAACCATTCTTACCACATTCTAGCATTAGGACTTTAATTATTTTATGCGAATCTTATAAATAGAGAGTCTGGTGATAAGATTGCTTCCTAATGACTTTTGTCTTCTAAAATTGAACAAAGACTTTATTGAATTGAATTGGCTTCTCTTTTTTATATATATATACTTTTTTTTGCTTATTCTTTTTTTTTGTGTGTTTTTTTTATAGACATAAAGAATCATTACAAATAAGAACAATTTCTCACCATAATTTTTTTTTATCACCCTTCAGTTAAGCAACCAAATCATTCCTCATCCCAAGTAATATCAATTCAAACAAAAAATAACCATTTCAAAAGATCAATGAAAGTTCGTAAGCTGTTATCTCAAACCTCTCCATTCACTCACAAAAAGATATGAGTTTAGAAAAAAAATATGTATACTTAAACATAAAAAATTTCTTAGCTATATATATTGAATCATTTATCTTACCACTTAGTATTGTGCTCAATAAATAATTTTGAAAGTTATTATTTAGTAACCTAGATGGAAAAAATGATTTAAACTAAATAATTTTGAAATCATACCTCGGTAGTAAAGCAAATTTATTTACGCAAGAGCTACAAAAAAACTTAAGTAACAAACAATTATACATAAAATGCATTAAAAATAAACTAATTATAATGTGTTTCAAAAGTTTAGTAATGTACTCTTTACTCTGTCATTCTAAAACTAGAATACGTCTCAAGAATGCATAAATAAACCTTTTACTCATGCCATTCATGATGATTTGTTTAGAGAATAAAGTAATGATAAAAAAATAAATAACACTAACATTATATATCAACTATTCTTCCCCTAACCAGATTGAGACATTGTTCTCAATGTCTATAGAAGATATCACCTGAAACATCGTTTATTAAAAATTAAACCTGCAACAAAATAAAATAAGTCACAAAAAATGGTAAAAAATACATAAAAGTAGATAGGCTACAGACGAAGCGTCAAATCTATCTTGTGTTTATTTTTACTATCATCAGTATACCAATCTATCTAACTTATTGTTGGATCAGATAGAGGTGTAAAAATTTGTAGTTAATCGAGTAACTGATCAATAGTTGAAGCAGAAATAAGGATCTGTCTTGCTGCAGATGAGACGAATTATTTTTCTACCGCATAGTCAAGAAAAAATAATAACTCATTATAAAAACCATCAACATTTAACAAACCAATGAATTTTTTTATGGATTTGCAATCGTACCCATGAGACAATTTGAAAAAGTTCCTCCATAGTTTCGAAACCTTCAGATAGAGCTATGAAGGCATCAGCATTCCGAAGCATGAGAGATATTCACTCATGCATTGATAATACCTGTAACTTATCTCCAATTATTTTTCATACAATGTTTCCAACAGCTAGAGCTTTCGGTATGATACCCAAAATTTGATTGCCTTTATTTTGTGCAACGGTTGCCACACGTCCCATTAATCCAAGACTACCTCCCTCATATACTAAATGAATATTTCGCTCAGCTAACACCTTACCAAGGGTTTTTGCTACTTCTATAAACTCTCTAATTTTTTCAGGGCTTGATACATAAAAGACACAAATTTTTGTAAATTTACGAGTTGATGTTCCTTCTATTATTACATTCACCCTCTCTGAATGATTTTGAGTTTGTATAAAGATGTAGAAATAATGCAATGTATTTATAGAGCCAAAAGGTGTTGTAAAGTTAAGTCACATGGGCTGTTGGCTTAAAATGCAAAATTTTCAACACTTTTTTTATCAATTTTTAAATCGTTAGCTAGAAAAGTCACATGGGTGGTTGGTTGTTGGAAAAGACGTTTGAGTTTGAAATGAAAAATTTAAAAATGACAGCTACAATAAATATGTACAAGTAGCTGTGATTGTGGCTCACATCTTCTCTGGTTTTACATCCAGTAATCGCCCTCTATGGGTCGAGGATAGGCTTCCCATCTAAGTTTCTTATAAATTGGCAAACAGGGTCTTGTAAAGTCAGATTCTCGAGACTGTACCGCTCATATTCTTTTAGGAATATATCGTATAATTCACGAATTGCAATATACACACATCCACTAGGATGCATCTCAAGAGTCAATAAGATATCATCTAAAGACTCCTTACTTAAGCCATCCTTAATGAACCTAATTTTATCTTCGCGATTTATAGACACCATTCCTAAAGTGTGGCAACGTGTGTTGCAAGTCATGCATACACACTTGTAACAAACGCTTAATCGTTTTGCTCTTCGTTTTTTTGTAAAAAAGTTTTTACCTAAGCCAGGCATGTAAGAAATTAATAAGTCTGAAAATTCACCTGTCAATCGAACTTTGCCTTTAATTAACCAATGTAAATCAACAAGTATATTCATAATCATTAATAACCTTAATCTTTTACATCTTTCTTGGTAACTTTTCTTTAAGGAATTTTGAGGCAATGAGAGAAAACGCTTTTTCAAATTCCTTAGAATGTCATCCATTTTTTTTAGAAAGGGGGAAGAAGAGAAGGTAATTATAGGAAATTGACAAAACTGACTTAAAATGTCACAAACTACCGTTATCCGTGACTTAACCGGGTTGCAAAATAAAACTTTAACAAAAATACTAAAATAACCTGCAAGTAAAATTTCAAATATATATATATATATGTAAATATGTAAAACAAAGATAATTGCTCTCGTAACAATAGCCAGACAGGGACACAAATTCTTTATGAAAAGCTTAGTTTTCTAGAAACGGCTTGAGTTTTTTTTCATTTACCTTAAACACATTCTCATTTTTAGGATTTTTAATATCAATTGTTCTATAAGGGTACACATGTTTCACAATAAAAGGGCCACTCCATCTTGATCTTAATTTTTCAAGAAATATATAAAGTCGAGAATTATAAAGCAAAACCTTCTGACTAGTGTCAAATGTTTTTCTTTGAATTTTTTGATCATGAAATGCTTTGATTTTAGCTTTATAAAATTTTAAATTCTCATATGTATTATTTCTCAATTTGTCAAGTTTATTTATTTATAATTTACGTATCTGTCTAGTATAATCAAGATTTGTATTGAAAGTTTTAATTGCCCAGTAGGCTTTATGCTCAAGTTCCACAGGTAAGGAACAAGATTTTCTATAAACTATCCTATAAGAAGACATACCCAATAAATTTTTTAAAGTAATTATATAAACCCATAGTGCATCATTAAGTCTTAAAGACCAATCTTTGCAATTTGGATTTATAGTTTTTTCTAAAATTTATTTTATCTCCCTATTTGCTAATTCAACTTGTTCACTTGTCTGAGGATGATAAGGGGTGACAACTTTATGAGTAATACTATATTCTTTTCATTAATGTTTCAAATGGCCTATTACAAAAATGCTCACCCCTATCACTTACAATGGCTCGAGGGATTCCAAATCGACTTAAGATATTTTCTTTCAAAAATTTCATAACTGTTTTATGGTCATTATTTCGACATGAAATAGCCTCAATCCATTTTGAGACATAATCTACTGCAACTAAGATATATATAAATCCAAATAATAGCGAAAAAGATCCCATGAAATCTATCCCCTAACAATCAAAGATTTCATTAACAAGAATGGGATTCAAAGGCATTATGTTTTGTTTTGAAATTGATTCCAACTTTTGACAATTTTCACACGTTATACAAAATGCATTTGTATCTCTAAATAAAGTGGGCCAATAAAATCTACACTGTAAGATTTTTGCAGTTGTTTTCTTTGATGAGAAATATCCCCCACATGCTTCAGAATAACAAAATTCGATAACTTTACTTACCTCATTGTTTGGTATGCATCTTTGAAATATTTGGTCACGATAATATTTGAAGAGATAAAGATCATCCTAATAAAACTTTCTTACCTCAATTAAAATTTTCTTTTTGTCTTGAGCACTCCATTGAGCTGGCATTTCTCTTATTACAAGAAAATTAACAATATTAGCATATCAAGGCATTGTAATAGTAGAAAATAAAAATTCATCGGGAAAAGAATCATTAATAGGTGTTATTTCTGTTGATGAATCTGGTGTGAGTCTTGATAAGTGATCTGCAACAACATTCTCAACTCCCTTCTTATTCTCGATAGTGATAATAAATTCTTGAAGCAGTAGAATCCATCAAATCAGTATTGGTTTTATATCCTGTTTTGACATTAAGTATCTTACAGCAGTATGGTCAGTAAATACAACAATTGAAGAACCAATTAAGTAAGAACGAAATTTGTCTAATGTAAATATTACAACAAGTAGTTCTTTTTTAGTTGTTGTGTAATTCATTTGTGCACTGTTTAAAGTTCTACTTTCGTAATAAATTGTATAGGATTTACCTTTCTTTCTTTGTCCCAATACAGCACCAACAGCATAGTCACTAGCATCACATATGAGCTCAAAAGGTAAAGACTAATCAAGAGATTGTATAAGAAGAGTAGATGTTAAGAGGTCAATTAATTTTTCAAATGAATTTTGACACTCTTGAGTCCACTCAAATGATACATCTTTTGCTAAGAGATTACAAAGAAGTTTAGATACAACACTAAAAGTTTTTATAAACCTCCTATAGAATCCAGCATATCCTAAAAGGATCAGACTTCTCTAACTGTTTTTTGTAAAGGCAAATGTGTAATGAGTTTGACTTTTGCCTTATCCACTTCTATTCTTTTTAAAGACACTACATATCCCAAAGCAATTCCAAAAGTAACCATGTAATTACATTTTTTTCATTTAACACAAGACCTTATCAAAGTTTTCAAATCAATTATCAAAAGAATTTTCAAACACAGTTAAATCATCCATGAAAACTTCTAAATAATACTTAACCATGTCACTAAAAATGCTTAACATACATCTCTGAAATATTGCTGGCATTACAAAGTCCAAAGGGCATTCTTTTAAAAGTAAAGGTCCCAAAAAGGCATGTGAATATAGTCTTTTTATTTGTCCTCTAGTGCTATAGGAATTTGATAATAGTCAGAATAACCATCTATAAAGCAATAGTAGGGATGTTTTACTACTCTTTCTATAATTTAATCAAGGAATAGTAAAGAAAAATGGTCTTTTCTAGTGGCTGAGTTCAACTTCTTATAATCTATGCACATCCTCCAACTAGATAAGGCTCGAGTTGGTATTAACTCACTTTTTTCATTTTCAATGATTATGATTCCAAATATTTTTGGTACTACCTGAGTAGTACTTATCCATTTACTATCTGAGATAAGATAGATAATTCTTACTTTAAGTAATTTGAGAACTTCAGTTCTCACTACCTCTTTCATATGTGGATTTAATCTCTTTTGAGGTTGTTGGGAAGTTTTGGCATTATCCTCTTGGTGTATTTTTTATGTGCAAATCAAAGGATTAATGTCATTTATGTCTTTTAAAGTCTACCCAATTGCATTTTTAATAATTCAATTAACTTACCTTCTTGTTCGCTTGTGGGTATAGAAGATATTACCATTGGGTAAGTTTGTTTCTCTCCAAGAAATGCATATTTCAGTCCTTCAAGCAGAGGTTTTAACTCCAACTTTAAAATTTCGTTCTGTTTATCCTCATTTTCTTCTAATTCTTCAAACTTTAGTTTTCATCCTTTATTTTCAATCACCTGTGCACAGTCAAGTAAAGATCACATGTCATAGATTTCAAGATCTAATTGTATATTTGACTCAAATGAATTTATTAAACACATTTCTGAAGGATCGGTAGAACTCTATTTTTGAATATGATCCTCCACAATCGTTTCAATCATGTCGACTTCTTCACTTTCATCCTCCCCTTCATGTGGTTGCTTACATATATTAGAAACATTGAGCTTTAAGTGTCATGTTTCCAAATGAAAGCTTCATTACTCCATTCCTGCAATTAATCAAAGCGTTAAAAGTTGCTAAAAATGGACGACCCAAAATAACAGATATCAGATTACATCCTTTAATAGGTTTTGTGTCTAAGACAATAAAATCTACATGATATATGAATTTATCAACTTGAACTAAAACATCATCTACTGTCCCTCTTGGTACTTTTATTGATCTATCGGTAAACAAAAGAGCTACAGAAGTTAATTTTAACTCACCGAGATTGAGCTGCTGATAAACTGAATACGGTAGTAAATTCACACTAGCACCAAGACCAAGTAAGGTTTGTTCAATTTTATGACTTCCAATAATACATAAAATTATAGGACAACCAGGGTCTTTATATTTCAAAGCATTATTGTTTTGAAGAATGGCACTTACTTGTTCAGCTAAAAATTCTTTCTTTTTCACATTCAATTTTCTTTTTACTGTGCATAAATCCTTCAAAAATTTTGTATAAGAAGGAACCTATTTAATAGTATCCAATAAAGGAATATTAACTTTTACCTATTTAAAGATTTCAAAAATTTCAGGATTGTGATTCATATTCTTAGCATTACGTAATGCATGAGAAAATGGGGGGTGGAGGTGAGGGTTTGGTATTTTTTTTATTAGGTGTAGGTTTAATGCTTTTCTTACCCTTAGAGATTGATTCATCATTCTCATGAGGTTCAAGAATGTCTTTTTCAATAATTTTACCATTCTGAAGAGTGATAACCACTTTAACTTGATTCATGTGTTGGCTTTCTGAACTACATGCATTTGAGTTATGTTGTCCTTTGGGGTTTGGTTGTGGTTGAGATGGAAAATTTCCTTTCTCATGAATGTCCAATGCGGATGCAAATTTAGCAAGAGTATCTTTTAAATCAGCAAATGTTTAAAGATTTTGAGAATTAATAGACTCTCGTTTTTCAATGAATGCATGTAAAGTTTCTTCAAGATTTGTCTTATGATTTCGGCAATATGGTGCATAACCTTGAAGGTTTTGAAATTTTTGGTGTGGTTAGAAAGGTGGTTGTGAAGCCTATGCTTGAGTGTCATTCCTCCAACTAAAATTTGGGTGATTTCTCTATCCAGGATTGTAGTTTTGTAAATATGGGTTATTGTTTAACCACTTAAACATGTTTAGAACATTAGTTTGTTCATGGAAACATTCCTTAAATACAGGTAAAGTTGGGCAATTATTAGTAGAGTGATCATGGGTTTCACAAATGTGACACACAATTTTTTGAACATATTTTATTTGACCACTCTTTTTCATTTCTAAGGCTTTGACTTTTTTAGTTAGGAATGTTAATTTGGCTTGAAGGTCATGGTCTTCCCTAAGATGATAAATACCTCCACTAGATGTAGTGGTTTTATTTTTGCTAAGTGCCTCACAGGTACCAGTAATGTCTTAATTTTGAGCATTTTTTGCTAGTAAGTCTAGATAGTTCATTACCTCTTCTGGGTCTTTGTCCTCAAATGTTCCATTATACATCATTTCTACCATTTACCTAACTTGGGATGTTAAGCCTTCATGAAAATTTGAGACTAGTCTCCATGTTTCAAAACCATGATAGGATAAGTATTAAGTAATTCTTTATACCTTTTTCAACATTGGTAAAGGGTCTCTCCTGGTTTTTGAGCAAAAGTGGTAATTTGTCTTTTGAAAAAATTTGTTCTATGGGAAGGAAAATTATTTTTCAAGAATTATTGTTGCATCTCATCCCATAAAGAAATGGATCCTGGTCTAAGGTTTTGTAGCTATGTTTTAGTTTTATCTTTTAAAGAAAAAGGAAAAAGCTTAAGTCGAATTGTGTTCATGCTACAATTTTGGTCATTATATGTGTTACACACTTCTTCAAATTCTCTTAGATGCAAATAAGGGTTCTCTGCATCTAAGCCATGAAAAATGGGTAAAAGTTGGATAATGCCTAACTTAAAATTAAAATGTGTTGCATCTAGAAGAAAAATTAAGCAAGATGGTGCACCAGTTCGAGTAGAGTTCATGTAGTCTCTGAGTGTCCTAGGTCGGTTATGGTCATTATGTTAGGACTGATTGTCCCCTGGGTCAATGAGTCCTTCAATTTGATTTTCAGTCGTGGTGTTAATTGATAAAGAATGAGAAGATGAAAGAGAATCCAACAAATTATTAAAAGAAGTTCCAAAATTACCTTTCACCAAACAATGAGAATTAGGATCTCAAAACCAACCACTCATATAAAGAAATAAAATAAAATAAAATATAATAACAATAAATAATACAAATAAGAGAAAATAAAATAAAATAAAATATTAAACACAGGTAAATAAAATAGGCGAAACTAAAATTAAAATAAAATAAAGATAAATAATTAGAAGTTAGATTAGTAATGTTAAATTAGTCAATGTTAGATTATATAATAAAAAATTAATAAATAAAGAGTATGAGGCTTAGCCTTTCATGAAAATAAATGTAAATAATAAATAAAGTAAAGCAAGTTTGGAGGCTTAGTTTTCCATGAAAATAAAATAAACAAACAAACCAAAAAATAAGTTAATTTAACTTCCCCGACAACGGCGTCAAAAACTTGACACGTCCGAAATATAGGAGTTTATTCCCAAGTGCATGATTATCGAAGTAATAAATAACCCGGTGAGAACGGGGTCGATCCACAAGGAAGTAAACTTAAAATTACAAACTATAAATACTTTAAAGACAATTAATGCAGTATAAGATGTTTGCAAATATTAATTCAATTAACCAATTCAAATAAAAACTAAGGTTATGGGAATCCACTCTTGGCATAAGAAGTATGAATATATTTAACTCTTTTTATAACTCAATTGGAATCCTCACACGAAGGAGGTTGCAACCAAAAAATATAACAATTAAAGTTCATCATCATTTATATATTAATTAGTATTTATTTATTTCAATTATTATACACCAAATTTTATAAATGGGTTCAAGTATTTATTATGCCAATCTTTATATTTGTCTACAATAAATCAAGACTCCTACTTTACAAGAAAGGGTATATACGCCAAATCTTTGTAAATAGTTTCAAGAATTTATTATGTCAAGTATAGAGTTTGTCAATAATAAATCAAGATACACCACTTAGAAGGAAGGGTAATAATATTACAAATAAAATAAATACATCATATATAAATTTGCATAACTTTAGAATAAAACATTAAATTCATAAATAAGAGTTAAGTATTATCTTGCCAAGAGTTTCACCCTTTTACCTTAGTATAAAGAAAATTATTTGGACATAATAAAACTAAAGAAAAAGAAAAGAAATGGATGAAGAGATAATATGAATTTACAATAGTAAACAAGAGAAATAATATTACAAAAAGATAATACAAAAGACAAGTATTTTGAACTAAAACCTAACTTTCTAATTAAATATTTAGGACATAAAAATGCTACCTATTTATAAAAAAATATGGATAAATTGAGACAAATGAAGAGGGAACCACATAGATGATAAAAGTCAATAATAGTGGTAAATAATTTACATTGATTATCATTAATGCACCCAATTTCTTATTCAATTTGGAATTGATGTGATCCAAATTAGCTATCACTTAAAAAATAAAAATTATAGATAAGTTTCTTATCGTTTCAAATTGAGTTGTCTTATACGTATTAGATCTGTATATCTATAGTTATGGGCCAAATACTGATGACTGTTCGGATTGGGCCTATATTGCAGATCAGTTCTATTTTAGGACATTTGCACCCTATAAACGCTCAACTTTCAAATGCCTTGTGAAATACATTATGTTAGCCCATTGAGTCAGCTCTTCATAGGATCAAGAATCACTCTAATTAAATTCCTAGGTAGAAAGTTATGCCTATTTTACTGAACCTACCACAAAATAGTTAAAAGCTAATTAGGTACAATATTATAAACATACTTAAGTTAGGAGGGTTAAAGACACTAGTAATACAAAAAATAATGATATAAAACCCATAGTAAATATGTTATTTCAAGTATTCATCAGATGGTTTGACCTATTAAAGATAATGTGTTGCAATCATCTCTTTTTTTAAAAAATAATTGTTGCGCTCATTTGTTAATAAATCAATTCTGATCTTTTAAAATGGACTAATAACATCAATCGGATTTGGTCCTAACCATTTTTTATCTAATAACTATTGAATTTTTTTTAGTTAATGTAATTTTTTTCATATAAAATTTATGTTGGTTATATTTTTTTTTAAGTAGATATATATGGAGGGAAATGTTTCAAAAGTTAGTTGAAGGTTGTAAGTGACAACCATTTGGAGCTCTCTTTAGAAATCGAGGAAGATATTATAATGATATGGAATTAACATGCTTTAAATTTATTACATCCAATATAACGAGGCTACATTCCTCAAACAAATATACATGTGTATATAAATATAATATTCATGCAGTTATGCGTATCGTGTGTTAATCTCAAATTGTAAAGTTATGTCACATTACACAAGTTTTTACGAAAATTTAAAAAAAAAATATTATATGCATCATATATAATGTCAATAATGACTTCTTATTAACAATATAGTAATAAATAATATTATATGTATTGTATATATACAAGATTATGATATAAATTAATCGTGAAACTATATACTTCATAATCATAAAACTTGTACTTAAAACATAAGTTGTCATAAAATTTATATTAAAACTAAAAATACATAACGTAATACTAGGAATAAATGTATTTTGTATAGATAATAAAAGCTACTCCAAACTTATACCTAGAAAAAAGCTAGGCTAACCTAGCAGAGTAATTTATGTTGGAGATGGTGCTTATGTACTATTTCAATTTTGTAAGAATATTTATTGTTTAATATTATAATAAAAATTTTAATAAATCATTAATATTTTATTATATGATACTAAACTTGTTACATTTCAGAAATTGTAGATTTAAAAGAATTTAAGTTATTGTGAAGAATTAGAACATTGTTTGAATTGGGACAAAACCCAGGAATATTATAGTAATAATATAGTTGTAAGAAGTTGCAAACAGTGTTAAGAAATGGTATTGCGCAGTAATATTCTCAAATATTTCATTCATGATCTATGGTTGCTAACACTGGTCGATTAGTATTCCTTTCGGATCAGTGTATATCTATTTATATTTGGATTGTCCAAACGGTTAGTGACAAGACCCGGCCCGAGACCCTCTACTGTAGATCCTGCGGCCCTGCCGGACACCTCGATGAAAGTTCCTCATAATATAACTGTGTAAGTTGAGAAATTTCGCGAGGCGAACCCTTTTTAAGTTCTTGCTATTACTGAGAAAATCTTGAAATATACATGGAAATGACTTCTTAAAAGTTTTTTAAAAAAATGGGCAGAGTTTCTCCTCTTTTTCTGAAAATTCAATACAAAACCTACAAAGAAATTTTACTTCTGTTTCCAACTGCTTCTCAATACTATCAAATAGGACTTCTGGTCCTTTTCAAAACCAAATTCAACTCAACTCAATAATTTCATTATTGAACATAAAACTGGCATACTAACAAAAAGTGAAACGATCATCACAATATCAAAACCTCTTCTTGTTTATTCAAAATATATGTACAATACACAAGCCTATATTACTATACAGAAAACAAAAAGAGTGCTACTTAGTACATTTACATTTACAAAAATGATCTTTAGATTTGGCCTACCAATCGACAGTAAGAGAATCAACAGCTTGCGTACTGAGACCTACACTTGGAAAGGGGGTTTAGAAAACAGAAAACACAAAACGAGTGAGCTAAAGGTGCTCAGTGAGTACATTTAAGATTTCAAATAAAATAAATTTTTGCATAGATATTAAATTCTAAGGACATACATAAATTATGTTTCTAAAACTTGTATAAAGCAATAAAATAGTTTTTAACATCATAAGCCGATGAAATCTTGCCGTGCGGGTTTTATTTACATCTTCGAAAAATTATATCCAAGATATGTAAATCATAATAACTAGCATGTACATATAAACGCATAATATGATATCGGTAGATCAAAAACTACTAAAGTCCTCGCTTGACCATTTCTTTCAAAACTGTACCAATGGTAACCTTAAAGCTTTATACTCACGTAGCGACTCAACTAGCACCGCACACGTGAGTAAGTCATAGGACGTCTCAGCTAGCAACATCCACTATGTCATCTTAAGACATCGCACTGGCTATGCAGCGAAATCTTACACCGCATACATATAGCGAGATAATACCCCGTACATATAGAGCGACTCACATGACTTAACAACCCGACTTTCCAGAGTTAGTGACATACCCTCTAAAACCTGCCCATGTGCACGGGATATAACGACCGAGTCTTAAACCATCACCACCACTGTAATCTGAGGGTACCAATGGCCTTTTGAAGCTAATGTTTTAGTTTTAAAGCTATTTCTTAAACTGAACATGTAAAAGCATATATATGGATATATATCAAAATCATAAATCATGTTTATGCATTAAAAGCACATAAAACATACAATTTCATTATGTGGAACAAATAATAAACGAAAGATAAACAAAATGACAGATTTTCACTCAACTGTTTCAAGCTCAATTTCGCTTCGGATTTCTGCTCCCGTTACCGGTCTCGATTTTCTTCACCTACACGCCATAAATGACATTTATAACTAATTCAAATGCTAGAATCTCATTTAACAACTAAACGCCCTAATCGGCATACAAAGCTCGGATGGATACTACTTTTCGATATTTATTTACGGAGTCATTTAATCTAATCTAACTCACCATCCGACACCCTGAAAATTTCTTAACACCCTATAACTTTAGTTGGATATAATTGTCCTTGACCTTACTAAAATGGACAACTATGTCCCATTATTTAATTTTTGACTTTCTATTAACTATATACATTCAATTTACATAAGACAATATTTATACACAGCAACTCAACTAAAACATAACTCAACCCTAACTTCTTTAAAGTGGCAGAATTTACATCCACCACCCAACACATTTCTTTTCATCAATTTCTTACTCCAATAGCATCAAAATCAAGCTAATTTCATTCTAATGCTCTAATTACAACCAATTGAAGTCTCTACATCAAAGTTACACAAAATCTTAATTCTTATCTTGCCAATTTCTTCAATTTGATGGCTCTTTCAAACTCCACACTAAAATTCAATTCAATCTAAACCAAGAATACACACAAGAATATCAATTGAAGCAATCTTGAAAGTTCACATATTATCTTCACAAACAATGCTTTTTTTACCTCTTTTTCTTGGATTTACACTAGTGGAAGTTTCAATTGATCTTAGGAACTTGTATTTGACCTAATTTTAACTTGATTAAGCATTAAAAATCATTAAAAAAATCTTGAAATTTCACTGTAGCAGCACCCCTCTTCACTTGAACGAACTTTGCTTCTCTTTTGCTCTAAATGTTATGCTTTTAATCTCATGAAATTTCTACACACTTGTACTTTATATATAGTGCTCCCTCAATTGACCAATTTTTTTCTCAACTTACTCTAAATTTCTAATTTACCATTAGTTAGAAATTAAGTATATAATTGGTTCCTTTGTAAACTATCTAGTTAGAATAGTCAAAGGAACTAACTAGAATTCCCAACTGGCAATCCATGAACTTGTCTCTAATTGGTCTATTCTCTAATATATGGATTGTGTTTCTCAACAAAAGCTTGTTTCATACATAACCCTTAAATAGAAATTCATGTAGTACATTAAAATTTTCTTTTCCAAGCCAATAGAGAAAATTTTCAAAAATATTATAGGGTTGTCCGACGCTTCGACCGAGTGTGAAATTACCAAATTAGGTCTAATATCTCTTACGCGCACAATAAAAAAAATTCTAATAGGGTTAGAATCGAGTAACCCTATGGTGTCTTTATTGCTCTGTATCAAAATCTAGGCACCGATACTACTAATAGGGATTGGATATTCTAATTTCACCCCTCCTTAAAAAAAATTTCGTCCTCGAAATTTAAATCGTACCTGTCTCAAAGAGGTGGGAATGTTGTACTCACATCTGATCTTCACGTTCCTACGTGGCATCTTCTACTCAATGGTTCATCCATAACACTTTCACCAAGGGAATACGTTTATTACGAAGCACTTGCTCCTTCCGGTCTAGGATTTGCACAGGCTTCTCTTTGTAGGTCAAATGCTCGTTCAATTCTATTAACAGTTCCCTTAGGATGTGCACAGGATCTGCTAAATGCTTGCGAAGCATGAAAACGTGAAACACTTCATGGATTCTATTCAGATCTTCTGGTAATGCCACCTTTCCAACTCTTCCAACTATCTCGTACGGCCCAATGTATCGGGGACTCAGCTTTCCTCGCTTCCTGAATCTTAATACTCCCTTTCATGGTGATATATTTATAAATTCCTTATCACCAATCTGAAACTTCAAGTCTCTTCTCCTATTATTTGCATAACTCTTCTGTCAATCGTTAGCTATTTTCAATCTTTGCCTGATAACTTGAATCTTTTCTAAAGTAATCTGAACAATTTCTGGGCCGACCATTTTCCTTTCACCTACCTCATCCCAACAAACTAGAGTTCTGCACTTCTTTCTATACAATGCTTCATATAGTACCATCCCAATGCTAGTCTGGTAGGTATTATTGTAGGTAAACGCCATCAGTGGTAGATGAGTGTCCCAACTTTCCCTAAACTCCATAACACACGCTCTAAGCATATCCTCGAGTACCTAAATTGTCTGCTCAAACTGGCCATCCGTCCGTGGATAAAAGGTTGTACTAAAATTCAATTTAGTGCATAGAGCTTTCTGTAAGTTGGGCTAAAATCGGGAAGTGAACCGTGGGTCCCTATCTGACACATTGGATACTAGAACGCCATAGAGTCGTACCTCCTCATCTACGTACAACTGTGCCAATTTATCTAAAGAATAATTGCTTATAATGGGTAGGAAATGGGCAGATTTCGTCAGTTTATCAACAATTACCCATATTGCATTGTTGTCTCTTTTGCTACGCAGAAGTCCTACCACGAAGTCCATCGTTATTCTCTCCTATTTTCACTCTGGAATCGGAATAGGGTACAAGAGCCTTGCAGGTTTCTGATGCTCAGTCTTTACTTGCTGGCAAGTTAGGCATCTAGAGACAAATTCAACTATATCTTTCTTCATGCCCTTCCACCAGTAGTGCTGTTTTAGGGTACAGTACATCTTTGTGCTCCTCGGATGCATAGCATATGCAGACGAATAAGCTTCTTTCATAATCTTTCTTCTTAACCTATTTAA
Organism: Ailanthus altissimus; assembly: GCA_946807835.1. Lineage (NCBI taxonomy): Eukaryota > Viridiplantae > Streptophyta > Magnoliopsida > Sapindales > Simaroubaceae > Ailanthus > Ailanthus altissimus. The sequence goes on along the minus strand of OX327699.1, from coordinate 10,761,679 downwards.
ATTCGGAACATATAATCTCTGACCCAAGGTTACTACACCATCCTCAATCAATGAAAGATCTTTCCGTGGCCTCACTCGATTTCACCCTTCAATTTAACTACCTATGGATCTTGAGTTTGTACTTCTCTGATCCGATCAATGATAAGGGCAAAATTATCATATATTTTCTCATGCTTTTATTTCGATATTTTATTATTTTATGAGAATAGATGGCTATTTATGTGCTTTATTGTTATTTATAAGGACTTGAACGAAATGCAAAGTTTTCAAAATATAAGTCCATCGCCCCAGCGCCAAGAAGACTATCGCCCCAGTGTGGAATAGTGATCGAAATTAGAAAAATGACCTGTTTAAGTCACGTCTGGCGCTCCAGCACCGAAGAGTCACCGAGCCAGCGACGCTCCAGCGCCCTAACGCTATCAACATACCGCTCCAATGATGAAGCCGTTTTCATGCAGCGCCCCAGCGCCAAGATCCCACCACTCCAACGGTGATAGCTTTTTCATGCATCACCCCAGCGATAACTTCATAGTGCGCCAGCGGTAATGCGAGTCCTAGTCCGATGAGAATTGAGATTTTCAAGCTCATATCAATCCCTATAAAAAGCCACTCGTTCCCAACCTTCAAGAATCAATCCAAGATGACCCAAGAGCACCAAGAATATAGAGCACGAATCTTGGAGAGCAATAGGAGCTTAATTGAATTAACTTTAGAGAGAAATACAAGACGTTCTTCAGCATCAAGAGTTTTTAGGCAGTGCAATCAAGAGCAATTCGACGTCTACATCGGTTTGCAATTGATTGTATCATGTTTTACTTTTATTTTTACTACTGTTCTCTTGTAGCCATGAGCTAAACTTATTTTCTAGGGTTAATATTTGAACTCAATATGTGCACTTAAATTGCCATATCTTTTAGTATTTAATAAACTTAGTCATTTATTATTTAAATTACTTGTGTTTAATGCTTCAATATATCTGGCCAATATATGGTGAATGAATTGGTAATATTTTTGATAAACTCGGAAGAGGAATCAATATATTTAGACCTAGGTAATTTGATGCATGATTGTAGAGTAACATTCAATGTTCCATATGCAAGTTTCAATTTATGATAGGAATATACCTAATTGGCATGTATGATCAATAAGACCTAATCTTAATGAATCTTAATTTATTATAAGTACCATAGGAATATAGGTATTTGGTAAACTAAGATATACTTGCATGACCTTGGAAGAGGCTTGTGAATACATTAGTGTCTTGATCAATAATAAAGACTAAGTGAGTTAAATATTAGAGGATTAATCATTAGAAACATATTGAGGGATAATATTAATCCTAGGTTCTTTCTACGTTGCTATCTCCCTATTCTCTTTGCATTGTGTTTTTATTTTTATATTTTTTACATTCATTCTTAGATTTTTATTTTTCTGAATAATTATTAGAAAGACATAATTTTAGTAATTGGTTAAAAAGAAAAAAATTATCCCTGTGGGTTCGACATTCGACTTATTTAGTCTTTTTATTACTTGCATACGATAGTGTATACTTGCACTTAATTTTATGATATAGAAATATCGCATCAATCAACCAGTATCGGACGGACCTGAAATGTGGCTAATAGTGCTCCCAAGTCTGAAAATTCTAATTTTACTCCCAAAGACCTCAATTCTATCAGCATTGATAGATATGCGACCTTCAAGTGAGCTATTGAACCGACAGGCTTTATGCTTAGGGCATCTACTACCACATTAGATTTTTTCAAATGGTACTCCAAGGTGCACTCATAATCTTTAATAAGCTCCAGCCACCTTCTCTGCCTCGTATTCAATTCTTTCTGGGAGAACAAGTGCTGCAAGCTCTTATGGTCTGTAAAGATCTTACAAGGAACCCATATAAATAATGCCTCCAAATTCTTAGAGCAAAAACTACTGTAACTAGTTCTAGGTCATGTGTAGGGTAATTCTATTCATGCTTCTTTAATTATTTGGAAGCATATGCTATTAGTTTCTCCTTCTGCATCTACATACAACCTAGACCCTGCCTGAAAGCATCATAATATATGGTAAATCTGTCATTCTCTGACGGCAGTGTAAGCACTAGGGCTAAAGTCAACCTTCAGTTTAGCTATTTGAAACTCTACTAGCACGCTTCCGATCATACAAACTTCTCTTTTTTCCGAGTTAGTTTAGTCAAAAGAGCGACTATCTTTGAAAATTCCTTTACAAACTTTCGATAATACCCAGCCAAACCCAAAAAACTATGAACCTCCGTCACATTCATAGGCTGTCTCTAATTTACTATGGCTTCAATCTTCTAGGGATCTACTGTTACCCTTTCTGCAGAGATTACATGTCCCAAAAATGTAACTCTATCTAGCAAGAACTGATATTTACTAAGTTTGGCGTATAGTCGATGCTCCCTTAGGGTTTGTAAAACAATTCCTAGATGCTCTGCATGCTCTTCCTCACTGCTTGAATAAACCAGTATATCATCAATAAATACTATCACAAACTGATCTAAATAAGATCAAAAGACTCTATTCATAAGATCCATAAAAGCAGCTCGGGCATTAGTCAGCCCAAAATGCATAATCAGGAATTCATAATGCTTGTATTGGGTCTTAAAGGCCGTCTTGGGAACATCTTCCTCCCAGATTTTTAGTTAATGATAGCCTGACCTTAGATCTATCTTGAAAAATACTGTAGCCCCTTGTAGCTGATCAAACAAATCATCAATTCTTGAAAGTGGATATTGATTATGCACTGTTACTTTATTTAGTTTTCTGTAATCAATGCATAATCTCATACTTCCGTCTTTCTTCTTTACAAATAAAACCAGTACCCCCCAAAGAAAAGTACTCGGTCTGATGAAACCCTTATTCATCAACTCTTCTATCTGCACCTTCATTTCTGAATGCGGCATTTTGTAGGTTTCTTTGAAAATTGGTTATGTTCCAGTGGCTATTTCTATTCAAAACTCTATTTCTCTATCTAGAGGTAATCCCTGAAGATCCTCTAGGAATACATCCGAAAACTCTCTAACCACTGGAATATCCTTTAATTTTATTCTACCGTCTTTTACTTTTATGGCATAGACTAAGTACCACTAACATGACTTCTAAAGCATCTTTCTTGCCCTCATTACCGACACCATACTGGCAAGAAGTGATTTTCACACTCTACAGAAAATGACTTCCATTCCCCTAGGGCTACATAATCTGACTTCTTTCTGAGAATAATCCACTGAGGGCCTATATTTAAACAACCAATCCATCTCTAAAATCACATTAAAATCATTAATGGCCAGCACAATCAAATTTGCCATGAATATTTTGCCCTTAATACTGATTTTACTACCCCTAAATACCCCTTCCACTACAATGGATTCTCCTATAGGAAGAGACACTACTATCGCACAATCTAATAACTAGGGCACTATACTAGCATTTTCAGCCAACTCCATAGAAATAAAAGAATGGGTTACTTCAGGATCTATCAGTACATAAGCATCCCGATCAAAACTTGACATCGTACCTGTCACAAGTTCTGGAGCCGATCCGCCTTTTGTTGGGTCATTGCAAATACCCTAGCCTGGGTATGAGGTGTGCCTTGTGGTCCTCTGGATGATCCTCCTCGACTAGCTCCCTTATTAAGCTAGCCTAAGCTACTCGGCCTACTGAATTGGGAACCACCTCGAATCTGTCCTCTGCTACCACTAGTTTGTCCCGGGGCTGGTGGTCTATCTTCTGGCTTACTACTAGTTCCCTCATTTGGGCAATCTCTCATGTAGTGGCCCTCTTGAACACACTTATAACAACCGGTAGTCCCCTTTCTACAATCCCCCGAATAGGCTTTGCCACATTTATTACACACCGAAAAATTCTTCCAACTCTCTTTAGTGTTTCGGGATTCGGGCAATGGTTGCCTAACAGAAGCTTGACTGGATTGAGCTCCTTGACTTGGTTTCTGACTGCTGAACCATATACATCTCTCCACTGTTCTTGCGAATTTATTAAGTCATCCTAAGAATCGCCTGTCCAGCCCTTTTTTCTGGCCAAGTCGTTTCGATTTAGGTTTTTTTTTTATATGCTTCTTTCAACTCGAATTGTAGCTTCCACCAATGCTCCATACTGAGTGTGAGCTGCTGATACTACGTAAGCCTTAATCTGAGGATTGAGGCCCACTGTAAACTAATTGGCCTTCTGCTCTTCATTATCAGCTATAAAGAGAACGGAACGGAGGAGCTCTGAAAACTTCTTCTCATATTTTGCCGCCGAGAGAGAACCTTGTTCTAACTTGAAGAACTCTTCTATCTTTGCATCTTTATAACTTTTGGGGTAGAACTTATTTAGAAATTCTCCTTTAAAAAGAGCCCAAGACACCCCATCGGCATTCCTCATTTGCAAGGCCTTCCACCAGTCTTTTGCCCCTTCCTTAAATAGGAATGCAGAGTATACAACCATCTGTTCTTCAGTGCATCCTATAACCTAAAATATTTCTTCATTATTCCCTAACCAGGATAGGGCTCTCTCAGGGTCTCCTGTACCATTATACGGCTTAGCACCCAATTTCGTAGTGCGCTCAATGGACACTCCTGTCTTTCTCGGCTGTTAGATTGCTACTGTTAGTATCTGGGCCATCTGAGCTACATTTATATTTTCACCATCTGGCTCGACAAGCTGAGATGCCTAAGGAGGCGCTGAGGCGTAGGAACATTTACCGACTCATTCCCCTGCTCATCTTCAGATACAAGAGCCTTCGCAGCTGCTCTCCTAGTACATGGGCCTCTACAACGATGTGTGTTTTCTGTGAATTTAGTGATGCAACTTATTATCAAATGCATAGATTTCAATTTAATAAATTCAGAAAAATATGCATGCAATTTCAAGAATCTCATTCTAAAATAAACTTTTAACAAAAAACTTCAAAAATCGGGCTCTGATACTACTCTGATAGGACCCCGCCCGAGACCCTCTACTATAGATCCCAGCGGCCCTACCGGGCACCCCGTCGAAAGTTTCTCATAATATAACTGTGTAAGTTCAGAAATTCTGCGAGGCAAACCCTATTTTAGTTCTTGCTATTATTGAGAAAATCTTGAAATATACATTGAAATGACTTCTTAAAATTGTAAAAAAAAAGGGCAGAGTTTCTCCTATTTTTCTGAAAATTCAATATAAAACCTATAAAGAAATTTTACTTCTATTTCCAACCGCTTTTCAATACTACGAAATAGGACCTCTGGTCTTTTTCAAAACCAAATTCAATTCAACTTAATAATTTCATTATTAAACACAAAACTGGCGTACTAACAAAAAGTGAAACGATCATCACAACATCGAAACCTCTTCTTGTTTATTCAAAATATATGTAAGATACATAAGCCTATACTACTATACAGAAAGCTAAAAGAGTGCTACTTAGCACATTTACATCTACAAAATGATCTTTAGATTTGGCCAACTAATCAACAATAAAAGGATCAACAGCTTGCGTACCGAGACCTTCACCTGGGAAGGGGGTTTAGAAAACATAAAACACAAAATGAGTGAGCTAAAGGAGCTCAGTGAGTGCATTTAAGATTTGGAATTAAAATAAAATTCTATATAAATATTAAATTCTAAAAGAAATGCATAATTCATGTTTCTAAAACATATATAAAGCTGTAAAATGGTGTCTAACATTATAAGCCGATGAAATCTTGTTGAGCAGGTTTTATTTACATCTTCGGAAAACTATATGCAAGATCTGTAAAACATAATAACTAGCATATACATATAAATGCATAATATGCAATCAGTAGATTGAAAACTATTAAAGCCCTTGCTGGGCCATTTCTTTCGAAACTATACTAATGGTAATCCTAAAGCTTTATACTCACGTAACGACTCAACTAGCACAGCACACGTGAGTAGGTCACGGGGCGTCTTAGTTAGCAACACCCACTGTGACATCTCACCGGCTATGTAATGGAATTCTACATCACATACATATAGCAAGACAATACCCCATACACATAGAGTGACTTACATGACTTGACAACCCGACTTCCTGGAGTTAGTGACATACCCCCCCCCAAAACCTGCCAATGTGTACGGGATATACCAGCCAGGTCTTAAACCATCCCCACCACTGTAATCTGAGGGTACTAATGACCTTTGAAACGGATGCAATTGACAGGACCCACCCTGAGATCCTCTACTGTAGGTCCTAGCGGCCCTGACGGGCACCTCGATAGAAGTTCCTCAGAATATAACTAGGTAAGTTGAGAAATTTTTGCAAGGCGAACCCCTTTTTAGTTCTTACTACTATTGAGAAAATCTTGTAATATACATGAAAATGACATCTTAATTTTTAAAAAAAAAACGGGTAGAGTTTCCCCTATTTTTCAGAAAATCCATATAAAACTTGTAAAGAAATTTCACTTCTATTTCAAACACTTCGCAATACTACCAATTTAGACCTCCAGTCCTTTCTAAATCAAATTCAACACAACTTAATAGTTTCATTTGAATCACAAAATGAGCATACTCATAAAAAGCAAAAACGATTATCGTAATATCGAAATCTCTTCTTGTTGGTTCAAAATATACATACAAATATACATGCCTACAATTACTATGCATAAAGTAAAGGGTGCTATTTAGCACATTTACATATACAAAAATGATCTTCAGATTTGGCCTACTACTCAGCAATAGAAGAATCAGCAGCTTGCGTACCGAGACCTATACTTGGGAAGGGTTTAGAAAACATAAAACACAAAACGAGTGAGCTAAAGGAACTCAGTGAGTGCAATTAAGATTTCAAATAAAATAACATTATGCATAAATAGCAAATTCTAAAGTACATGCATAAATTATGCTTCTAAAACTGATGTAAAGCTATAAAACGGTTTCTAATATCATATGCCGATAAAATCTTACCGATCGAGTTTTATCTACATCTTTGGAGAGCAATATCTAAAATCTGTATAACATAATAACTGCCGTGTGCATATAAATGCATAAATGCTATCAATAAATCAAAAACTAGTAAAGTCCTCGCTCAGCAATTTTCTTTCTAAATTGTACCAATGGTAACCTTAAAGCTCTATACTCATGTAGTGACTCAACTAGCACCGCACACGTGAGTAGGTCACGGGGTACCTCAACTAGCAGCACCCACAGTGACATCTCAAGATATCTCACTGGTTATGCAGCGAAATCCTACATCACATACATATAGCGAGACAATACCCCGTACACATAGAGCGACTCACATGACTCGACATCCCGACTTCACAGAGTTAGTGACACACCCCCGAGACCTGCCCATGTGCACGGGATATACCGGCCGGGTCTAATATAATCACCACCACTATAATCTGAGGGTACCAATGGCCTTTAAAATAAATGCAGAAATTTAAAAACTGTTTCTTAAACCGAACATGTAAATGCATATTTATGGATACATATCAAGATCATAATCATGTTTATGCATTGAAAGCTCATAAAACATACATTTTTATTATGCGAAAACATAGTAAATGAAAGATAACAGAAAAGACGGATTTTCACTCACAATTGCTCCGCGCTCAATTTTGCTCCAGATTTCTGCTCCTGTTACCGCTCTCGGTTTTCTTCACCTACGCGCCATAAATGACATTTAGAACCAAATCGAATGCTAGAATCTCATTTAACTACTAAACACCTTAATTGGCATTCAAAGCCTGGACGCATACTACTTCCCGATTTTTATTTACGGAGTCATTTAATCTAATCTAACTCACCACCCGGCACCCTAAAAATTATTAAACTCCTTATAACTTGGTTGGACATAATTGCCTTTCACCTTTCCAAAATGGATAATTATGTCCCATTTTCTTCATTTTTAGTTTTTCCATCAACCATATACATTCAACATACATAATTCATTATTTACACAAAACAACTCAATCAAAACACCACTCAATCTCTAACTTCTCTAAAGTGGCAGAATTTCACCCTATATTCTAACACATTTCTTTTCTCAATTTCTTGTTCTAATTACATCAAAATCAAGCCAATTTTATTCTAATTGCCTAATTACAACCAATTGAAGTCTCTACATTCAAATTACCCAAAACCTTAATTCTTACCTTGCCAATTTCTTCAAATTAATGACTCCTTCAAGCTCCACACTAGAATTCAACTCAATCTAAATCAATAATACACACAAGAACATCAATTGAATCATTATTGAAAGATCACTTATCAAACTCATAAAATAATGCTTTTCTTACCTTTTTTTCTTGAATTTCCACTAATGGAGACTTCAATTGAGCTTAGGGATTGGTATGAAACCTTATTTTGGCTTGATTAAGCATGAAAAATCATTAAAATAAATCTTGAAAGGTCATTATAGCAGCACCACCCTTAAAGCTCGAATTTGCTCTCTTTTACTCTAAGTGTTTGCTTTTTGAACACTTGAAAATTCTACACACTTCCAACATATATATAGTACTCCCTCAATTGACCATTTTTTCCTTCAACTTACTCAAAATTACTAATTTGCCATTAGTTGAAAACTAATTATGTAATTAGTTCATTTGTAATTATCTAGTTAGAATAGTCCAAAGAACTAGCTAGAATTTTTAACTTGGCAATCCATGAGATTTCTTCTAATTGGTCCATTCTCTAATATATGGATTATGTTTCTCAACAAAGGCTTGTTCCATACATCACCCTTAAATGAAAATTGATGTAGTAAATTAGAATTTCTTTTCGAAGTCAATAGAGAAAAATTTCAAAAATATTCTAGGGTCGTCCGGCGCTCCGATCAAGTGTGAAATTACCAAATTAGGTCTAATATCTCTCATGCGCACTATAAAGAAAATATTTCTAATAGGGTTAAAATCGAGTAACCCTACGGTGTCTTATTTGCTCTATACCAAAATCTAGGCGCTAATACTACTAATAAGGATTGGATATTACAGTAATAATTTTAAAACTGTTTCTTAAACCGAACATGTAAAAGCATATCGATGGATATATATCAAGATCATAAATCATGTTTATGCATTAAAAGCACATAAAACATACAATTTAATTATACGAAAATATAATAAATAAAAGATAAATAAAATGATAGATTTTCACTCACAACCGCTCCGAGCTCAATTTCGCTCCAGATTTCTTCTCCCATTACCGGTCTTGATTTTTTTCACCTACATACCATAAATGACATTTAGAACCTATTCAAATGTTAGAATCTCATTTAACGACTAAACGCCCTAATCGGCATACAAGGTCTGGATGAAAATTTCTTAACACCCTATAACTTTGGTTGGACATAATTGTCCTTCACCTTACCAAAATGGACAATTATGTCCCATTTTTTTCATTCTTGATTTTCCATCAACCATATACATTCAATTTACATAAAACATTATTTGTACACAACAATTCAACTAAAACACAACTCAACCCTAACCTTCCTAATGTGGCTGAATTTACATCCACCACACAACACATTTCTTTTCATCAATTTCTCACTCCAATAGCATCAAAATCAAGCCAATGTCATTCTAGTGCACTAATTACAACCAATTGAATTCTCTACATCAAAGTCACCCAAAACCCTAATTCGTACCTTGCTAATTTCTGCAATTTGATGACTCTGTCAAGCTCCACACTAGAATTCTCACTCAATCTATACCAAGAATACACATAAGAACATCAATTGAAGTAATCTTGAAAGTTCACATATCATCATCACAAAGAAATGCTTTTCTTACCTCGTTTTCTTGGATTTTCACTAGTGAAGGCTTCAATTGATCTTAAAAACTTGTATTTGACCTTATTTTAACTTGATTAAGCATGAAAAACTATGAAAACAATCTTGAAATTTCACTGTAGCAGCACCCATCTTCACTTGGTCGAATTTTGCTTCTCTTTTGCTCTAAGTGTTATGATTTTAATCTCATGAAATTTTTACACACTTCTACTTTATATATAGTGCTCCCTTAATTGACCAATTTGCCCCTTAACTTACTCTAAATTTTTAATTTGTCATTGGTTGGAAACTAAGTATGTAATTGGTTCATTTGTAACTATCTGGTTAGAATTGTCAAAGGAACCAACTAGAATTCCCAACTTGGCAATTCATGAACTTGTCTCTAATTAGATCATTCTATAATATATGGATTGTGTTTCTTAACAATGGCTTGTTCCATACATAACCATTAAATGAAAATTCATGTAGTACATTAAAATTTTCTTTTCCAAGCCAATAGAGAAAATTTTCAAAAATATTCTAGTGTTGTCCGACTCTCTGACCAAGTGTAAAATTACCAAATTAGGTCTAATATCTTCATGGCACAATAAAAAAAATATTTCTAATAGGGTTAGAATCGAGTAACCCTATGGTATCTTTATTGCTCTATACCGAAATTGAGGCACCGATACTACTAATAGGGATTGGATATTACAGTTAGTCTTAGCATATCATAAGCTTAGTGGAAGCTTGTATAAGCATATAAGTATTCAGTAAGGACTAGGTACTGAATAGACTCACGAGAACCTTCAATAGACATCCCATAGAGATGTCAATAAATGAACTTCTTGAATTGAGTAGTATTTATGGTCCATTAACCTAAGTGCTATAGTGGGCGTATAAGTGATCCACTATTCTTTGATTTCACGCATGTCAGAGACCTTTCATGGTCAGACCTTTGGGTGTCACTAGGTATGTTCTAATGCTCATAAAGTCTGGTGTATATAAATATAAGATGTGTCAACTCATATGGGTGAGTTGTATATTCTGATGCTCCAAGATTATATTTTAGGAAATCTTGATGCTACATGTAAAAAACCCCAAAAAAGAGTTTTCTGTAAGGTTAAACAATTTTACAAAGGTGTTTGCGGATATTATTCGTCGAAATATAAATCTGGAGATAAGTTTATAGTTGAGCATATAAAGATTTGACGGTGGTGATCTATGTCTCTGCTTTTTTGGGATATAAGTGATGAAGGGACTATATGATTATGTTTTAACCTCAATTTATATAGTTCAACATGTCGCTTTGTAATATCTGTAACGCATGTGTAGAGCATTGTTTATGCACTTGTGGAAGAGTCTAATAAGACAAATTAGGTGTAAACTTAGAGAGTCTCACAATATAAAATGTACTCGTTGAGCACTGGAGTTGTGGATTGGGTAAAGAAGTTAGATCCAAAAATTTTATGGGTAAGTAAGATTTGGTATTAGGACCTTTCGGGATGGGTACATGTCAAATTCTAATTATTAGATTTAACACATCACTAAGTCCTAAAAGGATAAGCTTGGTATAAGATTTTGACAAGTGTTGGACACTAGTTATAGACTTGATTATTTTATTAAAACTTATTGGAGAAATTTTGTTTAATATTTGAACAAGTCCTTAGACACTTGTCTCGTATACAATAGTCCTAATTATTTTAATAAAGTTTATTGGATAAGCTTTGTTTATGAAAATAGACATATTGTTTAAGATGTTGACAAGTGTACCTTTAATACTTAAAATAATAAAAAACTTAAGAGATATTTTATTAATGGCTTAGGAAAGTGTTTAATCAATTACATGAGAATAAGACAAAAATGATTTTTTTTCCTTTTATCCATCATATAAAATAGTTAGACTACATTAGTGAAAGGAAGACAAAAATGGTTTTTGCCTCCATCTTTTATAAGAGATATTTGACCATTAGAGAGAAATAGAAGTAAAAGTTGCATTTTTCTCTCAAGCCATATTTGCACAAGTAAAAGAGTTCCAAGGGGCTTAAGTGTTAAGCTGGAAATCCTACAAAATAAAATCTACCATTCTAGGCTTCTTGATCCCGTTTATGTCAAGGACTAGATTTGTTTAAGGGAATACTTCAAGGTGAGACTTTGAGATCTATTTGTCTAATAACATCATCAGCGGTTCATCAAAGGTATATTTTCTATGATTGATGGACTTTTCTGTGTTTATATGGTTTTGAAGTGCATATTATGCTTCTACTACATAGAGTGTGACATATAATTGAATTTAACTATCCACACACTCATTCATACACCCGATCTAGTTTAAACCCAAACAATTCACACACAGACAGAGTAAAGGATCTGATATAGTCTAATTTAATAGAATTGCAACATTACTCGAGTAGAGCAAACTAAACTGGTCTAATGCATGTGCATGGCAAACTATACTAAAGAGGAGGGTACATATTTGATAGTTTAAAAACCATGATTGTGGAAGCATAACTATTATAAATTAAATATCTTTGTACTTAACATAATCATAAAATATGTTACAATTATTTCTAAAAGTATTTCCAAATTAATTAGTATAAATATTTAACTATCTAAAAATAAATCATGGATAACTAAAATTTGATAATGTGTAATTAAATTATAAATTGTTATATTGAAAACATAATATGTATAGATATATATATATATATATCCACTCACAGAAAGCCTGCTAATCATGGACTAGATTTACATCCTAAGAACTATCAGTTACCAGTGTGATTCCTTAATCATGGGGTAATAAAACATTTATTAATACTGATAGTGATATAAATATTGAGATATAAATACTATGATATTATAAAATTGTTATCCTCTGAAACATTAGACACAAATCTAAATCCTCAAATTTATTCCTTTTTTATATTTCTCTTAAATTCCTTTCTCTCTCTTTCTTCTTTATTTTCTTCCTTATTTTTGATTTTTTTATTTTCTTCTCTTCATTTTCTTTCTTTCTTTTCCCTTCTCTCAATTACAATTAATAGAATGGAACAATTCATTTACATAAATATATAAGCAAGCTAACCGCCAAGTCTAGCTAATACCAAACTATCATTGATTCATCCATACCTACTCATCATATGTTAATTATTATTTTTTTAATCAATGCCGCTAATTTCATAATAATCTTTTTAAATAATATTATTATATTTCTTCTTTTGCCACTTAAGCAAAATAAATTCAATCCAAAAAGATGTGTATTATAATTTCACCCCTTTATAAGAATTTTATCTTCGAGATTCATACATTTGTCTAAAATAAGTGTCGATATTGAGCTCTTCTTTGATCCTTACACTCCCATATAGTCTATAATGTTTTGCTTTAACTTATTGACAAATCAAACAGAGAGATATAAACTTTATAATCTCTCTTTTCATACCTTACCACCAGTAATAGTCTCTTAGAGTGAGATACATTTTTGTGGTATTAGGATAAATAACATATGTTCAACTGTGGCTTTTCTAAAATCTTCATCTTTAATTTTAAGTGATTTGGTACACAAAACCTGTTACCCATAACTAATATCTCATTAGCATAAACGATAAATCAGTCCGTATATCATTCTTTACTTCTTGCTTAAATTTAACTATGATATGATCTTGGTCTCACATCTCTTGAATCTAATCAATCAATATAGGCCTAACTCAAAACCATGCTAGAAGTTCTCCAAATTTATCCACTAAAAACTCAACAACTATAGATCTCAATTTAATAAGTAATGGAAGATAAGTTACTCTCAAATGAGCCAAAGAACTAGAAGGTTTTCTACTGAGTACATCTGCCACCATATTAGTTTTGCATGGATGATAATCAATAGTATAATCATAATCTTTAGTCAACTTTATCCATTTTTCATTGTCTCAAATTCAGATTTTTTGTGTGAACAAATACTTTAAACTCTTATGATTAGTGAAGATCTAACATATAACACCATATACATAATGCTTCCAAGTCTTCAATCGAAATGCTATTGTTGCCAATTCTAGATCATGGGTCAGATAATCCAACTTATGCTTCTTAAGCTGTCTAGAAGCATAAGATATCACCTTCCTATATTGTATCAACACATAACCTAATCCCTGTTTCGAAGCACCACTATAAATAATAAATGCTCTATCCTAGATGGAAGTGTAAGAACAAGAGCAGAAGTCAATCTCTTCTTATGTTCTTGAAAACTATCTTCACTTTCATCTGTCTGCTTATATTTTATATTCTTTCTAGTTAGCTTTGTTAATGGTGTAACAATATTAGAGAAGTCTTTAATACATCTTTACTAATAACCTAGCAACCCAAGGAAACTTCTAACATCTATGACAATGAATAGTTATTCCCAATTTATCATAGCTTTTATCTTCTAAGGGTCTATATAGATTTCATCAACCAAGATCACATGATTTAAAAAATGCAACTCTATCAAACTAGAATTGATATTTGATAAACTTAGCATATAACTATTTATTTCTTTAAGTCTACAACACAACCTTTAAATGCTTTGCATGTTCCTTTGTATTTCTTAAATATACAAGGAGGTCATTAATAAGTTTTATAACAAATTAATCTACATAAAGATTTGTGAATGCAGTTAGAGCATTAGTCAATCTAAATGACATTATTGGAAACTCACAATGCCTATATTAAGTTTTGAAGTTAGATTTAGATACATCAGTATCTTTGATCTTTAAATAATGATAACCTGACTAAAGATTAATCTTGGAGAATATATTTGCATCCTATAGTTGATCAAATAAATTGTTAACGTAACGAAATAGGTACCTGTTACATATAATGACTTTGTTCGACTCCTGATAATTAATGCATAAACTTAATTAATCCATTCTTCTTTTTCATAGATAATACAAGTGCTCCCCATGAGGACATAGTAAGTTTGATAAAGCCTTTATCTTTAAATTCTTGTAACTGAGTCATCAATTCTAATAATTTTGATGGGGCTATTTTTTGTAGTGCTTCTATTTGTGTCTAGAACCAAATCAATAGCAAAATCAATCTCTTTATATGGTGGCAAACATAGATGATCTTCAAGAAATACATTTGAAAAATATATAACCATAAAATTATCTTTTAATTTAACTCAGTTGACTCTAATATCAATGATATGAGCTAAATAGGTCAAACATCATTTTCTAAGCAACTATCTAGTAGTTAGAGCAGATATAAAATTAACATAAGATGGAGAAACTCGTCGTGCTCTACAAAAAGTAATTTTAGGCTCTCCCCATCCTTTTTAAATGTTACCTCTTTCTGAAAATAGTCTATTCTAGTATAATGATTAGCTAACCAATCCATCCTGAGATTGCCCTCAAAGTCATGTATATCAAAAGGAATTAAATCGGCTACTATCTCTGTAATATCCAATCCCTATTAGTAGTATTGGCGCCTAGATTTCAGTATAGAGTAATGAAGACATTGTGGGGTTACCTAATTCTAACCCTATTAGAAATATTTTTTTCTATGGTGCGCGTGAGAGATTTTAGACCTAATTTGATAATTTCACACTCGGTCAGAGCGTCGGACGACCGTAGAATATTTTTGGAATTTTTCTTTATTAGCTTGGAAAAAGAAATTTTAATTTACTTCATGAATTTTCATTTAAGGGTTATGTATGGAACAAGCCTTTATTGAGAAATACAATTCATATATTAGAGAATGGACCAATTAGGGACAATTTTATGGATTGCCAAGTTGAGAATTCTAGTTAGTTTTTTTTACTATTATAACTAAATAGTTACAAAGGAACCAATTACATACTTAGTTTCCAACCAATGGCAATTAGAAATTTAGAGTAAGTTGAGGAGCAAATTAGATAATTGAGGGAGCTCTATATACATAGTAGAAGTTTGTAGAAATTTTATGAGAAAAAGCAAACATCTTAGATCAAGAGAAGCAAAATTCGACCAAGAGAAAGAAGGGGCTACTATTGTAAAATTTCAATTTTTTTTTCATGATTTGTCATGCTTAATCAAGCTAAAATAAGGTCAAGTACAAGTTTCTAAGATCAACTGAAGCCTCCATTAGTGAAAATCCAAGAAAAAAAGGTAAGAAAAGCATTGTTTTGTGAGGTTGATATGTGAACTTTCAAGATTGCTTCAATTGATATTTTTGTGTGTATTCTTGGTTTAGATTGAGTTGAATTCTAGTGTGGAGTTTGAAGGAGTCATCAAATTGAAGAAATTGGTAAGGTAAGAATTAGGATTTTGGGTGACTTTGATATAGAGACTTCAATTGGTTGTAATTAGGGTATTATAATGAAATTGGCTTGATTTTGATGCAATTGGAACAAGAAATTGAGAAAACAAATGTGTTGGAACATAGGGTGAAATTCTGTCACTTTAAGAAAGTTAGAGTTGAGTTGTGTTGTGGTTGAATTGTGGTATATAAATGGCGTCTTATGTAAATTGAATGATTATAGTTGATGAAAAAATAAAAAATGAAGAAAGTTGGCATAATTGTCTATTTTGGTAAGGTGGAGGGTAATTATGTCCAACAAAAGTTATTGGGTGTTAAGCAAATTTTTAGAGCGTCGGATGGTGAGTTAAATTAGATTAAATGACTCTGTAAATGAAAATCGAAAAGTAGTATCCATCCGGGCTTGGTATACCGATTAGGGCGTCTAGTAGTTAATTGAGATTCTAGTATTTGAATTAGTTCTAAATGTCATTTATGGCGTATAGGTGAAGAAAATCGAGACTGGTAACGAGAGCAGAAATCTGGAGCAAAATTAAGCTCGGAGCAGTTGTGAGTAAAAATCTGTCATTTTTTTATCTTTCGTTTATTATGTTTCCGCATAATTAAAATATACGTTTTATGTGCTTTTAATGCATAAACATAATTTATAATTTTGATATATATATATATATGTATATCCATAGATATGCTTTTATATGTTCAGTTTAAGAAACAGTTTTAAAATTAATACATTTGTTTCAAAGGCCATTAGTATCCTCAGATTATAGTGGTGGTGATGGCATTAGACCCGGTCGGTATATCCCGCACATATTGGCAGGTATTAGAGGTGTGTCACTAACTCTAGAAAATCAGGTTGTCGAGTTATGTGAGTCGCTCTATATGTACGAGGTATTGTCTCGCTATATGTAGGCGATGTAGGATTCAGCCGCATAGCCAGTGAGATGTCTTGAGATGTCACTATGGGTGCTGCTAGTTAAGGCGCCCCGTGACCTACTCACGTGTGCGGTTCTAGTTGAGTCGTTACGTGAGTATAGAGCTATAGGGTTACCATTGGTACAATTTAGAAAGAAAATGGCTAAGTGAGGGCTTTACTAGTTTTCAATCTACCGATTGCATATTATGCGTTTATATGTATATGCTAGTTATTATATTGTACAGATTTTAGATATTATTTTTCGAAGATGTAAATAAAACCCGTTTAGCAAGATTTCATTAGCATATGATGTTAGAAACATTTTACAGCTTTATACAAGTTTTAGAAATATAAATTATGCATGTCTTTTAGAATTTAATATTTATGCAGAATTTTATTTTAATTCGAAATCTTAAATGCACTCACTGAGCTCATTTAGCTCACTCGTTTTATGCTTTATGTTTTCTAAACCCCCTTCCTAGGTGCCGGTCTCGGTACGCAAGCTGCTGATCCTCTTACTGTTGATTAATGGGCCAAATCTGAAGATCATTTTGTATATGTAAATGTGCTAAATAGCACTCTTTTTGCTTTTTGCATAGTAGTTATAGGGATGTGTATTTCTACATATGTTTTGGACAAACACAAAAAGGTTTCGATATTATGATGATCGTTTTTACTTTTTATAAGTGTGTCAGTTTTGCGATTTTAATGAAATTATTGAGTTGAGTTGGATTTATTTTTGAAATGAACGGAGGTCCTTTTTTGTAGTATTGAGAAGTGCTTGAAATAGAAGTGCAATTTCTTTGCAGGTTTTGTATTGGATTTTGAAGAAAAACAAGGGAAACTTTGCCCTTTTGTTTTTAAATTAATATGTCATTTTCATGTATATTCCAAGAGTTTTTCAATAATAGCAAGAATTAAAAGGGGTTCGCTTCGTGAAATATCTCAACTTATCCAGTTAAATTCTAAGAAACTTCTGTCGGGGTGTCCGGCAAGGCCACCGGGATCTACAGTAGAAGATCTTGGGGCAAGTCATGTCAATCTCACTACTACCTACTTTAATAATACATTCCTGAAATATAATTTCAGCCAATAATTATTCCCCAACTAGTGTGGCTACTACCAAGCTACAATGTAGAAGTTTTAATACTATATTTGTATGCAAAGTAAAAGTGCGAAAAGTAAAAGAATATGTAGATGCCGGATAAATTAAAACATAGGCTTCACAGCCAAAGATAATTAACATACATGTAAAAACATCTGGGGTAGCATATACCTCATGTTGAGTTAAAGAAAATACACGTACTTGTGTATGAGGTCGTCTTAGCTGACTCCTCTATGGATCTCCACTACCCCTAAAGCTTTAAGTTGTGCTCTACTATTAGGAATTTGCCTTTTTGTCTGAGATCCTCTCTGACTTTGTGCATAAGCACTGCCACCTTGAAAACGCTAAAAAGTCATACTCTGTACTAAGTTACTACTCTAAGATAGAAAGGAATAATCTCTCCTTAAGTGTCTAGATTTTTCGCAATGATAACAACTTGTGAAACCCTTAAAACATTATCTTTCATGCCACCTGCCACAAATGGAATACTAGTGTCTTAACCAATAATAAGAATTGAAAGATATAAATATTAAAAGATTAAATCTTTAGCAAATATATAGAAAGATAGTAATTAACCCTAAGTTTTTTCTATATGTCTATCTTCTTATTTTATTTAAGTTGTGTCATTTATTTTTTGAACTTTTATTATTTACAATTTGAAGATTTGATTTTTTGGATAATTATTTGAAAGATACAATTTTAGTAATTCGTAGAAAATAAAAGTTATCTCTGTGGGCTAGACATCTGATTTAAAAGTCCCTTTATTACTTGTTATAACAGTGTCTACTTACACTTAATTATGTGTTATAGAAATATCGCATCAGTAAATTGCCCTATGTAATTATCCCTTTATTTCTGTAAAGTGTCGATTATTTTAGAGTGTATGCATGTAGTGTATGTGTTCATCATATAAATATACATATCTCATATATATCCAAGCATAGCGAAAGATTAAAAATTATACAATAAACACACACACACACACACACACATATATATATACAATTAATCAAATTGATTACATAATTAAAAAATTCACCCTTGAAGCCTATGAATTAAATTTTTGGAGTCCACATAAAATAAACTTATGACAATTCTAGTATTTAACTTAGATGGGTATGATTAGTTAGAATAACAGCATAATACAACATTTATTTAACACTTAAACAAATTAGATTAACTTTAATCTAATTAAATTAATTTATTTTATCTTTTATTCAACTCTTGAACAAATAAAATAAATCTATTTTATTTATTACAATTAATAGCCCCTTTGTCTTTGTTTTGATATTTTAACATTTAAAACATAAAACTAACAATTTCAATTCTTTCAATTGAAATGGCCGGCCATTCTAATTGCAAAATTTGAAAACTTATGAATTTTGAATTTCATTTCACTTGCATAAATTTCAAACTAATTTGAATTTTATTTGCATTTAATTTAACTATTCCCTTAACCAAAGTTAATATTTAACTTTAGTTGAGTTAAATTAACTTAACCCTTAAGTTAACAAATATCCAACTAACTTAACTTTAGAGTTAACTATTAATCCTAGTTAGATTAATATTTATTTAATAATAAAAACAAAATATCTAGATATTTATTTAACCTAACCATAGTTAACAATTAACTATAGTTAAGTTAAGCATAAAATATCTTTTAAACTAACTATTTGGTTAATAATTAACCATGATTAAGTTAAATTTTTATTTAATTATTTCGTAAATAAATATTTTGATTATTAATAATTAAATAATCAATAAAGTGAAATTATCATTATACCTTTACGATTACCAAGTTTAACCTAAAGTAGGTCCCACTATAACCATAAACTTTAGGTAACTTAACTATAGTAATTTGTTGTATTTTATACTATATTAAACTATTCAATACGAAATACTGCCAAAGTGTACAACAAGTACATTACATATTGCAAGACTCTATAGATCCACACTCGATTCGTCAAATGGAACTATTTTATGAGAACAATGCCCTATGAGCACGTTACAAATATTTATCACCATTGCTAACTCTTAACCCTAGTATAAACTCCTTTAGACCAAATCCTAACTCTTTTCAGATCATAAAATGTATGTAACGTTACAAGTATAGTACCATTTAATAATTAATATTAAAGATTTAATTCAAAATATTTATTATATAAATATTAAACAATTAATATTCATACAATATTGAAATGGCACGTAAGCACCAACTCTAACAAACTCCCATTTACTCTAGTGCTATTCGTACTAGTATCCTATACTAATACACTCCACGTGTTTCTTAAATACCTTAGGAGTTTAGGCCTGAGTGGATTCACTACGTTATCTAAGAAATGTATCCTAGATATTATTACATCTCTAGTAGTCAAGAACTTTCTAATTTATGGTATTCAAAGTCCACATAATCAGAATTCTGGTATGCTATGTGGCTTATTGGCTTGAGCTATTATTCTGTTATTGAAGCTAGTTGAAGAGCTTTGAATAGTTTTAAGCTAAACTTCTTTAGACCAGATCCGACCTCATTCAGGTCATACAATGTCTGTAACATTACAAGTTTAGTACTATTTAATAATTAATATTAAAGATTTAATTTGAAATGTTTATTATATAAATATTAAACAATTAATATTTATACAATATTGGAGTGGAACGTAAGCACCAACTCCAACAAACTCTCACTTACTCTAGTGTTATTCATGCTGGTATCCCTACTAATACACTCCAAGTTTTCTCAAATACCTTAAGAGTTTAGGACTGAGTGGATTTACTACATTATCCAGTGAATGTATCCTAGATATTATTACATCTCAAGTAGTCAAGAACTTTCTAATTTATGGTATTCAAAGTTCACATAATCAGAATTCTGGTGTGCCATGTGGCTTATTAGCTTAAGCCATTATTTTGTTACTGTTGCAATATTGTGGGATAGGATCCATTGAGCTTGGAACTATTCAAAGCTCTAGAACTAGCTTAAATATCCATAATGCTTCCTTTGTAGGCTTTTCAAGCTGCAACATAATCTACCTCCAATGCAGAAATAGCTATGGACATCTAATTACATATTTTATACTAGCTTCGGTACTGATGAGGAGAAACACATAACCAAATGTAGATTTTTTACCATCTGAATTACACATAAAGTCTGAATATGTGCGTCTCTTCACTTGTAAGAAATGTTTCTCCATGTTTCATAAACTTATCGTTTATAATTCTCAAGTATATAAGATATTTTTCATAGTCATATAATAGTTATGACTTAGATCAGACCGATACAAGGTCACAAACTCTTATAGCCATCAAAATCCAAATCTTGCACATAATATGGAATGCATCAAACTCTTTCTAGTTGATGCATATCATAAGTTAGACACCCTATGACAGGACCCGCCCCAAGATCCTCTACTGTAGATCCTAGCGGCCTGCCGGGCACCATAATGGAAGTTCTTTAGAATTTAACTAAGTTGAGAAATTTTGCGAGGCGAATCCCTTTTTAATTCTTGCTATTACTGAGAAAACCTTGAAATATACATGAAAATGACTTCTTAAATTTTTTTTAAAAAAAAGCTAGACTTTCTTCTGCTTTTCTTTCAAAATCCAATATAAAACCTACAAAGAAATTTCACTTCTATTTAGACACTTCTCAATACTACCAAATAGCACCTCCGGTCATTTTCAAAATTAATCCAATTCAACTCAATAATCTCATTTAAATCATAAAATGAGCACACTTATGAAAAGTAAAAACGATCATCTTAATATTGAAATCTCTTCTTGTTGGTTCAAAACATATATACAAATACACATGCCTATAACTACTATGCAAAAAGAAAAAAGAGTGTTATTTAGCATATTTATATTTACAAAAATGATCTTCACATTTGACCCACTATTCAGCTGTAAGAGAATTAGCAAGTTGCGTACCGAAACTTGCACCTGGGAATGGGATTTAGAAAACATAAAATGAGTGAGCTAAAAGAGCTCAGTGAATACATTTAAGATTTCAAATAAAATAACATTATGTATAGATAGTAACTTCTAAAAGACATGCATAAATTATGCTTCTAAAATTGATATAAAGTTATAAAACGGTTTCTAACATCATATGCCGATGAAATCTTGCCGAGCGGGTTTTATTTACATCTTCGGAAAATAATATCCAAAATCTGTACAACATAATAACTAGCATATGTATATTAACACATAATATGCAATCGGTAGATCGAAAACTATTAAAGCCCTCTCTCGGCCATTTTCTTTCTAAACTGTACCAATGGTAACCCTAAAGCTCTATACTTATGCAACGACTCAACTAGCGCCGCACACGTGAGTAGGTCACGGGGCATCTCAACTAGCAGCACCCACAATGACATCTCATGACATCTCACTGGCTACACAGCGGAATCCTACATCGCCTACATATAGTAAGACAATACCTCGTACACATAGAGTGACTCACATGACTCGATAACCCGACTTCCCGGAGTTAGTGACACACCCCCCAAAACCTGCCCATGTGTACGGGATATACTGGCCAGATCTAATACAATCACCACCACTATAATCTGAGGGTACCAATAGCCTTTGAAACGGATGTAGTAATTTTAAAACTGTTTCTTAAACCGAACATGTAAAAGCATAAGTATGGATATATATCAAGATCATAAATCATATTTATGCATTAAAAGCACATAAAACATACATTTTCATTATGCGGAAAGATAATAAACAAAAGATAAAAGAAATGACAAATTTTCACTCACAACCACTCCGCGCTCAATTTCTCTCCAGTTTTCTACTCCTGTTACTGCTCTCGATTTTCTTCACCTACGCGCCATAAACGACATTTAGAACTAATTCAACACACTAGAATCTCATCTAACTACTAAACGCCCTAATCGGCATACAAAGCCTGGATGGATACTATTTTTCGATTTTCATTTACGGAGTCATTTAATCTAATCTAACTCACCATCCGACACTTTGAAAAAATTTTAACACTCTATAACTTTGGTTGGACATAATTTCCCTTCACCTTACCAAAATGGAAACTTATGTCCCCTTTTTTTCATTTTTGATTTTTCCATCAACCATATACATTCAATATACATAAAGCACCATTTATACACAACCACTCAACCCTAACTTCCCTAAAGTGGTAGAATTTCACCTTATATTCTAACATATTTCTTTTCTCAATTTCTTGTTTCAATTACATCAAAATCAACTCAACTTCATTCTAATGCCCTAATTATAACCAATTGAAGTCTCTACATCAAAATCACTCAAAACCCTAATTCTTACCTTGCCAATTTCTTCAATTTGATGACTCCTTCAAGATCTACACTAGAATTCAACTCAATCTAAACTAAGAGTACACACAAAAGCATTAATTGAAGAAATCCTTAAAGTTCACATATCATCCTTACAAAACAATACTTTTCTTACCTCTTTTTCTTGGATTTTCACTAATGGAGGCTTCAATTGAGTTTAGCAACTTATACTTGACCTTATTATAGCTTGATTAAGCATGAACAATCATGAAAAAAAATAGAAATTTCAGTGTAGCAGCACCACTCTTTCTTGCATGAATTTTGCTTCTCTTTTGCTCTAAGTGTTATGCTTTAATCTCTTGAAATTTCTACACACTTCTACTATATATATAGTGCTCCCTCAATTGACCAATTTGCCTCTCAACTTACTCTAAATTTCTAATTTGCCATTGGTTGAAAATTAAATATGTAATTGGTTCCTTTATAACTATCTAGTTAGAATAGTCAAAGGAACTAACTAGAATTTCCAACTTGGCAATCCATGAAATTATCTCTAATTGGTCAATTCTCTAATATATGGATTGTGTTTCTTAAAAAATGTTTGTTTCATACATAACCCTTAAATGGAAATTCATGTAGTAAATTAGAATTTTCTTTTCTAAGCCAATAGAGAAAATTTTCAAAAATATTATAGGGTTGTCCGACGCTCCAACTGAGTGTGAAATTACCAAATTAGGTCTAATATCTCTCACGCGCACAGTAAAAAAAATTTTTAATAGGGTTAGAATCAGGTAACCCTATGGTGTCTTTATTGCTCTGTACCAAAATCTAGACACCGATACTACTAATAGAGATTGGATATTACACGATGACACTTTCTCCTAGAAAGATGAATGCCATGTCTAAAAGGCACATTAACTATCTCACAGTCAATAAAGTTATACCTTTCAAGGATTTAGCCTATGTACGAAGATTAAGAAAGTCTCATCAGCCTCTTAACTCTATCTATATAAAACTTTATACCTAGTATACAGGAAGCCTCTCCTAAATCTTTTATGAAGAATTTTTTTACTCAAATAACACTTAGTTGATAGACTTGCAATATACGAACATCATTTTTGACATTGAGTATATATTCCACTTAGAGAACTAGAAAGATAATCATGCTCCCACTACCCTTTCTGAACACACATTCTTCCTTTTTATTCCTGATGAAACCAGATTTTTTTATTTCCTCATCAAAACAAAGATTCTAGCTTTGGAAAAACTAGTTAAGTCTATAAATGGTCTTTCTCAATTTGCACACTATATTAGAAGTTAGGCTAGATGAAAAATCACTAGGTTGTTCTATGCATATCTCTTACTCGAGATATACATCCTTGAATGTCATCAGTCAGACAGTAATATCATAATATACGACAATAGCTAAGAAAATTTAAATTGACTTTAGCATGGTTACTAATGAAAAAGTTTCCTCGTTACCGATCCTAGATCTCTAAGTGTAACCTTTTATCAACAGTTGGGCCTCGAAGGTCTACGAAATGAGACCCAAGCTTCCACTGTGTAAACCTATTTACAATAAATAGGAATAATTCTACGAGAAGCACAACCAAATCCCAAACTTGATTGTTATACGTAGAGTCAATTTCAGATTTTATGGCATCTTGCCATTTTTCTAAATCGATGTCAAACATCACCTCTTCAACTAAGAAAACACCAAAAGCACCTTCAAGTATCAAACATACCTAAATGGTAGCCTTAATATCCTTTTCAACCTATGAAGAGAGTGTGTTAAATGTATTTCACTCAATTGAACTTAAAAGTCCACCATCGATTCATATATATATATATATATTCTGATTGACTTCATCAAGTTCAATCATTCTACAATCCCTGCAACCCATAAGAAACTATTTCTCTTAAGAGGTAAGACCATGAGCAACGAACAAATTTCATTCCTCAAGATCATAAAGCTGGTATCCCATTGTATACTTGGGATACTTAATTAACCAATACTTGTACCATTTAGGTACAAGTTTATCCTGTTGCATAACTCTTATGCAAGCAATATAGCCCCAAAGTCTTATATATCTCATACAAAGTAGAAAGAACGATCAACAAGTGAGCAGTAGATTCTAAAGCATAATCCCATAAATATTTTAAATATCAGTGAAACTCAACATCAATCAAACCATATCTAATAAAGTTTTAATTCCTCCTTTCTAAACCACATTTGTGTTGAGAAATATCTAGAGGACTATATTGATCGAGAATCACATTCTCTTTTAAATAATTTATGAATTTATTGCTAATGTATAAATTGTCTCAATCTAATCGAAGACATTCAATATACATAAAGGTTTGTTTCTTTACATTCATAGTCAAAACGTTTTGAACACTTCAAAATTTTTTAACTTGCGTTTCTCATAAACACATCTATATTGTGTCAAACCACTATAAAGACAATAAAGTATCAAAAACCACCTGTGGCAGTAAGATTCATTGGACTAAATACATCACAATGTACTAATTCTAATAAATCTGTGGCCCGACGTCTAACACCTATAGAAAGATTTGGTTATTTTTCTTTGAATTTAAAATTCATAAACTAGCTAAAGTTTTATAATCAGATCAAGTATTTGACCATCCTTAACCAGATGGAATAGTCGTCTCATGATTAAATGACTTTATTTTATGTGTCACTATTTATAATTATTCAATGTTCTTGAACTACTATTTATTCTATTCACCTATACATTGGTGACATTTCCTGTTCTATTTAAGATATAACAGTCATTCATTAACTAACACTTAGTTTGCAAAACATTATCATTATCACATAAACATAAGGAACTATTCCTAATATTTTTATGATAACCTTTTTTATCTACTACAAAGAGTAATATGATTCGCCTAATTATATTTGGCACAAAATAGATATTATACAGCATTAATGTTTCTACTAGGATGGAGAAGTGATTTAGAAGTCTTAACGACTACCATACATAGGAAATCTCATTTTCCTACATGAAGCTGAACTTTTCTTTTCCAAGTATTGTAGTATTCTTCAAATCATGCAACAACTTGCAAATATAAGAATGACAAACAGTATCTCATATGCTTATATACTAAACATTATATACTAATGAAATACCTATAATTTGTAAATAGATATCTAATGGGTTAATCTTTCTTAAGTCAAGGGGTTATGAATAGTAACGCTTAATATTTCAAACCTTATCACAATGAAAGGACTTTTCATTGTAACTATTCACTATCTGTGGTTTAAAAATATTAAATATTTCTAAATCTAGAACTATTTTCAAATTTAAAAAACAAGTCTAAATATTTCTCAGTACCCTATAGATGGTGTGTATATTATTTAAGTGTACTAACAGATTGATCAGTACTTATGTTAGATTATGAGTATCTTATCTCTATAAGATAAATTAAGAGATGTATAGCTTAATATTTTTAATCGTTAATTAATAACATTTTAGATCATGAGTATAACTATTATATTTTTTTTAATCTAACAATTCTCTCCCACTGATTTACTTAATCCCTTTAATCTCTTGAAAGGGATAACAACAGTTTAAACTTTTTAAACTATATAGTGAGAAGTGGACTCCATTGGCATTTTACTCCAGCCTTATGCTAAAGCAATATTAGCCTTCGTAAATCCAACAAGTAGACAACTCTTGTCAATTCCATCTCATGCAACTCTTACCACTAATCCTAAATATATCTTATTCTCACGCTAAAATAATATTAGATAAGTGTATTTCAAATTAACTTATCAATTATCAAATATATGCTAATGACGCTACCCTTACACTAAAGTAATATTGGATAACACATTCGCATATATTTGACTCATCTCATGTTTTACTAGCATAGTCCAAATCACACGGACCAAATCTCTCACGCTAAAGTAATATTGGAAAGACTATAGTGACCTGTCTAATACTGTATTGATAAGTCAGATTATTTAAAATATTATCTCATAATATAATAAAATTCAATTTGATTAAAAGAAATTTTTAAACATATGCTCTCATCTTATGAAAATATAATTCTTAATTAGTTATTTATTTTTGTACAAACACAACTAACCCCCACTAGTAGGCTCTCATTGTAGTTAACAACACAGAGAAAAATTATTTTCAGTTTATAATGCAAAATAATAACTCTTACCACTGCATCTCATAAACCCCCACATGCATAAATTATTTTTTAAACAATTTAAAAATATTTATTATTTTTATTTTTATTTATTTTATTTTTATTTATTTTATTTTTTAACTTTAATCAAACCAAAGTTAACCATTAACCTTTGTTGAGTTAAAGAAAAACTTAACTATTAAGAATAGTAAGATATTTTATTTTACTTAACCAAAGTTAACTTTTAACTCTAGTTTAGTTTACAAAAATATCTTAATTTGACTTAACCACTTGGTTAACTATTAACTATAGTTAAGTTAATAATTTATTTAATAATTAAATAAATATATATTTAACAAAATAATATTTTTTTTATTGAACAGTGCCAACGCTGTGACGTTCATGCTTGGCGCCATAGCGTTGAGGTATGGGTTCAACTACTATTTTCATCGATTTTGCATTTTCAACACTTGAAATGCACTATAATAGCCTCAGAACTTTTCTGACAACACGTCCAACAATTTAAAAAAACACCAAAATCAACACAAATTTGTTCTGATACAAATTGTTAAGTATCGATTATTCTAGAGTGTATGCATGTGGTGTATGTGTTCATTATACAAATATACATATCTCGTACATATACAAACACAGCGAAAGATTTAAAATTATACAATGAACATACACACACACATATATATACAATTAATCAAATTAATTACAGAATTGAGAAATTCACTCTTAAAGCCTGTGGATTAAATTTTTGAAATCCACATAAAATGAACTTGTTAACAATTCTAGTAATCAACCTGGGTATATTTGATTAGTTAGAATAACAGTATAACATTTAAACTAATTAGATTAACTCTTAATCTAATTGAATTTATTTGTTTTATCTTTTGTTTAACTCTTGAACAATTAAAATAAATCTATTGTAATTATTACAATTAATAGCCCTTTTATTTTTGTTTTGATGTTTTAACATTTAAAACAAAATACTAACAATTTCAATTCTTTCAATTGAATTAGTCAGTCATTCTAATTGCAAAATCTAAAATCTAAAAACTTATGAATTTTGAATTTCATTTAACTTTATATACTAATGCATAAATTTCAAATTTGAATTTCATTGCATTTAATTTAACTATTCACTTAACCAAGGTTAACATTTAACCTTAGCTGAATTAAATTAACTTAACTCTTAAGTTAACAAATATCCAACTAACATAACTCTAGAGTTAACTATTAATCCTAGTTAGGTTAACATTTATTTGATAATAAAAATAAAATATCTAGATATTTATTTAACCTAAAAATAGTTAATAATTAACCATAGTTAAGTTAAGCATAAAATATCTTTTAACCTAATTCTTTGGTTAATAATTAACTATGATTAAGTTAGATTTTTATTTAATTATTATTTAAATAAATATCTTGATTATTTAATAATTAAATAATCAAAAAGTAAAATTACTATTATACCCTTACAGATTACCAAGTTTAACCCAAAATGAGTCCTACCATAATCATAAACTTTAGGTAACTTAACTATAGTAATTTGCTGTGTTTTATACTGTATTAAACTATTCAATACAATATACTACCCAAGTGTACAACGAATACATTACATATTGCGGGACTCTTTAGATCCACGCCCGATTCGTCAAATGAAACTATTTTATGAGTTCGTGAACCCCACGCATACGTCACGAATATTTCAAATCAACGGGTTAGACCATACAAGGTGAGGCCAAAATGCATATGTATAATCTTTCTGTCATTATACCCTATATATGCAGGGATATAAATCAGCACCATCAAATTTCTATTTGCTCATTAATGAACTTATCTCCATATTTGTATCTAGATAAAAAATATATGTAAACATTTTTATGATATTATTTAACCTTACAGAAAACTCATTTTTCGGGTTTATAACTTATAGTTATAAGATTTTATGATATACAATCTCAAAACATAGAATATACTACTTACCTATATAAGCTGACAGGTCCCGTATCTACGCACACCGAACTCCATGAGCATCAGATCATACCCAGCGATACATAGCGGTCATACCATAAAAGGTCTCTAATATATGTAGAATCAAAGTATGGTGGATCACTCACAAGCCCATCGTGGCGCTCAGGTTAAAGAACCATGAATACTACTCAACTCGAGAAGACCTACCTTTGACGGTTTCATAGGAAATCTATTAAGTCCTCATGAGTCTGTTCAGTATTCAGTCTTGACTGGATACCCGTAGGCATATACAAGCTCTAAGCTTCTGGTTAGCTAAGAACAACCATCTATAGCATACAGATATAGACATATACCGATAGACCCATATTTTTTTAACATAGATCAGGAACATAATGGTTGAGAACATACTTGCATAATGATATTTTCTAATACTTATTGCAACTCTTTACAACTATATCATTACTAATATATTTCAAGGTCATTGTCCCATTTTTTACAAGGTTTCTAACTCTTAGAATTTTACTGACTCTTATAACCGGCTAACTCTTAGTAGTTCTATCTCTTAATATTTATAACTCTCAACATTGTTAACTCTTAACTCTTATCTAAACCCTTTTAGACCAGATTCAAACTCTTTCAAATTATATAATGTCTGTAACATTACAAGTATGGTACCATTTAATAATTAATATTAATAATTTAATTCAAAATATTTATTATATAAATTTTAAACAGTTAATATTCATACAATATTATAAAGCAAAATATTTTTAGTTTCTTATTTTCGTATTTTCATATTCTTATTTTTTTATCTTAAAACTTTTTTTAAATTGATTGACATTGATTCGATTACTAAAATAGATAATCATTCATCAATTACAATGTATGATTGTCTTTTTGATGTAACAATTTTATTTTTATTTTTAAATATTACATTAAATATAGAGTAAAACTCTCTCTATCCTAATGTAAAAGATGGTTTGAATCTATACATTTTGTTACAATCCCCAATTACTCTATGATATATATAAAAATAAAAATAAAAACTTGCTTTGACTGAAATTGGACCCTCCAGAAATTGGATGGAGAGTTGCATTATAAACAACTCCTTTATTATTGAGTAACAATTGTAATTACGTACAATTTTAATTAGGTTATGACTTGGATGAATAAAAAATAATTAAAGAAAAGATTAAATCTCATAAATAGATTTCTCTCAAATTTGAGATTAAATTGTTCTCTTTTTAGAAGATATCCTAATATTGTTATAATTAAACTAATTCCTTAGATTTACCACTAGAAACAAGCTGATAGGGTAAATCTTTACGTAACCCAAGCAGACTTTAATTAACATAAAATAATGTTAGGCATTTAAAAACTTATTTAAAAAGCGCATGCTTAAAAGGTGATATTTTATTTATTGTATGGCTTCACAAATTTTAAAAAATTATTTATTGGATTTTTTCCATAATATTCATAATAAATATCATTTTTGTTAATAAACTTTTAAATGTCTAGCATTCGTTAACATATGTTTAGATATGAAGTTCAAACGAATAGATTTGATTAAATCACATGAGATAATCTATCCACAAAATTTCATGACTTGTTAGATAATTTACTCATGGTGTAAATGAATAATTTAATGAAGTGCAATTTTATATTTGTTCCCGTGATTAAATCCCACTTTAATTTCTGTATAAGCAATTAAATGTATGAATTATAAATATACTGTTTGCGTTTAAGAACATTATTCGGTTAGTTGTTGTTTAATTTCTGGAAGAGATTAAATTTCTTCTATTGATGCATGACAAGAAACATAAAATACACGTAGATTGCTGGGTCTTTTACCAAACGTCAAAAACTCTTCGTATTTTAATTTGAAACCATTTAACAAATTAAACTTTTCGTTAGTCATACAAGTTAATCATATTTACAAACTCTCACTCAAACTTTAAACATATTCAAATATAGTGGCTATGGCTTTGCTATGATGCAATGAATGTCAGCTGATGAGAAGACAATTTTGAAAGAAACTTAGGGTTACGTACAGAAATTAATATGATAATTCTTCTGCAATCTGTTTTCCTTGGACAATCCAATATATATATTTAATAATATATATTTAAGATACTGTAACAGTATGACAAAAGGAACCAAGAAAGAAAAAAGGAGTAAAAAGTAAAAATAAAAATGAGGAAGATCATCAGAGTTAGAAGATTGATTATATATATATATAATTTCTAGGGCTATATATACTGATTCAAAAGCTTGTGTTTCAAGATAAATAATGCCCTTATCAATAACAGCCCACCAAACTGGTTTTTCTACTTAGTTTTCTTTCTTTCTTTCTTTCTTTTCTTTTTTCCATCGAGGAATTAACTAAAACGTGCATCAGAATTATGAATTTTCTCTGGAAAGCATGACTTGTGAAATTGGAATTAATGACTATTGAACCGTTCAAATGTTCATTGAGATGTACAATTTCATTGGTATTTATAATCACTAGATCAAGCCAAGGATTCAAGTAATGCACTGTTGCATAGCATTACCCCCAAATACGAAAATAAAATGCCCTAACAGTTTGAATGTCACTGCTTACTTGCTACCATGTTTTTCAAATCATTAACGTTTTTTTCATACATTACTATTAACATAAAAGCTTATCATTCATGCGAAATCCATTCATAACGCCCAAGAGTTCAGGTATGATAATGACAAATTATAAATGACCCATTTAGCTGCCGGCTGCTGTTCCCGTTGATGTGGTGTTTGAGCTATATGATGTATCTTCGATATGACATTAAATTAAGAAGATGCGGAAATGAATTTCAGATTACCATTATTTTGTTTACTTCTCAGCTATCAGCTAAAGTTTAATAGTAAATGCATATCAAAACAGTCTTCAAACATGATTGATCTCTCCTGATCGTACCTCAATTTTATGGACATAATATACATATAAATGATTCATGAGACTGTTACGATGTCACCTTTAGCAAATATGCTATATATATATATATATATATATATTTGTTTCCCAGGGTGATCAAAATTGGACAAAGACAATGTATATAATGAAATTCATCAAGCTTTAAATGATTCATGAGGATGGCAAAAAGCTGAATCCTTGAAATACTTTTTAGCCTAGATTTTCAGCCTGTTGCAGTTCATTTCCTAATATTTATAATTTGATGTTTTATCAGGCATTATTTATAACATGGAATAATCAAGAAAAAGAGTTTAAATAACAGATAATTAACAGCAAAACTTTGCATGCTATCCACATATGTCATATACCCAAAAATAAAAAAAGAAAGAAAAGTGAAGCTAAAAACTAATATATATATATATATATAAGAGTAAAATCAGTTAAATAAAGAGGCGATATGGTAATCAAGAAGTGATACCAACACCAAGGAAATCTATGAAAGGAACTTCTTCATGATGTTTGATGGATTCATCTCCTTGAGCTTGTTGTGTACTCAACCTCAAATTTGAGTACGCTGGCGAGTTATCAGAAAACTTAACCATCATCTTCTTGATCATTCCATGCCTTTCACAATCATCACCAACTTTAACATAGCCAAATGAATTTGGAACAACTCTCCTATAATTTGTAGGTCCAAATGCGTTAGAACCGTGATAGCTGCCATAAACTGAAGAACTCGGATAGCATCTATAAAGAGATTGGTCTGAAACTTTTGAGCTTTCTTGAGTAGAATAACCAGAGCTAGACTTAAAGAAATCCCTTCCTTCTCTTCTTGATAAATCAACAGAAGATGAGTTGTTTGAACTTTCCACCATTGGCGGCGCAAAAACCCATGAAAGGGAAGAACTAGGAGGTGAGAGTGCAAAAGTACTAGTCCTATCTGTGTTGGGGTTTCGAAATTCAAAGACTCTGCTGTTGTCAAAGCCAATTGATCTTGAGCCGAACACATCTTGGGATCTTGATTTTCTTGCGTGGCAATTATTATCAGAAGTACTGATGTTGGAGTTATCGATGACAGTGTCTTGATAACTTCTCTTTCCACATAGCTTAGCTTGCTCTCTTTGCTTTCTTGCCATTATAACATGCCAATGATTCTTCACAGCATTATCAGTTCTACCAGGAAATAGTCTTGCAATTAGTGCCCACTTATTTCCATGAATTCGATGAGCTGCAAGCAGCCTTTCTTCTTCCTCTTCGGTAAATGGTCTTCTGTTGATCCTAGGGTCAAGTTGATTAAACCACCTCAACCTGCAACTTTTCCCTGCAAATTGTTTATAGAAAACCCCAGTGTTCAGAATATGAACTATATGTCAGTTTAAGAGAGAAAGTTAATTTATCACTTTCTCCCATATTAATTGTTAAGAAAATCAGAATTATTGATCTTATAAAAAGATATTCAAGCTGCAGGTGCAAGAGATAGAATATATATTCAATAATTAATAAGCCTTTAAAATTAGATTAAAAAAAAAGATAGAATAATAAAAAACACGTATTCTCACTGGCACAAGAGAAGGGGTGGGTTGGGGTTTGAAGGAGAGGAGAAATCATTTTGATCCATCAGATTAAGCAAAGGAGTTATTAACCCTTTACCTTGAACTAATATATTAACTTGATTTATATATATACATATATAATAACCAGTTTAATTTCTTATTTATTTTTGTAGCTGATTATTATTATTAGGATATGCTTGACTGTGGCAAAACCCATAATTAAAAACAGAATAGAAGTTAACCCAAGTGACCATGCAGCAAGAACTTGAAAAATAAAAAGGAGAGAGAAAGGGAGATCCTAGAGCTCTAATATTAATCAATTACCCGATCTTCCTTGGAGCTTCTCAGCGATAGAATTCCAGTTTTGAGCACCATATTGTTCAACAAGTTGCCGGAGTTTTTCATCCTCAGCTGGTCTCCAGTGACCTCGAGGACAAGTACTCTTGGTGGCATCATCACTAGAACCAGCTGCAGAATCCTCCATCGCGCTCGACACCGGCGCTGATGCTGAGCAGTGGATTCTTTGTCATCAATTAAGTACACAGAAGAGAAGTCGCCAAGAAGATATATAGAGAAGCAGAAGAAAATGAGCCCCAACAGAATAAGAAAGTGGGGTTGGTTTAGGGTTGTCGATGGCAAGTCACTTTTGTTGGTTTTACACGACACATTAACCCTATGTATAATTCGTATATAATGAACCACTAACCTTTCTTGTTATGCTATTGGCCCATGAACTTCTCTATCAAATTCCCAACTATTTCTTAGATTCCTCTTTCTCTCGCTCTCTATCTTACCATTTTAAGCGATAGTATTACGCTAGCTCAAACCTAGTGTAGTGATTGTGGGTACCTTATAATTTCTATTAAAGGGACAGCTCTCCTAGTGCAAATGCCTACTACCTTCCTAATTCCTTTCATTAAGAAGGTACCTCAATTATCAATTTATTATTAGTAATCTTAATCAGAAAGGATTAATTTCTATGCAAAGGTTGGTGTGAAAATGCATGACGTAACCCACCTATTTGAGAATCCCTAGTTAAAATTAAATTAAATTTGAATCACTGATTTGTTCCTTTTAATTAATGAACATTGATGGCTGAAGGAATTTTATTAATGAAAGAAGCAAATTACACCAAAGAAGAAGGGCATATAGCTAGCCTGCTCCGAGCCGAGAGAGATGATTAAAAAGCTATGATTACATTTTAAAGAAGTGACAAAGAGTCAAAAGTTATATTTAAGGCAACATCTCCGAGCCAGAAGCCAAACAAAACGATATATTTATTTAAGAATGCTTCAAGATTTTTCAACCGTTAAAAGGGAAAATAGAAGTCCAAAGCAATGAAAATTGATATGCCATTATCAAACTTGGATCTTTTGGGTACATCATTATGCTTCTTATGGAATCAAGACTGCATGGTAGATGCACACCGTAAGCTTTGTATTAAGTAGCGTCAAAAGGAGTTGGTAAACTCAAAGTGGTCACACCCTGAATTAGTAAGAAAATAATGTGAAAATTGATGAAGTTTTAAAGAACCCACATGCACCATCATTCGCTTTTCTATATAAAGAAGCTAAATTAGCAGTTAGAGGAATTTGTTTGAGATAATTAACTTTAGAGATAATGGTTAGGTTATACATCTATTAACATCAAATATTTACCTTCTCGATTACAACCTGCAATTTAAGGCTTCAGGTTAACCAAAATGAAGGACCAATATGATGATCATTGAGGTCAAACCTAAGCTAACAAAGTAACCATCTTGAACATGACTATGCAGCACTAAAATTTAAAAAAAAAAAAAAAATTCACCCATGATTAACCACTTTTTTCTTTTTTCTTTTTTTTTTTTTACTTTATAATTATCATTTATAATACATATTTCAAGATAACCCAAAAACAAAAACGGAAAAGATCAAAATTTATTAGCTTTCAGCCAAAAAGTTTTCCAAATGAATAGAAAACGTCTGCAAAGGAAAACCCTAGATCATTTTATCAATATCCTACTATGGTATGCCAGGCAACCTACTCCCACCAAGCAATGCAAAAGTGGTAGCTTAATCACCTAATTTTTGCATGGTTTGAAAGCGTATATTAATAGTGAAAAATTAATGCACCAGCTATAATTATCATAAATGGTATTTG
The DNA here is from genome assembly GCA_946807835.1 of Ailanthus altissimus. Classification (NCBI taxonomy): domain Eukaryota; kingdom Viridiplantae; phylum Streptophyta; class Magnoliopsida; order Sapindales; family Simaroubaceae; genus Ailanthus; species Ailanthus altissimus. Next base: position 10,725,609 of record OX327699.1, on the reverse strand, counting down.
CAAAATGAAGACATAAATGACAGTTCACTCATAATCTCATGTATATATTTGTTTTTACTGTGTATGGTTATGAGATTGAAAGGAGACCTTTAACTGAATTATAATATGAATGCAAACTTAAGGGTTAATTTTTGATATGCCGTGTAATCACAGCATCAAGAAAAGTATGGGTAAACCGTCTGCCTTTTTCCATACTTCCATGCAGATGGCAAGTCAAATACAAATGTTGAAACATTTTGAGAATTTATAATATATATATAAACACCATAATGTTAATTACAAATTTTACTTTTTGTTAACCGATTGAGATGTTATACCCCACGAAATCAAACACTTGAAATCCCATCTAAATGTGCTTAAAATAGCTTATCCATAAACGTCGACTTAAAATGAAGTAACTATTATCGCTTAAAGGGAAATGTTATTCAATGACTATTATTGTTTGAATATTTTAATATTTGCAAGCTATTCATGGAATAATGTTCACATAATTATTTGTTCCACAAAACTGTTAATTAAGAGTAACCCGATGAACCTCTATTTTCTCATTATTGGATCTGCACCAATGATGACTTATTTAAAGATTAGTTGAAAAATAATTACTTTAACACGTAGGCATCCATATATAGAGAGAGATTAGTTGAAATAATTTGTTCTTTTTGCTAATTTTAGTTAATGAATTGGGGCATTAAGTTTGAAAGATTATTGCATCTGGTTGGAGTTTAACTTCATGAGTAAGAAAGAAGAGATCAGAGTGTCTAATTGTTGAGTAAATTTTTTTTATATATTATTTCAATTATATTTTATATTATATGTTATCATATATAAAAAGATATAGAATATATTGATAAGATATATAAGAAAAATTAAGAGTAAATAAAATATAAAACATGTCATTGATCATAAGAAACATGTTAATAGTATTATTTCAAAGTCAAATAGTTTCTCCCGTGTGGGTAATGACGGATCTATATAGTTTCAAAATTCAACTCTATACTCGTAATCACTTTTTTTATAAGCACGATCACAAAAGATAATACAAATTTTTCATTATCATAGTTGTTCAAAAATATAATACAAAGAATATATATTGAAAGTAGGATATAAATAAAACACTTTTTATTTTTCTTATTCTTTTTCTTCCTCACTTTCACTCACTCTAACTACTAATAAGAAAGAGTTAACACTTGTAATATAGTGGTAGGTAGTCATATTAATTCTAATATTAATAATACTAATTTAATACATTATAACTTCAATAATAATTTTATATATATAAATATTGTAACTCTTATACATCTAAACTAGATTTAATGATTAATTAAAATATTATAACTGTTATATAATAATGATATGATAATGATAATTTATAATATGTAACTTACAATATTAAAACTATATTAATGTTGTAGAACTTATTAACCATTTAAAAGATTTTTAAAACATTCTTTCCAACACTAATTTTGTTTAAGTCTGGCTTTTCTAATCTTGATGCTTTATTATTTTTCATTTTGTAAAAGGAGAAAAATAATTCAATGCTTTTACATATTACCCGTACTGCCAAAACCCTTGGTGATATATATAAGAATTATGTATGTCGATAATTAAAATTTCACAGTTGTTTTAATTCATTTTGTTACTTTTAATCGAGCATGCTTTTAGTCCATCTAATATATTTGTTTTGAATTAAAACCTGTAATTTAAATGCCTAGGAAATAAACAATTGATATACTAAATTTCGAATAGCTGTCTCGGTAGCAATAGATCATCAAATTATTTTCACACAACAAATTAAGATGGACTGTCTAAATTAATAGATGTAAGGAGGAAAACTTTACATAGAAAACTTCTGATGAGAAAATGGGCAAGTTGAAGTGATAGTATCTCAAATGTGAAAATGACTTCAACAGAAGTATGAATAAGTACTCATCGTCTTTGGTAGTTGAATGATGTGTGAAAGAATTTAATGGCTGTCTCCTCTAATGGCAAAAAACAAAATGCTTCATTGATGGAAGAAATATTCTGTGATGATGATAATTACCCTATATTGAAAATAACAAATCAGGTGGCATATGGAAGCAAAAGGTACCAACAATTCTTATAAAATCAATTTGGCAATTGATGGTAAAGCTACTTCATTAATTCTGAGGGTTGTGATCAGTTTGAACTCCCATTAAAAACATCTATTACCATTAGTGATTCTTCTTTTTTCTTTTTTAAGCCTGCCCTGAGAAGATAAAGAGCTATGCCAATGCCATATGCCTTATTGTCAACTAATCTAGCTAGCATACTAATTAAAGATCTCGGATGGATGGTGAAGAGTTATTGAAAAATTTTATCAATCTTTCCAGTTCTTTTACAAGTTTAATAAAATATTGTCGACAACCTCACTGAACCTCGTAAATAATTTTGTTTCTAATCTATGAAGTATACCATTTCGTTACCAAACAGCAAATAGAATCTATATTCTTCAACGAAGCTGTTAGATGCCACCTAAAGTAAAAGTTTCAAAAGGGTACTACGGTTAGAAATTAAATGTCAATATACGTTGTTTTGAGGTGCACATAATACCAACTTCATCTTCTATCATGAAAAATTATTTCTCTTTCACAGAGAATAGACCGTTAAGAGAACAAGGGAAGAGCTTTGTGTCATTTTATGTGTATGCATGAAGCACAAATAGAAGGGTTCAAGATTGCTTTCAAACAGTGAAATCAAATCATTTCAGTTACTTGTACAGGCAAACATTCATTTTCTTCAAATGTCTTTATTTTATGAAAATTATTATACACCTTTTTTCACTTTTCCAAGAAACCCAGATGGGAAATCGATGGCTAGTCTTATTATCTCTCAACCAAACCTTATTGCTTGCTTATTTTAACATTCAAAAAGAAAACTAAGACCTTGAAAAATCTTCAACAAACTGCTTTGACTCGGCCCATCCAGCCCTCTCCTTTAAACCCTAATTCGGCACACTTTATATAAAATTCAAGCTTTTGAAAGTTACCCTTTATTTTTTTCTTTTTGAGCAAAAGTTGCCCATATTATTATCCATTAATGCACTTTGTTACATGGTAGTTGATGATGATGCTAGCTTCATTTATTCAACGTCTTGAATCTTTTCATTATGGGAAAAGATAGACCGAAATAATTCCACTCATTGAACACTTGAACACTTGTCACCCATTGATCTCAGATGGCTAGAAAATTGACGCCTCATTTAGGTCATTATCTTCTAAAGTCTTAGAGGGCAACCAATTCTAATAGTGTAATAAAGCCAATCTACAGGTTCTTTTGGAAAACCCATGACGTGTTATCCAACACAAAATGGTGAAGTGAAGTAACCCATAAGGATTAATTTGTTGAATTAGTTGGACTCTATAGCTTCTAGTTATCTCTATCATGCTTGCATTTATCATTAAAAGATCAAACTAACCTCATTTTAACATGAATAATATATTTTTATTTTTAATATGGTCAAGTACAGTTAGTTGAGGGTTTTAATTTCTGTGGTCACATTATATTAATTCATTTACATTGTTTCATCTAACAACGACATTTCGATTCTCCATTCTGATGTCTAACAATTATTATGCTCAGTGATAATGACAGTTTAGCTACCTTCATAGTTCTTCTTAAAACGGTCTTTGATGATCAAAACTTAAAAGAGTTCTTGCTATATATATATTTTCCTTATCAACAATCATATCATAATTAGTGATGAGTCGAGGGATTACATTTTAAATCTAGAAGAAGTAGGCCAACCCTATTGATTGAAACTCAAAATGTTTGGATGGGTTTCGGTTGGCGAGATATAAGACGCATGCTAAATATTCAATCAAGAGCTAGGTTATATTTGAACTTAGAATATTGAAGAGGCTGTCTATGAGATGCTATATTAATTAAATTTTCTCTTTTAGTCACCTTCTAATTAGCTAATTTTTATTAGTAAAAAATAAAGAAATTGAACAATTATACCTCAATCTTAAAAAAACAAAATTTAAAAAAAAAACTCTCTCTCTAAAATTGATGGTCTCTCTCTCAATACAAAACTAACTCAATAAAAATTTGGCCAAAATAAAAATTTGAAAGCTTACATTGTGTAGATTAGGCATTACACACTATATTCATCACTTGAAATTTTGAAAATATCGATTTTTGGTAAATATTTTTTGAATTTTAGGAAGAATTTTAATTTGTGCTAGAAATGATTTATAACTTATATTTGGAGTTTGAAATAAGTGAAATATATGAATTATATATAAAAAAAATAGATCAAAAAATTGAAAAAAAAAAGTATAAAAATTTGGCCAAAAATAGCTTTTTTGTGAAACACCTGAATATAGGTGGTGGGGGTGGTGGCCGACTGCCATTTGTGTTCTAGTAGTTTCTTAGGACATGAAATAGATCGGGGTCTACGAGCGCACATGCCCACATTTCTAGTTTGTTAACTTAAATTTTTAAACTTCCTCGCTCTATTTTTTATGAATATAATTAAATATAATTTTTAGTTTTATTTATATATTAAATAATTTATCAATTTTTTATTTTTTAATTTATATTTAATGAGGGCATGCATTAATAATATTTTTTTATTAATAAATATATATATATATATATAAAAGAAACTCCTAAAATCTACATTTTTTTTTCCTTTATTGTAAGCAACAAAAAGACTTTTATTTTTCAGTTGGGCAAACATTGATTTTAATGAGAATATGAAGCAATTAATAAAAGAATCAATTATGCTAGTCACTAAAATATTATTTAAATTTTTTTATTTAAAATTTTATTTATAAATTATCATTTATATTATTAAAAAATATTGTTATATTATTCTAATTTATTGATTTGATTTTTTAAATATAATATAAATACATTTTTATATTGTTTGTAAATACAAATTAAAACTTAATATTAATAAATAAAATGGGTCGTGAACGAAGAAGACATTATCTATATAAAGATTCTCCATTCTCATTTTATTAAATTTTAAAAATAAATAAAATAAAAAAAGACTTAAAATTAAAAATAAAATAAAATACATAAAAAAAAACCTCCTAAGCCGCCCCACTCCATTGCCATCCTATATTAAAATATGTCATTTAGCAATCCAAATCAAGGTAGGTGGGAATTGATTACTATTACGCCGCCGTTTTTATTGATCAAATTAGTATGTCAAATAAAATAAATTTCTCTTCTGAAAAAAATAAAAAAAATAAAAAATTCTTTAGCCGTCCAAGTTGCTAGCCTAATCTAGTTAATTATATATGTTGCCATGTTTTACGCTCTATAGATATTGGATTTTATTAATTTTTTTCAATTTAATAAAGAGATCAGTTGTGGCAGTTATAATGCGGCTGCCCATATGTTGCTAGTAACATGACATACTACCTACCATTTCATGAACCAAAATAACAATGATGTTTGTTTATTTCTTTAAATTAAATTAACATTAATTAAAAAATTCCAACTTGCTTTGCATTTACCAAATTTTCTTTAAAAAAAAAAAGATTGTGATGCAAAATCAAGAGTATTAATTAATTATAATTGAATAATTGACTTAATTCTCTTAATTTTGGTGTAATTCATAGAACGAACCAAGATAAAATATATTTGCATGGATATTGTGATTTGGACAATATCGAAATCACCACGTATTTTATCATCTTGCGGTGACTTGTTTTATTATTTTACTCCAAGGCCCATTTATGCATGAAATTGTTGATTCTCTAACTAAAAATACCCCAAAAAAAAAAAAAGGAGAGCAAGGGATTCTCATGCAGAAGTCTGTGAATGATGAGTTATGGTTATTAATTAACAAAACAAAAGAAAAAGTGTAGAGGACAAAAATGAGCCAGCATTTAGCTTCAATTTTCTTTATTTATTTTTTAAAATATATGGTCGAAGTAAATTGGCCTAGCTGTTAGCCTGATAGTGTGTTAAAAATAGGTTCACATGTTACGGGCCTTGTGTGCAATGGCCCATTTCAGTATCCATTTCAGCCCATTCCAGTGTAAGTAGGCCTGTGGCCTCTGGGCACCCAATCTGAAATCCTATTATTTTCCAAATATTTCAATTTTAGAAGCTTTTTAAATATAAGTTTATAAGTAACCAAAAACTAAAGCATGTATAAATTTTTTTGAAATAGATAATAACTTTTAAAAAAAAAAACTGTATAATTAATCTCAATGTATAAATCATATAAAACTTTCGATGTATAATAAACAAATCATACAAAACTTTCAAAGTGGTGCATATTTGCAAAACAATTCTGAGAATTATACAACTTTTTCTCACATTTTGATATTTGAGAGAAGTTCAAAAGAGTAAGTATAAAAAGTAAATGTTTTGATACATTTCTTCTTTTTTGTGTAAACAGTTTACAAATTACAAATTATCATTTGTATTGACAGTTTTTTCTTTTTTCTTTTTGAAATGACCACGTTAAAAAGAGAAGTAAATAATTAATAATTTAGCTATCCCTAGATAAAAGAAAAACAAAAAAGAACCTAGTATATTCAAATTGCTAGGATTGGTAGCTACTTAGGTCTAGTCAAAATTTGTCCTAATTTTTGTATTTAAATAATTACACTGAAAAATAATGGTATTTTTTTTTTTAACAATCACTAAATATAATATCATTGATAGAATCAACAATATTTATATTATAGGATACTTGATATAAAATTAAAAAATTATTGAGATTTATACAAAAATTAAATAATTTTATTTTGACTCTTTTGAACTTACAATTCTCTTATAAAAAAGTATAGACAAACTCTATAAAGATACTATCCCAATTTAAAAACACTAATATTTATTTAGGACGAAGAATTTACTCTCATTTAAAAGGGATCAATTACTGTCATGCAGAAAAAATAAAAAATTTCATAAAATAGAACCAGTACAATGATACTAAAAATAAGAAAAATTATAATCTTATGGCAATAATTGTTAGTGGATAAAATTTTTAATAGTGAATTTTTGAAAATGAGAGAGAAAAAAAAAAGATTCACTTTTTAATTTTAATTTATTTATAAATACATATTTATATGCACATAACTACTATTGCATATTACAAAGGAGTGAATTAAACTCCCAACTTAATGATGGGAGGTGCTCCTTAAAGTACTTAGTCAATTCGATTGGCACCTTAGATACTCCACTTTCTTTAATTTTGCTAGGTGAATTCAATTCTTAAAGAGGCTAATTTTATTTGAATAAAGTATATAGTCGCCAGCCTCTCTTTCCAAATTATAAGAAATCAAGAAAATGGATGTCATAAAGAGAATAATTTTGACTGTTTTAATTATGGTAATTGTTCACTTAAGCATTAATAATGAATTGAGAAGAATGTCAATCTTTGTGCCTCATTTAAGTGATGAATATTTGAATTCAATCATTTGGTTTTAATCAAACAATTTTTTTATATACTATATGCTCCCGATTAAAAAAAATCAGCCAGAACCACAAATAATTTTAATAAGAACAAAGGGAAATAACACAATATTTATTTTTTATTTTAAAAAAAAAGGCAAGAGCAAGGTTAATTGTTCTATCAACATATATAAACATTGGATGGACGTAAATGACCAAATTGTTTTTTACAAATATGATGGAGTATATGTTGTCATTTTCAATATGCCAACACACTCAAATGTTAAGCACACAAGTTTGAAAGAAAAAAATTTAAAAAAAAAAACCCTGAGATAATTATAATAATAAAGCTTGATGATAAATAGACAGTTAGATAATTCTTGATGCGTAATAGCTGATGTGTTTGCTAAACTAAAGTCCAACGCATCCTCCTTGGATTGGATAAGATAAGCCAAAAGATGATTGTGACTTTATATTAAGAAATTACCCTAAGTTGGATCTTGCAATATTTTCAATGCCTAATTTCACTGTTTCTTATTATATGTTTGATGACACCTTTGATTCCTTTCACATAACTATAATCAATTTGCTTTACTTATTTTCTAGATAAATTAGACTTTTTCTTCTATTCTAGATTGAAAATCCCATTTTATCACTTTCACTTCTCGGACTGCCTTTCTAATAATTCCGCACTCCCATGGCCCACATGTTTTGTTCTTAATTTTAGGGTCATTTTCGCTCTTTTATTAATACATAAATGTACTAACAAATTTCAACAATTCCTTGCAAATCTTTTCTATTTAAATCTCCTTTTAAATTTTATCAAAGATCTAATTTATTAGTAAAATTATAAAGAATAAATTAATAACTTTTTTTTTAATTATTCGTGAAAGCATTAATTGAGTCAAAACATCTAAATCTCAATGAGTTATACATGTGTTTTGTATAAGTTTTACATTAGATACGTTGATTCCTAAATTTGGTCGTATTAAAATAAACGAGTTGATTTTGTTTCTTTTTAGAATAACAACTGAATTTTTTAAAAAAAATTTGAGCTAGATTGGTCTACTCTAAGAATACTAAATATGCTGAAAATTCTACAATTAAAAAAAAATTAAGGATGCACTAAAAGTTTTTTCAACAAAAATACTAAGATGCTTAAGTCATCAACAATAAGAAAAAAGAGAAAATAATATGAAAGCAAGAAGAAATAATAATTAGTGACGAAGTGGAAGTTTGGCAGAGTGCTTGAAGGCCAAGAAGGCTTCAAATCTTGTAAAATAGTCTACATATGTAGGTTTAGATATTAATACTTAGATCTGAATTGATGTCAATATTAATCATGCCCTTCAACTCAGCAGTTTGAACCCTATTTATAAGGTTGTAATGTGAGCTTAATACATAATTGTAAACTCTTATTAAAGTTAAAAGTCATTAAGGTTTTCTCTTCTTGGATTCATATATTAAAGTATTACCCAAATAAAGTTATATCTTTCTTGTCCATATAGGACTCATGTCGAGATTATTAGAGTCATATTTATAGAAGGTATATCGAGTCTATAATTCTTGTGGCAAATCTGTTTTAGGATACTCGTGCACAACTAAGGTGATCGATTAACTTAAAGAAAGTACCTAATCACCATGGACGATGCTAGTGAGATAGGGACTACAAGCCAACTCGATGACATTTATGTACTCTAGTAATATGTGTGCTTGGACTCATGGGCTCGCACTTTATGGACTATAGTAGATAGGCTGGGCTTTGTAGTAATTAGGCTTATGGGCTTGAATTCAAGGGGAATAAGGGCACCTCAGTTTTTAATATTGGAAACTTTATAAGTATAATCTCCTAGATTAGGTAGTCTTCATAGTGCATTTTGATGTAAACAGCCAGAGTTTTCGGCTTGTCAATTTGAAGCAATGCTCGAGATTAGGTATCATGTCTTTGTAGGGATATGGATGCACTACCTAATGAGATTCCTTTTTGTAAATGTCTTCACCTGGGAATGGATACATTAACTTAATTAATGAGATTTCCTTTTATTTATGTCTTTACAAAGGAATGGATGCACTAACTTAATGCCATTTTTTTGTGCCTTTACAGGGGAATGAATGCACTAGTTAGTAAGATTCCATTTGTAAATGTCTTCAAAGGAAAATGAATGCATTAGTTAGTGAGATTCTCCTTTATAGATGTCTTTGCAAGGGAACGAATACATTGACTTTGTGAGATTCCCCTTTGTTTATGTCTTTGCAGGGGAATGTGTGATATCCCACATCGCTTGGGCGAGTGAAGGCAAAGTGCCTTATAAGGACAACAAAAATAAGTTAAGTTAACAATGACGCATTTTAAAGGTGTGATGGATCATACTAACTTGGACAAAACTCACTGATATAATAACCTACAACATCTAAGTATAAGATAATATCAGTGTTTAAGGCTATAGGTTACATTTGATATCAGAGCTTGAGCCCGACTAGAGGTGTGTAGATGTTGCTCCCAGCAAGGATGCTAGTTCCCTAAGATAGGGGTGATGGATCACACTAACCCAGACAAAATCCATTGTTGTAATAGCCTACAACATCTAAGTGTGAAACAATATCGAAGCTTGAGACCATCTATTATAAAATGGGTGTACTAATTAGTGAAATTCCCATTTATTTATCTCTTTGCAAGGGAGTGGATGCACTGACCTAGTGAGATTTCTATTTGTTTATGGTCCCTAGGCCCATATGATGCAGCGTGTGTTCATAGCGACTATAGAACTTATTATTTAAAGCTAAAGGTGTATTTAATGTTTGGCAACCTTCCAAAGAATATATCTTGTCAAACAGCTTATTGAATAGTTGCTTCTTTTTAAATTTATGATGACGTGGTCTTATTTAAAAGTAGCATTGTTGATCGAACGATTGAGGTGTGCCTTTTTTTTTTTGCTCAAGTAAGTATTTCAATATTGATTTCCTTATCTTCTAATGTATTATTGCTTTGGTGTGTTTTCTTTGTATTTAGCTTGCTTTTGGATTTTCTTTTTAAGGCTTGAGTGCTCGTCTTTTTAGTTTGTTTTAGGCAAACTTTTGATAAAGTGCACTCTTTATTTATTTATATGTGAAAATTATGTTTTCAATATATGACTCCTATAATATATCTGATTGTGAGTCTGATCAATTTAGTGAGGGATCAACTGCTAAGAGTAGCCCAGTCTGAGAAATAGTGAAGTACTCAAAGGGTTCGAGGACTTAGATTTAAAGTGAGGGGACCCGTTCGAGCAGAAGATATGGCAGAGCTTCTTGAGGGTCCTAGTGATTCTATATAGACACCTAGTGGTGTCTTTCCATCTCAAGTTTCTCAGGAACAGGTAAGAACCTCTAGTCAGATGAGCAAACCCAAGAAAAAGAAGAAGAACTTCACTCATTTAATAAATGATAGGGTCCCTTTTAAATTGGATTGCCTACCCTATCATCTCTTGCATATGCGTGAGGGGATCTTGTTTAATTAAAAAGGTGGTTTGATATTCTAGATGTAGTTACTTTAAGAGTTTCCTAAGAGAATGAATATACAAATGTGTCACCAATTGAAGAGGTGGCCATCAATTTATTTTTTTTCAACTTAAGATTGAGGCTGCCACTTTAGCTCTATTTTGTGGACATCTTGGCTCATTTAAACTTGGTGTCGTGCTAGCTAAATTTAAACTCCTGAAGGATATTGATTACCCTTTATGTTATATGGTGTAAGGTTGGCTTTGGTGACCCTGTGTTCTCTAAAATTCAACAACTATACCAGACCTGGGCAAACGCTAATCAGCAGAAAGGTTTTCACTACTTGAGTGCTTATGGTGGCAAGACGAAGATAGCATCTGTGAAAGATTTTCCTTCAAATAATTCTAGGTGGAAACATATATGGTTCTTTATTGGTAAAGAGTGAGGGCAAGAGCATGAGAGACTGTTTAGTCTCTAGTCATATTCTCGAATCTTTTTAAGAGGTATTTTATATGTCCATATTCTCGAACTGTGATGTCTTTGTCTTTTATTATGTTCTTAATAATTTTTGTCCTTCTTTTCAGCTATAAATTGGTCAGACAAGCCCAAGCTTACTAAGGAAAAAAGAAAAGAATTGAGAAAACTCGGGCGAAACTCTTGTCTCAGGCCAACTTACTGGACACCGGTCTTATTAACGAATTACCCAACTTATCATCCAAAGGTAATTTCTTGGGTTTTACAATGCGTAAAAGTTTTGTTTGCTCTAGTTGGCTAATCCTTATTTTTATTTTTTCATAAATGAGAAGAAAAATGAAACATGCTATCCCTAATGATGGCCCTTCTCTTAACGACTTGAAAATATGAAAGAACCTAATAAACCTACTCAAATATGACGCTAAAGGGTTGAGCAGGAGTTCTGAGAGAGATGCCAACTAGAAAGGCTCCTCTAGTGAAAAGGAAGAGGCCAATTAAGACCTCAAAAGTTGATAAAGAGATAGAGCCAGTCGAGGCTTCAACCCTTACTCCTACTAGTTCAACGTCTCTCGGTGTGATCACAATACCTTCTCTTCATCTGCCACTTCAACCGAGCGGGGGTGGTCTTATAGTAGGGACCTAAAGTAGGTGTTTTATCCTAAGGCCTAGCTGAGGCATGGGCTGATGTCCCTTTATCCATTCAACCTCTAATTTGTGAAAATGCGAAGTTCTACGCACTTGGTGTCCCTAATGAGGGAGGTAGAGCATATGTGCCTAGGTAGCATGTTGTTTTGATGTTAACATGCAGTATATCCCAGTCATTACTTATAGGTTGGGATGCATTTTGGAGGTAACTTGTAGATTTTACTTACATTTTTGTGGTGTCATCTCTTTTTTAACTACTTAGTTTCTTTTTGTATGAGGTATCCACCCTTGTTAATCATCGTGACATTCTTCACAAGGTAGTGATAGTTAGCTACGACTAAGGTTGAGATGGCCAAGAAAGAGGAGCCTTAAAAAAAGGCTAAAAAGAAGATAAAATGCATTGAGTGAGAGCTCAATGATTGCTCAACCAAAGTGAAGAATGCTGAGGCGAAGATGGCTGTCAAAGTGTGAAAGGCTAAGGCAACAGTGGCAAACAGCAAGGTCTCTATCCTTGAGTCAAAGAAGAAGGAGCTCGAGGCCTAAATGGAGAGTCTTCAAGAGGAAAATGCTGGCATCTTAAAAAAGAATGAGAAGTTGGTGAGGAAGCTTAAAGCTTTAGAGGGCTAGCTGTTGAGAAGGTCTCTGAGGCTTTTGCTAAGGTTATGAACCTATTCAGAGACCACTATGCTAACTTGGACATTTCTTAGTTAGATTTGCTGCTTGTTGGCCAAGAGAAAGTTGATGAAGAGACTGAAGTCCCAGCTTCTCAAATGATCGATGAGGTCCCTCCCTGACCCTTTGATAAGTTTGTGCCATCGACCGAGGAGGATTCTTAAACCGAAAATATCCATACTCTTGGCGCTACTATTATAGATGGCTCAATAGAGATGGTTCAAATCAAGCGAAACCAAAGGCATTCATTGGCACTTGAGATGCTAAGAACCGAAGACTTTTGGGATATGGAGTGGCTTATCAAGCTACTTCTATGGGTGAATATGGCTGCCATATATTTTGATGGTTCAACCAAGTTCTAATGGCAGACTAAAAGTCGTAAAGAATGCGAAGCATGAACTATAATTAGATCTATTTTGAGGACAAGTTTTAGGCTCAGCTCAATAGCTAATGTTCAATGACTGGGAGCCAAGTCATAAAAAGATCGAATGTGTGTTACGATAAACTATTGTACACTTAGTAAGGGCTATTGCTAGACACTTCAGATATGGGTTAAAGAAAAGACTTCTCGGGGAGAAGTACATCATGAGATTAATCAGTAAGCTAAATAGGAAAGCCTTCGAGAAAACGAGGCAAGGTTTAAACCGCTAACTCAAGCTTGGCTTTCTTCCATTCTAACTTTCTTCATCTCATTCTTATTCAAAGCCAAGTTGTTAGTCGAGCAATAATATGGCCTTCTTTTTTGCTCTTCTCTCATCAAGCTTTTCCTTGTCCATATAATAACTTAATTTTTTCTTAAGTTCATAGCTTTAGCAGCAGCAAACCTTACTTAGTTAGTGCTACCTTTAGAAGATGTTGCTTCATCATATGGACTCAAGAACAATTGGTTAGAATTGAGAAATCACCTTTAATGAGCACTAGTTCGGTCTACCCTTAACTATCTCTTTCAATTCCTTGGTTGTGAATCTAATCATAAATGAAGGTCCGTTTGAAGAAGGGTTCGTGCTCTACCCTTTTGGAATTCCCTAAAATGTCATTTTGGGTCTTCTTTTGTTGTTCCTTTATTGTCAACTTTTGGTGTAATTTTTACTATTAATGAAAGGACATTTTCTTTTCAAATTTGTATGTCTTCAATCTTGTCAAGTTTTATCTTGTTCAATTTTACATATATTTCATGTACTTGTAAATGTTTTGAGAGACTTTTGCTTGATAAAACAAATAGCTTAAATTTTGAACTTTTTGAATTTCATTAATATGTTATCCAAAGACTATTAGCATTGCTTGAGGAGGTTTCATGATAGGCTATATACTGCTTAAGTCCTTTAGAATTTGGCCTTAACATAAAATTTAAGAGTTATCTTCAAGGATTACTTTATAAATCTCGACTTATGGATTTGTGGTGGTCTCGTTCATTATCTTTCTCAACTCTTTATTAGTTGTTTGAGGATGCTTGAAGACCTTATTAGCTTGAAGAGGTCATATGATGGGGCCCTAAGACATTTTTAGGCAATCATGTAAGTCTCTTTGAATCCCGTGCTTCTCTCATTTGTTATACTTCAAAGGTGGCTTAGTTGACAATGAGACTTTCTTGACCCTTGGATCTCTTGGAAACTGAACGACTCTCAGTTGTACTTGGCAATTGAAAATATAGCTTTAGGCAGGATTCCACGATGGCTGTTGGATTTAATATACAACTTAGATTTATGCAATAATCTGGAAGCCTATTTTGATATGTCAAATTAAAGTTTGATCTTTGGTGCTCACCTTTTTTTTTTCCAGTTTTCTTAGAGAGGAAGAAAATAGTAATATTTTTTCAGTAATCATTGTTTTCTAACTTCAAACTTTATTTTCACCAATGATTTACTTTTCCTTAGCTTATTCCCTAATACTGATAATTCGTTGTTTTTAATAACTTTATTTTAATGGTTACTCCTTTCTTTCTTGGCTCATCCTTAGGATTACTTATAGACTTTTGGATTTTATGAATTTATACACATGTTTTATATACCTTTTGAATCATGATTTCTTGCTCATGATGATAGCTTATTGATTATTCTTTGTCTTTTAGTTGTAATGATTGACCTTGTTTTTGAAATCATATTAAATTGATTTTCTCTCTTTGTTAGGAATCATGCCAACCTCAAGTCAATTTGAGTTTTATAATTTGTATATTCATGTAAGATTGGTAATCAAGACTGAGTCAAGTAATCATGAGAGAAATGAAGTTCCTCTGGTTAGGAAGAATAATCGAGATGGTTTGCCTCAAGAGAAGCCTGGGGAAATAAATGAGTGTATGCTTTCATCTTTTACATTTTTCATTTTTAGTTTTCGATGTTGATCTGGCCTTTGTTTGCACTTTTATATTTATACAAGGCGAGGACAATAATAGGAAACGTGTTTGACATAAGAAACAATTTATAGAACCTACTGCTCAAAGAGTTGCTGGTAACATGCTCGGGCATGGTCAAGAGGTTGATATTACTACTGCTTTTAGGGAAGGTGCAGAGGTTTCGATGACATCAATTCGGAGGGTTCCTTCAATGGTTAAGAGGCAGAAATGAGTAGCTAGCTCCTCAACTCTAACTTAAAGTACTCTACCTTAAACTAGAATGCCACGTCCTTTTTAAGGGTCTTCATAGGGGTCCTTGATCCTATTAGAGTCTAGCCTTACTCTTCTAAGAGAAGAGTCAATTGACTAGAGGTTGTTCATGGGCTAGTAGCTGGAAATCCTCATATGTTCTCCTTAAGTGATTTGTCTGTTGCATCTCAAAGTAAGTTCAAGCACTTGGTTCCACTTATTAGGGAAAGGTAGAGGTTTATTAGCCCAACTCATGCTCATCAAATACATGACTAGAATGTTTTATTGCCTTTTATTCATCTCTTGTAAGTGTGGTAGAGGTGAGTCTTCCCTTCTTCTCATTCTTATTTAAGTTGAATTTCCTTTATCTAATTGCTTTAATCTTGATTTTTTTTTTCTTTTTCAACTACTGTATGGCCTATCTCTTTATCAAAGAACTATACTTAATTGTATTTATAAGGGTTTGAAGGCTTTATACCTTCGAAAAAATTTTGTTGAGGCAAGGAATTAAATCAAACTTAGGTTAAAAATGTAGGAGTTTTGGATGGGAAGCTAAAGGAGATGGCCACTAAGGCGATTAGAGCTGAGAGTCAAGTTTCTAAGCTTGAGTGGCAAAGCAAAGTTAGCAAGGATGAGGTTATTGGAGGTTTGGTCTCTGTCGAAAATAGGATCTCATAACTAAAAAGGAAGAATGCGTGCCTAAAGGAGCGAATGAAGAATATGAAGGCACTAACTAGTCAAGGAGAATGAGGTTTCACTAGTGGTTGTCTTGCGAGTAGTCTTCAGTGCCTTTAGTACTTTCAGCAACTCATCGAGCCAAGCTCTTTTATTTTCGGTTAGTTTATTCTTCAATGGCTTTTAATGAGCTTACTAAAGGATTCTACCTGCTCGCTCATCTTCAAGTGAGCTAGAGAGGCAAATATGAGTTATACTAAGCTATTTATAGAATTCCTTAAAGCTCTCATTATCGACCTACTTGTCATAGTTTATAACGATGGTTTATAGTATTCCAAACCTACAAATTAGCTTTTTCCACACAAAAGTCTCTTACTTTATTTTGGTGGAGATGTTTGCCAGGGGCTAGTCATTTCTTTAAATTTTCTAGCAGAATATGAATTTTATCAACATATTTCTAGCATGTATCACATTTCTTGACCAATACCTTTGCATCCAGAGTATAGTAGGCTAGTAATAACCCATTATGAAAGTCTTGTAAGCTAGGGCCTCAACTTTATAGTGATTTTCTCAAATCCCCTTGTGAATTTTGTGAAGCACATATTTAGCTTCATCAAGTGTTAAATATCTCAGGTACATAAGGAAAGGTCCTAATCTATAAAAGATAGTTTCGATGAGGTTGCATTGAGCTGAACTGTACCTAAATTGGAGTGCTTTTAGCTCATCTTGTGGCAACTTTTTATTCTTAATATATGCTCTGCATGATCCATTTGTTCTTTGTCTCTCTAATGTTGGATTCAAGGTTGAACTCAAGAGGGACTGATCATGGTATTTGAGCTTCCTTAGTTGAGGTTATTCTTGCCAATATTCTACCTTGTATTTTTTACCCTTGGTATTTGTTAGAATTCAACCTTTTTGAATAGTTTTATCTGCTTGTTGACTTTTCGAAGATAAGCAAACATGTGGTCTCATTGTGTCTTATATCTTTTATTGAGTTAATTGACAACGAGTTGTAAGTCTTTTTTGATAAGAACTCTTTTGGCAATGAGTGATCAGGCTTAATCTAGCTATGAGGGATTCGTACTCGGCTTTATTGTTTGAAGCAGGGAAGCCAAATTTGAACATATATCTGAGCTTGTCTCCTTTTAAACTGACAAAGATAATGCTAGCCTCACATCTCTTAAAAGTTAAAGGCTCTATCAATGAAAAGTATCTAAGTCGATGCAAGGGTTTTATCAATAGTTTGTACATCTGTGGGCTCTTTAAAGAAAGCTTTTGGTATGACCTTGTCTCCATGGGTGCATTCTATGATGAAGTCTGTGAGAACTTATTGATGACCACTTAAATTTACATATTTAATAAGGGTTTTATATCATTATGTTGTATTACTAGTGTCTTTAACTCCCTTAACTTAAGTATGTTTATAATATTGTACCTAATTAGCTTTTAACTATTTTGTGGTAGGTACGATAAAATAAGCATAACTTTCTACCTAAGAATTAAATTGGAGTGATTCTTGATTTTGTGAAGAGCTGACTCAATAGGCTAATATATTATATTTTATAGGGCATTCGAAATTCGAGCGTTTAAAAGGTGAAAATGGCCTAAAATAAAATTGAGATGCAATACAGATCCAATTCGAACAGTCATTAGTATTTGGCCCATAACTATAGAAATACATATCTAATACATATGAGATAACTCCATTTAGAAAGATAAGAGACTTATCTACAACTTTGATGTTTTGAGTGACAACTAATTCGGAACACATCAATTTCAAATTGGATAAGCACGTAGGTGTATTAATGATAATCAATGTAAATTATTTGTCACCATTCTTGACTTTTATCATCCAAGTGGTTCCTTCTGCATTAATTATTTTTAAAGTATTTATAGTTTGTAATTTTAATTATACTTCCTTGTAGATCGACTCCGTTTTCATCGGATTATTTATTTCTTCAACAATTCATCACTTGGGAATAAACTCCTATATTCTGGACGTGTCAAGTTTTTGGTACCATTGCCGGGGAGGTGATATTAATATTTTTGTTATTGTTTGTTTGTTTATTTTATTTTCATGAAAGACTAAACCTCCTAACTTTGTTTTACTTTATTAATTATTCACTTTTTATTTTCATGGAAAGCTAAGCCTCATACTCTTTATTTATTAACTTTTTATTATATAATCTAACATTAACTAATTTAATATTACTAATCTAACTTCTAATTATTTATCTAACTTTTATTTTATTTTTAGTTTTTCCTATTTTATTTGTCTTTATTTAATATTTTATTTCATTTCTTTTTTTGTTGTATTTTGTTTTATTTCTTTGTATTAGTGGTTGGTTTCGAGATCCTTATTATCATTGTTTGGTGAAATGTAATTTTGAAACTTCCTTTGATAATTTGTTAGATTCTCATTCTTCACCAATTAACACAATGAGCGAAAATCAAATTGAAGGACTCATAGACCCAAGGGACAATCAGTCCCAACATAATGACCATAACCGACCTAGGATACTTAGAGATTACATAAACTCTACACGAACCCGGGACCGAGCTTCGTTCCCCGACAATGGCGCCAAAAACTTGATGTCTAATTTAATGACCTAGCGCAAGTGCACGCTTTTTGTATCAAGTAATATAGGACTAAGTCCAGATTATCGATCCCACAGAGACTATTGTTTCTATTTTCTTCAATTGAATACCAAAATTACTCTACTTTACCTTTATCCAAACTAGCTTCAAGGATGGAGTTTAACTAACTAAATTATTGCTATCAAATTGAACCTAATTAAAATATTGCAAATACTTAAAGATAAAATTCACTAAATTAATAGGTAATCTAGGGTATCAACGTATCCCCTAGTAGTTCACTGAACCCTTTAACCCCTTAGTTATTCCCTTTTTACCAATTGATTGGCTAGACATTGATTTCATCATAAGCTTCTGTCGACAGTCAAATGATAATATCACACCTTAACAATTATCTATATGTCTATAGTAATCCGAATAAGATGCAACTCATTAAGATTAAGTTTAATCAAACCATACATGCCACCTAGGTATATGTCTATCCTAGATGGAACTCATAGATATTACTCTATGATCATGTATCAATCTACCTTAGGCTAAACACATGATTCCTTTCGTCAAAGTTATCATAGTTCCTAAACAATCAAAATAATGATCAAGTATAATGAAAGCATTAAGTATAGATAGATCGAATCAATCAAGGGATAAAAGTTCATAACTAAGAGTTTAAAAGAATCAATTACATACTAGGTTCAATAACGTCTAACCCTAGATCAAAAGAAATTAGCTCATGTTCAAAACAAGAATATCAAAACAAAAGTATGAAAATATAATGAACGAAATCATCTTTTAAAAGTAAGGAATAAAACAAAACAAGTGATACCCTGAGTTGTTCTTTTTTCTCTTGTCTTGATTGCTCAAGAGTTGATTCCCTAATCTTCAATAACTTCACCTTGATCTCTTGGCTTGAATGTGTGTTTGTTGCTTATGTTATTCTCCTTGCTAAGTCTCCCTATTTTTGCCTCAAAATAGTATTTTTGTTGCTATGAGAAACCCTAGGCACCAAGCCCACCCGAAATCATAATTGAAGGGGGTATTTAAATCTCTCGCACGGGCGCTGCAGCGCTAGGGGCTTAACATTGCGGCGCTGGATACGAGCATAGGTCTCCATAATTCTTCGACGAGCGTCGTAGCGCCACTCGCTGTTCTAGGCGCCGCAGAGCCCAGCTACTTATTTCCCTTTTTTCGTCTTTCAAGCGCATTTTGCTCGTTTCGCCCCCGATTCACTTTTCGTTTGCTCCTATACGTCATATTTTCCTTCACTCACCTATTCAAGATTAAAAACACAAATAAGTAGCCAAATATTAATGGATTAAAGTAAAAATACCCAAGTTATAGTGTTAAAATACTATTGTCATTATGCTATTATCAGTAACCTCTTAGCAAAAGATGTATCATTTGAGTGGACTCAAGAGTGTCAAAAGTTATTTGAAAAATTATTTAGCCTCTTAACATATGCTCCAATCATACAATCTCCTAACTGGTCTTTACCTTTTGAGCTCATATGTGATACTAATGACTACGCTGTTGGTGTTGTATTGGGACAAAGAAAGGAAGGTAAATCCTATGCAATTTATTACGCAAGTAGAACTTTAAATAGTGCATAAATGAATTACATAACAATTGAAAAAGAACTACTTGCTGTAATATTTGCATTAAGCAAATTTCATTCTTACTTAATTGGTTCTTCAACTATTGTGTTTACTGACCATGTTGCTGTAAGGTACTTAATGTTAAAACAAGATGCAATACCAAGACTAATTTGATGGATTCTATTGCTTCAAGAATTTATTATCACTATCAAGGATAAGAAAGGAGCTGAGAATGTTGTTGCAGATTACTTATCAAGACTCGCACTAGATTCATCAACAGAAATAACACTTATTAATGATTCTCTTCTCGGTGAATTTTTATTTTCTACTGTTACAATGCCTTGGTATGCTAATATTGTTAATTTTTTTGTAACAAAAGAAATGTCACCTCAATGGAATGCTCAAGACAAAAAGAAAATTTTAATTGAGGTAAGAAAGTTTTATTAGAATAATCCTTATCTCTTCAAATATTGTTGTGACCAAATATTTTAAAGATGCATACCCAATAATGAGGTAAGTAAAGTTATTGAAATTTGTTATTCTGAAGCATATAGGGGACATTTCTCATCAAAGAAAACAACTGCAAAAATCTTGCAGTGTGAATTTTATTGGCCCACTATATTTAAAGATACACATGCATTTGTATAATGTATGAAAATTGTCAAAAGATGGGATCAATTTCAAAACGAAACATGATGCCTTTGAACCCCATTCTTATTATTGAAATCTTTGATTGTTGGGGGATAGATTTTATAGGACCATTTTCATTATCATTTGGATTTACGTATATCTTAGTTATAGTAGATTATGTCTCAAAATGGATTTGAGTCTATTCCATGTCGAAATAATGACCCTAAAACAGTTATGAAAATTTTCAAAGAAAATATCTTAAGTTGATTTGGAATCCCTCGAGCCATTATAAGTTATGGGAATAAGCATTTTTGTAATAGGCTATTTAAAACATTAATGAAAAAAATATGATATTATTCATAAATGTTTCACCCCTTATCATCCTCAGACAAGTGAACAAGTTGAATTAGCAAATAGGGAGATAAAACAAATTTTAGAAAAAACTGTAAACTCATATCGCAAAGATTGGTCTTTAAGACTTAATGATGCACTGTGGGCTTATAGAACTGCTTTTAAAACTTTATTGGGGATGTCTCCTTATAGAATAGTTTATGAAAAACCTTTTCACTTACTTGTAGAACTTAAGCATAAAGCCTACTAGACTATTAAAACTTTCAATGCAATCTTGTTTCTATTGAACACATACATAAATTACAAATAAATGAACTTGAAGAATTGAGAAATGATGCATATCAGAATTCAAAAATTCATAAAGTTAAAATCAAAGCTTTTCATGATCAAAAAATTCAAAGAAAAACATTTGATATTGGTCAGAAAGTTTTGTTTTATAATTATCGACTTCACATATTCCCTGAAAAATTAAGATCAAGATGGAGTGGCCATTTTATTATGAAAAATGTGTACCCTTATAGAACAATTGGTTAAGGTCGGTGCTTACGTGCCATCCCTGAATGTACATATACTTGTGTATTTATACAAGTGTACATTCTCATTAAATCACTAATACCAAGTATATGGTATTATGCATGTAACGTTACAGACATTGTAGATCTGAAGAAGTTCGGATCAGATCTAAAGGGTTTAGATAAGGGCTCATAGTTAGCCATGCTGAGACATATAATTACTAAATGTTAGCACAGCTAAGTGTTAGCTGGTTATAATACTCAGCAGATCCAAGAATTGGAGCCTTGTCTATAATGGGACATAAACCTGGGAATATACTAGTAAGTGCATAGTTGCAAGAGTTGCAATCGGGTGCCAGGAAATGCAAGTTGTGCAAGTATGTTCTCGAATAATAGTCTCTGATCTATTTATACCAATGTAGGTCTATCAGTGGATACTTTTATATATAGATCAGCGTATGTCGTATCTGTCGGGTATAGATGGTCGTTCCTCACCGAGCATAAACTTGGAGCTCGTATTGACATATGGGTATCCAGTTAGGACTGGATATGGGACAGACTCACGAAGGCCTCCGATAGACATTTAATGTAAGCCTTCAACGGAGTGTTCTCTCGAGTTGAGTAGTATACGTGGTCCTTTGACCTGAGTGCCACGGTGGGCTTGTAAGGGATCCACTATACTTTAATTCTACACATGTCACAGACCTTTCATGGTGTGACCGCTGGGTGTCGCTGGGTATGGTCCGATGCTTATGGAGTCCGGTGCGTACAGATATGGGATACGTCAGCTCCTATATGGAGTTTGATATCCAGATGCTTCGCGACTCTATCTCAGAAAGTCTTGTGGCCATAAGCAATCATCCGAGAAAGAGTTCCGACAGGGTAGAACAATATGGCAAAGGAGTTTGCACATATTATTCATTGAGATACAAGTCTGGAGATAAGATATGGATGAGCATAAGGGGATTTGACAGTGATAATCTATATCCCCGCACATTCTGGATATCATGACAGAAGGACTATAAGTATGCGTTGTAACCTCAGCTTGTATGGTTCAACGCGCTGATTTGTATATCCGTGACGTATGCATGAGGCATTGCTCACGGACTCATGGACTAGTTCCATTTGACGAATCGGGCATAGGACCTAGGGAGTCCCGCGATATGGAGTGTACCCGTTGTGCACTGGGGCAGCGTGCCAGATTAAATTGTTTAATCCAGCAATATTCAGTGATTCCACAGGAATACGTGCATGTCTGTATTTAAGTGTTAAATACAATAATTAGTTAATAATTATTATTTACTAATTATATTATGACACGTAGCATATTATGAACCCTCAGTTAAGTTTATCCAAGTGTGGGATTTGATGGGACCCACTAGAGGGTGAACTTAGTAACTATTTATGAGGGACAAAATTGACTTTCTCAATTTGATTATTTAATAGTTAAATAATCAAAATATCTTTCTTTTATATTATATAATATATATTATTATTATTATATTATATTATATTATATATTGTATTATATTATATATTATATTATATTTATATTATATTTATATTATATATATATAAAGAAGAAAAGAAAGAGGAGAAAAAGCAAGAATTGAGAAGGCCGAATGCGGCCGAGAGAGAAAGAAAGAAATGGAGAGAAAGGAAAGGAAAAATAGAAGAAAGAAAGAAAAAAAAATGAAAAATGTTGTTTCATTTTTTTCATTGCTTCTAATTGGAGTAATTATGAATTGTTCCAAATTCTCCATTTCTTATCCTTTTGGAGAAAAGGGTGTAAATTCACTTCCGGCTATTTTGGGGATTAAGAGTTAATCTCAGGCTGAATATGGAGCTGCTGTTCTAGCTCACCAAGCCCACCGAGTTGGTGACTAGAACTGCATGCGAGTTGGTTTCTATGCGGACTCCAGAAAAAATACGTGTATAACATTACACGTTTGATGAGTTATCTAATCTTATTAATATATTAATGTGATTAATATATTTATTTATTGTGTTTATTGTAAAATTTATATTTCCGCTGCGTTAGGCAATAGACACAATTACACATACATACACCTTTATGCCTAGATCCTACTGCGCCAACACAATTGACATTAAAAATCTTAGAAATGGGAATGTGTTTAAGGTAAATGGGCAAAGACTCAAATCGTTTCTAGAAAATCAAGCTTTTTATGAAGAATTTGTGTCCCTGTTTGACCCTTGTTACTAGACCAATTAATCTTTATTTTACATAGTTACATATATTTATTCTTCTTCTAACTTTTTTTTTTTATTTTTACTTGTAGGTTAATTTAGTATTTTTGTTGAAATTTTATTTTGCACCCCAGTTAAGTGGCAGATATCGGTACTTCGTGATATTTTAAATCGGTTTTGTTAGTTTTCCATAATTACTGATATCTTTTCTTCTTCCCCCTTTCTAAAAAAATGGATGACATTCTAAAGAATTTGAAAAAGTGTTTTCCCTCATTACCTCTAAATTCCTTAAAGAAAATTTACCAAGTAATTGTGAAAGATTAAGGTTATTAATGATTATGAATATACCTATTGATTTACGTTGGTTAATTGAAGCCAAAGTTCAATTAACAGGTGAATTTTCAGACTCATTAATTTCTTACATGCTTGGCTTAGGTAAAAACTTGTAACACATGTTGCCGTACTTTAGGAATTGTGTCTATAAATCGCAAAGATAAAATTAAGTTCATTAAGGATGGCCTAAGTAAAGAGTCTTTACATGATATCTTATTGACTCTTGAGGCGCATCCTAGTGGATATGTGCATATTGCAATTCGTGAATTATGGGACATATTCCTAAAAGAACATGAGCGGTACAGTCTCGAGAATCTGACTTTAAAAGACCTTGTTTGTTAATTTATAAGAACATTAGATGAGAAGCCTATCCCCGACCCATAGAGGGCGTTAAGCTGTTACTGGACGTAAAATCAGAGGAAGATATGAGCCACAATCATAACTACTTGTACATATTTACTGTAGTTTTTTATTTTTAAATGTTTCATTTTAAACCCAAATGTCTTTTCCAACAACCAACCACCTATAGTCGATTTTGAAAATTTTGCATTTTAAGCCAACAACTCATGTGATTTTTCCAGCTAACAATTTGAAAAATGGTAAAAATGTGTTGAAAATTTTGCATTTTAAGCCAACAGGTCATATGACTTAACTTCACAACAACTTTTGACTCTATAAATATATTGCATTATTTTTGCATCTTTATACAAACTCAAAATCATTCAAGAGAGAGGGTGAGTGTAATAATGAAAGGAACATCAACTCGTAAATTCACAAAAATTTGTGTCTTTTGTTGATCTAGCCCTGGAAAAACTAAAAAGTTTGTAGAAGCAGCAAAAACCCTTGGTAAGGTGTTAGCTGAGCGAAATATTCATTTAGTATATAGGGAAGGTAGTCTTGGATTAATGAGATGTGTGGCAACCGCTGTACAATATAAAGGCAGTCGAGTTTTGGGTATCATATCGAAAGCTTTAACTGTTGAAAATATTGTAGGAAAAATAATTAAGGATGAGTTACAGGTATCATCAATGCATGAATGAATGTCTTTTATACTTCGTAATGTTGATGCCTTCATAGCTCTACTTGGAAGTTTCGAAACATTGGAGAAATTTTTTTAAATTGTCTCATGGAAACAATTGTAAATCCATAAAAAAAACCATTGGTTTGTTAAATGTTGATGGTTTTTATAATGGATTGTTATCTTTTCTTGACTATGCGGTGGAAAAATAGTTCGTCCCATCTGCAGCACGATAGATCCTCATTTCTGCTTCAACTGTCGATCAGTTACTCGATGAACTACAAGCTTTTACACCTCTATCTAATCCAACAATGAGTCAGATAGATTAGTATACCGATGACAGTGAAAAGAAAAGCAAGATAAATTTGACGCTTCGTCTATAGCCTATCTACTTTTATATAATTTTAAACATTTTGTGTTGCTTGTTTTATTTTGTTGCAGGGTTTATTTTCAATAAAAGATGTTTCAGGTGATATCTTCAATATTCTACTCTTTCTATATTTTGACACTGAGGACAATGTCTCAATCTGGTTAGGGGGAGGATAGTTGATATATAATGTTAGCGTTAATTTTTTTTTTTTTGTTATCACTTTGTTCTCTAATAAAAAAAATTCATCATGAATGGCATGAGTAAAAGGTTTATTTATGCATTCTTAAGACGCATTCTAGTTCTAGAATGGTAGAGTAAATAGTACATTACTAAACTTTTGAAACACATTCTAATTAGTTTATTTTTAATGCATTTTATATATAATTGTTTATTGCTTAAGTTTTTGATAACTCTTGCGTAACTAAACTTACTTTACTACTGAGGTATGATTTGAAATTGTTTAGTTTAAATCATTTTTTTTATCTAAGTTAATAAAGAATAACTTTCAAAATTATTTCTTGAGCACAATACTAAACTTTGTGGTAAGATGAATATAACTAAGAGAATTTTCATGTTTAAATATATATATTCATTTCTAAACTCACATATCTTTTGTGAGAGGCTATATATATTGTGGTTTGTGGTAAAAAGGCTTCGGTTTAATTCACACACACACAATTTTAAAAGTTATTATTGAAATAACATTTATAGCCATTGTGATCTTGAACTGACGTTTTGTTTGAAATACTTAGATAGTGTTCAAATTTTATTTATGCTTGAATTGCTAGAGACTAGCAATAAGCTGGCTGGGGGGTGTGTGAACACTTGAAATTACATATTTAATAAGGGTTTTATATTATTATTTTGTATTACTAGTGTCTTTAATCCCCTAAATTAAGTATGTATACAATATTGTATCTAATTAGCTTTTAACTATTTTATGGTAGGTATGCTAAAATGGGCATAACATTCTACCTAAAAATGTAATTGGAGTGATTCTTGATCCTGTGAAAAGCTGACTCAATGGGCTAACATATTATATTTTATAAAACATTCGAAATTCGAGCATTTAGAAGGTAAAAATGGCTTAAAATAGAACTGATCTATAATGCAGGCCCAATCTAAACAGTCATCAGTATTTGACCCATAACTATAGAAATACGTATCTAATACGTATAAGACAACTCAATTTGTAAAGATAAGAGACTTATCTACAACTTTGATATTTTGAGTGACACTAATTCAAACCACATCAATTCCAAATTGGATAGGCAAGTAGGTGCATTAATGATAATTAATGTAAATTATTTGCCACCATTCTTGACTTTTATCATCCATATAGTTCTCTCTTCATTTGTCTTGATTTATCCATATTTTTTTATAAATAGGTAGTATGTTTATGCCTAAAACATGTAATTAGAGAACTAGATTTTAGTTCAAAATACTTATCTTTTGTATTATCTCTTTGTAATATTATTTCTCTTGTTTACTATTGTAAAATCGTGTTTTATCTTCTTCCATTTCTTTTCTTTTTCTTTAGTTTTATTATGTCCTAGTAATTTTATTTATGCTAAGGTGAAAAGGTAAAACTCTTAGCGAGGTAATAATTAACTCTTATTCATGAATTTAATGTTTTATTCTTAAGTTATGCAAATTTATATATTATGTATTTATTTTGTTTGTAATATTAAGACCCTTTCTTCTAAGTGGTGTATCTTGATTTATTATTAGTAAACTTTATACTTGGCACAATAAATTCTTGAAACCATTTACAAGATTTGGCGTATATACCAATTCTTGTAAAGTGGGAGTCTTGATTTATTGTAGACAAATATAAAGATTGACATAATAAATACTTGAACCCATTTATAAGATTTGTTGTATAATAATTGAAAAAAATAAAAACTAATTAATATATAAATGATGATGAACTTTAATTGTTATAATTTTCGGTTGGAACCTCCTTTGTGTGAAGATTCCAATTGTGTTATAAAAAGACTTAAATATATTCCTTCTTCTTATGCCAATAGTGGATTCTTCTAACTTCAGCTTTTATTTGAATTGGTTAATTGAATTAATATTTGCAAAATATCTTATACTACATTAATTGTCTTAAAAGTATTTATAATTTATAATTTTAATTCTACTTCCCTGTGGATCGACCACGTTCTCACCGAGTTATTTACTACTTCGATAATCCTGTACTTAAAAATAAACTCCTATATTCTGGACGTGTCACTTATCTCTTATAGAGATGTCTTAATGGCTGGTTAGCGAGGATGATTATGGTGTGGGCTTGAAAGTATGGTGGGGAGCTTCGTCCTGAAATAGTAGTGCCAATGCAAGCTTCTCTACCAATGGGTAGTGGATTCAAGGTTTGTGAATGCTTTATCAGCAAAGTATACAGGTCTTTAGATTCCTCATTCCTCTTTGACTAATACTGCGCTTATTGCTCATGCTAAAACCCTTAAGTATATAACTAGCTGGTCTACGATTTTTAGTACGTTGAGGTTAAGTGGCTAAGCCAGATATGTTTTTAGCTTTTGAAAAGTTTTCTTGCACTAAGGAGTCCACCTTGTTTTCTCTTCACTCTTGATAGCATGAAAAAAAATTCAAAACACATGTTAATAGATTTAGAGATAAATCGACTAAGAGCGCTATTCAACCTGTTAGCCTTTGAATTTCTTTTGATAGTGCTTGAGGATTTTATTTTGAGGACTACTAAAATTTTGTTTGGATTAGCCTCAATTACTCTTTGACTTACCATAAATTCCCAACATATTCTTAATTCGACCTCGAAGGCACACTTTTTAGAGTTCAGCTTCATGTGGTATTTTTTCAAGATCTTAAAGGTATTTCTCAAATAGTCCATGTGGTCCTTGAATCGAACTAACTTTGCAATGATATCGTTCAAATATACCTCTATGCTCTTCCTAATCAACAGTTTGAATAGTTTATTTATGAGTTTTTAGTTAGTGGTACTTGTATCTTTTTAGTTTGAATGGTATGACCGTGTAACAATAAGTTTACTAATAAAGAACAAACATGTCTTCTTTTGGTTGGGACGAATATTTTAATCTAGTTATATCCTAAGAAAGCATCTATGAAGATAAGGATAGCGTGTCTGGCTGTGAAGTCTACCAAATGGTCTATCTTAAGAAGTTGAAAGATATCTTTGGGGTAAATTTTGTTCAAATTTATGAAGTCCACACACTTCTCTACTTTCTATTGGCTTTTTTAACCATCATTACATTAGCATACCATTCTAGGTAATGGTCTTCTTAGATGAATCCTACTGCTAATAATTTTTTACCCTTGTTACGATAGCTTCATTTCTTTTCTAATTGAAAATTCTTTTTTTCTATTTAACTAGTTTGAAGAACGAATCAATGAGCAACGCTTAAGAAATCAGGACAGGGTTTATTCTTGGCATGTCATCGTGTGACCAAGTGAAGATTTCTAAGAACTCTCTAACTAGTGTATTTAGCTCTTTCTTTATCTTCAGCTCAATTACGACCCTATCTTAACTACCTTCTCGAGTGCCCCTGGTTTAACTAATATCGAATGTAGCTCTTTTATTGATTTCGAGGACTTAGATTCATTCCCTTCCCTTGAATCTATTATTGATGTTGCATAACAGCTCTTTGCCACTTTATGATCTCCACTAATAACCCCTATTCCATCTCTAGCTGAAAATTTCAAGTTAAAATAGTAGATGACATAGTTGTATTGGAATTTCTCATAAAAGGCCTTTCCATCATAACTTGGTAAGACAACACCTAGTCAACCACTATAAAAGTTCACCATCATAATCTTAACGTAGGGCTTTTCCCTTAGAGACATAGGAAAATTAACGACCCTCTAATAACATGGTGCAGTTGTCCCTAAACCTGTATAATATAGTTTACGTTCTATCTATCTTCAAGTTCTTAATATCGAGCTTGTCCAATGTCTCTTTGAATATTATATCACTAAGCTCCCTATATTGATGAGTATCTGATTTACCTCAATTCCAACTATTTGAACATGACTAACGCATTGTTGTGCAGATAACTAACTCCTCTTGCATCATCCTTGGTAAATATTATAGGGATCGTTTGAACCCGTGGCTTCTAGGTAAAGGTATTGCATATCACATGATGTTCTACTAATGAGTACTATATGTAGTTTTTTCTTAATCTATTCGAATCTCCAAGGCTTGTGGGGATTTCAGAGATTATCATGGTTATGTTTCATCGAGGAGAGTTCCCAATTTTTAGGTTCTCATTAGGCCAAATTTTTTCCTTTCCAAATTATTCTTGAATTCTTTTAAGTACTTGTTCAGCATTAGTCGATCTAAGAGGTTGTGTTATGGCTTAATGATTTTTCAGGGTTCTTGTGGTCCTAGATTTTTGTACTTCTCTAGTACTTCAACTATTAAGCTTTTTAACTTATTCCTATCTTGCTATGATTTTCTCAATTCTTCTTTCAATGCCTTTCGCCAAGTTAGTGATTTTCTATCTTGAGATGGTATATTATTGTTTTGTACTTTATGGATCTTTCTTGATTTTGTAAACCAAGATTTCCTATAGATTTTGTTTGTTATTTCGAGCAGCCATAAATTGGGTAGTCACAGTCTTTAAATACACGTTCCTTATGATTTCTATCCTTTCAAGAGTTTTTTGTTTGCTTCTCACAGAGAGCACCAAATTGTTAATTCTAAAATTTAGTTGTCTTGAATTTAAAGAATTAAATTTATTTTTTTCTAAGAACAACAACGGGACTTTGGGAGGAACTAGACTAAACTGGTCTGCTTCAAGAATACTGAGCTTGCTAGTAATCCTGTAATCAAAGAAGAAGACATAGCCACACTGAAAATTTTTCTGATGAAGGTACTCTAGTGCTTAAGTTAACAATGACTAGAAAAATGAAAAAATAATATGAGAGCAAGAACAAAATGTGATAAGTAGTAAAATGAAATTTTGTTGAGTGCTTGAAAGCTTAAAAGGCTTCAAATCTTGTAGAGTAATCTAGTATGTAGGTTTAGGTCTTGATAACTAGATTTGTGTGAAAGTGTCCCTTAACATTAGTAATTTAGACCATATTTATAAGGTTATAATATGAGCTTAATATATAATTATAGAATCCTATTTGGGTTAAAAGTCATTAAAACTTTTTCTTATTGAATTCATATATTAGAGTTTTACTTAAATAGAGTTAAATCATTTTTGTCTGTGTAAGACTCATACTAAAATTATTAGAATAATATTTGTGGAAGGCATATTAAGTTTGTGATTCTCAATTGTAAGTCTATATTAGAATACTCATGCACGACTAGGGTTATGTATTAGCTCGAAGATGTGACTTGATAACTGAGAACAGTGCTGGTGAGATAAGGACTATAAGATAGTTTGAAGATATCAATGTACCTTTATAACATCTAAACTTAAATGCTTTGTGAGCATGAGCTAAGCTTTGTAAAGATTTAGCTTATGAGTGGAGTCTAAAATGGAACAATGCATTTTTATATGAGTTTTAATTTTTAGATCAAAGTCGATCTAAGCTGTTCATTTAACATATATTTTATTATATATTAAAATAACAAATAGAATATATATATTTAAATCAAAATAAAAAATAGTTAATAAAATTTCTTAAGTAACAAAAAAAAATGTTGTCTCATTCTTAGTATAATAATAATAAATTTCATGTGTGTATATGTATGTAAAATAAATTTCAAATATTTTATGGTATTTATATAAGAATGAATTCAAGACGTGAATTATTTGCATTTTCATGTTTTCCGAGGACAAACCCGTCATTTCAGTCATACATGCGTTTGAAAATTATATTTGCACGGCAAAAGGGGTAAAGCCTTCCTTTTCAATTAATAAAATGGTCTATAAAAATGGACCAAATTAAGAAAAAAAAAATTAAAATATTTTATTAATATAATTTTTTTTTAAAAAAAAGGACCTATAAGCAAAACCTTTGACTTCGTCACAATAGAGTGTAATTATTCCAGCTGTTAACAAAACAGCTCTCAGCACCCCATTCATTCGATTACGTTGGTCCAACGTCACTAACCACCACCAAAACTTTACACCTACTTCAGCCATTACCGTACATTTGGCAGTCGTGCATATTCTCTTTTGCTTTCTATGAACTCTTGTTGATTTACGAAATTACGATCATGGAGTCATGAATTCTTACCTTTGAATAGAATGACTAAAATTTTAGTCAAATATTATCAAAATTATACTGATAATACTTTGAATTAAAAGCCAGAATAATTTCGTTAATTTATTCCCATATTTGATTGAAATACCAAAAAAGAAATTGTTAATTTTAAGAGTTTTTTTTTAGAAATTTCAACTGAAGTGAAATTTATGATAATTTTTAAATTTTTCAAAAAAAATTTCAATAAATTTTAAAAATCATCTATCTTTTCAATATTTCTAATATAAAACTAATAAAATTACACAATTTGATTGATAATTTGTTTTATAAATTTTTGCTCACACGCCAGCTCACTTTGGGAGACATAATTTAATCTATATGTATAAATTATTTTACTGATTATAAAAGTTTTTTATCCACGTGAATACATAAAATATTACTTGATACAAAACAAATTAGGAAGGTATTTAAGAAATAAGTGACATTCTATTTTTTTTTTCGATGCCAAAATGACATACTATTTTAGATTATACAAATGAGGACAATATAATTAAATTCTAGTTATATATTCTTGTTGTTACATCTCGTGTTTCAGTGTTGACTAAGAAATTCTAACATTTTATCTATGTCAAACCAAAACTGACCAGATTGATCGTGATGCAACGTTGTCAGCAAAATCACCGGCTGCAAATGGTTGATCAAAAGGACATATTCCATAATGGTAAATTGGACCACAGGATAGGATCATATGACATTGAACCGTCAAACAAAACTTGAGTCAGAGTCAGACAAGTTGGTATAAGCATGCAAACACAGAAAAGAAAAAAAAGGAGTAAAAAACAGACTTTAAGAAACTGCATTATGGGATGAAGCTGATGGGAAGTTCCTCTTAAAAGAGCAAACTTTTGGTAATTTTCCCACTACATTTCTTTCATTTTCTCAGATTCCAGAAGATCGGATTTCCTTTATCATGGTCTCTTTGCTGCTAAGTCTTGGAATATTGATATGTTCAGATAACTAATACATGTGTATATATTTTTTTTATTATATGATCTTTTTCCTTATCTGGGTCTGTTTGATTATTTAATATCATTTGTTTATTTGTTGTTCAAGTTTGGTTTTTTTCCTGCTTCTTTGTTATGGTTTTGGTTAGTGTTTGTTGCTTTTCAACTACCCCTAACCTCATAATCTAAATGGTAATATTTTAAATGCACAGATACTATAAAGAAGTCTATTTGATTTTTCCAGATTGTCTTAAATAGCTCTAATACAAGGTCAAAGGCTAGCTTTTTTTTTTTCCTGGTTCCTTCAGAGGCAATTCCGAGGCTCATCTTCATATGGGAATCGTCTGAAATTGCAGGATTTGACTATTTTATTGATCTTTGCTGTTCCCTTTTGAGGCCTCTCTCCTGCATCAGGTATGAGCCTAAGTTTCTTCAGTTCTTGATTAGCGTAATTGTGTCTCAAGATTATTGTTTGCATAATTTGGTCATAGAAGTATGAATGTTTTCGTGTAATCATTGATTTGGCATTGGCATGGATCTCCTTTTCAGCAGATGTGTTTATGAGGCTCTAAGCTCAGGAATTGATTGTCAAACTCTGTCGAATTTGCAGGCTATAACTCATCTGCTATATTGAAACACAAATTTTTTCTCTCCAATATTGGAATCTCTTGTGTTCTGGCAAAGGTTTGTTTTGTCAGAAAGGTTAAAGTTTGCAAACAGCTGCTATAAGTAAGCTGCGGTGTCATTTGATAAAACCTTCTAAGATGTAATGAAATCTCTTGAATAGGAAAAGAAAAATAAAAAATAATTAGCATCTGCTGAATGGAAGATGAACTGTAAATAATAAGGCTCCATTCAACACCTTGCTTGCATAGATCATTCCTTCACATTATATGAACACTTTTCCCCTTCACCATGTATGGCCTTTCTACTCCAGTTATCTTCATTTTTTTTTTTAAATCCACTGAACTTATTATGAGGTTTAGATTAATTAAATAATAAGCTGCAACGTCCAATTGTTTCAAATACAATGCAAAAAGGTACCGGCTGTGTTCAACTTTTAACATCTTTCAACAGTAGACAGTGGATGCATCCGATGTCAAACCTGGGGCTTTGTAATATCCTATTTACTGGATCCGTGATTAATCATATGTCTAGAATTGAAATTTTCACACTATTCACAAACTATTAAACTTCATTACCATTTCTTTTTATCCAAGGTTGATCTTGCAGTTGCATCGTTAAAGCATGATGCTTTTTATTTCAGTATTCTAAAAGTCTTCGAAGAAACTTCAATTGAGAATGGACAATGTAGATGCTTCTTTAATGCTTCACTGACCAGAAAAGCAAACAATAAAGTATGATTTTTACGACACTTACATAAATAATCAACTGTAAAACCTGTGTGATACTTTATGTTGCAGGCTCAAATTCTATGGTACAACTTTCCTTCCTTGAAAGCTGAACAGTTTGAAAGAAAACCATGTCACTAGTCAGGTCTGTGGAGCCATCTGCCACATCATATAGAAATCCAAAGCTCTACTCTCTGAAGGGGAGTGATGGCTCTACTCAAGTATTCGGGTCTGATAAGCATACGATGATGTGCATGACCAATTCTTACAGCAGTGAGAGTTTTGAGAAATACATCCTTGACTCCCCAACAGAAGAACTAATACATCCATCAAGTTCTGCTAATTCAGAAAATTCATTTCACCAACATGGTGCCTCTTCTTACCAGCTAAGAGTTGGTTTAAGCTTACCCATGGCTGCTGAGAGCCCATTGGACAGTTCATTTATGTCCACGAGAAATTGTAATGGGTATCAATCCAATTTTGAATCTGATTATTTGGAAAGTCAGAGCTCAGATACCATAGAATATGATGAAGATACGTTGAGATTAAAGCTTCTAGAACTGGAGAGAGCACTTCTTGATGATAATGGTGATGAAGTTGATGACCTGTTTGCCACTAGTCAAAGCATGGAACTTGAAGCTGAATGGTCTGACCCAGTCCAGAATGTTCCTTTCCATGATTCTCCCAAGGAGTATTCATCCTCGGATTCCAACCTGAGCAGCATCAGCAGCAACAGAGAAGTATCACAAATATCTCCTCGGACTCCTAAGCAGATGCTTATAGATTGTGCTGCTGTGATGTCAGAGGGAAATATTGAGGAGGCAACGACTATAATAAATGACCTCAGGCAAATGGTCTCAATTCAGGGAGACCCTCCTCAGAGGATTGCAGCTTACATGGTGGAAGGCCTTGCAGCTCGCATGGCTGCCTCTGGCAAGTTTCTGTATAAATCTCTAAAATGCAAAGAGCCCCCTTCTTCTGATAGTCTTGCAGCAATGCAGATCCTCTTTGAGGTGTGCCCTTGTTTTAAATTTGGATTTATGGCTGCAAATGGTGCGATTATTGAGGCATTTAAAGACGAAAACATAGTGCATATAATAGATTTCGACGTAAATCAAGGTAGTCAATATATAACATTGATACAAACAATTGCTTCTCAACCTTGTAAACCTCCCTACTTGAGGTTAACTGGGGTTGATGACCCAGAGTCAGTTCAACGTTCAGTAGGAGGCCTTCAAATCATTGGACTAAGACTTGAGAAGCTAGCCGAAGCGCTTGGAGTGCCCTTTGAGTTCCATGCAGTGCCCTCAAAGACTTCGTTTGTGACTCCATCAATGCTGGATATCAGGCCTGGGGAAGCAATCATAGTAAATTTTGCTTTTCAGCTTCACCACATGCCTGATGAGAGTGTTTCAACAGTAAACCAGCGGGACCAGCTTCTCCAATTGGTTAAGAGCTTGAATCCAAAACTTGTAACTGTTGTTGAACAAGATGTGAACACAAACACTTCCCCCTTTTTCCCTAGGTTTATTGAAGCCTATAATTACTATGCTGCTGTGTTTGAGTCTCTTGATGCAACTCTTCCAAGGGAGAGTCAGGACCGGATGAATGTTGAACAGCAATGCCTGGCACGTGACATAGTTAACATTGTAGCATGCGAGGGAGAGGAACGTATAGAACGGTATGAGGTTGCAGGAAAATGGAGGGCAAGGATGAAAATGGCTGGGTTCACTTCATGTCCAATGAGTGCAAATGTGATGGATATGATTCGGAAACTTATAAAGCAATACTGTGACAGGTACAAGGTCAAGGAAGAACTGGGTCTGCTTCATTTTGGGTGGGAAGACAAGAGCTTGATTGTTGCTTCGGCATGGAGGTGACCAGTATAATTCCGGATACTGTTACTCTTGCGGCATTTGTCTGATGATACACCATTTGGTATTTGTAATATATTTTTGTGTGGTGATGCACCTGATATTTTACATAGGTTAAACAAGAAAGGACCTTTTTAATGTTTTGCTGATGTAAATTCTCTCGGATGATTAGGTTTCTAATTATCTAACGTTCAATAATCTTTTCTACTACTGTTTCCTATCTCTCTTCCTGTTATTTATGATAAATTTTTTTTTTCAGTTTGAGACAAGTAAAATTGGTGCATAAGCATTAAAGTAATGACATTGGCCAAGATCTGGCATCTGGTGAATGTTAGTAAGCTGAATCTCTTAGTTTCAAAGTTTGCATTGATTCAACTTGTTTGCTACTTGATTCCTCTTTCCATACATGTAAAGAAAAGAATCATCATTGGTAAGTCTGATTCTTTCAAGAAGCATCTACTGCCTTTTCTGAATGATTCTCCAAATGGGGTGTACTGCCGTCTTATGGTACGAACAATATGAAACAAAGCACGTGTACAAAGTTCTTCCAATAAAAGAGCTCTTAATTTTGCACCAATCCTACCCTTTGTCGTATCTGCTTTTCGTCATTTCTCAAATGTCAAACGAAACCGATAGATGCTCGACCAACATATCTATCCTTGGAACATTTACTCGGCCGTGTCTCTCGAAGGAATGAAAAAGAAGAATAGACAAGAAAACCAATTAGAATTGCATGAATTTTCACTGACAAGCATAACATCCCTTCAAAAAATTGTCAATTCTACAAAATTTCCCTA
This sequence comes from Ailanthus altissimus, assembly GCA_946807835.1. NCBI lineage: Eukaryota > Viridiplantae > Streptophyta > Magnoliopsida > Sapindales > Simaroubaceae > Ailanthus > Ailanthus altissimus. The sequence continues at coordinate 10,688,913 of OX327699.1, read as the reverse complement.
GCATATTCATTAAATAATGACTGTTTTACATCAAAATTGTGAAAGCTTAATAGTTGTATAGGTGCTATCTACATAAAAAGAATCACTAGCTTCTTTTTTTAAAAAAAATAGAAGAATGTAAACACATTCATTTTACACTTTAATGCTTCACACCTACAAAACATAATGCAACTTCAGCATCAACATGAAGCTCTTCCAGCGCCTTCACAATATTTTCACGGCATATTGAGGTTTCACCCTGGTCTCTGAGAATTTCCCGCAATCTTCATCCATGCACAAGGAAAGAAATATAATGGTGAAATAAACAATTAAATGATAGAAGAAATTGAAAGCTTAACACAGAAGATTATCAAACTCCTGATCTCCATATGTACAATTCTTAGAGATGCCAAGTTCTAACTAAATTTGACACTGCCAGATAATGATAGATCTGTAATAAGAGGTGCTGGAACAGACCCTTTTCCAACCCACACTTCAAGTGGCCTTCAATACATTGAGACTTCAGCTGCTTGCTACTTCCAGGAAACACATACTATTAAAATAGTTTGGTAAACTAGTGTTTCATGTTTAGTTTACTAAAAGGATTAAAGTAATGCATGTGATTAGCTGAACAGGAGGCTCAGACCATCCAATGTAACGAACAGTGGCTCCTCAAATTATGAATCAAGAATATATCAACTATTAACGTCATCTTGGACAAGATACCATTCGACAGAAATCTAATTTGTGCTTAAACGTAGAAAGCTTCTAGATTCCTGAATTATTAAGCAAAATAGCTGCTCCGCATAAGTGCTAAAATCAGCCTTATTTAAGCAGAAGTTTGTGCAATTTAAAACATATTCCTAAAACAGATTTAGTACTGAACAATATAGGTAGACAACATATTTAAGCTGCCGGAATTCGTATGAAACAATTTGAATAATGTAGAATCTATCTATATTCTCTAATCTGTCTCTATGCTAATTTACTAACACCCGAGCACTTTTCCAAAAACTAACATGTAATCATGACTAGAGAAGCCAGCCCCAAAACACACCCTCCCACCCAAAGGAAAAAAGAGAAGACCCAAAAGGAAAAGAAAAGAACACAGGAGAGAGGAGTAAAAAGAAGATGATTTAACTCCTTCACAATTGTTTTTCAAGCCCAAAATAGCAACTAGATCACTCATAATTCTAGTACAAACTATGAAAAAGTTCAGTCAGAATATGAAGAGTTGGCTTCCATATCAAATAAGACAATACAGGATTTTAATTTTGAGCATATTTAGCAGATCAGCGAATCGACTGTTTCAGTTTGAGTTTGGAAAACATAGAGAAATCTAGAAGCAGACAAAGAAAGATGGCATAATAAATGAATAGAAAAGATAATAACCAAAAATTACCTATGAACAATACCTATGTCTCCATGTCCAGTGCAAATTATAAGCATGGCATTCTTGGGTAATTCAGTTTTGATTCATCCTCAGTTTGTTTCGTAAAATGTGAATTCAATTCTGAGAACTGAGTCCAGACAAGCTGCACACGCTCAATTTTCACCTAAAACAAATAACAAAGCAAACCTGGTAAGGAGAATACAGCATTTACTCAACAAAGGAAGTTAAAAATAGACAAGTAACCATATAAATACCTCCTTTTTAGCTTTTGAAAGAGCTTCATGATCAGAAGACACAGGAATTACATTGGATGATTCGGAAGCAAATCGCTTGATTATTGATCTATCGTCAATGAGAGAGGACGTTTTGCCACATTCACTCAAAACTTTAAGGAGCTTTGTCCGCATAAATGGTGGAGAGCCAAAATTAGGCCCTAAAAGTGGAGCCAAATGCATACATAGTATTAGGAAGCATATGTACATTAAGAACCAGTAACACAGTCAAATGATACATGTTCAAACCAAAGAGGTAGAAGCAGAAAACTTTTTTCCTTTTCTATTTCTGTAAGGGAAGCTCAAATTCTATCTTTGCCTGTTTAAAAACAATTAATAATATATCATGCTTTGCTATCAAATGCGAATTGGAAGAACCAAACATTTGTATTGACATGTCTAATAAACTCATTATTTAAGAGTTGAAGAGCCGGTCTCTCAAGATGGAAGAAGTATTGCTGTGATATAAATTCAATAAGTTACTTGCCATTTCTAATCTTTAACAGTGCTAATTCCAAAGCAGCTCTTGCATCTTCAATCTGTCATGTCCTGTTCCTGACTGTTGTATCTCCCTTGAAAGATATTTCTTGGCAAGATCTCGAAGAGCAGTTTTATAAGACCCACCTTTTGGGTGCTTGTACAATACTGCAGTATCAATTACCAAACCATGGGAGATCTTCAAAGCAAACAAGTCATTTTCCAAGGAATGTCCAACTAGGATAGTCTCTTTGTAAACCAGCTTTAGAAATTCTTCCTGAATATAGGAACCAACTGTAAATAAATTGCATAAAATATTACAACATGACATTGCATCATTGATTATCAAGCATTGAAGCAACAAGAATACTAAACCATGGGTGATCTAAGTCAGCATAAAATAAAGAAAAAATAACAGCTAAGCTATGAACCTGAATATCTTTGAGACTGGTAGTAACTACAATCAACACCTCAGATGTGATTCCACTAAACCTGTTTAATAATAATGATGATAATTAGTTCATTCATTAATCAGAGAGAGAGAGAGAGAATATTGATGTGGCTGACATATACTCACAAAAATTGATAAGAATAATTGAACCTAGATAAAACCAACAAACTTTCATGAAGTAATTTAGGAATAATTCATATTTTACATTTTCATTGTACTTTAAGATTGACATATTATATTTAAAACCAAGACAATTTCATACAATTCAAATTCAAGAATCCCCATAAGAGAAATCCAACTATAGGTGTAACGGTACTTCTAACTCGTATATACCTGGTGCATATATTTAAAACCGAGACAATTTCATACAATTCAAATTCAAGAATCCCCATAGGAGAAATCCAACTATAGGTGTAACGGTACTTCTAACTCATATATACCTGGTGTTGTAATCAATGATAGCGTTAGAAAGTTTAACCAATTTAGCTAGCACAACCTGTTAAAGATCATGCAGAATCAGTTGAACGATGCAAGGAACAAAGAACATATATATACAGCTTAATTTTAATTAGTCTTTGAGGATTCAATAGACTCTTCAAACTGCAGAGATAGAGAGTGAATAATATCAAGAATACACTCAGTGTAACCAAAGATCTAATTCTTTTCCAGAGTAAGGGGAAAGAAAGTAGATCATACCTGACCTTTAATATCCACAAGGGTTATTCTTGTTAGCTCAAAACCTTCCTTGTAATACACTAATTACAAAAACAAATAATTAACAAATTTAACCACCAAGATGACATTATTATACAAATTACTGCAAAAAGTATTTTCTTATGAGACAAAGTGGGGAGAGGGGGTGTGGGGTGGTGTTGAGGAGATTCCAAATTTCAAGATTATAAACATTGCAAAGAATTTCCTTTTTAAAATTCATGATTAAACATTAAATATAATCTTTGATTGAAAAATGAAACAAATGGACATACCATCTCACAATCAAGTGCCAATATTTCATAGGGAGAAGATCCCAAAGGAGCAGGAATAGTATGAAGAAAACCTGCATAAATTGATCAAAGAGTCAAGAAAACAATAATTAAATGAGAAATTTACAAAATTCAAATGCATAGAACGTTGTAAGAAACAAATCACACAGAAATTTCTCACCTGATTGATTGTGACAATATCCATTGTCTTCCAATTCTTTTGCTGTAAGCATGTAATATTTAAGGGGATACGGTAGGTCTGTCAAAAGATCCCCAGAAGATGAATTTTCTGTAACAGTAGTCAAGTTTCCTGCATAATTAAGATGCCATCAGATTGCTATTGACATTGACCATTCCTACAAGTTTGGTCTAAAGAAACTATTTATTATTTCTGGAATGATGTAATGCATATATACCAAAACAATAAAAGCAGAGTCATATACCACACTCTACATAATCGCAGGCTTGCCGTAGAAGTTTACCAAAGGTTTATGCAAGGGTGTATATTGTAGTATAAAGGTTGAAAATAATATTTAAAGCAAGAACCAATGATTGTCAAATTGCAGACCAAGCCAAATAAGCAACACCTATGGCCAAATATTAGAAATATAGATAGCAGTAAAAATAGGAAACATTAACAAATAGATCTACATGTATTTATGAGAACTCATCAGATAGAGCACTATACATATTTTAACAATTACAGTGAAAGGGAAATCTGCTCAACTCTAAGATAAGATTATGCATAACAAATTGTAACCCAAAACTAAGGATGCCATAGGTCTTTCTGGACAGGTCTCTATGATTCTCTTTCTCTCTCTTTTTAAGCTGTTTGTTAACTGTCTATAATTACTAATTGCTGCTTCAGCATATATCTATGAGTTAAAGTAAATTGATGAGTAGGCATTTCAGCTCAATGTGAAAAGCGGTAATTACTAATCCCCATCAACAAGAAGAGGAGTGCTAAATTATATTGTAAAAGAGGAGGATGTATTTCTCTATTTTATTTTGTGGAAAAATAGTACATTATATCGAAGAGGTGATAAAATTAATAGGAAGTTAATTATTGTGAAAAATATAAAAAATATATATTTTATTGTATATTATAAAATTATATAATTGAACGTTCATATAGGCGGTAACATTATTATATAATAGGAAAGTAATATACATAAAGAAATAATATTTTACATGAATAACATGTATATATGGTAGGAGGGTATAAAAGAATTATTTCGAAATCATTTTAGAATAATTTTAAAATTATTCTTTAATAGCCCCCCTCAAACTCAAGATGGCGCAGTAGAAGTAAGTTTAAGTTTGGAGACTAGAGCATGAAAACGGCGTGGAAGAAGAGATTTGGTAAAAATATCAGCAGGTTGCTCTTTAGATGAGATGGAGTAGAGCATGATAATACCTTGAGAAACGTATTGCCGAACAAAGTGACAATCTGTTTTAATATGTTTAATCCGCTCATGAAACACATCATTGTGAGCAATTTGGATAGCATTTTGATTGTTACAATAAATAGGTGTAGCTCCAGTATGAGAAATACCTATATCTTCAAGAAGCTAGCGGAACCAGACAATTTCTTGGGTAGTATCTGCAAGAGCACAGTATTTAACTTTAGTACTCGAGCGAGCAACAGCTGTCTATTTCTTACTTTTCCACGAAAAAAAAGAATCACCCAAGAAAAGACAAAATTCAGTAGTTGATCTATAATCTGTAGGATCACTCGCCCAATCCGTATCAACATAAGCTCGTAACGCAAGAGGAGAGTGAGCCAAAAAATGGAGACCGTGAAAAAGTGTACCTTTGAGATAACGTAAGATATGAAGAACTGCTGCATAATGAGAGGTACGAGGAGCGGCCATAAACTGACTTACAACATGAACAACATGAGCAATGTCTGGGCGAGTAACTGTAAGGTAAACCAAACTACCAACTAATTTACGATAAAGGGTAGCATCACTGAGAAGAGTACCATCAAAGGATCAGAGTTTAGCATTAAGCTCTAGAAGAGTGGAGGCAGTCTTACTGTCTGTCAACCTAGCTTTAGCAAGTAGATCAGATACATATTTAGTCTGAGAAAGATAATACCTAGTAGAGTTGGATAGTACTTCAAGGCCAAGGAAATAACTAAGGTTGCCAAAATCTTTCATCTCAAAGTGTTGCTGAAGAAAGTTCTTGAGAGTGGAAATACCAAGAAGATCATTACCCGTGATAATCATATCATCAACATAGATAAGTAGGAGAATACAATCTTATGCTGTCTTGCGAACAAAAAGAACTGAGTCATAAGGACTAGACTAAAAATCATGCTGAAGAATAGTCCCACTAAACTTTGCAAACCATGCACAAAGAGCTTGTTTAAGACCATACAGAGCACGACAAAGTTTATAGACTTTGCCTGGAGGATGTGGATAACTGGGAGAAGGCTTCATATACACTTCCTCAGTGAGATCACCATTGAGGAAAGCATTTTTGACATCCATCTGAAATAATGTCCAACCACGAACTGCAGGAACAGCTAATAAACTTCGAACGAAAGTAAGTCTAGCAACTGGGGTAAAAGTTTCTTCATAATCTATTCCATATTCTTGGGTAAAGCCTTTGGCAACAAGGCAGACTTTATAACGCTCAATAGATCCATCAGATTTGGTTTTGATCTTGTACACCCATTTTCATCCAATGGCAATTTTATTAGAAGGAAGAGTAACAAAATTTCAAGTATGCGACTTCTCAAGGGCCTGCAATTCTTCTGTCATTGCTTGTTGTCAAACAGGATTAAAACTAGTCTCAGAATATGATTAAGGCTCATATAAAGAAAGGGTAGTAGAGAAATAATGATAATCACGAAGTTTAACAGGAAGTTTCCTTACCCGAGATGAGTGACAAAGAGAAGGTATAGAGGAGGCCTCAGGGATGTTGAGAGCAGATCCTTCAGATGAGGTAAGAGGCTCGGAAGCAAGCGTCGTTTCAGCAGATTCACTTATATGAAACTCAGAAGAAATATTTGTAGGTAAATTATCGGGAAAAAGATCAACAGAATTATCTGTAAAAAATTGTGACATAGGAGGAGACACAGATTTAAAGTTAGATACAGAAGAAAACATCGTATGCTCAAGAAAGACTATATAACGAGAAACACGAAGACGGTTAAATATAGGATCCCAACACCTATAACTTTTATGTTCTATCCCGTAATTCAAGAAACAACATAATCGAGTACGTGGCTCGAGTTTAGTATGCTCATGTTTTTAAAGTAGAACAAAACAAACACAACCAAATACTTTGAGGAGTTTATAATTATGTGGAGTTCCATAAAGATGCTCATAAGGTGACTTGTTCTTTATAACAGGAGAAAGAATATGATTAATGGTAAAGATAGTAATTAAAGCAGCTTCTCCCCAAAAACGTTCAGGACAAGAGGAAGAGATAAGAAGAGCACGAGTAGTATATAAAATGTGTCTATGTTTACGTTCAGCTCTCCCATTTTATTGAGATGTACCAGGACAAGACCTTTGACATATAGTACCGTGTTCCTGTAAAAGATTTAGAAAATTAGAGTCTCTATACTCCATAGCATTATCAGTGCGAAAAACCTTAATAGGATATGAGAACTTAATTTTAACCATCTAAGTAAAATCTCGATAAATTTTAGTAAATTCGGATCGTTGTTTCATAAGGAACAACCAAGTATACCGAGAATAGTCATCAACGAAGATCACAAAATATTTGGATCCTCCCATTGTAGGATTTGGAGAAGGACCTCATCTATCAGAATGTACAAGATCAAATGGAGCATGAGAGACAATAGTACTATTATCAAAAGGTAAGGCTGATTGCTTAGCTAAAGGACATGTAAGGCAATCATCTTTATTATCAGAAACAATACCTAAGTGACAACTAGATATAAATAAGGAACATAAATATATATAAGGAAACTAAATATAACATATTAATTATAAAATATATATATGGTAAGAATCAATTATCTTAATTTCTTTATATATTTAACATCCCCTTAAAATTTAAAATGGTAGAAGCTTGAATTTGAAAATGAATATTTTTTATTGTAATAGTGCTTGTTAAGATACAACTGCTGTTGGTGAATGATAACCCTTGTTGGAGAGAGACAACCCTTGTGGAAGAGAGGCAAAGTTGTTGTAGAGTGACAATGTTATCGGAGTGATAAGCACGTTGAGAATATCAACCACTGCGATTGCAAACGCGTTGATAGAGAAAATAAGAAATCAACCGTTGCGAGTGCAAGTGCATTGAGAAATTCTATATTAGGCTTTGAGAATGATCGTAACTTGGCTCTGATACCATAAGAGAAATGTAAAGAGAATATATTTCATTGTATATTATAAAGCTGTACAATTGAGCCTTTATGTAGGCGGTAACCTTATTACATAATAGGAAAGTAACATACATAAGGAAATAATATTTTACATTAATAACATGTATATATATATTATAGGAGAGTATAAAAGAATTATTCCGGAATCATTCCAGAATAATTTTGGAATTATTCCGGAATCATTCCAGAATAATTTTGGAATCATTCCAGAATTATTCCTTAATAATTATAATATTTTTTCATTCAATACTTTTCTATTCTAACAATATTATCAATACTTTCTTATTCTATAGAACTAACTATATATACATATACATTTTAACACTCTCCCTCAAGTTGAAGTATATAAATCATCTGCGCCAAGTTTGCTATAAATAAAATCAATTCAAAGACCCTTGAGAGAGTTAATAAGGATATCTACTAGTTGGTTGTTTGAACTGACATGATTGGTGAAAATACCGCCATACAAAATCTTCTCTCGAATGAAGTGACAATAAACTTTTTATATGCTAGTGCTTTCATGAAAAATTGGATTGGATAAAATGTGAAATGCAGCTTGATTATCACAAAATAACTTCATCTGTTATATGTTTGCAAATTTTAATTCTTAGATCAACTGTTTCATCCATATAAGCTCACATGTTGCTAAGGTCATAGTACAATATTCTGCTTCTGTGCTTAACTTAGCAATAATGCCTTATTTTTTACTTTTTCATGATACAAGATTGTCTCTAACAAGAACACAATACACAGTAGTAGAATGTCTATCTGATGAACAACTTGTCCAATCAACACTTGAATATCCAGCAACCTGTGTGTAACCCTTATTCTCATACAACAAATCTTTACCTGGTGCACATTTGATATATCGTAAGATTCGAATAACTGCATCCCAATGACTATCACATGGAGACTGTAGAATTGCCTAACAACACTGACCAAAAAAGAAATATCAAGCCATGTGATGGTGAGATAATTAAGTTTACTAACCAGTCATTAATATCTTCTAGGATCTATAAGAGGTTACCCTTGTCCAAGTAGAAATTGAGTATTAGAATCATTGGAGAATCTATAGGTTTGCAGTTCAACATCCCTATTTTCTCTAGAATATCCAAAGCATATTTTCTTTTAGAGATGGCAATCCCAGACTGAGACAGAGAAACCTCTATACTAAGAAAATATCTGAGCAGTTTCAAATTTTTAGTCTGAAAATGACGGACCAGATCTGAGATGGAGGCCAAGTGGCTACAAACAGCACATGGAAGCGCATGTGAAGGCTGATAAGTGAATGGCTTTCACAAGGTTGACTGCCGACATTTTCTGAGTTGACTGATGATGCTAGAATTGTAACACGATCACCACAGAGAGAGATCAGCGTCGAAACTCCCAGAGATAAAGGCTATATGTAGAGATGCGTGCAGTGGGTTTCCAACAATGTCCTTTGGAGTTCTTGCTGGCGAGTCACCGAAGATTATAAAACTTGAGGTTATGACCACCGGTAAGAGAAAAAGAGCACAGTGACCAAAAAAATGACAAGTGACTTCGCCAGAAAAATTAATCAGATGCCAGGATACTATGTAAAAGAGAAGAATGTATTTTTATATTTTATTTCTTGAGAAAATAATACAATATATAGGAGAGGTGATAACCCTAATAAGAAGTTAATTATAATACTTTCTTATTCTAAAAATACCATCAATATTTTCTTATTCAACAAAACTAGCCATATATACATATACATTTCAACACATACAATAATATTTTAAAAAAACAAAAATAACAACTTATAAACCTTCCTTTTGCATCAACTACTAAGACACCTAAAAAGTGCACAAGTTGTTTTTAAGGGCATTTTTAAATAAAATTATTAGACAAACTACAATTACCTGTCTATTAGATAGTAAATCAGCGCGTCGACCATTCAAGCTGAGATTACAACGCATATGTATAGTCATTTCATCATGATATCCTGGATGTGCGGAAATATAGATTACCACCATCAAATTCTCATGTGCACATTCATCTCATATCCCCAGACTTGTATCTCATAGAATAATATGTGCAAACTCCTTTGCCATATTGTTTTACTCTAGCAAAAACTCTTTCTCAAAATTAATGCTTGTGGTCACAAACTTTTTAAGATACAGTCTCGAAGTATCTAGATATCTAACTCTCTATACGAGCTGACGAATCCTATATCTATACACACAGAACTCTATAAGTATCGGACCATACCCAGTGATCACACCATAAAAGGTCTGTGACATACGCGAAACCAAAGTATGGTGGATCACTTACAAACCCACTGTTGCACTCAGGTTAAAGGACCACGTATACTACTTAACTCGAGATGACTCTCCGTTGACGGCTTACATAGGGTGTCTATCAAAGGTCCTCGTGAGTCCGTCCTATATCCAGTCCTAACTGGATACACATATGTCAATACGAGCTCCAAACTCATAGTTGACTAGAAACGACCATTTATACCCTATAAATACGACATATACTGATCTATATAAAGATATCCACTGACAGACCTACATCAGTAAAAATAAATCAGGGATAATATTCAAGAACATATTAGTGTAACCGATATTTTCTGGCACCTGATTGCAACTCTTATAACTATGTAATTATTAGTATATTCCCAAGTCTATATCCTATTACAGATAAGGCTTCAACTCTTGGATCTTTGTTGAGTACTATAACCAGCTAACAATTAGCTGTGCTAACATTTAACATTTATATTTCTCAATGTGGCCAACTATGAGGCTCTTATCTAAACTCCTTTAGATCAAATCGAACTTCTTCAGATCATACAATGTCTGTAATGTTACATTGCATGATACCATATAAATAAGTATTAGTAATTTAATGAGAATGTACATATTTATAAATACATAAGTATATATACATTTAGTGATGACACGTAAGCACCAACCCTAACAGGTTTTTCAATTATGACTATACCCTTTGCAACGGCTAGATTTCAATGTTGCACTTATTCACTTTGAGACGGTATTCTATTATTCTTTGGATGATCTTTAGTACACTTTTCTAGCAAAGGAGAAACCCTTGGAGCATTCGTACATTCCCATTCCTCTTACGGGTCAACGAGAAAAATAGTCTTTGCATATGCAAAGTCACATGCATCCTAGAATAATACGGAGAACATAAATCATAGTTATAAAATTGACGATGTTTACAAACTACAATTGTGTGCACACATGGGGATTGTTCAACTTGAAATTCTTGACAAGAGCAACTCTTGTATAGTATCTTTACATGGCCATCTAGATCACCATCTTTGATTGCCTCTTCTCATTGTGCATAAAATCACTCAAGTTTATCAATAATCACATCCAAAAGCTTATTATGTTAAGTGAAGACATATACAAGACTCGCACAAGACTATATAACGTTAAATATTGTAAGGTTACAAAAAGTAGTTCACTAATATAATTGACAATACAAAACTTTTACAAGACTAGAAACGTAAAGTCTTGTACAAAAACATAATCTATTATATTGACTTAGGTGACAGTATAAGACTGTTATATGACTCATGTATAATCATGTTATATGAAATCTTGTAACAAAATTTAAGAATAACAATCAAAGTATAAGAATAATACCACACAAACTATTTTAATCATGTATAAAAGTTGAAGCATCATTGATTTACATGAAAATAACTTAAATATCACAATAAAAACATTTACAAATGTTAAATGTGGTTTTGATTTTGAATTAAAAAAAATGTTTCTTTCATTAATATATTAAAATACCATAAAAAGTTGATTCTTATTTATTCACGAATTTTTTTAACTTTATTACAAATGTCTAGCCTCTCTTTAATTTTATTATAATTTTAATTAGAAATTTTATATGAAAAAGTTCTATTTATTTATGTTAAGAAAAAAAGATTTTTTTTTTTAATTTACAAGAAGACAAAGTAAAGATATAGTGAAATAAGACAAAATAAGAATAAAACAAAAAATTATTATAATTATTTTAAAATTTTGTATTTGAGATATAATTAAAGGGTATTATAATCATTACTCACTGTTTTTTAACATATCTATGTAATTATAGTTAAATGAGATATTTGTGTAATTTATTAACTATTTTGAGATATTTATTAAAATAACCCTTCGTACTCGGTGCTCTTTGAGGCAGAAGCGATTCAAAACCTTATAATTTGTGTCCGGAGTTGAACATTTGGGCTGGGCCGGACCAACAAGTGGGCCATTCTACCGATGTCACTCAGGGATATTGTCGTCAGAGCAAGTTCAATTTTGGTTAAAATTGTAATTATGAAAAATTGTTGTTAAGCTTAAGAAGAGCAAAACATTGCGTTTATTCATTTTCCTTTTTAGCGTAAAAGCCCTGAAACCGTTGAGAAAGTTCGAGAAAGATGTCGAGGCTGCTTCAGCCAGTGGGTCAGAAGAGATTGACGAACGTCGCCGTCGTTCGTCTCAAGAAACACGGCATGCGCTTCGAAATTGCTTGCTACAAGAACAAGGTCCTCTCATGGCGCTCTCAAGTGTGAGTCACCATCGACTCTCTTTTTCTCTGTCATATTTATACATTTTTGTATTTCATATTTTATTAATTAAAATTAACCTAGTTTATGTTCCATATATATATATATATATATATCTATATATATATATATGTTTCTTGTAATATCACATAAAAAATAAGCAAGAACTGATTTAGTCCAAATCAATTGATTCGCGAAACGGTTCAGTCGAAATTGGTTCACGCGTTTTCTGGAAAATCAATGAAATTTATGGTTCAATTCTTTTGGACTGTGATAATTTTAGTGGCATGCTTTTGTATTAATATGAAGTTTTATCAGTTTTAAATTGTTAATTATTACCGTCTTCTCTAGTATTCTTGGACTGTGGTAATTTTAGTGGCATGCTTTTGTATTAATATGAAGTTTTCTCAGTTTTAAACTTCAGTTATTATTACTGTCTTTTTTAGTATGAAGGAAATTGTGCTCTTGTTGAATTTTCTTCTTGTGTTTATTTGAGGATATCAAGAACTTGAATTTGTACTTTTCTAAGCATAGATATTTAACAAGATGACATTATAATAATTCTGAAACAGAGAGAAAGATTTGGATGAAGTATTGCAGTCGCATACTGTCTATTCTAATGTTTCTAAAGGAGTTCTTGCCAAGTCCAAAGATTTGATTGCAGCTTTTTGTACAGATGACCTAACCAAAATTTGTTTGGAGGTAAGGAAAATTGCTTTCCAAGTATTTTGGTAATTCTTATTGTAGGTTAATTTTATTAGTTTTTAGATGCACCAGTTGACTCAAACTGAAACGTTTTGTGCTTGTAGATTTTAGAGAAAGGGGAACTTCAAGTTGCTGGAAAGGAGAGGGAATCTCAGTTATCTAGTCAGTTTCGAGATGTTGCTACCATTGTTATGGAGAAGACTGTTAATTCAGAAACTCAACGCCCTTACACTATCAGCATGATTGAGCGGCTTATGCATGAAATTCATTTTGCTGTTGATCTGAATAGCAGCTCAAAGAAGCAGGTGATTTGACGCTTTTTAGCTATAGGTTTCTCTTAAAAGCTTTTGATATCTTCCTAAACTTGGTGAAAGTATTCATCTTCTTTGTAAGTAAATTTATACTTGTTCTCATCCAAATTCTTTGTTATAATTTAGCAAATTTACAGAGCATTCATAGTTCAGTTAATATTAGTGTCAATAATGTATTTTCATAGAATTTTAGGTAGACGTCTCTTCAGAAAGAAAAAAAGAATTGTAGGTAGACAACCCAAAAAGATCAACTATTATGCCATTGGGCTATCATACACAAGCCAGGCTCACAAACTTGGGTTTGTGGTATAAATAAAAAACAAAATGAGTTAACATGTCCAGACAAGCGAAACCCAAAAAGCTGAAGAATGGCTCGATTTGTATCGACTGTTAGGTGAAGTCATTATTGTGTAGCGATCCTGTTCCTGGGAACTAGTGTCTGATGTACTCTAGGCTTTAAATTCTCCAGTTAATTGTATGTCTTATGCAGGCATTGGAAGTCATTCATGAGCTTCAGAAGCATTTCCCGATAAAAAGATCTCCAATGAGATTGCGACTCACAGTTCCAGAACAAAAATCTTCTTCACTTATGGAGAAGCTAAATGCATGGAATGCTCGCATTGTCTCCAAAGACCGATCTGGAAGTCAGCTATCTCTTGTAAGTGTTTTCCTATTTATGAAGTACCTTCTGCTGCCAATAGTGCCATTTCTTAGTTTGATTTATTCTGTGTTTCCTCACATGGTAGTTTGAATCGATTGTCTTTATGTGCAAGGAGTAGTGAAACATACAATGGTTTCAAATTGTTTTTCACACTGGTTTTTAGAATATGCATTTATCTTACCTCAAGGTAGAACTTATGGTATGATCTTAGGCCAAATTTTTATAATTGTGTTATGATTTTTGTTGATTGCAGCAATTTATAATGCAAAACTATTGGATCATTCTAATTGTATGCATATCAAGAATTTCACCTGTCATAAAAATTTATAGCTTAAATGGCAGAATTAAAGAATTTTTATTGTCCCTATTACTGAAAGTTCTGAGAAAATGTCATGTGTAGTTGCACCATTATTGTTCTTTACCTACTCAATTAGCTGTAGGCATCTGATATTGATAAACAGGATGGATATTTACTGTCGACATACCTAAGTAGGGATTTGTGCCTTCACACATGATAGTATTACTCTGCTTGGTAATTTTACTCGGATGTACCTAGGGCAGTTCAAGGCATCTTCGCTTAGGTGGATGGTTGTCTTATAGGTGTCTGGTGTGCACGATTTTCCTTCTTTTAGAACCATCAAAAAACTTTTGCAACTTCGTTCTTAATATTTCAAGTCTAATTGGATCTGTTTATAGCATTCTCCATATTGGATTCACTATTTTCCCCCAATTTTATCAGATAATAATGTTATGCGACCTTGATAAGATTTACGCCCTTGATAGAGTCATGTGCACTATTGATGGTTAATATCCTCTCTACCGTGACCTAAATTTGAAGGTTAATTTATTTTTATGGAGTTAATCTATCTTATTTGGTTGTGCTGCAGATTTGTGAAATGGAGCCTGGTCTTTATCGGGATTGTGATGTCCTACTGAGTAACCTGCAGGGCCGGTTGGAAATTCTTGCAGTATCTGTGCATGCAGAGGGAGACACGAGTGTGAATCACTATGATGATCATGAGGATAGTCCATCACACCTGCCCAAGGAATCAGTTGATGGTGTTCTCAAACTAGGCAAGAAAATTGAGAAACAATCACTCTCTACTGGAAATGCGAATGCTGAGGGGGAGGTGAAGCAAAACAAGTGTGGCACATGCAATGCCTATGTGGGGGATGCCAAGCAATACAGGGATCACTTCAAGAGCGAGTGGCACAAGCACAACCTAAAACGCAAGACTAGACAACTCCCTCCACTTACAGCTGAAGAGTGTGCAGCTGACATCAAATTGGATGACTCAAAATCTGATATGAAGGAATACTCATTTTGAAATGATGTTGAGAAGTTTAGCTAGCAGTTTACGTCAATGTCTGCATATGGTTTCTTTTAATCTTTTTCAACCCTTTTTGAGGATACATTTGACATGGCATTGAACTGCACTCGATTGTATATCAACAACAAATTACTGCTTTTGAAGGGAAATATACTTTGATACTGCTTTGTGGGAAAAATGAATTCCTTATCTGTGGGGCAAGAAAGGAAACACCCATTTTTAACATTGTATTTATTTGTTTTAGTCGGGCTTACATGCTCTGAGCTTCATACAGGTCCTCCGTGGAATTACAAATGTTCTTGTGCCATTAGGTTTGTGGATTTTTCTCTTATCAATTTAGATGAGCAATAGCACTGTGTCAAGTGTCAACTACTACAGAAGATCATTTGTATATTTAGTGTAGGGAGCTGTCGAGTAGGTAAAATGAATTTTACTAGGCCATGACATATTTGGTTCAAGCTGTTTAGACTTAGTGGCTGAGAAGTATACGGTGAATCAACGAGGAGTCGCTATAGCAAGAAAAATCTTTGCTTCCACTGTATATATACTAGTTACTCGGAGATTTTGTAGAATATTAACCACAAGAATTTGTACACACTCAGCACCTCAGAATTGTGCGACAATATCCACTTACAGAATTTACAAAATTCAGAATCTGAAAGTAAAAAAAAAAAAACAAGAAAATTAATCTTAGCCATAAAGACCAAAGCCGCAACTTGTACTCTTTAACCCTTCCTTTTAAAATTCTTATAAGTTTTGAGTTTGAGCAGAGAGAGAGAGAGAAATGGCCCTGAAGAACTGTTTCCAGGTTAGCACAGTGTGGAGTACTAGAGCTGGTCTGGTACAACGTTACCAACCAGTTTCATCTACAGAAAAGCTTCATCTGCCGACATGTAAAGGATTGAATAAATCCAACTTATCATTCACTTCATCATCTTCATCTATTACTCATCCTCTCAGTAGCAAAAGCAAAAGCGGAAAAGCCTCTTTTCTCTGCAAAGCTCGCGAAGCTGTTGATGAAGGTTTGCTACTATCTCAACTCCTCTTTTCCTCTTATAAAAACTAACTTCCTATGTAATAAGCAGGATTGAGTCAACTAGAAGCAGTTTTCAAAGTTAAGATGTGAACATTAAGCAATTAGAAGCACTATTGATGTCCAAAGTTAGTAAAATTTTTTAACATCTATTTCTACTTGTTTTTGTTTATATGCAGTCCAAGTTGTGACAGATTCAAGCTGGGAAAATCTTGTAATATCATGTGAAAGCCCTGTTCTAGTAGAGTTTTGGGCGCCTTGGTGCGGACCATGCAGGATGATAGCACCAGTCATCGAAGAATTAGCTAAAGAATATGCCGGAAAAATCGCCTGTTACAAGCTCAACACCGATGACTGCCCAAACATTGCAACTCAGTATGGAATTAGAAGCATCCCAACTGTGCTCTTCTTCAAAAATGGAGAGAAGAAAGAGAGTGTCATTGGTGCTGTGCCCAAGTCTACTTTGTCTGTTACCATAGATAAATATCTAGAAAATTGAATGGCCAACATCTAAGCTAAAGTTGTATGAATGACATTAATGCAAAGTTATCATTTACTTTCAAGTCTAGGAATTTCTTCCTGCAATTTATGTAAATACTGTTCATGAAGTTCAAATTTGTGAATGTCGATGTCATTTTATACGTCAAGGCGATGTCATAAGGTTTCCGGCATTAGCATTATCCATGTATAGGAAATGTTACTAAGTATGTGAATAATTTTAACTAGTTATTGATGTCTCTAATAATTTGAAAATTATTAGCGATAATTTTTATAAAATAATTTTTAATATGCAAACTAAATCATATAATCTTATTCATACTATCAAACTTAAT
The DNA here is from genome assembly GCA_946807835.1 of Ailanthus altissimus. NCBI lineage: Eukaryota > Viridiplantae > Streptophyta > Magnoliopsida > Sapindales > Simaroubaceae > Ailanthus > Ailanthus altissimus. The sequence goes on along the minus strand of OX327699.1, from coordinate 10,671,572 downwards.
ATAATATAATTGATTCAGTTATTATTATATAATTTATTTTATTTATTATTTTGTTTGTTTTTATATATACCATTCTATCTTTTGACCATGTTATAGGAAGTCAGGTAATATAACGAGTTTGTGTGATTTAGTACTAATCATCTTTATAACATTTAGGATACTTGTGAAATGTTAAAGTTATCTGTGTCTTTAGGTGACACATCCACAAAATATAGGGACCTCTTTAATAATTCTTATTTTCACGTCTTTGAATGATGAATGGGACGCCATTCAACGAGGCCTAAGAATGCGGGTGTCAAAGTGATCGGTCCAGTTCAGTTTGATTGACTGACTTGGAGCCTGACAAGAGATTGCTGGAAAGGGCAAAGCCCTCAGACAATTCTTATGCTATTTAGGATAAGATTTCTTGCTTAAATTTATTTTTACATTAACATAATTAGTTTTTACATTAACATAATTAGAAAAGGAGAAGCAAAATTGATATCCCATTACGTAATCTAAATGGAGATTTGAATTTTAGACTAATATAAGTTTTAAATTGATTTTAAGTTTTTAAAATTTAATGAGAATGAAATTAGAGAGAAGAAAATGCACAAACTATTATAATTTAGTGATAATGGTTTAATAATTACTTTTATTTTTAATATAAAAATCCCGAATTCAAACTCTCATGCTTATAAAATATAAATTCGATAACAAAAATACAGTTCTAAACTTTGATCTGGAAAAGAAAAATTAGAGATAAGAGAAAAACAATGAGCTTAAATTTTTTTTTTTTCTATTTTATCACATATCACTCTCTAATTTAATAATTTGTCATAACAAAAGCACATATAGATATATATATATATTTATATCGTAAAAAGGTTTCTTGGATAGAATAATGAATTGATCATTATAATGATTAATTTAGGTCAATCTACCTAGTTTTGGTAAGAATTCTAAATTCACGAGTCATAAAGGCGAACTTTATGTCACTATAAACAAAGAACAAGTTTTGGATTCAAAAGCAGTATTGAAGATAATAAACAAAGTTATTATACTTATATTTGTTCATAATCTTTTTAAAATCATGTGATTTTAGATATTCGTTGTACCGAACAACCTTAAAAAAAACTTATTTAAGAAATTAAGAAAGAGAACGATTACATCAACTTTTTGTGAAATTGTTTACTATCTAGCTAAAAACAAAAATTGTATAAAAGTTAAGACGTGTAACATAATTGAATGCTTCCCTTATATATATATATATATATATATATAATTAAAGAATAAGATCTATTAATATAAACAATAATCTAACAGTTAAAAGAATTCTAATTTATATTTTTCTTAACTTGTGCTTCAACTAGCCATGCACCTGACTAATTTAGGGATAGAAAGATTCGGATTCAAATCCAAGTGTTACTTAATCTAGATTTAAATTTAAATTTTTTTAATAAATTCTAAACCTAATTTTTTTGGATCCTAGTTTAAGTTCGAATCTTTTTAATTTTTAAAATTTTTATATTAAATTTAAACTTTTAAGATATTTATTTTATAAAATAATTATTAAATTCACATATATATATATTAAAGATTAAATTTTTTATAAATTAATCTGTGACTTTTTTAAATAAACAAAAGAAATAAATAAAATTTGGATCTGGCCCAGGCTTTCAGGTTGCCGCAAAAATTTGGATCCGGCCCGAATTTAAATTTTCAAATAAAAAACTAGATCCGAATAAAAACTTGAATTTTTCAGGTTAGGTTTCAAATTCAAGTTCAAATTTTTTTCAATTTGAATATTTTTGTCATCCCTAAACTAACCTAAGTCAAACAAATTTTTAGAAACTTTGGCACATATAGAGATAACATAAAATTTGGAGTCAGACCCGAGTTTAGAAAAATTAAAAATTTTGATTTTTTTTGAATTCGAATTCTATATTTTAGGTTTTCCAAATCCGATTTTTTTAGATTTAGAAAAATCTAATCCAAAAACTCTGGCTTTTTTTAATTTCCTAAAACCTATTTCAAAAATTGATTTACCTATTTGGGAAATTCCTCTTATTGTCATCAAGCTACTGCTCTACGCTTTTGCTTTTATCTCACTTGTGGTCTCGCTTAACTTGTACTTAGTCTTTCTCTATTAATCATCAACTCGGTCTCTCTTTGTCCATCATCGACTCGGTCTCTCTTTATCATGACTCATTATTAACTCGGACTCTATCATCACTCCTAAACTTAGTCTCTATCTCGCTCTCATCAAGCCAAGCTCTTGCCAGTTGCCTATCAGTTTCTAACTCTTTGTCCTTTTCAAATTCATCACTTATCATCAACTCATTTTGTATTCCCACTAGCTATGAAATTAAGAAGCTTCATAGTTATATTCAATTAGTAATAATTAAAAATTGCATTATGAGCCTTTTTTTATAAAAAAAAAGTAAATTATAGCCTGAGTACTCTTTGATTAATACTTATCGTCAATAAGCATATTGTCAGACATGGAAATATATGCAGTTTATTTCATGTGCTCATATCTTCATTTCATATATTTTTCCAAGCTTTTGTCAAACCACGTATATTAATTTTGTTGTGTTCTTATTTTATCTGCTTTCATATTTTTGATATTATATTTGCTTGCAATCACATATTTTCATTGTAAAAGAATATTAGAGTTTAAGATTTATCTCAATTAGGGTTTAACGCTAAACCTAATTTTCAAAAGATCTTAACTCTCTTATTAACTCTTCTAGAGATTATAAGAAAAATAAATAAAGATCTCTCAAAAGAATCTATGTGGCGTATCATTGTTCTTTTAAGAACAATAAACACCTAATAATGGTTGCACCCTAATGTCCACAAGCACTTAGTATTTACTTAATTCTTTAATCTCTTAGAGTTTATCTCTTAATACTTGATAATCAATTTAAAGGATTTACAAGAGTTTATATAATAAGTAAAACGTCCTTAGAAACTTTAAATCTAGTTGGAATAAGAGTCAAAACATTTAAAAGTCTGCAACCCCTTAAAAAAAGTCAAAACTGATCATAGAATGGACTTCCCAAACTTGGGCACTGCGGCACCAATGCGAGCCTGAACTAGCGCCGCGACGCTGGAGTTTCTACTACCAGCGCCATGACACTGTAGTGTCCACCCTCTGGCATTGGAGTTTGGACATGCACCTTTTTATTTTCTTCACCTTTTTTTACTTCCAAGTCCCATCTTGCTCATTGCTTGTGCATCCAATGCATGCTTGACTTTATGATAACTTTCATTTTAATATTCATCTCAAATCTTTCCTATACAAGATTATTGAGTCACCAATTTCTAACAAATCCTTCATTGATTTAAAAACTCCTATTAAGAAGGCTTCTAGATCCATCTACATCTAATGCTCTATCACTTAGAGTTGAGTCTAGTTAAGTCTTCATCAAGACTTAACTTATCTTGGGCTTATAACTTTGGTCTCTAAAGGTATAAGTGCTTATTGTATAAGGTATGGATGCGATGTACTCCATTTTGACCTTTATTACTTCAGTGAATATGTTTCGAATGTTGCCTCATGGTCTGTATTACCTAAACACCCCGTATTAGGCCATCCTCAGCCATCCCTTTAAGCTTATATAGCCTTTCATTGTGCTTCTTACCTTCCAACCTTATTGATCTTTTTATTACCATCAATTTTTCCTTTTCGTCTCTAATCGAATACCATTCTTCATCGAGTTTTTTTTTCTAAAGATATCAAGTTCCTCCTTAAATTAAGAACATGTCTTACTCCATATAATTTCCTAGGTTTTTCACCTTGCATCCTCAGGCTTATGTCACTAACCCCTATGATCTCAAAAGCCATGTCATTTCCTATGAGGGGCTTTACCCATAATGACTTTATAGTTGGTAAATAATGATATGTCGAGACATATATAGACACTACACCCTAAATCTAGTATCCACTTGTCAGCGTACTTTTTCTTTAAGGCTACCAATGAGTCTACAACTTTGATGTCATCCCTAAAACTTTCTATTGCAACACTTTCATCCCTTCTTTTTACTTTAAGACAATCTTTTACATAGTGCCATTCCTTGTTACAAAGGAAACACTTCTTAGATTTCATCTTTGGTTAGTTGTTCATCTTTTCTTTTACAACCAAAGCTGTTGCACTATCAGTTTCAGATCTCTTTTATAATTCTTTTGAATTTAACGATGCTTTGACATCATTCATTGTAGGAGTCTCCCTACCATACAATGAAAGCTTTCATAGTTTGGTGGTAACGAACTTAATAGAATGATGACTTTATATTCATCCACCATCTTAATACCTAGAGTCTCAAGACTTGTGATGACTTTATTGAAGGTATCAATGTGGTCTCTCAATAAAGATCCATCGAACATAGACAACTAATGTAGTTTTTTTTTTCACATATAGATAATTAGTCAAAGACTTTTTTATGTATAAAGTGTCGAGTTTTTTCTATAGACCCAAAGCTGTCTTTTCTCTATCTACTTCCCTTAATACTTTATCACTTAAAGATAATATTATGGTGCTGTTGGCTCTCTTCTAAATTATATCCTAATCTATCTCCTCAGGCTTCAAGGTTTTCTTCTCTTTGCTAGTTGATGAATGGGCTTCTTCCAAGGCCGAGTCTAACATTTTCTTGACTAATAGAGTCTTTACCTTTCTCTTCTGTAGATTGAAGTCATTCATCCCATTGAATTTCTCTATATTTTGCTTGATATTTGCCATGATTTAAACACCACCCGAGTGTGTTACTAAACCAGCATTCTGATACTATTTTGTTGAAGGAAACACTTTTTCCTTTAAAAATTAGGTTTAGTGTCAAACCCTAATTGAGATTAACCTTAAGCCCTATTATCATTTTGCAATGAAAATATGTGATTGCAAATATATATAATATCAAGAATATGAAAGGAAATAAAATAAGAACACAACATAATTAATATACGTGGTTCGGTAAAAACTTACGTCCATGATTGATCAAAGGATGTTAACCTCTCTTATTAACTATTCTAGAGAATATAGGAAAAACAAAGAAAGAAGTCTCAAAAGAATCTATGTGGCATATGTTTGTTCTTCCAAGAATAATAAACACACAACAATGGTTGCACCATAATGCCCACAAGTACTTAGTGTCTACTAATTCTTTAATCTCTTAGAGTTTCTCTCTTAATACTTGATAATCAATCTAAATAGTTTACAAGGGTTTATATAGTGAGTAAAATATTGTTAGAAATCATAAACTTAATTGAAATAAGAGTCCAAGAGTTTAGGAGTTTGTAACCCCCTGAAAAAAAAGGCAAAATCAAGTATATAACGGACTTCCCAAACTTAGGCACCACGGCGCCAATGCGAGCCCAAATCAGCACTGCGGTATTGAAGTTTTTCCACCGGCATCGCGACGCCAGGGCCTGGACATGCACCCTTCTATTTTCTTCGCCTTTCCTTGCTTCCAAGTCTCGTCTTGCTCTTCCTTTATGTGTCCAGCACGCGTTTGATTTTACGATGACTCTTTTCTTGATATTCATCTCAATTCTCGCATATACAGAATTATTGAATCATCAACTTTCAATATTATCATAGATATAAATAATTAGGTTACAGTGAAGGCATGCAAATTGTGGAAGAAAGCTAACAAATAAAGAGAGAATAATATTAGTAGAGTGCAATAGAATTAGCACATGCACATACCTAAAAAATAAAATCAGCTAAACGAAAGCCCTAAAATTTCTGTTTGCCAATTACAATGTCATAAAAAAAAAAGTCTAGGTTAAAATGTAAATTATGATTATTTGAATCTAACCCATACACAAAAAAATCTAGATGCAATCCAGGATTTAAGATAAGTCAACAATTAAGTAAAACTCGAGCCCAAATCTGAAAATTGTTCACTCTAACGCTTTGAGTGTAAGTAGCCTTTAAAAGGAATGACACACACCAACTATTTGATAAAATGCTCAATAACGCTTAGAGCATGAAACTATGTAACCAAAAATCTAATATCTTGGTACTAGGAATCAAAGTTACAAAATCTTCCACTAATACATAGATAATTTGTGGATTTCGCCTGCCTCCATCGTTACAAAGCACGATGTACTACAATATTAGGTCCATTTCTAACTGAATATGTGATTGAATGAGGCATGTTCCGATATTCATCAAAAGTTGGGTGTTTTCTCTTTTACATATATTTAAAGTGTATAGCAAATTGTTTTTTGAAATTTTAATATCTTCATTTAAATTTCCACATCTTACTTTTTATTCACAAGATTCCACTATTAGAGAATACAAATTTCTTCACTTGACAGGTTCACTTAATTTATAGAATAAGTTAATTTTAGAGTCAATGTCAAAAATGAGCTAAGACTCGGTCGAATTATAGAGAATGTCATCCAAATAAATGCTTATGCTAATTGCAATATTTTGATGTAAGGCAGAGTTTTGGAGAAGATAATGAAAAAGAGACTAATAAGAGTGCCATGTCAAATACTAAATGGCAAAATTAGTTGCAGGTTGTTAAAGAGTTCAGAATTTGTTATGAAGTTAGTTACAAATTTTACAAGTTTTCTCACTAAAATACAGTTACTGAATTAAGCTCAAGTCATGTATGATTTAGACTATAAATAGTTTTCAGATGCTGTAATACCTGTGTATGATTAATAAAATTTCTCTTGATAGTTCATTTCTCTCTCATCTGTATTGTAAATCTATTTGAATATATTTTTCAGGAAAATACATTCTATCTTGAAAATATATTTCTACTGTCAAATTTCTTTATGGTATCAGAGCTGATGGCGAGTTTTTCTAGTAACGTTCGATCACACACTTCATCTTTAAACATACAATTAAATAATCTCCCCATTTCTCAAAATAATAACTATACATTCTAAAAAATCATCAAACTAGACTGCAACAATTTTTTGTTATGGAAGTCACAAGATCTAGCTTGTGCTCGAGGAAATGATTTAGAAGATATACTAGTTGGCGAAAGAAGTTGTCCAGATTAGTTTTTACTTCAGGAAGCTGCAGATCAAGATTCATCCAGAACTGAATCCTTTGTACTCGGTATGGAGAATACAAGATTCCTTGCTTATGAGTTGGTTATTTGGTTCGATGACAGATTCTATGTTGAATGCTGTGATTTAGTGCAAATCATCCTATAAAATTTGGAAACATCTTGAGTCCATGTTTGGAAGCCAATAGTTTGCAAGAATGACTCAACTCAGAGCTCAACTTCAAACTATAAAGAAAGGAAATCTGTCAATGAATGACTATTTCATAAAGGTAAAAGAAATTATTAACAATTTGGCAACGGCTGGTAAACCAATTACAGATCAAGATTTAATTTCTTACTTGCTGGCCTTGGATCAGAATATGATCTGGTGGCACTGCTGGTGTCTATAAGATCTGGTGAAATATCTGTAGTTGACATGTATTCCATATTAATCAGCCAAGAAGGAACGATTGAATTGACAAACACCTTCTCTGCAAGTCATATGTCTACTAATCTGACAAGTACTTGAGGGAAGCCAAAGTTCAAGATAGGTTATAATAACAAATATATAGGTAGTATATTTAATGGAGCTGAAGACTCTATAGTTCAAAACTTCCAGACTTGACAAAGTAAAGGAAGAGGAAAACCTTTTAATGCTGACAAGGGTAAAAATACTTCTAAAATCATGTGTCAAATCTGCTTGAAACCAGGTCATAGTGCACCAAAATGCTGGCACAAGTTTAAGGAAGATTATGTATTAGTAGTGCCTCAAATGCAAGCTATGAACAATGAATTTACTCAAAACCAGAATTCTCCAGTAGCTTTTGTAGCAAAACTAGTAGCAGAAGATGACAATGACATGAATTGGTACCTAGGTAGTGGCGTACCCAATTATGTTACAAATAACTTTGGCAACCTATCTTTAAGCAAAAATATACAGGTAAGGAAAACATTACTGTAGAAAATGGAAGTAAACTAAAAATCCTACATATTGGTGACTACATACTAAACATACTTAACCTTTTCACACATAAACTGAAACTCAAAAATGTATTACATGTGAAGGGGAGAACTCTTCTCAGAGGCAGTGCTAGAGATGGATTGTATTAACTCACCTCAAACTGTGATATTGAGTCTTCAACATACATTGTTAGCCCAAACATAAAGCTAAATAAAAGTTCCTTTGTTTCCTTATTTGTTGATTGTTAAATATATAATTCAATTCTTCAAAAAAGGATTGATAATGTTAGCCTTTAGTTGTTTCTTTCTGTTAAAAACTAGAAGCTCATAGATATCTGTCATAAGAGATATGGTCACTCAAGAGCAGATGTATTAAGACAGATTCTATCAACTTATAGGATACAAGCTTCTATCAATAATAAAATTTCCTTTTGTATTGCATGTCAACTTGGTACGAATCATAGGTTACATTTCAGTAGTTCACAAACCAAAACCAGAGGTCTACTAGAACTGATCCACACTGATATTTGGGGACCAACACATATAATTTTTTATGATGGATACAGGTACTATATGAGCTATATTGATGACTACAGTAAGTTCACATGGATTTACCCTTTGAAGCAGAAATCTAAAACCTTATCCACCTTTAAACACTTCTAAAAACATATTGAAAAACTCCTAAACACCAAAACCAAGATGTTACAATCTGACCATGTGCAAGAGTACAAAACCTTTACTGGTTACTTGACAGAACAAGGCATAACTCACAGATTTTTATGTTCCTTAGAAAATAAAGACATGTTATTAAAACTGGTCTTACTTTACTTGCACAAAGTCACACACCACTAAACTATTTGTGGGATGCATTTACCACAAGTGTATTTCTCATAAATAGAATGCCTTTGAACGTATTTCACTACAAATCTCCTTTTGAATTACTTTTTAAACACAAAACAGATTACTCTTTTATAAAAAAATTTGGGTGTTGTTGCTACCCTTATCTAAGGCCATATACAAACCATAAGCTGTAATTTCATTCTAAAAAGTGCATATTTTTAGGGTATAGCTCACAGTATAAAGGATATAAATGTCTCACTGCCAAGGGTTACATCTATATAGCTAGGCATGTTATCTTTGATGAAGACAAGTTCCCTTTTTTGACTTATAAGTCATTTGCTAGTTTGATATCTTCCAATGACAGCAGTACAAATGAGAAAGATCCAATAAAAACATTAGAAAGTCCTTTTTACAGTATTCATTTTCCACAAATCTCATTAATAACACAACCATCACAGAACAATTCTTTATCTAATACAAATCCAAAATTAGCTCATTTCACTGCAGTAAAGCCTACCTCAATCATAATGGATAATGTAACTCAATCTCTACTAAACTCACATTTACCAGAAAACTTCACTACCAATGCTACCATATCACCACCTGCAAATCAATTCCACAATACCATAAATACTCACCTAAAGACAGTACCAGTAGCAAAAACAACCACCACAATGCTTATCCAATGTTGACAAGATTAAAACATGGTATCTACAAACCCAATATACTTTTCAGTAAGTTAGATGACAGTATACCAGCTATAGTTACAGAAGCAATGCAACATAATCACTAGGTAAAAGCCATAAAGGATGAGTATCAAACACTGGTCAATAATCAGACTTGGGTATTAGTACCTTCTTCTTCAAATTTCAAAGTTGTTGGCAATAAATGGATATTCAAGGTTAAGAAAAATCCTGATGGCAGTTTAGCTCGATATAAAGGTAGATTAGTAGCAAAAAGCTAGCATCAAACAACAGGTGTTGATTTTTCTAAGACTTTCAACCCTGTGGTAAAGGCTAGCACCATCAGAGTTTTTCTCAGTTTAGCCATAACAAAAATGATGGGTTTTGAAACAAATTGATGTCAACAACGCATTCCTCAATGATGATCTAACAGAGACTGTGTATATGACCCAACCAGATGGTTTCATTGCTTCTGATAAACCACACTATGTATGTAATCTACAAAAAGCTCTTTATGATTTAAAGCAAGCCCCAAGGGCTTAGTATGAGAAACTTAGGGCAACATTGATTAAGTGAGGTTTTTGCAATGCTAAATCAGACACTTTAGATTTTGTTTAGCACACTGGACATGCTCCACTCATTGTTCTAGTGTATGTTGATAACATTATAGTTATAGGTGGGGATGCCTCTGTTGTTCAGACAGTAATTACATAGCTACATATAGAATTTGCTTTAAAAGAGTTAGGGGATCTTCGATATTTTTTGCGCATTGAAGTCACCAAGACTGAACATAGTCTCCATTTATCATAAACTAAGTATGTCTCAGACCTACTACATAAAACCAATATGTCAGCTGCAAATAGTTATCCCACACTAATGTCTTTAAGTGTGAAACTCACTAAAATAAGAGATAAACCATTCTCCGATGCCACTTTATATAGAAGCACCATTGGTGCTTTATAATATATTAAACTTACAAGACCTGAGATTGCTTTCTCTATTAATAAATTGAGTCAATTTCTTTCCTCTCCAACACTTAGTCATTGGCAGTATTATAAGAGATTGATGTGTTACCTTCAAGCAACTCAACATCATGGGCTACTATTTAAACCAGGGAAATATCTCAGCTTAGTAGCTTTTTTAGATGTTGATTAGGCATCTGATTCAGATGATCGTAAATCTTATGGAGGCTACTGTGTGTATTTCGTTGGGAATCTTATTTCTTGGAGCTTTAAAAAGCAGAGGGTAGTTGCTCAATCAAGCACCGAGTTTGAATGTCTTGCCCTGCTCAAGTGGCAGTTGAACTTTCCTAGCTTTAATCCCTGTTTCATGAACTTCAAATACATACTTCTTTCACCCTTATCATCTGGTGTGACAATCAAGGGGCTGCATCCCTAGCTGCCAATCCTATCTTTCATAGTCGCACCAAACACATATAGGTTAATGTCCATTTTATACGAGATAAAGTTGTAAATGGTGAGCTGGATTTTTGTTATGTGCCTACTGCATTTCAAACTACTGATATCTTTACTAAAGCCCTTCCTATCACTCGATTTGTTGCTTTAAGAACTAATGCGATATTTTTATATCTTAAAATTAAATATAAGTATACACTATCGTAACAAGTAATAAAGGAACTTATAAAATTAGATGTCGAACCCACAGGGATAATTTTTATTTTCTACCGAGTGCTAAAATTATATCTTTCATATAATTATTCAAAAAAATCAAATCTTAATTTTGCAATAAATTTAAGTAAAATAAAAGTACAGAAAATAAATGATACAACTCAAATAAAATAGAAAAATAGCAATATAGAGAAAGTTTAGGGTTAATTATAATCCTTTAATATATTTTCTAAAGATTAATCCTTTTAATATTTATATCCCTCAATTCTTATTATTGGTCAAGATACTAATATATTCATAAGTATCTTCTAAGGTCATGCAAGTGTATCTTAATTTACCAAATACCTATATTTCTATGATACTTGTAATAAATAAAGATTCATTAAGAACAAGTCTTATTGACCATACATGCCAATTAGGTATATTCCTATTCTAATTCAAAACTGGTATATACAACATTGAATGTTACTCTACAATCTTACATCAAGTTATCTAGATCTAAATACATTGATGCCTCTTTCGAGTTTATCAAAGTATTACCAAATCAATCACAATATTGATAAGATATAATGAAGCATTAAAAGTAAATAATTTGAATAATGAAGAATTGAATTCAAATAAATATTAAAAAGATTCAACAATTAAGCTCACATATTGAGTTCTAGTAATAACCCTAAAAAATAAATTTAACTCATGATAACAACAGAATTATGGCAGAAAAATAAAATAAACATAAAACAATTAAAAGCAAACCAATATAGACGTCAATTCGCAGTTGGTTGATATGCCAAAAATTCGCCAATATTCTCTTGCTTCCTTGAATTTTCCTTACTTCCTTGAATTCTCCTTACTTCTCTTTTTAAAAATTGCTCTTCTTTAATGTATTGTGACTCTAAGAGCCCTAAGTTGTGTGTCCTTAAGATTTGAAATGAGTGACCTTTATATAGGGATTAATTGAAGTTTTAGAGTTGTATTTCTTTTAGGATTAGAAAAAATTGTACTGTTCACCGCACAATTGGGGATGAAAATCTAAGAAAAACAAGGCAAAATATCAAATTGCTATAGTAATCACTATAGTACTCGAGGGAACAGTAATTTGGTACAGCACATCGCTAAAGTGGTGAACAATATTTCGCCCTAGCGACAATTCCAATACCCTAGCGCTCAAGACGTCCCGCTGCAGCGCCAAATGAACAGTGTCACATGAACAGTATTTCATTAACTCCAAACCTACAAAATAATAATTAAACATATAAAAAAATTTAATATTTTTATTAAAATGAGTAACTAATTAAGTTAAGAGAGGAAAAATAATAGATATAATTTACGCTTATTAAGAATCAAACTAAATGTCTTATCACGCCAGTTGAGCTTGCGAGAGATAAAAGAGAGATTAATGAGAATGTCACGTCAAACACTAAATGATAAAATTCATTACAAGTTGTTAAAAAGTTCAGAATTTATTATGAAATTAGTTACAAATTCTATAAGTTTTTTTGCTAAAATATAGTTATTGAATTAAGCTCAAGTCATGTCTGATTTAAACTATAAATAATCTCAAAATACTGTATTACTTGTGTGATTAATAAAATTTATCTCGATAGCTCATATCTCTCTCCTCTATATTGTAAATCTGTTTAGATATATTTTTTAGAAAAATATACTGTATCTTGGAAATATATTTCTACTGTCAAATTTCTTTAGATAAATGATGACATCAAGTAATAAAATATTATTTTATTTCTTGGAATATGTTACATTAACGTTATTCTTGTCATATTTGAAAATTGAACGTTACAACAATGATCTCAGGATTGAAGAAACTTCTGCAGAATCTCGAGGATCTGCTTATTTGTGGAACTCCATAACCCAGCTGTTGTATGAGGAGCAGACAAGTTCGCAGCCAGAAAAACCAGACTCAACGGCTAAGGACTCGTATTCCTTTTGGGACCTCTCTCTGCCTCCCGTTGTTTGAGCTAACATGAACAAGTCTTGCTCGAAGACAATGTGAGAAGAAGCTTGATTCTCAGGAGCCAAAGGAAGAACAGATTCAACGACGATCGCCTTTCCATTTTCAGGGAGAGCTTCCCAGCATTTCTTTAGAAGTTTCAAGCAGTGTTCCTCACTCCATCCATGTAGCATCCACTGTCAGTTAATTGGAGGTACAATACAAATTAACGTTAAGACTAATTAATATATATTTTTTTCAAGCCTATATATTTTTGGGTTTTTTACATGGTTATATTTAAATATAAAACTTCTAGGACACACATGAATGTATAATTCAATATCCTTTAATAGTCTTAGGCACAGACCTAGCTTTATACGTAGTATAGCGAAAGATATAAATACCTTGAGAAAAATAGCATCTCCTTTAGGAATACTTTCGAACATGTCTCCACCCACATGCTCCACTCCTTTTTAAAAAACAAATAAGAGAAATTAAGAAGATAAAAGCTCCATTGAACAATAATACTTGGTAGTGTTGCCCTTTCGGCAATATTATTTTTAACAGGTTCCATCGAAATTGTTTAATTACTTCTGCATTTAAAAGAAAACAGCGGGCTGACTGAAAACAAAAATAGCAAACAAAATTCTAATATATACCTGGAAAAGACAGCGCATTGGCTAAAGCGTGAGGGAGATCAAAATTGACACCCTTGATGTGGGGATACTTAGAAGTGATCATGCCGAGAGTAACACCAATTCCACCTCCCACATCAACCAACAGTTTGAGGCCATCAAATCCTTTGTAAATATCAAGTATCTTATTCATAATTAAAGCGGTATGATTTGACATAGCCTCGTTGAAGACCTTACTGAATCTTGGATCAGTTCCGAGAAATTCAAATTGTGTCTTTCCATAAGCTCGGCGAAAAGGAATTCCCCCTTCCAATATTACATCATTCAAGTGGTACCTGAAATTTAAATCAGTGGTTAAGCTTGCTCTTTAGGACCTTTGTATACGTCATTTTAAAAGAATTGTGTAGGGAACGTTATGTTATATTACCAGCTTTCCATAAAAACCTTATCATGATGCAATAAAAACAAAGGGGCAACAGATCCTTCATCTTGATTCTTAACTAAGAACTTGCATATTGGTGCGGCGCCGTATAATCTCTCAACTTGTCCATTCTCTCCGGTGTGAAGCGAGCATTTGAGGATATTGTAGCTGGCCAAAAGACGCAACAGCCGGTCGAGAAGGATCGCTGCATCTGGGTTCTTTGTTGGTAGCTTAGCTGCAATCTCGGAAGGTGAGAAGAATTCGCCATCTCCTGCAGCAGAGATTATGTCAATGAGATTGAGCTCAATGGCTGATTTTAATACCATCGGAAGAACCGCCGCATTTGCTAACCGGACGGCTAGCTTCCCAACCTCTTCTTGGTCTTCTTGGAGCATTGAGAGAGAGTTGTTCTGTTTAGAACCGGCCATTTATTTATTTTTGGCTGGCGCTGTTGTGGGATCGTTTGGCTTATATGTTGAAACTTGAAACAAGATTATTTATAATCAGGGGAAATTTATCAAGGAAAAATGTCTTGCAGTATTTGATTGTTTAATGGGTAAATTATGATGTAACGCTCAACTAACAATTTTCAAATTCTTTAATTTTTGTGGGTATTAAAAACTAATTGGTTCACTAATTTTTTTACATTTACGTTCGTAATTGACAAAGAGTTCTAGAAGGATTGATTTTCTTTTCATTTTTATTTACCGAAAAAAAATTAAATTATAAATTTTTATTAAAAAGTTTTTATAATAACTTTTTGCTAGAAGTTGTACTAATAAAAGCTCAATTAGTATTATAATCGTTAATTATTTTTTGTTTAAAAAAAACCTATAAAGAATAAATGAAATATTTTGCGTAAAAATATTTTAGCACTCCTGTATGAGATAATCGATCTCTTACTGATAATGATAAAGATTGGTATGGCATTATTTAGGACTTAGTTTCTATCTAAATGTTTAATTTTTTATTTTTTATTAAAAAGAGTTTAAGTCTGGACATTTATTAATATATTTATATTATGTTGTTTTAATAATTTTTTATTATATATTAAAAAAATTTGTAATATTTTAATTTTTAAATTAACAATATGATAATTTTCTTTTTTAAAAGAAAAACATATCAGGCACCAATGCATGTGAATAATATTTATTCTATTGAACGCGGACCTCGTGGATCTGAAGTGCTACTGCTACCTACTGCATGTGCGTTATATATTTTAAAATGAAGAGCTGAATCACGAGGATGTATGACAGCATTTCATTTTCCTTCATTCAATTATATAATCCGGTGCTTTGACTGGAGAAGATCATCTTCCATGCAGAGAGTCAGACTATGTCTTTAATTTTATCCACCATCCAATTTAATATAAGGGAGAAATTGTTCGTAATTACCACTCTCGGCTCGGGTTTCGCTTAATTACTTATCTTACATTTTTAAAATATCTCATAACTCGCCGTTGTTATAAATAGTTCCTTAAATACGAACTATTTTTTTTTTTTTGGTTGTCTACTTTTACATTATCACTCTTTTGCTAATAGTGCATTTTCAATTCAAGGATAAAACCAATTACGGAATTTCACAATTTATTTTTTAAAAAATTTCTTTCTCCCATTACTTTATATTTTTATTCATCTTTCTCTCATCCATTCTCCTTTTAAATTAGGAGTAGGTACAAAACCCAAACTCGATTTGTCCCAAGTATTTCAGCCTGAAATTTTCAGGATAAGAGGAATTCGGGTCCAAGGGAATCAGAATTTTTTTATATTTATTATTTTGTAAATGTGATATAGTTTTAATTCAATTTAATTCACATTTTGATTTAATCACAAATCAATTACATTTGATGGTATAATTAGAATGAGTCATCGATTGAGAATTTTTAATGCTTATCATGTATGTTACAATTTATTTAAAAAATGTATTACAATAAAAAAAATTCAAATTTATGGAATCATTGATAGTTTTTGTAATTAAATAAAAAGTGTACATGGCTAAAATTAAATAAAAAAATGTAATTCATCATAATATTAAATAAAATTAAAATTATATTTGAAATTATAACATTTAATATAATTAAAATTATAGCAATTAACGTAATTGAAATTGAAATTAGAATTATAAAGTCTAAAGTAATTGAAATTAGAATTGAAATCAGAATTATAACATTTATCGTAATTAAAATTAAAATTAGATTTAAAATTATAACATATAACATAATTAGAATTGGAATTATAACATTTAACGTAATTGAAATTAAAATTAGAATCAAAATTATAACATTTAAAATAATTAAAATCATAATTATAATTGAAATTATAACATTTAAGATAATTGAAATTGAAATTAGAATTAAAATCAGAATTAAAATATTTAACGTAATTGAAATTGAAATTAGATTTGGAATTATAACATTAATGTAATTGAAATTAGAATTGGAATCAGATTTATAATATTTAATTTAATTAAAATTAAAATTGGAATTGGAATTAGAATTATAATATGTACCATAATTAAAATTGAAATTAGAATTATAACATTAATGTAATTGAAATTGAAATTAAAATTATAATATTTAATATAATTGTAATTGAAATCGAAATCAGAATTATAACATTTAACATAATTGAAATTGAAATCGAAATTATAACATTAACGTAATTAAAATTAAAATTAAATTTAGAATTATAACTTTAATATATTTAAAATTAAAATTGAAATTATAACATTTAACATAATTAAAATTTGATTTGAAATTATAACATTTAACGCAATTGAAATTAGAATTAAAATTAAAACATTTATCAATATAAAATAAATTAAAATAATTGTTGATAATAAAATTTAGAAACCAGTAATAAAAATTATTAAATAGTCTAAAATATCTCTTTAAATATAAAAATTTTCAAAATTAAATTCTTGGGCCAATAAATTTGGAGCAATTAAGAATATGGACTAAAAATAGACTTGAGATTTTTGGGTCTCAAAATATAAATTTAGAGCAATTAAGGATATGGGTTAAAAATTGCCTATATCCTAAAATGATCTGTATCTCAACTCGAATCGGGTTGGGACACGACCCATCCCAATAAGTGATAAGAGTTAATTAGGTATAATATTTTCATATTTCAACTTTAATATTTGCTCATTGAAATGAAGGATATATTAGCTTTTTATATACTTTATTATTATTTTGTAGGTTTGAAGTCAATAGAGCTATTTAGAATGAAAATTTAAAGAAAAACGCAAAAATATCAAATTTGTTATAGTATATTACTACAGTAATACGCTACAATGAAGTAATACGCTAAAGTGATAGCGCCCCGGCATAAAGAGTCATTAGAGATGGTGCTTATATGTCATTCCATTTTGTATGAATATTTATTGTTTGATATTTACACAATAAATATTTTAATAAATTTGTTATATAATATTAAGCTTGTTACTTTCAGATATTGTATATTTAAATGAGTTTAAATTTACTCTAAAGGAGTTTAGGTCAGCATTAAGAGTTAGCATTCTAAAAGTTTGGACCTTATCTAAAATATGACAAAGACTTGGGAATGTATTAATAATCATGTAGTTGCAAATGGTACTAAGAAATATCATTATGCGATATATACTCGAAGGCATCGTTTCTAATCTATGGTTGCCGACACAAGTTGATTGGTATATCTTTTATATCAGTATGTGTTTATATTTAGATTATTCAGATGGTTAGTCCTAACAAACTGTAGGCTTAGTGGAAGCTCTATTTAGTGAGGATAGGCTACTGAACAGATTCACAAAGACCTGCAATAGATATCCTAAAAAGCCATCAATAAAAGGTCTTCTCAAGTTGAGTAGTATTTGTGGTCCTTTGACCTGAGCTCCACAATGGGCTTGTGAGTGATCCACTATGATTTGATTTTACATATGTCAAAGATATTTTATAATCTGACCTCTGAGTGTCAATAGGTATGGTCTAATGCTCATAGAGTCCGGTGAGCGTAGATATAGGATCCATCATCTCATATGGGTGAGTTACATATCTTGATGCTCCGAGATTATATTTAAGAAAGTCTTATAGCCGTAAGCAGAAACCCCAAAAAAGAGTTTTTTGTAGGATTAAATAGTGTCATAAAGGAGTTTACAGAAATACAAATTTGAATATCAGTTCAAGCTTGAACATGTAGAGATTTAATAGTATTGATCTATATCTCTACTCTTTTAGGATATAAGAAGTATGGAAGAATTTCATAAGACAAACTGGTGTGAACCAAGAGAGTCTGACAATATGAAGTGTACTCATTGAGTATTCAGGTAGCGGACTGGATTGAATATTTCGATCTAAAAAAATTTCAGAAAGCAAAATTTGTTTCAGGATTTCTCGAGAAACACATTGTCAAGGTTTAAGTTTTAAACATATTATTTAATTAGTTAATAATTATTGTTAATCAATTAAAAAATTACACAAGACTCCTGCTTACAAATAGCACTTTATATACAAAAGCAAGCTTGACAAATGGCAAGAGAAATGGACACTTGACTTGGTACATGTGATGCATGAAGGACATGTATCCTTGCAAAAGTTAAACGAAATGAACAAAATGCAAAAGTTGCATTTGGTGTTTTACGCACAATACGGCTATGTGAAGGGATAATTTGCAAATGTTGCATTTTAGTCCCTTTAGTCATTTTTTGGCCAAACTTGAGAGAGCTTAAATGTTGAGTAAAAATGAACCTATTAAAAATTAAACAAGGTTGCCATTCTATATTCACAATCTCACCGTTGTTGGGAACTAGAATTGTTCATGATTACCCTTCCGTGTGAGACCCGAAAATTAATTATACATAGAATTATTTTCAAGGGTGAGTTTTTAATTCTGTTAATGTAATTAATTTACATTCAGTATGTGTTTGTTGAATAGAAAATTAGATTTTTATTACATTATGCAAATATATGTATAACATGCATTAATTATTTAATGAATACATTATCACATGCATGCACCCAATTAGGAACTCTAACAAAGAGAAGTTATTGCATTTCTACAGTATGGACTTAAGGAAGGAGGGACAATCAAAGTTCCCAAAGCCAATAAGGAAGCTGATCTCAATATAGGTCAAACCAGGATCTTTTGAAAAAAGTCGTGAAGTTTGGCTCTTAATTAAGCCCAGAATTTAAAAGCATCCTGAACAAGTTAGTGAAAGAGTTTTTAAATATCTTTATAATATTTAAGTATATCTTCAATATTTAAGCATCCTGAACAAGTTAGGTATATTTTTATCCTAATTTGAAACTTGCATATGCAACATTGAATATAAATCTTCAATCATGCATCAAATTATCTAAGTCTAAATATAATGATTCTTCTTCTGAGTTTATAAAAAATATTACCAATTCATTCACCATTTATTAGTCAGATATATTGAAGCATTAAAAACAAGTAATTTAAATAACAAAGAATTACGTTTATTAAATAGTAAAAAGATAAGGCAATTAAGCGCACATATTGAGTTCAAGTATTAATTCTAGAAAGAAAAATTAGTTCATGGTTACAAGAGAACACCGGTAAAAATAATAAAAAAATTATGATACAGTCAATAATAAATCGATATAGACGTCGAATTACTCTTGATTGCGATGCCTAAGAAACTCTTGATGTAGAAGAACGCCTTGAATCTCTCTCTATAACTGCTTCAATTAAGCTTTAATTTCTCTTTAAGACTTGTGTTGTATGTTTTTTATGTTCTTGGATGATTACTAAATGCTAGGGACGAGTGTCCTTTTTTTTGGGATTGATTTGAGCTTGAAATCTCCAATTCTTGAAATCTCCAATTCTCTGGCGCTAGAGTGCTGGGCTACTGCTAGTATGATGGTAAGTTGGTGCTAGGGCAATAAACTGCGACTTATATACGTAATGTCATTTTTTCTATTTTCTTATTTTCATCACTGTTCCTGCACTGGAGCAAAAGTCCTTGTGGCACTAGGGCGACAGGTCCATATTTCAAATTTTTTATATTTTAGTCCCTGTTTTTGCTCCTTTAAATTTCAGTCAAGTCCCTATAAATAACTATAATACACATAAAATAGCCATTTATTGTCATAAAATAATAAAATATCAAAATAACAATATGAGAAAATATATGATAAATATACCCTTGTCAAATTCTCCTAAACTTAAACATTTGCTTGTTCCTAAGCAATAAAATAAAATCAAGAGAGAAACACAGGGTTATACTTAACTCAAATAACAAACAAAGAAAATAAAACATACTAGATTAGTAAGATGATCAGAATAATTGTCTCAAAAAGCTGTTTAAATGGCACAAATTCTTAAGGTAGATAAATAACTATTAACAATTCTTAATTATCTCTTTTTAGTCCTTCAATCTTCCTCAATGATAATCACTATGTGTGCATGTGTGTGTGCAAGTAGCAAGCAATAGCTAAAACCATACTTTGATTTACTTTATACCTTAGTTTGTACATGAAAGATGATGTCTCGGTATATGATTTGTATAATGACACTTCTATAGGCTTGTCATTACTACCGCTCTATACTAATGTAGAAAATCACATGTTTAGTGATCTATTTAAGACTTAGCTTGTAACATAAGACTCGGGTCAAGGTGGGATAAAATGATAAATATATTAAAGTTTAAATCTCACAATGAATACTTAGACTTTACATAAAAACCTCTTGATATTTCTTTTCCTTGTATTATCTCTTCCCCAAACTTATTATTATTTTCATCTTTCTTTTCAACCTTTTTTTTCAAAGAATTTCTTCTTTTTCTTAAGCTGTGGGTATTTTTTTTTGAATTTCTTTTCTTTTTTTTTAAATACCCTCAAACTTAGATTGACAAATTTTACCCAAACTTATTTTTCTTATATCAACACAACATTTCCTTTAAAGAGTATTTCTAAGCAAATGTAAGATTTATGGTGTTTGGGGTAAATTTTTGGATAAATAAACTTTAAGTTTTGAGTTTGTAATGCAGTTAAACTAAAGAATGGGTAATTAGGCTCAAAATAGTACTATAGATAAATATATAATAAACAATTAGCTAGAAAGGCTCAATCGGTTCAAAAATGGCCTAATATCATTTTTCTATTCATCTGCTTCCTAAGATTTTGCATCAAACAGTAATTAAAGGCAAGTTCTAGAGTGTCGGTCTACGAGACTGTGGTGTACTCTTTAAAGCATAATTATCTCTAAGTAATAGTTATAATTATTCATGCTTGTAAAGTGCTCAAAAATGGTGATTATAAATAAGGTCGAACTTGTTCCTAAACTTGGATAACCAAAATTGTCTCAAGTATCTTTCATTCCTTAGAGCTTTGTGAAAATAAATTCAGTCGTATATTTTTTTTCTTATCATAGACTAATGATCATCTAAAAAAAAAACCTAACAAAAAACTAATTAACTAAAAAACAATTATTAACCCACAAGAATAACCATCCTATAGCAAAATAAACACAAGAAAGTGTTTCCTACCTCCAAACTTAATTTATACATTATCTCCAATGTCAAAAAATAAAGAATTGAGAGTAAGAAACTTCTCTAGTAATTGAAATGTAAGCTATGTAGCGTTGTTGTATGAATGTAGTCCTTTGATCTCGATGCTTGTAAAAGCTCATCTATAAAAAAACCTAACAAAAAACTAATTAACTGAAAAACAATTATTAACCCACAAGAATAACCACTCAAATTATGCAGTAAAACAAATACAAGAAAGTATTTTACACCCCAAACTTAATTTAGACATTGCCCCCAATGTCGAAAAATAAAGAATTGAGAGTAAGAGACTTCACTGGTAATTAAAATGTAAGTTATGCAATGTTGTTGCATGAATGCAGTCCTTTACTCTCGATGCTTATAAATGCTCATACTACCTTCCTTGAGTGTTTGACTTGCTAATTTATTCCTAAAAATAAAATAAATTAAAGTAATCAAATGGAAATTAAACAAACATAAAAATAAAAATTACTTGAGTTGCCTCCCAAGAAGCGTTTGATTTAACGTCGTCAGCTTGACGGGGATTCCTATTCTCTTATGGTGGATCAAATGTTCTGATAAAAGCATTTGTTTATACGATCTTATTGGCTCTCTTCTTTTTTGGCTTATGTATTTTTGCTATTAAACCTCGGGCAGTATCTTTTGATGCATTCTTCTTGTGTCTCTCTGGAAAGATTTTAATCTTAGACCAAGGAAGTGGTTCTTCCTTTCCTTTCTCTCTGCTTACTTCATTGAGGTGCTGCTCTTTTTTTTTTTTTTACTTTCTTATGCCTCAATGCCCTTTTTTGGATGTGAGGATCCAATATCTCCATATCTTTAGCATTTGGGTGTAACATATTAATGCAGAAATAGTCCTTACTTTAAGTTGGTAACTTGATCTCTTTAAAGACCTTGAAAGTGACCATGTCCTTTTGTACCATCATGGTCAACTCCCATTTTTACACATCAATGATTGTTCTTCTAGTGGCTAGAAAGGGTCTTCCAAGGATGATAGGAATCTTTTTGTCTTCTTCTATGTCTAGAGCAATGAAATCGGCAGGTAAGATGAATTTATCAACTTTAATTAGCATATCTTCAATGACTCCCTGGGATAGGTGAGAGAATGATCTGCTAGTTGAAGCATGACATTTGTCGATTTAGCTTCTCTCAGTCATAATATTTTGAATACGAACAGTGATATAAGATTGATGCTAGCTCTTAGATCATAAAGTGCCTTCTTAAAATTGTAATTTCCAATTGAGCATGGTATGGTGAAGTTTCAGGATATTTGAACTTTAAAGGTAACTTATTTAGAAGGATAACGCTACACTCCTCTATTAGTGCCACTATCTCGAAGTCATCTATTCTTTTTTTCTCTGATAAGATATCCTTCATGAATCTCACATAGCTTGGTATTTGCTCTAGTGCATCTGTAAAAGGAAGATTAATATGTAACTTCTTAAAAATATCAAGAAATTTAGAGAACTGCTTATATAGTTTCTTCTTTTACAGCCTCTGAGGAAATGGTGGATGAGAGAATGCCTGTGTGGCGTGCTTCTGTGGGTTGCTACTGATATCTTCTACTGCATTTTCACTTTTATGTTCTTGTACTTGTACTTGAATACCAGTTTCTGTGCTTTTCTGTGTTTCAGAGTTGTTGTAATCTCTGAGGAAATGGTATAAATGGTCTATATGGTTGCACGTTATCTTACCAGACCATTATTTCCTTTTTCTTCTCCTTTATCTCTGAAAGTTATGGTTGAGGTGTGTTGTCATTTAAGATCTTACTACTTCTTAAAGAGACGGCTTGACACTGTTCTATAGTTCTTCTTGGATTGACTTCAGTGTTGTTTAGTAGGGTTCCTTGAGGGCGATTGTTCATTGCTGCAATGAGTTATCCTACTTAATTTTTCAAGGCTCTAAATGAAGTTGCTTGACTTTGAAGAAGTGCATCTGTTTTCTTCATGCATTGTAAGAACGTGTCTTCTATATCTAGTTTTTTTCTCTTGTTGATTTTGTGGTTGGAAGCCAAGATGAGCTTTGGAATGCTGCCTTTGATTATTATTGCTTTATGAGAAGTTAAGGTGATTTCTCCATCCAAGTTGTAGAAATTTGAGTTAGGATTGTTGCGATTGAAGTCCCTTACATATTGAGTAGTATCTATGCAATGTCCATTAGCCTGACCTCTACAAAAATCATAAGTGATGGGTTGACTCTTGATAGCTTTAACCCTTAAGTTGCTTAATTATTTAGTCAAAAGGTTGACTTGGGCAGATCATATAGTCAATGTGTCTACTTCATGTAATCCAGTGATCTTTCTTGTGGTTGATCTTTTGGTGGGCCATTAATAGGCATTTGAGGCCATCTTATCTAGTAGATCATAAGCTTCATCAGTGGACTTGTTTATGAGTTCTCCTCTAACTACAGCATCTATTATTGTTTTGAATTGACCGACTAATCCATTGTAGAATGTTTGTACAAGCAACCACTTCAGAACTTCATGATGATGACATTTTCTTTGCATATCTTTGTATCTCTCTCATGCCTCATAAAGAGATTCTCCATTTAGCTGTAAGAATGATGTGATGTTGTTCCTCATTTTGGCAGTTTTGGTAGGTGAAAAGAATTTGGCGAGGAATTTTTATGCAAAATCATCCTATGTAGCTATGGATCTAGATGGAAGTGATAGTAGCCAGCTCTTTACTTTGTCTCTCAAGGAAAAAGGAAACAATCTTAGTCAGATTATTCATCGGACACCCCATTGTACTTAAATGTGATACATATCTCCAAAAAATTGATGATGTACATATTTGGATCGTCATTGGGTAGTCCACTAAATTGCACCGAATCCTTGAGCATTTGGATTGTGCTTGGCTTGATTTCGAAGTTGTTAGCTTGAATAGTTAATCTTTGAATGTTTGAATGGATTCCATTGACTAGGGGAACAACATATTCCCTTAGTGGTCTTACTTCATTGTCGGGTGCTATTGATATTTGATATTCCATGATGTTGACTTGATTTTGCTCTCTTCTAATTCTTCTTAAAGTTCTTTCAATTTTTGGATCAAATATAATTAAGTTTTCACTTATTGATCTTTGCATGTACCTCAAAAGAAAGAAAGTAAAACTAAATAAAAGATAAGAAAATAAAATCTAAAGTAAAACCTAGAAAGATTGGTATTAATATTGGCAAAAAAAGTAAATAATTATCCCCAGCAACGGCACCAAAAACTTGCATATAATAGTATATGATGCGATATTTCTTCTTCTTAACTAAGTACTTGATGCGATATTTCTATATCTTACAATTTAGTGAAAGTATACACTATTATATGCAAGTAATAAATAGACAAAAGAGTCGGATGTCGAATCCATAGGGATAATTTCTTCTTCTTAACTAAGTACTAAAATTATGTCTTTCTAATAATTATTCAGAAAAATAAAAATTTGAGAATGAATTTAGAAAATATAAAAGCAATGAAACACTGTAAAGAGATTTGAACGATAGCAATATAGAGAAAACCTAGGGTTAATATTATCTCTCAATGTGCTTTCCAATGATTAATCCTCTAATATTTAATTCCTTTAGTCTTTGTTATTACTCAAGATACTAATGTATTCACAAGCCTCTCTCAAGGTTATGTAGGTATACTTTAATTTATCAAATACTTATATTCCTATGGCATTTGTAATAAATTAAGATTCATTAAGATTAAGTCTTATTGATCATACATGTCAATTAGGTATATTCTTATCCTAATTTGAAACTTGTATATGCAACATTGAATATAACTCTACAATCATCAAATTACGTAGTTTTAAATATAATGATTCCTCCTCCAAGTTTATCAAAAGTATTACTAATTCATTCACCATATATTAGCTAGATATATTAAAGCATTAAGAATAGGTAATTTGAATAACAAAGAATTAAGTTTATCAAATAGTAAAAAGATAAGGCAATAAAGCGCACATATTGACTTCAAGTATTAACCTTAGAAAGAAAATTTAGTTCATGGCTACAAGAAAACAACGAAAAAAATAATAAGAAATCACGATACAATTAATAGCAAACTGATATAGACGTCGAATTACTCTTAATTGAGCTGCCTGAGAAACTCTTAATGTCAAAGAACGCCTTGAATCTCTTTCTATGGATGCTTCAATTAAGCTCCAATTGCTCTCTAAGACTTGTGTTGTGTATTCTTAATATTGTTGGATGATCTATAAAGGCTGGGGACGAGTGACCTTTTATCAAGATTGATTTAAGTTTGAAATCTTTAATTCTTGTCGGGTTAGGAATCTCACTATAGCTAGCATGCTATGTTGCTATCGCTGGGATGCTGCCTATAAAAGGCTGTATCGCTAGAGCGATAAAAGTCTGGCGTTAGGCTGTCGCTGGTACGATGGCGAGTTGGCACTGAAGCGATGAACTGCGACTTAAATAGGTAATTTTTTTTTCTATTTTCTTATTTTGATAAATGTTCCAGCATTTGGGAGAAAATTCTTATGGCACTGGGGGCGACAAGTCCATATTTTGAAAATTTTATATTTTAGTCCCTAGTTTTGCTCTTTTAAATTTTATTCAAGTCCCTAAAAATAATAATAATGTACATAAATAGCTATTTATTCTCATAAAACTATAAAATATCAAAATAAAAATATGAAAATATATATATAAAAAAAATATGCCTTTATCAACTGGTCAATGTGGTTATGGTAAAAAAAATTAAATGGATAGTGGAGAATATGCATGAATTTCACAAATTCAAAAAATATTTACTAAAGGATAGTTTTCCTCTCACTAAAATTAATTATTTGTGGACTCAATGACAGAGCACGTGCTTCTCAATTTCATGGATGTTTTTGTGGGTTATAATCAAATAAAAATATTTTTTCTTGACCAGGAGAAAACCTCATTCATCACCACCCATTAGGGGATCTATTATTACAAGGTTATGCCTTTTAGGTTAAAAAATGCAATGGCAACTTACCAGACGCTGGTAATAAGTTATTTAAGTCTTTAAGTATAAAAGTATATGTGGATGACATAATTGCTAAGTCAAAGAGGCTTGAGGAGCATATAAAATATTTGAGAAAGACCTTTGAGATATTGAGGGAATATTAAATAAAGTAAAATCTTTAAAATTATAGTCCGGTAAATGTTTGGGGTTTATGGTGAGTTAAAGGTGTATTAAGGCTAACCCTGATAAAGTTAAAGCTATCCCTAAAATGAAGTTCCCAATTACTGTAAAGGAGATTTAAGGACTAAAGGGCCAAGTAGCCACCTTCAATAGATTCATCTTGAAGGCTACTAATAAATGTTTCGAGTTCTTCTATGCCATTAAATGAAGGGAGAAGATAAGATGGACATCCCAGTATGAAGAGGCCTTCCAAAAATTAAAAACCTATACCTTGTCGTACTATAAATAAGGGATCAGTTAATAATTTACTTGAGAGTTTCAGAGCGAATGTTAAGCCCCACACTTGTTAAGGAAGAAGTAGGTGCTTAGAGACTAGTGTACACCAATAAGGCTTTTACAAATCTTGAGATACACTATCCTTCAATTAAGAAAATAGCATTAGCATTGGTAATGTCAAGGTGAAAACTTTAGCCCTAATTTTGAGCATATGCCATTATTCTCTTTATTAATCAGCCCTTAAGAAAGCTCTCGAACAAACTTGACTTCTCTAAGTAATTTATTAAGTAGATAGTTGAGCTTAGTGAGTTTAATATCTAGTATAAGTCGAGAATAACTATTAACGAACAAGCCTTCACATATTTCATAGTATAGTGCACACAAGGAGATTTGGAAATGTTTAAAGCTCCATTCAAGGAGTCTTTAGACAACAAGGAAAAGATAACCTCCAAATCATGACTTGGATACTCCAAATTGATATGGCATCTAGCACATAGAGGTGTAGAGCAAATATAGTTCTTATTAGATTGGAAGGTGACAAACTCAGTTATATAGTCTGGTTTGGCTTTCCAGTCTCTAATAATGTAGGTAAGAGTTATGATTCTTTAAAAAAAAAATAAAGGTTGAAAAGAAAGATGAAAAAAAATAATAAGTTTGGGGAAGAGCTAGTACAAGGAAAAGAAAGATCAAGAGGTTTCTAGATAAAGTCTAACTGTTCATGATGAGATTTAAATTTTAATATATTTGTCCTTTTATCCCACCTTGACCCGAGTCTTATGTTACAAGTTAAGTAAAGTCTTAAATAGATCACTAAACATGTGATTTTCTACATTAGTATAGAGCGGTAATAATGACAAGCCTATAGAAGTGTCATTATACAAATCATATACCGAGACATCATCTTTCATGTACAAACTAAGGTATAAAGTAAATCAAAGTATGGTTTTAGCTATTGCTTGCTACTTGCACACACACATACAAACATAGTGATTATCATTGAGGAAGAATTAGGGATTAAAAAGAGATAATTAAGAATTGTTAATAGTTATTTATCTACCTTAAGAATTTATGCTACTTAAATAGCGTTTTGAGATAATTATTTTGATCATCTTACTAACCTAGCATGTTTTGTTTTCTTTATACGTTTTTTGAGTCAAGTATAACCCGTTGTTTCTCTCTTGATTTTATTTCATTGATTAAAAACAAGCAAGTGTTTAAGTTTGGGGGAATTTGACAATAGTATATTTGTCATATACTTTTTCATATTTTTATTTTGATATTTTATTATTTTATGAGAATAAATGACTATTTTATGTATATTATAGTTATTTATAGGAACTTGAACGAAATTTAAAGAAGCACAAATAGGGACTAAAATGAAAAAAATTTAAAATATAAACATATCGCCTCAGCGCCACAAAGATTTTTGCCCCAACTTTAGAACAACGATCAAAATAAGAAAATAGAAAAAACAATGACCTGTTTAAGTTGTAGTTCATTGCCCTAGCACTAACTCGCCATCGTACCAGCGACAGACCAGCGCTCTAATGCCAGACCTTCACTACTCTAGCAATACAACCTTTTACATGCAACGCCCTAACAGTAGTGCGATTCTTAACTCGACAAAAATTTGAGATTTCAAGCTCAAATCAGTCCTTATAAAAGGCCATTAGTCCCCAGTCTTTAGAGATCATCCAAGAACACATAACACAAGTTTTATAGAGCAATTAGAGCTTAATTGAATTAGCCATAGAGAGAGAGAGAGATTCAAAGTGTTCTTCAGCATCAAGAGTTTCTTAAGCATCGCAAATAAAAGCAATTAAATGTCTATATCGGTTTGCTATTGATTGTATCATGATTTCTTATTATTTTTGTCATTATTCTCTTATAGGCATGAACTAAATTTTCTTTCTAGGATTAATACTTGAACTCAATATGTGCGCCTAGGTAATATTTTCTTGTAGCCAATATATGGTGAAATGATGTTTTATAAACTCAAAAAAGGAATCATTATATTTAGACTTATGTAATTTGATGCATGATTGTAAAGTAACATTCAATGTTGCATATGCAAGTTTCAAATTAGGATAGGAATATAACTAATTGGCATGTATGATCAATAAAACTTAATCTTAATAAATCTTAATTTATTACAAGTAGCATAGGAATATAGGTATTTGGTAAATTAAATATTAAAGGATTAATGATTGGAAAACGTAGGAAAGTATTAACCTTAGGTTTTCTCTATATTGTTATTGTCCAAATCTATTTACATTGTGTCATTGCTTTTATAATTTTTAAATTCATTCTTAGATTTTTTATTTTTTTGAATAATTACTAGAAATAGATAATTTTAATACTTGGTTAAAAAAAATATAATTTTAATATTTGCACTCAATTATAAAATATAGAGTTATTGCGTCATACATGCCAGTCTGTACCTCTTAAATTTGTCCCTAAATCAAGCATCATAGAAACCATATAGGCAATGCAAGTTGATCATGTCCAATTTGGATGAATCTAATTAAGAGCTATATAGAGAAAGGAGAGTTGCCATAAGACAGGTAATAAGAACATCGACTTAAATATACGACTTATGCTTTATAATAATTGATGGTATCCTTTACCAACAAAGACACTTCTAGCCATATCTTAGATTTCTTAGACCTGATGAATCAGATTATATACTTAGTGAAGTTTATAAGGGGATTTATGGAAATTACTCTAGGACAAAGGCTTTGGCCTATAAAGTTTTGATATTGGGATATTACTTGCCCACAATGCTTCAAGATGCAAAACAGTTGGTTAAAAAGTGTATGCCTGCTAGACGTTTGCTGACAATTTCCATGGCCCACCAAAGAACCTTACTACTATGTTCAACCTCTAGCCATTTACTGAGTAGAGGCTTGATTTGATTGGACCCTTACCTAGAGGAAGAGGCAACTAAGTATACCATAGTTACTATAAACTAATTCACTAAATAGGTAAACGTTGAACCTATCATAGAGAGGAAGGCTAGGTATTTCATTTAGACAACAATGGTCTACAAATTCAATGTACCATATGCAATCATCACTAACAACAGGAAGTAATCGATAATGGAAATTTAAAAATCTTCTGTTGAGTAATTAGGATTACAGCTCAGGTTCACATCTCCGATGCACCCAAAGACTAATAGGCAAGCTGAGTCTTTTAATAAGATCATTAAAGAAATTATTTAAGAAAAAACTGATTAAGAAAAATGGAGCATGGCTAATAAGTTGATTGAAGTACTTTGAGTACTCAGAACAACTAGTAAACAACCACTAAAGAAACTTCTTTTTCTTTAGCCTTTGGATGTAAAGTTATGACTCCTACTGAATTAGGAGTACCAACTCACTGGGTGATGCATTTGGATTAAAAGAATAATGAAGAGCTATCTAGAAAAAGTCTCAACCCCATTGAGCAAAGATGTAAAATGGCAAGGGTTAGGACTGTAACCTACTAATATAAGATTACCCACTACTATAACAAAATGTTACGATCTTAGGAGCTTTTATAAGGGGACTTGGTTTTAATAAAGGTGTTGCCACATACCAAAGACTCAACTAAGGGAGTTCTTGGTCCAAATTAGGAAAGACTATACAATGTGCTTAGGAGAGTAAGACTAGAAACATATGACCTTAGATACCTAGATGGTCGAGTAGTTAGAAATCCTTGGAATGTTAAACTGTTAACAAATGTATTATCCATTAATGAAAATTTGTTTTTAACTTAATAAATGTTTGGAGTTTTAAGAGCTATCTTTTGAAAGAGTTGTAATAAAAGTTTGGCATTAATGAAATTTCATCCCTTAAAGAAGTAATGAATGAATTTATCAAGATTTATTCCAATTAATTAACCAGAACAAATGGGTAGGGCAAAGCCTCTCCTACCCCCTTGTTCAAACAAATAACTGAAGGGATAATAAGAAAAACCCTTGTGACCCTCTTAGTGGAACAAAGAATCAATGGGATACAGGACAAGGCCTCTATTACCTCTTCAATCGAACAAAAGATCAATAGGATACAGGGCAAGGCCCTTGCGACCCCCTTGTTTGGACAAAAAATATATAAGATATAAGGCAATGCCTCTACGATCCCCTCGGTCAGCTAAAAATTGAAAGGTATGAGTTTATGGCCCTGTGACCCCCTCAATCGAACAAAGAACCAAATGAATATGGGGCAAGACCCATACAACCCCCTCGGTCAAATAAAGAACCAAAAGGATATGGAAAAAGTCCCTCGCGATCCTTTCAGCCAGTTAAAGAATCAAAGGGATACAAGGTATGGCCCTTGTAACTCCCTTAGTCAGTTAAAGAACTAAAGGGATATGAGCAAGGCCCTTGTGAGCCCATTAGTCGGTTAAATAACTAAGAGGTATGGGTTAAGACCTCTATGACCCCCTTAATCGAACTAAGAACTGGAGGGATACATGACAAGGCCCCTGCAACCCCATTGGTGAGTTAAAGAATTGAATGCTATGAGATAAGGCTCTTATGACCCCTTCAGTCGTACTAAGAATTGATGAGATATAAAGCAAGACCTCTATAATCCCTTTAACTAGATAAAGAGCCAAATAAATATGAGGCATGACCATATAAGATTCTTTTAATAAAAATCCTAATGAACCTTTTTAGACAAAAATGTTTTCAAATAATCTTCAAAGGAATATCAAGAAAATCACTCATATATATTAAAATGTCAAAAGTTTATAAGTCAGCCTTAATTATCCATTATATAAAAAAGCAAAGAAAAACGCTAACCTAGCTTGAATACATGTTTATAACCCTCCAGGCCCATACCTCCTTAGATAATTACTCTATCTTGCTCACTACCTCAGTACAGTCTCTCTCAGCTCTTTCCACCTTCTTTTCAACATTAGCTCTATCACACTTAAAGAGTCTTTGCAATTGTCTTAGCTTAAAAAATTCTAGCTTCTAATGTTTGAGTGCTACATTTAAGTGCATAAATGTGATAGTGTATTTATTAAAAATTCATTAATACATGTCCAACACACATTTGCACAGTGGAATGAGATATAATTATTCAACAAACACACTTATAAATGAAATAGTTACACTAACAATTTTAAAATCTCTCAGCCTTGAAGAACTTCGATGAAGAATGGGACCTGGAGCTCATGCAGAAGTGATTTGTTGAATAAATCTAGTCCTCAATGATTTGATGGGACTGTGAAGTTAGAATAATAGTTTAAATAATTTCTAGCAATATTAATTTTCTCTTTTAAAGACTTGGCCAAATAAAGCTTAGCCAAAAAATGAAAATATTCAACAACTTAAACATTTTCATTTTGCTTGGCCGAATGTACATATACAATAGGGACTAAATTGTAACTTTTGTAAAGTTTCTTAGCAAATCACAACTTGACACATGGTTCATTTAAAATGCATGCATGATAAATTTAAAAACACTTGTCAACTTATAAGATATGGATCCTTGCCACATGTCAATCATACAATGCTTTGTGTCAAGTATCCGTTGCAATTTGTCAACTTTATAAATAAATAACAACTATTTATTCTATTAAAACCTGAACTTTTACTCCTTTGACAAGTGTACTTCATCAGAGATCCTAAAATGAATTATGTTTTCAAAAATAATTTGAATTGAACCATTCGATCTAGTCCGCTACCTCAGTGCCTAACGAGTACACTTTATATAGTAAGACTCATTAAATTCACACCTTTTGTCTTATGAAACTCTTTCGCAAGCCTGTGAACAATTTCTCATGTTTACGAAATTATACACATGCAAATTTAAACCGCAAGTGTATGGGTTGTGATCAAGTAATACAATAATGAGTGAGTATCGTCCTCAAGGATTGAATCTAAATTAATGTTAAATATTACGGTGTTGACAACCTAACTTTATCTAGGTTAATCTAAGGGATAAGTTGAATTGTAAAATTAACAATGCTTAAAACTAAATACTTAGGTAAATTAAATATATACGAGTTCTATGGTAATGGGTTCTAGGGACTTGATTTTCCTCTATTGTTCCTATGCTCTTTATTTAACAACTCATTTTATACACTCATTAGTCAAGGGTGTATGATTAGTCTCATTACCTCTCCCAAATGTTGAATTAGAACCTATGTATATAACTAAGTTGATATCCTTATCTACGTCGTTATACAAATATGCATTAAACTACCCTTATATGACTACCATAAATTTTTTAGTCTCCCAACTCAAAACTTAAAGTTATGCTTTTCCAACCAATATATGGATTAGACTCTCTCAAGTTCATAACCCAAATTGTTTAAAACATATAATATATTACTCAATGTAATTAAAAGCACTAAGCACAATAAAAGCATAAATGAATAAATATCAAATAGTTATTAATCACATAACAACATCAATAAATAGTATTTGATAAAGTTTCATCAATCCCTAGAAAATATAATCTAGTAATCCATAGGAAAATATTCAATTACATCCATCCAAATATTCATAAAAGTACTCATGTTCAAATCAACACAAAACACAATTACAAACTTGAAATAAATGTAAATGAAGTAGAGGGAAAGAAGGAACTAGTTGAAGAAATCTTGAAAAGCTTTTAATCTTCAAGAATCTTGTCCAAATCCAAGCTTTAATGTGTGTCTCACACATTAAAAACATATATTCTTATTTAATTTAAGCAATTATCAAGTTTATGAGATTAAAACAATAGATATAAAATACGCTCATCAAACTCCCCCAAACTTAAATGCTTACTCATCCTCGAGCAAGGAGAGACAATTAAAAGTTTAAACAATAACAAACTATAAAAAAACACCAAATACCAGGTTAGCAAATGATTAACAAATTATTTAAAAAAATTCTCATGACTACCAATCTCAAGAAAGCTTAAACATCAAATCATTCAACATGTTAATCCAACACTTATTCTAACCCACAAGTAACTTACTTGATGTGTGTGAGAATAGCTAAAATAATTAGTCATATGCACTTGGATTAGTTTATGCATATAAGACAATGAAATGGTCTCTATAAGTTTTTTATATTTAATTAAGACTCCATATGCTTATTTTTTGTATCACTCTCTATTAATGAAGGGACACATATAATCAAGGATTAAATATAACTTTAGTTAGCTTATAATGCATGGCTAGGGTAAGGGCGGGATAAAATTGATTAATTTCAGCTCAACTCGCTGTTCACATCCATTTAGTAGTCACTGTAGCATTTTTTATATTTTTGCGCTTTCTCCTGGGTTTATCGCTCCAAATAGCTCCGTTGACTTGAAACCTATAAAATAACATTAACACACATTAAAAACAAATATTCTTATTTAATTTAAGCAATCATCAAGTTTAAAAGATTAAAATGATAGATATAAAATAAGTTCATCACCACACACACGTTACAAATATTACAGAATAGTGCGTTGAACCATACAAGTTAAAGTCAACCATATACATATAATGCTTCTATCACCTATATCCTGGAAGAGCATAGATATAGATCATCATTGTTAAATCTCTATACACTCGACCGTGAACTTATCTATAGATTTGTATTTTCGTAAATAATATCTACAAACACCTTAGTAATATTATTTAACCATACAAAAAGTCTTTTTTGGGATTTTTGCTTATAACCATAAGATTTTCTTAAATACAATCTCAGAGCATTCAAATATACAATTCACCTATATGAACTGACGGATCCTATATTTAAGTACACCAGAATTCATGAACATTAGACCATACCCAACAACTCTTAAAGGTCAGACCATGAAAGGTCTCTAACATATGTAAAATCAAAGGTTAATGGATCACTCACAAGCCCACCGTGGCACTCAAATTAAAGGACTACATATACGACTCAACTCGAGAAGACCCTCAATTGACAGCTTTATAAGACATCTATTGGAGGTTCTTGTAAGTCTATTTAGTACTCAGTCCTTACTAATACTTGCATGCTTATACGTGTTTTCACTAAGTCTATGGTTTACTAAGACTAATTGTTTAGACAATCCAGATATAGATCCAGACTGATTCAGAAAGAATATTAATCGACCTATGTTAACAATCATAGATCAGAAACAATATTTTCGAGAATATACTACATAATGATATTTTTTTATCACCAAGTCCTTGTCTTTATTTCAAATGAGGTTCTAACTCCTTAAAATGTTAACTCTTAGCGCTAACCTAAACTCTTTTAGATCTAAGTGAAATGTTCATTGCGTAAATATTAAATAAATAAATATTCATATAATAATTTGAATGGCACGTAAACATAAACTCTAACATGTTCTAATGTCATCCACGATGATATCTTATACCCATCGACTCTAAGTGTTTCTCAAATATCCTAGGAATTAAGGCTTTAGTGAGTAAGTCCACTACATTATCTATAAAATCTATTATAAAAATTATTACATCTTCTCTAGCTAAGATTTATCTAATTATATCATATTTTCTCTCCATATGCTTTGACTTATGGTGTGCTCTTGGCTCCCTAGCTTAAGCAATTGCCCTATTGTAGTTGCAAAATAGTATGATAGGATCCACTGAACTCGAGACTATTCTGAGCTTTGCGACTATTCAGTCGTAGACGCTTGCTTGGTGTTCTTCTAATTAACTGTAGTACTATTGGGAAGAAACACATATTTATATGTAGACTTTCTATCATCTGGACAGATTGAAAGCCTAAGTCAATATATCCCCTCACTTGTAAGTTATTCTTTCCATAAATTAAAAGCTTATCCTTTGTACCCCTATAGTATTTTAGAATATGTT
Organism: Ailanthus altissimus; assembly: GCA_946807835.1. Classification (NCBI taxonomy): domain Eukaryota; kingdom Viridiplantae; phylum Streptophyta; class Magnoliopsida; order Sapindales; family Simaroubaceae; genus Ailanthus; species Ailanthus altissimus. Next base: position 10,635,766 of record OX327699.1, on the reverse strand, counting down.
TCACGGCCATTCAATAATCGCTACTTAGATTAGACTGATACTAGTTTATAACACTTACAACTATACTGATATTAGGTCTTATATATAACATGACTTACATCAAGCTACCTAGAACTGATGCATATTATATATTAGGCATTCTAATCATTTTATCTTCCTTCTAAAGACATATCTTTCTAGAAAGATGAATGTCATGTTTAAAATGTGCACTAATTGTCTTACAGTTACTAAAGTTATACCTTTCAAAAATATTTTTTATGTACGAAGATTAGGAGAGTCCTATCAACCTTCTAGCTCTATCTCTATAAAACTTTATACCTAGTATATAAGAAGTCTTTCCTAAATCCTTCATAGAGAATTTCTTACTCAAATAACTCGACTGACACTAACATACCAATATTATTTCTGATAATAAATATGTCATCCACATAAAGAACAAGAAAGACAATCATGCTCCCACTAAACTTTCTGCACACACTCGCTTCCTCTTAATATTTTATGAAACCAAACCGTCTTATTACTTCATCAAAACAAAGATTCTATATTCGGGAGGCTTTCTTAAGCCCATAAATGGATGTAAAACATTTAGGTTGCTCTATGAATATCTTTTTCTTGAGATATCCATTCAAGAAAGCCATATTTACATTCATTTGCTATATTTTAAAATTATAATATATTGCAATAGCTAATAGAATTCGAATCGACTTCAGCATAGTTACTGGTGAAAAAATATTTCTCAAAATCTATCCCAGATCGCTAGTATAACATTTTATAACTAGTCATACTTTAAAGGTCTCTACCTTTTCATCGCACCCACGCTTCCTCTTGTAAACCTATTTACAATCAATAGAAATAATTCTTTCAGGGAAGCTCAAACAAGTTCTAAACTTGATTGTCATACATAGAATCAATTTCGAATTTCATGGATTCTTACCATCTTCCCGAATCAATGTACAACATTGCCTTTCTATAAGTTAAATGATTTTTTTAACTGAGAAAACCTCAAGGGCATCTTCAAATATCCCTCTATGCCTTACAGGTTGCCTTATCATCCTTTCCGACTTACATGGAGAGTGTATCAAAGGTATCTCACTCAATTGAGCTTAAGGTTCCATCATTGATTCATAAATTTCTAGATTGACTTCATCAAATGCAATCCTTCTATAATCCCCACAATTTATAAGAAACTATTTCTTAAGGAAAGTGGCATTACCAGTAACGAATATGTTTCGTTCCTCTGGATCATAGAACTGATATTCCAGAGAAAGTTTAAAATATTCAATGAACCAATAATTATACCCAAGGGTACAAGTTTATCATGTTGTGTAACTTTTGATTAAGTAGGACAACCCAAAATCTTAACATATGTAAGAATCAATTTCCTCCAATCTATATCTCATACGATGTAGTAGGAATGGCTTTTGATTGAACTCAATTCAACAAGTGAGCAGCTGTTACAAGATCATAACCTCATAGATATTTTGAAATATTGGTAAAGCTCATCCTCGATCAGACAATGTCTAATAAATTTTAAATTCTCATCTATAAAAACAATTATGTTAAAGAGTACCTAAAGGACTATATTGAGTTAAATCTCATTCTTTTTTAAATAATCTAGGAATTCACTTCTCATGCATTCCACTACCTCGATCTAATAGAATACATTTAACATACATATCGATTTGTTTGCCTACCTCATGTCAAAATTCTTTGAACATTAAAAGGTTTTCAACTTGTGTCTCATGAGAAATACATGTCTATATTGTAACAAATCATCGATAAGGACGACAAAGCATCGAAATTGTTAGAGATTGTGCTTATGTGTCCCTTTTTTCTAATCTTTATAGCTTTTAAAAATACTATTTATGGTATGTAATTAATTTGAAATTAATATGAAATTTGGGTTTTTTTTTTAATTTCATTATTAGCTAGAAATTAAGCTTTATTTAATAACTAAGCTTTAGCTCACTGTAAAATTTCTCTAAGTATATAAATATACAAAATAAAATGGGCTTAAATAAAAACTCAATTTTAAAAATTAATTAATTTTAAAGTTCAACCTAACATTTGGAGATTGAACCGAACCGAACTGTATTGAATCAGTTCGGTCTGGTTCGATTCTAATATAATATTTTTTGGGTTCGGTTCATATTTATAAAAAAATTGACTTTGTTCGATTCGGTTCAATTTTTTAAAAATCAAACCAAATTAAACCGTGCCCACCCCTACTCTCTATTGTCTTGTCTCTTATTCCTTTGTTATCAGCAATCACTAAGCAGCGTCTGTAGTGCATCTGGCTATACCAAACTGCCGTATAACATCAGCACACCCTCTACATTGGCTGACAAATGGCAGCCAGTGGAGGGGGCTAACCCATTATTATCAGTTCCAAACCGGCAATAATAGCATTTAACGAAAAAGCCCTTTATTTGTTATAAATTCAAATAATAATAAGTTTTTTATAATTAATAAATGGATCCTTTTATTTATAGGTTTAATTTTATTAAAATTTGAATTTACGATTAAAATTTGTTATTTGCAAAACTTCAAATTAGTCCTATTAAAATGAATTAATTATTCTTATAACAATAAATTGTATGTATAATAAATATATTGTAGAAATACATGTATTTGTGAAAATTATATGATCATTATCTGTATGATTCTATATATATTAATTTTAAACTGTATGATCTTATATATATATATATTAATTTTAATTAATTTTTAATTTATCAAATAAATTATATAGTTGAAAGAGTTGAAGCTAATCTGTGAATGTTATAATTCTAATTCGAATTTCAATTTCAATAACATTAAATATTATAATTATAATTATAATTTATAATTCAATTCTAATTATGTTAAATGTTATAATTGCAAGTCGAATTTTAATTTTAATTTTAATTATATTAAATGATATAATTTTAATATTAATGATGTTCAATATTAAAATTCGAAATTCTATTTCAATTTTAATTATGTTAAATGTTACAATTGAAGTAAATATTTTATTGCAATTATGTTAAATATTATATATTTAATTCAAATTTTGATTTAACTTATGTTATATATTATAATTGGAAATCTAATTATAATTCAATTTTAATAATATTAAATGTTATAATTCTAAATCATAGTTCAATTTTAATTAGAAGTACGTTAAATAACATAATTTCAATTCTAATTTCAATTTGTGTTACGTGAAATATTATCTAATTCTAATTTAAAATACGGTAAATGTTGTAATTTCAAATTCTATTTTAATGTCAATTTCAATTTTGTTAAATGGTATAATTCAAAATCCAATTTTAATTTTAATTTTATTAGATGTTTTAATTTCAATTTCAATTTCAGTTATGTTAAATATTATAATTCAAAATCAAATTTTAATTTTAATTTCGTTAAATAATATATTTTCAAACCTAATTTAAATATCAAATACGTTAAATTTTGTAATTTAAAATTAAATTTTAATTTCAATTACGTTAAATGTTATAATTCTAATAGCAATTTCAATTTTATTGTGTCATATAATTCCAATTGGAAATTCAATTTCAATTTCATTTATGTTATAAAGTTATTATTCCAAATTCAGTTTTAATTTCAATTTCAATTACGTTAAATATTATACTTCTAGTTCTAATTTTGATTTCAGTTCCGTTAAATATTATAATTATAAATTCAATTTTAATTTTAAATATTTAAAATTGTATAATTCTAATTCTAAATTTAAATTCAATTTTATTTACGTTAAATATTATAATTTTAATTCCAATTTCAATTTTAATAACTTTAAATGTTATAATTTCAATCATAATTTCAGTTTCAATTAAATTAGTGTTATAATTCTAATTACAATTTTAATTTCAATTAGGTTAAATGTTATAATTCTAATTCCAATTTGAATTTCAATTATGTTAAATATTATAATTCTAATTCTAATTTTAATTATGTTTAATGTTATAATTATTCCAAATCTAATTTCAATTTCAATTACATTAAATATCATAATTTCATTTCTAAATTCAAACTCACATCCAATTATGTTAAATATTATAATTATAATTACAATTTCAATCATACTAAATGTTATCATTCTAATTTTAGTTTCAATTTTAATTACGTTAAATATTATAATTCAATTTCCAATTTCAATTTCAATTACGTTAAATTTTATAATTTTATTTCTATTTTTAATTTCAATCATGTTAAATATTATAATTTCAATTCTAATTTCGATTTTAATTATGTTAAATATTATCATTTTAATTTTAATTATGTTTAATGTTGTAATTATTCCAAATTCAATTTTAGCTGCATTATATGTCATAATTCTAATTCTAAATTTAAATTCAATTCTAATTATGTTAAATGTTACAATTTCAATTCTAATTCCAATTTCAATCATATTAAATGCTATAATTCTAATTTTAGTTTCAATTTCAATTATGTTAAAAGTTATAATTCAGATTTCAATTTTAATTTCAATTACGTTAAATGTTATAAGTCTAATTCCATTTTCGATTTCAATTATGTTAAATTTTATAATTCCAATTCTAATTTCGATTTCAATTATGTTAAATGTTATAATATCAATTTAAATTTTGATTTCAAATATGTTCAATGTTATAATTTTAATTTCAATTTCAATTATGTAAAATATTATAATTTTAATTACAATTTCACTTTGAATTAATGAAATGTTATAATTCCAACTTCAATTTCAAATTCAATAAATGTTGTAATTTCAATTTCAATTTCGATTTCAAAAATGAAAAATCTTATAATTTTAATTCAAATATTAAATTCAATATCAATTTCATTGACTGTTATAATTTTATTTTTTAATTTCAATTTAAATTAATTATATTTTATAATTTTAATTTTAATAACATTAAATGTTATAATTTCAATTTTAATTTAAGTTTCAATTACATTAAATATTATAACTTCAAATATAATTTTTATTTTTATTTACATTACTGTAAAAGTTATAATTCTAATTCTAATTTAAATTACATTAAATATTATAATTTCAACTTCAATTACGTTAAATATTATAATTTTAATTCCAATTCAAATTTTAATTATTTAAATGTTATCATTTCTATTCTAATTTGAGTTTTAATTATGTTAAATATTATAATTCTAATCCCAATTTTGATTTCAATTACGTTAAATATTATAATTTTAAATCTAATTTTAATTTAATTACATTAATATTATAATTTTAAATCTAATTTTAATTTTAATTACATTAAATATTATAATTCTAAAACTAATTTTAGTTTTAATTACGTTAAATGTCATAATTCTAATTTTAAATTTAATTTCAATTATATTAAATATTATAATTTAAAATCCAATTTCAATTACATTAGATATTATAATTCCAATACTATTTTCAAATATGTTAAATATTATAATTCCAATTCTAATTTAAATTTAAATTACATTAAACATTATAATTTTAATTTAATTACATTAAATTTTATAATTTCAATTCTAATTCTAATTTCAATTTCAAGTACGTTAAATGTTATAATTTCATTTCATATTTTAAATTCAATTTCAATTACATTAAATGTTATGATTCTAATTTTAGTTACAATAAATGATATCATTCCAATTTCAGTTATATTAAATGTTATAATTTTAAATCCAATTTAAAATTTAAAATTGTTAAATATTATAATTCTATTTCCAATTTTAATTTTAAATACGTTAAATAATTCCAATTGCAAATCTAATTTCAACATCAATTATGTTAAATGCTAATTTCAGTTCCAATTTTAATTTCAATTACTCTAAATATTAAATTTTATAATTTCAATTCCAATTATATTACGTTTTACCATGTAATAATTTACACATGTCATCAACTCCTGTGTAAGTATATCCCTACTTTTTGTTGCTGGAATATGTAAAGGTAAAGATATTATATATTATTGTTGGGATTCCTTAAGTTTGGAGTTGCAATCCTCGTGTCAAGATTTTATTTCTCCACATTCACAGATTATGTATTATGTTGTGGGTTTGCAATCACCGTTTGATGTATGTTCCTATTTCTTCAGACAATGTTTCTAATATTTACATGTTTCACCAACTGAAATGTGAGTATGTCCATACTTATAAATAATTGAATATTTGTATTAAATAATCTTAATTATTTAGTAATATATAAATACATTGTCATTGCCTCTCACCACCTATTTAATGTAATTGAAATTGAAATTATGATATTTAATATAATTGAAATCAAAATTGGAATTAGAATTATAACATTTAATGTAATTGAAATTGAATTTAGAATTATGATATTTAATGTAATTAAAATTAAAATTAAAATAATAATATTTAACGTAAATAAAATTAAAATTAGAATTAAAATTATTTGAATTAATGTAATTTAAATTAAAATTTGAATTACAATTGAAATTATAACATTTACTGTAATTCAAATTGAAATTAGAATTAGAATTGGAATTGGAATTGGAATTGGAATTATAACATTTACCGTGACGGAAATTTAAAATAGGAACATTTAGTATATTAAGTGAAAACATGTAATATATTAATTGAGAACATGTAGTATATTGAGTGACAGATTTAGTATATTAAGTGGGGACAATAAGTATGTTAAGTGAGAACATATAATATATTAAGTAGAAACATGTAATATATTAAGTGGGAACAAGCAGTATATTAAATGAGAACATTTAGTATGTATAGTGAGAAAAAGTAGTATATTAAGTCAGAATATGTAGTATATTAAATGAATACGTTTAACATGTTAAGTGAGAACAAGTAATATATTAAGTGAGAACACGTAATATATTAAGCGAGAACATTTAGTATATTAAGTGGGAACACGTAGTATGTTAAGCGAAAACTTATAGTATATCAAGTGGGAACACGTAGTATATAAGTGAAAACATTTTGTATATTAAGTGGGAATATGTAGTATATTAAATAGGAAGACGTAGTATGTTAAACGGGAATATTTAGTATACTAACTGAGAACACGTAATATATTAAGTGAGAATATTTAGTATATTAAGTTAGAACACGTAGTATATTAAACAAAAACATTTAGTATGTTAAGTGAAAACATGTAGTATATTAAGTGTGGAACACGTAGTATATTAAGTAAGAACATTTAGTATATTAAGTGGGAACAGGTAGTACATTAAATAGAAATATTTAGAATGTTAAATGGGAATAAATAGTATATAAAGTAGGAACACGTAATATACTGAGCAGGAAAATTTTGTATATTAAGTGAATACACATAATATAGTAAATGAGAACACATAATGTATTAAGTTAGAATATATAGTATGTTAAGTGGGAACATTTAGTATATTAAGTTAGGATATTTAGTATTTTATGTGAGAATATGTAGTATGTTAAATAGAAATATATAGTATGTTAGGTGGTAATACATAGTATATTAAGTGAAAACATTTAGTGTATTAAGTTCAAACATTTAATATATTAAGTGAGACCATATTACATTTTAAATGTTCCTACTTAATATACTACATATTTCTACTTAACGTACTAAATATTCAATTTAATATAGTCACATTTCTATTTAATATACTAAATGTTTCCAATATACTACCTAATCTCACTTAATATACTAAATGTTCCCATTTAATATAGTATACGTTTTCACTTAGTACAATATAAGTTCCTACTTAATATACTTCATGTTCCCACTTAATAGAATAAATGTTTTCACTTAATATATTACATGTTCCTACTTAATATACTAAATGTTTTCACTTAACATATTTAATGTTTCAACTTAATATATTAGATGTTCTCATTTAATATACTATGTGTTCTCACTTAATATACTAAATATTACCACTTAACATAATAAATATTCTCACTTAATGTACTATGTGTTCTTACTTAATATACTAAATATTTTCACTTAATATACTACATGTTCCCACTTAAAATACTAAATATTCCCACTTAACATACTTAATGTTCTCACTTAATATATTACATGTTCTCATATAATATACTAATGTTCCTATTTAATATACTAAATGTTTTCACTTAACATACTAAATATTCTCACTTAATATATTACATGTTCCTACTTAGTATACTATATGTTCCTACTTAATGTACTAAATATTTCTATTTAATATATTTCGTGTTCCCACTTAATATACAACGCATTATCACTTAATATATTATATATTCCCACTTAGTATACTGCGTGTTCCCACTTAATAAACTAAATATTTTCACTTAATATACTAAATATTCTCACTTAATATACTATATGTTCCTACTTAGTATACTATATATTCCCCCTTAATAAACTTTATGTTCTCACTTAACATAGTAAATGTTCCTACTTAATATATTATGTGTTCTCATTTAATATAATAAATGTTCTCACTTAACATACTTAATGTTCCCAATTAATATACTACATGTTCTCACTTAATATACTATATTTTCTCATTTAATATTCTTCTTGTTCTCACTTAACATAGTAAATGTTTCTACTTAATATACTATGTGTTCTCACTTAATATACTAAATATTTCCACTTAACATACTTAATGTTCTCACTTAATATACTACATGTTCCCACTTAATATACTACACATTTTCACTTAATATAATAAATGTTCCCACTTAACATACTTAATGTTCTCACTTAATATATCAAATATTTTCACTTAATATAAAAATGTTCTCACTTAATATACTAAATATTCCCACTTAATATTCTATATGTTCCCACTTAGCATACTATATGTTCTCACTTAATATACTTCATGTTCTTACTTAACATTGTAAATATTTCTACTTAATATACTACGTATTTTCACTTAATATATTAAATATTCCCACTTAATATATTACATATTCCCACTTAATATACTACATATTCTCACTTAATATACTATGTATTCCTACTTAATATACTATGTGTTCTCACTTAACATATTAAATATTCTTATCTAATATATTACATGTTCCCACTTAATATACTATATGTTCCTACTTAATATACCACATGCTCCCACTTAATATACTAAATGTCCTCACTTAACATGCTAAATATTTTCACTTAATATATTTTGTGTTCCCACTTAATATATTAAATGTTCTCACTTAATGTACTACATGTTTTCACTTAATATACTACTTGTTCTTACTTAATATACTACATGTTCCCAATTAATGTATTATATATTCCTACTTAACATACTAGGTTTTTTCACTTAATATACTATATGTTCTCACTTAATATATTATGTGTTTCCACTTAATATACTCTAAGTTCCTACTTAACATAATACATGTTCCCACTTAATATACTAAATGTTCCAACTTAACATACTAAATATTTCCACTTAATGTACTGTATGTTCTCACTTAAAATAATAGATGTTCCCACTTAACATACTATATTTTTCACTTATTATACTATACGTTCCCACTTAATATACTACGTATTCCTACTGAATATACTATGTGTTCTCACTTAACATATTAAATGTTCCCACCTAATATATTACATGTTCCCACTTAATATACTACATGTTCCCACTTAATATACCACGTGCTCCCACTTAATATACTAAATGTCCTCACTTAATGTACTACATGTTTTCACTTAATATACTACTTGTTCCCACTTAATATACTATATGTTCCCAATTACTGTATTATATATTCCTACTTAACATACTAGGTTTTCCCACTTAATATACTAAATGTTCTCACTTAATATACTATGTGTTCTCACTTAATATGTTACGTGTTCCCACTTAATATACTCTAAGTTTCTACTTAACATAATACGTGTTACCACTTAATATACTAAATGTTCCAACTTAACATACTAAATGTTTTCACTTAATGTACTACATGTTCTCACTTAATAAAATAGATGTTCCCACTTAACATAGTATATTTTTTCACTTATTATACTATATGTTCCCACTTAATATACTTCATGTTCTTGCTTAACATAGTAAATATTCCAACTTAATATACTACGTGTTGCCACTTAAAATAATAAATTTTCCCACTTAGCATACTTAATGTTCTCACTTAATATATTATATGTTCTCACTTAATATACTAATTGTTCCTACTTAACATATTAAATGTTCCCACTTAATATACTACGTGTTCTCACTTAATAAACTAAATGTTCCCGCTTAATATGCTGTATGTTTTCACTTTGAATACTACATGTTCCCACTTAATATACAATATGTTCCCATTGAATAGAATACATGTTCTCACTATTTGCTATTTTCGCTCAGAAAAATGTCCATATCTCCACTTTTACATTCTTAGCGTGTTGTCAATTACAACTAAAAATATTTGATTTAATATAAAGAGTTCGAATTTTATGAGTGTTCTACATAAGTATAGCTTTTATATATGTTACAAAAAAAATAAAAAGTAAATTAATCACAAAAACACATCATGTATATTCTCGCTTAATACTATATGTTCTCACTTAACATACTTATTGTTCCCACTTAATATAGTAAATATTCTCGCTTATATACTATATGTTCTCACTATAAACACCATTAACATTTAACAAACTAATAAAGTTTTAGTGGATTTATAATTGTCCCCATGAGACAATTTAAAAAATTTCCTCCAAGGTTCCGAGAACTCCTGGTAGAGCTATGAAGGCATCTGCATACCTAAGTATTTGTGTCATCCGTTCGTGCATAGATGAGACTTGTAACCCATCCCCAACTATTTTTCCTATAATATTTTCAATAGCTAGAGATTTTGGAATGATACCAAAAACTCAACTGCCTTTATTTTGTACAGCTTTTGCCACAAACCCCATTAACCCATAGCTACCTCCTTACTAAGATTTTTTACAGCTTTTACAAACTCTTTAGTATTTTCAGAGTTGGATCCACAAAAGATAATTTTTTGTGAATCTACGAGTTACGGTTTCCTCCATTGTTATGCTCACCCTAATTTTTGAATGTTTTTAAGTTTGTATAAAGATGCAAAAATAATGTATTTATAAAACAAAAGAAAAGGGTTGCTGCAATGTAAAGTCTATATAACCTATTAAATTTATTTATTATTTATTATTAGATAAAGAGACTGAGTTTTAAATGCAAAATTTTTTAACACAAATAATAACAACTATAGGTGATTGGTTGTTGTGAGAAAAAGTGTTTGTGGTTTAAATGAAATCTTTAAAAAAAAATGATAACAGCTGTGGTGCATATGTGTGAATATGTTCAAATATATTTTTCTCGATTCTTGTGAGATAAAAAGAAAATAATGAGTTTTACTTTATCTTTTATAAGGGACAATAAGCCGCAAAATTTTGAATAAATATTTATTGATATGTAAGTGTGATAAAGTTATGTCGGAAGCGTAATGAGTTAAGTAAGATAATTAAGAAAATTCAAATAAACAAATAGGACATTGCCTAAATTTTGACAAAAAGAAAATTAAGGAAATGATTCTAAACTTGTCTCGAATCTAGAGGATTTGGTGTGGATCACTTAGTTGACATCAAAACACAAATTATAGATTTGTAGATTATGCTAGAAATTCATTTATGTTTGGATCATATTGCTAAGGAGTTTGTAATTCAATTATGTTATAAATTATCTTCGATCCATATGGTGAACCTTATTAGATTCTTGAGATATAGGGAAAAATCATTTTGTTATTAGAAAAAAATAATTGTTTATTAGATAGTTGTTAAACCAAATGCCCATCATACTAGTTATAATCTATCTCACTCGTATACAATGAATGATATTTAGGTTAGAGTGATTTAGTATTTCTACTATGATATAGTTTATTGTAGACAGTGTGAATCAAGTGAACTCTTACAAATAGTATCTTATTGATCAAATTTTGAGACTTTGCAAGGATAAAGATCGTTGACTTAAACAAGTGGTTATACTAGTGCATGGGTTATTAACCTTGAAGGTTGATTGGTAACAATTACAAATCTTCAAGTATAGTTTAGTTATTAGATTTTGAAATGACAAGTTTATAGAATTAGGGTTAGAGATAAATGTTTTATATACTAACATTCCCTTACAACCAATCCCACAATAAGTTTATTTTGAACATGCCACGTGTTGATTTATAAAATAAATATTAAAAAAACTAATTTAATCTTCAGTTCGGTTTAGTTTTTTATTTTCATAACACAAAACAGAACTGAACCAAAAATTTTCAAAGACTGATACTAAAATAATTGTGCAAATATTTTTGGACATTAGAACTAAACCGGCCAGTTCAGTTCAGTTCAATTTTTTCGAGAATTGATTTTTTTTGCCTAATCCTAGTAGAGAGACGTGAGACAGAATGAGGGAGGTTATGATTCAAATTCAATTTTAAGCTACGACTTGAGTAATTTCAAAAATACAAAAAAACAAAAGTCATGACTTGAGTCTCCGGTCAAGTTAATATAAAAATTTGAATTAAAAATTAATATAAAACACGCATAAAGAAAAGAATTTAGATTTTTTTAAATTATTTTCCCAATTCAAAATTTTCTAAGTTTCTAAATATTTTCAAATCTTAATTTAAGTACGATTTGTTTTTGCCGTCCCTAATTGTGAACTAAGGGATGCTTTTAATAATTTCCCTTTTGTTTTTGAACTTGTTAGTTATTGCGCACACGATACAACAAAAATATTAGAAGAGTTTCCTTGCACACAAATTCTAAAACCTGCACATTGCAACTTGGGATGCATCTAATTATTGTTGGACATGTGATCTACAGATTTTAATAACCACGACGACTATTATTATTATTATTATTATTATTATTATTGAAAATCTTTACCACAGATTCTGCTAGTAAATTTTTAAATCAGGAGAGAGTTGGTGGACATGGAAGTGCTACCTGTAGTGGATTTTATTGAAATCTAAAAGCTGAATCATGAGGATGTATACAATAATAATTAAAATTTTTGATTGTATTTTATCATTTTATTTTTGACTCGTTAAAAGTAAAATAGGCATAACAATCTTAATATATAGATGTAATTTTTTTTTTTACAATTTTAATCTATTAACTATTAAATTAAATAAAATGCACCTTTTGACAAAAATCTTTACGACTTTTTCAAAATTTTAAAGATATACGTAACTTTGAGGTTCAATGTCCTTTTTTCCCCAAAAAAAGAAAAAATTAAGAAAAGAAGAGATGCATTTGCCGCCTACTTCACCGTGTTCAATATAATTTTAAAATATTAAAGAAAAACCTCCAACTACTTCTAACTATAGTTCAAAAACTTTTCTTTTGAACATCAAAATCATTATGGCCCTCAGATTTCTAATGCACGAGGTGTATATATAATACTCATTTTAAATAATATATTAAATAATTATTAATAGTAAAATAGTATAATAAATAATTTTAAATTTTAAATTATTTTAATATTTAAATTATTTTAATATTTAATAATTACTTAAAATTTTAATTTAATATATAAAATTTAAAATATAATTTAAAACGTGTAATATTACTCATATAATATATATATTTCATTTAATACTTAATTTGGCAAAAGTATTTTTAAACGCCTTAAATTAACATATATATTAATGATTTTTCATTAGTCAAATTGATGTAATTTCTTAATAAAAAAAATAAAAAATAAAAGCCAAGTAAAAATTCGAATTCCAAGCATCTATATGCGGCCCAGAGTAAAATCTAGACCCAACCTCTACTTAAAAAAATTAAAGTACAACATAAATTCAGGTAGAAATTTTCATGCGATGCTCTCTCGTGGCATCATGTAGTTGTGTGAGGCGCGGGTTGTGGCGCATGCATTATGCTAACGTGCGCGCTACAGCCCGTGCTATAGCCTGCACGTGGCTTATTGTGCCAAGGCGTGATATTGTAGGTAGTGGTGAAAAAGGTCGGAATCTATTATTTTTTGATTATTTTTGGGTTATTTTCAGTTCTTTACACTCATTTTTTACTTATTTTACATCATACAAATATTGTATTTATATATTTTTAACAATTATATATAAAAATAACTTAAAAATACATAAAACTAAATTTATGATAAAAATTTTGTGACAAAACCAAAAATTAACAGAGAGGGAAAGGTGGTCGAGAGAGAGGAGAGAGAGAGTGTGGTAAGAGTGAAATGAGAATTAATTGTTAGTTTTGATTAGTATAATATATAATGTTTGACCGATGTCAAATTTAATTAGTATTTTAATTTTTAGATTAAAAATGGCAATTTTTCAATGTTATGAGTAATTTTAAATTATGAATGTATATAACTATCATTTGGGATCCAATGAAAAGTAAGAAATATTGTCCAAAAAAATAACTTGTGGTGTAAAGAATTCAAATTATATTACACTCAGATTGGGACCTAACAATCACCCATTTACTTTACCAACACTTTATTTTCATCGTTTGTTATGCTTATTTTTTAATATTTAAATATAGTATTTTAATTATTATCCTTGTTTTACATTTCTTATTCATGCATAAAAGTCAATAATCACAAATTAATCATATAAGCATAACCAAATTTAACCAAATTTTTAATTGATAATTTTGTTATAAAATGATAACAACTCATTTTTTTTAAAAAAAAAAAGTTGAATTGGGTATTTAATTTATCATAATTTTTAAAATTTAGTAAAATTCATTAAAACTCAATTCACCTTTCTTTTTGGGTTGTCATATCCTAGTTCACAATGTATATATGTGTTTAATTAATGGTTACTTATAATAATTTTCAATTTGGCATGTGATTTTGGTTTGAAACTTTTGTATATAATGGTGGATTTTGTCATCTGAATTGTAATCAAGATTCTTTTATGTTTTTCTTGTATTCAATTGTACGTAGCATGAGTTTTGATTGATCGCAAATGAAAGAGAGGTGTAAATGGTAGTTGAAGCACAAGTTGGCAGTTGAAGCACAAGTAGACAGAACCAAAAAGGTCCCAGTTTTGTTGAACGTTTGGTTTGATGCGTTCAATTTGTTTTTTTTAATAAATTCTACTACTAATTCAAGGAAGGGTACTTGGCCGGCCCTTGGTGCAATAATTCGATGTGAGAAAGGAAAAGTGAAAAATTTTGGCTGATGCCATTAAAGCTGGAGTCAGACGCCTTGAATGTTTTTAAACTCGGGGAAGTGAAAAACTTCTTACACACCAAAAATAAGCACCATTATTTTTGTAGTGGTTATTAAAATCTGCAGATCACATGTCCAACAATAATTAGATGCGTCCAAAGTTGCAATTTGAAAGTTTCAGAATTTGTGTACAAGGCAGCTCTTCAAATATTTTTGTTGTATCGTATGCGCAATAGCTAACAAGTTCAAAAACAAAATGGAAATTTATTAAAAGAATTGATGCTTTTACTGCCCCGTAGTTCACAATTACAGACGACAAAAAAATTCGTACTTATTTGAAAAAATTTGAATTGGGAATTTTTTTTTAAAAAATCTGAATTCTTTCCCGTATGCGATTTTATATTATTTTTTTAATTCAAAATTTTAATATTAACCCGACCCGAGACTCAAGTCATAACTTTTTTTTTTTTTTTTAAATTACTCAAGTCATAACTTAAAATTGAATTTGAATCACAACTTCCCCCGTTCTCTCTCACGTCTCTCTACTGTCTTGTCTCTCGTTCCTGTGTTATCAGCAAACACTTATATTGACAGCCAAGATAAAGGTATGAAGTGTAGGCTTATCTATCAAATTTTGCAGCATAAAAAATGTTTAATATCATTTTAAAATATTAATGAAAAACCTACGGCTACTTCTAGCTATGGTTACTTGGCTATCAATAATTAATCTCTGTTTATAAATTTAAAAATTTTTCTTTTGAACATCAAAATCATTATTGCCTTCATTTGTAGGCCCTCAGATTTTTGATGCACGAGGTACATATAATATTCTTTTTAAATAATATATTAAATAATTATTAATAATAAAATAAAGTAATAAATAATTTTATATTATTTATTATTTAATAATTACTTAAGACTTTAATTTAAAATACAAAATTTAAGATGTATAATATTATTTATATAATATATATATATTTCAACAAACAAAAAATTAAATATATACTTATTTTGATAAAAATCTTTTTGAACGCCTTAAATTAACATTTATATTGATGATTTTCATTAGTCATACTAATGCAATTTTTCAATAAAAAAAATTTAAAAAAATAAAAAATAAAAAATAAAATCAAGGTAGAAATTCGGATTCCGGGCATATAGACGCGGCCAGAGTAAAACCCAGATCCAGCCTCTATCCAAAAAACTGAAGTACAATGTGGGTTTTGGCAATTTTTTTTATCATCAATGACCATTGAATTAAAAAAAATGATCTCTACTTTAATCTTCATTTAACGAAAGTAAATATGTTACTTTAAATTATATGTTATCTTAAATGATTATTAAAATAACAGATAATATATTGTATTTGAACAGTAAAAATAAATATATAAACATCTAAATAAAAAGTAAAAAAGAATTATTAAAAAAACTCAATTTGTACATAATAAACGTTACTTAATTTAAAAGGTTTTCTAAAAATAATCATATAGTTAAAATAAATTGTCACTACATATTTTTTCTTTCTTGTTTAAAGGAACAAGAAATATATTAAGTCTTAATAATTGAAAATTAAATAATTTTTGTAAGATAATTTATTTTTTAAAATTGGTTTAACAATATTTTTTAAAAAAAAGAAAAAGAAAAAATAGTTTAATTAAATAAGAAGAGATAAACAAAAGAGATATGAAGAAGGGAGTTTTTTTAGTATTTAAATAGTGTTAGTTTTTTATTAAATTTTAAAAAGTAAAATTTATTACTTTCTTTAACACGTATAGTCCGTAAAAACCATTAATTATATCTAATTGTTACGATTTATGAAGTACTGATTTTTATCATGGTATCATAGAATGACTCATAAAATTAAATATTGAATGATAATTGAATTTAAATTAATTACGTAAATTTGGAAACATAAACTTTTACGTGATAATAAACTGAGAAATTTTTATGAACATTAAATTTTTACGAAAGAAGTGTTATATATTTAAAACCAAGAGCTGAATCACGAGGTTGTATATAATATTGATACTATTTTATTTGCCCGAGGAAGAAGCACAATTATTATCCGACAAAAAAATGCAGTGCATGACGATAACGCGAAAAATAGTATCCGACAAAATGCACATCCTTGTCATTATAATATGACAACTACCCTATAGTACCACGAGCTACGCGTTTATTATTGATTAAAAAAAAACTTATTAACTAATTATTTAAAAAACATTATTTATTTTCTTTCGATTATAGAAAGATGATATTGTATTAATTTATAATATTATAATATTAAATATTTAATATTTGTATTATTTCAAAGACAAAAGAATAATTCTTTGACAAGTATTGTATATCTCAATTATCAAATAATTTTAATCAACTTTATAAAAAGAAAAAATTCTTCAAACAAATAAAAAAAATAAAAAATTTAATTTAACACTTAGTAGTCAAAATACTTAGTTAGAAAAAAAGTGATTGACATTTATTAAGTAATGTTAATTATTTTTTTTAAAAAAAATTATTATTATTTATTGAAGGAGGAAACGTTATTTTTTTTCGTGAGATTAGATTAAAGCGAAGAATCCAAACTCAACCTTGAACCCTAATCTCTATGTATAGCGAAATAACATGTATATCAAGCAAAATAACAAGAATTTAAAGTAGAAAATAAAAGATTACAACATAAACTTACGTGGTTCGGCCATTATCTACGTCCGCAGTGGATCCAAGGATCCTACCATCTCTTATTAACTCCCCAGAGATTTTACAAGGAAAACCTAATGAAGAACCCACAAAGGACCTAATGTTTAGTGCACCCTTACTCTACCACAAATAGTGAACACCTAAATGACGGTTCCACCTTAGCGCACATAAGCACTTAGTGTTTACTCAGTTCTTTCCTTCTCTTAGAGTCTCTCTTAATGCTTAATCTCAACTAAAAGTTTTACAAGTGTTTATATAGGAGTTATTTCGTACCTACTAACCCTATTTCTTATTGGAGTAAGAGTACACTTATTTTGGAAGCCATAAACTTCCCAAAACCCAGAAATCTGGATCAAAACAGACTTTTCCCGGCTCTGGCGTTGCGGCGCTCAGCCTTGGTACCTCCTTCGCATCTTTGAGTCCTATTTCATTTTTTCCTTCGTGTCCCACACATTCTAGACTTCTTGTGACTCTTCTCTTTGATATTTATCTCAATTCTTGTCCATACAAGATTGTTGAATCATCAAATCTAAAAAAAACCTTCCTTAATTCAAAATCTTCAAAATAAGAAGGCTTCTGGATCCGATCCATACCAATATTCTATCACCTAGAGTTGAGTCCAGTTAAGTCTCCACAAAACTTAACTTTCCTCGGACTAGTGACTTTGGTCTCTAAAGGCATTCGTGCACCTTGCATAGGGTATGGATGCGTTGCACTCCTTTTCAACCCTCATTACCTCACTGAGCACAGTTTGGATGTTACTTAGTGGTTTACATTACCCCAACACCCCGCATTGGGCCACTTATGGTCATCCCAATAAGCACATAGAGCCCTCCATTATGCTTATCACCCTTAAACTTTATAAGTCATTTCTCTACCCTCAGTTTTTCTTTTTCCATTCTAACCGAATACCATTCCTCGTTGAACTTGCCTAGGGATATCAAGTTCCTCCTCAGCTTAGGAACATGCCTTACGCCATGTAAGTCCCTAATTTCTCCACCTTGCATCCTCAGCCTTATGTTACCAACTCTTATGATCTCATATGTCATCTCATTCTCCATTAGAGTTTTACCTCTATTAGTTTTGTAGTCGGTAAATATCAATCTGTCGGGACACATATAGACGATACACCCTGAATCTAGCATCCATTTGCCAGCGTTGAGGCTACCAATGTGTCTACAACTTTGATATCTTCCTCAGTACTGATTGCAGCCTACCTTCCTTGGCCTTTTGATTTCAGACAATCCTTCACAAAGTGTCATTCCTTATTACAAAGGAAACACTTCTTGGATATCCTCCTTGATTGGTTGCTCTTCCTACCTTATGTAAGCAATGTTGCTCTACTCTCGAACTCAGATCTCTTTGTCAATTCTTTTGAGTTTAATGATGCCTTGACGTCATTCATCGTTAAGGACTCCTTACCATACAGTTGCATATCCACAAAACTCTTATAGCTCTTCGGCAATGAACTTAACAGGATTATGGCTTTATCTTCATCCTCAGTCTTGATGCCCAATTGCTTAAGACTTATGATGATCTTGTTGAACTCGTCAATATGAGCTCTCAATGAAAATCCCTCGTGCATTGTTAGCTGATATAGTTTCTTCTTAACAAGAAGTCTATTTGCAAGAGACTTCTTCATGTATAATGCCTGGAGTCTCTTCTATAACCCTAAAGTGATTTCTTTATCACCAACTTTTCTTAATACTTCGTTGCTCAACGATAGGATTATAGTGCCGTGAGTTTTTCTTAATCGTGTCCCAATCTTTCTGTCCGGACTTTGAGTTTGTCATCTCTTTGCTAGTTGAGGAACTGACTTCCTCCAAGGCTGAGTCTAGCCCTTTCTTCACCAGTAGAGCTCTAACCTTCTTCCTCCAAAGATTGAAGTCATTCATCCCATTTAACTTATCTATTTCTTACTTGATTGCAATCATGGTTTAAATACCACATGTGTGTATTATTGAAACTGGCTCTGATACTAGTTTGTTAAGGGAGGAAATGCTTTTTTCCCTCGTGAGATTAGGCTAAAGCGAATAACCCAAACTCAACCTTGAACCCTAACCTCCATGTGCAATAAAATAACCTGTATATCAAGAAAATAACAAGAATTCAAAGCAAAAAATAAAATATCATAATACAAACTTACGTGGTTCGGCCAATTGCCTACGTTCACGGTGAATCTAAGGATCCTACTTTCTCTTATTAACTCCCTAGAGATTTTACAAGGAAAACCCAATGAAGAACTCTCAAACGGACCTAATGTTTAGTTTACCCTTACTCTACCATGAACAATAAACACCCAAACGATGGTTTCACCCTACCGCACACAAGCACTTGGTATCTACTCAGTTCTTCCCTTTTATTAGAGTCTCTCTTAATGCTTAATCTCAACTAAAAGGTTTACAAGTATTTATATAGAGGTTATTTCGTGCCTATTAACCCTATTCCTTATTGGAGTACGAGTCCACTTATTTTGAAAGTCCTAAACTTCTCGAAACTCATAAATCTAGATCAAAATGGACTTTTCCTAGCTTTAGCACCGCGACGCTGAGGTCCTGGCATTGCGGCGCTGAGCTTTATCGATCCCGGCACTATAGCGCTAAGCTTTTGATCTGGGCATCACAGCGCTCAGCCCCGGTACCTCATTCGTGCATTTTCTTCGCTTCCTTCGCGTCTTCGAGTCCTATTTCACTTCCTCCTTCGTGTCTTACATGTCTTAGACTTTTCCATACATGTCCCATATGTTCTAGACTTCTTGTGACTCTTCTTTTTGGTATTCATCTCATTTCTTGTCCATACAAAATTGTTGAATCACCAAATCTCTAATACTATTAGATAATAATATTTATTCACCCATATAAATCTAAGCAATGTTGGCTATCTTAAAAAAAAAAATTCATGTCTTGTTTTCTTAGTTTTAAGCTATCCTCTTCCTAGATATATTGTTGTACTTGTCAAAGAAACAACTAAAGGAAACACGTCATTATGTAAAAAATACCATTCATGACTCCATAAACTTATACGGAGTAAGTGGTATTCAAATACGTAAATGCTTCTTCTAATCATATCCTTTAAGTTTTATCACTTTTATCTAACTTGTGTTGATCCATTAACTAATCACCACTTGCACTTCTTGAAGCATGCTTTTTTTAATAACAGTATTTGACGGAGGCTTTGCCAAATAAGCCAAACAAAAAATGGTTGCAAGATGATCGTAATTATGCTTTTGTAGCTTGGTTTCGTAACAAGGTAACTTCTTGATGTCGCTCCCATTGTTACTCATATTTATTATTTACCTTTTATATTACTCATATTTAACTCTTTTTCTGTATATTGTTCTCGATGTGACAACTGAAGTGTTGAAGTTATTATATAAATATATTTAGGAAAACTTTTCTTCTTACCTAAAGAAATGCTATTTGTACCATTTTGTCATCAATTGTAAGTTTAAAGCATCTTTTTCAAACACATATTAGTAAGGTGTCACCTTGTGCCACCACGTGGCAGTAATTATGAAAATTTTATTATTTAATTTAATTTAAATTTTATTTACTAAAAAATTCTTATTTTTAGGTAAAAAGGAAAAAAAAACTTTCACTCTCTTATTATTTTTATTCTATTTCTTTCAACACTCTCTAAATTCATCATCAAATTTTATTAAATAATTTATAGATCAGTTTGAAATGCATGAGATTTTAAAGAATAGAAGTAAAATAATCGATTATGAACTTAAAGAAATTGAAAATAGGCCAATAATTAAAGAGTTTTTATTGTTTGTGTTTTGCTGTTGGTTTGTATTGTACTAGTTTAAATGTGTAGGTTTAGTGTCAAGAATTTAAAAATATGATTGAAAATAGGTGTAAAAAGTTAAAAAAAGGCAACAAAATGACTGAAAATAATGGATTTAGGTTGGAACTGCATGCAGCTCGTGGTGCACGCGCCGACGCTTGTTGCATGCATTGGGCGCAGAGCACCACACGCCGCAGCATGGTTCCACGAGTCAAGTGTGTTTTGGGCATGGCATACAAAGTGCCAACACACGCTGCGTGCTAGGTGGTGCTACATAGCAATCATTTTTTAAATTTTTTACAAAATAAATTTTTTCGTTTTTGTCACTAATTAATTGTTACTTGTTTGATAGTAATTTTTTGTATTTTATATTATATTATTCAATATTTTGTATTTTTTTAATTTTATGTAATTATACTAATAATTATTTTGGTGTTATTTGTTTTTCAGGTGTTGCTAATATTATCATAGTGTATATTTTAACCATTTTATGCTTTGGGGGAAGAGATACACTGGGTTTCAAAATATGCACATGTTAATTCTAAAAAATATAAGATATGAAGCATTGTTGAAAAGAGTTTGTCATATTCTTAGAGTTAATCAAGTGCAGTATAAAGTGACTCTTAAGTTCGAGATTCCTTAAAGTATTGTAAAGTTGAGACTTATTCCACTTGAAAATGATGACGATGCAATATTTTGGTTAAGCCTATAGAAAAAAAGTGCTACACCTCATATGTAACAGTGGATGTTTGAACTCTTAAATGTGAAAATAATGCAACAACACCCATGGAGCAGAAATAAAGTTATGCTAATCAATTCACTTTCGCAAATGGTATCAACCAAGTAAGTAGTATATCCCCAACAATTCCAACCCCTGTGTATGTTCCAAACCCTTCAAAGGATTATTATTATTCTCCTCCAATGTTCAACGAACAACTTGCTTACATATATTATGATAGTTAAATATATAGAGATGCTGGCATTGATTTGGGTTATAATATTGGTTATAATATCGGTAATGATGATGGAAATAACAATGGTTATGAAAATAATGATCGTGGTTATGATATTGGTAATGATGATAATAATTATGGAACAGAAGTCGATGGAAATAATGATGATGATGATGATGATTATGTTTCTAAACTTCTGTTCATGGGTTACATCATGAGTATGTCTCCGTATGTAAGTGAAGAAAGGGTTAAGGTAGAAAACTCATTTCAGTTCATGCTTGAAATATTGCTGTTTGACTTGAACATATCAGAAAAAGCTATCTCGTATTAGCATTGGAGATTTGTTTGTAGGAAAGTTGTATAACAACAAAGATAAAATTTATGAGGCTATAAGCATAGTTACTATTAGTGGCAAATAGAGCTTCAGAGTTTATAAGTTCACTAAAAATTATTTTGAGTTGAAATGTGATGATGATAGATGCAAATGGAGATTACGTACAATGTCGATGGAAGGGTAACAAGTCTTCACTATGAGGCGAGTAGATGCAGAGTGCACTTGTGTTTTGGGCCATTTGCGGGATGGTCACTGATAAGTCAATAATTGTATTATTGGTAAAGTAATTAAAAATAAGTTTTCATCAATCAATAAAAATTATAGGCCGAAGAAAATTAAACAAATATACATGAAGAATTCTGTTAAGATAATGTATACTACAACTTAGCGAGCTAAGGAGCATGCATTAAGATTGATAAGAGGTGCTCTAGAGGATTCGTTCAGATTGCTTTCTACATATAGCTATGTGTTGCAACAACAGAACCTGGATATGGTTACTTACTTGAAAATTGATGTCGATAATCGCTTTAAATATTTCTTCATGGTGCTTTGTCCCTGCATCAAATATTTTCATGACCATTAAATAAGTATTTAGAGGAGGATGTTGGTATGAGAAGATGGGCTCGATCAGTTGGTGTTTTTAGAAGGTACGACATTATGACCATTAATGCAGTTGCAAAAGAAGTAAAAAATCTTTTTGTGACCAATTTGATGGAGTGGATACGAGAGCTAACATAGCTGTAGTTTTATTATAGACGATAGGTGACACAATGTATGACGATCGTATTAACGACCTAGACAAATCACAAGGTGATTAAATATAATGATGAAGTAAGTTGAATGATAATTTACCCAGTAAATGTTTCACGATATTTAGTCAAGGAAAGTAGTAGAGACGAGTTAGTGGACATTCTCGTGAGGACATGTAGTTGTCAGAAGTTTGACTTTCGACAACTAGCTTGTCCTATACACTTGTCGTATGCAGACATATAAGATTATCGTATGAGACTCTTTGTTTGAATTTTTACACGATTGAGACTTTATTCTATGCCTATAATTAGTCAGTACTTTTGGTTGGCCATCTATCAGATTAGATAGTCTCAGAGAATTTGAGAATTATTGGCATCCAGTCTTTGATAGCACGTCGTTAAACAAGCAAGCGTAGGACTAATCAACTTCTATTTCAAAGGAAGGAACCATCGAAGAATATTTGTATTAATTGTAGACAACATGGACGTAACTGACAGACGTGTCAAAACTCTATTGTTTTACATAGCATGTGATGTATGTTTGTTTATAAAACTAACATTTATATTTAATTTTTAATTTTATTATAATATAAGCCTAATATTTTTTATTTTAGCTGGGTATAAGATAGAAGAAACGACTTGGATTTCGAGGCACAATTATGTAGAAATATTTCAAGAGATAGAGGGTTATTATAGATCATTTTTAATTATGCTACTTTATATTATAGTTTTAAGTTTTGTGACTTTTTGTAGTGCACTTAAATTGTTGATTATAGATGTATTTTTCATTTAATGTTGATAGTTTTGAATTTTGGATAAATTATGAAAATATCTGTAAATGTATCAAAATTGTAAGTTGTATGTTTAGGATGTCTAAAAAATAGCATAGACTATGCTAAAACTTATATACAAATTTTCTTATGCCCCTTGTATTTTTAATGAAATTTTAGCAAAATTTCTCATATTTTATGGACGTTCCCAAACTTGCATATTGGAGAAAAAAATATTTCTACAAAATTATATATCATCTCTGCACACATTCACCAAATACAACGATATTAAAACAATTATATAATACAAATGCACATATAAACAATATATTATACACATATACATTGTTGTTTATAGTAGTCTACAAATCTATGACCATCTTATGTCTATAAAAAGCATCAATCTCGGGGAAGAAATTAAATGGTCGACCTAATATAAGATACTCAATAAACATACAGGTAAATACGTTGCAATCCCCGTTCTCGACCATTTGTTGAGTACTTTATCCTCCAAACAAATAACTGGGAAATGCGACTTATCTATATTGAGTTCTTCCCTTAATTCATAGAATCTACATCTTCGAAGATAATATGGTATGGAAATACTTAGAGGTTCCATAAATTTTTGAATGGCTTTGTCAGAGTTTTCATTTACACTGGAATCATATAACACAATCCTCCTCTCAACAAGGTTGACCTCTGCTACAAACTAATGTTCTTGATTAGCATTCAGTAGCATATATACCTGCATAAATCATTATTGTATTATTTTGAATTTATTGTATTAATAACGATAAAAATTTATTACTGTACTTCCATTACCTTATTGACCGAAGCATAAGTTTTAGTACCCAGTAAATCCTCATTTGTTCTTTATGCATATGCCAACAATGATGTGACTCATTGAATCTCAGATCTTGAACTGTTAGACGGTTGCCACATTTGTCTAATGTGCTCCTAAAAATAAATATATATGACATTAAGCTCATTAAAGTTAACCAACAATATTATAATGTAATGTGCACAATAGACGGGTAAAAAATAATCATGTAAAAATCTGCATGACAAATATGCAATCTTGTGAGTACAATTCACGAAATGTATGCTATCCTGTATGCAGAACCTTTAGATTTTTATTTATATACTGCAAAACTGTAATAGCATGTATATAAGTTCTGATACTGTTAAAAAACCAGCATAAAAAAATATAAAATAAAGAGTCCTTACCGAATCATCAAGCCAATTAAATGAGAGCTTGTTAAATCACTTCTTGTCAATATCGAGTCCATGTAAAGCAACATACTGCTTTGGGTCATTATTATTTATCCAATCATTAAGTTTTTTAAGTTTGCTTCATTTATAAGTAATTACCTCGTGTGCTAACTGTAGCTTATACTTATAATATTATAACTTTATTTTTCATGTTCTTTCAGAACGGATTGGTATAAGAACGACCTTTAGCTTACACAGCCTTATAAATGTGCCCATACCTATTCATCTCTTTTGCAATAGAAGCGAGTATAATTTGTACACTTGCGGGACTCTTAGTTACATGCTACATGTCCAGTATGAGTTGATGTTGAGACTCAATCATAGGAATGTAAGTTTAAAAGTCATCGACCATGAATTTTCTCCCTTAAAACAAAACAAATAATACCAATTAATATATTGACTTGTTAATTTTGTACCAAATCAAATTCATATACAAAATGTACCATAGTTGATTTGCATCCTCAGAGATCTTAGATGACTTGAAGTGCTGCATCATGAGACTCATCTGAAGCAAGATCTTTCATTTGTCCTTGTTCATTCTACTTATTAGGTTTACTTTAAGTTTTGAGCCAACCGTATCAATCTTGGTGGTTAACCTTGAGCTAACCATATCAATCTTTGTGGTTAGCTTTGTTTTCATAAATTTTAAATTATTTCTCAAATCATCAATCTTCTTCTTTATAACATGATACTGTCATGACGTGTTTGACTCAAATTATATATAAGTAATTATAATAAATCTTCACAATGTAATACTTGTTAATAGCCTATAGTGAATCCAAAGAAAAAGATTAAGTTATTATATTGTTGATCCAGACGTTGACGGGGCTTCAATTAGTAACCACGTTAAACATCCATATTAACCATAAGATCGGTGAATCGGATGTTCGAAATCACAACATGCTTCAACTTCAGAGTCCTTCCTCATTCTCCTGATGGAATGTGCAAATTTATCACCGTGCAACAATCCACATTCTTCTAATGTTTATGGGACACCAATTTCTTATATACTTCCAAAACCTACACAAATTCTTAAATTTATTAATCATTAACAGGAAGAAGAATTTTCAACAAAATTTATGTATATTTTTTATTCTATGTAAGAACATACAAAAGCTTTACCTTTGTTAAAGACAATGTTTTCAACATCTTCATACAATGGAAGGCCTTATTGGTCTAATCTAAAAGGTGAGAAAATGTTGCTGCCAGATCGAAGACACGTGGGTGTATGCATGTGCAAGTGTGTCTATTACCTAAACATGTATCATATACGAATTTTAACGTTGTAGAAGCGTGAAATATACAATAAACACATTAAATAAATATATTAATCACGTTAATATATTAAAACACTTTAGAATTCACCTCAACGTGTAACGTTATACACGTATATCTCTGGAGTTCGCATGGAGACCAACTCGTGTGTAGTTCTAGTCACCAACATGGTGGGTTTGGTGAGCTAGAACAACAGTCCGATATTCAGTATAGGATTAACTCTTAATTCTCAAAATAGTCGGGTGTGTATTTTTCATCATTTTCTCCAAAAGGATAAGAAATAGAGAATTTAAAGCAATCTACTATTGCTTCAATTAGAAACATAGGAATTTTTTCCCTTTCTTTATTTTTCTTTTCTTCTTCTTTTTCTCTATTTCCTATTTTCTTTTTTTCTCCATTTCTTCTTTCTCTTTCTTAGCCAAAATGGCCTACACTCACCCAAAATCATCAATCTTTCTCTCTTTCTCTTTATATATATATATATAATAAAATAATAATTTGATATATAATAAAAATAAAAATATAATAATATAACTATTTAGCACTCAAATATAATAATAATAATATATATAATATAATATAATAATGAGAGAATAATTATTTAACAATTAAATAATCATAGCATGAAATGACTATTTTGCCCCTTATAAATAGTTACAAAGTCTACCCCCTAATGGGTCTCACCATATCCCGCACTTTGGTAAACTCAATCGAGGGTCCACAATACGCTACGTGTCATAATACAATTAATAAATAATAATTATTAACTAATTGTTATATTTAATACTTAAATACAGACACGCACGTATTTTTGTGGTAGTGCTGAATATTGCTGGATTAAACAATTTAATCTGGCACGCTGCCCCAGTGCACAATGAGTACACTCCATATCGCGGGACTTCTTAGGTCCTATCCCCGATTCGTCAAATGTAACTATTCTATGAGTGTGTGAGCATTGTCCTACGCACACGTCACGGATATACAAAGCAACGCGTTAAACCATACAACCTGAGGTTACAATGCATACGTATAGTCCTTTCGTCACGATATCCTGGATGTGCAGGGATATAGATTATCACCGTCAAATCCCCTAGTGCTCATCCATGTCTTATCTCCAAACTTGTATCTCACTGAACAATATGCGCAAACACCTTTGCCATATTGTTTCACCCTGGCGGAACTCTTTCTCGGGATGATTGCTTGTGGCCACAAGACTTTCTGAGATACAGTCGCTAAGCATTTGAATATCAAACTCCATATGAGAGCTAATGGATCCCATATCTGTACACACTGAACTCCATAAGCATCAAACCATACCCAACGGTCACACCATGAAAGGTTTGTAACATGTGTGGAACCAAAGTATGGTGGATCACTTACAAAATCATCGTGGCACTTAGGTCAAAGGACCACATATACTACTCAACTCGAGAGGACCCTCCGTTGTCGGCTTACATAAGGTGTCTATCGGAGGCCCTCGTGAGTCTGTCCCATATCTAGTCCTAACTGGATACCCATATGTCAATACGAGCACCAAGCTCACAGTCGGCTAGGAACGACCATTTATACCCTATAGTTACGACATATGCTGATCTATATATAAAGGTATCCACCGACAGACCCGCATCGGTAGAAATAGATCAGGGACAATTATTTGAGAACATACTTGCGTAACTTGCATTTTCTGGTATCCAATTGCAACTCTTGCAACTATGCAGTTACTAGTATATTCCCAGGTCTATGTCCCATTACAGACAATGCTCCAACTCTTGGATCTGCTGAGTATTATAACCGGCTAACCCTTAACTGTACTAATATTTAGCATTTATATCTCTCAGCGTGGCTAACTATGAGCTCTTATCTGATCCAAAATCCTTCAGATCTACAATGTTTGTAACTTTAAATGCATAATGTCATATAAATGGGTATTAGAGATTTAATAAAAATGTACACTTGTATTAATACACAAGTATATGTACATTCAGTGATGTGACGTAAGCACCGACCCTAACAGAAAAATAGTCACCTTCTTTGTGTACAAACATCGAGGCAAATCTCGAAATTACTTCGAAGATCCACACCTGAGATAATAATAAAAAATAACAATCTCAAATAATAATAACATTATTTGTTTATCTTCTTTAATGCAATATAAAAATAACAAATTTTTTTTCTGCATCTTAATATAATAATATTTCAATAATGAATCGAAAAGAATTACTCATTAGGAATGTTTGACCAAATGCATGAAGGTTATATGCTTCATTCTCCTAATCGCCCTGGATTTTTTTTTCCTTTATTAATTTTTTAAATAGCACTATACTTAAGCTATTGTAGAGCATACTCCATGCAAATATGCTTCATGGATAGACATTAAATTAATCTAAATCATCTACAAGGTGAAGCATAAAATATTGCACGACTCTATACTAATCACATGGCATTAATAATTTATAAAATAAATAAAATAGATACATTTTCACAATATTTGTGTTATCGTCAAATTTAACTATTTTGAACCACGAATCTAAATCCTTGTAGGTCAACTCAATTTTACCTCTAAAGTATTTATCTCACAGTCTATTATCAAATTTTGATTTCAACTTATTCATTAAGGGATAATCTCCATCCTCAAACCAGTAATCAAATAAAATTATAGACGGAAGAATCTAATTCGCCTCTTGCCTATATAGAATTATAATTTTTTTATGTAAATTTTGGTATGTACTTGTTTTAATAAAATATTATATACTAATATACTTGAGAATGTACTGTTATGTACATAAACAAATGATCAAAATATGCGGTTCTAATTAATTCAGTATATCTTTCCATCAATTTATTTTTTTAGTTTATCGATAGCCTACATCTTGGAGTAAGTAGTGACCGCCGCTTGATAGAATTTATTTTTTACAATTATATAATCCTTTGAGACATTTTTTCTTCTTAAAAAAAAAAAATTAGTATATAACCAATTACATAAGATTCAAAATATGTAAATTTTAACTAAATTTTTTTTGATTAATTACAAAAGTTTCAAATAATTACTAAAATTTAAAAATAACAAAATATGAAATCAAATCAAATTTAATACACAAAATCAAAACTAATAAAACAATAAATATTAATGACAAAATATTAAAATATTGACTAAAATTAAATAATTTAAACACAATTTTAATATTTATAATTAAAAACTAAATAAACTAACTAAATAAAATTTTTATTTTTTAAAAAATTGACACATGGTAGCGCCATGAACGTGCGTTAGGTGACACAACGCGCACGGGGTATTGGACTATAGCGTTTTCGACCACTTACACTCAATTTTAATCTTTTTTTTTACCTTATTAATATTAAATTTAAACATTTCAAAAATTACAATACAAAAATAGTACAAAAATAAAATAAAATTAAATTTAGAATAAAAATTCATCAATTTTTATTAATTTTTCTAATTTTACAATATATTGATTTACTTTAAATATTTAAATTGAGATGAGTTTGAAGCCGATTTATAAATTATTCAATTCATTTTGTTGATTCGGTTAACTGTTCGAAGTAAAAATGTGAAAAAGAGGAGGAAATATGTGTTGCGTTTCTTTATAGGGCAAAATGGGTATAAAATTTGATAAATGGTTAATATAGTATCACAAATTTGACTTTGACCAAAGTCAAATTTGTATAATAAGACACAGTCAACTTGAAAAATTTCCCAAATATTTATACCATTATTTTTGACATTATGTAAAAGTTACTCCTATTTGCATGCATTGGGTTTATAAAATAAGTATAAATTAATGTTGTAAGATTATAAGAATTACTTATTGGCGTAAGTAATTTTGTCCACCTCGTATAATTTTGTATAAATATTACTTATTATTTATCTCAAATATAATTTTGTATCAATCCTTTTTCTTAATACTTGTATTTTTTAAAACCAATTATTAATTACTATTTATATATGAATATAGATCTTGATTTATTTATAAAAAGGTTTGAGACTTAATGTTTTGAAAAGAATATGCATATATTACTTGATTAATTTATCTTATTGTTGCAATCAGATATATATATATATATCTGATTGTAATAATAAGATAAATTAATCAAGTATATATATATATATATATATATACAAGAGCTTTACAATTATAAAAGGAATCAACTAGCCGTGGGAAACTTTTAGAACAGTCTTGATGATAGAATGCCGTCTTGCTATATTTGTCTCTGACTCTTTACGTGTTGTCCAAGAATCATGGCCATGACAGATTGCCATGTTTGTCTTGCAATCAATTCCAGAATCTTGGGCAGGAAATGTTGATGATTGTTTAGGCAATGTATTCGAATGATTGGCAAGTATCTTGGTTTACATGGTAAGTTGGTTTATTTGGTTAGGAAATGTAGTCGCATGGCAAGTGCCATGGTTTACTTGGTGGAGTTGGTTTATTTGTTTAGGCAATGTATCTGAATGGTAAAGGTTGATATTCTTGTCAATTTATTTATATTACTTTTTTTTTTTTTTTTGTGATTTGAAAAGAGAGAGAATCAAATTTAAAATCTCCAAACTAATGAAAAATATACTACAAATCTTTTATGACTGAGGCATTTAAATAAATGCTTATTTATATTACTTTAATAATATAAAAAGTATTACTCTACTCATATAATTTTTGTTTTTTGATTTATCTAAACATTAAATTTAAAAATAGTATTACTTCAATGATATAAAAGTTCATTTAAATTATTTAGATATTATCTAATTTTACTTTTTAATAAAAATTTAGTTTCACGAAAAAAGTATAAATATATTTAATTGTATTTATTGTATTATTATATTTATCTTGACTAAGCATTACAACTTATCACATTAAAAGTATTATAATAAAGAATAAATTTATTTTTTGTATTTTTTAAATTGACATTTTAATAGTTTTATTTTAAAAATGATAAAAATATTCTTTTACTTTTAAAGAGAATCTATTTAAAGAATTTTTTAAAAATTAATATGATATGTATTAAAATATAAGAGATTAAATTAATATATATTCATAAAATTATAAATTAAAATATTATTTTTGTAATAAAGTTTTTGATATGTAGACAGCCAAGCCAAGATGATTGATTTTGACTATCATCCTATTTTAGGTATAGAGTACATATTAAATTTAATATGCTATCCTGTTTCAAAGATTTCATATCCCTTCCAGAAAACATATCTTTTTTCCAAATACTGAATACAAATTATTAAACTCATGGTGATAGATGTAATGTAAAGTGCTAACTGCTGCTCGTGTCAGTGTTATATATTTAAAACCAAGAGCTGAATCATGAGGTTGTATATGGTATTGATACTATTTTATTTGCCTTTCTTTTAATTATATGATCACGGCAATTCTAATGCTTTGCCCGAAGAAGATAGACGAATATTATCTGACCAAAAGATGAAGTGGTTAGTCATTTCCACGACGATAACGCGGAAAATAAATAAATACAGATAACTTGACGACTACCCTATAGTATGACCCGCTAGACGTTTATTATTTATTTAAAAAATTTAACTTATTAAATAATGGTGGTTATCTAAAAAAATAAAATCTTAAGCAATTAGATAATATTATTTATTCAATCATTTAAAATCCATATAACTTTTGTTAGGAGTTTACTTTAAGGTTTCGCGAAAGTAGCTAAAAGATTGTTAATTTAAAAAAAAAAAACCTAAAGCACCTCTATTTGTTAGTCTGTCGTTTGTTTTTAACAAAATTTTTATTAATAAATGTGCAATTATTTCTTACTCTTGATTCATTAACAGATTTAACGCCATAAAATTAAACTGAAAAAAAATTAACATAGTTAATTTTCTATGTGGCCTTTTCTCTGAATCATCGTCCACACACAAACTCTAATAATATTATTTGTTAAAAAATTAGTGATTTAATAATTTTGATTGAATAAAAATTAAAATAAATATTAAAGTGAAGAATTATAAAAAATTTAGAATGTGTGGAATATATATGGAGAAGTCTAAGACGCATGAAATATGAAGGGGGAAACGAAACGGAACTCAAAGACGTAAAAGAAGCAAGAAAATGCAGGATAGGTGTACAAAGCTGAGCGCCGTGGCACCCAGGACAGCAACTCAGCACTGCAGCGCTAGGTTCTCAGCGTCGCAGCGTTGGGCACAATTTTGTCCAGTGCCGCAATGGCCAGGGATGAGTGCCGCGGCGCCAGACGCGTCAGAAGTCTGTTTTTCTTCGGGATTTCTAGTTTTGAGAAATTTTGGACTTCTAAAACAAGTGGACTCTTACTCTAATAAGGAATAAGGTTTGTGTGCCTTTGTACACCCTATACAAACACTTGTAAACCATTGATTTCAGATTAAACATTAAGAGAAACTCTAAGAGAGGGGAAGAACTGGGTAGACACTAAGTGTTCGTGTGCGCTAGGGTGAAAACGTTGTTTGGGTGATCATTGTTCGTGGTAGAGTAAGGGTTCACTAAACGTTAAGGTCCTTTTGAGGGTTCTTTATTGAGTTTTCCTTATAAAATCTTTAAGGAGTTATAATAAGAGAGGTTAGGATCCTTAAATCCACCGTAAATGTAGACAATTGACCGAACCACGTAAAATTGTATTGTGCTATTTTATTGTTTGCTTTAAATTTTTATTGTTTTTACTTGATTGACAAGTTATTTCGTTGTAAAAGGAGGTTAGATTTTTAAGCTGAATTTTAAATTTTTCGTTACAATATAACTTCGAAAAGAAGAAGGACATTTCCTCTCTTAACACTATCCTTTTATGTCGCATCCACCGGACTATCCTTAAATATATCATTAAAAAAAATAAAAGTAATACTATTTAATGAATAGGTTGAGGTTTGTTTTAGACGAGAGACTGGTAGGTATAAAAGGGTTAGCGTGATTGAGAAGGAATGGGAGGCGGCAGAATGAATATGTTTAAGAGAAAAGGACTGTTAGATCCTTTTATTTTATTTTAATTATCTTCAAATTTTTTTTAATTTTAAAACTATTTAGAAGACCTCCCGTTCATTAGTGGATATAGTTTAATTTAACAAATTTTTTTATAAAAAAGTTGAAATTTACTATTTCACCCATTTGTTATTTATTTAAATAACATATTTTATTAATTAAAGACTTTTTTATTAAATAGAATATTTTCTTATTAGAATACTCTCTATTATTTTTTTAGACTTTATTTTTTTCTTCTTTTTTTCATTTTTTTGAAAATTTTTTTTTTTTTTTTTTCATCTTTGCTCACAAAAAATTGTAATAATAAAGAAATGGCCATGGTGGCCATTTCTTCTTTTTCTTTTTTAAGAAAACACACAAAAAAATATATATAAGAAGAAGAAAATAAATAGAAAAAGAAAGAAAAATAGAAGAACAAAATGGAAGAAGGAATCTTTTATGCCTTTAATTGGGTGCCGTTTAATTTGACAAAATCTTTTATGAAAAGCTAAAAGCTACTATTTTACTTTTTTTTTTTTTCATTTTTTGTGCATTTAAATAACATATTTTATTAATTGAAGATTTTTTATTAAATAGAAAACTTTTTTCTTCTTTCTATTTTTTCTGGACTCCATTTTCTTCTTCTTTTTTTTTTTCTAAAACAATTTCTTTTTTTTTTTTGTCTTCTTTGCTCACAAAATAATAATAATGATAAAGAAATGGTGGCCATTTCTTTTTTTTTTTTTAAGAAAAAACATAAGAAGAAGAAGAAAAAGAGAATGGAAGAAGAAAAAAGAAAAAGAAAATAGAAGAAGAGAATCAAAGAAGAAAATGGAAGAAGGAATCTTTTATGTCTTTAGTGAGTACCGTTTAATTTGATAAAATCTTTTATGAAAAATTGAAAGTTATGCATTTAAATAACACATTTTATTAATTGAAGATTTTTTATTAAATAAAATTTTTTATTATTAAAAGACCTTTTTCTTCTTTCTATTTTTTCGTGGACTCCAATTTTTTTTTCTTCTTCTTTTTGTTTTTTCCATCTTCTTTGCTCACTAATAATAATAAAGAAATGGCCATGGTGGCCATTTCTTTTTTTTTTTTTTAAAGAAGAAATACAAAAAAAAAAAAAGAAGAAAAGAAAAAAGAAGAAGAAGAAAATGGAAGAAGAAAAAGAAATGAAAAAAGAAATATCATTAATTGATTGACATAATAAATGTTAATCTCATATCACGTTAAATATTACTTTATTTTTATTGTTATTAAATTAAATAATACTTATTAACGAATCTTTTAAGTAGTTTTGAAACTAATTTTTTTTAAAACAATTAAGTCAAATTAAAAGAATTTAATAGTCTTTTTCTCTATTTAATTTTAGGTATAATGTATTTTATCTTGACCGAAGCATCACCAATTATCACATTAAGCATATTATAGTAAAAGAATGAAAAATGTGACAACTTAACATAATTTTATTAATGATTAGGAAGTTAACTGGGTAATTAAAAAAAAAAAAGTTAAGCAGATAAGTAATAAATATGAGCAATCATAATGGGGTAATAAAAATTGTCCTCTAAATACTTATATTCATATTATGATATAGTATAATTGTCTTATATATATATATATATCCTCAATCAAATTCACTACATTTTTCTACTTTGTATCTAAGAATTATATTTGGAAAAAAAAAAAAATAAAGCGCTCACACACGAGACGACGTGAGCTCTGCACGTGCCA
Source organism: Ailanthus altissimus (assembly GCA_946807835.1). Lineage (NCBI taxonomy): Eukaryota > Viridiplantae > Streptophyta > Magnoliopsida > Sapindales > Simaroubaceae > Ailanthus > Ailanthus altissimus. The sequence goes on along the minus strand of OX327699.1, from coordinate 10,600,109 downwards.
ATCGTCAATCTCAACAACCCTCTCTTTCAAACATAATTGATTCAAACTGGTACATATTTGTCTATAAAAGCCAAGCAACTCGATCATCATCTCATCATCAACGTCGCATTGTGATTCGCTTCTCTTTTTACGAAAGAAAAGGTAAGTCATGGCGGCGTCACTAGAAAATCTGCTAGAGTCACGGCCAGCTCGGGGCCTAGCTACAGTTCTAGCTATCGGAACTGCAAACCCACCCAACATTTTCTATCAAGCTGATTATCCCGACTTCTATTTTCGTGTCACCCAAAGCGAGCACATGACTCAACTGAAAGACAAGTTCAAACGCATGTGTAAGTAGACGCAAAAAACCATGCAAAACTTGAGAACTTCAGAAAATATTTTGATTAATTTTCTTTTTAGGTATTTATGACAACTTTTTTGAAGAAAACTATTCTAATGAGTGAGTTTTGAAGAATCTTGTCAATTGTCACAGATATGACTGTCATGTGTTTTATTTTTATTTGTTCTTTTCTATTGAAGGGCCATCTTAAGTTGATCTATACTGAAATAAATATTCGGATAAAAGAGAATATCTACTAGCTCATGTCGACACATTAGTTTTTTTTCTTTCTTTCCTGTTTTAGGGTACTATATCTGTTTTTAAATTAGCTATAATTTTTAGTTTCTAGTTAAATTAAGGGTTCGTGTATAATTATTGTCACTCAACTTATAAGTATAGTAATTGAAATGGTGGTAATCACATTCACTGAATGCATATATACAAAAATGTACACGTGATGATAAACCAAGTAACTAGGAAAAAGTGTGTTTTCTCGTGGTTACTTTGTTATAGATACTTGGTTTTGTAACCGTGCACTGCTGAGGTAGGTTAATCTTCATCATAGTCACTAAAAATGATTTTCCCTTCCGGAGGGAAGTTTTGGCAATCTCTGTGAAGGAAAAGCGCAAGGCAAACATCTCTTTTATTTTATTATATTTTTTCTTGAATTTATATAACGATCCTTACAATGCTAAACCGATATGTTTCTTCAACTGCAATTTTTCAGGTGAGAAATCAACCATTAGGAAACGTCACATGTACCTGACTGAAGATATTGTCAAAGAGAACCGAAACATTGGTACCCTTAAATCTCCATCCTTTAATGCCCGTCAAGAAATTCTGGTCACCGAAGTGCCAAAACTTGGTAAGGAGGCAGCATTAAAGGCCATCAAAGAATGGGGCCATTCCGTATCACAGATCCCACTTGATATTTTGTACATCTTCCGGGATAGACATGCCAAGTGCCGATCATCAGCTCGCAAAGCTCATTGGTCTTCAACCCACTGTTCAAAGATTCATGATCTATCAACAAGGCTGCTTCGCTGGCGGCACTGCCCTTCGTCTAGCCAAGGATATCGCGGAGAACAATGTAGGCTCCCGTGTTCTGATCGTGTGCTCTGAACTCATGGTCGTCTGTTTTCATGCACCATCTGAAACGTACTTGGATGTTCTTGTTGGATCTTCAATTTTCTCTGACGGCGCAGCCGCTGCCGTTGTTGGTGCTGACCCTGACAGTAACATTGAGCGTCCCCTATTCCAGCTTGTCTCAACCGCTCAAACAATCATCCCCGATTCAGATGACGCAATAGTGGGACGAATTAGGGAAATGGGAATGGCATATTATTTATCCAAAGGCGTGCCAAAGGTCATTGGCAACAACATTGTGAGATGTTGTCTCGAGACTTTCACTCCATTCGGGATTAGTGATTGGAATTCATTGTTTTACATAGTTCATCCCGGTGGCCCATCAGTTCTCAGAGTTGTTGAAGAAAAACTTGGCTTGACTACAGAGAAACTAAGGGCGAGCAGGCATGTGCTGAGCGAATACGGTAATATGTGGAGTCCAAGCGTGCTGTTTATACTTGATGAGATGAGGAAGAAGTCGATGGAGGACGGCAAAGCCACCACCGGCGAAGGGCTGGATTGGGGTGTTCTCTTCGGATTCGGGCCGGGTCTAACGGTGGAGACAATCGTGCTGCGGAGCGTTGCTATTCATTGATTCAACCCACTGGACAGTGTAATCTGTATGGTGTTTGGTTGTGTAATGAATCATGGTTGGGAATAATAACAGTCTGAATTATGAGTGATTTTCTTGTCCAAATTAGATAAAGGAAAAAAAACTGTAAAACCATGTTGGATAAAACATTATTTAAGATTGTCTTGCCACTTTGGCTAAGCCCCATGTGCCATGCGATATTAATAGTTAACCACACTTATTTTGTAGACTAGGTCAACAAATATTTAATTCCTGATATTAGATTTGGCAAAATTTTCTATAGGATTAGACTGATCCAAACGGGAATAAATTAAGAGAAGTTTTGTGATTTTTTAAATTATAGATATATAAATAAGTTATCATCCTTGAATTATAATTGAGATGGGTATGGGGATGAGTTATTACCTTTAAACCCGCTCCAAAATTTTAATTGAAAAAAATTATTAAAAAAATAAAATTTTAAATTTTAAATTAAAGTATATTATTATAATTTAAAATATATTTTTAAAATAAATAAATCGGCTACGGTACCTATGGAATTCCATCCTCATTTAAAAAATCTCAATCTTTAAACTCAAATTATTTAATTCAAATATTTAGTAGGTATAGAGATTTTTAACCGATTCAAGTATGGATATGAGGATTACCATTCCTGACTGGACCCATCCATTGTCAGCCCTACCTGAGAGTTTATCTTCTTAGCTAATTACATGATAAGTTTGGTTTAGTTTAAAGAATAGACAAGTGGCATAAAATTACATAATAAGTTTGGTCCCAACATGACTCTCTCTTTCCTTTAGTGATATTTCTCTAATGGATGATACTTTGGAACCAGTGGCTGTCATTCTTGCTAAATATTATGTTCAAAATCCTAGGAATTCTTCCAACAAACCAATAGCTCTCAAATCTAAATTTGGGGTTCTCATCTTGTTCAAAAATATTTTTGCTTTAATTTCGATCTTATTATCAAATATATCTACCCATACTGTTGGAAATTTAGTAATTTTGAATTAAGGTTAAGTTTGATTTTGAGTTGAAGATTAAGGGGGAGTTAAACATGAAGTCGAGTATGCATTAGACATATGATAAAGGGACAAAAATGGAGGGCTAGAAGTAAGAAGAGACGAGAAGGCACTGTGATGAGGTCGCACCAGCGTCGCAGAGGAGCTTTGTCTCGCTACAACGCCACCTAAAAATGCACCGACGCTGCGATGAGAGATATAGAAAAAATTTTATTTTTGCTAAGATTATATATTTTGGTCGGTTTTAGACTTTTGACACATCCAAAATATTAGATTCTATTCCCACGTGTAGGAATGTCAAAGTAAGAACAGAGCCGATTTATAAAAAAATATTATATAAAGTATATAAGTATAAATAATCTCAAGGAAATAAATAGTAGTAATGATATGGGATGTTTATAGAATATGATATAAATAATCAATTAAAATCTGATGAGCGTATTTTATATCGATTATTTTAATCTCCTAAACTTAATAATTGCTCAAATTAAATGAGAATATATGTTTTGTTAATGTGTGTTAATGTTATTTCAAGTCAACAAAGCTATTTGGGCAAAAAACAAGGAGAACGGGCAAAAATATAAAAAATGCTATAGTAACAGCTACAACAAACTTGAACATTGTTGCTACAGTAGGCATAAACAGTACCCCTCGCATAGCCAAAGAATTGGCGCCACAGTGCCATTTGATGCAGAAATTTTTAATTTTGTCATAATTTTGGAACCTATAAAAGAAAGCTAAAGGTCTCATTTAAAGGAAAGGAGGGCACAAAATAGAGAAGAAAAACTAAGATTTTTAGTTAGAGAAACACATTAGAGTTTGGATTTGGACAAGATTATTAAAGATTGAAAACTTCCAACCATCTCTCAAATTAGTTCCTCTTTATCTTTATCTCATTTACATTTAATTCAAGTTTATAATTATGATTTATATTATTTTAAATATGAGTGCTTTTGTGAACATTTAAATTGATGTAATTGGGTATTTCCTTATGGATTGCTAGATTATATATTCTAGGGCTAAATAGAACTTTATTTGACGCTATATATTAATGTTGTTCTATGATTATTGACTATTTAATGTTTATTCATTTGTACTTTTTATGTGCTTAATGCCTTTAGTTTCTTTGGGAAATGGATTAGATGTTTTAAATAATTTGGGTTATGTACTTACGAGAGTCTAATTTATAAGTTGGTTGTAAAAAGTATAATTTTAAGTTTGTTGAGTTGGGAGACTAATACACTTAGGGTAGTCATATAAGGGTAGCTTAATGAATGTTTGTATAACGAGTTAGATGGGGATATCAACTTAGTTATATATGCATAGGGTTTCATTCAACAATTGAGAGAGGTAATGAAATTAATCATACACCCTTGACTAATGAATGCATAAAATTGATTGTTAATCACTAATGATAAAGAGTATAGAAACAATAAAGGGCAATTAAGTCCTTAGAACACATTGCCATAGAACGTTTATATCTTTAATTTACCAAGTCATTTAGTTTTAAGTATTTTTAATTCAATAATTCAACTTATCCTTTAAATCAACTTAGATAAAGTTAGGTTGCCAATACTATAGTACTTAGCATTAGTTTAGAATCCAATTCTCATGGAATGATACTCACTTATCATTATATTACTTAATCATGACCCGTACACTTGTGGTTTCAATTTGCATGTTAGTATATGAAATAAGATACATTTAAATCTCTTCTATAGCTCAATTGGAATCCTCATATAAAGAAGGTTCCAATTGAATAACAAATATGTTTCATCCCAATATATATTAATGTTTATTCATTTCTTTTAATTATCATATGCCAAATCTTATAAATGAGTTTAAGCACTTATTATGCCAATCATTATACTTGTCTACAATAAATAAAGACTCTCACTTTACAAGGAAGGGTATCTACGCCAAATCTTGTAAATGGGTTCAAGAATTTATTATGCCAACTATACGGATTATCTATAATAAATCAAGTTACACCACTTTATCCCAAAGGGCATCAATATTGTTAAAAAAAGAAAATAATAAATAAATACATCATATATAGAATTAATTATCTTAAGATTGTAACATTAAATTCTAAATTAAGAGTTTAAGTATATCTTATTACCTTACCAAGAGTTTCACTATTTTCCCTCAGCAAAATGAAAATTACATAAAGATAATAAAAAAAAGAAAGAAATGCAAGAAGAGATAACATAAACTTTACACCAGTAAATCAAAGAAATAATACAAACATCCTATATGAACTATGCTTCAATAAGAGTGAGACATTGTCATCAGTGTCAAAATATAAAAAGAGTATAGTGTAGAAGATATTATCTAAAACAACTTTTATTGGAAATGAAAACCTGTAACAAAATAAAATAAACCACACTAATAGAAAATAAAATGTTGTTATAAAACCATACAAATAAAGAGAACTAACATGCATTTGTATAGGTCGTTGTGATTGTAGCTCATATCTTCCTCTGTTTTTACATTAAAAAATAAATTAATATATAATATTATCTTTAATTAAATAATTTAGATAATTCATAAATATCTAATTATTTAATTTAATTAAATAATCTAATTATTTTAATTTAAATAAATAATATAATAATTATTTAATTCCATAACTATTATGGATTGAGCCAGTAATTGATTGAGCCTAACAAATTTAATCAAATTAAATGTGGACCAATCAAATTAATTAATTGGTCATAATAAGTTTAATCAAATTATAAGTGAGCCAATTAATATTTTAAAACTAATAATTAATTCAACAGTCAATTTCAGTGTTTATGGAGCTAGCATAGGGACCTAATGGACCTACAAATTAAGCTCCTATAAATTAAATCATTTGATTAAATTATTTTAATCAACATGATTTTATTTATTAATTTTTTATTACTCCACAAAAAATATAAAGCTGAACTCTTAATCCTCTCGTATATAACTATTATATACTAAGCTTAAGGTTACATATAATAATCAAGAAATTTCATGATATTTGAATAGAACAATCATAATTGCAAATATAATATTAAATGAATAACCTCTATTAATTATTTTCAGCAGTATCTAAATGCAAATAATGATACTTTTAGGACACACTTCCAACAATCTCCCACTTACTCTAAAACATGTAAGACATGTCTTGTATCCCTTAGACCCTCTGAGTGACTCTCAAAACTAGCAATAGGAAGAGTCTTTGTAAAAGGATCAACCTGGTTATTTTGTGACTCGATTTCTTCACTGTGACATCTCATCGGTGAACAATATCCCTGATCAAATGGTATTTCCTTTCTATATGCTTGCCTATTTTGTGACTTATTGACTCTTTGGAATTTGCCACTGCACCGTTATTATCACAATAAAGCGTGAGGGGTTTATCCATATCTGGAACAACTTCCAGATTCAATAAGAATTTACAGAGCCATACTGCTTCCTTAGCTGATTCACAAGCTGCTACATATTCAACTTTCATGGTTGAATCGGCAATACATGATTGCTTTATACTTTTCCACACAATGGCTTCACCACCAAGAGTGAACATTGATCTAGATATTGATTTTCGAGAATCTAAATCAGATTAAAAATTAGAATCAGTGTATCTGATTGGGATTAAATCATTACCGGAATAGATAAGAATATAGCCTCTCATTCTCCGTAGGTACTTGAGAATATACTTTACTGCAACCTAGTGATCATATCCTGGATTGGATTGATACCGATTGACTATACCCACCGAATAAAAAATATCGGGTCTAGTATACAACATGGCATACATTAAATTGTCTACTGCAGAGGTATAAGGTATCCGTCTCATATCCTCTTCTTCTTAAGGTGTCTTAGGACATTGTACCTTAGACAAGTGAATTCCATGGCAAGAAGGTAAATTACTTTTTTTTTGGAATTTTACATCGAAAACCTTATAAGGATCTTATCTATGTATAATGCTTGAGAGAGAGCTAATAATTTGTTCTTTCAATCTTGTATGAGTTATATCCCAAGAACATAACTTGTTTCTTCGAAATATTTCATTTGAAATTACTTAGCTAGCTATTTTTTTACATCCGATAATACTGCTTTATCATTTTTAATGAGAAGATTATCATCAACGTAAAGAACTAAGAATACCACTTTGCCCTCATTGATGCTCTTGTATACACAAGCATCATCAATATTTACTCAAAGCCATAAGACTTTATAGCTTGATCAAATATTATATTCCAAGATCTAAATGCTTGCTTAAACCTATAAATAGACATTTGTAGCTTGCAAACCTTTTGCTATTGATCTTGTACTATAAATCCTTCTAGTTGAACCATGTAAATGGTTTCATCAAGATTTCCATTTAGAAAAATAGTCTTGACATCCATTTGACAAATCTTGTAATCTAAACAAGCGGCAATGGATAAAAGAATGCGAATAAATTTTAGCATGGCTACTGGTGAGAAAGTCTCCTTATAGTCAACTCCATCTTTTTGGATATAACCCTTTGCCACTAGCCTTGCTTTGAAAGTCTCCGCTTTGAAAGTCTCTACTTTTCCATCTGCTCTTCCTTTTCTTTTGTAGACCCATTTGCACCCAATGGGTTTAAATCCTTCAGGTAAATCTATAAACTATTAAACTGAATTAGAGTGCATTGACTCCATCTCGAGATTCATAGCCTCAAGCCATTTCTTCTTGCTATAATCTTCCATTGCTTGTTTATATATCAATGGATTGTCTACATTGTCATTGGAGATTGCAATTTGTGATTTTTTAATTAAAATGTAGCGTATGAGTAGTCTTACTACCCTTTCACTGTGCCTAAGTGGTGGTGGTGTATTATGATGAGTAGTCATAGTTTGTTGACTTTGTGATTCAATAACAATTATTGGTTGCTGAAGACTAATCTCATTGGAAAGTAATTCCTTGATAACAACTTTACTTCGATGTATGTGATCTCTTATATAATTATCTTCAAGAAAGTAGCATTTGTTGATACAAATACTTTATTATCTTGAGGGTTATAAAAGAAATCACCTCATGTCTCTTTGGGGTAGCCCATAAATAGGCATAATTCTGAACGTGGTTCCAACTTCCAGGTCTTTCCCTTAAGCACGTGGCTGGACACCCCATATGTGAAAATGCCACAAAGAAGTCTTGTGACCATTCCACAACTCTAAGGGTGTTTTAGGGATTGACTTAGATGGTACTACGTTAAGAATATACATTGCTATTTGCAATGCATATCCCCAAAAAGAAGCAGATAATGATGAGAAACTAAGCATGGATCTCACCATGTCTACTAACGTTCTATTTCTCCTTTCGGTAACATCATTTTGTTGTGGTGTTCTCAGAGCTGTGAGTTGGGATATGATCCCATGCTCTTTTAAGTGATCTCTAAATTCAGCATCAAAGTATTCACCTCTTCGATCAGATCGAAGTACTTTTAATGGTTTATTGAGTTGTTTCTCAAATTTTGCTCAAAATTCTTTAAACTTTTCAAATGTTTCTGATTTTCTATGCATCAAATATATAGCGAGAATAATCATCAATAAAAGTGACAAAATATTCGTATCCTCTTTTAGCTTGTACATTAATCAGATTACAATATCTGAATGTACTAATTTTAAAAGTTCTTTGGCCCCGTTGCCTTTTTCGGTAAAAGGTCTTTTAGTCATTTTACCTTTCAAACAAGATTCGCAAACTGGTAAAGTACCAACCCTTAAACTATTTAGGGGTTCGTCCTTTACTAATCGTTGTATCATGTTTACCTTAATATGACATAATCTAAGGTGCCAAAGGAATGTTTCATCATCAAGAGAAATCTTTTGTTTCTTAGGTTTTGGTTGTTCCAGCTTGAACATTTCAGTATTGAACAGTGTTTGTGTTTCTGACCGTATGATATAAAGACAATTCTCTAAATTACCAATCTATATATTCAAACAATTTCTAGAAATAAAAACTGAATTATTAAAAAATGAAATAGAATAGCAATGTTCTAAACATTTAGTGACAGAAATCAAATTTTGTCTAAAATTAGGAATATAATAAACGTCTTGTAAAATTAAAAAAATGATCTCAAAACTTAAGCCTAACTATTCCCACTACTTTAGCTGAAACAACGACCCCAGTACCCACTCTAATTACAAACTCGCCATGTGCCAATAGTCGAGAAGAATCAATCATCTGTAAAGAAGAACAAACAAGATTAATGGCCCCAGAGTCAACTACCTAAGGGTATTCATTATCTTTCACTAAACAAGCTTCAAGAACAGGTAAATCATATTTACCTTTCTTTTTCTTCTTGAACTCTTCTAGATAGAAGGCATAATTCCTCTTCTAGTGGCCTTCATTTTGACAATGAAAATATTTTCCTTTTCCCTTGATCTTGTTGCTCTTGTTCTTCTTGTTATTGTTCTTTTTTTTAAGTGCCTTTTGATGAGCCATTTCTTTAATTATTCCTTTTTTTGTTTTTGGGACAGAAAGGCTTTTTATTGGCAACATATGCCTCTTCTTGTTTCCTAATATTAATGGATTCATAGGTTTGGAGCTTATTGAGCAACTGAGTCATGTTAAACGTAAGTTTGTTCATGAAATAGTTGCTCGTAAATGGAAGGAAACTTAGAGATAGGGTTTCCAAGATCATCTCTACTTGCGTACGCTCATCTATTTTTGCCCCGTAAATCTTAGCTTCGTTAAAATGAGCAATCATTTTAAGTATATGCTCACGAACTGAGGTTCCACTTTTCATCCTAGCATTAATAACGACTTTTACCGCATCATGTTGAAATTTCTCAGAAGGCTGCCCAAACATTGCCTGAAGTAAATCCCACATTTCTTTTACGGTTTTTATATTCTCATGCTTACTCCTAAGCACTTTAGACATGCCTGTTAATAGGTAGTAGTGGGTTTTTTAGTCAGCATCAAGCTAACGATCATATTGCTCCTTAGCTTCTTGTGAAGTATTAAGAGCAAGCTTTGGAGGGAGACGTTCAGTGAGGATAAACTTTTGGTTCTCATAGACGAGTATAATGTTTATTGTACTTTTCTATTTCACAATTTTTTCGCTGGTTAATTTATCATTGGATAATATTGTGATAAAGGGATTTGTTATTTTGCTGAAAATAACAAACATAAGAACTAAATCATTCATGCTCAAATATCATCACAATTATGGTATAACATTTTAAACATGATGCATGATGCAAAAGAATGATTTCAATTTACTAAAATTAATATGCTGTCGTAGGGTAGGTCAAATAAATTTCTAATTAGACAGAGATAATCTCAATTAATTAATGTTTTTCAAGTTATCTCATAACTTCTACATTAATTAACTACCGTTTATTTTGGTCTAAATATAATTATCTATATAATTATATTCATGCAAGTGTGATGCATCATTTCAGACTCCTTAGACTTAACTCTAAAGTTGCCGCCGTAGGGTAGGTTAATCTAGAAATACATCCAGGAATCCTATCTCTTGGAAGTTAATCTTAATATTGACTCAAATTGACACCCACCGTAGGGAGAATGAAAATAAAGTGTTACATGACGCCGCTTAAATCTCACGTTGTTAAACTAACGATGCAAACCATGGGTCAAATTATCATTTAACCCCATCCCACTTACTATTTTATGTTGCAGGATTTTATTTTATAAAATATCTCATATTTTATAATCCTATTGAAAATTATTGTTGCTAGTCAATTATTGATCACTAGGTTTCATTCAAAATATTTCTAGAATCTAATCTTATTAACACTTAAAATAAATTACTAGATTTATACACTAAAATCTAATTTATTATGAATAACTAAGACTTATAATTATTAATAAACTATTTATTATAATATGCTTAGTTAGTCCAATGTCAAATTACCGAATTTAATCTAATTAAATCTAATTCACATTATTTATACCAATTATGGAATTAATTAATTTTAATCTAATTAAAAATAATAATTCCTTATTAGATAAATTAAAACTATTTTAATTAAGTCTAATAATTAATTAGCATACTATGTGTCAATTAATAAATCTACACTAAAACTATTTTAGTTAAAAACTAAAATAATGACACATGTATTCATGGCATATTATAATGCATTGAGTAGGCACATCTTAGATCTAAATGGCATGTTATAATGCATGTCCCCACTCTTCAAGAACACAAAATAAAATTCATAATTACTAATTAAAATAGATATGAGCCTAGTTCTGATACTAATTGCAGGAACGATTTTATAAAAACTTTTATATCTATTTTAATTTAGCAATAAGATGATATAAGAAAAATACATCAATCGCAAATTTTCACAGATGTTTTCTATTAACATCAGTAAATCTTTCACGTTGTATCTACCACCAATGAACTACTTGTGTGAGCGAATTGATAAATTGTAAAAGATCTAATTCTGTGTTCTTAATTTTTCTCTTTTATAAAAATTTAGCCCAAAAGAAACACTAATAAAAAATACGTAAAAGTGGTTCTAAAACCCCATTTTTTATTGTACAAGAATTTTTATGTTATCTAAACTCTTAATCCTAACTGGATTATGATAAAATAATATCTTTATATTATTTTAATTTAGATAATTAAAAGGATAAATATAATATATAATATTATCTTTGATTAAATAATTTAGATAATTTATAATTATCTAATTATTTATTTAATTCCATAACTATTATGGATTAGGCCAGTAATTGATTGAGCCCAAAAGGTTTAATTAAATTAAATGTGGACCAATCAAATAATTAATTAGTCCTAATAAGTTTAATCAAATTAAACTTGGGTCAATTAATATTTTAGATTTAACAATTAATTCAATAGTCAATTTTTTATGGAGCCAGCATAGAGACCTGATGGGCCTATAAAATTAAGCTCCAATAAATTAAATCATTTAATTAAACTCTTTTAATCAACATGATTTTATTTATTAACTTTATATTACTCTACTAAAAATATAAAGCTCTAATGTTTTCAGCTATCCATTTTGTTACATTTATAGAATACTCAAGAATTGACTGAAAAGTTTTTACGGTCTTTTCCTCGTAAATTAATAAATATAACTCATTGAATAGGAGTTCATTAATCATTTAGGATTAAGATTAATCCATATATGATTATATTGTGATAAAATAAATTCTCTTTACTAACAGAGATTAATAGAGAATTAATTTTATCGTGGTCCAGTCCTATATAATTAACATTATAGAAAGTGCCTTCATTTTCTATGTCAATACATAAAATAATCCAGATAAGACTATTGTATACAATATACAAATGGACCGCACTTATAGTCTATCAAAATGAAGTTTTCGTCTTCATTCAAACTAAGGACAAATTTAGATTATTACGCTTAAACTTAATCCTCTCGTATATAACTATTATATACTAAGTTTAAGATTACATATAATAATCAAGGAATTTCATGATATTTGAATAAGACAATCATAATTACAAATATAATATTGAATGAATAACCTTTATTAATTATTTTTAGCAGTATCTAAATACAAATAATTATGCTTTTAGGGCACACTTCCAAAAGTTAATGCCCATGCATAATATTGGCTCCTTAAATTGCAAGCCAGTAAGTGATCAAGACATGAACTTGATCCAAGTGTCACATGTCATTCAATAGATGGTTCTGTGATAGAGAAGAAAGTTCCTATTCTGACCTTACTTGAGCATTATGGAAGAAAGGTGATGATTATAATACACGAGAGGTTTGAATATAGAAAATCATGGCAATAGGACATGCCACCAATTATGAGTAAGAAGATTGATAAATTAGGTGATAAGAATAGACAGTTAAGGATTCACAATCTCAAAATTAATTTTGTAAGGTATTAGATCGTAAGAGGGTTTATTTAGCAAATATAATCGAAATGACCCGTGAGTCCTTTGCATGTTAACGGTATACCATGCAAATATGCAATGGGAATAACACTTGATCTAAAGACTAACCCAACTTTGTATATCGACAAGCAGTTTTAAAAATCTACTTGTTTGAGTACTTATGAGGGCATGATTAGGCCTGTACCAGATAAATGTATATGAGATGATGTTAACTTTCACATATTAAATGCCTTACAAGTAAAAAGGTTTGTTGCTAAACATAAAGTGACAATAAGGAGAAAGTCAAGTGAATCTATCAAAATACCATGATCATTTATTGTGACATGTAACATATGTGGGAGAGTGAGGCACAATTTTATGACCTGTGATTGAATCCTCAGAATAAGAATAAGAAAAATAATGATTCTATAAGTGATTTTACGAAGTTTGCTTCTATTTTGTTTAATTGGTTTCTTTCGGTTGACTATTTTCTTATTTATATTATTATTAATATAGGTGATAAATTCAGTTGGAGCAAGCTCATCAAATGCTAGTGCAAGGCAAAGAAAAGATTCTTTGAGTGAGAAATCAAGTGAGAAACGAAATAAGGACAACTTATTTCATTGATTGATTTAAGATTAAAAGTTAAAATTACAAGTGTTGGGTGTAGGAAGTCAGACTCATTATTGGCAAAAAGATGATCATCGTTTGGTTTCTATTCAATTAGATCTCAATTGAGTAAAATATCTGCTTGATTGATAATTTAAGATTGAAATTAAGTTTATTTTTAATTTTAATATTGAGTGTGGATGAAAATTAAAGAATAATAATATATTTTTTAAAGTTATATCTTAATATTTTTTATTTTAAGTGACATATTAAATATTAATTAAATAGTTTATTTTTGTAATTTAAAAAATGATCTATTATATTAATTTTTTTATTTAATGATGAGTTGAGATTAAAAATATATGAATTCTGATTAGAAAGTATACTATCACTCATATTATAATATTAATCCTTTCGTACATGTATAGTATAGGGTTAAGTTTTTTAAATTAACAAAATAATGTATAAAGGTCCTCACACGTGAGCAACGGGTATAATTATTCATCAGATAATATAATAGGTGACATTGTCATTAAATTATTCTTAAATATATAATAATAAGCACCTCATTAAAAAGTATAACTAGTGTTTTTGTAGTGGGTTGTTTGTAACTATATATCAATTCATGCAAAAATTATATATATATAAAATTCTTGATTCTTCCTATATATATATATATATATATATGTGTGTGTGTGTGGAGGGAAGAATAATTTAGTAAATAATATTATTTGCGTTGTAGTGAGTACAGTGTTACATCATCTCAATAATTCAGTAATTCAAAATTTCAACTTTATATATGAATATTACACAATCCATACTGCAAAAATTATTCTTATATATGATATATTCTTATATATGATATGAAGTCGTTCGGAGCAATTTCCATAATTAATGGAGTATAATGTCATTTCAATCTTGTTTTAAGAAAATAAATTTATGCACATGGGTGGTTGTCAAATTGTGTGCGCACCCCATGACCATAGTTCAAGGTTCGATCCTCCCTCTCCAATGTAATATTTAAAAAAAAAAAAAAAGATAAATTTATTGAAAGGTTTGAAATAAAAATATTTTAATAATGGATTGAGAGAAAATGTGGTCGTATTTGGCAAATTTTGGAATGAATGTGAATTTCCTTTTTGTAGATAGGAGTTTAGAAAACAATTATGAACATTTTCTCCAAATCCTTCCATGATTGTTGAATTGATCTCACATGTTTCTTACTCTTAAATTTTCTATGTGAACATCCAACTGTCCTGTGAGCTGGCAATCGATTTTGGCCAAACATATAATAAAAAACAACTCGTTAAAATAATGTGTGTTTTGTAATGGTTTGTCTGTTATCATCACGTGTGGATCGCTTGTGCAATAATTTTTCCTTTTCAGTTTTGTTCGAAAAGATATGTCCAACAATAATTAGATGCATGCAAAGCAAGTTACAGAAACTAAATTAAGAATATATAACAGGCATTCAGCAGGTAGCATTTTACATCCTCGTGATCCCGTCGAATAATTTGTATCACATAATTTGATTACGTACTCGAAAATCTTTAGAAAATAATTTTAATTCTAATTTATTTAATTTTTGTTTGTATGAATCTTATGAGACTGAAACTGAAATTAGAGAACGTTAAAAAAAAAAAAAATGAAAACAAAGATAACAAAGAGTTTAAATTCAAGATCTTAATTTTAGTAATACATTAAAAATCCATTCAATTCAAAATTTTAATTATAAAATAGCAATTCAATATTGATATTAAGAACATATCTTAATAGATATGAATGCTTTAAGATAATTATTATTCGCTGAATTATAATTTTTTTGTAACTAATGATTTTATATTTTGATTAAGAGCATGATTAAAATTTTTAATCTTGTTATTAAGTGAAATTTAAAAAACTCTAGAATATAAAAAATATCTCTCTTTATGTATATATATATTTTAAAATTTTTAAGAATTTAAAATTTTTAAGAATATTTTAAAATAAATAAAATAAAATAGAAAACAAAAAATAAGGGACCTAAAAAGATATTTGTACACATTGTATAGGATATTGATTTTTTGCACTCTTTTCTGACCTTTAATTTACTTTTCACTCTAAAATTTTATAGATCATTTTTCTATCCTCAATTTTTTTCTTTTCCGTTCTAATTGAATACATCTCTTCATCGAGCTTGCTTAGGGATATCAAATTTTTTTATAGATTAAAAACAAACCTTACACTGTATAAGTTCATAGTTTCTCTACTTTACATCCTCAGCTTTATGTTACAAACTCTCATGATCTCATAAGTCATGTAATTTCTCATTAGAGCTTTACCTCTATTGGTTTTGTCATTGGTGAACAATGATCTATGAGGACACATATGAAAACTACATCCCAAATCTAGTATCTATTTTTCAGCGTACTTTTCTCTTGAAGCTACCACATTTTTTATAACTTTGGTATCTTCCCCAAGACTACTGATAGTAGCACACCCATTTTGACCTTTTGATCTAGGACAATCCTTCACAAAGTGCCATTCCTTATGCCAAAGGAAACACTTCTTGGATCTACTCCTTGATTGGTTGCTCATCTTCCCTTGTGCTAGCAACACTGCTCCACTCTTGGATTCAGATCTCTTTGTCAATTCTTTTGAGTTCAATGATGCATTGACATCATTCATCGTTAAGGAGTCCTTACCATACAGTAGCATATCCACAAAGTTATCATAATTCTTCGGCAATAAACTTAACAGGATTATAGCATTGTCTTCATCCTTTGTTTTGATGCCCAATTGCTCACGATTTCTAATGATTTTGTTGAACTTGTCAATGTGAACTCTCAATAAAGATCTCTCGTGCATAGTTAACTGATGCAGTTTCTGTTGGGGATCTATTGTGTTTGGGTGTATGCATGTGATAGTGTGTTAATTGAAAAATACGCATCTAATATATATTTTAACGCAGCAGAATATAAAAACAAAAAATTAATACACTAATTATATATTATTCAAATTAATATATAAATGATAAAATTGAAAAATTACCAATACGTGTAATGTTTTATCTTGGAGTTCGCCTGGAGGTGTTCTCGTTATCAATTCTAATTATCAACTTTGATGGGCTTGATAATCTAAAATAGTAACTCTCGTATCAAATGTAGGATTAACACTTAATCCAAATGGCCGATTAAAAAATCATTGCTCTTGTGGTGAAGTAAATAAAATTGGAAGCAAATATTGCTTCTCTTCTTCGCGAGCAAATGAAACGGAAATAGGTAAAGGAAATAACCTTTCTTTTTTCTTTTCCTTTTGCTTTTTGTTTCAATTGATTTCCTCTCCAATTCACTACTTTTCCGTTTCACAAATCACACATATATATCTCTAATTCTATTAAAAAATTATTATTACAATATAATAATAATAAAGCATGCAACCAAAAATAATAATATAAAAAAATAATATTTTATATATATAATGCAGAATAACTATCATGTATTATATATTATATTATTATAAATAAAATAATATATTTTATTAAAGATGTTTAATTATTTAACATTTAAATAATCAATGTGTGAAATGATCATTTTACCTTTCATGAATAGTTACCAAGTATATCCTTTAGTAGGTCCCATCAAATTTCATACTTGAGTAAACTCAGCCGAGGGTTTACAATGCGTCATGTGTCACTTTATAATTAGTAAATAACAAATATTGACTAATTATTATATTTAACACTTAAATAATGACACGCACGTATTTTCGTGGTTACGTTGGATATTACCAGATTAAACAATTTAATTCAGTACTCTGCCCTAGTGCACAACAATTACACTCTATATTGCGGGACTCCCTAGGTCCATGCCCGATTCGTCAAATGAAACTATTCCATAATCCGTGAGCCATGCCCCACACACACATCACGAATATTACAAATCGACGCATTGAACTATATAAGTTGAGGTTACAACGCATACATATAGTCATTCCATCAAATATATCTTGGATGTGCGGGGATATAGATCCACATCATCAAATTTCCATATGCTCATCCATAACTTATTGCCAGAATAGTATCTCAATTGAATAATATGAGCAAAACTCTTTGCCATATTGTTTAACCTATAGAAACACCTTTCTGAGATACTATATTGGAGCATCTAGATATATCACTCTCGATGAGAGCTGATGGATCCTGTATCTACACGCACCGGACTCCATAAGCATCGGACCATACCCAGCGACACCTAACGGTCAGACTATGAAAGGTCTCTGACTGCGTGGAACCAAAGACTTTCCATATTGTTTAACTTATAGAAACACCTTTCTGGGTTAACTACTTATGGCCATAAGACTTTCCTGAGATACTATCTTGGAGCATCTAGATATATCACTCCCTATGAGAGCTGATGGATCCCATATTTACACGCACCGGACTCCATAAGCATCAGACCATACCCAGCGACACCCAATGGTCAGATTATGAAAGGTCTCTAACATGCGTGGAACCAAAGCATGGTGGATCACTCATAAGCCCACCGTGGTGCTCAAGTCAGAGAACCACGTATACTACTCAACTCGAGAGGACCTTCCATTGACGGTAACATAGGATGTCTATTGGGGTCCTCACGAGTCTGTTCACTACTCAGTCCTAACTAAATACTTGTATGCCTATACAATCTCTAATATCTTGGTCAGCTAGGAACAACCAACTGTACCCTATAGATATAGACATACACTGATCTATATAAATTAATAGGATCTACTAATAGACCTGCGTTAGTAGAAATAGATCAGGAACTATGTATTTGAGAACATGCTTGCATAATGACATATCCTAGCAACCTTTTGCAACTTTTGCAACTATATCATTATTAGCATATTCTGAGGTCTTTGTCCCGTTGCAGACAATATTCCAACTCTTGGAATATTTGCTAACTCTTAGCACCAGTCTAAACTCCTTTAGACCGTATCCAAAATTCTTCAGATATAACATAGTCTGTAATGTAACAAGCAATGAACCATATAATTAAAAGGTAATTAGCGATATAACAAAAATACTCTGTATAGATATCAAATATTCATACAAAACTGGGATGGCACGTAGGCACAACCCTAATAGTTTCTTCTTCACAAGAACTCTATTTGTAAGAGACTTCTTCATGTATAATGCCTTGAGTCTCTTTCACAGCCCTAAAACAGTTTCTTCATCACCAACTTCCCTTAATACTTCATCACTCAACGCTAAAATTAAGGTACTGTGAGCTTTCTTTTGAATCGTATCCCAATCTTTCTCCCCAGACTTTGAGGTTGTCGTCCATTCTCTAGTTAAAGAATTGACTTCCTCCAATGCTGAGTCTAACCTTTCCTTTACTAGCAGAGCCCCGACCTTCTTCTTCCAAAGATTGAAGTCATTCTTCTCATTGAACGTCTATAGTTCTTACTTTATCATAGCCAAGGTTTAAATACCCATGATGTGTATTATCAAACCTTACTCTAATGCCAATTTGTTAGAGGAATTGCCATTCTCCCCGTGAGATTAGGTTAAAGCAAAAAACCTAACCTCTTTACGCAGCAGAATAATTTAGATATCAAGCAAAAATAGCAAGAATATAAAAGAAGATAATCAAGAACACAACACAATCATTTACGTGGTTCAACCAATTGTATACATCTATAGTAGATCCAAGGATCCTAACCTCTCTTATTAATTCCTTAGAGAATTTATAAGAAAACACAATGAAGATCACTCAAATTGATCTAATATTTTGTGTACTTTTGCTTTCTTACGAACAATGAACACTCAAATAGCAGTTGCACTTTAGCACACACAAGCACTTAGTCTCTACCTAGTTTTTCACCCTCTTAGAGTCATCTTTAATACTTGATTTCAAACTAAAGAGTTTACAAGAGTTTATATAGGGGTTATTTCGTGTTTACTAACCCTAATCTTAATTGGGATAATAGTCAACATGTTTTAAAAGTAAAAAACTTTCAAAAACTCATAAATTTGTAGTAGAAATGGACTTTCCTCGCTTTGGTACTGCAGTACTGGGTCATGTCGCGAGCAGTGCTGCGGCGCTAGACTCTCGGGCGCTGCAGTGCTGGATATGCTAGACTGGGTGCCGCAGCGTCTAACCCTGGGCATCTTGGTACTTAGCCCTGTACTGAACTTCCACGTTTGTTTTGCTTTCTTTCGCATTTTTGAGTCTTGTTTCGCCTCCCTCTTCGTGTCCCACACGTCCTAGATTTCTTGTGACTCTCATTTTTTATAGTCTTCATAATTCTTACCCAAACAAGATTGTTGAATCACCAAATCTCCAATCAAAGAGAATCAAGATAAAAATACAATCTGACATAACTCTACTATAAAAATGGCCTTTACAATGCTATGTTAGCGTCAGTGAATGATTTCATTGACACTATTTTATAGTGTTAGTGTTGCTTGAGCCAAAATTTTACTAACATTATATATAGTGTTAGTGAACCACTAATATCATGGTATTGGTGAATATCTAATACCGTAATATAAAAAAATCTCTGACATTGTGGTATTAGAAAATTACTGATACTATGGTATTAGAGAATGATTAACATTATATTATCAAAAATTGCCGATACTATAGTGTCAGTGGAATTTAATAATAATTTGATGCCAATTTAAATTAATGATTTACAATTTGAATCATTAGACCAGAATTTTTAATCTATATTATATTTGAATTCCATATGTAAATATTACATTTAAATAAATATCAAATTGTTAAATAGTATGAAATTACATTACACTTAGTTTCATAAATATTACAAAATATCTCAAACTAAATTGTTAAGAACTACAATATTTTCATAACAAATATTCAAAAACCTACAATAGTCTAAAACATCCAAAAGTTTGAAGATTAGCTAAATACATAGCCGCTAAATTAAATTTGGACAAACTAACACTTTATCGAAAGACTTGAGAGCAATTCACCCACAACTTGGTGGCAATTAAGTAAAATAATCTACGGTCACCCTGTTAAAATAAATAAAAATACATGAGTAAACTAATAAGGTTGAATAATTTACTTAACTTAAAAACTTTTATGATACCAAAAATACTTTAAGTATAAATGGTTAACCAAGAAAAACTTACCTAATTTTGATGATTTATGATTAAGTCCGCTACATATATCGCCCACTTATCATGTATGAGGCAATGTGATCTTCAGTGTAATCATCCGATTCTCTTAAACTTTAAATATAGAAAACATTAGTTAATAGTGTATATACTAATATTAGAAAATTTTAGATCAGTCTATTTGATACATATGTTATTCTTAAGTAAATTGTGTGAGTGATTTTAAACTTAGGGTGCTTGCATGTGAGTTTGTGTCTATCATTTAAAATTAACATATGTATCACATACATACATGTGCAGCGGATGAGTGGAATATAAATTACTCAATGATAAACACAAATGAACTTTTACATGTTATTTCATAAATGAAAAATGCTTCAAGATTGAGAAATAATACCTTATCAAGCCTTTGGTTTTTAGTCGAATTGGAGTACCCGCCTTGAAGCAACCCGTTCACAATTTTAGTTCCTCAACAAGGTAGGTTTGAGGAAGCTAGAATAGTATCTTTTCCAGCAAAGGATTCAACTCTTGAATCCTTGTTTCTACATTGTAGTATGGGTGACCAAAATGGAAGAAGAAAATTGGAGAGAATGTATTTTGTGCTCTCAACACTTGAAAGAATTTTCTAACACTTAGCCTTCAAAATTCTCTCTACCATTCCCACTAATCCCTTGACCTAATTTTCACATAATTAATTGAGCAACATATTGCTCTTTCATTTGTTTATTATTTTCTTTTATTTTCTCACCTAATAGCATCTATTATGTTTGCCATTAGTGTTTTCTTTATTATTATCTTTTATTTTCTCACTTAATGACATCCATTATCTAGGTCAATGTTTGCCATTAGTGTTTTGTTTATTATTATTTACAATAAACTAAATGAAAACAAAACAAAATAGAAAATCATTTAAATGAACTTTGCCTTAATCTAGACCAAATGAGAAAACACTTTCTTATTATTAAGAAACATCTTAAGGCCTACCATTAACAAATACCACCCATTTATACTTATCATATAATTTAATTAATATTAAACAAATGATTTATCATATTAAACAAATGATTTAATCATGGTAGAAACACATGCCAATTTAAAAAAAATTAATTGTTTGATTTCAATTTAAATAATAATATCATATTATTATTATTATTATTATTTTATTCAATAAAAATTTTAATAAATAAAATAATGATATTATTTGTTCAACAAATAAGGTCATTTTGGTAATTTTCAAATCAAACAATAATTGGCCCACATGTGCCATGTGTCAACATCCCATTGGTCAACAACTAATTGTTAACTAATTGATGTACTTAATTCTTAAGTCTTGACACGTGCACGATTGGAGGGAAACTGAAGTAAATGTCCGGTTTGCTGAAATTTTATAGATTGAACTATTAATCCAGTACACTGTCTCAATGCACAACGAGTACACTTCATATTGCGAGACTCTCTAGGTCCACTCCCGATTTGTCAAATAGAATTATTCTGTGAGTTCGAGATCGATGTCCCACGCACACATCACGGATATTACAAATCAGTGCAGTAGACCATACAAGTTGAGGTCATAACGCATACATGTAATCCTTTCGCCAATCATATCTTAGAAGAGCAGGGATATAGATCACTACCGTTAAATCCCTATGTGCTCATCCGTGATCTTATCTCCAGAAACGTATCTTAATAAACAATATATGCAAACACTTTTACAATATTATTTAACCATGTAAGAAACTCTTTTCTTGGGTTTGTTGCTTATGGCCATAAGACTTTCTAAGATATTGTCTCTGAGCATCCAGATATATAACTCATCCATGTGAGCTGACGGATTTCGTATCTATACACACCGGACTCTATAAGCATCGAACCATACTCAGCGACACCCAACGGTTACACTATGAAAGGTTTGTGACATATGTGAAACCAAAGTATGATAGATCACTTACAAGTCTACCATAGTATTCAGGTCAAAGGACTATATATAATACTCAACTCGAGAGGAGCTTCCATTGACAGCTTCATGGGATGTCTATTGGGGTTCTCGTTAAGTCTGTTCAGTATTCAGTCCTTACTGAACACCTGTATGCTATACAAACTTCCAGTAAGTCCATGGTTAGCTAAAAACAACCGTCTAGACCATCTAAGTATAGTAAACACTGGTCTGTGTAAAAGGATTTCATTGATAAATCCGCATCAGTGAATCAAGACCAGGAATATATAATTTGATAATAGACTTGCATAATAACATTTCTTAGCACCTATTGCAACTATTGTAACTATGTTATTACTAATGTATTCTCAGGTCTTTGTACCGTTACAGACAAGATTCTAACTTTTAAACTTCACTAATTAATATAACATGCTAACTCTTTAGCATTTATAGTTTTCAGTGATGCTAACTCTTGGCATTAATCTAAACTTCTTTAGACCAAATCTGAACTCCTTCAGATCATATAATGTCTGTAGCGTCACAAGCATTGAACTATTTAATAATAGTAATTAGCGATTTAACAAATAATGAACTGTATAAATATTATAAAATAAAATATTCATACAATAATAAGATGACACGTGAATACAAATCCCAACAAATTGATATATAACACTTGCTATCATGTATTTCATTACAAAGTGTTCACATATATGAACTAGGTTGTAAAGGGTACTATAAAGCATTTGAAACTAAATATTAGTTCAATCCACATTATAACTGAAATTTAAATCACAAGTTAATATTGTATTGTAAAAATAAGTATTAACAACAAAACACATAATTGTAAGAAAGATTTACATTTACATTCACATTGATCCATTGAAGATTCACCTTCTTAGATGTTTTATGTGTTAGATAAGTTTTGACCCCTCTAAAAGAAATAAATAACAAATCATATTATATTTAAAATAAATTGCAAATACATAACTTAAAACAATAATAAGTGAATCTTAACTGTTTGAAAATATCTTACAAATCTTCACAAGCTTTATTTCCCAATGGATCAAAGTAAATTAAAATTAAAGTCAACTAATACCTAATAGTTGCTACAAGCAAGAAAAGTTGTATTAATTTAGTAAGTTATAACTAGGTGGAAAGTATTATAATTAAATCAATTTAAATAAATTCATACCTAGGATTATATGGGATAAGTGTAACTTACCTTGGTTGTAATATTGCCAAATTCTCAGCAGTATAACAAGACTGATCAATATGTGTTTTGACATTATATAGACGACCTGATGCAGATACGTTTGTAGGAATGCAAAAGTGTACTAAAAATCCATGCCATTCATTCTCCCTAAAATGGTAAAGGTACCTAACAAAAAATTATATAATATATGAATCATATAAGAGACTATATATTTCAAATATGTTTTTAGCAATATAAATTAACAATAGACTTACTTTATCCAAATCGCAAGACAAATATTGGACAATTAGGTCATATTTATAATAGTCTCACAATCTATCTTACTTAGATGAGTAACCCAATACTAATCAAAGATATACAATTGGTGTTCCATTTTTATTACTGATGCAAGATTTTTATTACTGATGTAAGGCCCCAGTACAACAGCCCCAATAATATAAATAATTAGCACAAAACAAAAACTAAAATATTAGCCAAATAATACCAAAACAGCCACGATATAACCCTTGAACAATAGTAAAAATAGCCTTAATACAACAACCCCAACAATATAAATAAATAGCACCAAAATAGCCTAAATATATTAGCAAAATAGTACCGAAACAACTTAAAAATAATCCTTAATAGTAAGAACAATCCCGGTAAAATAACAGTAACAAAATAAATAATTAACACTAAATATCCATAAAATAACTCTTGAACAACAGTTAAAACAACCTCAATATAACAGCCCCAACCATATAAATAATTAACACCAAATAATCCCAAAATAACCTTTAAACAGTGGTAAAAACAACCAAAATAACCCCTTAAACAATAGTAAAAGCAACCCTAATACAACAGCCGCAACAATACAAATAATTACAAAATAACCCCAATGTAATAGCCCCAACAATATAAATAATTAGCAACAAAATAGGCCCAAACCTGTAAATGTAGCCATAAGTCTTCTTTATGTTTAAGGGTTATGCATCTCCAATCATCATATCAATTGAAATATTGTCTCATACCAGAATAACTATGTAATTTCTTAATTCAATTGATGCATCTTTAGAAGCCACACCATATGAATTGTTGTCGATGGTAATCTTCTTATCGAGTATCAACAATTGCAAATATTTCTTCTTATACTAGACATGTAAATTTTTGCATAAATTAATTATGTACATATACTTACATAAAATGCATAAATGTACAGCAAAACAATTCAATAAAGGACAAGTTTGATATTATTCATTTGTTGTGTCTGTGTCCATGCTAACATCTTTACAATCTTGTCTTGAATAAATTGCAACATCGTCTTTATCATTAATCTTAATCGAGGGTAATATTTGATATAGGAGAATGTAGTACCATGTCATCACACTCATCATTAGTTGCAAATTTATTGACTCTTTCAGCCATTGAACAAGCCACCGATTTAGTATGATCATTTTGATCCTTCACACAAAACACTTGTATCATATGAGAAGCTAATATAAAACTATTAGATTTATGACTAATTTGATTCAAGTCAACAATTGTAAATCCCAAATCGTTAGCCATAACACTATTCTAACAATAAACCCAATCACACTTGAACAATACCTTCTTCAACATTAGATAATCGAGTTCCTATATCTCATTAAAGACTTCATAAAATGCCATTTCTTTAAAATAAGGCTTTTCATCTTTTGAACTAGATATTTGCATTGACATTGTAATAACACTAACACCACTATTTTGTATTTGATTATTGTCTTAAGCTCTAGTTACAAATTTAAAATATTTTTACAAGGTATTCAACATATGTAATGATCGAAGAGCAAGATTTTTTGGCCAACCACCTCACAATATGATTAACAACCACATTCATTTGTACGTCATTCGATACCTACATTTTGTTTAAGTTTACGTCAAAGAATAACTTATAAAATATCTAACTTGGACTAAATATGTGATGTAATCTTACCTCATTTTGAATCCAATCACTAAAAGTACGAGTATGCTCATTTTACAACCACAAGTGTTTTTTTAGCTTAGCAAGAGAAATTTCTTTTCAAATATTCCATATGCTTCCTAAAGGTTAACAATTATATTAGTTATTAGAATAAAATATTTGCAAAGGAATATATAGCTTTAATATAATCAATCTTCATTTACTTCATATAAGGTTGAACCTATTGTCTATTCTCTAAAATATAAAGATGGGCTTGCTCCAATGTATGAGAATCCACAAGCTTTATATCTCTATAACTCAAAGATGTGAAATACGATTCACGCAAACTAGGTGAGAACCCAATTGTATCATGATTAGAGAGGTATTCAACACAATATTCAAATGCTTCATCAACAATATAGCATTAAAAAATGCACACCTCTGGACAATTATGATTACGCACATAACCTTTAAGGACCTTCATATATCTCTCAATTAGATACATCCATCTAAGATAAACCGGCCTACATAACCTAATTTCTTCAATGAGATGGATTGTCAAATGAACCATTATGTCAAAGAAGCTAGGTGGAAAGTATTGGTTACAAATAAGTTTCTTTGCAGCTAATCCAAATTGTCATTTTCTACCACCTTACTGCATAACAAGTTGAAGAAGAAGCATATCCTTATTATGGCGTGACGGACATTGTGTGGAAAACAATCTCGATTTTCCAAAGGTAATAATTATTGCGTCAAAGTATGGCAGTCATGAGACTTTAGGCCTTGGAGCCTACAATCGTCCATTACAACAAGGTTTTTGAAGTTTAATGAATAATTACTTGGAGCCTATGTTTAAAACAATGTTCTACAAAACATTTGCTTCTTTTTTTTTACTTAATGTGCAAGGTGTAGAGAGAAATTTCTTATTTTGTTCATTAGGTTTAATGTATTCTTAATCTTCATATCCACGAGATCATTTCTAACATTTACCTCATCCTTCGTCTTGCTTGGTTGATAAAGTAATGTGCTATAGATGCTTTTACATATATGTTTTTCAATGTGCTTCACATTTAATTGATGGCAAAGTATTTTAATTCAAATAATATAGACTTTTTCTTAAGCAACTTTTTAGTATTACTATTGCCCTGTTTTCCCTTCTTATTATTTCCCATAACACTACTACTAGCAGTTTCATCCATCATCCTTAGAATCTTATAAGTTGATAAAGTAGTAGATGCTTCATCCATCTCTTGTGCATTATTGAAATCTTTTTTCAACTTACCAAATGGATGGTCATTTAGTAAAAATCGGCAGTGACTCATATAGGCATTTTTCTTACTATATGTAAGCTAACATGATGATGTATTTATCTTGTGGTATAGTCAAACAAAATACCCTTTCACTATACATTTGAATAGGTTACCATAGGCGAGAAAATCACTGATCGCCCATATTAATAAGACCTTTAACTTAAAACTTTCTTTCTTATAAGTATTATACACTTTTACACTACAATCTTATAGTGTTTTCAAATCTTTAATTAAGGGACCCAAGTACACATCTAGATTTTTTCTAGGCTGTTCAGGTCCAAATATTATTGTTTGGATTGTTGTGTTTGGGTTTGCTAAGCTACTTATACCTAAGTATATGATTCACTATATGTGTATAATGATATAAATGATAAAAAAATCTAACCATCGTAAGTGGACACTATCGCCAATAAGTAATAAAGAGTGAGGAGTGTCAAACTCACAAAGACTAAGTGCTTCATTGTATTCAAGTACTAAAATTGATTCTCCTATTTTTATTTGAACAATTTGATTTAATTGAAAATAAAACTAATACTTAATTAACAAGTATGCAAATCACAAATTCCAATACTATCAATGATAATTAATATCTAAGATGTGTAGCTTTCCTTTAACCCGTGTTTGTTGTGGACATGTTTTGAATTTGGTTACTTATTGGTCACAACACTAGGCTTATCGCAAGCCTCAACCGATGGTCAGGCGATTATACCCCACCCAATCCAATAACTATATTCCTATGATACTAACATTAAGTGAAATTCATTAAGTTCAAGTTGTATTAACCATGCATGCCAATTAGGTATATTTCTATCTTAATTAAAACTTTGTATATACTACTTTACAATCATACAACATTTTGTCCTAGGCTATTAATAAGCGTATTTTATACATCACAATGTATCTTTTCTAACTTGATAATTGCTTAATTTAAATATGAATATATGGTTTTTAATGTGCGTTAATGTTATTTTGTATGTTCTATGTTAACGGTGCTATTTGGGGTAAAAATCTAAGAAAAACGCACAAAAATATCAAATGTGCTACAAGGCTTCTGTTTATGGGATAGTATTTATAGGTTTCAAATTAGAGCAAGAGTAGGGCCAAAAAAAAATATATATACATTCTCTTAGGTGGTGGCACTACGGCGTTATATGATTTTACAACTTGAGGCTGCGGTAGCCCTGTAGCAATTGACAAAATTACTAAACAGGAATAACATAGGAAGAATAGAATGAAATCAATACTCTAGGATCTCATTTTTATAGAATTCACTATTTCATCAGATTATCGTTTTGTTGCTTTGTTAATCTCTTAATTTGGGTTAGTTTAATTTTCCTTAGTCATTGCAATTAAATCAATTTGCCTAGATAAAATTGAGGTTATCAACATTATAGTGAGATGCCTTTTTCAAGGGTGTATATATATTGCAATTAACTCACTCATCACTTTATTACTTAATCACGACCTGCGCACTTGCGGTTACAATTCGCGGGTGTATAATTTTGTGAACAACTATTTAATGAGACGCCCTTTTCAAGTTTATCTCAATGAATCCTTAGTTTATGCATAAGATTGGCTAGGTCAAATGTAAGCATTAAGTACCAACAAAATGAATAAAAATCAAGTTCATGCATTCAAAGTTGAAATATTTACAAAACATATAGTTAAGTTCAAGACTACAATCCTAAACAAATACATTTAGTTCAACATAATGAAGTTCAAATAATAAAATACAAGAGATAACATAATACAACAAAGTTTAGATCAATAAATACAGAAATGCTGTCCGGATGATCTTCCTAAGCCTTGTTTCTAATGCTTCTCTTACAAGTGGTAGCCTCCCTTGATGATGTTGATCCTTCTTCAAGTAAGTTTCAAGTATAAAAACATGCATCTTTGCAGTACAAAGGTGTAATTTTAACCTAAAATGTGCTCTCTTGATGATGAAATGAAGGTTCCAACTCAAGCAAAATTCTAAAAGAGTTTCTTTATATAGTGTAGAAAATAACTCAAACACCACAACGTTTCTCCTTAGAACGTAGGGGCATTCCCAGCTATCATTTACGCTGCAGTGTTTTCATTTTTGCAACACTAGGGTATTCTAGCACTACTGCGTTACCTTTCAGCCTTGAGGCATTTGAGATCTTGAAAAGTTTCTAGAATCCACGCTGTTTAACCTCCACATCAATGCCACAACATTCAAAATTCCATAAATGTTGAGGCAATCTATGCTTCAACGCTAAAGCGTTCATTCTGCTGGATGAATATTGGCGCATTGTCTTCTTGAATGCAACTGCGTCTATTTCTTTTCTATACTTTTATATCAGAATTTTTCACTTCTTGGCCTCAGTTTTTGCTACTTTTCTTTCTCATTAGTCCATTCAAGTGCTTATCCTGCAATTTTCACACAAGTATGCTTAAATATACCGTAATTACTTAAAAATAGTAATAATGAAAGCTAAAATAGAAAAATAATATGCATTCATTTTACACTTATCGAATTTCTCCAAACTTAGACATTTGTTTGTCCTTGAGCATTGAGAAGGAAAAACACACTCAAGGAGCTAACTGACTCAAAATAAAACTAAAACAAACATTAAAAACCAAAGAGTGAATACTAAAAAAACTCATAAAGATGTTAAATACAAAATAACTAAAATATGGTCAAGTTATCACAATGATTACTTAATCGCCTTAGGGATTGTCCCACTCAACTTTTACTCATTTTGAAATAATGAATACTATTCAACAATCTAGAAATACCATAATTAAGCATTTTTCTTATTCTTTATAAGTGATCAACTGTGTGTGTGTATGTGTTAGGTGAGAATTACTCAAGTTTAACTTAAATTGGCTCAATAAGTTAGAGTTGTACTTTTGAGTCTAGAATAATATCATAGGCTAATCTCTTATACAATTATCCACTATTGTAAAAATATGCATGAATAAGGATCAAGTAGGGCTTTCATTTGCTTGTAATGCAATGCTAAGGTCAAGGTGGGATATTTCGATAAATATTTTGGCTCATTACACACCATGAACACAAAACCCAATTAGCTTCCCATTGTGAACTTTTCAACCTCATCACTACAATTCCCCTAAACTTAGACCTTTTTGCCCAAATTGCTCTTATTTGCTACTTCAAGATATACATATACATAATTTATTCCATATTTATTTTATTAAAATAATAAACTTCATTACTCCCCCAAACTCAAAGCAATACTCACTCAATATGGCTTTTGATTGCCATTCTTTTACAATTTTCTCATCTTCACACCACTTACCTCCATACAAATTCTATATGTCTCAATGAACTCCATGTCCATGGTGTTAAGGCTGTTTAGAGTAATTAACTCATGGCTTAGGCATGTAATATATTTATTTAGCAAAAATGATATTTTTGGCTCAAATGGGGTTACTAAGTTTCAATGTAATTAAGGTAGGCTAGAAAGATCAAAACGATCTAAACATGACCTAATTGTTTTTTCTTTTTCACACACTTCCTAAGATTACGTCTCAAATTGTAATCAAACTAGTTCTAGTGTGTTTAATTATTAAGACTGGAGTATACTACTTAAGTATGAGCTTTCTAAGTACACTCAACTAATCCAAGCCTACTAATTATTGAAAACTTAGTGATTACTAATAGGGTTGAATTATGTCTCGTAATTAGTGTACGGATTGTTTAAGCCTAAACTATTTCCTATGAAGTTAAAAGTTAAGTGTCTTAATATTTTACTCATCATGACAAGTGTTTATCATAAGACTTAACACAATAAAGTATGGCAATACGCAAAACTTTATATGAAAAGAACTATATTACTCATGCTTTTTTTTACTACAAGGTATAAAAACTAACATATAAAAGTAAAGTAACTAAATAAAAGACAAGAATAAATGACATAACTAATAATGAAGAAAAACAATCCAATAAAGCTTTTGTTCCCCCCTCAAACCTAAACTAAGGCATGGTCAAAATAACAAAATAAGAGTAAGTAAGACTCTTCAAGTGACTATAGGTCACGGGCCATGTCCTTTAAATTTAAAGCTATGATGCCTATATCATCCCTCAATGAGGTCTCATCATTGTTTGAGGGTGGTCTCTATTGTACTGGTGCTGGAGGAGCTAATAGAGCACCTGAGGGATGCGGGAAATGTCGAATCCCCAGGTGCAGTGCACAACTACATCCACTAGGTCTAGCAGACTCTAAAATATCTTAGCTCTTGATACATCACTGCCAGATCGCTTATTAGAGCCTTACACTGGGTCTCTAGGCAAACCAATGTAGTTGAGTTTGACATTTCTAGATGATCTAGCTTCTTGATGAGTTGCTATAGTGAGTTTAATAGTATCGTTAGTGACTAGAGATGGGTACTGAGCCTCTGTTGTTGTAATTATCTATGAATCTTAGCAATATGAAATTGCTTGATCATGAATTAGTCAATGGGCTTGGTCAGATGAATAGTATCCTCATGTGTCTCCCAGCAAACTCGATGGGTCGCCCAGTCATGATGGCAAAAAGAAGCATTGCCATGGCTTTGTGATATCATTGGTGTATATGACTCACATGAAGCGCGAACAGATGAAGGTGTACCAAGCCTTAGCATTCTTGGTCAAGGCACAGGATCTAAAATGAATTAGTAACCCATTAGATGTGGTCCACTCAGTGCTAGGCTCACATAGGGTCTAGATGATGTGGTTGTAGTCTACTTCGCGACAGACCGCTAGATAGTCATTTGGCCTATTGGTCAATAACCCATAGAACTGGTTGATGGTGACGTGATTAAATGGCACCCTTTTACCTCGAACTCTCACATTATAGCCACTATGCTATTGGGTATTCGCGTATAGCTCTCTAACTATAGACACTGCCCAAGTGTCAGTATCTTACAAAAGGTCTCTTAGTGGCAGTTTGCGATCATCTAATGAATGTTAGGAAATCATCTGCCTTGAGGCTGAACCCCCGCTCCTAAATGATGGATTTGTGAAGGATTGTGTTGTGAAAATGATCTGGTACATTATATGAAATGAAGCATATGATGTCAAATGCTGGGGTCCTCGAGGTGCTTA
Source organism: Ailanthus altissimus (assembly GCA_946807835.1). NCBI lineage: Eukaryota > Viridiplantae > Streptophyta > Magnoliopsida > Sapindales > Simaroubaceae > Ailanthus > Ailanthus altissimus. The sequence continues at coordinate 10,568,045 of OX327699.1, read as the reverse complement.
ATCTGCTTCTCTTCAGTGGCATGGCTAAAAATCAAATGAAATTTAGTGAAATGGGATTTTAGTTGGAATTTTATGTTTGATGGATGCATTATAGTTTTGGTCTAATGTAAATGATGTATGAGTGGTAGGTGAAGGGTTTGTATGCTTGATTTGGGTGAGTTTAGGCTTTGGATGAATTGTAACTAAGAGAATATGGAAGTTCTTAAAGTTGTGTGGAGAGGAAATGAAGGTAAGCTATATTGAAGGGTAGAATGCTTGAGCGTTCAACCTTAATTCATGAACGCAGAGGTGTGGCAGATAGAGAATGCTAGGGCATCTTCTATTTATCTCTTTGAATTATAGGACTCCTAAAATGCTGTTATGTCAGAGTGTTTAGTGTTGAGGCGTCTTTAAATTAGGTAGTTAACCACTTTTTATAATTTATCGAATACAGAGGCATTGAGGCTTAGCAACGCAGCTGCATAGAAGTAATGATTGTTGACCTTCAAGTTAAAATTAGACATTGGGGTGATCTCCCTTGACCTAATAGCGTTGGTGGCCTTTGGTCACCCACTGGAACTCATTAGAATTTACATTAGGGAGTTACAAAAGTGGTGCCTCATTGTTGAGCTGGGATGCAGGAACATTGAAGAATGGGAACACCATAATATTAGATGTCTCATATGAATGTAGGGGGCGATGGAAACTGAACTCTCCAGTGTTCATCCTTTCTGCATGAACGCTAGGGCATTGTAAATGTTGATGCCGAGATGTTCTTCACAATATTTCTCTATTCAAGTCCTAAAAACACCAAAACTAATACAAAATACTCAACTAACACAAATTAAACTTAAAAACACAAATTAAACCTTAGGTTTCCTCCCAAGCAACAGTTGATTTAACATCTTCGACTTAACGTCTTGCTTTTTTCCTAAGGTTCAGTTAGTGCAAGAGATGATTTTTAGTAACCAGTGTCATCTCCTTAATAATTATTTAGCCTGTATCCATTTACTTTAAACAACAATCTCAATAGCTCTATAAGAAAGCACCTTGGTAACTCGAAATGGCCTGAACCGTCTCGACTTAAGCTTTCTTGAAAATAGTTTCAACCGAAAACTAAACAATAGTACTTGCTGTCTAGGATGAAATTTCTTCATTGCTATTTTTTTTATCATGCCATTTCTTTGTCTTCTCCCTGGCATTTTTATAAGTTTAGAGTTGAAATGAATCTAGCTCATACAATTACAACAGACACTTCTCCCTAGTTGCTTGAACATTAAAATTCAATGCCTTAATAGCCTAATATGCCTTGTACTTTAATTCAACTGGAAGATGGAAAGCTTTCCTGTAAACTAATTGGTATAGTGACATCCCAATAGGTGTCTTATATACAGTGCGGTATACCCAAAGTGCATCATCAAGTCTCATAGCCTAATTTGTTCAACTAGGTTTTACAATTTTCTCGAAAATATGCTTGATTTCCTGGTTTGAGATCTCTGCTTGGCCATTTCTTTGAGGATGATAAGTTGTAGCTACCTTGTGTCTTACCCTATATTTTTAAAAAAGGGCAGAAAAATACTTATTGCAAAAATGTGACCCTTCATCACTTATGATTGCAATTGGAGTGCCATGCCATGTGATAATATTTTTCTTTAAATCCTTCAACAACACCTTGGCATCATTAGTGGGGAGCATAACTACTTCCACCCACCTAAACACATAGTCAACACCTACTAAGATGTACTTGTTCTCAATAGATGAAATGAAATAACCCATAAAGTTAATACCCCCACATATTAAATATTTCCACTTCTAAAATGCTTTGTAGGGGCATTTTTTGTTTCATTGAAATGTTCCTTATCCTTTGGAACCTATCACACCTTAGGACATATATGTTAGCATCCTTGAATAATATTAGCTAGTAGTACCCACATTATAGCACTCTAACTGCTATTCTATTACTACTAAAATGTCCTCCATAATCTAAACCATGACAATGGTATGTGATACTATCTACTTTCTCATAATGCACACATCTCCTAAACAACAGATATACGCACTTCCCAAACAAAAATGGCTCATTTCAATAGTACCTCTGTACATCATGTAAAAAAAATTTTCTTTACTGAAAAGTTAAGTTTAGAGGCATTATGCCACACACAAAGACATTCATATAGTCTGCATACCATGTTAAGTGAAGATTTTGAGCCGCTAAAAGTTTCTCATCATAGAAGGTTTCTTTAATCAAAGTTTCATCTTTTTCTCTACCTGTTAACCTAGATACGTGGTCAGCTACTTGATTTTCAGTCCCCGTTCTATCCCAGATTTCCAAATCAAACTCTTATTAAAGCAACATTTATCTAATCAAGTAAGGCTTTACTTCCTTCTTGCCAATCAGATGCTTGATGGCTACATGATCAGTATACAGCACTACCTTTACTCCAATCAAATAAGACCTAAATTTATCAAAGAAAAATACTATAGCTAAGAGCTCATTCTCTGTAGTAGTGTAGTTTACTTGTGCTTTATTTAAAGCCTTGTTGGCAAAGTAAATAGCGTAGAATACTCTTTCTTTTCTCTGACCAAGCTTACCCATGGATGTATCTCTAGCATCATACATCACTCAAATGATAGATCCTAATTTGGTGCTATAATGATATGGCTGAAATGAGATTTCTTTTTAATGGTTCAAAACAAGCATCATTAAAATTGAACTGTGCATCATTCTCCAACAAGTTGTAAAAAGGCTTGAAGATCTTGAAAAAGTCTTTGATGAACCTTCTGAAAAACCTGGATGGCCAAGAAAACTCCAAATGCCTTTCACATTAGTAGGGAGGGGCAATTTCTCAATAGTCTCAATCTTTACCCTATTAACCTCAATGCCTCTTAAGATTTTATGACTTAGGACAATGCTTTCCTTAACCACAAATTGGCATTTTTCTTAATTTAACACTAGGTTAATCTCTTCACATCTTTTTAATGCAAATGCTAAATTATTTAAGCATAAATCAAATGAATCACCAAAAATAGAAAAATCATCCATAAATATGTCCAGGAAGTGCTTTACAATATCTTAAATGATTGTCATTATACATCATTGAAAAGTGACTGGTACATTGCATAAGTCAAATAACATCCTCTTGAATTTAAAGGTGTCATAGGGACATGTGAATATAGTCTTCTCTTGGTCCTTTTGGGCAATTACAGTTTGATTGTAGTCGAAATACCCATCAAGAAAAAAGTAATACTCATGTCTAGCTAGTCTATTTAGCATCTGATTAAAGAATGGAAAAGGGAAATGGTCCTTTATAGTTGCCTTGTTAAGCTTCCAATAGTCCATACAAATTCTTCATTCGATCACTGTACATGTAAGGATCAACTCATTGTTCTCATTCTCTACCACAGTGACTCCTTCTTTCTTTGGTAAATATTGTATCTGATTAAACCAAGAACTATTTGAGATGGGGTAAATCATTCTTGTATCTAACCACTTGATAAATTCCTTCTTAACCACCTATTTTATCAACAAATTTAACTTTTTTTGTCACTTAATAGTAGGCTTGTGGTTCTCTTTAAGCAAGATTTTAAGCATACAAAATGATGGACTTATACCCCAAATGTTGGCTATAGTCCAACCCAATGCTCTCTTATGTTCATAGAGTATTCTAAGCATTTTTTCTTCTTGAATCTCATTAAGCTTAGCTGAAATAATAACAGTGACTTAGTAATGGCTTGAGCTTAAGAGTATGTGGCTCCTTTATAGATGACTTAAATTTTAACTCTTTCATCTCTAACTTCTTCATTAGTTTAGTTTTAGGACTCATAAGCCCAAGAGTGTGTATAGCTCCCAATGCCTTCATACACTTCTTGCTTCAATTTTCTCCACATCATTGCCATGAAGAATTACATTCTCAAGAGGATCTTCTATAAAATTCACTCTAAAAATCCTCTATACCTCTTTCTCAATGTCATCTACATTAAAATAATCAGCCGCCTTGAAAATTGTATAGCCTTAAACACATTAAAGGCCACCTCCTTATTTTGGACCATCATATTCAACTCCCCTTTTTGAACATCAATAAATGTTCCTTTGATTGTTAGAAGTGATCGATAAAAAATTATAGGTATCTCTTTATCCTCCTCCATGTTAAGAACTATAAAATCCATCGTGCAGATGAACTTGTCCACCTTAACTAGCACATTCTCAATCATTCCCTTTTGGATAAGTAAATGAACAATCTAAAAATTAAAAAGTAACCCTATGCGGCTTGGCTGCACCCAATCTTAACTTGTTATAGACTGACAAAGGCATGAGATTGATGCTTGTACCTATATCACACAAAGCTTCCCAAAGTACGATTTTCAATAGTACAAGGTATGGTAAAGCTCCTATGGTCTTTCAATTTTAAAGGTAACGTTTTTGGTAGGATGTCACTACATTCTTCTATCAAAGCTATTGTCTCATGATCATCTTATTGGGATTTGTGTTTATGTGTCATCCCATTGTTGTATGAATATTTTATTTTATAATATTTATCCAGTTCATTATTTCTTAAATCACTAATTACTATTATTAAATGATTCAATGCTTGTCACGCTACAGAAATTATATGATCTGAAGGAGCTCAGATTTGGTCTAAAGAAGTTTAAATTAATGCTAAAAGTTAGCATCATTGAAAATTATAAATGCTAAAAAGTTAGCATGTTATATTAATCGGTGAAGTCTAAAAGTTAGAATCTTGTCTGCGACGATACAAAGACCTGAGAATTCATTAGTAATAACATAGTTGCAAGGATTGCAATAGGTGTTAAGAAATGTCATTATGCAAGTCTATTCTCAAATTATATGTTCCTGGTTTTAATTCACCGATGCAAGTCTATTGGTGAAATTATTTCTTATAGACTAGTGTATACTATACCTAGATGGTCTAGATAGTTATTCTTAACTGACCATGGGCTTACTGGAAGTTCGTATAGCATATAGGTGTTCAATGAGGACTGAATACTGAACAGACTCAACAAGGACCCCAATAGACATCCCATGAAGCCATCAATGAAAGGTCCTCTCGAGTTGAGTAGTATACGTAGTCTTTTGACCTGAGTACCACGGTGGGCTTATAAGTGATCTATCATACTTTGGTTCCACGTATGTCATAGACCTTCTACGGTGTGACCGCTGGGTATGATCCGATGCTTACGAAGTTCGGTGTGTACAGATATAAAATCTGTTAGCTCACATGGATGAGTTATATATATTCAGATGCTCAAACACTGTATCTCAAAAAGTCTTATGGCCATAAGCAACAAACCCAAGAAGAGAGTTTACTACAAGGTTAAAAATAATTATAAAAGTGTTTGCATATATTATTTACTAAGATACATGTCTGGAGATAAGTTCACGAATGAGCACATAGGGATTTGACCGTAGTGATCTATATCTCTACTCTTCCAAAATATGATTGACAGAAGGATTATATGTATGCGCTATGACCTCAACTTGTATGGTCTATTGCACTGATTTGTAATATTGGTAACGTGTGCACGGAGCATCGATCTCGGACTAACATAATAGTTCTGTTTGACAAATTTGGAGTGAACCTAGAGAGTCCCGCAATATGAAGTATACTCGTTGTGCACTGGGGCAGCGTAACGAATTGAATAGTTCAATCCAAGAAAATTCCAACAAACCGGACATTTACTTCGATTTTCCTTCAGTCGTGCACGTGTCAAGACTTAAGAGTTAAGCACATCAATTTGTTAACAATTAGTTGTTGACCAATGAGATGTTGACACATTGCACATATGGGCCAATTATTGTTTGATTTAAAAATGATCAAAATGACCTTATTTATTGGACAAATAATATAATTATTTTATTCATTAAAATATTTATTGAATAAAATAATAATAATATATGATATTATTATTTAAATTGAAATCAAACAATTAATTTTTTTATTTAATTTGGCATGTGTTTCTACCATGATTTAATATGATTAAATTATTTGTTTAATATTAATTAAATGATAAAATAAGTATAATGGGTGGCATTTGTTAATGGTAGGCCTTAAGATGTTTCTTAATAATGAAAAAGTCTTTTCTCATTTGGCCTAAATTAAGGCTAAGTTCATTTAAATAATATTTCATTTTGTTTTATTTTAATTTGGTTTTTTTTGTTAATAATAATAAACAAAAACTAATGGCAAACATAATGGATGCCATTAGGTGAGAAAATAAAAGATAGTAATAAACAAAACACTAATGACAAACATATGGCAAACATAATGGTTGTCATTAGGTGAGAAAATGAACGATAATAATAAACTAATAAAAAAGCAATTAATTGCTTAATTAATCATCAAAATTCATGTAAGGTGTGTATGAGTAAGAGAAGTGAATTTTGCTAAGTGTTGGAAAAATTCTCTCGAGAGAACAAAAACTCAACTCTTCTATTTTTTCTTCCATTTTGGTCACCCATATAACAAGGTAGAAACAAGGATTCAAGAGTTGAATCCTTTGCTGAAAAAGCTGCTATTCTAACTTCCTCAAGCCCACCGTGTTGAGGAACTAGAATTATGAACGGTTGCTTCAAAAGCGGGTACTCCGTTTCAACCAAATACCAAAGGCTTGACAAAGACTATTACTCAATCTTGATGCACTTTATATTTATGAGATGACATATAAAGTTTACTTGTGTTTATCATTCAGTAATTTGTATTCTGCTCATCCGTTGTACATGTATATATGTGATACGTATGATATATTTGAATGATAAACACAAACTTACATGCATGCACCTTAGATTTAAAATCACTCACACATCTAGCTTCATCATTTTAGAAAGTATGTCCTTTATAAACTTAACGTAGCTAGGCATCTGCTCAAGTGCTTCAACAAATGGGATATTATTGTGCAACTTCTTGAATACCTCAAGAAACTTAAAAAACTACTTATCAAGCTTCTTCTTTTACAATCTTTAAATGAAGGGTGGTAAGATATAAATCTAGCCACGTGGTTACACTAGTTTCCCTTTATCTACTTTCTCTTGCTCATAAAGCTGCGTTTTCTATTTTTCTTCTTCAAGTCTACCCATGTCTGCTTCTTGTGTAGCTTACTGTCTTAGAGTTTTCACTACACTAGATTGTACCTCCTTGCCACTTCTTAAAGTAACTATTTTACATTGCTCTTTTCCACCTTTAGAGTTAGTCTCAACGTTACTTATTAAAGCATATTGTGGGTGGCTATTGATTGATAAAGATAATTATCCTACTTATGTCTCCAAGGTTCTAAGAGAAGTTATTTGGTTTTGCAATAACTAATTATACTTGCTCATGTACTGCATGAACAAGTCTTCTAATGCTGGCTTCTTTTCTTATAAGTGTTGCACTCGTGAAGTATGGAACCCAGGTAGATTTTTGGTCTAGATGGTTGGCCTTGATTATTGTAAGAAAATTTTGGATGGTTCCTCCATCCTAGGTTATAGTAGTTGGAGTTAGGGTTGTTCTAAAATTTGTTAAACCCCGCATACTCTGCTATCTCTATACAATGACCATTATGATGTTTATCCCTACATATGTCATAAGTCGCTGATTGGCTTTTTACTGAATTCACTCCTAAAACATCTATTTTTTTGGTAAGAAGGATAACCTGAGCTGTCCAAGATGTCAAATCATCTATCTCATGTACCTCAGCTACTTTTCTTAGGTTCACCCTCTCTATTGGCTATTAGTAACTATTAGTTGCCATTTCTTCCAAAAAATTATAACCCTTATTAGTAGATTTATTCATCAAAGCACCCTTAGCTGTTACATCCACAATAGTCCTCAACTGACCCACAAGCCCATTATAAGAAGTCTTTACCAACATCAATTTAGGAAATCGACGATGTAGGCACTTACTCGACTTATCCTTAAACCTTTCCCAGGCTTAGTACAATGATTCTTGGTCATGTTGAACAAAAGAGGTAATATTGTTCCTCATCTTAATAGTCTTGGCAGGTGGAAAGAATTTGGTTAAGAACTTACATGCCAAATCATTCCAAGTAACAATTGATCCCGATGGCAATGATATCAACTAACATTTTTCCTTATCTATCAAGGAAAATAGAAACAACCTTAATTTGATGGCATCATTGAAACTCTATTGAATCTAAAGGTGTCACAAATTTCTAAGAAGTTCATGATGTGCTCGTTTGAACCATCATTTGGAAGTCCCCTAAACAAAATTGAGTCATTAAACTTTTGAATGGTACTCAACCTGATCTCAAAAGTATTTGCATTAATGGTAGGTCACCAAATGCTTGAATTAATTCCATCTACCAATTGTACTGCATACTTTCTCAAAGTTCTTGGGTTGTTCTCCAAAGGCACGAGTTCGTCATATTGATTTCTATATTAGCTCCTTATAATTGCTTTCGAAAAATCCTTTTAAGTGTTCTCTCAATTTTAGGGTTTAGAACAGTCAAATTAACACTATAAAGCCTTTGTATACACTAGAGTATCAACTTAAAAATAAAACAATGTAAAGCTAACATGTAAACATGCAAAAATAAAAGTCCAAATTAAAAACCAAGATGAACTGGTATTAGTATTGAAATAAAACAAAGTAACAATAGTCCCCGGCAATAACATAAAAAACTTGTTGTTTGAATTGTTGTGTTTAGGTTTGCTAAGTTACTTTATGCTTAAGTGTATGATTCACTATGTGTGTATAATGATATGAAATGATAAGAAAGCCTAACTAGCGTAAATACACACTATCGTTAATAAGTAATAAAGAGTGAGGGGTGTTGAACCCACAAGGACTATGTGCTTCGCTTTATTCAAGTACTAAACTTAATTCTCCTATTTTTATCCAAACAAATTGATTTAATTAAAAAAAAACTAATACCAAATTAACAAGTATTCAAATCACAAATTCCAACACTATCAATGATAATTAATGTCTAGAATGTGTAGCTATCCATTAATTTGTGTTTGTTATGGAAATGCTTTGAATGTCAATTCCTTGGTTAGTTATTGATCACAACACTAGGCTCATTGCAAGCCTTTTCCGATAGTCAGGCTATTATACCCTACTCAATTTAATACCTATATTCCTATGATACCAAGATTAAGTGGAATTCATTTAAGCCCAAGTTATATTAATCATGCTTGCCAATTAGGTATATTCATATTCTAATTGAAATTTATAGATGCTACTCCACAATCATACATCATTTTGTCTTAGGCTATTTAATGAGATGCTTTTTCTAATTTTATCTCAATGAATCCAAATTTCATGCATAAGATTGGTCAGGTCAAATGTAAGCATTAAGTACCAACAAAATGAATAAAAACTAAGTTCATGCATTTAAAGTTGAAATCTTTAGAAACACATAGTTAAGTTCAAGAGTCCATTCCTAGCGAAGTATATTTAGTTCAACATAATGAAGTTCAAACAACAAAATACAAGAGATAACATGATACAACTAAGTTTAGATCAATAAATATAGAAATTAAGTCTAGACGATATTCTCAAATCCCACGCCTTAGTTATAATGTTTCTCTTACAAGTGTTAGCCTCTCTTAATGATGTTGATCCTTCTTCAAATGAGTTTTAAGTATAGAAATGTGCTTCTTTGCAATAAAAAGGCTTGATTTTTAACCTAAAATGTGCTCCCTTAATGATGAAATAGAGGTAAAACCTTCTAGCTCAAGCAAAATATAAAAGAAATGCATTATATAGTACAAGAAATAACCATAATGCCCCGATGTTGCTCCTTAGAATGCAAAGGGATTCCTAGCTATCATTTATACACACTGTAGCGTTCTCATTCTTGCAACGCTGGGGCTTTCTAGCATTACTGTATTGCCTTCCAACACTAGGACATTAGAGATCTTGAAATATTTTGGAATCCATACTGCTCAGCCTCCATATGAATGCCACGACATTTATAATTCACAGAAATTCTAGGGCATTCTATGCTTCAACGTTGTTGCGTTCTTCTAGCAAGGCGTTCTAGGCTTCAACACTAAGACATTTATCTTATAGATTAACGCTAGCGTGTTGTCTTTGTAACACAACTGCGTTCATTCCTTTTCTGCACTTGTATCTCTGACTTTTTACTCTTTGGCCTCATTTTTGTTGATTTTCTTTCTCATTAGTCCATTTAAGTGCTTGTCCTACAATTTCAACACAAGTATGCATAAAATAGATCGTAATTACTCAAAATAGCAATAATTAAAGCTAAAATGGGAAATAATTTATTTCCATTTATGCTTATTAGATATTTATGAATATATAATTATATGTTTCCTTTTCATACACAACCATAGAGGAAGATTGTATGTTATCATCAATACTAGCCAACAACTGTAAGTAGTGTTAGGTGTGGTATGTGGATTGACCACATCACTTGAGAGAGCTAATCGAAGATTTTTAGGCTCTCGTGCAAATTCAGGCTACTTTGTATCAATTAACTCCTATGTGGGCTAGTCTACAGGATGCCAAAGCTTACCATCTTTTATTCTCCCATTTGCATGCCAAGTCAAATACTTAGCAATTTCAGGTGATTGAAACATACACTTAAACTTAGGAATAAGGGAAAAATACCACAAAACCTATCAAGAATCCTAAATTTGACTTCCTTAGATCGATTTCCTTTTTTTTTTCTTCCACTTAGACTCTCCATAAGTAGAGCATTCAATGAGTTGTTCATGCTCATTTTTGTATAGAGTCATTGGGACAAGCATGTATTTTTTTTTTCATATTCTAACCCCAACACCTTTATTGTTTTCTTAGCCTCATACATCAACTTCAGAATATTATTAGCTTCTAGTAATATGTTAGCAAAAATTTCTAATAGAGTTGAAAACCCTTTGTCAAACTATCCATAGTTTCCTTTTACATTATTAAATTTTTATCAAACCAGACAACTTAGAATGTCTTGAACCAGGATACAAAGATTTTTTGCATCTTCAAGTAGATTTCTAAAAAACACAGGATCCTTTATCACATTGTTTATAGGCATCATTAACCATATCTATAATGTTATTGTAGTCTGGCATTTAAATTGTTGTCTACTAGAATGGTCTTCATGGGATGAAAATCTCAACTTATCAACTTCCCTATGTTTAGTCTAAGTTAAATAAGTGGGCAAAAGGTTTTTTTTGAACAAATTAACTCTTATTATCTAAGGAGCATAAAATTCCATGTTGCAATAAAAGTTATATGAACATCTAATTGAGTTCCTATTATCATAATTAAGCATGGAAATTTGAAAAAAGCCCATCAACCCCAATTTCATTCTCTTTTGATATCTTATAACTTGACATCCATATTTTGTCCATGTCAAATGTTTTACCTGATTATTATTATTTAATAATTGTTAGTTCAACTTGAAAGATATTATAACTTTTAATTCTTAATTAACAATAAAATAAGGAATTACAAAAAAGTTTGACAATGTCCTCTAAATATTACAAAACATGTATTATATTTTAATAACACTTTCAAATAAATTGCAACAGCCATCTCTCAAACACAACAACACCATTATTTTTCAATCATATAAAATAAACTCTATATTACAAAAAGAAAATAGCCAACAAAAAAAATAAAATTAAATATTAGAGAATGAAAAATGACCTAACCAATAACTTGTCAAACTACTAAATTATTGTGGTCTTAGGCAGTTAATTATCATAATTATAGAAACACTGCAATAACAAAAAAAAATTACAATTAGAAAATCAAAATAGAATCATTAAAAAAGCAAAATAGCGGCAAAACACAAGTTGAAACAACCCTAGAATAGTAGTAAAAACAACACAAAATAATGGCAAAAATGATGGCCATACAACCTAAAAAAAGCAGTAAAAACAGTGGCTATACAACCTTAAAACAACATCAAAATCAATGATTATATAGCTCTGAACAACAACAAAAATAATGGCCATATATTAGTTTAAGACAACAGAAAATAATTGCCATATAGCCATAAAACAGCAGCAAGAATAGTAGTTATATAGCCCCAAAATAGTGGTAAAAATAATAGCATATAGCCTTAAAATAAGTGCATAAAATTTCCCTTATGATCTATGCAAACTATCAAGAGATAGAAAACAACAACCTTCTCATTACACTCATATACTTAAGGCCTAGTGTTTATGTAGATTCTCAAATATGTTTTATATTGGTCCATTGAAGATTAACCTTCTTATATGTTTTTTATATTAGATAAATTTTGACCCCCTTAAAGAAATAAACAACAAGTTATGTTAACTTAGTAAGTTATAACTAGGTGAAAAGTGTTATAATTAGATCAATTTAAAGAGATTCATTCATAGGATTATATTAACCTTCTATTCCAAATTATATGCGTGTAATATGTGCATGTTATGTGATTTGTATCAGCTATTATGTTTCACCAAAGACCAAAAAATCATTTGAACTAGGTAAACTACTCATGCATAAAATAAAATCTCACTTATCTATAACCTATTTTCATTAGGGTGATGTAATTATTGAGCCAAAGTTATAGTGTTTTACTTACCTACAATTAAGAAAAGAGAATTTAGTAATCTAGAAGAGCTTGTTTCTTACATCATGCACCACTTTCTATATACAAATATATTAGACAAATTGTAGAAGTTAAAATCATCAATGGCTTTGTTGTTCCAAACAGTCAAATTTAGTTGTCTACAAATAACCATAGTCACACAATCTTCACTCTAGAATGTTAAACCAACATCAAATACATAAAACATTATACTTAGTAAACAAATAAACAAAATAAAGTTCCAGCAAACCTTGTAAGAAAAAAAATTATACCTTTCCTAATAACTAAAGTTCTTTTCTAATTGGTTCTAAAAATTTTAAGGCCGACATTGCAATCGGGGCCAGTACCTTCTAGTTTAGCTTTTATGGCCAACCCACTTCCAACTAGACAAAATCTTGCAAGTTCAAGCAAATGAAAAGAAATAAAATCCCGCATTCAATTTAAATAATAATAAAGCATATAAATACCTTAATGATGGCAAGGGCATAATTGGGAGTGAGGAGTATAGGCGACAAGAAGAATAAAATTTGAAATAGAGTGGTGATTTCTAGGGAGAGGCTTTCTAGTCTATTGACATAATTCACCAACGCTTCATCCCACAAAATTTGAAATAACAAGGAATGTCAATCATCTCATTAAATTGGTTTTTACATGTAAACACTACAAGAGTGAAAAAGACGACTATCAGTTCCAAGTTTGTGTGCCCTAGAAAGCTACTTCAAGAGAGAGATAAATGATTTCGATAAAATCAATTAGGATTCCTTTGTTATTCTTGTAATTGAGAAAAAGAAGAAGACGACGACGATGAGGTGTAGTTGGTTTGGGATGCTTCTGCCATCTATTTTAAACAACAATTGATTTTTGAAATTAGGAAAGGTAAGAAGAAGATGATAATGAGTAAAAGGGGCTGAGTTCGACTATTTTGGCTGAGTTTTTGATAAGTCTACAAAGGTAAAATCAAATGATGAAGAAATAAATTACTTAAGCAAATTTTGTGTAAAGTTAACACCCCAAATACTGCAGTTTTGGGCTTTTTAAATTTTTTTTAACCCGAAAATAACATCATTAGGGGGCTATATTTTTTTAACAATTTATAATGCCTAAAACAATGTCATTTTTGGCATTATATTATTTTTTATAAATTTTAATTATTTTAATTAATTAAATTTTTTAATAAAAAATAACTTCACGATACTATGGTATTATTAATTTACTGACACTTCATCTTCTGATACTATGGTATCAATTTACTAACACTTCCTGTTTCTAATACTAGGGCATCAATAATTTATTAACACTTCTCTTCACTGACACCATTTAAAAAAATGTTAGTAGCATAGTATCAATGAAACCCTTTTTTGTAGTAGTATGAGTATGGGATTGGCGTCGCAATGCTGATTACTAGAAATATGTCATTTGGGAAAAGCCATAATGTCTTTCTAACATTTGTGCCTCTTTAAAGGGGTTTGGTGTCTCTCCAAAAGAAAACCTCTTCTCTATAAATTGACGGCATTTATCAAATGAGAGATATAAAATTTTCTTGATCCTAAATTTATTTTTACAATCAATATACTCAAATACTCCAAAATAAAAAGTGATTGCTTGTTGTATAGAGAAAGTTATACTTGAAAGTGTATGCTTGCAACTTTCATTTTGTCATTGAATCTTAAAAATTGTACTGTCATTCAACCTATTTCTATTAAGATTATAATCTTATAAAGGTGGAAACAGTCTTAAGGAAAGTACTTTGCATATATTGACAAACACTTATTTCTTGTATTCTCAACATATTGTCCAACAATCTTAAGACTATTTCATGGATACAACATCAAATGCTTTCCTTACTGGCTATTGCCAAATCATTGTTAGAGGCTACCAAGATTCTACCACTTGATGAGAAATATTTCAAACCATGTCAAGATCATATGTTTCATACTTTAGGTGTGATGAACATGGGAGAATATCTTACACAACAACCATTAAAGCCAGATGTAGAGAACTACATAAAATTATTTCCAAAATGGAATAAAGCAAATAAGATATTCCATAATACCACTTTAAACACATTATTTAATAAAATTATATTATGTTTATTCTACATGTAAAGATGCATATAAGATTTAGGCACAACTAAAATAATATATCCTAGAAGATGCTGGTACCCAAATATGTAATTGCAAATTTCCTAGACTTTAAAATATTTAGGAAAAAAGATTTTACCTCTCAAATTAATGATTTTCATATGTTAATCAATGATTTAAAAAATGAGGACATTGTTCTCCTTAATCCTTTTATGGCTAGCTACTTGGTTGAAAAGTTACCAGATTCTTGGAATAATATAAAGTTAGATGATACAATTATTCATATCAGAATTGAAGAAAAGAATCGCAACGGGAGATTAGCGAGAAGGCCAAAGAAATGGTTTCTAAGGCTATCTTGGTTGAAAAGGATGTTGCTCCAAGTGAGAAGTATTCCAAATCTTCAAACAAACAATATTTTAAGAATTCAAAGCCTTTATTCAAAAAGAAAATTAATTGTTATATTTGTAGTAAGATTGGTCATTTTTTTAATCAGTGTAAGTACAGGAAATAAGATAAAAAAGGAAATAAGAAATCTCCAAAGGCCAATTTGGTTAAGGCAGATAAAGTAATTATCGTTGTGGTGGTTTCCTAAATGAATATGGTTGCAATTGGTAGCAAAAACTGAGTTATAGAGTCTAGAGCCACAGAAGCATATGTGGTGATAGAAATATATTCTATGGCTATGTTCTTGCAAGAAAGGGATAAAAACAAAGTTTTTCTTAGTGATTCCTATTCCGCACTTGTGGTATGTAAAGGGAAAATTCTTCTCAAGTTAACTTTGGAAAAAATACTTGCATTGAATAATGTATTTCATGTTCTTAATATTGGATACAATCTCATTTATGATTTATGCTTAATGAAGTAATTGTAAAAGTTTTATTTCAAGGAGATAAACTTATAATAACATAATAGGGTATTCATTGGTGATAGAAAATTTATAGCTCTGATACCATTGATAGAAATTTTAGGATCTAATATTGTGAGAATAATGGTAGTGTATTTGTGAACAGTACCACTATGAGTAGTAATCGTATAAATAGTACTCTATTACTATTTTATGATCCGAACCACTTAGCTTCAAATGCACTAATAAGAATTTATGGGGTGATTGAAAGGATAATGTATTTAAAGGTTTATATGGGATATATGTTTGAGATTTTAAAGGAATACTTTCTTATAAAAAAGAAGGGATTAATAACTTTAGAAGGGGTTTGTTAACTAAGTCTTGCTTGCTGAAACATATGAAACACCCCATATTTATATTTGTATCCACCACCTCTTACTTTTACAAAATATCACCTAATTTCTATAATTGTTGACCTATTACAAAATATCTTGTAACATTCAAACATTTCTAGAATTCTTTTGACATTTATTACAAGCTTTTCAATAATTTTTTAGACAATTATAAATTTGTCTAGATACTTTAATAATTTAATATTTTGAGCCTCATTTCTAGAAAGTGCCTTAATCTCAGCATTCCTTCTTACTGCTTTTTAGTTAAACTCCCAGCATTTCTTACAGTAACTTGAACTTTGGTCTTGAAAATGCCTTAGTGAAGATGTCTGCAATTTGTTCTTCTATTCTGCAATACTTGTGTTCAATCTCTTTGTTTGTTGATGCCTCTCTCAAAAAGTAATGCTTGATTGCAATATGTTTGGTCTTGCTATAGAACATGAAAATTTTTGGCATAGCTATTGTGGACTTATTGTCGTAAAATATTTCTGTAGGTTCATTCATTTTTTCTCCAATGTCTTCAAATATTCTTCTCAGCAATATTGCATGACAAGCTAAGCTTACAGCTGTTATGTATTCAAATTTAGCTGATGATTGGACCATTGTTGATTATTTCTTTGATGAGTAAAAAAACACGTTATACTTGATAGTGAAAGCATAGCTTGATGTGTTTTTCATATCACCAACGGATCCTGCCTAATCACTGCCTGTATATCCAATTAGTTTTAAGTCTAAAGTATACTTGTACCAAATCCTACAGTTTATTGTGCCTTGTAGATATCTTAGAATTCACTTTGCTACTCTATAGTAAACTTGAGATAATGGTTCTTACATGAATCTTAAGAATGACTGATAGCATATATGATGTCTGGACGAGTTATTATAAGATATAGTAGGCTCCAGATCAAACTTCTCTAGACTGATCCATCTGTCTTCTCTAACCCTTCTTCCTCTTAAAAGTTTTCACCGATGACCAAAGGTGTAGCTATAGCATTGCAACCAAACATCTTAAATTTCTTCAGTAAATTTTTGGTGTACTTCTTTTGGCATATAAAGATTCATTTTGGTTCTTGACTTATCTCAATGCTAAGAAAGTAATGCATCAACTCAAGAGCAATAATCTTAAATGTCTTCATCGTGTCTTCCTTGAATTCTTGTAATATTTTATCATTATTTTTGTGTGGATGCGATCATCCACATATAAGGAGACAATGAAAGTACTTAAGTTATCTTAGGTCTTGATGTATAGTGTTGGCTCACTTTTGCTCCTTTTAAAACCTAAATTAATGAAGAAGTTATCTACACAACTGTACCATCTCGAGGTGCTTGTTTCAATCCATATTGAGCTTTTTTAGTTTTAAAACTTTTTCTTCACTACCTTATTTCACGAACTCTTATAGTTGCACTACATATACTTCTTCTTTTAGAAAACCATTCAAGAAAGCTTACTTTACATCGAGCTGATAATCTTTCCACATATGTTAAGTTGCAAGTGCCACAAGCACTCTTATTATGTCTATCCGTGCTACTGAAGTAAAAGTTTCATTGTAATTGATGCTTGGTTATTGAGAGTAGCCTTTTACCACAAGCCTTGCTTTGAATTTTTAGACTGAGTCATCTGAATTAATCTTGGTCTTATACAGCCATTTGACACCAATGATCTCTTTATCTTGAAGATGCTCCATAAGTTCCCGTGTTTAATTCTTTTTAATTGTCTCAATCTCTTCTTCCATAGCTTTCCTCTATATTTCTTGTTTTGCTCCTTCTTCAAAGTATTTTGGTTCAAAAGTAGAGAAATTACATGCCTCATATATGTCTTTGAGTTCACTAACTCTTCTTGGTAGTATCTCAAGAGATGGTCTATCTTACATTATTAGTTATGCTGGAGGCATTCTAGAAATATCTGATTCTATCACTTTACCTTTATCTTTGTCTGTGATTCCCTTCCTTTAGTTTGTTGGCACTGTAATGCTTCTTTGCTCAACCATCTCTTCATTCTAATTCTGAGGCTAACTCATTAAACTCAATATCTCTGCTAATCATCAGTTTCTTAGTTATCATATTATATATTCGATAGCCTTTTGACTTTACATTGTATCTTAAAAATATTATTTTCTCTGTCTTTTCTTCTTATTTGTGCCTCTTTTCTACTGGAACATGGACATATCACACATATCCAAATACTTTGAGATGATATGCTGAAGGTTTCTGCTTGCTCCATGTCTCTATAAGAGTTATGTCTTGTACAACTTTTGTTGGACATCTATTTAACAAGTTACTGCTATATACATTACTTTTGCCCAAAATGAATTTAGTAGACCTTTTTCTTTCAACATTGACCGTGTCATCTCCATGACTGTTCTATTTTTTCTTTCTGAGACTTTATTTTTTTTAGAGCATAGCCAACTGTCAGCTGGTGCTTAACTCCTTCATCATCACAGAACTGGTTGAATTGTTTGGAAGTGTACTATTTCCCTCTGTCGTTTCTTAGCTTCTTTAGACTGTGACCACTCTGATTTTCTATAAAATTCTTAAACTTCTTAAATATTTTGAGGATTTTTTATCTTTCATGAAGAAAATACACCTACGTCATTCTGGCCTAGTCATTAATGAATAAGATGAAGTACCTACTTTCTTCAAGTGGCAGAGTCTTCATAGGTCTGCAGATGTTTGTATGAATATAATTGTTGCATTTATTTTTCTTGTAGACAGCCTTCACATACATCACTGGTCTTTTGTATCTTTGGTATATTTTTTATCATCTTTTTCTATTAAAGAATCTTCAGTCCATTGGAAGTTAAAGTGCCTAATCCTTTTATCCGATAGCCATAAGTCTTCAATTTCTTCTTTCATGACTGTAGAGATACTTTACCACTGTAGAGTGAAGGTTTTATTCTTCATCTTCACTTTAAATATTATTTGGCTTTTATCTTTGTCATATGTTGTACAAGTATTTTCAGTAAAGTACAAATAATATCAATTTTCAATCATTTATCCAACGCTCAACAAGTTATGTTTTAAACTTGGTACTAGCAATACATCATTAATATATTTTGTTCTTTTATTAGTTTGAATTGTGATCATACCTTTTCTTTAAGCTTTCACCAATGCTCTATTCCCTAATCTGACTTGTGATTTTATTGATGTGTTTAAGTTGCAGAAGAGGCTCTCATCTCTTATCATATGATTATTGTAGGCACTATCCAAGTACCACGTATTATTTTGCTTTTTTATAGTCGATTAGCAATCATAAAAAAGCTCTCTCTTATTATATTCTTTGGTGTAATTGGTTTGGTGGTTTTTCTAGAATCAACAAATTTTCTCTAGATGCCTGAACTTTTTGCACTTATAGCATTTGGCTTCTAGCAAAACCAACAATCTCCTTTTAAATTTTATGTTTTTCCACATGTACCCTATGGTGGATAATTTTTATTTTTTCGTGTTTTTCTTTGATTATCCCCCTTCACATTTTTATCTTTTCTGATTAAATTTTCTCTATTTTTCCCTCATTTATATTTTTTAGACCACAAATTTAATTTTGACTAAAAGGCACTTTCAATTGAATTTTTATTTCTCATATTCAGTCTTTTTTTCTATACTTTTAGAGAGCCCATTAATCTCGCCATTGTAAGAGTTGATATATCTTTTGACTCTTTAATTGTAGTAACTATTGGATAAAATTTTTCTGTAATGCTAATTAATATTTTCTTTA
This sequence comes from Ailanthus altissimus, assembly GCA_946807835.1. Lineage (NCBI taxonomy): Eukaryota > Viridiplantae > Streptophyta > Magnoliopsida > Sapindales > Simaroubaceae > Ailanthus > Ailanthus altissimus. The sequence continues at coordinate 10,548,496 of OX327699.1, read as the reverse complement.
CAATTTTGTTATCACTTATATTTTCTCCATTGGCTCTTAATTGATTTACTATTTTTTTCACTCTTAAATAATAATCTTGAGCGGTCTCAGAATCTTACATTTTAAGATTTTATAAATCCCTTCTTAAAGATTGGAGTTTGATAATGCATACCTCAGCATTACCTTCAAATTCTTCCTTCAAAGTATTCAAAGCTTCCTTTGCTAAAGTGGCTCCAATAATTCTGGGAAAAATAGCATCATCTACCATTTGTTGAATGATGAAGAGTACTTTAGCATCATTCTGTGTCTGCCTTAATAAAATTTTTCTTCTGCTATTTAGATAGAGCAGGTGTACTATCTGGAGTAGAAACTCCATTAATAATTATATCCCATAAGCCTTGGGACAAAAAATATATCTTCATTTTGATGCTCTAAAAATCATAATGTTTCTTAAAAAAAAATGATAATTGAATATGTTGTTTTGTTAGAGTCTCTACTAGCCATGATAAACCTTATGCCCAGTTATGGTCAAACTAGGCTCTGATACCACTGATAGAAAATAGATAGCTTTGATATTACTAATAAAAATTATGGGCTCTAATACTGTAAGAATAACAGTACCGTATTTATAAATAGTACCATTATAAATAGTAATCATATAAATAGTAATCCATTACTGTTCTACGATCCGAATTACTTGACTTCAAATACACTGATAAGAATTCATGGGGTGATTGAAAAGATAATGTATTTGAAGATTTATGTAGGATATATGTTTGAGATGTTAAAGGAAAGCTTTATTATAGAAAAAAAAGGGATTACATAACTTTATTTATATTTGCATCCACTTCCTCTTACTTCTAAAAAATCTCACCTAAGTCCCATAATTGTTGACCTATTACAAAATATCTTGTAAACTTTCAAACATTTCTCGAATTCTTTTTACATCTGTTACAAACTTTTCTATAATTTTTTAGACAATTGTAGATTTGTCTAAATACTTTGATTATTTAATATTTTGAGGCTCGTTTCTAGAAAGTGCATTAATCTCAACAGTTGGAAAAGGATATTGTTCCAACAATTTGTTCAAGCTTAATATGCTTAACACAATTACTAATAATGAAAGTACTTCTTCTGCTTATATTGTTGATTCCTTTAATAAATAGCATGATAGACTTTGTCATTTAAATTATTCTTATTTAAAGAAAATGAAAGATATTTATTTACTTCCTAATATGAACTTAGAAAAGGTTTATAAATGTAAGTGTGTATAGAAGCTAAATCCATAAAGAAAAATTGTAAACCAATGACTTTTAGAAAAATTTAATTGCTCAGTTTAATCCATAATGACCATGGTGATTTAAAAGATACCACTACCAGAAGAGAAAAAAAATTTTATATAACTTTTATAGATGAATTTTCAAGATATACCAAGGTATATCTATTGAGAAATAAAGATGATTTGAAATGTTCTTAGTCTACAAACAAGAAGTTGAAAAACAAAAATTGAAAAGAAAATCAAAAGATTAAGTACTGATCAAGGTGGAGAATATGTGTCTAACATGCTTAATTCTTATTGTAAGGACAATGGTATTATACATGAAATTAGACCTCTATATTCTTTTAAATCAAATGGAGGGGTTGAAGGAAAAATAGAACTCTAAAGGACATGATGAGTTATATGTTAATAAATTCTAGGGAACCTATGTACTTATGGGGGAAGTAATACTTATTGCTTGTCACATATAAATTAAAATACCATACAAAAACACTGGTAAAACACCATATGAGTTATGGAGCAGCTATGAGCCTAACATATTATACCTTAAAGTGTGGGGGTGTTTTGCTAAGATCTTAATTCCAGATCTAAAAAGGAACAAAATAGGACCTAGAACAATTGATTGTATATTCATTAGTTATGTCTGAAATAGTGTTGTATATAAATTCTTGGTTTTAGAAAATACCTATAAAATATTTACACCAACAGTATAATAGAATCTAAAAATACAAAGTTCTTTGAAACATTTTTTCTTAAGAAAACCCAGATAGGAAAATTACTAACTCATTTAGAAGTACATAAAAGTCCTTTAGAAAGTTCTAAAAATGAATTAAGGAGAAGTAAAAGAATGAGGAAAGATACTAATTTTGGTGATAGTTTATATGTCTTTATTATGAAAAATGTCCCTCAAACGTTTGGAGAAGCTATATCCTCTCATGATGCTCCTTTATGAAAAAAAGCTGTCAATGATAAAATAAACTCAATCATAAGTAATTATGTTTGGCAAATTATTGACTTACCTTTAGGAACTAAGCCTATATGTTGTAAATGAATCTTTAAAAAAAAGCTAAAGGTTGATAGTTCAATTGAAAAATATAAAGTAAGATTAGTTGTTAAAGGGTTCATAAAAACAAAGATTTAGTATTTTGACACTTAAACTCTTGTAACTAGAATAATATCCACTAAAGTTTTAATTGCACTAGTTGCAATTCATGATTTGTACATACATCAAATAAATATTAAAACTATCTTTCTAAATATAGATTTAGAAGAGGAAATTTATATAATACAACCACAAGGTTATGTAAAACTAGGAACAGAGTATAAAGTATACAAACTTGTGAATTCATTATATGGCTTGAAACAAGCACCTAAACAGTGGTATGAGAAATTTGACAATACTCTGGTATCAAATGATTTTATAATCAATAATTTAGATAATTGTGTTTACTTCAAAACCTTTTATACTAAAAAATTTTTAATTATTTGTTTCTATATGGATGACATGCTTATAATTGGTAGTCTCATATACTTGATGAACAATATTAGGTCTGATATAGCATATGTTATAAGAAGACTAAGTAGATATACTCAGAATCTGAGTAAAAAGCATTAGAGTGTCTTGGATAAACTTACAAAATATTTTATAGGCACTAAGAATTATGGGCTCACATATAGTACATCACCATCTATCTTGGAAGGTTATGATGCAAATTGGATATCTGAATCTAATAAAATTAAGTCTACTAGTGAACTTGTATTCACCTTGGAAAGAAGTGCAGTGCATTGGAAATCTACTAAACAAACATGCATAGCTCGATCTACTATGGAGTTAGAATTGATGGCTTTGAAAAAGGCTTATTTTGCAATTGAGTGGTTGAGAACACTTATAACAAATCTTCCTATTAACACTTATCCTCCTACATCAATTTCAATCCATTATGATTGTCAAGTTGTAATAGTTAGAGGGACAAGTAAAATCTATACTAGAAAAAGAAAACATAAATTTCTACGACATAGTATAATTAAACAGCTGCTATAACTAGGATAATGGGCCTAGAATTTATGGGGTCAGAGTTGAATTTGGTCGATCTTCTGACAAAGCTAATAAATGGGAGATTAGTAGAACAAATATTGAGGGGGATGAAACTTCTGCCTATAACCTAAGGTAAGAATAATGGTAACTTCACCTATGTGATTGTTCAATGAATTAGGTTCATAGAGGTAAGAACAAGTCACTTGTTTCTACTATCGACTACATATATTAAAAAGTCATTCCTAAGGCTAGTAATACTTCTGCAATGAAAAATAATGAGATTAATCTTTTATTAAACTCCATAGCTCATTATTGTATGGTGTTATGTTATACTGCAGAATCTATTTGATGGAGTATCATCTATATAAGTGTGAAATTGGGTCGATTCCTACAAAAGCAAGGTAAGCATCTCTTTGAAGTACTCGTGAAACTAGGAAGACACAAAGCTATAAGAGTGTCATATCGTTGGATAAATAAGTTAATAGAGATTTTAATGTGAATATTTAACCATCTATTTTACACAAAGAAATTAAAGTTCATAGAAATTTTGTTTCACCTAGTTTAGTAAAATACGATTAATTTTTGAATAGTTGATTTATAACTTGAAAAAGCACCAATTCATATACATTAAATTCAACTTTTGAATTTGGAATTAATTTATTTATTTTGATTTGTTTATTTTGAAATATATGGGGATTGTTAGGAATTTAGAGAATATTTCAAAATAAACAAAGTAAAATGGAAGACAAAAATAAGAAATCTAGAAAGAAATAAAAATCGAAGTAAGTATGGGCTTGGTGTTGCAACGCCAGAAAATGGATGCCTCAGTGCTAGAAATAGAATGCCTAGTGCTAATTGCTGAAAATGTGTCTTTTGGAAAAGACCACCATGACTTTTTAACATTTGTGGCTCTTTGAAGAGGTTTGGTGTCTCTTCAAAGAGAAACTTGATAAGGGTTAATTAGGTTTAATATTTTCATCTTTCAAACTTAATATTTATTCACTTAAATTAAGATTATTTGACTTTTATGTACTTTATTATTATTTTGTAAGTTTGGAGTCAATAGAGCAAATAGGGATGAAAATCTAATAAAAAATAAGTAAAATATATCAAAATTGCTACAGTAATTATGAGCAATAATTTTTCTATAATGCCATGGCGCCTAAAACTAGAGCTGTATCACTTAAGTCAGTGTCTTCAATGTCCCAGCACCTATGGCGACATAAAAGACTACTAAACTTTCTTTGACATGAAATTGCCCTAGTTTGCAAACATAAAACCTATAAATAAGAGACTTTTGAAGCCAAAACAATATATATACAACAAGAGAGAACACAAAAAATAGCAAATTTTAAGGAGTTTAAAATGCAATGTGAAGATTAAAGAAAAGGATTCAACAACACATTAGAAAGAAAGTGAAGAATCAGTATACTATTTTTTATTTTCTTCTTCTCTTTCTTATATTTTTTTCTTCTTCGTCAATTTATGTTTTAAAACTCTAGTTTTCATCATAAACCAAGTTTTAATATTTAGGATTATAACTTCGAACTCAATAAATGATTAAATTTAAGTACTTTTCTTATTTTTATGAATTCAATAGTAGAATTGTTCAATTATACTATGTTAATACTTTTTAATTACTTGATCACTAATTAGATTGTTATTGGAACCCTAATGAGCTTCACAAAAAAATTTAGGTAGTGGCCTTGAATAATTTGATATATGATCATAATGTAGTTATAAGTTTCATATGGGATAGACATATACTTATAGGGTATATATGATACTAATAGATTAGTTCTTAATGAATCATATTCTTATCTGATTATCATAGACGTATAAGTAATTTTTATGGTAAAATATAATCACTCGACCACCGACTAAAGATTCGGAATGTTGAGTTGAGTATGTGATTTACGAGTGTGCATGCAATTAAAAAACTTTACAACACGCAGCAGAAGCATGTTAACAAATTACACTCAATTAATATAATTAAACACATATATTACATATATTCATATGTATAAATAATATACAAAATTGTAAATGATGAACAATTGTGTTCAAATAACAAGTAAAGAATACTTACCTAATGAAAGTAGTTTTATAAAACCTTCAAGTCTTCAAATTTCCAATTGTACAGCTCACCTTGAAGTGTATTCTTGAACAATTCTATTCCACAATGGTCCAGTGAGATTATAAAGCGCGAAAAGTAGTTTTGATTTAGAATTTCCAGCAAATTTTGTGTTCAAACTCTTTGAACACAAATATATGTTACGATGAAGATGAATATGGTTTGGCCATCCATGAGACAATATTAAGATAAAGATGAGATAAGTTCATTTGTTTTTCTTTTATTTTTTCTTAGCAACACTTTACTAACTTAATATCAATAAAACTTACTCTTTCTCTTTTGCCAAATTGTCTAGGCATGGAGAATAAGAAAACATTCTTTTCTCACTTGTCTTTCAACACTTGAAAGAAAAATAAGACCCAAAACTCTTTCTCTCAATACCTTGCCCGAATCAATCAACCAAAATTGAAGAAGTTATGTCTTTTTTTTGTTTGTCAAACACTTGAATAAACAAAACTAAAAGACTTGAAAGAAAAACAAGACCTAAAACTCTTTCTCTCAATACCTTGCCTGAATCAATCAACCAAAATTGAAGAAGTCATATCTTTTTTTTTTGTTTGTCAAACACTTGAATAAACAAAACTAAAAGACTCCATTCACATTTAATTATTTTATTTGCCTAGGTCCCTCCATTAAGTATTATAGGCTTTTTTAATTATTCTAATGGTCAACATTTGATTGATTCCATTCACCAAAATTAATGGCTCGGCCAAACATATTGCATAATTGAAATGATAACATTTCATTTCATTATTTTATTATGTTGGTGCTTAACAACATCATTTTCCATTTAATTTAAAATGCATGGTCCATTTTTGAATTTATTATTAGAAACATAAATGGTCTACTGCCATTTAATATGTTTCAACTTTTACTTAATAAATTTAATTAAATTAATTATTTAAAACACCTTTGAATAAATAATTTATCATACTAGTTTTTACTATCAAGGTTAATTAGTTAATTCAAGGTAAAATAATTCATGGACTAAATTGTACCACTTGTTAACATCTTATTGGTTAACAACTCTTTTTAACTAATTAAGTGATGTCCTTAACAATTAAGTCTTAACAAATGCACATCCTTAAGGATCTCAAAACAATTATCTAATTTGCTGTAATTTACTAAATTGAATTATTCAATCCAGTCTGCTATCTTAATGCGTAACGAGTACATTTTATATTATAAGACTCTCTAAGTTCATGCCTAGTATGTCATATGGAGCTCCTTCATACGTCCATAAATGATATATGTTTGTTTTCATCTTATGTTTAACCAGCATAGCCCAGATCAAGCCGACCAATCTCTAACGTTGTAGTAATATTGAGAAAGACCAAAATGACTCGTCTAACACCGTATTAGCAAGACGGATTATTGTATAATATTATCTCAAAATAAAATAATATTCAACTTGATTAAGAGAGATTTTAAACACATCCGCATCACATGAGGATGATTATTTTGATCATTAATTTATTTTTACTTAAGCACAACTAACCCTCACCAATAGGGATCCCATTGTGGTTAACAATGTAAAGGAATGCTTATTTCATGTTATAACAATTAAATAAGCATAATATAGCAATTAAGGAGTCAAAACAGGAAGAAAAATAAATTAAAAAAACAAAATTCAGTAACAATGCCGAATGTTGCAGTGTTGAATGCTGCAGCGTTCTTAAATTAATGCTAGGGTACCGCAGCGCCCAAAACTGGGGCCGCGGTGTCCACTAAAAGTTTCTTTAATGCCGCGGCCTTTCCTTGTAGGCATCGTGGTGTCTAGGCCAGTATGTTGGGTGCCGCTGCACTTATTACTAGCGCTGCAACGTCTTCCGCTGCACCTATTACTAGCGCTGCAGCGTCTGACGCTACAATAGTGTCCTTGAACACTATTTTTTTGCCTCGATTTTCACTGTTTTCAGTTGGACATCATTTTCAAACATTATCATGCTTCAATTCTAAGCATTATCATATTCAAGAGCACTATAACATGTTCATCACCATGTTTAAGTTTTTAAACATTATCAAGTTGTTCAAATATATAACATCACCATGTTAAAACATTCTACAACAACAAGCATCACATACTCAATGTAGCATGCTTTGATACTATTTGTTAAGTTAAGTGTGTGATTTATGAGTGTACATGCAATTTCAAAATTTTACACATATATACATATATGTATATGTACAAAACAATATACAAAATTACAAATGAAGAATAATTGTGTTAAAATAACATGTAAAGAACACTTATCTAGTGAAGGTAGCTTTACAAAACTTCAAGTCTTCCAATTTCCAATTGTAGAGCTTACCTTGAAGTGTATTCTTGAACAATTCTAGTCCATAACAGCCCGGTGGGATTATGACACTAGAATAGTAGCTTTAATTTAGAATTTTTAGAAAATTGTGTGTTCAAAGTCTTTGAACACAAATATATGTTTCATGAAGACGAATATGGTTTAGCCATCCATAAGACAATATTAAGATAAAGATGAGATAAGTTTATTTGTTTTTCTTTTATTCTTCTTAGCAACACTTTGCTAACTTACACTTTCTATTTTGCTGAATTGTCTAACCATGGAGAATGAGAAAATATCCTTTTCTTACTTGTCTTTCAACACTTGAAAGAAAAACAAGACCCAAAACTCTTTCTCTCAATACCTTGCCTGAATCAATCAACCAAAATTGAAGAATTCATATCTCATTTTTGTTTTTCAAACACTTGAATAAACAAAAACAAAAGACTCCACTCACATTTAATTATTTTATTTGCCTAGGTCCCTCCATTAAGTATTATAGGCTTCTTTAATTATTCTAATGGCCAATATTTGATTAATTCCATAACCAAAACTAATGGCCTGACCAAACATATTGCATAATTGAAATGATAACATTTCATTTTATTATTTTATTATGCTAGTGCTTAACAACATCATTTGCCATTTAATTTAAAATGGATGGTCTACTTTTGCATTTATTATTTGAAATATAAATGATCCACTACTATTTAATATGTTTTAACTTTTATCTAATAAATTTAATTAAATTAATAATTCAAAACACCTTTAAATAAAATAATTTACCACACTAATTTTTATTATCAAGGTTAATTAGTTAATTCAAGGTAAAATAATTCATGGACCAAATTTTGTTACTTGTCAATATCCCATTAGTTAACAACTCTTGTCAAATAATTAAGTGATGTTCTTAATAATTAAGTCTTGATAAATGCACATTCGAAGGATCCCAAAATAATTATCTGATTTGTTGGAATTTACTTGATCTAATTATTCAATCCACTCCGCTACCTAAGTGTGCAACGAGTACACTTTATATTGTGAGACTCTCTAGGTCCACACCCAGTTTGTCATATGGAGCTTCTCCATATGTCCATGAATGATGCCCTCCAAACACGTTACGGATATTACTAAGTAGCGTGTAGACCATACAAGTTGAGCTTATAGCATATTCGTATAATTTTTCCGTCAATTATATCCTAGAGGAGCGGAAACATAGATCATCACTTTCGAATCTCTATTTGCTCAACCGTAACTTATCTCCAGATTTATATTTTCAAAAATAATATTCGTAAATACTTTTGCAATATTGTTTATCTTTACAAAAAAATATTTTATGGAGTTTATACTTGTGGCTACAAGACTTTCTAAAATATAATCTCGAAGGATCAAGATATACCACTCACTTATATGAGCTGACGGATCCCATATCTATGCACACCAGACTCCATGAGCATCAAACTATATCCAGGGACACCCAACAGTTAATCCATGAAAGGTTTCTGATATGTGTGGTACAAAAGTATGGTGGATCACTCACAATCCCACTGTGGTGCCTAAGTCAAAGGATCATAAATATTACTCAGCTCAGAAGACCTTATATTGATGGCTTTTATGAATGTCTATTAGAGGTCCTCGTGAGTTTGTTCAATATCTAGTCTTTATTGAATGCTTGTATCTCTATACGAGCTTACACTAAGCTCATTTATGGATCTCTTTTGTTGTAATCCATAGGTCACAACATTATTTTTATATAATAGTAAACAACTTGTTAAGATAAATTGTGCTTTCATAGTCGTTTCTATAATATCATGTATGCATCGATGACATGTGTGCAATAATTTTTCCTTTTTAGTTTTGTTTGAAAATATTATAAGATGGTAAGGTAGTGAGGCGATTGATTTTAATTATGGTAAAATGAGTAGGAATACGATTATTTGACACAAATTCAATACTCTTTCAATGAATATGAATAGAGAAAATTTGATACGATTAATAAACGATTCGAATTTATGTTACTCATTTATTAATTGTGTCAGATATGTGTTAAGCTTTGCGATTTACAAATTCATTTAAGGTACATTAAACTAAATGAATCAAATTATTTTGTCTAAAAATAAATTAAGAAAGTTGTTTTATAGATTTTATATAGTATTGTTTTAAGGGTATGCCTCTAGTACATCCGACTGTATAGAACAATCAAATGACATCAGGCAAATGACTGGCAATTTCTCATCATTTGTGTGAGTGTTGATTATCCTAGGGTGCATACATGTGGATATGTGTTCATCATTACAAAACCATACATCATATACATATTTGTGGGCAACAAAAATCCAAAAATCTAATTTTCTAAATGATAAATACATAAGTTTTTTATGTTATCTTATAAATAAAACTACAAGGGTTTGTAGAGAATTACTTTGGTAAGCCTTTAGAATTTGTATTGTCGGAGTCTGCGCCTTGAAGTGAACTTGTTATGAATTTGGCTTCTAACTTAATGGGCTTGGGAAGTCTAGAATGGCAGCCTAATTTCAGCAATGGTTAACTCTTAACTGGCTTAACATTTAAACTTATTTTGATTAACTCTTAATCTATAACTCAACAATTGAGTTATATATTATAACAACACAACAATGAATAATTTTGTTCTAGTTTAACACTTTAAATAACAAAGTTAACTCATTGTTTCATGTGTTATCACCGACCACTTAGAAAGAAATGAAGAAGAAGAAGTTCAACTCTTTAAACAATGCCCAACACTTGGAAAAATTGAAGCTTCTCACTCTTTCATGTAATGGTCGTGTGTTCCCTTCCAAAAAATGAGCTAAATTTGCTCTTTCATACATTGCTCTATTTTGGTGCATTTGTTTTTCCCTCGAGCAATCAATGGCCCACATAGCATGGAAAACAAATACCACACTATTTTCTTATGTTTATAATTGTTTACAATAAACAAATAAAAACAAAACATCAAAATGATGCACTTAGCTGAATTTATAAGGTAAATTGGAACAAATTCACATTTGCAAGTTTTGGCCCCACCATTGACTTGTCTTTTACACTTGTTTCGTATTTGTTTACATTAAACAAAACAAAGCCTAACAATGCATAAGTGATGGGTGAATATCATAATAAAAAGAGGAAACAATTTCTATTTCTTGCATTTCACATTTAGCCTCACTTGTAAGAATTGGCCATGCATAATTGTTTCAATGATTTATTTAATCATTATTAAATTCAATAGAAATACATCCATTATTATAATAAACAATACTTGTTTGCATTGATTAAAATAATAATATCGAACATCATTATAATTATTTTATTCAATAAATAAAATAATAATTCTACTTGTTCAATAAATAAGGCCATTTTGATAATTTTTTAGTTAAACAATAATTAGTCTATAATGTACCATGTGTTATGATCCTATTGGTCAATTACTATTGCTAACTAATTGATGTAATTCACACTTAAGTCTTAATACATGCACATCCCGAGGGATATTGAAGCAAATGTCTGGTCTGCTAGAATTTACTGGATTGAACTATTTAATCCGTTATGTTGCCCCAATGCACAACGAGTATATTTCATATTACAGGACTCCTTAAGTGCATGCCCAATTTATCAAACTGAACTATTTTGTGAGTCCGTGATTGACACCCTACACACACATAACTAATATTACAAATCAGCGCAGTAAATCATACAAGTTGAGGTCATCGCGCATACGTATATTTCTTCCGCCATCTATATCCTGAAGGAGCGGGGATATAGATCATCACTATCAAATCCCCTTGCGCTAATCCTTGAACTTATTTTTAGGCACGTATCTCGATAAATAATATACACAAACACCTTTGCGATATTGTTTAACCGTGTAGGAAACTCTTTTCTCAGGTTTATTACTTATAGTCATAAGTCTTTTTGAGATACAGTCTCAGAGCATTGATAAGGGCAAATTTGTCATATATTTTCTCATGTTTTTATTTTGATATTTTATTATTTTATGAGAATAGATGGCATTTATGTGCATTATTGTTATTTATAGGGACTTGAACAAAATTTAAAGAAATGATGCAAAAGGAGAAAAAATAGGGACTAAAATGCAAACATTTCAAAGTATGTGTCCAGCGCCACAAGTATTATCGCCCCAGCGCTGGAACAGTGATCGAAATAAGAAAAACAACCTGTTTAAGTCGCCTCTGGCGCCCCAGCACCAAATAGTCACCGCGCCAGCGATATCCCAGCTCCCCAGCGCTAACATCCCACCGCTCTAGTGGTGAAGCCTGTTTCACGTGGCGCCCCAACGACAACTGCATAGCGCCCCAGCAGTAGCGCGAGTCATAGTCTGACGAGAATTGAGATTTTCAAGCTCATATCAATCCCTATAAAAAGCCACTCGTTCCTAGCTTTTAAGAATCAACCTAGACACCCCAAGACACATTCAAGAACACCAAGAATACAGAGCACGAGTCTTGGAGAGCAATAACAGTTTAATTGAAGCAACTTTAGAGAGAGATTTAAGACCTTTTTTGGCATCGAGAGTATCTTAGGCAGTGTAATTAAGAGTAATTCGATGTCTATATCGGTTTGCTATTGATTGTATTATGATTTATTATTATTTTTACTGCTGTTGTCTTATAGCCATGAACTAAATTTATTTTCTAGGATTAATACTTGAACTCAATATGTGTGCTTAATTGCCATATCTTTTGAATATTTAATAAACTTAGTTCTTTGATATTCAAATTACTTGATCTTAATGCTTCAATATATCTGACTAATATATGGTGAATGAGTTGGTAATATTGTTGATAAACTCGAAATAAGAATTATAATATTCAGACCTAGGTAATTTGATGCATGATTGTAGAGTAACATTCAATGTTGCATATGCAAGTTTCAATTTAGGATAGGAATATACCTAATTGGCATGTATGATCAACAAGACTTAATCTTAATGAATCTTAATTTATTACAAGTACCATAGGAATATAGGTATTTGGTAAATTAAGATATACTTGATGACCTTGGAAGAGGCTTGTGAATACATTAGTGTCTTGATCAATAACAAAGACTAAAGGAGTTAAATATTATAATATTAATCATTAAAAAGTATATTGAGAGATAGTATTAATCCTAGGTTTTCTCTATATTGCTATCACCTAATTCTCTTTGCATTGTGTTTTTATTTTTATATTTTTTATATTCATTTTTAGATTTTTATTTTTCTGAATAATTATTAGGAAGATATAATTTTAGTACTTGGTAAAAAATAAAAATTATCCCTATAGGTTTGACATCTGACTTTATAAGTCCCTTTATTACTTGCATACGACAGTGTATACTTACACTCAATTCTAAGATATAGAAATATCGCATCAAGCATCCGAATATATAATTCACCCATGTGAGCTGACGGATCCCATATCTGCGCACACCAGACTCCATGAGTAGCGGACTATACCTAGCGACACATAGCGGTCAGATCATTAAAGGTCTTTGATATTTGTAGAACTAAAGCATGGTGGATCACTTATAAGCCCACCATGGCGCTCAGGTCAAATGACCACGTACACTACTTAACTCGAAAGGACTTACCATTGACGGTTTCATGGGATGTCTATTAAGGTCCTTATTGAGCCTGTTCAGTATTCAGTCCTTAATGAATATCCGTATGCCATATGAACTTTTGGTAAGCCTATAGTCAACTAAGAATAACCATCTAGACCATTTAGATATGGTCATACACTGATCTATAATAAAAGGGTTTTATCGACAGACTTGCATTGGTGAATGAAATCATAAATATCGTGTTTGAGAATACACGTGCATAATAATATTTCTTAGCACCTATTATAACTCTTTGCAACAATGTTATTATTGATGTACCATCAAGTCTATATCCCGTTACAGACAAGATCCTAACTCTTAAATTTTGCTGACTTTTATAACCTACAAACTCTTAGTAGTGCTAACTATTAGCAATTATAATTCTCAACATTACTAACTTTTAGCGTTGACCTAAACTCCTTGAGGTCAGATCTAAACTCCTTCAAATCATATAATGTCTGTAGCATTACAAGCACTGCACTATTTAATTAATGACATTATCGATTTAATAAAAAGTACTATATAAATATTATAAAATAAAATATATACAAAATAAGATAGCATGTAAACATAAATTCAACAATTTGACCTTTATCAAGCAAGTCTTTAATTAAATTAATATTTATTCATAACAGCATAATTATAAATTTATAATCAATTCAGTTCAAAAAAATAAAATTAAAGAAAAACAAAGATAATGATAATATTTATTTTGATAAAATAAGAAGTAATAAAAGTTCATAAACATAAAATTTAATATTATTTTAATGGTAGATATCTAATCATAAAAAAAAGAAAAAAAATATATAGCAAAAAAGTTAAATTTCAATTACATTGAATATTATAATTTTTAATCTAATTTCAATTTTATTTACATTAAATATTATAATTCAAGATCCAATTTTAATTTTAATTACGTTAAATATTATAATTTCTTATAATATTTTAATTTCAATTACGTTGAATATTATAATCTTATTTTTAATTTTTAATTACGCTAAATATTAAAATTTCAATTCTAATTTCGATATCAATTACGTTAAATGTTATAATTTTATTTTGGCCATTCAATTTCAATTACGTTATATGTTATAATTCTAAATTTAAATTTAATTTTAATTATTATAAAGTTATACTTTCAATTATAATTTTAAAATTTAATTTCCACTACATTAAATGTTATAATTCTAAATTCAATTTTAAATGTTATAATTTCAAATAAATTTCAATTCTAATTACATTAAATGCTATAATTCCAAATCTAATTTCAATTATATTAAATGTTATAATTTCAAATACAATTTAATTTCAATTATGTTAAATATTATAAATTTAAATTCAGTTTCAATTTTAATTACATTAAATGTTATAATTCCAAGTCAAATTTAAATTTTAATTACGTTAAATGTTATAATTTTAAATCTAATTTAAATTTCAATTACATTAATATTATAATTTCAAATCTAATTTAAATTTCAATTACCCTAAATATTATAATTTCAAATACAAATCCAATTTTAATTTCAATTACGTTAAATGTTATAATTTTAAATTCAATTTTAATTTTTTCAATTGCATTAAATGTTATAATTTCAAATCAATTTTCGATTTCAATTACTTTAAATGTTATAATTTCATATCTAAATTTAATTTCAATTACGTTAAATATTATAATTTCAATTTCAATTATGTTAAATGTTATAATTTTAAATCCAATTTCGATTCTAAGTATGTTTAATGTTATAATTTCAAATACAATTTCAATTAAGTTAAACATTATAATTCTAATTCTAATTTTAAATTCAATTTTAATTACATTAAATGTTATAATTGTAAATTCAATTTCGATTACAATTACGTTAAATGTTATAGTTCTAATTTTAAATTCACTTTTAATTACGTAAAATATTATAATTTCAAATTCAATTTTCATTTCAATTACGTTAAATATTATAATTTGAAATCCAATTTCAATTCCAATTATGTTAAATGTTATAATTTCAAATCTAATTTCGATTTCAATTACATTAAATTCTAATTTAAAATCAATTTTCAATTTCAACTACGTTAAATATTATAATTTCAAATTTAATTTCAATTATGTTAAATATTATAATTCCAATTCCAATTCAAATTTCAATTACGTTAAATATTATAATTCTAATTTTAATTTCAATTACGTAAAATATTATAATTTTAATTCTAATTTTAATTCTAATTACGTAAAATGTTATAATTCAATTTTAATTATGTTAAATATTATAATTTCAAATCTAATTTTAATTTCAATTACAAATGTTATAAATCCAAATCTAATTTCAATTCCAATTGCGTTAAATGTTATAATTCAAAATCAAATTTTAATTTTAATTTCAATTATGTTAAATGTTATAATTATAATTCTAATTTTAAATTTAATTTTATTTATGTTAAATATTATAATTCTAAATCCAATTTGGATTCCAATTACGTTAAATGTTGTAATTTTAATTTTAAATTAAGTTTTAATTACATTAAATGTTATAATTTTAAATTCAATTTTAATTTCAATTATGTTAAATGTTATAATTTCAATTTAAATTAAATTACATTAAATGCTATAATTTGAAATCCAATTTCAATACCAATTACGTTAAATGTTATAATTTTAAATTTAATTTTAATTTATATTACGTTAAATGTTATAACTCCAATTTCTATTTTAAATTCAATTTCAATTACTGTAAATATTATAATTCCAAATCTAATTTTGATTTCAATAAAGTTAAATGTTATAATTATAATTCCAATTTCAACTTCAATTACGTTAAATATTATAATTCAAATTTTAATTTTTGATTTAAATTATATTAAATGTTATAATTCCGATTCCAATTTCAATTACAGTTATGTTAAATGTTACAATTCCAGTTTCAATTTCGACTTCAATTACATAAAATGCTATAATTTTAAATTTAATTTCGATTTCAATTACGTTAAATGTTATAATTGCATATCTAATTTCAATTACAATAACGATAAATGCTATAATTCCAATTCTGATTTCAATTTTAATTTTAATTATATTCAAATTTATAATTGCAATTCTAATTATATTAAATGTTATAATTTAATTTGAATTCCTATTCTTATTTTAATTACATTAAATATTATAATTTAAAAATAAAAATTTTAATTTGTTATGTATTTTGGAAATTAGAACTTGAAAAGTTAAGATAGTCTAATAATTACCTTAAAAATGATAAAATATCTAATATAAAAATACACTAAAAAAGTCTAAAACTAACCAAAAACCTCAATTTAACCCAATACGAAAAGATATTAAAAAAAAGAAGGCCGAAACATAAAAATATTGTACCAATTCATCTTAAACCAATGACATGGTCCAATAAATGCGTTAAAAATTATAAAATACCCAATATATAAATACACTTAAAAAAGGCTAAAACCAACCCAAAATCTCAATTTAACCCAATACAAAAAGATTATAAAAAAAAAAGAAGGCTATAACATAAAAATATTGTACCAATTTAGGACATAGGCCAATGATAAGGGTTAATTAATATTTTCATCTTCGAAACTTAATATTTGTTTGTTTAAATTAAGTTTATTTGACTTTTTAAGTGCTTTATTATTATTTTGTAGGTTTGGAGTCAATGGAACAAATAGGGATGAAAATCTAAGGGAAACAAGAAAAACAATATCAATATTACTACAATAATTATGAACAATGACTATGCTACAGTGCCTACCAACCAATCTAACTAGCTCAATAAAGGCCATGTTCTGAATTGAGGAGTAACTATATGTATGTCCGTACTTGTATGAAAATTAATTTCAATTTTTCACATTTTTCACCAAATAAAGTGTGAATATATCCCTACTTTCAAAGATTGAATAGATGAAGATGATCATATTGGACCGCATCATATTATCCTAAAAGCTATCTTATTTCCCCTTAGTACAGTAATGCAGTCCCAATTACAAATAACATAGTCTAGTGGATGAAATTTCATCCATTATACACTAATATGTACCATGTGTTCCTACTATTTTCATTTTTACCAACAAAGTGTTTCATATTCCCACTTCTAAAATTTTGCACGTTGTTAGTTATCATTTAAAAATGTTACATATTATAAGAGGATGATATTTTATGGATATCCTAATTAACTATGGTTATTGTATATGTGTTTTTAAAAAATAATTACAAATAATTTTATGCATATTATATCCCATTTAATATAACACGTATTTTCACTATTTGCACTTTCAGCTTTCACCAACAAAAGTGGTTGCATATCCTTACGTCTAAAAATCTTGGGCATTGTCAGTTATCATTCAAAAAAATATGATATATTATAAAGAGATGATATTTTATTAGTGTCCTAATTAATCATAGTTATTATATTTTTTTTAAAACAAAAAGAACTATAAACAACTCCATTTATGTTGTATCCCATTTAACGTACCACGTATTCCCATTATTTACACTTTTCACCAACAAAGTGTTTGCATATCCCCACTTCTAAAAATTGGTTCATTGTCATTATCATTCAAAAAATATTACATATAATAAGGGAATGATATTTTATGGGTGCCTTGATTAACCATGGTTATATATATTTTTTATTAAAAAAAAAGAATTACAAATAATATTATATATATTATATCTCACTTAATATACTATGGGTTTCCACTATTTTAACTTTTTACCAACAAAGTTTTTACATATCCTTACTTCTAAAAATTTTGCACGTTGTCAATTATCATTCAAAAAATTATATATAATATAAGGGGATAATATTTTATAAGTGTCTTAATTAACCATTGTTATTATATTTTTTATTAAAACAAATTACAAACAACTATTTGTACTTTTTACCAACAAAGTGTTTACATCTCCCCACTTCTAAAAATTTTGCACGTGTTCAGTTATCATTCAAAAAATATTACATAATATAAAAGATGATATTTTATGAGTGTCCTAATTAATCATGGTTATTATAATATTTTTTAAAAAAGAATAACAAACAACTTCATGCACATTCTATCTTACTTAACGTACCACGTGTTGTCACTATTTGTACTTTTCACCGATAAAGTGTTTACATATCTCCACTATTGGGAGTATACCCTAAAAGTATGATTATTTGTATTTAGATACTGCTGAAAATAAATAATAGAAGTTATTCATTCAATTTTATGTTTATAATTTTGATTACATTTTATTCAAATATCATGAAATTCTTTGATTATTATATGTAACCTTAAATTTAGTATGCAATAATTATATACAAGAGTATTAATTTTAAGCATAATAATAAACAAGTTCTTAGTCTGAATGGAGATGAAAATTTTATTTTGATAGACTATATGTGCAGTTCATTTGTATATTATATACAATGGTCTTATCCGGATCATTCTATATGTACACATAGAATATGGAGGCATTTTGTATAATGTGGATTATATAGAACTGGATCACGATACAATTAATTCTCTGTTAATCTCCGTTAGTAAAGAGAATTTATTTTATCACAATATAATCATATATACATTAATCTTAATCCTAAATGATTAATGAACTCTTATTTATTAAGTTATGTTTATTAATTTACAACAAAAAGATTGTAAAATATATTCAGTCAATTATTAAGTATTTTATAAATATAATAAAATAGATGGTTGGGCACATTTCTCACAAATATGGAATTCACTCTTTCAGAAAATAAGTTAGATAAGTTCTTCTCTTGATAATTGATTTTGGTCTTAGATATAATGAGCGCTCAATTTTCTTTAAGAGTTAAAGAAAATAATAAATTTGTGAATTTCACAAATTAAATATAGAAAAATAATTAATGTGGATCAAGGATAAAAAAGTTAGAGAGGTTGATGGATACTCAACATTGCTATAATTATGAACACTTCTAGATAATTAATCTATATGAAATGATTATTAAATGAACAAAGACAATTTTCTCTTTTATAATTTATCTGCAAAATTAAGAATTCAGCTTTATATTTTTAGTAGAATAATATAAAGTTAATAAATAAAATTATATTGATGAAAGAGTTTAATTAAATGATTTAATTTATTAGAGCTTAATTTTATAGGTCTATTAGGTCCCTATACTACTCCATAAACACTAAAATAGACTATTAGATTAATTGTTGGATCTAAAATATTAATTAGTCTAAGTTTAATTTGATTAAACTTATTATGATCAATTAATTAATTTTATTAGCCCATGTTTAATTTGATTAAATTTGTTGTGCTCAATCAACTGTTGGCCCAATCCATAATAGTTGTGGAATTAAATAAATAAATAGAATATTTATTTAAATTAAATAATTAGATTATTTAATTAAATTAGATAATTATGAATTATATAAATTATTTAATTAAAGATAATATTATATTTTATATTTATCCTTTTAATTATCTAAATTAAAATAATATAAAGATATTATGTTATCCTAATCCTATTAAGATTTAGAGTTTAAATAAAATAAGGATTCTTGCAATATAAAAAGGGATTATTAGAATCACTTTTAAGTATTCTTCTTTAGAGTTTCCCTTTAAGCTAAATTTTTTCTATATAGAAAAAATTAAGAATACAAAAGTTAAATCTTCTATAATTTATCAATTCACCCACACAAGTAGTCTATTAGTGGGAGCTACAGCATAGAATATTTGCTGGTGTTGACAAAAAACATCTATGAAAATTTTGCAATTAAGGTATTTTTCTTATACCCTCTTGTTGCTAAATTAAAATAGACAAAACAAAATTTAAAATCGTTCCTGCACCCACTTCTCAAAATTTTTGTGCATTGTAAGATATTATTCAAAAAATATTATATAATATAAATAATGATATTTTATAGGTGTTCTAATTAACCATTGTTATTATATATATTTTTTAAAAAATTATAAACAACTTCATATACGTTGTATCCCACTTAATGTATCACATATTCCTACTATTTGTACTTTTCATCAACAAAGTATTTGCATATTCTCACTTCTAAAACTTTTGCGTGTTATTCATTATCATTCAAAAATGTAACATATTATAAGGGGATTATATTTTATGGGTGTTCTAATTAACCATGGTTATTATATATTGTTTAAAACAAAAAGAATTATAGATAATTTCATGTATGTTGCATCCTTCTTAATATACCACATGTTCCTACTATTTGCACTTTTCACCAATAAAGTGTTTACATATCCCCACCTCTAAAAACTTTTATGTGTTGCCAGTTATCATTTAAAAAATATTACATATTATAAGAGTACGATATTTTATGGGTGTCTTAATTAACTATAGTTATTATATATATATATATATTTAAAAATAATTACAAACAACTTCATGTTTGTTGTATCCTACTTATAGTAATGGTACCTCTTGTTTAAGGACATCTCACCCACTATATTGTGTATATATTTCCATTATAGCTTGCCTTAATAAGTGAAGAGAAAGATATTATCATAATTTAATCTTATTTTTCAAGTTATAGGTGCATAATGACCGCTTGATGTATGTTCCCACTTGTTCGAGCAATGCTCCTAATATTTGCATGTTTCACCAATTAAAGGTGTGAGTATATATATCCCTACTTATAGATAATTGAATATTTGTATAATTAAATAATCTTAATTAGTTAGAATAATATATAATTATGAACTGGATATTTGTATTTATTAATTATCTTATGAATAAAAATCTTGTAAAAATGTAATAATTGTTTCAAATTATTATTTGTATATTTAATTTTTTTTCTATTTTCTCTTAAAATGATTTCAATTAGTCTATTACAATTATATATTACACCAATTATGAAAAACTACTATAATACTTGAATCTAATTTAATTCTATCTTGTCCAGTCCTAAGTAATTTGATCAAATCCTTATCTTTAATATGGCCTAACATGTTCTGTAGATTATACCAAATTTGTTTTTTAAAGAATAAGATATAATATATTATTAAAATGGGAAGTATTTCATATACAACCATTAATATGAATAGTTAACTCTAAAAGGTAAAATAAAATATATTTAATATAACTAGAATTTGAATTTTAAACGTAATAGAATTGAAATTAGATCGGAATTATAAAATTTAATAGAATTAGAATTGAAATTAGAATTATAACATATAATATAATTAAAATTACAATCGGATTTGACATTATAAAATGTAATGTAATTGAAAATGTAACTATGAATTTTAATGTAACTGAAATTAAAATTAGAATTGGAATAAGAATCATAACATTTAATGAAATTGGAGCAGATATAAAATTTAATGTAATTGAAATTAGATTTGGAATTATAATATTTTAGGGAACTAATTTAGAATTATAATATTTAACGTAATTAAAATCGAAATTAGATTTAAAATTATAGAATTTAACATAATTTAAATCAAAATTGGAATTGGGATCATAACATTAACATAAATGAAATTGAAATTAGAATCAAAATTATATTATTTATCGTAATTGAAATTGAAATTTGATTTGAAATTATAACATATAACGAATTGAAATTGAAATTAGAATTATAACATTTAACGTAATTAAAAATAAAATATTAATTAAAATTATAATTGTTAACGTAATTGAAATTGTAATTGAATTTAAAATTATTATCGTCGCAGTCGGATCTTAGACACGTGGGTATATACATTTGCAATTGTGTCTATTAAAGATATATTTATTTAATATCTTTAATAAATAAATATATTAATCATATTAATATATTAATAAGGTTAGAGAACTCACCAAACATGTAACGTTATACACGTGTGTATCCTGGAGTCCGCATGGAGACCAACTTGCGTGCAATTCTAGTCACTAACTCGGTGGGCTTGGTGAGCTAGAACAGCAGCTCTATATTTAGCTTGGGATTAACTCTTAATTCCCAAAATAGCCGGAAGTGAATTTACATCTTTTTCTCCAAAAGGATAAGAAATTGAGATTTGAAACAATTCATAATTACTCCAATTAGAAGCATAGAAAAAAATAAAACAATTTCATTTTTTCTCTCATCGTTTTTTTTCTTTCTTTCTTTTCTCTTCTTTCTCTTTTCTTTCTTCTCCATTTCTCTCTTTGTCTCTCGGCCGAATTCAGCCAAATCTACTTCTCTTCTCTTTCTTTTACTATATATATGTAATATAATATAATATAAAAATAATATATAATATAAAATATTATATAATATAAATAATAATATAATAATATATATAATATAAAAAGAAAGATATTTTGATTATTTAACTATTAAATAATTAAACTGAGAAATGACCATTTTGCCCCTCATAAATAGTTACTAAGTTCACCTCCTAGTGGGTTCCACCAAATCTCACACTTGGGTAAACTCAACCGAGGGTCCACAATACGCTACGTGTCATAATCTAATTAGTAAATAATAATTATTAATTAATTATTGTATTTAACAGTTAAATACAGACACGCACGCATTCCCATAGAAGTGCTGAATATTACTGGATTAAACAATTTAATCCAGCACGCTGCCTCAGTGCACAACGAGTACACTCCATATCGCAGGACTCCCTAGGTACTACGTCTGATTCGTCAAATGGAACTATTCCATGAGTTTGTGAGCAATGCCCCACGCGCACGTCACGGATATACAAATCAATGCGTTGAACCATACAAGTTGAGGTTACAACACATACGTATAGTCTTTCTGTCATGATATCCTGGATGTGTGGGGATATAGATTATCACCGTCAAATCCCCTTGTGCTCATCCATATCTTATCTCCAGACCTGTATCTCACTGAACAATATGCGCAAACTCTTTTACCATATTGTTCTACCCTAACGAAACTCTTTCCTGAGATTGATACTTATGGCCACAAGATTTTCTGAGATACAATCTCGAAGCATCTGGATATCAAACTCCCTATAAGAGTTGACTAATTCCGTATTTATACGCACCAGACTCCATAAACATCGAACCATACCCAGCGACACCCAGTTGTCACACCATAAAAGGTTTGTGACATGCGTGGAACCAAAGTATGGTGGATCACTTACAAGCCCACCGTGGCACTCAGGTCAAAGGACCACGTATACTACTCAACTCGAGAGGACCCTTTGTTGACAGCTTATATAGGATGTCGGAGGCCCTCGTGAGTCTGTCCTATATTCCGTCCTAACTGAATACCCATATGTCAATACGAGCTTCAAGCTCATAGTCGGTCAAGAATAATTATCTATACCCGATAGGTACGATATATGCTAATCTATATATAAAGTATCCGCCGACAAACCCGCATTGGCAAAAATAGATCAGAGACTATTATTCGAGAACATACTTACGCAACTTACATTTCCTGGCACCCGATTGCAACATTTGTAACTATGCAGTTACTAGTATACTCACAGGTCTATGTTCCATTACAGATAAGGCTCCAATTCTTGAATCTGCTGAGGACTATAACCAGTTAACACTTAGCTGTGTTAACATTTAACATTTATATCTCTCAGCATGGTTAACTATGAGCCCTTATCTAAACCCTTTAGATCTGATCCAAACTCCTTTAGATCTATAATGTCTGTAGTTACATGCATAATACCTTATAAATTGGTATTAGCAATTTAATGAGAATGTACACTTGTATAAATACACAAGTATATATATATTCAGGGATGGTACGTAAGCACCAACCCTAACAATTATAACATCTAATGTAATTGAAATAAAAATTAAAATTAAAATTAGAATTATGACATTTGACATAATTAAAATTGAAATGAGATTTGAAATTATAATATTTAATATAATTGAAATTGAATTTAAAATTAGAATTAGAATTATAAAATTTAACGTAATTGAAATTAATATTAGAATTATAACATTTAACCTAATTGAAATTAAAATTAAAATTATAACATTTAACGGAATTAAAATTAGAATTAAAATATTTAACGTAATTTAAATTAAAATTAGAATTAAAATTATAACATTTTACATAATTCAAATTAAAATTAGATTTAGAATTATAACATTTAACGAAATTGAAATTATAACATTTAACATAATTCAAATTGAAATTAAATTTAGAATTATAACATTTAACGAAATTGAAATTATAACATTTATTGTAATTAAAATTATAATTGAAATTGGAATGATGACATTTAACGTAATTAAAATTGAAATTGGATTCCGAATTATAACATTTAATGTAATTGAAATAAAAAAATTAGAATTATAACATTTAGTGTAATTGAAATTAAAATTAGATTTGAAATATTAATACTTAATGCAATTGAAATTGAATTTAAAAATAGAATTGGAATTGGAATTATAACATTTAACGTAATTAAATTTAAATTAGAATTATAACATTTAATGAAATTAAAATTATAACATTCAACGTAATTGAAATTGAAATTTAAATTATAACATTTAACAGAATTGAAATTAGAATTAGAATAATAACATTTAACTTAATTGAAATTAAATTTGAAATTATAACATTTAACGTAATAGAAATAGAAATTATAACATTTAATGTTATTAAAATTAAAATTGTATTTCGAATTATAACATTTAACGTAATTAAAATAACAAATAAAAAATGAATTATAACATTTAGCGTAATTAAAATTAAAATTAGATTTAGAATTATAATATTTAACGAAATTGAAATTGAATTAAAATTTAAATTAGAATTATAGTATTTAACATAATCAAAATTAGAATTATAACATTTAGCAGAATTAACATTGGAATTAGAATTATAACATTTAACGTTATTGAATTGAATTTGAAATTATAATATTTAGAATATTGAAATTAAAATTATAAATAACCATAACTAATATAAAGTATCTAAATAAAAAAGTACATATATCTACAACTTTATGCATATTGTCTACTACTTAACATATAGTATATTCCCACATTTTGCTTCTCTCATCCGCAAATGTGCGAGATTGTCACTGTTTATATATAAATTGCAAGTTTGTATTAGTTATACAAAACATGTAATATAATATAAGGGGGTGATATTTTATGGATGTCCTAAATAAAACATGGTTAATATAAAAGTACCTAAATAAAATAAAATTATATCAACAACTTGTTGTATGTTGTATCCCACTTAACGTAAAATGTGTTCTTATATTTTGCACCTCTCCCTCACAAATATGTGAGAGTGTCTCGTGTCCCCGATTATAAATAAATTGTGAGTTTGCATTAGCTGCACAAAAAATGTAATATAATACAAGGGAATGATATTTCATAAGTGTCATAAATGACCATGGTTAATATAAAGTGCCTAAAAAAATTCAATTGTATTCACAACTTAATGTATATTGTATCCCACTTAACATAGGATGTGTTCTACTTTTTACACTTCTCATCCACAAATATAAGAGGGTATCTCCACTTTTTTATAGATTGTGAGTTTGCATTTAGCTATACAAAAAAATGTAACATAATACATTATGGGTGTTGAAATGACCCGCCCCGTATTTTTCTTATAAGCTTTAGGGTGGATCTCGATTGTCATCCTATGAACATTCATAGAACTCTCATTGTAGTAGGAAATTCTACTGTAATTTTGGCAGAGTTTTTCGTATTTTATAAATATTTCCAAACCTGTAACTTAAAATATAACACTTATATAAGCTTAACACAAGCAGCCATACCTCTAAACTTCTCATACCTCATCCACAACTCACAACTATTATCATCAAATAAAAATACATCTCTAGGACCACATTAACAATATCATGACATCAAATATTCTAATAAACATAATACATAACCAAAGTCCAATATCCAATAGAATAAGTTACTATAGGCAAAAAATAATAGAGCGAATTCGTAAGTTCCAGATGACATAAAATAACTTAGAGCACCATTACGTAACCCAACTTAACTAGTCACGGAATCGAAGAAGTCTACAATCTCTTAAGAGAAAAATAGTGAAAGGGGTGAGTTTTTGTAAACATAGTGAATGAAATAGTTTAAAGTAAATGAGAAACATAATAAACATAATAAAATAATGATAATAACCATAAAATTTTATTATCTTAACAAGTATGATATATATATTCTAAAATCTCATGAAAAGCATTTAACTCTATTTGTTCATACTAAATATGAAAGGGGTTGGAAAATTTAAATCAATCTCATAAATTGGTTTATGCATAAATTCATATCATGAAAATTAATTTATTTTTCTAAATTTTTACACTAAACTAGTACTCAGAGGAAAAATCTCGTCATACCCGAAATATTTCTTAGGCAGAGCATTGGATGTACTCATCTCTATCTTATCTCATATCCCCGTCTTACACATGCGTAGAGCAAATTGACTCCCAAAGAGTAAAACGCCCATACACACGGCTCAAAACCTAAGTGTGTGTATAGACGGGCCCCAAATGCCTAAATCTCATATCTCTATCTATATGAGGAGGGTAATGCTTAGTGGTTTAAAAATCACTTTATTTATGCAATTTTAAACTCAAAGAACATTATCTCAAACTTTATACTTTAATCTTATAAATCATTTAAACATATTTTTATTAATATAAATGATCTATAATGTCACTTACAAATATTTTATAGAGTTAAACTATAATATGAATGAGTTTTTCATAACGTAAAATAATACTTGAATTAAATATGTTTAAAAAATTTAATTAATTGCGTAAAATAAATCATTTAACAAAAAATTAAATATTCATCATAGTTTATAGACTTTATAAAATGATGTATAATAAATGAAATATTTAATATGAGAAATAAATTATATATTTACATATATAGCATAAATTCCACTCACAAAAAGCGATGACGCTAATTGGAAATGCATTATTAAGATACGTCACATATAAAAATTCTCCTAAATAAGACAAAGTACATAATTATTCATTGAAAATGAAGTTAATACTCGAATTAACATTTCTAAACAAAAATCTATTAAATAAAATGGTAACATGACGAGTTATATGCTTACCAACCGTGGAATCAATTTGGGCTTTACAGTACAGGGTCTAACTTATTCCGTCTATCTCCTATGGGTTTTAAAATAAAAAAAATAAAATAAATTAAGCTAATAATTTAGTGAAATTCAGAATTACTCCCAAATTAAAGGATTAAGGTTTTTCCAAAATCCAAATTCCCCTCTTTCTATGAAATCCAACATTTCAACATATATATATATATATCAATGAAAACTTTATATTAGAGTGATAATCTTACTCCCATAAGTTTGAAAACTCTTCTTCACACTAGTTTTATCTCTCTAAAACCTTTAACATTTAAGTTTCTCTCTAATTGAAAAAATTCAAATACTTTAGGTTATTAAAATCTAAAAACATTACCCACAACATAATAATCTATAAACTTTTTATAATTATGATTTTTCATGGAATTTACCTTGAAAATTTTCTTCCTCTAGTCACTTTCTCTCTTTCGCGGTAAAACCTCTCTTATCTTCTTTTTCTTTCTAATTTCTTTGTTTTTTTTCCTAATTTAAATAGATGGGAGGCATAATAGGCTTTTTAACAAATGGGTTTATATTTGCCTTTTTTTAAAAAAAGAAAGTGGCCCATTTCAGGTATCCAAACTAATCATGGTTAATATAAAGTGCTTAAAAACAAATTCAATTACATCCACAACCAGTTGTTTGATGTATCCTACTTGAACGTGTTTTTACTTTTTTTACTTTTCACTCATATATATAAGAGAATGTCTCTATTTTTTCATAAATTACAAGTTTACATTTAGTTAAACAAAAAATGTAACATAATACATTATGAGTGTTCTAAATAATCATAATTAATATAAAGTACCTAAAAAATGTTCAATTACATCTACAACTTGTTGTATGTTGTATCTCACTTAACGTATAATGTGTTCTCACTTTTTATACATCTCACCCACAAATATAAGAGGGTGTCTTTATTTTTTCATAAATTGCAAGTTTGCATTTATTTGAACAAAAAATATAATATAATACATTATAGGTATCTTAAATGAGTATGGTTAATATAAAGTACCTAAATAAAAAAGGAATACATTCACAACTTTATGTATGTTGTTTCTCACTTAACGTGAGGCATATTTCCACTTTTTACACCTCTAACACACAAATATAAGAGGGTGTTCCCACTTTTTCATAAATTGTGACTTTGTATTTAGCTAAACAAAAAATGTAATATAATACTATTGGAGAAAAGTTTTTAAATGCCTTGTAAAATAAATAATAAGATATAAAATATTAATATTTTAAATTATCATTATTATATCATTATTATGTAGTGATTATAATATTTAAATTAGTCATTAAATCTATATTAAATATTTGAGAGTTACAAATATTTATATATATTATTATTATTATTTGGGAGTTATTTATTTTTAAATATTGTAAGAGTTACAATATATTAAATTATTCTTATTAAATATTAAAATTAAATTTAAAAATTATAATATATTAAATTATTCTGATTAAATATTAGAATTAATTTCAGAAGTTTCAAATTATTTAAAATTATAATAATGTTAATTTAATATTAATTTTAATATCTTAAACCTTAACTACCACTATATAAAGGGTGCTAATTTTTCTTAGAGATAGTGTGTGTGAATAGAAAATAAGATAAGAGAAAAGAGTGTGTGTGTGTGAGAGAAAGTAAAGAAGAGAAAAGGAAAATGAGAAATATTTTATGCATCAAATATAAACTAAGTATTCTCTATATTAAGTTTTGAGCAACTATGACTATAGAGACTTGAAGTTTTCTTCTAGTAATCGTGCTCATCGATAAAGATTGGCTGCGAGCATTAGGTTGTATATTAGAGCCATATAAATCCGCCATTATCCCTAAAGGGGAGGACTATTTGTCTTTAGAACAGTGCTTTTTATCATGCATCTACTATGCTCAAGGCCAGTTTTTCATACTCTATTTATAATTATTTATATCTTATGCTCATTGATGATTTTTATTTTATATGTTTGAAAATATTTCTTTTAGTATATGATTTTGAGTAATATGTAAAATAATCCAACGTTCTAAAACCAAATAGTTTTCATAACATATAATAAATATGTTTTGTTAATTGTGAATTTTTTTTTGTCATACATTTATATGGTTGATGTTTTCCTACTGAAATGCTTTAATCCCATATTTATTTTTTGTACATATATGGTATTCAATTCAAGAGATGACATTCTTAAAGAAATTATTTAGTGTGTTAAATTGTTCATTCTTTTATGTATATATTAGTATTGTTTATACAATAACTAAATTGCTAATAGAGGGTTATAATTAATTTTTTTATTAATATCCTTTGTTTTGGTAATTTAGTTAATTGCTAACTAGTTTATAGTATAATAAAAAGATATGGAGCAATATTCTTATATAATAGAATAAATATTCTTAAACAGTTAACATTAAAAATTATATCTAAGATATAATAGTCTTTTTATAATAAACGTTTTGTTGAAAAACAATATATAGTATTATGGGTATTAAAATTTTGTAACATATATGATCTAGAATTAATAAGTTATAAATACAAATTGTGAATTTATTTCAAGTGATTTAGAAATCATGAATGTATGTAAATCTTTACTCATTTTTCTTTTAAGTGAATTTGCTTATATTCAATTCTTGTAGATATGTTTTTTAACAAGAAAATATATTATGTTTTTGTAATTAGGCATGTGATACAAATTAATGAGTTTATATGAGTTACACAAATTAATGTTTTACAAACAAGTACTAATCTAATTGGGTTAAGAGATCATTTTTGAGTTATTGATTAATTCAAATAGTATGCTTGATTTTTTGTATAATTATTTTAATTGTTGATTGTCATTCTATACATTATACGTGACCATATTAACTAGTTGTATATTTTCTTTACAAATTATATTGCATTGATAACAACTTTATTAATTTTTTTAATATATTTTAATTGTAAAATAATTGTGCATAGTTACTATATTGTCATATTTTTAATTTGGTGACTAATATGCATCATATATATATATATATATATGTGTGTGTGTGTATGTGTGTGTGTGTGTGTACGCAAATAAATATAACTTTTAAGGGTAATGAAAGTATTACTATGATAGCATGATGTAGTTTAATTTATTTATTTCAAGAAATTATAGTAGTCTCAAGAATTTCTTGAAATGTGGGAGTTTATTATTTATTCGTATTATTTTTTCATGTATCATAATGAGAGTAAAAAAAAAAATGATGCATATCTACTTGTTTGTAAAATTTTATTTTGTAAGAAAATACTTTGGTATCAATAGTAGCATATTTTGTATGCTTTAAAGCATTTATGTAAAATTACCCTTTGTATAGATTTATTAAAACAATATTAATATGAAAGTTCTTATAATTTTATTGTTGAGAAAAATAAGTTTCCTCATTGTGCTTTAGTTATTGCGATAACTAAAATCCATACTAGTAATATGAACCTAGCATGCAAAAATATTAGTGTTTCACATAAAGTGTGTATATATTTGCATGTTACAAGAAGATTTAAAGGAAATTATTCTTGTTGAGAGATATTATATTGTTCACAAATTTAAATTCATGTACAAAATAATAGTCTCAAAATTCTTCAAAATGTGGGGGTATTCAAATATATTAGTTAATAAATTTTTCAAACAAAATTAAATGAAAAATTAATGAATGGTGAGAAATTGAAAAGAAGAATAAAAGTGTTAATATTTCTTCTTCATAATTTCTTGAAATTAAGGATTCTTATATTATATATGCCTTATTACTTAAACTAACGCTTTTCTTTGAGGAAAGAATTTTGTTTGAAATTCAGAATGGTTATGGACAAAGTTTATCTAGACTAATTCAAATTGGATATATGCAACCGGTTGAAGAGTTACGTTTAGCATGCTATATAAAATGAGAATTATATAAAAATCCCATAAATAAAAGATTTTTTTGATGAACATTATAAATAAAGACTTTTTGATAAAAGTCTAATAAAATTATCAAGGGAAATGTACTTAATCCCATTTCTATATAAAATGAGAATTATATAAAATCCCAAAAATATAAGATTTTCGAGAGAAAAATCATAAATAAAAGACTTTTGAGAAGTCTTGTTAATTGTTGAGGGGGTTACTTAAACCCACAAGGGAGTCACCTATACAAATAACCCAACCTCTATGATTAACGATCTAATGAAGGAGGTTTAATTGGTAGAAACAATCCATACTGCGTGACTTGTTTAGAACTTATATTATGGACATATCTTAAAGGAGATATGTTTTCGCTCATCCTTATGGCAAAAGTGCTTATTTTGCGTGACGTTATGAATGGTATTTATTCTAAATAAATCTGAGACAAGAATATTCTTGCAAGGCATAGGTCATATATGCCCTTAAAAGAATTACTTATGTAAGAGTAGTCATAGGCCGCAACTATGGGAATTAGATTGTTCTCTAGAGCTTTCACTAGAATCAAGATAGAGCGCAGTCCCATTAATGCGCTAACCTGTAAAATCAAGTCTTTGTCACTATTATTTGTGTTATAGTTTGATCAAAGGGGTCGACTTTAAGACATAGTTCACTCAAGTTCCTCAAATGGATTCTATAGCACTAAGTATAGGTTCAAGTCCGAAAGACACTTATACCTCCTATATAACAGAATGTTGCTCTCATATATTTTTGTTATTATTATATATTATATTATATTATATATTATAAAAATATAATGTATATATAAAAAGTTTTCAAATCTTTTGTAGGGGACTGTCGAAGAAAAGTTTTTAAAAGTTTTTTAAAATAAATGATAAGATATAAAATATTAATATAGTTTTAATATTTTAAACTATCATTATTATATAGTGATTATAATATTTAAATTAGATATTAAATCTATATTAAATATTTGAGAGTTACAAATATTTATGTATATTATTATTATTATTATTATTATTTTGTAGTTATTTATTTTAAAATATTGTGAGAGTTACAATATATTAAATTATTCTTATTAAATATTAGAATTAATTCTAGAAGTTACAAAATATTTAAAATTATAATAATATTAATTTAATATTAATTTTAATACTTTAAACCTTATCTACCACTATATAAGGGTGCTAATCCTTTTTTAGAGATAATATGTATGAATAAAAAATAAAAGAAGAGAAAAGTGTGTCTGTGGGAGTGAAAGTAAAGAAGAAAAAAGAAAAAAAGAGAAATATTTTATGTATAAAATATAAACTAAGCATTTTTTATATTATGTTTTAAGCAATTATGACTATAGAGACTTGATGTTTTTCCTTAGTGATCGTTTTCATCAATGGAGATCGTACCAGCATTTGGTTATATATTGAAGCCATATAGATCCGTCATTACTCGCACAAGAGAATGAATTTTTTACTTTAAGACAATGCTTTTTAGCATACCTCTACTATGCTCAAGGCCAGTTTTTAATACTCTCTATTTATATTTATGTATATCTTATACTTGTTGATGATTTTAATTTTATATGTTTGAAAATATTTCTTTTAGTATATGATTTTTGAGTGAAATGTAAAATAAATTTACCCAAAAATTACATTATGGGTATCCTAAATGACTATATTTAATATAAAGTGTCTAAAAAAATTCAATTATATCAACAACCTATTGTTTGTTAAATTCACTTAACATAGGATGTATTATCATATTTTGCATCTCTCACCCATAAATATAAGAGGGTGTCCTCACTTTTTCATAAATTACAAGTTTGCATTTAGCTAAACAAAAAATATAATATAATACATTTTGGGTGTCCTAAATAACCATGGTTATTATAAAGTACCTAAATAAAAAAAATACATTTACAATTTTATGTATGTTGTATCTCAGTTAATGTAGAGAGTGTTCCCGTTTTTTACAATCCTCGCAAATAAATGTGCGAGGGTGTCCCCACTTATACATAAATTGCATTTTTGCATTTAGCTGCACAAATAATATAGCATAATAAAAGGGATGATATTTTATAGGTGTTATAAATAACCATAGTTAATTTAAAGTACCAACATAAAAAAAAATACATCCGTAATTTTGTATATGTTGTATCCCACATAACGTAAGAAGTGTTCTTATTTTTTGGACCCTTCACCCATAAATGTGCGAAGGTGTTCTCGCTTATACATACATTTCAAGTTTGCATTTAGCTACACTAAAATTGAAACATAATACAAGGAGATAATATTTTATGGGTGTATCCCAAAGAAATACATCCACAATTTTGTGTATATTGTATCCTACATAACGTAAGTCATGTTCCTATTTTTTGGACCCTTCACCCACAAATGTGCGAGGGTGTTCCCGCTTATACATACATTTCAAGTTTGTATTTAGCTGCACTAAAATTGAAATATAATACAAGAAGATGATATTTTATGGGTGTCATAAATAACCATGGTTAATATATAGTACCTAAATAAAATAAATAAATAAATCCACAACTTTATGTATGTTGTATTCTATTTAACATAGGACGTGTTCTCACTTTTTGCACCTCTCGCCCACAAATGTGCGAGGGTGTCTCCACTTATACATAAACTACATGTTTGTGTTTAGCTGCAGGGAAAGGACATTTACACCCCTAAGATATGGGTTAATACCTTACTACACTCGTATACTTTTACAAATACCCATCTACACCCCATCAAAAGGGTATTACAATAAATTGATAACCTCTGAACAATATCACCATAAACCATAAATAGTATCCACCATAAATAGTGTCACCATTGTCGCTTGATGACCAAAATTTACTCACCGGTGGATACTGTTTGGTGGGATATTGTCACTGTTCACGAGGGGAATAGTATCTACTGTGAATAGTGTGGCGGTGATACTGTTCACCATGGCCTTTGAATTGTATCCATGGTGACTGGCTTTTGGATGACAAGCACGATAGCAACACTATTTACGGTGGACACGATTCCCTAGTGAACAGAGTCCATCGCTGCACTGTTCATGGTGGATACAATTTATCATGAACAATGACCCCATCCCTCGCCAAAATTAAAAATAGAGCTATAATATGTAATGTAATTGAAATTGAAATTAGAATTAAAGTTTTAACATTTAACGTAATTGAATTTGAATTTAAAATTGAAATTAGAATTATACTATTAACATAATTGAAATTAAATTTGAAATTATAACACTGAATATAATTTAAATTGAAAATTGATTTGAAATTAGAATCATTTAATGTATCTAAATTTAAAATTAAAATTGGAATTATAGTATTTAACGTAATTGAAATCAAAATTTGAATTTAAATTATAACATTTAACGCAACTGAAATCAAAATTGAAATAGAATTATAATCATTAACATAATTGAAATTGAATGTAAAATTAAATTAGAATTATAAATTTAACGTAATTAAAATTAAAATAGAATTCGAATTATAACATTTAACGTAATTGAAATTGAATTTAAAATTAGAATTATAACATTTAACATAATTAAAATTAAAATTAGATTTAAAATTATAACATTTAACATAATTTAAATTTAAATTTGATTGAAAATTAGAATTATTTAACGTAATTAAAATTAAAATTGGTATTAGAATTATAACATTTAATATAATTGAAATTGAAATTGAAATTCTAATATTTAATGTAATTGAAATCATAATTTGAATTGAAATTATAATATTTAACATAATTAAAATTGAATTTATAATTGGAATTAGAATTATGACATTTAACATAAGTGGAATTAAAATCGAAATTGGAATTATAATATTTCACGCAATTGAAATTAAAATTAAAATTAAAATTATAACATTTAACATAGTTGAAATTAAAATTATAATATTTAATATAATTTTAATAGAAATTAAATTTAGAATTATAACATTTAACCCTTTAGTTTATATAGTTTTTATTTTAATGAAATTAAAAAATAAATATTCTTTGATTTTATTATCATATTTAAGAGGAGGGATTATTTTTATAATATTGTAATATAACAGACAATTTTATATTTTAGTAACATATGAGGGGGTGGCATGTAAAAACTTTACCTTTATTTATTTCATTACCTGGAGTAACGACAGTAAATTTTGAGTGATTTTGGACTATTAGATCTGCACTAATAAAATTCAATGGCTTACACTTCTGGCTGTATGGCACAACGAAGAAGTATCGTAGTTTGACCCTAGTTTTTATTAGCTGACTCTTGTTGTTTAGTGTAAGTAATTTAGAAAATGAAAATTTAAATTGCCTCAAGTCCTTCGTGGTCCAATGATTTATGCTAGCACTTGAATTGTTAAATTATTGAGTTCAAGCCAGGCTGAAATTCCTTTAAAAATCTTAGGAGGTTAATTATTTATTTCCTCTTATTGTAGAGATTATTTATTTATTTTTCTTTGATTATAGAGAGTGATTTGAGATATTTAATATTGACGAGCATATTAGTAAAATTAAAAGGGTCATTTCTCTCGTTTGGTTTGATGGTAGCTAGGATTAGCATGAAAGGTTAAGAGCATACAGAAGCCCTAAAATAATTGGGGAGTGTGATGATATTGAAAAACTTCATCGAAGAAGTTCACAAGAAGTATCCAAAACTCTTTAAAGAGCTCATAATGTCTTCCATTTCTTTTCTGTCATAAATTTTGAAGCTAATATAACGATCATGGCATTTTTTTAATAAAACCTTAGGGAGAATATTAAAATTAAGGAAAACTCAAGAACATCTAATTAGGGAAATGTAGTGAGCATTACTCCTCAAAATATGTAAGAAGCTAAGACGATGGGAGAAAAAAGAATAAGATAACAAAGTACTTGAAACAAAATCAGAAAACAAACAACCTCAAGTAAAGTAATAAACAGGAAACCCATTACACATCTCTAAACAACTATCCATAATCTCAACATGAGCCTCAAACCATCAAGAAAAGCTGTCACAGCAAACTCCTAAATTTGCTAAAGCATCGGCCGTAACATTAACTTCTCAAAACACATGATGAAAAGAGAAAGACATTTAGGAGTAAACATACTGACAACTAATCCAATGAGATGTAATTACCAAGGGAGATGAAGAGAAACATTAGTGAGCAATAGAACCACTAATATGGAGTCGCACTTAAGAATTAAGTTATGCCAACCTCTTTCGAAAGCATGCTCAATAGCAAAAATTGCCACCATAGTCTTTGCATAGTAAGCCATTTCAACTCCCAAGAGGCAGGTAAAACCACTAAAAAAACTCACCCATCTAATCTTAAAAAATAGCTCTACAAGCAATAACTCTAAGATTGCCCTTAGACAACCCATATGTATTGACTTTAACCTAAATTGCAGTCGGTTGCAATCACTGAAGAATATAAT
The DNA here is from genome assembly GCA_946807835.1 of Ailanthus altissimus. Classification (NCBI taxonomy): domain Eukaryota; kingdom Viridiplantae; phylum Streptophyta; class Magnoliopsida; order Sapindales; family Simaroubaceae; genus Ailanthus; species Ailanthus altissimus. Next base: position 10,511,760 of record OX327699.1, on the reverse strand, counting down.
ACGAGGAGCTCAAGGCAAAGCAAAACCCAAGCTCAAATCCTCCATAGTTTTACGATCATTACCAAAGATAAACCCAAGGTAAACTTGACAAAAAGAAACTCGAATGTAAGCTAAACAATTAGTATGAATTCGATAAAATGAAGGATAAGTGTCCTCAACTTTAAGTTTGTTCCTACTTTTTGAAATAGAGTAGAATAAATATAACAAACCAAAAAGGCCTAAATTAAATAATTAAAGAATGAAAGACTTAGAAATAATAAATTAACCAAATCAACTCAAGCCTCAAACTTAGAGGCTAACCAACTCCAATAACGATTAGTTAAAAAAAGAGCTCATAAACACATGATTTGAATTTTTGGGTACATAAAGGAATCACACAACATGTAAATAGACACAACACAAACCCCTTGGTCCTATAAGTTATCGTTCGTGGAAAAATTTATTTTGATGCAACTTCTAAATAAAAGTACAATGTTTAGAAGGAATGAAACTGTTGGAATTTGGTTATCCAAAATGGATTTTGACTTTGAATTTGAATTAAAGACCAATAAGGAGTTGATATGTAAGCGAGTATGCATTGAACATATAAGAAAGAGACAAAAACGGAGAGTTAGAAGCACAAGAGGATGTCTTTTCCTGTCCTTGGCACTGTGGGGCCTACTTTCGAGAAAGTTTGTTTTTTTGAATTATCTTAATTTTTTGAGTCAGTTTTGGGATCTCTAAATACATAGGCTCCTATTCCAAGAAGAAATATAGTTTCTAGAGATATTTTGAAGCCTATATAAACTCTTGTAAACCTTTTAGATTGTCAAGCGTCATAAGCATCAAAGTATATTTTGACTCCATCATAAAATAAAAGTCGAAAGAGGTTTATTAACACTCATTAAGCAACTTTCATGTTACACCACTATTAAAGGCTTACAAAAACAAATAATGGGACATTGTAATCAAATCAAATGCCATTTTGAAGTCTTATTTAACAGGGTCCAAATGAGTTCAAACATAATATAAAAGGCAAAGGGGCATAAGTATCCTTTTAGGTATTTGTATTGAATTGGTGATTCAAAATACTGGATAAGTTTAGTTTTGAATCTAGATTAATAAGAAAATGACACGGAGCTGAGTTTGGACCGAATGGATGGGTTTAAGATGTGTGTTGGAAGCTATAAAATAGGGATTTGCCCAAGTGTGGGCACCATGCAATAGGTGGATAAACATCGCAGCGCTGGCTAGATGGGTGTCATAGTGCCAAGTTAGAACTTTTAACACTACGACACTGAAGTCAATGTCTCTAACATGAGGACGCTGGCTTATGAGTGCCGTGGCATTAGGTTGAATTTTTGCCAGCACCACAGCAGTGAGTGCTGGTCACCACAGCACTAGGCAGTTTCTATATAAACCCCTCTTTCATTTTTTAGGGGTGAGGGTGAGCCGAATTGAGAGAAAGAATAAAGGTAGTTGAGAGAAAGTTGAAGAGAGTTAGATCTAATTATATGTAATAAAACTTTTGAGCTCTAAATTATTGTTGTGTAATGTTTGTAATTCCTATAACATTTCTTATGATCAAAGATCAATAAGAAAGGCTTGGATCTTGATCCACCATAGACATAAGCATATTTTTTAACCACATATATTTATGTTTTCTTAAAGAATCCATTTTTTGTATTCTCTATTGCTTAATTATATTTAATTTTTTCAATTCCTGGTATACTTCATATCTTGTTGTGTGGGTGTTGGGTATTATTTGTTTGGTAGGTCTCTTGCTTCTGTTGTGCACCAATAAACTGATATTAGAGCTTAGATTGTTACTAACAAACTAGTATCCAAGCAATTAGGTTTTTTGTTATATTCTTGCCATTTTTGAGTAATTACATGTTCTTTATGCATCAATGTGTTGAATTTGCAAGATATATAGTGAAATTGATGATTTAGAAGGAAAATAGCAAAAACAAAACAAAGTCAGAAAGTGAAAATCCAGATAAAGGGGAGTAGAAATAGACGAATGCTCCAACCTTCTCTTTAACAATGCTCCATCCTTCGGCCAAAATGGATGAACACTCTTGCGTTCAAATGCCAAATGTTTAATCATTTTTAGAAAATGAACATTTTGGCATTCACTTGGAAGTGAAGCTGTGTCATTTTCTTGAGCACATGCAAAGCAAGCAATGCACCCGTGCCAAAGTAGCAATGCACCTACGCCATCAACACTCCTGCGTCGAAAAAAAAGTAATGCCTTAATGTTCGTACAAATAGTTTTCAATGACCCAGCATTCTAAGCTTAACGCCACAGCATTGCCCCATACTATATAAAACAACTCTTTTGGAATTTTGTAAAGAGGATGTCTCAACTTTGGCTCTATACCAAAGTAACTCTTTCCAAACCAAATCTTTCCTTTTTGCTATCAAAAAACATCATTCAACACTTGGAATCAACTTTGGAGGGACTTAACACGATCAAGGAAGATTGGCAACTTCAAAATGAGCATTAGAACCAAGAAAAAATAGCTTATTTGGAGGTCATTTACTGTACTTTTGGGTTTGATCTTGATTGTTTTATGTTTACTCTTGTATTTTGTTATCTAAACTTATTTATGTTGAACCAATTTCATTTGCCCAGGTTTGTAGAATTGAACCCAACATGTGTTTGTAGATATTACAACTTTGAATGAAATAAACTAGGTTATTATTTGATTTGATGGTGTTTAATGCTTACATTTAATCTGGCCAGTTAATGTATTATTATTAGATTCATTGAGATAAACTTGAAAAAGGATCTCATTGAAATGCTTAGAATAAATTGATATATGATTGTAGAGTAATATCTACAAGTTTTGGATTAAGAAAGAAATATACTTAATTGGCATGCATGGTTAAATTAACTTGGACTTAGTGAATTCTATTTTAATTACAGTATCATAGAAATATAGGTATTGGATAGAGGAAAATATAATCGCTTGACTATCGAAAGAGGCTTGCAATGAGCCTAATGTTGAGACCAATAATAAACCAAGGGATTAACATTCAAAGTCCATCTTAAAACAAACACAGGTTAGGGGATAACTATATTCCTAGGCACTCATTACCATTGATTGCGTAGTGTGTTTTAATTTGCTTATTTAGATAGATAATTTAGAATTAATTTCAGTTCCTAATTGTGTTGAGTTATCTGGATAAAGACAAGAAAATCAATTGTAGTGATTGACCTAGAACAAAGCATCTAGTCCTCATGGGATCGACATCCCTCATCTCTATATTACTTGTTAAGTGATAGCGTGCACTTGCGCTTGAACAATTACACTTGTACTATCATTGATAGCGTGCATAATATACCTTGCATCTTATATAAGTGAATTGTATTCACACAAAATATAAAATACAACAAGCTTTTAGCATCGTGTAAGTATGAAGTAGAGAAATTTAATTGGCATAATTATTTTAATTTATAGAAGGTTAATATTATGCCTTTATTAGTGAGTCAAAGGCTTAATTTTTCCCTTGAGGAGACTCATGTTGATATAAATAGGCCTGAGGCATCTAGAACCGATATAGATAGTAAGACCATTCAAAAGAGAGCCCATTGTGCAATAATTCTGTCTTTGAATGATGACGTATTAAAAGAGGCTAGTGAAAAGACTACAACTAGCCTTTGGAATAAGCTTGATAATTTGTACATGATGAAGTCCCTTACGAATCATCTATATATCAAGAAGAAGTTGTATTAGTTGTCTTTGATTGAGGGCATTTCGTTTAAATACCACATTGATACATTTAACAAGATTGTCATTAATCTTAAGATAATTAATGTTAAGATTGATGATGAAGACAGAGTGATTATCTTGTTGAGTTCTCTACACCGAGTTATGAGCACTTCGTGATACACTCTTGTATGGCAGAAACCTCATTGAATTTGAAATAATTGGGAAAAAGATCAAGTGAAAGCTTTGTTCCTTTCTCTTTCCAGGAAAACAAGATAAGTTCTTTTCCTACTGAAATTGAGAAAGAAAATCAAACTACTATTTAACGATGGATTAGTACTTATTTTTCTAGAAAAAATGATATGCACTCATTCCTAACCAGATTCGAATTATTTGGCCTAGGCTTTAAGATCTATCTCTTCACAGACACGAGTGTTATATTTACACAGTAGTCTGGCCAGAGCCTACAAATTCTATAGTTATGTTAACTATAAAGGAAAATGCTGAGAATAGAGATAGAATCTAAAAGAATTGTTCAGGATCACAATCAAAGAGGAAATCTAAAAAGTGTTTCTTTTGTAAAAAAGTTTGGAACTTCATAAGGGATTGTCTAGAGAAAAGAGCCAGTTGAAGGATAAGAAATCAATGGAAGTTAATACTGTTATAGCCTATGAGGAAGATTATAAGATTACAAAGGCTTTGGTAGCTTTAAATGGGAATAATATAGGTGAATAGATGATTCTAGCTATATTTGTCACATGTGTCATAACAAGTCTTTATTTAGCAATTATCGTCCCATTGATGGTAGTGAAGTATTAATCAATAATGATATAGCTTATGAAGTCATGGTGATTGGTAGTGTAAAGATGAGATAGCATGATGGAAAAATAAGGGAATTACTTAGTATAAGACATATTATTAGTGTTAGGAGAAACTTGGTATCCCTCGGTATACTAGATTAAACAGGGTGTTCATTCAAGATAGAAGAAGGAATACCAGCAGTACTTAAGAGATCTATAAATGAAATGAAGGATGAGAAGCGCAACAGTTTGTATATCTTGTTGAGAATTTTATTTGTGGCCTAATATATGTTGTTAAAAAGATTCAGACAAGTAGTGGCTCAACATATGTTGTTGAGGGAATGCAGTCTAGGAGAGACTTAACATGCATTGTTAAAGGGATACAGGCTAAGAGGCAACATTGTAGAATATCCCATCGAAGTTATATAGATCGAAAAAAAATGTTGGGTAAGGGAGATGTAGGTAAGGATAAGTTTCAGCCATTGGGATATTATGGTCATAGCGTTAAGAGTAACAATGGAGATTACACTCAAGCTACTGTGGACAAGATTCATTCGTATCTTTAGAGACTAAGATTACTGTCTTCAGTAGAGTTAAGTCTATGCAACTTAACTATATTACCGCTACGTAATTGAATGTGTGATGTGTAGTGGATAAATAGCGGTTTGTTTCTTAGGGGATTTTGATACAAGGAATGGATTGTTGAATTAGTGATTCAAAATACTAGATAAGTTTAGTTTTGAATTCAAACTAATAAGAAAATGACACAGAGTCGAGTTTTGATCAGATGGACAAGTTTGGGATGTTTTATAGAGGCTATAGAATAAGAAATATTTGCCTAGGTGTAGGCATCGCGGTGCTAGCTAGAAAGGCATCGTAGCATCTAAATCAAAACTTTTAACACAACAATTTTGGCTTATGTGCGCTATAGAGATATGTTGAAATTTTTTAGGAGTCACGGCAGTGGGTAGTTGATAAGGGCACAAATGTACTAGTATATTTAGTACTCCAAACTTGAGTTTTGCTCTAATTTATAAATATTTGACTATTAATTATATTTTTTTTTAATCATAAAATAGGTGAACAAGGAAATATGTGACGATTCGGGATAAATGGGAGGCAAAATGAACAAGAAACAAAGAAATTATGGTAAAAATACACAAGGCCCAAATCTAGGCCTGGATGCCACGCACTTAAGGGTGGACACCGCAACGTCTAAGGCATAGAGTTAGGCCCTACGGTGCTCAGTCAAATTTCACCCCCTAAATTGTTCTAGGTCTGAGCATCGCGGCACTCATGTGACGAAAGAAATACCTCATCAACTCTCCTATTTTGAGTTAGATTCGAAGGGCCTCCACCTTGGGTTTCTAATACCTATAAAAACACTCTTTTATGAGCCAAAACAAAGACATTTAGAGAAGTAAAACTTAGGAAAAGAATTCACAACACAAATTGAGATATCAAAGCTAAAAAATCAATATTGATGATTAAGATTCAAGCTTCAAGTCAAGATTAAGAGAGAAAAAACCCACGGATTCACCTTGATTAGTTTTTCTTCTCTGTTCTTATCATTATGTTCTTGATTATGATGTCTTTGTTTTATTACTTTGATATTCTTGATTTTGTGATGAGCTAAACATTGTTGATTTAGAGTTAGACTATTAAACCAATTATGTAGTTATATTTTATTATTCTTATTTTATGAACTTAATAGATTATAATTAATTAATTCTATTTTATATTTAATGCTTTTATGATACCTAATCAAAATCTTAAATGATTGAGGAACCATGATAAATTTAATAGATAGATTCATGTTTTTAGCTTAGGATAGTTTGATACATGATCATAGGATAATAACTATGAGTTTTATGTAGGATAGACATTGTAATATCCAATCCCTATTAGTAGTATTGGCGTCTGGATTTCGGTATAGAACAAATAAGACACCGTAGGGTTACTCGATTTTAACCCTATTAGAAATATTTTTTTTATAGTGCACGTGAGAGATATTAGACCTAATTTGGTAATTTCACACTTGATCGGTGCGTCGGACGACCCTAGAATATTTTTAGAATTTTTCTCTATTGGCTTGGAAAAGAAAATTCTAATTTACTACATGAATTTCCATTTAAGGGTTATGAATGGAACAAGCCTTTATTGAGAAACATAATCCATATATTAGAGAATGGACCAATTAGAAGAAATCTCATGGATTGCCAAGTTGGAAGTTCTAGTTAGTTCTTTGGACTATTCCAACTAGATAGTTACAAATGAACTAATTACATAATTAGTTTTCAACTAATGGCAAATTAGTAATTTTGAGAAAGTTGAAGGGCAAAATGGTAAATAGAGGGAGGACTATAAATAGGTTAGAAGTGTGTAGAAATTGGAAGAGAGATCAAAACCAACACTTAGCCAAAAAAAGAGAGAAATTCGAGCTTCAAAGGGGGTGCTGCTACAGTGACTATTCAAGTTTTTGTTCATGATTTTTCATGTGTAATCAAGCCAAATTAAGGTTACAAACCAATCCCTAAGCTCAATTGAAGTCTCTATTAGTGGAAATTCAAGAAAAAGAGGTAAGAAAAACATCTTTTATGAGTTTGATAAGTGAGAATTCAAGAATGTGTTAATTGATGTTCTTATGTGTATTCTTGGCTTAGATTGAGTTAAATTCTAGTTTGGAGCTTGAAGGAGTCATCAATTTGAAGAAATTTGCAAGGTGAGAATTAGGGTTTTTGGTGATTTTGTTGTAGAGATTTCAATTGATTGTAATTAGGGCTTTAGAATGAAATTGGCATGATTTTGTTGTAATTGGAACAAGAAATTGAGAAAAGGAATGTGTTGGAACCTAGGGTGAAATTCTGCCACTTTAGGGAAGCTAGGAATTGAGTGGTGTTTTGATTGAATTGTTGCGTGTAAATGATGCATTTTGTGAATGGAATGTATATGGTTGATGAAAAACCCAAAAATGAAGAAAATGGGACATAATTGTCCATGTTGGAAAGGTGAAGGGCAAGTATGTCCAATCAAATAATAAGGTGTTCAATAATTTTCAGGGCGCCGGATGGTGAGTTAGTTTCGATTATGGCTCCGTAACTAAAATCGGGAAGTAGTTTACCTCCGGGCTTTGTATGCCGATTAGGGCATTTAGTAGTTAAATGAGATTCTAGTGTTTGATTTGGTTCTAAATGTCATTTATGGCGCATAGGTGAGGATAACCGAGAGCGTTAACGGGAGCAGGAATCGGGAGCGAAATTGAGCGCGGAGCGGTTGTGAGTGGAAATCTACCATTTCTTTTACTTTTCGGTTATTATGTTTTCGCACAATGATTATGTGTATTTTATGAGCTTTCGATGCATAAACATGATTTATGATCTTGATATATTCATAGACATGCTTTTACATGATCGATTTGTGAAACAGTTTTAAAATTTCTGCATTTGTTTTAAGGCCATTGGTACCCTCAGATTATAGTGGTGATGATTGTATTAGACCCGACCGGTATATCCCGTGCACATGGGAAGGTCTTGGGGGTGTGTCACTAACTCTGGGAAGTCGGGATGTCGAGTCATGTGAGTCGCTCTATGTGTACGGGATATTGTCTCGCTATATGCATGCGATGTAGGATTCCGCTGCGTAGCCAGTGAGATATCTTGAGATATCATTGTGGGTGCTGCTAGTTGAGGTGCCCCGTGACCTACTCACGTATGCGGTGCTAGTTGAGTCGCTGCGTGGGTATAGAGCTTTAGGGTTACCATTGGTACAGTTTAGAAAGAAAATGGTCGAGCGAGGATTTTACTAGTTTTCGATTTACCAATAGCATTTATGCATTTATATGCACACAGCAGTTATTATGTTATACAGATTCTGAATATAGTTTTCCAAAGATGTAGATAAAACCCGCTCGGCAAGATTTCATTAGCATATGATATTAGAAACCGTTTTACAATTTTACATCCGTTTTAGAAGCATAATTTCTGCATGTACTTTAGAAATTGCTATCTTTGTATAATATTCTTGTAATTGAATTCTCATTTACACTCACTGAGCTCCTTTACCTCACTCGTTTTATGTTTTATGTTTTAAACCCCTTTTCCAGGTACAGGTCTCAGAACGCAAGCTGTTGAATCTCCTATCGCCGAGTAGTGGGCCGAATCCAAAGATAATTTTTGTACATGTAAATGGGCTAATAGCACTCTTTACTTTATGCATAATAGTTGTAGGCATGTATATTTGTAAGTATGTGTTGAATCAAGAAGAAGAGATTTCCAGTTTATGATGATTGTTTTTACTTTTTATGATTATGCTTATTTTGTGATTTACACGAAATAATTGAGTTGTGTTGGATTTGATTTGAAAAGGACCGGAGGTCCGAATTGGTAGAATTGAGATTTGTTGGAATTAGAAGTGAAATTTCTTTACAGGTTTATATGGATTTTCCGAAAAATAGGGGAAACTCTATCCGTTTGTTTTTAAAACTAAGATGTCATTTTCATGTATATTACTAGATCTTCTTGGTAGTAACAAGATTTAAAAAAAGGAGTTCGCCTCGCGGAATTTCTTAACTTACCCAGTTAGGTTCAGAGGAACTTCCGTCGGGGTGCCCGGCAGGGCCGCTGGGATCTATAGTAGAGGGTCTCGAGTCGGGTCCTGTCAGAGTGGTATCAGAGTACAATTTTTGAAGTTTTAGTTAAAAAGTTCTTTTTTAGAATGAGATTATTGAAATTGTTTGCATATTTTCTAAGTTTAGAAAGTTGAATTCTTTGCATTTGATAATCATTTGCATCACTAAATTTTCAGAAAATATGCATCGTCGTGGAGGCCCACGTACTAAGAGAGCAGCTGCGGAGGCTTTTGCACCTAAAGAGGAGCAGGGAAATGAGTCAGTAAATGTTCCTACGCCTCAGACCCCTCCTGAATCATCTCAACCCGCTGAGCCAGAGGGTGGAAATGTGAATATAGCTCAAATGGCCCAGATACTAGCAGCGGCGATCCAACAGCCGCGAGAGTTCGGAGTGTCCATTGAACACGCCAAGAAATTGGGCGCTAAGGCTTATGATGGAACCGAAGATCCCGAGAGAACTCTATCTTGGTTAGAGAACAATAAAGAAATTTTTCAGGTTATGGGATGTACGGAAGAGCAGATGGTGGTATACTCTGCATTTTTATTGAAAGAAGGAGCGAAGGATTGGTGGAAGGCCTTGCAAAGGAGAAACGCCGATGGGGTGTCTTGGGCGCTTTTCAAAGAGGAATTTCTGAATAAGTTCTACCCCAAAAGTTATAAAGATGCGAAGATAAAAGAATTCTTCAAGTTCAAACAGGGTTCCCTCTCGGTGGCTGAGTACGAGAAGAAGTTTTCGGAGCTCCTTCGTGCCGTTCCATTTATAGTCGATAATGAAGAGCAGAAGGCTAACCATTTTGCAGTGGGTCTCAATCCACAAATCAGGGCATACGTAGTATCGGCAGCCCACACTCAGTATGGATCATTGGTGGAAGCTGCAACACGGGTTGAAAGAAGCATGGCGGCCATCCCTAAACCGAAACAGCAGGGTCAAAAAAGAGACTGGTCAGGAAGTTCTCGAGGAGGACCGAGTAAATTCCCCCGAACAGAGGAGAGATCTTCATGGTCCAGCAGTCGAAAGCCAAGCCAAGGAGCTCAATCCAGCCAAGCTTCCGTTCGGCAACCATCCGCCGGATTCCGAAGCACTAAGGAGAGTTGGAAGAATTTCCCGGTGTGTAATAGATGTGGCAAGGCCCATCCGGGGGATTGTAGGAAGGGGACTACCGGGTGTTATAAGTGCGGGCAAGAGGGTCACTACATGAGAGATTGCCCGAATGATGGAGCTAGCAGCAAGCCAGAAGATAGACCACCAGCTCCAGGACAAACCAGCGGCGGTCGAGTGCAGATTCGAGGAGGTCCCCAATTCAGAAGATCGAGCGGCGTGAGCCAACCTGGTAGGGGCGCCGGTCGAGGAGGATCATCCGGTGGATCACAAGTGAAACTGCATACCCAGACTATGGTATTTGCGATGACCCAACAGGAGGCGGATGCGGCCCCAGAAGTTGTGACAGGTACAATGTCAGTTTTTGATCGAAATGCTTATGTACTGATAGATCCTGGAGCGACCCATTCTTTTATTTCTGTGGAGTTTGCTGCAAACGCTAGTATAGCACCCCAGTTATTAGATGGCGCGGTAGTAGTGTCTCTTCCTACCGGAGACTCCATTGTAGCAGAAACGGTGTATAAGAGTAGTAAAATCAGTATTGAAAGCTAAGAGTTTATGGCAGATTTGATTGTGTTGGCCATCAGTGAGTTTGATGTGATTTTAGGGATGGATTGGTTGTCTAAATATCGAGCCTCAGTGGATTGCTTCCGGAAAGAAGTTAGATTATGTAGCCCTAGCGGAACGGAAGTTATTTTTCGCAGGGTGCGGAAATCACTTTCTGCCAGTTGTTGCTGGTTATGAAGGCAAGAAAGATGCTTCGGAAGTCATGTCAGAGTTACTTAGTCTATGCCATAAACGTAAGAGATGGTGGAACAAAATTGGAGGATATTTCGGTGGTGAGAGAGTTTCTGGATGTATTCCCCGAGGATCTTCCGGGATTGCCTCCGGATAGAGAGATAGAGTTTAAAATAGAAGTAGCCCCTGGAATACAACCAATTTCTAAAGCACCCTACAGAATAGCTCCTTCAGAATTGAAAGAACTGAAGGTTTAGTTGGAAGAGTTGGTGAATAAGGGTTTCGTTAGACCGAGTACTTCTCCTTGGGGTGCACCGGTTTTGTTTGTGAAGAAGAAAGACAGAAGCATGAGATTGTGCATTGATTACCGGGAGTTGAATAAAGTAACGGTGCGTAATCAATATCCACTTCCAAGAATTGATGATTTGTTTGATCAGCTGCAAGGAGCCAGAGTATTTTCCAAGATAGATCTGAGGTCCGGCTATCATCAACTGAAGATCCGGGAGGAAGATGTTCCTAAGACGGCCTTTAGGACCCGATATGGGCATTATGAATTTTTGATTATGCCTTTTGGGCTGACTAATGCCCCAGTTGCTTTTATGGATCTTATGAACAGAGTTTTTAGATCCTATTTAGATCGGTTTGTGATAGTATTTATTGATGATATATTAGTTTATTCAAGCAGTGAGAAAGAGCATACAGAACATTTGAGGATAGTTTTGCAGACCTTAAGGGAGCATCGGCTGTATGCCAAACTTAGTAAATGTCAATTTTGGCTAGATAGAGTTGCATTTTTGGGGCATGTAATCTCTGCAGAAGGGGTAGCAGTAGATCCCCAGAAGATCGAAGCAATAGTGAATTGGAGACAGCCTACGAACGTGACGGAGATCCATAGTTTCTTGGGTTTGGCCGGATATTATAGGAAGTTTGTAGAGGGATTCTCAAGGATAGCCGCTCCTCTGACTAAGTTAACCCGAAAAGAAGAGAAGTTTGTATGGTCGGATGCGTGCCAGCAGAGCTTCGAAGAGCTAAAGAGAAGGTTGACGTCGGCCCCTGTGCTTACACTTCCGTCAGGGAATGACGGTTTTACCATATATTGTGATGCTTCCAGGCAAGGTCTAGGTTGTGTGCTAATGCAGAAGGAGAAAGTAATAGCCTATGCTTCTAGACAATTAAAGAAGCATGAACAGAATTATCCTACACATGACCTAGAACTAGCTGCGGTAGTTTTTGCTTTAAGTATTTGGAGGCATTATTTGTATGGGGTTCCTTGCAAGATCTTTACGGATCATAAGAGCCTACAGTACTTGTTCACTCAGAAAGAATTGAATATGAGGCAGAGAAGGTGGCTGGAGCTTATTAAAGATTATGAGTGCACCTTGGAGTACCATCCAGGAAAAGCTAACGTGGTAGCAGATGCTCTCAGCAGGAAGCCTGTCAGTTCAATAGCTCACTTGAAGGTCGCATATCTATCGATGTTGATAGAATTGAGGTCTTTAGGTGTAAAATTAGAATTATCAGATTCGGGAGCATTATTAGCCACATTTCAGGTCCGTCCAATACTGGTTGATCGGATCAAAGAACTACAGACTCAAGATCCACAAGTAGTTAAATTAAAGGGTGAAATCGAGTCCGAGCAGCGGAAGGATCTTTCAGTGACCGTGGATGGTGTAGTAACCTTGGGTCGGAGGTTATGTGTTCCGGATGTATATGAGTTGAGAAGAGAGATTATGGAAGAAGCTAATTCTTCTGCGTATGCTATGCATCTCGGGAGCACAAAGATGTACCGTACCCTAAAAGAGCACTATTGGTGGAAGGGCATGAAGAAAGATATAGCTGAATTTGTCTCGAGATGCCTAACTTGCCAACAAGTAAAAGCAGAGCATCAGAAACCTGCAGGGCTCTTGCAACCCCTTCCGATTCCGGAGTGGAAATGGGAAAGAATAACGATGGACTTCGTGGTAGGACTTCCGCGTAGCCAGAGAGGCAATGACGCAATATGGGTGATTGTTGATAGACTGACGAAATCTGCTCACTTCCTACCCATCAGAAGTAGTTGTTCTTTAGATAAATTAGCCCAGTTGTACGTAGATGAGGTGGTACGACTCCATGGAGTTCCTGCGTCCATTGTGTCAGACAGGGATCCACGGTTCACTTCTCGATTTTGGCCCAGTTTACAGAAAGCTCTAGGTACAAAATTGAGTTTCAGTACGGCCTTTCATCCTCAAACGGATGGTCAGTCAGAACGGACAATTCAGACACTTGAAGATATGCTTAGAGCGTGTGTTATGGATTTTAAGGGAAGTTGGGATACTCATCTACCACTAATGGAGTTCGCCTACAATAATAGCTACCAGGCTAGCATCGGAATGGCACCATATGAAGCATTGTACGGAAGAAAGTGCAAAACTCCAGCTTGTTGGGATGAGGTAGGTGAAAGGAAGCTGATTGGCCCAGAAATTGTTCAGATTACTTCGGAAAAGATTCAACTTATCAGGCAGAGATTGAAAACAGCTAATGATAGACAGAAAAGTTATGCAGATAACAGAAGAAGAGACTTGGAGTTTGAGATCGGTGATAAGGTCTTTCTGAAGATATCACCATGGAAAGAAGTACTAAGATTCAGGAAGCGAGGAAAGCTAAGTCCCCGATATATTGGACCGTACGAGATAGTTGAAAGAGTTGGAAAGGTGGCATATCGTCTACGGTTACCCGAAGATCTGACTAAAATCCATGATGTGTTTCATGTTTCTATGCTTCGTAAGTATATAGCAGATTCTTCACACATCCTAAGGGAACAACTGGTAGAATTGAACAAAAACTTGACCTACAAAGAAAAGCCTGTGCAAATCCTAGACCGGAAAGAGCAAGTCCTTCGTAACAAAAGCATTCCCTTAGTTAAGGTGTTATAGGTGAACCATGGGGTAGAAGAAGCCACGTGGGAACGTGAAGATCAGATGCGAGTCCAACATCCTCACTTCTTTGAGATAGGTATGATTTAAATTTCGAGGACGAAATTTTTAAGGAGGGGTGAAATTGTAATATGCAATCCCTATTAGTAGTATTGGCGCCTGGATTTCGGTATAGAACAAATAAGACACCGTAGGGTTACTGGATTTTAACCCTATTAGAAATATTTTCTTTATAGTGCACGTGAGAGATATTAGACCTAATTTGGTAATTTCACACTTGATTAGTGCGTCGGACGACCCTAGAATATTTTTAGAATTTTTCTCTATTGGCTTGGAAAAGAAAATTCTAATTTACTACATGAATTTCCATTTAAGGGTTATGAATGGCACAAGCCTTTGTTGAGAAACATAATCCATATATTAGAGAATGGACCAATTAGAAGAAATCTCATGGATTGCCAAGTTGGAAGTTCTAGTTAGTTCTTTGGACTATTTCAACTAGATAGTTACAACTGAACTAATTACATAATTAATTTTCAACTAATGGCAAATTAGTAATTTTGAGAAAGTTAAAGGGCAAAATGGTAAATAGAGGGAGGACTATAAATAGGTTAGAAGTGTGTAAAAATTGGAAGAGAGATCAAAACCAACACTTAGCCAAAAAAAGAGAGAAATTCGAGCTTCAAATGGGGTGCTGCTACAGTGACTATTCAAGTTTTTTTTTCATGATTTTTCATGTGTAATCAAGCCAAATTAAGGTTACAAACCAATCCCTAAGCTCAATTGAAGTCTCTATTAGTGGAAATTCAAGAAAAAGAGGTAAGAAAAGCATCTTTTATGAGTTTGATAAGTGAGAATTCAAGAATGTGTTAATTGATATTCTTATGTGTATTCTTGGCTTAGATTGAGTTAAATTCTAGTTTAGAGCTTGAAGGAGTCATCAATTTGAAGAAATTGGCAAGGTGAGAATTAGGGTTTTTGGTGATTTTGTTGTAGAGATTTCAATTGATTGTAATTAGGGCTTTAGAATGAAATTGGCATGATTTTGTTGTAATTGGAACAAGAAATTGAGAAAAGGAATGTGTTGGAACCTAGGGTGAAATTCTGCCACTTTAGGGAAGTTAGGAATTGAGTGGTGTTTTGATTGAATTGTTGTGTGTAAATGATGCATTTTGTGAATGGAATGTATATGATTGATGAAAAACCCAAAAATGAAGAAAATGGGACATAATTGTCCATGTTGGAAAGGTGAAGGGCAAGTATGTCCAATTAAATGATAAGGTGTTCAATAATTTTCAGGGCGCCGGATGGTGAGTTAGTTTCGATTATGGCTCCGTAACTAAAATCGGGAAATAGTTTACCTCCGAGCTTTGTATGACGATTAGGGCATTTAGTAGTTAAATGAGATTCTAGTGTTCGATTTGGTTCTAAATGTCATTTATGGCGCGTAGGTGAGGATAACCGAGAGCGTTAACGGGAGCAGGAATCGAGAGTGAAATTGAGCGTGGAGCGGTTGTGAGTGGAAATCTACCATTTCTTTTACTTTTCGGTTATTATGTTTTCGCACAATGATTATGTGTATTTTATGAGCTTTCGATGCATAAACATGATTTATGATCTTGATATATTCATAGACATGCTTTTACATGATCGATTTGTGAAACAGTTTTAAAATTTCTGCATTTGTTTTAAGGCCATTGATACCCTCAGATTATAGTGGTGATGATTGTATTAGACCTGGCTGGTATATCCCGTGCACATGGGCAGGTCTTGGGGGTGTGTCACTAACTCCGGGAAGTCGGGATGTCGAGTCATGTGAGTCGCTCTATGTGTACGGGATATTGTCTCGCTATATGCATGCGATGTAGGATTCCGCTGCGTAGCCAGTGAGATGTCTTGAGATGTCACTGTGGGTGCTGCTAGTTGAGGTGCCCCGTGACCTACTCACGTATGCGGTGCTATTTGAGTCGCTGCATGGGTATAGAGCTTTAGGGTTACCATTGGTACAGTTTAGAAAGAAAATGGCCGAGCGAGAATTTTACTAGTTTTCGATTTACCGATAGCATTTATGCATTTATATGCACACAGCAGTTATTATGTTATACAGATTCTGAATATAGTTTTCCAAAGATGTAGATAAAACCCACTCGGCAAGATTTCATTAGCATATGATATTAGAAACAGTTTTACAATTTTACATCCGTTTTAGAAGCATAATTTCTGCATGTACTTTAGAAATTGCTATCTTTGTATAATATTCTTGTAATTGAATTCTCATTTACACTCACTGAGCTCCTTTAGCTCACTCGTTTTATGTTTTATGTTTTAAACCCCTTTCCCAGGTGCAGGTCTCGGAACGCAAGCTGTTAAATCTCCTATCGCCGAGTAGTAGGCCGAATCCAAAGATAATTTTTGTACATGTAAATGGGCTAATAGCACTCTTTACTTTATGCATAATAGTTGTAAGCATGTATATTTGTAAGTATGTGTTGAATCAAGAAGAAGAGATTTCCAGTTTATGATGATCGTTTTTACTTTTTATGATTATGCTTATTTTGTGATTTACACGAAATAATTGAGTTGTGTTGGATTTGATTTGAAAAGGACCGGAGGTCCGAATTGGTAGAATTGAGATGTGTTGGAATTAGAAGTGAAATTTCTTTACAGGTTTATATAGATTTTCCGAAAAACAGGGGAAACTCTGTCTGTTTGTTTTTAAAACTAAGATGTCGTTTTCATGTAGATTACTAGATCTTCTTGGTACTAACAAGATTTAAAAAAAGGGGTTCACCTCGCGGAATTTCTTAACTTACTCAGTTAGGTTCGGAGGAACTTCCGTCAGGGTGCCCGGCAGGGCCGCTGGGATCTATAGTAAAAGGTCTCGGGTCGGGTCTTGTCAGACATATACCTAGATGGTATGTATGGTATGATTTAGACTTGGTCTTAATGAATTACGTTATATTTTTATTGCGATAAACATATATGTGATTGTTAAAATGCATAATATAGTCACTCGACCATTGACAGAAGTTTGTGATGAGATTAATGTCTAAGCCAATAATTAGTATTAAGGGATTAACTATAAGGTTAATAAATAGAATGAAATACTAAGGGATGAGTCGAAATCCTAAATTGTTCTTAATTTGTGAATTCAACTCTTTATTTATTTGTTATTTAAATTTAGCTTAATTTGATAGAACTAGGTTAATTAGTTAAATTTTAGATTTTAATTTTTTTGAATAAAAGTTGAGTAAATATAATTTTAGTACTTGATCGTAAGAATTAGATTAATAGTCCCTGTGAGAACGATAACTTGGACTCAAAATCCTATATTACTTGATACGATAGCGTGCACATACACTTAACTATTATAGCACACATCAAGTTTTTGGTATCGTTATCGAGAAATAATTTTTTTTTCTGTTCTTTAGACCGATTCTAATAGTAAACTACTTGATTTGAATTCAGAATTTATTTTATTTTATTTTATTTTCTTCATTTTACTTTGATTTTGTTTTAAATTTTTCTTTAACAGTTCATACAAAGGACAAAAAGTGCTGACTTGACTTGTTTTGATCCTGTAATCGAGATAACACTACATAAACTTTGGCGTGAGTAGCACCAAGTGTTAAACATGGAGGAGAACAATGATCATATCAATAATCCAGTATTTAAGCCCATGATAGCACAGAGACCTTTAAAAGAATATACAGTCCCTATTACAACTGGGGTTCAGTCTAGTGTTCAACGACCAACCATCAATACCAATAACTTTGAGATTAAGTCGAGTACTATTCAAATGTTGAACAAATCTATATAGTTCAGTGGAGATTCTAATGATAATCCTAATATACACATTGTGAATTTCTTAAAAAATTTCAATACCTTCAAGTACAATAGAGTCTCAAACGATGCCATCTAACTTTGATTATTCCCTTTCTCCTTAAGGGATAGAGTCAAGAGTTGGTTGATGTCATTGCCGTCGGGATCGATATCGATGTGAGATGATCTAGCACAGAAGTTTCTAGCCAATTTCTTCCCACTAGCAAAGATAGCAAAGATGAGGAATGAAATCACCTCATTTAGTTAGATTGATGGTGAGTCGCTGTATGAGGCATGAGAGTGCTACAAGGACATGTTGAGACCCAAAAAAGGTCGAGGTTGTATTTTTTACTAGGTGCCACGATGCTAACTATTGGGCACCATAGCACTGGCCCCGATTTCTCTAAATCATTCGTTTTTGTTTGTTTCGCACCCGATTCTTCCAGTATCTTTCTATCATGGGTGGTAAACCTATATGTGATCAAAACCTCAAATAAATAGCCAAAAAATTTTGATTTGGAGCAAAATCTAAGTCCAAGATGATAGAAATAATAGTTTATATATGCCCCTATCAAATATCTCCAAACTTAAGACTTTTCTCGTTCTTAAGCAAATAAAAAAACAAACAATCACAAAAAATTAATAACTTAAAATAAAATGAAAAGTCAAAACTAAAAATAATCTTAGGTTGATTAAATGATCACAATCATTATCTTAAAGGTTGTTGAAATGACGCAAATCTTTCTAAAAGTCAATAAACAACTCTCAATAATTCATAATATCATTCATCAAGTTCTTCATTCTTCCCTAACATTGATCACTTGTGTGTGTGTGTGTGTGTGTGTGTGTGTATAAGTCAAATGATACCTAGATTTACTCAATAACTTAAAATAGTACAAAAATATGATGATGTCTTGGCATATTTTAATTTATAATAATACTATCATAAGCTTTCTTTTCGTATCACTCTCTACTAATGTAGAAAGACACGTCTATGGATATATTTAGGGCTTTAATTAGTTTGTAATGAAAGGCTAAGATCAAGGTGGGATATTATGATATATATGAAGTTCAAATTACACTATGAATACTTAGAATTTATCTAGAAACCTATTGATTCCTTTTCTCATTGATTTATCTCATCCCTTAAACTAGTAGTGTTTTCATCTTTCTTTTAATTACCATTTCCAAAGAATTTCTTCTTTTTCTTAAGCATGGAGGTATAAAGAATTTGAAGGATTCTTCTTTTATTTATTTATTTTTTATTGAATGTACACTCTTAAACTTAGATTGGTAGATATCATCAAGACTTATTTTCTATTTACTTCAGTACCCTTTTCTCACACAATTACAATCTTTTTTCTTTTAAAAATATTTCTAAGTAAACTCAAAATTTATAGTGTTACAGGTAATTTTGGATAAATAAGTTTAAGGTCTTGAGGCTTGAATTGTGGTTAAACAGAAAAAAAAAATTGGATGTTTAGACTCAAAAGGGATAATTAGGGATAAATATATATCTAAGATAGGATAAAAAAATCTCAATCGGTCTAAAGATAGCCTAATTTCATTTTTCTATCCATGTGTTTCTTAGGATTTTACCTCAAGTACTAATTAAGCAAATTCTAGAGTATTAATCCTTGAGACTGTGATATACTATTTAAGTATGAGTATCTCTAAATATAAATTCAACTAAAACAACCTTAATTTCAATGTGCTCGAAATTAAGTGATAAAAAATAAAGTCGAAATCAATTCAAGATTCTTAGTATAAGAATTATCTCAGGCGTCTATTATTTTCTAGGGACTTGTAAAACAAAATCACCTAATATTCTATTTCTTATGATGGACTAATGATTATCATCTCAACCAAAAACTAATCACGAAATAAAAAATTTAACACACAAGACAACCAAAAACATTTATGCTGCAAAAATAAACATAAGATAAGTATTTTCCACCGCCACACTTAAATTTGACATTCTCCATAATATTGAAAAATAAAGTTTGAGAGTAAGACACTTACTTGGTAATTAAAGTTCTAGCATTATAGCGTTTGTATCATGATGTAATTGTGTTTTCCTTATCTCTTAATACTTGCAATTACTAGTGTTGCTTCTTTTATAGTGCTCACCTTACGTTTCAAGAAGCGTTTGATTTAACGTTATTTGTTTGACAGGGCTTTCTCTATTCTTATGGTGGATCAAAGTTGAAGGTAGAGGTATCTTTGTATGTGTTCTCATTGGCACTCCTCTATTTGGTTTCCATAGCCTTGCAAATAGGCTTTGGGCAGTAGGTTTTGCTCCCTTCTCATTTCATTATTCCAAAAACATTTTCATTTGAGATTAGGGGAAAGAGAGTTCTTTTTGCCCTTCTCATTGATCCTTTCATGAAAGTTTTGCTCTTGCTTCTTGTCTTTTCCCTCTATGCCTCAATGCTTTCTTTTATATGTAAAGATTCGTGGCTATCATCTCTTTGAGCTACAAAAGTTGTTGCTTGCTATTTAGGTGTACTGGATCAATGCTATATATAGTCTTCATTTTCAGTTGGAAACTTGATCTCTTTAAAGACTTTGAATGTGACTATATCATCTTGTACCATAATTATTAACTCCTCTGTTTATACATCAATGACCGTTTGTTCAATGGCTAGAAATAATCATCCAAGGATGATTAGAATCTCATTGTCTTCTTCTATATCCAAAAAGTTAAAATCGGCAAAGAAGATGAACTTGTCGATCTTTACTAGCATGTCTTTTATGATTCCCTTAGGGTATATGAGAAATCGATCAACAGATCAGAATGTGACATTGATAGGATTAACTTCTCTCAAACCTAACTTCTTGTATAAGAAGAGGGGCATGAGATTTATACTCGCTTTTAGATCATATAGTGCTTTTATAAAGTCATAATTGCTAATAAGCGCAGTATGGTAAAGCTCTTAGAATCTTTGAGCTTATAGGATAGCTTTTTATAGAGAATGATGCTACACACCTCTATAAATGCTACAGCCTCATAATCCTCCAGTCTTTTTTTCTTCGAAAGAATGCTCTTCATAAACTTGACATAATGCTTTTATAAAGTCATAATTGCTAATAAGCGCAGTATGGTAAAGCTCTTAGAATCTTTGAGCTTATAGGATAGCTTTTTATGGAGAATGATGCTACACACCTCTATAAATGCTACAGCCTCATAATCCTCTAGTCTTTTTTTCTTCAAAAGAATGCTCTTCATAAACTTGACATATCTAGGCATTTGTTCAAGAGCACCTATAAAAGAAAGACTAAATATGTAATTTCTTAAAAATTTCAAGAAATTTTAAAAATGGCTTATCTAACTTCTTCTTTTGCAACCTTTGAAGTAATGGTTGAGCTGGATTAAAAGACTATATTGGCTGATTCTAAATATTGCTACTAGTATTTTTTGTTAAGTTTGCACTTTTGCACTTCATAATTTTTCTGCACTTGAACACCAGTTTTTGCAATTTTTTCTATAGCCTTTTCTGCACTTCTCTGCTGCTGAGGTCTAGATTTTGCACTTTTTTCTAGACTATTTTGCTACTACTGCTCTTATTGAATGCCTCTATAGCCTTTGCAGAAAAAGTATGGGTGGTTTATCGGGTTGTACTTTTTATTCTTCTTGTACTAACTTTTTCTTCTCGTTACTATTTGTCTTCCTTGATTATGGTATTTTCATGTGTTGTCATGTAAGATCTTACCACTTTTTAAGGAGATAACTTGGCATTGCTCTCTATTTCCTCGTGGATTGGATTTAGTATCACTTAGTAGAGTTCCTTGAGGTCATTTATTAATTGCTGCAATAAGTTGTCCCATTTGAATCTCTAAATTCTCCAAAGTTGTCGAATGGTTCTACATAATGGCATCATTTGACTTCATGTAATGCATGAGCATACCTTTCAAGGATGGCTTCTTCTCTTGCGGTGGCTAAACTATTGGGGAGTTCAATAGTCTAGATAATTATCCTTGGTTATTACTCTAAGAAAAGTTTGGATGATCTCTCCACCCCGAATTATAGAAGTTTGAATGTGAATTATTTTACAGTCAATTAAAATTTCCCATATAATTTACTAACTTCATGCACTGTTCATTTATGTGGTTATCACCACAATAGTCACTAGTGATATTCTAAATCTTGACAGTATTCAATACATCAAACTTCTTAGATAATATGTTGATTTGCACTACTAATGCATTAAATGCATCAATCTCATGAACATCAATGGCTTTCTTAGGTGTAACCTTTTAGTCGACCAATGGTAATTATTCAATGTTATCTCTTATAGCAAATTATAAGCCTCCAGCAAATTATGCATTGAATAAATTTGTGGATTTATTTATCAAGACTCTACCAGCGGCTGCATCCACTATTATCCTTAAATTGCCTGCCTACTAGTCTATTGTAGAATGTTTGAATTAATAGTCATTTAAGAACTCCATGGTAAGCACACTTCTTCAACATGTCCTTGAAACCCTTCCATGCCTCAGAAAATAGTTCACCATGATTTAAACAAATGAGGTGATGTTATTTCCCATCTTTGTTGTCTTTGCTGGTGAGAAAAACTTTGCTAGAAACTTTTATGGTAAGTCATCCCATGTTGATATAGATCCGAAAGGTAAGGATATCAACCAACTTTTAGCTTTATCTCTCAATGAGATAGTGAATAGTCTAAGTATAGTGGCATTGTTTGAGACTCTATTGTACTTGAATGTATCACAAATCTCTAAAAAATTCACGATGTGCATGTTGAGATCATAATTCAGAGCACTGCTAAATTATAAAGATTTTTTCAACATCTGAATAATACTTGGCTTGATCTTAAAGTTGTTCGTATTAACGGTTGGTTGCTGAATACTAGATAAAATACCATCTATAGTAGGGACTGCATAATCTTTTAAAGATCTTTGTGCTATCATAGGCTTAAACACAGAATTATTAATTTTTTCTATATCTGTTATTAGTGCCATTCACATCGAAGCCTTCTTAATGTTCTTTTGATCTCAGGATCAAAAGAAGTCAATTTTATACTTTTTATCCTTCTCGTGAATTGTCAAAACAAAATTGAAAAATAAATCCAAAATAAAATAAAAAATAAAATTTGAACTAAAAGCAAGATAGTTTGGTATTAGTATTAATCTAAGAATAGAAAAAAGATAAGTCCCTGGTAACGGCGTCAAAAACTTAATGTGCGAATTAATAGTTAAGCACAAGTGTACACTATGATATCAAGTAATATATGAATGAAGTCCAAGTTTGTTTCCACATAGACTTAACTAATCTACTTCTTTCAATCAAGTACTAAAATTAGTCCTACTTAACTTTTGTCTAGACGAATCTAAAATTGAATTTTATCTAACTAATCTAATTTTACAAAATTAAACCTAATCTTAATAATAATAAAAAAGCAAGTAAGAGTTTAAATTGACCAATAAAAAGGAATCTAGGATTTTCAACTTATCTCTTAATATTTCATTAAATTTATTAATCTCTTAGTTAATTCCTTAATGCCAAATTATTGGTTAGACTCTAACAATTACCTATATATCTATGGTAATTTGAATAGAATGTAACTTACTAAGAACAAGTTTGATTATGCTATATATGTTATCTAGTTATATGTTTATCCAACCTGAAACTCATAGTTGTTACCCTATGATCATGCACCAAACTATCTTAGACTAAACACATAATTTCCTCTTTCGAGTTCATTAGGGTTCCTTGACCAATCAGTAAATTAGTCAGTTATATTAAAAGCATTAAACATAATAGAATGAATTAATTTAATCTATTAAGTTCATAAATTATGAGTGTCAATAAAATTCAACTATGTATTTGGTTAAAAAGCATAACCTTGGATTAAAAGAGTTTAGTTTCTAATGTATCAAAAAGTATCAAGATAAATAATTAAAGACATTATGAACAAGATCATAATAATAAGAAACTAAACAAGAACACGCCTTGGATTGCTTCTCTCTCTTTAGTGATGCGCAAGTCATGATCTTCAATTCTTTACTTTGGTATCTTGTTTTGTGATGTGTTTTTGTTTGCCCTAGTTTCCTCTAATATTCTATCATTTTTACTGTGAAAAATGGTGTTTTTATAAGTCCTACTAATTATAGGGCGTGGTGATTCGAATCCAAGTCGTATTAAGACTTTAGGATAAAGTTTTCTTTGTCTCATGGGCATCGCAGCTTTGAGACATAGAAAAGGTCAGGGTCGTCTTCCTAGTTAAGCACCACGGGCCTCAGCTTCTGCCTCAAGCACCATCGCGCTCGCCCATAGGTGCTGCAGCGCTGGCCTTGGTTTCTTTGAATCTTCTATTTTTCTTCGTTTCACGCCCGATTCTTCCAATATCTTACGTTGTGGGTAGTAAACCTACATGTGATCAAAAACTTCAAATAAATAGTCAAAAACTCTTGATTTAGAGCAAAATCTAAGTTCGAGATGAGAGAAATAATAATCTAGATTTGCCTCTATCAAAACCCCCATTTCATTGTTTTAGGGTTAAGGGTGAGTAAACAGGGGCAATTGAGAGAAACTCAAAGAAAGTTAGATCTAGCGCGATGTAATAAATCATTTGGGCTCTAAATTGTTACTATGTAATCCTTAAAGAATTTTTGTAATCAAATATCAATACAAAAGGTTCAGATCATGATTTATTATAGATGTAAACATATTAATGATCTATGTATTTTTGTTTGTTCTTAGTGAGTTTATTTTCTGCATTCTCTATTATTTAAGGGAAATTTACACAAATAGCCACTATTTTAAAGGCTACAATCTTTTATAGTAAAAAATTATTTGGCTAATCTTTAATAGTTAAGAAGACAATAAATGGATGAAATTTACCTTGTTAATAACATAACTCAGAAATTTGTTGTTTCAAAATGAATTTTGAATTTTTTGTGTAAATATAAATATTGGAATATATTGGTAATGTATTATAATGAAACAGAGAAGAAATAAAATGTGTCAGCAAGAAAATACAATGACTCAGAGAAAAAAATAAAATTGAAGATAGAAAAAACCCAGAAATCTACACATTGCACCTCGCATGAGGAAGGGATACTCGCCACAACTCACGTTGTGTGGCCGGGTGTGTAGCACCTCTTAGCGCTTCGCGCAAGGCATGAGGAATTCTACATTTTTTTTTTATTTTTAGTCCCTGATTTCATTCTTTTTATTTATTTTCTTAATTTTCACTTCCCAACTAGTCTTTTTAGCTTTTAATATTCAAAATATCAGTGCCCAAACATCCAATCTACTTGACTTTAAGCTTGGATTTTTCAAAGGTATTGTTTGAGTGAGTTTTGGAGGAAAATGGTGAGAGAGAGGCAAAATATACTTCAGGCATAAAATGTTTCGAGTTTGAATTTTATGGCTATTAAAGATTATATTTCAATTTTGTGACTATAAAAGTATATGAATTTAAAATAAATACTATTTATGTACCTTTTCATTGTTTAATTAGTGTTTGATCTTTTCAATTTTTGGTATACTTCATATCTTATTGTACGAGTGTTAGATATTGTTTGTTTAGTGGGTCACTTGCTTCCATTGTGCACCAACAATTTGTCAACTACATCGTCAAATATTTTATAAGTGGAATTTAGTCGAGGACATAAATGGAAAAAAAGAAGTAATCATAGAAAACTTGATAAAATATTTTTTACAATTCCTTGATTTTTGAGTTCCTTTTACCAAAAAAACAACTCGTATTCTTAAAAAAAAGAATTTTAATAATTGAAATTTTATAATAAAAATATACCATTGTCAGAAATTTGTAATAAAATTTATCATGAATATTTTGCTATCAGTAATTCATGACAGATTGCATCAAAAATAGAAAATTATAATTTTTGTCATAAATTTGTAAGACATTCTATCACATAGCAGTGATAGGATATATTAGGAAATAAATAGCACGTGTTAAGGATAGATATGTTTTCATATTATTTAATAAAAATTTATTAAATCTAATGTGAAAAATTAAAATGACGTCGTTTTATTTAAAATAACTTTTTATCATAAATTTATGATATATTCTATCAAAAATTGGCAATAGAATAAAAATATCAATGTTAGTACTAAATATGTTTTCAAATTATTTAATAAAAATTTATTAAATCTAACTTGAAAATTCAAAATAATGTTGTTTAATTTGAAATAAGTTTTCTATCACAAATTTGTGATACATTATATCACAAATTAGTGATAGAATCACAAATTTGTATTTTTATATTAAATGGTATAATGGTCCATGTTGGGCTCATAACTAGAAAAGCTTAACGGAGCCTGGGAGCCCAATTAAAAGAATCACTAAATAAAGAAAAGCCCGAGCCAAGAAACAAAATTGACAAGGGGCCAAAGGATTGTTAGACTAAGACAATGGCCCACGAATGTTGCAATTACCAAGATACCTTTCAAAGAAGAAAAATCCAAATCTAATTGCGAGAAAGAAGTTTGATTCGAACTCAAGCTTCCTTTATGTTTTCCTAATAGAAAAAACATATGAAACTTGAGTAAGGTTTGAATTCTAGTCTTTTT
Organism: Ailanthus altissimus; assembly: GCA_946807835.1. Classification (NCBI taxonomy): domain Eukaryota; kingdom Viridiplantae; phylum Streptophyta; class Magnoliopsida; order Sapindales; family Simaroubaceae; genus Ailanthus; species Ailanthus altissimus. The sequence goes on along the minus strand of OX327699.1, from coordinate 10,485,507 downwards.
ATGATTATTCCTTATTTATTATTCTTTATCTCATGATTGATTAATCTTATATATTAAAACAAACCTTATTAAACTTCTCTTAAAGAGAACGCAATTCATAAAATAAGCAATCATACAAAAACACTGCTATTACAATTCTCAAACCAATTGAATTACACACATTATATAAACAAATGAGTTTCATAATTTAATATCATAAAAAAAATATAAAAAGTATATCAAAGAATCAAAGAAGCACTCTTGAGATCTTTTTATAATCTTCGAGAGCATTCTAACACCAAAAAGTAATAAACTCTTCCTTGCTTGCTTGCTAAACACTCTCTACACAGAATACTAAATTTCTCCCTCTATTGTTGATTTGAGTATCAAAGTATTTTTTCTTGCAAGAGGACAACTAATGCAAACGAAGCTGCATAGCCTATACGTATACAAGAGGAAGAACTCACATGTAGGCTTGGAGAGACTCATAAGATACATGGGCTTAGAGGAGCTCAAGGCCAGCAATCACATGATCCAATAAGCTTACCAAGTGGGCCAATCATAAAACTTAGTGCCAAGTGTTTTAAAGAAGCATTAAATGAGTTGATTCAACAAGTTGGTGAGATGGCAAACACAAGGAGGCTCGCATAAGTCCAAATCCATTTCAAACAAGTCCAAATCAGATTCAAGTGAGCCTAATCACTTTGATTAAGGTTCTAGAAGAGCAAAATTGAAGATCTATATAACTTTTGAAAGGCCCAAGAAATTAATTTTGAATTTAAATTTGATATAGGCAGATTTTCTAGAGGTTTAATTGCTTTCCAAATTTTGGAGATTTGTTACAGATTTAGATTTAAATTTGATATAGCCAGATTTTCTGGAGGTTTAATTTTTTTCAATTTCTGGAGATTTGTTAAAGATTTAATTATAAAAGTTTTAATGTATTAGAATTCTTTCTCTTTTAGAATTCGGTTTATAGTAGGATTTTACAGCCTAGATAAAGGATTTTTCTCTTTGTAGGGATTCAACCATTCATTTTAGAATAATATTAAAGAGTTTTTATGTTTTTCTTTCATTCTTAAAAGGACTTTGAACTTATTAAGACCGTTCTTATGGCATTTGACATGCGCTTTCTTATAGCAAAAATTTAAGTTTAAGTATACGCTATCGTAAACAAGAAATAAAGAGACTCTAAAAATTGGATGTCGAACTCGCAGGGATAACAGTCACTTATACCAAGCATTAAAATTGGGTCTTTCTTATAATTATTCAGAAAAATCAACTTTATATTTTTAAGACTAAAATTAAATAATTAAACTAACAAAGTAATAGAAATAACACAATACAAGGATTAGGATAAGAAACAATTCTTGAAAAGTATACGATTAACAACTATCCCTCAATATGTTTCATAGGTTATATTTTCTCTTAAAATTTAATTCCCTCGGTTATTATTATTAGTCAAGACATGATTGTAATTGCACATCTCTCTCAAGGTCAAATAATTATATCTCAATTTTTAAGTACCTATATATCTATGATATTTGTAATAAATTGAAACTCATTAAGGACAAGTCTTATCAATCATGCATGCCAACTAAGTATATCTCTATCCTAAATTGGAACTTGTAAATCGCTCTACAATCATGCATAAATTTATTATGGTCTAAATACAATGATTCCTCTATCAAGTTTATGAAAATATTACCTAATCAATTATAACATTGGCCAGATGTTATAACGTATTAAGCACAAATAAATTGAATAATAATAAATTGGGTTAATTAAATATAAAAGAAACTATTGCAATTAAGTTCTACATATTGAGTTAAAGTGTTAATCCTAGAAAGAAAATTTAGTTTATGGTGACAAAGGAAACTGGAAAAAACAGTAATGAAAACATAACTCTAGCAAATTGATATGACCATTGACGCGATATTGCTAAATTGCCAAAATTCCCTTGCTCTATCAAACTTTGATGATTCTCCCTCTTGAATTGCCTTGATTAGCTCTAATAGCTTGTATTGTATGTGTTTTTCTAATGATTTGAAGGTTAGGACGAGTAGCCTTTTATAAGGATTGATTTGAGCTCGAAATCTTTAATTTTTGTCAGGTCAGGATTTGCAAGATTGGTGGGCGATATCATGCTGTCGCTGGGGCACTATGCCATAATGCCAAAATAGTTGAAGTGGTGACTCATTTTTTGCTAAAGTGGTAGGCTATTGCTAGAGCAGTGGCTGAATTTTGCTGGGGCAAAATTCTACTACTTAGATAGGTCTTATTTTGAATTTTCTTATTTTGGCTCGAGTCCTAGCTCTAGAGCGAAATCCCTTGTACTGCTGGAGCAAAAATTCTAGAATTTGAGCTTATTTGTATTTAAGTCCCTGGTTTTTGCTCATTTTACATCATTGCTCCAGTTTTCTTCTTTTTTGCAGTCCAAACCCTATAAATAAACAATAATTCACACAAATAGTCATTTATTCTCATTAAAACATCAAATCTCTAAGTAAAATAAGAATCAATTATATGTTGCCCCTATCAAACTCCCTAAACTTAAAACATTACTTATTCTCGAGTAATAAAAATAAACATCAAGAGAGAAAAAAATCAAAGGTATACTTGACTCAAATAACAAACATAAACTTACAAGAAAACAAAACATAACATGCTAGGTTTAGTAAGATGATCAAAATGATTGTCTTAAAAGCCATTTAAATGGCACAAATCCTAAGGTAGATAGATAGCTATTAACAATTCTATTTATCTTTATTTAGTCTCTTAATAGATAATCACCATATGTGTATGTGCAAGAATGAAGAAATAGCTAAAACTATATTTTGATTTACTTTATACTTTAGTTTGTACATGAAAGATAATGTCTCGGCATTTAAATTGTATAATGATACCTCTATAGGCTTGTATTTCATACCACTCTCTACTAATATAGAAAATCACATGTCTAGGGATCTACATAGAACTTTACTTAGCTTGTAACGTAAGGCTAGGGTCAATGTGGGATAAAAGGATAAACAAATTAAAGTTCAAATCACACCATGCACACTTAGACTTTACCTAGAAACCTCTTGATCTTACTTCCTTATATTATCTGTTGACACAACAGGATCTAGGCACGTGGGTGTATGCATGTGCAATTGTGTTTATTGCCTAATGCAGTGGAAATCTAAATTTTGCAATAAACATAATAAATAAATATATTAATCACATTAATATATTAATAAGGTTAGAGAACTCACCAAACGTGTAATGTTATACACGTATTTTTTCTAGAGTCCGTATGGAGACCAACTCGCATGCAGTTCTAGTCACCAACTCGGTGGGCTTGGTGAGCTAGAACATAATCAGCCTGAGATTAACTCTTAATCTCCAAAATTGCCGAGAGTGAATTTACATCCTTTTCTGCAAAATGATAAGAAATAGAGAATTTAGAGCAATTAATAATTACTCCAATTGAAAGCATAGAAGAAAATGAAACAATTTTATTTTTCCTCTCCTCCTTTTTTTTTCTTCTTTCTTTCTCTTTTCTTTCTTCTCCATTTCTCTCTTCTCCCTCTCTCGGCCGAATGGCCTTCTTCTTGCTTCTCTTGCTTTTGCTTTATATATATATATATAATATATAATATAATAATAATATATAATATAAATAATATATATAATAATATATTATAAAATAATATATATAATATATAATATAAAAATAAGAGAGAGAATGATTATTTAACAATTAAATAATCATAGTGTGCCATAACCATTTTGCCCCTTATGAATAGTTACTAAATTTACCCCCTAGTGAGTTCTACCAAATCCCACACTTAGGTAAACTCAACTGAGAGTCCACAATATGCTACGTGTCCTAATCCAATTAGTAAATAACATTTATTAACTAATTATTGTATTTAACACTTAAATGCAGACACGCACGTATTTCTGTGAAAGTGTTGAATATTGCTGGATTAAACAATTTAATCTGGCATGCTGCCCTAGTGCACAACGAATACACTCCATATCGCAGGACTCCCTAGGTCCTACGCCCGATTCGTCAAATGAAACTATTCCATAAGTCCGTGAACAATGCCCCACGCACACGTCACGAATATACAAATCAGCGCATTAAACCATACAAGCTGAGGTTACAACGCATGCGTATAGTCCTTCCATCATGATATCCTGGATGTGCAGGGATATAGATTATCACCGTCAAATCCCCTTATACTCATCCATGTCTTATCTCCAGACTTGTATCTCAATGAACAATATGCGCAAACCTTTTTGCCATATTGTTCCACCCTGGCGGAACTCTTTCCCGGGATTGATACTTATGGCCACAAGATTTTCTTAGATACAGTCTCGAAGCAACTGGATATCAAAATCCCTATAAGAGCTAACATATCCCGTATCTGTATGCACCAAACTCCATAAGCATCAAACCATACCCAGCGGTCACACCATGAAAGGTCTGTGACATGCGTGGAACCAAAGTATGGTGGATCACTTACAAGCCTACCGTGTGTCACGCCCCAAGTGCTCTCAAGCATTTCCTCAAGCACTTGGTGCGCAACTAGGCCTGCTAGAGGCCTCTTGGACCATAGAGCGCTACGTGGACCGGAGCTTCTAGAAGGCCTGCTGGTTAGGATGGAGAACCAGGCTTGGCCCGTAACTTATTAAGGAAGTTAACCCTAGTTAGACTTCCATAATAGGTAGGAGAACATCTAGGAATATTCTAAGGAATATTATCTCATCTTGTATATACACCGTTAGATCAATTAGATCTCAGTCATTGATTGTATAGGGCTGCTACTATAAAAAGGGGAGACCCTCACTTGTATTTTTTATCTCATAGCTTTGTTTTCTCTTCAGCAATATAAGAGAGCATTCATGTAAACACTTGGTATGCCTTTCTTTCTTCTCTTTGTGTGATTTTCTTGGCTGCTTAGCACGCAACGCGTCTAAGGCTACACGGTTCAAAAACAGTCCGTGACACATGGCACTCAGGTCAAAGGACCACGTATACTACTCAACTCAAGAGGACCCTCCGTTGACGGCTTATATAGGATGTCTATCGAAGGCCCTCGTGAATCTGTCCCATATCCAGTCCTAACTGGATACCTATATGTCAATACGAGCTCCAAGCTCATGGTCGGTCAGGAACGACCATCTATACCCGACAGATACGACATATGATAATCTATATATAAAGGTATCCACCGATAAACCCGCATCGGTAGAAATAGATCATGGACTATTATTCGAGAACATACTTGCGCAACATGCATTTTCTAGCACCCGATTGCAACTCTTGCAACTATGCAGTTACTAGTGTATTCTTAGGTCTATGTCCCATTACAGACAAGGCTCCAACTCTTGGATCTGCTGAGTATTATAACTAGTTAACACTTAGCTATGCTACCATTTAGCAATTATATCTCTAAGCGTGGCTAACTACGAGGCCTTATCTAAACCTTTTAGATCTGATCCGAACTCCTTCAGATCTACAATGTCTGTAATGTTACATGCATAATACCATATAAATTGGTATTAGCGATTTAATGGGAATGTACACTTGTATAAATACACAAGTATATGTACATTCAGGGATGGCACATAAGCACCGACCCTAACATTATCTCCTCCCCCAAACTTATTGCTTTTTCTATCTTGCTTTTAAGTTAGGGTATTATATTTTTCTTCTTTTTTTTTTGTATACCCCCAAACTTAGATTGATAAATACCATCTAAACTTATTTTCTTGTAATACCCTTTACACCCACAACCTGTTTTCTTTCAAGAGTATTTATAAGCAAACTCAAGGTTTTGTTAGAATTTATGTTCACGTTCCATCCCATTTTGTATGAATATTTATTTTGTAATATTTATACAATGCATATTTTGTTAAATTGCTAATTATATTAATTAAATGGTACAATACTTGTAACGCTACAAACATTGTATGATTTAAAGGAATTCAGATCTGGTCTAAAGGAGTTAATATTAGTATCAAGAGTTTGTGTCACTGAGAATTATAAATACTAAAGAGTTGACAGGTTAAATAATCAGCAAAATCTAAAGAGTTAGAACTTTGTCTGTAATGCGATAAAGACCTAAGAGTACACTAGTAATAATATACTTACAAAGAGTTGTAATAGGTGCTAAAAAATGTCATTATACAAGTATGTTTTCAAACATTATATTCCTGATTATTTTCACTGATGGGAGTCTATCAGTAAATTCATTTTTATATAGATCAGTGTATGTCTATATTTATATAGTACAGATGGTTGTTCTTAGCTAACATTGAGCTTAGTGATAGCTCGTATAGACATATGGATATTCAATCAAGGCTGAATATTGAACAGAATCGTGAGGACCCAAATAAACATCTATAAGCTGTCAATGGCAGGTCCTCTCGGATTGAGTAATACTCATGGTCCTTCGACTTGAATGCCACGGTGAGCTTGTGAATAATCCACTATACTTTGATTCCATAAATGTTAGAGACCTTTTATGGTCTGACTGTTGTGTGTCGTTGGATATAGTCCGATGCTAATGAGGTCTAGTGTGCGTAGATACAGGATCCATCAACTCACATAAGAAAATTATATATGTAAGGCTCTAAAATTGTATCTTAGAAAGTCTTATGGCTATAAGTAATAAACATGAGAAAGGAGTTTCCCACAAAGTTAAACAATATCGCAAGTGTTTGTATATATTGTTATACGTATGCACAATGACCTCAACTTGTATGATCTTACAAGCTGATTTGTAATATTCATGACATGTACGTGGGGCATCGATCACAGACTCATAGAAGATTTTCATTTGACAAATCAGGCGTAGACCTAAGGAGTCTTGCACTATAAAGTGTAGTAGTTGTGTACTGAAGCAATATACTAGATTGACTAGTTCAATCCAAGAAATTTTAGTAGACCAGACATATTGCTTTAGTATCCTTCAAGATATGCACGAGTCAAAACTTAAGTATTAAGTACATCAATTAGTTAATAATAGTTATCGACCAATCCAATGATGACACATGGCATATTGTGGGCCATTCATTATTTGACTTTAAAATTACTATTATGTCCTTACTTGTGAGACAAGCAATGTACAAATGAATGGTTGGTGTTTATTTGGAATAAAAAAATCAAAGTCAAAGTATTATATTAAAATGAGTGGCTAAGATTATTTTGATATAAACAATTCAAAAGACACATATCTTTTATTTGTTAAATTTGATTTAATAAATATTAAAGAATGCAAACAAATGGAATGGAGACTATGCCTTGGTGAGACTGAATATATTTTGCCAAAAAATGAGAAAAGTGTTTCCTCATTTGGCTTCCATTCTCAGCCAAATCCATTCTCTCCATTATAGCCCATTTTTTATTTGTTTATTGTAAACAAATTAAAAAAAGCAAAAGCAAATGGTGTAGCATTGATGTCCATGCTTGGTGGGCCATATGATGTTAAATATTGAGGGAAGTTGATGCAAACCAAATCCTATTAATTAATTGTATAAATTAATTTTTGATTTTGATTTCATCGAAACGGGATTTTGGTTTTAGGGATAAGGAATAAACAAATTATGGATAAATCCAAACGACTCTTTCTTAAATCTAAGCGTTCTTTTTGTAGGCATTTGCCCTCGATCTAATCGTGGAATCGAATTGATTATAGAAATATGAGTTTAATTAGTCGATTTATTAGTAAACAAGAAAAAATATTATCTAGACGGGTGAATAGATTAACCTTAAAAGAACAACAGTTAATTACTATTGCTATAAAACAAGCTCTTATTTTAAGAGAGATAGAAGTCTTTCTCAAGTGTTGGAAAAAAAAATCAAATGTTGAGAGCATTTTATCTTCTTCTATTTCTTCTTATTAGCCAGCCATACTATAAGTAACAATGAAATGAATTTTGTTATTTAAGTGTTAAACTAGAACAATAATCATTCATTGCATTGTAGTAGACAATAGCTTAAGAGTTAAGCATAAAGATAAAGGGTTAATCTCATTGTTTAAAGTGTTAAACTGTGCTAGAAATTGAGCTGCCATTGTAGCTACTCAAGCTCACCAAGTTGGATAATAGAATTGGTAACAAGCGCACTTCAAGCAGGAGCTCCAGCATAAATCAGTTCAAAAGGCTTATTCAGGTGATTACTCAATCTCAATCTTTTCATTATTGTAATGAGATTTAATTTTATGTGTTGATTGCACTAGGAAATTAGATTTCCAAGCTTCTGCTATAATTAATTATGTATGAGATACGTAATAATTGGTTGTAATTAACACACACCACATGCATACACTTTAGTATAATCAACACTTTCAAGTTTATGGTGCGATGGGTAAATGTTTTGGATAAATAAACTTTAAGTCTTGGGCTTGTAATGTGGTTAAACAGAAAAAGAAAAAAAAAGGTAATTAGGCTTAAAAGAGATCACTAAGTATAAATATACAATTAAGGAATGCTAGAAAGGCTCAATCGATCCAAAGATGGCCTAATGTCATTTCTCTATTCATGTGTTTCCTAAGATTTTGCCTGAAGTAGTAACTAAAAATAAGTTATAGAGTGTTGGTCTTAGAGAATGTGGTGTATTCCCTAAAGCATAAGTATCTCTAAGTAACAGTTATAACTATTCATGCTTAAAAAGTTTTGGAGCTGGTGTTTACATGCCATTCTAATATTGTATGAATATTAATTGTTTAATATATATACAATAAATTTTTTGAATAAAATGTGTTAATTTCATAATTATATGGTATAATGCTTGTAACACTACAGACATTGTATGATCTGAAGAAGTTCAGATATAGTCTAAAAGAGTTTAGACAAAGGCTAAGAGTTAGCAATGCTGAGAGTTATAAATACTAAGCATTAGCACTGTTAAGAGTTAACAGGTTATAAAATTCAGCGGGATCTAACGAGTTGGAACCTACATAGTTGCAAAAAGTTACAATAGGTGCTAGAAAATATCATTATATAAATATGTCTCAAACATCATGTTCCTTATCTATGTTCACCATTGCGGGTCTATCTGTGAATCGTTATTATATAGATCAGTGTATGTTTATATCTGACTAGTTCAGATGGTTATTCTTAGCTTACCATGAGTTTAGAGCTTGTATAGGCATGTGGGTATTCAGTCAGGACTGGATACTGAACAGACTCGCGAGGACCCCAATAGATATCCTATGAAGCTGTCAAATGAAGGTCCTCTCGAGTTGAGTAGTATTCGTGATCCTTTAACTTGAGTGCCACGATGAACTTATGAGTGATCTATCATACTTTGGTTCCATATATATTAGAGACTTTTCATAATCTAATCGTTATATGTCATTGGGTATAGTCCGATGCTCATAGAATCCAATGTGCTTAGATACATGATCCGTCAGCTTGCATAGGTAAGTTGTATATCTAATGCTCTAAGATTGTATTTCATAAAGTCTTGTGGCCACAAGTATAAACCCATGAAAGGATTATTCCATAGGGTTAAATAATATCGTAAAAGTTTGCGTATATTGTTTATCGAGATATAAATCTAGAGATAAGTTCAAGGATGGGCTAACGGGGATTTGACGGTGCTGATCTATATTCTCGCACATCCAAGGTATAAATGATGAAAGAATTATACGTATACGTAGTGACCTTAACTTATATGGTCTAATGCGCTGATTTGTAATATCCGTAACATGTGCGTGGGGCATCGATTACGAATTTATGAAATAGTTTCATTTGACAAATTGAGTGTGAACCTAGGGAGTCTCGCAATATGAAATGTACTCTTTGTGCACTTAGGCAATGTACTGTATTGAATGGTTCAATACAGTAAAATCTAGCAATTTACTATGCTTAAGCTAACTAAAGTATATGGTTAAAAGGTAGGACTCACTTTAGGTTAACTTGGTAACTTAGTAAGGACATAAAAGAAATTTCACTTAATAATTATTTAATTATTAAATAACTAAAATAAATATTTATTTATTTAATAGTTAAATAAATAATTTAACTTAACTATGGTTAAAAGTTAGCCATATGGTTAAGTTAAAGTTAACCTTACTTAATGATTAAGTAATGGTTAACCTAACCATGGTTAAGTTAGTTAACTAGGGTTAGATTATTTAAATATTTATTTAACTTAAGGGTTAAGTTAAACTAACTTAACTAGGGTTAAATATTAACTATAATTAGGTTAAGTAAATGTAAATTTAAATTAAGTAAAATTAAAATTAAATTAAATTCATTTGTATATATTTGCAAAATGAAATAAAATTTAAAGGGTTAAGTTTTATTTTTGCTAAGTATTTTGGCCAGCCATCAAAGAGAAAGAAAAAGAAATTGTTTTCTTATTATTGAATTTAATTGTGAATTTATAATTAAATTTCTTTTTATTAGGCTTAAAACCAACTAAGCAAAAATAAATATTTAATTTATTGCTTAAGTGTTAATAAAAGAAAAATAAAAAACTTAAGTTTAATTTGTTAAACAATTGTTTGATTAACATACTGTTATGATAGACAATCAAACCCACCATTTGTTGATTGCTAGAATTAGCAAAGCTTACATTTTAGGTAGACTTCAAGCAATTTAATCCAAAGGCTTCAAGGGTTAAATTCTCAATCTCATTATTAAATTGATTATTATGTAATAATTATGTTCATTGTAAATTTTTATAATTTCGCTATGCACATATATGTATGAAATATGTATATTTTTGTATGATGAACACATCCTATATGTATGCACCCTATAATAATCAACACAAAAAAGTGCTAAAAAAATAGTTAATATAAATAAGGTCAAACTTGTTTCTAAACTTAGATAATCAAAATGGTCTCAAGTATCTATCATTATCTAGGGATTTGTAAAAAATAAATTTAGCCATATATTCTTTTTCTTATCATAGACTAATGATCATCTTATTAATCTAACAAATATAGACAAAAGAAAACACATAAGAAAGAAGAATTACAATAGAGTAAGCATAAAATTTAACAAGCATGACTTCATTACTCTTTTTGCTTTTTCTTCTTTCAACGGACCCATAAATAAACACAAATAACATGAAACAAAGATAATATAAAAACAAATAACTAGTCGAAGATGTATGGGCAGAGGTCAAGTTTGTGCAGCACCACGTTAAGGAGCCTTAACAAGTGGTGGGTTAATAGTGATCATCTTCTAAACAATAGGCTTAGAAATAGCGGTAGCTAGGGCATTTCTCTCTTCCCTTTGGTCCCAAGTAACACGGGCTTGTGAACAAAAAATCATGGTCAAAGAAAGGAAGAATAAGTGTCCAGTGAGATGAGCACAAGCTATAATATTTGCATATATCACCTTTTCAATGTCAATTGGTCGGTGCGTTATAATGGAAAAGAGGTAAATAAACCATAGTTTGGTTATGTCAATGGTATGAGAGATCGACATGAGTCAAGAGGTAAGGAAACTATACCAAGCCTTAACCTTTAAGTGTAAATGGTTGACGACATTCCAATGTGTACCCAGTGTACACAAAGTGTTAATGATCTCCTCGTAGTTAGGATGATCTCTTAGCTCTGCTGTATTTTCTTCAATTTCTACTTGTAACCCATAGTGAGCATTGATCATTGCCGGATCAAATGTCACTCTCTTTCCTCGAACAAATACCCTCTCATAACTATCCTATTCGGTAGCATTGGCATAGAATTCACGTACTATAGGATTGGTGATGTGGTTAGGCTACACGCAGAATTATTCCCAATGACGCTCTGGATCATTCCCTAATATTTAGAATTTTGAGGTTTCTCTAATCAAATCCATGCTCCCTAATAAATTCTTTTTTTGAAGACTAAGTTGGTATATCGAGCTTGAGTTTTTCAGATGTGAAGTAGGATGCGTTATAGGCTACACTGCCATTGGTTATAATGCGTTGCTTCTTAAGAGCCATTCCTTATTTTTATGGGAAAACAATAAGTAATAAATTATACTGAAAGTTTGGTGTGAAAACTTACCTTATCTCAGCCATTTTCTTTTGAAGCTCTATTTTCGTTGCAGTGGTACACCTTGTTTCACTATAGCGATAATGCATCCCTGGGGTAAAAATTGGTGAATCGCTCTACTGCTCTTATGTAAAAATGCATTTATTTCTATAATTGATCTGTCACTAGAGCGATGTACCTTATATTGCTGCAATGATTTTACAATGTACATGTTGGATTTAAATTTTGAATTTCACTATAGTAAGGATTGTTTGTTGTTGGAGCGATGCTTTGGCGCTAAAGTGGAAAAGTTATATCGCTACTATACTGCAAGCTTGTGTTTGTGCCAGGTACTAGAATTCACGCTAGAGTGGTAAGAGATGTATCACTGTTGTAGTTTTTCGCTGCAGCACTGACTCCTAAATTATATATCTTTGAAACATGAAAATAACTAATGTTAGATAACTAAAAAGATGAAACTAAATACAAATACTTACCGTGAGTTGCCTCTTAAGCAGCACTTGATTTAACATTGTCAGCTTAACGTAGTGTTCCTTTTTCTTATTGTGGATCACTAAGGATGTTAAAACTAAAGTTGGCTTCTTCTCTTGTTGTTGTGGAGCTTAGAATTTAGGAGGGTTAATTGTTTTGACAGGCTGCCTTTGATTGTTGTTCCATAAGAAGTTGAGTGATTCCTCCAGCCCAAAGTATAGTAGTTTAAGTTGGGGTTATTACAATTGAAGCTCCCCACGTATTACACAAATGCTACACACTGACTATTGACATAGTTATCTCCACAAAAGTTGCACATAATAGGTTAACTCTTGATGGCATTTACTATTAAGTTGTTCAATTGCTTGGTTAAAAGGTTGACTTAAGCATTCAGCGTAGTCAAAGCATCAACTTCATGAACTTCAGTGATCTTTCTTGGTGTAATTCTTTTAGAAAGCCATTGGTAGGTGTTAAATGCCATTTATTCTAACAGGTCATAAGCTTCATCTATTGATTTGTTCATGAGTGCTCCTCTAGCAGTGGCATCTACTATAGTGCGTAGGTGTCCAACTAATCTGTTATAAAAGGTTTACACAATAAGCCACTTTAAAACTCCATTATGGGGGCACTTTCTTTGCATGTCTTTAAATCTCTCACATACTTCATATAATGATTCACCCTTAAAATGTACAAACGATGTGATGTCATTTCGCATCTTAGCAGTCTTAGCAGGTAGAATGAACTTTGCGAGGAATTTTTGTGCAAGGTAATCCCAAGTTGTGATGTAGCTAGACGACAATGACACTAGCCAACATTTTTCTTTGTCTCTCAAGGAAAAGGGGAACAATCTTAAGTGAATTGTATCATCGAACACTCAATTGAACTTAAATGCATAATCCCAAGTTGATAATGTACATGTTCGGGTCATCAATGGGTAGTCTACTAAATTGCGCTGAGTCATTGATCATTTAAATAGTGATTGGCTTGATTTTAAAGATGTTGGCTTGAACATTCAACCTTTGGATACTTTGAGTTGACTCTATTAATTGTAAGAACAACATATTCCTTTAGTGTTTTAGGTTCTTCTTGATAAGGGCAAATTTGTCATATATTTTTTCATGTTTTTATTTTGATATTTTATGGTTTTATGAGAATAGATGACTATTTATGTGCTTTATTGTTATTTTTAAGGACTTGAACGAAATTTAAAGAAATGATGCAAAAGGAGCAAAAACAGGGACTAAAATCTAAAGTTTTCAAAATATGAGTCCATCGCCCCAGCGCTACAAGGATTTTTGCCCCAGCACTAGAACAATGATCAAAATAAGAAAATAAAAAAAGACGACCTGTTGAAGTCGCAACTAGCACCCCAGTGCCAGACCTGCATCGCGCCAGCGACAGGCCAGCGCCATATCTGCAGCACACCAGCGACGAGACAACGCTCCAACGGTGCAGCCTTCTACACGCAGTGCCCTAGAGACAGCATCCAACGCTCCAGCGGTAATATGAGTCCTAATCCGATGAGAATTGAGATTTTCAAGCTCATATCAATCCTTATAAAGGCCACTCGATCCTAGACATTAAAAAAGTACCCAAGACACATTCAAGAACACTAAGAATACAGAGTATGAGTCTTGGAGAGTAATAAGAATTTAATTGAAGTAATTTTAGAGAGAGATTCAAGACGTTCTTTGGTATCAAGAGTATCTTAGGCAGCGCAATTAAGAGCAATTCGACGTCTATATCGGTTTGCTATTGATTGTATCATGATTTATTATTATTTTTATTGCTGTTCTCTTGCAGCCATGAACTAAATTTATTTTCTAGGGTTAATACTTGAACTCAATATGTGTGCTTAATTGTCATATCTTTTGAATATTTAAGAAACTTAGTTCTTTGATATTCAAATTACTTGATCTTACTGTTTCAATATATTTGGCCAATATATGATGAATGAGTTGGTAATATTGTTGATAAACTCAGAAGAGGAATCATAATATTTAGACCTAGATAATTTGATGCATGATTGTAGAGTAATATTCAATATTGCATATGCAAGTTGCAATTTAGGATAGGAATATACTTAATTGGCATGTATGATCAATAAGACCTAATCTTAATGAATCTTAATTTATTACAAGTACTATAGGAATATAGGTATTTGGTAAATTAAGGTATACTTGCATGACCTTAGAAGAGGCTTGTGAATACATTAGTGTCTTGATCAATAACAAATACTAAGAGAGTTAAATATTATAAGATTAATTATTAGAAAGCATATTGAGAGATAGTATTAATCTTTAGTTTTCTCTACATTGCTATCACCTAATTCTCTTTATATTTTGTCATTGATTTTATATTTTTTGCATTCATTCTTAAATTTTTATTTTTCTGAATAATTATTAGAGAGACATAATTTTAATACTTGGTTAGAAAGTAGAAATTATCCTTGTGGGTTCGACATCTGACTATTTAGTCCATTTATTACTTGCATACAATAGTGTATACTTGCACTTAATTATAATATATAGAATTATCGCATCACTTTTATCGGTGCAGCAATCTTTGGTCTTCTACGGTATAGACTTAATTTCGTTCTCGTCGAATCTTTTGATGAGGTCTTTTAATTTCCAAATCGAAAGCAGCTAAGTCTTCACTTTTAGCTTATTGCATAAACCATTTAAAAGTACATAAACAAAGAAAAGAAACTAATGAAAATTTCTAAATAAAAAATAAAAAATATTGGTATGAATATTGATATTAAGTAGCTAATTATCATTGGCAACCGAGTTAAAAACTTGACACTTTCTTATAACAAAACTTTAAGCGTAAGTATACTTTATCATGAACAAGTAATATAGGGACTCTAATGTTAGGGTCGATGCTTACGTGTCATCCCTGAATGTACATATACTTGTGTATTTATACAAGTGTATATTCTCATTAAATTGCTAATATCAATTTATATGGTACCATGCAATGTAACGTTACAGACATTGTACGATCTGAAGAAGTTCAAATCAGATCTAAAAGAGTTTAGATAGGGCTTATAGTTAGCCACGCTGAGATATATAAATACTAAATGTTAGCACAGCTAAGTGTTAGCTGGTTATAATACTCAGCAAATCCAAGAGTTGAAGCCTTGTCTGTAATAGGACATAGACCTGGGAATATACCAGTAACTGCATAGTTGTAAGAGTTGCAATCGGGTCCCAAGAAATGCTAGTTACGCAAGTATGTTCTCGAATTATTGTCCCTGATCTATTTCTGCCGATGCAACTCTGTTGGTGGATACCTTTATATATAGATCAGCATATGTCGTACCTATAGGGTATAGATGGTTGTTCCTAGTTGACCGTGAGCTTGGAGCTCACATTGACATATGGGTATCCAGTTAGAACTAGATATGGGACAGACTCACGAAGGCTTTCGATAGATATCCTATGTAAGCCGTCAACAGAGGGTCCTCTCAAGTTGAGTAGTATACATGGTCCTTTGACCTAAGTGCCACGGTGGGCTTATAAGTGATTCACCATACTTTGGTTCCACGCATGTCACAGACCTTTCATGGTGTGACCACTGTCATTGGGTATGGTTTGATGCTTATGGAGTCTAGTGTGTACAGATACGGAATCCGTCAGCTCGCATAAGGAGTTTGATATCCAAATGCTTCGAGACTATATCTCGAAAAATCTTGTGGCCACAAGTATTAATCCCGGGAAAGAGTTCCGCCAGGGTAGAACAATATGGTAAAAGAGTTTGTCTATATTGTTCAGTGAGATACAAGTCTGGAGATAAGATATGGATGAGCACTAGGGGATTTGACGGTGATAATCTATATCCCAGCACATCCAGGATATCATGAAAGAATGACTATACGTATACGTTGTAACCTCAACTTGCATGGTTCAACGCGCTGATTTGTTTATTCGTGACGTGTGCGTGAGGCATTGTTCACGGACTCATAGAATAGTTTTATTTGACGAATCGGACTTAGGATATAGAGAGTTCTATGCTATGGAGTGTACTCGTTGTACACTAGGGCAGCGTGTCGGATTGAATTGTTTAATCTAGCAATATTTAACAATACCACGGGAATGCGTGCATGTCCGTATTTAAGTATTAAATACAAAAATTAGTTAATAATTGTTATTTACTAATTGTACTATGACACATGACGTATTGTAGACCTTCGATTGAATTTACCCAAGTGTGAGATTTGGTGGGACCTACTAAGAGGTAAACTTGATAACTATTCATGAAGGGCAAAATAGTCATTTCATACTTTTAATTATTTAATGGTTAAATAATCAAAATATCTCTCTTATTTTATTATATAATATATTATTATATTTTTTTAATATATTATATTATATATTATTATATTATATTTTGTTATATGATATTATATATAATAATATTATATTTTGGGTGCCAAATAGTTGGCATCCATTAGTATTCTTTTATTATTATTATTATATAATATATATAATAATATTATTATATTATATATTATATATTATATATTATATTATATGTATATATATTATATATACAGAGATAGAGATGAGAAAATTGGAAAAGGGCGGTGTATTTTTGTTGTTACGGGAAATGGAGAAGAGAGAAACGAAAATGGAAGAGAAAGAAACGGAGAAGAAATAAAGAAAGGAAAAAGAAAAAAAAGGGAAAAAAATAAAATTGTTTTATTTTTTTTATACTTCTAATTGGAGCAATTATGAATTGCTTTAAACTCTCCATTTTTTATCATTTTGGAGAAAATGATGGAAATACACCCGGCTATTTTGGAGTTTAAGAGTTAAACCCAGTGCTGCGTATAGGGCTGCTGTTCTAGCTCACCAAACTTACCGTGTTGGTGACTAGAACTGCCCACAAGTTAGTCTCTATGTGAACTCAAGAAAAAATACGTGTATAACGTTACACGTTGAGGTGAGTTTTCAACATTTATTAATATATTAATGTGATTAATATATTTATTTATTGTGTTTATTGTAATTTATACGCTTCTGCCGCGTTGAATATGTATAAGATACGTATTTTAAGCAATAGACACAATTGCACATGCATACACCCACATGTATTAGATCCTCGACAACATCTAAGAGTCAGATATCGAACCCACAAAGATAACAATCATTTATACCAAGTACTAAAATTGTGGCTTTCTTATAATTATTTAGAAAAATTAACTTTAATTTTTTAAGACTAAAATTAAATAATTAAACTAATAAAGTAATATAAATAACAGAATGCAAGGATTAGGATAAGAAACAATTCTTGAGAAGCCTAGGATTAACATATATCCCCCAATATGTTTTAAAGGTTATATTTTCTTTTAATATTTAATTTCCTCAGTTATTATTATTGATCAAGACACGTTGTAATTGCAAGCTTCTCTCAAAATCAAACAATTATATCTCAATTTACCAAATACTTATATCTCTATAATATTTGTAATAAATTAAAACTCATTAAGGACAAGTCTTATCAATCATGCATGCCAATTAGGTATATCTATATTCTAATTCGAAACTTGTAAATCGCTCTATAATCATGCATAAATTTATTATGGCCTAAATACAATAATTCTTTTTTCGAGTTTATCAAAATATTACTTAATCAATTATAACATTGGCTAGATGTTATAACGCATTAAGCACAAATAAATTGAATAATAATAAACTGGGTTCATTAAATATAAAAAGAAAATATTGCAATTAAGTTCTACATATTAAGTTGAAGTATTAATTCTAGAAAACAAATTTAGTTCATGGCGACAAGGGAAATTAAAAAAAATAGTAATGAAAATATAACTCTAGCAAACCGATATGATCGTTGACGAGCTATTGTTAAATTGCCAAAATTCCCTTACTCTATCAAACTTTGATGATTCTCCCTCTTGAATTGCCTTGATTAGCTCTAATAGCCTTGTATTGTATGTGTTTTCTAATGATTTGAAGGGTAGGACGAGTGGCCTTTTATAAGGATTGATTTGAGCTCGAAATCTTTAATTCTTGTCGGGTCAGGATTTGCAAGATTGGTGAGGTGCTATCATGCTGTCGTTAGGGCGCTACGCCTTAATGCCAAAATAGCTGGAGTAGTGACTCATTTTTCACTGAGGTGGTAGGCTATTGCTGGAGCGGTGGCCGAATTTCGCTGGGGCAAAATTCTACTACTTAGGCAGGTCTTATTTTGGCTCGAGTCCTAGCACTAGATGAAATCCCTTGTACCGCTAGAGTGAAAATTTCAGATTTTGAGTTTCTTTGCATTTAAGGCCCTAGTTTTTGCTCATTATATCCATGCTCTATTTTTCTTCCTTTATTTTAGTCCAAACCCTATAAATAAATAATAATGCACATAAATAGCAATTCTCATTAAAACATCAAATCTCTAAGTAAAATAAGAATAAATTAAATGATTATTTTGCTCTTATCAACGTTCAAACAACCGAACTTATCACCTTGATTCTTAAATATCCCTGGGTTTCTTAGCATCTCTTACCCAGCCGTAGTCTTAGTTCTAGCCTTCCTAGGTTATGGGTCAAGACTCATCAAACTTGCATCTTAAAAATCTTGGGGTTCGATTCTACATTTTTCGGTGTTGAGTTTCATCACAATATTGGCATAATTCTATCAACGGCCTTGTTTCAAAGCTTCCTAAGAACCACCCAAAGATAGAAAACAGGTTATTCTCGGAGTTCTTTTAAAGATCCAAGAGCGCTGAAGTAAATTCTCAAGGTTCCCAAAATCGAGAACTTCAGTCCAAAACTAATTTTAATTTCAGTTACGTTAAATGTTATAATTCTAATTCCAATTCAAATTTTAATTACGTTAAATATTATAATTTCAAATCACAATTTAAATTTAATTACGTTAAATGTTATAATTACAAATTTAATTTCAATTTTAATTAAGTTAATTATTACAATTCCAAATTTAATTTTAATTATATTAAATGTTATAATTCTGATTCTAATTTTAATTTTAATTATATTAAATGTAACAATTCCGATTCCGATTTGTATTTCAATTACGTTATAAGTTATAATTCCAAATACAATTTCATTTTCGATTACGTTAAAAATTATAATTCTACATTCGATTTCAATTTCGATTATGTTAAATGTTATATTCCAATTCAAATTCTAATTTTAATTTCAATGTTATAATTTCGAATCCAATTTTAATTTCTATTATGTTAAATGCTGTAAATCTAAATTCATATTCAATCTCAATTACATTAAATATTATAATTTTGATTCCAATTAAAAGTTTAATTACGTTAAATGTTATAATTCTAAATTAAAATTTAATTTCAATTACATTAAATATTATAATTACAAATCTAATTCAAATTTCTATTACATTGAATATTATAATTTCAAATTCAATTTTAATTACGCTAAATGTAATAATTCTAAATCTATGTTATAATTTCAAATCCAATTCCAATTCTAATTTGAATTTCAATTATGTTATAAGTTATAATTCGAAATCTAATTTCAATTCTGATTACATTAAATATTATAATTTCACACTCAATTTCAATGTTATAATTTTAATTTTAATTCCAATTTCAATGTTTTAATTTTAAATTCAATTTTAATTTCAATTAGGTTAAATGTAATAATTCCAATTCCAATTCAAATTTCAATTACATTATAATTCCAAATTTGATTTCAATTTCGATTACATTAAATATTATAATTCTAACATTTAATTTTAATTCTGATTATGTTAGATATTATAATTCCAATTTCAATTTTAATTTCAATTTCAATGCTATAATTTCGAATCCAATTTCAATTTCAATTATGTTAAATGTTATAATTCTAAATCTATATATAATTTTAATTACGTTAAATATTATAATTCTAATTCTAATTTAATTTTAATTACGTTAAAAGTTATAATTTCGATTCCAATTTGAATTTCAATTACGTTAAAAATTGTAATTCCAAATCCTGTTTCAATTTTAATTACATTAAATATTATAATTTCACATTTGATTTCAATTTTGATTATGTTAAATATTATAATTCTAATTCTAATTTAATTTTAATTACGTTAAAAGTTATAATTTCGATTCCAATTTGAATTTCAATTACGTTAAAAATTGTAATTCCAAATCCTGTTTCAATTTTAATTACATTAAATATTATAATTTCACATTTGATTTCAATTTTGATTATGTTAAATATTATAATTCCAATTCTAATTTTAATTTTAATTTTAATGTTATAATTTTGAATCCAATTTCAATTTCAATTACATTAAATGTTATGATTTTCAATCCAAATTCAACTTCAATTACATTAAATATTAAAATTTTACTTTTAACTTAATTTCAATTATGTTAAAAATTATTATTTCAAATCTAATTTTAATTGCAACTACGTTAAATATTATAATTTTAATTATGTTAAATATTATAATTCTGAATCCAATTTCAATTTCATTATATGTTATAATTCAAAATCTAATTTCAATTACGTTAAATGTTATCATTCCAATTCTGATTTCAATTTCAATTAAGTTAAATATTATAATTTCAAATCTAATTTTATTTTTAATTACAGTTAATGTTATGATTAAAATTAAATATAAATAAAAAATATAATTTGAATTGTAATAATTAGTATTATAAAAGCTCACAAATTTATTACAATTTTAATTTATTTAAAACAACATTTAAATTTGATTGAATGTAAATAAAAGGTAAAAATAAATTAAAAAAAATAAAGGAGGCCCCAGAAATAAATTATAGAGAATATTTTAAAAATATTTAAAGGTAAAAATTAAAAGACATTACCATTTTAAAAACATTTTCAAAAAAAAAATATTCCCTTAACAATTACATTTTAGAGGGAAGAAATTTCGTGGTTTACGCAACACTACATCCAGCCCACTTATTCAACCAAATCCTAACTTTAGCTATTGTTTTTATTATATATGACAAATGACATCCATACTTTTAAAAGGTATTATTTAATACTCAATTACACATTCATAATTTTAATAATATTTATTTACACTTTAAATATAAGGTTATTATAATAAATTGATATAGTGCTAATGATAAATAGTATCCTACTGTCGCTAGTCGACCAAAATCAATCACTGATAAATATTATTCCATCGACAGATAATTACTGTTCACATAAACAGTACCACGCGTGACAGTGCGGGCATTATTTACGATGATTGTTCATCGTAAACAATATTTGTTGTGGCAAATACTGTTCATATGTGGTATTGTTCACACAAACAGTGTAGTGTACACACAATTTAATGAAATTCTATAAAAAATCATCGCTGCTTTCACCGCAGCAAAGAGTTTCGCTTGTAAGGCCTTTTTGCAACGAGTCACAATTACATTACGACAAAAAACTTACATAAATGCAGCTCATAAAAAGTGTCTAGACCTTGTTTTCTATCTCTACCCATGACATACTCTACATCAGTTGTGGATCGATTCGAGTGCTTTAAGTTATAAAAGTTACAAATTCGTACACTAAAAATGTAAAAGTTAATTAAAAATTTAATTATTAAATAAGTAATTTCACTAAATAATACTGTTTATATAAATAGTATTTATCGTGATAGATATTATTCATTGTATACAGTCCATAAATAATGCTCGTACTGTTTTTATATAGTATTATTTATTGTTTGCGAACACAAACAATATCCACGTGTGGTACTATTTAATGTCCTTTGCCCTATTATGTACAAAATATAAGATACGTTTCTTTCTGATTTTTTTTTAGGTGGGTCCACGAGTAGACAAAGGGATTTGCAATTCGGAAACCCTAGGATAAACTTTTTTTCTCAGGAACACAACTCAGCAGAGAAACCCAAAGCCAATTCTTTTGAGCCCTTGCCGTTGACAGGTTTGTTTGCTTTCATCTACTCTGCTTCCAAAC
Organism: Ailanthus altissimus; assembly: GCA_946807835.1. Lineage (NCBI taxonomy): Eukaryota > Viridiplantae > Streptophyta > Magnoliopsida > Sapindales > Simaroubaceae > Ailanthus > Ailanthus altissimus. The sequence continues at coordinate 10,463,121 of OX327699.1, read as the reverse complement.
TTCGCAAACTCATCTCCTTCACTTCCACCCTTACCGGTTTGTATTTATTTATCTCTCTCAACAATAATAATAATTTTTACAATCTGTATTTATTTATTTATTTATTGTATGTTTTTCAGGTTCTGCAAAGGAGTCAAAGAACGATCAGCACGAGAAGAAAATACAAGAGTAAGTGCTGAAGCTAAAAAAGTTTAGTCTTACTTATACTTCATTGTTTTGCTTTTAGTGTTTTAACGAAATTAAAAATTATGTTCTAAATATTTATGAAATTATCAAATGATTTTGGGATAAATTATGTCAGTTTTCAACTTAAATTTATGATAAGTAGAAATTTGATTCTTATAAGAATTGTTTATTCAGCAATGCCGGCCCAGAGAATTAAACTAAGATAGAGGCAACTGGGATCGATGATGGAAGTGATGAAAGGACTTGATGCGACCTCAACATCCAGATAGTTGTGATGAAATTGTGCATAATGATAAGAATGAAAAGAGGAAGAAAAGGAGGAAGAAGAGGAAGGAAGTAAAGGACCTCCGATTCAAGACTGAATTAGGCATTCATTCTAAGAGAAAAGAGCGCAGGAAAAAGTAAGCATTTATGTGCTCTTTGTTCTCATTGAAATTTCTATGGATTTGACATGATACCTGATATAGCATGTAAATCAATGCTTTAGGTGCATGAAATGTTCTGTCATGCGTTTAATCGATATGTGGACCTTTATTATGTGGAGAAGAAAATTCGCTTGGTGGTTGTCATAACTTTCGTGAGCTAATACTTTTTATTTCTTAAATTTTACTTCTATATGTATCAAGTTCTTGCTGTAATGTGCTTGTTTGTTGAATCATGTGTTTGTTCCTGATTAACTTCTTAGACACATTGGCTTTGCATGGTGATCGGTAACACATTACTGCCTCTGTTGAATGGATTGGTAAAAAACTTCAGTTTGATCTAGTGAGTTAATCTCTTTTTTGACATTGATTTAGTGCTTGTGAGATTACTATATGTTGTTAAATGGGTTAGGACCAGAACCATAACTTCAAGACACTTTCAAAACTAGCAAATCCTTTAATGTAAGCATGATATTCCCTTAAGTCATGCTATTTGTATGACTTAAACACTTATTTTAGGAAAAGATGGCAGGTGTTTTACATTATGTTATCATTGGTTGATTTTCATAAATTTCTTAAGAATTATTTTCACGTTAAAAGGCTGTTTGGTTACCCCATAGAATTTGATTTCTAGGTTTGTAAGTTTAGCATCTACGGAAAAAAATGTCATCGTGAATGACTGAAAGAAAGAAAGAGCCTTTACATTATGAGATATCATTAACTGCCTTTGTTTCAAATTCTTCTACTATGAATAGTTACCACTGTGGATTTTCCGCACATCTTATCGTAAGTGATTATGCTACAGTATAATTTTTATGCTTGTTTCAATTGAATCTTTTTTCTTCCAATTCTTGTTCTTGACAAAGTATGAGATCAAATCTTCATGGTGTTAGCAAAGAAAGACTTTGGGTTCGTTCATTTGCATTAAATTTTAGTTTATTTAGACAATTATCAATGCATACATGGGTTTCATCAATGCTTGGGACCTGGTTATTGCAATCCAATGAACAGATTAAAGTCAAATATATTCTTTTATTTGGTAGAAACTTTTCTTTGCCAGATTGTGGTCTAAAGATCTCAGTCATTATGTATAAGATTTGTAAACACATTTGAGAATGGAAAGCCAGAAAGTTAATGTTTTCTAGTGTTTTAAAATGCTATAATGCTCTTACATAATATCTGGCCTTGCTTTTTGATTATGAACCATATGACCTCCTGTTGAGGCAGTTGCTTATGTGTTAAAGCACATTGCAATTTCCTGTGTTACGGATTTTTACCAGAGTTAAAATTTTCATGTCTTCATGGAATTTTATCTAGAATGAATGCATTTTATGACCATCTAAAATTTTCATTGGTCTGTTTTCTTACATCTTTTGGTTGCAGGGCATGAGAATTCCTTCCTATGATAATCAATTACTTAACTTAGCTGAGGATTTAGCACGAAGATTGTTACTTGCATTTGACACTCCAACAGGTGTCGCTACTGGATCATTCTTTCTTGATATATTTCAAATGATATGCAAGTTTTTTGCCTACTAAATTTTGCTGCATGTCTTGCATTATACCTGCATCTTATGTCTTTTTGTATTTTGAGGGTGTGAATAATCTTAATCATGCAGAACTAGATGCCAATACATCTGTAGCTGAAAAATAGGCAAGAATTTAGAAGGTTGATAATTGGCCATAATTGGGTGATTGATAGACCGAGATTTTTTAGTTTTGACCTCTGCATTGAACATCAATTTGTATTAAAAGTCGACTATTCAAGAATGTTGTATACATTATGACTATTTTAAGCAATATGTATGCAGGAATTCCATGTACAGTTTTGTGGAATTATAACAATGGATGCACTTTTGTGGTAATTGATATACAGTTCCTTTCTCAACAGAATATTGTGTTACTAGTTGTAGGATCATTCAAACGATTTCCATGTACATGGTTCCTGCATATTTAATTTCTTCTTCAATTATTTGTTCATGTTTTACATTCTTTTTGCAGTTTAGAGAATTTATTCATGTTTTATACTTCCTAACTTGATGCTAAAAACGACTACAAATGTCTGGTGTAATCTGGCCACGGATGTTTGATATATTATGCTGCTTTGTGTCTTTGTTGCTGCAAAATTTCATGATATATTGCAATTTGTCAGTGCTAGAAATATTTTACCTAAGTATGAATTCTATTTCTCAAAATATGTCCATGGCTTTTTCTTTAATTAGAATTTTAACAGCTTTACTTGAGCTTGGCTGGAGATTTTGATGACTTATTAGTTAATGGTCTTGTTGGAAATGCCACTCCTTTGATTTTACTTTTGCTTTTTATTAATTTCAGGTCAAAAGGAGCAATGGAATTTATGTATCTGATTCTTGGAATACCAAAGACAGAGAATCAAGTAATATAGTTACAAGCATTTACACAAATGTTGATAGATTTTGTAGTTGTTGGATGATGGATTTATATAATGCTATAGAGACATAACTTATAGCCGATGTTGGATTTGGATGAATTGATGTATTGCTATAAATACCAAAATAAAGGGAGAAGGATGATAATTGAGGTATGCAAGGTTAGCCTGTAAAGGCCTCTCTTCTAAAACAAGAGGTTAAGTCAGATAATTTTTGTCTTAGCAAATTCAACCACAGACCCTGTTTCCCTTAACGGCTTCCATTGCCTTAATGGGACTTATGACGGGTGCTGGGTCTCTTAAGCCAGTATTCACAACATAGTCTATGGCTTAAAATGATTTCATGCCTTTTTGCCTCTTACAATTATCATAGACTCCCATATTTAGGGATCTTTGTTATACCATTATTTTCTTTAGATTAAATCATATAAGAGAAAGAGAGAGATTTAGTGAGACATATTAAAGAGGAGCTATTTTTCTTAATTGATTTTTTGATGATCCATTATAAAGAGCTTCTTTCCTTTTTATAGACTCTAAAGGGAAAACAAGACAAGACTTAAAAGACATGAGTTGGAAAGCATAAAAGAAAAGGAATGATTTGCAGACCATTCTTTATAACTTCTAATATAGACCAATATTTTTAATAAAGTAAAAACTAATTGGCACAGACGCGTAAACTTGATATATGCGCAGGCCCTTGGGTGGTTGAATAACTTAGACATTTATTTTTCATAAAGAAACTTTTAAATAAAAGGATATTAATCATAATTACCAAAGGAAGTGTGATCTGAGTTATCACTGCTATAACTTTGTGTAAATGAATTGAACTTGGTCTTGTGATAGGCTCTGTCATTGATGTTGTCAAAGGTTGCAGCAAAGTTTGGATCTAAAAAGAGGTTCTTCCACATTTTTTATTATTTTTGACTTTGTTGGGATAGGTTGAAAGTCTTGGTAGAGAGATAAGTCCATGTTAGGTTGAGTGCTGGATGAGCTTACTTGATTGTGATTTGTATGGGTTGGCTGTTGTGGCGTGATAGGTTAGGGGAATTATTCTAGATTCTAGTTGTCGCATGGGATTGGGAGGTAATGATGATGTTTTTCATAATTGACATCTTTGTGATGCCTTAGCCTTTTCTTTCAAAAAGATTTACAATATTTTCAATTCTGCCATTGAAGTTAAGATCAATGGATTCTTATTGTGCATGGTCTTCTGGGTCAATCTAGATGGATGGAGGGATGATTTGGTTCTCCTGTGCTAAGATTCTTTCTAGAGTTCTCAACTCATTTTTGTTCTCATCTTGGAAAGATTGAAAGGAATAGGAAAAAGTAAATAATCCTTTACTACTGGTAATAATGGATTTCTTTTTTTTTGATGTTATTATCCCTTTTCTTTGGAATAAAGATGGGTTGTAGCTTTTTCAAAGGAATTGCAAATGTGACATGTTTATTGATCATGAATTGAATTTTTGTTTTCCACCAGGTGAGAAGGTAGAAACATTGTAAGAAGATAAGTGTTGGATGATCTTCTTTTGCTTTGTTTAGCAGTTTCATCGTTTTGGTGAGATTGAACTCTATTGCAATGGTATAGAGGTCAAGGAGATACCATAGTAAGAATAATATACTAGTTTGGACCGTTTTGTGAATGAAATAGCCTTGAACAGATGAAAGAAGGGGTATGTGGTCAAATAAAAGTCCACTGAGACATATAGAACCATGTTATTTTGCTTATTCTATGGCAGTGTTTAATGAATTCTTTTGTTGAGGAGTGAAGGGTTCTGGTTCTTATGAGTTGTGAGAATTCTGGAGGAATAAAATAAACATGAGAGTTGATGACAAGGTTTGTAGGATTCATCATGAAGAGTTGGAGTTTTTTCTTCTTTACTTTTGGGTGTTCTGAAGAGTCTTATGAAGAGACAAAATGATGTGGTTCAGATGCATTTATAGGGTATTGGGAAAGAAAGTCTGCCTAAACATTGTCTTTTCCTTTCACGTGTTTAATAGTGAAAGTAAAGTTGAAAAATCACTATTGCCATCTTAAAAGTTGAAAGGGAGGAATCTTTTTTTGCTTTAAGCTTATCATATTGAAAAATGAAGACATATCAGTTCCAATTTGGAAGTTGTGGCCTACAAGATGGAATTCAAAACTTTCAATTCTTTTTTTACTGCTAAAATCTCTTTGTATGTTGAGTGATAGTGGATTTCTGAGTTAGAAAAGGCTTCAAATTTGTATCCACATATCTTTCTTATGTTGTTTTTTTTCTTCAAGGAGTAATGCATCCCAATAATAGTCTCAAGCATTTGTTTGTAAGAGTTTTTTTCTTTCCATTTGATGGCAATGTCTTTGCAATTTTTTTTAATGTCTTGACAAATTGTGTCTGGCTTGTGGACTATGGAGGGTGATTTTTCCTGAGGAACTGGTAAAGAGGCTTAGTTAGCTAGGCCAGATTTTTAATAAAGTCTGCCATATAATTGACAATTCTTAAGAATTGTTGCAATTGAGTGTAGGACAGATTTTCATCAAGAAATGTTGACAGCTGTGAAGTAATGTGTGGTTGCAACGTATATTCTCCATTCTTGATATGCATACCCAAGAAGTCTATTTCGTTAAGATTGGCTTGACATTTCTTGGGGGATATTATGATGCCATATTGATGTAAAAGAGCTCTAAAGTGTTTCAATAATTCAAAGTGAGAATTTGCATTATCAAAAAATAATAAAATATCATCAATGTAGATGAGTGCATTTTTCGTGATTGGCTCAAAGATAGGCATTATTATTTTTTAGAATAATAAAGGAGCAGTCTGTAGTCCAAATGGCATAACTTTCTATTGAAAATGATGTTCTGGCATGCAAAATGTTGTTTTGTGTTTATCTGCTGGATTAATACCAATTTGTCAGAAACTTGTTTTTAAGTTAAAATTTAGAGAATACTTTTGCATTAAGGATCCTGGAGAAAAAATATTGCTTGCTTAGAAGAGGAAATTTATCATCTTGTAAAAAATTATTAAGAGGTTGATAATTTATTTCAAGACGTAATTTATCCGTGATTTATTCTAATCTCTTATTGACATAGAAGGCTTGACAAGCCCATTGCGATGTTGTTGGTTTAATGTGATCTTCTATCAACAGTTGTGTAAGCTCTGCTTTGGCCAATTGGAGATGTTTTGGGTTCATTTCAGGGTGGTTTGCTTTGGTTAGGTTAATTTCTTCATTTTTCTTTAAAAGAAGTTTTATGAAAAAATGTGAGTTTTTCTATAATGGATTTGGGCATTTCAAAAGAAATTCAAAATGTGTTTGAGCTGTTGATTAGGCTTTGAGTTGGTCAAACAGTGAATTAAGATTTTCAAAGGTGAAATAGTTTGGAATTTGGGTTCATGGTCAAAACCAAGAACAATGTCTTTTCTTAGTAATTTTGATCCAAGGAGTTTGTGTTTGAGTGTAAGTCCCGGAAAGAATTGTAAATAAACTATTCGACTAATTTTGCTAATAGTGAATAGTTCATCATTTGCTATTCTAAAAATTTAGTTGTATGGCTTCCAATAATGTGGAGGAAGGATTTTTAAGTTTAATATTGAATATGTTGCTCATGTGTCAAGTAAACCTGCAAGACAAATAGGGTTATTATATTTTTCAGGATGCAATTTTACCTTGATTATTGAAATAGGAACAATTTGTATCACTTCTTCTGTATAATTTTGGATATCTTCTAGGATTATTTAGATTTTAAGGGACTTTGAATACTTTGACTCGGAGTTTGAGCTGGACAGGATAAAAATGGTGTCCTTGCTTGCTTCTAACTATTCTGAGTAGGGTGATTCCAAATCTGATTGAGAGGGCATTTGCTTTGTGACCCTTGCAATGATTGACATTACCTTTTTCTTTTTGTCTTTTTGTGGACATTGTTTGGTGAAGTGTTTTTTTTTTTGTAAATAAAACACCTGTTTTTTTCTTTTTGAAAAAGTAGATTTTCTTTTGAAAAATCTTCTTTTTGTATCTGTATGGTGACTTGCATTTCATCTTCTTGAAATGTCTTGATTTTTTCGTTTTGCACTGGCGGGATTTGTCTTTCTGACATTTGATGATGAGATCAGGCTTTTCACAAGCTTTCTAGACTTTTTTTTTCATGTATTATCAACTTCTTTGAAAAATTTGTGACGTGCACATAATTTATCAAGAGCTAACAGTATACATTGCTAAACTACACTTATAAAGGTGTTTTTTAAAAATTGTCCTTTGGATTCAATAATCTTGAAAACTTCTTGGCCAAATGGTTCAAGAATTGAATTAAGATATTTTTTTTTTAGATTAGGATCATCTATACCAATCGTGCTGTGGCTTGTTTAAAATGTTTTTCTAGGTATTTTTTTTTGAAAGAACAATATTTAAGCTTAAAAAATTCTTCCCTGGCTTTGTAAACCAAATTGGTTTCTTCATCGACAAATTCTTGAAAGATAAGACTAATAAATTGTTCAACTATAGTGGATTGTTGAAGTGTTTGTTGCCTGCATTCTCCTAATTGAAGATACCAATATTTGAAAATACCTTGAAATGTACTATTGCTTTTTGAATAACATCATAAATAGATGTATTTGGCCTTTGGGTTTCAGCAACGCACCAGAAATTCAAAAATTTTGTCAACCTGCTTGGTTGGAGGTATATCATCCAATGTAAACCAATGTTTCTTTTTAGTGAAATGGTTGAATTTGCTAAGATAGAAACTGTTTGGCTTAACCTCTTATTTTAGAAGAGAGGCTTTTATAGGCTAGCCTTGCATATCTCAATTATCATATTTCTCCCTTGATTTTGCTAACTTTGCTAGAAGACCATTAAGCAAGATTTGTTCTCCAGGATCTTTAATGCAAAAAGTATTCTCTAAATTTTAACTTAAAAGCAGGTTTCTGACAAATTAGTATTAATCCAGCAGATAGACACAAAACAACATTTTGCATGCCAGAACATCATTTTCAATGGAAAGTTATGTCATTTGGATTAAAGACTGCTCCTTCATTATTCTAAAAAATAATGATGCCTATCTTTGAGCCAATCACGAAGAATGCACTTATCTACATTGATGATATTTTATTATTTTTTGATAATGCAAATTCTTACTTTGAATTATTGAAACACTTTGGAGCTCTTTTACATCAATATGACATCATAATATCCCCCACGAAATGTCAAGTTAATCTTAACAAAATAGACTTCTTGGGTATGCATATCAAGAATGGAGAATATACGTTGCAACCACACATTACTTCACAGCTGTCAACATTTCTTGATGAAAATTTGTCTTACACTCGATTGCAATAATTCTTAGGAATTGTCATTTATATGACAGACTTTATTAAAGATCTGACCTAGCTGACTAAGCCTCGGAAAAAATTCACTCTATATAGTCCACAAACCAAACATAATCTGTCAAGACATTAAAAGAAATTGCAAATACGTCGTTACCTTTACAAATTCTATTAGATGAAAAAAGAATTTTACTAACAGATGCTTCAGATTATTATTGGGGTGTATTACTCCTTGAATTAAAAAAACAACACAGAAAGATATGTAGATACAAATTCGAAGCCTTTTCGAACTCAAAAATTCATTATCACTCAACATACAAAGAGATTTTAGAAGTAAAAAGAGGAATTAAAAATTTTGAATTCTATCTTGTCGGTCGCAACTTCGAATTTAAAACTGACATGTCCTCATTTCTCAATATAACAAGCTTAAAGCAAAGAAAGATTCATCTCTCTCAATTTTTAAGATGGCAATAGTGGTTTTCAACTTTACTTTCACTGTCAAACAAGTTAAAAAAGACAATATTTTGGCAAACTTTCTTTCCCGAAACCCTATAAATACATTTAAACCACATTCTTTTGTCCCTATACAAGACTCTTCAAAACACTTAAAAGTAAAGAAGAAAAAACTACAACTCTTCATAATGAATCCTACAAATCTTATCATCAACCTCTTGTTCCTTTTATTCCTCAAGAATTCTCACAATTCATAAAAACCAAAACCTTTCACTCCTCAGCAAAAGAACTCATCAGATACTATGCTATAGAATCAACAGAACAACATTGTTCTACATGTCTCGGCAAACTTTTATTTGACCTCACATACCCCTTCCTTCATCTGTTTAGTGCTATTCCATTCATAAAATGGTCAAAACCAGTATTATTCCTATTATGGTATCTCCTTGACCTCTACACCATTGCAATAGAGTTCAATCTCACCAGAATGATGAAACTGCTAAACGAAGCAGAGGAAGATCATCCAACATTTATCTTCCTACAATGGTTCTACCTTCTCACTTAGTGGAATACAAAAATCCAGTTCATGATCAATAAACATGTCACTTCTGCAAGTTTTTTGGAAAAGCTACAACCCATCTTTTTATTCCAAAGAAAAAGGATAATAGCATTAGAAAAAGAAATCCATTACTACTAAGTAGTAAAGGATTATTTTACTTTTTCTTATTCCTTTCAATCTTTCAGAGATGAGCACAAAAATGAATTGAGAACTCTAGAAAGAATCTTAGCACAGGAGAACCAGATTATCCCACCATCCATCTGAATTGACCCAGAAGACCATGCACCATGGGAACTACAATGGCAAAATCTAAAATGTCGTGAATCTTTGAAAGAAAACAGTTGAAGAAAAGGCTAAGGCATTACAAAGATGTCAATTATGAAAAACATCACTATAACCTTTCAGTCCCATGCTACAACTGGAATCCAGAACAGTTCCCCCAACCTATCATGCCATAATAGCCGACTCAGACAAGTCACAATCAAGCTAACTCATCCAACACTCAACCCAACTTAGACTTAGCTCAAATAATAAGAAATGTGGAAGAACAACTCTTTTCAAATCGACTTTGCTACAGCCTTTGACAACATCAATGACAGAGCCTATCACAAGGCCAAGTTCAATTCATTCACACAAGGTTACAATAGTGATAACTTAAAATACATTTCTTTTGGTAACTATAATTAATGTCCTTTTATCTAAAAGTATCTTTATGAAAAATAAATGTACAAGTAGTTCAACCACCTAAGGGTCCGCGCACATATCGGGTTTACATATGTTTGTGTCAGTCAGGTTTTACTTTATTAAAGTATTGGTATGTATTAAAAGTTGTAAAGAATGGTCTTTTCTTTTATGCTTTCTAGTGCATGTCTTTTAAGTCTTGTCTTGTTTTCCCTTCAGAGTTTATAAAAGGGAAAAAAGCTCTTTGTAATGGATCATCGAAAAATCAATCAAGAAAATAGTTTCTCTCTTTAATATGTCTCTTTAAATCTCTCTCTTTATCTTATACGATTTTAATCTAAAGAAAATCATGACATAACAAAGATCCTTAAAGATGGGGGTCTATGATAATTATAAGAGGAAAAAAGGCACGAAATCATTTTAAGCTATAGAATATGTTCTGAATATTGGCTTAAAAGACCCAGCACCCCCCATAAGTCCTGCTGAGGTAATGGAATCCGTTAAGGGCAACAGGCTCCGTGGTTGAATTTGCTAAGACAGAAACTGTTTGGCTTAACCTCTTGTTTTACAATAGAGACCTTTATAGGCTAGCCTTGCATACCTTAATTATCATCCTTCTCCTTTTATTTTGGTAGAGGAAGATATTTCACTAGTTATAGTTTGATGGACAAGTTCTTTGTCTTTTTTGCGGCGATGTTTTTCTTTTTTCTTTGGGATAAGGTTTGAACTGTCTCCAAGAATGCAAAAGGTCTTTTGGGTGAACAGCTATAACACTTTTGCTAAAATATCCACTGGTTTCCATGGTTGAGTAAAACTAGTCTTAAGACTTTAGAGTTGAAGGTTGTTAATTTTTCTTTCTTATTCTGCAAAAGGAAGATTATGCTAGACCAAATATAAAATATGCTAATGCAAAGTTTTGATATCTTGTTTGAGATTTTCAATGATGTTCTGTTGAGAATTAAAACCAATATCAATTTTGGCTTCAATCTTGGTCTGACTTTCTTCTATCCTTTTGAGAACTTGATTTTTGCTAATGCATTTTCTGACTACTAGTTTAGAACTACTTCTGCTGGACTGACTTGTTTTGTTGATCCATTGGTTCCTTGATGCTTAGGGTTTTTACTTTCCATTGTTAAAAAGTGTTTTCTTTTGGTTTTGCTTGTGGAGAAAGAGAAGGAAAGTTTAATGACTGAAACATATAGACTTCTTGAAACTTTTGAGTAGTTTTTTGTGATTTGGATTTTGAAAAGGGTTTTGGATGGTGACATATTGAGGGAGGAGTTTCAACAGTTCTTTTGGATGAATATAGATCATAGTAATCAAATTTGCCTGATGGTTCTCCTAGCAATTCAACATCTGGATCTATCTTTATAGCGTTTTTGGAGAGCTTTCTGAGAACATGCAGAAGAATTTTGCTTTTTCTTGTTATCTTTTCTAATGAAAAAATATTCATCATCAGAATAATCACTAAGACAATCTTGACATTGATAATCAACATCCTAATAGCAGCGTTCGGTTAGAGAGCTGAATGGGTAAATGAGCATACCCATATTGTCAAAGGAAAAAAATAGGAAGATTCCAATCTTGTCCCATTTTGTGTTTTGTTTTTAGTGACTAGGCAATAACATGAACTTTTGGAGGTGCTGAAAGTTCTGATTTTTCAAACATTATATTTGTTCTTCCATCTCTTTTCTGAAAGAACGAGTGTTTCATGGATTTAATGGGTTTTGGAGGTTGGCTTTGTTTTTAGTTTTCTTTATATTTGGTAATCCATGAGTCGGGGAGGATTTTGATCAGTTCTTCGTTGAAAAGTTGTTTGGGAACATAAGTGCAAGAGGGTACCTTTGCTGAATCTACAGTGATGAGCAGTGCATCTTGGCAAGTATGGGGATGCCAAAGTTCAAAGCATGATTTTGAACTCTATAGACTAGCTGATAATGAAAGGTGGCAGCATATGTATTTGCTTCAATGACAGCTCTAGTGATTTGAATTTGGGCTTTTAGGGTAGATGTGAGGGATGGATTTGTGATAGGCATACAAAAGTTTAGGTATAGAGTAAACAATACTGTGCCTACATTAAGAGTTGTTTGTATAATGCTTATACATGCATCTTTATAGAAAGAGAAACTTGTATCAAGTAAAGCAATTCTTGTTATAGTTTCTAATCTTTTTCTTCCATGACAAGTCAAAACAAACTTTACTGGTCCAAAGTAAATGTGAGTGTATCCTTGGTTTGTCTACTGTGGGATGAGATTAGTTGGAAACTAAAATGATACTAGTTATTCTTTTGTCGTTGCTGGCAAGAAACAATGATCAAACCGTGTGGCTTGAACATATTCTTTGGTTTTTATTTTAGAAAGAGTGACAAGTTGTTTAATAAATATGAAAATGGATCTTTAAGGCTTGAGGAAAGCATGATATAGGTTTATGATGGGTAGATCTATGACTAGTATTTTGGATTCATCAATGAGATAGGTTATTTCATACAGATGGTCAATTTTTTATGTGTCCGTAGAGCGAAGAGAAGGAGAATGAGTTAAAGGAGAAGAAGAAGAAGAAGAAGATAATATTGATAATGGGATAGGGTTCGGTAAAGTTGATGAGGAATGATCCATTATAGACAATTTTCTCTCCAGAAAAATACGGATTGGCTCTAATACCAAAATAAAGGGAGAAAGATTTTGTCAATTAATGTTAAATTTACTTTATTTTTATGTTCATTTAGCTTTGTTTGGAGTTATGGTTTGAAGGATTGAGATATACTAATGAGATGTTGATGATTTAATAAAAATATTGTATTGTTTTATTTTCTTGTTTTATAATAAATGTATATATTAGGAAATATAATATAATATAATATTTATATATGTATATATAGGACTTTAATATATATATATAAATTTTAAAACTATTTTTTTAAAGTATCTATTACAAAATTCATCTAGATTTGTAATAAAATTTGTCTATCACAAATTGTTAAAGTGATTTTTGGTGATAAAAAACTTCTATCACAAAACATGATTTGACATTGAAATTTTATTATCAAAAGTCTTTTTTTTAAAATAATATTGATTAAAATAAACCCTTATTATTGTGATAATCAATATCAATGTCTTGAGTTAATTGATAATATATTTACGGTATACCGCAAGTTCTTCAATTCTTTTATTAAAATATCTTATCTTAATTTATATTTTAATATGAAGTAAAAAAAAACACTTGAGACGTATAACAAAAATATATATATATAACAAAAAATTATGAAATATGTAACAAAAGAAATTAGAGAATTGTAGTATATTATCGTAAGTATAATAACTTCCAAGGACCGGTGAATTATTATTACGGGAGTAGCATTTTATGCACCGTTTCTTACCAAACGGAACGTCACGCCGTTTGGCCAACTTAAATGTATATGACATTCAAGTGCTGGCTTGGAGAAAGAATAAAGAAATTGAGACTTGACGAAGTATCCAAGAGGCGGCAAGAGAATTGGCATTGTACAAATGTTCTCTACGGTTTCATGAAAATATTCTCTTGAATTTCCGATTAAAAAAACAAAACATACGGAGTCTTGTTTTCTACATAAGCCTACGCCTTATGACTAGCCAGCTCCATTCACAACATGCAATTCTCCTCGAGTGTCCCACAACACCAACAAGATGAAGAAGTTGTAGGGAAACTGGCCGCCCAGTTAGCAAATGCGGCGGTTCTTCCAATGGTTCTGAAATCAGCCATCGAGCTTAATCTTATTGACATTATCTCTGCTGCCGCCGCCGACGAGGGCGAAGCTGCTTTCCTTTCAGTCTCTGAGATAGCAGCAAGACTTCCAACAAAGAACCCTGATGCGCCGTTTCTACTGGACCGGATATTGCGCCTATTGGCGAGCTATGAGATACTCGAGTGCTCACTACGGACCCCAAAAAATGGTGAAGTTGAGAGAGTCTATGGCGCAGGATCCGTATGCAAGTTCTTAACAAGGAATCAAGATGGTGTTGGTTCTTCTGCTCCCTTTTTTCTATTGCTTCATGATAAGGTCCTCATGGAGAGCTGGTACTTTCGATAATTAATCATACGTTGGTGTTGGTTTTCTTCTTTTTTTTCCCTTTTCCCAAATGCTTATAGGTTATGTGAGAGACGTCTATTTAGATTAAACCCACTTGGAATAAGTATAATTATTCTTTTTAAGAGATAATTGGTCATTTTTAAACACAAAAAAATAAAAATAAAAAAAGAATAAAATAATATTAATTTTTCAGGTACCACTTGAATGATGTTATACTCAATGGTGGAGTGCCTTTCGACAGGGCCCATGGAGTTGGAGTATTTGAATATTCAGGAAGAGATCAAAGATTCAACAGCGTATTCAATCAGGGAATGTTAAGCTACACTTCTTTAATCATGAACAAGATACTTGATACTTACGACGGATTTAAAGATGTCAAACTTCTGGTGGATGTGGGCGGTGGCACTGGATCCACCCTCAACTTCATCACTTCTAAATATACTAAAATTAAGGGCATTAATTATGACTTGCCTCACGTTTTAGCAGCTGCCCCTTCTTACGCAGGTTCTAATTTTCAACCTTTTCCTTTACTTAATGAACACAGATCACAATAATGTAATGTCATAAATTTTAAATTGTATTTTAAAATGCATTAATAAATAAGTGAATGATTAATTTTATAATTTTTAAGATTATTTAATACACTATTTTACAATCTACGTAAAATTATTTACCTCTTTAAAATTTTAAAATGACCTATGATATTACTCGTTTATTATAATCATTAAAATTTTAAAAGAACAAATTGAAGTACAAAAAATTCTAAGATAAAGCTGATGTACTATATCATTCTTTTAACAATATAATAAAATGATCTTATGTATACATTGATTTTAGAGAAAATATCAATTTTGTCCCTGATATAATTTATATAAATTAATTTAATCTCTATTTTTTGGTAAATACTCAATTAAAATTTATAGGGATGAAAATAATCATAATTCAAAGATGAAAGTAGTAGAATAAAAATAATCAAAAAAGGTTCATAAATGGACTAATTGAGTACTTATCAAAATAGTATGATTAAATTCGTGTGTATCAATTAAATCCAAGATGAAATTGGCATTTTTTTCTTTATTTTAAAAATATTAATTACACTGGTAATTACAATAATTAAAATGTGTCATAATTTGACAATCTTAAATCATATTCTATAAAAAATATATTCAAGATTTTTTTTCCCAAAAGCATATATATAATGATGTATAGAAGGCCTCTCATGTGTGTAGGAGTAGAGCATATAGAGGGTGACATGTTTCAAGGAGTTCCAAAAGCGGATGCCATTCTCCTCAAGGTTCGTACTCGTGTTAATCACTTGACATTAATTAATTATACTTGTTAAATTAACAAAATATTAGTAGCAAATAGCATATATTAATTGGCATAAATTTTGCTAGACTTCAATATTTAAAAGGCCTAAATTTTTATTGATTTTAGATTTGCTTTTTGAAATATTTAAAAGAAAATTAATATTAATTTGACGATATCCAAGAAAATTGGGGTATTATAATCTTATTAGCAATATCTCTATATATTAAAAAAAAATTGAAAAATTTTCACTGTTGATCAAGTTTTGGGAAAAAAAATGTTTTTGACCCTAGTCAAAATTTGTAAACTTTAGTAGTCAAAGACATTATATTTTTTCCTATTTTGGCCACAATTAATTACTAAAATATATATTTATATATTATAAGTAAACATTGAATATATACACATGTAAGTGGGCTCATTACGAGATACTTAGTGTAATATTGATATTTAATTTTTGGACATAAATAACAGTTTGCACATGGTACTCTCTAAACAAGTTAATAAATATTAATAACAAACCACCAAATAATTTATCTTTTTTTAGACTAACTTATTATATGCATGGTTATAACTAAATTTATCACATATTTACAACTACAATTTAGCTTTTATTTTGCTAAAAAATAACATTCCTTCGAACAAATTATTTCTAGTATAGACTTAACATGTTTACATATTCTAAAATAAGCAAATATATATAACAGATGTTATTTTGACAACATATCATTTCAATTTAACCTATAATAGAATACTAAAAAAAAAAAAGATAAAATAGATAAAAATATAAATTTTTCTTCCTTAGACTAGTGTTGCAGCCCTTTAGTCTAACGTTGTAGCATTGAGTCTTTGACTTTGTGGAGTTGTGGCACCATGAGGTTGGCGCCACGATACTGGGTCATTGACTTTGACGTCGCAACTCTAAATTTTTAACTTTGACATTGCAGCGTCATATGGTTACCAACATTAGATCTTTTTTATTTTAAACATAGGATTGAAAACAAAAAGAGAAAAAATCACTCTAAAAAATCCTAGTGTCATGATTTTCAACTCTAATCCCTTAGTTTACTATCCTTGACACAAATTCAGCCCAAAAATTTAAGAAAAACTTCATAACTTCAACAAGAATCACACAATCATGGTAATTTATCATATACAATTTCTATCCTAAATGAACCCTATGGAAGAAATCAAGCAATTTAGCAAAATTCAACATGTTAATTTCAATAACCTAACATGAAATTGCTCTAATACTATTTATTAGAAAAACTTTAATTCACACATGGGCCTGTTCCTATACATTACAATCATAATCAATATGAAATGCAATCATAAACTACAATAAAATTTGTAACATCTTCATATTAAATTACCAAAGTACACATGATAAAAAGTAAAAGATGAAAAACACATACCTAAATCCATTGAAAAGCAATGTGAAGGTTATGACCTTTCGAGATGTTACACTGACAATCGTTTTTTCTTTGATGAGAAAAAGAACATACGACTAAATCAAATTAGGAGACATTAACTTGACCTTTTATATAACTTAA
Organism: Ailanthus altissimus; assembly: GCA_946807835.1. Lineage (NCBI taxonomy): Eukaryota > Viridiplantae > Streptophyta > Magnoliopsida > Sapindales > Simaroubaceae > Ailanthus > Ailanthus altissimus. The sequence continues at coordinate 10,446,189 of OX327699.1, read as the reverse complement.
ATTACTATGGACCCTTATCACAATAAAATAAAATATTGAATTTCTACACATATATAAGCCTAATAATATTTGATAATTTTATAAACCCATAATAAACTTATTATATCATTTTTATTAGACTCCTAATTAAACTACTAGCCCATGAATAATAATGTTAATATGAGAGCCACAAAAAGGGGAAAAAAAATACCAACATATATCCCCCGAATGAATATACAGGTGCAGTACAGATTATACTTTCTTTTTTCATTCATAATAATATTTTGTTGATTTGTATATGAAATTTTCAGTGGATACTTCATAATTGGAGTGATATGCATTGTCTAAAAATTCTAAAGAACTGCTGGGAAGCTCTGCCCCGTATTGGGAAAGTTATCATAGTGGAATCAGTTCTTCCTGTAATTCCCAAGAATGAAGTTTCTTCGCACATTGTTTATGAACACGATCTGATAATGTTAGCTACCACCCCAGGAGGAAAGGAGAGAACCCAACAAGAGTTTGAGGAATTAGCAGTTAAGTCTGGTTTTGATGGATCTGAAGTCATTTGCTGCGCTATCAATTGCTGGGTCATAGAGTTTCACAAAAGAGTATCAGATTCTTAGATTTTATTTTTAATTTTGTTTGTGTTGCAATTGCAAAGGTTGTTTGCATTTAATTGAAGTTCAATAAACACTTAATAAATTTCAAAATAATTTTTGCGAGATAATCTACTTTTATATAACGTTATCCCAAATTTATTTATATGAACAAATTTACATAAATAATTAGTACATATAGTATTAATTTTGTATAAATCATATAATAGTTATTAAGGAAATTATCTCGTCACCATTTATAAAATCTTACACTTATTTATTAATTCTTTATTTTAATATCTGATTTGAGAAAGGTGTAATAGGTCATTTTTTAATAATAATAATAATAATAGAGTATTAAAAGATGTATGATGAAACAACTATTATGAAAATTTATAAGGAGTTAATTGACAATTTTTCTAATTATTATAATTTAGAATAGTTTGATCTATTAAAAGTTCTAATAGTAAGTTGATTTTTTTTCACTCATTTAGATGCAGTGATCCTTGCCTGCTATCTAAATCTTGAATTGCATAATATTAGTCGATTTAGTAGTGAAACATTCTGACTAACGGAGCAGAATTACTAAATTTACATATTGGGGGAGGAAACGTTCTTCTTTTTTTTGAAGTTATGTTGAAGTGAAGAACTTAAGATTCAGCTTAGAATTTTAATTTTTTTGTGTAATGGAATAACTTGTCTATCAAGTAAAAATAACAAAAATCCAAAACAAATAATAAAAGAGCACAACACAATCTTACGTAATTTAGTTAATTACCTATGTCTACGGTGAATTCAAAGATCCTAACCTCTCTTATTATAACTCCCTAGAGATTTTATAAAGAAAACTCAATGAAGAACCCTCAAAAGGACCTAAACGTTTAGTGAACCCTTACTCTACCATGAACAATGATCACCCAAATAACGGTCTACCTTAGCACACACAAGCACTTAGTGTCTACCCAGTTCTTCCCCTCTCTTAGAGTCTCTCTTAAAATTTAATCTGAAATTAATGGTTTACAAGTGTTTATATGGGGTGTATTTCATGCCTACTAATCCTATTCTTTATTGGAGTAAGAGTCTACTTATTTTGGAAGTTCAAAACTTCTCAAAACTAGAAATTTCGAAGGAAAACGGGCTTCTGACGTGTCTGGCGCCGCGGTGCTCGTCCCTAGGCCCTGGATAAAATCGCGCCCAACGCTGCGATGCTGAGGACCCAACACTACGGCGCTAGGTTACTGTCCTGGGTGCCGCGACACTCAGCCATTGGCGCCCCGGCGCTCAGCCCTGTACGCCTATCCTACGTTTTCTTGCTTCCTTCACGTCTTTGAGTCCCGTTTCGCTTCCCCATTTGTATCTCATGCGTCCTAGACTTCTCCATACGTATCACATACGTTTTAGACTTCTTATAACTCTTTACTTTGATATTAATCTCAATTCTTATCCAATCAAAATTATTGAATCACTAATTTTTCAACAATACAACCCATGATTTTCAAGCTACAAAAGAAAAGAGTGAGCTAATTCTTTACTGTATAAGGCTCTCCAAATTATGTATAAAAAAAAATTACGATATTATAAGTCGATTTTAAGGGATAAGTCGATAAATTTCATCCTCATCACTTGTAAATATGTTAAAAAAAAATTATAATGCATTCATATTTTTTAAAAGTGCCTTAATATTTTTTAAAAGTGTTCTAATATAAAGTTGTTATTTTTATTATTTATTTATAACACATTATTAATATAATTTACTAATAAATTTAGTTTTTTAACTTACTTTATTTTACGACATTTATTTCTTTTTTCTCAGCTAACAGTTTTAGTCAACGACCTTTTCAATTTCAATTAATGTGGACTTTTCATTTAAGTTTTAAGGATTTGGTTAACCAGCTTTAGAATTTTGTTCCTCAACAAGGTTGTCCCATGTTTATGCTTATAAAGAAGTTAAAGGTGCTGAAAAGTCATCTGAAAATTTAAAATTGGCAAACTTTTACTAATATTCATAATTGATTAATCAAGCTAAAGATGCCCTTGCCTTGCTCCAAGATGAACTTGGTTCGGGAGTTGTCACTCAAGATTTATTAGATGCTGAAGCTGCAGCCAAGTTGGACGTACTTCATGCTTCGTACCAACAATTTGATTATTGGAGGGACTGAGCTAGAGTGAAATGGATTAAGGAATGAGATAAATGCTCTAAATATTTTTTACACTTATGCAAAGACTCGAGCAATTAAATCCAGAATTAAAAATTTGTTGATTGATGATGTTTGAAATGATAACATGCACAAGGTTTCAGGTTATATTGTAAATTATTTCAAAAATCTCTATGCTAGAGAATCGATGGATGCTGATAAACTTCTTCAGGTCTATAATTATAATTCCAATTTAGTGTCAGATGTGGATAATAAAATGTTGACTAGTGTTCCTTCAAGTGAAGAGGTGCGACAAGCTGTCTTTTCTTTGGATCCCTCTAGTGCTCCAAGTTTGGATGATTTTTCAGGTTTATTCTATCAATCATGTTGGAATATTATTCAAAAAGATGTGGTTCTAGGCATTAAATAATTTTTTGAGCAAGATTTTATTCTTCTTAACCTTAATTCTAGTTTTACTATTCTTATTCCTAAGGTGGTAGACGCTATTAAAATTAATCAATTTCAATCGATTGCTCTAGCTAACTTTTTCTTCAAAGTAATCACTAAGATTGTTGCAGACAGATTAGCAATTATTATGCCCAGACTTGTTTCAAAGAATCAGATGGCATTTATTCAGAGTAGACATTCATGATTGCATTTCTATGGTTTTTAAATGTATTGATATATTAGACATGAAGTCCTTTGGGGGTAACATGGGATTAAAGTTAGATATTTCAAAGGCCTTTGACACCATCAGCTAGGACTTTCTTCTCCAAATTGGTGGCTAGAATTTCTGCCCCTCGAGGTTGTATTTCCCCTACTCATATTTTATATGTAAATGATGTCTTTATTTTTTACAGGGGTTGATCATCAATCTCTTACAAATATGATGAATCATATAAATTCTTATAGCTTGGCTTCTAGCCAAGACGTTAATAAATAGAAGAGTTAGCTTTTTGTTGGGCAATCTGTCACCCAACGTAACCAAGATCTCTCAGATCTTTCGGGGTTCTCTCAAGGAAATCTTCCTTTCTGTTATTTGAGAGTTCCTATTTTCAAAGGTTATTCGCACAGGCATCATTTGCAAGTTCTTGCAAATAAGGCTTGTGGAAAGCTGAGTAATTGAAAAGGAAAGATTTTTGTCTATGGCTAGAAGAATTGAGATAATTTGCACGATTTTCCAAAGTATTCTCCTCCATAGCTTCAAGGTTTATCTTTAGTCAGTCTCTTTAATTAAATACATACACGGTAGTGCTAGAAATTTCATTCTTTCAATAGATTCTCTTAATCATAAAATGGCCCTTCTATATAGGGATAAGTTTTATATATCGATGGTTAATGGTGAAGTTAGTCTTCATCGTTTGGATATTTTAAATAAGGCTTGCCTCTTGAAATTTTTATGGGAGATCCATTCAGTCAACACACATAACTCAATTTACCTATAGAAGAGATATGTTTTTTATGATACTAGTAAGATGTACCTCTCTTCTTCTCTTTAGAGTGGTTTTAAAATTGTTCTTCCTTATGTTTTTGTAAAGGATCTAAGTGGATTATTGGTGATGGCTCTTCAGTTAACTTCTGGTTTGATACATGATTAGATAATCCAATCTAATCTTGTGCAATTCATGGTGACTTGTAATTGAAGGGTTAGGTTAGGGAGGTTATTGAGCACGGTAGTTGGAACATTTCGAGAGGTTCTTTTTATGCTTTTCCAAATCTAAAGCTTCAAATTGATGACATTGTTTTGCCAATTAAAAGATGCATAGACAAGCTCGTATGAATCTCTGCTAAGGATAGATCTTTTTTTCTAAAAGATAATTACACTTTCAGATTGATATTTTTTAAGAAGTTGCTCATCTAGCCATTATAAAAATTTAACCATAAGTGGAATTTCTATCATTTAGATATCTACCATAATCAACATAAACTTTGTGGCTCCTTATAAATATCTAAGCACCTTCTTTAAGGCTTTCCAATGACTAATACCAAGATTGCTCAAGTATCTGTCAAGTACACCCACAACATAAACTATGTTAAGACGTGTACAAACTTGAACGTACATGAAATCACCTATAACTGACGTATATGGGACTACTGCATCTAAGTCCTTTCAATTATGTGGACATTGACTTCAAAAAAAAAATGTCACCTTTCACCATTGTTGCTTTACTAAAAGCACAAGACTGTATATGATATTTGCTCAAAATGCGGTCAATACAAATTTTTTTAGACATTTCAAGAACACCTTTAGATCTATCATAAAGGATCTCGAACTTCAAAACATAATGGACTTAACCCAAATCCCTCATTGCAACTTATCACTTAACATCAACTTGGTCTCTCTAGTCTATTCTCTCTAAATCACCCCTAACTCAGTCTCCATCCCACTTTTATCAAGCTCTCGTTAGGCGTCTCTTGGTCTCTATCATCACTCATCATCAACTCGCATATCTCTCTCTCAAATCTCACATAGTACTCTTGATCGCTCTCTCTCAACTCACCTGACTCATCTTGATTATCATTTTTTTATTGTTTTTTTTCCATTTTGCATAGCCATATAATGATAATACTACAAGGTACATATCATAATCAAGCCATTCAAATTTATAATTACATTTATTTAATTAATGCTTTCTATATTACCTATTTCTCAAAAGCAAACGAACCTAGTTAAAACATCAAGTACCATCACTATTGCAATCTTCACAAAGATTTAAGTTTGCAAATGTAATGCAAAAGGATCAAATTTCTTTGCATTTTTCCAAGGCCACAATATTTTTCAAGATAAATGTTCATATATTTATCAACCCTCATAATACTCAAGCATGTCATAGGTAATTCAACAAAAATATAGGGACTAAAGTGATAATTTTTCTATTTAAGATCAAGGAATATCTTTATAGGACCTATCTATAATACATATATTTATGGGAATTTTTTAAAAATAGCCCATATTTTTAGGCAATTTTTATTTTTAGCCACAAAGTAATAGGCTAATCTTTGTTAATCAAAACAATGCAAAATGGACACAATTTTCCTTGTTGATAAAATATAATGACAAATAAAATATTTAAAAATAAAAATATAAAATAAACTAACTTCTTATAAATCCATCTCAAGAAATATACTCCAACTTTCAGAATAAGTAGATTTCAAGTTTTAAATTGTAATAAAAAAAAGATAAGATTATTTCTATTATCATAAAGTCCAGTTATCAATGTAGTTTTTTTGAAGTTGTGCTTATTTTGTAAATATATTAGCATTGAAATATAGTCCTAGTGTAATGTGATAAAGTTCTAAAGAGAAATAAGGTAATTGAAAGAGAAAATCTAAAAAATCAAGAAAGGTTAGGTTCAATATGAAAAATCCAGATCAAATATTCATCACGCGGCCTTTCCCACACGTGGGATTGGCCATGCAAAATATATTTTTGTGGCGGTCACGCCTCTTGTACAAGAAGTGCGCACTAGTATGGTGCACGCAGGAGAAGCACATGAGTGTGACTATTACGCTCTCCTTTTCGTACGATTTTCTTAAATTATGGGTTTTTTTTTCAATTTAAATAATTTTTTAATAAGTTTTTGTTACAAGTGCTACGAAGTATAAATCATTCATATATTTTGGAGAAATGTAAGAGAGCTCTAGTGACGATAATAAGAGATATATTCAATATAAAAACTTCGTATTTTGGTTTTGAAGAAAGTAAATTATAAAGATCTTTTAAATATTGTGTCATGCAATTAGAGTTGATAATGTGGAGTATAAAGTGAACTTTAAAATTTTCTTTTAATACAACTAAGTTTAAGTTGAAACTAATTGAGATTATAAACAATTATGATGTTCATATCTTTATGGAGATCAATAGTAGATTGTTATGTCCTCTATATGTAACAGTGAATCCTAGAGATCCCGTGTGTATAAAGGATGCATAGGTGCCCATTCAGAACCAACCACCTTGTCATAATTACTTCATGCATTAGAGGTTTTCAGTCATCCATCTGATCAATTATTGCAGTTACTGAAACATTTTTAAAAGATATGTACTGGGGTATAATGTTTGTAATTGTATGTAAAGATAGAAATAATCAAATTTTTCATTGGCATAGAAGATTGCTAATTTTAAAAACGATACTTTATGGGCATGGTTTAATGAGAAGAAGAAGAAAGAAGATTCTTGGCATTTTATTTTGTAGCTATAAAGGCGTATTGCCTTTTTAACTTTCAAGTGTAAATTAAAAAGATGTAGAAGATAAAACTTGTGGTAACAAAATACTTAAAATAGAACATTGGTTTCTTCAAATAGACTTGATCTGTGAAAGCTTTCAGAAGATATGACATGTATAGAGCATTAATGTTGTTGTAAATGATACATAATTCCTTCCTGTGATGACCTTGGTTAAATAGATACAAGAATTAATACAAAATTGATTTTTCTAAAGATAGGAGGCTGTAAAACATATGAAATCATTTCTGATGAGTTAAATCCATCTTAAAGTTTGGAATCACAATGATAAGTTCAACCGCATGATAGTTCACTGGATTAATCATTCTTGCTTTGTCATGAATGATGGATTCAAGAATTGAATAATGGACATTCCAACAAAGTCATGTAGTTATTAAAAGTTTGATTTTTAATAACTACCTTGTGTCTACATTATTACAGTATGTAAACAAACTATATTATAGTATCAAGGACTTTATTCACCCTATTACATGTTTAAGTCCTTAATTCACTCATACAGCAAGCTAGTCAATCTGGTTAGTCATTTGTTTGATTGGATGGTTTCGAACAAGTTGAGAGATACTAACATTCAACATCCTATATCACATTATCAATTAGGGAGGAACAGAAGAAATGAATTTCATCACAAGGTGAGGAATTGTTTAAGAATGTGTATAGTTACTATAAGCAATATGGCCATAAACGCTAGACATGTCAAAACTTTATTGCTTTACATAGCAGTTGATATGGCATGTTATTATATTTTTTTACTATTTAATATTACTTTTATTTAGATAACTTAAATTTAAAGTTAATGTGATTTCTCATTAAGTTTGTCATTTTTCTAATCTATAGTAATTCATAGCAATTGATATCATCTATTGTTATATTTGATTATTATTCGATGTTTATACTAAAAAATTTGGTTCTTTGGGCCAATGAATTTTGAATTTGTATTTAGGGGAATGAAGGTGGGCTTTGTCGAGTTATGCTATACTAAAAATGGACTCTGAATCCGATTGCTTTGGCATTTTTTTGTAAGAAAATATAATGCTTCATTATGATCCCCTCAGTGGTAGTTCCGACAATGATCCTCTGATGCCTAAGTCAGTGATCTGAATATGATGTTTGTCCAGAGTATTTCTGTTCAGAAAGGTGTTATAACTTGTACATTGTTCAAATGCCTTTTTTATAATCGAGTCCTATTCGTTTAACTTTGAAGTTTATGGGCAAAAAATCAGGCCATTTCCTCCTTAAATTGGGGCATGCTCAATGTGATTAGGATCCTAAAATTATGGCCACTTTGCCTTCTGGATTGTATAATCTAGAGATCATAGCCACTTACCTTATATGAGACATGCATTTATCCTCTCTCGTGATTTCTAGGATTGTTTCTTAATGGGGAAGAGTGGTAGTCTTAGTTCAATTCCTATCGCTTATGGCTTAGGCTACTTAGGGGGTATTTGATAACCAAGTCCCCGAGCAGCCTGAGGAATGTTTAAGTTGACCCAGATTTAGTCTAGCTTAGGAATGTTTGGTAACAGACACTCTGAACAAATTAGAGAAAGTAGAATCGAAGTGTAATTCATCTATCTGTGCTGGCTCCTAAGAGGCAAATTTGGGCATATTACTTTAAGCCATTTTTAGGGATAAGCCTAAGCTCGTGGTCAATCTGATTTCTATAAGGGAATAAGGGTTCACTAGTTTCTAGTTTTGACTAGTTGAGATTGGAATCTAATTTCTTATTTGTCTCTTTGGGATTATAAATAAGTGGTTGGTCAAGTGCAGAGCTATTCAAATGATGAGTTTTTTTTTTTAAATGACTCGAGTAGCTTGTTCCTTAGTATCTTAAGATCTCAAAGGACTTATATTTATTATGGCCATATTTTTAAAAGCCTTGTATGTCACCGAAATCTTTTCTTATCCCCTTCATAACATTGTTTAAATGATTCCACTACGTATTTGATGCATATGTGTGTGTGTGTGTATGTGACGCGTATGTATGTTTATATGAATACAAAACCACATATATACACCTTAATATAATTGACACTCACATGATCAACCCCACAAGAAGATCTAGTTAGAGACTAGCTCTACAATATAATGCAAGGATCTACCCCCACAAAAAGATCTTGTTAGGGACCAGCTTCACAAGATAATTTACAAACCCTTTTCAAGGTTACGTAAGCCTTTCTTGATGCCATATAAGCCTTTCTCAAGGCCACGTAACTCCACCACATAAGCCCTTATCGAGGCCACATAAGCCCTTCTTGAGGCCATGTAAATCTTTATTGAGGCCGCATAAAGCCTTTACCAATGCTGACCATTACTAAAGCTGCCCGAGACTAACCATGAAATCTTAAAGACTGAGATACAAAATTGACTCGAGCATACAAAAATAAATTAACTGAGTATGACTAGAGCAGAAGGTCAAAATAGGTTGAAAACTTATATTACTGAAACGCCCCAAGACCAACCTAAAATCTGAAAGTAATCTTCTAACTCAAACTACAATAAAGTTTTCAATATCAACAAGTTAATACTGTAAGACTCCTATTTTCCCTCTAGATTTCAGGTTCAAACCGTAACCCTAAAAAATGGGGGGTCCTCATTTCTTTAAGAAGCCTAGTCAAATTAGGAAATTAATATGCATCCCTTAAATCAAAAAATTATGTCCCCAAAATTCATAAAATTTATGATTGAATAATCATATCCCTTAAATTAGGAGTTATCATCCCTTAAATTATGGGATTAATGAGGATTGATTGGAATTGATGATGTGTCTAATAAAAATCACCCTACCACAACTATAAAATAAGGACATTCCAAGAAATGAAAGGGCCAAGAATTTTCTCTCTATAAGAGGCCAATTTTCTCTCCACCAAAAGCTCCCCACTACATGAGCTTCTTTATATTTCTCTTCTCATTATATTCTCTTTGTAATGGTCATGGTGTCTTGCACTACTGTTGTAAAAAGATTACTCTATAGTATATATGAGTGAGCCTAAAGCTCAGTAAAGTGGACGTAAGCTTGAATTAGGCTAAACTACTATATATCATTGTCTTTTTTCTCTCTCTATCTTTATTTTTTGTCTCTACCAAAGTGTTCTCAACAAATACAATAATTTAACTTGTTGACTTGGGAGTCGTTTGAATTTTCGAGTTAAGAGATGTTATCGTCTATCTATGAAATTATATTTATTTTATTAACCACTTTAAAATTATCCTATTGCAAAGTCATAAATTTCAAAACCATCCATAACTCTATGGCCATCATCTGTCTAAGTGATAACCCAATCAAAATAAGTATGGTTACAAAGAAACAATAAGTTATAACAAAAAATATGATCACGAAAAAGGATTGCCAACATACACCATGCATGTTCAACTTTATGAGCATGAAATACCAATTAGTTGTGTTGCAACATTATGAAAAGGAGGTAACATCTACTATATTGCTTGATGTCGTTTCTAATTCCACTCAATTTGTTTAGTTCTTATGGATAGTTGAACTTAGACATCCACATACAGTAATGAAAAGAAGTTCATGTAATTACTTGATGCAGTTGTTGATATTATTAGATGTGAAGTTTTTCTATCCCTAAATATTATGCTTCCTAAAAAATAAATAATAAACAAAATAAATTATAATTAAACATAATAATTATTTAAATAATCAATTGTTTAAACAAATTAATAAAAATATTAATAACAAATTTCCATTAATATTGCATAATTTTTTAATTATTTATTTTTTAACAAATAATTAATAATTAAATAAATTATTTAATTAGTTGTCATTTATTTTAATTAAATTATTTTTTTAATAATTACATTTTAAAATTAAAAAAACATTTTCGCATGCTATATGGCACGGCACGCCCAATGGGTGCCCTATGTAGCGTTGGAGCACACAAAATACTATGCGCCAATCGGTGACTGGGACATTGCACCAACCGCCGTCTAGCTTCTATTTTTTCACAAAATCGCAATTTTAGCCAATTTTTAGTTGAATATTTTTTTATTGCTACCTATTTTTAACCATTTACAACATAATTTAACTATATTTTATTTATTTTATTCACAATCTAATCATTTCATCTATTTTCAACACAATCTACAATTTTCATCTATTTTTTAAAAAAATTTACCAATAATCAACTTTTTTTCTAGATTTAAAATCAACTATCGGTATAAGAAGACACTAATTTACACAATGTTACTTTCGAAATCGTCAATCTATGCAAGCCAATTTTAGAGTGCTTTTAAGAGAAAGAGTGATAGATTCAAATATTTGGTAGAGAGAAAAAATATAACAAGAAAAATTGTGTCTATTTTACATTGTGTTGGCTAATAAACATTAATGTATTACTTTGTGGTTAAAAAAGAAACACACCTAAAAATATAGGACATGTCTAAAACATTTCCTATATTCATTGAGCCCACGGTCACTTTTTTAGAGTCCATGTTAAAAGATAGTAGGGTGATTAAAAGATAAGATCACATGGGTTAAACTCTAGTTACCACTACTATAGCTCACATCATCTTCAGACAAACACCTCAGTTTCTTTGTCGGTAAGAAAGAACTTCCCTAAGGTAAAAAGACCTTCGTTAATAACACATTAGTGTACTTGTTAAGGTTCACGCGGTTTCTTTGTATAATCAATTCTCATCTTCTTCTTCCTTCCTCTTCTTAGGTAAAATTTTAGAGGATAAACCCCGTTAAGCTCCAATATCTAACTTGACAGAGATTTGTCCTCGTCCTCCCCACCAATGCCAGCTGCTAACCATAGTTTGTCTCTTATATTATGTAGGTTTCATATCTTCAATTCACTAACCTTCTCATCCAACATCTTAATCACTACATTTTACCTTCCAAGACTCTCAAAACAGTCCAAGTCCATCATCCATGGCCTTAATCTTATATTTGGTTCGACTTTAATACCCTAAAATAATTTCTAAATATTTATGTCTTAGATTAACCAAATTTGAGCACAAACACACACATTGTTATGAATCTAACTCCTATCAAAATTCATATATACCATACTAATAACTATAAATTAAATGAGGACAAATGAGATTCTTTGAATAAAATTAATCATTTTACCAGTGCACATGAATTAAATTTTGTTGTTCATTTAATTAATCATTAAAAAACCAATCAACGGTGAATGGATTCTAATATAATATAACGACAAATGTCATTTTTGTTTCTAGTTCCTTCATCTAAATTATGATCATTAGCTATATATTAGGCCTATTATTAAACAAGCCTAGCAGTCCGCTCCACTTTATTTTTTTTAGAAGCCTATGAGAGCAAAACAGATTCAACTCTAATAAAAATATGAATTTCAGTTTCAATTATAATTAAATTAAATATAATTTTGTATAGAGAAAAATATCTCACAAGAGTGGATGATTTTCGCTTAAATTCTTCTCCTTAATAGTTGCATTGTAAATTGCATACGAATTTATTCTCTAATTAGAATATTTAATCATATTACTATACGCCAATCGGTGACTGGGACATTGCACAAAATAAAAATTCAAGTTATCATTCCTATTAAGAATATTTAATCTATTTCTTTCAATCTGTCACGTCCCAGACCCAAAAGATCTGACACACGACATCACTTACATTCATTCAATAATACTTAAACATTTATTTTAATTTCTTTCAGAATTATAGCAATTGAATTATGACTGGGACAATTAGTAAACCGGAGATACGCAGAGTTTTCTCAGAGATTAACACTCTACTACGTCACCAATAGCAACTTTGTTACCGGAAGCCCAGAATATATTCATTGTAAATTCTTACTTAAAATCAATCCATTACTACACTTGGTGAAACTTAAACTAAGTCCAACCACACACAATAAAATAATAAATAGGTATTTATTCACTAGGGACAAATCAAATATCTTATCCCACGTGTCCCCAAATGAAACACTTAACAACCTAACAACTTAGGGAACCCAAGGAACAACAGAAGCCTTGCCAAATCCGCTAAGCACACATGTACCTTATTTACCTGAAATCACCATAAACTATAATGAGTATAAAACTCAGTAAGCATACTAATTTTTCATATATCAAATACAAATACATATATGTACACAATGCATATGTATGATATGTTGTGATCAATCAAAATCATAATCTTATCAAATCACATGTCATGTAAGCGTTTACACATTCTTTCAAAACACATAATAGGAATACCATCACTCAACTACTACTTAGTAGGACTTACATATCACATATCACATAATGAGCCAAATGTCACTCGTAGGTGACATACCGTATGAGAGGAATAGTACAAGTAAGGTCTTGAATAACACATATATAATGCTTATGCCCGAAGGTAAAAGCCAAACCCTCACCCTGATCATCGGTGAGTCCTCTCACATGCACCAATACGCCACCACACGAATGTGATGACTCACTCTTCCTTTAGGTACCAATAGGATCCTCCCTACATACGGAACACATAACATATACCAATCCCAAAGGAAAGGCCACACATAAAGGCTCCACAAATCACATAAAATGCCTACTAAGTTAACAGTGAGTTCAAGTACCCTTAAAATACAAAATATTTCTCATGGACATATTACACTTCAAAAGCTTTCTTTATTAAACACATCTTATTTTGAAAGCTCACTTACAAAAACACATGTATGTCCATGCTCAATGTCAATGCTCACAATCAGAAACATATATTCACATTTCATATCAAAATATACTTTGACATAACATAAACATATTCTTAACCCCATTTGCAAAATCATACAAAACAATTACTATGTTTATTGTGATTTCAGTAAAAAGTCTAGTATACTTACCTCTTAACACTTTCAGCTACAAGGCTTAAATCTCCTTAACCTATCAATGGAGATCAATTCTTTCATAAGCCTCACAATTCACACAAAATACTTTAAATAGCTTACACAATTATACACAATGCATTTATCACATCAAATTGGTCTAAATACTTGGTTTCGCAAAACTTGTCATTCTGATCACTTACACTTAACAAATTTTCTAATACATCAAATGATGTTCAATTACTCCAAAATCAGAATATACCATTCTTGACTCATATATCCTTCTTATATATGAATATTATATCAAAATTCCTACACAATCCATTCCATACACACTATCGAATCCAAACTACTAACCTGATAGGATCAAGATACTTACTAAACAGTATTCAATCTCCTAATTTTATAAATTCATATACTAACTCAAAAATTGTAAAACTACCACAGAAATACTCTTGACACATATCCCAATCCATGATAAATATTTTACTTCAAAATAACTACCAAAAGTATTTTAAAACTATTTTATTCTATAGCTTTAAAAATCTGTTAATCCAATACTGCAATGAGCTTATACACTTTAGAAAATCATAACACTTCAACCACATTGATCTAAATTCTCAATTCCGAGTATATCACATCAGACATATAAACTTATCATATTCCATAAATTCGTAATTTTTAAAGATCATTCAGTATGACAAAAATTGTTTGTCACTGTATCATACTGTTCACACAGAAACTTTCCCAGAATTTCAGGGTCATTTTGGTAAATTCACAACAAATTCAATTTCTGAAATTTTGAATCGATTTAAAGTCTCAGATGATCCTAAACATGTCTAATTTCATATACTCAAAATTTAAAACCAGAATCGGATTACAAAAATTTATAAAATTCCTAGATCAAGAGACTATCAAGCAGAAATTTCACAATTCATCATAATTTATCAAGCTATCTTATAGATCATCATCAATTCTCACAATATCATACGAAATACATATCAAATCCTCAATTATACATATTTCCAGAAATCAAAACTTAAAAAAATTAACTTAATTAACAACAATAAATTGATAATTAGTTGTGATATACCTCTAAAGATCCAAAATTCCAATTTCTTCTTCTTTTTCTTCTTCTTCTTCTCTTTCTCTCTCCTCTATTTCTCTCTTCTCTCTCTTAAAATGGGTAGCTCGACCAAAATGAGAGAATTAGGGTTTTTAAAAGTGTATTTTTATACTAAGTGGCTAATTTTTAGTATTTACAAATTTACCCCTAAAACTTTTAAGGTATTATAATTTGGTCCCTAAAATAAATCTAAAGTCTTGCAATTAAACCCAATGCTAATTGTATGACTTTAACCTATACAAACACTACTAATAACAATATATAAATCAAGTATTGCTTACATACAAATAAAATGCGTATATTTATACATATAAAAATATTTATTCTTACCGTTGTGGATACTGGTTACTACACAATCAATTACTAAAAGTAGTTCTACTGAACTTTTATCCAAATGAATCAAAATAAAAATTGAATCTAATTAATCTTATCAAATTAAACCTAATTAAAAAGCGACTAAGGGTTGAATTCACTAATTAAAAAATTATATCCCCTAATATTTCATTGAACTCATTAATTTCTTAGTTAATCCATTAATACAAATTGATTGGGTAGACTTTAATCTCATCACAAGCCTCTGTCAATGGTTGAGCGTCTATATTACACCCTAACAATTACCTATATGTCTATAACAATCCGATTAGAATGTAATTTGCTAAGAACATGTCTAAATAATATCATGCATGTCATTTAGGTATATTTCTATCCTACATGGAACTCATAGTTGTTACCCTATGATCATGCATCAAACTATTCTAGGCTAAACACATAAATTTCTCCATCGAGTTGTTATGGTTCTTCAATCATTTAAAATATTGGCTAGATATAATAAAAGCAATAAACTCAAGATAGAATGAATCAATTATATGTATTAAATTTATAAACTAAGAGTCAATAAAAATTCAACTACAAAAGTCTAACCATAGAAATAAAAACATAGGTCGTGGAGAAATAAAGAGTTCTAGAGCTTATCAAAAATAATATTATGAAAATTATAGAAAACTAGAAAGATAAAGAGTTGAAGAGATAAAACTAATTTTCTACATTCTTTAATCTTCTAGTCGTCTTTATCCTCTAAAAATTACTCTTTCTCTTTCTTCTTTCTCTCTTCTTTTCTCTCTTCTTGATTCTTCAAAATAGGCATTTTGGTCTTCTATTTATAGGTTTATGTTTTTAAATAAAAGTAAAACATCAAATACAAATCAGATTGTTCACGTTCACTGTTGGAATAAAATAAAATGTTTTGGACAGGTTAAGAGCCCAAAAAAAGAGACAAGTCGCATTAGTGCCACAGCCCTAGCTTTTGGGCATCGTAGCACTGTGTTAAGCAGCTGCTAGCTCCAATATTTGACACTACGGTGCAACGCCTTAGAACATATAGTGCCGCAACGCCTATGTTCTGGATTGGGCACTATGGTGGTGGCCTTCTAATGCTATGACCTCTGCCTATTCCGTTGCACTCCTAACTCTTCGCACCTCCGCACCTTCTTCGTATGCCCCCTATTCATTGGCTCAACTCCAAAATATTTTCTTCATGTTTTTTAATCATTAATCTCACAAATTCCTCCTTGATTCAAAATCATTTAATAAGCTTTCCAAATCTTTTATTTCCACATCACCTTTCTTTCTCACATAAAGGTGACTCCAATTAAGTTATTGCATAGAACAAACCTAACCAAGGGCAGTGGCTTAGTTAACATATCAGCGTGATTTTTAGACGATTAAATATAGGAATAGGAAAAAAAAGATAAGGATAGGAACCAACTAGTCTCATGTCTCGATCAGGACAAAAAAATCTATCCTGATCGGGACATAATCCAAGACGGGACATAATTCGAGATAGGACATGCCCCGACCCAAACTGGGATGGGACGAGTCTGGACACATGATGATTTCAGGACATGAGCCATTTTGGCCTATGTCTCTAATTGGTCCCATTTTGTATTCTTGACCCAAAAATCTTGGGTCCATTTATGGTCCATGTCCCTAATTGCTTCAAATTTATATTTTTGGACCAAAAAATTGGCTTTGAAATTTTTTGTAGACTTAAAAAAAATTATTATTGATTATTTATTTCATTAACATAATTTCAATTCCAATTTTAATTTCAATTTTCAATTGCATTACTTTTTTTTATAATTTCAATTTAAATTACGTTATAATTTCAGTTTCCCTCCAAATGTCCCGAACCCAAATTTTTTTAAAAAAATAATTAATTACTAATTAAAGGTTTTATTAGTTAATTAAGAAATAATAAGTTAATTTAACGTAATTTTTATAAATTTATAAATTTACAAGTTAGTTAATAAATTATAAGCTTTTTTTAAACATTTCATCTTAATTTGTATTCATGATTTTATCTAAGCAATTTGATATTGAAGGCTAATTAAACCCTCAATATTAAATTAGATTTGAAAATACACCATTTAACGTAATTGAAATTAAAATTAGATTTGAAATTATACATTTAACGTAGTATAAATTAAATTTTAATTTAGAATATACCATTTAACGAAATTGAAATTAGAATTGAAATCTAAATAATAACATTTAACGTAGTTCAAATTAGAATTAGAATTGGATTATAACATTTAACATAACTGAAATTAGAATTGGAATTGAAATTATAACATTTAACGTAATTGAAATTAAAATTAAAATTGGAATTATAATATTTAATGTAACTGAAATTGAAATTAGATTTGCGATTTAGAATTACAACATTTAATTAATGTAATAGAATTAAAATTAAAATTAGAATTATAATATTTAACATAATTCAAATTGAAATTAAAATTATAATACTTAATATAATTGAAATTGAAATTAGAATTAGAAATTATAACACTTAACATATTGAAATTGAAATTAGAATTAGAAATTATAACATTTAACATAATTAAAATTAAAATTAGAATTATAACACGTAGCGTAATTGAAATTAAAATTAGATTTGACGATTTAGAATTATAACATTTAACTTAATAGAAATTTGAATTGGAATCGAAATTATAATATTTAACTTAGTTGAAATTAAAATTGAAATAAAAATTAAAACATTTAACATAATTGAAATTAAATTTTGAATTGGAATTGAAATTATAACATTTAACATAATAGAAATTAGAATTAGAATCGGAATTATAATATTTAACGTAGTTAAAATTATAATTAGAATCAAAATTTATATTTAACGTAATTGAAACTGAAATTATAACGTAATTTAAATTGAAATTATAAAAAGTAATACAATTGAAAATTAAAATTAGAATTAGAATCGGATTTATATTAATGAAATAAAAAATCAATAATAAAAAATTTTAAAGTCTAAAAAAATATTGAAACATGTCCCGAGCCTTCATCCTAGGATGAGACATGCCCACCCCTAACTGAATCTTTGTTAGACTAATTTTGTCATATTAAACTGTCTTTCTAATGAAATGTAGTCTCACATCAATGTGTTTTGACCTCTCATAAAATATTTAATGCTTGCTTAGGTGTATGACACTCTAACTATCACAATATACACTAGTGTCAATGTCTTCAATAATCATCATTTCTAAGTAGATATCTTTTAATCACATGGCCTCCTTAATAGCTTCTCCCACAGTTATACACTTCGCCTTCGTGGTTAATAGTACCATCACGTGATTTAGAACCTACCTCTAGCACGCATTACACCCAAACACCGTGAAGACATACTCAGTCAACAACCTTCACTATTTGAGGTCACCCTCATAATCTAAGTTGTTGTATTCTCTTACCATTTCACCTTTTCTCTCAGACTTTTTATACAACAAACTTTGCTCTGATATTCCCTTGATATATCTCAAATTCACTTGACCGCTAGCCAATGATCTTTCCCTGAATTTACCATGTACCTACTCTCAACACTCATCGCTTATGCTATGTACAGCTTTGTGTAAACCATTACATACATGATGCTCTCAATCGCATTAACATATGGTACTTTGTGCATCTGTAATTTCTCTTCTTTGGTTTTTTGGTGATCGTGCTGCTAAAAGTTTCAACCAAACGGTGGAGATGATGAACACATTAAAATGCATATTTATTAAGAGATTTAGTCACCAATTAATGTCATTAATTTTAGCATTTTTGTATTTTTAGGCTTGAAATAAAGTGTTATCCTTAAATTGTGATTAATGAATATTATTTACACAGGTTTAGGTAAAATGGACGTAACTCTTAATGTAGAAATCGAAATAAAGAAATTCTTAAATCTAGAGTAACATGGCTCAATCTTACACAAACTTGAAGAACAGTTGAAAAGTCAAATCCAACATATGTTATAGGCCAAAAATTGGAATACAACAGAATTGGGTTACAACTTCCGCTCAGCTTGACCTACCTCACATATTTGGATCGTATTTTACAAAATACATACCCAAGTGGTATGATTCTTGAAGCTGTAAAATACTAACTCAATTATCAACAACTCTTATGTTGATAGTAAAGTCTAAATCAGCCATTATCATAGACCAAATTGTATTGCAAATTGAAAAAAAGGTTATTGACTGAAATCTGACATATCTTTGGCGTTTTGCCCATATCTCATTAGATACTAATCTAAATTGCATGACCCTAGTGGATATGGAAAGAAGAAACAAAATGCTATAACTTTCATGTTGGAAAAATGGCTAAATCGATCATTTCCATTATTAAAAAGGTGTTGCAAGTAGGTAAATGAGTGGTTGGCCTAAATTATTGAAGATTGAAGTCACACTAAACGTGTTTCTATTCATTGCCTATATAAGAACATTCTTAAGAGGCTAAGAGATTTTTTTTTACTTTACAATTCTCTCATATAATTTTTCTTTACCAACGCTAGGCTAGAGTTCTTGGCAATGTAGAGATGAACTTTTATGTGTAATAAATTTACTTCCATACTTTGATTCTTTGTGAAGAGCTACAAACGTTTGTAAATTTTCTTGTGTCTAAACTCTTATCTATTATTTTTCTATAATCCAAAAGTTATAATTCTCATGTTTCATATATTTTCAATCATGTTTTTTTTATATGATTCTTGATGAATTATAAATGCTATTGGTTACATTGTTTTACATATTAATCTACAATATTATCAATCTTAGATAACATGTAAATACAATAATTGTTTGATATTCAAGTTGATCTTTTACTATAATATTGTCAAAATGATATATTATCGACCTTAGATAACTTGTATAAATAAACATGGTTTGTGTTAATGTTTGTAAAGAGTTTAGTCATATCAAATACATGTATTATCAAATGTGCCATATTTTACATAGTTTCTGATTGATTGTTTGGGATGTAAAACTTTCAATTGAGTTATAAACATTGAATCAAATTATAGAATAAATTTACAAAACATAATTGTGATTCTCAAAGCCTTGCTTATATCATCATAAGACTTTTCTCTTAATTCATATACAATTCTATCTCATCCACATAAACTAATTAGTTAATTTTCTCTCTGTTATTGTTTTAATATTTTTACTTCACTAGCCTATTTTGCCAAAATCTTCCTTGTGAGATCGACACCTCAATCTGTACTACAATAATTGCATTATATTTTGAGCATAAAAAAAATTTGGCGTTGGTGCTGAGGAGGCATAGTAAGCCAAATTAGGTTGCGTTTATCAAGGCTAAAGCGATAACTTTGTATATTTACTTTTCTTTGTAAAATTTTAGTTTTTAAATTTATTTTCTTTATTTAAATTTATTTTATTGTTCATGGTTGGTTCTACCACCTAATGTTTTTTGTAATCTTCCTGTATTTTTATTTAATTTTACATGGTTGGTTCTACCACTTAACTCAGTTTATTTTTTTTAGTTAATTTGTTGATTTTATTTTATTTTTATGGCTGATTCTATCGTCTAATTTAATTTATTTTCTTTTATTTATTTATTATACTTTGCAGTTTATTTTCTTTTATTTATTTATTGTACTTTACAATTTAATTTTTTATTTATTTATTACACTTTATTTTATTTTCTTTTATTTATTTATTTATTTATTGTACTTTATTTTATTTTTTATTTCTTTTATTTATTTTTGTACTTTATTTTATTTTTTATTTCTTTTATTTATTTGTCGTACTTTGCAGTTTATTTTCTTCTATTTATTTATTGTGCCTTATTTTATTTTATTTTACTTATTTAAATTACCTTGCAATTTATTTTCTTTTATTTATTTATTACACTTTATTTTATTTTGTTTATTATACTTTATAATTTATTA
This sequence comes from Ailanthus altissimus, assembly GCA_946807835.1. Classification (NCBI taxonomy): domain Eukaryota; kingdom Viridiplantae; phylum Streptophyta; class Magnoliopsida; order Sapindales; family Simaroubaceae; genus Ailanthus; species Ailanthus altissimus. The sequence continues at coordinate 10,425,051 of OX327699.1, read as the reverse complement.
TCTTTTGTTCATTTATTGTAACTTATTTTTATATTTCATAGTTGGTCTTACCACCTAACTCATTTTTATTTCTTGTTGTGTTTTATTTCACTTCTTGTATTTTATCTCAATTTCATGGTTGGTTTTATCACCTAACTCGTTTTTTTTTTTCGTTTGTTCACTTCTTCATTTTTCTTTGAGAATTTTCAAAAATAGAAAAAAGTAAAAAAAAATTGTTAGGATGTATGCATCGACTTAAAGACAAACGAGGAAGATTTGTGAGAGAAATAGAACTAGAACCACTACCACAATTTGTAAGGGAAGAGAATTCACTATCTTCATCTTGTAATTCTAACACAATGAGCCAAAACGAGGATAACCTTGTTAGGACTCTAAAAGATTACTTGCATTCTACTCGCACAACCACACCATTATGCATTATATTTTCACCTGACACACCACATTTAGATTTTAAACCTGAAATGATACAACTTCTGCCCACTTTTCATGGTCTAGATAGTGAAAATCCTTATGTACATGTTACAGAATTTAAAAAGGTAATTGCCACCTTCCATAGCCAACCCGAAGCCATAGACACTGTTAGGCTTAAATTTTTTCCTTTTTTCTTTGAAAGACAAAGTAAAGAGTTGGCTATACTCTTTGAGGCCGAGGTCTATAGAAATTTGGGCAGAAATGACCCAGGAATTTTTCAATAAATACTTTTCACAACACAAAACTAAAGGCCTGAAAAGACAAATTTCTTCATTCTCCCAAAAAGACAGTGAAACCTTGTATCAAGCTTGAAAAATGTTTAAAGAGTTGCTAAATCTGTGCCCTCACCATAGGTTTGAAAATTGGTGCTTAGTTAGCTATTTTTATGAGGGACTCATAATTAGAAAGCACCAATTTATTGAGATGATGTGTAATAAGAAGTTCCTTTACAAAGATCCTAAGGAATTCATAGAATTCTTTAATGACTTAGCCAAAAAAAATCCATACATTAACTGAACCTAGTGCTACTGAAAGCACATATAGGTCAAGATCTAGTGGAGTTTTCCATCTTAAGGAAGAAGATAGCCTTAAAGCCCAGTTAGAAGTCTTAACTAAGGAATTAGAGGCCTTGAAGATCAAAGATAAAAGGGTTACCCATATGGTTGCTAGGGTTAAGTCACATGATGTTTATTTTGTCTGTGGAGAAGTAGAACACTTAGCTCAGAATTGCCCCACTTATAGTGAGATGAAAGGGATATATGAGGAACAATGTAATGCCCTATGAATGTACAAGAAGCCTTATTCATCTTACTCTGAAACCTATAATCCTAGCTGGAGAAACCACTCAAACTTTAGTTAAAAATCTGACCAACAAGTCAACAACCATTGGAAGCAAGAACAAAAAGCACCCAAATCTTATATGCACCTCAATATAATGCACGATCAACCAGGAGCCTTTTATATTATACATGACAAGCATTTATGGAGGCATAAAGTAAGACTAATCAAAATTTTGAAACAGTTCTTGCACAGGTGGTAGACGAAAATAAAGAAATCAATAGTCAAATCACTAAGCTAACCAATGCCTTAATTGTACAAGAGTGGGGTAAGTTTCCATCTCAACCTTAATCCAATCTAAAAGGGTAACTCATGGCACAAGCTTCTACTTCTAATGCATAAAATCTCGAAGAAGTCAATGTCATTACTACTCAAAGTGGTAAGATTGTGAGTGATTCTACTTCTCTAACTAACACATCTACGAGTAGTAAAGACGCCCCTCTTGAAAAAAAGGCCACAGTGGAAAAATAGCTAGAAAATAAGTTTTCAATCCCAGTGCCTTTTTCCCAAGCTCTTTGACCTGTTGCGAAAAAATCAGAAATTCAAGGTGAGATTTTAAAACATTTGAAACAAGTTAAGATTAATCTTTCTTTGTTGCATTTGATTAAACAGGTTCCAACTTATGCCAAAGTCATCAAGGATCTGTGCAGTATCAAAAGAAAATAGTATATAAAGAAAATTATATTTTTGGCAAAGCAAGTAAGTGCAGTGATTAAACAAAAGACACCACCCAAGTATAAAGACCCAGGATATCCCACAATCTCTTGCCAAATTGGGATACATGAGTTTGGCAAGTTTTGTTAGACTTATGAGCAAGTGTAAATTTCATGCCTTATTTTATTTACTTGCAATTAGGACTTGGTGAGATTAAACCTACATCTGTAGCCCTACAATTAACTGACCGATCAATCAAAAAATCACAGAGAATAGTAAAAGATATTTTCTTACAAAATGATAAATTTTACTACCCTGTTAATTTTTTTGTTTTAGATACTCATTTTGTGGTTAACATGAAGTCTAAAATCTCTCTTATTTTAGAGATACCTTTTCTTATCACTACTAACACTCTTATTAATTGTAGAAATTATTTAATGAAATTATCTTTTGGGAATATGACTCTTGAGGTGAACATTTTTCATATTGGCAAGCAATTACGAGAAGAAGATGAATGATATCATTCATATATGATAAACACACTTGTAACAGAGAAATCTTATAAAAACCATGGCTCTAATTCTTTAAACAACCTCATTGATTTTGATTTTGAAAAATTTTGTTATCCTGATGAAATAACTGATGTGTTTATTATTTTTAACTCATAGGATAAAGGGACTCGATTTTGGCAGTCACGTTTTGAAAAGTTAGCACGAGAGAGGGAGATACTAAAACCATCAAACCTCGAAACACCACAAGTTAAGCTTTTTTCACTGCCCAAAGGTTTGAAACACGCATTCTTGAGACCAGGTGATACCTTTTCTGTCATCATTTCTTCTTAACTTAGTGTAGAATAAGAGAAAAAAATTGATAAAATTGTTAAAAGAACATAAGTTTGTACTAGGTTGGACTATAACTGATATTAAAGATATTTCTTCATTGATATGCTCCCATTGAATTAATTTAGAGGAAGGTGCCCAATCCCATAGAGACCCACAAAGAAAACTTAACCTAACAATGAAAAAAGTAGTGTAGAAAGAAGTCTTGAAACTATTAGATACATGTATAATCTACCCAATTTCTGATAGTTAATGGGTAAGTCTAACTCAAGTAGTGCCTAAGAAATCTGGGGTTACTGTTGTGAAAAATGAGAATAGGATACTTGTTCCAACTAGGGTAGTAAATGGTTGACGAATGTGCATTGATTATAGAAAGCTACACACATCCACCAAGAAAAAATATTTTTCATTGCCTTTTATCGACCAAATTTTAGAACGTGTTGCTGGACATCCCTTTTATTGCTTTCTCATTGGTATTCAGAATATTACCAGATAGAGATAGCTATAGATTATCAAGAAAAAACTACTTTTACATACTCTTTTGGTACTTATACTTTTCGTAGAATGCCATTTGGATTATGTAATGCATCTGTTACTTTTTAACGTTGTATATTAAGTATTTTCTCTAATATGGTTAAAAAAATGTGTGGAAGTTTTTATGGATGATTTAACTATTTTTGGTGATTATTTTTATTCATGTCTACTTAACTTAAAAGTTATTTTGAGTAGGTGTTAAGAAAAAGAACTTGTACTAAACTGGGAGAAATGTCATTTCATGGTATCTTCAGGGATCGTTTTGGGGCATATTATATCTAACAAAGGGATAGATGTTGACAAGGCAAAATATGAATTAATCTCTAAATTACCTACGCCCAAAATGGTAAAAGATGTTTGATCTTTTCTTACACATGCTGGCTTTTACATGAGGTTTATACAAAAATATTTTGTCATATCTAGACCATTGGGTAACCTTCTGATAAAAGATGCTGAATTCACATGGACACAAGAGTGTGAAGAGGCATTTCAAACACTCATTACCAAACTCACCACCGTTCCTATCATACAATCACCAGATTAAAACCTCCCATTTGAGATTATGTGTCATGCAAGTAATTATATTGTAGGAGCAGTTCTTGGGCAACGAATGGAGAAAAAACCCTTTGTTGTTTATTATGCTAGTAGGACTTTGAATGACGCTCAAATGAATTACACTACTATTGAAAAAAAAAACTATTAGTTGTTGTTTTTACCTTTGACAAATTCCATTCTTATTTGATTGGTTCACCTATTATTATTTTTACTAACCACGTGGCCCTTAAGTACCTTCTTTCTAATAAAGATGCTAAAGCCCGTTTAATTAAGCGAATTCTTCTTTTGCGAAAATTTGATCTAACCATTAAAGACAAAAGGGGCGTTGAAAATATTGTTGTTGATCATTTATCCCGCCTTAAGTTCACTAACTCCATTGATGTTCCACCCCTTCGAGATGATTTTTCTTATGAATATTTTTTCACTATAAGCCAAATACCTTGGTACGCACATATTGTACATTATTTGATTTATTGTGAACTTCCATCTAACTGGAGTGCACAAAATAAGCGTAAGTTCTTGGTTAAGGTACGTAATTTTTATTGGGATGATCCATATCTTTTCAAATACTTCCTTGACCAAATTATGAGATGTTGCATTCCTAAAAGTGAAATTCTAGTGTCTTAAATTTTTGTCATAGTACTACTTGTGACGGTCATTTTTCTATGAAAAAGACAACCGCGAAAAATTTAAGAGTGTGGTCGTTATTGACCATTTTGTTCAAAGACACTAATAATTTTTTTTGTTCCCGTGAAAGATGTCAAAAGTTAGGTACTGTATCTCGAAGACATATGATGCCTCTTAACCCTATTATTGTTATTGAGATATTTGATTGTTGAGGTATCAATTTTATGGATCCTTTTCCCTCATCTTTTGGCTACCTTTACATCCTTCTGACTATTGACTATGTATCAAAATGGGTGGAGGTTGTAGCTTGTCGTACTAATGATAACACAATTGTGGTAAAATTTTAAAATAAAATGTGTTATCTAGGTATGGTACACCACATGTGATCATTAGTAACCAAGGAACACATTTTTGTAACCGTTCTTTTGAAGCTTTGATGCGCAAGTATGGTGTTCTTCACAAAGTTTCAACTGTATACCATCCACAAACAAATGAACAAGCAAAGCTAGCAAATAGATAAGTTAAACAGATTTTGGAAAAGACGATTAACCCGAATTACAAAGATTGGTCTCCACGCCTTTCTGATGCATTATGAGCATATTGCACTGCATACAAAACCATCTTAGGAATGTCTCTATACCGACTTGTCTATGGAAAAAATTTTCATTTACCTGTTGAGCTAGAGCGTAAAGCTTACTAGGCTGTCAAAGCCCTTAATTTTGATTTGAGTGTTACAAGTCTTCAGAGAAAGTTACAATTGTCAGAAGTAAAAGAGCTACAAAATGATGCATATGATAGCTCCAGGATTTATAAAGCTAAAATGAAAGTGGCTCATAACAAACAGATCTCAAGGAAATACTTCGAGCCAAATTAACTGATTTATCTTTATGACTCTCGATTGTATTTATACCCTAAAAAGTTGAGATCTTGATGGATTAGTACATTTGTGTTAAGGCACACTTTTCCTAATGGTGCTGTCAAAATCGAAGACCCCAATGATGGGTGAACTTTCAAAGTGAATGGACAGTGGCTGAAAAGCTATATGGAAAAAATAGACCACTCGATGTACCTAGATGAGATCCCTCTTATGAATCCTGTCTTTTATGCTTGATCAAGTTCAATCTAGCTGTACCATATTTTATATTTTATCCATATTTTATCTTTTGACATTTTATTTTTACTTTTATTTTCTTTCGTATTTTTTTTCTTCGGTGTGATTTTGTTTTCCGGTCAAATGGCGAATACGGTACTCCGTGACTATTAAAGTTAATTTCTCAGTTCCCTAAATAATTGTCCCTCAAACCGTGCATTCATCTCTTTTCATTTTCACTTTCTTTCAAAATGGATGGCATTCTTGCCAACCTTAAAAAATGCTATACTTAATATTTACAAAGCACAATATGAAAGACTAAGGCTATTGGTGTTGAAGAATATCCTTGCAGATATTTGTTAGTTAATCGAAGCCAATGTTCGATTATCTGGTAAGTTTGAAAATGATTTTGTTTCTTTTATACCTAGTCTTGGAAGAAGCTCTTATGCCAAAAGGCGAAGAACAAAAAGATTACAAGTTTGTCATAAATGTGCTCGCTAGAATTGTAACTAAAATTGTCGTTCTTTAGGATTTACATCTAGAAATCAAGAAGATAAAATTTAATTCATTGAGGATGGACTGAGTAAAAATTCTTTGGATGATATCCTATTGACTCTAGAGACGCATCCTTGTAAGCTCGTGCAACGTGAACTTCTCAATTTATGAAATAAATTCAAAAATGAACATCAATGATATAGTCTCAAGAATCTGACTCTAAAAGACCCTATTTACCAATTTATAAGAAAATTGAATGGAAATCTTATCTCCGACCCATAAAGGGCGTTTAAGCCATTACTGAACGTAAAACCAAAAGGATATGTGAATTACAATCACAACTACTTGTAAATACATGCATTTTCATTTCAAACTTTTTTTATTTTATTTTATGAATGGTAGGGCTACTCATATAGATGTCTAAAATTCAAATATTTTGGTTAAATAATGCATGTGGGTCATTATCTTTAAATTTTTGTATTTTATTTTCAAATCTCTTTTGACAAACTGTCGGGTTACCAAAAGAAATATTATCATTTGGTACTCTATCAATACAACACTTCATTTTCATCTATCGAGATAAGGGTGAATGTAGATATGGAGGAAACCTCAGCTCAACGATTCTGAAATGTATGTGTATTTTGTGGATTTAGTCCTGAAAATAATAAAGTGTATGTAGAGGTAGCAAAAAATTTAGGAAAAGTATTAACTGCAAGAAAAATCCATTTGATTTATGGAGGGGGTAGCCTTGGGTTAATGGGGTGTATGTCAACAGCTACACATTTAGAAGGAAGTCAAGTTTTAGGTATTATTCCTACAGTTTTAGCCGTGGGAAAACAATAGGAGAAGAATTATGAGTCTCATCCATGCATGAACGTATAGCTAGAATTCTTTACTATGCAGACGCTTTTATTGCTTTACTAGGTGATTTTGGTACCTTGAAACAAATTTTTTAAATTGCCTATCGGACCCAACTAAATATCCACCGAATACCTATAAGTTTATTGAATGTTAATAACTATTTTAATTACGTACTCTGTTTTCTTGATCAAGTTGTGGAACAGAATTTTATTCCACATTTGGCGTGACAGATCCTCATTTCTGCTACCAATGCAAATGAATTGATTGACAAATTACAGACATATACCTACGAACCTAACCCAACAATAACTCAGATCGATTGGCTAACGGGTCATAACAAGCGAAAACTAGATCTGACACTTCATTTGTAAATTTTTCTTATTTATTTATTAGCATCATCATTTAGTTTATATTTGCTTAAATGTCTCTTAGGTTTGTCTCTTTTGAATAACTAGCACTTCATATAATGTCTCCTATACTTTATCTCTTCCTATTTAAACATTGAGAATAATGTTTCATCTGGTTTGGGGGGGGAGGATAGTAGACATAAGTTGTATTTTGCATTTCATAAAAAACTCAAAAACAAAAAAAAAGATAATGGAGTCCGACATACCTATATGATTAAAATGGCAGAGTAAATAGTTCATTTTTGAATTCTTAATATGCATTCTAAGTCAAATTAGATTAAAAGTGACAGAATAAGGAGTTTCTTTTCTAACTTTTGAAATGCGTTTTAACTAACTTCTTGTTATTATTTTTATTTCATACATTGTTGTTTATTACAAGTAGTTTTGGTAATTCTTGTATAAAGGAATTTTCTTTTCTACCTAGGTATGATTTTAAAATTGTTTGGGTTGAGTCACTATTTCTATTTAGGTTACTAAAGAATGACTTCTGAAATATATTTGAGTACAATGCTAAGCCTTGAGGTAAGATGGATGATTTAATTATATAGCTAAGAGAATTCTCATGTTTAAATATATATTTTTCTAATCTCACATATTTTTTATGAGTAAGTGAAAAGATTGAGAAAACAGCTTACGAACTTTTATTGATCTTTTGAATTGGTTAATTTTTATTTATATTGATATTATTCGAATTAAGGAATAAATTGATTACATAGCTGAAAGACGATTTAAAGTGAATTCTTAAATTATGTGAATATATTTTGGTAAGAAACTATTTTTTATTTTTGTAATGCTTCCTTGTATTCTTTAGAAAAAAGAAAGATATCAAAACAAAAAGCATGATACCAAAAAAAACAATCAATTCAGTTTAATAAAGTTTCCATTCAAAGACAAATATTTTGTAAGGTAATTATTTCACCAAGCTATATTTGTATTATTCTCGCAAGACAATTGAAATCCTAAAGCTAGTGTATGTCCAGAATGATTTGTTTCTAAACGATTAATTTTTTTATCTTTGGATCAATGTTAGTTTGTATATCTGTCTTTAAAATTGACTTTTTTAAGTGCTTAACTGTTTTCAAACTCCATAAAAGAAATCTTAACCTTTTAAACAGTCATATACTTGTGAGCACATAGAGTTGAGACTTTTACTTGGAGAAATTCTCAAGGCTATATCTGTTGTGGTTTGTGGTAAGAATTTTACGGCTTAGTTCACACACACATAATTTTGAAAGTTATAATTGAAAAAAATCATAATAGCAACAATGATTTTGAACTGACTTTTTGATTAAAATACTTAGGTAATTTTGCATATTCTATTTATACTTGAATTGCTAGAAACTAGCAATAAGGTGATTGGGGTTGTTATGAACACATTAAAATACATATTTATTAGGAGATTCAGTCACCAATTAATGTCACTAATTTTAACATTTTTGTATTTTTAGGTTTGAAATAAAATGCGGTCCTTAAATTGTGATTAATGAAAGTTATTTGCACAGGTTTAAGTAAAATAGAAGTAACTTTCAATGTAGAAATTAAAATAAAGAAATTCTTGAACCTAGAGTAACATGGCTCAATCTTACACAAACTTGAATAACAGTTAAAAAGCCAAATCCAACATGTTATGGGCCAAAAATTGGGATACAACAGAATTGGGTTATAACTTCTACTTAGCTTGACCCATCTCACGTATTTAGATTGTATTTCACAAAATACGTATCCAATTGGTATAATTCTTAAAGCTATGAAACAGTAACTCAATTATCAACAACGTTTATGTTGATGGTAAAGTCTAAATCAGCCATTATCATTGACTAAATTGTATTACAAATTGGTAAAAGGGTTGCTGGCTAAAATCTGACATATTTTTGGCTTTTTACCCATTTCTCATTAGATACTCATCCAAATTGCATGAACCTAATGGCTGTGGAAAGTAGAGACAAAATTTTACAACTTTTATGTCGGCTAAAATGGCTAAATAGATCATTTTCATTATCAAAAAGGTGCTACAATTAGGTGAAATAGTAGTTGGCCTAAATTATTGAAGATTGAAGTCACACTAAACATATTTCCATTCATTTTCTATATAAGGACATTCTTAGAAGGCTAGGGGATTTTTTTTTTTTTCTTTACAATTCTCTCATATAATTTCTCTTTACCATGCATTGTAAGCTAGGGTAGAGTTCTTGATAAGGCTAGAGATGAACTTTTATATGTAATAAATTTATTTCTATACTTTTATTCTTTGTTAAGAGTTATAAATATTTGTAAGTTTACTTATGTCTAAACTCTTATCTATTATTTTTCTATAATTCAGATGTTATAATTCTCATGTTTCATATATTTTCAATTATGCTTTCTTTATATGATTCTTGTTGAATTATAATTGTTATTGGTTACATTATTTTACATGTTAATCTTTTACTGTAATATTATCAATCTATATATTGTCGATCTTAGATAACATGTAAACACAATAATTGTTTGATATTCAAGATGATCTTTTACTGTAATATTGTCAAAATGATATATTGTCAACGTTAGATAACTTGTATAAATGAACATGGTTTGTGTTAATGTTTGTAAAGAGTCTAGTCATATCAAATACATATATTATCAAATGTGTCATAGTTTATATATTTTCCTATTGATTGTTTGGGATGTGAAATTTTCAATTGAGTTATAAATATTAAATCAAACTATAGAATAGATTTATGAAGCATAATTGTTATTCTCAAAGTCTTGCTTACATCATCATAAGATTTTTTTTTAATTCACATACAATTTTATCTCATCCAAATAAACCAATTAGTTAATTTTCTCCCTATTACTGCTTTAATTTTTTACTTCACTAGCCTATTTTTTCAAAAACTTTCTCGTGGGATCGACACCTCAATCTATACTGCAATAGCCACATTACATTTTGAGCGTAAATAAGAGACAACCTTTACATTTGACATACTGAATCTCTCAAGTATCTTAAATATATATCTCTATTGGGATAAGAATATAACATCTACTATTTTCCTTATGATATCCATACCCAAGATTCTTTTAATTGCTCGCCACTCAACTGCATCTTTAACTTTATCTCTTTCACATCTTTGCATGCAATTAACGTATCATCCACATACATAAGTTAATATATATATATATATATACCTCTACTTAAGGCCTTAAAGTACACACAAGCATCATACTTGCTCCTATTATACTCACAAGTCATCATAAAATTATTAAATCTTTTATACCATCACTTTAGAAATAACTCTTTAGTCTATACAATTACTTCTTCAATAAACAAGTATGCTTCTCCTTACCAAGTTATTCGAACCCTTGTAACTGTGGCATATAAATTTTCTCTTTAAAATCTCCATGGAGGAAAGTGACATTTACATACATTTACTCTATATGTAAATTGAGGTTAACACATATGGCTAACAAAATCCTAATAAAATAGTGCTTGACTACTAGTTAGAATATCTCATGAAAATCAATCCTCTCTCGTTGAGTGAAATCTTGTGCTACCAACCTAACATTAAACCTTGTAGGCTTTACTTTCGGTATCCCTTCCGTAACCTTTTACACCTACTAGTACCCAACTAGTTTTTTATCATGAGATATATCCATCAATTTTAAAGTATTGTTCTTGAGGAAAGGAATAATCTCCTCATCCATGGCCAGATGCCACTTATCACTTTTTTTACTTTTCATAGTCTATCTATATGTCTTAGGCTTATGAAACTCAATAGTGAATGCAGAATTAAAGGCATGAGAAATTAAATCTATTTGTACATACCTTATTAGTGGTTTCGTTGTTCTCCTTAGCCTATCTCTGGCTATTTGGTACTCTTTGAGTTCCATCTTAGGAGTCATAGTCTAATTTTGTGTGGACTTTAAGGAACTAACATATGTTTTTTTGTTCATCTTCAAAAGTTGACTTGCTAAAGTGTTTATTTAAAAGCATCTCAGATCTACTCTTAAACTCCACTTCAACCTCTATTGTCTCTAGTGTTGAAACTCCTTTTGGTACAGGCTCTTCATTCACTCTCTTTTGATTGACTTTCAAAATTGTCGTCTCATTGAATGTCTCATCTATACTTATTATACTTTTAGATGGCTTCAACTCATTGCACCACACCTTGTATCCTTTCACTCTTTGGGATACCCTATTAATATTTCCTTCAAGACTCTAGGTTTCAACTTACCTTGATTCGTATACAAAAGTACTGGGCAACTAAATATCCTAAGTTGATCTTACTCAGGAGAACTACCAGACCACTTCTCTTTCGATATCTTAAAGTTTATCACTGAGGAAGGACTTCAATTGATCAAGTAAGCTGTCGTCACTACAGCTTCACCCAAAAACACCTAAAATACCCTTTCATTAGTCACCATGCATCTAACTCTCTCAAGTAAGGTTCTATTCATCTTCTCTACCAAGCCATTCTGTTGCAGTGTTAAACTCACAGTTTTGTGCCTTGAAATCCCATGCTTAGCACAAAATTCATCAAACTCGTTGTTGTAATATTCAAGACCATTGTCATCTTTAGTCTGTTTATCTTCTTGCTAATTTAATTTTCAATAAGAGCCTTCTATGTTTTGAATGTCTTAAACATTTGCTCATTTCTCTTCAACACATATATCCACAGCTTCTTAGAATAATCCTTAATGAATGTAAGGAAGTACCTTACCCTACCATGTGTAACTATTTATGATAGCCTTTAAAGATCCGAGAGTATATAATCAAAAGTCCTCTTGGTGGCCTCTAAACCATACCAAATTCCTTTTGATCATACAATTCATTTATATTTCTTTCACCTAGGTGAGCTAATCTTAGATGTCATAACTTGATTTGCATATTCTCATTATCAATAGAGAATGACACAGAACCACTCACTGCCTCTCCTCTAAACACATACACATCATTGTACCCATCAACTTTTATCATAACTATGACACCCTTCAATACCTTTAGAATCCCATTTTCAACTTTGATAGAACACCCATTCTGGTCTAACATACTTAGAAAAATTAAGTTCCTCTTAAGGTCAGGAACATACCTAAGTTCTAGCAACTCCTTTACTTTCCTATTATGTAACCTAAGCCTAACATTATCAATTTTCAACACTTGACAAGCTATGGTATTTTCCACTAATACTTTACCACTATTAATGGGTTGCAAATTAGTAAATAAGGACTTATTCATGCACATATAAAATGTACAATCTGAATCTAAAATCTATTCATCAAAACTCTTACCATAAGAAGCAACAAGGGGTTTTGTATTATCATAGCTATCCTTATAAGTTATAACAGTATCTCCCTCCTTCTTCTTATCCTTGCATTTCTTATCATGACAATCCTTTATAAAGTGTCCCTCTTACTTGCAGTAATAGCACTTTCTAGGCTTGCCTCTTGACTTTGATTTTAAGCCCTTCTTTGACTTTCTTTCTCTTTGTTCAGGCCTTCCTCTTTGAGTTAACTCTTCTACATTAGCTTCTATTTTCTTCCCTAGTTATTTTGAGTTTAACGATAATTTTACATCCTTCATAGTTAAACTCTTTTTTTCATAAAGTAACGTATCAATAAAGTACTCATAATTATTAGGGGGGAACTCAACAGGATGATTGCTTGTCCTCTTCCTCTATCTTCACATTGATTGTCTCTAAATTGATTATGATCTTATTAAAGGCATTTATGTGGTCTTTAATTAGTGTCTCTTCTAAAATGGACAATTGATAAAGTTTCTTCTTTATGTGTAGATAATCTTCGTCATATAAAGATCATCTAACTTCTTTCAAATACCAATAGCTATCTTTTCATTAACAACTTCCCTCAAAACTTCATTACTCAAAGACGAGACGATTGCACTATAAACCCTATCTTGAATGTTTTTTTTCTCTACTTCAGATTTAGATGATGTTAGCTTTTTCTCTTTGCTAGATAAAGTGTAATCTCCAATAGGGTTGGGCCTAATCCTTAACGCACCAACAAAGTCATTATTTTTACCTTTCACAAATTAAATTTATTTTCATCATTGAATTTCTCTACTTCATACTTGAGTGCAGCCATAATTGGTAAACCTTACTCTAATACCAGTTTATTGACGAAAATACTTTAAACAAGTATAATAATACAGCAAATAATGGAGAAAATATAAGAAATGAAGTAAGGAAGAAATAATCACACAACAATTTACGTGATTCTACAATTACTTATGTCCACGGCGAATCAAGATCTCGTTTCTTTTATTGAATTAATGAAAGCTCACAAATAACTCTCTACAAAGAACTCACAAAGAACTATTTCTCTCTCTACAAGAGATTACATAGTAGGCAAGACCTCCCTCGGTGATAGTCGTCCCATATAATGGAGTAACAATTGCTCTCTCAATTACTCTATATTATGACTTTTGTTTTGAGAATATTTTTCAAGCCAAAATAAGGCCTTTATATAGCCTACCTACATCCTAAGTTAATCCTAATATGAGTTGAAACAAAATAAGGTGTTTGAAATATCTTAGGAGTCATAAATAAAACAGGACAAGTCATACTAGCCCGCAGTCCCATGCCATGGAACCTTTGTTGTCGCAGCACCACTCAATGGGGGCCGCAACCCCCACATTCTGGATTGGGCGTTGCAATTGTAGCCTTCCAGTGTCGGGGCCTCCACCTATTCTTTTGCGCTTCTTAACTCTCCGCACCTCCGCGCCTTCTCCGCATGTCCTTTACTCATTAGCTCTAACTCCAAATTATTTTCTTCATAATTTTTAATTATCATTCTCACAATAACTATTCTAAATTAATGGCATCTTGCGGTACCATTCGTACTAATCTAAAGGCGCGTCACTATGTTGAAACATGTATTGATGGTTGTTAGACAAGAAATTCTTTGGAGTGTTGCAATCCTACCACATTAATACACCAGCGTCCAATTATTCATCAAACCCTCACCTATGAGAGCTTTCAGTCCAAAACTTGACCGTCGAACAAGGTGTTGAAATTGAATTTTTGGCGGAGTTAAGGACCATCACTTGGAAGTGTAATAGGTGGTCCCCAAGAGACTCCGAGAAATAATAGACTTTTGTGCTGCAAATGGAATATACCCAGAGATGAAAATAATCCCGATTAAATGTGAATGGAGCTCTTGCGAGGGTTGAAAACAAGGATGTAAAATATCGAATTATAATTGATATTACCAAGTCCTTGAAACAACACCATTACCATTGCATTGAGGAAAACAGAGATCCATCCGCAATTTTTACAATTGCAAGCGTAATATTATAAATTGGCAATTTGCAAAAATTATCAAATCTGGAAACAGTTCGTGTACTACCATTGAAAAACATTTTATTATCAAAATTGCAACTATATATTAATCATTCAAGTTGAATTCATTACAAGACTTTCAGAACTATATTAACTGGTATCTCGAGGAGTGATGCGAAGTGAGAAGCTACCTGGAAGCAAGTAACACATGAAAATACTACGAACTTCATTGTTACTTGGGCGGGTATTCATGAGTCATGACTTCAAACACTTGGTATTCATGAGTCATGACTTCAAACACTTGGTTTTTAAGCAATCCTAACATATTATGAGTTTGACAGGTTCCTCGGAGATTTCTAACTGAAACAATTCCTTTTGAAGATTTATAATCTCTTGGATGAAGATTAATTGTGCTTGGCGATACAAAGACATGGGCAACAGCATCAAAACATCATTCTACCAAACTGTAGAAAATTATTCTAAAGCTGCTTCCAGACAAGCCATAAATATACACTCAATGAGACAGATAAGAGGGAGAGAGCGAGCAAGACAGGAAGCAAAATACACTCCCTAGTTTACAAAAGGCTCTGTGAGGGCATAACCAAGTACAAAAGAACAAGCTCCACCAGACATTTTGACTCTCCTTGAAGTCCCATCCCAACACCGTTAAGAGGGATTTGTGACTATATTGAATCATAAATCAGAAAAACAATTGGAAGAAATGAAGCAACTCAAGACGATTTAACATTTCATTGATAAAAAGCACTATGCTATATGTTTTACTTTCTGGAATTAGTACAAAGTGGTAAGGATGCATGCATGCCCTTGACTATCATGTTATGTACCGTGATTCGCAAGGGCCATGGGCAAATCTGGGCAAAATCTGCCGATCCTCCTCCTCAAGCTGCACAAGCAGCTATAACCAACAACCCCAACATCATTTTGACCTATAGCACTGTTATGGGGATGGCTTCCAATCAAATTGCAGATTATTGAAACCATTAGCTCCCAGCCCATTAAGAAATTGATTCCCCAAATCTTGTTGTTGATGATTCATGCTCTGATCTCGAGCCATCATTGCCATGCCCACCCTTCCATTCAACATGGAATTATTACCCATTGCAGCTCTGATTCCATTAACCATTGCAGACTGGCCAAGTCCACCACCAATGTTGCCAAATCCACCAGTGCCAATACCTGAGTTATTGTTGATTGTCCCATTTCCCACCAGGCCGTTGCCAGTGTTGAGAACTGTATTATTACCCGTTGGCATAATCCCATTTACATTTTTAACATCGTTCCCCAAGGAACCAACACCAACCATGCCAGCACCACCACCATTAAGTTGGCTGCACATCATCATTTCATGTATGATTTTCTGGACAGTTTGAGAATCACCGGGATCAGGCTCACCTGAAAGAGCTGGCTGTTGAACAGATATATTTGCCGGTGAACTTGTAGAACTCATGTGATTGGCTGCTGTTAAGGCACCATGAGATGTTTGTGGTGGATTGTTAGATGAGGGGGGTGTTGGTGGCTGGAAGGGGAGAGGATTCGTTTGTGCCTGTGGTATAGTATTAGAGGAACTAGGGGACGGCATCTGAACTGAATTTCCATAAGGACTGCTTGCATTATTCATTGTGTTTTGCTGTCTAGAGTTCATTGAATTTTGGTGCAGAAGACCGGCAATGGTACTGGCAGAGGAGGATGCAGATGCTGGGTTGAGTGAGTTATTTACATTAGCCATGCCATTGCTAACAGCAAGTAATGCACTGGGCTGGACAGAGCTCTGATCACTATTTGAATTATGGGCTGCTGTTTGTTGCTGCGGTGGTTGCTGCAGCTGATCCTCAGGCTGTTGCGTTTGACTGTGAAACCCGGAAGATGTACTAGCTCTACGGGGAAACTTAGCCAAGCTCTCTGCAAATGATCCAAAAAACATTGAACCAACATAACACACATCCACTGGTATATTCTGAAATCTGCTTGTACCACTTAAATGTGAAGCTAAAACTTGTGCAATATTAAACGTATAGAAATATTGACATCCATGCATAATAATTCTCACATAGACCATGATGAACTAGACAGCAGTTTCAATCAACCATAGAGTGAAAGCCCCATCATAACAATGACAGCACAACATCGGCAGCAAAGAAAGAAGATTTCTACTTAAATAATCAAGGAAAGAGAACAGAAAAGCTATATTCAAACAAGGAAGAAAATGAGGACAGTATGTAGGTGAACTAAACAGTCCTCAAAACAAAAAGAGGTGACATTTCAGGGGGGATCAAGAGGGATAACAAATGGGATGAAACCATGACAGCATGTGCACTCAACTAACTACTAATGGCGCCTTGTTTGCTGAAATGTTACCTCTCAGCTGCCATCACTGAAAATGAGACAGGTACTAGTTTATTATTGGGCCAAAGTGTATGAAGAAGTAGAGAGGTAATATAGTAACTTATCAAAGCCATAGGCAGGCCAAAAAGTAGTCTCTCTAAAATATGTAGTGAAGCAATGAGTCTACACTCCTTCCACTTATCCAAACTGCTACCTCAATTTTCTTCCCACTTAAAACTTCCTTGAAGTTGCAAAACAAATTACTCTTTTAACAGATAATTTATTCTTGGACCTTAAAACTTAATCTATTCTCCTCTTTAATTTTTTGCTTTAGAGCCTTCTCACACAGAGGTTATTACTCTCTTAACCCTTGAGAAATTTGCCATGTCTAAAGGTGATGTATTTATAAAATAATTAGCATCTTTCTTAAGCATCCCAAGCACTCAACAAAGCAATAATAAGCCCCAGTATCTATCCATCTCACTTTTTGCATCCTTGATGTGTCTATTGCTTCCTGGTAGCACTAGAGACGGTGAAACTACTTTTGATGCATATAATTCTTAATCTTGCACACTTGACATTTCTTAATGGTCTCCATTCTCCAAACGGCACCATTGGTGGTAAGGCCATACAATATAAAGCACAGGAAAACTCAATGACATGACAGACAAAAACTCGTACAATATCACAATGTTCATTGGCAGATTCACAAGTTATGCAATGTTTTATGATGTAAATTATCCGCACTAAATGAATCAGGGATGGGTTAGTGACAACGTTCAAATGAATCTCTCACTACCTTCTCAGAGTACCAAATTAGAGCAAATGAAGTTAAAACAGTTGAGAAAGGAAAAGGAGAAAAATGAGTATGAAGGGCAAATGTCATCAATCTTACCCATAGGTCCAGTCCCTGTTTCTCGACTGTAATCAATCAAGTCTTTCATACTATTAACTACTTCTGATATCTGCAACACACCCAAAAAGTGATATAAGGATCAATATGAATGCAAACAAAGTCCAACAAATTGTTAAAATGAAGCAGCTAACACCACATCCATGATAATGAGAAACGGGAACTAATAGAACTCTATGATAACAGTGGAACATGAGATCTATTAAAGAAGGAATAAATACAGATAATCAAACATGAAATAAAAATGAAAGCATGGACATTTTGTATTTCTGTCATTATAACAATAGTACATACTCATAATCCAAATTAGAATATAGACCGACATGCCAACAATAACCCGCATCAGAATTACATCAGCAGGCAGAGATGTATCAGGCAAATTACTACAGGTGCAGTAGAAAAATAAAGATGTATTTCGCACAAATTAACTGAACAAGCAATGACTAAAGCTAAAGATATGTATGTTCTTCATAATTTGCCTGCAACCAAACATTTCTTTCATCACTCGGCAACTAGTCATAGTTTAAATGAAGAAACACCCAATTTTAACAAATAGGTAGCAAATATAAGCTTCATGGCCCATATCACCATAAGATAAAGGACACTACCTGAAGGCAACGAACATATCTTTTTGTATATCCTAAATCATTTACCAATGGCACTTCCAAGGCTTTTGCCAATTGCCGAGCCGATGAAACAAACCTAAGCAAAGCAATTCATCAAAATTAAAAGAAGGCATACAGATTAATATAGAAGTTACAAAAACTAATTAGGTTTTCAATTAAACCTCATAGAGATAAAAGTCGAGCACCATACATGTCCGGCATAAATGCAAAAGGCAAAAGCTTTTCCTATGGATCTAGATGGCGACAAATACATGTCATGATCAAAGTTGCAACTTTCAACTTGAGAAAAGAAAAGGCACTATGCAGATGTTTGGATGAGTTACAAAAACATTTAAATATGGCAACAGGAAACTTACATATTACAATTATTTTGTAATTCTGGGACAGATAAATTAGATGATGCATTTTGAGTAGCAGCCTGGTATTTTTGAGCTGCAGCCCCAAGGTGAGTAACCTGCAGAATACAATTTTAACAGTCAAATATGAATGGCATTAGGTAAGTTACAAAATATAGGTTATGTTACCATGTATAACACGAGATCCAACATAACCTTTCAACACAAATCACTATAATAATAGTAAATAAGACTTAAGGCATGCTTCAGAGACCCAACAGAATGGCGCTGGGCCATAATATCAGTAAGATGGACTCAAAAAAAAAGATCCGTATGAATGCTATCCACTGAGCTAGAATTCAAATGCAAATCAAATATCGCCAGAACTCTAATAATGACTATTCAATAAATGCTGATATTAGGCAGGATCTGAAGCA
Organism: Ailanthus altissimus; assembly: GCA_946807835.1. Taxonomy (NCBI): domain Eukaryota; kingdom Viridiplantae; phylum Streptophyta; class Magnoliopsida; order Sapindales; family Simaroubaceae; genus Ailanthus; species Ailanthus altissimus. Next base: position 10,405,753 of record OX327699.1, on the reverse strand, counting down.
TAAAAGCTAAAATAAGAATCAAAGCACAGGAACCTTGATACAACAATAATAACTTTATCAAAACTTTTCGTTCAAAATTTACGTCGCACTTCCTAACAGAGCAGTTGGCAATGTAAATCTGCGTATATCCTTGTGAAAACTGCCTGCTTATAAATATGGAAATGTAATGATAGAGTCCTCAATCATTAAGAAACCCAAGCCCAACCATTAAAATAACCCTAATCCATTTAAATTACCCACTACTAATTGTTCAGCAATTTGAGGAACAAATCTACTCATACAGAACAGTTATTGCCCAACACAAGCAGAGTTATAGCAAGAATTGGTGCACTGGTAAAATCACCAAACAAAGAAAAACTATATGAAGCATTTTTTAATTTCAATGCTGACTCCATTCATGCCAGCTGATTAAGTAAATTTCCAAATGCTAAGACATTAGAAATAGGAACAAAATACTCAATAATAAACTAGAAGCACTTCGAGACCACTCTATAAATTGAGAAGGTAATAGAGGGAGTGTGATAAGGAGAATAAGAAGAAGAAAATAAAGGCAATTTATAAGTTGAAAGCACTAAATCAAGGATGCACTTCGTTAAAAAGTGTTATTCGAAATTGGAATGACCAAAATAGACATCAAATAGCTGAAAAAAGGGAAAACACTGAAGTTGTCGGATCTTAAAAGATGAACACGCCTAAATACATAAAACATAAAACTAATTCATAGGTTCTCCAAGCAGTATATGTTAGTTTGATAGCCATAATGTATGTCACATACTGAATCATCAGTTATCAGGAAAACAGAAATCCTGAGGCAGGTGTGCTCACTAAGAAAGTTATGAAGTAACCATTGATTTCAAAGTGAGAATGATAAACTGTCTCAGCTCATCTCCTTTGAAAAACATATTAACCCAGGAACATTTTCCCTAGTAAAATTTGATATGGAAACAAGCATATGCTCATTATAAGATAGGGAAAAATAAACAAATCAGTATCAATACAGCACCTTAGCCGGCTAGGTTTAATATATGCAGGGTTTCCGCAAACCATATTGCACTCAATAACCAAGAATGATGTAAAAGAGCATCTCCAAAAACATAATGAAATTTTGACAAATGAAAATAGCTTGATGAATGACCTGAGGTATCAATAATCTTCGGGGGATAAGCTCTTCGTGACGCCGAGCACAAAACTCCCAAGAACATATCTGACAAAAATAAAGATAGCATCTAATTAAGCCCAAATCTAATTTTATTTACAAAGTCCCATATAAGGGTTGTTGATGTGACCTTAAGGTCCGGAGAGAAAACTATCCGAAGTTGACCATCACGAACCACACGAAGTTGCTCAAAAACACTTTCTTGTATTGCTTTTGCATAGTCCAGTACAATTTGACCAGATGAATTCTGATATTCACGGGGCATGTCAACATAAAGCAGTTCTTCTAAGGTTCCACTCTCATACTTTATCTTAAAAAGCCTGGGAAGAACCTCAACAGTTGCTTCTGCAACAACAGTAAACACAAATGGGGTTAAAACTATGAAACTAGGAGTGAGATACACTCTTAACCATGGGTTTCAGAAAGATGCAGCGAAAACCTATAATTTTAGAAATCAAGTACATACCAAAACCACGGCCCGGCTTCCGATTGCATATCTCACAGTGCCATACATCCTGCAAAAGTAGCAAGTGAGTTGCTTAATAGGGTTTTCACCCACACTTGGCATTTATAAGCATGTAAGCTTCTATGAGACCATAAAATCTTAGAAGCACAAAAATGAAATGGAGAACTTCGAATACATATTTTAGAAAGATAGTAAAAGAAGCAAAAAATAATTCCCCAGAAACAATTGACCTCAGTTAACATTAATACTTAAGTACATCAGCTAAGATGAAGTCAACAGGATGTGAACATTCTTAACAATAACAAACTTAATGTCACTAGGTCTTAAAGCAGCACACCTGAGGGAAAACTCCAGTTGTTTGCCGGCCATTTCCATACATAGAGACACACCACTTTTTCTTGGCATTAGGAGCAAAGTACTCGGCAACAAATTTTCTCCAGAAATCAATATTGTTGTCCTGCACCAATATGAGGGACAATTACAAATCACAACAACCATGCACCATAAGCTAACAATAGATTCTTCATGATTAGTTAATCTTACTTCAGGTCTATGTTGTTGCTGGTACATGTAATGTGTCAAACGCCGGGCACACATTCCTGGTTCGTATACAGGTTTGACAGGATTTCTCATAGGTAAATTCTGCTGTTGAACAAAATGTTGCGGTAACTGGGGACGCTGTTGAGGCATTGCCTTTAAAAGTTGCTGTTGCTGGTGTTGTTGCTGCAGCTGCAATAATCTTTGTTGTTGTAGAAGATTCATCTGGACTGCGGCAGCCTGAGAGGATTGCCTTGACATGTGAAGGAACTGCTGTTGCTGTTGTTGCTGCTGCTGTTGTTGTTGTTGTTGTTGTTGATGCAGATACAGTGACTGATCCGAATGTGGTTCTAATTTTACTGGCGCAAGATTTCTCATATTCTGAATTTGTTGCGGTTCCAATTTCACTGGACCAAGGTTTCTCAATGATTGTAATTGCTGCTGTGGCTGTTGCTGTCCATGTTGATCATTAGTCACCTGTGGCTCCAATTTAACTGGTCCAACACCTGTTAACCCTCGAACTGAATGAAATTGTTGTTGCTGCTGCACCTGTGGGGCATTGTGTGCAGCAGAGAAATGTTGCATTGGTTGCTGACCATGCTGAAAATTCTGAGGTTCAAGTTGCTGGGACTGCTGTTGATCAGGCAACTGGTTACCAGAAGGGTTTTGGAACTGCTGACCCTGAAGTTGACCAGATGAACCAGGATTCACCAAGTTAGATGGTACGAACGACGATGAAGGGGCACTAAAACCCATTCCATTAGCAACACCTGAAAGTGGATCTGACTCAGCTCCAGTATCTAAACCACCACGCTGGCCATTGCCAGTACCAGAAAGCCCAGAAGTTGGACCCCCATTTCCAAAAGACTGATTAAGGAGTGAACTAACATTGGGCACATTTCCAAGCATATTCATATTCATGTTGCTGTACTGTGTTCGTGGTGACATAAGCGATGGGAATGCTGCTTGGGAAGGCAAAGGACCCCCTTGGCCTCCTAACATTCCCGAATTTGACCGCAAAAGAGAAGGTGAAACAGACTGAGCACTACCAATCGGAGCCTGCCCCGGAGGTACCATTTTCCCAAAATGACAATAACCTAAATACACTCACTAAAAACTACAACTATATCTAAAACAACATTAATTGAATAAAACTACAATTACACAACCACACACAAAAAACTGGACCTAGAGCACACGCCAGTTAGCACTTCAACTAAGCATCCAACATTATAGGCTTCCAAGTCTTCATTTTGCACCAGGAGTGAAGAGTGTGTTTCGCGCCTGAGCATGTGGTGTTGAGTTTTACGACAGACAAACCACAGACTGAAGAGAACCAAAACCATGGAACAAGCTTTGATTCTGAACATTCTAGAGTTGCACTAACTCTCCAAGATGAGCAAAACTCGAACGGCTTTCGCATGAATCTCTGCGTGATACAAGAATTCTTAGATCCACTGTAACTAGAAATTACAAGCATACAAAGGATTAAAAAAATTGTAACTTTCAGTGGAAAATATAGCTTCTAAATGTCAATAATACCACACTATCAACCAAAACCCTCAAACAATAACCACAAATCAACTTCAATCAAATGTTAAAAACAGACCCAAATCACAAAACCTCACAACCCAAAAAAGTTCAATCAAAATTAAGCAAAACCCACAAAAAAAGGCATGTTTTCACCATTTTAAGCTCAAATTCCAACCTCAAACACCGCAAAACAAGATTACGGAAGGCAAAAAATCCAAACTTCAAAACCAAAACCCAATCTCTGCTGAAACCAGCAACCAAAAAGCTAAGAGAAGCTAAAATAACGACTCAAAACAGCCTCGATCGAGCCGTCAAAAGGACAAATCAACGATCCAGAGCCACAAACAAGTGACGACACTAATGGGTATTGAAGAAAAGAAGAAAAACAAAAAGGGTCAAAGCTAAAGACTTGAAAGAGAAGACTCACCCGAGTTGAAACTGAGTAGTAACAGCAGATATATACCCTTAACCAATCTCCAACAAAACCCAAAGAAAAAAAAATACAAAACAATCAGCTCTTTTATTCCCACTTCTTCTTGCTCTTCAATAAATAGTAATCAGCTCAATAACAAAGTTCAGCTCTAGGGTTCTCTTGCTGCTGGCCTTCTTCTTTAATCAAACTTTTTTTTTGTTTTTATTATTTTTTATATTTTTAGGAAGGGCTGGCTCAGTGTATGTGCCCTGTTCTTCGCTGTATGTAATCTAGAGAGAGAAAATCAGTGGGGGTGGGTGTTAGAGAGAGAAAGAAGAAGAATGTGTCTGCCTGTCCTTGCGGACGTCAAAATTGTATTCGATCTGATTGAATTTTCTTCATTCTTTCCTTCTTTCTTTTCACCTTTTCCTTTTCTCTCCTCTCTCTCTCTCTCTCTCTTCTCTCAAATTAAGTCAAATGCTATTCTTCCTCTTTCTCTCTCTGTTCACTTGTGTTTATTTTTAATTTATCAAATATTTATTTATGTTGCTATTATTTCTCTGTGTTACTTAATTATTTATTTACGTGTTTTGGCTTTTGATGTGTGGTTTATATCATAACACCATCACCATTCATACCATCTCATCATCATGCATCATTTTGGCGTGATGTTAGAGAGGCTTTTTATTCGCGTGTGATTGCTCACACCGTGTTGTGGTACACTACCATTTTGTACTTTGTCTTTTTGGTCAATTTCAAAAAGGAAATAAGCAAATGAACACCCGCCGGAAATGTTTACTCTTTCTTCTTCCGTAGAATAATCATTGGTATTTTAAATTATATTTTAAAAAATTACATATCAAATAATTTTAAATAATAAAATATTATAAATTTTAAAATTATATATTATATTATTTTAACATTTAATTACTATTTAACATATCATTTTTTTATACAATTTAAAATGACTAATTTTATTCTTCTCTAATAATAAAATTAAGTATTTTAAATTGTATCTTAAAAATTATATTAAATAACCATTAGATAGTAAAATGATATAATTTTTAAAATCATCTATTACATTATTTTACCACATAATAATTATTTGACACATCATTTTTTTAAACATATAATTTTAAATATCTAACATTATCTATTCTTCTAAGTATAATTTATTTAATTTTTTAAAGATTTTTAACACGTGTATTATCCTGAATATGAGTAATCAATATCCATTCTTTTTTATCAATCACCAATCATATATTTATGTTTACTTAAATAAAAATTTAATTTTAAAAAAAAAATTTATTTCATCGTAGCCTAAAAAACACCACAAAGAGATAAAAAAAACATGCACACAAAGTATTTTGAAAAAAACTCTCTATATTGCAAAAGAAAATATAAATTATGAGATGTTTTGTACAACTGATGAGTGTCTCTCTTTTATACTATTAGCCCTACACAATCAACGGCTATAATCTAATATGCTATACAACAATCTAACGATATACATATAAGATGAAAAAATATACTACATAATATTTTTAAATGTCATCATATATGCTGTGGAACATTCCTTTGCCAAATAAGGATTTACAATTATAATAAATTGAGGGTTAAACCTATATCTCTATCCCAAATAACGAGTCTTTTAAAAATTATGGTCCACGTATAATTCAATGGTTCAAGTAGTCTCCAACGGACCTAGAGACAAATCAAATGCTTAAAAATACTAGCGGTGTGATATTCTCTCCTATCAAATTTTACAAAATCATATTACTCAAAATAAATTTTACAAAAACATATTTCACTAATATAAAGTAAATTATGATAATATTAGTACAATAAATTTTTTCATACTCCACATTAAGTATATTAATTATTTATATTAAAAAAATCTAGTCTAAATATAATGCATTTTTTTTTAATTCAGTATGAAAAATGACACAGCATTTTTTGAAACGGTAATACATGTACCTTTGGAGTCCTTCCTCCTTTATTATGGACAATTTGATATACTTACTAATATCTAAATCTTACTAAATATATCATTGATTAAAATTCCCACTATTTATTTATTTGAAATGTAGCAATTTAGACACTTCCGCATATTGAGTTGGCTGGACTACCAAGTCTTAGAACCCTGCTCGACATACCAATGCGTTGCGCGAAATGTCTACCTTTATTAGGGGAGAAAGAGATGGCGATGATAGCTCCCACAATTTATTTATTGGGAAAAGAGCAGCCTAAAAACTACCCACAATTGGATCCCTCTGCAATCTGCTCCAACTCCAAGGTGCATTTTTGCCACCAAGCCATTCCATTGGTAGCTTGTATTTACAAAAATAGAATATTTAGACCAACTACAATATTTTTTTTATAATAAAAAAGATGAAAGAAGTAAAAAAAAAAATGAGAGAGACAACAAATAAATCTCAAAATTCATAAACGATTATCTAATTAAAAATGAAATTATAATAAAACTTATTCAAATAAATTCAATATTAGCTAACTTTATATTAACACATAAATTAAAAGTGGCATAATGAAAGGTTTATGTAACAAAGGAGAAAACCATTCGGATTCATTCAGCTTTATATTGTGAAATGCACTCAAAACGACATTGAGTTTAGTGAATGTACTATCAACTTGATATCTAAGCTAGGTAATTTCGCTAATCATAATTTGATTTGAGTGAATATTAAACTCATTCTAAAGATATCTTATCATTAACACTAACAAAGTGAACAATTTTACATGGTCATTAAGGTTAACTTAAGGGTACAAATTTTGGTCTCTCAAAATGTTGCTAACAGAATATTATCTCGATGGGAGAAGATTCATTCCTTTCTAAGAGTAAAGATTTGTTTTGTGTAATATTTTACAACGTAAAATTAAGCTATTATAAAGTAAAAATACTGACGAATCCATTTGATATTAAGGTACTTTTTTTTGTTATACTTTTAAATCACTTTATTTAAAATATTTGATAGACAAATTTTTTACTCTAAAACTGCTGCTTCTTTATGTTTTTATTTTTTGAAATTTGTGTTAATGCATCATGTGTTGTTGGGTATAGTCCGATGTGTGTAGACATAAAATTCGTCAGCTCATATGAGTGAATTAAATATTCAAATGCTCTAAAGTTGTATTTCAGGGAGTCTTATGGCTATAAACATTTAATCCAAAAAAGAGTTTACCGTAGTATAGATAATATCGTAAAAGAGTTTGCGGATATTATTTATCGAAATACGAATCAAGAAAATAAATTTATGATTGAGTAATAGGAAACTTGACAATTTTGATCTGTATCTCCGCTCTTCTAATATATTAATGACGGAGAAATTGTACGAATGTGGATTAACCTTAACATGTATGGTTTAACTCGTCATTTTGTATTATCCATAACGTGTGTATAAGGTATTGGTTATGGACTTATGAAAAAAATTTGTGAGATAAAATGAGTATAAATCTATAGAGTCTCATTATATGAAGTGTACTCGTTAAGCATGTGGGTACCGTATTGGATTAAATTATTTGATTCGAAATTTTTTCAAAAAGTATGAATTTATTTTAAGATCTCTCGGGGAGTAGTTAAGATTTAAGTGTTAAATCTAAAATTGTACAAAGTGAGACTTGACACTTTTATCTATTTAGTATATGCATCAAATTGTACTAATAATTTATATAAGTACTAAATTAAATATTAATAGATATAACTACTATTTAAATAAAATAATTATTATTTTATTTAAATTAAATTAATTGATTATTTATTTATTTTAAGATTTTTTAAAAAATAATTATAATTTAAGTGTTTAATATAAAATTGTGTCAAATAAATTTTAACATATTTATTTATCATATGCATATCATATAGTGTTATTAACTTGTAATGGTATAATGCGTGATATTAATAAAATTAGTTAATATATAAATAAAATAATAATTATTTTATTTTTCAAAAAAAAGTATTTTGCCATTTTTATTATATTCAATTGATTCTTTTTGTTAAAAGTTATCATCGCGATTTGTTGAATTTTTATTGGCCTTAAAGTATTCAACGAATCAATTTGTAAATGGCAAATTAAAACAAAATTGTTTTTGATTGAATTTGACGAACCAGTACGTGGCTTTATATTACAACATTAACAAAAGTAAATTCCACCCATTTGCTTCAAATTCAACCACGATAACAATCTATTGACTCACAAAAAATAAGTTAACAAATTAGCAAGCTGCTGCTGCCTTTTATCAAACTTTGTCATGCTTCATTTAATTGGACACTAACTTATTTTTTATTGGTTGGTGGCAAAGTTAGCCATAAATAAATGGTCGAAGTTTGCAATCGTTGTAAAGGATAAGTTAACAAATTTTTTTTTAATTGTTAAATATTAACAATTTGAAATATATAACTTAAAGTTCGAGAAATCTTTGAAGTAAGAGTTGTTTTAGTAAATATTTTATGTTAAAATTAAAGTTATTATTTTAATTTTAAAAAATTTATATTATTTTAAATTAAAATTATTCAAACACATTTTGAGAGTGAATTCTTTAATCTCATTATATTAATATGTGATATGTTAAATTAATATGTGATATTAATTATATCTAATTAATATAATTAAATTATTTTAAATGTGTATTAATTCTGTTATGTTATATATGTGATATATTATTATTAAATTATTTAATTATATATAAACACGCACGTACATATAACATCCAATACTATTAAAGGTGGATAAAAAAATTAAAAAATTAAAAAAATTAGTTCAATCTAAATTAAATCGATCAATTCGATTTAATTTTTATGTAAAAAAAAAAATCATTCTATTATTTTTAAGTTTAGAATTGGACAGTCCTGATTTAGTCTAATTTTTTTAAACTCGAAACTAAAACAAAAAAAAATGGATTTTTTAAAGGCAATTATTAAAAATAATTATACCATGTGCCAGTTCGTTATCAATTTGTTAATATGAACTCGCCCACACTTAATAATTTGTATATAAATTTTAAGAAAAATAAAAACTAAGAAACCGTAATTGCAAAATTGAACTCCCCTCATTCACCTCACTCGTCTCTCACCGTCTCAATCTTTTTCTCTGTCGTAGAATTTGTCTCTCTCTCATCTCACTCAAGTCTCTCTCTCCATTTGTCGTTCGCCGGATTCATTGTCATAGCCGGACTACTACCATCATCTCTCTTATACCAGTAATATTTTTGTTGTTCTCAGCATAATCGCAATATTTTTATGTAATTATTAATTAATAATCTATTCAATTGTTTCTCTCACTAATACAAATTGTCATAGCAAGCTTTCAAAGAAGAATCAATGAAAAAATATGTAGTATTTCTTTCTCTATAATGCATGGGATTGAAATTTCAAAATTTGAAAACTCTAAATCTTTGACATGATAATACCAACCGGGTCTAATTAAAAACACAATTTTTTTTTTCATTCTTCTTAGTCTTCTCTGTAACTTTTGTTGGGATGAGAACCTACCAAGCTACGGTGTTGGTTGCTTAGTGATAGCTCTTTTTTAGAGTAGGTATTGATGTAGAGGCTCAATTGAGGCCAAAATTTAAGAAAAAAATTAAATCGAATTGATCTAACAAAATAATTTGATTCAATTCAGTTATGCCTCCTCGTCTAGTTTTACTCAATTTTTTTATGAGGAAGAATCAAATAATCGGTTCGAATCAATCTGTATTCACCCCTAATTTCTCTCTCCACAAATTAATAATTCTATTTTAAACAAATTTTAACATACAAAAAGGTGTAGGTATAACATAAACATTGAAGTGGAAGTATATAATTTCAAAAAAATCTTGACGTTGGAAATAATTTTTTATTCTCAAGGAATAAAAAGAAGGTAAAAAAATATCTTCATATATATTTTTCTTTCAACTCTTAAAAGAGCGCCACACATCTCAAAACCAAGTTCCCTTAAGGAGCTTTTGCCTCATCTCCGGTGGCCCTTCACCACCATTGTCTAGGTCTCTTTCTTTCATTAGTTTTTTTTTATTTTTTGTTTTGTTCTAGCTTTGCTTTTATTCCATTTACTCTCTCTCTCTTTCTTCTCTTTAGTGACTCTTCGGCAATCTTGGTCAAGATTTAATGCCACATCAAGCCATTAAGCAAGGCCACAGCATTGGTGAGCACTTCCTGCCGTCGTGCCCCTGGCAGCAGAAAAGTTCACTATCTTAGCCATTGTGTAAACGTCAACTTTCTTCGATCTCGTGGCTTCTCCTCTGTCGGCCCTTGATAGATCCAGCCAACATTACCTTTTCCTTCGCACCCCCTTCCCTCGAGTAGCATTGTAGTACGATGTTTTTGCCATGGAGGTTGTTCCAAAAAATCTTCTAATGAGACGGTGTTGTTGGCAAGCCACCGTTAAATATTTTGCTTTTATTGTATCCCTTTTCTTTTAGCTCCAAATTCATTGTTATAGTTTCGGCAACCCAGTTATGTCGTTGGTTGTCTATCGGAGCTATACTTTTGCGGTTGTGTATTTGATTGTTGGATACTGTAGTTGGTTAAATTTTTTAGATGTACTTGATTTTGATGTTGTGTAGATATATTTTTATAATTTTTTTTAAAGTAGTTGTTTATGTAATTTTTCTGCATGAAGTAATTTTTTCTTTTGTGTGAGGTTAAATCTTTTTTATTTGAGGGTCAAATTTTCTCCATCCATAATAAGAGTAAATATTATTTTTAAATAAATTTCGTTTTAGAACCTTATTGCATCTTCGTTGTAGGAGAAATAAGTTTGAACGGATTACAAAGTTTTATCTTATCTATTTGAAGCATTTTAATAAATGTCTGATAATATATCAATAAACCTACTTATATAATGTGGATTTTTTTTTTAATTTTACATTTAATTTTTTTTTAAAAGGAATAAAAATAAGGTTTGGTAAAAACGCAAACAAAATCCTCCGTTGGATTTGTAGTAGTATTAGTAGGTCACTCTAAAGTCTGAACTACTAAACAGGTACAAAGTTGGAAGAAAATATTTTAATATAAAAAATCAACAGAAACTTTTTGTTCGTTTGAGCGTCTCAATCATGGCCGTTGAAGGGTCTGAAGCCACACTTCCCCTTATTTTTGCCATTTTTAACCTTATGAGAATTGGATGCTTACATAAGATATTGCATTGCATTGACATCAATCATTGAATCTTTTTCGTTCTTTCTGTTTTCTGGCATCTCCTAAATCAAATTATGTACTATATAACTCATAAAATTTATATTATAACTTATTAATGGAAAACATTTTTTTTTGGCACATAAAGGTGTGTCATTAACAACAAATTAATCGATACAAGTATTAAGTTTTGTTATTACTAATATGATTTACGTATTAATTTTAATTATATATTATAGACTATTTTAAATAAAGATCAATATAAGTGATTTATTTTAATTATTTTTTATTAAATTTTAAAAACATCTAATTTAATATAAATTTATTATGCGTAAAAAGTTAATACTAATTAAATTATAATTAATAAGATTTAATTTAATATAATATATAAAGACCTTTTTTACATTGTAATCCTAAGTTAAATATTAGACATTGAATTGTTCTTCTCTTTTTCATCACATAGATAATCATATTGAGTACTCTATATAGATTTAATTGTAAAATATTTTTATACTTTTGTGTTCTCATTAAAAATTAGTAATTCCTTGCTTTAAATTGCTATAAATTTTTTAAGTATATTTTTTTGTAATATCCATCATAATAATTTAATATAATAAATTTAAAAGTTTATATTCTATGAATATAAATCTTCTTTATATTTATGTCTTACAATAAATTATAGAAACATGCAAATCAACTTATTCTATTAATTATTCATTTTTTTTACACAAATAACAAAGACTTGAAATGTACGAGTATAAGTAGGGGTGGCAAAATTCTCACAATATTGGAGTTTTATGGGGATTCACTTAAAAAAAAGAGTATTTTAAATTATATTTTAAATATATTTTGAGAAGTTTGAATATAGTAATTTAAATTGAATTAAATTTGGATTGGGTTTAGGGGTAAGTTGATTTTCCTATACTCACCCAAAATATTCGATTTAAAAATAAAATCTAAAAAAACTTGTTAGAAAATTGATGATTCAATAATCTTGATTGGACAAGAATTGAAATGAATACCAAAGTGGAGAGTCACAAGAAGTCTAGAACGCGTGGGATACGTATGGAGAAGTTTAGGACGTGTGAGACACAAATGGCGAAAGTGAAACGAGACTTAAAGAAGCAAAGGAAGCGAAGAAAATACGGGAGGTGCCACCAGGGCTGAGCGTCGCGGCGCCCAGGACAACAACCCAGCGCAATGGCGTTTGGGGCAATTTTAGCCAGCTGTGCGGCGACAGACGCGACAGTAAGTCCATTTTTTATCCGAATTTCAAGTTTTGGGAAGTTTTGGACTTCTAAAATAAGTGGACTCTTACTCCAACAAAAAATAAGGTTAATAAACACGAAATACACCCTATATAAACACTTTTAAACTCTTTAATTGAAATTAAGCATTAAGAGAGACTCTAAGAGAAGGGAAGAACTGGGTAACACTAAGTGCTTGTGTGCGCTAGGATGGAATCGTCGTTTGGGTGATCATTGCTCGTGGTAGAGTAAGGGTTCACTAAACATTAGGTCATTTTGAAGGTTTTTCATTGAGTTTTTCTTATAAAATCTCTAGGGAGTTAATAAATGAGAATAAAATCATTGGATCTATCGTGGACGTAAGCAATTGGCCGAACCATGTAAAATTGTGTTGTGCTCTTTATATTCTACTTTAGATTCTTATTATTTTACTTGATTAATAGGCTATTCCACTGCGCAAAGAAATTAGAATTTTAGGTTGAACTTTGAGTTTCTCGCTTCAACATAACCTCGAGAGGGAGAATGACGTTTCCTCCCTCAACAAAACTCTAATGTGAAAAAATTTACTTATTTATATAAATTAAAATTGATTATGTATAGAATGGTAGAATTCTTTGTGGAGTTGGGACTTGAGAACTCAACTAAAAAAGAAATAATTTAAGTTATATTTTAAATAATTTTTTTAAAGATAAGAGAGTTTGAGTACAATAATTTAAACACAAATAAATTTTGAGTTGAATTTGAGAATAAATTAATTTTTTTAAATTTGATTTAAATATTTAATTTAAAAATAAAATTCTAATGTCAACAAATATTTTTTAAAATTTAAAGTTTACTTAACGACAACTATTAATATCTAAAAAGTTTGTTCAAACATTATCATCTATGAACAATTCTACAGCCACGTGTCACCAACTACATCCAATAATACGAGCATTTTACACACGAACAAACCCCAGTACTAAATGACAAAAAAGCGAAAACAAAAAGCAGACCCAAAGAAAGAGATGCTAACGACACCGCCCTTTGTACATTTCCAAATTGCTGAACCTGAACCCCATAGGCATAGATATCGCTCATTGAAATAAAATGACGAAAAGGCCCTTAGTTTATACATACTGACGGGAAATCCCCTGCTATCAACGGAATCATTTCCAATGATGAATATAGCCCACATATCTCCCATATCTCAGCTGAAGTCAATGAAATGACGCACATGCCCCTACCTCTCTGCCCAGAAATAGAAGCATTTAATAGGGTTAGGGTACAAAATGAAGTCCTACGGATCATGCGCAGGCAGCCCAAATCTTTACTGTATAACAACTCATCCGTAACTATAAGGTCGGCCACTATTTATTAAAAAAAAAAACAATATAAGGCCATGATTAAATTCTCATTTTTCTTTTCATTTTCCTTTTCTTATCTCTTGGATCGTAGGATTAAAATATGATTAAGGGTTGTGATTAAAGCCAGCAGATTGAGTCAACGATGATTTACTACAACGTTCAAAGTTTGCATTGACTTTGAATTGCAATTGATTCAAAGAAGAAAGAGTTTTATTTTTTTGATTTAAATTTGTTACAGTTTGCAAAAACGATTATGTTAAGAATATGCTAAGGAAATGCAAAAAAAAAAAAAGTAATAAAAAGAATCTATTAAGATTGTCTAAAATTCAATTAAGGTTACCGAAATTGGGTTTAAGTTTTATTTGATTTGATGATTTTGATATATTGATTTAGCTTTGATTGATGAGTTAATTTGTTTATATAAATATTGATTTAATTATAATTGATAATGTACAATAATTTCTTTTATACCTAGGAAAGGATCGTATAATTTGAAATTCAAGCATATATAAGGCCATAAATTAGATAGTTTTAACTCATTCAATTCAATTTTAACTTATTGTTTTTCTTGCTCAAACTCATTTTCTTTTCAAATTCAAATATAATCTCATATATCTTTAAAATGAATATTAGTCCAACTAGATAGAACAACATTTTTACAAATTGATGAATATCGAATTTTAATTGATTTTTTTTTTCATAAGAACCAAAAAAATCCCCCAAATGAGCATATTGTATTTGTAGTTAATTAAAGGGGAAACTAGGAACATTCTGAAAATGAAGCATGAAGAGCCGCACCCGCGCGGCAAAACTTGTCCCCACATATTTTTGACAAAAACCCAAATTGGCATCATCTCAAGGATTTCGATTAAGCCCCCACCTTAACATCTAAAGTAACTCTTTGATAAAATATCACCATCAACACAAAAGTGATTATCTCAGTGATTTTCCATGTATTTCTTTTTTTTTTATAATAAATTTTAATTAGATAAAAACTTGATACACTTCGAAAGCTCCAAAAATTCAAACTCTCCGTAAATTACTTTTTAATCATTTTAATTGTCTCGAATTATTATAAAAAAAATATAATTTTTATATAAAAAATATATATTTTAACGCTCAAATTAATGTATGTTTAACACAAAGTATAGTATTAGAAAGTGCTTCAAATAAGAAGATTATGCTCTTATGATTTCTCTTAATATAACAATGTATAATTTTATTTCTCAATTATTTTTTGGATCACTCTCTTCCTTTTTGTAGAACCTATAATGTGTTGGAGAAATTTTTTTAAAACCTCTTAAAATTCATTATAAATTGTATAGTTTGCATATTTTAATTAATAATAAAGTATTACATTACATATAGTTATAATATTTTTAATTAACCATTAAACTTATGTTAAATGTGTGAGTTACAACCATTACTTAGACATGTCCGGTCTTTCTAGTGTATGCAACCTACGCAGTTTTGGAGATTTTTATGTGCAAGCAACTCGATATGTTTGTTGCGCTGGTCTTCTTATGATTTTGGTACCACTCTAACTTAGAGTTCTTTGAGTATGTTGCCGAGTATCGAACTATGTGGCTTTGAATAAAGTGGGTAGAACCTAAGTTGATCGGCCTTAATTTGGTAATTTATCCAAGTAGGTCTTGTGCCTCTTGTCCTTATTTCTTTTGATGGTACTTGGGCGACCAGCCCTATTAGCTGAGGTCTCCGATATCTTGGACTTTTGAGCCACCCTTTTGTTTTGTATGCCTATAAGATAAATTTTTGGGCTTTTGGTAATTGAGTTTTTGAAGATTTTCAAAAGAAAATAGTTTTTTTTAAATGTTATTTTAAAATTTTAATTAAAATAATGTGTTGAATAATTTTTGAATGGTAAAATAATGTAATGAATAATTTTAAAAATTGTATAATTTTACTATTAAATAATTATTTGATACATTAATTTAAAATAAAAATTTAAAAATAACATTAAAAAAATGTAGGTTACATCTTGCAAAAAATGTGAACCCAAAACAAAAGTCTTTTAAATACATGCACCAATCACGTTGTACTATTTAATTTAACTATTAAATTGTGTTGGTTAAGGCATAAGAGACCACATCATGGTAGAATCATTGATGTAAAATACAAATCTCATATAAATAATAAATTTTATCAATTTGATCTTGGGATGTTTGCTGAGTTGGCTTAAAAGCTCACCCCCCAATCATCAGCTTAGAGGATCAATCCCTCCCTCTGACAGATTATGTGTGTAGTGTATGTGTGAGTGTGGTGTAAACATGATAAAAAAATAATAATAAAAAATTATTGATTTTGATTTTAGCAAACAAGAGATAATTAGCTAATAAAACACTTCATTAATTTTAAGTTGATATTACTAATGAATAATACTATACTTTTTTAAATTGTATTTTAAATTTTGTTATATCAAATAATGTGTTAAATAATTATTAGACGGTAAAAATGATATAATAGATAATTTTAAAATTTACACTATTTTACTATTTAATAATTATTTCACATCTCAATTTAAAATACAAAATTTAAAATATCATTAAAAAAAATATAATATTATTATATTAGTAATACCTTTCCTTTGTTTTATTATTATTTTCAAAATTACAGGGGAGGGAGATGTAGAGACTCGTGTGTGATTCATGTAAGCTTAATGAATTTTAAGCACTGGGCCATCTTTACTCTTAACTTCTATCTTATTATTTTATTTTATTTAAAATTTAAATAAATCTTAATAGTCTTTTTTAATTACAAGTATTGCATCCCAAAATATTATATTTTAAATCTTAAATTTTAAATATTAACTAATTATAATAATATTTTTTTAATATAATCAATTAAAACTGATCTCCTAATAATTGAAAGAATTAAAATTAGTATAATCTCTATTAGGTTTGATTGTCTGACCTAAACTAAAGGTACATAGACTTTACCATTAAAACAAACAACCAAATGCAATAATTGAAATGTATTAAACTCTTTTTTAAAAAAAAAATTTAAATTAAGAATTCATTACTTCTATATCAAAAGTAAAAGATACTTCAACCTTTTACTATTGAGCTATAATAGCTTATATTAATCTGTCTATTTTATTATTAGTCTTTATTTTTGTGAAAAGGGGGGTGTGAGATGAATTACACTAAAGAGTTTTAATTAAGGCTCGTATTACAATAAAGGAGGAAGGAGGTGGGTTGGTGGATGACTCAAAGTTACGACCCAAAATGTATAGGTGTGTAGTGTTAATTAGTGAGTCCCCTTAACTTTTTGTCGATTTTTAACAATTGTTTTTCAACCTCTACAAATGGAGGTAAGGTGCACTATGTTTGCAATGATAAAAGAGTTTTTTTTTTCGTTTTAATTTCAAAAATCGAATTAGTCTTATTGTTAACCAAAAACATGAAAAAAAAAATAAATAAATAAAGGAAACGAGTTATTCTTTTTTTTATGTTTGTAATGTGAATATGATGTATTCCTTAATTATAATTGGTGAGAAAACAAAAAGAAAAAAAATCATAATTTTGATTTGAAGGAGATTCAAATTTCAATTCACATCATTCACGAGCATTTTAGCAAAAAAAAAAATTAAGCGCACACAGAAAAATATGTAACTTAAAAACTAAATTACGATTCATTTTCATCTAATTAATAATTAATTTTACATAATTATGAGACCAATTATAATATCCTCCTACTTAAATTGGTAACCCAAAAAGATGCAAAAGGAAACCATGCTCAATTGCTGAGACCGTGTTCTTACCAAAATTAAAAAGGAATTTTGGGGTCGTTTTTTTTTTCACTTAGTTAGTTTTAATTTTTTTTATAATTAAATAATTCAAAAGTGGACATAAATTCTTTTTTACTGTTTCAATAGTACCACTACAACGAATTTGTTTAACTTTTTGTAAAATTGTTTCTAACTTTTGTTAGGGAATATTAATATTGCCCCATATTAGAGCGCAATATCAATATTGCCCCAATAAGGGGTGATATCATGCTCTAATATATTTTTTTAAAATTTATAATATTTATTTTATTATGTATAGTATAATTAATTTATATTATTTATTTAAAATTATATATATTTAAATTTAAATTTGTATTTATTTATTTAAGTTAATTGTGTTATTTATTTAGTTTAATTTAATTACATTATTTAAATATATTATTTATTTAATTTGTGTATTAATTATTGCATGTGGTCTCATTGATTTTTTTTAGTTTAAATATTATCTATTGTGTTTGTATGAATTTATTTGATTTTATTTTGAATTTTAGTTGCAGACCATTTAACATAATGCATCACGTCCCCCAAAATTATTTAATCTGATAGATTACCAATAAAAATATAATAATTTTATTTTTATAGTAACAAAACAACAAAAAGAAAACAATTAATAAAAATAAAATTAAATAAATTACATAACTAAATAATGTAGTTAAAATGAAGTAAATAAACAATATGGTTAAATTAAATAATTCACAAATATTATAATTAAATAAAACTAATATATTTTTGATAAACAAATACAAATATAAATTTAAATTTAAATAAATTAAATGTAATTTAGAATAAATAATATAAATTAATTATATCATACATAAAAAAATAAAATAAAATAATAAATAAATTGGTTGTAAAATAAAATAATAAAATACAAAAAATAAATTGTTTAATCGATGCTATGTGCTTATTGCACTAGGCAAATGGATGTGATAGACTCATCATGCGAGGCAAATAGACGTGATATGCATATCGCGACTGTCAAATTGGCACAATATACATATCGCGCTAGTCAAATTGACTATAAAAGTTTTATATTGTATATTGCAGTAAGTATTGTTTATTGCAGCGATATGTATGAAAATAATAAAAAAATATTTATATCCACTTTTAAATTATTCAATTATAAAAGTTAAAAAGTTTTAAAATTAGTTAAATAAAAAATGACCCTAACAAATTGAGTATTTACTAAACATTTCCAAATTAAAACAAGTGCAATATGCGAATAATAGAGGGCATAGTTGTGATTTCATAAGAGTTTCCTAAATTTGACGTAAGTGACGCCATGCGGATCTGGACTAGAAGAAACCCTAATCAGATAAAAACATAAAACATCCTGTCACTCGAAAAAAAATAAAAAAAATCAAATGTCATGACATCCATATAAATAAATTTAATGGGATATTAACACTGTGACCCTTGAGGTTGGCATATATTACATTTTGATAGTAATTTTGGTTTTAATTAATTAAAAGGAAAAAATACTCTTATCTTTTAATGATATTTTAGCTATTTACGTAATAAAATTATAAAAATATTTTCTGTTTTTCAATTAAATAAAAAAATAACAATATAATTAAAATTAAAACCTGTCCTTAAAATATAACTAATACCGATCTCAAGGTGACAGTGTTAATACCCCTAAATTTAATATCTCTGATATTACAATATGATGATTGGTATGTATGAGATGCATGACATGCATGATGTATCATGTGTATGTGTTGATATTGAGTCACGTGTTTCGGGGAATTTGACGGAAAGCGCACCGTTATGTAGATAAAAGGCATAACGGCCGTTTAAAAGGCTTAATTTCGGCGTAGCAGCTGACAGTTGGACCCTGACCTTAAGTGCTTCAAAAGAAGATTCTCTCTCTTAAATAATATGTTTTTTATGTCCAATCCTCTACATCCCCACCCTACCGTATTATTCTACGACTTACGCCTCGATTCTCATCTTGTGGTCATGATCTTACCAATGTGGTTGTACTTGGAATCGTGGGCCAGGGGTAAGGGTTGTATGATAAGAACAGTACACCGCATTGTAACTGATAGTTACTTAAACTGTGTGGCTCGCGATGCACGGAAAATGAAGTACAATATTTTAGAAGTGATTAGTGCGAGTTGTTAACATGTAAAGGGGACTAGGTTATTAAGATGTGTGTTTCGAGATGGATGATACCAACGGCGATGATGCCAACCTCCTGCAACGATCCATTCCATTTTTGGTTTGGCTCCAAATTTTCCATTGAAATTGGCTACACCACTTCATTTTATTTATTTATTTTTGTACGTCTCTTTTTAGAACGCTAGTTGTATTACCATCATGTGATGCTTGATATTGATAAAAAATAGTTTTTAAAAAAATTTGGTCAACTTGATGTTGAATTTGAGAATGTCTCAGGTGGATGCCGAATTATAGCATTCATATCAACATCCAATAAGATCTCATGCATACAAATTCGTTTTAAATTTATGTAACAAATTTTATCGGATGATCTCTTTAAAATTGTCCTCAAACAAACTTGATTTAAAGCTTCATCTCTACATTCACCGTATAATAATATAATAATAGTTGGGGCGCATCCCTAACATTAGATTAGGGGTTTAAATTTTGAGATAATTCAGAAAGTTGTATTTTTTTTTTAAAATTTAAAGACAATAATAATTTAATAATTATGTTAATAGTGTTTAACAATTGTATTTGTATTTATAATGAGAAATATGTAACGAGACAATTGTAATACAATTTCACTCTCTTCTCTTAATGGACGCTGCCAAATTTATTATATTGTCCCGCCAATTTTGAGTCTCACACATTATAATAGTACACGACTTAGACTTGACCAATAATAAAGAATTCCTCTATCTAAATAATTACATATGAAATGCGTTTTTCCCTTTCTTTTTTTATTTAGCATACCGTATTTTTGTGAAGACTAAGCAATGTGAATGTGTATTGCTACACGGTCCACGATAGTCAATACTCAATACCCCAAACAGCCGGGCCTAAAGTCCATAATTTGTTGCTTGAGAGGTTGGCCCCCGATTCTACTTTTGCTAAATGGGCCCCCTTAAATTGTTGTATGCGTATATATTATATCTAAGATGAATCACTAATAATAATAATTATTCGTTTTAGCAGAAGGGTGATTAATTAGTGGATGATTAGTGGGGTTTCACAGTCACAGCATACAACTTTAGAAGTAGAGAATTCAGAAACCTTAATCACAAGAAACAGCTCGGTACTAAGTACAAATAACTGGGTATATTTATATAGAACGGTTGCCTTAATTATGTATTTTAAAAGTTAATTTTCCTGATTCTCTTTGCAACGATAAGGACCACTTGTCTAACATAATCTTAATTACAAGAAACAGCTCGGTACTAGCTACAAATATATTAGCTTCGCAAGCGTACGTGAAAAGGATTGAGAATGGATCAAAAGCCTTCAGCTTCAGCACCAGCTAAACTTCAGAGGAAACTCTCAGTCGAAACTGAACCAAAAACATTATTCGAGGAGGAAATGAATTCCGCTACGTTTAAATTTGGCTTGTTTTTGTAGTTGTTTCTCTGACTGTTAAGTTAATATTACTTCTTCAATACCACTGAGGTAATTAATTCTTTACATAGGAATGATCTCATTGTAAAATTTTTGCTGTTATGTTTTTCATAAAAAAATGATCGCTACAAATAGTATTATAACAAAAATTTAAAACATTAAAAATTTTATTTTTAAGAATAAAATATCTCATAATTTGGTCAGGATAATATTTAAAAAGATAAAGATTATCTTAATAAAAATTACGTACCTCAACTAAAAACTTACGCTTATCTTGTGTACTTTAGTTAGATAAAACTTATTCATAAACTAAATAATTTATGATATGTGCGTACCAAAATACTTGATTTATAGTAAAAAGATAGTCATCAAAGAAATCATTTCGAATAGATGGAACATTAATGGAATTATTGAACTCAAGGTAGGATAAATGATCCATGACGACATTTTCAACACATTTTTTATGTTTCATGGTTAGATCAAATTCTTACAAAAGAAGGATCCGCCTAATTAGATGAGCTTTAGCATTCTTCTTAGAAAGAAGGTACTTAAGGGTCGCGTGGTCAGTAAAAATAATAATAGGTGAACCAATTAAATAAAAACGAAATTTGTCTAAGGTAAAATCAATAGCTAATAATTTTTTTTCTCATTAATTCATTTGAGCATCATTTAAAGTCCTACTAGTATAATAGATAGCAAAAGGTTTTCCCTTATTTCGTTGTCCAAGAATTGCTCCTACTGTATAGTTACTTGAGTCACACATAATCTCAAATAGGAGGTTTCAATCTGATGATTGTATAATATGAGCGGTTGTGAGTTTGGCAATGAGTATTGTGAATGCCTCCTTACTCTCTTATGTCTATATGAATTCAACATCTTTTAGTAGAAGGTTACATAATGGTCTAGATATAGTGGATATTTTTTTTATAAACCTCTGATAAAAGCTAGCATGTCCAAGAAAAGATAAGACATCTTTTACCATTTTAGGTGTGGTTAATTTAGAGATTAATTTAATTTTGGTCTTGTCAACCTCTATCTCTCTTTTAGATACAATATACCACAAAATGATCATTGAAGATACCATGAAGTGACATTTCTTCTAGTTTATCACAATTCATTTTTCCTTACACTTATTTAAAATAGCTTTTAAGTTAAGTAGACATGAATAAAAAGAATAACAAAAAATAGTCAAATCATTTATAAAAACTTATATGCATTTTTTAACAGTATCAGAGAAAATATTTAGCATACAATATTAAAAAGTAGCTAGTGCATTATATAATTTAAATGACATTTTACGAAAAGCATAAGTACCAAAATGGCATGTAAAAGTAATTTCTTCTTAATCTTCTAAAGCTATCTTAATCTGGTAATATCTTGAATATCATCAAGAAAGCAATAAAAGAGATATCTAGCTATAGTTCTAAAATTTGGTTGATAAAAGGCAATAGAAAATAGTCTTTTCTGGTGGCTGTGTTTAACTTTCTATAATAAATGCACATTTGTCAACTGCTTACTACACTTGTTGGAACAGGTATCCCATTAACATTTTTCACAACAATAATTCTAGATTTCTTAGGAACTACTTAAGTTGAACTTACCCATTGATTATCAGAAATTGGGTAGATTATACCTCTATCTAATAGTTTCAAGACCTCTTTCTTCACTATTTCTTTCATTGTTGAGTTAAGTATTCTTTGGGGGTCTCTACGGGGTTGAACACCTTCCTCTAAATGAATTCTATGGGAGCATATTAATGGAGAAATACATTTAATATCAACTATGGTCCAACCTAGTGCAGACTTATGTTCTTTTAATAATTTTATCAATTTTTTTTTCTTATTTAGCACTAAGTTCAGAAGAAATGATGATAGGAAAGGTATCACCTAGTATTATGGTCGGTGCTTACGTGCCATCCCTGAATGTACATATATTTGTGTCTTTATACAAGTGTACATTCCCATTAAATCGCTAATACCCAATTATATGGTATTATGCATGTAACGTTGTAGACATTGTAGATTTGAAGGAGTTCGGATTAGATCTAAAGGGTTTAGATAAGGGCTCATAGTTAGCCACGCTGAGAGATATAAATGCTAAATACTAGCACAACTAAGTGTTAGCTAGTTATAATACTCAACAGATCCAAGAATTGGAGCCTTGTCTGTAATGGGATATAAACCTGAGAGTATACTAGTAACTGTATAGTTACAAGCATTGCAATTGGGTGCCAGAAAATGCAAGTTGCATAAGTATGTTCTCGAATAATTATCTTTGATCTATTTTTGCCGATGCAGGTCTGTCGGTGGATACTTTTATATAGATCAGCATATGTCGTACCTATAAGGTATAGTTGGTCATTCCTAGCCGACAGTGAGCTTGGAGCTCGTATTGACATATGGGTATCCAGTTAGGACTGGATATGGGACAGACTCACGAGGGCCTTCGATAGATATCCTATATAAGCCGTTAACGGAGGGTCCTCTCGAGTTGAGTAGTATACGTGGTTCTTTGACCTGAGTGCCATGGTGGGCTTGTAAGTGATCCACTATACTTTGGTTCCACGCATGTCACAGACCTTTTATGGTGTGACCGCTGGGTGTTGCTGGGTATGGTTCGATGCTTATGGAGTCCAGTGCATACAGATACAGGATCCGTTAACTCTTATAGGGAGTTTGATATCCATATGCTTCGAGACTGTATCT
Organism: Ailanthus altissimus; assembly: GCA_946807835.1. Taxonomy (NCBI): domain Eukaryota; kingdom Viridiplantae; phylum Streptophyta; class Magnoliopsida; order Sapindales; family Simaroubaceae; genus Ailanthus; species Ailanthus altissimus. The sequence goes on along the minus strand of OX327699.1, from coordinate 10,381,835 downwards.
CAAAAAATCTTGTGGCCACAAGTATCAATCCCGGGAAAGAGTTTCGTCAGGGTAGAACAATATGGCAAAAGAGTTTGCGCATATTGTTCAGTGAGATAAAAGTCTGGAGATAAGATATGGATGAGCACTAGGGGATTTGACGGTGATAATCTATATCCCCGCACATCCAGGATATCATGACGGAAGGACTATACGTATGCGTTGTAACCTTAGCTTGTATGGTTCAACGCGCTGATTTGTATATCCGTGACGTGTGCGTGGGGCATTGCTCACGGACTCATGGAATAGTTTCATTTGACGAATCGGGCATAGAACCTAGGGAGTTCCGCGATATGGAGTGTACTCGTTGTGCATTAGGGCAGCGTGCCGGATTAAATTATTTAATTCAGCAATATTTATCATTACCACGGGAATGCATGCATATTTGTATTTAAGTATTAAATACAATAATTAGTTAATAATTGTTATTTACTAATTACATAATGACACGTAACGTATTGTGGACCCTTAGTTGAGTTTATCTAAGTGTGAAATTTAGTGGGACCCACTAGAAGATGAACTTGGTAACTATTCATAAGGGGGTAAAATGATCATTTCTTAGTTTGATTATTTAATAGTTAAATAATCAAAATATCTTTTTTTTATATTATATATTATATTATTATTTATATTATATATTATTATTATATTATATATATATATAAAGAAAAAGAAAGAGATTGAATTTGGCCAAACGACCGAGGGAGAGAAAAGAAAGGAAGAAGAGAAGAAGAAGAAAAGTAAAAAAAAAATGTGGAGAGGAAAAATGAAACTTCTATCCTTCCAATTAGAACAATTATGAATTGTTTCAAATCTCTATTTTTTATCCTTTTGGAGAAAAGAATGTAAATTCACTCCCGGCCATTTTAGAGATTAAGAGTTAATCCTAGGCTGAATATGGAGCTGCTATTCTAACTCATCAAGCCCATTGAGTTAGTGACTAGAACTGTACGGGAGTTGGTCTCCATGCGGACTTTAGAAAAAATACGTGTATAACGTTACACATTTGGTGAGTTCTCTAACCTTATTAATATGTTAATGTGATTAATATATTAAATATATTGTGTTTATTGTAAAATTTATACATTTTCATTGCGTTAGGTAATATACACAATTACACATGTATACACTCACGTGCCTTAGATCCGCCAACATCTAGTCCCAAGAATGCGTGTTTAAAACCTTTGGGCAGTGGGGAAAGCTTAACTTGTAGTGTCTCGAGGTTTGATGGTTTCGGTCTCTCTTGTGTGACTTAACCCTAGGAACTGTGTGGGTAACCCTTTTATCTTTGCTTTTCAAGGTCTCTAATTCCATAGTTAAGACCTCTAACTGAGCTTTAAGGTTATCCTATTCCTTAAGTTAGAAAACTCCACTAAGTCATGATCTATTTGTGCTTTCAATAGTGCTAAGTCTAGTCCATGTATGGGCTTTTTCGACTAAGTCATTAAGGAATTTTATGGCTTTCTCATGATCTTTGTGAAGGAACTCCGCATTACACATCATCTCAACAAATTAGCGTCCTCTAATTGTGCGTTCCTCATAAAAATAGCTAACTAAGTGCCAATTTTGATACCTATGACGAGGGCACAGATTTAACACTCTTTAAACCTTTCCCAGGCTTGATACAAGGTTTCACTGTCTTTTTGGGAGAATGAAGAAATTTATTTTTTTCAGGCCATTACTTTTGTGTTGTGGAAAGTATTTATTGAAAAATGCTTAGGTCATTTCTGCCCAAACTTTTGTAGACCTTGGCCTCAAAGAATATAACCAACACTTTACTTTATCTTTTAAAGAAAAAGGAAAAACTTTAAGCCAAATAGTGTCTATAGCTTCGGGTTGGCTATAGAAGGTGGCCACTAGCTCTTCAAATTCTCTACCATATACATAAGAATTTTTACTATCTAGACCATGAAAAGTGGACAGAAGTTGTATCATTCCAAGTTTAAAATTCAAATGTGGTATGTTCGGTGAAAATATAATGCATGATAGTGTAGTTGTGCGAGTGAGATGCAAGTAATCTTTTAGAGTCCTAACGGGGTTATCCTTGTGTTAGCTCATTGTGTTGAGATTACAAGATGAACTAAATGATGAATTCTCTTCCTTTACAAATTATGATGGTGGTTCTAGTTCTACTTCTCTCACAAATCTTCCTCGTTCATCTTTAAATCGATGCATACATCTTAATAATTTTTTTTTAATACTTTTTAAAACTATTTTTTTATGAAAGAAATTCTCAAGGAAAAATTAAGAAGTGAACAAAAGAAAATAAAAATAAGTTAGGTGGTAAACCCAACCATAAAAATGAGATAAAATATAAAAAGTGAAATAATATACAATAATAAATAAAAAGAGTTAGGTAGTAAGACCAATCATAAAATATAAAATAAAATATAATAAAAAAATAAAAAAATAAACTTATTTAGGTGATAGGACAAACTATAATAAATAAAGAAAGAAAATAAAATGAACGGGGTTGCATAATAAAATACAGAAGTGAAATAAAATACAACAAGGAAATTATTGATATAGCATTTTTGGTCGATATAAAAGTTGTAGCATTTTGTCTCTTCTTCCATAGCTACTAGGTTAATGCAATTTGGATGAGTATCCAATGAGATATGGACACAATACCACAAATACATCAGATTTCGACCAACAACCATTTTACCAATTTGTAATACAATTTAGTTTATGATATCGACTGATTTAGATTGTGCTATCAATATAAGAGTTGTAGATAATTGAGTCAGTATTTTTTAACTTCAAGAATTATACTGATTGGGTACGTGTTTTGTAAAATAGGGTTCAAATACGTGAGATGGGTTAAGTTGAGTGGAAGTTGTAATCCAATTTTGTTGTATTTCAATTTTAGCTTATAAAATATTGGATTTGACTTTTTAATTATTCTTCAAGTTTGTGTAAGATTGAGTCATGTTATTCTAAGTTCATAAATTTCATCATTTTGATTTCTACATTGAGAGCTATGTTTATTTTTTTAAACCTGTGAAAATAATATTTATTAATCACAATTTAAAGAAAATACTTTATTTTAAATTTAAAAATACAAAAATGCTAAAATTAGTGATATTAAATAGTGACTGAATCTTTGAACAAATATACATTTTATTGTGTTCATCAATAGTACATAGATAACTTTAATCAGGCTCAACTCAGACTTCGCCCGGTTATCCCTAAAGGCTAACCGGGCCTCCAACTCAACGGTGCCATTATTGGGAGAGGGCCCTCCTTTAGCAGTGACACCTTAGATTTTGGTCTCTGAGAGGCGGAAGGAGTTAGCTTTTTTGATTCCTGTGATGCAGGAGATGGAGCGGTACATTGAACCTGCATGGGCTGGACGGATAACAGAGTTGGACCTGATCACAGGCCTCTGTGTTACTATAGGGACCGCCACGGATGTAAGATCTGTGCTCTCCTTCTGACCTTATTGTATTGTTTGCACATTCCTAACTTCTGTTTTGACTTTTAGTCAGCCTTTGATTTCATACTGAAATTATTGAAATGATGACAGACACCCAGCAGCTTGATGAGAGCCTTCATCAAGCTAAGTAGGCATAATAGACTAGGCTTAAGGAAGATTAAGAGCATGGGAGAGCGCAGACCTTAGTGGGTTGAATTAAGGCTGCTGAAGTAGAATAGGCAGAGGCTCAGAGTAAGGCCTCTGAGCTTTAAAGGCTTAAAACCTTACTTAAGTAGGAGATGTCAAGGTTAGTGGTAGTTGCTGAGAATCGCGCCTCAGAGCTTTCTCACCAAAATGATACTTCTGAAGGGGCAGTTTACCGTGGCTCGTAAAGAGTGAGAACTATTGGGATAGACTAAGTTTGAATTGGCTGGTCGAGTAAAAATATTGGTGGGATGATGGACAGTAGGTCATAATGTGGGATTCTGCTTAGGAGTAGCTAAAAGTTTTCATAGGTTTATGGGAGATTTTGAAGAGAGCTACCCTGAGATCGACCTTTAGTGGTTATGGGACGTGGTTTCGTGAAGGCTTAAGGGGGAAATTTCAAATTCCCAAGGTACCGATGCTTTGGGACCTTAGGACCCACCTATCAATCTCCCAACTGTTGATCCTTCTCATGACTCTCTTTTAGTTGTTGATTATGACCCAAGCTACCCTTGGACTAGTTCGGAGGCTCCTGCCTACTCGTCCAGGCTGATGTTCTTGTAATTTTCGAAGGTTCCCCTCTTATAGGTGCTTTTCCTAATGAAGGGGGTTCATTTATTGTCGCTACAGAGAATGATCCTGGAGCTAATCTGCCTGTCATTTAGGACGTTGTTGGTTGGGGTTCCTATTATAATGCTGCCTTCGTTGCCTAATATTTTGTTTTTTTGTATTCATTTTTTTTGAAATGTATTATTGGGCCAATTTATCCTTCTTATAAAATATAACTCTTTTTTCTCCTTTTCGTCTTGTTCTTCTTTGTACTTTATATGTTGTTCTTTTTTTTAAAATGTGGAATAATGGGTAAGAATTTTCCTGTATGATTTGTAAATTTAAAACATAGAGTTTGGGTTTACCTTAGAAAATTTAATTCGGTCAGTGCGAGTTTAGATGCTGTTGAGTAATATGAGACCTAAGTTTAAACCCTTTATATAGGGTAATCTATTTTATTATTGACCCGTGGGAGGTAGAATAAAGCTTGGGGGTGAGGGTCGACCCTATGAGCATAGAACCTACTTATACAACCTTTTAGAGTTTGAACGGTCTAGAGAACTACTCAAGGGGACCCTATGAGCATCAAACATACTTATATAATCTTTAAAGTTGGAAACTACTTGGGTTGGAGACCTTTTTATGAGAGTTGAACCATCTGCACATAACTATTATTTTACCCCCAACTTGCAGATAGCAGAATAAGGCCCTCAGAAGGGCGACCCTATGAACCTTTTTGTGAGAGTCGAACCCTCTGCACAAGACTATTATTTTACTCCCAACCTGCAGATGGTAGAATACGGCCCTGGGGGAGGACCCTATAAACATTGAACCCACTCATACAACCTTCAAAGTTTTAACAGATCAGGGAACCACTCGGGGTGGAAACTTTTTTGTGAGAGTTGAACCCTCTGCACATGACTATTATTTTACCATTGCCTGCAAATGAGAGAATAAGGCCCTCGGAGGGGAGACTTTATTCGCATCGAATCTACTTATACATCCTTTAAAAGTTTTAACGATTCAGGGAACCACTCACGGTGAAGACCTTTTTTGAGAGTCGAACCTTTAGAATAAGATTATTATTTTACTCCCGACCTATAGATGGCAAAACAAACCCTTTAGGGGGTAACCCTATGAGCATCAAATCCACTCATATAACTCTTCAAAGTTTTAATGGTCTAGAGCACCACTCGAGGTGGAGACTTTTTTTATGAGAGTTGAAACCTTTGCACAGAACTATTATTTTACCTTTGACCTATAGATGGCAAAACAAAGCCCTCCGCGCATGTGGGTGGGAGGGTGATGGTGACTGATATTAGCATAATGACAATAGACTCTAACTTGGGTATTTTTGCTTTAATCCATTAATATTTGGCTACTTATTTGTGTTTTTAAATCTTAAATAGGTGCGTGAAGAAAAATGTGACAAATAAGAACAAACGGGAAGCGAATTGGGTAAGAAATGAGAAAAATACGCTCGAAAGACGAAAGAAGGGAAACAAGTGGCTGGGCGCCGTAGCGCTAAGAACAGCGAGTAAGCACCGCAACGCTCAGCACCCAGCGCTGCGGCACTCGTAAAAAATTTGCGAAAACTTGGTGCTCATGCCCAGCACCGCGACGCTAAGCCCCTAGCGTCGTAATGCCCGTGCGGATGTTTAAATACTCTTCTCAAGTCGCTTATTCGGAGTAGATTCGAAGCTCCTCACGCCTAGGGTTTCTCTTAGCAACAAAAACACTAGTTTGAGGCAAAAATAAAGAGATTTAGCAAGGAGAAAAATACAAGCAACGAATACACATTCAAACCAAGAGATCAAGGTGAATTTTATTGAAGATTGAAGAATCAACTCTTGGGCAATCAAGACAAGAGGAAGAAGAACAACTCAGGGCATCACTTGTTTTACTTTCTTCCTTAGTTTTAAGAGATGATTTTGATTATGATATTTTTATACTTTTGCTTTGATAATCTTGTTTTAAACATGAGCTAAATACTTTTGATCTAGGGTTAGACGTTCTTAAACCTAATATTTAATTGATTCTTTTAAACTCTTAGTTATGAACTTTTATCCTTTAATTGATTCAATCTATCTATGCTTAATGTTTTCATTATACTTGATCACTATTTTGATTGTGTAGGAACTATGATAACTTTGACAAAAGGAATCATGTGTTTAGCTGAGGGTAGATTGATACATGATCATAGGGTAATATCTATGAGTTCCATCTAGGATAGACATATACCTATGTGGTATATATGATTTGATTAGACTTAATCTTAATGAGTTGCATCTTATTCAGATTACCATAGACATATAGGGAATTGTTAGGGTGTGAGTCATTATACGAAGCATGGGAACGATTCAAGGACATGTTGAGAAAATGTCCCCATCATGGAGTTTTGAAATAGTTATTAGTCCAGATGTTCTACAATGGGCTAGTGGGTCATTTAAGGATAATTATCGATGCTGCTGCTGGAGAAGCTCTGATGAATAATTGTTAGGGTGTGAGTCATTATACGAAGCATAGGAACGATTCAAGGACATATTGAGAAAGTGTCTCCATCATGGAGTTCCGAAATGGTTATTAGTCCAGACGGTCTACAATGGGCTAGTGGGTTATTTAAGGATAATTATCGATGCTGCTGCTGGAGAAGCTCTGATGAATAAGTCCACAGAAGAAGCATATGAGTTATTGGAAGAGAGAGCATCCAATAGCTGTTAATGGCCTACTGAAAGAGTTACACCAAGGAAGGTTGCTGGAGTTCATGAGATTGATGCATTTAATGCATTGGCTTTACAAGTCAACATATTAAGTAAGAGGTTTAATTCTATGAATGCTATCAAGACCTACAATGCGACTTGTGACTTCTGTGGTGACAATGATTTGAATGGGCAATGCATGGAGTCAGCAAACTATGTGGGGAACCATAATAGATAGCAGAATAATTCACATTCAAATTATTATAATCCGGGATAGAGAAATCATCCAAATTTTCTTAGGGTGGCAACCAAGGCTAGTAACTTAAATCTAAATCACTCGGATTTCATCCCCCATAGGAAAAGAAAGCATCATTGGAAGATATGTTTATGTCGTACATGAATTTGAATGATGCTATTCTATAAAACCATTCTGCATCTTTGAAAACTCTAGAAACTCAAATGGGGCAACTTGCTGCAGCACTAAATAATCGACCTCAAGGGACTTTACCAAGCAACACTGAAGCTAATCCTGGAGGGGATAAGGAGCAATACAAAGCTATTTCTTTGAGAAAGGGCAAGGAGTTGCAGTCAAACAGTGCAGAAGTGAAGGGAAGTGCAGAATGTAGTAAAGAAAATAATGCAGAAGTGCAGAATTTACTGCAGAACATGATGAACAGCAGCAGAAAATGCAGGAAGCAGTAAAGAGATGCAGAAAAAAGCTAATGCAGTAGCACAAACCAGTAATGTTCAGCAGAAACTTGCAATTCAGCCTCCCCATCCACCTCAACAATTTCCTCAAAGGCTATAGAAACAGAAGTTGGACAAGCAGTTTTTGAAATTTTTAGATGTCTTCAAGAAACTTCACATTAACATTCATTTTGTAGATGCTTTGGAACAAATGCCTAGTTATGTAAAGTTCATGAAGGACATCTTATCAAAGAAAATGAGTTTAGTTGAATATGAAATCGTGGCACTCACTGAAGAATGTAGCGCAATATTGCAAAAGAAATTTCCACCAAAATTGAAGGATCCGGACAGTTTCACCATACCATGGACTACTGGGGAGAAATTCTTTGACAAAGCATTATGTGATTTAGGCGTCAGCATCAAATTAATGCCATTATCCATCTACAAGAAGTTAGGATTAGGGGAAGCTAAACCTACTAGTGTCACCTTGTAATTGGCAGACTGTTCACTCACCTATCCAAGGGACATTATTGAAGATGTTTTGGTAAAGGTTGACAAGTTTATCTTTCTAGTAGATTTCATAGTGTTGGATATGGAGGAGGATCGTGAGGTACCCATCATATTAGGAAGACCATTCTTAGCAACAGGGTGAACCCTTATTGATGTGCAAAAAGGAGAATTAACTATGAGGGTGCAAAATGAAGAAGTAACATTCAATGTGTTCAAAGCCATGCGAGGACCAAGTAAGGAAGAAGAATGTATGAGCATTAACGTCATTGACAGGGAAGTGCATGATATCTTCAACAAAAAAAGCATTGAAGATTCTCTAGAAGATGCAGTGGTAAATGGAGTTGAGGTAGAAAGAAGTGAAGCACGAGAGTATCTAAAAGCCTTAAGCCTTTCTCAGAGATTTGACAGATTTAGGATGAAAGCTGAACCGTTAGATAGACCAGAAGGCTTGCAAACTCACATTAAGTCATCTATTGAAGAACCTCATAAACTAGAGTTAAACCCTTATCGAGTCACTTAAGGTATACATTTCTTGGTGAATCTTCTACTTTGCCAGTTATAGTTTCTGTACAACTTGATGACTCGTAGGTAGACAAATTGTTGAGGATCTTAAGAGATCATAAGAGGGCTATAGGATGAACGATTGCTGACATCAAGGGAATCAGTCCTTCTTTTTGTATGCATAAAATCCTATTAGAGAAAGGGCACAAGGCTACAACTGAGCAACAAAGGCACTTAAATCTAGTAATGAAAGATGTAGTAAAGAAAGAGATTATTAAGTGGCTAGTTGCAGGGATTATCTGCCCCATTTCTGACAGCTCATGGGTAAGTCCAGTACAATGTGTACCAAAGAAAGGAGGGATCAATGTAGTGGTAAATGAGAATAATGATTTAATCCCAACTAGAACTGTCACAAGTTGGAGGATATGTATGGACTACCGGAAGTTGAATAAAGCCACTCGCAAATATTATTTCCTTTTACCTTTCATCGATCAAATGCTTGATAGGTTAGCAGGACATGAATATTATTGCTTCTTGGATGGATATTCTGGCTATAATTAGATTGCAATTGTTTCTCATGATCAAGAAAAGACCACGTTCACTTGTCTATATGGTACATTTACTTTTCGGAGGATGTCATTCGGACTATGCAATGCTCCAGCCACATTTTAGTGTTGTATGATGGCCATATTTTCAGACATTATTGAGCACTTCATAGAGGTATTTATGGATGATTTTTTTATTTTTGGCAATTCATTTGATCAATGCTTTGATAATCTAGCATTTGTGCTCAAATGGTGTGAAGATACAAATTTAGTGCTCAATTGGAAAAAGTCTCACTTCATGGTTAAAGAAGGCATAGTATTAGGTCATAAAATTTCTACTCATGGTATTGAAGTTGATAGAGCAAAGATAGAAATCATCAAAAAGTTGCCACCACCAATTAATGTAAGGAGTACAGAGTTTTTATGGCCATGTCGAATTTTATCGAAGATTTATAAAAGATTTCTCCAAGATCTCTAAACCCATATGCAACTTACTAGAGAAAGAAGTGCAGTTTCATTTCGATGATGCATGTTTTAAAGCTTTTGAATTATTAAAGAAGAAGCTTACCACCGCGCCGATCATTATAGCTCCAGATTGGGACTTACCATTTGAAGTGATATGTGATGCAAGCGATTTAGCTGTGGGGGTTGTACTAGGACAACACCGAGAGAAAATGTTTCACACGATATACTATACAAGCAAGACTCTTAATGATGCGCAGTCCAATTACACCACCACAGAAAAAGAGCTTCTAGCGATATTCTTCTCTTTCGACATGTTCTGGGCTTATCTTATTGGAGTCAAGGTTACAGTCTTCATAGATCAGTCAACAATCAAGTACCTCATCAACAAGAAAGATGCTAAGCCAAGACTTATTCGATAGATTCTTCTACCACAAGAATTTGATCTAGAGATCAAAGATAGAAAATGAGTTAAAAACCAAGTTGCAGAATATCTCTCTCGTTTGGAAGCATCAAATCAACACCAAGAGAAGATCCAAATCAATGAAACCTTTTTGGATGAGCAACTCCTTGCAACACAACATCATGAGATCCCCCTGGTATGCTGATATTGTCAATTATTTAGTTTCTAGTCTAACACCTCCTGATTTGACTTTTCAGCAAAAGAAGAAGTTCCTTAACGATGCAAGATTTTATTTCTGGCATGAACTATTCATTTACAAATTATGTGCAGACCAAATCCTTCGAAGATGTGTCCTTACAGAAGAAACTCAAGACATCTTACACCATTGTCATGTATCCGATTATGAAGGACATTTTGCGGGCGACAAAACAACAGCTAAGGTACTTCAATCTGGTTTTCATTGACCCACATTATTTAAAGATGCATATTCTTTTATTGCAGGGTATGATCGATGTCAACGGATGGGGAACATCTCCAAAAGACATGAAATGCCACAACAGACCATTCTAGAAATTTAAATCTTTGACGTTTGGGGAATAGACTTTATGAGACCGTTTCCACCATCCCACAACAACAAATACATACTGGTAGTTGTGGATTATGTTTCAAAATGGGTAGAAGCAGTAGCATTACCAACAAATGAGGCAAGAACAGTGATTAAGTTCCTTCAAAAGAATATATTCACAAGATATGGAACACTGAGAGCAATTATAAGTGACGAGGGCTCACACTTCTACAATAAGTATTTTTTAGCCATTTTGTAAAAATACGGAGTCAAGCACAAAACGGTTACTGCATATCATCCTCAAACGAGTGGACAAGTTGAGGTATCCAATCGATAAATAAAAAGCATCTTGGAGAAGATGGTTAAACCGAATCGAAAGGATTGGGCATTACACTTGGATGACACTTTATAGGCATATTGTACTGCTTACAAAACTCCGATTGGTATGTCTCCTTTTCGTTTGATCTTTGGAAAAGTATGTCACCTACCCTTGGAGTTGGAACACAAAGCATATTGGGCCATTAAAGCCCTCAACTTTAATCTCCAAGCTACAGGTGAAAAATGCTTACTTCAACTAAACGTTATGGATGAGTTTCATCTACAAGCATATAAAAATGCCAAGCTGTATAAAGAAAAGATGAAATGATGGCATGATAAGAAGATACTTCAGCGTTCATTTGAAAAAGGACAACTAGTATTGCTCTACAATTCAAGACTGAAGTTATTTCCTGAAAAACTCAAGTCCCGATGGTCTAGCCATTTCAAATAATAATGGTTTACCCAAGTAGAGCGGTGGAAATTAGAGATCCAAATAATCAAGCTTCATTTATAGTAAATGATCAACGCCTCAAGAATTATCATAGAGGATATATAGATCGACAGAAGGTCAGTGTCGATCTCATGGATCACAAGTAACTATAGGAATAACAAGTTAAGCCGAAGACATTAAACCAAGCGCTTCTTGGGAGACAACCCATGCCTAGTATCCTTTGAGTTTAATTAGTTTATTTTATTTATTTTTATTTTTTTTTCTTTTGAGTAGTATATTTTTCTTTAAGTTGAAATAAATTTTTTTTTTGAAATGAGGCTTGCGAGCACCGCGGTGCCCGAACATGGGCACCGCAGTGCTCGAAATAGAGTGCCAGCACCGCAGTGCTAGATAGCCAGCGATGCAGCGCTGACACCTGGGCAAAATTGTGCCCAAATGTGTGTGAGCGCCGCGACGCTCATACGGGAGAAGTATAATACTTCTCCCCCTATTTTAATTCTTCCTATATTTCTCCTCTTCTCTCTCACACTCATATAAACCCTAAAACCTATCTTCCCCACCTCACACTTTCAATTAATCATCTCACATCTAAATTAAACACTCCCATATACTTCATTTAGATTCAAATTCATTACCCACTCAACACAACACCACATTAGCACACAATTCACACAATTCTTCACATTCCTCACCACTCCCAAATTCTTCTCTTCCATAGCATTCAAGGTACAAATTACTATCTTTCTTCATGTTGTTTCTTGTTATGTTTCTTTATTTTATGGTTACAATGCATAATTAGTTTCCTTATTGCTAGATTATGATTATTAGAACTTGTTTTCAATTAATTCTTTAAAAAAAAAAAATCGTGAATGCTTGTGCATCTTGTTCTAATTGATGAGTTGATTGAAGTTTAAAGGTTTTTACTTGAAAGTCTTGATTAGCTACCTAGCTACATATTAAGATGTTTGTGAAAGTATGTTTAAAAGTGGTGTTGACTTATGTTTATTGTTTAAAGTGGTGTTATTTAGTGTTAATGTTCACGTTGATATTGATTGGTGTTTACTGTGCATGTTGATATTGATTGATGATTAATGTTCAACTTGGTGAGTTGAGTGTTGTTTACATGGATGATTTTGGGTGCAAAAGAGATTGTGGGTTGCATTTTTTTTTTAAATTTGATTTTGAGTGCAAAAGAGATTGTGGGTTGCATGAAATATGGCACACATACATGATTTCTTATTGCAACGTGTGTGTGGCATTTGCTGTCCATATTTGAGATGCTCATTATTGTCGTTTCAGGTATTTAATGGCACCCAAGAAATCAAAGAAGTTCGTTGCATCATATTCTGCGGGCTACGACACTAATAAGTTTGTTTCTAAGGAAGCCGCCGACTTATATCACTCTTTCATAGTTAAACGCACAATCATTCCTGAAAGAGGATTTGATATCACGAGAGAGGGCTATCCAAGAATCTCCCGAATTATTGCAGACAAAGATTAGAGATGCTTGTGTCATAGCCGAATGCCGCAGTTATCCAGTAGTCCAAGCATTTTATGCTAATGGCAAAGAGCACTCTAATGGAAAAGTAGAAATTAGGGGCAGAATTATTCGCATCCACAATAAGGACATCAATAGACACTTTGGGGTACCCAATATACAACGAGATGACTATATGGAGCTCCACTAGAACCCAGATTATGATGCTGTCATTCGTTACTTGGCCACCCCAGATGCTCAATGGACGATGTCTGGAAGTCTTCCGGTCTCTTTTCCCGCACGCTACATGTGCAGAGAATTCAAAGCATGACACTATTTTATAGTTGCAAGATTAATGCCAGTTCGTGACATGAGCATAGTAACAGCGAAGAGAGCTCTCCTTCTGTATGCCATTCTAACAGGGCAAACTATTGATAATGCTGGAGTTGAGTGGACATCATCAGAGGAAGTATTGCCCCCAGCACATGTATTGGACAACAGTAAAATTGCTATAATAATTGATGGTCCAGCTCAAGACCCTTCTCCCTGACCACTTCCGCCACACAGACCCATAGCACAACTGACCATACCTCAATGGCTGTCCAGGCTAGAGGATGCCTTTATCACACACCAGCAGTGGACTGCCTCACATGCCGTCTATCAAAACCAGGTTTTGCGCATTACACTCACACACTTCGGCATTGATACACATAACTTGCCATATTTTTCGGCCTATCCAATGCCACCAGATGCAGATGACTTAGGAGATGATACAGAAGCTGAAAACGAAGATGGGAGTGAAGATGAAGACGAAGACGAAGAGGACACCTAATGCTTCATACAAACAGGAAAATATTCCAATTTTGTTATTTTACTGCCGCCATGAGGACATGTCTTATTATAAGTGTGGGGGCAGGGGAAATACTTTTTAATTCATAATTTTCTTCATGCGTTGTTAGTTTATTTTCTATTTTATCTGTTTTCTTCGAAGTAGTTTACTTTCTTTTAGTATCGGTTATTTGGGTCGAAAGAGTTATAGTCGATGATGATAAATGGAGTTGAAGAAAAGCTATAAACTCTAGACTTATCTATTATTGTGTTCAATTTATACTATAATCTGATTAATTATATTCAGCTTATAGTTGTTCACTTTAAACATCAGTACATTTTAGAGCCATTTAATGTTCAGCAATTGTAAGGTAGAATATACTTATTCACAACAGAGAAGATAATCAAGGTCGTCTATTATCTAAAACTTGTTTGATTAGCTTTCAAGGCGAAATCCTAGGACAAATATAGTAAGGGATTTGATTATAGGCCATCTTTGGACTGTTTGAGCCTTTTTGAGCTTACTTTATATATATATTTATCCCTAGTCTCCTCGTTTGAGCTTAATTTTCTATTTTTTTTAAAGATCAACCACATTATAAGCCTAAAGACTTCGAGTTGACTTATTCTAAAACCTACCGGTAGCACCATAAACTTTGACTTTACCTAGAAATATTATTAAAAAAAAAGGTTATGGATGTAAGAAAGAAAGGTATTGCAATGAAAAGCAATAAGTCTTAAAGGTGCATATCAATCTAAGTTTGGGGGTATACATATATAAAGTATAAAAAAAAGTGATTAAAAGAAAGATGAAAATAGCATAAGTTTGAGGGAGGAGATGAAGAGTCAAGGAAGAAAAGGAATCAAAAGGTTTCTAAGTAAAGTTTAGGTATTAATGGTGTGATTTGCACGTTATATATATCTTTATATCTCACTTTCACCTTAGTCTTACATTACAAGCTAATTAAAGTCCTATTTGATCCCATATTATATTCTTGTTCTACATTAGTGGAGATAGCTATGAAAAACAAGCTTATGGAGAATTGTTCTGATCCTGATCTTTCTTTGATAAAAATAAGATGTTCGAAAATACAATTGATGTGCAATTAAATAGCTCGACACACACTTACAAGTGAACAATTATAAGGTAGATATAAGTATGATGATTAGAGTGTAGAATAAGCATGAATAATTTTTGAGTCTAAAGATTTCATAAGTGTAATTCATCCATTGAGACAATTTACAAATTTCTGATCGACACAAGTAACTCATGGTTCATGGAATGTTAAGAGGGTGTCTTTATATAGTTATTTTGGCTCCTTGTTAGTATGCTCTTGTCTTGCTCGAGGACGAACAAATATCTTAAGTTTGGGGGTATTTGATAATAGTATAACGACAATAGTATTTTAACACTCTAACTTGGATATTTTTGTTTTAATCCATTAATATTTGGCTACTTATTTCTATTTTTTAATCTTAAATAGGTGCGTGAAGAAAAATGTGACATATAGGAACAAATGGAAAGTAAATCGGGCAAGAAACGAGCAAAATGCGCTCAAAAGACGAAAGAAGGGAAACAAGTGGCTGGGCGCCACGACGTCGTAGCACTCAGAACAACGAGTGAGCGCCGTGGTACTCGTCGAAGATTTGCAAAAACTTGGTGCTTGTGCCCAGTGCCACGGTACCCATGCGGGTGTTTAAATACTCTTTTCAAGTCGCCTATTCGGAGTGGATTCAAAGCTCCTAACGCCTAGGGTTTCTCTTAGCAACAAAAATACTAGTTTGAGGAAAAAATAGAGAGATTTAGCAAGAAAAAAAATGCAAGCAAATAATACACATTCAAACCAAGAGATCAAGGTGAATTTTATTGAAAATTAAAGAATCAACTCTTAGGTAATCAAGACAAGAGGAAGAAGAACAACTTAGGGTATCACTTGTTTTACTTTTTTCCTTAGTTTTAAGAGATGATTTTGATCATGATATTTTTATACTTTTGCTTTGATAATCTTGTTTTGAACATGAGCTAAATACTTTTGATCTAGGGTTAGACGTTCTTGAACCTAGTATATAATTGATCCTTTTAAACTCTTAGTTATGAACTTTTATCCCTTAATTGATTAAATCTATCTATGCTTAATGCTTTCATTATACTTGATCACTATTTTGATTGTGTAGGAACCATGATAACTTTGACAAAAGCAATTATGTGTTTAGCTGAGGGTAGATTGATACATAATCATAGGGTAATATCTATGAGTTCCATCTAGGATAAACATATATCTAGGTGGCATGTATGGTTTGATTAGACTTAATCTTAATGAGTTGCATCTTATTCGGATTACCATAGACATATAGGTAATTGTTAGGGTATGATATTATCATTCGACTGTCGACAGAAGCTTATGATGAAATCAGTGTCTAGCCAATCAATTGATAAAAGAGAATAACTAAGGGGTTTAAGGGTTCAGTGAACTACTAGGGGATACGTCGATACCCTAGATTACCTATCAATTTAGTGAAATCTATCTCTAAGTACTTGCGATATTTTGATTAGGTTTAATTCGATAGCAATAATTTAGTTAGTTAAACTCCATCCTTGAAGCTAGTTTGGATAAAGGTAAAGTAAAGTAATTTTAGTATTCGATTGAAGAAAATAGAAACAATAGTCTCTATGGGATCAATAATCTGGACTTAGTCCTATATTACTTGGTACAAAAAGCATGCACTTGCGCTAGGTCATTAAATTAGACATCAACGACCCTATGAGTTTCAAACTTAAACACTTATACAACCTTGAGTGGAGATATTTTTGTAAGAGTGGAAGAACACCTTGATACTAAAGAATGCCTTGAATCTCTCTCAATGACTACTTCAATTAAGCTCCAATTGCTCTCTAAGACTTGTGTTATGTGTTATTGATATTTTTGGATGTTCTCTAAAGGCTAAGAATGAGCGGAATTTTATAGGGATTGATATGAGCTTGGAAATCTCAATTTTTGTCAGATTAAGAATCGCACTACAGTTGGGGCGCTATATTGTTATCGCAGGGGCACTGCGTATAAAAGGCCTCATAGTTGAAGCGATGAGGTGCTAGCGTTGGAGCGCTGAGTTATCGTTGGCCCAGTGGCGAGATGGTACTGAGCCGCTAGATTGCGACTTAAACAGGTTATTTTTTTTTCTATTTTCTTATTTTAATCACTATTTCCGTGCTAGGACAAAAATCTTTATGACCCTAGGGCGACAAGTCTATATTTTGACAAGTTTGTATTTTAATTTATGTTTTTTGCTCTTTTAAATTTCGTTCAAGTCCCTATAAATAATAATAATGCACATAAATAGTCATCTATTATCATAAAATAATAAAATATCAAAATAAAAACATGAAAAAATATATGAGAAATATGCCCTTATCAACCTGCAAATGGCAAAATAAGGCCTTTGGAGGGGTGACCCTATGAGTGTCGAATATACTTATACCACCCTTTAAAATTTTAATGGGTTGAGGAGCCACTCAGGGTGAAGACCTTTTTGTGAGAGTCGAACCTTCTGCATAACATTATTATTTTACTCCCGACCTACATAAGGGAGAACAAAGCCCTTAGGGGGCGACTTTATGAGGATCGAACCCACTCATACAGCTCTTCAAAGTTTTAATGGTCCAGGGCACCACTCGAGGTGTAGACCTTTTTCTGAGAGTCGAAGCATCTGTACAGAACTATTATTTTATCCTCGACCTGTAGATGGCAGAACAAAACCCTTCGCACACACGGGTAGGAGTAATGGCAACCCTAGGAGTTTCAAACCTAAACCACTCATATAGCCTTAAGTGGAGATCTTTTTATAATAGTGGAAGCCTCTACATAAGACCATTATTTTACCTCGACTTGAAAATGCCTGAACAAAGGGCACCCTATGAGCGTCGAACCTACTCATAAATGCTTTAAAATTTTAACAGTTTGAGGAACCACTCAAGGTGGAGGCCTTTTTGTGAGAGTGAAACCCTTTGCATAGGACTATTATTTTACCCTTAAGTTGTAAATGGCAGAACAAAGCACTTGAGAGAGAGAGAGAGAGAGAGAGAGAGAGAGAGAGAGAGAGAGAGAGAGAGAGAGAGAGAGAGAGAGAGAGAGAAAGAGAGAGAGAGAGCACATTGAACCCACTCATACAACCCTTCAAAGTTTTTTAAGCTCTGATCGCTGTGTGTATGGATCCCTAGGTTTATTTGTCTCGTGGTTATACAACGATTAGAATTTATCATTAGTGGAGCTTTATTCAACTTTAAACATCTCAATTATATAGTTTGATACTTAGAAATTGAGCATAGTTATACATTCGTAGAGAAATAAAAAGTTCATTTAGGGATAATACTTATATAGTAGCTTAGTGTTCCATGGTTTTCTCACCGCCTTCCTGTTGGCACTCTCGAGTTCATATGTTTCTTTTATTCTTCTGATAATCATGTAGGGCCTTTTGCAAGTTGGATGGAAGACTCTATCTATTGGGTTCTTAGTGTTGAGGACAACTCTCTCAAGCACAAGATCACATTCCATGAACTTATGGTTTTGTACCTTCTTATTGTACTATTTTGTCACTTTTTATTGATAAGCGACCCAATAAGCATCAAACCCACCCATACAGCCCTGATTAGAGATTTTTTTTGTAAGAGTGGAACCCTCTACATAGGATTATTATTTTACCTCGACTTGCAAATGTAAGAACAAGGGGCACCATATGAGCGTTGAACGTATTGATACACATTTCAAAGTTTTAACGATTTAGGGAATCACTCGGGGTGAAGGCCTTTTTGTGAGAGTCGAACCCCTTTTTGTGAAAGTTGAACCCTCTGCATAGGACTATTATTTTACCCTTGACCTGTAAATAGTAGAATAAAACCCTTGATGGGGGACTTTATGAGCAATAATCTCAGTTATATAGCTCTTCAAAGTTGGTTAGAGCGTGTATGGATCCTTGGGTTTGTTTATTTCATAGTCATACAAAGATTAGAATTTTTCACCAGTAGAGCTTTATTCAACTTTCAACATCTCAATTATATAGTTCCATACTTAGAATTTAAGCAGAATTATACATTTGTAGAGAAATAAAAAGTTCAGTCAAGGATAATACTTCTATAGTAGCTCAGTGTTCCATGTCTAAGGCCACAACTTGACCAATTCCCTTAACTTCATGAGCATATCTTAGAGTTCTCAATCGAGAAGCTGACAAGGCTGTAAACCCAAAAATAACAATCGAAAAGTTTTAATTAGTAATAAATATTACACACTGGATCAAATGAATAAAAGAACATTAGATGATGAGTATAGGAAAACCTCAAGAACTCTTGGTGACTTAAATCCCCTTAGAACTTTTCTCTCTGTAGTCTTGACAGGTTCATCTGATGTGCCACATAATTCATCTTGAGACATCTCTTCAGGCCTTTCAACCTCTCAACTTGAGCTTTCATTATTAACAACAAACTCATTAGGGGCTTCTTCCACAAGATTTTTCTCGGTATACTTCTGATCACCTTGTAGGGCCCTTTGCAAGTTGGATCGAGGACTCTATATACTGGGTTCTTGGTGTTGAGGATAACTCTCTGAAGCACAAGATCACATTTCATGAACTCATAGGCTTATACCTTTTTTTTTGTAATATTTTACCACTTTTTATTGATAAACGGCCACATGGATTTGTACTTTCTCCCTTATCTGCTCCATTAAGTCTAGGCTTTGTTGGATCAACTTATTGTTGGTTACCTCCAAAGAGTGTAGTATACGGTGTGTTGGTATTTCCATTTTAGTAAGAATTACAACCTCGCAATTGAATGCTAATAAGAATGGGGTTTACCCTGTGGTGGTTTTGTTGGTGGTTCTTAGGGCCTAAAGTACCTTGGGTAGTTCTTCAACCCAGCCACTTTATCTTTTAGTCAGTTTCCTCTTTTGCAGCTTGTTAATGCTTTTGTTGGATGATTCCACTTGGCTATAAGTCTTGAGGTGTGCTGGGTATGTAAATAAAAGTTAAACTCCTAATTGTTTGCAGAAACCCCTAAGTTGTTGTTGTCGTCAAATTGCTTCCCATAGTCAGTGATTAATGTGCATAGGATTTTAAACCGGTATACTACATTTCTTTGGACAAAAGTTATGTATACTATTTTCAGTGATCTTTGATAGTGGCTCGGCTTAAACCTATTTAGTGAAATAGTATATACCCACTATAATATATTTGCAAGATCCTTTCCCTCGGGGTAGAGGTCTTATCAGATCAAGCCCTAATTGGGCGAAAGGCCAAAGTCCCACCATAATGGTCAATTTGTTAACCGCGGCTTGGATCTTGTTAGCAAATCTTTTATATGTGTTGCATCACTTGATCATGTCTTTTGCATCTTGGAGAGTGGTAGGCCAATAATAACCCGTTCTGAAGATTTTGTGGGCCAGAGTTCTACCTTGAGAGGTTACCATATATCCCCCTATGGATTTCCCTAATTACCTACTCCACCTTTTGTGGTCCTAAACACCTCATATACGGATGAGAAAAATCTTACAAGTATAGCATATCTTGGATAGTCGTATATCTGCTGGCTTAGTATTGGAGTCGGTGGGCTTCTTGTTTATCTACAAAGAGGGTCTCATTTTGAATGTAATCCCAAATAAGGTCAATCTAACTTGGCTGACGGTCGATCTGCATCACCTTTTCCTTCTGTGTGCTAAGTACTGGTATAAATTCTACGGGGACCGTTATGGGCTATTGAGCCATTTCACTGAATTCAAGTTACGATATTACATCAGCTCAATGATTTTTACTTCTTAGGATTAGCTCAATGTTGACTTCTTTGAATCGGCTCATCAAGTCTTTAGCTTTCCCAACATAAGCCAAAATATTTTCCCCCTAAGCTTCAAAATTTTCTTTCACTTGGTTGACATCCAACTGGGAGTTGTATTCAGTAGAGCCTTTTAGTCTGTCAAGGCTTGAGCTATTCTTAATCTGGCCAGGAGAGTCTCAAACTCAACTTTATTGTTTGAGGTTGTGAAACCAAACTTAACCGTATAACATACTTCATCTCTGTTCAGACTGATGAGAACTATCCCCCATCGCACTGAGAGTTAGAAGCTCCATTAATGTAAGGAACCTATGTTATATTCTCTTCTCCTTCTTATGCTTCCTCACCAAAGTTTCCAACCTCGAGATCTCTAGGTGTGCAGTTTGCCATAAAGTCAACTAAAGGTTGCCCTTTGATAGTTGTTCATGACTTGTACTGTATGTCAAATTCGCTCAGTTATGTTGAACATTTCACTAGTTGCCCTGATAAGTCAGATTTGTGCAGAATTATCCTAAGGGTTGATTAGTTAAATGCAATTGTATGGACTTATAAATACGGTTGTAGCTTTCTCCATTACATGATTAATGTGACTAACTTCTCTGCAGGGGGTACTTGCTTTTCGGGTCGGTGAAAGACTTATTGGCGAAGTATATCGGTCTTTGGATCTCCATTTCTTTCTTGACCAGCATTGAGCTTACTACCCTAGTCAAGCCACCAAGGTACAAGATTAGCTCGTCCCCCTGAGTTGGGATGATGAGGTAAATAGGCTAGGAAAGGTAAACCTTGAGCTGCTAGAAGGTGTCCTTACACTCCTCAGTCAATTGATTTTTCTCTCTCTTCTTTATGGATTGGAAGAACTCAAAGAATTTATCTATTTCCCAAGAGATGAAATAGCTTAAGGTTGCCATCATTCCTATGAGTCGCTGGATTTCTTTTATAGTGCTTGGGGATTCCATCTACAAAATGGCTTTAATTTTGTCAAGGTTGGCTTCTATCCCCCTTTTGCAAACCAAGAGCCCTAGACATTTCCCAGACCTCACTCCAAAGGCACACTTTTTAGGATTTAGCTTCATTCTGTGTCTCTTCAAGATCTTAAAAAATTTCTTTCTAGTCTTTCACATGATCCTAGATTTGACAGATTTGATGATCATGTCGTCTACATATACCTTCATGTTTGGATTTGTACTTATGGGTCATCCCAATTTTGTATGAATATTGTATTTTTATAATTATGTAATAGATAAATATTTCATAAAATCATTAATTATTTCTTATAAGGTAAGAAGTTTGTAATATTTTAGACATTAAATTGATTTGAAAGAGTTCATATCAGATCTAAATAGTTAGAACCTTGTCTGAAATTGGACAAAGACTTGAAAATATACTAATAATGACATAGTTGCAGAGAGTTGCAAGCATTGCTAGGAAATATCATTGTGCAAGTATGTTCTCGAATTATATGTTCCTGATCTATTTCCATCGACACAACATCTGTTAAGTGGAATCGATTAATATAGATCAATGTATATTTATATCTGGATGGTCTAAATGGTTAATCTAAAAAGACTATGAGCTTAATGGAATCTTGTATAGATATACAAGTATTCGTGAGGATTAGATACTGAATAAGACTTAATGAAGATCTCCAATAGATATCCCATAAAATCGTCAATAGAGGGTTTTCTCGAGTTGAGTATTATAGTCTTTTGACCTGAGCACTATGGTGGGCTTATGAGTGATCTACCATACTTAGGTTCCACATATATTAAAGACCTTTTATGGTCTGACTGTCGGGTGTTGCTGGGTATGGTCCGACGCTTATAGAGTCTGGTGTGTATAGAAATGGGATCCATCAGCTCATACGGGTGAGTTAAATATCCAGATGTTTTAAGGTTGTATTTCAAGAAGTCTTATGGCGATAAACATTAAACCTATAAAAGATTTTCTCATGGTATAAACAATATTGCAAAGTAGTTTGTGGATATTGATTATCAGAATACGAATCGAAGAGATAAGTTTATGGTTGAGCAATAAGGGACTTGACAGTGTTAATCTATATCTTCGCTATTCTAGGATATTTACGAAGGAGGGATTGTATGAATATGGATTAACCTCAACTTGTATGATTCAACTTGCCATTTTGTATTATCCATAATGTATGTGTGTGGGGCATCGGTTATAGACTTAAGAAAATGTTCCGTGAGACAAAATGAGTATGAACCCAGGCACTCTCACTATATAAAGTGTATTCATTGAGCATGAGGTAACGCATCGTATCGAATTGTTTAATCTGAAATTTTTTCAAAATATATGAATTTATTCCAGGGTCTCTTGGGGAATATCTAAGATTTAAGTGCTAAACTTAAGATTATGCCTAGTGAAACTTGACACTTTTATCTACCTAGTGTATGCCTCAAATTTTGCCAAAACTTTATATGGGTACTAAATTGGGTATTGGTGGATAAAGCTATGAAACAATTATTGTTTTATAATATATTTCATTCGGTCATTTATTTATTTTAGGGGCTCTCGGAGAGTAGATAAGATTTAAGTGTTAAACCTAAGATTGTATTATTTCATAATATTTATTCAGTCATTTAATTATTTTAGGGTCTCTCGAAGAGTAGCTAAGGTTTAAGTGTTAAACCTAAGATTATACCAAGTGAGACTTGATACTTTTATCTATATAGTGTATGCCTCAAATTATGTTAATAATTTATATGAGTACTAAATAGGGCATTGTAGATAAAGCTATTAAATGAATGAAATAATTATTGTTTTAATTTGGAATTCGGCTATTAAAATGAATTTGATTCTTTATTTTTACAATTCATTGCCATTTGTTGTAATATTATTAGCTAATAAAAAAGATAAAGGCTATATTTTTTTATTATTTAATGAATCAAAAGCAAATTGCTTAAGTAGTGGTGTTCATTTAAGGCATTTAGAAACAAATTGTCACCATAAACATACAATTGCCAACAAATGTCACTAAACTTTTACTTTGCTTATTCATTCAATTACAAAAGGCATATTAAAGGTTTGTGATTGACAAATTTAGTGGCAGCCATTTATTATATAAATGACTGAGTATTTGTGAGTTTTAGGGGAGATTCTTGCTTGAATATGTTAAGTGTTTACACAGAAAATAAAATCATCCAAGAGAAAGAAATAAAAGGCAAAAGCAAGAATTGTTTTAAATAATTTCAAAAAGGAAAAACTACTATTTTAGCTTAGGAAAGCCCACTACGTTCTCCAATTAGAATTACTAAAGCACACTTTAAGGGTGACTCTCTTAATCTAATTAGTATAATAAGATAATATAATGTGTATTTCTACTGCGTTGCATGTATAACATGTTATTTTTAATAATGTATACATTCACCCATAGCACGGTACATGCATATAACACCCAACACTTCATACTCTTCCTTATCAATGGCTTAAATTGTTTGCTTACCAAACTTTGATAGGTGGGCCCTACATTTTTGAGGCAGAATGGCATCACTTTAGAGTAATAGATCCATTGGTACGTAACAAAAGATATTTTCTCCTGATCAATGGGAAACATTTGAATTTGATTGTATCTCGAAAAACATCTATAAAGCTTAGTAGTTCATGCCTTACTGTAGAATTGACCAGCTAATCTATTTTAGAAAGTAGAAAGTTATCTTTGGGGCACGCTTTGTTTAGGTCCGTGAAATCAACAAACACCCTCCACTTCATGTTGGCTTTTTTAAACCATAATAACATTAGCCAACCATTCAAGGTAGTGTATCTCCCTGATGAACCTGGCAACTAATAGTTTCTTCACTTCTGTAGCTACCATCTCATTTATCTCTCAATAAATAATTCTCATTTTTTGTTTGATTAGCTTGAAGGTAGGGCTGACAGCCAATATGTGGGATGCTAATGATGGGTAAATTCTCAGCATGTCTTCATGTAACCATGCAAAGATGTTTGAGAACTCTTGTACTAGTGCGGATAATCCCTCTTTAACCTCAGGTTCTAATTGAGATCCAATCTTGATCACTCTTTTAGGTGCATTGGGTTTAACCTAAATGAGCACAACTCTTCTCTAGGTTCAGGTGACTAATTATCATCATCATGTGGGTCGATAGCCGTGATATAGTAAGTTTATTTGGCTAATAAAATATAATAGCTTCTGGCCATCTTTTGGTCACTTGACACAACTTTGATCCACTCCCAATAGGGAACTTAAGCTTCAAATAGTGTATAGATAAGGTTGTATTGATGTTTCTGATAAAAAGGCCGCTTGAGTAGGATTTTATATAGGAATGATTGATCCACTACCATAAAGCTGGTCATCACAGTCTTTCTATATGTCTTTTCACCCAAAGTCATGGGTAAGGTGACAATCCCAAGCGGCATCACACAATTTTTCCTGAACCCTTGTAGCGGAGTCTGAATTCTCTCCATCCTCAAGTCCTTGATTTTAAATTCATCTAAGGCTTCCTTACATATTATGTCGATTGAGCTCCCAAGATTGATGAATTCCCGATCAATCTCCATACCTACTACCTGCATGGCCACCATGAGTATATTGTCGTGTAGATAACTCCTTTTTCAGGCTTTTTCCTCAGCAAACATGATGGGAACCTTTTGTATAATGATCAAAATATTGCACATGACTTGATGACCTACCATCGATTACCGTGAATAATTCTTCCTTTATTGGTTGGAGTCACCTGCCAGTGTTGGCCCCTAGAGATGATCATACTAGTGTTATGGAAGGATCCATTAGAAGGCGGTCGATGAGTTCACTTTTGTGTCGCTGATTTACCTGAAACTCCAATAGGTACCCATTCATTATCAAGGAATCTACCTGTTTCTTTAGGTTAAGACATTCACCTATAACATGCCCTAAGCTTTGATGGAATTCACACCTACATCATGGGTTTTGTTTTTTATTCCACTAACTTGCTTTTGTATGAGGTCTTAGAGAGTAACCTCTCGCCCTTGATGACCTCATAGATATCTTTCCGTGAGGCCGCTAAGGGAACAAAATCTTTAATTTAAGCAACCTTGAATTGCATTTCGATTGGATGTTCTGACCTCATGTTTCCTGGGTTTTTGTGTTGGTCAGGCTGATTAGTCCAAGGGCAAAGTCTGCCTTGCCTACTAGAGTGGTTAGCCTAAAGGTAAGACCTGTTGTGCTAGTTTGGGTAATTTACCCGGTGATGAGGCTTGTTCAATCTGTCAACCCTTGGGTGTTTAAAGACCATTGATAGTGTTCTCTCCATTCTCCCTTAGTATATTTCATTCTCTCGTGGCTGGATTTGACTCTGGCTTTGTCTGTATATGCAGCTCTCGTTGTCTCTTCTTCATCTTATATGGTGATATATTTAGATGACTTATTGTAAATAGTAACATAGTTTGGGACATGGCTCTCGAACAAGTAGTACTAGAAATGATTTAGCTTCAACCCAGCACTGAAGGCTTCTAGAGCGATTGACTGGTCAAATGCCTTAAATAAAATTACCTCCCCGTGGAATTTTTTCATGTACTCAAACTTTTATTCCTCGCTTGCTTTACCTTTTTCAATTGTCGATGATCTTTTGCCACTTTACGGGACCCGTAAAAATGCTTTGCAAACTTCTCATTGAGTTTATGGTGGGACGAGATGCTTTGCTGCTTCAGTCTTCGGTACCAGAGGAGCGGTGGTTCTTCAAGGTTCATTTAAAATAATCTGTACATCTGCTCTTTCCTTAAACCTGCTATGGATAGTAGGTTGGTTACCTAATTAATATAGTGATTGGGATCTGTCATTCATTGGTAAATTGAAAGTCTTAATAGTCTAAATCTGCTCGGGAGTTCTATATCTCTCAGTTCATCTGTATAGGGACCTCTTCTCTGTATCCGTCTTCTTCAGAAGAAGTTGGTCTTTTTTTTCTTTTCCTCGAGAAAACTTCGTAGCCATTTTTTTAATCCCTGGACTTTATCCTTGAGGGGCAGTTTGGTATAGGGCTGTTCTTGGCTTTTATCTTTTCGCCTTCTTATCTGCTCTGAATCCTTGATCAGAGATCCATCAAACGTGTCTGGCACATGATTTCATCTTTCTTCTATGACTAGACGATAGTGCACTTACGATCCTTCTTACTTAATCTGCTGGACAAGAGGTTCTAGCATATTTAAGCCTTGGAGGTTTGGGTTCTCTTCTCTTTATTCATTCCCCAATTCTCATATCTTGTTTTTCTCTATGTTTCTTCAACATTTCAATCATTAATTACCTTAACTCCTCATTTTCTTTCCTATCATTTGTAACTTCTTCTGTAGGTCTCTTAGTAGGGAAAACCTATGTTGGCTCATTGGATTTTGAGTTAGCTCCTTAGATTTTGTTTAGGTCTAGATTCTCGATCAGTTGCTGTGTCAAGAGGTGGTTTGCACTATATCACAAGTGATTTTTCATTCTTTTGCTCTTGATGGGTGTTGATAAGAATTTTTGTTATTCCCACAGATGGCGCCAAAAAGTTTTGATCTAAAAAACTAGTTTCGTAGGCTAATGAGTTTTGAATTTATTTGTTACGAGAATAGTGTTGGGCCTCGTCTAGACTAGGTTGTGATGTTTGGCTTTTAGGCTTTATCTACATGAAACTTTCTTGTAAAAATAAACAATGGCACGTTACTTATCGGTGGTAATTCTGACAACGACCCTCCGATACTTAAGTCAATTTTTTAGAAAGGTCCGTGTTTTAATCTTTTAGGTTAAGAAGATGACATTACCCTTTTTCTTGTTGTAGGTCTCCCTTTATATAGCATCGATTCCTTTATGTACACTCTGAGATTTATGAGTAGATGTTCATGCCAATACTCCCTTAATCACCGGCATGATCAAGGCGATTATATCCCAAAGTTGGGGGCACTTACCTTAGGAATAGTGTATGCTGAAAACCATGATTACTTACCTTATAGGAATGTGTTTTGACTCTCTACTTGGATTCTTAGGATCGCTTATTAAATGCAAAAACTAACTTGGGAGGGTAAGAGCTACTCGAGATGTTTAAAGATTTCGAGTAGGTTGCGATCAGTTTAGGTATGAGCTGTTTGGGATGTTTAGAGGTTCCAAGTAGGTTACGATTAGTTTGGGTTGCTGCTCATAACGCAATGTTTCTATGATAATTAGCTATTTAGATTGAAGTTTTTGAGGCCGAGGTGGGGTCTAGGCTTAGCATTCCCTTAGAGAGGGGCTCAGGAGCATCAGGGTAATGCTTGCATCAACTCGAGCATCGTTGGTGATTTTGGGTTGGCCTTTTAAGAGTAGCCCAGCTTATTCCAGCCAGATGGGCCTGGGCCTAGGTCTGTGGGCTGTTCAAGAAGGAACAAGAACATTGTTGGTTGCAATAAAATAAAGCCAAGATAAAAAAGATCATAAATAATTAAAATTAAGCATACATCATTACCAAAAAATAGTGCCTTTTTTTACGACTAAATAGTCGTTGCAAAAGGATGTTTATGATGACTTTGTGCTGGCAAAAAGGAATCATAAATACAACTGTCATAAATTTTTATAACTACTTAACCATTGCAAAAGGATCGAGGCATTAAAAAAGAAATGAACTTTGTAATTTTATTTGATCATTTTTTGCATATATAAATTATACAAAATATTTTAATAATTAAAATTATTAAACAAAATCTTAAAAATAAAGCATAACATCAAGAAAATGAGTAAAAATAATATTATTAATAATTCTCAAAATTATAATATAATAAATTAAAAAATTATTAAAAATCATATATAAATAAAGAAAAAGTGAAAAATAAAATATTATCTTTATAATATTTTAGTGATACAAATCAATCCAAACTCATTTCGATGAAACATCGAGACCTACAAAATAGATGTTTAACACTAATAACACTATCAGTTTATCTGACTACTACTTTCATTTCTTCTGTAGGTTGCTTTTTAAGAGCGTTAACTAGTGCACGACAAGTTGAAACTGCATCAGCATTTTAACTGGTATATTTTAATCTTTCTCTAGCATCACCTTTCCTCGAAGCACTTTAAATTGCAGCTTTTATCTGAGAGACATTTCAACCAACAATATAAGCTTCTTAACACTAGGCATGCAAAAAACACACTTTTCTCTCAAAAAAGAAGGAAGCGCCGCACGCCACAAATATTTTTCGCCGGAGAGGAGGCTTTTGCTTCCTCTCCGGAGGCGCCGCCCCCCTTCACACACTAGGTCTCCCTCTTCCTTTAGCTATAACTTGTTTTTTGTTTTCCTTTTCTGTTTTCAGGTTTCGGTTTTGTCCATTTCGGCTCCCCCTCCTCTCCCTCCGATAACCCCTCGGCATCGGCCCAGTCGAGTCTCCATGCCGCCGTCACGCCAACCTTTTCCAGTGTCATGGTTTCTCCTTCACAGCTGTGGTCAAGCGCCTCTGGCGACGGGACAACTCACTTTCCTTAGCTACCAGGTTTACGCCAACATTTTCGGGTGCCGTGGCTTCTCCTCTGCCGGCCGACCAATTCTGCTCCTCCCCTCACAACACAGCGCCCCGTCCCGGCGCACTGCTGCATGTTAGTTCTGCCTGGGCGACCGTCTGAGGAGTGGTTTCCGTTTGAACTATGCTGGCGGTCGTGTATGTGCTGCGGCCAGCTGTGCTCCCATGGCCAGCTGCCTTCGAGCTGCTCGGGACCGAGGTGCTTTCGTCCATGTTCTGCGGCTGCTCAACCACTCGACGTACTTCTGCTCCCTTGCCGGATACTACCGCACTTCCGCTCCTCAGTCGGATCTCACGGGGCTGCCATTCACTGTTTTTTTCTTCTGCTTCGTTCCGACCAGCCATCGTTCCGCCGGGAGCGACATTGGTTGCTGCGGTTCCTCAGTGTGCTCCACCATCAGCCCCCCTTCAGCGGCGCCTGTTTCTCCCTTCCGCCGGACAGCACTGCCGCTTCGGCGGCCTTTGGGACTGCC
Source organism: Ailanthus altissimus (assembly GCA_946807835.1). NCBI lineage: Eukaryota > Viridiplantae > Streptophyta > Magnoliopsida > Sapindales > Simaroubaceae > Ailanthus > Ailanthus altissimus. Next base: position 10,352,423 of record OX327699.1, on the reverse strand, counting down.
GATCTTCATGCCACCTGTGCTGGTGTCCGGTGGGTGTTCTGGTGGTGAGTCCCGCCGGATTTGGCAGCTCTCAAACTCCAAGCACCGCCCGTGTCCCTTGGCCGTTTTTCGGCGTGTTTGGTTTCCGACCGATTGCAACCGCTCATTTGTCCTATGTGCCCTACCCCTGTCGATTTAGCAATTTTACCTTTCTGTTTGTTGGGTTATTATTGTTAATTAAGGGTAGATTTGATGATAGTTTTAGTTTAAATTATGCGGTCAATAATTTCTCCCTTATTTAAGGGGTCAGTATTTCCCTTTCTACGGAAAGGTCAGAATTTCCCTTTCTACGAAAAGGTCTTATATCTCTTTCTTTTGAAAGAGTCCGTTTGTGTTATTATCCGAGATGAGTATAACTGCCGCTCTTTTTTGTAAGAGTTTTGGCTCAGATCTCAAGATGTAATTCTCTTATTCTGTTATTTCTTTGATCGTTGTATCAAAGACATTTATTATAATATCTTGATAATATTAATGAAATGATATAAATTCATTCTCTAAAAAAAAAAAAAAAACACTAGGCATGCAAAAGTGATAACTCCATTTAATTTTTAAACCTTTGGATATAGACTCAAATTGACCACAATGGATGCCTAATCCCCAATTAAATAAGTTCATGCACTTTTTTTTTTTTAACCTTTCTTCTTATTATTTACCAACTCAAAGCCAAGAGAGAACATCTCTCTTTAATATTAATATTAATTTACTTCTTTTCCATTTATTGAATATATTATAACTAACTTTCACATTATTAAGAAATTGCCCAATACCATTCATTAAGAATTGCTTTTTAAGTGGGTGTTACTGCTAGACAAGCTCGAAAATCAGAGTTAATTTTACACAAATAAGTGATCTAAAATATATTTTACTCGAGTAGAGAGCCTCTCATTTAATGTTTACGCAACTTAAAAGTTCGATCTTACATGTGGTGGGATGGAGAGGAGTGTGTGTATTGTACGGAGGGTGTGTGTTGTATACTAAAAAAAAAAATGTATTCTACTCGGTCCTTCCTAATCCTTGAGTTTAATGGTGATTAATTTGATTTTATTCCAACTGTATGTAGCAGTTTTAAAAGCGTCCTCTCATTAGGACCTGAGTGAGAGATGCAGTTAATGATTTTACCATATATCATCATTATCAACATAAGAACTACCAGTTCACTAGATAATCAGATGCCCAGAAGGGAATTTAGAATTTAGATTAACATAGAACTAAAACAAAATTCCACTATAGTTGTGAACCCTCGAGAGATTATCATTGCATATAGCCAAATTAAAGAGCTTCTTTAATTATTAATGTATTCATAAATGTTTAAGTTCTAAGCACTACAACATAATTTTCCACATAAAAGAAAAAAACAAAACCTAAACAGTTCACAAGAAGCAGTGAAGCACAAAGATAAGGAAAATAGGAAAACCAAGGGGCCAAAAATATTATCATTGACATGGGTTCTTTTATTTATCTATTTCTCCCCCCAAATAAAAATAGAAGCCGTTTTCCTAAATTTTGGGTTAATCTTAATAGAAATTTATAATGCCCAAAATTAAGGCAATTAATCATAAGGGCAATTATAGCCCCTTAATTAAGAGAATTGATGAGTCAATCATGAGAAAGGGGCAATTAAAATCTCTTGAAATAGGAAATTATAAATTATAAAATAAATTACAATGATAATCTTTTTAAAAAGTGACCTACCACAACAACTATATAAAGGGTGACTATAAGAATTTAAGGATAGGTTGTAGATCTCTCACTTTTATTTTATTTTTTGAAAATTCTCTTATTTTTAGAGTTAATTTATCTTAGCATTTTTGTCGGCATCCTCACTAACTAAATTATTACTGATTTTTTATTTTGCAGCACATAATTTTATAGATTTACAAGAACGATAATAATATATTTTATTTTTTTAAAATACAAATTTAATTTATTGATGTTGGAGTCATCCGAATTTTCATATCAACTGTTTAACGCCGTCTACGAGAAGCACAAAAAAAATCATGAAAGCTTAACAGTTCATATATAAGTTCTCATCCTCATCAAACTTATAATTTCTATATTGTTTAGATTAGCATTTATTTTGCTTTTTCCGAGTATAGAAAAATAATGGCATGCGTTTCAAATCAACTTAGAGCTCATGCATCAAAAGAATTTTTGTCTAGTGATGACTCACTGTAACCTCACACTGTCAGCGCCCTAGTTTGCGTTCCCGACATAGACATATGCTTCTAAATCCACTAACGAATCTGAGCCCTCCTAAAGTATTATTTTATTACCCTTAATATGTATGTGATATTATAAATTAAATTACAAGGTCAACAGACGGGTTTGCTTAATTTTGTTAGAATATTAGAATCATGTGCTAAGACATCAAGGCCAAAGTAATATTTTGCTCAATAGATATGTCTATTTCCCTTATTCTTTATGCCTTAAATTAAGCACATTAGTTTCATATCTTTCTGTAAAGGGCCTTGAAATTGTCAAATTTGGTCATAAAAAAAAAAAAAAGAGAAGGAAGCTGCCCAGGGATCGAAAGACTCCTCGGGTTTAGAACACAGCATGACCAACACCACAAGTCGAAGTGGAAAGCAACTCTTATGGGTTCACAGAAGACTGCATCCCTTCTTACATTCTGCACTGGAGACAACGCTACAAAGACCAATGGCTGTGCGAGCTCTGTGCCGAGGCAATGAAGGATGAGGTACTAAGACTGGATAGGCACTGGACCGGCACGTCAATTTTTGCAACAAGTTCAAATCATCAACCCTTCTGAATGTGACGGAGCATCCCATCCCTGTTATGGGAAGAATCTTCAGAAATTTGGATGCTTTCCCTCCTCATCAAACCCTTCGGTCAAATCCCAGCAGTATATTTGCCTGATGTTAAAAGAAGTGGAGACTTCACCGCTTGTTCGATCCGAAAGATACTTTTCGGCTCTATCTCGTAGAAATTGGTTTGATAGAAGATAAAAGCAATGTTGGAAAGTACTCCTCGGGTTCCAACTTTAATTTGCATGGTTCCTCCTCGAAAGAAGGTAAAAGGAAGATTTGTCAACCATGCATGGTTTTCTTCCTTTGTTTAAAAAAGAAAAGAAAAGAAAAGAACAGTGCAATTCTCATTAAACAAAGAAAGCATAAGTGGTCATGTATGGACCCTTTTTGCTTTTTTATATAAAAGAAAAAACAATTTTTTTTCTTCTTTTTTTGGTCCCTATGCACAAAATTGACATCTTCAGTAATAGACCCATAAAACAACCCTATACGGTACCCCCATTCAGTCTTGTCTTCATCAGCAAGAGATAACGCTGATAGCCTCGGCCACAGTTGAAGCATCAAGGAGTTCACGGGGCATGGTAAGAGCACCAGGTGAGCGTCTATTCTTCACAAATGGAAGGTCGTGCATAGGGGACGACCTTGAAACTCTGCCATCAGGATCGAATCAATGAGGAAACTTAAGTTACTAAACTTCCTAGGGAGAAGAGAGAGGTTCATTTCTTCATCAGAATCACTCATCCTCAGGGTCCGATTCCTTTCTGGGATGTTCGCAACTAAGAAATGCTCCTTGTGATGGCTAAAGCAGTAGCTACTGAGTCCTGGGTTCTCTTACGGCCATCCTTCTAAAGAGATATAGATATCCGGTGCCAACGTACATAGGACCCATAACTCCATCCAAGGCTTGCACGTTAAAATCAAAGAATACAGTGCTGCGGTTAGCATATCTATCAGGAGGGTATGTACCTCTGAGGGAACTGGACATAACAAACGCGATCACCTCCCCAATCCATCATAAAGCACATGCCTTCCTTGAGTGCCCAAGAATTATAGACAGTGGTCACAACAACCACCAAACAGTATCAAAATCGGCCACCACCGCCGAAGCTCCATCTGCGACTGCAATTGCCGATCAGGAACCACCACCAGCCGCAACTCACGGAGACCCCCGACCGGACTTAAACTCCCCAGCTCTCCTCACACCCCGAACAGCTACTACGACTCCATCTACACGGACGGAAACAACTAAGAACCAGAACCGCTGCTGCTCCATCTTCACTGACCGAGGCAACCTCTAAGGCCCCGAGCCATTGCTACTGTGCCTGAAGAAAATAAAAGCAAAAAGCTTGAATGCTTCTCCATCCCTGGTAAAAGTTATATGTACCTTGAAGCTTTTTACTAATTTCTGTCCCGTGCAGGTTGCCATTTCTCAGAATATCAAGGGAAAAAAGCAGACAGCCCGAGGTGTAAATCCAAAAGGTTAGCTGGTTCTTGGTGGCATCTCATATCTTATTTGCCAAAGGTGGCCCAGGTTTCTGGTCATGTTATGACAATTGAAATACTATTTGATGTGGCCGAGCACAATGGTGTTTCAGCTATAGCATGGTAGGATTGATAAGGGCTCTCATGATGATAACTGTTACAATTCTGCAGAATATCGGATCATTAAGCTTCTGAAATTGTAATTCAGTTTTTTTTTTGGAATTTTTGAGCTGCTGGAAAAAAGAGGTTAATCACTTTTTTTTTTATTGAAAACTGAAATTTATACATGTTTTACATCCAAGATAAGTGGAAATCGAATCCACTTGCAACAACTTATTCAAATTTTAAAATCAAATTCTAAAGCCAAGAACTAGATTCCTACTCAAACTCTAACATTGACTGAGTAATCATAAAAACAACTTAAAACTAATTGATTCCAGAAAATTTTCTAGTATGAAAAATATCAACTTCTAGCACTTCTCTTTAATATTTTTCATAAGAACACCAATTTGCTCCCTTAAGAACTTAAACCGAGCTCTTGATAAAGCTTTAGTCATTATGTCTGCAAGCTATTCTTGAGAGTTGCAATGGACAAGCCTGATTTCACCGGCCTTTTCAACTTCTCTAATGGCATGAAACTTAACATTCATGTGCTTAGTTTTACCATGATGTATTAGGTTCTTGGCAATGACAATAGCAGACTTGTTGTCAACCTAAATGATTGGTCCATCTTTTTGTTGCTGTTTAAGACCAATTAAGATCTTTCTGAGCCAAATAGCTTGATTAGATGTATTAGCAGCTGAGATGTACTCTGCTTTTGTTGATGACCGTGCTACAACTTCTTGTTATTTTGAGTTCCAAGAGAACACTGTACTTCTAAATGATAACACATAACCAGAAGTGCTTTTAGAATCATCCAAGTTGCTTGCCCAGTCTTTATTACAGTACCTTTGCAACTAATACTATTTCCTTTCATAAACTACAAACTATAATATGTTGTGCTTTTGATGTACCTTAACACTCTCTTTGCTACTCTAAAATGAACCTTACTTGGTGAATGCATAAACCTGAAAAGTAAACTTGCAGCATACATAATGTCTGGACTAGTAGCAGACAAGTATAATAAGCTGCCAATAATGCTTCTATACACTGAGGCATCAGTTTTGTCTTCTTCATCATCTTTACTTAGCTTTTCATTCAAGACTAATGGAGTGGCTACAGATTTAGCTTTGTCTAGGTGGAATTTTTTCAAGACTTCTTCAGCATATTTTCTCGAGAATCAAACTGATCAGTTGGCTTGTCCAAGTTAACTTGACAATTCTATGCTTTGGCATAAGAAATTGGCCATTTTAGCTACTCCACTCTAATAAAAATGAATCAAGAGCATTTATTTATGAACTTGACAATTATAACTCATGCTAGTGGTGTGTGCTGGTTGTCAGTATGGAAAGCAATACAAATTATCATTTTAAAAAAAGCACCTGGAGAGCATCAGAAAAACTGCATTTGATTCATTCTAATTTGTGTGGTCCAATGAGTGTTTCCTCACTAAATGGCAGTAGATATTTTTTACTCTTTATTGATGACTATACCAAGTTCAACTGGGTATATTTTGTTAAGTAGAAGTCAGATATTTTAGCAAAGTTTCAGAACTTTAAAGCTATGGTTGAGAAGCAATTAGGGAGTTCTATAAAAATGCTTAGAACAGATAATGAAAGTGAGTACTGCTCAAGAAAATTCTAGTCTCTTTGCACCAGGAAAGGCATAAAACATCAGCTGACCATCCCTTATACACCCCAGTAGAATGATGTATATGAAAGGAAGAACAAAATAGTCTTGGAGATGGCCAGGTGTTTATTGTTTGAGAAGGATATGCCTAAGAAGTTTTAGGCAGAAGCAGTAAATACCTATGTATATTTGTTGAATTTATTGCCTACCAAAGTTTTGAATGGTAAGACTCCAGTTGATGTTTGGACAGAAAAGAAACTCTTAGTTGAATACCTGAGAGTTTTTGGGAGCATCGGTTACTCTCATATTCTAGATAAGAAGAGAACCAAGCTGGATAATAAGTCAGAATTAGAGGTACTTGTTGGATATAATATTGTATCAAAAGGTTACAAAATTTTCAATTTAAAAGCTAAAAAAATTATTGTAAATAGAAACGTAAAATTCAATGAAGATGCATAGCGGAACTAGATTGAAGCTAGAGTTAACAGCAATCACAAAGATAAATCTGAAGTTACATATTAAGTTAAGACTTCAAGCAACTCAGACAGTGAGTCAAATATTGAAATCAGGGGTACTAGATCAATTATGGAATTATATGAGAAATGCAACTTTGTGACTTTGGATCTAACCTGTTATTCTAAAGCTGCAGAAATAGAGATTTAGAGGGATGTTTGCAGGAAGAAATTAGTATGATAGAAAGAGTAAAACTTGGAAGCTTGTTGATAGGCCATATAATTAGAAAGTTATAGAACAAAATTAAATCCAGATGGAACAATTAACAAGCACAAAGCCAGGTTGGTTGTGAAGGGCTACTTGTAGTAACCAAGTTATGACTATACTGATACATTTGCACTAATAGCCAGACATAACACCATCAGGTTACTCTTGGCAATTGCAGCTAAATTAGATTGGAAAATTTACCATTTAGATGTAAGGTTAGCATTCTTAAATGGTTTACTCAATGAAGACATATATATTTAGCAACTTGAAGGATTCATATTAGTCTACAAGCTCTATAAGGCCCTTTATAGACTAAAACAGGCTCATATAGTCATTAATCAATTACATACATCAAAACATAGTACTTAGTAAAGTTATATCAAGCTCTAGACATTAAGTTTAGATATCCATAATTAAATACTCATATACATTAATCCAAAAGTTCATATAAGTGTTTATGTTTAAAATAACAAAAACTACAAATATAAACTTTAACTAAAAGTAAATGAGAAAAAGTGAGAATGAAAACTAGTTGTAGATAGAAGTACGAATCTGGAGATAAGTTCACGGATGAGCATATAGATATTTGATGGTGTAGATTTATATCTATGCTCTTTCAGGATATAGGTGATGGAAGGATTATACGTATATGTTTTAACCTCAACTTGTATGGTTCAACGCGATGCTTTGTAATATCCGTAACGTGCATATGAGATATTATTCACGAACATATGGATGACTTCCATATGAAAAACTAGGCATAGACTTAGAGAGTCTCACAATATGAAGTATACTTGTTCAGCATTATAGTAGCATATTTGTTCAAAGAGTTTAATCCGAGGAGATTATAGATGCGTTTGATTTTAGGACTTTTTAAGATGTGACGTCCTTGATCGAAAAGTTTGATCAGAAGAGATTATGGGTGGGTAGGACTTATTATTGAGACCTCTCGAGAATATAGTGCACTCGGTTGAAGAGTTCGATATGAGGAGAAAGCTTGTTATTGGGACATCTCGAGAACATAGTACACTCAATTGAATAGTTTGATTCGAGGAGAGAGCTCGATTTTAAAACCTCTCGAATTGGACATGTGTCAAATTCTAATTATTAGAATTTAACACATTACTAAACCTTAAAGCATAAGCTTTTGAATAGTACTTGTACAATTCGACACTCGTCACGTACTTGATTATTTTAAAAATGCTTAATGGTTAAGCATCGGTGTAAGATGGTGACAAGTGTTAGATACTATTCATGGACTTATTTTATTAAAGCTTATTGGATAAGCTTTGAATAAGTCCTTGGAGGCTTGTCTCTTTTGCAATGATGTTATTATTTTAATGAAACTTATTAGATAAACTTTGTTTATAAAAAAGAACACATTGTTTAAGATGGTGACGAGTGTACCCTTTCTACTTAGGTCCTCAACCTTATATAGAAAGCCTTTCTTGTGTAGGTCTTCAGCAACGCGAGGAACCCTTCTTACACGGGCTCTTAGCTTTTAGAGGTTTTTGATATGTGCTAATGCCTAATAAAAGATGATAATTTATTAGGAGAATTGAACTTTTTATTCTTTAGAGACTAAAATATATTCATTGACAAAATTATCTAAATAAATTCACATAAGCACAATCAGTTTTAAAGATAATACCTTTTTAGAAGCTTGGTATTCTATGGTTTCCTCACTATTTTACCATCAGCATATTTAAGTTCATATGCCCCTACTTTAATTCTTCTGATTACTTTGTAGGGCTTTTCTTAGATTGACCGAAAAACTCTATCTGCCGAGTTATTTATATTAGGAAGGACTTTGCAAAGTACACGATCTCCTTCTATGAACTCGCATACTTGGACCCTATTGTTGTAGTATCTCACCACTTTCTGTTAGTAGGTTTCCATGCGGACTTGTGCCTTTTCCCTCTTCTGTTTTGCCAGGTTTAGACTCCTTTTGATTAATTCATCATTAGGTGCCTTTGAAAAGTGTAGTATGCGATGGGTTAAGACACCAATATCCATAAGGATTACTGCTTTACAATTGAAGGCTAGTAAAAATGAGGTTTTCATATAGTAGTCTTATTGGTAGTCCTCAGGGCCCAGAGCACTTTGGGTAATTCCTCGGCCCAGCTTCTTTTCTTTCGATTAACTTTTTTATAAGCAACTTTTTGAGGGATTTATTGTATGACTCTACATGTCTATTAGTCTTGGGTGCACTATGGAAGCAAATCAAAGTTAGATCCCAGCTGGTCGCAGAACCCTTTAGAAGATGTTGTTATCAAATTGCTTCCTATGATTAGTCACTACCGCATGTGGCATCCTAAAGTGACATACTATGTTTTTCAACATAAAGTTCCATACATTATTTTTTCTATGATTTTAGATAGTGCTTTAGCTTTCACCCACATGGTGAAGTAATCTAGAGCTACAATAGCATGTTTAGAAGAACCTTTCCCTCAAGGTAGTGGCCTTATCAAGTTAAGCCTCAATTGAGGAAAAGGCCACAAAGTAGACATACTGCTGAATTTTTCTAGTTGAGTCTGAATTTTGTCAATAAACATTTGGCACAATTTACATCTTTTGACCAGATCTTTCACGTCATAGAGGGAAGTAGGGCATTAGTACCATATTTTTAAGACCTTGTGAGCTAGACCTTTAACTCTTGAGTAGTTTCCACAGATTCCTTGATGGATTTCTCTAAGGACTTGGCCAGCCTCCTATAGTTCCAGGCATCTTATGTATGGGTGAGAGAACCATTGCTTATATAATACCTTGTGAATCACCATGTATAGGGAAATTTTATATTTAAGTTGTCGAGTTTCCATTTATCTGTCGAGAGGGTCCCATGCAAGATATAGTCTCTAAAGGGATCCATCCAGTTAAGCTGGGTATCAATTTGCATTACTTGTTCTTCTAATTTTTGTATGTTGGGCCTCTGGATAAATTCTAAATAGACTGACTTGGGCACTCGAGCTTCTTTTGTGGAAGCGAGTCATACTATTACATTAGCTTGATGGTTCTCACTTCTCAAAATTAATTCAATTTTTACTTACTCAAAATAACCCATCAAAGTTCATGCTTTCTTAAGGTATATTTGTGTGTTTTATCCCTAGGCTTCAAAGTCCCCACTCACTTAATAACGATCAATTGGGAGTCACTTTTTACTAGGGCTCTTTTAGCAGATACAGCTTAGGTTACCCATAGTCCTGTTGAGAGGGCTTCGTATCACTTCATTATTTGATGCTAGAAACTTGAACTGAACTGCAAAGCAAACTTTGCCTCTTTTGAGACTGGTGAGCACTATTCCTACCCCATAACCCTAGGACTTAAGAACCTCGTTGATATGGAGGATCCAAGCCAAGGATTCCTTATGTTGCTTTCTAGTGGTTTCCTCAGGGGTGACTTCTATCTCAGCTTCCCCCGAGATACTCTTGGCTACGAAGACCCGTGGTGGTTTTCTCTCTCTCCTATCAGGAATTTTCCTCCCGAAGATCTCCAATTCGTATCTTAAGGCCAGATTTATCTGTAAACAGTATCGACTGATGCTACATTCTTTGATTCTTCTTCCTCTTCAACAGTGGGATATTTAAGTGCCTCATTATAGGTAGCTATATAACTTAGGACATGATTTTCTGATAGGTAATACTAGAAGCGATTAAGTCTCAAGTAGCTTTTAGGGCTTCTAAAGCTATCGGTTAATTGAAAGTCCTAAGCGAGATCACTTCTCTATGAAACCTCTTCAAATACTCTTTTAGGCTTTCCATCTGTACTTGTCTGATCTCTTTCAATTGTCAGGGGTCTTTGGCTACCTCACAAGACTCACAAAAGTGCTGCATGAACTTACTGATAAGCTCATTATATGAGGAGACGCTTCTCTACTTTAATTCTTGATACCAGAGGAGGGCAGGCCCTTCCACGTTCATGTGGAATAGCCTATATATATGCTTCTGTATTAGGCCTGTAATAGATAACAAGTCAATTACTTGGTCTATATAATGATTAGAGTATATGTCAGTAGGCGTGGCAACCTTAACCTACTTGATAGCTCTATGTCTTTTATCTCATAGACCAACGAATTCCTTTACCTCACTATTTTCTTTGTGAGGGTGGGTCTTTTTCCTTTTTTGTTCTTCAAGCAAGTTCTGTAATCGCTCCTATAATCCTTGAACCTTATCTTTAAGAGGCAGTTCTGTACAAGATTTCTCCTCAAGCTCTTCATCTCTTTCTTCTTATAGTTTCCTCCGAGCCTCTATTTCTTCTCTTTTCTCATCTCATCATCTAGTTAGAGTCTTCAACTTGGAATCTGTAGAACGCTTTTGCCCCATAACTATGCCTTGTTCCATTGACTAATGGGTTGAAGGCTTCCATTTTCCCTTCTTTAGGGATCCCAATTAGAAACTTATGTGCATTCAGAACTTCGGGGTTTGAGTGCTCCACTAGTTGATCTTCATTCTTATATTTCCCTTCTCTATTTCCTCCCTTATGTTGCTTCAATATCTCAATCAGCAACTTCCTCATATCTTATCATTCGTAGTTCTTTTAGAAGCTCACCTTGCAACGAGGTCCTAATCTGCATTACCACATTCTTTTGAAGATTTGTCCACCAAATTCTATTGTTGTTTTAATCCAAGTTTTCAATTTGCCGCTAGGTCTGGTGATTTTCTACAATGTTCCATGAGTGGTTTTCCATCATGACCTTGGTAAGCATTGATAAGCCTTTTTGTTCTCATCCTCATAGACAGCGCAAAAAATTATTAATCGAAAAATTTGGTTTTTTGGACTAACAGATTTTAAATTTATATTTGAGAGAATGAGTGTGAGCCTGTCAAATTGGGGTGCATTTAAGGATCCGGAACTTGGCTACTCAAGCTTATTCCTACAAGAAAAGAAAAAAAAGCTTATTATGATCCCGCCAGTAATGGTTCCAGCGACAATCCTCCGATGCTTAAGAAGTAATCTTTGAAGGTGATGTTTATTGAAGGTAGATTAGTTGGGAGAGAATGTCATTATACTTTATCGTTATCTTGAGTTTTCTTTTTATAATTGAGTCTTATTTATGTAAACTCCGAAATTGGTGACCAAGGGATCATGCCATTTTTCCTTGATTATAGGCATGCTTGTAGTGATTAGAATCCAAAATTAGGGCCACTTGCCTTATGAGTGGCGTGCTCTAGAAATCGTGGCCACTTTTCTTATGGAGGGCGTGCATTGACCTTTCCTCGTGATCCTTAGGATTATTTCTTAAATAGGAGAGAGTGGTAGTTTTGAATTCAGCTCGCATTGCTTAACGTTTAGAACTGCTCGGGGGTATTTGATTACTGAGGCCCTGAGTAGCCTGAGGAATGTGCTTAAGCTGTCTACAAGTTTGATCTAGTTCAGGATTATCTAGTAACAAATACCTCGAATGAATTAGAGGTTCTAAAATGTAATTAGTGTGGGTTGGCTCTTGAGAGGAAACTTGGACTCATTATCTTAGGCTAATTTTAAAGATGGGCCTATGGCTATGGTCGGTCCAATTTCTAAGGGAACAGTTATCATTTGTTCTCTCTCCTAAATTATTCAGTTGTACTTGAGCATTATTCATTTTTATCTCAGTTTGTTGGAACTTCTACTTTGTAAGACAAAGAGTAAGAAATTTTAAGAAGATGAGGGATATATCAGTATATTCCATCCGGTAGCTGAAAAAGGATAATTCAGCTCAACAATGATTTGAGTTGAAATTCCTCCTGATGAAGCGTTCAGCTCTATTAGGGTTGGATGGATGGTACTTGCTAATATCTTATGCCACTCCAACTTTCATGTTTTTTCTTCATTAATTAAATAAATTATTATCCGAAACAGACTATCTGTTTTTCCACTGCAATCACTTTGAGTCTAAATTATATTACATGCCTTTTTATGAGTCCCGAAAATTCTCTTATGCTAATGTCCTTAGTTTACAAACGGCCTAGTTGATATACCAAAAGACTCTTAACAATAAGGTTCGTCGATCTTAAGTAACTTACATGCTAATATTATCTAGATTTTAAATATTACTCTAGTTTATACTTAATTAAACGAAGCATTCGATAACAATTCTACAACCCAATCTTTCATTTAAGTTGTATAACAGTCCATAATAAAAGTCTATTAACCTATTCTTTCGAATCATATTTTTAGTATAAATCATTTCAATTGTACGTCGTTCCAGAAGTTAAATGCATGCAATTTAACTCTTTTAAATATTATAGTAAAAAAAACAAAAGGCTAGAAATGCACGAGCATACCTACTTAAAGGGAGTGCAAGTCTTGAGTTGTAAAACCCTCAAAAGGTCAACAAGTTGAACCCCTATACCACTGTAAGTAGGATTAAATGGTGAGAATCTATCAAGATAACCACTTAATAGCCAAATTCCTATCCAATATGAAATTTAACTTAATAATCAACAAAGAGGTGATTTTATTAACTCATAAAAAAGCAACGAAAGAAACTTGAAGAGAGTAATTTAGTTTTAAAAAAAAGAACCCAAGTTAAATGATTCTTTTAATAAAAGGAATACAACAATTCCAGTTTTTTAAATTTGATTGACCACAGAGATGAGGGGCCTAAGAATGCCTAAGATTAACAAGTATATGATTGTAAAAACTAATTCAACATTTCTTTTCTTTATTTAAAAAATGTACCAATTCTGTTTATATTTTTCGCCCATTAGTTAGAATTTTCTGATATCGCTGTAACTAGGTTATTCCGTTAATGCTTAGCGCCTCAAAAGATACACATAACCAATTTCCAGAAACAAACTTTGGTCACCAGGCATTGATGATAATTTATATGCCTATTCTTAAAAAATGGTGGACTTCCAAGACCCTTAACCGATTAAGTGGTAGTAGAATATTAAATTGAGCCATAAAAAATTACTATTATTACGATCTTGATAATTACCTGGGAACAAAATTGCAATTTGGAATTGACACTGTCCGTTTCATTGGAATTTCTAAAGGACAGAGAATTAAGTCAAGAAAACTCAATATTCTCAATTCACAAAACTAGAAAATAGATACAAGGATACAAATTTACATAGGATATGCTTTACATGTTTGTAATGCAGGAACGGTTTTTTTTAAATTTTTATATTTATTTTAATTTAACAATAAGATGATATAAGAAAAATATCTCAATCGCGAATTTTTTACGAATACTTTTTATTAATACCAGCAAATTTTTTATATTGTATCTTTTATTAATGGACTACTTGTGTGACCAAATTAATAAATTATAGAAGATTTAAATTTTGTGTTCTTAATTTTTTTTTCTCTAAAAAATTTTAGCTCAAAAGACGCACTAATGAAGAATACATAAAGTAGTTCTAAAACCTATTTTTTTTATAATACAAGAATTCTTATTTTATCTTAACTATTAATCTTAATAAGATTAAGATAAAATAACATCTTTATATTATTTTAATTTAGACAATTAAAAAGATAAATATAATATCTAATATTATCTTTAATTAAATAATTTAGAAAATTCATAATTATCTAATTATTTAATTTAAATAAATAATCTAATTATTTATTTAATTCTATAACAATTATGGATTGGGTTAATAATTGATTAAGCCCGATAAGTTTAATCAAATTAAACATGAGCCAATAAAATTAATTAATTGTTCTTAATAAGTTTAATCAAATTAAACTTAGGCTAATTAAGATTTTAGATCTAACAATTAATTTAATAATCTATTTAAGTATTTATGGAGCCAGCATAGCGATTTGATGGACCTACAAAATTAAGCTATAATAAATTAAATTATTTGATTAAACTGTTTAATCAATATGATTTTATTTATTAACTTTATATTATTCCACTAAAAATATAAAACAAAACTCTTAATTTTGCAGATAATTTATAAAACAAAAAATTGTCTTTGTCCATTTAATAATCGTTTCATATAAATCAATCATTCATAAGTATTCATAATTAGAGCTAGTTCGAGTGTTCGTTAACCTCTCTAATTACATATTTATCCTTGATCTACATTAATCATATTTTGAACATTTAATTTGTAAAATTAAAAATTTATTATTTTCTTTAACTCTTAAAGAAAAATGAGTGTTCATTATGTTCAAGACCAGTATCAATTATCAAGGGAACAACTTATCAAACTTCATTTCAGAAGGAGTAGATTCAATATCTATGAGAAATATTCTCAGTCATTCGTTTTATTATATTTATAAAATACTTAGTAATTGATTGAAAATATTTTACAATCTTTCTCTTGTAAATTAATAAATATAATTCAATAAATAGGAGTTCATTAATAATTTATGATTAAGATTAATCCATATATAATTATATTATGATAAAATAAATTCTCTTTACTAATGAAAATTAATAGAGAATTAATTTTATCGTGGTCCAATCCTATATAACCAATATTATATAAAGCGCCTCCATTTTAAATGTCAACACGTGGAATGATCCGGATAAGACCATTGTATACAATATACAAATGAACCGCACTTATAGTCTATCAAAATAAAGTTTCTATCTTCATTCAGACTAAGGACAAGTTTAGATTATTATGCTTAAACTTAATCCTTTAGTATTTATTTATTATATACTAAGTTTAAGGTTATATTTAATAATTAAGAAATTTCATGATATTTGAATAAAAGAAATCATAATTGCAAATATAATATTGAATGAATAACCTCTATTAATTATTTTCAGCAATATCTAAATACAAATAATCATGCTTTTAGTGCACACTTCCAACAATCTTTCACTTGCCCTAAAGCACATGAAACATGTCTTGTATCCCTACACAATTTAAGTGACTCTCAAACCTAGCGGCAAGAAGAGTCTTCGTAAAAGGATCAGTATGATTATTTTGTGACTTGATCTTTCTTCATTATAACATCTCATTGTGAACGATCTCCCTAATCACATGGTATTTACTTTTTATGTGCTTGTCTCTTTTACTTTTAGATTATCTTGAAATTTAGTATTGCACCACTATTATCATAATAAAGTGTGAATGGTTTATCTATATTTGAAACAACTTGCAGATCTGATAAGAATTTATACAACCATACCCATTTTTTAGCTACTTCACAAGCTACTACGTATTTAACTTCTATGGTAGAATCAGCAATACATGATTGCTTTATACTTCTCCACATAGTGGTTTCACCACAAAGAGTGAACACTAATCCAGATGTGCATTTTTGAAAATCTAAGTCAGATTAAAAATCATAATCAGTGTATTCGATTGTGATCAAATGATCCCATGCTCTTTTAGGTGGTCTCAAAATTCAGCATTGAAGTATTCACCTCATCGATTAGATCGAAGTGCTTTTAATAGTTTATTGAGTTGTTTTTTGGATTCGGCTCAGAATGTTTTAAACTTTTCAAACATTTTTGATTTTTTATGCATCAAATATACACAACCAAAACGAGAATGATCATCAATAAAAGTGATGAAATATTTATATCATTCTCTGGCTTGTACATTAATTGGACCACAAATATTTGAATGTACTAGTTTCAAAGGTTTTTTAGCTCTATTACCTTTTCCAGTAAAAATATCTTTTAGTCATTTTACTTTTCAAACAAGATTTGCAAACTGGTAAAGTACCGACCTTTAAACTATTTAAGGGTCCACCATTTATTAGTTTTTGTATCTTGTTTAAGTTAATATGACTTAATTTAAGGTGCCAAAGGAGTGTTTCATCATCAGGAGAAATCCTTTGTTTCTTAAGTTTCGATTGTTTCAACCTTAACATTTCAATATTAAACAGTGTTTGAGTTTCTAGGCATATGATATAAAGATCATTCTCTAAATTACCAACACATATATTCAAACCATTTTTAGAAATAAAAACTGAATTATAACTAAAAGAAATGAAATAGCAATGTTCTAAACATTTAAAGACAATAAAATTAAAAAACGATCCTTAAACCTAAATCTAATTACTCCCACTGCTTTAACTGAAACAATGGCCCCTATACCTATTCACATCGTAAACTCTCCATCTGTAAATATTCGAGAAGAATCAATCATCTATAAAGAAGAACAAACATGATTAATGGTCCTGGATTCAACTACCCAAGGGTATTCATTATCTTCCACTAAACATGCTTCAAGGACAAGTAAGTCATATTTACTTTTCTTTTCTTTTTTTAGCTTTTTTAGATAGAGGGTGTAATTTTTCTTCCAATGGTCTTCCTTTTGACAATGGAAACATTTTCTTTTATCTTGGCCTTATTGCACTTATTGTTTTTCTTATTATGATTCTTCTTTTGGCGTTTAGGTTTATCTCTAAACAAGTCATTCCCTTCATCTTTTATCTTGACATTAATAATAACTTTCACCGCATCATACTGGAATTTCTCAGAAGGTTGCCCAAACATTATGATGTGAATTCCATATTTCTTTTGTAGTTTTTATCTTCTCATACTTACTCTTAAACACTTCAGACATGCATGCTAGGCTTACTCTTAAGCACTTCAAACATGCCTACTAACAGGTAGCAGCAGACATTTTCATCGGCATCAAACCAACGATCATATTGCTCTTTAGCTTCTTGTGAAGCATTAAGAGCAGGCCTTTGAGGGCAGTGATTAATGAGGATAAACTTTTTATTCTCATAGACGAGTACGATGTTCATTGTACTTTTCAATCCATAAAGTTTTTGCTGGTTAATTTATCATTGGATAATATTGTGATCAAGGAATTTTTCATTTTGCTTAAAATTATAAATAAAGGAATGAAATCATTCATACTCAAATACCATCACAATTATGATATAATACATTAAACATAATGCATAATGCAAAAGAATAAAGGTAAAAACCTTAAGAAAAATTCTATACCATGATAATCTAATTTACCAAAATTGATATGCTACCGTAGAGTAGGTCAAATCAATTTTGATAAATTGAATTATCGTGCTATAGAATTTTTCTTAGGGTTCTTACCTTTATTCTTTTGCATCATGCATTATATTTAATTTTCAAATTAGACTGAGACAATCTTAATTAATTAATATTTTCAAGTTATCTCATAACTTCTATATCAATTAATTGTTGTATATTTTGGTCTAAATATAATTATCTATATAATTATATTTATATAAGTGTGACGCATTATTTCAGATTCTTTAGACTTAACTCTAAAATTACTACCATAAGGTAGATCAATCTAGAAATACATCTAGAAATTCTTTCTCATAGAAGTTAACCTTTATATTGATTCAAACAAACACCCTCTATAGGGAGAATGAAAGCAAAGCCGCTATAAGGTGCCGCTTAAATCTCACGTTTGTTAAACTAACGATACAGACCATGGGTCAAATTATCATTTAACCCTCTCCTACTTAATATTTTATGTTGTAGGATTTTATTTTATAAAATATCTCATATTTTATAATTCTAGTGAAAACTGTTTCCTAGTCAATTATTGATTACTAGATTTTATTCTAAGTGTTTATAGAATTTAATCCTATTAATACTTAAAATAAATTGCTAGCTTTTTACACTAAAAATCTAATTCATCATGAGTATTACGACTTATAATTTTAATAAACTATTTATTATAATATGTTTAGTTAGTTCAATGTGAAATTTTGAGATTTAATTTAATTAAATTTAATTTACATTATTTATACCAATTATAAAATTAATAAATTTTAATCTAATTAAAAATTAATATCTTATTAGATTAATTAAAACTAATAACTTATTGGTATATTATGTGTCAATTTTATTAAACTTAAACTAAAACTATTTTAGTAAAGAGATAAAATGATGACACATGTATTCATCGCATATTATAATACATTGAGCAGACACTTCTTAAATTTAAATAACATGTTATAATACATGGACATATTTTATAATATAAATCATCATATGAAATAAAATAGAAAATAATGGTGTTGATCGAATCTTTTGAATTTTTAAAAAAAAAATACAAAAATTAAAAGACAATCTTGAATTTCTTGTAGTTTCTTTTCAATACAAACAATTATATCTCATATAATTATATTTTATTATATCTTCAAAATAAAATTATATCTCATATAATAAATATATTTTTTAAAATTGTTTTTACTGTTAAACTTTGTTGGGCTAGTTTTTCTGACAGGCCTAAATTACAGTACAGCTATTATTTACAACAGTGGCTGTAGAGCACAGCCATAGGCCTAGCTCATGGCTGGGCTGCTGTGTAGCAAACGTGGCCCAAGGCTACGCCAGCCAGCATGTTCTGGGGTAGCCCAAGGCCACGTAAAGCCCCCAAGGGAGGCCTCATTTTAGCAGGCCTTTTGCTGGCAACGTGAATGAGCCACTTTTTTGTCTTTTATGATTAGACAAAAAACAGCCCTTTTTTTTTTTGTTTTTTTTGTTTTTTTTGTCGGTTTCACAAAAAAATAAAAGGCCATTGCCAAATTGCCATGCTTTTACGTTCTGTTCGTCTGTATTGCGCTTTCTTTTGCATAATTCAATTTTTTTATAATAATAATAAAAAAAAATCTTATGTTTTTTTTTATGATATATAAAAATTAATCCAATTAATTCTAAATATAAAAGAATATACAATTAACTACCAACACTATTAGTCCATACAATAACTTATAGCCATACATTTTATGAATAAAAATATAACAATTATTAATACGTGACTACTTATCAAGAATACAAAAGATAAAATTCGTAATTATTAAATTAAAATAGACATGAGCCTAATTTGAATACTAATTGCAAGAATGATTTTTTAAAATTTTCATATCTATTTTACTTTAACAATAAAATGGTTTAAGAAAAATATTTCAAATTTTTTAAAGATGTTTTCTGTTAACACTAACAAATTTTTTATGCTGTATCTCCCATCAATGAACTACTCGTGTAGGCGAGTTGATAAATTACAAAATATCTAAATTTTGTGTTTTTAATTTTTTCTCTCTAAAAAAAAATTAACTCAAAAGAAACACTAATAAAAAATACGTAAACTCTTAATCTTAATAAGATTAGGATAAAATAATATCTTTATATTATTTTATTTTATATAATTAAAAAGATAAATATAATATCTAATATTATCTTTAATTAAATAATTTAGATAATTTATAATTATCTAATTTAAATAAATAATTTAATTATTTATTTAGCTCCATAACTATTATGGATTATGTCAATAATTATTTGAGTCCATCAAGTTTAATCAAATTAAATATGAGCTCATAAAATTAATAAATTAGTCCTAATAAATTTAATTAAATTAAACTTTAGTCAATTAAGATTTTAAATCTAACAATTAATTCAATAATCTATTTAAGTGTTTATAGAGCCAGTATGGGTAACTAATGGACCTATAAAATTAAACTCTTTAATCAATATGATTTTATTTATTAACTTTATAGTACTCTATTAAAAATATAAAGCTGAATTCTAAATTTTACAGATAAATTATAAAACAGAAAATCGTCTTTGTCTATTTAATAATCATTCATATAGATTAATTCTTCACAAGTGTTTATAATTAAAGTTAGATCGAGTGTTCATTAACTTCTCTAATTATATCAATATCCTTGATCCACATTGATCATCTTCTAAATATTTAATTTATGAAATTCACAAATTTATTATTATTTTTAACTTTTAAAGAAAACTGAATACTCATTAGATTCAAGACTGGTATCAATTATCAATGAAATAACTTATGTAACTTCCTTTCAGAATGAGTAAATTCTATATCTGTAAGAAATATTTTCAACTATTTATTTTGTTACATTTATAAAATACTTAATAATTAACTGAAAATATTTTACAATTCTTTTTTGTAAATTAATAAACATATATTTAATAAATAGGTGTTCTTTAATCACTTAAAATTAAGATTAATCTATATATGATTATATTGTGATGAAATAAATTCTTTTTGCTAATGGAAAGTAATAGAGAATTAATTTGATCGTGATCCAGTCATATATAATCAATATTATATAAAATACTTTCATTTTATAAGTCAACACGTAGAATGATCCGGATAAGACCATTGTATATAATATACAAATTGATCGTACTTATAATTTATCAAAATAAAATTTTTGTTTTTATTTAAATTAAGGACAAATTTAAATTATTACGCTTAAACTTAATCCTCTTATATATAATTATTATATACTAAGTTTAATGTTACATATAATAATTAATTTTTTTATAATATTTAAATAAAAATAATCATAATCACAAATATAATATTAGACAAATAATTTCTATTAATTATTTTTAATAATATCTAAATACAAATAATTATATTTTTAAAACACACTTCCAACATATAAACCAACAAATCTTAGTAAAATAAACTCCCTTTGCACGATCCTTAAAAATCGTAGAACTTTTAATTCTCCAAATATAAATCTCTCCTACAAAAGCATGTATTTCATACGAACTCAAAAAGCATGTGACATACAAGCAAATTCATATAGCAAAAGTAATTAAATGACACATATACAAGGAAAAAAAAACAGCGATCTGACAGTCAAAATTGGAATGGAAACTCTAAGTCAAATTAAAGTCAAAATTGAGATGATCTTTCATCGATTTTTGGTTTTAAAAGTGAAATCGTGATTTTATGACTGTGATTTGTCATCGTTAGCTGCCATTTCTGGTTTATTTGCGTGATTTGCCGTCGTTGGAAGTGAAGAGTCTAAGAAAACTTTTGATTCAAAATAACGAGAAGAGTCTGTGATCAAAAGAGGGTCGTAATTTTGTTTAATTTGTTTTCCACAAATTGGAGGCGTTTTTTTTTTAGTCATTTGTGACGGTTAAATTACTCATTGCAAAGTCAAATGCAAATGAACTCTTTTCTTATAGTGATAATTTAGGAGTGGGCGAATGGCCTGACCCGAACTGTTCAACTCAAAAATTTTGGATCGGAACGGGATGGGTTCTAAAACTGGGACAGAACCGGGATAGAAATGGTGAGTCTCGATTGTCCCGATTCAGTCGGGATGAGACCGGGTTCGATTCGAGAATACTCGAACCGATTTTTTTTTTATTAATCAAAATGGCGTTGTTTCTGAAAGTGAAAAGTGCGTCGTTTTGATAAGAAAAAAAATTAAAAAAAAATTTATATCGTTTTCGTTTCAAAACTTTCAAATTGAAAGTTTTGAAACGAAAACGACCGGCTGTCGCTGTTGATCTGCTTGCGATCTTTCACTGTTGCTGCCACTGCTACTGCTGCCGTTCTACCGCGTCCTCTTGTCGTCATTCTGCCCCTCCTGCTGCCTGCCGTCGCCGTTTTGCCGAGTCCTCCTACCACCATTTTGTCGTTACTGTCGCTGCGTGACTTGCCCTACCGCCGTTCTGTCGTTCTGCCATGTCCTCCGTCGCCGTTCTGCCATTGCTGCTGCTGCGTGACCTGCCCTGCTGCCATTCTGTCGTTGCTGCCGTTGCGTGACCTGCCCTGCCACCATTCTGCCATTGCTGCCGCTGCGTGACCTGCCTTGCTATCTGTCGCCGTTCTACTGTTCTACAGGTGCTATTCTGCCGCTGGTGCTGTTTTGCCACCGTTGCTGTTCTGCTGGTGTTGTTCCACATCCTCCTACCTTTGTTCTGCGCTTTTCATCAATCAAAACGCACCGCTGCTAGCTCGCTCGCTCAAGTCTCAAGTAAACCACGCACCGCTGCCTTATTTTTTTTTAAAATGAAATATTTACATGAATAATTGTATTAAAATGATTGTATTAACCATATGTTATACTTGAAAGTTAGAAAGCCAATAACGAAAGCTAAACTAGTAGATTACTATCTCATAGTTAGGAACTTGTGTATGTGTTTATATGCTTTGTTTTGCTAATATTGTGTTGTGTATGTATTTAGATATTTAATTAAGTTTGTGGATGTCAGTTGGTTTAACTGATAAGAATTGATTTATATTTTTAATTTCATTATCATATCAAGATTAGGGAGGAATTTGATTTATCTTTCTAATTTCATGTAAGAATTTTATTTTTAATATATTACAGATGAGTCGTGATTCAACTTCAAAAAATATTATGAATATTGAGGGATCTCATGACGATACGCAGTGTAGTGTCGACGACGCAGATGCATTGTTACATCCACATCCTAATACTAAGAAGAGAACAAGATCAATGATGTGGAGTCACTTCAGCCCGTGCAAGGACATAACGGATAAGTTACAGTGCAATTATTGTAGAAAATTGTATGTGTATAATTCAACAAGAGATGGAACAAATGGTATGCGAAAACACTTACGGGTATGTAAGTGTGGAGTCACTGGTGTGGAGTCACTTCAACCCGTGCAAGGACATAACGGATAAGTTGCAGTGCAATTACTGTAGAAAATTGTATGTGTATAATTCAACAAGAGATGGAACAAATGGTACGCGAAAACACTTACGGGTATGTAAGAAGGTTCCACGTTCATTGTTGGATGATAGGCAAATAATATTTAGTAGAGAACTCACAGGAGGAGAAGAGGAAAATAGTAGTAATGTTGTGCCTAGAGGATGGAGTCAAAAAGCATGTCGAGATGCAGCTGTAAAAATGGTGATCTTAGATGAATTGCCATTCAGTTTTGTAGAGAATGATGGGTACCGATATGTTTACAGTGTAACATGTCCTCTATTTGATGTTTCGTCACGTAGAACTATAACCAGAGACATAGTTGAGCTATTTGCTGAGGAGAAAGCCATGTTAAAGAGTCTATTTAGTGTAATTGGGCAACGAGTGAGCTTGACAACTGATCTTTGGACTTCCGTTTATAATCAAAGTTATATGGTTGTTACTGCCCACTTCATAGATTCAGATTGGAAGTTGCATAGGAGAATTTTGAGTTTTTCTCCGATGTCATCCCATAAAGGGGATGATATCGGCAAGTAACTTGAATCTTGCTTGTTGGATTGGGGTATAGAGAAAGTGTTTACCTTACAGTTGATAACGCAAGTGCCAATGACGTTGCTGTCAATTATTTTAAGAAGAGACTGAAGAGTTGGAAAGATGAAGCACTGATATTGAATGGTAAGTTTATGCATGTGCGTTGTTGTGCGCATATTTTAAATTTAATTGTGACTGATGGGTTAAAGAATTTGCATGAGAGCATAATTTCTATACGTAATGCTGTGAAATATGTGAGATCTTCAACAACAAGAGTTCAAAGTTTTAAAAGTTTTGTGTAGAGAGAAAGAATTGATTATAAAGGGAGTGTGGTCTTGGATGTGCCAACGAGGTGGAATTCCACTTATTTGATGTTGGTGACTGCATTAAAATTTGCAAAGGTGTTTGATCGAATGGCAGAAGAGGATGAGTCATATGGGAGTTATTTTCTGGAGGATGAAAATGGAAAGAAGAGATGTGGGCCACCAATTATTGTGGATTGGGAGAATGCTGAACGGTTTGTGAAGTTTCTTAAAATCTTTTATGATGTCACATTAAAATTTAGTGCTTCATTGTCTGTGACATCTAATATTTGTTTCAGCGGGATTTGTAAGATTAATTCCAATTTAGCAAAATTAAGTCGAAGTGAAGATGTCTTTTTACGCATCATGGTTGGCAAGATGCAGGCAAAAAAAAAATGATAAATATTGGGAATCTATGGAGAAAATAAATAAATTGTTGATACTTGCTACAATGCTTGATCCAAGACGCAAGATGCAATTTGTTGAATTTTATTTTGGGTTTTTATATGGTGATGACAGCGCCAGAGTCGAAGACATGAAGAGAATAAGTAAAGAATTATTGTATAAGCTTTACGAAGCTTATAATACATCGTATTGTAGAGCGGTTAGTGAGCCAAGTAGTAGTGCTAGTAGTGTTGGTGGGTCTGGGAGTAGAGTTAGGAGTAGCACTAGCATGTATGGGTCACAGTCACAGCAGTCTGGTCCATCAAGTTTATATTCAGACGTAATACAGTTTGATATGGGGGATGATGACCCTTGGGCAAAATTCGTGGGGTGTGTAGATGACGAAGTGAATTTGGCTGAATCCAATGAAGTGGATAGATACCTAATAGAGAAAGTTGAGAATCCCAAAAATCAACGTTTTGATATTTTGAGTTGGTGGAAGGTAAATACTTCGAGGTATCCAGTGTTGGCCAGATAGCTAAGGATATACTTGCTATTCCTGTATCTATTGTGGCCTCTGAGTCGGCTTTTAGTACTGGGGGACGTATTCTAGATTCATTCCGTAGCTCATTAACTCCAAAGATGGTTGAGAGTTTGATATGCACACAAAATTGGATTAGAACTTCACTTTTGCTAAACAAGCCGATGAAAGAAGAATTTTTGAAAGATATTGAATTTTATGATAAAGTCGAAACAGGTAAAAAATATATTATTCTACTATTTATTATTTGTCCTTTTGAATTTTTTCTATTATTTCTTAATGTTTTATGTGAAAATTATTTTCTTATTTTTTTATGTAGAATTTGCACATATTATGCAACCGCCACCTCCACATCATTAAGGTAATTATTCAATAGTTAAATTAATGAAGTAATTAAGTTTTATATTATAATTTATAATATTTAATGTTTTTGTTTGTAGATTAATAAAGAATGCAATTTTTGATATTTTTGTATTGTAATTTGTAATATTTAATGTTTGCTACACTTATGAATTTAATGTATTTAGTACTTAAATGTTACACTTTGTTGTTATTTTGTGAAGATGTTGACAACTTGACTTGATTTATATTAGCCATTGAAATTATTTTGAACCGATTGGTTTGGTTGGCAATGGGTCATTGCAAAATGCATTATGGTATAGATGAATTGATTTGATATGGTGAATATTGAAGTGTCAAATTTGTGCAGGTATATGTTTATAGAAATGTTCAATTTTTAAGAGAGGTTCTGCTGAAATTTTTTATTTGGATAATGAAAGTTAACATAATTAGAATTAAAAGTAAACTTAAATTTAAATTTGTAATAATTAATGTTTGCTATACTTATGAACTTAATGTATATATTACTTAAATGTTACACTTTATTATTATTTTATAAAAATGTTAACAACTTAACTGATTTATATTAGTTATTGAAATTACATGATTTTCTATTTGGCAATGAAAAAGCATTTAATTTGATTTTTTTTTTCAACCAACAAACAAAAATGATAATACTTCTAAGTTGTATCTTCAAGACTAAAAGGGGTTAATGGAAGATATTGATAAAATCAGTCGGATAATATAAAAACATTCATATAATTTATGCTATTTTGTTACTATTAAAATTTAGTTGAATTGAGCGAAATTGACTTTTATTGAACTTATTCTACATTTGTATATTATTCATCAACCATAATCTTAATTAGTATCAAATACTACATCAGTAACATACTGACAAATATCCCTTTAATTATAAGTTGTCAGTTTTTCCTTAATTTTTTTTTGCAAATTATTAGTTACCTTTCTCTTTTTTTTTTTTAAGTAACCAATTATTCTCTTATTATTTTTTTTCCCTTGCTCATAAACTTTCTTTTCAATTTTCTCTTTACATAAAAACTTTTTTTTAAAAGTATTACAAACTGTCATGTTTTGTTGCCGAGATTGTTCCATAAGTATACTTATGCTTACTCATGTAAAGGTTTGATATCTTGCATCAGTAACGGCGGAACCTGAAATTAAAACCTATGAGTTCAAAATATCAAAGGCAAAATAATATAAAATTTTTCTGTTTTAACCTAAAAAATAAATAAATAATTTATTTAAACCTTGGTCAAACATGTTAAAGTATATTAACCAAATACTTAATTTCTTTATCATTTTGCCCTTACACAAAAAAAAAAAAAAAGAAATTTCTCAAACACTCCCCCCTCACTCTTTCTCAGCCACCTCTCTCTCCGATAAGATTTTATTTCAAAATTCTCCATAACTTATAAATCGGCTGTAAACTTAGCATATTTTAAAGATTTGAACTAAAATAATTAATTATGAAGTTGAAAAAATAAAAAATAGATGAAAAATAATAAATTTTTATTCTAAATTTATTTTTGTTGTGTTTTTGTATTTAATTATCGATAGTCAAACTTTTGATAACTACATGTTCTTTCACTAATGTTCACTATCCAGTTTGCGTCACCATCCTTAACTACAAATCATAAATCATCAACAGGAGAAATTATCATTCGACTTACGTTATCGTTATGTTTCATGACTTTATGATGTGCTCAGTTCATCAGGACATTCGTCATATTTTGTACTGCCAATTGCCTATGATAAAATCACAATTGCACTAGGTTTTGTATCCACTCTACCAAATTGGTCATCGAAAGCTTTCTCACTTCTTTTGCAATTGCATTAATGCTCTTAGCAATATTAGTAGTCATGACGTTGTACCTTCTGAAAGCACCAGCTAATCGGGCCTATCTTACCGTACCAACATCCTCCTCCAAATACTTTGTTGCATTGGGTCTCATTTGTCGCATCTTATTTAATTGGTATTAGAAATCAAGGACACGATAATCCTTGGCAGCAGACAAGTATACCATTTTTTTAGACTTTTCTGATGGTAACTTGTATTTTGTCATCAAAATTTTCTTCAAATGATAGATGCAGAATCCATGATATGTATAAGGAAACACACGCCGTATAGCCCTCTCAATACTGACGTATCGATTAGATATAAAAACAAGATTCTGATGGCTCAAATTACTCCTCGCAATTTAACCATAAATCACTCATAAGAAGTATTAATTTCGGAGTCAGTAATTCCCCAGGCCAACGAAAAAATCTGATTATTTTTATTCTTACAAACGGTCACAAACATTGTACCAAGATAGAAACTTTTCAAAAATATTCTGTCCACTACAATCACCGGTTGGATTGATGAATTAAAACCCCTGATGCAAGGTCCTAATGCCAAAAACAAAAAAATACTTGAAGAGATTATCTGCATCAGGTTTCAAATGAGTAACTGTACTCGGGTTATTTGTTGCAACATATAATTGTATACAGGAAGCAATCTGAACAAATCCTCTGGAGCACCTTTTATCAATCTTAATGCATGCTCTTTAACTCGCTAAGATTTAGTATACGTTATCTGAATACTGAATTCTTCACGTATGTCTGCTTGAATGTCATTTGGACTATAATTTCTATTAACCAATGTAAACTTATTTTTTATTACTTTAGCAATAATTCGGCTTTTGACTTATCAATGACAATTCCGCAATTGACTCAAAACATAAGTGTGCTTTGATCTACTCGTTTTATGATGAAAAAAATATCGCCATTTTGTCGACACTGCCCATAATCTGCACTTGCAACTGTCATCATCGCCTTTCAACTTAAAATGATCTTTGGTGGACTTGTAAACTCTGAAGCTCCCTTTGCCTTTCAGTGCAACCATGTTTATAGCTTCATAAATTTTATCTTTGTTGTTATACAACTTTCTTACAAACACATCACTAATCTCAGTAGAAGATATCTTTTTCGATATGTTCAAGTCAAATGGTGGTATGTCGAGTTGAAACTGAAATAGATTTTCTACCTTAACTATTTTTGCTATTTTATAATCATTATTATTATTATCATTATGCTCGTCGTCATTGTCATCATCACCAGCATCATCATATCTATCCCTAGACTCTTTATAATCATCATCACCATCATTATCATTTCTACCATCATCATTAGCCTCAGAATCAACATCGTAACCACGATTATCATTCTCATAATGTTTCTCATTTTTTCCATCATTACTCACATTATATTCAACATTTTGACCAATATCATAGCCAAGATCAACGCTAACATCTTCATATAGCTAACTATTATAATATGTGTAGCCTGATTGTTCGTTAAACATCGAAGGAGAATAATGATAATTTCTAGGGGATTTGAAACATACACAGAGGTTGGCGATGCGAATTGATTAGCATAACCTTATTTTTACTCCATGGGTGCTTCTGCATTACTTTTATATTCAAGAGCTCGAGCATCCATTATTACATAAAGAGGTGTCGCCATATTATTCTGTAAGCTGAACCCCAATATCACATCGTCATCATTTTCAAGTAGAATAGGTATCAACTTTATAGTACTTGAAGGAAACTTGAGCTTCATAGTCACTTTATAGTGCACCTGATTAACTTTTAGAAGATGATAAACTTTTCTCAACAACACTTCATATTTAATATTTTTTGAAACTACCATGTGTATATTTTGATATCCAATGTATCTTTTAAAACCATTACTAGAACTCTTTAATCTTTCTCCAAAGCATATAATGGTTGAAATTTGTCCCATGATAATATCAACAGCACCTGAAAAAAATAATGCCATTTTAGTATAATTATATATATAATTAAATTAAAAATAATACAAAATATTGAGTATATAAATAAATTGTTGGAGATTTGGTGATTCAACAAACTTGGTTGGACAAGAATTGAGATGAATACCAAAGAGGAGAGTCACAAGAAGTCTAGAACGTGTGAGACACGTATGGAGAAGTCTAGAACGTGTGAGACATAAAAGGGGAAGCAAAACGGGACTCGAAGACGCGAAGGAAGCGAAGAAAACTCGTGCAAGAGCTACCAGGCCTGAGGGCCACGACGCCCAAACTAGAAGCCCAGTGCCGCGGCGATGGGGGTGATACATTCAGCACCGCGGCGCTGTATCACCCCCATCGTCAGGACCTGAACACCGCGATGCCAGAAGCGATAGGAAGTTCATTTTTGATCCGAATTTTGAGTTTTGGAAAGTTTTGAACATCCAAAATAAGTGGACTCTTACTCCAATAAGGAATAGGGTTAATAGGCACGAAATAACCCCTATATAAACACTTGTAAACCCTTTTATTGAGATTAAGTATTAAGAGAGACTCTAAGAGAGGGAAAGAACTGGGTAGACACTAAGTGCTTGTGTACGCTAGGGTTCACTAAACATTAGGTCATTTTGAAAGTTCTTTATTGAGTTTTCCTTATAAAATCTCTAGGGAGTTAATAAGAGAGGCTAGTATTCTTGAATCCACCGTGGATGTAAGCAATTAGCTGAATTACGTAAGATTGTGTTGTGTTCTTTTATATTCTGCTTTGGATTCTTACTATTTTGCTTGATAAACAGTTATTTCACTGCGCAAAGAGATTAGAGTTCTAGGTTAAATTTGGGGTTCTTCGCTTTAACTTAGTCAGAAGAGGGAGAAGGGCGGTTCCTCCCTCAACATAAATATATACAAATATAAAATTATTACAAATAAATAAATAAAACAAAATAAAAAATTTTATAATACCATATGGCGCCACGCACCAAGGTGATGCGCGCCTTGATGTCTGCCTACAGCAGGCGCATGGGCGCACAACAAGGCACTGGGGCGAGCCTTGTTACATACTTGGGCGCGCCTTGTTGCTTGCCCAGAAGCCTTGATGTACGTAGCAGCTTGGCGGGTACACCTACGCGTTTGTGCGTGGTTGCACTACGTCGGTATATGGTGGCACATCGACGGTACGCGATGGCCTAAAAAATGGTGAAATTCGTCGTTTTTGGTGTTTTCGATCATTTTTGGTCATTTTTGACATCTTACACTCATTTTCAATCTATTTTATATATTACTAATACTACAACTATACATTTTGAATAATTACATACAAAAATAACACAAAAACACAAAAAACTTAATTTAGGATAAAAATTTGCTAATTTTTACCGGTTTTCAATTTTTTCAACTCCACAATTTATTATTTTAGCTTAAATCTTAAAAACAAAATACTAAAATTGTAGCCAATCTACAAGTTTAAGAGAATTTAAAAAAAATACTAGTATTAACCGAGAGAGAGTTGTGAGGGGGGATGTTGAGAGTTATGAGGTGGGGCATTGGCCAAGAGAGAGGAGATTATTTTGTGATAGATAAAATAGGAAAAAATGGAATATTTAATTAATATAGTATAAAATATTGGACTACGGTAAAACAAATTTGATGAAAAATCTGGTTAATTATGAAAATTTCCCAAATAATATAGGGTTAAAATTTAATTATGTGGAGGTTAATTAAAGTATCAAAGTAGATATTTATAAGGGCTAAAACATAAAATTATCTATTAAACTAGTACTCTGCTAAAGGCGAGCTATACATTAAAGTATGAAATGAGTAAATAAGTGAATTGTTTATTTTCTCAAAGCAACTAAAAATATAAATGAATGGAATCAATTAATTTGAGTATTTTGGGGGTTCAAGTGCCAGATTTGAGATAGAAGCAACTCAGCAAGTATATATGTGTTCATTACTTGAAATAGAGCTTAAAAAAGAACTTAGAAAGGGCTAATCTTTGAGACTAAAATTCTGAATATGCTTTGTCATTTGGGTACAATGTCGTTCTTTAATCACCTGCTTTTTATTAATTTCAGATGATTACTCAAAGATTGTAATATGTAATCATGAACAGAAATTATAGGATTGTGCGAATATTGTAGATGATGTTATTATAGTTTTGATGTAGAACAAACAAGTTAAAACAAAAATATCAAACAAAAATAATAAGAATATAAAATAGATAATCAAAAGTACAACACAATCACTTACGTGGTTTGGTCAATTTTCTATGTCCATAGTGGATCCAAGGATCCTAACCTCTCTTATTAACTCTTTAGAGAATTTACAAGAAAACATAATGAAGAACTCTAAAAAAGATCTAATATTTAGTGTAACCTTACTCTTTCACGAACAATAAACACTCAAACAATGGTTGCACTCTAGCGCACACAAGCACTTAGTGTCTACCTAGTTCTTCCCTCCCTTAGAGTCTTTCTTAATGCTTGATTTTAGACTAAAGAATTTACAAGAGTTTATATAGGGGTTATTTTATGTCTACTAACCATAATCCTAATTGGAATAAGAATCCACGTGTTTTGAAAGTTCAAAACTATCCAAAACTCAGAAATCCAAAGTAGAAACGAATACCTTCCCGCTTTGGCACTGTGACTTCAAAGACCTAGCGCCATGGTGCTACGTTATATCGAGGCCAAGTGCTGTACATATTGCCATAGGCGCAGCGGCGTCCAACCCTGGGTGTCGTGATTTTAACCCTGTATCGAGTTTTTGCACTTTTCTCGCCTCCTTTCACATTTGCAAGTCTTGTTTCGCTTCTTTCTTCGTGTCCCACACGTTCTAGACTTCCTCATGCATGTCATACACGTTCTAAACTTTTTGTGACTCTTCGCTTTGATATTTTTCATAATTCTTACCCAAACATGATTGTTGAATCACCAAATCTCCTACAAACCCTTCCTTGATTCAAAATCTCCAAATAAGAAGGCTTCTGCATCCGATCAACATCAATACTCTAGCACCTATAGTTAAGTCCAGTTAAGTCTCCACAAAGACTTAACTTTTTCTGGGCTGGTGACTTTGGTCTCTAAAGGTATTCATGCAGCTTATATAGGGTATTGATGCGGTGCACTCCCTTAAGCATATAGAGCTCCTCATTGTACTTTTCACTGTTATACCATATAGATTCTCTTTCTACCCTCGAATTTTCCTTTTTTGCTTTAACCGAATACTCCACCTGATCGAGCTTGCCTAGGGATATCAAGTTCCTCCTCAGATTAGAAACATACCTTACACCACGTAAGTTCATAGTTTCTCCATCTTGTATCCTCAACTTGATGTTACAACTCACATAATCTCACAAGTGATGTCATTTCTCATTAGAACTTTACCTCTCGTGGCTTTGTAGTTGGTAAACAACGATCTATCGGGATACATATAGATGCTACACCCCAAATCTAGTAACTATTTTCTAGTATACTTTTTCCTTGAGGCTACCAAGTGTCTACAACTTCTGTAGCTTCCCTAAGACTATTGATAATAGCATAGTCATCCTAGTCTTTTTTATTACAAAAGAAACACTTCTTGGATCTCCTCTTTATTTGGTTGTTCTTCTTCCTTTGTGCAAGCAACACTGCTTCACTCTCGGATTCAGATCTCTTTGTCAATTCTTTTGGGTTCAATGACGCCTTGACATTATTCATCGTTAAGGACTTCTTACCATACAGCAGCGTATCCACAAAGCTCTCATGCTCTTCGACAACAAACTTAATAGGATTATAGCATTGTCTTCATCCTTAGTCTTGGTGTCCAATTGTTTAAGACTTATGACGATCTTGTTGATCTCGTCAATGTGAGCTCTCAATGAAGATCCATCATGCATAGTTAACGGATACAGTTTTTTTTTCACAAGAAATCTATTTACAAGATATTTCTTTATGTATAATGCCTTGAGCCTCTTCCATAACCCCAAAATGGTTTCTTCATCACCAACTTCCTTTAATACTTTGTCACTCAATACTAAGATTATGGTACTATACGTGAGCCTTTTTTTGAATCGTGTCCCAATCTTTCTTTCCAGACTTTGAGGTTATTTTCCCTTCGCTAGTTGAGGAATTGGCGTCCTCCAAGGCTGAGTCTAACCCTTCCTTCATTAATAGATCTCTAACCTTCTTCCTTCAAAGATTAAAGTCATTCATCCTATAGAACTTCTCTATTTCTTGTTCGATGGTAGCTATGGTTTAAATTCTCCTGATGTGTATTATCGAACCTTACTTTGATACCAGTTTGTTAGATGAATCACTTTTCTCCCTGTGAGATTAGGTTAAAGCGAAGAATCCTAACTAAGTTCAACCTTGAACCCTAACCTCTTTGCGCAATATAATAACCAAGACATCAAGCAAAAATAATAGGAATATAAAGTAAAAAATCAAGAGTACAACATAATCACTTATGTGGTTTGGCTAATTACTTACGTCTACGATGGATCCAAGGATCTAACATCTCTTATTAACTCTCTATAGAATTTACAAGAAAACACAACGAAGAACCCTCAAAAGAATCTAATGTTTAGAGTACCCTTACTCTCCCACGAATAATGAACACCTAAACAATGGTTGCATTATAGCGTACACAAGCACTTAGTCTCTACCTAGTTTTTCCTTCTCTTAGAGTCTTTCTTAATGTTTGATTTTAGACTAAATAGTTTACAAGAATTTATATAGGAGTTATTTTATGCCTACTAACCTTAATCCTAATTAGAATAAAAAATTACATATATTGGAAGTTCAAAACTTCCAAAAACTCAAAAATTTGAAGTAGAAACGAACTCCACCCGCTCTAGCCCATGGCGCTAGATTCCTAGTGCCACAACTTTGTACATGCTGTCATAGGTGCCACGGTGCTCAGCCTTGTATCGAGTTTCTGTGTTTTTCTTGCCTCATTTCGCATATTCGAATCCCGTTTTGCTTCGCTCTTCGTATCCCACACGTTTTGAACTTTTTCATGTGTGTTCTACATATTCTAAAATTTTTGTGACTCTTCTCTTTAATAATCTTCACAATTTTTATTTAAACAAAATTATGAAATTACCAAATCTCCTATAATTTTACACGTTAAAAATCATTGTACTAATTTCTTTATAAAAAAAAATTGCACGAAACAACAATAACGACAATTATTATTTTTTATGAAACATATTTGTCGTACTCTCAAACTAAAAAATTTTATTCGAATAATATTGACCAAAAACTTAACTAAGAAATGATAATATTCGTGAATATACTAAATTGTTATATTTTGTACCAAAATTTTTGTCATATTCAATTAAAATTGCTTTCGTTGATGATCATAAAACGACATAATTAGATTGTCCTACTGTGTCAAAGTTATATATCTTTACATTCTCATAATCAATGATAATTGTTAAGCATGCATTCACTGTCGTGATTTATATTTATATTACAAGATTTTCTAAAATGAGTATGAAAACTTGACATTGTCACTAGACGCTCATAAAAACTTTCCTTCTGAATTTTCTCCTTATAAAGAGTTCATTTTGTACTTCAACGATCATATTTTGTTGCCAATTACGATGTTTACAAAATGTGTTAACTAATGGTTGTTCTAAATTCATATAAAATATAAGATATCATGCACTCTATCAAAAAATCTCACTACTAATTAATTCGACATAATTTAATGAGGATATGAAAAGTAAAATACCTCAATGACATATGGGATAATCAAAATACCATGCTTTCAGCTAGAACAAGTTCATTGCATCACAACTAGACTCAAATAGTGAATTAAACCTGGGATAATCCTATGTGGGCAAACAATATGCATTCCAATTTCGCTACAACATGATTAAGCAATCATCTGCTTTTCATTTCATGATCAACATAACTCAAAGATCCAAGATACAATCATGAATATATATATATATATATATATATATCTATATTCGAGGTTGTAGGATTATGTGAATGCACATGATTTAATCTTACTTTTTTAAGACTTAAACGAGAGCTAAAACCCAAAAGAGAAATATAACTCATCTGCTACATGCAGGCGACGGTTACACTTACACGAAAGACAATTAAAGTCATGTTGCCAAATGGGAAAAATATCATAAAACTCGATAACCATGGCTGCTGCCACGTTGAATCATGGTGTCTTCGGGCAACACCTCTAGCTCAAACCCCTTTTGCCCTCAAACCCCATTATATACACTGAGCTTTACACACTCTCATTTCCTCATCAGAAACAATAAGCAATAGTTACTCACTAAAGAGTTAGGAATATCATGGAGAAGCAGCAATCCCTTAAGCTTGAGCGCAAGTCCTCTTTGGAGACCGAGCCAAGAACTCTGTCCAAAGAGGGTTACGAACTAGCCATGGTTAAAATCTACATATATTTGCTTTCTTAATTAAAATTTGCACTTTATGGTCATCTTTTTTGTTCATTTTGAATATTGAGTTTATGTTCATGTACAGGCTGCGTTGCAAGCTTACCTGTCTGGCAACATTGAGGAGGAAGGCCCTGCAGTACGTGTGTTAAATTATGCAAGCAAGAACGTCTTTTGTTGGTTCAACTAATAACTCATTACTTGTATGGGACTCCTTTTTTTGCTTAAAACTTTTGTTGAGTTTCAGGCGGAGGATAAGAAGGCAGTGAAGCCGGCACCGGCGGAGAAGGAGGAGGGAAAACAGGGGGCGAAACCAGCCAAGGGAGGTGTGGGTACAAGAGGAAGTGACATGAAACTTCCAGCACTAACTTAGGTTTAGGAAGCTTCTATGCCATTCTATGTACAGAGTCTCTGTGACGGTGTGTGTCTGCTTTTTGTCTTTTTTATGTAGTTTGTCTGTTTTGAATGTTGTATGTGACACGTGCACTAGCACGTGCAACAATGTTGTTGTTGGAGTTACTGTTGCTATTCTTTCCATTTTTATTATTATCTCTTTATTTTACTTACACTTCTTGTTACCTCACCAAGGATTAAAGAATAGTCAAAGCAAATCTTACATCAATCGGAAAGATTATCGAAGAAACACTTTGGATCAAACATATGCAGTGAAATTATTTTTGCATAGGAATATGAATTTAACCTTTCTGTTTTCCTACTAAAAGGTCAAAATCAAGATTAGTGTTAAATACACTCATTCATCTAATCTTCTTCCGTTATAATTTTATCTTGTTTTTAAGTTTTGGAATCTCAAAAAATTATTTTTTTACTTTTAATCGCCCTTTAAATGTATGAGAAAAATATTATCATTTTGTAAAGAAAAATATTATAACACTCAATCAGTATTTAATAAAAAAACAAAGTTGTGTTAGAAAAATATCCTAAAAATAAATAAAAGAGTAATAAACGTATAACATATATAAGAATTGATTGAATTTGAATTAAATGAATAATAAATAAGATAGCATATTTATTTATAGCGTAAAATACTTAATTTATATTAATTTATGAATGTATGAATCTAAATTTAAGTATAATTTAATTAAATTATAATTAATTAAGAATTATAATTTATTTTAATTAAGAGATAAGGATTTAAGTAAAAAACTTTTATTTGTGAAAAATTCTTATTTATATAAAATAATAATTAAATAATTAAAATTTAAATAAAATTTAAATTTTTAATTCATTTTTACCTCCTTTTGAAGTTCGTGACCCATTTAAGAGATTTATGAATTAATAGGTTCGATTATCTAATAAAATAAATTGAAAATTTGGGCTTCTAAATTGGATTAACTGTGAGTTAGTTAATAATGGACCCAAAAAACACACAACTCCAAAAAAACAAAAAAAATTGACACTACACTTTTCTTTTCTGGGCTAAATAAAGATTAATTTTAGACCATAAAACCCTTCGCATTCTTATATCCATTTTCAATCCCACTTATAGACCTTGACATACTGAATCAAATTTGCTGATTCAATTCTTGTCGATATTTCAGTGTTAATTAGAAATTTTATGTCTAACTTTTTTTTTGGGGGGGGGGGGGGGGGGTGGGGCGCGGGGCAGTAAGATTAGAATTAGTTTCAAGTATATACATCTATTAGCAAGCCACCTATATTTTGAATTACTGTAATGTATTGATATCTTGTTTCATATTTATCTTTTTTCTATAGATGGTGATCCAAATTACTCACCGTAATTTAACTCAAGACACGTTCAGACCGTTCAGACTACATGAAACATGATTTTACGTTAGAGGGAAAGTTTGCTTAATCGTAAAGAGGAGGGTGTGAAAAAGCTGTCTGAATTTTTTGAAGATCTTAAGAAACTTATCCAAATTAAATTAACTAGAGATAGGAAATTCAATGATGAATAAATTTATTTTAAAATTATAACTTTCCAAAACCTAAAAATTATAAATATAAACAAACTAATGAAAGAAAAATAGATTACAATTTGGTTCTTTTTCTTGTAAGTATGAAAGAATCATTTCATGATCATCAAATCCTTGAGTATGCCTTGAGTTTATGCTAAATCTAAGATCTATTGAGGTTATTCATTCATCATTTCACACACACTGTTTCTTCGAATGTGATGTTAGAGAACCCTTCGGGCATTGTGTGTTGAGATTTGTAATGATAGTTGCATAAGCATTAACAAATCCAAGCTCAAAACAGTGGCAACAGCACCTACACAAATATATTTCATTTTTACACAATTAATAAACTAATGCCAAATTGAGTATATGTTATGCTGCATTACGTCTATTGAGGGGCCCCGTTTGGACCACGAGACTTGCTTGATAACTACTTTCCACCCACCAACATCATGTCATTTTTCTAATAATTTCAATAGGAAAAGACACGTTAAATTTTGAGTTCTTGCGTACAAGTTTTTGTGCCGATCACTTGCCTCGATATATTATCTAAACTACATATTCCAATTTCCAACCAATTTTTGATTTTGCATATATTTCCAGGAACATAATCAAGCTTTTGTTCACGAGTTTTGTCAACATGCACCGGCCAAGTTTGTACAAAGACTCGGGTCATTTTCTACAAGTTTCAAATGGAAAAGAGAGTCAAAAGTACACCCATTGGCTTGTTTGTTCAGATGGAAAAACTATAGAATTTAGTTTACAAATTCTCTGAGAGCATTGCATTTCGAAGATCCATATGATCCATTTACGATTTACAAAACCAGCGGTACTAGTCAAGAAGCAAAATCACACGGTCCACTTAAGCAGTTAATCCTTGTTTGTATACATTCCATCATCATCTAAATTGGACAATATCGTTTGTAAGATAAGAGAGCTGAAATTACAAAAAAGCATACAAGTTAGTAGTAAACATTGAGGCAGTGACTGATTTGCGGGTGAAATGTTGTTGTTGCTGGAGAGGGCAGTGGGAGTAAACAAATTCGGCACGGCCAAATCCCAATGTCTTCAAACTTTTTCAACTAGAGACCCATTTGCCATCTTGGTCTCTACTTGGGATTTTTCAAGGCCCATTTCAACCGACCCATTTTCTGCCTGGGGTTTCTTTGCTTCACCCTTATTGTGATAGATGAAGTACAATATCAGCTGCATTGCCCCTAGCCCACATCCAAACCCATTTGGGACCTGCAGCATTAAATTAATTTTTGCATATTTCCATCAGAGAATGATACTAGAGGATTGTTATGATTTTTTTTAATGAGAATATAGGAGAGATTCAAAAATTCTAGATAAACCAAGAAAAGAAAAGCTTACAGCCACAAAAGGATCACCACCAAGTAGACCATAGATAAACCAAGAAGTGCCACATAGGAAGACAAAGAGTGACAAGAAAAATGGCATGTATTCCACACTCTTAGTCTTAATCACCATTCTCTGCATAATACATAGAAAATGTTCATAAATATATCTCCAATAATCCGTATAAGCATGTACAAAATTTATTGCTATCTTGTCAACACAGAGATGAAACACTCAACTTGTTAGGTCCAAAGATTTAAACAATTAAAGAAGGTTCCAACTACTGCATTTATGATAGCTAGCAAATTGAGACAAGAATGTGACTTCAGTTGAATGAAACATAAAGATTATTAGTTGGTTGAGCTTACCATGACAGAAAGAGGTGAGCCATACATGATAATAGAGAAAATGGTAGCAGCAAAACCACAGAAGATCTTCCTGGTGTGGTCATGCAGGGCTAAAAGAGATACCAACGCCACAGCAGCAAATATTGTGAGCACAAGCATAAAAAGGCCAAATACTTTTGCTTTCTCCTTCTTGGGTGCAAAGATTAGGAAGATTAACACATAAATGGACTCAATTGCTGCACCAGTTCCATTGACTGTTGATACCAAAATATTGTTCTCAGACACGAAGGGAAGACCATACCTGCTCAATAAATATTTCAAGTATAATCAATTAAACTGTAAAGTTTAGAAATATAACACGTGTTAAAAGTAGTAAAAGTTGGGCAGCTAATTAAAGAAATGAGAAACCCCACCAAGCGGAAAGAAGGCAGTTAAGCATGGTCATCACATAGGGGATGCCAGAGAATTGCTCAGTGGATTTGCTTCTTATAATCCTCTTAAATGTGATCCTGCACGAAAGATTATGTTACCAGAAAGATAAGCCAAGTACTTCCTCGTGAATGTTGATTGGATATTTTATATTCTTGATTACCCTTTCGGAGAAAAGATCAAGAAGTGGTAAAAAACTAAGTGAAAAAAGAGTGCAAGACTTACAGAGAAGAGCAACAAACAAAAGTGCTTACGGGGATAATAATGAGAACAGGTTTTCAAAAAACAAAGTTTATTCTGACAACGCAAAGAGATATTTTTATGGAATCTTATATTTCATCAACAAGAACCCATTTGCAGTTTCAACTAAAAACTTTGTTTAATCCAAATTAGAAGCCACAAAAAATTTAATCATTGTTTCTGCCTTGTTTTCTTCGTATGTGTGAAACAGATAAAGAGTATTTCGAATTCTTACGTTGGAGCCAAGAAGAGAAACAAAGCGGTTGCATTTCCTGTAACAAGAAAAAAAAAAAAAGAAACAGAGTGAAAAATGAATTAAAAAGACTTACAAAGAACATTAACCACATAAAAAGAAACAAACAGAAAGAACTTGAAATTACACACCAAAAACACCGAATATGAAATGTGCAATATTCATTATCTTCTCCAAATCTTATCTTCTTCTTTGAAAGAAAATGGAAGAAACCCAGATGGGGAAAGTGGCCAGCAAAGTGAAAAATTACTCTAAAGAACAAGCACTGAGTTTATTGCGAATGGTAATGACTTGTGAGGAGCAAAGCGGTTTATATAGAAAATAAAGAGAGAAAAGAGAAGTTACAGAGCACCGAGTTTCTTTGCGAATGGTAATGACTTGTGAGGAGCAAAGCAGTTTATATAGAAAATAAAGAGAGAAAAGAGAAGTTAGAATGAAAAAGAAACTATAACTGCAATTGCAAAAGGGTAAGAAAAAAAAATATTGATAATTGGGGCTTATCCGTGGAGAATTTTTGGTAAGAAAGTTGACAATTCTTGTACACTGAAACTGTTACCGACATGAAAACAGATATGTATAGGACTTGACAGTGATATGAGCATGGATAAAAAAAACACAAAAAGGAGAAAATTGTAAATTAAGGGAAAATATATATATATATATCTATCTGTGATTTTTTGGGATTAAAAAAATTGGAATTGCTCATTCTTATTTCTTTGACGAGTCCGTCGGTCCAAGGAAATTGCAACCGGTGAGGAGAATTTGAGACGGAATCAGAAATCACGCATTTTAAGCCAGTGTGTGCCGGTTATTATATATTATTATTATTTAAATGGTAAGAGAAAATATTATGATAATTAAATGTTTCTTTAATATAGGAAGGGAGAAATTGAATTAAGATTTTTTTTTCTAACTTAAATTTTACCTAGGTTTTTATAAAAAATTTCTGACATTAAATATGAGATTAAAATTTATTTTATTTTATTATTACTAAACTAATAATTTTGGGAGTTGTGCGTTTTCTTTTATAAAACCAGGACATCCAAGTGACGTTGCAAGATGAGATTAAGAGTGCATGTGAGTACCGTCCATTTGAGAAGTGTGATTATAGTGCAGGAATATCGAACGAGATCTGTTGCAAGAAGCTGGAATATGTCCTTTCACAGTTGGATGAGATGAAGCAAACTATTGAGGATTATAACGTTACCGTTTGAAACTGCATATGGTAGCCTTTTTAGGTGAGTCGAATGTCATTTCTGATTGTAACGAGTCATTGTTGTTTCTTATGGCCTATTAGTTTGTCTTCCTTTCTGCAGGAGTGAGAAGACAATTTGGACATCAGCTATGATTATGTAAAGATACGAAGATTGTTCTATTGAATTTGCATTGAATTTAATATATTAATAGTTGGAGGAGGGCACAATATATCTTATGTTATTGTGGAATCATTTTCTTTGTGCTGTGAGTTGCCGTAGAAATGGAGGATAAATTTATGATTTTCTTTAATACGTGAGTTAATTATGAGAATATTGATTAAAAATTATCGGAATATGATTTGGAGTTCAAGCTAAGTGCGTAAGGTGCACACGGATCGAAAACGGAAGTGAAAGAAGACGAAAAATGAAGAAGGGCGCACCAGGTGCGGGCGCTGCGGTGCCCAGAACAGAACCTGAGCGCCGCAGCGCTAGGATGCCAGCGCCGCAGCGTTGAGCAGAAAGCGCGCTAGCGCCGCGACGCTAGAGACGGGAACAGTGTCTCGAAATTAGAAAACTTCCTAATTTCGTCTCTCACTTGCTCCAGGACTCCCTAAGACGACTCCCACATGTATATGGTAAACCTAGGGCGTCCTAAAACCTATATAAAGGCTATCAATTGGCTTGTAAACATAATCTTGACAATCTTTGTGATAAACAAGAGATCTTAGTGGTTCTTTGTGAGAGAAAATCCCTAAAGTGAAAGAGAGAGTTTTCTTTGTGATCTTTCTTATAAAAGGCATACTTTTGTGAGTGCCTTGAGATTCATAATAAGAGAAGAGTGTGATCTTGATCCGTCGTGGACGTAGGCAAGTTGCTGAACCACATAATTCTTTGTGTGTTCTTCTTCTACCCCTTTCTCTATTTATTTCTTAGCAACTTGTTCTGCATTATTATATTATTTGGGTAAATTGTTCTGCTTGTTTGTGTGCTTCCACTTTAACAAACTGGTATCAGAGCTTTGGTTTTAAGCAGACATGGCCACACCCAAGTATGAGGTAGAGAAATTCAACAGTACGAATGACTTCAATCTGTGGAAGATGAAGGTTAGGGCGTTATTGGTGAGCCAAAGGCTTGGTTCGGCATTAGAGGAGACTACAGCTCCATCTAGTGATGAAGAGAAGACGCCAGAGTCATCTAGAGCAGAAGCAGAAAGAAGGGACATTCAAGAAAGAGCTTATAGCACAATCGTTCTGTCATTGAGCGATGAAATATTAAGGGAAGTAGCAGGTGAGACGACGGCAATAAGTCTTTGGAGAAAGCTTGACTCTTTTTATATGAGGAAATCGTTGGCCAACAGATTATATATAAAGAAGAAGCTATATCAGTTGTCCATGTTAGAGGGGACGCCGATGAAAGATCATATAGATGTCTTCAATAAGATCATCCTTGATCTTGAGTCTATCAACCTCAAGATAGAAGATGAAGATAGAGCAATTATCCTACTGAGTTCACTTCCTAAGAGCTATGAGAGTTTTGTTGATACGCTACTCTACGACAGAGAGAGTTTAACGATGAGTGATGTGAAATCATCATTATACTCAAAGTTATTAAGAAAATAGACCGAGGGCAATGCAGAAAGTCTATCTGTAAGAAGAAGGCCCTCATATAGAGATGAGAAGAAAAAAGGCTCAAGGTCGAAGTTTAGGACTCCTAGGAAGTGTTATTGCTGCAAGAAAGATGGGCACTTTATAAAGGACTGTCCTGAGAAGAAAGCACAGGATAAGAAGAAAGCACAGGATAAGAAGAAAGCGAATACTGCGCTTACTTATGATGATAGCTATGACAGCGCAGAGACACTCGTCGCTACTGATGGTATGAACTCTGAACAATGGGTTCTTGATTCTGGTTGTACTTTTCAAATGTGCCCGCACAAGTCCTGGTTTACAAATTTCCAGCCCATTAATGGTGGTAAGGTGTTAATGGGTAATGACATTGCATGTCAGATGATGGGAATTGGTAGTGTTAAGCTTAAGCTGCATGATGAGCGAGTGAGAGAGTTGACAAATGTTAGGTATGTTCCTGACTTGAAGAGAAATTTGATTTCACTAGGGACTTTAGACTAGAATGGGTGTTCCATTAGGATCGACGGATGGATTTTAAGAGTTTTGAAAGGTTCCATGGTAGTGATGAGAGGAGAGAAGCACAAAGGTGTTTATGTGCTTAAGGGTGAAGTCGTGAGCCATTCTGCACTATTCTCTATAGATGATGAGAGTATGCAAACTAAGTTGTGGCATCTTAGATTGGCATACCTAGGCGAGAGAAACCTAAAGGAGTTATATAGTCAAAAGGCATTTGGAGAGGATAAGTTCCAGCCCTTAGAGTTTTGTGAGCATTGTGTGCTAGGGAAAGCACATACAGTGAGGTTCAGTACCGGCGAGCATAAGACTAAGGGGACTCTTGACTACATATACTCGAATATTTGGGGATCAGCTCAGACAGCTACTCGTGGTGGTGCCAGGTATTTTCTCAGCTTGATTGATGACTATTCGAGGAAGCTGTGGGTCTATGTGTTGAAGAGCAAGGATCAAGCGTTTGAAGTATTCAAGACTTGGAAGATTCTTGTGAAGAATCAGACTGGCAAAAGAGTGAAGAGGTTGAGAACTGACAACGGCCTCGAATTTTGTAACAGAGAGTTTGATGGGTTTTGTGCCAAGCATGGGATTGTAAGGCATAGAACAGTAAAATCAACACCGCAGTAGAATGGGGTAGCTGAGAGGATGAACAGAACCCTACTTGAAAAGGTTAGATGCATGCTTACCAAAGTAAAGATGTCCAAGACATTCTGGGAAGAAGCTGTAGTGACTGCAGCTTACTTGATTAAT
The DNA here is from genome assembly GCA_946807835.1 of Ailanthus altissimus. Classification (NCBI taxonomy): domain Eukaryota; kingdom Viridiplantae; phylum Streptophyta; class Magnoliopsida; order Sapindales; family Simaroubaceae; genus Ailanthus; species Ailanthus altissimus. Next base: position 10,308,363 of record OX327699.1, on the reverse strand, counting down.
AGAAGTCCCTCCTCAGCAATTGACTTCAAGACGCTAGAAGAGAAATGGTCTGGCAATCCTCCGAAGTATGACCACCTCAGAATATTTGGTTGCCCTGCCTTTGTACATGTTAAGGAGGGGAAGTTGGAACCTAGAGCTATCAAATGGTTATTCATAGGATATCCCGAAGGCGTAAAAAGATACAAGGTGTGGTGTAAAGACTTAACACCACTAAGGAGTATCATAAGCCGTGATGTGACATTCGATGAGATGACGATGCTGAAAACCCCCATGAGGATGAGAAGAAGAACCTGTGATCAAGGAAGACTCAGCACCCGAGTCAATAGAAGTTGAAGTAGCGCTTAAAAATGGATCTGATATGCCTCCAGATCAACACTTCAATAAGAAGATCCTTGAAGATGAACCAAGAACACCGGCGAGTTCCTCCAAGTCCACCCAAAAGAAGACTAGAACTCTTGAGTTAGAATTTGAAGAGTACCAGCTTGCTAGAGACAGGCTAAGGAGAACGATCAACCCACCAGTCAGGTATGCACAAGTAGACTTAGTTGCTTATGCATTTAATTTTGCTTACACTTTTGAGTATGATGAGCCTAGGACATATGGTGAGGCTATGAATAGTGAAAACAAGAAAGAATGGCAGCAGGCTATGGAAGAAGAAATTTGTTCTCTTAAGAAGAACAATACCTGGAAGTTGGTGGAGAGACCTCAAAAGAAGCTAGTCGGGTGTAAGTGGGTGTATAAGGTGAAGGAAGGGATACCGGGGATTGAGCCTACAAGATTCAAGGCTAGGTTAGTAGCACAAGGTTTTACTCAGAGAGAGAGAGTCAATTTTCATGAGATATTTTCTCCAGTTGTCAAGCACACATCTATTAAGATTTTGTTAGCCATATGTGCAAACCTTGATTTACATCTAGAGTAGATGGATGTAAAGATAACTTTTCTACATTGAGAGCTTGAAGAAACGATATACATGGCACAGCCGCAAGGGTTCGAGGAGCCCGGAAAAGAAGATCATGCTTGTTTGCTAAAGAAGTCATTGTACGGGTTAAAGCAATCACCTAGACAGTGGTATAGGAGATTTGATGAGTTTATGATGGCTTGTGGTTTTAGTAGGAGCAAGTATGATAGATGCGTGTACTTCAAGAACATGAGTTGTGGGATGATGTATTTACTTCTATACGTCGATGATATGTTGATCGCATGCAAGAACATGGAAGAAATATAGAAGCTCAAGAAGCAGTTGAGTGACGAGTTTGAAATGAAGGATTTGGGAGCAGCGACGAGAATTTTGGATATGGATATTGTGAGGGAAAGAAGAGATGTTATCTTCTTGTTCCAACAGCGATATATAGTCAAATTTTGGAGAAATTTGGTATGTTAAACACGAAGGCTGTCTCTACTTTTTTGGCCATGCATTTCAGACTTTCAGCAGCACAGTCGCCGACATCCGATAAGGAGAAACTGCAGATGAGCAAAGTACCGTATGCAAGCGCTGTGGGGAGCATCATGTATGCAATGGTTTGCACAAGACCAGACATAGCACAGGCTGTAAGTGTGGTGAGTAGATACATGACGAATCCGGGAAAAGATCACTGGCTTGCAGTAAAGTGGATTCTGAGATATCTCAAGGGAACATCGAATCACGGGTTAGTGTATAAGAGGGATGAGGACCACAATGAAATGGTAAGAGGGTACGTAGACTCAGATTATGCAGGTGATCTTAACAAGAGAAGATCGTTAACGGGCTACGTATTCACAGTGTTTGGGTGTAGTGTGTGTTGGAGATCAGTCTTACAACATGTGGTTGCACTATCTACCACAGAGGCAGAGTACATAGTTGTTGGAGAAGCTATCAAAGAAGCCGTGTGGTTAAAAGGCATATGCGCGGAGGTATTGGCTAGAGAAGATGTGAACACCGGTGTGTATTGTGATAGCCAAAGTGTCATACACCTAAGCAAGCATCAAGTGTTCCACGAGAGGTCGAAACACATTGATGTGAGGCTCTATTACATTCGTGAGATTGTCCAAAGTGGTGAAGTTAGTCTAACAAAGATAGCGTCATCTAAAAATTCTGCTGATATGTTGACTAAGCCACTACCCTCGGTTAAGTTCGTCCTATGCAAGTACTTAATCGGAGTCACTACTTTGTGAAGGTGACTGAAGATGCGGAAATGAGAGATCGAGTTACTTTGTGGATGATTTTGAATTAAGGAGGGGATTTGTGAGAATATTGATTACAAATCATTGAAATATGATTTGGGGTTCAAGCCAAGTGTGTAGGGTGCGCACGGATCGAAGACGGACGTGAAAGGAGGTGAAAAACGAAGAAGGGCCCACCAGGCGCAAGCGCCGTGGCCACCAGACGTGGGAGCCGCGGCGCCCAGAACAGAATCTGAGCGCCGCAGCGCTAGGATGCCAGCGCCGCAGTGTTGAGCAGAAAGCGCGCCAGCGCCGCGGCGACGAGAGCCCAGCGCCGCAGCGCTGGAGACGGGAACAGTGTCCCGAAATTAAGAAACTTCCTAATTTCGTCTCCCACTTACTCCAGGACTCCCTAATATGACTCACACATGTATACGGTAAACTTAGGACGTCCTAAAGCCTATATAAAGGCTATCAATTGGCTTGTAAACATAATCTTGACAATCTTTGTGATAAATAAGAGATCTTAGTGGTTATTTGTGAGAGAAAATCTCTAGAGTGAAAGAGAGAGTTTTCTTTGTGATCTTTCTTATAAAAGACATACTTTTTGTGAGTGCCTTGAGATTCATAATAAGAGAAGAGTATGATCTTGATCCGTCGTGGACGTAAGCAAGTTGCCGAACCACGTAATTCTTTGTGTGTTCTTCTTCTACCCTTTTCTCTATTAATTTTTTAATAACTTGTTCTACATTATTATATTGTTTGGGTGAATTGTTCTGCTTATTTGTGTGCTTCCGCTTCAACATTAACTAATTTGCTAGTTAGAGATTCATGTTGCTAAGTGCCTCGTCACTTTGGATAATGCAGTGTTCTTTTTTGATGTTTTGAGTTATAGATGAATGGAGTTTTCTCTACTCTTTTTGTCAATGCTTTTTATGCTAAATTGAAGTTTGTCATTGAAGTCTTTTAGCTGTTTGGTCTGAAAACCATTTGATTTAGAGGATGAAAAGTAAAATATCAAGTAGTTGATGGTTGATAATCCTTTTCAGGTGATTCTATATGGTGTGGTTTGTCTAATTAGGCTGACAGGAGGAACCTTCACATAGGGGTACATCACCTCCCAGTTATACCCTGGTAATCAATAGTTTTGCCATTGTTGGTGTCAATGACGAATGAGCTGACCATGAAGCCAAATTCCTTGCATAAATTCATGTCAGTTGAAACTAATGGATTGAGAAACGGTAATTCCTTGTACAAATTCATGTCATTTGAAACCAAGGGATTGACAAACTGTTCTGAGTAATGCAGCGGCAGAAGATGGCTGAAGGAAAATCAGTATTTATTTGCTAATTGTCAGTCTTCTCGATTCAAGGTAAATGCTCTGAATTGAAACTGCAGTTACTTTTGGATCACATTGAGCTTGAAAAGGGTCAGTTTCGTTATCCAAATCGATTGAAGTCATAGATTTCTTCATTGTTTTTTGCAGGAATGACCTGCATATTTGCTACGGTTTACAGCAGCAGCAGAGTCAAGATTTTATTTTGCTGGGGCTAATTTCTTCCGTGGGGTTTAAATAATTTCGGTTAAGTTATTTATTTATTTTTTATGGGGGCTGAAATGATATTTTAATAGGGACTCGTACTAGAAATTTTAAACAAATATAGGGAAAAAATAATTTCAGTGGAGTCCCCTGGCTTAAAGTAACAGTAACTAGCAGGAAGGACTTAAAAGTTGAAATGAATGACCCCATGAATAAATTCAAGAATCACTAGGTTACAAATCCGTAAACGTTAATGTGCGCATAACATTAAAAGTATTGTGTTTAAAATATTTTTTAATTTCAACTTTGAAAATATTTGTTAATTTCATTTATGACATATCAAATTCCCACAACATTGCTAGACTCGGTTGAGATGCTCAAAGGTTTAGCTTTGTACAGAAGGCAGGGATACTTTCGGAGAATGGTTCTCTTTCGGTCAATCTAGAGATCAACAAAGATCTGAAATTGGTTTCATTATAGATGACATCAGAGCTTTCCTAAATGCAGCAGAAGTTGGTCTTTACAAATAAAGGAGTAGGAAAGTCAATAATGTAGCTCATGTGATGGCTCAAAATTCTTTGAAGCTAGACAGTCAAGTTTTTCCTGAAGATATTATAGCCTTTGGCGGCTACAGACATTGTTTAATGGAAAAGTTCAGTTAGTTACAAAAAAAAAATAATATCTAAACCCATAGAAAAGTCATTTTACACATCACAATGGGCATTAATATGCCTTTTATTATGATAGAAGAGAGATATTCCATTTTAACATTCATAGAACTTAACCTTGAGCCATCACCATGTCAATTGCCCTGTTGTTTTACTAACAAGTAAACAAAAGTTGGCTCACTCAGAATGAATTAAAATATTATATGTTTTGTTATTTTCAAATTTTGAATTGTATACACAGAAAAAAAAAAAGTACAAACTGTAGAATCACGAGCTACAAAAGGGTAAAGAGTATCATTTCAAGAACAATGAAATTACAGTAAATCATCGCATTTATAATTATTTTTAGACATGGGGAGGGGATTTAAACTTAGAACTCCAACTTTTGTAGAGAAAAAAACAAAAAGAAAGCATTACAAGCTTTTTATTATTGTATTATTATTACAAGTGACAATTATTTTTTTAAATTGATCAATTACACACTTTAAAAGAGTTTTTTTTTAATTATTACAAATTTACTAAAAAATAATTAACGATTTATTAAGGGGTAAATTGATAAATTTTCACCATAAAATGAATCATAATACAAAGCGCGTGTGATAGTAGCACGGTTCAGTTACGAATGACGGGTTGGTGGGGCCAAATGTGAGCGCATTTAGAGAATCAAGTGGGGCTGACGGCACTAAAAAAACTGACAAACAGAATTTGTATAAACTACAAAGCTTTTCCCATGTGAAAAAAATTACAAAGCTTTTTGAAATTTCATTTGAAGTGATACGCCATTACTGTGCCATCCCTAGTTCGCTATCAGTGATCGGAATCCTATGTGATTTTTTTTTTTTTTGGTTATTAAGATTTATATCTTTCTTTTTTGTGCTATTATTAAAAAATTAAATCCATAGTCTTACTTTGGATAATGTAAGATTAAATTTACAACAATTGAGGAGAAATATATTTGACTTCTCCTATGCTTTTGATTAAATATTATATATAGGTAACAATTGGTTTGAAACTTAGCCTTCAACATCTATTAATGTTAATTTATTTGTTGAATTTTATTACATATCTTATCTGTCATCAATAATTTTAGTTATGACTTTAAAATCATAATATCATAAACAAAATTTTAGTTACTAATTACAAAAAAATTAAAATTAAAAAATTGACATATATTTAAACAACTAATATATATATACATATATATAAATCAAAAACCTAATAAATGTGCTTAATGTGGATGTGTTTAAATTTTGATGAGTTTTTATTATTATGAAAACATATAATTGCGATTTTATTTTTATAATAAATTTTTAATAATTTTTTAATACCATTGACAATTTATAGCTCTATGATAAAGTTCTGGAATTATATTCAATGATTTGATGTTTCAAAAATAGTTATAAACTCGATTTCATAGTGAAAGAAGTTACGAGTGTCTACTTAATACTCTATAGTAAATAACAATTATTGATTAATTGATATTTTTAACACTTAAATATAGACACGTACGTATTCCCGTGGTAGTGCTAAATATTATTGGATTAAACAATTTAATTTGGCACGTTACCCCAGTGCACAACGAGTATACTCCATATCGCGGGACTCCTTAGGTCTTACGTCCGATTCGTCAAATAGAACTATTTCATGAGTCCGTGAGTAATGCCCTAAGCACACATCACAGATATTACAAATCAGCACGTTGAACCATGCAAGTTGATGTTACAATGCATACGTATAGTCCTTCCGTCATAATATCCTGGATGTATGGGGATATAGATTATCACCGTCAAATCTCTTAGTGCTCATTCATGTCTTATCTCCAAACTCGTATCTCACAGAACAATATATGCAAACTCATTTGCCATATTGTTCTACCCTGACGAAATTCTTTCTCGGGATTAATACTTGTGACCGCAAGATTTTTCAAGATATAGTCTCGAAGCATCTGGATATTAAATTCCCTATACGAGCTGACGGATTCAATATCTGTACACACCAGACTCTATAAGCATCGGACCATACCATGAAAGGTCTGTGATATGCGTGGAACCAAAGTATGGCGGATCACTTACAAGCCCACTGTGGCACTCAGGTCAAAGAACCACGTATACTACTCAACTTAAGAGGACCCTCCATTGATGGCTTACATAGGATGTCTATCGGAGGCCTTTGTGAGTCTTGTCTCATATCCAGTCCTAACTGGATACCCATATGTCAATACGAGCTCTAAGCTCACAGTCAGCTAGGAACGACCATCTATACCCTATAGATACGGCATATTCTGATCTATATATAAAGGTATCCATCGACAGACCCGCATTGGTAGAAATAGATCAAGGACAATAACTCAAGAACATACTTGCGTAACTAGCATTTCTTGGTACCTGATTGTAACTATGCAGTTACTGGTATATTCCCGGGTCTATATCTCATTACAAACAAAGCTCTAACTCTTGGATCTGCTGAGTATTATAACCAGCTAACATTTAACATTTATATCTCTCGGCGTGGATAACTCTGAGCCCTTGTCTAAACTCCTTTAACTCTGATTTGAACTCCTTCAAATCGTATAATGTTTGTAACATCACATTGTATGGTACCATATAAATAAGTATTAGCGATTTAATGAGAATGTACACTTATATAAATACACAGTATATGTATATTTAGGGATGACACGTAAGCACCGACCCCAATAATCTCCTACTTGCTCTAGTGCTATTCCTGATAGTATCTCATACACATCGACTCAACGTGTTTCATAAACACTTTTAGAGTCATGGCATTAGATAGTAGGTCTGCTAAATTATTTATAGAACACTTCTACAAATAATCACATCTCCTTTAGCCAAGATCCCTCTAGTTATGTGAGACTCCTCTCAACATGATTAGAGTACTGGTGTCCTCTTAGAACATTGACTTGTACAACGGCCTTGTTTTATCGCAAACTTATAGTATAGGATCCATCTGTCTTAGAACTCTTTCAAGGCTAACGATAAACCTACGAATCCGCTGCATCAATATAATAAATTAGCAGTGAATTTCAGTTTGGTGTATTTTCAACTCCCCTAGTACCATTGAGAATGAGCACATACTCAGATGTACTCTCCATCATCTAAGTCAAACTAGAAGTCTGATTCTGTGCATCTTCTCATTTGTAAGTCACTTTCTCTATATTTGAGAAACTTATCATTTGTACCTTCAAGGTAGCTCAGGGTATGTTTGACTACCAATAAGTAGCGGTCACTTGAATCAGACTAAACTCGGCTTCTAACACTTACAACCAAACTAATCTCAGGTCTTAAACACATCATTGAATACATCAAGCTCTGAAGACCTGACCTATCTAATGTGTCAGACATTATAACTTTCTTATCTTATATATGAAGAGACACTCTCCTCGAAAGATGAACACCAGGTTTAAGAGATACGTTAACTATCTCATAGTTAATAAATCGTACCTTTTCAAGATGCTATTAATGTGAAATAATTTGAGAAAGTCCTATCAATTTCTTAGCCTTATCTTTATAAAGCTTTATACTTAGTATAAAGGAAGCCTATCTCAAATCATTCATGAAGAAATTCTTGCAAGTTACTTCTGATCGACTATAACATACTAACATTATTCCCAATGACCAGTATGTCATCAACAAAGAGTATCAAAAAGACTATCATGCTCCAATTGACTTTCCTTGCACACCAGACCAAAAGTTTGGCTGGACATAAAACCTTCAGGCTATTCCATGAATATCTCTTACTTGAGATATCCATTTTAATATGATTTCCTTACATCCATTTGCCAAACTTCAAAGTCATAATATGTTCTAAGAGCCAATAAAATTCTAATTGACTTTAGCATCAATATTGGTCCAAAGGTTTCCTCTTATTTGATCACAGATCATTAAAGATTACCTTTCTAGAACCAATATAGAGCCTAGAAGGTCTCTACCTTCCATTTGGCTCCCACTACCTCTTTGTAAACTTTTTACAACCAATGAGAACAATTCCCATAGGTAGCTTTACCTAAGTCCCTGACTTGATTCAGATGCATATAGTCAATTTTGTTTCCATAGCTTTTTGCAACTTCCCAAATTGATGTCAACATCGACTCCTTATAGGCCAAAAGATTATTTTCTTCTACCAAGAAAACTCCAAGTTCATCTTTAAGCATCAACTATAAAAGGTGACCTAGAAATCCTTTCTGACTCGTTGGCATGTGCTAAAAGGTCATTGATTAATTAAGCCTGAGTTTTCATCATTGGTCCATTGATTTCTACATTGACTTCACCAAGCTCAATCCTTTTATGATTCCCACGATCCATAAAAAACTCTTCCTTAAGGATAGTGGTATACCGAGAAATGAATATACTTCGCTTCTCTGAATCATAGAATTAGTATCCTATAGAATTCATAGGATACTCAATGAACTTATACTTGTACCCTTTGGGTGCTTATTTATCCTGTTGAGTAACTCTTACAAAACAAGATACCCTGCTGCATAACTCTTACGTAAACAGGACAACCCTAAGTCTTAACTTATTTAAGATATGGCTTCCTTCCTTTCTGTATCACATACGGAATAGAAGGAACAGATTCTGTTGAAACTCTGCTTAATAAGCAGCTGTCTTTGGAGCAGATACTCACAGATGTAGATCGATAACACTCATTATCAATCGAACCATATCTAATAAAGTCCGATTCCTCCTTTCCAAAATATCATTATGTTATGGATTACCCGGAGGACTATAGTGAGTGAAAATCTTATTCTTCCTTAAACAAACGAAAAATTTACTGTTGATGTACTCACTATCTTAATCTAATCGAAGAGATGTGATATATATTTTGGTATGTTTGGTCATCTTCGTCAATACATTATTCATAAACTGGTTAATTTTGTATGGTTAGATTAAAAATCCAACCATCCTTAAACAGACGGATAAACGTCTCACGCCTATATGACCAAAACTTATATATCACAGCTCCGTATTATTTAAGGATTCCAATCTTCAGACATTCCTTATTATATATGATGTTCATTTATTAACTGACATTCAGCTAATAAAACATCATACTTATTATGCAATACAACTATTATATTGCATACAAGAAGTAAGTCAAGCTGCCCAACAACTTGGACTTGCAAGAAATCACCATTTCATACTCTCAACATTACTTCTACAAGCTGTTACATTCTAATATCTCTCAATCCTTGCAGTATATTACAGATATGAGAAGGACATGCGGTATCTCATACCCAGCTTGAACTGGCATCATATGCCATAGAAATGTCTATGTGTTTCAAACACAAACTTATGGGAGTCTTCTTGACATTCATAAGGTTTCTAGGGTAGGGGGATTTTCCATACCCAACCTTATTATAGTGGAAACACTTTCTATCCACAAGTTCTCTTGTTGATCTTTGGATAAATATTGCCTCTGAGGATTTATCCTGAGTATGCGCTTCATCTTCTTCTCCTTACCATCTGGTCTCACCAGATATACTAGGAGTAAAAGGTAAAGCACCCTGAATAAAGAGAGTTACACTTTCTCTATTGAATCCTCTAGAGAAGAGTTATCAAAATTACTTACGACAAACTCTTATCAACAATAAATTCAAGGTTTTCTGAATCCAGAACACTTCTGAGATTCATCCGCCGGTCAGAGTAATTCCTAGTACACTAGAGTTGGACTGCATCAACTATGCACACCAACTGGTTCGTAGTGGCCGTTAGACTTGATAGGCCAAAATCACGAAAGATATAAGTGGAATGGTTATTAAATCGCTAATAGAACGTTTTAAATCATGGATATACTAATTATACATTTTTTATTTAAAACACCCTCCCACTGCTTTACATAATCCCAATAGTCTCTCGAATGAAAAGATGATAGTTTAAACACTTTTAAACTATACAGTGAAAAGTAAATTCCATTGAAATTTACACAGGCCTCACGTTGTAGCAATATTAGCTTTTGTAAACCCAACAGGTAGACAACATTTGTCAATTGCATCTCATGCAACTCTTATCACTTGATCCTGAATACACCTTATCCTCACGCTGAAGCAATATTGGGTAAGTGTATTCCATATTAACTTGTCAATGATCAAATATATACTACCGATACTACCCTTACGCTATAGCAATATTGGGCAATACTTTTGCATATATTTGTCTCATCTCATGTTTAACTAGTATAGTCCAAACCCAAACGACCAAGTCCCTCACGCTATAGCAATATTGAGAAAATGCCAATATGACTCATCTAACACTGTATTGACAAGACAGATCAGAATAAAACGTTATCTCATAACGTAATATTCTTCAATCTGATTAAGAGAGATTTTTATTTCTAGGTCTCCATTCTCCTATGGAAGGTGATTCTCAATTAATTAAATTTTCTATGTAAGCACAACTAACCCCCACCAGTAGGGTTTGTATTATGGTTACCATCACAGAAAATTTAATCCTTGTTTATAATGTAGACCAATAACTATTATCACTACATCTCATAAATCCTGATTTATAATGTAGATTGATAACTTTTATCACTACATCTCATAAATCTACACATACAAAATTAAATTTGAAACATTGTTGAAAATTATTGTAGCTGTGAACAGTAAAATTACTGTTCTGTGCTACTGTTTAAGTGAACAGTACCCCCACGGCGCCAATTCACATTGCTGTAGCGCTAGGAGGTCGAACCTCCAGCGCTGCAACACCAGCCCCCTAACGCTGCAGCGCCAAGTGCACACCCTAAATGGCTCTAATACCATTGTTGTGTGGGATCAAATGTACATGTAGGTGTATGCATGTGCAATTGTGTTTATTACCTAAAATACGTATCATATACAAATTTATATGCGACAGAAGCGTGAAATATACAATAAACACAATAAATAAAATATATTAATCACATTAATATATAAGAAGGTTTGAGAACTCACCTCAACGTATAACGTTATACACGTATTTCTTCGAAGCCTGCATGGAGACTGACTCGCAGGCAATTCTAGTCACCAACACAGAGTGGGCTTGGTGAGCTAAAACAGCAGCCTCATATCTAGCACGGGATTAACTCTTAATCCCTAAATTGACCGAGTGTGTGTTTTTTATCCTTTTCTTTAAAAGAATAAGAAATAGAGAATTTAAAACAATTTACAATTGTTCTAATTAGAACCATAGAGAAAAATGAAACAATTTTATTTTTTCCTTTTCTTTCTTCATCCTCCGATTCCTATTTCTTTCTCTCTTCTTTTCCTCAATTTCCATTTCTTTCTATTTCTCTTTCTCGGCACCAGTAGAATGAAAATGATACATTTTCATTCCCATTTCACGTCACATACAAAACACACACTCCTTCATGTCTCTCTCTCACACACCTCTTTACATATATATATATCTAATATATATTATAAATATAATATAATAATTACAATAATATAATGGGTGCCAAACAAAATAAAATATTAATATATATATAGTATAATATAATAATATATAATAAAGAGATATTTTAATTATTTAATAATTAAATAATCAAAGTGTGAAATGATCATTTGCCCCTCATAAATAGTTACCAAGTCTACCCCTAGTGGATCTCACCAAATTTCACACTCGGGTAAACTTAACCGATGGTCTACAATACGCCACATGTCATTACACAATTAGTAAAAAATAATTATTGACTAATATTTGTATTTCACACTTAAATACAGACATGCATACATTCCCATGATAGTGTTGAATATTGTTGGATTAAACAATTTAATCCAGCACGCTGCCCTAGTGCACAACGAGTACACTCTATATCGCGGGACTCTCTAGGTCTTACGTCCGATTCGTCAAATGAAACTATTCTATGAGTCCGTGAGCAATGCCTCACACACACGTCATAGATATTACAAATCAGCACGTTGAACCATGCAAGTTGAGGTTACAACGTATACGTATAGTTCTTTCGTCATAATATCCTGGATGTGTAGGGATATAGATTATCATCGTCAAATCCCCTAGTGCTCATCCATGTCTTATCTCCAAACTCGTATCTCACAAAACAATATGTATAAACTCCTTTGCCATATTGTTCTACCCTGACAAAACTCTTTCTCGAGATTAATACTTGTGGCTGCAAGATTTTTCAAGATACAGTCTCGAAGCATCTTGATATCAAATTACTTATACGAGCTGACGGATCCCATATCTGTACACACCAGACTCTATAAGCATCAGACTATACCCAGCGACACCCAGCGGTTACACCATGAAAGGTTTGTGACATGCATAGAACCAAAGTATAGTGGATTACTTCCAAGCCTACCGTGGCACTCACGTCAAAGGATCACGTATACTATTTAACTCGAGAGGACTCTCCATTGACGGTTTACATAGGATGTCTATCGGAGGCCCTCGTGAGTCTGTCCCATATCTAGTCCTAACTGAATACCCATATGTCAATACGAACTCCAAGCTCATGGTCAGCTAAGAACGACCATCTATACCTTATAGGTATGACATATTCTGATCTATATATAAAGGTATCCACCGACAGACCCGTATTGGCAGAAATAAATCAGGGACAATAATTCGAGAATATACTTGTGTAACTAGCATTTTTTGGCACCCGATTGTAACCCTTACAACTATGCAGTTACTGATATATTCCCATGTCTATGTTCTATTACAGAAAAAGGCTCCAACTCTTGGATCTGCTGAGTATTATAATCAGCTAACACTTAGCTGTGCTAACATTTATTATTTATATCTCTTAGCGTGACTAACTCTGAGCCTTTATCTAAACTCCTTTAGATCTAATCTGAACTCCTTCAGATCATACAATGTCTGTAATGTTACATTGCATTGTACCATATAAATAGATATTAGCGATTTTATGAGAATATACACTTATATAAATACACAAGTATATGTACATTCAGGGATGGCATATAAGCACTGACCCTAACAATGGCCAACCTGATGGGTACAAAAACGAACCTCTAAAGGCCTATAAGGCCTCCATGGAGATTCTGGCAGGGGTTTGATTCCTTGGGGGCACAGGTAACTTGAACTAGTTGTGTGGGTCGCCAGTGCCTAACTAGTGGTGACAAGTGGTGGATGGTGATCTTGGTGTTGGTTGAACTAAAGGGTTAATGGGCTCCACACAGCCTTACAAAAATCCTAACCTTTTTGTCAAGCTGTGTAGAGCCCATTAACCCTTTAGTCCAACCAGTACTGGGATCACCATCCCCCACTAGTTAGGCACTGTCACACCCACACGACCAACTTAGGTTACTTGCGCTTCTAAGGACGGCCAGCTGATCGGTACAAGGACGAACCTCTAAAGGCCTATAAGGCCTCCATGGAGATGGGGGTAGGGGTTCGATTCCTTGGAGGTGCAGTTAACCTGAGCTGATTGTGTGGGTGCACTAGTACCTGACTGGTGGTGACTAGTGGGGATGGTGATCCCGGTACTAGTTGGACAAAAGAGTTAGTGGCCTTACATAGTCTAGCATTAACCACATGAATATAATTTATATTGGCAAATATTGAATAAGCAGAAGAAACTTAAATAGAGAACACATAATAAAATTACAAGCTTACAATCATGTTAATACCATAAGCATTTATATGCATGATATAAGTAAAAATACAAAGATAAGCCCCATAATGAGATATCTAACACAACATTGATATTTATTCTTTGAACAGATATATTAATTATAAGTGATACTCTCAATGCAGTAATCAAATGTTGATAATAAATCCTGCAAACAATAAGCTTTCTTTAGACCAACTTATTATATGTATAAATTTTTTGATAATTATCACACATTTATTACTAAAAATATGCCTATTGTTTAGCCAAAAAATAATCTTTCTTTGGGCTAATTAATTTTTTTTACATAAACAGTAAACATATTTATCTTAATATTCTAAAATAAAAAAATCTATATAATGGAGATTACTTTACAACATGTTATTTCAATCACTTTATTTCAAAATATAAGATAAGTAGTGCAAAGAAAAATAACCAAAATACCCACAAATAAAAAAATATTAAGTTTTTCTTATGGACTAGAATGACTCATAGTGCTATGGCCATTGTAGTTGGAGTGCTAATGGCTTAATGCTAGGGTTAATGATAGTTCGATCAAATTTAAATGGGTCGAATTTATGTTGGATCTCTATGAATTAGTTTCAATCGACCTAATGCACCTAAAAGTAACTAAAAAAAACCCTAAATTCTTACCACCCCCCCTCAGGGTAGTTACATTGGCACTATAGCTCCATAAAATGGCATCGCGATGCCTGGCTTCTACCAGAACTGGTGCTGCGATGCTAAACCGTGATTTTTCGGCATCACAGCATTGTGTTGCAGTACTGCAAATGTTTAAGGAGTCTATAGTAATTAGAACTTAAAGATCAGCAGCCTTGAATGAGAACCAAGAGTATAGTGTGTTGACATTTTTGCTCATGTGTCATCCCATTATTGTATAAATATTTGATTTTATAATATTTATCCAATTCATTATTTGTTAAATCGTTAATTACTGTTATTAAATGGTTAAATGCTTGTGACACTACAAACATTATATGATTTGAAGGAGTTTAGATTTGATCTAAAAACGTTTAGATCAATGCTTAGATTTAACATCACTGAAAACTATAAATGCTAAAGAGTTAGCATGTTATATTAATCAGTGAAGTCTAAGAGTTAGAATCTTGTTCTTTGACCTGAGTGCCACGGTGGACTTGTAAGTGATCCATCATACTTTGATTCCACGCATGTCACAGACCTTTCACGGTGTAACCGCTGGGTGTCGCTGGGTATGGTCCGATGCTTATGGAGTCCAGTGTGTACAGATATGGAATCTGTTAGCTCATATGGATTAGTTATATATCTGAATACTCAGAGACAATATCTTAGAAAGACTTATCGCCATAAGCAACAAACCCAAGAAAAGAGTTTCCTACAGGGTTAAACAATATTGTAAAAGTGTTTGCATATATTATTTATTATGTGACTGGAGATAAGTTCACGGATGAGCACATAGGGATTTGATGGTAGTGATCTATATCTCTGCTCTTCCAGAATATAATTGGCAAAAGAATTATACGTATACATTATGACCTCAACTTGTATGGTCTACTGCACTGATTTGTGATATCCATGACGTGTGCGTAAGGCATCGATCTTAGACTCACAGAATAGTTCTGTTTGATAAATCAGGAGTGGACCTAGAGAGTCTCGCAATATGAAGTGTACTCGTTGTACACTGGGGCAACGTATCGGATTGAATAGTTCAATCCAGAACATTCTAGCAAACCGAAAATTTACTTCGGTCTTCCTCTGGTCGCATGTGTCAAGACTTAAGAGTTAAGTATATCAATTAGTTAACAATTAGTTGTTGACTAATAGAATGTTGACACATGGCACATTGTGGGTCAAGTATTGTTTGACTTAAAAATGATCAAAATACCCTTATTTGTTGGACAAATAATATTATTGTTTTATTCATTAAAATGTTTATTGAATAAAATAATAATAATATATGATATTATTATTTAATTAAAGTTAAACAATTTATTTTTTATTTTAATTGGCATGTATTTCTACCATGATTTAATAAGATTAAATTATTTAGTTACTATTAATTAAATGTTATAATAAAAGTAAATGGGTGACACTTGTAAATGGTAGGCCTTAAATGTCACTTGCAAATGAAAGAGTTTTTCATTTTTGCCAAGATTTTGGTTAAGTTCATCCAAGTCATTTTTTATTTTATTTGTTTTTCATTTTGTTTATTGTAAACAATGATTAACAAATTACTAATGAAAAATATTAACCATTATAATGGATGCCTTTATGTGAAATAATGAAAGAAAAATGATAAGTAAATTACTAATGGCAAACATTGACCTAAATAATGGGTGCCATTAGGTAAAACAAAAATAATAAACAAATAAAAGAGTAATATGTTGCTCAATATTATAAGGTGAAAATTGGCCAAGACATTAATAGGAATGGTAGAGAGAATTTGAAAGGTTAAGTGCTAGGAAATTTTCTCAAGTGTTGAGAAATTTTTTTTCTCTATTTTTCTTTTCCATTTGGTCATCAATACTATAAGGTAGAAACTTTTGTTGGCGTAGCAGGATCTAGGCACGTGCGTGTATATATGTGCAATTGTGTCTATTGCATAACGCAGCGGAAATATAAATTTTACAATAAACACAATAAATAAATATATTAATCACATTAATATATTAATAAGATTAGAGAACTCACCAAACGTGTAACGTTATACACGTATTTTTCCTACAATCCGCATGGAGACCAACTCGTGTACAGTTCTAGTCACCAACTCAGTGGGCTTGGTGAGCTAGAACTGCAGTTCCATATTCAGCCTGGGATTAACTCTTAATCCCTAAAATGGCCGGGAGTGAATTTACATCATTTTCTCTAAAAGGATAAAAAATGGAGAACATGGAGCAATTTATAATTACTCCAATTGGAAGTAAAGAGAAAAATGAAACAATTTCATTTTTCTTTTCCTTCATTTTTTTTCTTCTCCTTTCTTTCTTCTCTTTTTCCTTTCTTTCTCTCCTTTTTTTTCTTTCTCTCTCTCTCTCTACCGAATGGCCTTCCTCTCTTGTTTATTTTTCTTTTGCTTCTTTATATATATATATATAATATAATAGATAATATAATATAATATAATAATAATATAAAATAATATATATATATATAAAAGGGAAAGAGAGAGAGAAAATGATTATTTAATAATTAAATAATCAGAGTTGACCATTTTGCCCCTCATAAATAGTTACCATGTTTACCCTCTAGTAGGTCCCACCAAATCCCACACTTGGATAAACTCAACTGAGGGTCCACAATATGCTACGTGTCCTTATACAATTAGTAAATAATATTTATTAACTAATTGTTGTATTTAACACTTAAATACAGACACGCACGCATTCCCATGGAATTGTTGAATATTACTAGATTAAATAATTTAACCCGGCACGCTGCCCCAGTGCACAACGAGTACACTCCATATCGCGGGACTCCCTAGGTTCTACGCCCGATTCGTCAAATGGAACTATTTCATGAGTCCGTGAGCTATGCCCCATGCACACGTCATGGATATACAAATCAGCACGTTGAACCATACAAGCTGAGGTTACAACGCATACGTATAGTCCTTCCGTCATGATATCCAGGATGTGCGGATATAAATTATCACCATCAAATCCCCATGTACTCATCCATTTCCTATCTCTAGACTTGTATCTCAATGAACAATATGTGCAAACTCCTTTACCATATTGTTCCACCCTGTCGAAACTCTTTCCCGGATCATTGCTTGTGGCCACAAGACTTTTTGAGATACAGTCTCAAAGCATCTGGATATCAAACTTCATATAGGAGCTGACGGATCCATATCTATACGCACTAGACTCCATAAGCATCGGATCATACCCAGCGACACCCAGCGGTCACACCATGAAAGGTCTGTGACATGTGTAGAACCAAAGTATGTTGGATCAGTTATAAGCCCACCGTGGCACTCAAGTCAAAGGACCACGTATACTACTCAACTCGAGAGAACCCTCCGTTGATGGCTTACATTAAATGTCTATCAGAGGCCCTCGTGAGTCTGTCTCATATCCAGTCCTAACTGGATACCCATATGTCAATACGAGCTCCAAACTCATGGTCGGTCAGGAATGACCATCTATACCCGACAGATACGACATACGCTGATCTATATATAAAAGTATCCACCGATAAACCCGCATCGGTAGAAATAGATCAGGGACTATTATTCGAGAACATACTTGCGTAACATATATTTCCTAGCACCTGATTGCAACTCTTGCAACTATACAGTTACTAGTATATTCTCAGGTGTATGTCCCATTACAGATAAGGCTCCAATTCTTGGATCTGCTGAGTATTATAACCAGCTAACACTTAGCTGTGCTAACATTTAGCAATTATATGTCTCAGCATGGCTAACTATGAGCCCTTATCTAAACCCTTTAGATCTAATCCGAACTAATTCAGATCTACAATGTCTGTAACGTTACATGCATAATACCATATACTTGGTATTAGCGATTTAATGAGAATGTACACTTATATAAATATACAAGTATATGTACATTCAGGGATGACACGTAAGCACCGACCTTAACAGAAACAAGGATCCAAGTGTTGAATATTTTGCTGAAAAGGTTGTTATTCTAGTTTCCTCAAGCCCACCGAATTGAGGAACTAGAATTGTGAACAGGTTACTTCAAGGCGAGTACTTCGGTTCGACTATATACCAAAGGTTGATAAGGTACTATTTCTCAATCTTGAAGTATCTTATATTTATGAGATAACATGTAAAGTTTATTTGTGTTTATCATGAGTAATTTTGTATTCTACTCATCTGCTGCGCTTATTTGTATGTGATACATATGCTATTTTGAATAATAGATACAAACCCACATGCATACACTCTAAGTTTAAAATCACTCACATAGTGGTCATTCTCAGTCAAATATATATAACACTCAATGAGAATCTCTCTATGTGTTAGAAAAGAGGAAAAGGGTTTTACGTCTAATGATTTGACTTGGGAGTTATAACCTAAAAGAGGTCTTTATATAGTAGGTTAAATTATAATCTAATTAGTATTAAATTTTTACACATGATAAGTCCATATTAAATTAGATGTCTTAAAGTCCAATAAAAAAAATAGTGCAAATATATTATATAAATTGACCTTTATTAAAATAACTCATAATATATAATTATTATTAATATGTGAGTCCACAGAAAGAAAATAATAAAACCTAACAAAATATTCCCTACAACATTATAAAATGATTCATAAACTTAGTTTCTAACAAATTAGATGTTTCCTAAAAAATTGAAGATGTTCAACAATTAACCTTTTATAGTTACTTGAGTCATTATATTTCACGTTCTTTCCCTTAGTTGTGATATAAATTAAAAAAAAAACAATTATGCAACAACACATTTTCGCTCTCTCTCTCTCTCTTTATATATATATATATACATAAACCAAAATTTTAAATAGTTAAGTAAAAGGTATAATATTAGTATTAAATACAAATTTTAATAATATATATCTATAAATTGTTGTCGGAGATCTAATACATGTAAGTGTATGTATGTGCTATTGTGTCTATTGCCTAAAATACGTATATATATACATAAACCAAAAATTTAAATAGTTAAGTAAAAGGTATAATATTAGTATTAAATACAAAATTTAATAATATATATCTATACAGTGTTGTCGGAGATCTAATACATGTAAGTGTATGCATGTGCTATTGTGTCTATTGCCTAAAATATGTATCTTATACATATTCTACGCGGTGGAAACGTGTAACTTACAATAAATACAATAAATAAAATATATTAATCACATTAATATATTAGTAGTATAGAAAACTCACCTTAACGTATAACATTATCACGTAATGTTTTTCTGAAGTTCGTACAGAGATCAACTCGTTGGTAGTTCTAGTCACGAACACAATGGGCTTGGTGAGCTAAAACAGCAGCCCTATACGCAGTATTGAGTTTAACTTTTAAACCCTAAAATGGCCGGTGTGTGTTTTTATCCTTTTCTCCAAAAGAATAAGAAATGGAGAATTTGAAACAATGTACCATTACTTCAATTGAAATCATAGGAAAAAATGAACAATTTCATTTTTCCCTCTTTTTTTTTTCATTTCTTCTTCTTCTCTTCTTCATTTCTTTTTCTTCTTCTCACAGGCACACACCAATACAAAAAAAATTCACAATCTCTCTCTCACACTTTATATATATATATATATAAGATAAAATATATATAACCATAATAATAAAATAATTATAATGGGTGCTAACTATTTGGCACCCATTATTATATATAATATAATATAATAGTATAATATAAAAATATATTATATAGTATAATAAGAGAGATATTTTAATTATTTAATAATTAAATAAGTAAAGTGTGAAATAATCATTTTGCCCCTCATAAATAGTTACCAAGTATACCCCTTAGTGGGTACCACTAAATCCCACACTTGGGTAAACCCAACCGAGGGTCCACAATGCGCTACGTGTCCTTATACAATTAGTAAATAACAATTATTAATTAATTGTTGTATTTAATACTTAAATACAAACACACATTTCTATGGTTTTGTTGAATATTGCTGAATTAAACACTTTAATCTGGCACGCTGCCCCAGTGTACAACGAATACACTTCATATAGCAGGACTCCTTAGATCCTACGCCTAATTTGCCAAATGGAACTATTCTATGAGTCCGTGAGCAATGTGCCACGCACACGACACGGATATTACAAATCAGCGCATTTACAAGCTGAGGTTACAACACATACGTATAGTCCTTCTGTCATAATATCCTGGATATGCGGGGATATAAATTATCACCGTCAAATCTCCTAGTGCTCATTCATGTCTTATCTTCAAATTCGTATCTCAATGAACAATATGTGTAAACTCATTTTCCATATTGTTTTACCCTGGCAGAATTCTTTCTCGGGATTAATTCTGGTGGCCACAAGATTTTTTGAGATACAGTCTCGAAATATCTGGATATCGAACTCCCTATACGAGCTGACGGATCTCATATTTGTACACACCAAACTCCATAAGCATCGAACCATACCCAGCAATACCCAGCAGTCACACCATGAAAGGTCTGTGACATACGTGGAACCAAAGCATGGTGAATTACTTATAAGTCCATCGTGGCACTCAGGTCAAAAGACCACGTATACTACTCAACTCGAGAGGACCCTCCATTGACGGCTTATATAGGATGTCTATTGGAGGCCCTCGTGAGTCTGTCCTATATCTAGTCCTAACTGAATACTCATATGTCAATACGAGTTCTAAGCTCACAGTCGGCTAGGAACGACCATCTATACCCTATAGGTACGGTATATGCAAATTTATGTATAAAGGTATCCACCGATAGACCAGCATTGGCAGAAATAAATTATGGATAATTATTCGAGAACATACTTGCGCAATTAACATTTTTTAGCACCTGATTGCAACTCTTGCAACTATACAGTTACTAGTATATTCCTAGGTCTATGTCCCATTACAGACAAGATTCCAACTCTTGGATCTACTGAGTATTATAACCAGCTAACACTTAGTTGTGCAAACATTTAGCATTTATATCTCTCGGCGTGGCTAACTATAAGCCTTTCTCTAAACTCCTTTAGATCTGATATAAACTCCTTCAGATTGTACAATGTCTATAACGTTACATGCATAGTACCATATTAATGGGTATTAGTGATTTAATGGAAATATACACTTGTATAAATATACAAGTATATGTACATTTAGAGATGGCACGTAAGCACAGACCCTAATATAAACAACATCAAGAACTTAATAACTATTGATGAAAAAAATGGCTTTACAATTAGATGATAAAGTGACTTCCCAAATAAATAGAAGAGCGAGAAGTTACTTTTTAGAATCATGTTAGGAATCAGAACTCCACCTTGAAGAAAGTTGTTGGGATTTTTTATGTAGAAGTCTTAATCCACAAGCATTCAAGAATTATAAAAGATTACATATAATGGATAAAAATAACAATCAAACACACAAAGTACAAGAATATATGTGGTTTGGAAAATACCTACATCTACAGTAGATCACGAAATCCTAACTTTTCTTATTACTCGTATCACAAAATTTTCTCAAGAGATTACAAAAAATGCAATAATAGACGAGTTCTCCAATGGTCTATATAGTAAACTCTACTTAGCTTCAAGTATTCTTATAGGACTCTCTTAGGCACTCAGCACTCAAGCGCTTAACGAGCTCTCTATTCGACACTCTCTTTAATGCCTTCCAAGCATCCTTTATACTTTCTCTAAGCATACCTTACCCTAAAGTATAACAGGGCTTTATATAGGTTTTTAGGCATTTCTAAAAATTCTATATCAAATTAAAATAAGAGTCTATATGCGTAGTAGTTCAAAATCAAATTAAAAAAACAAAAATATGCTTAAAACTAAAATTTGGCACTGCAGCGCAATGGACTGGCACTACGGGAAGACTGAGCTATGGCATCTATCTACTGTCGTGTTTCGAGCCCTTTTTTACTTTCAGCTCTCCTTTTCACTTTAAATATCGTCTGTCCATTGGGTTTTCAATCGCGCATCAATTTTTTCTTGGTCTTTGACTAAAAATCATATGAATTACGAAATTCCAACAAAAGAAAGTTCAAAAGGAACATTCCCTAGAACATTATGAAATGGTTCATAAACTTACTTTCTAAAAAAAATGTAACTATTTAAGGACAACGTGGAGGTGGAAAAATAAGTCCTTTCTTTTCTCATTACTATTAGAATGTATAGTAAAGAAGATGTCTTTTTGATTATGCAGAAACTTCTTGCTAAGTATCTCCAGATTTGAGTGGCAAAGTATGAAGCAATAAATAAGCAATAAACCCAAAATATATAATGTAGCAACCAAACAATTAAGAAAATTAGAAAGGAAAGTAGAAGAAAAACACGCATAGAGTTTACGTGGTTCGACAACTTATCTACGTCATAGTGGATCAAGATGTCTCTTATATTAATAAATCACAAGGCACTCATAAAGTATGCCTTTTACAAGAAAGAACTCACAAAGAACACATTTCTTTCTTGTAAACTAATGGTTTCTCTCGCTAAAAATCACAAAGCTCATAAATTACTAAGATTGTTGTAATGATCACCAAAATATGTTTATAAGCCAATAGAGAGCCTTTATATATGTTTTAAAACAACCTAGGTTAACCTTAAATGTGTGGGAGTCATTTTAGGGAGACTTGAAATAATTAAGAGATTGTTCAAAATGAAAAACAAGTTTTTCCTGCACTAGCGCTGCAACACTGGCTTCCGGACATCGCGACGCTGAATGAATCGTACCTAGCATCACAGCGCTAGTCATTGCCAATAGGTGTCACGACATTAGCTTTCTGGCATCCTGACGCCCAGCCTTGGGCAGTCACACCTTCTCCAATCACCTCTTTTTACATCGACTTGCTTCTTTACACATCTAACGTACTTGATTTGTTCCCTTAATCATATTATAATGATTTTAAATCTGTTTTATCACAAAATTCTTTCATTGATTCAAAATCATTCACAAAGTATTGATGATCGCTCATATCCATATCTTTGGTCACCTTCATATAGTATTGACTCTGGTTAAATCCTTGTATAGGATGTACTTAACTGAGAACAGTGACTTAGTCAACATGTTAATAGGATTTTCAAATGACGCTATCTTTGTTAAACAAACCTCACCACTTTGGATAGTCTCTTGAATATAATAGAGCCACACATCAATGTGTTTAGACCTCTCATGAAACACTTGATGCTTGTTTAGGTGTATGGCACTCTGCCTATCACAATACATACTGGTATTCACATCTTCAATAACCATTACCTCTGCGTATATGCCTTTAAACCACATAGCCTATTTAATAGCTTTTCCAACAGTTATGTGCTCCGCCTCTATGGTAGATGGTGCAACTACATGTTGTAGAACTGATCTCTAACACACACTACATCCAAATACATTGAATACATAACCTATAAACAATCATTTTTTTGTTTAGATCACCTATATAATTAGAGTTAACATATTCACTTACCATTATACTATTGTCTTCAACCCTTTTATACATCAATCCATGATCCGACGTTCCATTGAGATATCTTAATATCCATTTCACTACAAGTCAGTGATTCTTCTTTGGATTCGCCATGTATCTACTCACCATACTCATAGCTTGTGCTATGTCTAGTCTTATATAAATTATTGCATACATGATGCTCCATACAGTGCTTGTATACGGTACTTTAATCATCTATAGTTTCTTCTCTTCAGATTCGACGATTGTGTTGCTAAAAGTGTAAAATGCATAACCAAATAAGTGAAGACAGCCTTGAAATTGGACATACCAAACCTTTCAAGGATTTTGAGTATATATCATTGTTGTGACAAAAAGATAACATATCTTCTTTCTCTGATAATATCTATACTTAATATCCTCTTTGCTACTCTCAAATCCTTCGTTTCAAACTCACCACTCAATTGCTTCTTACGTTTATGTATTTCTTTCATATTTTACACGCGATCAATATATCATCAGCGTACAGAAGCAAATACATCATCCCACTACTCAAGTTCTTAAAGTACACGTATTCATTATACTTGTTTCTACTAAATCTACAAGCTATCGTAAACTTATCAAATCTCCTACACTACTATCTATGTGATTGCTTTAACTCATATAATAACTTCTTCAATAAACAATCATACTCAATTTTTCGGGCACTACAAACTCTTGCGGTTGTGCCATGTAAATTGTCTCTTCAAGCTCTTCTTACAAAAAAGTTGTCTTTATATCCATCAGCTCTAAATGTAAATTAAAATTTGCATACATGGCTAATAAAATCCTAATAGATGTGTGCTTGATGACTGAAGAGAATATTGTATGAAAGTTAATTTCCTCCTAAGCAAAACCTTATGCAATTAGTCTAGCCTTAAAACTTATAGGCTCTACCTTCGGTATGCCCTCATTAACCTTATACACTCACTTACACCGCAATAGTTTCTTTTGAGATATCTCTACCAACTCTCAAGTATTATTCTACTAAAGAGAACTAATATCTTCTTCCATGACCTGCTGCCATTCGTTTATATTTTCATTCTCATAGCCTCACCATATGTTCTACTCTTATCAAATTCAAGAGTGTAAGTAGAGTTAAAGGCATGAGAAATCAAATTTGTCTATGTATACCTGATTCGCGGGTTAATCGTTCTCATTATCCTGTCTCTGGCTAGCTAGTACTCTTTAAGTTCCATCTTAGAAGTCTTATTCTTTCTTTAGGTAGACTTGGAGGAACTTGTCGATATTTTTGGCTCATCTTCAAAGATCTTCTTATTGAAGTGCTGATTTGATCTACACTCAGGCTCTACCTTAACTTCTATTGACTCAGATATTGAGTCTTTTTTTAATACAAGTTCTTTTTTCTCAACTTCTTAAGAGGCTTTCAATACTATCATCTTATTTATCGTCATACCATAGCTTATAATACTTCTTAGTGGTGTTAACTCTCTAAACCACACATTGTATCCTATTACACCTTTATGATATCCTATGAATACCCATTTGATAGCTCTAGGTTCCAATTTTCTCTCCTTAACATGAATAAAGGCAAGGCAACCTAAAATTTTGAGGTGATCTTACTTAGGAGGGCTGCCAGACTATTTATTTTTTAGTTCCTTGAAGTCTATTGTCGATGAGAGATTTCTATTAATCAAATAACCTGCAGTCACCATAAATTCTCCCCATAATTTCTTAAACATCTTTGCATTGGTAAGCACGCATCTAAACCTTTCAAGTAGGGTTCTATTTATTCTCTTAGCTACACCATTCTACTGCAGTGTTGATCTCACAGTTCTATACCTTGCAATCCCATGCTTGGCACAAAACTCATCAAACTTTATGTTGTAAAACTCAAGGGCATTGTCAATTTTTAACCTCTTAACTCTTTTGCCAGTTCGATTCTCAATAAGAGCGTTCTAAGTCTTGAACGTATCAAACACTTAATCTTTGCTCTTTAACACATAGATCCACAACTTTCTTAAATAGTCATCAATAAAGCTAAGAAAATATCTAACCCCATAATGAGTAGCTATCTAAGCCAGTCCTCAAAGATCTGAGTATATATAGTCAAGATTCCCTTTAGTTTTGTACTTGTTGATACTAAACCTCACTCTATGTGCTCACTTAAGCACACAGTGCTTACAAAACTCAAATGGCTGGAACTTATCCTCACCAAATGCCTTTTGACTAAATAACTCCTTCAGGTTTCTCTCACCTAAGTGTGCTAGTCTAAGATGCCATAACTTGGTTTATGTATTCTCATCATTTGTAGGGAATAATGCAGAACCACTTACAGCCCCTCCCTTCAACACATAAATACCTTTGTGCTTCTCACCTCTCATCACTATCATAAAATCCTTTAACACTCTCAAAACCTGTCCGTCGGTCCTGATGGAACACCCATTATGATTTATTTTTTCTAGTGAGATCAAGTTCCTCTTGAGGTCAAAAACATACCTAACTTCTATCAATTCTCTCACTCATCCATCATGTAATCTAAGTTTGATACTACCAATTTTCATCATCTCACAAGCAATGTCATTACCCATTAACATCTTACCACTACAACTAAAATCAAGAATCTATTGTCTAGTATTCTTACCATCAGTAATGACTAGAGTCTCTATACTATCATAGCTATCATCATAGACAAATGCAATATCCACTTTCTTCTTGACTTGTACTTTTTTCTCTAGATAATTCTTTATGTGTTCCCTCTTTCTTGCGGTAATAGCACTTCCTAAGCGTTCTGGACTTCGATTTTGAGCTCTTTTTTCTTCCATCTCTATATAAAAACCTTCATCTTATAGATAAACTTTCTGTATTGCCTTCAATCTGTTTTCCCTATAACTTTATGTTTAATAATAATTTTACATCACTCGTCATTAAACTCTCTTTGTCGTAGAGTAATATATCAATAAAGCTCTCATAACTCTTGGGAAGTGAACTCATCAGGATGATTACCTTATCTTTATCCTTTATCTTGATGTTGATAGATTTAAGATCAATAATGATCTTATTAAATACGTCTATATGGTCTTTCGTTGGTGCCACATCTGATATAGATAATTGATACAGTTTTTTTTTCAAAGACCAATTAATGTCATCTTACCTTCTACTTCCCTTAATACTTCATTGCTCAATGACAGAATGATTTTACTGTGAGCTCTTTCTTGAATGCCTCTTCTTTCTGCTTTAGCCTTAGATGACTCTAGCATTTTCTCTTCTTCACTAGATGGAGCTGCAGTCTCCTCTAATATCGAGCCTAATCGTTGGCTCACTAACAACGCCTTAACCTTTATCTTCCACAGATTGAAGTCATTCATCCTATTGAATTTCTCTACTTCATATTTGGGTATGGTCATGTTTACTTAGAACTTGACTCTGATGTCAGTTTGTTGAAGCACAAGCAATAAACTGAAAGTATATAATGCAGCAACTAAGCAATTAAGAAAACTAGAGAAAGAAAGTAGAAGAAAAACACACACATAATTTACGTAATTTGGCAACTTGCTTACGTCCACAGTAAATCAAGATCTCACTTTTATATTATTAAATCATAAGGCACTCGCAAAGTATATCTCTTACAATAAAAAAAACTCACAAAGAACACAACTCTCTCTTGTAAACTAGGAGTTTCTCTCACTAAGAATCACAAAGCTCACAAATCACTAAGATTGTTATGATGATCACCAAGATATGTTTACAAGCCAAAACGTGTGAAAGTTGTTTTAAGGAGACCTGGAACAATTAGGAGACTATTCAAAATGGAAACAGTGTTTCCTAGCTTTCTGGCACTGCGGCTCCTAGCCCTGAGTAATCATGCCTTTTCCAATCGGCTCCTTTTGCGTCCGACTTTCTTCCCCACACATCCAACGCACTTGGCTTGTTCTCCTAATCATATTACAATAATTTTAAATCAACTTTCTCATAAATATACAAAGAAAATGCCTATCCACATAGTCTAGTCTGGTTTTACATTAAATTAGACCAGACCGAAAAAATCGCTTTTCTAATTTTTAATATTATAAAATATAAATAAATAAAATTTGAAATGTAATTTTAACAGCAAAAATGGCTACAGCTTTGTTGGCTAGTGCAGTTTATGTTTCCTTTAGTATCACAGGTTCAATTCAACTGGGCTTTACTTTTTTATTTCAATTATTAGTACTTAAAATATATTAATATAAAATAAATATGCATGATTATTTTATTTTTTTTTTTGAATGGGGGAATTACAACATTTTTCAGCATTTCCGCACCACCTGGGGGGGAGGGGGGGTCGAACCCAGGTGGGGATGTGAGACTTTGGGGGGCTCAGCCAACTCGGCTGAGCCCCCATGCTCAAATATGCATGATTATTACATATGCTATTTTAGCCTAGTTGGTGGACCGAAGGTAATAACCTTCTCATGTCTTAGGTTTGAATCTTGTCATTTATTTTTTTTAAATTATGTATTTTAAATATAAATAAATAATTTATATTGGTATAAGAATAACATACAATTCAGTTAGTTTTATGGGTTTTTGTGTGACTATTAAGTCATAAGTTCAAATCTCATAACTTGTATTTTTTTTATTGTACCTTAATTCTTAAAGTCTTAAAAAAAATGCCAAAAAATTAACACAATTTTGTTGGTAGATATCCCTATATGTGCTTTTGTTAAAAAAAAAAAAATACTTATATGTCAAAAAATTAACACAATTTCATTGGTAAGGTGTCTCTACATGTGCTTTGAGGTCGGAGGTTCAAATTAAAAGGTGTTTAATTATGTGATTTTTTTAAAATTTAATCCAAAAAAATAAAAATTGAACCAAAAGAAATTGGTTGTCTAATTTAGTTTTTTTTAAAATAAATTATATTTAATTTTAATAAAAAAAAATTGATTTATAATCTGTCCAATTTGATTTGGCCAAAACCAAATTGAACCGGACTGCCAACTTTAATTGGACGTGTGTACCGAGTCCTACCGTGGAAAAAAGTAAAATAAGCATGATTAAAGTTCATAAATAGATTCCTTGGTCTGCTTCACTTTTGTTTCATATGTCCATTTTTCCGCAAAGAAATGATGAAACTCGTATAAATTATTAGGGCCAGTAATAAGATGGTTGGTGACCCATTAGGATAGAAGAGATTTACTTTTTTAATGAGAGCATAAATTCTCTTAAAAATAAATGTAAATATCTCTTCAATTGTACTATAATGAAATTCTTACAAAATAGAGTTTTAATATATATTTAATTAAATGTTAGTGTTAAAGAAGACATTATCATTTATTTTAGAGGATTTACTAATTTCTCTCTTAATTTTTTAATAAGTAATGATATCTCCTTTTTAATTCTATTATTTTAATATAAAAATGACCAGTTATTCTCCTAAAAGTGAATAATGATTTTTATTTAAGAAAATGGAGATAAAACTAATAAAGATACTAAACAATATATATATATATATAAGAGAAATCAACATTTTTCTCCGCTACATATTATGTTATTTGTGCAAATTAAAAAGATTGAACATGGAGCAATTTTGTATAGTGATAGCTAGTTCAATAGCTATCAAACGTGAAATTAACTTCAAAAGAGTTACTCGTCCAATGATGCTGATGTATATATACATAGGGAATTCTTCTGATGCCTGAAACTTCAACCTTTATTATTTAAAGTTCCGAGAAATTTGAGATGCCAGTTTTGGTGCAGTCGCGGAGATGCATGGTTGGCCTTAACATACAGACACAGTCTTGATGAGACAATTTCAAGGCAATCGCAATCTGAGCTAAGGCTTTCTCACTGTACAAAGCTTACTAAGTTTAGACTCAATAATCAGAAGCCTGATTCTGACATATCTTGTGAATTGTGGCAAACTGACCTCTTTATATTGATATCAGATATTGATTACAAAAAAGAATTACATGCAAAAGATCTCAATAGTGTCAACAGAATTACTTGCATTATATATCTTTAATTTTTTTTTTATTATCCTTAATACATGTGTCAAAATTTTATTGAATAAGCGTACTTAAAGTGTAATAATACGTCTGTTTCATTGTTGAGATCAGAATTTGTACATCAAAAAAATTAAGAAAAAAATAAACACCATAAATTTTTAATGTAAAAAACTCATAAAGATATAAAAAAAAATGAGGTGACAATATACTATTTATACAAATATTTTTTATTATATAAAAATGGGTACAACAACACTTCTCTCAAGTTTATATTAAAACTTAAGAAATACATTCTCAAAATATCACTCACATTATTTTGGTATCTCTTACTAATATCTTTGTAAGTATTTTTCTTCACAAAAATACAAAATAACAATGTTTTCTCTCTCACTTCTTTCTTTTAAATTTTTTGCTCTCATATTTTTCAGCTCTCTCATATATATTTTTCACACATTTTCTCTCTTGCCTTTTTTTATTAAGCTTTTGAAAACTTTATATAGATAGATAGATAGAGAGAGAGAGAGAGAGAAGAGGAGATGTGCTATCATCATAACAAGTCAATAAAATAAGATGCACTAATTTTCTTCCTTTCAAAAAATGTAGGCTGCCGAAGTTTTTTCTTTGTAAAAAAATATGGCCACCAAAAATTGAGTTGGAAGTTACAATTAAAAGCCAATTTTTATTTTTAAAGCCAATTCTTCTGACTTTAAGAAATTGATTTTTTTTATCAATTCTCCCTATTTTCAACTCAATGAAAGAAAAAATTAGTCTCCAATCTTCATCATTGGTAACTTATCCTAACAAGCTTGGAACATAACTCAAGTTTATATCGAGGGATTACATTCGTCAACATGTTTGCAACATTTTTGTTAGTGTGAATCTTTTGTATATAAAAAAATTTCTTCTTGATCACTTCATAAATTTAGTGATATCTGATATCAATATGCTTCATCTTATAATGGTAAGTGGTATTCTTACTCAGATCGATGGCGTTTTGACTGTCATAGTAAAGCATGTACTCATCTTGTTTTAAACCTAAATCTTGGATAAATATTTTTAACCACAATATTTCCTTCTCGGCTTCTGTAATAACAATATACTCTACTTCTGTTGTGTATTAGGTGACACATTTTTACAATTTAGACTGTCATAACACAGCTCCCCTTGTAAAAGTAAACAAATATCCAGAGTTAGATTTTCTGTCATCTAGACTACCTGTCATATTAGCATCTATATAGTTGTCTAAGATTAGTTTTTCATTCCCGAAGTACAAACATACTTTAGATATTCCCTTCAGATATCTAAAAATTCATTTGACAGCTTTCCAATGTTCTTTGCCTAGATTATTTAAGAATCAACTTATGATTCCAACTACATGTGAGATATCTGGTCTCGTGTATACTATTGCGTATATCAGACTTTCTATTGCTAAAGATTAAGGGATAACTAATATTTTCTTTTCTTCTTCCTCAAAAGTAGGATATGACTTCATGGAGAGCTTAAATTGTGCTCCAAGAGAAAAAGTTACGGGCTTAGCTTCTTTAATGTTGAACCATTCAATTATCCGTTTAACATACTCCTCTTGTGACAACCATAATGTCCGGGATCTTTTATCTCGGATAATCTCCATTCTTAACGTAGTCTTTTGAAACGACGATGTTAGCAGTTTCAGAGATACTGATTTACCAACATCAATGCCCATCGTCTCATCCTAAAATGGGTTCCCAACTCAAAAATAAAACTAAGGACCAGAATAAACCCCTTTTTGCTGCTTCTGCTGCCTGACGAAATATTAAAAATTACCGACACATTGCACGAGCTAGCTTAATTGGTCACAACTCTTTCATATAAAAGACTTTTGATAATTTGATCATTTGTACATCTTGGCCAACTATTATCATGTCCCCATATATAACTATAAGATAACAAATTTCTCACCAAAAATTTGTTTGATGTGAATGCACAAATCTGCTGCAATTATTTTATGCTCGTAATTTATCATGAATGAATCAAACTTCTTGTACCATTATCGTGGTGCCTGTTTTAATCCATATAGGCTCTTCTTCAACATGCATACTAGATACTCATTTCCTTTGATTCGAAGCCTTTAGGTTGATGCATATAGATCTCTTCTTCTAAATCACTGTGAAGAAATGTAGTCTTTACATCTATATGCTATATCTCAATATCTAGAATGGCTGCTAATCTCAAGCTTATTCTGATTGAAGACATTTTTACCACCAAAGAGAATATTTCATCAATGTCAATTCTTTTCTTTTGTCTGAAGCCCTTTAAGACCAATCAAGTTTTATATTTTGCTGGATTTTCATGTCCATCATCCTTCAATCTAAATACCCATTTGTTCTTTAAGGCCTTCCTACCTTTTGAAAGTTCCATCAACTCAAAAGTGTTATTCTTTTTTAAATAATACATTTCATCCTCTATGGATTTGATCCATCCGTCTTTGTCTTTATGAGTTAATACCTCCTGAAATGTTTCTGGCTCTCCCTTATCAATCAATATAACATAGTCTGATAATGTGTATCTTGTGAATGGCTTACGCTCTTTAGTTGATCTTGTGACATGTTATTCATCATTCTCTTGTTGTTAACCCTGCTCCCCCTGAGTGTCAACCTCTTACACTAGTACTTCAGAATCATCATCAGTATCAGGTAGGATTTGCATTTGATCAACTACTTCTGACTTTTCTTCTTCTATCATTGGTTGTTAAGGAAGGTTAGTTCAATTGCGACTTTTTCAAGTTCTTTCTCCTTACTGAAATATTCAAATGTTTGATCCTTATAAAAGACAATATCTCTGCTTCTCATTATTTTCTTCTTTTCTAGATCCTAAAATTTATACCCAAACTCTTTATCTTCATAGCCGATGAAGATACATGGAGTAGTCTTGTCACCAAGCTTCGATCTTTGTTCTTTTGGTATGTGTACAAATGCCTTGCAACCAAATACCTTTAGATGAGAATATATCTTTTTCGGTTCATACTCTTTCTGGAATATTTAACATCAAAGCTACTGATGGAGATTTGTTGAGTAAGTAACAAGCGATCTGTACAGTTGTACCCTATAAAGGCTTTGGTAGTTTGGTTGCTCTAAACATACTTCTAACTATTTCTGTAATTGTGCGATTCATCCATTCAGCTATACCATTGTGCTGAGGAGTTCTAGGAACAGTCTTTTTATGTCAAATCCTATGTTTAGAGTAGTAGTTTCTAAACTTAGAGGAAATGTATTCATCTCCATTGTCTGATTGAAGACACTTTAAAAGTTTCCCTATTTCTCTTTCTACTATAGCATGAAACTTTTGGAAAATATAAATACTAGATCTTTTACTTTTAACAAATACACCCAAACCATTCTACCACATATATTAGAATATACTCTCTTTAATACATTCTTTCTTTTAACAGAGGAACTACTAAATGAACTTTTATGTTTGTTTCTAAATAAATAATAATCATAGAGGTCAGATGTAGTACATTTCACCAAGGGAATGAAATTATTCTTACCAAGAATTTATAGTCTTTTTTCACTCATATGGCCAAGCAACATATGCCATAAATTTAGTGACGATTCAACTGCCACATTCATACTACTCATGAGAGCTTTTCTATGTGTTTTTTTTACAGACTGTAACAAAACTTTCCTTTTGCAACAATCATCGATCCTTTACTAAGTTTTCATTTGCTATTGCCGAAATAATTTTCATAGCCTTACTCATCAAAAACATTTGCTGAGAT
This sequence comes from Ailanthus altissimus, assembly GCA_946807835.1. Lineage (NCBI taxonomy): Eukaryota > Viridiplantae > Streptophyta > Magnoliopsida > Sapindales > Simaroubaceae > Ailanthus > Ailanthus altissimus. The sequence goes on along the minus strand of OX327699.1, from coordinate 10,274,572 downwards.
TAGATTGAGACGCAATTCTAGAATATGCCTCACATCTTTGAATGTCAATTTGAATCCAATATTTGTTTGAATGCAAACATCTCCTATTTTGATGATTTACATCAAGCTGAATTTCCTATTTCACAAAACCAAAGTCCTCTATTTTATAAGTGGTAAACATTTCATTATTGTGACTGACGTAAAACGAAGCTCCTGAATCAACCACCCACTCACATGTATTATCATTGACATATAAGCATTGATCATCAAGTAAAGAAACTTTCTCTTTCTTTACGGTTGTTTCAGCTATATTGTTGTTGTCTTCTTTCTTCTTCTGACTACTTTGTTGCTTTTCTCTTATCAATGTCCGATAATTCTTTTTTATATAGCCTGATTTTCTATAATGATAGCAAAAAAATGTATTGCCTCTAGATTTTGATCTCTACTTAGACTTATTATTATGACTTCTTTCTCATCAACTTTTGCTTCTCCCTCTGTTTTCAATAACAAGGGCCTGCGATTTTCTAACATGTATCTTATTCTGCCTTTCAAATGAAATCAAGACTGTAGAGATAACTTTAAACTCGTTGGTATCTTTTCCATAGATGAGAGTTGTGATAAGATGATAACACGACGTGGGAAGTATTTCGATTAGAAGTATAGCTTTCTCTTTATCTGTAACCTTCACATTGAACTTTGATAATTATGAGATTATGCCATTGAAGTTGCTCAAATGATGCAACATATCAGTATTCTCAAGCATCCGCATCCGGTATAACTCCTTCCACAAGTGAAACTTATTAAACAGATTCTTTGACATGTACAGCTTCTTTAACGTCTCCCAAGTTTCTTTGGTTATTTTGCACTCCTTAGATTCAATATTTTACAACCTCATCTATATCATCCCATTGTTCATCTATAACTTTATTAGACTTTTTATCTTTGCCTAGTTTTGTGAACCTTTTGTTAGATGAGAAGAGCTTTCATTCTCCTTTAACAAAGTGAAAAATTATTGCTATTAGTAAACTTCTCGAATTTAGCTTTCTATCCTGCCATCTCGGATGCTATAGTAACTGCGTCTATACAATACTATACGATAGCTACAATATTCTACTACAATTATATATTGTAATTACAGTATTCTACTACAATACCACTAATTTTTTTGTAAGAAATTTTTAACTTGCTCCGATACCAGTTGTTGGAATTAGAGTATGCACAGTAAAAAAAATAAAGATAAAATAGAAGAGAAAAATAAACACTAGAAAATTTTAACATGAAAATTTCGTAAAAATAAAAATCACGAAATGACAGTATACCACCTATATAAAATATCCTCTACTATATAAAAATTCGTACAATAATTTTTCTTTCAAGTTTATGTCAAAACTTAAGAAATACTCTCTCAAAATAATACTCATAATTATTTTGGTATCTCTTACTATTCCCTTTGTAAGTATTTTTGTTCACAGGAATACAAAATAACATATTTTTCTCTCACTTCTTTCTTCTAAATTTTTGGCTCTCTCGTAATTTTTAACTCATTCTCACATATATTTCTCACACATTTTCTCTCTTACCTTTTTTTTTATTAAGCTTTTGAAACCTTCATATATATATATATATACATATATATATGTTAGGAAATTGAGGGGTGATGCAGGGTCGCAGTTAAAGCGAAATTGAGAAAAATAATAAAAATAAAAATAAGACAAACACAAGAGTTTATGTGGTTCGGCTTTTAGCCTACATCCACAGGTGAAGACAGAAGAATCTCTTACTATTAAAATAGAGAATACAAGTATTGTAATATTTTAGCCTTACAACCCAATACACCCAATTCTCTCAAATTTCTAAAATATCTCAAAATTGTGAGTTGAGCAAGTGGACAGCCTTAATAAGGCTGTCCACAATTGCAAATTTGCTGGCATCGTATGCCAGCAAATTTGCAATTTTGCATATTTTCATAATTACAAATTTATAGCTGGCACACGGTGCCAGTTGCTGACAATTCTCCCACTTGGAGATTTGATTAAAACTCAATCAAGTCTCCACACCATTTTTTCTTCTTCACCAAAGTCATGTTGCCTACGTGTCTGCTAGGCCATACAAGGATCTACACCATACAAACTTGTTGGTATTGATGGGCTTGGTCATCACATCTGCAAGGTTATCATCTGTATGAATTTTTTTCATATCCACACTTCCATCTTCTACCACTTCACGAACAAAGTGATATTGAACCCTTATGTGCTTCGTTCTTGAATGAAAAGCTGGATTCCTTGCAATGTGTAAGGCACTTTGACTGTCACAAAATAATTCAACTTTCTCTTGCTTGTGCCCGAGCTCCTCCAGTAATCTTCGTATCCAAATTACTTCCTTGCAAGCTTGTGTAGCTGCCATGTAATCTATTTCTGTAGTAGATAATGCCACAACAGTTTGCAGTTTCGAAACCCAGCTTACAACTCTTTCTGCAAGTTTAAACACATAGCCAGTAGTGGATTTTCTTTTATCAAGGTCTCCTGCAAAATCTGAATTCACATAGCCCTTAACAATAAAATCTTATCCTCCGTAACATAAAGCAACATCTGAGGGCCCCTTAATGTATTTAAGGATCCTCCTGACACAACCCCAATGCTCTCTACCAGGATTCTCCATGTATCTATTAACTGCTCCCACTGCTTATGCAATGTCTGGTCTGGTACAAATCATAGCGAACATTAAACTTCCCACTGCTGATGCATACGATACTCGAGATATCTCCTTCCTCTCTGCTTCTTTGCTAGGACACATCTTAGAGGATAACTTGAAGTTAATAGGGAGTGGGGTACTAATTGGCTTACAATCTTGCATGTTGAAGCGCTACAAGATTTTCTTTAAGTAGTTCTTCTGAGAAAGCCAAATCTTCTTGTTATTTCTGTCTCGGTGAATTTACATCCCTAGAATCTTGTTTGCTGGTCCCAAGTCCTTCAAAACAAATTCCTTAGCCAACTGTGCCTTTAATTCTTGGACTCAATCTTTGTTGAGGCCTGCCACCAATATGTCATCCATGTACAACAGTAAAATAATGAAATCATTATCATCTTCAAACCTTTTGTAGTATGTACAATGGTCTGAACTAAGTCTGTTGCATCCAAGGCTGATGATATAGGAATCAAATCTCTTGTACCAATACCTCGGTGCCTGTTTGAGACCGTACAGAGATTTGTTCAACCTGCAAACCAAGTTTTCTTTTCCTTCTTCTTTAAAACCTTCTGGTTGGAGCATATAAATTTCTTCTTCAAGCTCTCCTTAAAGAAAAACTGTCTTTATATCTAGCTGCTCTAGATGTAAGTCAAATGTAGCACACATTGCCAGGACTATTCTGACTGTCGTGAGTCGAACCACAAGGGAAAATATCTCATTAAAGTCAATACCTTCTTTCTGAGCATAACATTTCACCACCAATCTCGCACAATACCGCTCCACTTGGTCATTGCCATCCTGTTTGATCTTGTAGGCCCATTTATTTCCAATGGCTTTTCTTCTATATGGTAGTGCAACCAGCTCCAATGTTTTATTCTTATGCAAGGCTTCAATCTCTTCTTGCATTGCTGTCATTCATAGAGAAACATCTTGACTTTTAGAAACCTTTTGGAAAGTTGTTGGCTCTCCATCCTCTGTTAGAAGGCAGTATGCAACATGAGCCTCCATGACATACTCCGAGTACCATGATGGTGGTCGTCTTTCACGAGTTAATCGACGATCATCTGTAGCCTCACACTCTACTGGTTCTTGTTCTTCATGCTCTGGTGCTGCTTCAGAAGAATCTGAATCTTTTTGTACTTGATTATTTTCCATTTGTACTGTTGTAGTCTCTGGATTTTTCTTCACTGTGCTATCATTTTTATCATTCATTTGCAGTTTATCTTCTGCAAATATCACATCTCTGCTGATGACGACCTTATGGGTAGTGGGATCCCACAAGCGATACCCCTTGACTCTATCAGCATATCCCAAGAAAAGACATTTTCTGGATTTTAGATCCAGCTTCGTTGTTTCTTGGGGATTATACATCACGTACACAGGACTTCTAAATGTATGAAGGTAAGAATAATCAACTGGTTTTCCAGTCTACATCTCCATCGGTGTCTTCAACTCGATTGTTGTTGATGGTGATCGATTTACCACATAACAAGCGGTTTTGACTGCTTCAGCCCAAAATGTCTTGGCTAAACCTGCAGTTCTCAACATAGCTCTTGTTCTCTCCAACAAGGTTCTGTTCATCCGCTCTGCTACTCCATTCTGCTGAGGCGTGTAAGCTGTGCTGAATTGCTGCTTGATGCCTTCTTGTTAACAGAATGCAATAAAATCCTCACAAGTATATTCTCCTCCATTATCTGTCCTTAAACACTTGATCTTCTTTTTTTATTCAAGTTCTACCCGTGCTTTGAATATTTTGAAAGCTTCAAACACATATGATTTCTTCTTGATTGGATACACTTAATATCTCCTGGAGTAATCATCTATGAATGATACAAAATAGCTCGCTCCTCCTAAGGACATCTTCGGTGCTTGCCAAACATCAGAGTGGATCAATTCTAGAATTTTTTTACTTCTAGAACTGGATATGCTGAACTTTAATTTATGCTGCTTACTTGTGACACAATGCTCACAGAAAGGTAAATGAACTAATTTGAGCCCAGGAAGTAAATTTTGATAAGAGAGAATCTTCAAACCTCGTTCTGACATATGGCCCAGTTTGCGATGCCACATTATCGTTGACTCTTCTGCTGAACTAGTTGATGCAACACATGCATCTCCTTCATGCAGTGTTTCTCTATTAAGCATGTACAAATTTGCAGCAACCTTTTATGCCTTCATTATTACAAGCAGGCCTTTGAGAATTTTCATTATCCCATTTTCAATTTGGGTCTTACACCCAGTGTTATCTAATTATCCCAATGACAAAAGATTCTTCTTGAGGCCTTTCACATGTCACACCTCTTAGATAATACAAACAGTACCATCGTATATCTTCATCTTGATGGAACCTATTCCAACGATTTCTAAAACATGATCGTTCCCCATATATACAAATCTTCCAGAGGTAGGTTCATATTGATGGAACCATTCTCTCTTAGAAGTCATGTGCCATATAGCTTCAGAATCCATGAGCCATACATTAGAGAACCGTTTTCTGCTTTCAACAACTGTTGCTGCCTCACTGTATAAAATTTTGCCATCATCTGAGGGGCTTGCAATATTCCCTTGCGGTTTGTCCTCTGCACTTTTCTTCAATCCCCAGCAATCCTTCTTCAGATGGCCTTTCTTGCCACAATGGTAGCACTTGACGTTCTTCTTACTTCTGGATTTTGGCCTACCATGATTTTGACTCCCACTGGGGCCACGTTCTATTGATCTACCTCTTATCATTGTCAAAACTTCTGCTTGCTGCGAACATTCCTGTTTGTCTTCTTTATTTTTTTGTCTTCGTTCTTCTCCCAGTACAGCAGCTGTAACATCATCGAAGACTAAGAAGTCTGTTAAGATATTATTCGTCAAATTGATGATGAATTGATCATACGAATCTGGTAGGCTTTGAAGTAAAATCTTCGCACGTTCACCTGCCTCTAATTTATGCCCCAAGGAAGTGAGTTGGGAAAATAGAGTATTTAACGTGTTGATGTGCTCTGTCACTGAAGTGGATTCTACCATTCGAAGAGTATACAATCTTCTTTTTAAGATGATCTTGTTGTGCAAAGATTTGGCCTCATACAATTTTATGAGAGTATCACATATCTCTTTTGCTGTCTTCTTTTCCACCACACTGGATAGCACATTATCAGCAAGTGCTAGATGCAGATCAGCAACTGCATTACTCTTAATCTCATTCCACTTGATATCATCAGTGATACCAGCAGGCCTTTCATCAATTGCTTCTAAGCACTTGTTTTTCTTTAAAATCGCCTTTATTTTTATTTTTCACAATGTAAAATTACTTCCATTGAACTTTTCAATTTCGTATTTTGCCGCCATTTCTTTTCACCACGAACTGCTTTCTGCTAGGATCAGCTCTCATTGTTTCATGTGAATAGTACCCATACGTATAAACAGTGACTGTATACGTAAATAGTAACTGTATATGTAAATAGTAACCTTCTTCAACCAGAAGCTTTGATACCACTTGTTAGGAATTTGAAGGGTGATGCAGGGTCGCAGTTAAAGCGAAATTGAGAAAAATAATGAAAATAAAAATAAGACAAACATAAGAGTTTACGCGGTTCAGCTTTTAGCCTACATTCACTGGCGAAGACAGAAGAATCTTTTACTATTAAAATGGAGAATACAAATATTTTAGTATTTTAGCCTTACAACCCAAAATCTCAATACACCCAATTCTCTCAAAATTATATATCGAACAAAATTGTTAAACTCTCCTTTTTAAAAGGAGAGTTGAGCAAGTGAACAGCTTTAATAAAACTGTCCATAATTACAAATTTACAGCTGGCACCGTGTGCCAACTGTTGACAATATATATATGTATATCATCTTAGCAAGTTAATAAAATAGACTGCACTAATTTTCTTCCCTTTAAAAAATGTAGAATACTAAAAATTTTTTTTATCAAAAAATATAGCCACCAAAAATTAAGTTAAAAATTATTTTAAAATATTAATTTTTCCATTATTCTTGTCAAATTAACTTGTTAACATGAGATTTGATTATATTCTGGATCTAACTCAAGTTTGTAATAAGGTACCGGTGCTTAAGTTGGAACGTCATGTAATTAATTACTCACTTCAAAGTCAAAAGATTATCCTGAATTTATGACTAACTTGACCTGAGATTCGGGACATATCTTGTTAGTTTTAATTGCACGCTAGGCTTTTCGTAGACGAAAACATGAAAACTCTCAAGGTCAGTTACCTTACCTTTCTAATTAGAGAGTTGTGCATACCAAATTTTCCATATCCTCCCTAATTTTATCTATATAATAAAATTATACCACATATTATATTTAAAATGATTATTTTATTAATTATTCATAAAGATGATAAAAAAATCAATACAATCAATGTATATATAACTAGGAACTTCTTACATAAAAATATGTATTAACGTTTGTTTCTAACACTAATATTGAATTTTTATCTAATAATTATTTTTAAAATCTAATGGCTTTCTAATAGAGAAGTAAAATTAAAATCTCGTGTTCTAAATTTTATTAATCTCTTAATTTTCTCTTTAAACATTATTTTAATTTTAAATTAAATTCACGTTTCACGTAGACCCTTTCCTTGTAACAATATGAATGATAAAAGATATATAGAGGGTTTGGATAAGAGAGTGTAACAGAAGAATTTGGCACTAGTTTTAGAAGTACCTGTTCTTTTCAAGCTACCACGATCTTCATAATTAGTACCTACCCCACTGTTTTAAAAGAGTTGATTGCCCAAACAATGTATCTAGCTATCTCTGTTTGAAACATGTAGCAGTAGATTTTTGGCTCATCAATTGCTTCTTGCTTTATTGTGTTAGGATAGATATCACTACCGCCGCTAGTTAATAATCTCATTTTGGATGCTTCTGCAAAACTTATTGGCCTCGATCGACAGTAACATAGAGCATATGCGGTTGTGCTCTTGTCTCTTTCCCTCAACAAATATACTATATGTTTGGTTTTGTTTTGGACAAACACGGCCACGTTTTTAAAAACACTTCTCTTTTCCTGCTTCATGGTCATCTTTTTTCTCGCTACTCCAAAGGCAAATACTTATGACTCACACGTCACAATGACAAAGCAAATTAACTACTGTGATGGTTAGGAAATGAAGTAATTAGCTCTAGGGTTTTCAAGGGGACCCTTTCTTAAGTGCCATCACATGCATTACCCTAGGAGAAAGGACTCTTAATTAAGTGCTTTTTGGTTGAAAGTGCTTCACGATATGTTAAGGGTTTTGAGAAAAAAAAAAAACGTTTGGGCCACATGAAACCCAAGCATTTATCAATTATGATCACTCAAATATGTGATAGGGACAAAATTAATGGCCGAAAACATCTCAATTATTGTATTATGTACACTCAACCAGGAGTAGGAATCAAAGTGGTGGACGCAAGTTCGTAATCTAGCCTTAATGATGTTGTTTGTGATCATTTTCTCTTTGATTGATCATAATTCTCTTATTTATTCCTCTTTTTTTTTTTTTGGCTGTCCTATGAGCTAGGTAATTTATTTCAACCATGTAGCCAAACATGATTTTTCCTCTATATAAGGGAATATGATCTTCATAAATTTTTGATTTGTATGGAGAATCTACGATGTGACATATAAGGACAGTTTTTGAAATGGCTATTAGTCTGGTTATTATTTTACTCTGGATTTAAATTAAACAAGTACGTTGGGGGATTGACAATTAAAATCAGAGGTGGTAAATGGGACACGCTACATTATCGTGCTAAAACTAAATGATCCATTTAGTTGTTTTGTGTTGAGCTGAGAATACTGACTTAAGAGTGTTGTGTTGGTACGGACCCATTATGGGTCACGTGTCAGCTTGAGTTTGTAATGGGTTTTACCTGATATGGGCTCATCACAGACTTGTACGGCATAATTTATGAACTGAAGTTTTTTAAAAAAATATTTTAGATAATATTTTTAATACTTATAATATTTTTTACAAAATATTTTAATTGTGATAACAATTAAAACCAATAATTTTAATAATAATTAAGATTATAATTTATATTAGATTAAAATTTTAAAATTGTATTATAATCATAATTCATAATTAAAAATTAAAAATTGTAATTCTATTAAAAATAAAAATTTATTGATATTATTCAAAATTTAAAATTATTGAATATAAAAAATAAAGAGTCAAATTTACATTACTATAGTTACAATACATCCCAACTAATTTGACATTTATTAAACTATCTATCATTTGCAAATTCAACATTTATTACATCATTATAGTTACAATACAAATTTCTATTTTTAAATTTTAATTATCAAATCTCAAAGTTCTTAAATTTTTTAATAATCTGTTATTATCAATTTTGCTTTCGATCGTCTGCATCTTCTCAATCTTTTATTCACACTAAAACCTCCAAAGTTTATGATACCAATCTTGTTCGTTTTTTGTCCAATATCTTGCCCCTGAACTAAAAGCATATTTCGATATTATGGTGAACATCGAAGATATTAGTGGATCTCGAGTTATGATGGATAGCACAAAGTAAACACTTTCGTTTGATTTTCACTATAACAAAATATCAAATTTTCTTTACTGTTATATACTTAATATAGAAGAGTATTAAGTACTAATATATTTTTTCAATTCATAAGCAATAAAAATACCGGAACTAGAATTTACTTTTCTTTTACCTTTTAACAAAATAGTCAAAACAGCCTGATTATAAACAATTTGCTCATATATTTCATTTATAGTTACAGTTGATCCAAATTTATCTTATAAAAAATAAATTATTATGCTATAAAATTATAAATTTTGTCAAAATTATATCAAAGTTCAGAGTTTAAAATTTTAAAAATCCTAGAAATTACAACTTTTACAACAGACTAAATGATTTTGGGATCCATTATACTTGTACAAATAAATAACGTAAAAATTTTTCTCCTATATTTTTTAAATTTAATCTCCATAACAGTCTAAATATTAGAAAATATAGGATTATCTCTATATTTTAATAAAAATATAACTAATATTATATATATATATATATATGAGTTAAAGCAATAGAAGATGAAGGTTGATACACACATGAACATGACAACGTGGCTTCATTAAATACTTCCAAAAATTCATATAATAAAATGCAATTTCTCAATCATTAATTTTTTTTAGTATAGATTCTTTTATTTATCATTATAATAATATATAATATCATCATTAAACCGACACAATATTTCACTATCAAATATGTGGCATTCCAATAATTTTTTATGTCAAGTTTGACCTTTTACTATCCAATCTAAAATAGTTTAATACAGTTTTAAATTCTTGTCGTCTAGCAGATAATGAAGTAATATATTTTATTACTTCTCTAATTTTGTTAATATGAGAATAAATTATATTCAAACCATCATGAATAATTAAATTAAGAATATTACAAAAATTTCTTAAGTGTAAAAACTTTGAATCACGCGTTGGTGTTAACTAAATTGAAAATAAATCTATAGTATGAGTATTTGCACTTGCATTATAAAAAGTAATCATAATAAATTTGTCAATAATTTAAAATTCTCTAAAAATAACATAAATTGTGTGTGAATATTTTAATTTATAAAAAATAATAATTTTTTTTTGTAAAAATTATTCATTATCAATATAATATAATGTAACACAAGTATACCACAATCATTAAAACTCGACCAATAATTAGAAGTAACAATAATCACTCTTTGAAATTGTGAGATTTCATCTATTAGTTTTTGTTTAATTTGAACATATACGGTGAAAATATTATTTTTAATAGTATTTTTAGGAATACAAAAGAAGTTGGGTTGAACGTATATTTTCATAAATTTCTCATCTTCGGCTAATGAGAGATGTTATTCACTTGCTGTAATGTATCTAGTTAATTCAGTATGCATGTGCTACTGATTATACTGAAATCCAAAAAGACTTTTTCTATGAGCACTGTGGATAAGTTGAGTTTGAGTTGACTTATTTGAACTATATTTTTAAAAACATGCATTGACATGTCAATTTAAATACTTAGTGCTATGAGTCATTTTGGCATCTAAAATTTTACCACAAAGCTTACAAGTAGTTTGTTCTTCAATTTTTTCAAAAGTTGTGTTTGTATGATTTTTTAATGTGAAAAAATTTCAAACATCTTATATTTATCCTCTTTTTTTTTAATACTTTTAACATTTTAGTTGTGAAAGTAAATTGACTATTAAAAATTTGTATTTATGAGATTGGAATATTTTTAAATTTATTTAGAGTATTAGAATTGAAATGTGCTATTGTATAGATAATAAAAATGTAATTAAATAATAAAAATTAAAAAATAAATAAATAATTTGAGAGAATATAATATTTAAAAAAAAGTTAAAATAATTTAAAAGAGAAGAATTAAAAGAGATTTAAATTGAGTTGAGTTAAGAGAGTAAATTAGAAAAATTGAAAGAAAAAATTGAGTTGAGTGTAAGAAGGTGGGGGGTGGTGAGAGGCGATTTTTTCATTTTTAAATATTTAAAAATAAAAAAATATTTAAAAATAAAATCAAAAATATTTAAAAATGAAAATGTTATAACTGCAGCGCAACATGGCAAGGTTTCGTGCCGTGCTGGGCCGCAACTTCAATTTTAGTGCTCGAGTCTTTCTGCGTTGTGCCAATCTAAACACAAAAGCTTACCCAACCTCATTTTTCGTGAGCTGTGCAAGCTCGACAAGTCTCACTTGCTATATCTAATTAAACCTGATTTTTTTTTTTAATTGTAATTAAGGTGCTGCCCCGTTTCTTTTCATATCGATGTACTAGGGGTTCGCTTCAAAAGGATATAGTTTAAAATATCAATGTCAAAATTGTGAAAAAGACCGTTTCGAAACTTACGACGAAAGTAACATAACTCTCAATTTTTGACTTGTATTCCCCCGTACGTGTTAACCGCGGGATGATGTGAAAGAAATTGAACTTAGAAACTACAAAGTGGCGTCGGAAATCAATTATGTTTTCGAAATACGAAAAAATGTTGCATGAGCTTTTATTATTTAATTTGCTAATGCTCCTTATTAGGTTAGCTAGAGGTGGGGTTTGTTAACATTAAATTTGGAAAGTGAAGACAATCAAATACTGGAAAAACAAGCAAAGAGCCCATAAAAATTATTAATGGTGGACCAATATTATCTTATCGAACCTGAAAGCTAATTAGTGAGGAAGTCTACATTCTTCTGGATAATAGAGATGTGTCGATTGTTGAAAGATGATGAGAGAATCGTTTATCATAAAACAAAAAACAAGATGAATGGATTAGTGATTATTTTAACAAAAAATAATAAAATTATTAAACAAGTAAGTTATAGAGAATGTATGTCACACTTTAACCAACATAAAGTGTTCAATTATATATCTTTTAGGTTTTCCAACCTCTATTCCATTGGAACATTCGATACATTTCAATGTTTCTTGATGAGACGACTCAAAAAAAAAAAGTACAAGTGATGATCTTAGCTTTTTTTTTTTCTGTTATTTTTTCTTATTTTATATTTTCCTAAAGACTTCCTTTTAATCTAGGTGACTTGTTGATTCCATCCAAATATCTGAGATTTTTCAAGTAGCTAGAGATAGATATCAATTATAATAGAGAAACTATATATAACCATTCTGCTATTTTGAGCATTATCTATTTATTTTTTATATTATTTAAAAATTCTCTTTTCTTACAAAAATTTTATTAAATTTTAACTTTTATTTTCTTTTACTAACTTACCTTTATATTGAAAACATCATTCTTTTACTATTTTTTATAAATTATTATTATAATTTTTAAATTAATAATATTAAAATAATAAAGACCATAATATTTTTATGTTATGATGAAAAGATGTATATTTTGATTATTTTATTTTTTAAAATTTTATTCATTAATTAATTTTTTATAATATTTAATACTTTTAAGAAAAAAAATATATAAAAATTATAAATGAGCATTAAATATTAATATATTAAATATTAAAAAATAAAAAATAAAATGTTCATCCTTCCACCAAATCCTTTCATTTATGTTATAATTTTTATTTTAATATTTTTTATAAATATATTTTTAATTTCTGTAAAAAAAAAAAAGCAGAAGGATGATGACAATTATAATGTTATTAAGATAAGAATAAATTAGTAAGAAGATAATATAAGTTAAGATTTAACAAAAAATTTGTAACGAAATTTTTGGTAATATAAAATATTAGGGAGATAAATGAGTAATGATCAAAACAGGAAGGGAATAATTGATCACGACCCATTGTAATAATAATAAAAAAAGAATTTTTTATTATAATATTCCATCTTTTTCAATAATAGCGAATTTGTTTACTCTCATCTTAGTTGTAGCTTCTTTTCTAAAAACAAATTCATCCGAATTGGCTGAATCTTAACATTATCAAAGTCCTTTTTACTTTAAATCCAATATGATTGAGACAGTTTTAATGTTAATGATATTGAACCGTTCAAAGACTTGTATTCACCAAATTTTTGTTGGGTAAATTTATTCTAGGTATTATTTAACTATATATTAAAATATATATTGTTAAATATTGTGTAAGATAAAAATTATCAATAAATAAAAGATATAAATAAAAAGAGTAAGAAATTTTATTTTGATAAAAGAAATATATTAGAGAACATTGTTCTAAAGTCAAATAATTTTCATCTCGTGCAGATAGTGACAGATCTATATGACTCTAAAATTCAACTATATGTTCACAACCACTCTTCTCAACGAGTACAATCACCAAAAAAATCATACAAAGTCTCAAATTTTAAAGTTACTCAAAAACACAATATGAAAAGTGTAAGATATTTTAAGAGTATTTTAAAATAAATAAAATAAGACTAGAAGAATCAAAGAAATGTAAAACAAATAAAAAAGAAATTGGCACTAAATATGGACTCATTGCCGCGAACATTACAGAAATAACGACATGGCACTGAAGTCAAAATATAACTCCACGATATTGATTGTTGGATGTGCCTGTTGAAAAAGTGACCGTACCTTTCTTTTAAAGGATTGCTATTTTTTTAAAGAGTCATCTCTTCTTTATAAATTGTATGCATATCTCAAATGAAAAGTATATATAATTTATTTACTTCTTAATTTATTGTTTTCTCTACAATCTACCTACTTCATCTTCAAAAAAAATTACTTATTAACCAAGAAAGTTGCATTTGAGTATGCACTTTTGCAACTTTCATTTGTCATTGAATTTTAAAGATTATATTGTCATTTAAACTCTTTTGCATCAAAATCATTATCTTGTGGGGGCAAAAATAGTCTTAAGAACAATGCTTAGCACGCATTGACAATATTTTTTAAATTGTATCATTTATTCAACAAAAAGTATATTCTTTTAAAAATATTTACACATATACGTTGAACACTTTTATTTATTTATTTTTTTTTACTCACACACTTTTTAATGAAGAATTAGCACTATTTATATAGTGGTAAATAATACTTAAGGTATTAATATCAATATTAATTTAGTATTATTATAATTTTAAATATTTTATAACTCTATTATTAATATATAATTTATATTTAAATTTATAACTCTTAAAATTAATTTTAATATTTAATAAAAATAATTTAATATATTATAACAACTGCAGTAATTTAAAAAATACAACTCTTAAATAATAATAATATTATAAATAAATATTTTTAACTTTTAAATATTTAATATAAATTTAATAACCAATTTAAATATTATAACTATTATATAATAATAATTTAATATTAATAAATTATAATATATATAATTTAAAATATTAAAACTTATATTAATATTTTATAACTCATTAATCATTTAAAAGGTTTTAAATTTTTTTTTAACAATCTTAATATACCCACGTGAAAAAGAAGAATAAAAAGAACAAGAGTAAACAATCTTTTGTTTGGATTCGACTTCTAGATCCTACATAGAACTCCAGTCTAATTTCATCAGCTGGTTGGCATCAATTGTAAATTAATAAAATATATCAACTTGTAGACAAAATTGCCAACTTTTACCCACAAAAACTTTTGTTCCGTTTATTTTAGTGTGTTAATATTGTACTTTGATCATCACCGAAAGCAAGTTCTGCAGGTTGGCATGTTTTCTGATAACACGTGTTTTGCTCAAAAATTTTATTTTATTTTATTTTTATGAATAAGACGGTAGAAACAATAAATTATAAAAAAAGAAAATTTATATATTTAATTATTCAAAAATTGTTAAAGGCACGTTTGTAATTACACCAAACTCATAAACTTTCTTTAAATTATAAATAAAGGATTTAATGAGTTTAATGCATAATTTAATTTATTTTATAAATTTGCAGTTTACTAGAAATCTCAAATCTCTCGTTAGAAATACCAATTCATCTCGAGGCTCATGGATCAATAGAGCTAATCTCCGTATGACACCATCTTTGAGAATCTATAACTAAATTAGTGGATGATTCATAATCTCTCAAGACAAAAATTAGTAATCTCGTAATTTGTTCTTGACTTTAAATTCTGATTTCTTAGGACTGAAAGCGTGATTGCATTTTTCATCAATATTCTTGCATATTTGAAACTTTCGATTGATTACTAGAATAATAGCATCTCGATTTTCAAGGAAATGGTAATGAATTTTAGCTTTTAAAAAAGTAATCATAAACAATCATTTTATGTTTTATGATATTGCCTTAAATATAAGTGATGAAAAAAATAACAGGTCATTCATAGTTTAACGTGTTGAGTTTTAATTATTATATTATTTTTTTTTTAACTTTTTATTTATCATCATATATTTTTTTTAAACAAAAAGTATGAAGTAATTAATTTTTGATTCAAGTAATTGCTATTATTTTAATTCTCCAGTTTGAAAAATGAAACAATTGATTTTTAGTTTCAAAAATTGTTATTATTTTAATTTTATTTATTTAAAAAGTATAATGTAATCATGATTTGTTTGAGGATTTACTTGGTTTAGTTAATCAATTATGACCTTGATCAAAATCACACGATCAAATTTAGTTTCAAATTAATATGATCTGATTATACAGTGATTACAATATTAACAAAATTATATGGTCAGATTCGGTATCGATTTTGTAATTGTTATCTGATCAAACCACTTAATCTCATAGTGGCCACTTAAATAATTCTTCTATCATTTATTATTTTTTGTTTTGTGATTTTGAATCAGACGGTTATGATCTTAAAGATCGACCACTTGATCTCATAATGGCCATTTGGTCGATCATTATGAAAGCATCAACTTTGTTAATTCATTATTTTATTAATTAATCAATCATGATTGTCAAATAAATGATGATCGATGATTGCTTGTTTACAGTTGTTGGATTATTTTAATCATATTACATTTCATCTCATCAAATCTGATTATGATTTAATCATAATCATAGATTAGATCTAATCCATTAGGATTTTAATCACACGGCTCAGATTTATATTCTATAATGATTAATGCCATTGTTTAATTGTTATTTTATTTACTTGATGAAAATAGATTAATGATCACTTGAATTTTGATTTTGTATTTTTTTATGAACACTTGATCTTAATTTTAATTTTGCATTTCTTTTATGAACACTTGATCTTAATCACGATTATGATCATCAACTGTTGATTATTTGATGAACCTAGATTCATAACACTTGAATCTTAGTTTTGTAATTCTTTTATAACCACTTGATCTTAATCATGATCATGATCATCGATTGTTGATTGCATGACTTATAATTAATTGAGAAAATAATTTGATGCATCATCTAACCATGATTTGATTATAGGTTAACGGTCATAATTAGGTGTGATATGATCGTATGATCATTGTGATTTATAATTTTATTTTAATTTATTTGCATAATCATTATATGATATAATCAAATGTAATTATAATAATCAAATCATACTCATTGATTTTGGTAATTTACTATTTAATTAACATAAATTAATAACTACATCTCTTTAAAAAAAATCATAAAAGATAATTTGGCACATCTCTTTAATTTTATTATTATTTTATTATATAACATGGAAAATGAAAAAGTGTATCACATGAAAGAGCCACCTTGGGCAACGCTATTCATCATTTCTTAAGTTCATTTAATTATTTAATTAAAAAAAAAGTAAAAAGGAGTCATCAAAAAGATGATTTAATAAAATGTTTTGATTTTATTATTATTTTAATATAAGAAAGAGAAAAAAATAATATGTGGAGTTCATATGCTTGAATAAATAAAGTTATCTTCGGCGTGTTATTATTATTTAAATAAATAAATAAATTTATTATTTGATATTTACTTAAAAAGTTCTTGATATGTGATCTGTCTTATCAAAAACTTTTTATGTTTGAATGGTTCTATCAAAATTTTTTATTTATGATTTTATAAATATTATTAATGATTTATATAATTAATGTTAAAAAATAAAAATAAAATAGTGGGTTGGTCGAATATTACATGCTTGAACCAATTGCTATGGGCCATGATTTTATTTATTAATTATTCTATTATATTGTCATTTATTATATCATTCCGGCTACAGATTATTAATATTTTAATTATTTTGCTCCATTATAAATTATTTATTTCATTATTCATTTAGCTTATTCTATTATTATTTTTTCTTGTCATTATTATCTTGCATATCATGGTCATAATTAATTAAAATATTGCCATCATGATCATCTACGTGGTATGATTGATTATGATTTACCTCTTTATTTGTTGATTATTTATGAATAATCCTTTGATCAAGATCAAATAGTTCCATCTAGATTTTGGTCTTATGGTCAAATTTGATCATGATAGATCATTACATTTATTAAATCACACAATTATGATTTATTTCATTCTATAAATAAATATTGATTTATTTTATTAAAATCATGAGCATAAATTATTATTTCATCATTCGATCATAAACCCGATTTACCACCATTCTTCAATCAATATTTGATCGTTGTAAATTGATCATTGTGAGTTTATATAATGGTGACCATTATTTCTATGATTAAAATTATTTTTGTATTATTTTTATGATTAAAATTATTTTTGCATTATTTCTTGTACTTGATATTATTTTTCACATAAAAGTATTAAATTCTGGTGATGTATGAATATTTCTATAT
The DNA here is from genome assembly GCA_946807835.1 of Ailanthus altissimus. NCBI lineage: Eukaryota > Viridiplantae > Streptophyta > Magnoliopsida > Sapindales > Simaroubaceae > Ailanthus > Ailanthus altissimus. The sequence continues at coordinate 10,256,738 of OX327699.1, read as the reverse complement.
GTAATAATATTTACACCAATGTTTTTATAATTATGACATTTGTGCCTTTTATAATATCCCTCAGCTCATTTATAATTTAATTATTTTTTACTAACATTTTACATTAAGTTGAGATGATTGTAGCTCTAATATCGATCGATTACAGTGATACTAATCTACGATACACATTTATGGTGCATATTAATCTACAAATGGATTTATGGTGATCCGAGCAATTCATGAGTTTGCTTCTAAAATTGCTTTTTACTCAAGTTTCATAATACTTTACTTATTAAATGGTCATTATAATAAAAGCACAATTAATTCCTTCAATATTCATTTATACACTCATTAAATACTGGTATGTACATTTCTTTATTTAAGATAAGTATAAATTTCAAAGAACTAACGTGAGTAATATCATCTTTGTTAAAGAATTAGCATATCAGGTTATTTGCCACTCATTTTCAAATTTTCAGATAGTTGTGCAAATAAAGTGATGGATAAGCGCCAAACTTACGCCTCTTCCAAAGTCAATGAAGTATCCTTCCAACAGCATGAGCAAACTTTTAAAAATCCAAAGAATGTTTACAACCAACAAGTCGCAGCACCTTCAGCCACAGTAACACAAGCGGCTTCACTGCAAGTTGCAGATTGGATCTTAACAATGCAGAGGCTTGACGCATAAGCTAAAAAAATGGAGCAATTCTCCTCAATCACCTGAACTCCCCCTTAATACATTCGAGGAGAATATATGGATGAACAACAAGCATAGAAGACTCTTTCATTATTCTTTACCCATAAAAGTTATAATTGATCGGTGAAATAGAGCTAAAATATGCATATACCATAATGACCATAGATACATCATAAATGAGTGTTGGACATTAAGAAGGAATATTGGAGACTTGGCACATAAAAGACGTTCTGGCATCATCAAGAATAACGTATCTCCTCTATCAAGAAGTTGAAGCAATGAGTGACAAATTGTCTCAATTTCCAACATTGCTCCTGGAGAAGTAGACATCACAAATCCCTCTCTATTAAACACATTATGCATACATGGTTAACCCAACATTGATGATGGCATTGATTAAGGCAGTAGTCATGACAAAAAATTTGAAAGACAGAATGATGGTGATATTTTAGAAAGATTACTTGAAGTCCTCAAAAAGCAGTTCTAATCAACATGCAAGTTTTCTCTCAAAATAGCTTTAAGAAAATAGTAAATGAAGTCTCTAATCAAGGTACAAGTTCTTATTATTAGCGATTGGCTATATGATAGCCTTACCAAAAATAAAAATAAACATGAAGCCAAATCCCATAAGTTGTCTAATCTTGCGAGTTGAGAGTTATCAAAGTCTTATAAGGTACCTAATTACACAGGCTTTCGAATAAAAAGGTTATTAAATTATTTTACACAAAGCTATTTTTCTATATAGATATATCATGACAATAAAAGTCTTGCAATTAAAAGTAAGTGGTAAAACTGCAAGTCACAATCTAGCATAACTCTCTGCTTGATTATGAAGACAACTAAAAAAGTCAAATGTTTAAAAGACGATTGAGTATGGCACACTATTATAACAAAAGATGACTGAGTATGTTACATCATTATAACAAAAGATGACTAATTATGTCGCATATTTAAAGTTAAAATATGACTAATTATGTCGTATACTCGTAATCAAAAGATGGCAAATCATGTCTCAAGATCATAATTAAAAGACAACTAAACAAGTCGCATGGTTAAAATAAAAATATGACTAAACAAGTCGCACGATTAAAATCAAAAGACGACTAATCATGTCGCACCTTCATAATCAAAGATGACTGATTATGTTGCACTATCATAATTAAAAGATGACTGATTATGTCGCATATTCATACTTATAATGAAAGACGATTGAGGGTGTCATACATTTAGATTTAAAATGTGACTAAATCATCTCGCACAGTTGTATCAAGAGATAATTATTTATGTTGCACATTCATGCTCATAAGATAAATAATCATATCGCACATTCTGTCGCATATTTATAATCAAAAGACGATTAATTACGATGTATGTTCATAATCAAAAGATGACTAATTATATCGCATATTCATAATCAAAAGATGACCAATTATGTTGTAAGTTTAGAAACTAAAAGATGATTAATCACATCGCATGATCAAAATTAAAAGAAGATTAATTGCATCACACGATCAAAACTAAAAGATGATTAAACAAATCGCACGACTGAAAGATCACTAAATAAGTCGCCTGGTTGAAAATGGCTAAAAAAGTCCCACGATTAAAAAAAACTAATTATATCGTACATTTTGTGAGTGATTTTAAACTTAGGGTGTATACATGTGAGTTTGTGTCTATCATTTAAATATAGCATATGTATCACATACATATATGCGTAGCGGATGAGCGGAATACAAATTTTATAATGATAAATACAAATAAGCTTTATATGTTATCTCATAAATGTAAAATACTTTAAGATTGAGAAATAGTACATTGTCAAGCCTTTGGTATATTATCGAATTAGAGTACCCGCCTTTAAGCAACGTTCACAATTCTAGTTCCTCAACATTGTGGGTTTGAGGAAGCTAGAATAACAGCTTTTCTAACAAAGGATTCAACTCTTGAATCATTGTTTCTACCTTGTAGTATGGGTAACCAAATGAAAAAAAAAAATGGAAGAGATCTTTTTGCTCTTAACACTAGAGAGAATTTTTTTCTTCTAACACTTAGTCTTTTAAAATTCTCTCTACCATTCCCACTAATTCATTGACCAAATTTTCACTTAATCAAGTGAGCAACATATTGCTCTTTTATTTGTTTATTATCTTCCTTCATTTTCTCACTTAATGACATCTATTATGTTTGCCATTAGTGTATTATTTATTATTATCTTTCATTTTCTCACCTAATGACATCCATTATATTTTCCATTAGTATTTTATTTAAATGAACTTGACCTTAATTTAGGCCAAATGAGAAAACACTTTCTCATTATTAAGAAACATCTTAAGGCCTACCATTAACAAATACCACTCATTTATATTTATCTTATCGTTTAATTAATATTAAAGAAATGATTTAATCATATTAAATCATGGTAGAAACATATGCTAATTTAAATAAAAAATTAATTGGTTGATTTCAATTTAAATAATAATATCATATATTATTATTATTATTTTATTCAATAAATCTTTTAATGAATAAAATAATGATATTATTTGTCCAATAAATAAGGTTATTTTGGTAATTTCTAAATCAAACAATAATTGGTCCACAATGTGCCATGTGTCAATATTCCATTGGTCAATGACTAATTGTTAACTAATTGATGTACTTAACTCTTAAGTCTTGACACGTGCACGATTGGAGGAAAATCGAAGTAAATGTCCAGTGTGCTGAAATTTTTTAGATCGAACTATTCAATCCGGTATGCTGCCCCAGTCCACAACGAGTATACTTCATATTGTGGGACTCTCTAGGTCCACTCCAGATTTGTCAAACAAAACTATTCTGTGAGTCCGAGATCGATGCCCCACGCATATGTCACGGATATTATAAATCAGTGTAGTAGACCATACAAGTTGAGGTAATAGTGCATACGTATAATCCTTTTGTCAATCATATCTTGGAAGAGCAGAGATATAGATCACTACCGTCAAATCCCTATGTGCTCATCCGTGAACTTATCTCCAGACATGTATCTTAATAAACAATATATACAAATACTTTTGTAATATTGTTTAACCCTGTAGGAAACTCTTTTCCTGGGTTTATTACTTATGATCATAAGACTTTCTAAGATACAGTCTCTGAGCATCTGGATATATATAACTCATCCATGTGAGCTGACAGATTCTATATCTGTACATATCGGACTCCATAAGCATCGGACCATACCAGCAATACTCAGCGATCACATTATGAAATGTCTGTGACATACGTGAAACCAAAGTATGATGGATCACTTGCAAGCCTACCATGGTACTCAGATCAAAGGACCACGTATACTACTCAACTCGAGAGGACCTTCCATTGACAGCTTCATGGGATATCTATTGGGGTCCTCGTTGAGTCTGTTCAGTATTCAATCCTTACTGAACACCTGTATGCTATACAAACTTCCAGTAAGCTCATGGTCAGCTAAGAATAACCATCTAGACCATCTAGGTATAGTATACACTGGTTTATATAAAACGATTCAACCATCAGACTTGCATCGGTGAATTAATACCAGAAACATATAATTTGAGAATAGACTTACATAATAATATTTCTTAGCACCTACTGTAACTCTTGCAACTATGTTATTACTAATTTATTCTCAAGTCTTTATACCGTTACAGACAAGATTCTAACTTTCAGACTTCACTGATCTGTTGGAAAATTAGTGATTCAACAATCTTAGTTGGACAAGAATTGAGATGAATACCAAAGTGGAGAGTTACAAGAAGTCTAGAATGTGTGGGATACGTATGGAGAAGTCTAGGACGTGTGGGACACGAAAAGGGAAGTGAAACGGGACTCAAAGACGCGAAGGAAAAGAAGGAATCGCAGGGAGCTTCCAGCGCCGCAGCGCTGGGACATCAGCGCCGTAGTGCTGGACGCGAGAAGGTCCAGCGCCGTAGCGCTGGGTACTCAGCGCCGCAGCGCTGGACGTGAGAAGAGCCAGCATTGAGGCGCCCAGGGACAGGCGCCGCAGCGCCAGAACGCGTGGAGAAGTTTGTTTTGGCTCGGGATTTCAAGTTTTGGGAAGTTTTGGACTTCCAAAACAAGTGGACTCTTACTCCAACAAGGAATAGGGTTTGTAGGCACGAAATATACCCTATATAAACACTTGTAAACCATTGTTTAAGGTTAAGTATCTAAGATTTCAAGATGTAACCATAAGAGAGAATAGAGGAGCTAGGTAGGCACTAAGTGCGTGGTGCACTAGGGTGTAACCTTGGGGGGTGTTTTCTTCTTTAGGTTCTTTGAGTGAATAAAAGAGAAACACTATAGATCCTTTAAGCTTAGATGCTCGGGCTATTCTTGTGTTTCTTGTAAAAATCTCTTATGAGAAGATACGAAGAGGTCTTAGAGAGTCATAATGATCAAGGGTAGATGCTTAGAGGTCTCTAAGGGAGATACTAAGGGGTCTTGTGAGATCATTGATGATGTAAGAAGATACTTTGTGATCTATTTCAATGGGAAGAAGCTGGATTATGGATCCTCCGTGGACATAGGCAATTTGGGCCGAACCACGTATATCTTGTGTCTTGTGATTGGTTTGTTTTCTTTATCTTTATTGGTATGTTAATCTTATGTGTTCTTGCTTATGGTGTGAGTTATGGTTTTCCGTTGCGCAAAGGGTATCAAGGTTGTGGCTTAATTGATGCCATAGGGGTGTCAGATTTAAGTGCACGGCTTGATATCCCTCAACATGATCAATATAACATGCTAACTCTTTAACATTTATAATTTTTCAGTGATGCTAACTCTTAGCATTGATATAAACTTCTTTAGACCAAATCTGAACCCTTTTCAAATCATATAATGTCTGTAACGTCACAAGCATTGAACCATTTAATAATAGTAATTAGCGATTTAACAAATAATGTACTATATAAATATTGTAAAATAAAATATTCATATAACAATGGAATGGCACGTGAGCACAAATCTCAATAAATGGCCTTTTTGTAAGACTATATAGGGCCCACCAACCACTTTGGTCCAACTAGTGGCTGAATTAATTCATTATTTTGAGTAACTGTAGTAAAAAAAAAAATAATGAATTAATTCTGACTAGAACCATTACTAGTTGACGCATATTCATTGACTATATGAAGTTAAATTCGATGACTAGGAAAGATCACTTCGCTGTACCTTTCATGGATAAAATTTTAGAAAGGGTAACTCGACATGAATTTTATTGTCTCTTAGATGGGTGTTCTGGGTACAACCAAATTGAAATTGTACTTGAGGATTAATAAAAAAAACTACTTTCACATATTCTTTTAGAATATTTGCATACAAAAGAATGCCTTTTGGTTTATGTAATGCATCTACCACATTTCAAAGATACATGTTTAGTATTTTTAGTAACATGGTCAAATGGTTTCTTGAAGTTTTTATGGATGATTTTTCTATTTTTTGTAATTCATTTGATGATTGCTTATCAAATTTGCAGAAAGTCCTTATTAGATGTAAAGAAAAATAATCTTGTGTGTAATTGAGGAAAATTTCATTTCATAGTTGATCATGGTATTGTGCTGGGTCATATTGTTTCATCAAAGGGCATAAAAATGGATAGGGCCAAAATTAATTTGATCTCCAATCGTCCTTCCCCTATTGTGTAAAACATGTTAGTTCATTCTTAGGATATGCTAATTTTTATAGAAGGTTCATTAAAGATTTTAGGGTCATATCTAGACCATTGTGTAATTTTTTGTCAAAGCCACTCCTTTTAAATAGACCACGTCTTGTTAATAAGCATTTGATAAATTTAAAAACATGTTAACTTTTACTCATATTATTTAACCTCCTGATTGGCCTTTACCATTTGAAATCATGTCTAATGCTAGTGATTATGCAATCAGAATTGTTTTAAAAAAAGAAAAAAATAAAAAAACCCCATGTTATATACTATGTAAGTAAAACATTTGATAATGCTCAAATGCAATATTCCACAACTGAAAAGGAATTACTTACAGTAGTATTTACTTTGAAAAAAATTAGATCTTATCCAGTTAGTTTACTTATTATTGTATTTAGCGATCATGCAACTCTGAAGTATCTTCTTTCGAAGAAAGATGTTAAGCCAAGGATGATTAGGTAAATTCTTATTTTTCAAGAATTCGACATCACAATTAAGGATAAAAGGAAGTTGAAAATATTTTAGCTGATCACTTATCTAGATGTATTTGTGTTGAATCTTTTAAATATTTACCAATTAATGATACATTTTCAAATGAATTGTTTTTGGTATTGTTAATTTACCTTGATTTTTTGACTTGCTAATTTTCTTGTTATAGGAAAACTCTCATCTCATTGGCATACCTAAGACGAAAGGAAAATTTTTTGTGAGGTACGCAATTTTTTTTTGGTGATGATCCTTATCTTTTTAAATATTTTCTTTATCAAATTATAAGATGATGTGTACTTAATAATGAAATTTATGATGTCATTTTCTTTTATCATTCTGAAGCTTGTGGTGGTAATTGTTCTTCAAAAACAATTGCAAGAAAGATTTTATAATGTGAATTTTATTGGCAAACTCTTTTCAAAGATACCTATAAGTTTTGCAAAACTTGTGAACAATGTCAAAAGTTAGGAAGCATAACTTATAGGAATATGATGCCATTAAACCCCATTTTAGTAATTGAAAATTTTGATTGTTGTGGGGTAGATTTCATGGGGCTATTTCCACTATCCTTTGGCTTTATTTATGTCTCAATCACAATAGATTATGTTTCAAAATGGATTGAGGTGATTCTATGTCGAAACAATGATTGTAAAACAATCAAATTTTTTTAAAAGAAAATATCTTGAATTGATTTGAAATTTCTCGAGCTATTATAAATAATAGGGGTAAGCATTTTTGTAACATGTCGTTTGAAACATTAATGAGAAAATATTAAATTACTCATAAAGTCACCACTCTATATCATACTCAGACAAGCGGACAAGCACTAGCTAATAGAGAGATAAAATAAATTTTAAAAAGAAACTATAAACCCAAATCGTAAATATTGGTCTTTAAGACTTAATGATGCACTTTGGGCTCACCGAAATATTTTTAGAACTTCATTGGATATATCTCCTTGTAGGCTAGTTTATGAAAAATTTTGTTACTTACCTGTGGAACTTGAACATAAAGCCTATTGGGCCATTAAATTTTTTAACTCAAACCTTGATATTGCTGAACAGATATATAAATTACAAATAAATAAACTTGAAGAGTTGAGAAATGATGCATATGAGAATTCAAAAATTCATAAAGCTAAAACAAAGCTTTTCATGATAAAAAAATTCTAAGAAAGACATTTAAAGTTGGTCAGAAGGTTTATTGTATAATTCTTGACTTCATATATTTCCTAAAAAATTAAGGTCAAGTAGGAGTGACTCTTTTGTTGTGAAACATGTGTACCCTATGGAGCCATTGATATTGAAAATTATAAAAATGGTAATACGTTTAAGGTAAATGGATAAAGACTCAAATCATTTCTAGAAAATCAAGTTTTCCAAGAATAAATTTTGTCATTGTCTAACTCTTGTTACGAGACCAATTGATTTTGGTTGTACACACATATATATATATTTATCATTCTTCTAATTTTATTTATTTTTCCTTACCTGCAAGTTAGTTTAAGTATATTTGTATTTTTAGTCCTGTTTTGTACCTGGTTAAGCGGTGGATAACGATATTTCACAACATTTCAAGTCAGTTTAATTAGTTTTCATAATTACTAATACCAAGAAAACAAAAAAGTTTTCTCTTTCTTTCTCTTTTTTCTCTTACGAAAATGGATGACATTATGATGAATTTAAAAATATTTCTCCTCTTTGCCTCAAAATTTCTGGAGGAAAATTTACTAAGCCTAATGTGAAAGATTATGGTTGTTAATGATTATGAACATACTTGCTAATGTATATTGGTGTATTGAAGCCAATGTCCAATTGGTATGTTAGTTTTCAATATCATTAATTTCCTATATGGAAAGCTTAGGTAAAAGCTATTTTTCAAAAAAGGAAAGAGTAAAAGGATTAGGTGTTTGTTACAAATGTACACATACGACTTATAACACACGATGCCATACTTTAAAAATAGTGTCTATAAATCGCAAAGATAAAATTCAGTTTATTAGGGATGACTTGAGTAAGAAATCTTTAAATGATATCTTAATGCCTCTTGAGATGCATCTTAGTGGATATGTGCATATTTCCATTCGTGATTTATGAGAAATATTCCTCAAGGAACATGAGCGGTATAGTATCAAGAGTTTGACTCTAAAAGACTCCGTTCGTCAATTTAAAAGAAAATTGGGCGGGAAGCCTATCCCCGACCCATAAAGGGTGTTTAAGTGAGTTTTGGACGTAAAATTAGAGGACGATGTGAGCCAGAATCATAACTATCTATACACATGCACGCAAGTCATTCTTTTTAAATATTTTACATTTTAATTTTCTTTTCTGTCAACAACCAATAACCTATATAGACTTTATATTGCAACACTTTTTTTTTTCGGTTCTATAAAAATATTGTTTCATTTCTGCATATTCATACAAATGCAGAATCAATCAAAGTTTAGAGTAAGTGCAATAATGATAAAAATCTTAGCTCGTAGGTTCACAAAAATTTGTATTTTTTAATATATCTAACCCTAAAAGAACGAGGGAGCTTGTGGAAGCAGCAAAAACTCTTGATAAAGTGTTAGCTAAGTGAAATATGCATTTAGTATGTGAGGGAGGTACCTATTGGTTAATAAGGAGTGTGGTAAAAGATGCACATAATAAAGACAGTCGAGTTTTGAGTATCATCCTGAAACGTCTAGCTGTTGAGAATATTGTAGAAAAAAATAATTGAAGATAAGTTACAAGTCTCATATATGAATCAACGAATGTCTCTAATGCTTGCGCATTCAGATGCCTTTATAGCTCGACTAATATGTCTCAGAACTTTAGAAGAAATTTTTCAACTTGTCTTATGGGCCCAATTGCAAATCTATCAAAAACTCATTGATTTGTTAAATGTTAATAGTTTTTATAATAAGTTGTTGTATTTTCTTGATTATGCTGTGAAAAAATAATTCATTTTAATTTTAACACCACATATCCTTATTTTGCTTAAATTGTTGATAAGTTTATTGAACAATTGCATACTTTTATCCCATACCTAATCCAACATTGTGCTAGTTCAATTGGCTTACTGATGACAATGAGAAGAAATGCAAGATAGATTTGACTCTTCATTTATAATTTCTCTGATTTTATGTTTTTACAACATTTTATTTTCATTAGTGTCTTCTTTTATTTTGTTATAGATTTTCATTCCAATAAAAGTTATTCTAGGTGATATCTTTTATAATATACTCTTTTTATATTTTGACATTGAGGATAACGTCTTAGTCTAATTGGGGGGAGAGATAGTTTATATCGAATGTTAGTGTTAATTTTTATTATCATTTTGTTCTTAATTTTTTTTTTTTGCATATCTGACATCATGAATGGCACGAGTAAATAGTTTATTTTTGGACTCTTGAGATACATTCTAACAGACTTGTTACTATTATTATTTTTGTTAATTTAATTTAATTTATTATTTTATTTTGCATTTCATGCACATGATTCTTAGTAATTCATGTGTAAATAAGTTTGTTTTTGCTATCGAGGTATAATTTTAAAATTATTTAGTTTAAGTCATTTTTTCTATTTAAGTGACTAAAGAGTGACTTTTAAAATTATTTGTTGAGCATAATACTAAGCACTATGGTAAGATAGATGATTTAATGTATATAGTTAAGAGAATTTCTATGTTGAAGTATACATTTTTTTCTTCTAAACTCACACATCTTTTGTGAGAGGATAGAAAGAATTAAGAAAATAGTTTACGAACTTTTATTGATATTTTGAATTGGTTAATTTTTATTTGGAATAACATTATTCGTATTAAGAAATGATTTGGTTATCTAGCTAAAGGATAATTCAATTTGTAAAAAGTATTTTGGTGAGAAATTATTCTTATTTTATAATGTTTCCTTATGTTCTTCATATTGTCAAAAGTAAAAAATAAAAAAAAGATTCAATTCTATTAAATAATGTCATCATTCAATTTTAGACGACATAAGTAAAAAAAGAAAAGAGTCAATTCATTTCAATGAAGTTTTCATTTTAGAAGACAAAACTCTTTAGAAAGCAGTTTTTCTTACCGGGCTCTATTTGTAATATTTGTAATTGAAGTCCTAAAAGTTAGCACGCGGTAAGAATAGTATAACTCTAAATAATTAATTTTTTTTAATCTTTGAATCAATGTTAGTTTGTCTGTTTGTCCTTAAATGTGACATTTTCTTGAGTGCTTATCTATTTTCCAACTCTATGAGTAAAATCTTAGCCATTTAAACATTTATTCACTCGTGAAGATATGAAGTTGAGACTTTTACTGGAGAAAGTTTTCAAGGTTATATATATTGTAATTTGTGGTAAGAAGGTTTCGACTTAGTTTACACACACACAATTTTAGAAGTTATGATTGAAATAACCTTTATAATAATTGTGATCTTAAACTGACATTTTGTTTGAAATATTTGTATAGTTATTCTTAATTTATTTACGCTTGAATTGTTAGGGACTAGTAATAAACTGGTTGGCGGCTTTGATGAAAACTTGAAAAAATATATTTGTTAAGAGCTTCGATTATCATTTGACATTTAGAATATTACTAATTTTTAGCTTTTTTGTAGTTTTAAACTAAAAACAAAGTATTGTCCTTAATTTGTGATTAATAGATATTTTTTGCCTAGGTTTAGTAAAATGGACATAAATTTCAATTTAAAATTCAAAATTAAGAAATTCTTGAACTGAGAGAAGCATGACTCAATCTTACACAAAGTTGATGAACAACTAAAAGCTCAAATCTAACATTTTATGGACCATAATTAGGACAAAATAGAACTGAACCGCAAGCTATTACTTAGCCAGACTCACCTTCTGTATTTGTACCATATCTCATAAAATATGTATCCAATCAGTATAATTCTAGAAGCTGTAGAACGATAAGTCAATTATCTAGAACTCTTCTATTTGTTACAAAGTCAAATTTGATCGAGTTCATAGTAAAAATACACTGCAACTTGGTGGATGGTTTGGTAGCCAACAATGCAGAAGATTTAGTCACACTAGAATAATTTCCAAATATTTGCCTATTTAAGGACACCCTTGACTTAATGGGGGATATCTCTTCTATCATTTGTAATAAATAGTTCACTTTTCATTGTATATTAGTTTCTCAAGTTATGTTGTTCTAAACTTCTAGCTAAGGCAAAGAGTGAATTATAGTTTTGTTTCTTTGATCAAACTTTTGTGTTTCAATGTTTATGGTTGTTTTCAAATGTTTTGATTTATCATTTATGATTTTTTTTTGATTTTATTGAAGGCTTGATTTGTTTTAGATTAAGGGCACAATGAATGCTTGGAAAGATATTCTATATATCGACAACTTAATTTTATAAATGATGTTTTCAATCAATTAAAAAGCCTTTCTCAAATGAGTAAGAATGATCAAAGATCTCATCTACAATCTAAATAAGTGTGAATCTTTAATGCCTTAGTATTCGTTTAATTAATTTCTTAATTACATTTGGTAATATTTTCCTCTAAAATCAACCAACATTCTTTCATCCTTGGATACAACACTTCATCACTCTTGAACATTCACAAAATAACCTTTACTCTTGGTGATCACTCCCTGTAGATATAACATTCAGACTCACGAGTTAAATACTACAATTAAGACAGCATACACTTGGGTAAAATATTTGAGTTATGGAATACATCTCGTTGCACAACTAAAAGCCGAATAAATAAAGTCGCACAATTAAAAGATTACTAACTATGTCACATACTCATAATTAGAAGACGACTGAGTATGTTGCAACATCATAATTAAAATACGACTGAGTACGTTGCACCTTTATAATCAAAAGACGACTAAGTATATCGTACTATCACATTAAAAAGATTATTAGTCCTATTGTATAATCATAACTCAAAGACAATTAGTCTTGTCATATATATATAGTTCAAAAGAAAAGAAAGAAAGAAAGAAGAGGACGACCAAATATGTCACATATTCAACACTAAAAGACAAAAATTATCTTGCACATTCAAAAGATGACAAACCATGTCGTACTATCAAAATTAAAAAAAAACCAATCATGTCGCATGATTGAAATTAAAAGATAATCAATCATGTCATACAATCTACACAGAAAGACGAATTAACAAGGTGCATGACTAAAAAGGCAACTAAACAAGTTGCACAATTAAAAAGACAACTAAATATGTTGCACGATTGAAAGATAACTAATCATGTTATATACTTTTAAACAAAAGATTACTAGTCTTCTCACATAGTCATAGTTGAAAAGATGACTAGTCATGTCATATATTCGGTGTTGAAAGATAAATGATTAAATCTTGAAATAAAAAAGTGGTCAAATTAATTATTACACAATTCAAAAAATGATACATTATATCGTTCGTTCAAGAAGATGAATAGTCTTACCACTAAATTCAATCAGAAAGTAACTAAATAAGTCACGTGGATAAAAAAGTGAGTATTCATATCACATGATAAAAAAAGTAGGGTGAAAAAATATTCACTATTCACTTACACTTAGGATACATTTTCAATCTCAAATATAACAACTAAAAAAAGAACATCAAATTGTATTCATATAATACCAAATAATACAAAAAATATGCTTAGTATGCATATCTTAAAGAAAAGTATATATCTTTCTATAAAAAAAAAAAAAGAAGAGAAGAGAAGAAAAAAATAAGCAAAAAGTTAGAAAAACCCTCGAATACTTTCTAAAAGTGAAAAAGAAGGTTGCACATATGATTAACATTTAACATAAATATCAAAATATACCCAAAGTGACATTTGATATACATCAAGTATACCTTTATTAGGCTAAATATAAAAGTCATCCAATACATCTCAAAATTTATCCAAAATTTACCCTTATCGGGCCAAGTATAAAATCATCCAAATTTATTCTAGAGACATACCCCAAAATATAGCTTCAACCAAGCTAGTAAGTACAACATCCAAAAGGATCTCAAAATGCATTCATCAATCAAAGTAATTATCTACTCGTTAGAGGAAGTACAAACAAACCTAGAAGTAACAAAGTTTGAAATTAAGGAGCACAAAAAAGGGAGACAAATAAAAGATCTAAGAAGTATTCTTTAGTGGGATGACTTCAACAGGAACATCTTTTCAAGAAGGAATTTTTTCCGTTTTGTTATTTTTAAAATTCCTGAAAAAGAAAGAAAAATATATTGTATTAAAACAAAAACAACGAATAAACACAAATAAAAGTATAAAATAAACAAAAAGACTCACCAATACTTCTTGAGAAGATAATCTAGGAGGAAGAACATTGAACCAGCTTCTGATTGTCCAACAGAATCATCTCTATGATCAAACTCAAATCCTAGATTCGAATCATCCATCCTATCATGATTTAAATAATCATCAGTAAAAACTAGCTAAGTCTATTAATGAGACAAGTGAAAAATACCAGTTAATCCTCATATCAGAATCCCTTCAGCCAATAAGCCTAAACCTTATTCCTATCAAAATGTTAATTATAACATTGTAACAACTCTAAAAACTTTTATTTAAAATATGTTATCTCTTCTCCACTAGTAGCGAGTTCAGAATCCTTGACAACGAGATAAACATGTTGTTTGCAAACTAAATCATCAACGAGCCTTTTCTCATTGGCTGAGGCAACGGCATTAACTAAAGCAACAAATAACTCACTTCGGCTCTCTGCCAAATCAGCAATCAAACTTTCAACAATAACATTATTTTCCTTCAATAACTCATCCTTTTAATCAGTATCAACCTAAACAAGATGAGAGTTTAAACTTAAGCTCTGCAACTTTCTGATCTTTCTCCTTCAGTAAGGCTTCATTTTAATTAGCAGCAAGTTAGATAAACATGAGTTGTGACTCAAGGTCTACGACTTTCCAATTCAGTGAACTAATAGACTCATTGAAAAAAAAGTCTTAGCAAGGTCTTATCTTAGTAAAAGGTCCTGAAAAAGCAAAACATTCCAAGAACAATAAATAAATGAAAATGAAAATGATGATGATGAATGAACTGGTTGAAAGAAAAAAATCAAATCACACACTCACCAAAATTGAACAACTCGCTTGTTGCTAACTAGAAGAGTAGTGCCAAATGGAACACCACCAACTAGTTGTTGAGAATGTGATATTGTGAGAACAAAGAAAGACGAGTTGAGGAAGACGAACAAACTAATCAATCCAAGCGCACTCCAAAAATTAAAAGACGAATGAAGAAGAAAAAAAATATCAGGCAAAATAAATTCTTATTGTTTTCTTCAAAAAATTCTTATAACACTAGAATCTCAAATTATTATACTAAGTCTATTCTATAAAATAATCTTATGAAATAGGCTTGGGGGGATAAGTGTAAGAACAATAAATTACCAAAAGGTAATTTATATATTTAATTATTAAAAGACACATTTAGGAAAAATTTGTAATTATACCAAGCTCACGAGCCTCCTCTTAACTATAAATAGAAGACTAAGGAGCTCAATGCATAATTTAATTTATTTTACAAATTTATACTCTTTCTCTAGAAATCCAAATATCTCTCAAATCCCTAATTTTCTTTAAAAATGTCAATTTATCTTGAGACTAATGAATCAATGGAGTCTTAAGAATCTCTAGGACCAAACTTCGTTTTAAGTGTTCACCACCTTTACCAAAATAAGAAAATTTTCTCTCTTTTCAAAGTTTTTGGAGGGTATTCAATGATAGACATGCCCTACTATCTCTCCCTCTACATTTCAAAAATGACACGGAATGAAAGAGAAATTATTTTAGAAATAATGTTAGAATTATAAAATTAAGATACATATATATTTTGTATCTTACATAATATATCATTATAACTATCATTTGCTAAATAATTGGTAGCTTTTTTTTTTTTAAATTTCTATTGATATAATATTTATATAACATCAATTAATAATAAACACATCAGATACAACATCACTTAAAATTTAAATTTATATTGCAATTATATAAGTATTATATTATTATAATATTAATGCAGGTCGATACTTTATAATTTAAGAAAGACTCTTATTCACAATAGGTAAATGTTAGATTTATAGACCGGGATAAAAAATTTAATTCAAAATAATGTAATACTTAAATATGTTACTCATTAATTTGATATTGTATAATTGTTACAAATAATAATGATATATAAAAATCAATAATCTTTTGATATATGACAATTATTTAATATCACGTAAGTTGATATACAATTGTAAAACTAACATTGTGGAATGATAACAACATAAAACACATCATTTTTAGGGAAAATGGCATGTTGGTCCTGATTTTATGAAAATATACTAACTTAGTCTTCAATTTTTCAATAAATACTATATTAGTCACAAACTTGGAAGTTTTTGATCAACTACTATTTTATTCTGACTAATATAGTATATATTGAACAAGTAAGGACTAGATTGATATATATTCATAAAATTAAGGATTAAAATGACTTTTTATTCTAATTTTTATTTTTGATAGAATGCAGTTTTTCATGGGTCAGATGCAATTAATTTTAATTAAATTTTTAATCAATAATAATTATATATGTCTACGAGATATCACCTAATCTTTGCAAGTGTTACGGGCAAAACTGGTTTTTGGCTAATTAGATTGCTTAATTTGATTGTAAAAATAATCAGAATCAGCTACAAGCAATCGAAATAAGGAAAACATCACAAATGATTCAAGCAACCATCTTTTTCTAATTTGGCCGGGAGCGGCACATTGGCATTGTTCGATTGATATGTTGCGATTCTTAGGGTACTCTTTCCTGTCATATTATTGGGTACCTCCATTTATATCTGCTCTGTGCTTTTCATTGTGATTACAATACCCCATTATTCACCCAAATATTCTGTTTGACCATCATTGATTGATATGAATTCCCTGAACCAGAAACAGGCGAGATATCCAGCTTGATTTTTCTATTTAAAAATCCTCAATGTCGAAATTTTGTAAGTTACTTGGAATTCAAGATTACTCAAGACAAAAACACAATCATCTGTTGCATGGATTAAGTTGTCCATTATGCAAACAATATTATGTGCCCAGTTTTAAGAGTTCCTAATTCAGAGTTTAATCGATGAAATTTTTGCCAACTACCCTCTTCTTTAACGTTGAGGCAGAAGGTTCTGACTTTTTGAGTATCCTTTCTGTAGTTGTTTCTTTCCCTACATTTGAGACCAATATTCAGATTATTTGTTGATATGCTCACTCAGATTATTTGTTGTTATTCCAGATAATTTTTTTCCCTTTTTCTTGAAAAAGATAATTACAACAATGTAAACCAAATTTTTTCCCATTTTGATGCAAGTAAATGTCAAACTCTAGGATTCTCGTACCACTCAATTCTAATAGAACTGGATTTAAATTTAATTTTCTAATTTGATAGTTCCCAATCAGAGTTTGCATAAACCTTCTAATGTTCAAAAGCTCTCTTTGGGTGAGAGTAAATCACTTACAAATTAATTCAAATGCTACTCAACTCCTAATGGTCTACGGCTTATAAAGGCTAACACTATTCACATAACTAACAACTTCAACAATAGCTAAAAATTAGCTAACTACTCCTACACGCAATCCTTCATGCATCGTGGAGACGTGGGCAAGTTGGCCTTCACTCTTTTCATGCACGTCGAATTCTTCTCTTCATGCTTTCTCTCTATGCACGTCTCTATTTCATTCACATCCCCTTACCTCATGCAATCCATGCGGGACAAAAAAGCGAACTCTTCAGAGAAAATCAACAAGAATCTGCCACTGAACTCAGAAGGCAGTCAAATGCAAGGCCATATGTCAAAAATTTAATGTTCGTGGATCATGAAATTGACAAGGAGCTAGCAAAGATAAACAAAATCGTATAAACCCAAAAACCCCCTATGTTGAATCCCCAGTGATTTTTCAAGAAGACATGATTCTAGACACAGACCTAACCACACCAACAAACATCCTAAACCCAAATCAGCCAGCCCAGCTTGATGAAGAGACCCCAGGCCCAAACCCACTGTGTACTAGAATTTCACAACGAAATGAACCCAAACACCTTAAAAACCGAACACACCCAAACAGAAACAAAACTAAAGAGAACCCACTACAAGAAGCCCCAATCCCCACTTAAACAAAAAAAAAAAACGTAATCCCCTTCTAAACAAGCTAACAAATGGAAGAGAAGGGCTACATTCATTGGAAAGTCCAAAAAGAAAGATGAAGACAGTGGGACAAAAATGAGTACTTGAACAAACCACTCACAAGTCGTCCATGGACCATAGACCACTCACAGGTCGTCCCCATTCCGTGCTCCATTTCCGATTCCAGAAAATGTATAAAACCCACTCCCGTAAAGAAAACCAAAGATGACGAAATGACGGAGGCTGGTAGCTAGCCCCGTCGAGACCGATGAATCTCTTATGCTCAAAAGTTTGAGGACTGAGGAACCTTTGAATGTTCAGAACCCTCTCACTTATTCTCTGAAAATACAAACCAAACAAATCTTCCTCAGCGAAAAAAATTGTTCAAGCACTCAAATGGAAATTTTTTTGAAGTAAATTAAGATATGGGAATTGCTGCACAGTTAACTGATGAGGCTTAAGAGGTCTAGCTCTTTCTTGGAACTTGGAGGCAAACATCAAAATAATCTCCTCAAGCAATTTCCACATTGACTCCTTCGTAATATCCAATGGCGAAATTCTATGGAGATTTACGAGCTTCTATGAAAACCCTGAACACACCCTCAGAACTCACTCTTGGACAGTTCTTAGAAGACTCTCAAGTCTATTCACCCTACCTTGGGTCTACGGAGGCAATTTTAACGAAATCACCCATCAAGGAGAGAAAAGAGGAGGCCTCCCCCGCAACATAGAGGCAATGGAAGACTTTAAACGAGCCATAAAAGAAAGCAAACTCTTAGACTTGGGTTGGAACGGGACCCCTTACACATAGTCGAACGAACATTTTGGTAAAGACTTGATCCAAGAAAGGCTTGATCGTTCCTTTTGCTCGGAGCGTTGGAAAAATCTTTATTCAGGGGGTCCATGGTTTTAAACCTAGAGTCGTAGGGCTCGGATTACAAACTGATCTTGCTAAAAGTGGTAAGGGTATAAGGGAGCTAAACAGAAGGAAACCCAACAGCACCAGATTCCACTATGAAGCAGTCTGGAGCAATTACAAAGGCCGCAAAGAAATAATCAAACAACTTTGGGAGCTCAAACCAAGCCAGCCACTCCAAGCCCCAACTGAAATGTTCATCAACAAGGTCAGTGCCATAAGCAAACCTCAGATCATGGAATAGAAATGAACTTGGGGCATAGGAAACACCAAATTGAGGAACTTGAAGCTAAACTTAGGGCTCCAGGGAATATACCGTTGCACCGTATAGACTATAACGAAATCTAAAAGTGTGAGCACCAACTGAGAAATTTTTACTTGAAGATGAAGTCTACTAGCAGCAAAGAGCCAAGTCTGCCTAACTAAGAGAGGGTGATAAAAACATTGTTTTTTCACAGCAGAGCCAACGAAAGGAAATAGAGAAATTTGATACAAGGCCTAACAGACAGCAATGGGAGATGGATAGAGAATGGGGAAGACCTAGCAACCATAGCATGCCAACACTTCTCAAACCTTTTCACCTCGTCAAATCTCACATCATAAAATCTGGAGGAAGCCTTGGCCGCAATCAGGCAAATTGTTACTACTGATATAAATGCTCAACTAGACTCCTGATTCACCAAAGAGGAAATTCACATAGCATTCAACTAAATGCACCAATGAAGTCCCTTAGACCAGATGGTCTCCTGGCTGATTTCTACCCAAAAACATTGGCCTGTAGGGAATGAAATGGTTTGGGATGTCTGCAACCATGTCCTAAACAATGCGGGTGATATCTCTCAACTGAATTATACTTTTATTGCTCGCATACCTAAAATCAAAACCCTTAAGAAAATAGAAGACTACAGACCTATTAGTCTATACAATGTTATATATAAAATCATTTTCAAAACCATTGCCAACAGACTAAATATTTTCTAGATGAGGTGATATCCCCCGATTAGAGTGCCTTCATCACAAACCGACTGATTATCGATAATATTGTTGTAGGGTATGAAAGCCTCCATACGTCAAGTGTAATAAACAAAGGAAATCAGGTTGGGCAGCCCTAAATTGGATATTAGCAAAGCTTTCGATAAAATGGAGTGGATTTTTTTTTTTTTTGGAAAAAAACGATGCTTAAATAGGTTTATCCTCCAAGTAGGTTGATCTCATTATAAAGTGTATATCAACAGCATCTTTTTCAATTCTAATAAATTGGGTCCCAAAGGAAACCTTAAGCCCAATAGAGGCTTGAGACGGGTTGTCCCTCTCATCATACCTCTTTATCTTAGGTGTAGAGGCCCTCTCCCCTCTGCTTAAAAAGGTTGAGCAAAGAAGTCTCATCCATGGCATCAAGTTCTCCACTTACTTAACACTGTCTCACTGTTTGTAGATGACAATTTGCTCTTCACCAAGGCAACGCCTATTGATTGTAAAAATATCAAGATCATCCTAGACAACTACACCAAAGCATTAGGATAGCTTATCAATTTCAAGAAATCTTCAATGTTTTTCAGACACAATACAAGTCATCAATTCAAAGAGTGGATCTGCAACATCCTGAACCTTTAGGAAATTTCTATCATGAAAAGTACTTAGACCTGCCATCAATGATTAGAAGGAGGAAAAGAAACTTCTTGAACAACATCATAACCAGAATCAAGAACAAAATCGCCATATGGAAGACTATAACCTTTTCTTAGGGGAAAGGTCTTGATAAATGTTGTGGCCTAAAGCATACCTACTTACGCTATGAGTGTGTTTAGAATCCCAAAAGCCATATATGATGGGATACAAAAGAAAGTGGTAGCCTACCAGTGGGGCAAACCAAATAATCCTAAATCAATTTATTGAAGCTTCTGAAAAACCCTATACACTCAAAGAATAAGGGAGGACTTGGCTATAGAGACATAACTGCCTTCAATTAATCCATCCTAGCCAAGTAAGGTTGGAGGTTCATTTAACACCCAAACTTTCTTATGGCCAGAGTTCTGAAAGTTAGATACTTCTTAAAAGACATATTCCTTGAGCGCAAAGTAGGTAGCAGACCATCATATATCTGGAGCGCATTATATGGGGTAGAGAGGTTCTTGAGAAAGGCACTAGATGGAAAGTGAGAAATGGGGAATCAATCTGTCTATATAGACAACTGGCTGCCAAAACCCTTAACTTTCAAACCAATCTCCCCTCAAACCTTCCCCCTGACATCATATGTCTCTGATCTGATCACAACAAATAAGAAATGAGATGCAACCACCATTCGCCATGACTCAACTCAAAAAGATGCAGATATGACCCTAAAAATTCATATTCCCAAAAGTAACATGCATGATCAAGTCCTTTGACACTATGACAAAATAGGGAACTTCTTGGTAAAAAGTGGTTACCACTAAGAACCTGTTGCCAACTAGAATGAATTTATCAAAGAGGAAGATTATAGATGATTGATAGGGTTAATTAAGTCTAATATTTTCATATTCTAAACTTAATATTTGTTTATTTAAGTTAAAATTATTTGGCTCTTTATGTGTTTTATTGTTATTTTGTAAGTTTAGAGTTAATGGAGCAAATAAGGATGAAAATTTAATGCAAACAAATTTAATACTAAATCACTACAGTATGATGAACAGTACTTTACTATAGTGCTAGTGCGCGATGCCTAAGTTAGAGACTCAGTGTCACAATGTTCAACCAATATATCAAAAGAAGGACTTTTCAGGTTTTGGCGTCGTGACGCTAGTACAATGAAAGAGACTTCTAACTCATATTCACAAATTTGTCTTAATTTGCACCACCAAACCTATAAAATAAGAGGCTTTTGAAGCAAAAAAATAGACAAGAGAGAGAAAGAGAAATTTTTAAAGGATCAAGAAGATTAAAAAATTGAAGACTGTAGCAAAATTAATTTTATCTCTTCAACTCTTTACCTTTCTAGTTTTGTATGATTTTTATGATATTTTTCTTAATAAGCTCTAAAACGCTTTATTTCACTATGAGCTAAGTTTCTATTCTAGAGTTATAATTTTGAACTTGATATGTGATTGAATTGAAATTCTTTTCTTATTTTTATGAACTCAATAATAAAATTGTTCAATTATTCTATGTTTAATATTCTTTAATCACTTGATCACTAATTAGATTGTTGTGAAAATCCTAATAAACTTAACAAAGGAATTTAGATGTTAGCCTTGAATAATTTGATATATGATCATAGGGTAACAACTACGAGTTTTATATAGGATAAAAATATATCTATATGACATATATGGTGGTATCAAATCAGGTCTTAATGAATCTTATTCTATTTTGATTACCATAGACATATATATAATTATTATGGCAAGATAAAGTCATTTGACTATCGATTAAGACTTGTGATGATATTTGATGAACACATGAAAATGCATGTTGTTAAAAGATTCAATCACCATTTAATGTCACTAATTTTAGTATTTTCTATATTTTTAGCTTGAAATAAAGTGTTCTCCTTAAATTGTGATTAATGAATGTTATTTGGACAGGTTTAGGTAAATTGGACATAACTCTCAATGTAGAAATTGAAATGAAGAAATTCTTGAACCTGGTGCAACATGACTCAATCTTACACAAATTTGAAGAATAGTGGAAAAGCTAAATCCAACATGTTATGGGCCAAAAATTGAGATACAACAGAATCGGACTACAACTCTTACCCAGCTTGACCCAACTCACGTATTTGGATCGTATCTCCCAAAATATGTACTCAATTGGTATAATTCTTGAATCTGTGAATTACTGACTTAACTATCAACAACTCGTATGTTTATGGTAAAGTCCAAATCAGCCGTTATCATGGACGAAATCGCATTGCAAGTGGGTAAAATGGTTGTTGGCCGAATTCTGATGTATCTTTGGAATTTTGCTCACATCTCATTGGATACTCATCCAATTTGCATGAAATTAGTGCCTATGGAACGAAGAGTCAAAATTATACAACTTTCATGTCGGCTGCAGAAGCTAAATTGATAATTTACATTATCAAAAATGTGCTGCAAGTGGATACACAAGTTATTGGCTTAAAATTATTGAAGATTGATATCATCCACGACATATGACCATTCATTGCCTATATAAGGAGACCCTTAGGACATTTTAAATAGAAAAATTCTCTCTTCTTTTATTCTCATTAACATGTATTGTAATTTAGGCTAGAGTTCCTAGCAAGGCTAAGAGATGAACTTTTATGTGTAGTAAATCTACTTCCATGCTTTGATTCGGTGTCAAGAGCTATAAATGTTGTAAGTTTGGTTTTGATTAAACTCTTATCTATTTTATTTTCTATAATCCAGAGGTTATAATTCTCATGTCTCATATATGTTCAGTCATGCTTTTCTTATGTGATTCATGTTGATTTATAATTGTTACTGGTTACATTGTTTTATATGTTAATCTTTTACTGCAGTATTGTCAATTTGATATATTGTCGATCTTGGATAACATGTAAGGGCAATAAATGTTTGATATTCAAGTTAATCTTTTACTGCAATATTGTCAAAATGATATATTGTCGATCTTAGATAACTTGTATAAATAACATGATGTGTGTTAATGCTTGCAAAGAGTTTAACTAAATCAAATACATGTGTTATCAAATGTGCTATATATTACATACCTTCCGATTGATTGTTTGGGATGTAAAACTTTCAGTTGAGTTATAAATATCGAATCAAAGTATAGAGTAGATTTATAAAGCATAATTGTGATTCTCAAAGCCTTGCTTAAATCATTATAAGACATTTTTCTCAATTCAGAGACAATTCTATCTCATCCGTTTAAATCAATTAACCCTTTGCTACTGCTTTAATATTTTATTTCACTAACCTATTTTGCCAAGAGCTTCCTCGTGGGATCGACACCTCAATCTATACTGCGATAGCCGCATTATATTTTGAGCGTAAACAAAAATTTGGCGCCGTTGCCGGGGAGGCACACTAAGCGAAAGTCGGTTGCGATTATAAATACTAAAGTGGTAACTTTGTACATTTTCTTTTCTTTGTAAAATATTAGTTTTATTTCCTTTGTTGTAATTTATTTATTATTCATGGTTGGTTCTACCACCTAATTTATTTTATTTTCTTTAGTTAATTTGTTATATGTTATATTATCTTAATGACTGGTTTTACCGCCTAATTAGTTTATTTTCTTTTATCTATTTATCGCACTTTATTTTCTTTTGTTTATTTATTGCACTTTTTTTTAATGGCTGGTTTTACCGCCTAACTTAGTTCACTTTCTTTTATTTATTTATTGTACTTTATTTCTTTAGTTAATTTGTTGTATTTTCTTTTTATTTTGTGGCTGGTTCTACCGCCTAACTTAGTTTCTTTATTTCTTATTGTACTCTATTTATTTATTGCACTTTTTTTATTGTACTTTATTTTCATTTTCTTTTACGTATTTATTGCAATTTATTTTCTTTAGTTAATATGTTGTATTTTCTTTTTATGGCCGGTTCTACCGCCTAACCTTGTATTTATTTACTTATTGTATTTTCTTTTTATTACTTATTTATTGTACTTTTTTTTTCGTACTTTATAGTCTTTTGTTTAGTTATTGTATTTATATTTCATGGTTGGTCTTACCACCTAACTTATTTCTATTTCTTGTTGTGTTTATTCCACTTCTTAATTTTCCTTAAGCATTTCTTTCCTAAAAAAAAAAAAATAAAAAAAATTAGGATGTATGCATGGACCTAGAGACAAACGAGGAAGATTTGTGAGAGAACTAGAATTAGAACTAGAACCAGAACCACTCCCACAATTTATAAGTGAAAAGAATTCACCTTCTAGTTCATCTTGTAATTCTAACACAATGAGCCAACATGAAGAAAACCCCGTTAGAACTCTAAAAGATTACTTGCATCCTACTCGCACAGCCACACCATCATGTATTATATTTCCACCTAACACATCACATTCGGATTTTAAACCTGGAATGATACAACTTCTTCCCACTTTTCATGGTCTAGATAGTGAAAATCCTTATGTACATGTTAGGGAATTTGAAGAGGTAATTGCCACCTTCCATAGCCAACCTGAAGCCATAGACACTGTTAGACTTAAATTTTTCCTTTTTTCTTTGAAAGATAAAGCAGAGAGTTGGCTATACTCTTTGAGGCCGAGGTCTATAGGAACTTGGGCAGAAATGACCCAAGCATTTTTCAATAAATACTTCCCACAACACAAAACTAATGGCCTGAAAAGACAAATTTCTTCCTTCTCCCAAAAAGACAGTGAAACCTTATATCAAGCATGGGAAAGGTTTAAAGAATTGTTAAATCTGTGTCCTCACCATGGGTATGAAAATTGGCGCTTGGTTAGTTATTTCTATGAGGGACTCACAATTAGAGAGCGCCAATTTGTTGAGATGATGTGTAATGGGGAGTTCCTTCACAAAGATCCTGAGGAAGCCATAGAATTCCTTAATGACTTAGCCGAAAAAGCCCATACATGGACTGGACCTAGCATTACTGAAAGCACAAATAGGTCACGACCCAATGGAGTTTTCCATCTTAGGGAAGAGGATAACCTCAAAGCCCAATTAGAGGTCTTAACTAGGGAGTTAGAGGCCTTGAAAACCAAAGATAGAAGGGTCACCCACACGGTTGCTAAAGTTGAGTCACACGATGTCTGTTTTGTCTGTGGAGGAGCGGAACACTTAGCTCAGGATTGCCCCACGTATAGTGAGATGAGAGGGATATATGAGGAACAATGTAATGCCCTAGGGATGTACAAGAAGCCTTATTCACCCTACTCTGAAACATATAATCCTAGCTGGAGAAACCACCCAAATTTCAGTTGGAAATCTGACCAACAAGCCAACAACCAATGGAAACAAGAACAACAAGCACCCAAGTCTTATGTTGCACCTCAATATAATGCACGACCAACTAGGAGTTCTTTAGAGGATACATTACAAGCATTTATGGAGGCACAAAGTAAGACTAATCAAAAATTTGAAACAATTCTTGCACAGGTGGTAGACGAAAACAAAGAAATCAAGAGTTAAATCACAAAGTTGACCAGTGCCTTAACTGTACAAGAGCGAGGTAAGTTTCCATCTCAACCTCAATCCAATCCGAAAGGACAATTCATGGAACAAGCTTCTACTTCTGATGTTCAAAATCTCAAAGAAGTCAATGCCATTACTACTCGAAGTGGTAAGATTGTAAGTGAGCCTACTCCTGAAATTAACACATCTACGAGTAGTAAAGACGCCCCCCTTGAAAAAGAGGCCACAGTGAAAAAAGAGCCCGAAAGTAAGTTTTCAATCCCAGTGCCTTTTCCTCAAGCTCTTCGACCGGTTGGGAAAAATTCAAAAATTCAAGGTGAGATTTTGGAACATTTGAAACAAGTTAAAATTAATCTTCCCTTGTTACATTTGATTAAGCAGGTTCCAACTTATGCCAAAGTCATCAAGAATTTATGTACTATCAAAAGAAAACACCATGTGAAGAAAACTGCATTTTTGGCAGAACAGGTAAGTGCAGTGATTGAACAAAAGACACCACCCAAGTATAAAGACCCAGGATGTCCCACAATCTCCTGCCAAATTGGGACACATGAGTTTGGTCAAGCTTTATTGGACTTAGGAGCAAGTGTAAATTTAATGCCTTATTCTATTTACTTGCAGTTAGGACTTGGTGAAATTAAACCAACCTCTGTAGTCCTACAATTAGCTGACCGATCAATTAAGAAACCACGGAGAATAGTAGAAGATGTTTTGTTGCAAATTGATAAATTTTACTACCCTGTTGATTTTCTTGTTTTAGATACTCATTCTGTTGTTAACATGGAGTCAAAAATCCCTCTTATTTTGGGGAGACCTTTTCTAGCCACTGCTAACGCTCTTATTAATTGCAGAAATGGTCTAATGAAATTATCTTTTGGGAATATGACTCTTGAGGTGAACATTTTCAACATTGGCAAACAACCACGAGAAGAAGACGAGTGCTATCATTCATATATGATAGACACATTTGTAGCAGAGGAAGCTTATAAAAATCATGGCTATGATTCTTCGAAAAACCTTCTCAATTTTGATTTTGAAGAAATGTATTATCCTAATGTAACAACTGATGTGTTTAGTATTTTTGACTCACAGCACAAAGGGACTCGATTTTGGCAGCCACACTTTGAAGAGTTGCCACGAGAGAGGGAGAAACCGAAACCATCAAACCTCGAGACACCACAAGTTGATCTTTCTCCACTGCCTAAAGGTTTGAAACACGCATTCTTGGGACCAGGTGATACCTTTCCTATCATTATTTCTTCTGAACTTAGTGCTGAACAAGAGGAAAAATTGATAAAATTGTTAAAAGAACATAAGTCTGCACTAGGTTGGACCATAGCTGATATTAAAGGTATTTATCCATTGATATGCTCTCATAGAATTCATTTAGAGGAAGGTGCCCAACCTCGTAGAGACCCACAAAGAAGACTTAACCCAACAATGAAAGAAGTAGTGAAGAAAGAGGTCTTGAAACTATTAGATGCAGGTATAATCTACCCAATTTCTGATAGTCAATGGGTAAGTCCAACTCAAGTAGTTCCTAAGAAATCTGGGGTTACTGTTGTTGAAAATGAGAATGGGATACCTGTTCCAACTAGGGTAGTAAGTGGTTGGAGAATGTGTATTGATTATAGAAAGTTAAACACAGCCACTAGGAAAGACTATTTTCCATTGCCTTTTATCGACCAAATTTTAGAACGTGTAGCTGGACATCCTTTTTATTGCTTTCTTGATGGGTATTCAGGATATTACCAGATTGAGATAGCTATAGAAGATCAAGAAAAAAATACTTTTACATGCCCTTTTGGTACTTATGCTTTTCGTAGAATGCCATTTGGATTATGTAATGCACCAGCTACTTTTCAGCGTTGCATGTTGAGTATTTTTTCTGATATGGTTGAAAAATGCATGGAAGTCTTTATGGATGATTTGACTGTTTTTGGTAATTCTTTTGATTTATGCCTACTTAAATTGAAATCTGTTTTGAGTAGGTGTGAAGAAAAAGGACTTGTGCTAAATTGGGAGAAATGTCATTTCATGGTATCTTCAGGAATCGTTTTGGGGCACATTGTATCTGAAAGAGGGATAGAGGTTGACAAGGCAAAAATTGAATTAATCTCTAAATTACCTACACCTAAAACGATAAAAGATGTCCGATCCTTTCTTGGACACGCTGGCTTTTACAGAAGGTTTATACAAAAATTTTTTGCCATATCTAGACCATTGTGTAACCTTTTGCTAAAAGATGCAGAATTTACATGGACACAAGAGTGTGAGGAGGCATTCCGAACACTCATTGCCAAACTCACCACCGCTCCTATCATGCAATCACCGGATTGGAACCTCCCATTTGAAATTATGTGTGATGCAAGTAATAATGCTGTAGGAGCAGTTCTTGGGCAACGGAGGGAGGGAAAACCCTTTGTTGTTTATTATGCTAGTAGGACTTTGAATGATGCTCAAATGAATTACACTACTACTGAAAAAGAACTATTAGCTGTTGTTTTTGCCTTAGATAAATTTTGTTCTTATTTGATTAGTTCACCTATTGTTATTTTTACTGACCACGTAGCCCTTAAGTACCTTCTTTCTAAGAAGGATGCTAAAGCCCGTTTAATTAGGTGGATTCTTCTTTTGCAGGAATTTAATATAACCATCAAAGATAAGAAAGGTGTTGAAAATGTTGTTGCTGATCATCTATCCCGCCTTGAGTTCACTGACTCTACTGATTTGCCACCCATTCGAGATGATTTTCCAGATGAACATCTTTTTGCTATAAGCCAAATACCTTGGTATGCACATATCGTAAATTATTTGGTTTGTGGTGAACTTCCATCTGACTGGAGTGCACAAGATAAGCGTAAGTTCTTGGTTGAGGTACGTAACTTTTATTGGGATGATCCATATCTTTTCAAATACTGTCCTGACCAAATCATGAGACGTTGCATTCCTGAAAGTGAAGTTTCTAGTGTCTTAAATTTTTGCCATAGTGCTGCTTGCGGTGGCCATTTTTCTATGAAGAAGATAGCTGTGAAAATTTTACAGTGTGGTCTTTATTGGCCCACTTTGTTCAAAGACACTAATAATTTTTGTCGTTCCTGTGAAAGATGTCAAAAGTTAGGTGCTTTATCTCGAAGAAATATGATGCCTCTTAACCCTATTCTTGTTATTGAGATATTTGACTGTTGGGGTATCGATTTTATGGGTCATTTTCCTTCATCTTTTGGCTATCTTTACATCCTTTTAGCTGTTGACTATTTATCAAAATGGGTGGAGGCTGTAGCTTGTCGTACTAATGATAATACAACTGTGGTAAAATTCTTAAAAGAAAATGTGTTATCTAGGTACGGTACGCCACGTGTCATCATTAGTGACCAAGGAACACATTTTTGTAATCGTTCTTTTAAAGCTTTGATGCACAGGTATGGTGTTCTTCACAAAGTTTCCACTGCATACCATCCACAGACAAATGGACAAGCTGAGCTAGCAAATAGAGAGATTAAACAAATTTTGGAAAAGACAGTTAACCCGAATCGCAAAGATTGGTCTCTACGCCTTTCTGATGCATTATGGGCATATCGCACTGCATACAAAACCATCTTAGGAATGTCTCCATACCGGCTTGTTTATGGGAAAGCTTGTCATTTACCTGTTGAGCTAGAACATAAAGCTTATTGGGCTGTCAAAGCCTAACTTTGATTTGAATGCTGCAGGTCTTCAGAGAAAGTTACAATTGTCAGAAATAGAAGAGCTACGAAATGACGCATATGACAACTCCAGAATTTACAAAGCTAAAATGAAAGTAGCTCATGATAAACAGATCTCAAGGAAACACTTTGAGCCAAATCAACGGGTCTATCTTTATGATTCTCGATTACATTTACACCCTGAAAAGTTGAGATCTCGATGGACTGGTCCATTTATGGTAAGACATGTTTTTCCTAATGGTGCTGTTGAAATAGAAGACCCTACTGATGGACGGACTTTCAAAGTGAATGGACAGCGGCTAAAAAGCTACGTGGAAAAGGTAAACGACTCTATGTACCTAGGCGAGATCCCTCTTATGGATCCTGTCTATCGTGATTGATCAGGTTCAATCTATCTGTACCATATTTTATATTTTGTCTATATTTTACCTTTTGACTTTCTATTTTTGCTTTTATTTTCTTGCACATTTTATTTTACTTCATTTTCTTCTTTTTATTTTTTCTTCAGTGTGATTTTATTTTCCGGTTAAGTGGCGGATACGGTACTCCGTGACTATTAAAGTCGGTTTTTCAGTTCCCTAAAAACTGTCCCTCAAACTGTGCATTCATCTCTTTTCTTTCTTTCAAAATGGATCGCATTCTTGCCAATCTTAAAAAACGTTTTCCTTCATTTCCTCAAAATGCTCTACTTAAGATTTACAAAGCACGGTGTGAAAGACTAAGGCTATTGATGTTGGGTAATATCTCTGTGGACCTTTGTTGGTTAATTGAAGCCAAGGTTCGGTTGTCTGGTGAGTTTGAAAATAATTTTGTTTCTCATATGCCTGGTCTTGGAAGAAGCTCTTATACCAAAAGGCGACGAGCAAAAAGGTTACAAGTCTGTCATAAATGTGCTCGATGGAATTGTAATCGGAGTTATCGTTCTTTAGGATTCGTATCTAGAAACCGAGAAGACAAAATTCAGTTCATTAAGGATGGACTGAGTAAAGAGTCTTTGGATGATATCCTATTGACTCTTGAGATGCATCCCTCTGGGCTCGTGCAACGTGAACTTTTCGATTTATGGAACAAATTCAAAAATGAACATCAATGGTATAGTCTCGGGAATCTGACTCTAAAAGACCCTGTTTGCCAATTTATAAGAAAATTGGATGGGAAGCCTATCCCCGACCCATAGAGGGCATTTAAGCCGTTACTGGACGTAAAACCAGAGGAAGATGTAAGCCACAATCACAACTACTTGTAAATACATGTGTTTTAATTTCAAACTTTATTTTATGAATAGTAGGGCTACTCATGTAGATGTCTTAAATTCAAATCTTTTTGTTTAATAATGCATGTGGGTCATTATGTTTAAATTTTTTGTGTTTTATTTTTAACTCTCTTTTGACAAACTATCGGGTTACCATAATCATTGTTATCATTTGGTACTCTATAAATACAACACCTCAATTTCTTCATTTTCATATATTGAGATAAAGGTGAGAGTAGATATGGAGGAAACCCAAGTTCGACAATTTCAAAATATATGTATATTTTGTGGATCTAGTCCTGGGGAGAGTAAAGTGTTCGTAGAAGCAGCAAACAATCTAGGAAAAACATTAGCTGCAAGAAAAATTCATTTGATTTATGGAGGAGGTAGCCTTGGGCTAATGGGGTGTGTGTCAACAGCTGCACATTTAGGAGGAAGTCAAGTTTTAGGTATTATTCCTACAGCTTTGGCCGTGGGAAACCTGACCGGGAAAATAATAGGGGAAGAATTACGAGTCTCATCCATGCATGAACGTATAGCCAGAATGCTTTGCAATGCAGACGCTTTTATTGCTTTACCAGGTGGTTTCGGTACCTTGGAAGAAATTTTTCAAATTGTCTCTTGGGCCCAACTGAATATCCACCGAAAACCCATAGGTTTGTTGAATGTTAATAACTATTTTGATTGCTTACTTTGTTTTCTTGATCAAGCAGTGGAACAGAATTTTATTTCACATTCGGCGCGACAGATCCTGGTTTCTGCTACTAAGGCAGATGAATTGATTAACAAATTACAGACAGTTACCTACGAACCTGACCCAGCAATAACTCGGATCGATTGGTCAGTGGGCCTTAACAAGCGAAAATTGGATCTGACACTTCGTTTGTAAATTTTTCTTTTTCTTTATTTATTTATCAATACCATCATTTTAGTTTATATTTGTTTAAGTGTCTCTCAGGTTTGTTTCTTTCAAATAACTGGCGTTTCAGGTAATGTCTCATATACTTTATCTCTTTCTATTTAAACATTGAGGACAATGTTTCATCTGGTTTGGGGGGAGGATAGTAGACATACGTTGCATTTTGTAAAAAAAAAAAAAAAATTGTGGTCCGACATTTGATTAAAATGGCAGAGTAAAGAGTTCATTCTTGAACTCTTGAGACGCGTTCTAGGTCAAATTAAAATGGCAGAGTAAGGAGTTTTAGTACTAACTTTTGAAATGCATTTTAACTAACTTTTTGTTATTTTGTTTTATATTTCATGCATTGTCGTTTACTGCTTGTAGTCTTGGTAATTCTTGTATAAAGGAATTTGCTTTTCTGCCTAACTATGATTTCAGAATTGTTTAGGTTGAGTCACTGTTTCTATCTAGGTTACTAAAGAATGACTTCCAAAATATTTTTGAGCACAATGCTAAGCCTTGTGGTAAGATGGATGATTCAATTTATATAGCCAAGAGAATTTTCATGTTTAAGTATATATTTTTCTAATCTCACATATTTTTTGTGAGTAAGTGGAAAGGATGAGAAAACAGCTTATGAACCTTCATTGATCCTTTGAATTGGTTAATTTTTATTTAGAATGATATTATTTGAATTAAGGGATAAGTTGGTTGCATTTGTGCATAATATAATTTGGTGAGAAACCTTTGTAATGCTTCCTTGTATTCTTCAAAAAAAAAAAAAAACAAAAAAATACCAAAAACAAGAAAAAAAAAAGAGAAGAAGCAATTCAGTTTAATAAAGTCTTCATTCAATTTTAGAAGACAAATATCTTGTAAAACAGTTTTCTCACCAAGTTATAATTGTATTATTCTCACAAGCCAATTAAAGTTCTAAAGTTGGCATATGATATGAATAATTGATTTTTAAACAAATAATTTTCCTATCTTCGGATCAATGTTAGTTTATATGTTTGTCCTTAAAATTGACTTTTTCTTGAGTGCTTAACTGTTTTCCAACTCCATAAGAGAAGTCCTAACCTTTTAAACAGTTATACACCTGTGAGGATATGGAGTTGAGGCTTTTACTTGGAGAAATTCTTAAGGCTATATCTATTGTGGTTTGTGGTTATGGCTTAGTTCACACACACACAAATTATAGAAGTTGTAATTGAAAAAACCATGATAGCAACAGTGATCTCGAACTGACGTTTTGATTGAAATGCTTAGGTAGTTTTGCATATTCTATTTACGCTTGAATTGCTAGAGACTAGCAATAAGCTGGTTGGGGGCTGTGATGAACACATGAAAATGCATGTTGTTAAAAGATTCAATCACTATTTAATGTCACTAATTTTAGTATTTTCTGTATTTTTAGCTTGAAATAAAGTGTTCTCCTTAAATTGTGATTAATGAATGTTATTTGGACAGGTTTAGGTAAATTGGACATAACTCTCAATGTAGAAATCGAAATGAAGAACTTCTTGAACCTGGTGCAACATGACTCAATCTTACACAAATTTGAAGAATAGTGGAAAAGGCAAATCCAACATGTTATGGGGCAAAAATTAAGATACAACAGAATCGGACTACAACTCTTACCCAGCTTGACCCAACTCAGGTATTTGGACCGTATCTCCCAAAATACATACTCAATTGGTATAATTCTTGAAGCTGTGAATTTTTGACTTAACTATCAACAACTCGTATGTTTATGGTAAAGTCCAAATCAGCCGTTATCATGGACGAAATCGCATTGCAAGTGGGTAAAATGGTTGTTGGCCGAATTCTGATGTATCTTTGGAATTTTGCTCACATCTCATTGGATACTCATCCAATTTGCATGAAATTAGTGCCTATGGAACGAAGAGTCAAAATTATACAACTTTCATGTCGGCTGCAGAAGCTAAATTGATAATTTACATTATCAAAAATGTGCTGCAAGTGGATACACAAGTTATTGGCTTAAAATTATTGAAGATTGATGTCATCCATAACATATGACCATTCATTGCCTATATAAGGAGAACCTTAGGACATTTTAAATAGAAAAATTCTCTCTTCTTTTATTCTTATTAACATGTATTGTAATTTAGGCTAGAGTTCCTAGTAAGGCTAAGAGATGAACTTTTATGTGTAGTAAATCTACTTCTATACTTTGATTCGGTGTCAAGAGCTATAAATGTTGTAAGTTTAGTTTTGATTAAACTCTTATCTATTTTATTTTCTATAATCCAGAGGTTATAATTCTCATGTCTCATATATGTTCAGTCATGCTTTTCTTATGTGATTCATGTTGATTTATAATTGTTACTGGTTACATTGTTTTATATGTTAATCTTTTACTGCAGTATTGTCAATTTGATATATTGTCGATCTTGGATAACATGTAAGGGCAATAAATGTTTGATATTCAAGTTAATCTTTTACTGCAATATTGTCAAAATGATATATTGTCGATCTTAGATAACTTGTATAAATAACATGATGTGTGTTAATGCTTGCAAAGAGTTTAACTAAATCAAATACATGTGTTATCAAATGTGCTATATATTACATACCTTTCGATTGATTGTTTAGGATGTGAAACTTTCAGTTGAGTTATAAATATCGAATCAAAGTATAGAGTAGATTTATAAAGCATAATTGTGATTCTCAAAGCCTTGCTTAAATCATCATAAGATATTTTTCTCAATTCATAGACAATTCTATCTCATCCGTTTAAATCAATTAACCCTTTGCTACTGCTTTAATATTTTACTTCACTAACCTATTTTGCCAAGAGCTTCCTTGTGGGATCGACACCTCAATCTATACTGCGATAGCCGCGTTATATTTTGAGCGTAAACAATATTACAAATTTAGCCAACAATTCATATTGAGGGATTAACTTAAGAAAAAATTAATTAGTTCAAGTAATATATCGAGGGATAATTGTAATCATAAGTTTTATCTGTTATTAGTGCCTTTATCTTGTTATCTTTAGTCTTTATATTTTGTTAATTTTTTGTTATTTAGTTTAGATTACTATCTTTCAATTTTTGTTTTTCATCTGAATAAAAATAAAGAGACACAATTTTAATACTTAGCCTAAATAATAACAATAAATCCTCGTGAAAACTTTACTTTACTTATCTTATATTACTTGTTTATAATAGCATGGACATGCGCTTAGTTAGAAATCGCACATCACATTTTTACTACTATTGTCGGGGAATTAGTTTATTATTTGTATTAATACTAATATGAATCTATCTTACTTTTTTTTATTTTTATTTTTTGTACAGTTACTTTTCATTTGTTTCAGTTATGTTTAATTCATTCATGATGGCTAAGGAAAAGCAAGTTGGAACACAAAGATTACTACGAGATTTTGCTATCCTATTAGTAAGTGACATACAATCTAGCATTCAAAAATCTTCCATAGATGTAAACTATTTTGAAATCCAATTGGAGATAATTTAACTACTAAAAACCTTAGTACAATTCAGTGGACTACCACATGATGATCCTAGTGAGCATATAAAAATTTTTCTGAAAATTTGTGATTTATCTAAATATAATAAAGTCTCGGATGATGCAATAAGGCTTCGACTATTTCCTTTTTTCTCTTCTAGACAAAGTAAAGATTTAGCTAAGTTTGTTATCCTCAGGATCTATTACAACATAGGATAGTTATCACATAATGTTTTGCTAGATTCTTCCTACTAACAAGAACAACAAGAATAAGAAATGGCATAACTTCATTTATGTAGGATGATTTAGAATCTCTAGATGAAGCATGAGAGAGATTCAAGGAATTATTGAGAAAATGTCCACACCATGGGATTTCAAAATAGTTACTTGTGTAAATTTTCTACTATGGGTAAGTTAAACATTAAAGAATCATAATTGATGCTGCTGTAGGGGGTGCATTTATAAATAAGTCTCTTGATGATGCTTGATAAGGACAAATTTGTCATATATTTTTTAATATTTTTATTTTGATATTTTATTATTTTATGAGAATAGATGGCTATTTATGTGCATTATTGTTATTTATAGAGACTTGAACAAAATTTAAAGAAATGATGCAAAAGGAGCAAAAACAAGGACTAAAATGTAAACTTTTCAAACTATGAGTTCAGTGCCCCAGCGCCACGAGGATTATTGCCCTAGCTCTGGAACAGTGATCGAAATAAGGAAAACGACATGTTTAAGTCACATCTGGCGTCCCAGCGTCAGACCTTCATCGCGCTAGCGACAGGCCAACGCCCTAGTGTCATCAACCCACCGCCCCAGCGGTGAAGCATGTTTCATGTGTCGCCCCAACGACAACTGCATCGTGCCCCAGTGGTAGCGCGAGTCCTAATCCGACGAGAATTGAGATTTTCAAGCTCATATCAATCCTTATAAAAAGTCACTCGTTCCCAGCCTTTAAGAATGAATCGAGATCAATCTAGAGCACCCAAGACACATTCAAAAATACCAAGAATACAGAGTACGAGTCTTGGAGAGCAATAAGAGTTTAATTGAAGCAACTTTAGAGAGAGATTCAAGGCGTTCTTCGGCATCAAGAGTTCTTAGGTAGCGCAATCAAGAGCAATTCAACATCTATATCGGTTTACTATTGATTATATCATAATTTATTATTATTTTTACTGTTGTTCTCTTGTAGTCATGAGCTAAATTTATTTTCTAGGATTAATACTTGAACTCAATATGTGTACTTAATTGTCATATCTTTTGAATATTTAATAAACTTAGTTCTTTGATATTTAAATTACTTGATCTTAATGCTTCAATATATCTAGCCAATATATGGTGAATAAGTTGGTAATATTATTGATAAACTCGGAAGAGGAATAATAATATTTAGACCTAGGTAATTTGATGTATGATTGTAGAGTAACATTCAATGTTGCATATGCAAGTTTCAATTCAGGATAGGAATATACCTAATTGACATATATGATCAATAAGACTTAATCTTAATGAACCTTAATTTATTACAAGTACCATAGGAATATAGGTATTTGGTAAATTAAGGTATACTTGCATGACCTTGGAAGAGGCTTGTGAATACATTAGTGTCTTGATCAATAACAAAAACTAATGGAGTTAAATATTAGAAGATTAATTATTAGAAAACATATTGAGGGATAGTATTAATCCTGAGTTTTATCTATATTGCTGTCACCTAATTCTCTTTGCATTGTGTTTTGTTTTTATATTTTCTACATTCATTTTTAGATTTTTTTTTCTGAATAATTATTAGGAAGACATAATTTTAGTAATTGTTTAAAAAGAAGAAATTATCCCTGTGGGTTCGACATTCGACTTATTTAGTCCATTTATTACTTGCATACGATAATGTATACTTGCACTTAATTTTAAGATATAGAATTATCGCATCAATGCTTATGACTTGTTAGAAGAGATAGCCTTCAACAATTATCAATAGACAGTTAAAAGTGTTGCTTCTAGAAAAATCACCGAGAGGAGAGAACATATCATATGTGATTTCTATGGTGACAACCATCCAAATGGACAATGTATAGAAACTCCATATTATATGGGAGGTTGTAACCAATAGTAGCAAAATCCTACTTCCAATTTTTTTTTATCAAGTATTAAAGGATCACACAAATATTTTTTAGAGTAGAAACCAAGAACAAACTTTAAAGCAAGTCAGTCCTTATGAGCTTCTAACAGAAAATCTGCTACAACATGAAAAGAATTTCACCCTAGAGGATGTGTTTATACAAAGCATGAAGAATGCAAATACTCTCTTATAAAACTAATTTGCTTCTCTATGAGCTCTAGAGACTCAATTTGAACAAATTATAGACATAAGGTATAATCGTCCTCAAGAAGCATTGCTTAGCAATGCAGAGATCAGTTATATTGAAAATCTTGAACATTACAAGGCAATCACTGTAGATAGTGGAATAGAGCAACCTGTATTCGTTGAGATAGCCAAATCAGAAGAGAATCATTATAAGGATAAAGTGCAAATAGTAAAAGATGAGGAAAAATTACAAGAAGAAGAAGAAGAATCACATCAACAAGGCCTATTGGGTCATTACAATTCACCACTTCCATTGCTCAAGGAGCTTGAAAATAAGAATTATGATAAGTAGATTTCTAAGGATTTTTCCCATTGTTTTAAAATTGATATGATAATTCCAGATGAAGGACAATCACCTCTCAAACTACAAGTAGTTGAAGCTATCAAAGATCAAGCACATAAAAAGGCAGCACCACATAAAATAAAGACTAAGAAGCAACGAAACAAGTTCATCAAAGAGAAACTAATAG
This sequence comes from Ailanthus altissimus, assembly GCA_946807835.1. Lineage (NCBI taxonomy): Eukaryota > Viridiplantae > Streptophyta > Magnoliopsida > Sapindales > Simaroubaceae > Ailanthus > Ailanthus altissimus. The sequence goes on along the minus strand of OX327699.1, from coordinate 10,218,534 downwards.
AGACTAGCCAATGAGGTTTACTCTTTCAATCTAAGATTAAAATCTTCTCGATAAGGCTCAAAGCAAAATGATTGAGATTGCTTCTTAGAAAGTTTCTCATAGAGCTGTGGAAGTCTAAGAAAAAGAATATCAACACTCTTAGGTGTCGACTAAAATTTCATAAATGAGATACCTCAGATATGCAGTTTGATCCACCATGAGTAAAGAAGGAAGATGTCAAGCCGATAATGATAACTCAGGCACTTTTTAGGAGGCAACCCAAGTAAATTTGTATTTTAATGTTGTGAATTTTATTTTATTTTTTTAGTATTAGAACAATAAGCTAGCATTTAAGAGCTACACAAGAAGTTGCAACGTTAAGAGATAGAAAAATTTAACACCATCACATCAAGACTCAAACGCTACAATGCTAAGTTTTCATTTACCAGGGAAGTTTTCTAATCTCAATTTTATTTTTCATCATTGAGGACAATGCCAAATTTATGTTTGGAGGAGGGAAACACCACTTATCTGTATTTATTTTTTGCTTCATGAATTTTACGCACTGTTTTGCATGTTAATTTATTATTTCAGTTATTTATTTTTGGGTTTGATATGATGATTAATAGTCAATGATAAAAACTTGTTGTGATAAATATAACTCTTGAGAAACAATATATGTTAGAATTGTTCTTATGTTTAATCTTTGTATCAAGTTTTTATCTTCTTTGTGATTTCTTAAATACATTGAGCATATAGTTGTGATTATTTAAGTTTATATGCTTACTTAGAAAACATTTATGCATAACAAGTACATTTAGAAGTATCAAACATTCTAGAACTTGTTTGATTATCACTCGAGGTGAAATCCTTGGTCGAACATGATTAAGGAAGTGATTTTTGATTATGTTTGGATATTTTAATCCTTTCTAGCTTATCTATTTATTTATTTTTATCTCTAGTCACCCATTTTGAGCCTAATGACTACTTTGCTTTGTTAACAACATTTTTACCTTAGCCTTTGAATAAAATTTCTTTATAACATCCTTCACACCATAAATATAGTGATCTTATTTGAGGATTATATAGGGAGTATTAAAGTTGTGGAAGAAGAAGAAGAATGAAGAGTAGTTGTAGATTAAAGTTGTTTAAAAAGGATTATGAAAACTTAAGTATAAGGGTATAATGGCTTGTTTAAAAAAGAAAAAAAAAGAAAAAAAAGAAAAGAAAACGGGGGTACAAATTTACTATACCCTATCTTAAGAGGAAAAAGAAAGAAAGAAGAAGTTGAACAACAAAGAAGACGAAGAAAGAATGAAACAAGTTTGGGAGAATTTTAGAAAAATAGAGGAAATATTTGGATATCTAAGAACAAGAATATATGTTTATGGTGTAAATTGAATCAATATTTATCGATTTTATTCCACCTTCACCCTAACTATACATTACAAGTTTAATAAAGACCTATTTGATCCTTAGTTATATGTGAACATACATTAGTAGAATATGATATGAAAAATAAGCTTATGGAATGTGAATAAAATAAAAAAGTTCATAAAGACTATCTATTGCATTCTTGTGTATATAAATTAATCTAAGTGCAAATGATTAAATGAGAATAACTTACACACACACAATAAGTGAATCACATATAGGGTAAGGCTAGTGCATGGATTAACATTTTAACTTTTATGGTATCTAGTGTTTTTCACGAGTTGTAGAATATCTACAATATTTGAGATATATTATTAATCATCAACCAACTATCTTTTGTGTTTAGTTTTTATTTATTTTTTTAATTTTAGTTCTCTTTTCTTGAGGATGAACAAACTCTTAAGTTTGAGATTATTTGATAAGGGTAAATTTGGTCTAATATTTTCATCTTTCAAACTTAATATTTATTCATTTAAAGTAAAATTATTTGGTTTTTTATGTGCTAGATTATTATTTTATAGGTTTGGAGTCAATGGAGCAAATAGAGATGAAAATCTAATAAAAGCAAGGCAAAAATGTCAAAATTACTCTAGTAGATTGCTATAGTAAATTGCTACAATATAGTGAATAGTACTTTGCTATGGTACTAACGTTGCGATGCTCAACCAGTATATCAAAAGAAGATTTCTCAAGTCTTAGCATCGCGATGCCATTATGACTAAAGAGACTCTTAACTCATGTTGGACACGAATTTGCCTTAATTTGCAGCCACCAACCTTATAAAATAAGAGGTTTTTGAAGCAAAAAACATAGACAACAAGAGAGAGAAAGAGTAAATTTTAGGTCAAAAAGATTAGAAGATTGAAGACTGTAGCAAAATTAGTTTTATCTCTTTAATTCTTTTTCTTTCTAGTTTTCTATGATTTTTATGATATTTTTCTTAATAAGCTCTAAAACTCTTTATTTCACCGTAAGCTAAGTTTCTATTCTAGGGTTACAAAGTGATTGAATTGAAATTCTTTTCTTATTTTTATGAACTCAATAATAAAATTGTTCAATTATTGTATGTTTAATACTTTTTAATCACTTGATCACTAATTAGATTGTTGTGGGAATCCTAATAAACTTAACAAAAGAATTTAGGTGTTAAACTTAAATAATTTGTTAAATGATCATAGGGTAACAACTACGAATTTTATATAGGATAAAAATATATTTATATGACATATATGATGATAATAGATCAGTTTTTAATAAATCTTATTCTATTCTGATTACTATAAACATATATGTAATTGTTATGGTAATATATAGTCACTCGATTATTGACTAAGGCTGGTGATGATATTAAAAATCTAACAAACAATTCATATTGGGGATTAACTTAAGAAAAGATTAATTGGTTCATATAACATATCGAGGTATAGTTGTAATTGTAAGTTTTATCTGTTATTAGTGCCTCTATCTTGTTATCTTTAGTCTTTTTTATCTTGTTAATTTTCTGTTATTTAGTTTAGATTACTATCTTTTAATTTTTTTCGTTTGAATAAAAGTAAAGAGATATAATTTTAGTATTTAGCATAAATAATAACAATAATTTCTTGTGAGAGCAATACTCTACTAATTTTATATTACTTATTTACGATAGTGTGCATTTACGCTTAACTATAAATTATACATCAATGATCCACTCTATCTTAAATGCCTAAACCAAGCTATAGATGTCTTCCATGCTCTTTGTGGCTGTAAAAAAGCAATCAAGACATGGAAAGGAATTAAATTCTGCCACTTGATGTAAAGAAGCCACACTATCATAAGAAATATTGTAGAAGAATGGCAAAAAGAGCACTATGAGCAAGCTCTGATGATCATGTGGTTAATTTGGCATGCTAGGAACCAAACTCTAATAGGCAGTCACTCCCCCGATCTCAACACTGATAAGGCCTGAGCTAAAGCAATCTTGGATGCCTTCAAAAAAGCAAAAATTCCAATGAAGCTAGTCCAAGCTAGGAACCCAACTCTTCAAACTTGGACTCCCTCGACAACCATGAAATGACCCGATCCGATATCTCACAAGATTAGAAAGGATCATAACTCTAACCACTACTAATTTGAGTAAAACTAAATTATCAAAATTTTATTCAACATTAAAATCCTCAACAAAAATATAACAAGAAAAATATTCAACTTGAGTTATTGCTAATTGTCTTTCATAAGTATCTAACAAATAAAGGAGAAATAAAAATCTTTGCAACATTCCGTGGCTAACCTTATGAAATCTAACACTGTTTATATAAAAACACAACCTGGAGGAAAAATATATAGAGAAAATAAGATGAATACTAAACACGTTGAGTGGATATTTTGTTTACTAAAATATTTTTAAAAAAAATTAACTATGTTACATAATAATATAACATAAAAAATCTCATTTTAGAATTCACTAAATTTACATATATTTTATTTAACAAAAATATTTTGTAGCTAGAACAACTAGTATAATTCTCATCTATATGTAAACTAAAATTTTTGAGCTAATAAATTAGAAATTATGCTAGTAACTGAAAAAATAAATACACCTAAATAAGTATCCAAAGAAATAACTAGTCATATATCTAATGTAACTATGAACACACAAGAATAGTAAAACAATTAGCTGGTTGTATACTCAATGTAACTATTAACATAAGTATAGCAAAAAACTAAGCTAGTATACACCTAGTAATATTATATCACACAGGCAAAGTAATGATTCTAATTGGTCGTATATGCATGCGCAGAGTTATGTCCCCAAAGGGATAGGTGTTCAAACACATAGCTCAAAATCTCTGTGTGTATCTAAATGAATCCCAAAGATCTGTATATGAATTTGTAGTTGAATAGAGAAAGGCAGATACTAGGTGATTGAAAACCACTAAAGTTTAAAATAAAATTTCATAAATAATTCATTTGGTATCATATACTAAAGAAATTTCATCTAAAACTTTGATAATAACTCTTCAAGTGACATGGAAATTATGTAATTATCATGTAGAAAGAAAGAATTGTTATTATGGTTTTGGAGTGCAAATAACATACATTAAAGTTTGCTGTAAAATCATTATATAAATAAATGGTTAGATTAAAGAAATAGTCAGGTTCAAACAATGTGACGATCCTTATTTGATAACAAATATTAATTACAGAAATACATTAAAAAATTTATTAACCTTTGTCTTTTACATAATAGCCTATACTCCTTGAAGAATTATTACTCAACTAGAATTTTTATCTAATCTTAAAACAAAGAGTACTACAACTCATCTATAAAAAAATGTATAATATAAAATAAATATAATATTATTCAAATTATGAAAATAAAAATTCTTCTTCTTCTTCTTTTTTTTGTTTACATGAAGAAAATGTAATAGTAATGTTAATATCAAATAATTCTTTGACTAGTATATTATTAGCTGAAAATTTTATATTCTTTAAGAATATGTTTTATCTAAAATTATTCATCTGGTCACTAAAAAAAACACTACGAAAAATAATGCCGATTTCAAATTAATGACAACAGGTTATTAAATTAAAGTATATTTCTATTTAGGCAAAAAAAATCCACTCAATTGAAAATAGATTAAAACTGAGAGTTATTGCTAAGAGAAAATTTTATAAAGTCATCTGTAGCAATAAATCTTATTTCATAAATATAGAAATTTATTGTATAATCATAAATCGTACCTATTATATTATTAAAATTTTATTAAATATATTTCGGACAATAATACATGTGAACTGGAAATTCAATATTCTACAACAACTATGTTCCAAAAACATTGTTTTTGAAAATAAAATTCTAAGACAGTATTATATCCACTTTTATTGATGCACAAGGAAGAATAATTATCGAGAAATTGTCTTAAATTTGCTTCTTAATATAATATTGCAACCACTCAAGGCTATATTAAACGCCAGATTGACTATAACCATACAATTCTTCAACGTCTACAAAAGACAATCTTTGTATCTATGACTAATTCTAATGCAAATCAATAACTTGGTTAACATATAAATAATAATAAATCCTTCCAAACAACAAAACTGATTTTTATAATTCTTCATCTAAAATTTTATTCACATATAATACTTCCATAGTAAAATAAAGTGATAGAATTTCAATAAACCAGAAAGATAATAAAATAAAATGATAGAATTTCAACAAACTCATCTTTCAAAAAATATAACTACACGTAAAACACATTTAATGTAATATTCCGCTCACAAGTCAAATAGCTCAATCTTGGTTTGCTTCAAATTCTTGTAGTTGTTCAAAATTAGCTTCTTTTCCTATAATGTGAAAATAAAAAGAAGTAAAATAAGAAATCACCCCTAAAAGACCAATACAGTAAAAGCTTTGTATATTTTTAAGTAGGACTCTTCTTGCTACCTCCACAAAATCACGTCTCAATTTTTTTTTCAATCCCACACTTGCTTCTTCTTTCATAAACAATTTTAAAACCCTCATCTCCTCTACTTTCTCACCCATGTTTTCTACCTCTCTCTCTTTCCTTTATTGCTTATTTTTTTAAATAAAAACATATTTCCTAAAATCACACTCTTTCAAATTATAAAACTATTTTTTTAATTTTCATATTCTAAACCATACCATCACATTATCTTTCAAATTCAAAAATAAGTATAATTGTCCATAATTTTAAAATTTCAAAAATTAAAAAAAATGTGGGTTTTACAAACTGGGCTCTACAAGGCAAAAGTGGATGCTACCCTTGACCCCTCAAACAACAGAGCAGGGTTTGTCATACTTATCAGAAATTACTCGGGAGAAACAATGGCCTCAGCATCCATCCCAATTACGCTGAAGGTTGATCCAGAGTCCATGGAGGCAGAGGCAATCCTATCAAACATTCTCCTAGCTCGTGATTCACGCCTTCTCCCTATCCATAAAATCTGACTGTAAAAACGTGATCAATCTAATTTTTACAAAAGATACCCATAAGGTTAGAACTGGGCTGCTTGGTCTCGGAAATTTTATGTCTGGCTCACTCAATAGGCAATGTAAAATTTAGCTACTCTCAAAGAGAATAAGCTCACTCTTAACCAAGATATGACTAGAAGAAGCTCCTGAGGAGATCTTCCCATTCCTGTAATTTCATTGTTTTTTCTTCATGAATTTTTCACTTTCCAAAAAAGAAAAAAAGACTAAAGGAAATTCAGAGCCATACTCAGCAAAATTACCGAGAGCATCATATTCAAGAAAGTTTATAATACATTAAGGTACCATATAATCTCTATAACATTTTGATATAATTTTATCATATTTATATTCATTTCGAAAATTGTCAAATAAGTTAAAAGTTATAATAAATAAAAATACACATATTATCTCATCACTTTATAGTTGCATTACATTTGATATTGTCCCCAAAAGATATCCTAATTAACCAGGCTCTTGCTGTGGAAGCAAAAAATCTAAGGAACAATCCTTCTCGTACCAATTTTAAAGGGGAAATTATTTAAATTTCAGTATATTTATGAGACGGGGGGTGGATGTATGATAATTATAAAAAATCTTATGTGCTGTAAACTTTTCTGTCAAAAACTCTGTAATGACTTTCAATTATAAATTTAAGTTTAGGTAAGATGTGAAAGCCCAAGCACATCAAATTACGAATAATCTTTCTGTTAAAAAAAAAAAAAAAAAACTTATGAGTAATCCAGTCTGCCATTAAGCCCAAAACATAAAATACTTGAATTATAGTATTGTTTAAATAATGTGTGCTCCACGAGGAATGTAATATAAGAATATAACAAAACTAATTAGAAAATCAAGACGTGCTTATCGTTGTTCTTAAATTATTTTTATTCTTTAAATTGATAGTAATCAAGATACATTTAAGTTGAAAGGTAGGACAATTTCAAAATTTAATGACTATTAGAGAATATAAATGTGTATATTAAATATATTTTTATTGGATAACAAGTATGTACTTATAAAAGTAATTGATAAGAGAGAATTGTAATTAAAAGGTTAAGAAGAGTTTATTCTTTTGAATTAAGTGTGTCTGTAGTATTTATAGAGTTTAAATGCCTCTTTATAGAGACATAACCCCTTTTTGAAAAGCCACACCAATTAAAAGGGGTAGGTGACTCTTTAGGGAATCACAAAATGAGCCCCACGACGCTTAACGGCTATGTTGGGCAATAGCCCGACTGGGCAGCGCGGCGCTCACTCCAGTGCTGTTGGGCCTAAACCTCTTACGGCTTGAGCACTTTCCTTTCCCTTTGTCCTATTTTCTCTTCTTGGCTCTTTCTCTTTACTCTAACGCTTGATTTTACATTTATTTATTTGAAATATACTCTCAAACACCAACAATCTTCACATATTTTAAATAAACTAATGTAAATCAAATTAACCACATATCAAATTAGAATTTAACTTATATGTATTGGTGATCTTTCAAACTATGAACCAATTCACTGATTAAGTAACTATATTTTACAGGAACTAGAAAAAATTAAGTTTCTATCAATCTTCATTCCTTTGGATGTAAAATAGATGGTTAAATGATCAAGTTAAATTCTTTATAACTTGTCCATGTCCACGATTTGGCATTATTAATGGCCATGTCTTGGTTTTATAAGTACTCTAGAGATGCTTGCCTAGCTCTCATAGGAATTGACCCAATTCCATACTCATATAGGTGACACTCTATCAAGTGTGTTCTGCAGGTTTAACACACTATCCTATAAAGTGTTATGGAGTTCATTAAGACTAACTCACACTTTTTTACTGCACATGCACTACCTCGCCATAGAGAATGACTTATAAACTATAATCGCTAGTACAATAAGACAATAAGTGACTTGTTCTTGCCCTTATAAACATACTTCAATGGGATTGCCAATCATATAAGTAGAGTTATCACCACTCTTATCTCATACTCTAGGTAGAAGTCTCATCCCCCTCGATGTATATTTCACTAATTTTCTATTTAATGGTTTTATTAGATGATCAACTATGTTCATCTCTAACCTTACCTTACATAATTTAGGCTCACCACTCACCACCCTAGATTCTAGTAGCTGCTTTATAATGCTATGTCGTAGACGAATATGTCTACTTTTCCCATTATAAATCTTACTCTTTACTTTAACAATTACTAATAGACAATCATAATTTATAAAAATTGTAGTAGGAGGGTGAGTACTAATAGAAAGATCACTGATGAGTATCCTTAACTACTTATTATCAGAACAAGATTTTTTTAAGGCTATCAATTTTGATCCTATAGTAAATTGTGCTATACAAGTCTATTTAGTGGATTTTCAACATATGGCTCCTCCACCCAAGGTGAATACATATCTACTAGTAGACTTGACCTCATTGGATTTAGATATCCAATTAGCATCACTATAATCTTCTATCATCGGTTGAGATCTACCGTATGAAAGTACATAAATTTTAGGGCCTATTAAAAATTTTGCAACTCTATACAATACACTCCAATGCCTTTTTCCTAATTTTGAGTATACTTACTTAATCTCTCTACAGCATATACTATATCAGGCATAGTAGTATTCATCAAGTATATGAGACTACCAATGATTTGGGCATAACGGTTCTGATTGTCACTATGTTCAATATTTTTTTGAAGTTTAACACTAGCATCATAAAGTGTTGCCACTGGTTTGCATGCTGTGTACCCAAACCTCTCAAGAAACTTATTTACATAGTGCTTTTGTGATAAAGTGAGACCACTAGATGTTCTCTTTATCTTGACCCCAAGTATTACATCAGCTTCTCCCAAATCTTTTATATTATACACATTTGATAGAAATCTCTTAGTATCAATTATGTTGTAATACTATAACTGAATATAAGCATGCCATCCATATAAAGACATATGATGATATATCTATTAGCATAAAAGGATTTATAATACACACATTTATCAAAATCATTTATCATAAAATCATTTGATACTAGAGCATTGTCAAACTTCTCATGCTACTGTTTTGGTGCTTGTTTTAAGCCATACAATGAGAAGACCAATTTATATACTTTATGCTCAGTACTAACACTCATACAATCTTCTAGTTGTTCAATGTAAATTTTCTCATCTAAATCTCCATTTAAAAAAGCAGTCTTTACATCCATTTAGTGTATGAATAAATCATATATTGCAGTCAATGCAATAAAATTTTAATAGAAGTAATTTTAGTTACTGGAGTATAAGTATCAAAGTAATCTAATTTTTTCTTTTGAGTGAATCCTTTGGTAACTAATCTTGTCTTATATTTCTCAATAGTAACATCAACTTTTCTTTTCTTTTTGAAGATCCCTTTACAACCAATATGCTTAGTACTCAAAGGCAAATCAACTAAATGTCACACATGATTACTCATGATTGAGTTGATTTGATCATTAATTGCCTCCCTTCATAAAGGAGCATCATGAGAAGTTTTAGCCCTATTATAAGTTTTAGGGCCTCTTTCATAAGAAAAACATAAAAGTTATTACCAAAACTAGTGGCCTTCCTCATTCTTTTGCTTCTCCTAAGTTCATTGTTAGAGCTTTTCAGATGGTCTATATTAACCTTTACATGAGTCATACTTTTATCTACATTAGCTTTCTTAGGAAAGAAAGAGTCAAAGAATTCAACATTTTTGGATTCTGTTATGTAGTTTACATCAAATAAACTTATATTATCCTATAATACTAAGAATCTATATGCAGAATTATTCTGGACATAACCTATGAACATACAATTAATTGTCTTAGGTTTTATCCTTTTCTTTTTAGGATCAGGAATAAGAAACTTTGCGAGACCCTATTCCTTTGAGGTATAAAAGGTTAAGAGTATAACCTTTCCATAACTTATAGGGTGTAACTCTCGTTTTCTTATAAGAAATTCTATTTACCTTTATATTGGCTTTTCTTAACATAAACACAAAAATAAGATTGTATCTAATATTTGGAACATGGATTACAATGCCCAATATAAGAAACTTTCCAGAAGTAAGGTTAAGGAGAACTTCCCTTTCTCTACCACCGGTGCAGAATAAGAGTCACCAAGGTATACTTGCTCATCTCCATCTCTCACAAGAATATACTCCTGAAAAGCACTCTTATCTCTACATATGTATCTTGTGGCTCCAAAGTTAATCACCTACTTTTTGTTGCCATTTGTCACCATGTTTACTTGTGAAACAACTACTGTAGCAACAACATTTTCTTCCTCAATCAAATTGGCCTTAGGAGTTTGGTGATTCTTTTCTTGTTTATATGCTTACATTGATATATAAAATGACCACCCTTTTCAAAAGTATAACACTTATGTTTCTACTTGAATAAGACTTTATTTTTCTTAAAGTGAGTGTTACTTGTGAAATCTTGATGTTTCCTATCATGATTATCACCCTCAACTAAATTGGCCTTAGAAACTAATTCCTTGGTTTTTTCTAAATTCTTTCATTGACAATTCTTTTATTTTATTCTTATATGCACAATTGAATCTTCCAATGTCAAAATTTTCCTTTTATGTTTGTTGCTTTTTTAATAATCTTTCTATGATTCAGGAAATTTCTCAATCAAACAACCAACAATAAAGGGTTCTGGGAGAACTGTGTTTTCATTCTTTAAATCATTTAGAAGAAGGTGAAAATCATGAATTTGTGTTTTCACTTCTTTTTCCTCAAACATTTTAAAGTGTAAGAAATTACCAATTATATAGTTTTGGACATTAGCATCTTCTACTACATATTTCTTTTTAAGCAGGGCCTATAATTCATGGGCATCTATATATGTGGAGTATACGTCATAAAACTCATTTGATAATATGTGTAAGACTGTGTTACGACATACCTTATTAGCCTTACTTTACTTAAGGAATTTCTCCTTGTAGTTTTTTGCAGTAGCTGATGCGATATTTCTATATCATAAATTAAGTGCAAGTATACACTATCGTATGCAAGTAATAAAGAGACTAAATAAGTCGGATGTCGAACCCACAGGGATAATTCTTTCTTTTTAACCAATTACTAAAATTATATCTTCCTAATAATTATTCAGAAAAATAAAAATCTAAGAATGAATGTAAGAAATATAAAAGTAAAAACACAATGCAATGAGATGTGAAGATAACAACGTAGAGAAAACCTAGGATTAATATTATCCCTCAATATGTTTCTAATGATTAATCCTCTAATATTTAACTCACTTAGTCTTTATTATTGATCAAGACACTAATGTATTCACAAGCCTCTTCCAAGGTCATGCAAGTATACCTTAATTTACCAAATACCTATATTCCTATGGTACTTGTAATAAACTGAGATTCATTAAGATTAGGTCTTATTGATCATACATGCCAATTAGGTATATTCCTATCCTAAGTTGAAACTTGCATATGCAACATTGAATGTTACTCTACAATCATGCATCAAATTACCTAGGTCTAAATATATTGATTCCTCTTCCGAGTTTATCAAAATATTACCAATTCATTCACCATATATTGGCCAGATATATTGAAGCATTAAACACAAGTAATTTAAATAATAAAAGACTAAGTTTATTAAATACTAAAAGATATGGCAATTAAGCACACATATTGAGTTCAAATATTAACCCTAGAAAACAAGTTTAGCTCATGGCTATAAGAGAACAGCAGTAAAAATAATTATAAATCATGATACAATTATTAGCAAACCGATATAGACGTCGAATTGCTCTTAATTGCGCTGCCTAGGAACTCTTGATGCCAAAGAGCGTCTTGTATCTCTCTCTAAAGTTGCTTCAATTAAGCTCCTATTGCTCTCCAAGACTCGTGCTCTGTATTCTTGGTGCTCTTGGGTCGTCTTGGATTCTTTCTTGAAGGCTGGGAACGAGTGGCTTTATATAGAGATTGATATGAGCTTGAAAATCTCAATTCTCGTCGGACTAGGACTCGCACTACCGCTGGCGCGCTATGCATCTGTCGCTGGGGCGACGCGTGAAAAAGCTATCACCGCTGGAGCGGTGGGATCTTGGCGCTGGGGCGCTGCATGAAAACGGCTTCACCGCTGGCGCGGTGACTCTCTGGCGCTGGGGCGCTATACGCGACTTAATCAGGTCGTTTTTCTTATTTCGATCACTATTTCAGCGCTGGGGCGAAAATCCTTGTGGCGCGGGGGGCGATGGACACATACTTTGAAAACTTTGCATTTTAGTCCCTGTTTTCGCTCCTTTTGCGTTCTTTCTTTAAATTTCGTTCAAGTCCCTATAATTAACAATAATGCACATAAATAGCCATCTATTCTCATAAAATCATAGAATATCAATAATAAAAACATGAGAAAATATATGACAAATTTGCCCTTATCAAATTCCCCCAAACTTAAATACTTGCTTGTCCTCAAGCAATAAAATAAAACTAAGAGAGAGACAAAGGTTTATACTTGACTCATTTAACAAAACAAAACAAAATATAATAAACTAGTAAGATGATCAAGATCATTGTCTCAAAGGCTGACGAAATAGTACAAATCCATAAGGTAGATGAATAGCTAATAATAATTCTAAATTATCTCCATTTAGTCCCTCATTCTTCCTCATAAACAATCACCATGTGTGTGTGTGCAAGTAGCAAGCAAATAGCTAAAACATACTTTGATTTACTTTATACTTTAGTTTGTACAGAAAAGATGATGTCTCGGCATTTTATTTGTATAATGACACTTCCATAAGCTTGCCTTTATTACCACTCTCCACTAATGTAGAAAATCACATGTCTAGGAATCTATTTAGGACTTTACTTAGCTTGTAACGTAAGGCTAAGGTCAAGGTGGGATAAAAGGATAAATATATGAAGTTCAATTTACACCATGAACACTTAGATTTTTACCTAGAACCCTCTTGATCTTCTTTTCCTTGTATTATCTCTTCCCCCAAACTTATTGTGTTCCCATCCTTCTTTTCAACCTTTTATTTTTCAAAGAATTTCTTCTTTTTCTTAAGCTGGGGGTATTTTATTTTACTTTTTTTTCTTTTGTTTTTTTTTTCTTCTTTAAATACCCCCAAACTTAGATTGACAAATACCACCCAAACTTATTTTTCTCATATCACCGCAACTTTTCCCTTTCAAGAGTATTTCTAAGCAAATGCAAAGTTTATGGTGTTACGGGTAAATATTTAGATAAGTAAACTTTAAGTCTTGGGCTTGTAATGTGGTTAAACCAAAGAATGGGTAATTAGGCTCAAAATAGGGTACTAGGGATAAATATACAATAAAAGGTAGGTTAGAAAGGCTCAATCGGTCCAAAGATGGCCTAATGTCATTTCCCTATTCATGTGTTTTCTAGAATTTCGCCTCAAGTAGTAATTAAAGACAAGTTCTAGAGTATCGGTCTTCGAGACTGTGGTGTACTCCCTAAAACATAAGTATCTCTAAGTAATAGTTATAACTATTCATGCTTATAAAGTGCTCAAAAAAATTGGTGATTATGAATAAGGTCAAATTTGTTCCTAAACTTAAATAATCAAAATTGTCTCAAGTATCTATCATTCCCTATGGATGTGTAAAAATAAATTCAACCATGTATTCTTTTTCTTATCATAGACTAATGATCATCTTATCAAAACCTAATAAAAATTAATTAAAAAAACTAAGTAACTAAAAAAAAATTTAACACACAAGAATGACCATTCAAATCATGCAGTAAAATGAACACAAGAAAGTGTTTCCCACCCCCAAACTTAATTTAGACATTGTCCCCAATGTCAAAAAATAAAGAAGTGAAATTAAGAGACTTCCCTGGTCAATTTTCGCTGTCGCGCTGAGTCACCATCGCTGGGGCGATGTTCTGGCGCTGCCGCGATAATCTTCTGTCGCTGCAGCGCTGAAGGATGATTTCTGTACAGTTACTGGAATTTGCGCTGGCGCGATGTTGCGTGTACCGCGGGGGCGGTGGTGTCTCGATTTTTCTGTCGCTGCCGCGCCATCTTATTCCGCTGGAGCGCTGAAATTCTTGGTTTTTTTTTTTTTTTTTTTTTTTTTTTTTTTTTTTTTTAAATGCTGAAAAAAATAAAAAAAATTAAAATGATAATAATAATAATAATACTTTCCTTGGGTTGCCTCCCAAGTAGCGCTTGATTTAACGTCATCGGCTTGACGGGGCTCTTTTTTTTTTTTTTTTCTTTTATGGTGGGTCGAAGATACTGATGGAAGCATTTGAGTAAGTGATCTTGCTGGCTTTCTTCTTTTTCGGCTTCCATATTCTTGTAATTAAACCTCGGGCAGTATCTTTTGCTGCATTCTCCTTATGTCTCTCCGGGAAGACTTTAATCTTAGACCGGGGAGATGGTTCTTCCTTTTCTTTCTTTTTGCTTGCTTCGTCGTGATGCTGCTTTTTCTTCTTCTCTCTTGCCTTCCTATGCTTCAATGCTCTTTTTCGGATGTGAGGATCCAATGTCTCCATATCTTTAATTTGCTTAACGCTTGGATGCACCACATTAATGCAGAGACAGTCTTCATTTTCAGCTGGTAATTTGATTTCCTTGAAGACCTTAAAAGTGACTGTATCCTCTTGTACTCTCATGGTCAACTCCCCTTTTTGCACATCAATAATTGTTCTTCCAGTGGCTAGGAAGGGTCTTCCAAGGATGATTGGGATCTCCTTGTCTTCTTCCATATCCAAAACAATGAAATCGGCAGGGAAGATGAATTTATCGACCTTAACCAACACATCTTCAATTAATCCCTTAGGATAGGTGAGAGAACGATCTGCTAACTGAAGTGTGATATTTGTTGGTTTGGCTTCATTTAGTCCCAACTTTTTATACACGGACAATGGCATAAGATTGATGCTAGCTCCCAGATCACAAAGTGCTTTCCCAAAATCATAATTTCCAATTGAGCATGGTATGGTGAAGCTCCCAGGATCTTTAAGCTTTGGAGGTAGCTTCTTTAAGAGGATGGCGCTACACTCTTCTGTTAGGGCCACAGTCTCAAAGTCATCTATTCTTCTCTTCTTTGATAAGATTTCCTTCATAAATTTCACATAGCTCGGCATTTGCTCCAGTGCATCTGCAAAAGGAAGATTAATATGTAATTTCTTAAAAACATCAAGAAATTTTGAAAACTGCTTATCTAGTTTCTTCGTTTGCAGCCGCTGAGGAAATGGAGGTGGTGGAGTGAATGACTGCGTAGGTTGCTTCTGTGGGTTGTTACTGGTATCTTCTGCTGCATTTTCTCTTTTCTGTTCTTGCACTTGAATACCAGATTCTATGCTTTTCTGCGTTTCAGCACTTTTCTCTTGACTTCTTAGCTGCTGTAATCTCTGATGAAATGGTATAGGTGGTCTATATGGTTGCACGTCATCTTGCTGGACCACTGTTTCTTTTTCCTTCTCTATCATCTCTGAAAGTTGTGGTTGAGGAGTATTGTCATGTAAGACTTTACCACTTCTTAGGGAGATGGCTTGGCATTGTTCTACACTTCCTTTTGGATTGACTTCAGTGTTGCTTGGTAGAGTTCCTTGAGGGCGATTGTTTATTGCTGTTGCGAGCTGCCCTACTTGATTTTCCAAAGCTCTAAGTGAAGTTGCTTGACTTTGAAAGAGTGCATCTGTTTTCTTCATGTATTGCAGGAGCATGTCTTTAATGTCTGGTTTCTTCTCTTGCTGAATTTGCGTTTGGAAGCCAGGAGGAGCTTTGGAATACTGTCCTTGATTATTGTTGCTCCATGAAAAGTTGGGGTGATTTCTCCATCCAGGATTGTAAAAATTTGAGTTAGGATTGTTGCGGTTGAAGTCCCCTACATATTGAGCAGTCTCCATGCATTGTCCATTAGCATGATTGCTTCCACAGAAATCGCAAGTGATGGGTTGACTCTTGATAGCATTAACTCCCAAGTTGCTTAATTGTTTGGTCAAGAGGTTGACTTGGGCAGATAATGTAGTCAAAGTGTCTACTTCATGTAATCCAGCGATCTTTCTTGTGGTTGACCTTTCGGTGGGCCATTGATAGGCATTGGACGCCATCTCATCTAGTAGATCATAAGCTTCATCGGTGGATTTATTCATAAGTGCTCCTCCAGCTGCAGCATCTACTATTGTTCTGAATTGACCGGCTAATCCATTGTAGAATGTTTGTACAAGCAACCACTTTGGAACTCCATGATGAGGACATTTTCTTTGCATATCTTTGTATCTCTCCCATGCCTCATAAAGAGATTCTCCATCTAGTTGTAGGAATGATGTGATGTTGTTCCTCATCTTGGCAGTTTTAGCAGGTGGAAAGAATTTGGCGAGGAACTTTTGTGCAAGATCATCCCATGTAGCTATGGATCCAGATGGAAGTGATAGTAGCCAGCTTTTTGCTTTGTCTCTCAAGGAAAAGGGAAACAATCTTAGTCGAATTGCATCATCGGACACCCCATTGTATTTAAATGTGTCACATATCTCCAAGAAGTTGATAATGTGCATGTTTGGATCATCGTTGGGCAGTCCACCAAATTGTACCGAATCCTTGAGCATTTGAATTGTGCTTGGCTTGATCTCGAAGTTATTAGCTTGAACAGTTGGTCTTTGGATGCTCGAATGGATTCCATTCACTAAGGGAACAGCATACTCCTTTAGTGGTCTTGCTTCATTGTCAGGTGCAATTGGTACTTGATCTTCCATGGTGTTGACTTGATTTTGTTCTCTTCTAATTCTTCGTAAGGTTCTTTCAATTTCTGGATCAAAAGAAATCAAGTCTTCACTTTTCGATCTTTGCATGTACCTCGTAAGAAAGAAAGTAAAACTAAATTAAGAAAAATAAAAAATAAAAAATAAAAAAATTCTGAAGTAAAAACTAGAAAGATTGGTATTAATATTGGCGAAAAAGTAGTTAATTATCCCCGGCAACGGCGCCAAAAACTTGATGCGATATTTCTATATCATAAATTAAGTGCAAGTATACACTATCGTATGCAAGTAATAAAGAGACTAAATAAGTCGGATGTCGAACCCACAGGGATAATTCTTTCTTTTTAACCAATTACTAAAATTATATCTTCCTAATAATTATTCAGAAAAATAAAAATCTAAGAATGAATGTAAGAAATATAAAAGTAAAAACACAATGCAATGAGATGTGAAGATAACAACGTAGAGAAAACCTAGGATTAATATTATCCCTCAATATGTTTCTAATGATTAATCCTCTAATATTTAACTCACTTAGTCTTTATTATTGATCAAGACACTAATGTATTCACAAGCCTCTTCCAAGGTCATGCAAGTATACCTTAATTTACCAAATACCTATATTCCTATGGTACTTGTAATAAACTGAGATTCATTAAGATTAGGTCTTATTGATCATACATGCCAATTAGGTATATTCCTATCCTAAGTTGAAACTTGCATATGCAACATTGAATGTTACTCTACAATCATGCATCAAATTACCTAGGTCTAAATATATTGATTCCTCTTCCGAGTTTATCAAAATATTACCAATTCATTCACCATATATTGGCCAGATATATTGAAGCATTAAACACAAGTAATTTAAATAATAAAAGACTAAGTTTATTAAATACTAAAAGATATGGCAATTAAGCACACATATTGAGTTCAAATATTAACCCTAGAAAACAAGTTTAGCTCATGGCTATAAGAGAACAGCAGTAAAAATAATTATAAATCATGATACAATTATTAGCAAACCGATATAGACGTCGAATTGCTCTTAATTGCGCTGCCTAGGAACTCTTGATGCCAAAGAGCGTCTTGTATCTCTCTCTAAAGTTGCTTCAATTAAGCTCCTATTGCTCTCCAAGACTCGTGCTCTGTATTCTTGGTGCTCTTGGGTCGTCTTGGATTCTTTCTTGAAGGCTGGGAACGAGTGGCTTTATATAGAGATTGATATGAGCTTGAAAATCTCAATTCTCGTCGGACTAGGACTCGCACTACCGCTGGCGCGCTATGCATCTGTCGCTGGGGCGACGCGTGAAAAAGCTATCACCGCTGGAGCGGTGGGATCTTGGCGCTGGGGCGCTGCATGAAAACGGCTTCACCGCTGGCGCGGTGACTCTCTGGCGCTGGGGCGCTATACGCGACTTAATCAGGTCGTTTTTCTTATTTCGATCACTATTTCAGCGCTGGGGCGAAAATCCTTGTGGCGCGGGGGCGATGGACACATACTTTGAAAACTTTGCATTTTAGTCCCTGTTTTCGCTCCTTTTGCGTTCTTTCTTTAAATTTCGTTCAAGTCCCTATAATTAACAATAATGCACATAAATAGCCATCTATTCTCATAAAATCATAGAATATCAATAATAAAAACATGAGAAAATATATGACAAATTTGCCCTTATCAGTAGCCTCTGGAAGAGGTATAATAAGATATTTGGCCAACCTCATGACATCCAATGTATCAAACACCTGGTCTTGCCATCTTTTGAAGTGTTTTCCATTAAAAGGTAGGATTTTTGTTGCTTCTTAAAGTAACGTGGCTATAGCCAACATCGATGAATTGCTTGTAGTATCTATATATATATATATATATATAGAATTAGTTTAAGATTATTGTTTAAATAATATGTGTTGTATAGGGAATGTAATAAAAGGATACAACAAAATCAATTAGAAAGTTAAGGAGTGTTTAGCACTGTCTTTAAACTATTTCTATCCCCAAAATTGATATTAATCAAGGTGCACTTGGGTTGAAAGGTAGGATAGTTCCAGGATTTAATAACTTATTAGAGAATACAAAGATGCACACCAAATATATTCTTTCTGGACAACAAGTATGTACTTATGAAGTAGTTGATAAGAGAGAATTGAAATCAAAAGATTGAGAAGAGAAGTTTATTCTTTTGAATCAAGTGTGGCTGCAGAATATATAGAGCTTAATGTCTCTTTGGAGAGATGAAATAGCTCTTTGAAAGGTCACATCAATTGGAAAGAGTTGGTAACACTTTAAAGAGTCACAACTCAGGACTGACTAGACCGACTAGGGGTCGCGGCACCCAAGCCTTAGCCTTTGTCCTAATTTCTCTTTTCGACTCTTTCTTTCTATTATAACATTTGATTTTATATTTGTTTATTTGAAATATACTCTTAATTACCAATATATAAACCACTCATTAGATTTCATAACCTACTGTAATATGGTACAATGATCACTCAATTCAATATACTATGTGAATTCTTTTTTCTTCTGACTACATTGACAATAGGAAGAAGGGTGTATTTGAAAAATTAACATGCAATGTTGAGTCTTCTGGTGTCTTTTCTATTAGCTATACATTATTTATTAGAACAATTCCATTATAACCGTGACTCCATGTTAACTTTTTCGTTGATTATAACACTCACTATTAAAAAAGGTTAAATAAATCACTGTTAAAATGTGGACTCAAGTAATGAAAATCTTGTATGTCTGGCTTCTTGATGGAAGCTGAGTTGCAAATATAGTAGCTCATTACTAATTAGTTGCGGTATTGAATAAAAAAAATATAGAATGAGAACAAAATTTCACATATAAATGGTAAGATGTTGAGGTACAGAAGCATCCCTCCAAGAAGTTAATTGAGACAATATCTTCTTAATATCATAAAAAATAGGAAAATCTCATAAAAGTAATAGTAATAACGATAAAATAGGGAAGAAATTCTAACACATAAGCTGCATCAGTTTTAAAGCTGAAAGAGGAAACAATGGTGGTAACAAAAGAACTTTAGTACTGTAACTTGGTTATTTTTTTCATATGTAAATAATTTCAATAATTTAGTAATTAATGCCGCAAAGTTATTTTCTTTTCTAGTTGATGTTTCTAGTTAAACCATAAATTAAATGTAATTCACATGAGATGTTATCTTTAGAGTCAAATAATGTGTTATGTGACATATGGCATTACTCAATAGGATTTAATTCCAAGGAGAACTCGAGGAAACATAAAACACCTACACAAGAAAATTGATTGATTCATATTAGTCAATCTTTAGGCTTAAATCCATGGGCAAAGATCCTTTTCACCATGATGATAAGCTGATAAAAGCAATAAACTCTTCCTAATACTTCACTAGTATTGAATGAATTTTTTGTTTCTCTAAAACTTAGGGTCAAGGTTAATTAAAACCTAGTCCAAATCAAGAGTCTAATTTACTCGAGTTGGAAAAAATGTATGCTTGTCCCCGTGTGAAAGCACTCTGCCAATCTATATTTCACATTTGAATTAACACAAGATGTAATGATAACTTTTATCTCAATCTATCGCAATCCTCATAAAATATAGGTGGTTCTCTAATAGACTATCTTGCTTTAGTAGACAAGAAAGTTCAAGGCTTATATAGTGCATCGCATCCTGTTAGGTGTGCTGTATAAGATACTATAAATTTCTTTTTCTGCAAATGCTTAGTGTCCAGGAGTAGAAACTCATAGACTATATTCCCTATTTCATTTAAACTACAACCACGTAGGTTTTCTAACCCATGAACCATGATGTTTCATAGTCACTATAAAGCTTGAAAACTTTTCTCGTTCTCCAAGATTTAAAGGTTAGAGAGGTCAAGGTCGGTATAACGCTTCTCGAAGACCTCCATTAATCGGGTTAGAGTATCTGAGACCTCATCGATCACCCATTCCTCAAAAGCCCTGAGCTCATGCTCTAACTCCTTATTGGCCCTCTAAAGTGATGCATTCCCATCCTGTAGAATTCTTATATGCTTTTCAGACTCTTTGGCCTCAGATTATAGGATGTAATTCTTGCTCTCAGCCCTCGTAGCCTTATGTCAGGCCATAAGTATTCTCAAGCATTTTTTCGAATACTTAGTACGTGACAAAGCCTCTTAGAAGTTATATAGGCTGGTAGAGTATTTTGCATGTTAGAGCATCTAGAAGACCTGCTGACATAGGTAGAGATTTGAGTCCAGTCCATGGCTTAAGAGGGATATCGACCCTTATTTGGAATGAGAATATTCTATGGAATGTGTGATGGCATCTTAAAATATTTTGTGGAATATTATCCCATCTTGTATGTAAACTGTTAGATTATTTAGATTCTAGCTGTTAATTGTATTGAGCTAGTAGTATACAAAAGGACACCCTTAGTTGTACAAAGACATCTTATCTTGTAATATCTTACAGCAATATAAAGAGTATTTTCTCAAACACCTTGTGTGGATGTCTCTCATATCTTTATTTGTATGTTTTTTCTAGGTTGCTTAGCTCACAACGTGTTTAAGGGCGCACGATTCTAAAAAAGGTTTGTGATATTTGTTATCAAAGCCAGTATAATTGACACTGACTTTGGTATCTGAGTGGGTTCGAAGAAATATGGTGATATACATGACAACATTATATGAGGTGACTGAAGATAGGGGTAGGGACCCTAAAGCTCAGAGGCACGACAATGTACCTCGTGAAAAATTCATTGATCCTAACCATAATCTAAGGAATCTAGTGAAAACACTCAGTGATGTTATGGGAAAGGCAACGGATTACCTTGAGAAGTTAAAGTAGTACGTGGAGAAGCTCGAGGTAGACTTTGATGCTTAAGGGGATAAAATACGCTCCCTCATCGACACATCCATTGAGAGCTATGCTGGTAGGTAGCAAGATTAGGTCAAGGATTTTCAAAAGAAAGTATATACCATTATGGAAAATATTCAAGCCCAAGTGAAGAAACTACATAAAGGGTTTAAAGCTGTAAAAAAGAATGTGGTGCTGTATAAGAGAGCAATAGCAATTACGGCTGTTACTGTTTAAGTTATGGTAATAGTTGAGGCTTCTAAGCCTAAAGAATTCAGTAGTAAGTGGAACGCCAATGAGCTCAATAATTTCTTTTGGCAAATAGAAAGATACTTTGATGCCACGGGAGTGCGAGATGAAGACAAGGTAAATACCACTACCTTATATCTTTTCGATTATGCAATTCTATGGTGACATAAGAAAAGTAAGGAGACACATAAGAGTATTTGTACCATCAACATATGGTTAGAATTGCAATGAGAGCTAAAACATTAGTTTTATTCAAAGAACATGGCACATGATTCTTAAAAATGATTAAAGGAATTGAAGCAAACTAAGTCCATCAGTGAGTATGTAAAGGAGTACTCCCTATTAATGCTACAGATCCTCAACATGAGTAAGGAGGAATTGCTATTCAATTTCCTAAATAGGTTGCAAACATAGGCATCCAATAAGTTAAAGTGGTATAGAGTGGCTAATATATTCATCACCTTTACATTAGCAGATACGCTATAAATTAACATAAGGGTGATATGAGGAAGTTCAAGAATTTCAAGTCCAATCACAAAACAGGTGGGGGGTACCAAGGCGTTTCATTCTTCAGAAGACAAAAAGAAGAAAGGCAAGTTGCCCAAGTGAGAAAAGTAGAAGCGTAATGGGCATAGGATTAATAGATTAAAGATGAGCTACTTCCTTTTCAACAAGATCATTGGGTTAAAGATTTTTCGAAGAAGAAGGCTCTCAATGCAATGGTTACAGCACACGAGGTGAGTAAGTAGGGCCAAATAAGGTGTTTGTAGTTGTTCAACACTATAAAAGCTAAGTGGGGTACTACTGCACCAATAGGAAAGACGTTTATGTACATTGAAGTCTACATCAACTGTATAAAGACTTGATTACTGATAGATATGAGAGTAACGCACAACTATATTAAGTGCGCAGAAGTAGAGCGCTTGGAATTTTACATGGAGAAAGAAGAGGGATACCTTAAGTTTATGAATGCTACGGCCAAACCACTAGATGTGGTGGTTCGAGGGGTCAAAATGCACTCAGTGGCTTGGTGCGGCGAGGTAACATTTTTAGCAGTACTTCTTTATGATTTTGATGTGGTGCAAAGTATAGAGTTCTTGAGGCGATACAATATGGTGCTGCTTTCTTGTCAATTATTATTATTTAGATGGTAAGAAACTTGTAACGTTTTGGATATTATAGGTCTAAAAGAGTTTAGATCTGATCTAAAAGAGTTTAGGTCAATGCTAAGAGTTAGAAATTCTAAAGAGTTAGAACATCGTCTGTAATAGGGACAAAGACTCGAGAATACTATTATAATAACGTAATTACAAAGAGTTATAAATAGTGCTAAGTCATTGTGCAATATGTTCTAAAAAAAATCGTTCCTAATCTATGGTTACCGACACGGGTTAATTGGTATTTCTTCGGATTAATGTATGTCCATATTTAGATTGTCCAGATGGTTAGTCTTAGCAAACCATAGGCTTAGTAGAAGTTTATATGGGCTTGCAGGTATTCAGTAAGGTTAGATATTAAACAGACTCGTGAGGACCTCTAATAGACATCACATTAAGCCGTTAGTGGAGGGTTTTCTCAAGTTAAATAGTATTCGTGATCCTTTGACTTGAGCACCACGATGGGCTTATGAGTGATCCACCATACTTTGGTTTCACGCATGTCAGAGACCTTTCATGAT
The DNA here is from genome assembly GCA_946807835.1 of Ailanthus altissimus. Taxonomy (NCBI): domain Eukaryota; kingdom Viridiplantae; phylum Streptophyta; class Magnoliopsida; order Sapindales; family Simaroubaceae; genus Ailanthus; species Ailanthus altissimus. The sequence continues at coordinate 10,194,689 of OX327699.1, read as the reverse complement.
CTGACCACTAGTGTCACTAAGTATGGTCTTATGTCCATTATTTTCGCTCAAAATATAATGCGGCTATTGTAGTATAGATTGAGGTGTTGATCCCACGAGGAAGCTTTTGGCAAAATAGGTTAGTGAAATAAAATATTAAAACAGTAACAAAGGAGAAAATTAATTAATTGGTTTAAGTGGATGAGATAGAATTGTGTATGAATTGAGAAAAATGTCTTATAATGATGCAAGCAACGCTTCGAGAATGACAATTATACTTTATAAATCTACTCTACACTTTGATTCAATATTTATAACTCAATTAAAAGTTTTACATCCCAAACAATCAATCGGAAGATATATAAAATATAGCACATTTTATAACACATGTATTTGATATGACTAAACTCTTTGCAAACATTAACACAAAATCATGTTCATTTATACAAGTTATCTAAGATCGAAAATATATCATTTTGACAATATTGCAGTAAACGATTAACTTGAATATCAAACAATTGTTGTCTTTACATGTTATCCAAGATCGATAATATATCAATTGACAATATTGTAGTAAAAGATTAACATGTAAAACAATGTAACCAATAACAATTATAATTTAACAAGATCACATAAAGAAAGCATGACTAAAAATATATGAAACATGATAATTATAACCTCTGAATTATAGAAGATAAAATAGATAAGAGTTTAGGCACAACCAAACTTACAAACATTTGTAACTCTTGATAAAGAATCAAAGCATAGAAGTAGTTTATTAAACATAAAAGTTCATCTCTTAACCTTGCCAAGAACTCTAGCCTAGATTACAATACATGTTAATGAGAAGAAAATAAGAGAGAATTGTCTAATGTTGAAAACTTCCTAAGAGTGTCCTTATATAGGCAATGAATGGAAATATGTTAAGTGAGATTTCAATTTTCAATAATTTAGGCCAACCACTTGTTCACCCACTTATAGCACCTTTTTGATAATGTAAATGATCGATGTAGTCCTTTTGGCTGACATGCCAGTTATATAATCGTGTCTCTTCTTTCTATAGGCACCAGGTTCATGCAAATTTGATAAGTAGCCAAGGAGATATGAGCAAAATGCCAAAGATATGTCAGATTTTGGCCAACAATCCTTTTACCCATTTGCAATACAATTTGGTCCATGATAACGGCTGATTTGGACTTTACCATCAACATAAGAGTTGTTGATAATTAAGTCAATATTTCACAGCTTTAAAAATTATACCAATTGGGTACGTATTTTGTGAAATACGGTCCAAATACATGAGATGGGGCAAGCTAAGCAAAAGTTATAATCCAATTCTGTTTTATCCCAATTTTGGCCCGTACAACCTAAATAGAAACAGTGACTTAACCTAAACAATTTTAAAATCATACCTAGGTAGAAAAGAAATTCCTTTATACAAGAATTACCATGACTACAAGCAAAACAACAATGCGTGAAATATAAAATAAAATAACAACAAGTTAGTTAAAATGAGTTTCAAAAGTTAGAAATAAAACTCCTTACTCTACTATTCTAATTTGACCTAGAATGTGTCTTAAGAGTTCAAGAATAAACTCTTTACTCTGTCATTTTAATCAAATATCAGACCTCATTATCTATTTTTTATTCTTAATTTATTTTGATTTTTTTAGAATGCAAAATACAACTTATGTCTATTATTCTCCCCTTAAATCAAATGAAATATTGTCCTCAATATTTAAATAGAAAGAGATAAAGTATATGAGACATTATCTGCAATGCCAGTTATTTAAAAGAAACAAACCTGAGAGACACTTAAGCAAATATAAACTAAAATGATAATGCTGATAAATAAATAAAACAAAGAAAAATTTACAAATGAAGTGTCAGATTCAATTTTCTCTTGTTAAGGCCCTACTAACCAATCGATCCGAGTTATTGCTGGGTCAGGTTCGTAGGTAACTGCCTGTAATTTGTTAATCAATTCATCCATATTGGTAGCAAAAAACAAAGATCTGTCACACCGAATGTGAAATAAAATTCGGTTCCAAAGCTTGATCAAGAAAACAGAGTAAGCAATTAAAATAGTTATTAACATTCAACAAACCTATGGGTTTTCGGTGGATATTCAGCTGGGTCTAAGAGGCAATTTGAAAAATTTCTTCCAAGGTACCAAAACTACTTGGTAAAGCAATAAAAGAGTCTGCATTGTAAAGCATTCTAGCTATACGTTCATGCATGGATGAGACTCATAATTCTTCCCCTATTATTTTTCCAGTCAAGTTTCCCTCGGCTAAAGCTATAGGAATAATACCTATTGACTTTCACCTAAATGTGCAGCCGTTAACATACACCCTATTAACCCAAGGCTACCCCATTCATAAATCAAATGGATTTTTTTTGCAGCTAAAACTTTTCTTAGATTGTTTGCTGCCTCTACAAGCACTTTAGTTCCCCCAAGACTAGATCCAAAAAATACACATATATTTCAGAATTGTTGAATTGAGGTTTCCTCCATATCTACACTCACCTTTATCTCAATATATGAAAATAAAAAAATAAGGTGCTGTATTTATAGAGTACCAAATGATATCAATGATTTCAGTAATCTGACAGTTTGTCAAAAGAGAGTTAAATATAAAACATAAAAATTTAAACATAATGATCCACATGCATTATTTAACCAAAAGCTTTGAATTTAAGACATCTACATGAGTAGTTATACTATTCATAAAATAAAATATAAAAAAAATTTAAATTTAAAACACATGTATTTACAAAGTAGTTGTGATTATGGCTCACATCTTCCTCTGGTTTTACATCCAATAACGGCTTAAATACCCTCTATGGGTCGGGGATAGGTTTTTTATCCAATTTTCTTATAAATTGACAAACATGGTCTTTTAGAGTTAGATTCTCGAGACTATACCGTTGATGTTCATTTTTGAATTTATTACATAAATCGAGAAGTTTGCGTTGCACGAGCCTACAGGGATGCGTTTCAAGAGTCAATAGGATATCATTCAAAGACTCCTTACTCATTTCAACCTTAATGAATTGAATTTTGTCTTCTCAATTTCTAGATGCAAATCCTAAAGAATGACAATCCCGGTTACAATTTCATCGAGCACATTTATGATAGACTTGTAACCTCTTTACTTGTCACCTTTTGGCATAAGAGCTTCTTTCAAGGCTAGGTATAAAAAAAACAAAATCATTTGTAGACTCACCAGATAATCAAACCTTGGCTTCGATTAACTAACGAATATCTACAGGGATATTACTCAACATCAATAGCCTTAATCTTTTACACCATGCCTTGTAAATCTTAAGTAGAGCATTTTGAGGCAATAAAGGAAAGCGTTTTTTAAGGTTGACAAGAATACGATCCATTTTGAAAGAAAGAAAAGAGATGAATGCACAGTTTGAGGGACAGTTTTTAGGGAACTGAGAAACCGATTTTAATAGTCACGGAGTACCGTATCCGCCACTTGACCGAGAAATAAAATCACACTGAAGAAAAAAAAAGAAAAAAAAGTAAATTAAAATATGAAAGAAAATAAAAGCAAAAATAAAAAGTCAAAAGATAAAATATGGTACATATAGATTGAACCAGATTAAGCATGATAGACAGGATCCATAAGAGGGATCTCGTCTAGGAATATAGAGTGGTCTGCCTTTTCTACATAGCTTTTCAGCCACTGTCTATTCCCTTTAAAGGTTTACCCATCATGGGGTCTTCGATTTTGACAACACTATTAGGAAAAATGTGCCTTACCATAAATAGACCAGTCTATTGAGATCTCAACTTTTCAAGGTATAAATGCAATCGAGAATCATAAAGATAGACCCGTTGATTTGGCTCGAAGTATTTCATTGAGATCTGTTTGTTATGAGCTGCTTTTATTTTAGCTTTGTAAATTCTGAAGTTGTCATATGCATCATTTCGTAGCTCTTCTATTTCTGACAATTGTAACTTTCTCTAAAAATTTGCAGCACTCAAATCAAAGTTAAAGGCTTTGACAACCCAATAAACTTTATGCTCTAGCTCAACAGGTAAATGACAACTTTCCCATAAACATGCCAGTATGGAGACATTCCTAAGATGGTTTGCAGTTCAATATGCCTATAATGCATCAGAAAGGTATAAAGACCAATATTTGTGATTCAGGTTAACCGTTTTTTCTAAAATATATTTAACCTCTTTATTTACTAGCTCGGCTTGTCTATTTATCTGTGGATGGTATGTAGTAGAAACCTTGTAAAGAACTCCATACGTGTGCATCAAAGCTTTAAATGAATGGTTACAGAAAAGTGTTCCTTGGTCACTAATGATGACATGTGGTGTCTCAAGGTTTGATGGTTTTAGTTTCTCATTCTCTCGTCGCAACTCTTCAATACATAGCTTTCAAAATCGAGTCCCTTTATCATGTAAGTCAAAAATACTAAAAACATCAGTTGTTTCATCAGGATAACGCAATTCTTTAAAATTAAAATCAATAAAGTTTTCTACATAATCAGAGCCATGATTTTTATAAGCTTTCTCCGCTACAAGTGTGTCTATCATATATGAATGATAGCATTCATCTTCTTATCGTGGTTGCTTGTCAATATAAAAAATATTCACCTTAAGAGTCATATTCCCAAAAGATAATTTCATTAGACCATTTTCTCAATTAATAAGAGTGTTAGCAGTGACAAGAAAAGGTATTCCCAAAATAAGAGGGATTTTAGACTCCATGTTAACCACAGAATAAGTATCTAAGACAAGAAAATCAACAAGGTAGTAAAATATATCAATTTGCAACAAAACATCTTTTACTATTTTTCGTGATTTCTTGATTGATCGGTCAGCTGATTGTAGGAGTACAGATGTAGGTTTAATCTCACCAAATCCCAATTACAAGTAAATAAAATAAGGCATTAAATTTACACTTGCTTCTAAGTCCAACAAAGCTTGACTAAACTCATGTGTCTAATTTAGCAGGATATTGTGGGATATCCTGGGTCTTTATACTTGAGTGGTGTCTTTTGTTCAATTACTGCACTTACCTGTTCTGCCGAAAATGCAATTTTCTTTACATGGTATTTTCTTTTGATAGTGCATAGATCCTTGATGACTTTGGCATAAGTTGGAACTTGCTTAATCAAATGTAACAAGGGAAGATTAATCTTAACCTGTTTCAAATGTTCTAAAATCTCACATTGAATTTTTAAATTTTTCCCAACAGGTCGAAGAGCTTGAGGAAAAGCTATTGGCATTGAAAACTTATTTTCAAGTTCTTTTTCCACTATAGTCTCTTTTTCAAGGGGGGTGTCTTTATTACTCGTAAATATGTTAGTTTCAGAAGTAGGCTCACTCACAATGTTACCACTTCAAGTAGTAATGACATTGACTTCTTTGAGATTTTGTGTATTAGAAGTAGAAGATTGTACCATGAATTGTCCCTTTGGATTTGATTGAGGTTAAGATGAAAACTTACTTTACTCTTGTACAGTTAAAGCACTGGTCAGCTTAGCGATTTGACTATTTGATTTCTTTGTTTTCGTCTACCACATGTGCAAGAATTATTTTAAATTTTTTATTAGTCTTACTTTATGCCTCCATAAATGCTTGTAATGTATCCTCTGAAGGAATCCTAGCTGGTCGTGCATTATATTGAGGTGTACCATAAGACTTGGGTGCTTGTTGTTCTTGCTTTCAATGGTTGTTAGCTTGTTGGTCAGATTTCCAACTAAAGTTTGGGTAGTTTCTCCAACTAGGATTATAGGTTTTAGAGTAGGGTGAATAACGTTTCTTGTACATCCCTAAGGTATTATATTGTTTCTTATATATCCCTCTCATCTTACTATAAGTGGGGCAATCCTGAGCTAAGTGTTCAGCTCCTCCACAGACAAAACAAACATCATGTGACTCAACCCTAGCAACCGTATGGGTAACCCTTCTATCTTTGGTTTTCAAGGCCTCTAATTCCCTAGTTAAGACCTTTAACTGGGCTTTAAGGCTATCCTCTTCCCTAAGATAAAAAACTCAACTAGGTTGTGACCTATTTATAGTTTCAGTAGTGTTAGGTCCAGTTTATGTATGAGCTTTTCCGACTAAGTCATTAAGGAATTCTATGGCTTCCTCAGGATCTTTGTGAAGAAACTCCCAATTATATATTATCTCAATAAATTGGTGCTCTCTAATTGTGATTCCCTCATAAAAATAGCTAACCAAGCGCCAATTTTCATACCCATGGTAAGGGCACAGATTTAGTAACTCTTTAAACCTTTCCCATGCTTGATATAAGGTTTCACTGTCTTTTTGGGAAAAGAAAAAAATTTGCCTTTTCAGGCCATTAGTTTTATGTTATGAAAAGTATTTATTAAAAAATGCTTGGGTCATTTTTTTTCAAGTTCCTATAGACCTATAAACCTTGGCCTCAAAGAGTATAGCCAACTTTTTACTTTGTCTTTCAAAGAAAAAAGAAAAAAATTAGGACTAAAAGTGTCTATGGCTTCGGGTTGGCTATGGAAGGTGGCAATTACCTCTTCAAATTCCCTAACATGTACATAAGAATTTTTATTATCTAGACCATGAAAAGTGGGCAGAAGTTGTACCATTATAGGTTTAAAACCCGAATGTGGTGTGTTAGGTGGAAATATAATGCATGATGGTGTGGCTGTGCGAGTAGGATGCAACTAATCTTTTAGAGTTCTAATGAGGTTATCCTCGTGTTGGTTCATTGTATTGGAATTACAAGATGAACTAAATGGTGAATTATCTTTCCTTACAAATTATGGTGGTGGTTCTAGTTCTACTTCGCTTACAAATCTTTCTCGTTTGTCTCTAATTCGATGCATACATTCTAAATTTTTTTTTAATGAAGGAAATTCTCAAGGAAAAATTAAGAAGTGAAATAAAACATAAGAAGAAACAGAAATGAGTTAGGTGGTAAGATCAACCATGAAATATAAATACAATAAATGAACAAAAGATAATAAACTGTAAAGTACAATAAATAAATAAATAAGTACAATAAATAATAAAAAATACAATAAAAAAATAAAAAAGTACAATAAATAAAAAAAAAGAATTAAGTTAGGCGGTAGAACCAGCCATTAAAATAAAATAAAATACGACAAATTAACTAAAAAAAATAAATTGTAATAATAAATAAAAAAATAAAATGCAACAAATAAATAAAGTGCAATAAATAAATAAAAGAAAATTAACTAAGTTAGGCGGTAGAACCAGCTATTAAAATAAAATAAGATACGATAAATTAACTAAACAAATAAAGTGCAATAATAAATAAAAGAAAATAAAGTGCAAAGTACAACAAATAAATAAAAACAATGAACTAGATTAGGTGGTAGAACCAACCATGAACAATAAAATAAATTACAACAAAGGAAATAAATTTAAAAATTAAAATTTTACAAAGAAAAGAAAATGTACACAGTTACTGCTTTAATATTGATAAACGTAACCTACTTTCGCTTAGTGTGCCTCCTCGACAACGACGCCAAATTTTGTTTATGCTCAAAATGTAATGCGGCTATCGTAGTATAGATCGAGGTGTCGATACCATAAGGAAGCTTTTGGCAAAATAGGTTGGTGAAGTAAAATGCTAAAGCAGTAGTAAAGGAGAAAATTAATTAATTATTTTAAGTGGATGAGATAGAATTGTTTATGAATTGAGAAAAATGTCTTATGATGATGCAAGCAAGGCTTCGAGAATGACAATTATGCTTTATAAATCTACTCTACACTTTGATTCAGTATTTATAATTCAATTGAAAGTTTCACATCCCAAACAATCAATTAGAAGATATGTAAAATATAGCATATTTCATAACACATATATTTGATATAACTAAACTCTTTGCAAATATTAACACAAATCATGTTCATTTATACAAGTTATCTAAGATCGATAATATATTATTTTGACAATATTGCAGTAAAAGATTAACTTGAATATCAAACAATTGTTGTCTTTACATGTTATCCAAGATCGACAATATATCAATTGACAATATTGCAGTAAAAGATTAACATGTAAAACAATGTAACCAATAACAATTATAATTTAACAAGATCATATAAATAAAGCATGACTGAAAATATATGAAACATGATAATTATAACCTCTGAATTATAGATAAGAGTTTAGGCATAACCAAACTTACAAACATTTGTAACTCTTGATAAAGAATTAAAGCATAGAAGTAGTTTATTAAACATTAAGTTCATCTCTTAACCTTGCCAAGAACTCTAGACTAGATTACAATACATGTTAATGAGAAGAAAATAAGAGAGAATTTTCTAATGTTGAAAACGTCCTAAGAGTGTCCTTATATAGGAAATGAATGAAAATATGTTAAGTGTGATTTCAATCTTCAATAATTTAGGCCAACCACTTGTTCACCCACTTGTAGCACCTTTTTGATAATGTAAATGATCGATGTAGCCTTTTTAGCTGACATGCCAATTGTAGAATCATGTCTTTTCTTTCCATAGGCACCAGGGTCATGTAAATTGGATAAGTATCCAAGGAGATATGGGCAAAATGCCAAAGATATATCAGATTTTGGCCAACAACCCTTTTACCCATTTGCAATACAATTTGGTCCATGATAACGGCTGATTTGGACTTTACCATCAATATAAGAGTTGTTGATAATTAAGTTAGTATTTCACAGCTTTAATAACTATACCAATTGGGGATGTATTTTATGAAATATGATCCAAATACATTAGGTGGGTCTAGCTAAGTAGAAGTTGTAATCCAATTCTATTTTATCCCAATTTTGGCCTATACAATGTTGGATTTGGCTTTTTAACTGTTCTTCAAGTTTGTGTAAGATTGAGTCATGTTACTCTAGGTTCATGAATTTCTTCATTTTGATTTTTACATTGAGAATTACGTCCATTTTACCTAAACCTGTGCAAATAACATTCATTAATCATAATTTAAGGAGAACACTTTATTTCAAGTTAAAAATACAAAAGTGCTAAAATTAGTGACATTAAATGGTGACTGAATCTCTTAATAAATATACATTTTCATGTGTTCATTACCCGTGGAGTTGGTGTACGTAGATATAGGATCCGTCAGCTCATATGGGTGAGTTATATAACCTGATATCTCTGCTCTTCCAAAATATAGATGACAAAGAGATTATACGAATATATTTAACCTCAGCTTGTATGGTTCAACGTTCCATTCTACAATATCCATAATGTGTGTGTGGGGCATCATTCACAAATTTGTGAAAGTGTTCTATAAGATAACTGAGTGTAAATCTAGAGAGTTTCACAATATAAAGTGTACTCATTGAGCATTGGGGTAGGGGATGGATCATACGGATCGATTTGGAAAGGTTTCAAAAATCAGGATACGTTTTAGGACCTATCTAAAAAGTGGGAAATATAGTTTCTAAATGTTGTAAATAAGTCCTTGTTTCATGGAAAAGCAATCTACACATGAAATTTATGCATGGCTATTTGTATTACAAATGGTGGTATGCATGGAGTTGCATGTGACAAATGTCACCCATACAAAGTGTTTGCATAGATGAGTGACATTTGTCACTCATGCATGGTATTGCATGGCAACACATGCCTTAATGGTGGATATGTGGCTACTTAAGGAGTTTTTGACTTCTTATAACGAATGAGATGGTTTTTATTTGTTGTAGAATTAATTTTTGAAATAAAAAATTCGTGTAAAATTTGAGATAGAAAAATGCAACTTTCAAAATCTTGCATTTTGGTCCTTAAAATACATTTTTATGCATTTGATGCTTAAACTAATTCAAGAGTTAAGTTATTCATTGATTGCTATATGAAATTAAGATTAGAAACTACTATTCTAGCTGCTCAAATCCCATCAAATATTAGAGTCTAGAATTGTTCAATGAAGGATTTTATTATGAACTCAAAAGGTTTCAAAGTTCAACAATCTTCACTGAATTGTTTACAAGGGTATGTATACGATTCTTATACTATTTTTGTTCAGTATTAGTGTTTATATGTTGTATAATTACATGTTATTCCGCTATGTAATATATGTTAGACATGCATTTTGAAATTTTTTAACATGTACACAATTATATGCATGCACCCTATAACATGTTTAACAAGACCTTACTTGATACCAATGGTCGAAAAGCCGAAGGGTGGACAATCAAAGCCAAAAGCAATACCAAACTCTTTTTCGCCAATACAACTATTAGGAGTTTTCGAGTACAAAGGAGAGATGCATTCAACCATAGTGTAAGAGATGAATGATAAGGCCAAAGGGGGAGACAATGAACTACCAATAAAGTTGCGAAAGTGCTCGGGGAGCACAAAAAGATCGTGCAAATTGTTATACTATATAAGCTACCACTAAGAGAGAAGATTAATCGTGGGAATAAGTTAGAATTATGGTTTAGGCTCGAAGAGTTGTTGGGTGTGGGAGTCATCCAACAACCTAAGGTGATACAGAGAAAGGTGAAGCTTTATGTTTGTTTTCTGATTTTAAGTGTTAGAATCAAAGGAAAATAAAATTCTATTTTCATCTTCTCTATTTCTTTCAAGAGGGCTAAGATCATTAAAACAAATTAAGCTCTCTTTTTTTTTAATCAATTAGAGAACAATAGCTTTTGGTTTAAGGGTTAAACCAAGTTGAATTAAGCTGTTGTCTACCTGATCAAGTACACTGAATTGATCACTAGTACTGACAACGAGCAACATTTCGAGTGGATTCTTAAAGATTAGTTCAAAGGCTTCAAAGGTATGGATTTTTTAATTTATTTATTTTGATTAAAAAGCATGAAATGTGTTTATATGATTGTTTGAATTCTTCCATTAAGTATGTGATGCGTATATATATATATATATATATATATGTATGAGATATGTATGTATTATTTATGAACACTTAAACCATGTGTATACACTGTAGATTAATTGGCACTTTCACTTATATCCCACATTGACCCAAACCTTATGTTACAAGTTTATTAAAGTCCTAAATAGATTCTAGATATATGTCTTTCTATATTAGTGAAGAGTAATATGAAAAGAAAGCTTATGGCAGTGTTATTATGAATTGAAATATGCCGATACATCATCTTCATTTTGAGGCAAAACTTAGGGAAACAATGTCCTATCTCGACTTCGATTCGAAGCCCCTTAACCCTAGGGTATCCAAGACTGATCAAAGCACTATTTTCTTAGCTAAAACAACGACTTTTACGGAGGTAAAACTTAGAGAAATAATTCACAACACAAAATAAGAGATCAAAGTCAAGAATTTAAGATTGAAGATCAAGATTTAAGCTTCAAGTCAAAATAGAGAGAGAAGCAACCCAATGCATCTTCGTGATTAGTTTTTCTTCTTTATTCTTATTAATATGATCTTATTCATGATGTTTTTAATTCATTGCTTTGATACTCTTGAGTTTGTAATGAGCTAAACTCTTTGAGAATCAATTATTGAAGACTTAACTTTATACCTAAACAAGGTTCAAGTTTAAACTTATCAAGAACTTCCTAGAGAAAGCTTACTAACAAATACTAAGGGGACAATGACTCACAGAAAGCACCAAGATAAAAAGAATGTAAGAATAATAGCAAAAAAAAAAAGATAAAATCCCTAAGAAAGAAGACACTTACCAGATAAAAAAGGCTGAAAAATAGAATCATCGAGTTACAAGAAAGTCAAAGTTATGAGAATAATCTCTCTTCAAAAAATGGCAATAGGAAATAAAAAGGGAAGAAATTAAAGAGCCACTGAATAATATATATAGCCACAGAAAGAGAGATCTCAGCCATTGATTCAAAATTTGAAAATTGAAGGCACTACTAAAGGTAATTCTCTTCAGCCAAACCATACGATCGACGATTATTTTTCAAGATGATGCCATGTCACCTAAATGGGAATGAATTCTCATTAAAGTTGTCAGGCAACAGTAAATTTCTTAAGAGATTGTAGATTTTTTAATGCAATAAAGAGCACCTACTAAAATTAGAAATCTAATCACTGCCATAAACTACACGTCCACTTAAATTTGGAACCAAAACGTATCTACTCACAGAGAAGCCCACCAGACAAAAAGAACTTATAAAGACCTAAAAATGATTAAGAACATTGTCGAACATTTTTAAAGGCACTCCAATGAGCACTTCAATTCAGAAGTACTACTTATATAGTTTCCAGTGTCAATAAGTTAACATTGAAAATTGAGGGACTCTTTTCCCTCATGAATTTCAACTTACAAGGCCTAAAAGCTCTGGCCTATTAAACCCAAAAATATTGTGTCTTATATAGCTTAGAAGGTCTTGGTCAATAAAGGTCCAAATAAAAGATCGACCCAGACTTGTCCTCGACCCATGGGTGTCTTCTTTGAGCTAGTCAGAATATTGGTCGAAGCCTAGCTACCTTATTTGACTAGACTTCAAAACGATAGCAAGGATCTATAACATCTAAGTTAGTTAGAACATTAGCCTAACCCTACTACCCTATTTGGTCAGACTCTAAGATAGAAACCTACACTCTCGTTGAGTTGGTCAGAGCATTTGTCAAAGTTTGGCTACCCTACTCAATCAGGCTCGTCACTCTCGAGCTGGTTTGAACACTAGTTATAAATTACTTACTATACATAATTACTCATTATGGAGTTGATTTTATCATTAATGGTCACTCTCCATAAAGAAGCATCATAAGAGGATATAATCTAACAATATATTTTAGGATCCTCTTCCATAAGAAAGACATAGAAGTCGTTATCAAAATTATGGCTTTCCTTATTTTCTTACTTCTTTTAAATTCATTATTGGAACTTTCTGGAGGGTTATTATGTACCTTTATATGAGTCAATATTTTCTCTAGGTTGGTTTTCTTACGAAAAATAGCTTAAAAAAATTTCACATTTTTAGATTTTATTATATTGTTTGCATAAAACAATCCAATGGTACTTTCTAATACCAAGAATATATATGCAGCACTATTTTGGGTATATCTTATAAACATACAATCAATTATCTTAGGTCTCATTTTTTTTCCTTTTAGAATTAAGAATTAATACCTTGGTAAGACACTCCCACACTTTGAGATATGAAAGGTTAGATGCATGACATTTTTATAGCTCATAAGGTGTAATTCTAGTTTTTTTTATATAAAATTATATTTTGTATGTAGCAGGCAATCAATATTGCTTCCCCCACAAGTTCATAGGTACCCTAGGATTTATTAACCTACAATTCATCATATCTTTTAATGTTCTATTTTTCCTTTTAGCTACTGCATTTGATTCTGGAGAACATGGAGGTGTAACTTTATGTATAATTCCTTAAGATCACCTAGGTCACCATTTAAGTTGAGTAATTCAGTTTCACTAAGAATTACTGGTTTACTACTTTTCTTGGTGGATTTTTCTTCTATACACACATTACATTTATGATCATCTATGTTCATATTAGGAAGTTAACTAACTCTTTTCATTTTTCTTAGGAAAAGATAATTCAAGTGACCGAATATATTATTCCATAAATCAAAAGGCTCAACAATGTAAATTGAAGAAATACTTTATTAATAAAAGTATTAAGCACGTTGAGTTTGAACAATTCATTGAAAAAATATCATTTTTCAACAAATGTTCCACTCTTGGTCATTATAACTTTGTCCTCCTTTAAATGAGACTTTTACATTTGCCTTACCAAGAATAAAAATAAGATTATATCTTATGTTTGGAACATGTAGTACATTATTCAAGACAAGATATTTTCTAGATGTTTACTTAAGAAGAACCTTCCATTTTCTTAAGACCAGTGCAGAATGAGAATCACGAAGATATATTTGTTTCTCTTCTTCTCTTACTTGAACAAAGTCATAGAATATACTCTTGTCTTGTCACCATATATGTGTCTTGTGGCCCCAGAGTTAATGACCCACTCTTGGTTGTCATTTACAACCATGTTCACTTGGAAAATCACAACAACGACTATCACCTTATCTCTCTTAACCAAATTGGCTTTAGGATTTTTATTATTTTCCTTCTTATCTCTTTTTATTTATTTACATTTATAGTCTAAATGACCAACCTTACCACAAACGTAACATTTAGCTATGCTTTTGAATAAGGGCTTAGTGTTCTTAAGATATGAATTATTTGTGGACTTTGGATACTTCTCACTATGATTTTTATTCTCAACCAAATTAACCTTAAAAATAAATTTCTTGGCCTTTTCAATATTCCCTCATTGGCAATTATTTTCTTCAATTCTCATATGTATAATAGAATCTTTCAACTTCAAATATTTCCTTTTATGTTTGTTGGTTTTCTTGTAATCTTTTCAAGAATCTAGCAATTTTTTCAATCAAACAACTAGCAGCAAAAAGTTTCGAGAGAACAAATCCCTCATTTTTTAAATCATTGATCAAGAGATGAAAATCATGTATTTACAATGTTACATATTTTTCCTTAGATATTTTAAAGTTCAAGAAATTTACAATAACATATTTTTGGGCACTAGCATCTTCAATCATATACTTTTTCTTTAATTGTGCCCAAATTTTATGTGCATCTTTATAAATGGAGTAATCATCATATAATTCATTTGAGAGGGTAAGTAGAATAGTATTTCAATATACCTTATTTGCTCTATTCTATTTTAGAAATTCCTTATTATAGTTTTCAGTATTGATGTCCAGAGGAGGTCGTGTGAGATGATCCGTTATACCCATCATATATAATATATTGAATACATGATCATGCCATTATTTGCAATGTTTTACATCAAATAATGGCATCTTGGTAGACTTAGACAATGATTTGGCTACAGATAATAATGAAGAATCACTAGTTGTATTCATAGAAATAATGAAAATAGTTTTAAGATTATTGGTAGATGGGTGAATAGATACAACTATTATAAGTGTCAAAGCATTCTAAGGCACTGTCCTTAAATTATTTCTACCCACAATGATGATAATCAAGGTGCAAATGGATTTTAATGGTAGTATAATTTTCAGGATTCAATGACAAATGAAAATTACAAAGGTTCATACCCAGATGCAATTTTCTTAAACTATAAACAAGAACTTTGAGAGGAGTTAATAAGTAGAGAGTTTTTTATTCAAAGAAGAAGAGTTGTTTATACCTTCAAAGGAGATGTGCTTGCAGTATTTATAGAGATGAGATGTCTCTTTCGAGAGACATAACATGTCTTCAAAAGGCCACTCCCATTAGAAGATATTGATGAATCTTCCAAAGGTCACATTCTTAGCTCTTAGTGTCACAGTGCTTAACAGTCGACATCACGACGCTCTATTAAAGAAGAAAACAAAATCTTGATTGGGTGCCGTGGCACTCTAGGCTTGGCCTCGGGTGCGGCAATGCTCATCAACTAACATTGAGGCACCCTAGGCACTAACGTCGGCACTGCGGTGCTCAAGAAGAGTTTTGCTTGTGTGCCATTTTTCACTTCTTCCTTCTTTTTCTTCTTCTTGATTATTTTTCTCTACTCTGTGACCTTGATATAAATTGATTTATTTAAAATACTCATTAAAATTTCAACATCCACAACTTCTAAGAGATACATCATCTATATCACTAACTTCTAAAACATAACACATTCTTCAATGATCTTATCATAGATATATGAATGAAATGCATGAATTTTCCTTTTTATGCTTTTGTTCAAGCAAACATTTTGAAATTCTTTAAAGATGAATTTTCCACTATGATCAATTCTTAAAGTTTTTATTTTCTGCCCACTTTGTCTTTCCATATTAGCAATGAATTGAAGAAATATAGAAAAAGCCTCTTATTTTTGGTGAAGAAAATATATTTACAATCATATGAGAAAAGTCATCAATGAATAATTGAAAATATCTCTTGTTATAAGATATGGTATTCTAGTTGGTCAAAAATATATTAGCATAAACCAATTTAAGAGGTGAAGATGCTCTCCAAGTTGACTTTAGAAATGGAAATTTATGACATTTTTCCATATAACCTTCACAAACATCGCTTTTCTTACCAATAGTTGGCAAGCCTATTGATAAGGGTGTAATTGCAATAGTATATTTAATACCCCGACTTGGGTATTTTGTTCTAAATTATAAATATTTGGCTATTTATTTATATTTTTGTATCTTAAATAGGTGCACGAGAGAAAATGTGACGAATAGAAACAAACAGGAGGCGAATAAGATGATAAACAAGCGAGATGCACTTAAAATACGCAAGTTACCTAACCTAGGCTTGGGCATTGTAGAGCCTAAGGCAGAGAGTTGGGCACCGTGGCGCCCAGTGATGCGATATTTCTATATCATAAATTAAGTGCAAGTATACACTATCGTATGCAAGTAATAAAGAGACTAAATAAGTCGGATGTCGAACCCACAGGGATAATTCTTTCTTTTTAACCAATTACTAAAATTATATCTTCCTAATAATTATTCAGAAAAATAAAAATCTAAGAATGAATGTAAGAAATATAAAAGCAAAAACACAATGCAATGAGATTTAAAGATAGCAACGTAGAGAAAACCTAGGATTAATATTATCCCTCAATATGTTTCTAATGATTAATCCTCTAATATTTAACTCACTTAGTCTTTATTATTGATCAAGACACTAATGTATTCACAAACCTCTTCCAAGGTCATGCAAGTATATCTTAGTTTACCAAATACCTATATTCCTATGGTACTTGTAATAAATTAAGATTCATTAAGATTAGGTCTTATTGATCATACATGCCAATTAGGTATATTCCTATCCTAAGTTAAAACTTGCATATGCAACATTGAATGTTACTCTACAATCATGCATCAAATTACCTAGGTCTAAATATTATGATTCCTCTTCCGAGTTTATCAAAATATTACCAATTCATTCACCATATATTGGCCAGATATATTGAAGCATTAAACACAAGTAATTTAAATAATAAAAGACTAAGTTTATTAAATACTAAAAGGATATGGCAATTTAAGCGCACATATTGAGTTCAAATATTAACCCTAGAAAATAAGTTAGCTCATGGCTACAAGAGAACAGCAGTAAAAATAATTATAAATCATGATACAATTATTAGCAAACCGATATAGACGTCGAATTGCTCTTAATTGCGCTGCCTAAGAACTCTTGATGCCGAAGAACGTCTTGTATCTCTCTCTAAAGTTGCTTCAATTAAGCTCCTATTGCTTTTCAAGACACGTGCTCTGTATTTTTGGTGCTCTTGGGTCGTCTTGGATTGATTCTTGAAGGCTGGGAACGAGTGGCTTTATATAAGGATTGATATGAGCTTGAAATCTCAATTCTCGTCGGACTAGGACTCGCACTACCGCTGGCGCGCTATGAAGTTGTCGCTAGGGCGACGCGTGAAAAATCTATTACCGCTGGAGCGGTGGGATCTTGGCGTTGGGGCGCGGCATGAAAACGGCTTCACCGCTGGCGCGGTATGTTGATAGCACTGGGGCGATGTATCATCGCTGGCGCGGTGACTCTTCGGCGCTGGGGTGCTAGACGCGACTTAAGCAAGTCGTTTTTCTTATTTCGATCACTATTCTCGCGCTGGGGCGACAATACTTGTGGCGCGGGGGCGCTGGACTCAAATTTTGGAAACTTTGCATTTTAGTCCCTGTTTTCGCTCCTTTTGCGTTCTTTCTTTAAATTTCGTTCAAGTCCCTATAAATAACAATAATGCACATAAATAGTCATCTATTCTCATAAAATTATAAAATATCAATAATAAAAACATGAGAAAATATATGACAAATTTGCCCTTATCACCCAGTCGTATTTCAGCAAAATATCAATTCCATGTCTCAACACCGCAACACCAATGTGACAAAAGAAAAACTCTCATTTTTAGTCCTATTTCAACCCTAGGGTTTCTAAACACATATAGAAACATACTTTTAAAAGCCAAAACATAGAAAGTTTCAGAGCCAAACCTAGAGCAAATGAATTCACGTTCAAATCAAGAGATCAAAGCAAATATTGAAGATTTCAAGAGAAAGAAAAGCAACCCACGGCGTCACTTGTGTTATTACTTTTTTTTTCCTCTTAGTTAGATGATCTTATTCATAATGTTTTATAATATTTACTTTGATACTCTTGGGTTAATCATGAGGTAAACTCTTTTGATCTAGAGTTAGACATTTTGATCATAGTATGTAGTTGAATTTTATAAACTCTTAGTTATAAACTTAATACAATATAATTGATTCATTCTATCTTGTATTTAACGCTTTCATGATACTTGATCAATATTTTAAATGATTTAGGAACTATGATGTAGTTAACAGAGGAATTCATATGTTTATCCTTAGATAGTTTGATACATAATCATAGGGTAACAATTATGAGTTCCATTTAGGATAGACATATACTTAGGTGGCATGTATGGTTTGATTTAGACTTGTTCTTAATGAGTTGCATCTTACTCAGTTTGCGATAGACATATAGGTAATTGTTAGGGTGTGATATAGTCATTCGACTATAGACAAAGGCTTATGATGAGATTAGAGTCTAGCCAATCAATTGATATTAAAGGAATAACTAAGGGATTAATGAATTCGATGAAATACTAGGGGATAAGTCAAAACCCTAGATTGCTTCTAGTTAATGAATTTAATCTTTGATTGCTTTTCTTATTAAGTTAGGTTTAAATTGATAACAGTAAGTTAAATTAGTAAAAATTCATCTTTAGAATTTTTTGGATAAAAGTAAAGTAGAGTAATTTTAATAATTGATTAAAAAAAAATAAATTCAATAGTCTCTGTGAAATCAATAATTTAGACTTAAACCCTATAATACTTAATATGATAATGTGCACTTATATTAAGATATTATGGCACATATCACCAATCACCATGTTTTAATTTTTCAAAACTTCCAGGCTTTTATAACTCAAGTGGCTATATCTCCATAGATGAAAGTCATCGATATTTTCACTTCGAAAAGTAAATTTCTCACTTAATAGCATGTAAAGAGGAAAAACTTTGTTTGGGGCCATTTTTATTGTTGCCTATTTTTCATATAAAATTTCTGCACTCTTTATTGTCAAAATTCAAGGAATATCCTTTTCGTATCAATTGTCAAACATTTAAGAGATTTCGTGTTAGACTAAGCATGTATAAACATTATGGATATATTTCTTATTACCTTTACTAGTGTTGATAGGCACAATTCCTTTTCCTACAACTTGTCGAATATTGTCATTTCCAAGCTTAACTTGAGAAGAAACTTCGTAATTCAAGTGCACAAAAATTGACTTGTTTCCTGTTATGCGATTGCTGCACCCATTATCCAAATACCAAAATAGTAATAATTCTTATTTATCTTTTATACGAGGAAATAGTTTTTTTTTCAATTTCATATGAAAAATTTGCTTCATTCTTATCATTTTTGTACTGGCAACTCTTTGTGAGTGATTTGGAATCCAACTTCGAGTGCATGTATAGCGGCAGTCTTTAGGCTCATGATTATTTCTTTTGCAAATGATACAAGAATTAGAATTATTACCACTAGAAGAAGAGTTTGAGGAATAATTACCACCAGGTTTCTGGCAACTTCTTTTGCCTTGTCCTTTGCCTCTTCCTCTTTGATTAGTAGATTGACCCTTTTTCTATTAAGTGTTACTTTCTTTTTTGGTAGACTTTAATCCCTTTTCTTCAGCCACGTTCAGCTTTAGATTGAAATGCTTGATCTAAAGATTGCTTCGAATTCCTGATAAATCTGAAATCATGTGCCAGACCTTATAAGCTCATAAAAGGTAACTTTTGAGAGATATTTAGATTCTTCAATTGTAGTCGTTGTGTCACATTTATGAGTCAGGCTTTCTTAAAATCTTTTCACATATTTTCTTGTCTTCAATTTTGTCCCCAAGGTTTCTGATTTTATTGACAATCTTAGAAACACGAGACAAATATTGTTGAATGTTCTCAATTTCTTTTATTTCTAAGTTATCAAAATTCCTCCATAAGGTTTGTAGAGTGAGTTTTTGGTTTAGTTTGAGCCTTAATTAATTTTTTTTTTTTTTAAAGTTTCCCATGTCTCTTTTACTTTAGAAACATTCATAATTCTAGGAAAAATGGACTTGCTTACACCTAGGTGAATGAGCTTCGTAGCCTTGGCATCTCTTTTCAAGATAGCCTTTGAACATTGAAGTACTACTACTTGTAGCCATAATTTAATTTAAGGTGGCAAAAGTTATTTTTATTGAGGCTCTATACCACTAATAGTATTTAAAGTAAAGAAAGAGTAGTGAGATTTTATTCTAAATATTATTTTAGAAAAGGGTTTACATCTAAGAGGCTTTAATACAACGATGATGATGATTACAAGAATTTATACTAAAGTTAGGAAGCTTAAGAGTAAATTTTAATCTCTCAATACATCGCTAACTTCTAAGAGATACATCATCTACATTACTAACTTCTAAAAGATAACACATTCTTCAATGATCTTATCATGGATGTATAAATGGAATAATAGATGCATGAACACATTCTTCAATAATCTTATCATAGATACATAAATGAAATAATAGATGCATAAATGGAATGATTCAAATTTCTAAGAATTAATTTTTTTAATATAATTATTCTTGATATAATAGTTGTTATTAGAATTAGGCAAAATTCTCGTACTTGACCGATCCGATGAACTTGATATAAATTTTTTGGATTAGTTTAGATATGAAAATCACATTTAGGACAGATCGAGACCCATCCTAGGGGCTAGATTGGGCTCATTTAGTTCCAAAAAATTCTCAAATCAAACAAAGAATTTTTCAAATTAATTTTTTTTTTAAAAAAATTATAAAATGTCATCTTTTATTGGTAAAAAAATAAAAAATGATACCATTTACTAAGGGTGGGCATTAATAATCGAAAACCGAAAAATCCAACCGGACCGGACTGAACCGATTGGTTTGGTTCGATTTTTATTTGTAAAAATAACGAATCGATTTTTTTTTAAAAAACTGATCGGTTCGGTTTGATTTTAATTTTAATAAAACCAAACCAAAAAATTGGATATTTTGGTAAATTAAACTAAAATTGACACGTGACATTAAATAAATGCTAGTTGCAGCACAAAAAATTGAAATTTGTCACTATAATCTCATCCTATTTCCAATTCAAAAAAATAAATTAAAATTAAAATTAAAAAACTTAAAACCCTAAAAACTAATAGAAAGTAAAAACTCATTTTCCAAATCCAATTTTTTGTTTCCCTGACAGGCTTACATAGTGACAGTACCCTTAGCTGCCGTCCGTTCGTCTGTTGGTACCAGTAGGTTACCGTTCGACCTTTGCCGGTTCGCTCTTCGCCGTTTCCCCATCTGCTCTTCTTCATCGGTGCACTGCTTTTTTCTGATTTTGTTACAAGTTACACAGTGACAGATCCCTTTCCTTGCCGTGTTGTCTGTCTGCTGATGGGTTGCCATTCGACCTTCGCCGATTTCACTCTTCGTCGTTTCCCCGTCTGCTCTTCTTTGCCGGTGAGCTGCTTTTTTTCGATTCCGTTACAAGTTACACAGTGACAGAGCCCTTTTCTTGCCGTGCCATCCGTCTACTGGTGGGTTGCCGTTTGACCTTCGTCGGTTCACTCTTCACCATTTCGCTCCTTACTCTTCTTCATCGATTCGCAATTTCGTCGTCAGTTCATCTTGGTCATTCCTAGTTTGCCGTCGTGCCAGTGTGTCTCCGTTCGCTATCGATTTAGTGTGTCGCTATTCACCATCGCCCTGGTGTGTCGCTGTTTATCGTCGCGCTAGTGTATCACAGTTCACCATCGTGCTGCTGCTGGTGGTCGCTCTTCACCAATTCGAGTCCTCAATGTTGGTAATTGAAACATGTTGGTTTTGCACTTTTACTTGCAAATTGTTCTGATTTTGGTCTTCTTTATTGATCATTATGCTATGCATGTGAGAATTTTATTTATTTGGGTGATAATGAAATATCAGGGGATGCCATTGCTTACAGTTTATTTATGTGTTCCTAATTTATTTCAATTATATTAGTAAATGTAGTATGTTTAGCCCATATGTGGCTATTGTTCTTGGTCCTTTGATTTCTAGACTTAAAAAGGAAATAGAGTTATTGTATTGCTTATTTTGAAGTAAGCCATATTGTAGATGTTTCTTTCATTTGGTAAAAAGGATCACTTGAACTTCAATGTGGCATTTGTTTCCCAGATCTGTAATTCATGTTAGGTTAATGAGCATTTGTTGTGGGTATTGCTTGTGAAAGGGGTCTGATTGAATATATATGCATAGCAAGTATTCAGTGAAATTTGTACGAGATGTTTGTCTCTTGCTTATATTAAACAATCTGTACTTGATACGTTTATATTTGAGTTACTGTTTTTTTTATTTTTCAATTGTGTTGACTTAAAAACTTGGCATCATGATTTTACATACTCTAATATCATTTTAGTTGTACTATTTGGTTGTGATATGATAGTGTTATGAATTGTAAATTATGATTTTGTTGTAGAATGGATCGTAGTTCAAAAATTGAAGGAGGTGGGTAAAGTATTACCAATAGTAATACTAGTCACTTGAGATCAACAGTTTGGGAAAATTTTACCAAGCTACCAGGTGGGGAAAGAGCTAGATGCAATTATAGTAAGAAGACATATGCATGTCATAGTAGTATTGTCGGAACTTCAAATTTGAGGTCTCATTTGAAAAGATGTGTTGCTTATCTGAGCACACAAATTGATGAAACACAACAAGAGTTAATACTAAAAAAAACAAATGTAAATGTAGGGGGAAAAAGTGTTGCAAATGTTGTGACAGTTGGGTTTAATTAAGAGGATCCTAAAAAATCACTTATTCGATGCATCATAAAAGATGAGTGGCTTTTTAAGAATGTAGAGGGTGAATGGTTTAATGAGTTTATGGCAAAAGATTGTCCAAGATTTAAAATGCCATCACGAAGAATAGTTGCAAGACATATCCTTGATTTGTATACGAATGAGAAGGTCTTGTTGCAAAGTATTTTGTGTTCTAATAAGCAGAGGATTTCAATCACAACGGATACTTGGACTTTAATCCAGAATGAGAATTACATACCATCACGAAGAACAGTTGCAAGATACATCATTGATCTGTATACGAATGAGAAGGTCTTGTTGCAAAGTATTTTATGTTCTAATAAGCAGAGGATTTCGATCACAACGGATACTTGGACTTCAATCCAGAATGAGAATTACATGGTAATAACATCTCACTTTATTAATAAGAAGTTGGAGTTGTATTAAAGGATTCTTAGTTTTGGGACTATTGAAAACCATAAAGGAGAAACTATTGGAAAATGTATAGAAAGTTGTTTGCTTGAAGGGAGCATTGAAAATATATTTGCTATTATAGTGGACAATGCAAGTGCAAATGATGTTGCAGTGACTTATGTCAAAAAAAAATTAAGGAGATGGAAGGAGGATTCATTAGTTATGGGTGGTAACTTCATACATTTGCGGTGTTCTGCACATATTATTAATTTGATTGTGCAAGATGGGATAAAAGAGGTGAATGAGTCCATTGCTGGTATTCATAATGTTGTCAAGTACGTTAGGTCATTCCCTCAAGATTGAAAAATTTTAAGAAATTTGTAGAAAGAGAAAAAATCTCATTGAAAGCACTGTCCATCTAGATGTACCAACTAGGTGAAACTCAACATATTTAATGTTAGATAGTGCTTTGAAACTAAGAAAGACATTTTATCGGATGGAATGTGATGATGATCAGTATTATTCTTATTTCAGGGAGGATGACATTGACAGTGGCAACAAAAAGGCAGGGCCACCAAAAGATGCAGATTGGGAGAATGCTCAAAGGTTGGTCAAGTTTCTAAAGACATTCTATGATGTGACTTTGAAATTTAGTTCATCTAAACAAGTGTCTTCTCATTTATTTTTAAATGAAATTTAAAAGATTCAATCATATTTGAAGACACTCATAGCCGGTAAAGATGAGTTATTAAGGGGGTATGGCTAGTGTTATGAAGATTAAATTTGACAAATATTGGGGATCTCTAAAAAAATCAACAACATTTTAATTGTGGCAGCAATACTTGATCCTCGTTGCAAAATAGATTTTGTTGAGTGGTGTTTAGGCACTTTATTTGATGGTACAAGTGTGAGTGATATGATTAATTCTGTTAAACAATTGTTGTTTAAGTTGTTTGACAGTTATAAGACATTTGGAACACATGGTGAGGGGGAATCTAGTGATAATATTTTAGGAGGTGGATTACATGAAGGGGGTCCAGAACAAGAAGACACTTACGATGCTTTGTTCCAATTCCATAAAACACAAAAAAGAAGAATTGATGTTCTAGACCATGAGATTCAGATGTATTTGTTAACTGAGACAGAGAAGTCCAACAATGCACACTTTGAAATCTTAAGTTGGTGGAAATTAAATTGTACAAGGTATCCAGTTTTGTTTCGAATTGCCAAGAATATTTTTGCAATTCTAGTTTCTACTATCATCTCTGAGTCTACATTTGGTATAGGAAAGCGCATTCTTGATACATTTAGGAGTTCTTTAACTCTTCAATCTGTGAATGCCTTGATTTGCACTCAAAATTAGCTTCAATCTACTCTTCTTGGAGACAAGATGGACGTGCCTGACACAAAAGATGCTAACATTTGTGAAAGCATTGAAACATGTATAATAATTACTTATATAATCATATGAAAGTTAATTTTTTTTAACTTCGTTCTTTACTTATTTTTTATGATATTTTTCTCTATAGAATTGGGCATTTTGATGGATGCATCACAGCATATTAAGACCATTGATTGATAAAAAATATTGAAGGTATGAGGTCTTTTAAATTTATTATGTTTCTTATATCTAATTTATAATTTATAGTGTATAGTTTACTAATATAAGTTTTTTTTTTCTAATACTTATAGATTTGTTGGTTTTTTGGATTGGAGATGAAATTAATAGTCATGGAGTTTTTTTAATTTTAAATTTTGAATATATGGTCACCATTACGTACATGGTGTTGATAGACAATTAGATTTTTGATGGATAATTTTTTTTTATGCATAATCTTACTTTGAATATTATGTTGGTTAACAATTTTATTTTTATGAATATCATGTTGAATTGTTGATGAACAATTTTATTTTTGTGAATGTTATGTTGAATTGTTGATAAACAATTTTATTTTCGTGAATGTTATTTTGAATTGTTGATAAACAAATTTTATTTTCATGAATATTATGTTGTTAGACATTTTTCATTTTTATGAATAATTTTGTTGATAAATTTTTTTTTTCATGAATATTATATTGATGGACAATACTCTTTTATTAATGGAATTGTTAGAGTTTACCATTTTGACTTTAGATATGTGGTCACCATTATGTGATATAGATTGACAATTAGATATTGATGGATAATTTTATTTTTATATATTAATTATAATCTTATTTTGAATATTATGTTGATGATGGATTTTATTTTCATGAATATTATATTTATGGTAAATTTTTATTTTTATGGATAATTTTTTGATGAAATTGGACAATATTGAATTGTTGATGGACAATTATAGAAGAATTATGTAAAATTTTAAATAAAAAAAGAATTATGTAAATAAAAATTCTAAAATTTGAAATTAAAAAATAAATAGCAAAAAAAACCGAACCAAACCGAACCAAAAAAAATCGGTTTGGTTCAGTTCGATTTTTTTCTTCTCTAAATAATTAATCAATTTTTACACAATAAAAAATTAGACCGAACCGAATTGAACCATGTCCAACCTTACATTTTATAGTGTCTACTATGATGTCATTTTATTATATATTTTAATATTTTTACAAAAATAGGTGCAATACAGTACCGTTTTGAATTCCACAAATTGGTGTTGCTTTGTACCTGTAGTAACAAAAAAAAAAAACGTTCATTGTTTTTAAAATTTGTGCTTAGTCTCAATTTCTCTCTCCGTCTCTCATCTCACTTCTTAGGCTCGTAACTTGTCTTCTTTCTCAGAGCATCTCAAAAACTGTCTTAGGTTCTCACATGGATTTCTCCGTCGTCGGCCTCAGCCAGCCCCCGCTCTCTGCGACAACGACAGTGACTCAACCAACCTCTCACGACTCGCAAGCGTTTTGTCTTAGGCTCTCAGAGAGCGGGGGCTCACGACAGTACCAATCCCTTCGTCGGTCTCTACCACCCACCACGATTGTGTGGCTATTTGTTCAACAGAATGTAAAGTAAATTACTTATTTTAGTTATTTACATTTTTTAAATGATACTTATTTTAGTTATTTATATATCCATTAGGCTGGCTATTTTATTTTTATATGTAATTTAATAAATAAATATAACATATAAAAAGTCTTTGAAATGTTTGACAATATGTGAATCATATGAAATTATTAAGCAAAACCAAAACTATTTGGTGTAGGTATTTATTTAGCTCTAATGAAATTGAAAGATAAAAGATGATGTACATTCATAAATGTCCTAAGAAAAAGATTTGGAAAATTTTGGAATCAAATATCATATATATATATATATTGCATTATATAAAAATAATATGCCTAATTCTAGTTGTTTCCCATGTGAAGGAGATTGGGCCCGATGATTGAAAATAACCTTCATTATTGGACAAAATATGGTAAGGAATAAACGGTCAATAAATCAATCATCACTTTTATATCTTATGCCATTGGATTCAGATTAGTGATTACCATACAACCCATGTTGAAAATAATTGAGATTCTACTTCCTTTTTTCTTTCTTTTGTACAAATTGTCTTGTACATTAATTATCATTCTTTTGAAAAACCTCGTGATAATAATTGAATGTAATTATCTTGCATGCTTCTAATGATCATATCACCTTGATAACTCTTTTATGCATGCTACAGTTTTTAATTTATGTGTATATTGTATATTTATTTATTCAATCAGTTTTATTTAATATATATTGCATATTTCTTTGATATTATTAATTTATTTTTATCTTTTAATTATTTATGGATGATGAATTCAAAATCAAGTTTAGATAATAATATTATGAATTTGCAATCTCATTCTTAGTTAAATTATGAAGATGAGCATCAATAGGACAACGAAGAAGAAGCTCCCATTCCGTCATACCTTAATTGAAAAAAGAAAAAGTTTGTGCTACAAGTATCTATACAAAGATTGAAAGTGTGGTTGCACTTCACAAGGTGTAAAATCATTAAAGACAAAATCAAGTGTAGTTATTTTTGATAAGATAATTGGTTACAATTTAATATATCATAGAACTAGTGGTATATCAAATCGCTTAGAGAAATATAAAGAGTACAAGAAAAAGGTGATTGATGAGCAACAAAAAAAAATTTGTTATAAAGAATTTACTAGAGAAGAGAGAGAGGATAGTAATGTTATGTTTAAGGGATAGAGTCAAGAAGCATGTTGACAGTCACTTGTGAAAATGGTAATGATGAATGAGTTGCCTTTTCATTTTGTAAAGAATGTTGAGTTTTAATAATTTTACAATAAGCCAGTTCTTAGATTTGATGTCCTATCACATAGAACCACAATAAGGGATGCAATTGAGCTGTTTGCTATGGAGAAAACTATGTTGAAAAGTTTTTTAATGGACAATGAGTGAGCTTAACAATAGACATTTGGATTTTTATGCATAATCACAGCTATATGATTATTACAATTCATTTCATAGATAATGATTATCATTTTCATAGGAGAATTTTGAGTTTTGTTTTCTAATTTCAAACCATAGAGGAGAAACAATAGGGAATAGCTAAAGACTTGTCTATTGGATTGGGGCATTGAAAAAGTATTCACCATAATAGGTGAGAATGTCATATGTTATTTGAGGAAGAAATTAAAGAATTGGAAAGAGGATTTAATGGTGTTCAATGAGAAATTTATGCATGTGTGTTGTGCATATATTTTGAATTTGATTATGGTAGATTGGTTGAAGGAATTGAATGAGAATATTATTTATATACACAATACAGTGAAATATATTAGATCTTTCGCATCGCAGTTGCAAGCTTTTAACACTTGTGTAAAAAGAGAGAAGATTGAGTACAAGGGGAGCATAGTATTGGATGTGCCAACTAGGTAGAATTCTATCTATTTAATGTTGGCAACTGCATTGATAATTTAGAAGGCTTTTGATCGAATGACAGAAGAGGATAATCTATATGGGAGTTATTTTTTAGATGAGAAAAATGAAAAGAGAAGACAAGTGCAATTAGTAAATGAGGATTGGGAGAATGTTGAACATTTTGTGTAATTTTTGCAAACTTTCTATGAAGTCACATTAAATTTTAATACTTCATTGAGTGTGATGCCTAATAATAGCTATAATGAGATTTGTAAAATATATTCCAATTTCAAAAAATTAAGTCAGAGTGATGATTTTTCATTAGGATCCATAAGGTAAGAATGAAGTTTGATAAGTATTTAAAATCTATAGAGAGGATCAACAAAATATTGATCATTGTTGCTCTACTTGATCCATAAAGCAAGATGCAGTTTGTTGAATTTTATTTTAGTGTTTTATTTGATGATGATAGTACAAGAGTTGAAGAAATAAAGTGCCTCAAAAGAATTATTTTTTAGGCTTTACGAAGCCCACAGTATATGGCATGGAAAACCACATTATGGTGCATTACTAGTGTGGGTAGGAGTAATATACTTGCTTCATAATCACAATAATCTGGTGGCCCTTAAGTAGTTCAAGATATGGTGCGAGATGTCATACGCATGATGACCCTTGGAGTAAATTCGTTGGGCTAGTAAAAGACGATATAAATTAGAAAGAATTCCATGAGGTGAATAGATACTTGATAGACAAAGTTGAGAGTCCTCAAAACTCATATTTTAAACTTATGTAGTAGAAAAAGTTAAATATTGAGAGATGTGCTTGTAATGCCATATCTATATTAGCATTGAGTCAATTTTTAGTATCGGAGGATGTATTATTGATTCATTCTAGAGTTCATCGGCTCTGAAGATAGTACAGGGCATGATATGTGCACAAAATTAAATACAGACTTTGCATTTGGTAGATACAATAAAGAAAGAAGAAGGATTGCTTCAATATGCTAAGTTTTATTATCAACTTGAAATAAGTCAAACAATTACTTTAAAATTCTTTAGGTATTTTTACTTTTATTTTTTTAAAAAAAAATTATTTACTAATTTAATTTTTAATTTATGTGAATATTTTCTTTTATGTAGAGTTTGCGCGATTGGCGATACAAGAGCATTTACCATAAAAGATTAAAATGTGTTCTTTCAATTTTAGTTTTTAATTATTCAAGCATAATGAATTTTTGAAAGTGTACTATGTGTAAGGTGAATGTGTGTATTTTTATTTTTTTAATTTTACACGTCTCACATGTAAAATATACGCAACGGAATAAAATACACACATTTAAATATAAATCTCATTACTCTAATGAGATAAAGGAAACTCACCCTTAAAACATGCTTTGTGCAATTCTAGTCAAGGACAAAGCTAGATTCCTTGAATTAGAACAGTAACTTTATTTTCTTGGTGAAAATAAGCTACTTGAAGCAACACTTGCTTCTAATTTTTATCTCTCAAATAAATGGCTATATATTTATGCTAAATTTTTCTTCCTTTGTTATCAAATGAAGAAATCGGCCTCTATTTATAGCCTTTACTGCCACCATTTTCAATCAATCAAATAGAAATTAGTGGCCTTATAAATTTTAAGCATGACAAAGTAAGAAGTTTGCCATATCATATTTATAAATTAGATTAGTGTCCAAGCCAAAATGGTCGTCGAATATATTATATTTATTCATTAACAAACGCCACTACATGCTTAATATTAAGCATGTCATTTCAATTAACATTTGTAAGATGAAACGAAAGATAACAGCTCATGCTTATGACATTAAGCTTGACAAGGTAATAAAAGCACCATACGCTTGATAATATATTGGTCAAATTTCATATATCATTTTCCATTTATTTTATTTTGCCATTTGTTTCATTTTGCAACATTTGTAAATTAAATATACTAATCAAATTATGCCATATTCATGCCATTACAAATTAATGGTATGACATATGGCATCCAATAAAAAGAATAAAGTGGTAAGTCTTACTTGTCAAGAACTTGAGCTTAACACTTAAACTTTATTATCTTCTTAAGAGACTTTAAAATAATTTCAACCTTATCGAGAACTTTTTAAATCAAACCGTTTGATCTAGTACGCTACCCCAGTACATAACGAGTATACTCCATATAGTGAGACTCCCTATATTCACACCCATTTTGTCTTACGACACTCTTTCTTAAGGTCATAAATAATGCCTCACACACACGTTATAAAAATAACAAAACAGCATGTTGAACCATACAAGTTGAGGTAAATATATTTTTATAATCCCTCCATCATTTATATCCTAGAATAGCAGAGACGTAGATCATCCAGATTCGTATTCTCATAAATAATATCCCCAAATATTTTTACGGTATTATTTCTCTCACGGAAAACACATTTTCTGGGTTTGTTACTAATGGCCATAAAGTCTTTTAGAATATAATCTTGAAGCATCTGAATATACAACTCACCCATATTAGCTGATGGATCCTATATCAACACACTCCAGCCTCTATGAGCATCGGACTATACCCAGCGAAATCCAGAAGTTAGACCATGAAAGGTTTCTGACATGTGTAGAACCTAAGTACAGTGAATTACGCACAAGCCCACCATAGTGCTTAGATCAAGGGACCACGAATACTACTCAACTCGAAATAACTCTCTATTGACGGTTTTATGGGATGTTTATTAGAGGTCCTAATTGTGTCTGTTTAGTATTAAGTCCTAACTGAATACCCGCATGTCTATATAAGCTTCCACTAAGCTCATGGTCTGCTAAGACTAACAATTTAGACCATCTAAATATAGACATACACCAATCTATGTTAAATAAATTTTTTACTAAAAGACCAGCATCAGTGGAACTTTATCTGAAACATCACGTTTGAGAACATGAATACTGGGTTGAACAGGGACCCCAATTTCAAACTCATGTTTGCTAAGTAGGTTCGGGTGATTTCTGAATTATTATTACTATTATTTTTAAAAATATTAAATATAATTGGATGTTTTTAGCGTATTAAGGCCAATCAATGATGTATGTGGTTGTAAATAGGTGAGCTATAATATATTGTAAATTAGGTGGTTTTCATTTTATGTGCTTTTTTAGGCAAGGTGTTCTTTATGGTTACAATTTCAGTTGTTTCAAATTTTTAGACTGCATGCCTCGTTATATACAAAGTTTCTATTAAAAACATTTCTTTTATGTGTTCTCATTCTAATTTTTCTAATTTATTTTGGATGACGGACTTTGTTATGAGGAGAAAAACACCCCTGTAATTACAAGAGAATGGTGATTCTGAATCTAGTCCACTAGTTTTTGTTTTGTTTCAGCATGATTCAGTCGACATACATGAACCATTCATATTTACTTTCAAAAATTGATAATTAATAGCTTGTTACGATATAAACGAGTAATGTTGGATGTTTTAAAAGTCTCTGTATCCTCGACTTGAAAAAGTAAATTTTGTTATTAGCCAACAAGGAATCAAACCTACTATTGGATCAACATATTGTTTATTGTTCTGAGTTGCTTTTCATTTTTGTAATGCTATTGGATTAAGGTTAGTTTTTCATATTCTGGTAACATTTTTTTAAAAAAAATTTGGATTGGATGTGAGACATCTACTATTGAGATAGTTTTTGAGATGGCATTAATCACTTTCATCTTCAACAACTTCAATATTAGGAGAGTTCTTACTTCAAAATAGCTTATCTTTAACTTTTATTATTTTTATGAAAATTGGGCTTGACAGGACTTGCCCTAAAATTCTCTACTGTAGATTTTGGTGGCCTTGTCGAGCATCCCAACGAAATTTTTTCAAAGTCTAACTATCAAAATTGAAAAATTTTCATTTGAAAAATTTTCACAAGACGAACCTTTTTTAATTATTGCTATTACTAGCTAAATCTTGGAATATTAGTGAGGATATTTCATCAATTTGTTTTTGAAAAAAAGGGGACAGAGTTTCTTCTATTTTTTTTAAAAATCCAAAAAAATAAAACTTGTAATAAAAATTACATTTCTATTTCAAATAGTTTTTTCAACTTTCAAATAGAACTTCTAATTCTTCCAGAATCAAATCCCAACTCAACACAGCAATTTCATTTCAATCCACAAAAATTTATTTATAACAAAATTAATATACTAAAGAAAAATGAAAGCTGTCATTATATTACATAAACTATTTCTTTTTTATTCAAAACATTTTTACAAGATGCACAAAGTTTATAGCTATTATGTACAAAATGAAAAGGTGCTACTCAGCACATTTACATTTACATTTACAAAATGATCGTTTGACTTGATCAACTAATCTATTGTAGGAGAACTAGCAACCTGCGTACCAAGGCTTGCACCTGAAAAGGGTTTTAGAAAACATGAAACACAGAAAGTATGAGCTACAGGAGCTTAATGAGTGTTTATAAAATTTTCAATAAAAATAAGATTTTGTATAAATATTAAATTCTGAAAAACTGCATAAAACATACTTCTCAAATTATTATAAAACTATAAAACGGTTTCTAAATGTCATATGCTGATAAAATCCTGCTGAGCAATTTTTATTAATAACTTTTGTAAACAATTGCCAGAATCTATAAAATATAGTACACACACTGATATGTGTTTTGTAACTCAAAAATTATTAAAACTCTCGCTCGGCTATTTTCTTTCTAAACTGCATCAAATGGTAACCTTAAAGCTCTATACTCACGCAACAACTAAACTAGCAACACCCACTGTGACATCTAAAGATATCTCACTGGCTATGCAGCGGAATTCTATATCGCCTACATATAGTGAGACAATACTCTGTACACATAAAGTGACTCACATGACTCGACTTTCTTGAGTTAGTGACACACCCCCAATACTTGCCTATGCATACGAGGTATACCGGTCGGGTCTTAAACTATCACCACACTGTAAATCTGAGGATACTAATAGCCTTTAAAAACTAATTTAGTAACTTTAAAAATTGTTCCTAAAAAATGAACATAAAAATTCATTATTATAACAGTATACAAAAACTGTAAATCATACTTATGCATTTAAGATCCCATAAAGACATAAAATTCAATTATATTGAAACATATTAAATGAAAGATAAACAATTACAGATTTTCGGTCACCAACCACTCCAAGCTCAATTCTTCTCCGAAAATTTCCCTTCTTTTATCACTCTTGATTTCCTTCACCTACATGCCATATTTGACATTTAAAACCTTTACTAATGCTAAAATTACGCCTAAACTAGTAAGAGCCCTAATTGGCTTACAAAGCTCGGATGGACTCCAGTTTCTATTTTTCATTTACATAGTCATTCAAACTTGTTTATTTCACTATTTGAAGCAATAAAATTGCTTAACAGTCTATAAATTTGATTGGACATAATTGCCCTTCATCTTACCAAGAATGGACAATTATATCCCCTTTACTTCATTCTTGTTTTTCCATCATCCATATACATCCAATTGATATAAAATAACATTCATACAATACAATTCAACCAAAACACAACTAAAGCACACAATACCAAAAGTGGCCGAATTCACCATCTTCTACCCAACACATTTCTTTTCTCA
This sequence comes from Ailanthus altissimus, assembly GCA_946807835.1. NCBI lineage: Eukaryota > Viridiplantae > Streptophyta > Magnoliopsida > Sapindales > Simaroubaceae > Ailanthus > Ailanthus altissimus. The sequence continues at coordinate 10,160,993 of OX327699.1, read as the reverse complement.
ATTTCTTATTCCAATGACATTCAAATCATGTCAATTTAATTCTAATGCCCTAATAACATTCAAATGAAGTCTCTACATCAAGATCACACTAAATCCTAATTCATACCTTACTAATTCCTTTACTTTGGTGTCTTCTTTGAGCTCCACACTTGAATTTAACTCAAATCTAAGTCAATAATTCAAACAAAGACATTAATTGAAGTAATCTTGAAAAATCATATACCACTATCACTAAATAATATTTTTCTTACCTTTTTTCCTTAGATTTTTCACTAGTGGATAATCTATTTAACCTTAGGAACTTGAGCTTAGCTTGATTTTAGATTGATCATGCATGAAATATCATGAAAAGGCCTTGAATTTTACTATTGAAGCTTCCCCCCTTACTTGGGCAAAATTCTCCTCTCTTGCTCTCACATGTTTTGTTTTTCATTTTGTCAAATTTCTAAGCACTTCTTCTTTTTATAGTGCTCTTCCAAAAGTCCAATTTGCCCATCAACTAACTCTAAATTTCTAAAATGCCACTAGTTAGAAATAAAGGCATATAATTGGTCAATTTCTAACTATTTAACTAAACTAGTCAAACTAACCAAATTACCCTTTTAACTTGGCAATCCATGAGCTTATTCTGCATTGATTCATTTTCTAACATATGGATTGTATTTCTTAATAAATGCTTGTTCCATGCTTAACACTTATATGGAAATTCATGTGTTAAATTGAAATTTTCTTTTATTGTCTTTTTCAAGCCAATAAAAGAAAATTTCAAAAATATTCCATGACCGTATAACTTCCCAATTGACTGTGAAATTACCAATTTAGGTCGAATACCTCTCATGCGTACCATAAAAATAAATATTTCTAATAGGGTTGAAATTGGGTAACCCTACGATTTTTTTATCCTTTTATACCGAAATCTAGGCACCTACACTACTAATAGGGATCAGATATTACAGTTTCACCTCTCCTAAAAAAATTTCTTCCTCGAAATTTTATTATAAAGTACTTGTTCTTTCCAGTCTAGAATTTGCACATACTTCTCTTTGTAGGTCAAATTCTTGTTCAATTCTACCGACTATTCCCTTAAAATGTGCGAAGGGTCTACTATGTACTTGTGAAGCATGGAAATGTGAAACACGTCATGAATTTTGGCCAGCTCTATTGGTAATCGTAGATGATATACCACCTCCCAAACTCTTTCAACTATTTCATACAGCTCAATGTATCGGGGACTTAACTTCCCTCGCTTCCTGAATCTTAATACTCTTTTCTATGGTGATATCTTCAATAAGACTTTATCACCAACCTGAAACTCTTAGTCATTTCTTTAATTATCTGCATAACTTTTCTGTCTATTGTTAACTATTTTTAATCTCTGTCTGATAACTTGAATCTTTTCTAAAGTAATCTAGATAATTTCTGGACCAATAAACTTCTTTTCATTGACCTCATCCAAGCAAACTAAAGTTCTGCACTTTTTTTTTATACAACGCTTTATACAGTGTCATCGCGATGCTAGCTAGGTAGCTATTATTGTAAGCAAACTTCATCAATGGCAGGTGAGTATCCCATCTCCCCTTAAACTCCATAACACATGCCCTAATCATATCCTCGAGTATCTGAGTCGTCCGCTTAAACTGGCCATCCATCTATGGATGAAAGGCCGTACTAAAATTCAATTTAGTATCTAGAGCTTTCTATAAACTGGGCCAAAATCGGGAAGTAAACCATGGATCTCTATCTAACACTATAGATACTGGAGCGCCATGAAGTCGTACCACCTTATCTACGTACAACTGGACAAATTTGTTTAGAGAATAATTACTTCTGATGGGTAGAAAATGGGCAGATTTTGTCATTCTATCAATAATTACCCATATTGTGTCATTGCCTCTTTGGCTACGTAGAAGTCTTATCACGAAATCCATTATTATCCTCTCTTATTTCCACTCAGGGATCAGAATGGGTTGTAAGAGCCCTACAAATTTCTGGTGTTCGGCATTTACTTGCTAGCAACTCAGGTATTTGGAGACAAATTCAGCTATATCTTTCTTCATGCCCTTGACCAGTAGTGCTCTTTTAGGGTACGATACATTTTGTGCTTCCCGGATGTATAGTATATGTAGAAGAATGAGCTTCTTTTATAATCTCTTTTCTTAACTCATTCACATCCGAAAATTCTCTAACCACCAGAATATCCTCCAATTTTATTCCACCATCTCTTACTTCTATTACATAGGCTAAATACTCCAGACATAACTTTTAGAGCATCTTTCTTGCCCTCATTATCGATACCATACTGGCGGGAAGTATTTTTTGTATCCCATAGAAAATAACTTCAGACTCTCTTAGCCTACACAATCTGACTTCTTTCTGGAAGTAATCCATCATGGCCCAATATTTGGACAACTAATCTATCTTCAAAATTACATCAAAGTCACTGATGGCCAATAGAATTAAATCCGCCAAAATTTCTTGGCCCCCTATACTTATTTTACTACTCTTATCCACCTTTTATACTATAATAAAGTCTCCAATAGGAAGAGACACCACCATGCTACAATTTAATAACTGTGGCACTATACTAGCATTTGCAACAAACCCTATAGAAATAAAAGAGTGAATAGCTCCAGGATATATCAGTATATAAACATCTCAATCAAACGCTAACATTATACCTATCACAACTTCTGGGGATGCATCTGTCTCCTGCTGGGTCATTACAAATACCCTAGACTGGCATGAGGTCTGCCTTACTTCTCTTCGATGATCAACCTCGACCAACTTCCCCCACTAGGCTGGCCTAAATTGCTGGGCCCTCTGAATTGGGAACCACCTCTACTCTATCCTTGGCCACCACTGGTTTGTCCAAGAGCTAGTAGTCTATTTTCTAACTTACTACTAGCTCCAACGTTTAAACAATCTTTTATATAATGGTCCTCCTGACCACACTTATAGCAACCTGTAGTCCCTTTCTTACAATCCCCAAGATGAGCCCTTCTATATTTGTTACACACCGAAAAATTCTTCTAACTCTCTTTGGTTCTCCGGGATCCAGCTGATGGTTGCCTGACGAAAACTTGACTTGATTGAACTCCTTGGTTTAGTTTCTGACTGTTGGACCATGTAGATCTCTTCTTTGTTTTTTCAGATTTACTAGGTCCTCCCCCAGAACTATCTAACCAGTCCTTTTTCTATCCCTGCTGTTTCGACTTAGGAATGGTTGCCACACTTATTTCAACTCGAGTTATCACCTCTACCAATGCTCTGTATTAAGTGTGAGCTACTGATACTACGTAGGCCTTGATTCAAGGATTGAGGCCTACTGTAGACCGATTATCCTTTTACTCCCCATTATCAGCTATGAAGGGAACAACACGGATGAGCTCTAAAAACTTCTTTTCATACTTTGCCACAGAGAGGAAACCCTATTCTAGCTTGAAAAAACTCTTCTATCTTTGCATCTTTATAACTCTTGGGGTAGAAATTATCCAATAATTCTCTTCTGAAAAGCACCCAAGACACCCCCTCAGGATTCCCCTTTGCAGAGCCTTCCACTAATCCTTCGCCCTCTCCTTTAATAGAAATGTTGAATATGAAACCATCTGTTCTTCAGAATAACCCATAACTTGGGAAATTTCTTCATTGTTCTCCAACCAAGATAGGGCTCTCTCAGGGTCTCCTATGTCATCATAAGGCTTAACGCCTAATTTCTTGGTGCGCTCAATAGACACCCCTCCCTCTCTCGGCTGCTAAATTGCTGCAGCTAACATCTGGGCCATCTGAGCTATATTTATGTTTCCACCCTCTAGCTCGGCAGACTAAAATGACTTAGAAGGGGTTTGATGTATGGCAGTATTTACTGACTCATTAATAGGCTCCACTTCCGATGCAAGAGCCTCTGTAACTGCTCTCCTAGTACGTGGACGGTTTTGATGATGCATATTTCTATGAATTTTAATAATAAAAATGGTTATCTACTGCATGAAATTCAATTTAATAAAATTTAAAAATGCATGTAATTTCAAAAAATCCCATTTTGAAATAAACTTTTTAAATGAAAACTTAAAAAACTGGGCTCTGATACCACTCTGACAGAACCTGCCTCGGAACCCTTTACTATAGATCCCGGTGGGCTCTACCAGGCACCCCAACAAAAGTTCCTCATAGTCTACCTACCAAAATTAGAAAATTTCTGTGAAGTGAACCCTTTTTAATTCTTGCTATTACTAACTAAATCCTAAAATATCAGTAAGGATATTTTATCAATTGTTTTTTAAAAAAATAGATAGAGTTTTCTCTGTTTTTTCTGAAAATTTCAAAATATAAAACCTGCAATGAAAACCATGCTTTTATTTTAAACAATTTTGTCAACTTTCAAATAGGAACTCCAGCCTTTCCAGAATCAAATCTTATTTCAACACAACAATTTAATTTCAATCCACAAAAATTAATTTATAATAAAATTAAAATATTAAAGAAAAGTGAAAGTTGTCACTATATTACATAAACCATTTCTCTTTTATTCAAAACAAATTTACAAGATGCACTAAGTCTATAACTACTCTGCAAAAAATCAAAAGTTGCTACACAGCACATTTACATTTAAAAAATGATCATTTGACTTGTTCCACTAATCTTCTGTAAGAGAGCCAACAACCTACGTACCGAGGCCTGCATTTGAAAATAGTTATAGAAAACATGAAACACAGAAAGGGTGAGCTAAAGGAATTAGTGAGTGTTTATAAACTTTTCTGTAAAAATAAGATTCTGTATAAATATTAAATTCTGCAAAACTGCCTAAAACATGCTTCTCAAACTATTATAGAACTGTAAGACAGTTTCTAAATGTCATATGCTAATAAAATCCTGCCAAGCGATTTTTATTATAAATTTTTGTAAACAATTACCAGAATCTGTAAAACATAGTAACTAGCATGTGTGTGTGTGTGTATATTTATATATATATAAATACACTGATATGTGTTCGGTAACTCAAAAACTGCTAAAACTCTTACTCAACCATTTTCTTTCTAAATTATACAAATGGTAACCCTAAAACTTTATACTCAAGTAGCGACTAAACTAACACAACACACGTGAGTAGGTCATAGGGTGTCTAAACTAGCAACATCCACTATGACATCTAAAGACATCTTACTAGCTATACACTAGAATTCTACATCGCTTACATATAGCGAGACAATACCTCGTACACATAGAGCGACTCACATGACTCGACAACCCGACTTTCTTGAGTTAGTGACACACCTTCAATACTTGCCCATGCATACGAGGTATACTGACTGGGTTTTAAACTATCACCACACTGTAAATCTGAGGGTACCAATGGCCTTTGAAAACTAATTTAATAACTTTAAAAACTGTTTCTCAAAACTAAACATAGAAATTTATAATTATAATAGTATACAAAAACTGTAAATCATACTTATGCATTTAAGATCACATAAAGACATAAAATTTAATTATGCTGAAACATATCAAACAAAAAATAAACAATTGCAGATTTTCACTCGCCAACCGCTCCAAGCTCAATTCTTCTTCGAAAATTTTCATTCTTTTACCACTCTCAGTTTCCTTTGCCTACATGCCACATTTGACATTTAAAACTTTTACTAATGCTAAAATTACACCTAAACTAGTAAGCATTCTAATTGGCTTACAAAGTCCGAATGGACTCCAGTTTTTATTTTTCATTTACATAGTCATTCAAACTTGTTTAATTCACTATCCGAAGTCATAAAATTGCTTTATACTCTATAAATTTAGTTGGACATAATTGCCCTTCATCTTACTAAGAATGGACAATTTTACTGTTGAAGCTTCCCCCTCACTTGGCCAAAATTCTTCTCTCTTGCTCTCACATGTTTTATTTTTCATTTTGTCAAATTTCTAAACACTTCTTCCTTTTATAATGCTCTTCCAAAAGTTTAATTTTCACCTCAACTAACTCTAAATTTCTAAAATGCCATTAGTTAAAAATAAAAGCATATGATTGGTCCATTTCTAACTATTTCACTAAACTAGTCAAATAACCAAATTACCCTTTTAACTCTGCAATCCATGAGCTTATTCCTCATTGGTTCATTTTTTAACACATGGATTGTGTTTCTTAATAAAGGCTTGTTCCATGTATAACACTTATATGAAAATCTATGTGTTAAATTGAAATTTTCGTTTCCAGGCCAATAAAAAAAAATTTAAAAATATTTCATGACCGTTCAACTCCCCAATTGACTGCGAAATTACCAATTTAAGTCTAATACCTCTCACGTGCACCATAAAAATAAATATTTCTAATAGGATTAAAATCGGATAACCCTACAGTTTCTTTATCGCTTTATACCAAAATCTAGTCACCTACACTACTAATACGGATCAAATATTACAGGGCCTCCTCGTAGGAAAAAAGCCCAATGATCTTTGGGTTATCAAGACTTTGTGAGGGTTAGAAATACACTGAATGGTAAGACAGAGTTGGAGACATATTTAAATGAAAATGTATTAACATTTAATAAGGGCTTTGATGTTTTAGGTTGGTAGAAAGTAAATGCAAGCAAGTATCTTCTATTGGCTCGTATGGCTAGAGATATCTTGGCAATTCCAATTATCACCGTTGCTTCTGAATCAGCATTTGGTGCAAGCAGTGGAATTCTTTCTCCACATTGTAATAGCCTTCATCCAAACACAATTGAGGCTCTAATGTGTTGTCAAAGTTGGCTACCTAATAAATCAGAAGGTATAAAATTTTTTAAAATTATATTTTATTTACTTTTTTACTATTATTTTTATTATAATTACCATGTTGTTTATCTTATTTTTTTTATATTTTGAATTAGCTATTTGTTTTAAGATGTAAATAGACACATTAGCTGATGATGAGAAAGAAGATTATAAGGAAGATGAAGAACATGAGGAGAATATTTTTATAAATATAATTCATTCTTATATTGATACATGTTTAATATTACTGAACATAATCTTTTGATTTTTTATAATATAATGTAAGTTTGTAGAGAAACTTGAAGAGAAATTTTATTTATTTATTGTATTTTTTATTTGATATAATTTGGCACATTTGACAACTAAATCTGGTTTAATTTATTTACATTATTATGATTAACAATTTTTATACTTTTTTCTTTTTTAGTACAATGACTAATAATATTAAGTTATTTTGTTTAAGTGATTTGTATATATTAAAAATAATTTATTAATATTAGGTTTAGTTTTAATATAATTAATATTTAATAATTTAGACAATTATTTTTAAAAGAAATCTTAGAAAATTCTTTCAAAAATTAGTTCAATTTATTTTAAATAAGTTCAATAATAAAACTCAAAAATGCAAAATTGGGTAATAGACCTAATAGGTTATACCCAATTTGATTGGGAGTAACCTAACCCAAACCTATTCTAAAGATTTGAGTAATAAGGGGGTTGAAAGTAATCCAACCCATTTGGGTATAGGAAGTCAGGTGAAACCCACCCAACTCAATCTAATTGTTAGTACTAAATTCGTCTCTATGTGTTTCTCAAACATATTAGGAGTTAAGACTTTAATTAGTAGGTTCACTATATTTTTCATAGAATATATCATAGATACTATTACATCTCAAATAGCTAAGAAATTTCTAATTATATAGTATTCAGAGTCCATATGATTAGAATTCTAGTGCGTCTTATAGCTTCTTGGCTTGAGCAACTGCTCTGTTATTATTGCATTTAGTATGATAGGATCCACTGTGCTTTGAACTATTCTAACCTTTGCAACTTACTTATATATCCACACACAAAATTTTACAGGCTTCTTAAGCCATAACATATTCTACCTCTAAGGTAAAATCAACTATAGATATTTATATTGCACTCATAACTAACTATTGTTCCAATGAAAAGAAATATAATACCAAATGTAGAATTTCAATCATTTGGACCAGACTTGTAGTCCAAGTTTGTGTATCATCTTATATGTAAGTAACTTTCACCATGAGTTAAAAACGTATCCTCTATACCTCTTAGGTAATTCAGATATGTTTCACAGCCAATTAATGGTCGTTACTCGGATCAGACCGATATCAGCTCATAACACTTACAACCATCCAAATTCGAGTTTTGTATATAAAATGGTATACATCAAGCTACTTCTAGCTAATACAGATAGTAACCCTTTTATATTCTTATTGAAGACCCTTCTTCCTAGAAAGATGTTATATTTGAAAAGTACACTAACTGTTTCACAGTTATTAAAATTGTAACTTTCTATGAATATAGTCTAAGTACGAGAATTGAGATAGTTCTATTAGTCTCCTAGCTCTATCTTTATAACACTTTATAGATAGTATTTAAGAATCCTTTCCCAAATCTTTCATGGAGAAGTTCTTACTCAGATAATTTTTAACTGACTGACTTGCAACATACCAACATTATTTTTAACATTGAGTATGTTATCCACGTAAAGAACTCAAAAGATAATTATGTTCTCATTGCCCTTTCTAAACATACACATCTTCTCTTCATTCTTAATGAAACCAAACTCTCTAATTTCTTTGTTAAAACAAAGAATCCAATAAAATGCAATAGTCAACAAAATTTGAATTAACTTAAGCATAGTTACTGGTAAAAAAGGTTTTCACATAATTGATCCTAGATCGCTAAGTATAATCTTTTACTACCAGTCAGGCTTTGAAGGTCTTTACCTTCATGTTGGGCCCACGCCTCTGCTATGTAAACTCATTTACAATGAATAAGAACAATTCCAATCGAAAACACAATCAAGTTCTAGACTTGATTCTTATATGTAAAGTCAATTTCAAATTTTAAGGCATCTTACCATTTTCCTAAATTAATGTCCAACATCGTCTCTATATAGGTTTAAGAATTATTTTTTTTCAACTAAGAAAGCACCAAGGGCACATTCAGGTATCAAACATACCTATTATATGACCCTCGTTATCTTTTTTGACATACGGGGAGAGTGTGTTAAAGGTATTTCACTTTATTGAACTTTGTGGTTCCATTATCGATTCATTTTCATCTTGATTGACTTCATCAAGTTGAATCTTTCTAAAATTTCCACAACCCTATAAAAAACTATTTCTCTAGGAAAGTAGCATAACAAGAAATGAATACATCTCGCTCATTTGGATTATAGAACTTGTATCCCATAAAATACTTGGGATACCTTATGAACCGGTACTTGTACCAATTGAGTGTAAGTTTATCCTGTTGCATAACTCTTATGCAAACAGAACAGTCCCAAATCTTAACATACTTAAGACTCAATTTTCTTCAAGTTTATATCTCATATAGTGTATAAGGAATGGCTTTTGAAGAAACTATGTTCAATAAGCGAGCAGTAGTTTCTATAGCACAATCTTATAGATATTTTAAAAGATCGGTGAAGTTCAAAATTGATCGGACCATATCTAATAAAGTCCAATTTCTCATCTCTAAAACACCTTTTTGTTAAGGAGTACCTAAAGAACTATATTGAATCAAAATCCTATTCTTCTTTAAATAATGTGTGAATTTACTATTTATGTATAAACCGTCTTGATCTAATTGAAGGTATTATATAAGAGTTTGTTTCTCTACTTCTAGTCAAAATTCTTTGGACACTTCAAAAAATTTCCAGCCTGTGTTTCCTAGAAACATATTTCTGTATCATGATAAATCACGATAAAGATGATGAAGTATAAAAATTTACCCAATAACAGTATGATTCATTGGACCATATACATAAATATATATGAGTTCCAATAAATCAATGGGCCAGTATTTAATACCTTCATAAGTATTTGGTTATTTTTCCTCGAATCAACGATTCATAAACTGGCCAAGGTTTCGTAGTTAGATCAAGTATCTGTCTATCCTTAACCAGACAGAATAGTTGTCTCATGCCTACATAATTTAATCTTTTATCCCATAATTCATCATTATTCAAAGTTCCTAAACTACTATTTATTTTGTTCACCTAGACATTTTCTATTATATTTAAGATATAATGGTCATTTCATTAACTGATACGTAGTCAGCAAAATATTATCTTTATCATATATATATAAGAAATTATTCTTAATGTATTCATGATAACCCTTTTTGTCTAATATATTGAGTGATATGATTTTCCTAATAATGTATGGTACAAAATAGTAATTGTATAACATTATGCTTCTGCTAGAAATGAAGAAGTGACTAAAAAGTCAAAAGAAATGACTCTTCTTTTCATTGTGACTATTCTTTATCTGTGGTTTGGATATAATTTTTCAAATAGAGCATAATATTACTTGCATATGCTCCCGCTGAAGATCATTAGATATCGAGGTCAGGATATATGATTTGACTCTCAAATCATTCTTAATCCATTCTTAATAAATTTTAATTTCTTTTAAAGAGATATTACCAGAAACATCTCTTTATTATATTCTGATCAATAATATATCCAAGTTTTCTTGAATCTAAAACTATTCTCAAATTTATTGGCAAGTCAAAATATTTTTTGAGACCCTATAGTTGGTGTGCCTAATTCAAGTATACTAATGAATTACTTATACTGATTTTTTTTCTATAAGATACCTACGGGATGTTAAGCAGAATATTTCTAATCATTATTTAATAACGCTTTGGATCATGGGTATAACTTTTATACATTTTTAATCTAAAGACATCTCACTACTTTACATAATCCTTTAAATCTCTCAAAGGAGAAAATGATAATTGAAACTTTTAAATTGTACAACGAGAAGTGGATCCTATTGGCAAGCTTCACGCTTTAGCAATATTGGCTATTGTAAAACCCAAAAGGTAGACAACTCTTGTTAATTGTATTTTATGCAACTCTTACCTCTAATCCTAAATACTCCTTATCCTCACGTTTTAACAATATTAGATAACCGAATTCCAAATTAACTTGTCAATGATTAAATATATATTAATAATATTACCCTCACACTTTATCGATATTGGGCAATATGTTTACATATATTTGTCTCATCTCATATTTAACCAGTATAGTACAAATTATACCGATCAAACCCCTCATGCTTTAGCAATATTAGAAAAAGATCAAAGTGACTTGTCTGACATCGTATTGACAAGACAGATTGTTGTGTGATTTCTATAACACAAATTAACGCAAGTGCACGTATCGCAACAAGTAATAAAGTGATAAGTAGAGTGTCGATCCCACGGGGAATTGTTATTACTTGCTAAGTACTAAAATTATGTTCTCCTATTCTTATTAAAGCTATTGGCAATTTAATGGTTTTAATATCTAAACTAACTAAACAAGAAATAATAATAATTACAAGAATTGAGCAAGGAGAACAATTGTGATAGCACAAATACTCAGATGCCTAGGATTACAATAATCCCTCAATACTTCACTTGAATCCAACTACTCCCCTTAGAACTATCAATATGAATGTCAACCAAGAACTCTAATATCCTCACAAGCCTCTTTTGCAGGTCAAGTGAGTATATCTCATTCAATTAACTATCTATATGTCTATGATAATCAAATTGAAATAAGATTCATTAAGTTCAAATTCTCTAAATGGTCATATATGCCTATGAGTATATGTCTATCTCATATGAAACTCATGCTTTTACACCATGATCATACATCAATTTATCCATGGCCAACACAAAATTTCCTTTGTCAAGTTCATTAAGGTTCCCTAATCAATCTAATACATTTTCATGTAATTAGAAGCATTTAGCATAGAACAAATTGAACAATTCCATACCAATATGATAAATAAGGGAAAATAATCAATCCAAGCTACATATTGAGTTCACATTGTAATCCTAGCAATAAAACATAGTTCATAATTGAAAATATAAGTTTAGAGCATCTAACAACATCATTATACATGTTGGAATCAACAACAAATACGAATTTGAAGAGAAGAAGAAATTTCCCTTGATGCAATGGTGATGTTCTTCCTCCAAAATGCAGAAATTCTTCTTCTTCCCCTTGATTTTTGCCTCTTGTTGTTGATTCTTGCTTCCAAGACCCAAATGAAGTGTTTATTTTCGTGCTCTCAACTGCCCCTTTGCTCCTCTCCTTTCTTTGGCTAAACAATGGGTGTTTATATAGGTAGGGTTGCAAAAAGAGGACAAAAAAGCCCTTAAGGAGTGCCCAGAAATCAGCGCCGCGGCGCTGCGATTCAATGCCGCGGCGCTCACTTTCTGCAATTGGCGCCGCGGCGCTGAAATCCAGCGTTGCGGCGCTGCACTGTTGCTACAGTGGTACTGTAGCGAACAGTGCCTCCATTCGTATTTTTATCTCTAATGCTCCGATTTGCGTCCATTTTCCGGTATTTTTGCTCCGATAATGCTTCAACCTATAAAACAACATTAATACGCATAAATAGCCCAATTATTGAGATAAATTGAACAAATATCAAGTTAGGAAGATAAAATAGTTTATACAATTACGCCTTATCAAATACCCCCAAACTTAAATACTTGCTCGTCCTCGAGTAAGAGAGCACACGGCAAAACACCAAAAAATGACAACAAACAATAAAAAGATATAAAACATTGGGTTGGCAAACGATTAGTAATTTATCTCAAAAATTTCTCATGACTACTATTCTCAAGGAAATTCTAAACATCTTAACCGTTCAACATGTTAATCCAACACTTATTCATACCCACAAGTGACCTACTTGGCATGTGTGTGAATAGCTAAAATCATTAGTTTAGCATACGCTTACTTTCTGCAATTGGCGCCGCGGCGCTGAAATCCCAGCGCCGCGGCGCTGATTTCTGGGCACTCCTTAAGGGCTTTTTTGTCCTCTTTTTGCAACCCTACCTATATAAACACCCATTGTATAAAATAGTTTATACAATTACGCTTTATCACAGATCAACCTGTAAAATTATCTCTTAATGAAACATTTTCAATCTAATTAAGAGAGATTTTATACATTTTTTTCGCATTTCATGAGGACGTGATTCTAAATCACACATTTAATTTATGCAAGTACAACTAACCCCTACCAATAGGGTTTTCATTGTGGTTACCAGCACAAACAATTGCAGCACAGTTTATAATACAATTATAAATAATAATAAATATTTTAAATCAATTTAATAATAAATAATTAGAGTAATTGGCATAATTACCTCTTTTCTTAGGTTCTCGGTACTGTTAAAGGCTCAGCCTCCAGTGTCGCAGTTCTAACCTTTATAGCACTACGATGCTAGGGTCCCTACCCTAGCGCCGCAATGCTGAGCTTCTAATGCTGGGTCAATCCCCAGTGATGCGGCACTAGGGCCTAGAAACCCCAGCATCACGGTGCTAGAGCCTAAACAGCCTCTACACCATGGTGCACGGTAACACTGCCACGATGTCCGTTTAGTTGTATCTTAATTACGCATTTTTTTAACATCAAAATTGCATAATTAGCACCCCAAGACATCCTAATTACACTACGAAGACTCTGATTAAGTATACAAACAGTACACAATCAAGCGCTTGATACCAATCTGAAAGTTTACTATACTATAGTGAATGTTTGCATTTTTATTTTTTTTTAATTTTACACGTCTCACATGCAAAATATATGCATTAAAAAAAATACACACATTTAAATATAAAATCTCATTACTTTAATGAGATAAATGGAACTCACCCACAAAACATGCTTTGCGAAGTTCTAGTCAAGGATAGGGTGGATTCCTTGAGCTAGAATGGTAGCTTATTTTCTTGGTGGGAATAAGCTACTTGAAGCAACAATTGCTTCTAATTTTTATCTCTCAAATAAATGGCTATATATGTTTATGCTAAATTTTTCTTCACTTGTTATCAATCGAAGAATTTGGCCTTTATTTATAACCTTTACTGCCACCATTTTCAACCAATCAAATAAGAATTTGTGGCTTTATAAATTTTAAACATGATAAAACAAGTAGTTTCCATATCATGCTTACAAATTAAATTAGTGTCCAGGCCAAAATGGTGGCCAAATATGGAATAAAAGGGTGGCAATATACTATTTTTATTCATTAACAACACCATCACATGCTTAACATTAAGTATGACATTTCAGTTAACTTTTGCAAGATGAATTGAAAGTTAATAGCTTATGCTTATGATATTAAGCTTGACAAGGTAATAAAGCCACTACATGCATGTTACTATATTGGCTGAATTTTATATATCATTTGTCATTTATTTTATTTTGTCATTTGTTTCATTTTGCAACATTTGCAAATTAAATGGACTAATCAAATTATGCCATGTGTCATGCCATTAAAAATTAATGGCATGACATGTGGTATCCAATAGAAAGAATAAAGTGGCAAGTCCCACTTGCTAAGATCTCAGGCTTAAAAATTAAATTCTATTATATTTCTGAGAGACCTTAAAATAATTCTAAAAGAACTTTTCAGATCAAATCATTTGAATCAGTGTACTACCATAGTACACAACGAGTACACTCTATAGAGTGAGACTCCATAGGTTCATACTCGCTTTATCCTACAAAACTCTTCTGTAAGTTTATAAATAATGCCCTACACACACATTATGGACATAACAAAATAGCATGTTGAGCCACACAAGTTGAGGTTAATACATATTCAAATAATCTCTTTGTCATTTATATACTAGAAGAGTGGAGATATAGATTATCACCGTTTAGTCTCTTATGCTCAACCTTAGAACTTATCTCCAAATTTGTATTCCCATAAATAATATCCGTAAACACTTTTGTGATATTATTTCTCCCACGGAAAGTACTTTTTTCGAATGGCCATAAGATTTTTTGAAACACAATCTTTGAGCATTTGGATATACAACTCACCCATATGAGCTGATGGATCCCATATCTACACACACTGCATTCTATAAGCATCGGACCATACCCAACGATATCCAACTGTCAGACCATGAAAGACCTTTGACATGTGTGAAACTTAAGTATAGTGGATCACTCATAAGCCCACCGTGGTGCTCAGGTCAAAGGACCATGAATACTACTCAACTCAAAAAGACCATTCATTGACGGCTTTATGAGATGTTTATTAGAGGTTTTAATTGAGTTTGTTCAGTATTCAGTCATAACTGAATACCCGCATGTCTATACGAGCTTCTACTAAACTCATAGTCTACTAAGACTAATTATCTAGATCATTCAGATATAGACATACACTAATATATGTTAAATATAATTTAACCGATAGACCCGCATAAGTGAAAGTAAATCAGAAACATCATGTTTGATAACATATTTGCACAATGACATTTTTTAACACTATTTACAAATCTTTGTAACTATGTCATTGCTAATATACTATCAAGTTTTTGTCTTATTTCAGACAAGACTCTAACTCTTTAGATTTCGCTGACTCTTATAACCTGCTAACTTTAGCAGTGCTAACTTTTAGTAATTATAACTCTTAGCATTGCTAATTTTTAGCCTTGGTCTAAACTCCTTTAAATTAGATCCGAACTCCTTCAGAACATACAATGTCTAAAATATTACAAGTATCTTACCATATATATTTAATATTAACAATTTTATTCAAAATACTTATTGTATAAATATTAACTAATTACTATTCATATAATATTAGAATAACACGTAAGCATTATTTCTAACAATTTTATTATATATTCTTTTAGCATAATATGTTAAATTATTTTAGATGCAACATTACAAATTGCTATTGCCTTTTGGTAGCATGAAGATCATCACTTATACTTCATGAATTTTAGACTTAGTAGTTAATATGTTTATAGTTTATATAATGTTTGATATAAATCCAATATAACTTACTATATGTGAATGTTACGTTGTTAATTATTATGGTCAATTGGTATGAAATTATAGTTGTGATTATTGGTGTTTGTTGAAGTTAGTTTGACGTTAGAAGGTAAAAATAAAGATTTGAAAATTATATAGGAATGTTATAATTATTTGCAGGTTATAATAATTTAAGAGAATGTTCAGAATTTAGGGGAGATTCTGCCAATTTTTCTTAAAATTATAATATTCATTAAGTTGTGCATGGTTGCATACATTTGATTTGTATTTTGTAAAATAAAATTTAATGTAATTGGAATTGTAACTAATTAGAATTTAAATTTAAATTGCAAATGTAGTAATAATTGAAATTTGGAATTGGAATTTACAATAATTCAATTATAATTATAAATGCAATTTGAATTGAAATTATAATTGGAGAGGTAATAATTAGAATTTAAATTGCAAATGCAACTATAATTGAAATTTTGAAATTAGAATTAGAATTAGAATTTATAATAATTTATTTATAATTATAAATGTAATTTAAATTAAATTATAATTGGAGAGGTAATAATTAGAATAAATTTAAATTGCACATGCAACTATAATTGGAAATTTATAATTGAAATTTTGTATTTGTAATTGTAATCCCCAATGTAATTGAAATTTAGAATTGGAATTGGAATTGTAATTTATAGTAATTCAATTATAGTTATAAATGCAATTTGAATTGTAATTCGAAATATAATAATTACTAATTAGAATTGAAATTTGAATTGAAAATATAACAATTATAAATTTAATATTAAAATTATAATAGTATGTAATTAAAATTAGCTATTATTACTTTCACATAATCACTTATTCAATTAATCCAATTAACTCAATAAAATAAGTCCATATAATTTTACTATAAATATAAGATAATAAATCATAATGAATTTAGTTGAGAATTTAATTATTTGTCATTTTGATCCTTATCACGTTGCGTGCATTGAAATTTATAATTTGTTTTGAGTAACTACATTATTAATTACTAATACTAAAATCTATTATAATTTGTCAAAATCATCAAAGGGAGTTGATCAATATATATTTAATATTTTATAATATTTTCTCATAAATTATAATTTTTTAATTCACTTTACAATTAATAAAAATAAAAATTAATTTAATCAAAATTCTAATTCACTTAATAAAATTTTCAATTCAATTCAATTATGATTAGAAAGAAGATTAAAAAATTATTAAAAAAATTCAAATTTAATTATTCAATTAATCCAATTAACTCAATAAAAAAATTCAATATTTTTTTAAAATAAAATTTTAATTAATATTTCACAAAATGTCTTTAAAATGAAATTAATTCAAAATAAATAAATGGGCCAAGCCCAATTAAAACTTATTTTATATTTAAAAAAATCAATTAAAACTCAAAATATAAATATATTAAAAAAATTTAAAAAGTTCATAAAAAATTTAGCGTAAACCCATTCTTGAGAGACAAAACAGACCCAGCCCATAAAAAAAGTTCCCGAATCGGGATATCGTACCGACCTGAATTTAAATCCCTAATCTGTTCCGTTCGGAACTCGGAATCGGCCAGATTAAATTCGATATTGCCCAAGCCTAGTTGTTAATACCTCTCCATTTAAGATCGGCAGAAGTTCCCTCCATGTTACCGTATGAGAAATGAAAATGACAAATGTCTCAAAACCCACAAGATATTACAAAATTCTCTCAACAAGGAAACCAAAAAACCTTTCTCAAACAAAGCCTAGAATTTTCCCTAACAAAAGAATACCCAAATCAACCCAATTGGTTACACCTCATAAGAAAACACCTCACTCAAAATTCGCCAAAAGAAGTTCTTGTTATATACAACCATATTCACTGTAATGGAGCCTACATTTTAGGCATAGTTCCTTTGATTTTCAAAGCTTGTGCGTCTGTATCCAACATTAACTACGGCAAAACTTTGCACGCCGAGGCAATAAAGTTCGGTGCAGAGACTGATATAAAGATTGGAACTTCATTGATTGACATGTATGCAAAATGTCGCGATATATTGGCTTCGCGTAAGGTGTTTGATTTTATGCCTGAAAGAAATGTGGTTACATGGAATGCCATGATTGGTGGTTATTTGAAATGTGAGAATACAGAACCTGCATCAATTTTATTTGATCAGACGTCTGAAAGAACAGAAGTATCTTGGATACAGATGATTGATGGGTTTGCGAGAAGTGGGGATATGGTTAAAGCTAGAAACTTGTTCAACAAGGTACCGCTTGAGTTGAAGAATGTGGTGACATGGACTGTGATGATTGATGGGTACACAAGCAACGGGGAAATGGAGGCAGCTAGAGAACTTTTTGAGATGATGCCAGAAAGGAACTTCTTCGTGTGGACGTCGATGATTTCAGGATATTTTAAGAGAGGTGATGTGAAGGAAGCTAAGGCTATTTTTGATCGAATTCCATTTAGAAATTTGGTGAATTGGAATTCATTGATTTCTGGGTTTGCGCAAAATGGGTTTTGTGAGGAGGCACTGGAAGCTTTTGGCAAAATGCTAGGTGAGAAGTTTCAGCCGGATGAAGTTACGTTTGCAAGTGTTTTGTCAGCATGTGCTCAGCTGGGGTTGTTGGATGCTGGCAAAGAAATTCACGGTATGATTATTCAGAAGAGGATAAAGCTTAATCAGTTTATTTTGAATGCGTTGGTTGATATGTATGCAAAGTGTGGGGATTTAGCCAATGCAAGATTAATCTTCGAAGGAATGGTGCACAGGAATAGTACATGTTGGAATTCCGTGATCTCAGGTTTTGCCATTCATGGACATTGCAAAGAGGCTCTTGAGTTTTTCAAAAGAATGGAGAGCTCAAACGAGAGGCCTGATAAGATCACATTTTTGTCTGTGCTTTCAGCCTGTGCACATGGCGGGTTTGTTGATGAAGGTTTAGAGATTTTCTCCAAGATGAAGAAGTATGGCTTGGCAGCAGGCATTCAGCATTATGGTTGCTTAGTTGACCTTTTGGGACGTGCAGGAAGATTAAAAGAGGCTTATGGTTTAATCAAAAGAATGCCGGTGAAACCAAATGATGCAGTTTGGGGAGCTCTGCTAGGAGCTTGCCGAATTCACGTGGACGCAGATATGGTTGAAAAGATTAAGGAAGAGTTAAGCCCATCAATTTCCACCTTGGATTCCGGTGATGATTCACATTATGTACTGCTGTCAAACATATATGCTGCTTCTGATAGATGGGAGAGGGCTGAAACAATGAGACGGGTCATGGTGGAGAAAGGGCTTAAAAAGATTCCAGGGCGCAGTTTAGTTGTGCTAAGCAACATTGAGCAGTATATAACTGCTGGTAGTGGACAAGATTGAGCGGTTGAGTGGAGCACAAACCAATTTCGAAGGTAAAGCGAAGTGGATTGGCATTGTAAGGTGTATAATGACAAAATTATCAGAGACAAAACCCCCTTCTGTTACGCCAGAAATGAAGAGGGTCCTCTGCTTGTGACTACGTGTTTCAATTTTCAAGTCTATAGCGATGTCACTCCCACAGATTTTGATGGGGACTCTAGTGGGGTTGATTGACAACAGGCTGTTAGTTCGCTAAAAATGCAATCCTGAAGCTGCCAATGCCGGAAGGTTTTCAGTCTTTTATATGAACAACACGAGGAAATGTCGTAGGGGCTTTCCTTGGCAACAAAACCATATTGATGCATGTAGTTGAATTATGAATCAACTGTACTGTAGGTACACTCTTTTTGTTACAACTTATAGAGAGTTTTTCCCAAAATGAATATTGTAAACAAAATTCTATAGCTTAATTTGAACTCTGCTTTTCCTAGTTATAAACAACTACATTACATAAGATAAGCAATACTTGTACCCTCTTTGTGCACTCCTAATTCAGAGGTCCAACTAGACAACACGAAAAGATTCTGCTATCTTCTTCAAATCCTTGTAGTGCCTCTTCCATTGAAGACCTACAAAAATTGTAGCAGCAAGTTTAGTTTTTTGCATCACTATTATAGTTGTTTATTTGTCAAGTGGAAATCAGAAAACAGGTTAAAATTCCGTACCACTTCCAGTTACACTGAACAAGTAGAGGCGATTTCCAGCAGCAGTTGCTGTTATCAGTGCATGAGGTGGCTCCAACTCATACTGGTAATATGTTCGTCCTGAGTGTTCCGCTACATTAAGGCTTAAAACTTTCCCCTCTACATTCTCCCCTATTACTTCTGGTCCAAATGCATTAATCACTTTCTCTGGAGGTCCAATCTTTTCAATCGTAGCATCATCGCCGAGATCTATACATCACAGACAAAATCACATCAGAAATGAAAGTTATTGAAGAATAATTCTGTGGAGCCTGGTGTCATTACAAGCTTTAGTTAAATTGAGTCAATTCTGAAACTATTCAAACTTTTCAGTAATAGATCTCATAGCAGAAAGCTAATAGAGAAGAAATCGTTGAAAAGAAAGCTAGTGTTAGCCCTAGTAATCCCATTTTCTAGCAAACAAGTATGAGCCACAAAATTGTGATGATACGTCCTGGAAAAGCTACAGCTAGTGAATAAAGTTGTTCCCATTTCTCTGTAGACCCTTTAAAAATATGGTAAAAGAAAAGAGAAGAAATAAACAATTGAAGCGCGCTTTCAAGAGAATTCAAGAATAAAGATGGCAGTGGGGATGATACCTCTAAAATTATATTTATATTTATTTAAAAAATAAAATATTATATATTTCTTAAATTTGTTGTGAGTTTGGAATATTATTATTAAATTCGTACTTACGAGTTTGTACCTATTACCAAACCTGCAACGAGTTATTTACGAATTTTAAGTGAATTTTGAATTAATATAATAAAAAATAAAATTATAATATTAATTTAATTGAAAATTTTTAAATTATAACAATTAAAATAATATTAATTATACTTCTAAATTTATTTACATTAAATGTTATAATTTTAACTTCAATTTTAATTTTAATTACATTAAATATTATCAAATTTAATCTCGATTTTAATTACGATAAATGTTATAAATTTAATTACGTTAAATATTTTAATTTTAATTACATTAAATATTATAATTTTAATTACATTAAATATTATAATTTCAAATCCAATTTCAATTTCAATTATGTTAAATATTATAACTGCAAATCTAATTTTGATTTTAATTATGTTAATGTTATAATTATAATTTTAATTTCGATATCAATTATGTTAAATATTATAATTCTTATTTTAATTTTGATTTCAATTACGTTAAAATATTATAATTTTAATTCTAATTTTAATTTCACTTATGCTATAATTCTAAACCGAATTTCAATTTTAATTATATTAAATTTTATAATTTCAATTACAATTTTTAATACGTTAAATATTATAATTTGAAATTCAATTTCGATTTTAATTACATTAACTGTTATAATTTTAATTTCGATTTCAATTACGTTAAGTATTATAATATTGATTATAATATTGAATTTAATTATTTTAACCAAATTCAATTTCAATTTTAATTATATTAAATATTATAATTTTAAATCTAATTTTTATTTTAATTACATTAAATACTATAATTTTATTTCTATTTTTAATTTTAATTTTAATTACGTTAAATGTCGTAATTCTAATTTCAATTACGTTAAATGTCATAACTCTAAATCAAATTATGATTTTAATTATATTAAATTGTTATAATTATAATTTTAATTTTAATAGTTAAATGTTATAATTTTAAATTTAATTTTAATTACGTTAAATATTTTAATTTTAATTTTATTTACATTAAATATTATAATTCTTGTCGATCACGATCGTAAAACAACAAAGAGACCCACAGAGTCAAAATTGAGCTTCTTTGTCGTAATGACGTACCAAAAAAAAAAAAAGTCAAATAACTGACATGCCTTGTTGTGGGTTTAGGTTCCATAAAATTCAGGGCACAATCCTATCCAGAACCCATAACCTTATTCATTGACACATGGCAACAAAATTGGAGTATCTTGCAAGAGAATTTTCTTATATCCGGAAGCCGTGCATTTCACCATTAAATTTTTACTTAAAAAGTATACTCTGCGGTTACTTTACAAAAAATTTCACATAAAAAATCAATCTTTATAGATTAATTATGAGTGATATGTTCTGATAAAAATTTGGACGTTGCAATAAAATGTCGGCCTTACTAAATCTTATGTGCTTTGAGTGCAATCCTTTCATTAAATTCTTATTTGATGTATATGTATCTCATTCAATCTTAAAATAATCCAACAGGCAAATATTTACCCTTTTCAAAATAAAGAGAGAAAAATATAGACAAAGAAAAATAACAAATTTTATTAGTAAAGAGAGAAAAAAAAAAAGAGAAATGAAAAAAGAAAAAAGTTACATTTGTCATACTTTATATAGATAGAAAATAAGTGACCCTTAAGTTTATAAAAGCATATAAACAACAATCACTTCAAATATTATTTTTATAAAATCTTAAAATATTTAAAAAAAAACCTTTAGAGGAAGAAAAAAAAGAGAAAACAAAATATAAGTCAATTAGGAAGTAGGTGAACAACTGAGTCGATAGTCAAAACAAACATTTATAACACATGCAGAATTGATGTCAACCCAGCTATTTCATGCGCTAACAAACAATCTAATTAGCATCGTCCAAATCAATTCTCAATTCCTTTAACAACTTATGCTTCACGATCACGATGAAACCTATTGTTAAATTCTGAAGCTAGGTACTCCAATAGTTGGGGATCTAAATGTGTGGATGGCCATTTTATTGACATTTGGGTGTAGTCAATGACATTCTGAAAAGGAAATTCTGCTTCATCTGATAAGATGACTGGGACACACTCCTGTTTACCAAATACCATTTCCAACATTTCAATCAGTCATTCATGAGTGCAATTTTATTTAGAGGCGAGGCAGGGAAGACGTAGAGGCGAGGCAAGTACCACAAAAAAGGACTCATAAAATCTTAGCGTCCATGATGATTCTCCCCTTGGTGCAAGACAGAACTTGGCATTGCGCAGGTATTTAAAATATTCCATTCTCCCAATTTGTCTGGGCCTTTGAACTTCAAATCTGGAGATTCCAACTGTTTATAATGTCAATA
The DNA here is from genome assembly GCA_946807835.1 of Ailanthus altissimus. Lineage (NCBI taxonomy): Eukaryota > Viridiplantae > Streptophyta > Magnoliopsida > Sapindales > Simaroubaceae > Ailanthus > Ailanthus altissimus. The sequence continues at coordinate 10,138,068 of OX327699.1, read as the reverse complement.
TGCATATTTTCTATACTGGTTAAAAGCAAACATGGAAAGTAAAAGTCATCAGATTCCAGTGCTCGATAGCAGGCCCAGTGATATGAGATAACTATGTTTATGCTAATCAACCATAAGAATCCAATGGCAAACCAATTTGATTAAGAAGACGATACACAAATGATTCTGATTCTGAATTTAAGAAAAAGGCATCAAAGTAAGAGTCAAATATGTTTATATTAGTTCGGTGCCACCGAATATTTTCCTTTCAAATGCAATCCCAAACTAATGTCAGCTACTCAGCATTGCTTTTTATATAGTCACTTTCATAATAACAGAAACCCATATTAAGCATAACAGATTTTGCCTCTGCCTGTTTTCCTTCATTTTCCTTTTCCTTTTTTGATAATAATTTTATCCAAGGTTTTACAAATTCCCAAAATTAACATTTATCCCACCTCCACCATGAAAACACCAAGATAAGTTCCAAATCAATCTATAGATAAATATCATGTTTGAACTGAAAATTATAAAGCTAAAACTGAGTGAATAATATAAAGTTCAACATATAAGATGCCCTTATTCAGAAAATCACACAAACACATAAAATAACATACCTTATCTGGATATTGCTTTGCAAGCTCAATCAATTTAAGACGCCCAGCCTTCCCTTGTGCACGACCTAAATAATTTGCCAAATACTTCCATTTTGATAGAGATAGAGATAGAGGCTGGACCAGGGTAGACCTGTGTTTAGTCATCCCATCATCAACATTGCCAGGAATGATGATATCTTTCCATGTATTAAAGGTACTTGTGTCTCTCTTATCAGTTTGATCTCCCTGCACTAACAAACAACATTTGTTAGCCATACAATATGCTAGATTATTTTCATATAGGGAATCAATTGTTTTTTCTAACCAACAAGGAAGCTAATTTCTATGTCACTTACACCCAGAACCTACGACAGTCAAATGCTTCCTGTATCAAAATTTTGGATCAGTAGATAGTGGCAAAATCCAGAGAGAAGCAACAATTAACTGATACACATAGCTAACTTATTTGAAAGTCATTTTTCCTAATTACTCAACACCAACAGTAAGAGCATATAATAACCAAAGTGAATCAAATAAGGAGAAGGATATACCTCGGGAGTAAGAATTATGGATCGATTTATGTATGTAGCCCAAGATCTAAATAAGTGAGCTCCAGCGCCACTACAAATGCATAAAAAGTACATACATTTTTATCAATATAAGAAAAATTCACACAAGTAGACATATTTATTGTGTAATTAAATTGTTTACGTTACTTCACACTATCAATATTCAGCATAAAAAACAAATGATAATACCCAAAAGTTTATACCTTGGGAAGACAAATATGTGATCACGGCCTCCAGATCGCCTAAAGTACGGCATCTGGCTTAACACCTGAAAGCAACATCATCAGCAAAGAAAGCAAGTGAAACAGCACAAATTATGATACATAAAAATATATTTTTTACCTTGACATAAGTTAGGTTAATCTCTTTATCATTAAGACCTCCCATCATTCTCACACATTTAGGATACGCCGGCACGAAGAACAAATCCGCTTCCTCTTTGTTTCTCGTTCGAAATCTCGACTGCAGGAGCAGCTTATGTATTTTAACCTACAAGTACCAAATTTAATGAAGTTGCAAACTGTTAGTATTCTGAGAACATGATTTAACCTGAAAGCCTAAAACTGAATAAAATTCTGGTGTAATGGTATTATACATATATATATATATATATATATTTTAAGATTTCATTGACAACATTCAATAATCTTTATAAAAAAGTATAGTAAATGCCTAAATTTAGGGACAAAATTACCTGAGTGCCCCACTGGCCTTTAAGGCAAGAATTAGCCGAAATGGTTCCGTCTCTGCAGTACAATAACGATTTAAGACCGTCGATATCGTTCTCGTCATAGACGTAGATCTTGAGAGATAGGTGTCAGCAGCTGGCACCGTGTGCCAACTGCAGATTTGCAATTTTGCATTTGCAAATTTGCTAGCACACGGTGTCAGCAAATTTATAATTGTGGACAGCCTTATTAAGGATGTCCACCAACTCTCCCTATAAAAGGGAGAGTTTAGCAATGTATTTTTTATTGAAAATTTGAGAGAATTTGAAAAGTTTGTGAGAGTTTTTTGAGTGATTTGAGAGAATTGGGTGTATTGGGTTGTAAGGTTAAAACACTATAATACTTGTATTCTCCATTTCTAATAGTAAGAGATTCTTCTGTCTTCGCCCGTGGATGTAGGCTAAAAGTCGAACCACGTAAACTCTTGTCTTTGTTTTTTTGTCATTTTTATTATTTTTCTCAATTTCGCTTTAGCTGCGACTCTGCATCACCCCTCAAATTTCCTAACAAGTGGTATCAGAGCTTCTGGTTGAAGGAGATTACTATTCACGTATATGGTTACTATTCACGTATACAATTACTATTTATACATATAGTTACTATTCATACGTATGGTTACTATTCACATGAAACAGTGAGAGCCGATCCTAGCAGAAAGTAGTTCGTGATGAAAAGTAATGGCGGTAAAATACGAAATTGAGAAGTTCAATGGAGGTAATTTTACATTGTGAAAAATGAAAATAAAGGCAATTTTAAAGAAAAACAAGTGCTTAGAAGCGATTGATGAAAGACCCGCTAGTATCACTGATGATATTAAGTGGAATGAGATTGACGGTAATGCAGTTGCTGATCTGCATCTAACACTTGCTGATAACGTGTTATCCAGTGTAGCGGAAAAGAAGACAGCAAAAGAGATCTGAGATACTCTCATAAAATTGTATGAGGCCAAATCTTTGCACAACAAGATTTTCTTAAAAAAGAGATTATATACTCTTCGAATGGCAGAATCCACTTCAGTGACAGAGCACATCAATACGTTAAATACTCTATTTTCCCAACTCACTTCCTTGGGGCATAAAATAGAGGCAGGTGAACGTGCGGAGATTTTACTTCAAAGCCTACCAAATTCGTATGATCATCTCATCATCAACTTGACGAATAATATCCTAACGGAATTCTTAGTCTTCGATGATGTTACAGCTGTTGTATTGGGAGAAGAACGAAGACAGAAAAATAAAGAAGACAAACAAAAATGTTCGCAGCAAGCAGAAGCTTTAACAATGATGAGAGGTAGATCAACAGAACGTGGCCCCAGTGGGAGTCAAAATCATGGTAGACCAAAATCTAAAAGTAAAAAGAACGTCAAATGCTACCATTGTGGCAAGAAAGACCATCTGAAGAAGGATTGTTGGAGATTGAAGAAAAGTGTAGAGGACAAACCTTAAGGAAATATTGCAAGCACCTCAGATGATGGTGAAATTTTATACAGCGAGGCAGCAACAATTGTTGAAAGCAGAAAACGATTCTCTGATGTATGGCTCATGGATTCTGGAGCTACATGGCACATGACCTTTAAAAGAGAATGGTTCCATCAATATGAACCTACCTCTGGAGGATCTGTATATATGGGGAGCGATTATGCTTTGGAAATCGCTGGAGTAGGATCCATCAAGATTAAGATGTATGATGGTACTGTTCGTATTATCCAGGCCTCAAGAAGAATCTTTTGTCATTGGGATGATTAGATAACACTGGGTGTAAGACCTAAATTGAAAATGGGATAATGAAAATTCTCAAAGGCGCGCTTGTAGTAATGAAAGCAGAAAAGGATACTGCAAATTTGTACATGCTTAATGGAGAAACACTGCAAGAAGGAGATGCATCTGTTGTATCAACTAGTTCAGCAGAAGAGTCAACGATAATGTGGCATCACAAACTGGACCATATGTCAAAACGAGATTTGAAGATTCTCTCTAATCAAAATTTACTTCCTGGGCTCAAATCAGTTCATTTACCTTTCTGTGAGCACTGTGTCACAAGTAAGCAGCACAAATTAAAGTTCAGCACATCCAGTTCTAGAAGTAAAGAAATTCTAGAATTGTCCACTCTGATGTTTGGCAAGCACCGGTGATGTCCTTAGGAGGAGCGAGATATTTTGTATCATTCATAGATGATTACTACAGGAGATGTTGGGTGTATCCAATCAAAAAGAAGTCATATGTGTTTGAAGCTTTCAAAATATTCAGAGCGCGTGTAGAACTTGAATCAGAAAAGAAGATCAATTGTTTAAGGACAGATAATGGAGAAGAATATACTGGTGAGGATTTTATTGCATTTTGTCAACAAGAAGGCATCAAGCGACAATTCAGCACAGCTTACATGCCTTAGCAGAATAGAGTAGCAAAGCGGATGAACAGAACCTTGTTGGAGAGAACAAGAGCTATGCTGAGAACTGCAGGTTTAGCCAAGACATTTTGGGCAGAAGCAGTCAAAACCGCCTGTTATGTGGTAAATCGATCACCATCAACAGCAATCCAGTTGAAGACACTGATGGAGATGTGGACTAGAAAACCAGTTGATTATTCTCACCTTCATACATTTAGAAATCCTGTGTACGTGATGTATAATCCCCAAGAAACAACGAAGCTGGATCCAAAATCCAAAAAATGACTTTTCTTGGGATATGCTGATGGAGTCAAGGGGTATCGCTTGTGGGATCCCACTACCCACAAGGTCGTTATCAGCAGAGATGTGATATTTGTAAAAGATAAACTACAAAGGAATGATAAAGATGATAGCACAGTGAAGGAAAATCCAGAGACTACAATGGTACAAATGGAAAATAATCAAGTACAAGAAGATTCAGATTCTTCTGAAGCAGCACCAGGGTACGAAGAACAAGAACCAGTAGAGTCTGAGGCTACAGATGATCGTTAATCAACTTGTGAGAGACGACCACCAGCGTGGCACTGGGAGTATGTCATGGAGGCTCATGTTGCATACTGCCTTCTAACAGAGGATGGAGAGCCAACAACTTTCCAGGAGACTTCTAAAAGTCAAGATGTTTCTCTGTGGATGACAGCAATGCAAGAAAGATTGAAGCTTTGCATAAGAATAAAACATGAGAGCTGATTGCACTGCCACGTGGAAGAAAAGCCATTGGAAACAAATGGTTCTACAAGATCAAACGGGATGGCAATGACCAAATGGAGCGGTATCGTGCGAGATTGGTGGTGAAAGGTTATACTCAGAAAGAAGGTATTGACTTTAATGAGATATTTTCCCCTATGGTTCGACTCATGACAGTTAGAATAGTCCTGACAATATGTGCTGCATTTGACTTACATTTAGAACAGCTAGATGTGAAGACAACTTTTCTTCATGGAGAACTTGAAGAAGAAATTTATATGCTCCAACCAAAAGGTTTTAAAGAAGAAGGAAAAGAGAACTTGGTTTGCAGGTTGAACAAATCTCTGTACGATCTCAAACAGGCACCGAGGTGTTGGTACAAGAGATTTAATTCCTATATCATCAGCCTTGTTTACAACAGACTTAGTTCAGACCATTGTACATACTACAAAAGGTTTGAAGATGATAATGATTTCATTATTTTACTGTTGTACGTAGATGACATGTTGGTGGCAGGCCCCAACAAAGATCAAGTCCAAGAATTGAAGGCACAGTTAGCTAGGGAATTTGATATGAAGGACTTGGGACCAGCAAACAAGATTCTAGGGATGCAAATTCACCGAGACAGAAATAACAGGAAAATTTGGATTTGTCAGAAGAACTACTTAAAGAAAATCTTGTGGCGCTTCAACATGCAAGATTGTAAGCCAATTAGTACCCCACTCCCCGTTAATTTCAAGTTATCCTCTAAGATGTGTCCTAACAAAGAAGTAAAGAGGAAGGAGATGTCTCGAGTACCGTATGCATCAGCAGTGGGAAGTTTAATGTTCGCTATAATTTGTACCAGACCAGACATTGCACAAGCAGTGGGAGCAGTTAGTAGATACATGGCGAATCCTGGTAGAGAGCATTGGGGTTGTATCAGGAGGATCCTTAGATACATTAAGGGTACCTCAGATGTTGCTTTATGTTATGGAGGATCAGATTTTATTGTTAAGGGCTATGTGGATTCAGATTTTACAGGAGACCTTGATAAAAGAAAATCCACTACTGGCTATGTGTTTAAACTTGCAGAAGGAGCTGTAAGCTAGGTTTCGAAACTGCAAACTGTTGTGGCATTATCTACTACAGAAGCAGAATACATGGCAGCTACACAAGCTTGCAAGGAAGCAATTTGGATACAAAGATTACTGGAGGAGCTCGGGCACAAGCAAGAGAAAGTTGAATTATTTTGTGACAGTCAGAGTACCTTGCACATTGCAAAGAATCCAGTTTTTCATTCAAGAACGAAGCACATAGGTGTTCAATATCACTTTGTTCGTGAAGTGGTAGAAGATGGAAATGCGGATATGAAAAAAATTCATACAGATGATAACTTAGCAGATGTGTTGACCAAGCCCACCAATACCAACAAGTTTGTATGGTGCAGATCCTTGCATGGCCTAGCAGACACGTATGCAACATGGCTTTGGCGAAGAAGAAAGAATGGTGTGGAGACTTGATTAATTTTTAATCAAATCTCCAAGTGGGAGAATTGTCAGCAGCTGGCACCGTGTGCCAGCTGCAGATTTGCAAATTTGCAATTGTGGACAGCCTTATTTAGGCTGTCCACTTGCTCAACTCTCCCTATAAAAGGGAGAGTTTAGCAATATATTTTCTATTGAAAATTTGAGAGAATTTGAAAAGCTTGTGAGAATTTTTTGAGTGATTTGAGAGAATTGGGTGTATTGGGGTTTTGGGTTATAAGGCTAAAATACTACAATACTTGTATTTTTCATTTTTAATAGTAAGAGATTCTTCTGTCTTCGTCCGTGGATGTAGGCTAAAAGCCGAATCACGAATACTCTTGTCTTTATTTTTTTTTTTTTATTATTTTTCTCAATTTTACTTCAGCTGCAACCCTGCATTACCCCTCAAATTTCTTAACAATAGGTGGAACCCGTACCCTCTCTCAGGTCAAGAGATTGATCTTCCACCGTCAGATATCCAAACGAAATTTGGCTGAGAGGGAAGGTCGTGTTTCAGTGAAGAGTATTGGCACAGAGAAAATGAGTGGTCGAAGAGCCTAGTGAGGAAGAAAGTGGCGGTCACTAAAAGAAGGGCGGCGATCTGATAGGTGCGAGTGCAGGGAGTGTGGTGGTGCGGAGTGAACATTCTCGATTTGTTGTTGTATAAGCTTCCCATTTCTCTGTTTAGTACAGCTTTTAGATTTTCCGTTAGTGAGGAGGTGTAAGTGGCTTCAGTATGAATAGGACGATGATGAGCAAGAGCCAGAGACAAGAGTATAGATAAAACGACAGCGCATGATTCAGCGAGTTAGTAACAGTATGTTACTGTTAGTGTGAAGAGTGAAATTAATTAATTAGTCTAATAATTATTATTGAGATTGATTTAATTACAACAGATGAACAATAAGTTTATGTTTTATTTAAAATCCAACAATCTTTCAGTTGCCATATTTCTTCTCCAATCTCCTATGTTATTATATCGAAGATTAAATGAATATTATTCAAATAAAATGCTTTGTTTATTTTACAAACAAATTCAACTAGTAAATGTAAAGAGAATTTCTTTAGCAAAATTGGCACTGGCATAAAAATACATAGTCTGCTTATTTTGAACAAACACAAATTATCATGAGATAATCGGTGCATTCACAATCAGAAAATTTTCTCTTATCAGAAAATGATTACAAACTCTATCAGATTATCATCATAGTTAATCATATGAAGAAGCTTGAGCAATAAACAAAGAAATGATAAAAGAGAGCTGAAAAGAATAATAAAAAATAATGGCAATTTCAAAGCAAAGAGCATGGACAGAATCCAGTCATCAAATTCTATCAAGTTCTGTTTACAATAGTGCCATTGTGGAGCCAGTTTCAGCTGACCAATGAAATTGTCTCACTTTCCTTTGAAGTTCCCACAAAATTTTCATGCATAGTTGAGCATGGTTCTGTCTCTGGAGCATAAACCTATAAGCATCTCACTCGGTTTCCTCGAGCTATCATTCGCTCGATATGCTCATCTGATGCACAAAAAATCAAAGTTTAGCAGAGTGCGAAATGCCGAAGATTATAACAAGTTAATCAAGAAGAAAATGAAGTACTGAAATCAACCTGGTATTGATTCTTAAGTAATCCAAAAGTTGGGGACCTATTCGAGTGGCTGGCCATTTGATTGTTATTGTGTAAGTAAGGTCAATGACATTCTGAAACGGTAATTCTACGTGATCTAAGAATATTGTGGGTAAATGTAGATGTAGAATGTAAAGATGGATACTAAGAGATTTTATAGTTAAGGCGTGTTAGGTATTATTCTTAAAATTATTTCTACTCTCACAATGATGATGATCAAGGTGCAAATGAGTTGTGTGGTAGTATAATTTCAGATTCAATTACTATTGAATTTGTAATAGTATACACGAATTACAAATTCTGTAGAACTACAAGATAACTTTAATAAGAGTTGATAGATAAAGAGGATGTAGGAGGAGAACGAGAGAATTTTTATGTATATATTAAAGAATGGGGTGTGCTTTTCTTTTAATAAAGGTATTTGTGCCTCCCTGAAAAAGCACACTATTTTTTCAGATCAACAAATCATTTGGAGTAGATATATGCATTTTCAAATGGTTATAACCTTAGGAAGAATTGTATTCTTTTCCATAAGGTCACAACCTTTAGTTTAAATTGATGTCTTTCCAAAGAAACACAACTTATTAGAGAGTTAATTGACTCTTCCAATAAACCACACCTTTAACTCCAATACTATGGCCCTTAAAATTGGTACCATATAGTTCAAAATAAAAAGGAGTGACAACCCCATCTGGGTACTGTGGCGCTCAGTCTTAGGTTGCCTTTTCTTCTTTCATCTCCTTTTCACTTTGTATTCCTCCCTCTCTATCATATCTTCAACATATATGGTTAATTTAAAATACTCTTACAATATACAACAATCCCCCACATATTTCAAATAAACCATATTATTTTATCAACTCTACATCAAAGTAGAATTTAACTTATATGAATTGGTGCTCTTCCAAGCTATGAACCAACCATTGATCAAGTAACTGTGATTTATAAGAATTATGTGAAACCAAATTTCTATAAACCTATGTCCCTTTGTTGTAAGACAGAGGACTAAATGATCAAGTTAAATTCTCAATTTTGTTAGTGTTCTGCAATTTGCACTTTACCGACCATGTGCCTTCTTGGTTTTATGAGTTCTCTAGAGATACCTACCTAGCTCTCATAGGAATCGGCCCAGTTCTACACTCATATGGGTGACACTTCATCAAGTGTGCTCTGCAAGAGACACACCACTCATCTATAAAGGGCTATGGAGTTCATTAAGAGACTAACTCAACCTTTACCACTACAGATGTGCTACTTTGTCATATTGAGGGACTCACAACTATAATCGATAGTACAACTAGATAACTAGCGACTTGTTCTTACCCTTATGAGCTTACTTTATAGGATCTCCAATCACATAGGTAGGGTTACCATCACTCTTATTTATTTCTCTAAGTAGAAGTCTCATTCCCCTTGACATCTATACCACTAATATTTTTATTTAGTGGTTTTGTTAGGAGATCGACCAAATTTAACTTTAACCTCATAAAATCTAGGCTCATTGCCTTAGATTATAGCAGTTGTTTAATAATTTTAAATCGTAGACGAATATGTATACTCTTTCCATTGTATATTTTACTCTTTGTTCTAGTTATAACAACTAGACAATCTCAATTGATTGTAATAGAGTTATGAGAGTAAGAATGAAAAGGAAGATTATATATTAGTGTCCTTAACCACTCAGCTTCGAAACAAGCATTTTGTAAAGCTATTAGCTCTGATTCCATGGTAGATCAAGCTATGTAAGTTTGATTAGTGGATTTTCAACATATAGCACATCCACCTAAAGTGAACATATATCCACTAGTAGACTTTACTTCATTGAATTTTGATATCCAATATGCTTCACTATAACCTTCTACTATAGGTTGTGATTTACCATATATAAGTACATAATGTTTAGTGCCTTTTTAATATTTAGCAACTCTATTCAAGACACTCAGATGTTCTCTACCAAGGTTATAAGTGTATCTACTCAGTCTCTTTATTGTAAATGTTAGCTATATCAGGTATAATACTGTTCATTATATACATGAAACTACCAATATTTTGAGCATATCAGGCTTGATTTTTACTATGTTCTTTATTCTTGTAAAGTTTGGTACTAGCATTATAAGGTATTGCCACTGGTTTATATTCTAAGTATCCAAACTTCTCTAAGACTTTTTTAACATAGTATTCTTGAGATAAAAATAGTGTTGGAATTTGTGCTTATGTGTCATTTCATTATGTATAATATATTTAATGATAGTATTTATACGATTATCATTTCTAATAAATTTGTTAATATTATTTATAATAAATAGTAAGATACTTGTAACGTTTTAGACATTGTATGATCTGAAGGAGTTTAGATATGGTTTAAAAAAGTTTAGATCAGTGCTAAGAGTTAACACCTTAATAGAGTTAGCAAAATCTAAATAGTTAGAGCCTTGTCTGAAATAGGACAATGACCTAAGAATATATTTATAATGACATAGCTGCAAAGAGTTGCAGATAGTGCTAAGAAATTTCATTATGCAAATATGTTCTCAAACATGATGTTTCTAATCTACTTTTATCAATGCGGGTCTATCGATGAAACCCATTAATATAGATTAGTGTATATCTATATCTGGATGGTCCAGATAGTTAGTTTTAGTAAACTATGAGTTTAGTGCAAACTCGTATAGACATACAGGTATTCAGTGAGGACTGGATATTGAACAAACTCACAAAGACCTCCAATAGACATCTCATAAAACCGTTAATGGAAGGTCTTCCGAGTTGAGTAGTATTTGTGGTCATTTGACTTGAGCGCCACGATAGGTTCGTGAGTAATCCAACATACATTGGTTCCACATATGTTAAAGACCTTTCATTGTCTGACCGCTGTATGTCGCTGGGTATGGTCCGATGCTCATGGAGTCTGGTGTGCGTAGATATGAGATCCATCAATATCCTAATACTCTAAGATTGTATTTCAGAAAGTCTTGTGGTCACAAGCATAAACCTCAAAAAATATATTTCGAATGGATAAACAATATCACAAAAGTGTTTGTGGATATTGTTTAAGGAAATATAAATCTGGAGACAAGTTGATGCTTGAGCAAATAGAGATTTGATAGTGATGATCTATATCTCTACTCTTCCATGATATAAATGATTGAGGGATTATATAAATATGCAATAACCTCAACTTGCATAGTCTAACGCGTTGATTTGTAATATCTGTAACATGTGTGTGGGGCATCGTTCACGAACGTATGGAGGAGTTCTATATGACAAATTAGGTGTAGACCTAGAGAGTCTCACAATATAAAGTATACTCGTTGAGTACTGAGGTAGCGGATTGAATTGAATAATTCGATCCAATAAATTCTAGTAAAATAGAATAATTGTTTCGGGATTCCTCAGGATGTGCATTTATTAAGACTTAATTGTTAAGTACATTATTAAATTAATTAACAAAAGTTGTTAATTAATAAGATGTTGACAAGTGGCACAATTTAGTCCATGATTTGATTTTACCTTAGTTTTACTATTTAACTTTGGTAGCAAAAACTAGTAAGGTAAAAAGTAATTATTTAAAATTATTTTGAATAATTAAATTAGATATTATTGTTATATTATTAGATAATATGATAATATATATTAATCATGGCCATTGTATTTTAATATAATAAAGGGCCTAAATGATGGTCATTTATTTACCTAATATGATTAAAATAATTATATTTGTTAGGTAATGATTTAATTAGGTGGTCATTATTCTTGTGCTTAATAAATTAATCCAAAGTGGGAGACTAACAACTAAATTGGTGGAGTACTTATTTTTGTTTTATCAAAAGGCGTTGAATAACAAAAACAAAAGATTAAGCTAACAATTGAAATGAATTCATTCAATTGAAGATAATTCGGCCAAGTGAATGGAGAGGTAAGAGAAAATTAGTTTTTGTTCTTTCAAGTGTTGGAAAACATGAAAAACCTTTTTTCATTTTCTTCAATCATAAATGGATCAAAATGAATGAAAAAAATGGAGAAAAGATAATTATTTTAGACAAAAGTTGTTCAAAATAATTATCATAATGAAATTGTTTCTAAGAATTAATACAAGAGTTGTATGTAAAATATTTATCATCTCTATTTAAGAAACAAAATTGTATTCAAAGAGTTTGAATACATGTTACTGAAAATTCTAAAAAAAAAAACTAAACTACCATTCTATCTCCATAATCCCACCAAACCGTTATGGACTAGAATTGTTCAACAATTCACTTCAAGGTGAGCTCTTTAATTGGATTATTGGAGGAATTGAAGATTTTGTAAAACTACATTCATTAGGTAAGTGTTCTTTATATTTTAATTTTATGTACACAATTATTCATCACATATAAGTTGTTGTATAATAGTTATACTTGAGCATATGTATGATATATGTGGTTAAATATGTTAAATTGGGTGCATATGTTAACATGTTTCTGCTGCGTGTAGTAATTTTTGAAATTACGTATACACTCATATGTCATACACTCGATTTCTAACAAACAGTATCAAAGCATGCTAAATTGAGTATATGATAATTCTTGTTGTTCAATATGTTTACATGGTGATGTTGTATATTTGAACAACTTGATAATGTTTAAATTTCAACATGGTGATGCTTGATGTTTAAGCATGATGATGAACATATTGTGATATTCTTGAATATGTTAGTATTTAGAATTGAAGCATGATGATGTTTGAATATGATACCCAAGAAAAAATTGTTGTTAGTGATGTTTCGGTGCTCAAAATGTGCATTTTAAGTTTTGAAATGGGTATACCGAGGATGGGGAGCACCGGAGCGCTGCGGTCATAAGTTTTCAGCATCGAGGAGCTGGAAATATTTGTTCCAGCACCCTAGCACTATGTAGCTGGCTCTGCGGTACTAGGGCTTCCAGGCCCTGGCGCTACAGCGCTAGGTCATAGGCGCTTAAAGCACCGATTCTGGAATTCGCGCCCCAGTGTTAGGAACTGAGCGCTGCAGTGTTGAGGGGTCTCTAGTCCCTGGCACTGCAGCGGCAGACACAGGACGCTGCAGTGTTGGAGGTGTGACCTCCAGCGTTGCAGGGCTGGCTATTGAGTGCCACGACGCTCGTCACTGAAAAAAAGAGTACAAAATATATTTTTGGGAGCATTATATGGTATAATACTAGAACCTTCAGTGTTTAACACTGACCATTCCAAACGTGATACTTTTATTTGTAAGTTTTGCAAGTAAAGTATATTTAATACAATTATAATTGTTATATTATTGTATTAAATTATAAATCATTTGTTTACGTTGTTAACGACAATAGGAACCCTATTGGTGAGGGTTAATTGTGCTTACGTAAATAAATATTCTAATTTATGAAGAACGTTTCTTACAAATGAGAGGATACGTAGAATCAGACTTCTAGTCTGATTCGGATGATAGATAATCTACATCTAATTATGTATTCTTCTCAACGGTACCACATCTTGTAGAATAAGTGAAATTCAAATGTCCATATTTAGTTCTACCATAAAGATAGAATTAGTTACAACTTGAGAAGCTTGCAAAAAAATATTTGTGGATATTCAAGTTAGTTGCAGAGCTCAGAATAAGTTCTAAGCTCAATGAATCCTATCACACTAAAAATGCAATGTTAATGGGGTAACTACTCAAGTCGAGATACCAAATAATTAAAAGTATCTTGGCTTATGGAGATGTAAGAGAATCTAAGAAACATCCTTACAGATTATAGCGGACCCACTTTTTAAGGCCTTAACTCTTAAAATGTTTCAGAAACACTTAAAGTAAATGGATATTAAATACCATCTTGAATGATATTAGAGCAAATTGGGGTTTGTTAGGATTTGTACTTACGTGCCATCCAATTATGTATAAATATTTAATGATAGTATTTATACAATTATCATTTCTAATAAAATTGTTAATATTATTTATAATAAATAGTAAAATGCTTGTAACATTTCAGACATTGTATGATCTGAAGGAGTTCAGATATGGTCAAAAGAGGTTTAGATCAGTGCTAAGAGTTAACACATTAATAAAGTTAGCGAAGTCAAAATAGTTAGAGCCTTGTCTGAAATGAGACAATGACCTGAGAATATATTTATAATTACATAACTGCAAAGAGCTGTAGATGGTACTAAGAAATGTCATTATGCAAATATGTTCTCAAACATGATGTTCCTGATCTAATTTCATCGATGTGGGTTTATCAGTGGAACCCATTAATATAGAATAGTGTATGTCTATATCTAAATGGTCCAGATGGTTAGTCTTAGCAAACTATGAGCTTAGTACAAGCTCGTATAGACATACAAGTATTCAGTGAGAACTGGATATTGAACAGACTCATAAAGACCTCCAATAGACATCTCATAAAACCATTAATGGAAGGTCTTCTAAGTTGAGTAGTATTTGTAGTCCTTTGATCTGAATGCCGCGGTGGGCTTGTGAGTGATCCATCATACTTTGGTTCTACACATGTCAGAGACCTTTCATGGTCTGTCTGTTGTGTGTCGCTGGGTATGGTCTGGTGTGCGTAGATATGGGATCTATCAACTCATATGAGTGGGTTGTATATCATGATGCTCTAAGATTGTATTTCAAAACGTCTTGTGGCCACAAGCATAAACCTCAAAATATATTCCGTAGGGATAAACAATATCACAAAAGTGTTTATGGATATTGTTTAAGGAAACATAAATCTGAAGACAAGTTCATGGTTGAGCAAATAGAGATTTGACGATGATGATCTATATCTCTGCTCTTCCAAGATATAAATGATGAATGGATTATACAAATATGCAATAACCTTAACTTGCATGGTTTAACGTGCTGATTTGTAATATCCGTAATATGTGTGTGGAGCATCATTCAATGACATATGGAGGAGTTCCATATCACAAATTAGGTGTGGACCTAGAGAGTCTCACAATATGAAGTGTACTCGTTGATCATTAGGGTAGCGGACTAGATTGAATAATTCGATCCAATAAATTCCAGCAAAATTGAATAATTATTTCAGGATCCCTCGGGATGTGTATTTGTTAAGACTTAATTGTTAAGTACATCATTGAATTAATTAACATGAGTTGTTAATTAATAGGATATTGACAAGTGGCATAATTTGGTCTATGATTTGATTTTACCTTAGCTTTACGATTTAACCTTGGTAGTAAAAACTAGTAAGGTAAAAAGTAATTATTTAAAATCGGTAACATATATTTGTTAATTAACAAGTTAATCTGGAATACACTTACCCTAGATCGCTACAGTGTGCGGATAAGGTGTATTTAGGATCAGGGTTAAGAGTTGCGTGAGATGCAATTGACAAAAGTTGTCTACCTTTTATGTTTACAAGGACCTAGATCGTTATAGTGTACGGCTTGAGTAAAATGCCAATGGGGTCTATTTTCTACTACAATTTAAAAGAGTTTAAACTGTCGTTATCCAGTTTGAGAGATTAAAGAGATTATATAAAGCAGTGGGAGGGCATTTTATATTAAAAATTATATAATTGTTATATCCATGATTTAAAATATTTTATTAGCGATTTAATAATTTTATGTCCGCTGACATCTGTTGTTTTATTTTGTTTTGTGAAGTTATTATAGCATCCACTAACCCTTTGGTGCACTTATTTGATGAACACCAACTTAAGAGTGCAGAAAATTATTCATACTAGCTTATGAATCTACGAATTATTCTAGATTCAGAGAAATTCTGATACGTTATTGATCAGAAACTTTCTAGAGGTGTTTCTTATACTGCTACCCTAAAGGAAAGGGTGACGTATTAGAAATGGTTAGATGATGATTTAAGAGTTAAATCATACATCCTCGCCACAATGTCCATTGACCTACAGCGGGAGCATGTCCGTATGGACAATGCTAGCATCATTATATTCTATCTAAAGGAGCTCTTTGGTGACTGACCTTAGGTCATGATTTATAGCATCACCAAAGCACATTTTTAGGCCAGGCTCTCGAAAGGTAGTTTAAGCAGTCCCCACATACTCAAGATGATTGGATTCATTAAGAAACTAGAGACTATAGACATTTCTCTAAACAATAACCTGGGGAATAACTTGATTCTCCAGTCACTGCAGGGTTATATGCATGGTTTATCATGAACTTCAATATACAGAGATTGACCCATACTTATACTGATCTTTATAATATGCTGAAGATAACACATGAGGACATGCGTAAATGGGGTCGACCCTCTTAGTTCAGGATGCTTCTTTTTCTGCTTTGAGAACTTTTGGGAAGTCTAGGGGGAAGAAAAAAATAAAGGGGAAGCAAGCACCCTGAATGGGCCATCAGAGGCGACAAATATCTAAGCCTTAAGAGAAGAAAGAAAAAAATAAAAGGAAAGTGTTTCTTTTGTAGCGAGGATGACCATTAGAATTGTAATTGGCCTAAATACTTTGCCTCTTTGAAGAAGACTCCCTCAGGTATTTATTTTTTCATCATTGGCATTTTTGTTTCATCTGATGCTAGTTTAGGCTAGGTATTAAATACCGCAAGTTCTTCTTACATCTGTAATATGTTACAGGGTTTAAGAAAAGTTAGATCACTACAGTCGGGAGAAGTATTGCTTCGAGTCAAAAATGGAGATTTTTTATAGGTCGAGGTAGTTAGACTTTTTGATTTACATTTTTCTTGTAATAGAATTATTGTATTAATTAACTGTTATTTTGCACCTAACATCATTAGACAGATTATTTCCTTTCCTATACTTGACAGTAAAGGATACCATATGTATATTCGAAACTATTCCCTATATTTATGTGATGCAAATGATGTTATATTAGCTAAGTGTCAGTTAGTGAATGGTTACTATATATTGAATACAATTGAAAATGTAATGAATGTGCAAGCTAGTGCTAGTAGTAGTTCAGAAACTTTAAATGGCACATAATTGTGGCATATGATATTAGGACATATAGGTGTAAGACGTCTATTCCATCTGGTTAAGGATGATTGGACACCTGATCTGACCATAGAACTTTATCCAATTTATGAATCTTGCATTCAAGGAAAAATGACTAAATCTCCATTTTTGGGTGTTGGACACCATACCTCTAATCTATTGGAACTGGTATATAGTGATGTATACAATTTAATGAATCACGCTGTAATGTGTGATTTTCGATACTTCATACTCTTTATCGATGATTTGTCACGATAATGGTACATGTTTCTTATAAGACACAAGTCAAAAACTTTTGAAAAATTCAAAGAGTATTGACTTGAAGTAAAGAAGTAAACTGGCATATACATCAAGTGCCTTCAATTAGATCAAGGCGGTGAGTAAATGAGTAGTGAATTCATAGATTATTTAATGGAGAATAAGATTCTCACTCAATATAGTCCTCTAGGTACTCCATAACACAATGGTGTCTCAAAGAGGAGGAATAAGACTTTACTGGATATGGTCTGATCGATGATGAGTGTTATCAATCTCCTTAAATACATGTGGTGTTATACTACAAACACTACTACTCATATATTGAACAAAGTTCTATCCAAAGCTATTCCAACTACTCTACATGAGATATGGAAATAGAGGAAACCAAGTCTTAAGTACTTTAAGATTTAGGGCTATCCTACATAGGTAAGAGTTGCACAACAAGATAAACTTGCACTCAAGGGGTACAAGTATCAGTTCATTGGATATACCAAGAACTCCATGGGATACCAATTCTACAATCTAGAAGAGTAAAACTTGTTTGTTTCATGTTATGCCACTTTTTTAGAGAAAGTGTTTCTCATAGAACGCGGTAATTATAGAAAGGTTGAACTTGATGAAGTTATCAAAACCAAAATTAAACAATAATGAAAAATCAAATTCAATTAAGCAAAATACCTTTGACACACCCTTCACGTAGATTTGAAAGTATATCTAGGCCACTTTTCAGGTATGGTGAGATACCTGAAGGTGCCTTTAGAGTTTTCTTACTTGAAGGAAATGATTCTTTGACTTATAGAGAGGCGATGTTAGACAGCTTAGATTTTCCCTTCTTTTTTCTCCTTGATTCTTTATCCTTACTTTATGTATTTGAAATACATTTGTTTATTTAAAAAATAATGGTAATTTCTAACATTCCCCTATATATTTCAAATAAACTAAATGAGAAAATATACTTAAAATCAAAGTAGAATTTAATGTATATAATTTGGTATTTTTTTCAAGCTATAAACCAACCATTGAACAAGTAATTTTATTTTACAGGAACTAGGTGAAACTCAATTTCTATCAACCATCGAAATTTGTTGTAAAATAGAGGATTAAATGCTCACATTAAACTCTTTAGTAACTTTTTTATGTCCAGCGGTGTGACACTTTATGCTTTATACTGTCCTTGTTTCATGAGTACTCTAAAAATGCCTACTATGCTCTCATTGAAACCGAACCAATTTCACACTCACATAAGTGACACTTCATCAAGTGTGTTTTGTAAGATAACACACCACCGTACAATAATAGGCTATGGAGTTCATTAAAAATATAATACTCAACCTTTTCCATTATGGATGTATTACCTCAACTTAGGAAATGATTCATAATATATTATCAATAGTACAACAAGACAATAGGTGCTTGTCTTACCCTTATAAAGCTACTTCATGGGATCTTCAATCACTTAAGTAGGGTTATCATCACTTTTGCCTATAGCCTTATGCTATAGGCAAAAGTCCTATCTTCGCTGACATCTTTTTTATTAATCTCCTATTTAGTGGTTTAGATAGAGGATTGGCCAAATTCATCTTTAACCTAAAAAAGCTAGACTCACCACCCTAGATTCAATAGCTATTTAATTATACCATGTCTTAGATACATGTCTTTACTTTTTCCATTATAAATCTTACTCTTACTCTTAATTATACTATGTCTTAGATACATGTCTTTACTTTTTCCATTATAAATCTTACTCTTAGCTCCAACTATTACAACTAGACAATCACAATCACATGGGAATATCACTTATAAGGGTTCTTAATCACTCAACTTGGGAACAAACATTTTCCAAAGCTGTTAATTTATACTCTATAGTATATCTAGCTATACATGTCTATTTAATGGATTTTTAATATACAACATCTCCACCAAATTTACATATCCACTAATAGGCTTGATTTCATTTGATTCTAAATCTAATTTACATCACAATAACCTTCTATCACAGGTTAAAATCTTCTATATGCGAGCTATATTTCTTAGTGCCTAGTAAGTACTTTGCAAGTTTATCCAAGACACATCAATGCTCTTTATTCAAATTTTAAGTATATCTACCAATCTCTTTATAGCATATACTATATCAGTCCTAGTATTATTTATCAAGTACATGAGACGACCAATTATTTTTGCATAATAGATTTGATTGTCACTATAATTAGTATTCTTAGATAGTTTGGTACTTACATCATAAGGTGTTGCTATTGATTTACATGTCAAGTACCTAAACCTCGTTAAAAATTTGTCAACATAGTATTCTTGGGATAAAGAAAGACCATTACATGTTCTCATTATCTTAATTTCAAAAATTATATTCGATTCTCCTATATCTTTTATATCAAACTTAGTTAATAGAAATCTCTTAATCTCATTTATCACATCCATACTATGAATAAATATAAGCATGTCATTCACATACAGACATATGATGACATAATTGTTAATATCAAAGGTCTTAAAGTATAAACACTTATCTGATTTATTAATCATAAAACCATTTAATATTAGAGCATTATCAAATTTTTATGCCATTATTTTGGTGTTTTCTTCAAACTATACAAAGATTTTACAAGTTTACATACTTTGTGCTTTGTACTAGCTCTCATACAACCTTCAAGTTATTCTATATAAATATTCTCTTCTAAATCACCATTTAAAAAGGCAATTTTAACATCCATTTGATGTATATACAAATTCTTATAGATGTACTTTTTGTTACAGGAGCATAAGTATCAAAGTAATTTAAGTCTTTCTTTTGTGTGAACCATTTGGCAACTAACCTTGCCTTATATTTCTCAATAGAGCCATCAGCTCTTAACTTCTTCTAAAGA
The DNA here is from genome assembly GCA_946807835.1 of Ailanthus altissimus. Taxonomy (NCBI): domain Eukaryota; kingdom Viridiplantae; phylum Streptophyta; class Magnoliopsida; order Sapindales; family Simaroubaceae; genus Ailanthus; species Ailanthus altissimus. Next base: position 10,117,841 of record OX327699.1, on the reverse strand, counting down.
TTTATTTACAACAAATAGGCTTGGTTCCATGAGGCAAATTAACTATTTACCATAGATGATTTCTTATAATAGAACTAATCTCATTATTTATAAATGAGCATCATGAGAGGTCATTGCCTCTCTATAAGTTTTTTTATCTTCTTCCATAAGAAAGAAACAGAAATCATTACTAAAATTTATGACTTTTCTCATTGTTTTTACTTCTTCTATGTTTATTACTAGACTATTATGGAGAATCCTCATTTAAATGAGTAAATATTCTTTTTACGATGCAAGTTTTTATAATTTTAGCCAACGCTTGAGCGTTATAGTTATAACAATCCATCGTTGGCTCTAAAGCTGGGGCGTTAAATTTATGAATGCTTTGGCATTCTCGGTGCTACAGCGTTATTACTATAGCAATAGGGCATTGATCCAGATCTAATTTTTTTCTCAGCGTTAATATCCATCAAACGTTGGGGCATTCATATTAAATGCATGAACGTTGGGGCGTTATACATTAGAATGCTAGGGCATTCATCACTAATTTTGTATTTTTTTTCTTTTGGTCCCCATTTTGCGAAGTTACACTTTGGTCCATATTTTGCCTATAATCATTAAATGTTTGTCCTTATATGCTCCATTAATTTCCATTCTCATCTCATTATGATTAACATCTATATAAACAATAATAAATACATAAATAACTCTGAATTTACCCAAAAAGGAACAATTATTAAAATAAAATAGGGCTATAAAATGTATCTAAATTGCACTCATCAGTCATTGGTAGACTCGTAAATAAGTGTGTCATATTTCAAGCATCTTTCACAATTTTTGATATATTCTATGGCGTCTCTTTTGATTGATGGCCAGAAATATCATTGCCACATTATTTTGTGAGCTAAGATTCTAGTGGTTGAATAGTTCCCACACGAGCCTTCATGTATTTTTGCCATAATCTAGTGCTCTTCCTTAATCAATACACATCTCATATAGATGTTTGAAAAGGACCTCTTATATATATGGTTGTTGATAAGGGTGAATCTCCCTGCTCTTACTTGGAGACTCTTAACTTCTTTCCCGTCTTCTGAAAGTTTTTCGTCCTTCAAAAAACTGATGTAAGAGGTCTTTAGTTTGTTCTAGTTATGGTTTCAAGTGTTTATTCAATCGGTTGGCTCTTTGCATCTTTATTTTTGGTTTCAATTTTTTTTTCTATTAAGGGAACTATTCTAATTAAAATAGAGTTTATTAATGAAGCTTGTTTTACCAATTTTTTAGCTTTCATGTTTTCTACTCTTAGGATTTTTTTGAGGGTGATGTTTTGAAAATTAGTTGTGATATATTTTACTAAGTTCAAGAGCTTTCTCATATGCTATTCTTTTGTAGTATAGTCCCCGTTCCATTAGGAAGTGACAAGCGTAGAGTTGATCTTTATTGCTAAGCATTTGATTGAGAGGGATCGATTTATTTTTAGCCCTTCGATTAGGGCCTTATACTCAAACTTCATTATTGGATATATAGGCTCGGAGTTTTACGTGTGTTCTAGTTGTATTCATTTAGGATTACGTAAATATACTCTGAGTCCTACTCTATTATTGTTGGATGCCCTATTAATATGAATTGTCCAACTAGTAGTAAAGAATCATCCAATGCTTCGAGTTCATACTTGCGTAAGAAATGGGTAAGAACTTGTCTCTTTTATGGCTGTGCATGGTAAAAAGCATATATCCACAGTAGATCAGACCCATAATCATCTTTGTTACTCATCCTACAGTGTTTTGCCTGAACAAGATTTATTTGATTAGGCAGGAAGTATACACGATAATTGGGTAAGCTTCAAAGTAATGGCAGAGCTTGTTCTTTGCATGAGTAAGTGCTAGAATGAGTTTTTTTTTCCATTGGGTATTGGTTTTGGGATCTGTAAGTTCTTTTATTGTGTAAAATATGGGTATTTGTTGTCTCCCTTCTCCCTTTACCAAAGTTGCACTGATCATTTTAGTAGATCCAACCAGGTATAGGTATAAAGTCTTATTGGGAAGTGGTATTGAGAGTATTAAATGGATTTTTAGATAATCTTTGAGTTTTTTGCAAAGCTTCTATCTAGGCTAAGCCTAGTTGTCTCTATTGTTTGCTTTTAGAGATTAAACAAATAGTCTGCATTTGTTTGACATTTTTTAGATGAATCGGTTTAGTACTGTAATTCTCTCAGTTAATGTCTAGATTTCTTTGGGGGTACAAGAGATTGTGAAGCTCTTTAATGCTTGGATTTGATATAGGTTTGCTTCAATTCCTTATGCAGTAACTATATGCCCTAAAACAGTTCTGAATAAGATCCCAAAGATGCATTTTGCTAGGCCCAAACATTTGCAGGACATCGAAGACTTCTTATAGGTCTGTGATGTGGTTGTCCACATTTTTACTTTTGACTGTAGTGTCATCGTTTTAAGCTTTTACTATTTGCGCTATTAACTTTTTAAAGACCTTGGATGCAAGTTTTTCGAAGGTTGATTTAGCATTTTTTAAGCCAAAGGACATCAGCTTGTAATAGTAAGTTTCGCTTTCTATAATGAAGCTAGTTTTCTCTTCGTCCTCACTTGCCATTCTAATATGATTGTAACCACAATATATGTATAAAAACACTGGGTGCTCATACCCTATAGTGGCATCTACCATCTGATTTACTTTCGGCAAAGAGAAGAGTCTCTAGGTGTGGCTTTATTTAGATTAGTGTAATCAACGCAAACTCTCCACTTCTCGTTCTTCTTTCTAACAACTACTACATTAGAGAGCCATTCAAGTTAGTTTACTTCTCTAATAAATCTTATCTCCAATAGTAAGTCTACTTTATTGTTGATAATTTTATTTCTTTTAGGTGTGAAGTGCCTATGTTTTGGTCTGACTATCTTGTAATCTTTTTGAATATTTAATCTACGGCACATTACTTTCAGTTTGATTTTGAGTATATCGTTGTAAGTCCTGGGGAATATCTTTATTCCTGGTTAAGATCTCTATCAATTGTTGTCATTCTCATTTGGTTAATAAGCAGGCTCCGTAAAATCTAGTAGAATAAGTGATAAGGCATAATTCAGATTATGCTTTAGTTATATTCCTTACTTAATATTATTGAAATGCATTCATTTTTACGCTCAAATGACCTATTCTTATAATGAGAATGTATATAACCCTATTCTGGTCTGGTCAGGTATGGAATGAACATATAATCATAGAATTGAATCGATCCTCAAATTATAGATTGTAAGTTCATAACCCTAACCTATTTCCATTTTGTTAGGGATAGATCTACTAATTATAGATGAGCTCCTAGGAGAAACTTCTAATCTAGGGTCTTATGGTTTAGAATTAATTCATTTGTTTTTTTCAGTGCTTGGCAGTATGCATACCTTCTCAGGTGGAATCCCTTTCGGCCTCTGATCAATTAATTGCTATTTAGCATATATGCTTTCCTTGAAAAGAAGCATGGCCGTACTCTTTTTAGCTATATTTTCTTGACAATTTTTCTTTTGGCTATCAATGGAATCTTTTGAAGAGTTGGCGTAACATTGCTTAGCCTATAGCTATTTGCCCTTGATAATAATAATTTCCTTATTAATGCATTAAAGGGTGTATATATATGATTGTGTACATATTAAAAATTTTAAAATACATATCCAATATACATTGCATTGCGGAGTAAAACAAAATAATCAACATATACACATTAGAACTGAATCAAAAATAATATGAAAATTTTATACATATCCTTGTAGACAATTTAGGGATGAACTTTGAAGCCATGCTCGCTATGAAGTCCTCTTTTGAAAAATTCTAGACTCCAATATTTGGTGGGATTATAATAGATAGAATGGTAGCTTTTAGTGCCTATTTTGTCCAGAAATCTAAACAAGTTCAATATTTGAACTAGTTTATGCATCATATGCTTAAAGATTGAGTTTGGGACAAAAATGCAACTTTCTCAAAGTTGTATTTTCTCTCTCAAATGGTTGCACAAATTTTACACTTTCAAACCTGTTCTTTTGCAAATGAAACTCTTTTCATTTGTTTTATTTAGAGTTGGATTTCCATATGGACACATATCCAATATGTGGTCATGTTTGACCATGAAAATTAATGCATGAGCTACAAACGTCACTTATGTTATCCATACAAACACTTTGCTTTGATGACATTTGTCACATGTAACTCCATGCATGTTGCCATTTGTCACACAAATGGCCATGCATAGATGCCATATGTGTATTTTACTTTTTCATGCAATAGGGACTTATTTGCAACATTTGAAAACTATGGTTCCTACTTTCCAAAACCTTCCCAAATCAATCAGTATGATTTGTTCCACTACCCCAATGCTCAACTTATACACTTTATATTGTGATACTCTCTAAGTTCACACCCATTTATTTTACGGAACACTTTAGCAAGTCCGTGAACGATGCCCCATATACACGTTACGAATATTATAAAATAACGTGTTGAACCATACAAGTTAAGGTCAACCATATCTGTATAATTCCTCTGTCATCTTTATCCTTGGAAGAACATATATATATATCATTATGTCAAATCTCTATATGCTCATCTATGAACTTATCTCCAGATACATATATTCGTAAATAATATCCGTAAACTCTTTTACGATATTATTTAACACTACAAAAAACTCTTTTTTGGATTTATGCTTATACCCATAAGACTTTTTAAAATATAATCTCCAGAGTATTATGATATACAATTGACTCATATGAGCTAACAAACCTCATATTTACGCACACTGGACTCTATGAGCCTTTTCTGGTCCTTCAAGCACTAGGAGTAAAGATTCATTTATCTTTTCTTCCAATAGTTATTCGACCCTTGGTTTAACACTAGAGTAGAATACGAAACCATGAATAGAATTAAGGATCGATGTATTGGCATCCTCTATATGGTTTTGGGACTTTTTAAGTGTCATACCTATATTCTTTTAATCGACCCTCACTCATCAATTGGTGTATTTAAAAGCATAAAGCTCTGCAGGTTTGGATAGTATAGCCATAATTATCATGAAACAGGTAGTGCTTTATTTGATCTCTTTTCTCCACGGGGCTTTGTATAGGCACTGGTGACTAAAATATCACAATGCCCTTTAAGTTTTCCCATATTTGTTTCGCTAGGGTGCCTATTGGAATCAAAGTTTTTATAGATTATATTTGTCTTTTATCGGTTCTCTTATTATCTTAGGGTGCAAGACGCTTCTACTATTGTGCATTCATCTATTGTTTTAACTTTTAGGGTTGTTTCTCAGCTTTCTTCACCATTATAAAGGAAGTGTTTTTCTTTGATGCAACTTCTACTTCTTCCTCCCTGATCCATTGTAGAGATTTTTGATTAATTAATTCAAAATAAATAAAATTCTTCCAAATTAAGTATTTATAATAAAGAGTAAAATGCCTAACAACCTTCTTATAAGCCTGTGTTGTTGCTTTAAGTTGTAGCTTTTGAGTTTACTCAATACTTTGTTGAAATGATTGAGGAAATTTTGAATAGATTCAGTATCGCCATGACTTATTACAAATACGTCTAATATGGTGTTTTTGGATTTCCAGTTTCATAGATATTGTTTAATAAATTATTTAGTTAGCTCATCGAATGAAGAGATGGAATTTGTTATAGATTCTGGAACCATATTTAAGCATCCCTTTTATAATTAAAGGAAATACTATACACTTCAGTGCCTGTCATAGGTGTGCATGATCATCCTAACATTAAAATGGAAGATGTGTTCTTCTAAGTCATTGGTTTTGTCAAATAAATGAAAATTGGGGACGTTAAACTTTTAAACCATTGGAGGAAGTTTTATAACATTGGTGAATAGATCTTAATCCATCCTGCTTACCATAACTAAAATATTATATGGGTGTTTTGCTTGGTTCTTTCGGGCATATATATGTTTTTACCTCTTTTAGAATAGAGGCCTTTATGTCCTTTTTGCTTTGATCTTTGGGTGTTCCAAATTTGGTTCCTAAGTCGTGGTGGTAGTTAAACCTGTCATTTTGAGAACCTTTTTAGAAGTTTGGATTATAGTATGGGGAGTATATGGATTTGCTAGTAGTTGTTCTAAGTCTTCTTCTTAGTTCCCGTCGTTTCTATCCTCTTGTAACATCATATTTTATCACAGGAGTTTCAGGTTTTCATTTCAGTAATTATCGATTATTTCCATTAGTTTTGTAAAGAGAGCTATCACTTCGGAAGTGAGTTCATTGCCTAAGGCAGCGAGTTCCTAGAAGAGAGATCCTTCAGATGGATTTCCAAGATTAGTTAAATTGCTCGGTTGTAAAGTCATGCCTACCTGGCTATTTAGATGAACAATTCTTGCAATTTGAAAAAGGGTTTAGTGTTTAAGAAGAGAACATTTTTAGCAACTTTTCCACAGATAGTGCTATTGAAGTTTTTGGATTCAGGAACCTCGAGAAATTACTTTTGCGCCCTTGAGTCTTTGAAAAAATTCTGAGAATGGTCTGTCTTCTTCCTCTATAACACTTTTGGAAGCGTGTTTCTAAATCAGGACCACCCTCTTACAAGAAAAAATACTTCGATGTTTAAGTTAATAATGAGACAAGAAATTGGGTGTTGTGTGTGAGGAGTATTTCAATAAGTAAGAGACGATTGCCTTTTTATGTTTGGGTGCTCTTGGAGATTACTCAAAGATCTCAAGAGTGATTTTAGAGTTCTTTTGCCATATTGTTACTTAATGATGCTCGTTTTGAGAATCTGTATACTTATATAGTGTTTGAAGTTCAATCCATAAGAGGATTATAGTGGCACTGTTTAGCTTGTATTCAATCTTTACTCTTTGTTTAGTGAATCAAGGTTTTCTCATCAGAAAATTTGAATAAGAATAAAACATGTAAGAATGAATAATCATATAAAGAATAAAATTCAAACATTTCTCAAGTTACTCGCGTATTTTTCTTTCTTAATTAAGAAAACACGAAGGAAGCTTAAGTTGATTCGGATATTGCCTTTTGCAAATGAATTTGGACTCTTTTATTTAGGCTTTGAGGACATCTTCGTAATTCCACTACTCATGGGCCTCTCTTTACTGATTTTTAGTCTATCAACCCACTAATCTTGTCAGTTCCAAATCCTTAATTTTAGATTTTTTCTTAATAAATGACTTTTAATTAGTCTTATAGGTTTTGTTAAGCTTTTTTCACTTATGAGCCCAATAATAATAATGATAATAATAATATTGGTCCTTGATGGGCCCTAAATATATTGAGCCATCCCTAAAAATCTTACACATGACTACTCATAAATTATAAAGTCAATATCACAACACTATATTTCTTTGCACCCTCTTTTAGTTTCTCCCCATCTCTGGGTTCACTACAATTACAATAAGAGTATCTCTCTACATAATCCTGCCCATCGTTCCCGGTGGTCTTCAAGACTACCCTACCTCACATCCAGCAAAGATGTTAGATTATCACACCAAATCTTTCTTTTGTTAAATAATTATTCATCAAGCTCTGCGCATACTTCTTCCTTCCTCTTTTAGACTATTCCATCCATAACAACCCCAAAGTCTTTTCTCAAAGCTTTGTTTGATTTCTTTTAAAGAGCAGGGAAACAAGAGATTGAAATTGTTGTATAGCAGACACTAGATTACTTAACAAACACCACATGTAACTATTGAGGCAGAACGCCATTAACAAAAAAGGATTATGTATTTTAAAAGTATATTTATGATCCATTATTTTTTATTATCATTACTCTTCAAGAGAATTGCCAACAAAATAAATCAAGAATTTTAAGATGACATCCCTGGGAGTTAGCAGGAGTTATGCAAAAGGAATACACAAGAGAAATCCAACGATGCCAAAGAAAATTCCATTCAAAATTCGCTAGGAAGAGTTTCTAACATGTAGGGTTTTTCAACTATGTTTCTGTTAGCAAAGCAGATTTAACTATTTAAAATCCATGCCATAGTGATACTTATCTATTTCTCAACAACTGATTCAGCAAAAAAAAGTGATCTTTCAAGACTTCCATCTCGCATGAAGAGGCTCAAATTGAGGAGCATTGTAAGATATTTTACAAGCTAATATATCACAAAGAATTCATTTATATTCAAGAATAAGATATATCCATGACATTATACAAGGTGAACCCGTAGAATAGGGGTAACTTGGATAACTAAGAGTATACCAAACATAAATATTCAATATGAATAAACTTCGTATCGTGAATTAGTTTATTCAAACTATAAAGACTTGTGCATAAGTAATTCATCATCTATAAATCTTTATCAGACCAAATCTGTTGGAGATCAAAAAGGTTTCTAAATTTTTTTATGAATGAATAGTAAATTATAAAATATTAATATAATTTTAATATTTTAAATTAATTATTATTATAATATTTAAATTAACTATTAAATCTATATTAAATATTTGAAAGTTATAAATGTTTATTTAGAATATTATTATTATTTGGGAGTTATTTATTTTAAATTATTGTTAGAATTATAATATATCAAATTATTCTTATTAAATATTAGAATTAATTCTAAGAGTTACAAAACATTCAAAATTATAACAATGCTAAATTAATATTAATTTTAATACCTTAACTTTTATTTGTGTGTGTGTACTATTTTAAAATCATACACTTTTTATTTTGTATTTTGAGCAACTTTGATAAAGGAGACTTGGTATGATCTTCCAGCGGTCGTGGTTATCAAGAAGAGTGGCTACGAGCATAGGGTTGAATCTTGGAATCATAAAGATTCGTCATTACTTGCATAAGGAGAAAATTTAATTTTAGGATAATGCTTTATGACATATCTTTTTATACTCAAGGTTAAGTTTTTTTCACTCTCTTTTATATTTTATTTAATGTTATGGTTGTTGATGATTTTATTTTACAAATATGTGATCATATATGTTTATATATATGGTTAAATAATTTTAGAATAAATATACCCAACAATTTAAAGTCAAATAGTGTTCCTTTTATTTGTATATGTATATATTTAATTTGTTCTTTATTTGCTTGAAGTTTTTAGTTACTACTCAAGTGTGCTAATATATGTTTGGTAGTATCCATTGTTGGGAGATAATACAAGTTAGTTCGAATTTTATGTGTTATGCACTTATGTTATTAGTTGTTTAATCTACTTTTGATAATTTTTATATTAAGATTGTAGTGAAAAATATATTCTGTTTGCAAATTATTTTATTATGAAATTGATTACTAAAAGAGTTTATAATTCTTTATTAGTCATAATTATTAGAACGGTTCAGTTTATATATATATATTATTATTATTAGTGTTATTTTTTTTATGTGTCATATTATAAGTTTTTCTTATAAAATAGTAAAGTGTGGATGTATTGTGGGTGCTGACCTATATGGAAATACACAGGCAAGAATTATAGAGATTTGAGTGTATAAACTTTTCATTTATATTTTAGAATGTATTGCTTGTTTATCATTTACAGAATACATGGTTCTACTATCATAAATAAACTCTTGAAATCTCATTTGAAATGATAAAAAAAATCATATTGATTTGAACTATTGTTTATCATCAAAATTTAGACAAATAGATTGTGCTAGAGATGTTTAGCAGGGATGAATGGTACCCTCATGTACAAATTTAATATCCCTAGTATTTGTCTTGCAATTATATCTATTTACCAGAGTTTCAATACATAACCAATAAAGGAAAGATTACTATATAAATTTTATTTGTTTATTTATTGTTGGTTCCTGTGTTCACTAGAATGAATATGGTATATATATTTACCCTATATATGCAACTGTGCCCCTAGTGACTTAAAGGTGGCCAACAATATTTTACTTATAAATTGCAACACTTTCCATTTAGGGAAAATTTTAAGGTTTCTCCACTTATAGCAATCTAGATTATATTAATGGAGAAGGATCTTAACCTAAGGTAAAAACAAATGGTAGTTAGAGTACTTTCTTTTATTTTGAAAAGAAAAACACAAAATCCATCGTTCAAAAATCCAATGTGTATGTATATGCTTCGTTTAAATGATTATTTTAGTTTAATTGAATACTTACATGGTATTTTACTTTTCTTGTCATGGTATGATGCTAATTTAGTATAAATTGACTTGTGCATAGTTCATTATATTTCAAGTATGTTCTAAGTTTAGCTTATTAATTTTTATATAAATTGAATGTTGAGGGAGGAAATGTCATTCTCTCTCTCGAGGTTATGTTGAAGCGAAGAATCCAGGATTCAGCTTAGAACCCTAACCTCCTTGCGTAGTGAAATAACCTGTCAATCAAGTAAAAAATAACAAGAATCTAAAATAGAAAACAAAAGAGTACAACACAATTTTACATGGTTTGGCTAATTGCCTACGTCCACGGTGAATCTAAGGATCATAGCCTCTTTTATTATAACTCCCTAGAGATTTTATAAGGAAAACCTAAATGAAGAACCCTCAAAAGGATCTAAACGTTTAGTGAACCCTTACTCTACCACAAACAATGATCACCTAAACAACGGTTTCACCCTAGCGCACACAAGCACTTAGTGTCTACCCAATTCTTTCCCTCTCTTAAAGCTTAATCTAAAATCAAGGGTTTACAAGTGTTTATATAGGGTGTGTTTCGTGCCTATTAACCCTATTCCTTGTTGGAGTAAGAGTCCACTTGTTTTAAAAATTCAAAACTTCCCAAAACTAGAAATTCGGATTAAAAACAAACTTCTGACGTGTTTCGCACAGCGGCGCTCGTCCTTACGTGCCGCGGTGCTGGGTATTATCGCGTATATCGCTGCGGCGCTAGGCTGTTATCCTGGGCACTGCAGCGCTCAGCCCTGTACGCATATCCTGCATTTTCTTGATTCCTTCACGTCTTTGAGTCTCGTTTTGCTTCCTCCTTCGTGTCCCACACATCCTAGACTTCTCCATACATGTCCCACACATTTTAGACTTCTTGTAACTCTTCATTTTGGTATTCATCTCAATTATTGTCCAACCAAGATTGTTGAATCACAAATTTTTTAACAAACCCTTCATTGATTCAAAATCTTTCCAATAAGAAGGCTTCGGGATCCGATCCACACCAATACTCTATCACCTAGAGTTAAGTCCAGTTAAGTCTCCACCAAGGCTTAACTTTCCCCAGGCTAGTGACTTTGGCCTCCAAAGGCATTCGTGCACCTTGTATAGGGTATGAATACGTTGCAATCCTTTTCGACCCTTATCACCTCGGTGAGCACGGTTTAGATGTGTCACCTAGTGGTCTACATTACCCCAACACCTCGCGTTGGGCCACTCATAGCCATCCCAGTAAGCACATAGAGCCCCCCATTATGCTTCTCACCCTCAAACCCCACAGGTCATTTCTCTACCCTTAGTTTTCTTTTTTTCGCTCTAACCGAATACCCTTCCTTATCGAGCTTGCCTAGGGATATCAAGTTCCTCCTCACTTTAGGAACATGCCTTACACCATGTAATTCCCTAGTATCTCCACCTTACATCCTCAGCCTTATATCACTAACTCCTATAATCTCACAAGTTATGTCATTCCCCATTAGAGCTTTACCTCTCTTAGCTTTATAGTTGATAAACATTAATCTGTTGGGACACATATGGACGCTGCACCCCAAATCTAGTATCCATTTGCCAGCATACTTTCTCCTTAAGGCTACCAATGTGTCTTCAACTTCGGTATCTTCCTCAGTACCGATTGCAGCCCACCTTCATTGGCCTTTTGATTTTGGACAATCCTTCACAAAGTGCCCTTCCTTATTACAAAGGAAACACCTTTTGGATTTTCTCCTTGATTGGTTGATCTTCCCTCCTTGTGCAAGCAAAGCTGCTCCACTCTCGGACTCAGATCTCTTTGTCAATTCTTTTGAGTTTAATGTTATCTTGACGTTCATCATTAAAGACTCCTTTCCATATAACAATGTATCCACAAAGCTCTCATAGCTCTTCGGCAATGAACTTAACAAGATAATGGCCTTGTCTTCATCCTCAATCTTGATGCCCAATTGCTCATGACTTATGATGATCTTATTGAACTCGTCAATGTGAGCTCTTAATGAAGTTCCCTCGTGCATTGTCAGCTCATATAATTTCTTTTTCACAAGAAGTCTATTTGCAAGAGACTTCTTCATGTACAATGCCTCGAGTCTCTTCTATAGCCCCAAAGCGATTTCTTCATCACCAACTTCCCTTAATACTTCGTCGCTTAACTCCAGGAATAAGATGCTGTGAGCTTTTTTTTGAATCGTGTCCCAATCTTTATGCCCGGACTTTGAGGTTGTCGCCTCATCGCTAGTTGAGTAGCTGGCTTCCTTTAAAGCTAAGTCTAGCCATTCCTTCACTAGTAGAGCCCTAACCTTCTTCCTCCAAAGATTGAAGTCATTCATCCCATTGAACTTCTCTATTTCTTACTTGATTGTAGCCATGGTTTAAATACCCAGGTGTGTATTATCGAACCTCTAGCTCTGATACTAGTTTGTTGAGGGAAGAAACACTATTCTCTCTCTCGAGGTTATGTTGAAGCGAAGAACCTAAGATTCAGCCTAGAACCCTAACCTCCTTGCGCAGCGGAATAACCTGTCAATCAAGCAAAAAACAACAAGAATCCAAAGTAGAAAACAAAAGAGCACAATACAATCTTACGTGGTTCGGCCAATTGCCTACGTCCATGGTGGATCCAAGGATCCTAACCTCTCTTATTATAACTCCCTAGAGATTTTACAAGAAAAACTCAAATGAAGAACCCTCAAAAGGACCTAAACGTTTAGTGAACCCTTACTCTACCATGAACAATGATCACCCAATACAATCTTACGTGGTTCGGCCAATTGCCTACGTCCACAGTGGATCCAAGGATCCTAACCTCTCTTATTATAACTCCCTAGATATTTTACAAGAAAAACCCAAATGAAGAACCCTCAAAAGGACCTAAACGTTTAGTGAACCCTTGCTCTACCATGAACAATGATCACCCAAACAACGGTTCCACCCTAGCGCACACAAGCACTTAGTGTCTACCCAGTTCTTCCTCTCTCTTAGAGTCTCTCTTAAAGTCTCTCTTAATGCTTAATCTAAAATCAAGGGTTTACAAGTGTTTATATAGGGTGTGTTATGTGCCTACTAACCCTATTCCTTATTGGAGAAAGAGTCCACTTGTTTTGGAAGTCCAAAACTTCCCAAAACTAGAAATCCGGATTAAAAACAAACTTCTGACGCGTCTGGTGCTGCGACGCTCATCCCTGGGCACCACGACGTTGGGCATTATCGCTCCCATCACTGCAGCGCTACAGCATTGGGTTGCTGTCCTAGGCGCTGCGGCGCTCAGCTCTTCGTGTCCGTTTCTTGCTTCCTTCACGTCTTTGAGTTCCGGACAGCATTGGGTTACTGTCCTTTCTTGCTTCCTTCACGTCTTTGAGTTTCGTTTCGCTTCCCCCTTCGTGTCTCACATGTCCTAGACTTCTCCATACGTGTTCCACATATTTTAGACTTCTTGTAACTCTTCACTTTGGTATTCATCTCAATTCATATCCAACCAAGATTGTTGAATCACCAATTTTCCAACACTGAAAGTAAGTATTGTGACATTGTTGATTGATATGCTGGTAAGTTATTAGCATCTTAATTTTCTTTTTATACATTGTGTTACAAAGGTTGCTAATATATAGAATATTAGGTTTATAACTAAAACTAATGTTATAATTACTAAGTATTCTTTCTATAATATTTTAGTTGTAAAGACCTCTTGTTTATAAATAACATGTCTAGTGAAAAGATTTGCTTTATTTGTGCATATCTTATTTTGATAATTATATAGATAAATTTTTTATGAGAAATAATATTTTAAAAAAAAAAGAAAAATGTGGGGAAGTTTTAATTACATTAATAAACATGATTATTAATTAAAAAAATAGAAGTCTTAATGCTAAGAACTTCTTTAATTTTCTTATTTATTTTATGATATATATATATATATTACAAATATTTATTGTTGGTATATACTAATATTTTCGTCTGAGGAAATGAATTTTATTTGAATTTCAAAAACTTTGTAGATAAAGTTTTCAAGACAATATGTAGCCAATTAAAGAAAATTTAGCATGCTATATAAGATGGAAATTATACGAAAAATTCATAAATAAAAGATTTTTTAAAAAAATCATACATATAATATATTTTAAAAAAAGTGTTATAAAATTAACTAAGTGAATTTGCCTAAACTCATTTTATATAAAATGGGAACCATATAAAAAAGAAATTCATAAAAAAAAGATTTTTTAAAAAACTCTTGTTAAATTATCGATAAAGATGTGCTTAACTCACAAGGCAGTTACATATAGAAGTAACCCAACCTTGCGATTGGAAATCCCATGAAAAATATTCCATGGATAGAAACAATCCATACTGTGTAACTTGTTTAGTACTTATATTATGGATATATTCTAGAGACGATATGCTTTCACTTATCTTTATGTCAAAAGTGCTTATTTTGTGTAATGTTAAGAATAGTATTTACATTATATGAGTTTGAGACAAGAATATTCTTGTAAGGCATGGGTTACATATGTCCTTGAAGGACTCACTTATTTGAGAGTAGTCGTGGGCCGCGATTGTGGGAATTAAGTTTTCTCAAGAGCTCTCACTAGAGCCAAAATAGAGCGCATGGCAATTAATGCGACAAACCGCAAAACTAAATCTTCAAGATATAATTCACTCAAGTTCCTCAAATAGATTCTATAGCATTAAGTATGGGTTCAAGTTTAAAAGACACCTATACCTATTACATAATAGAATTTTGCTCTAATATATTTTTTCATTATTGATTCTTATATATCAAAATTTATAAAAGGTTTTCAAATCTTTTATGGGAGATTGTTGGTGAAATTTTTTTTAAAACCTTTTATAATTGAATAATAAGTTATAAAATATTAATATAGTTTTAATATTTTAAGATAAATTTTATAATCTATTATTATTATACATTTAAATTAGCCATTAAATTTATATTAAATAGTTGAGAGTTACAAATATTTATTTATAATTTATTATTATTTGAGAGTTATTTATTTTAAATTATTGTTGGAGTTACAATATAGTAAATTAATCGTATTAAATATTAGAATTAATTTTAAGAGTTATAAAATATTTAAAATTATAATAATGCTCAATTGATATTGATTTTAATACCTTAACCCTTATCTACTATTCTATAAATGGTGTTAATCTCTCTTTAGAGAGAGTGTGTGAAAATAAATAAGAGAAGAAAAAAGGCTTTGATGGTGTGTGTGTGTGTGTTTGTGAAGAAGAGAAAGAAAATAAAGTAATCTATGTATATGTATATGTGTATATATATAATTTTAAAAGAATACACTTTTCATTTTGTGTTTTGAGCAACTTGACAATGGAGACTTGGTATAAACTTTTGGTGATTGTGCTCATCGATGAGAGTGGTTGGGAGCATAAGGTTGAATCTTTGAATCATATAGATCCGTCATTACCTACAATGGGAGGACTATTCAACTTTAAGAGAATGCTCTATGATATGCCGTTTTATGCTCAATGCCAGGTTTTTCTCACTCTCTTTTATATATATTTCTTTTATATTATGGTTTTTGATGATTTTATCTTACAAATATTTGACAATAAATATGTTAGTGTATTAAAGAGTGCATGTATGTGATTATGTACATGTTAAAAATTTTAAAATGCATGTTCAACATACATTACGTGGCGAAATAAAACAATATAATCAACATATACACACTACAACTGAATCAAAAATAGTATGGAAATCGTATACATACCTTTATAGATGATTGAGTGAAGATTTTTGAACTTTAAAGCTTGTTGAGCTCATAATAAAGTCTTCTCTTGAACAATTCTAGTCTCCAACGTTTGGTGGGATTAGAGTAGCTAAAATAGTAGCTTTTGATGTATATTTCGTGTAGGAATCAAATTAACTTCAACACTTGAACTAGTTCTTACATCATATGCTTAAAGATTGAGTTTAGGAACCAAAAGGCAACTTTATCAAAGTTTCCATTTTCTTTCAAAAATTATGCATGAATTCTCATACCAAAATGAATTCTCCAGCAAAATGAAACTGTTTTTATTTTATTTTAAATGGCCTAAAACATTTCATGCGTCCACATGTTTGCCATTAAGGTATGCGTTACCATGTAATGCCATACATGAGTGACAAATGTCATTCATCCATGCAAACATTTTGCATGGTTGACATTTGTCACATGCATATTTCCATTTATAACACAAATGGCCATGCATAGATGCTATGTATGCATTTACACTTTTTCATGCAATAGGGACCTATTTGTAAACTATGGTTCCCTCTTTTCAAATAGGTCTTAAAACGTATCCTATCTTCTGAAAACTTATCGGATCGATCCGTATGATTCATACTGCTACTCTTGTGCTCAACGAGTACACTTCATAATGTGAGACTCTCTAAGTTCACACTCATTTGTCTTATAGAACACTTCTGCAAATTTGTGAACGATGCCTCACACATATATTATGGATATTACAGAACAACACGTTGAACCATACAAGTTGGGATCAACCATATCCTTATAATTTCTCTGTCACATATATCCTTAGAAGAGTAGAGATATAGATCATCGCCGTTAAATCTCTATATGCTCGACTATGAACTTATCTCTAGATTTGTATTTCTATAAAAAAATATCTGCAAACTCTTTTGCGATACTATTTAACCCTATGAAAAAATCTTTTTTGGGTTTTATGCTTGTGGCTACAAGACTTTCTGAAATATAATCTCGGAGCATCAGGATATAAGAACTCACCTATATGAGCTGACAGATCCTATATCTACGCATACCAGACTCTATGAGCATTGAACTATACCCAGTGACACCAAGTGGTCAAACCATGAAAGGTCTCTGACATGCGTAGAACCAAAGTATAGTGGATCTCTCACAAGTCCATCGTGAGGTTCAAGTCAAAGAATTACAAATACTACTTAACTCGAGAAGACCTTCAATTGATGGGTTTATGAGATGTCCATTGGAGGTCCTCATGAGTTTGTTTAGTATCCAATCCTTTCTGAATACTTGTATGCCTATACGAACTTTTGCTAAGTCCATGGTTTGCTAAAACTAACCATTTGAATAATTTAGATATAGACATACACTAATTCGAAAGAAACACTGATCAACCCGTGTCGGTAACCATGGATCAGGAACGATATTTTTGAGAACATATTGCGCAATGACATTTCTTAGTACCATTTACAACTCATTGCAACTACATCATTACTATATTATTCTCAGGTCTTTGTCCCTATTTCAGACAAAGTTCTAAATCTTTAGAATTACTAACTTTAGCGTGACCTAAACTCTTTTAGATCAGATATAAACTCCTTTAGATCTACAATGTCTAAAAAAATTACAAGCTTCTTACTATATAATTATGTATTAATGATTATTATTGAAATGTTTACTATATAATAGAATGGCATGTAAGCATCATCTCTAATAATATATTCGTATATATGGTTGAATAATTTTAGAATAAATATACCCAATAAAATCTTTAGAGTCGATGACCAACTTCTACATTCAAGCAATTCATCGATCACCTTATATGCAAATTATAATCCAACAAAGACTCCATTTTTTCAACAAAACCCTCTCCAACGGACCACCCAAAATGAAAAGGTAAAAAAGGTAAACCAATCAACTAAATATTATACACAACAAAGAATATGAATATTTATTGATGACATTGTCGTCATATATAAGCGAATGCATCTCTATAGACTGATTTATTTAAACATTTTTCACGATAAACAACAGAAAATCAAACAAAGACTAATTCAATTCAAATCCTTATATTTAATAAAAAAAAAAATCAATTCGAATCATGTTAACTCTAAAAAAATTCTACAATAGAAATAAAGCTAAATGGAAACTAGAATTAGAAAACTAAATGAAAATTAATGAGATATTAGGAATTAGTAAACATCAAAGGGAGAGAGATCGATATTAAGAATAACTTTACCTAAATTCGAAACAAGATCGATATTAAGAATCAAAATGAGAGATCGAACTTCAAAAATTCGAATCAACCAACTAAGAGAGAAAGAGAGATCAATTTTTGAAACTTGATAATTGAATGTTTGATTTCTGATATGAATTATGATTTAGAGTTTGAGAATGAGAGAAGAGACTAAGAAGACGAGCAAAAGAAAAAAGCATGCTTTCTTATTTTGTTTATTTTTTAAAAATCAAACGGCATCATATATTTAAGTCTTTTGCAATGGTTAAAACAACTGTTGCAAAGCCCGACGCAAATGGGATTTTTTTTGTAGTGTACAATAGATGAACATTAAGTTTATGTTTTATTTTAAATCCGACAATTATAGTTATTTTAAATCCAATAAATTTTCAATTGTCATATTTCTTCTCCAATCTCCTTTGTTATTATATTCATATTAAAGTTTTAGTTTATTTTATAGATAAATTCAACTAGTAAATGTAAAGAGAATTTCTATAGCAAAATTAGTTCTGGCATAAAAATACATATTCTGCTTATTTTGAACAAACACAAATATTATCATGTGATAATTGGTACATTCACAACCAGTAAATTTTCTCTTATCAAAAAAGTATACAAACTCTATCAGATTATCATCTTAGATAGTCATATGAAGAAACTTGCAATAAACAAAGAAATGATACAGGGAGCTGAAAAGAATAATAAGAAATAATGCAATTTCAAGGCAAAGGCATGGGCGGGATCCAGTCATCAAATTCTATCAAGTCTCTGTTTATAACAGTGCCATTGTGGAGCCAGAATGTTTCAGCTGACTGGTGAAATTGCCTGACTTTCCTTTGAAGTTCCCACAAAATTCCATGCAATGCTGAACATGGTTCTGTCTCTATAGCATAAACCCATAAGCATCTCACTCGTTTTCCTCGAGCTATCATTCGCTTGATATGCTCATCTGATGCACGAAAAATCAAAGTTAAGTAGAGCACGAAATGCTGAAGATTATAACAAGTGAATCAAGAAGAAAATGAAGTGCTGAAATCAACCTGGTATTGATTCTAAGTAATCCAAAAGTTGGGGACCTATTCGAGTGGCTGGCCATTTGATTGTTATTCGTGAAAAGTCAATGACATTCTGAAAAGGTAATTCTATTTGATCTGATAATATAACTGGAACACATTCCTGTTCAGCAGAATCATCATTTGCATCATTTCAATTGACCTAAAAAATCTGTGCAGTTGTATCGCGAGAGATAGAGAGACAGACCACGAAAAAAGCCTCGTAAAATCGAAGAGTCCAAGACGACAATCCACGAGGAACAAGGCAGAATTTGGCATTGCGAAGGTGTTCAAAGTATTCCATCTTTTCTAATTTGTCGGGAATTGCGTACCTCAAATCTGGACATTCCAACTGTTCATAATATCAATATGCAAAAACATGGAGATTTCAGAGCTTTCAGAAAGATCATGCCTGAAGAGAAACAAGTTACCAGATGATATGCAATGACATCAACAATGAATCTAGCACTAAGGAATGAGCCTTCTTAGTCTACATAAACGCACAAATGGACAGACGGAGATTAAAAGACATAGCACTAAGGAATGGGCCTTCTGAGTCTGCAAAAACGCTCAAAAGGAGAGAAATAGATATAAAGAAAATTGAAAGTCTAGCCAATCTGTTTAATGTTGAAAAATTTCATAAAATTGTTAAGAAAAGACTAGTCTATCTACCAATTCAGCAGCAGAATAATTTCAATGTAATTGAGATGTTGGATCCAAGGGTTACTACTTGTAAAGATATATATAGTTTTCAAAAAATAATTTAAACTTGTTTTCTGGTTCCAATCAATCAAGTGCGTTAATCATACATATCATAAAATGCTTCAAATATGTTTTCGACTGCTTTGATTCACTAGTTTGCTATGTGTAAGCTTCACAATATCCCAATGCTGAAACAAGATTAAAGATGCACTCAGAAGCTAATTATACAAAATAAGATACCCTGAAGCTAAAACCTAAAGGAAAATGACACAAAATTTCAATAATTGGCAAAAGATTACAGAAGAAAACATACCTTTTCTGGATATTGCTTTGCAAGCTCTACCAACTGAAGACGCGGGGTTAATCCTTGAGCATGGCCTAAATAATTTGCTAAATACTTACGCCTTGATAAAGGCAAAGGATGGACATGGAAAGGCCCTTCAGTTGTCATGTTATCGTTAACATTGCCGGGAATGATGATATCTTTCCATGTATTGAAGGCACTTGTGCCTATTCTGTCAGTCCGATCTGCCTACACTGACCAAAAATAAACAAGAAGATAACAGCAAACACAATCTCAAATGACACACAAATTGGGTGAAAACAAGCGTGTGAATCTTGGAAAAATAAGCGTTAACAATTCCTGTAAAATACCTGAAGTAGATCAAACCCACCAATCTTGACGAAGAGATACCAAAATCACAAGGTTGAATCAACATATTTTGTTTTGTATTTGGTTTTTTCACATCTTGAAAGGCTCATTATATTTGCATTAATTATTTCCAAGGTGAAACATTTCCTATTCTTCTTTCTGATGCAAAACATTAGCATAAATCATATGGTGGAAGACGCAACTTTAATTTAGTATGCCTTCAGTGATCACGTATCAGAAAGACAAAGACAGCTGTGTGTATAGTTTTCGATATAAGAAAACTTGTGACTAGACTAAAACAGGAAAAAAAGAAAGAAAGAAAAAAAAGTTGTATGCTTAAATGAAATGAAGCAAATAGAATATGTTGAGAAGAAAGAATAATATATATATACCTCAGGAGTAAGAAAAATGGACTGATTTATGAAGGTTGCCCAGGATGTAAAAAAGTGAGCTCCAGCACCACTGTATTGAGTGAATCATGTAAATAAGCCTAGGTAAAAAGAATGGAGCAAGATATACAAATCAAAGTACATTTCCATGACTATGTTCCATTTAAGATCTTTTCAAAATGTACTAAATTTGGCTTAGATTGAACAATTAATTTCATGTCTTGCTCCTTTAGTCTCGCTCTTAAACATTAAATTTCTACCATCTATCTTTAAACATTGTAGTAATAGAATTAACACCATCTAGAAATTGGGACAACTCTGCTCCATACAAGAGCTAAATGATCATTCATATAATCACACCTTGGGAAGACGAATATGTGATCACGGCCGCCAGATCGCCGGAAATACGGCATTTGACTTATGACCTGGGTGCATGGTGAAGTGTGTAAAAACAGTGTTAGGCCTTCTGTAAACTACAAAATTAATTGGAAATTAACAAAAACATCCAAAAACAAAAATGGCACAATTTTGACCAATGAAATAAATTTTTTACTTTAACATAAGTCTTGTTAATCACTTCCTCTGTGAACCCTGCCATCACCATGATACATTTGACATATGCTGGTACAAAGAAGAGATCCGCTTCCTCTTTGTTTCTCGTCCGAAACCTTGATTCCAGTAGTAACTTGTGTATTTTAACCTGTAAATCATAGAAAAACGTTATAACAAAATCACAACAATATTAATTTCATATGATTTGTACCTTACGTAAACATAGAGATGTTCATAATTTAATCTAATTTATTCAATCTGTCCGGTTTGATTCAAACCAATTTACTTTTTGTCTGATTTGACAGATTAGTATATTGGATTTGATTAAAATTTTTGAGATCTCTCTTATTGTACTGATCTGTAGATTTGCATGGATAAATTCTCTAGAATTCGATTTAATCCGAGGAAAATAATGTAATATTTACAAGTAAAATAATTAAAAAATTATCATTGTTTCGGTAACAAAAAAAAACAAGTAATAATTCACTCAATTTGTAAAATACAACTAATTATTGTACTAAATTTTAAGTTACATTTAGTTGCTCAAACCACAATTAAGGGTTTTTTTTTTAAAAAAAAATTTAATGACGTTAGCTCAACCACCACATATTTAAAATAAAGGATTTATTTTATTTCAAACTCGAATAATTCAACTTATTTGATAAATTTTAAATAGAATCACTATTCTTTAGAATGAATTGAATCAGATTAAATTTAATTAGAATTGAAAAAAATTTAACAATCTGTTATTGATGAATAGAGTAAATATTAGTAAAATTTGTCGCATTGGATAATAAGTCAAAATAGAGTCGAAAGTTAGTTCATTCCCGCCAGTGCCACGACGTAACACTCTACATAATCTCGTTTAACTAATTTTATATGCATCAGCTCGTAGATATGGTGTTATCATTTACATTTACTTGTTTTGTTTACTTTTTGTCCATAATTTATTATAATCTAATCATGTTTAAGCTTCTGAACATCTTGGTAAAATGTTAAACAGATTAATTGATGATTATTTTAAAAATAAATAAATAAAATGATGAAATTAACCATAATATTACACCTGAGTACCCCAGCGGCCTTTGTCACAATCCTCTGCGGTAAGGTTCCTTTCTGTCCCATACATCAAAGTGTCCAGTCCGTCGATCTCGTCTTCATTATAAACATAGATTTTAAGAGAGATATGAGACCCGTATCCTCTTTCAGGCCAAGAGAGAGAATCACCGTTGAAGTGGACGAGTTTTTGTGATGAGCGGTCCGGATTGAGCGCGACCCTAGTAAACAAGTATGTGGTGGCAACTAAGAGCAGAGCGAAAATCTGGTGTGCACGTGTGCATGGAGGGGGATGGTGTGGGTTGAAAAATTTCGGTTTGTGGTGCTTCATGACTCCCATACAATATTTTCAGGCAATATGAGATTGAAGAAGAAGGTTAGTTGCTAGTGAGAGGAAGAACATGAATAAAGTGTTTGAATATATAAAGTGAGTGGAAACGACGCAGCGTTTTATTATCATGACAAAGGTATCAATTCATGGCTCCACTATTCAATTGGTCAATTTAATGCTATTAAATCAGCCTTAAAGAGAGTGCCCATCAGACAAATTCTCTCTTGCTGGATTAAACAATCACAATTATTCCGAAAAAATTAAAATGTTTTAAGGAACATTCTCATGTGAACAGTGTAATTGTTTGATGGAGTGGTGCTTCGCCAGTCCTTGTATACAATTAAAACTAGTAGTTATTAGATAAAGACCGTTCTGTACGATGTTGCAGGGAGAGCAAGTTGTGCAATCCTAATTATGTTTAGGGACTTGTCTAAATTCCAACGAGCAAGTAATCAAAATTTATTTCAGAAAATCTGATTGTGCAACTATTGACCTTTTCTTTAATCAGAACTTAACACAAATACAAGCAAATCTCAGAATTTTCACATCTAGTACGTACTCAGACCACATTCCATTAGCGATGCATATATCATTTTACTTTCATTTTATACTAATCAGTATATTAAACCCTCAATTAACAACAGTGTTAACTTACTCTGTGAAAAAAGATAAAAATAAAATAAAAAAATAGCAAAAATAATAATAAAAAATTAAAAAACTTTAAGGACTACATTGTTACTGTAATTTTGTGTATTACAATACTACATAAATAGCCTTTATATAGACTTTAGATTAATATAAATATATATATATAAAGAAACTAAATATAACTTATTAATTATAAAATATATATGGTAAGAATCAATTATCTTAATTTCTTTATATATTTAACATTTCCCCTTAAATTTAAAATAGTAGAAGCTTAAA
Organism: Ailanthus altissimus; assembly: GCA_946807835.1. NCBI lineage: Eukaryota > Viridiplantae > Streptophyta > Magnoliopsida > Sapindales > Simaroubaceae > Ailanthus > Ailanthus altissimus. The sequence continues at coordinate 10,094,131 of OX327699.1, read as the reverse complement.
TTTGAAAATGAACATTCTTGATTGTAATAGTGTTTGTTAAAATACAACTGCTATCGATGAATGATAACCCTTGTTGGAGAGAGACAACCCTTGTGGAAGAGAGACAAAGTTGTCGTAGAGTGATAATGTTGTCAGAGTGACCATGTTGTTGGAGTGACAAGCATGTCGAAAAAATCAACCATTGCGATTGCAAACGCGTTGATAGAGAAAATAAGAAATCAACTATTGCGAGTGCAAGTGCGTTAAGAAGATCAACCACTGCGATTGCAAACGCGTTGATAAGGAGACAGGAAATCAACCGTTGCAAGTGCAAGTGCGTTGAGAAATTCTATATTAGGCTTTGAGAATGATCGTAACTTGACTCTGATACCATGTGAGAAAAGATAAAAATAAAATAAAAATGTTACATAGATAGCCTTTATATAGGCTTTAGGTTAATATAAATAAGGAACATAAATATATATAAGGAAATTAAATATAACTTATTAATTATAAAATATATATATGGTAAGAATCAATTATCTTAATTTCTTTATATATTTAACACGCCCTAATCTCACCCCTCTGAACGAGTACTGACGGCAGTACTGCCCATCTTCACCATTGCTTTGGCAAAATCTATCTTGAAAGATGGCAATAATCCAGAGCTAGAATTGCTGACACTGATGTAGGTTTCAAGTATCGTCCTGGCCTGTTTTCTGATCATCAAAAAGCCTAGCATCGAACGCTATCACAGCAAAATCATTTTTATATTGCGAAAAATCTTATCATCGAAAACGTTATCAGTCATCGGATTAATAGGTATTCTGACATTAGGGTCGCCCTAAAATGGACACTCGGCTTTGAATTCTCACAGGAAGCGAGGATTGACTGGGAAATGGAACCATCAAAAGTTGTAGAGCCGAACTTGCGTAAAGAGGTAAGCGGCGAGCCTAAATGTATGTTCCTCTGAAAATAAAACACACCTAAGCCTTAGAACATATAATTTATGAATTAGGCTAATTTTCCCTAATTTAACTTGTAATCATGGTTATTACGATAAAAGTTATTAAATCCTAATATCACTACTGAACTCATCTCACAAGATCTTTAAAGACTCATAGGAATTCCGACAAGGGGAAGATATTAATTTATGATGTACTTGTGCTTACCAGTACATAGAGTCATGCCATATAAAAAATATGTACACTTCATTTTTTTTTTTCCCTCTAGTTGGATGTATATATTCCCGTTTACAGATAGTGTAGAGGAGATTTTTGTGACTAAGAAGAAAGAGATCAGTATTTCGAAAGTAATGTTCCCTTTTAGTAGATTGCTACAATGTCTATGTGTACAAATAAAAAAATGCAGTCATGATAAATGAACGTACAAAGGGGCAACAATTTATTGAAAAGTTTAATTAGAGTGCTGGAGAAAATGTATAGCAGTTTGTTCATTATGCCACTAACTACATATTTAATTTATATTTGCTATTTTTTTAATGCTCATAGTCGAACGCAATGGCTAGACTATCTCCGTCGTGTTGTTGGTGGCAAGCGGTAAGCAACTTCGTGGTGGACGAAGGTTGGGCAAGGAAAAGAATGACGCCGTGGGGAGAAAGAAAAAGATGTTAGGGTAATTAATGTTGTTTTGGCCAAGATGGTTTGCAAATTTGACAAATTATCCCTTAAAAGTTTGTTAATTTTGCAAATAGACCTTAACAAAATGATTATTTTTCACGTAGTCCCTCCAGGTTTAGGTAATTAAAGTTTAACTAGAAAGCTTTGAGATATTTGTAAATATGTGCTAATGTTGATCAAAATTTATTTGGACTAAGTTTTTTATATTTGCAAATTTAAAGTCAGTTCAAACTCCTTTTAGTTTTGGTCTAACTTTTATAAAAAAATTATTTAGGCTATTTCAATAAAATTATTAGTCTAAAAATATTTTTTTGTTAAATTTTATTTCAAGAAGACCTAATAGAAATTTTAAGTATAAAATATGTCTAATTTATTTTTAAAAAATATTAGATCAAAGAAAATTAAATTTTTTGTTAAAATATGACCTCGTTAATTATTTTATGAGATAAAATTAGATATTAATGGGTAAAATGTCATTTTATAAATTCATTGGAATATTAAAAATAAAAACTCTAAGAATTAAGAAATATTGAGAGAGGGTTATAGGCATAAAGTTCATAGCCTTCATTATTGGTCCTATCGTAAGGTAGATTAATATTTTATCTCAAACCTTGTAAGCTCCCTATAGAAGATATTAATCAAAATTAGTTACTAGAAAAGACTTTCTTAAATGATAAAGTCTAATATATGACTCATACAAACTTATTGCCCTCCGGTGATTTTTTTTATTTAAGAAATATAGAGGATTAAAATAATGGTTATACACTCAACTTAACTTAGATTGATTAATATCCTCTATACAGAGTTCTTGTTAATTAAATCTTAGGGTTAAAGAATCGGTAGTTTATTATTATTTGATATGAGATATCTAGATAATATAAATAAATTAGTATGGTACTGTCTAATTCATGACGGATACAACCATCCGACGGAGGCATATTTTGAATAAAAATTTGATTACCGATGCATAATGTAGTGAATGAGTTTTATATAAATGCATTTCATGCATTCATACAAAAGTTTCACATACTATCAGATAACGTATGCTCATGTATGAATTTATTTTTCAATATTATATTTTCATTCAATCCACTAGCATATATCAGTAGCCAATCTATCCAATGGTGGGGATGATGGACGGCATCGCCCCTCCGTTCGATGGTGAACGGTGAACTATGGTGGCCAACACCTCCTACGATATTCTTCCCTACTTTTGACACATCTACAGTGCTTCGTTGATGAAAAAAATCTCACAATTGCGTAGATTATAAAATTTTGAGAACAATAATGTCATTTTTGAGTTAAATCGTAATTAGTCAACAGCAGTCAGTCGGCCACTGATGACGGCGACCACTGACTATAACTCTCTTTTTTATTTATTTATTATTTTATTTAATTATTCTAGTGACTAATCAATGATTGATACATAAATATTTTGTTTCAGCTTATTTTCAAATTTTGTGTGGAATGGTAATTGTTTTCTTTTAGTATTAAAATTAACCTAATCTCATTAACGAACTATGACAAAATTTGGTTTTTAAAATTTGTGGGACAAAATTGAGAATTAAGTCAAACTTGATGGACGAAATGTCATTTGCCCTATTTTTTCATTAAGATATGTTTAGTGGTTAACTCTACATATTTCTAGATAATAGATTCTAAAGCCACTAATTATATTTGCAATTCGTTGTTAGGGTTCCAAGAAATCAAATTATTCAACGAAAGAGAGATTAGTCTTAGGCTAAGAAATAGCGCAACTATTGCATTCAAGACAGTATGAGTTATTTATCTTTATTTTGATGATTTTAGAACTTTAGTATTAGAAGATTGTTTGTTAGTGTCAGAACTTAAATGTGATTTAATTTCGGTTAGTTGTTTAAGTAAATATGGTTACTCTACTATTTTTGACTCAACTGTGATGATCAAAAGAAATAAGTCGTTTATATGTTCTGGTACACTAGTTAACAATCTATACTGTATATATCATAAAATTAACTCACTGCATAACATAGAATTGAATAACGAATCTAATCACCATAAGAGAATTAGAATATCTCATAGTAATCAAACGTATTTATAGCATCTATGTCTTGGTCTTATTAGTCTACATAGGATCCAAAGACTGGTCAAAGATGGACTTTTAAGTTCATTAGAGATTGAACCATTGCAGGTCTACGAATCTTTTATAAAAGGTAAAACAAACCAGAAAATCCTTTAATGCTGAAGGCAATAGAGCCACTGAAATGTTATAATTAATACACTCTGACGTGTGTAGGCCTATAGGCATACAAGCTAGTGGAGGTTATGAGTATTTCATCACATTTATTGATAACTATTTTAGATTCGGTTATATGTACCTAAATCATCAGTCTAAGGCATTTGATAAATTTAAGGAGTTTTAGGTAGAAGTGAAAATACAATTAGAGAAACACATAAAAGTACTTCGATCTATTTGTTAAATAATGGGATATTATAATGAGTTCAAGACCTATTTGTTAAATAATGAGATATTATCTCGGTTGAATGCACCAAGGTCACCCTAGCAAACACAGTGCAAAAGAAAAGAGAAATAAAACTCTTCTTAAAATGGTGAGGTCAATGATGAGTTATCTTTTTAACTTAATTCCATCCAAGTCAGTCTCTAAAACACCTCTAGAAATATAGTTAGAGCATAAACCAAGTTTATGTCATACATATATATATATATATATATATATGGGGTTGTCTAGCTCATGTATTAAAAGGAAAGACAGAAAAGCTAAAATTTAAGTCAGAAGTTTGTTTGTTTATTAACTATCCTAAAGGAATAAGAATGAGTCTTTTATAGTTCTCAAGATATAAAAATGTTTGTTAGCACAAATGTAACATTTTTTTAAAGAAGACTATATGAAAGACTTCAAGCCTAGGATTAAGATAGTTCTTGATAAGTTATTTGAGAACTCCAGTATTGTGCTTGAGAGAGTCAATAAGTTAATTCTCAATTCATATCATAATAACCAACCAAAGTCAGTTACAGAGCAATAACCACCAGTACTTTGTCATAGTGGGAAGAATATTTAACATTTAGCTATGTACATGTTAATTGGATATTCTTTTCAGGTAGCCTTTAATTAACATGAACTAGATCCCACTGTTTGTGATAAAATAATGGTTGATAAAGATGCAAACCATTGGTATAAAGCTATGAAGTCAAAGATGGATTCCATATACTCCAATAAAGTCTACGAACTCATAGAAAAAGCTAAAAGGATAAAAACCTAAAATGGGTCTACAAGAGAAAGAGATGAGTAAATGAAAAGGTGAAAATATTCATAGCTAAGCTTGTTGCAAAATGGTACACTAAAAAAAAAGGTATCGAGTATGAGGATACCTTTTTACTAATAGATGCTTAAGTATTCTCTTATCCATTGCAACAAATCTTGATTATGAGATTTGAAAAATAGATGTCAAGACTGCCTTTCTTAATGGCAATCTTGAAGAAATTATCTATATGATGCAACCAGATGATTTTATAGTTACAGACCAAGAGCATATGATTTATAAATTGCAAAAATATATTTATTGGCTTAAATAAGGCATTTGGATATTAGAACATCAAATTTGATCCAACAATTAAATTATTTGGTTTTGATCAAAATTCTGATAAACCTTGTGTATACAAGAAGATAGATGGGTGGTTAATGATAAACTAATTATTGGAAATGATATAATGGCATTATTATCAGTTAAAATTTGGTTATCTAACTAATTTGATATAAAGGACTTAGGTGAAGCTAGTTACATCATTGAGATTAACTATTGCGAGATCGTAAAATATGATGTTAGCTTTATCTCAAGTTGTATATACAGAAAAAATTCTGGTCAAGTATGCTATTCATGAATCCAGAAATGGATCACTTTCTTTTAGATATGGGATTGATCTATCTAAGAATCACTGCCCTAAAACTCCTGAATAGATAGATCATATGAGAGGAATTCCTTATATATCAGCAGTAGAAAGTCTCATATATGCAATTCTATGTACTAGACCAAATATTTATTATGCAGTTGGCATAGTTAGTAGATATAAATCTAATCCAGGACCAGAACACTGGTTTATAGTAAAGCATATATTCAAGTATCTTCAGAGAACGAAAGATTATATGCTTGTATATTCCAATGATGATCTAATATCTATTGGGTTTCCAAATTCAAATTTTCAAGTAGATAAGGATACCTAAAAGTCTACCTCAGGATATATGTTTACTTTAGGTGCAAACTTCACCATGAAAGCTGAATATATAGCTATATCTAAAGCTACAAAATAGGCTAGTACTTAGTACTTAGATTCTTATTATTCTTTACTATAACAATAGTAAGGTAGTAGCACAATTTAAAGAACCAAGATACCATAAGAAAAAATAACATTTGGTAAGGGAGGTTTGGTCATGGTATCCAAGATTATGTTAACAAATAATTTAGCAGCTCCATTCACCAAGTCATTGCCAGTAAAGAGTTTTAAAACTCATATAAATCATATGGTATTCAACATATTTTCGACATGCTTCAAGGCAAGTGAAAGATTGTTAGACATGTAATGTTATTGTATTCTCTTAAAGCATGTGTAATAATATTGTATTTTATTAATAAAATTTATTCATACATATAATTGAGCATAAATTGATGAGCATATATTTATAAAGTATGTGATCTATGTATTAAGCATAAAGCGCTAATACAGAAGGTGTAGATCACAAGTTCTTTATAAATTAAATCTAGTTCACAGCCATTAATGCATAAGGTGTTTCATTATTTAAGGCTGTAGTTTTTTTACTTCTTGTAGTGGATGATTTACCTTAATCATCAAAATAAAGACTTTATGTAGAAAAACTAGTGTATATTATACATTGAATGGGATTACTGTGAATTTCGATCAGGTTAATTAAATGTCATTGATTTTAATTTACAAAAGTTTTAATACGCTTGATTGATCTTAATCTTGAGCAAATAATAAACTTACATTCATGTGTTGTATCTTTTGAGTTATTACGAAATGAGATCCATATAAATGGTGAAAACTTCGATAGCTTGGAGATATAATTTCATGGGTTGTAGGAACATATATTTATAAGATAGAATCTAATAAATAATATCCACCTAAACTATTTGCAGTACTTAATCTTTTGAATATGTGACGGCAGTTTATTCAATAAGTTATTTATTGAATAATTATGTTTTTGTAAATTGATTTACAAATATAGACTATTAAATATAATCATTAGAATATTCAGTGCTTAGAGGTAAATAAGTTATTAAAGAAGTAAGACTTTTTTTCATGGCATAATTTAATTAAAAAAGGCTTTAATTAAATAGACTTTTATATAATAACATGAGTTACTAAAGTATAACCATTGATTTTTAATAGAATAACCTAGAGTTAACTTAGAACAACTGGTGGGATATGAGATGATTAGGATTTAGCCTTTTAAGTTAGAGTTAGAAAGCCTATGGTTCTTGTAGTCTCTCTACTAACTCAAATCCTAATCAAATTCTAAATTTTTAATGCTAATCAAACTCTAAATTCTTAAGGGAGATTCTTATATATAGGGTAGGTAGGTAAAAGTAAATTATAATAAAAATAACCATAAGAATAATTCTTTTTATGTATTTTATGTGAAAAACGAATTTAGTTACTACTCTTCACTCAAATTTGGGTATTAGCAAGTCTAAAAATTAAGGGAAGACCACGTACCCACACGCATGAGTTTGAAGGTTTAATATAATAGATAATATTGCAGTCAGTCAATTCAAATTTATCAAAATGGGGGAATTGAGATAATCTTTTATCCCTATTCATGTAATTATGAACAAGATGATTTGACATCCATTGTATTTTATTTTACTAAACAAAAAAAAATTCAACCAACAATAGATTCATGCCATAAAATAAAAAATGTACATTTATTTTTTTTCTTTTGGTTGGATGTATATATTCTCATGTACGGAGAGTATCTTGAATTTGGATATATATATATTACTTAGTTGCCTTTTAGCTTCTGCTAAGAATTTCCTTAGCTTTTTAAAAGTTTCAATTTTTTTTTTTTTTTGCATTAGGTAAGCATAATCATATCTTAAATAGTCGTTCATAAATTTTGGTAAATACATAATCATAGATACATTTTATCATAATTTTGTGATAAGAAATTTTGGTAGATGATGTGTACTTATGACATATTATTGACACGTGTATGATTATGTGACATTTGACGTGGCACATGATTTGGCAGATAACGTCATGATTAGGTAAGTATAATGACATCATAATGAGGTAAGCAAGATGACATCGCTAAAAAATGTATGATGACATCATTACATATCTTGTATAACTTTTTATGACAAAAGTATATCACTATTCTGTGATAGATGTTTATCACAAATTTATAATAGATATTTATTTTTTGAGATTTACAAAAAAACTTTTGGACATGCAAATTTTTTTTATTTTTTATATACAATTAAATTATATTATATTACTTAAAATATATAATAGTTTAAAAATATTCCACAAATTGATATATGCATAAAATTGTTGGGATTTATGCTTACGTGTCATCCCATTATGTATGAATATTTGTTTAATATTTATACTAGTGTTATTATTTCAATAAATCGCTAATTATATTTATATATGGTAAGATGCTTGTAACGTTTCAGACATTGTACGATCTGAAAGAGTTCAGATCTGGTCTAAATGAGTTTAGATCAGTGCTAAGAATTAGCAACGCTGAGAGTTATAAATGCTAAGAGTTGGCACTGATAAGAGTTACCAGGTTATAAGAGTCAGTAATATCTAAAGAGTTAGAGTCTTGTCTGAAATGGGGACAAAGACCTAAGAATATACTAGTAATGACATAATTGTAAAGAGTTGCAAATAGTGTTAGAAAATGTCATTATGCAAATATGTTCTCAAATATTATGTTCCTGATTTATCTTCACTGATGCAGGTCTGTCAGTGAATACCTTAACAAATATATAGATTAATGTATGTCTATATCTGAATGGTCCAGATGGTTATTTTTAGCAAACCATGAGTTTAGTGGAAGCTCGTATAGAGATATATGTATTCAGTAAGGACTGAATACTGAATAGACTCACAAAGATCTCCAATAGACATCCCATAAAGCGTCAATGGAGGATCTTTCGAGTTGAGTAGTATTCGTGGTCCTTTAACCTGAGTGCCACGGTGGGCTTGTGAGTGATCCACCATACTTTGGTTCCACACATGTTAGAAACCTTTCATGGTCTGACCGCTGGGTGTCGCTGGGTATGGTCTATTGCTCATAGAGTCCGGTATGTATACATATAGGATCCATCAGCTCATTTGGGTGAGTATTATATCCTAATACTCTATAGATTGTATTTCAGAAAAAGTCTTATGGCCACAAGCAATAATTCACGGGAAAAGAGTTTAACCCTAGGGATAAATAATATTATAAAAGTGTTTGAGAATATTATTTATTGAAATATAATTCTAGAGATAAGCTTTCAGTCGGGCATATAGAGATTTGACGGTGTTGATCTATATCTCTGCTCTACTCGGATATAAATGATGGAGGGATTATATGAATATGTTATAATCTCAACTTGTATGGTCTAACGCACCGCTTTGTAATATCCGTAACGTGTGTGTGGGGTATCGTTCATGGACGTATGAAGGAGTTCTATATGACAATTTGGGCGTGGACCTAGAGAGTCTCACAATATAAAGTGTACTCGTTGTGCACTGGGGCAGCATAATGGATTGAACAGTTCCATCCTAGAAATTTCAGCAAACTGAAAATATGTTTCGGGGTTCCTCGGGTTGTGCACTTGTTTAAACTTAAATGTTAAGTATATTATTTAATTAGTTGACAAGAGTTATTAACTAATTAGATATTAACAAGTGGCACAATTTTATTGTATGAATTATTTTACGATGAATTCAACCATTTACCATGTTAGTAAAATCAAATAAGGTAAATATTAATTATTCAAATAGTTTTTGAATAATTAAATAAATGTTATTTAAATAAATAAAATATGATTTTATTTATTTGTTATTTTATTCCTAAATGGAAGACATACCTAATTTGAGAAACATAAACTAAATTTAGTGGAGCACCATTTTATGATTAATGGTTAAATTTATTAGACCATTAAAATAGCCACCAAAAATTATTTTGGTAGTTGGCCACTTAATCTAATTTTGGTGGAGCACTTGTGAAGTTGTTGTAACCACTAAAAATGGTTAAGTTTCAAGTGTGTTAACAAGAGAGTGAATGAAAATTCGTGCAAGGGTTGAGAGAAAAAAGAAGAGTTGGTTTTGAGTGAGTTTTTCAAAGAACAAACACTTGTGAGAAAAACCAAAGGAGAAAGAAAATAAATCCTTCATATTTTTCTTTCTAGAATCAAAACCTTGTTGCTGGAGATCATACTGCTACTGTTCTAGCTTCACAATCCCATCGGATTATTGTGAACTAGAATTGGACAAAAGTACACTTCAATGTTAGCTCAAAATTGGAGCAAAGATATCCGAAATTCGAAATCTTCATCGGAGGTCTTCAAATGTATGTTTTCTGTATTCTTAAGTTGTTGAGAATTGAACTACATGTGTATATGTTGATTACTTGATAAATTCTGCTGCCAAATTCATATATATGATGCATAGTTTTAATTTTTCAATATGTACACAATCATATGCATACACCCTAAAATACGTCAACAAAAATAATAATATATCATTGATATATCATGTATGTTAATCTATAGTTAATATCGTAACCCCTTAATCTAGAAATGTAACATCCAACTAATATAAATTCAAGTTCTTATTCCTAGAACATAAAATCAATGAAAATAAAGAACTATTCATTGAAAGATAGGAAACAAATTGACTTCCAAATTAGAAGGGAATACTTAACCATGCCTCGAGCCCTAGTCTTTTAGTGGTGGGATGGAAAAAGGCAATGTTCGGTTCTGACCAAGAGATGTCTTTGCTCCGTCCCCCTTCTTGTTGATTGGCACAAGCCCTTATAGTAGTCATCCAAGTAAGGTAAATTCAACATCTAAACCCAACACCAATCTACAAAAATTCAATACCAAATTATAGAGACTACAAGTTATATGTTTCCTTAGCAACTTATCAACCTAGTCCAACACATCCATCTACTCATACAATTACAAAATCAAGCAGCAATTATGTAAATGGTATATATTTTCCAAAGCCAACCTGCATTTTTAGAAAATTCAATATATTGTTTATGTTTGAAGTACAAAGTTGACAAATAAGCTTAGAATTAGATACAAAATATTGATAACAAAAATTATAAACCTACCATAAATTCAATTTTGGTATATACAAAAGATGTCCATTCAACACGTACTCTATCTATCTCTTCTTCAGTGTACGTTGTCTGTCCTATGAATTTGTATGATTTAAATTGCAAGAAAAAATAAAGTTATAAATTGAACATACATATTTTTCAGTTGCGTATTAATTAGTAAATAAATTTAAATAAGTTACAGTTTTCTTTAAAGTACTATGGTATTATTTATAATATTTCTCATATATGCCATGACATAGAGGCCATATTCCATAGATCTTGGTTGAATTGGGGCCTAAAAAGCAATTTAAAAAAATTATGTTTTTTGAATAATTAAAGGCTAATAGTTAAAAGTAGCATATAAACGGCATTTTTACCTTAACTTGAATCTAATTGATTGTTAATCGCTTGCTATCGATGGGTTCTTAAGCAAAATAGATGCATATGTCACTACAATATTAAAATTTAAATTAATTGATCACTAATTGAAAGTTTAATATAAATTATTGACATTGTTCTTAGAAAAAGATATAGTAGAACACCACAACTCACTTATTTAAGATGGTGTGCAATTTAATACATATTTGACTTCTTATGGATCTATATGATAAACAGTTTTACTAGACACATCAATTATTGCATGAACTCAATGAAAACTCTAACCATGAAAAATTAAAAACAATTAAAAAATAATAAATCGTAATAACCAGTAAATTGAATTATGTAAAGAGGTTATACTTGGGATTGTAGGGACTAGTCAAAGCTAATTGCATGATTTACCTTTAATGCAGTTAGTAATTGCATGTGAATGCTCATTGATAATTATCCTTGCTGATGACTTTCTTGTTAGGGATACTATAAATGGATTGATGAATCCAAATCTATTTGTCAATTTTGACTCCTTCATCTTTTCATACAATGACCTAGGTTAACATTTAAAATTAGTTACATTGTTGTATCATTTTATAATGAAAGTAGGACAAAACTATTAATGAAAAAATAATAATACTCACATTATATGCATTTATATACAAGTTACAATCTAAGGTGTTAGGTACATGATGTACTACAGTCTTATTTCTATAACCAAGAACAGTACTCTCTTCTAAAAATTTCATCCTCATATTTGACTTCTTTTGCTCTAATGGAAAGACATTTATCAACTAAAGTTTTAAAAAGCAAGAGTTACGAGCATAAAAAAAGTTATATTTTGCTTCTTGTTTGGTATTCCTTTTCAAACCTTGTATGGGGTTAAGAGTAGCATCTTTTTTCCTCTTAGCAGTATTGGCAACCTGCTAAACAATGCAAACTGACTTTTACATATGAAGATATGCAAACATATTTATTCTAAAATGGACTAACCTGTTACATATAGTCAAGAGACTGAGTATAAGCAAGCTATGTTGGTAGAATCGGAATAAGCATTTATCAATATCCTACTTACATGGGTTACTTGTTAATAAGCAAAACTAGTCAACAATTAAACACAAAAAATCAACAAATTAGTTGATTTCACATTTCACACTCAAAAGGAAATCATCATGTATTATATAACCATTCATTAATGTTGATGCCCAAATTCCAAGATATTATTATAAGTTTATTTGGTGAGGAAGGAATCCATATTCTAGTTCACCGTTAAACTATTTTAACTGTGAACGATATGGATGATTAGCCAGAAAAAATTGCCAATGCCTCCTATAACACATTTTCTTGTTGTGCTTTAACCTGCATGCAAAAGTACTCTCCCTAAAATATAGACAAACAAAATATCTCTTTACAGTAGTATCAGATAAGTTGTCAAATACGGAGAAGTCACTTATGGTCCACAAAAGCATAACCTTTAAATTAAAACTTCATTCTTACATGCATCAAAGGCTTCAACTCCCTTATCCAAAAGTGTTTGTAAGTCATCAATTAATGGTGTCAAATTGTTAGCGTATTTTAGGGTGTATGTATGTGATTGTGTACTTATTGAAAAAACTAAACACATGTATCATATACACGAATTTGGCTGCAAAATTTATCATATAAGCAATATATACACATGTACTTCAATTCTTAACAACTTAAGAATACAGAAAACACACCTTTGAAGACCTCCGATAAAGATTTCAAATTTCGGATTTCTTTGCTCCAACTTTGAGCTCACCTTGAAGTGCACTTTTGTTCAATTCTAATTCACAAAAATTCGGTAGGATTGTGAAGCTAGAATAACAGCAGTATAATCTCCAGCAACAAGATTTTGATTAATTGAAAGAAAAATTAAGAAGGATTTATTTTTCTTTCTCCTTTGGTTTTTCTCACAAGTCATCTTTCAAAGAAAAACTCTCTCAAAACCAACTCTTCTTTTTCCTCTCAATCCTTGCACGAATTGTCATTCACTCACTTGTTAACACACATGAAACTCAACTATTTTTAGTGCTTTCAATGCTTCACAAGTGCTCCACCAAAATTAGATTAAGTGGCCAACTACCAAAATAATTTTTGGTGGCCATTTTAATGGTCTAATAAAATTAACCATTAATCACAAAATAGTGCTCCACTTAATTTAGTTTATATTTCTCAAATTAGGTATGTCTTCCATTTAGGAATAAAATAACAAATAAATAAAATCATATTTTATTTATTTAAATAACATTTATTTAATTATTCAAAAACTATTTGAATAATTAATATTTACCTTATTTGATTTTACTAACATGGTAAATGGTTGAATTCATGGTAAAATAATTCATACAATAAAATTGTGCCACTTGTTAATATCTAATTAGTTAATAACTCTTGTCAACTAATTAAATAATATACTTAACATTTAAGTTTAAACAAGTGCACAACCCAAGGAACCCCGAAACATATTTTCAGTTTGCTGGAATTTCTAGGATGGAACTGTTCAATCCATTATGCTGCCCCAGTGCACAACGAGTACACTTCATATTGTGAGACTCTCTAGGTCCACGCCCGAATTGTCATATAGAACTCCTCCATACGTCCGTGAACGATACCCCACACACACGTTACGGATATTACAAAGCGGCGCGTTAGACTATACAAGTTGAGATTATAATATATTCATATAATCCCTCTATCATTTATATTCGAGTAGAGCAGAGATGTAGATCAACACCGTCAAATCTCTATATGCCCGACCGAAAGCTTATCTGTAGGATTGTATATCAATAAATAATATTTTCAAACACTTTTGTAATATTATTTATCCCTAGGGTTAAACTCTTTTCCCGGGAATTACTGCTTATGGCCATAAGACTTTCTGAAATACAATCTATAGAGTAGTAGGATATAATACTCACCCAAATGAGCTGATGGATCTTATATCTATATACACCAGACTCTATGAGCATCGGACCATACCCAGTGACACCCAGTGGTCAGACCATGAAAAGTTTCTGACATGTGTGGAGCCAAAGTATGGTGGATCACTTACAAGCCCATCGTGGCACTCAGGTCAAAGGACCACGAATACTACTCAACTCGAAAGATCCTCCATTGACGCTTTATGGGATGTCTATTGGAGATCTTTGTGAGTCTATTCAGTATTCAGTCCTTACTGAATACCTGTATCTCTATACGAGCTTCCATTAAACTCATAGTTTGCTAAGACTAACCATCTGGACCATTCAGATATAGACATACACCAATATATATATTTATTAAGGTATTCACTGATAGACTAGTATCAGTGAAGATGCTTTGTTTAATTTTCACAAAGAAGTAAATTGGAGAATAATGCTAGTGTGTAATAACCAGTGGGATTGAGAATCTAGAATAAGTGCTTTGTTTAATTTCCACTACGATGAATGAACAACTTTTGTTCTCTCTTAATTTTGGCCAAATATGAATTTAGGGACTAAAGTACAACATTTTAAACATTTTCCCCTTTGGCAGATTTTTCAATCAACAACCAAATGAAACAATTTTATTTGGTTATATTTTTTTACTTTAGCAAGGACACTTGTCCTTTATTAAGTCCTGAGAGGCCTGAAACAAATCATATTTTCTAAAAATAATTTCAGATCGAGCTGTTCAACCCAGTCCGCTACCCTAGTACGAGCACGCGTCATATTGTGAGGCTCTTTAAATTCACATATATTTGTTTAATAAAACTATTTTGTCTGTCCGTAAATAATGCCCCACACACATGACAAATATATATAGAATAACGTATTGAACCATACAAGTTAAGATCAACCATATATGTATAATCCCTCTTTTTCTAAATCCCAGAAGAGTAGAGATATAGATAATCACTATCAAATCTCTATATACTCGATCGTGAACTTATCTTTAGATCCGTATTTTTGTAACTATTATCCACAAACTCTTTTACGATATTGTTTGACTTTACAGAAAACTCTTTTTCGGGGTTTATGCTTGTGGCCATAAAACTTTTCTAAAATACAATCTCAAAGCATTAGGATATACAACTCACCCATATGAGCTGACAAATCCCATATCTATGAGTATCAAACCTTACCCAACAACACTCAGAGCTCAGACCATGAAAGGTCTCTAACATGTGTGGAATTAAAGTATAGTGAATTACTTACAAGGCCATGATGCTTAGGTAAAACAAAATTACAAATACTACTTAATTTGAGAATACCCTTTATTAATAGCTCTTGGATGACTATTAAAGGTGCTCG
Source organism: Ailanthus altissimus (assembly GCA_946807835.1). Classification (NCBI taxonomy): domain Eukaryota; kingdom Viridiplantae; phylum Streptophyta; class Magnoliopsida; order Sapindales; family Simaroubaceae; genus Ailanthus; species Ailanthus altissimus. Next base: position 10,078,507 of record OX327699.1, on the reverse strand, counting down.
TGAGTATGTTCAGTACCCAGTCCTTACTAAATACCTGCGTGCCTATAGAAGCTTCCACTAAGCCCACGTCTGCGAACACTAACCATCTAGACAATCCAGATATAAACATACACTGATTTAGAAAGTATACCAATAGACTTGTGTCAATAACCATAGATAAGGAATGATGTTTTCAAAAACATATTGCATAATGATATTTTTTAATATCATTTGCAACTTCTTACAACTATGTTATTACTAATATATTCTCAAGTCTTTATCCTATTTCAAACAAGGTTCTAACTCTTAAAATGCTAACTTTTAACGCTGATCTAAACTTTTTAGATCTATAATGTCTGAAAAATAACAAGCTTAGTACCATATAATTAATATTAACGATTTTATTAAAATATTCATTATATAAATATTAAATAAATAAATAAAATATTTATAGAAAATAGAATGGCATATAAGTACCATCTCTAACAACTTTCACTTCCTCTAGTGCCATTCACGGTGATATATAATACCTACCGACTCCATGTGTTTCTTAAATGCCCTAGAAGTTAAGGTCTTAGTGAATGGGTCCACTATATTATCCATAAAATCTACTCTAGATACTATTACATCTCTTTTAGCCAAGATTTTTTTAATTATAGGGTATTTCCTCTCTATATGCTTAGACTTTCTGTTTGCCCTTAGCTTATTAGGTTGAGCAATTACCTCGTTATTGTCACAATACAGTGGAATATGATCTATTAAATTTGGAACTATTTCAAGCTCTATGACAAACTTGCGTGTCCATATTATTTTTTTTGCAGCTTCTGAAGCCACAATGTATTCGACCTCTGTGGTAAAATTAAATGCGGATGCTTGTTTTACACTCTTCCAACTGACTATGGCACCATTGAAAAGAAACACATAACCATTTATAAGCTTTCTATCATCCGAATTAAGCTGAAAGTCTAAATTAGTGTATCCCTTCAGTTGTAATTCATTCTCTCTCTATAAATAAAAAACTTATCCTTTGTGCCTTTAAGGTATTTCAGGATATGTTTCATGTAGCGACATCGACTTGTAACACTTATAGCCATAGTGATGTCAGGTCTCATACATAACATAGTGTACATTAAGCCGCCTACGGCTGATGCATATGGTATATTTGACATTTTAAGCCTTTTGTCTTATTATGAAGACACATCCTTCTAGGAAGATGAATGTTATGTTTGAAATGTATATTAACTATCTTACAGTTAGTAAAATTATACCTTTTAAGAACACTAACTATATACAAGAACTGAGAGAATTATATCAGCTTCTTAGCTCTATCTCTATAAAGCTTTATACCCACTATATAAGAAGCAACTCCCAAATCCTTCATAGAGAAGTTCTTACTCATATGACTTTTGAATGACTATAACATACCAATATCGTTTTCAATAATGAGTGTGTCATCCATGTAAAGAACTAGAAAGAGAATCACGTTGCCACTGATATTTCTATACACACATGCTTCATCTTTGTTTTTTATAAAATTAGACCATTTGATTACTTCATCAAAATGAACATTCCAACTTTGGGAAGCCTGGTTAAGTCCATAAAATAGACTTTTTCAACATGCACACTAGATTAAGAGTTAGGCTGGATGTAAATTCGTTAGGTTGCTTCATGAATATCTCTTCCTCGAGATACCCATTCAGGAAAGCCATTTTTATATCCATCTGCAAGATCTCAAAATCATAATATGTTGCAATAACTAACAGAATTAGAATCGACTTACTGCATGGCTACTGGTGAAAGGTTTCCTTATAATAAATCCTAGATCATTAAGTATAACCTTTTACTATCAGTCAAGCTTTAAAGATCTCTACCCTTCCATTGAGCTCATACTTTCGCTTGCAAACCCATTTACAACTAATAGGAATAATTCCTTCAGATAGCTCAACCAAGTCCTAAACCTGATTGTTATGCATAAAGTCAATCTCAGATTTCATGGCTTCTTGCTATTTTCCTAAATCGATGTCCAACATGTTTTCTCTATAATTTAAATGATCATTTTCTTCAATTAAGAAAACCTCAAAGGCATCTTTAGGTATTATACTATGCCTAATGACACATCTAGAATATAGGAGTTTATTCCCAAGTGCAGAATTATCGAAGTAATAAATAACCCGATGAGAACAAGGTCAATCCACAGGGAAGTAGAATTAAAATTACAAATTATAAACACTTTTAAGATAATTAATTCAGCATAAGATGTTTACAAATATTAATTCAATTAACCAATTCAAATAAAAGTCAAAGTTAAGGGGATCTACTCTTGGCATAAGAAGTAAGAATATATTTAACTCTTTTTATAACTCAATTGGAATCCTCACACAAAGAAGGTTCCAACCGAAAAATATAGCAATTAAAATTCATCATCATTTATATATTGATTAGTATTTATTTCTTTTAATTATTATACACCAAATCTTATAAATGGGTTCAAGTATTTATTATGCCAATCTTTATATTTGTCTACAATAAATCAAGACTCTCACTTTATAAGGAAGGCTATATACACCAAATCTTGTAAATGGTTTCAAGAATTTATTGTACCAAGTATAAAGTTTGTCAATAATAAATCAAAAATCACTACTTTAGAAGAAAGGGTATTAATTCTACAAACAAAATAAATACATCATATATAAATTTGCATAACTTAAGAATGAAGCATTAAATTCATAAATAAGTATTAAACATATCATATTACCTTGCCAAGAGCTTCACCAATTTACCTTAGCATAAATAAAATTATTTAGACATAATAAAACTAAAGAAAAAGAAAAGAAATGGAAGAAGAAATAACATGACTTAATAGTAAACAAGAGAAATAATATTACAAAGAAATAGATACAAAGTACAAGTATTTTAAACTAACTTCTAACTTTCTAATTACATGATTTATGCATAAACAAGCCATTTATTTATAGAAAAATGTGGATAAATCGAGACAAATTAGGAGGGAACCACTTGGATGATGAAAGTCAAGAATGGTGGTAAAATAATTTGCATTGATTATCACTAAAGCACCCACTTGATTATCCAATTTAGAATTGATGGAATTTGAATTAACTGTCACTCAAAATATCAAGTTGTAGATAAGTCTCTTATCTTTCCAAATTGAGTTGTCTCATACATATTAGATATGTATTTCTATAGTTATGGCAAAATACTGATGACTGTTCAAACTGGGCCTGTACTGCAAATCAGTTCTATTCTAGACTATTTTTACCCTCTAAACGCTCGAATTTAAAATATTTTTGTGAAATACAATATGTTAGCTCATTGAGTCAGGTCTTCACAAGATCAAGAATCACTTTAATTAGATCTTTAAGTAGACAGTTATGTCCATTTTACCGAACCTAACACAAAACAGTTAAAAAGATAATTAGGTACAATATTGTAAACATACTTAAGAAAATTAAATACACTAGTAATACAAAAAAATGATGTAAAACTCTTATTAAATGTGTAATTTCAAATGTTCATCACACTCTCCAACTAGCTTATTACTAGTCCCTAGCAATTCGAGCATAAATAAAATTTGAACACTGCCTAAGTATTTCAAAGCAAATGTCAGTTTAAGATCACAATCGCTATAAAGGTTATTTCAATTATAACTTCCAAAATTTTGTGTGTGTGTGAATTAAGCCAAAACTTTCTTACTACAAACCAAAACATATATAGTCTTAAAAAATAATTTTCAAGTAAAAGCCTTCAACTCCATATCCTCAAAGGTGAATAACTTGTTTAATGGCTTAAGATTTTACTCATGGAGTTGGAAATAGATAATCGCTCAAGAAAAAGTTACATTTAGCGACAGACGGACAAATTAACGTTGATCCAAAGATAGAAAAATTAATTATTTAGAGTCAAACCATTATTGCCACATGCTAGCTTCAAGACTTTAATTATTTTATGCGAATCTTACGAATACAGAGTCTGGTGATAAGATTGCTTCCTAATGACTTTAGTCTTCTAAAATTGAATGAAGACTTTATTGAACTAAATTGATTTCTTTTCTTTTTTTTTATACTCTTTTTTTTTGTTTTTTTTCTTTTTTGAAAGACATAAGGAATCATTACAAAATAAGAGCTATTCATTCCAATCAAAAATTAACCATTTTAAAATATCAATGAAAGTTCGTAAGCTATTATCTCAAACCTCTCCACTCACTCACAAAAGATATGTGAGTTTAGAAAATAATATGTATACTAAAACATGAAAATTCTCTTAACTATATATATTGAATCATCCATCTTATCACAAGGCTTAGTATTGTTCTCAAGAAATAATTTCAGAAGTTAATCTTTAGTAACCTAGATAGAAAAAGTGATTTAAATTAAACAATTTTGAAATCATACATCGATAGCAAAGTAAATTTATTTACGCAAGAGTTACCAAAAACTTAAGCAACAAACATAAAATACATTAAAAATAAACCAATTAGAATGTGTTTCAAAAGTTCAGTAATGTACTATTTACTCTGCCATTCTAGAACTAGAATACGTCTCAAGAATGCATAAATAAACTTTTTATTCACACTATTCATGAATTTTTTTTTTTTACAGAACAAAGTGATAACAACAATAAAATAAAATAATTAACACTAACAATATATATCAACTATCCTCCCCCTAACCAGATTGAGACATTGTCCTCAATGTCAAAATATAGAAAGAGTTAAGTATAAAAGATATCACCTAAAATATATTTTATTGAAAATTAAACCTGCAACAAAAAAAAACAAGCCACACAAAATGCTTGAAAATACATAGAAATAGATAGGCTACAGACGAAGTGTCAAATCTATCTTGCGTTTCTTTTCACTGTTATCAGTATACCAATCTATCTGACTCATTATTGGATCAGATAGAGGTGTAAAAGCTTGTAGTTCATCAAGTAACTGATCAACAGTTGAAGCAGAAATTAGGATCTGTCGTGCTGCAGATGAGACAAATTATTTTTCCACCGCATAGTCAAGAAAAGATAATAACCTATTATAAAAACCATCAACATTTAACAAACCAATGAGAGTTTTTTTTATGGATTTACAATTATGCCCATAAGACAATTTAAAAAATTTCCTCCAATGTTTTGAAACCTCCAGTTAGAGCTATGAAGGCATTAGTATTACGAAGTATAAAAGACATTCATTCATGCATTGATGATACATGTAACTCATCCCCAATTGTTTTTCCTACAATATCTCCAATAGCTAGAGCTTTCGATATGATACCCAAAACTCGATTGCCTTTATTTTGTGCAGCGGTTGCTATACATCCCATTAATCCAAGATTACCTTCTCATAAACTAAATGAATATTTCACTCAACTAACACCTTACCAAAGGTTTTTGCTGCTTTTACAAACTCACTAGTGGATCCACAAAAGACATAATTTTTGTGAATTTACAAATTGATGATCCTTCTATGATCACACTCACCCTCTCTCTTGAATGATTTTGAGTTTGTACAAAGATGCAGAAACAATGCAATGTATTTATAGAGCCAAAAGGTGTTGCAAAGTTAAGTCACATGGGCTGTTGGCTTGAAATACAAAATTTTCAATACCTTTTAACCAATTTTCAATTTGTTAGCTGGAAAAGTCACATGAATTGTCGGCTTAAAATGCAAAATTTTCAAAAAGGACTATAGGTGGTTGGTTATTGAAAAGACATTTGAGTTTGAAATGAAACATTTAAAAATAACAGTGATAGTAAATATATACAAGTAGTTGTGATTGTGGCTCATATCTTCCTCTGGTTTTACGTCCAGTAACGGCTTAAACGCCCTCTATGGGTCGGGGATAGGCTTCTTATCCAATTTTCTTATAAATTGACAAACAGGGTCTTTTAAAGTCAAATTCCTGAGACTGTACCCTCATGTTCTTTTAGGAATATGTCTCATAATTCACAAATTGCAATATGCACATATCCACTAGGATGCATCTTAAGAGTCGATAAGATATCATCTAAAGACTCCTTACTCAGGTCATCCTTTATGAACCTAATTTTATCTTCGTGATTTACAGATACCATTCCTAAAGTGCGGCAACGTGTGTTACAAGTCATGCGTGCATACTTGTAATAAACGCTTAATCGTTTTGCTCTTCGTTTTTTTGCAAAAGAGCTTTTACCTAAGCCAGGCATATAAGAAATTAATGAGTCTGAAAATTCACCTGTCAATCGAACCTTGGCTTCAATTAACCAATGTAAATCAATAGGTATATTCATAATCATTAATAACCGTAATCTTTCACATCTTGCTTGGTAAATTTTCTTCTATGAATTTTTAGGCAATAAGGAAAAACGCTTTTTCAAATTTTTTAGAATGCTATCCATTTTATTTTTTAGAAAATGGTGTAGAAAAAAAGATATCAGTAATTATGAAAAACTGACAAAATTGACTTGAAATATCACGGAGTATCGTTATCCGCCACTTAACCGGGGTGCAAAATAAAACTTTAACAAAACTACTAAATTAACCTGCAAGTAAAAATAAAAAAAATAAAGTTAGAAGAAGAATAAATATATATAAATATGTAAATATATAAAACAGAGATTAATTGGTCTCATAACAAGGGTCCGACAAGGACATAAATTTTTCATGAAAAGCTTAGTTTTTTAGAAACGGCTTAAGTCTTTACCCATTTACCTTTAACACATTTCCATTTCTAGGATTTTCAATGTAAATTGTTCCATAAGGGTACACATGTTTCACAATAAAAGGGCCATTCCATCTTGATCTTAATTTTCTAGGGAATATGTGAAGTCGAGAATTATAAAGCCAAACCTTTTGACCAACATCAAATGTTTTTCTTTGCATTTTTTGATCATGAAAAGCTTTCATTTTAACTTTATGAATTTTTGAACTCTCATATGCATCATTTCTCAATTCTTCAAGTTTATTTATTTGTAATTTATGTATGTGTCCAGCAGAATCAAGATTTGAATTGAAAGTTTTAATGGCCCAGTAGGCTTTATGCTCAAGTTCCACAGGTAAGTAACAAGGTTTTCCATAAACTATCCTATAAGAAGACATATCCTATGAAGTTTTAAAAGCAGTTCTATAAGCCCACAGTTTTTTCTAAAATTTGTTTTATCTCCCTATTTGCTAATTCAACTTGTCCACTTGTCTAAGGATGATAAAGGGTGGCAACTTTATGAGTAATACCATATTTTTTCATTAATGTTTCAAATAGTCTATTACAAAAATGCTTACCCCCATCATTTATAATGGCTCGAGGGATTTCAAATCGACTTAAGATATTTTCTTTCAAAAATTTCATGACTATTTTATGGTCATTATTTCGACATGGAATAGCCTCAATCTATTTTGAGACATAATCTACTGCAACTAAGATATATGTAAATTTAAATGATAAAGAAAATTGATATACAAAATGGTATTACATAAATTTAATCTACTACAACTAAGATATACATCAAAGGCATCATGTTTTGTTTTAAAATTGATCCCAACTTTTGACAATTTTCACACGTTATACAAAATGCATGTGTATCTTTAAATAAAGTGGGCCAATAAAATCCATATTACAAGATTTTTGTAGTTGTTTTCTTTGATGAGAAATGTCCCCCACATGCTTCAAAATGACAAAATTCAATAACTTTACTTACTTCATTATCGGGTATGCATCTTCGAAATATTTGATCACGATAATATTTGAAGAGATAAGGATCATCCCAATAAAACTTTCTTACCTCAGTTAAAAATTTCCTTTTGTCTTGAGCATTCCATTGAGGTGGCATTTCTCATGTTACAAGAAAATTAACAATATTAGCATATCAAGGCATTGTAACAGTAGAAAATAAAAATTCATCGAGAAAAGAATCATTAATAGGTGTTATTTCTGTTGATGAATCTGGTACGAGTCTTGATAAGTGATCTACAACAACATTCTCAGCTCCCTTCTTATCCTTGATAGTGATAATAAATTCTTGAAGTAATAGAATCCATCGAATTAACCTTGGTTTTGCATCTTGTTTTGACATTAAGTACCTTATAGTAGCATGGTCAGTAAATACAATAGTTAAAGAACCAATTAAGTAAGAACAAAATTTGTCTAATGCAAATATTACATCAAGTAATTCTTTTTTAGTTCTTGTGTAATTCATTTGTGCACTATTTAAAGTTCTACTTGCGTAATAAATTACATAGGATTTACCTTCTTTTCTTTATCCCAATACAGCACCAACAGTATAGTCACTAGCATCACACATGAGCTTAAAAGGTAAAGACCAGTTAGGATATTGTATGATATGAGCAGATGTTAAGAGGCTAATTAAATTTTCAAATGAATTTTGACACTCTTGAGTCCACTCAAATGATACATCTTTTGCTAAGAGGTTACAAAGAGGTTTAGATATAGCACTAAATTTTTTAATGAACCTCCTATAGAATCCAGCATGTCCTAAAAAGAATCGAATTTCTCTGACTGTTTTTTGTGGAGGCAAATGTGTAATGAGTTTAACTTTTGCCTTATCCACTTCAATTCCTTTAGAAGACACTACATGTCCCAAAATAATTCTAGAAGTAACCATGTAATGACATTTTTCCAATTCAATACAAGGCTCTTTTCTTCACATCTTTTTAAGACATTTTCTAAGTTTTCAAGTAATTATCAAAAGACTTTCCAAACACAGTTAAATCATCTATGAAAACTTTTAAATAATACTCAATCATGTCACTAAAAATGCTTAACATACATCTCTGAAATGTTTCTAGGGTATTGCAAAGTCCAAATGTCATTCTTCTAAAAGCAAATGTTCCAAAGGGGCATGTGAATGTAGTCTTTTCTTGGTCCTCTAGTGCTATGAGAATTTAATAATAGCCAGAAGAACCATCTAGAAAGAAATAGTAAGGATGTCCTGCTACTCTTTCCATAATTTGATCAAGGAATGGTAAAGAAAAATGGTCTTTTCTAGTGGTCGAGTTTAACTTTCTATAATCTATGCACATCCTCCAACTAGATGAGACTCGAGTTGGTATTAACTCATTTTTTTTATTTTTAATGACTGTGATTCCAGATTTTTTTAGTACTACCTGAGTAGGACTTACCCACTTACTATCTGAGATAGGTGATAAGGGCAAAATTGTCATATATTTTCTTATGTTTTTATTTTGATATTTTATTGTTTTATGAGAATAGATGGTTATTTATATTTTTTATTGTTATTTATAGGGACTTGAATAAAATTTAAAGAAAGAATGCAAAAGGAGCGAAAACAGGGACTAAAATGCAAAGTTTTCAAAGTATGTGTCCATCGCCCCAGCGCCATAAGGATTATAGCCCTAGCGCTGGAATAGTGATCGAAAGAAGAAAAATGACCTGGTTAAGTCGCTTCTGGCGCCTCAGCTCTAAACAGTCATCGCGTCAGCGATGATTCAGAGCCCCAGTACCATCAATCTACCGCCCTAGCAACAGAAGCATAGCGCCCCAGCGGTAGCGCGAGTCCTAATCCGATGAGAATTGAGATTTTCAAGCTCATATCAATCTCTATAAAAAGCCACTCGTTCCCAGGACTCCAAGAGAAACCTAGAGCAATTCAAGAACACCAAGAATACAGAGTACGAGTCTTGGAGAGCAATAGGAATTTAATTGAAGCAACTTTAGAGAGAGATTCAAGGCGTTCTTCGGCATCAAAAGTCCCTAGGTAGCACAATTAAGAGCAATTCGACGTTTATATCGGTTTGCTATTAATTGTATCATGATTTATTATTATTTTTACTGCTGTTCTCTTATAGCCATGAGCTAAACTTATTTTCTAGGGTTAATACTTGAACTCAATATGTGTGCTTAATTGCAATATCTTTAGAATATTTAATAAACTTAGTTCTTTGATATTCAAATTACTTGATTTTAATGCTTCACTATATCTGGCCAATATATGGTGAATAAGTTGGTAATATTATTGATAAACTCGAAAGAGAAATCATAATATTTAGACCTAGGTAATTTGATGCATGATTGTAGAGTAACATTCAATGTTGCATATGCAAGTTTTAATTTAGGATAGGAATATACCTAATTGGCATGTATAATCAATAAGACCTAATCTTAATGAATCTTAATTTATTACAAGTACCATAAGAATATAGGTATTTGATAAATTAAGGTATACTTGCATGACCTTGGAAGAGGCTTATGAATACATTAATGTCTTGATCAATAACAAAGACTAAGGGAGTTAAATATTAGAAGATTAATCATTAGAAAGCATATTGAGGAATAGTATTAATCCCAGGTTTTCGCTATATTGCTATCACTTAAATCTTTTTGCATTGTGTTTTTACTTTTATATTTTTTACATTCATTCTTAGATTTTTATTTTCTGAATAATTATTAGGAAGACATAATTTTAGTAATTGGTTAAAAAGAAGAAATTATCCATGTGGGTTCGACATCCGACTTATTTAGTCTCTTTATTACTTGCATACGATAGTGTATACTTGCACTTAATTTTATGATATAGAAATATCGCATCAATAGGATAGATGATTCATACTTCAAGTAATTTGAGAATTTCAGCTCTCACTACTTTCATATGTGGATTTAATCTCCTTTGAGGTTGTTAGGAAGTTTTGACATTATCCTCTAGGTGTATTCTATGTGTACAAATCAAAGGATTAATACCATTTATGTAAAGTCCACCCAATTGTATTTTTATGCATTTTCAATAATTCAATCAACTTACCTTCTTGTTCACTTGTGAGTGTAGAAAAGATTACCACCGGGCAAGTTTGTTTCTCTCCAAGAAATGCATATTTCAGTCATTCAGGCAAAGGTTTTAACTCCAACTTTGAAATTTTGTTATGTTTATCCTTATTTTCTTCCAATTCTTCAAACTTTAGTTTCCATCCTTTATTTTCAATTACTTGTACACAGTCAAGTAAAGAACATATGTCATATATTTCAGGATCTAATTGTATATTTGACTCAAATGAATTTATTAAACACATTTATAAGGGATCGGTAGAACTCCCTTTTTGAATATGATTCTCCACAATCGTTTCAATCATGTCACCTTCTTCACTTTCATCCTCCCCTTCATATGGTTGCTTACATATATTGAAAACATTGAGTTTAAGTGTCATGTTTCCAAATGAAAACTTCATTACTCCATTCCTGTAATTAATCAAAGCGTTAGAAGTTGCTAAAAATGGATGACCTAAAATAACAGATATCGGATTACATCTTTTAACAGGTTCTGTGTCCAAGATAATAAAATCCACAGGATATATGAATTTATCAACTTGAACTAAAACATCTTCCATTGTCCCTCTTAGTACTTTTATTTATCTATTGGCAAGCAAAAGAGTTACAAAAGTTAATTTTATCTCACTGAGATTAAGCTACTGATAAACTGAATACGGCAATAAATTCACACTAGCAGTAAGATCAAGTAAGGCTTGTTCAATTTTATGACTTCCAATAATACATGAAATTGTAGGACAACCAGGGTCTTTATATTTTAAAGCATTATTGTTCTGAAGAATGGCACTTACTTATTCAGCTAAAAATGCTTTCTTTTTCACATTCAGTTTTCTTTTTACTGTGCATAAATTCTTCAAAAAATTTGCATAAGAGGGAACCTGTTTAATAGCATCCAGTAAAGGAATATTAACTTTTACCTGTTTAAAGATTTCAAAATTTTCAAGATTGTGATTCATTTTCTTAATATTACGTAATGCATGAGAAAATAGGGGTAGAGATGAGGGTTTGGTGTTTTCTTCATTAGGTGTAGGTTCAACACTTTTCTTACCCTTAGAGATTGATTCATCGCTCTCATGAGGTTCAAGAATTTATTTTTCAACAATTTTACCACTCCGAAGAGTGATAACTGCTTTAACTTGATCCATGTGTTGGCTTCCTGAACTGTATGCATTTGAGTTATGTTGTCCTTGAGGGTTTGGCTGTGGTTGAGAAGGAAATTTTCCTTTCTTATGAATGTTCAGTGCAGATGCAAATTTAGCAAGAGTATTCAAATCAGCAAATATTTGAGCATTTTGAGAATTAACAGACTCTTGCTTTTCAATGAGCGTATGCAAAGTTTCTTCAAGATTTTTCCTAGGAGGTGGGACATATGGTGCATAACCTTGATGATTTTAAAAATTTTGGTGTTTAATAAGGTGGTTGTGAAGACTGTGCTTGAGTGTTATTCCTCTAACTAAAATTCGGGTGATTTCACCATCCAGGATTATAGTTTTGTGAATATGGGTTATTATTTAACCTCTTGAACGTGTTTAGAACATTAGCTTGTTCATGAAGACATTCCCTAAATGCAGGCAAAGTTGGGCAATTATTGGTAGAGTGATTATGAGTTTCACAAATGTGACACACAATTTCTTGAACATATTTTATTTGACTACTCTTTTTCATTTCTAAGGTTTCGACTTTTCTAGCAAGGGATGCTAATTTGGCTTGAAGGTCATGGTCTTCCCTAAGATGATAAATACCCCCACTAGATGTAGTGGTTTGATTTTTGCTAGGTACCTCACAGGTACCAGCAGTGTCTCAATTTTAAGCATTTTCTACTAGTAAATTAAGATAGTTCATTGCCTCTTCTGGGTCTTTGTCCTCAAATGTTTCATTACACATCATTTCTACCATTTGCCTAACTTGGGGTGTTAAGCCCTCATAGAAATTTGAGACTAGTCTCTATTTTTCAAAGCCATGATGGGAACAGGTATTAAGTAATTCTTTATATATTTTCCAACATTGGTAAATGGTCTCTCCTGATTTTTGGGCAAAAGTGGTGATTTGTCTTTTGAAAGAATTTGTTCTATGGGAAGAAAAAAACTTTTTCAGGAATTGTTGTTGCATCTTATCACATAAAGAAATGGATTCCGGCCTAAGGTTTTGTAGCCATGTTTTAGCTTTATCTTTTAAAGAAAAAGGGAAAAGCTTAAGAAAAAGAGAAAAGCTTAAGTCGAATTGTGTTCATGCTACAATTTTGGTCATTATACGTGTTACACACTTCTTCAAATTCTCTCAAATATAGATAAGTGCATCTAAGCCATTAAAAGTGGGTAAAAGTTGGATAATGCCTGGCTTAAAATTAAAATGAGTTACATCTAGAAGAAAAATTAAACAAGATGGTGCACCAGTTCGTGTAGGGTTCATATAGTCTCTAAGTGTCATAGGTTGGTTATGGTCATTATGTTGAGACTGATTGTCCCCTGAGTCTATAAGTCCCTTAATTTAATTTTCGCTCATCTTGTTAATTGGTGAAGAATGAGAAGATGAAGAAGAATCTAACAAATTATCAAAGGAAGTTTCGAAATTACCTTTCACCAAACGATGAGAATTAGGATCTCGAAACTAACCGCTCATAAAAAGACATAAAACAAAATACAATAACAATAAATAATACAAATAAGAGAAAAAGAATAAAATATTAAACACAGGTAAATAAAATAGGTAAAACTAAAAGTAAAATAAAGATAAATAATTAGAAATTAGATTAGTAATGTTAGATTATATAATAAAAATTTAATAATTAAACAATAGGAGGCTCAGCCTTCTATGAAAATAAAAACAGAATAATAAATAAAGTAAAGCAAGTTAGGAGGCTCGGCCTTCTATGAAAATAAAGAGCGAAAATAAAAAGTGAATATTAAATAAAGAGTAGGAGGCTTAACCTTCCATGAATATAAAAAACAAAAATAATAAATAAACTAAAACAAGTTAGGAGGCTTAGCCTTCCATGAAAATAAAAAGCGAAACTAAAAGGCGAATAATAAATAAAATAAAGCACATTAGAAGGCTCGGCTTTCCATGAAAATAAAATAAACAAACAAACAACAAAAGAAATAATATTAACTTCACTTCCCCGGCAACGGCGCCAAAAACTTGACACGTCCAAAATATGGGAGTTTATTTCCAAGTGTAGGATTGTCAAAGTAATAAATAACTCGATAAGAACGAGATCGATCCACAGAAAAGTAGAATTGAAATTATAAATTATAAACATTTTAAAGATAATTAATGCAGTATAAGATATTTGCAAATATTAATTCAATTAACCAATTCAAATAAAAGCTAAGGTTATGGGGATCCACTCTTAGCATAAGAAGTAACAATATATTTAACTCTTTTTATAACTTAATTGGAGTCCTCACACAAAGAAGGTTCCAACCAGAAAATATAACAATTAAAGTTCATCATCATTTATATATTGATTAGTTTTATTTCTTTCAATTATTATACACCAAATCTTATGAATGGGTTCAAGTATTTATTATGCCAATCTTTATATTTGTCTACAATAAATCAAGACTCCCACTTTATAAGAAAGGTTATATACACCAAATCTTGTAAATAGTTTCAAAAATTTATTGTGCTAAGTATAAAGTTTGTCAATAAAAAATCAAGAATCACCACTTTAGAAGAAAGGGTATTAATTTTACAAACAAAATAAATACATTATATATAAATTTGCATAACTTAAGAATGAAGCATTAAATTCATAAATAAGTGTTAAACATATCCTATTACCTTGCCAAAAGCTTCACCCTTTCACCTTAGCATAAATAAAATTATTTGGACATAATAAAAGTAAAGAAAAAGAAAAGAAATGGAAGAAGAAATAACATGACTTAATAGTAAACAAGAGAAATAATATTACAAAGAAATGGATACAAAGGACAAGTATTTTGAACTAACTTCTAACTTTCTAATTAAATACTTTAGGCATAAACAAGCCACCTATTTATAAAAAAAATTAATAAATTAAGACAAATTAGGAGGGAACCACTTGGACTATAAAAGTCAAGAATGGTGGCAAAATAATTTGTATTGATTATCACTAAGGTACCCATTTGATTATCCAATTTAGAATTGATGTGATTCGATTTAACTGTCACTCAAACCATCAAAGTTGTAGATAAGTATTTTACCTTTCCAAATTAAGTTGTCTCATACATATTAGATATGTATTTCTATAGTTATGGGCCAAATACTGATGATTGTTCAAACTAGGCCTGTACTGCAGATTAATTCTGTTCTAGGCCATTTTCACCCTCTAAACACTCGAATTTCAAATGCTTTGGGAAATACAATATGTTAGCCCATTGAGTCAGGTCTTTATAGGATCAAGAATCACTCCAATTAGATCTTTAGGTAGACAGTTATATCCATTTTACTGAACCTACTACAAAACAGTTAAAAAGATAATTAGGTACAATATTGTAAACATACTTAAGTTAAGAAAATTAAATACACTAGTAATACAAAACAATGATGCAAAACTATTATTAAATGTATAATTTCAAGTGTTTATCACCTAACAGATGGCCTTGAGATTCTTTTCAACCTATAGGGAGGGTGTTATAAAGGTATTTCACTCGATTGAGCATGAGGTTCAATCATTTGTTCATAAACTTTTAAATTGACTTCATCAAGTTCAATCCTTCTATAATCCCCACGATTTCTGAGAAACTGTTTCTCAAGGAAAATGAAATTACGAGCAACTAATATGTTTCATTCCTCTAGATAATAGAACTAATATCTCATAGAATGTTTGGGATATTCAAATGATACTTATACCTGTTAGGTACATGTTTATTCTATTGCATAACTTTAGCATAACTTATGACTGACTTTTCAGCTAGTCCATACCTTATATGAAATAGTAGGAATGATCTTTGATTGAACTCTGTTTAACAAGTGAGCAACAATTTTTAAAGCATAACCCCATAGATATTCTAGAAGGTCAATAAAGCTTATTAATGTTTGGACCATATCTAATAAATCTTTATTCTTCCTCTCCAAAGCACCATTGTGTTAAGCAAGAATCTTATTCTCCTTCAAATAATTTATGAATTTACTACTCATATATTCACCGCATTGATTTGATCGAAGACATTTAATATACATACCGGTTTACTTTTCTACCTTTAGCCAAAATTATTTGAATATTTTAAAAGCTTCTGAATTGTATTTTTTAACAAACACATGTTCATAATGTGACAAATCATCGATAAAGACAACAAAGTATCAAACCCACCCATTATAGTGTGATTTATTGGACCAAATACATCACTATGTATTAACTCTAATAAATTAGTGGCACAATATCTAACACCGATAAAATGAGATTTGGTAATCTTTTCTTGAATACAGGATTCACAAACTAGATAGGGTTTTATGGTAAGATCAGGTATTTAACCATCCCTAAGCAGACGGGTTAGGCATCTCATGCTTATATAACCTAATCTTATATGCTACAATTTTATAGTATTCAAAGTACCCAAACTACAACTTGTATTACTTGTGCATTCAAGAAATTTCTTGTTATATCTTAGATTTAATGGGTCATTCATCAACTGACACTTAACTAATAAAACATTATCCACATCATATAAGTACAAGAAATGATTCTGAATAAATCATGATAACCTTCAGTGTCTAATACATTAAGAGATATAATTTTTTTATAATGCTTGATAAAACATTACAGTTATACAACATCAAAGTTTTGCCATGAAAGAGAAATAATTTAAAATATCCAATAGACTTGACATGTAGGAAATCTCCATTTCTAACACGAAGCACTATTTCTACATGCTATAGTTGTTTAATTTCTCTCAGACCTTGCAATATATTACAAATATGAGAATGATAGATGGTATCTAATACCCACATAGTACTATCATCAAATGCTAATGAAATGTCAATGACAAGTAAACAAATTTCTATGAGGTTTATCTCTTCTGTAGTAAGGTACTTTGGATAGTAATATTTACAACGTCCTTACCGCAGATGAAACACTTTTTATTGTCTGTACTCTCTTTCTATGGTCTAGATATATCAAACAATTCTTTTAGATGAAACATAATACTACTTGTATTATTCATGTACACATGCTCCGTTCGAAGTCAGTAGACAACGAGGCCAAGATGTATGACTTGACTCTCAAATCATCATCCACCTATTTTTGATATGTCTCAAGCTCTTCTGAAGTAGCTTTATCAAAAATACATCTTATTATCTTTTGATTACTGATATATTGAAGTTATTTCGAATCTTGAACAATTCTCAGATTCATAACCAGTCAAGATTATTTTTCGATACCCTACAGTTGGTAAGCATAAATTATATATACCAACTAATTGCTCGTACTCATCTTATCTCCATAAGATAAGAGATGAGATATCAACGATATATTTCTAATAAATAAAAATAATGCTTTAAATCATGGATATAAATAGTATATATTTGCAATCTAAAGATGCTCTCCCACTACTTTACATATTCCCTTTAATCTTTCAAACGAAAAAATAAAAGTTCAAACACTTTAAACTTTATAGTCAGAAGTAGACCCAATCAACATTTTACTTCACCCTCACACTTTAGTAATAGACAACTCCTGTTAATTGCATCTCATGCAACTCTACCCTTGATTATAAACACACCTTATCCTTACGCTCTTGCAATAATAGGAAAGTTTGTTTTAGATTAACTTATCAATAATCAAATATAAGTTAATGATACTACCCTCACGCTTTAGTAATATTGGGCAATACATATGCTTATATTTGCCTCATCTCATGTCTAACCGGCATAATATAAATCACACTGATCAATCCCTCATACTTTAGCAATATTAAGAAAGACTGAGGTGACTCATTTAATACCGTATTTGTAAAATGCATTAGCATAGCATAATTATTTATAGATTAATCAAAATAAACACTCACTAACCAAATCAAAAATAGTATGAGTAAAAAAACATGCCCTTGAAGATCATTCAGTGAAGAATTAATCCTTGAGCTCATACAGAAGTGTAATCACGTGCAATTCTAGTCTGCAATGATTCGGTGAGATTATGAAGTTAGAATGGTAACTTAATCCTCTGTTTCACGCAGGATGAAATTCGAATTTCTCTTAAATGGCTCAAGTTGTTCAAAGTGAAATGAGGACTCATTTGAAACTTTTCCAAACTTTCCTTTATATACATTGCCAAAAATGGGGGTATTAATTGCAATATTTGTAAAGTATATATTCCTTCATGCATGAGTGACAAGCTTTACCTGCAACACATGCAAATTATTTTCATGGTGACACTTGTCACATACCTTTCCATGCATATACCATTTATCTCATAAATGGCCATGCACGGATTCCATGTGTTATCCATTTTCATGCAAAAGGGACCTATTTACAACATTTTCAAACTTTGTTTCTCATTTTTCAAAAAGGTCCAAAAACAAATCCTTTTTTTAAAATTCTCCAGGATCGAATCATTCGACCTAATCTGCTACCCAATGCTTAATGAGTACACTTTATATTGTGAGAATCTCTAAGTCATACCCGTTTATCTTACGAAAATCTTCTGCAAGTTTGTAAACGATGTCTCACACATAAGTTATAGATACTACAGAATGGTGCGTTGAACCATACAAGCTGAGATCAACCATATCCATATAATCCCTCTGTCACTTATATCCTGAAATAGCAGAGATATAGATCATTATCATCAAATCTCTATATGTTCAACCGTAAACTTATCTTTAGATTTGTATTTCTGTAAACAATATCTATAAACTCCTTTGCGATATTATTTAACCTTAGGGAAAATTTTTTCTTATAGCCATATAATTTTCTAAAATATAATCTCAGAGCTCGAATATATAACTTACTCATATAAGCTGGCGGATCTTATATTTACACACACTAGACTCTATGAGCATCGAACCATACCCAATGACATCCAAATGTCAAACTATGAAAGGTCTCTGATATGCATGGTATTAAAGTATGGTGGATTACTTACAAGCCCAACTTGGTTCTCAGGTCAAAGGACCATAAATTTTAATTAACTCGAGAAGACCCTCAATTGACAACTCTGTAGGATGTCTATTAGAGGTCCTCGTAAGTCATTTAGTACCCAGTCCTCATTGAATACCTGCATGCCCATACGGGCTTTCGCTAAATCTATGGTTTGTTAAGACTAACCGTTTGAATAATTTAGATATAGACATACACTGATTTGGAAGGAATATCAATCAATTCGTGTCATCAACCATAGATTAGGAACTATATTTTTTGAGAATATATTATAATAAAAAATTTTAACACCATTTATAACTCCTTGTAAATATGTCATTACTATAACATTCTCAGGTCTTTATCCCTATTTTAGACAAGGTTCTAACTCTTAGATTTACTAACTCTTAGCGCTGACCTAAACTCCTTTAGATCTATGATATCTGAAAAGTTACAAGCTTATTACCATATAATTAATAATTAAAAATTAAATAGAAATGTTTCTTTTGTAAATATTAAATTAATAAATATTCATACAACAATTAGAATGGCATGTAAGTACCATCCTCAACAATATTAATAAGATAAACCAACGTAAACTTTCTCAAAATGAAATGCATTTTTAATTTGATTAAGATAGATTTTTAAAACTATCTGTATCTCATGGGAATATGATTTTTAATCAAATATTTATTTTATGCAAGCACAATTAACCCCAACCACTAGGGCTTCTATTACGGTTAACAGTGTAAACAAATGACTACTGTTTATATTGCATTCATATAACAATTTTAATTTGCATAAATAAACATCCCTTGCATAAGAATGCAAAATGGAGTATATGCCTTAAATGTCACAGCGTTATAAATTAGAATGCTTCAAAGTTCAACTGCTTGAACACCCAAATGTGACAACTTGTTATTGCCCTAGCGTTATCAAATAACACCCCAGCATGACAAAATACAATGCCCTATTGTCAAAACTAGTACATAAAATGCCTTATCAACAAAATTGCAATGCCCGATGTTCATAAACCACTATGAACGCCCCAATGCTAAGTATGCAACGCCCCAATGTTCCCTTGAACAATGACCTAGTTCTGCACTTTTAACACTTGAAGATGTAGTATCCAATATTTCTCGGCATCTTGAATAATTAAATACACTCTGTTTACCCATAAAAGCACACAAACATACTCTGATACCATTTGAAAGAGTGCATAATGGGTGCATGCATATGAATATGTATTCACTGAATCAAATAATGCATGTCATATATACATTGCATAGCAAAATAAAATCTAATTTTCTATTCAAAAATACACATTGAATTGAAGTCTTTTACATTAACAATTACATAAAAACTCACCCTTGAAGACTTTCTGTAAAAATTAAATTTTCATGCCTCACACGAAAGTGAATTGGAGAATAATTCTAGTTCATAATAAACGGTGGGATTAATAATCTAAAATGGCAGCCTTATTTGATTTCTAGCAAGATGAATGAACAACTCTTGTTCTTTCTCAATTTTGGCCAAATATAAATTTAGGGACTAAAGTGCAACATTTTCAAACTTTTTCCCCTTTGGCTAATTTTTCAATCAACAACCAAATGAAACAATCTCATTTGATTATATATCTTTAGCAAGGATACTTGTCCTTCATGCTAATGATCAAGTCAAGTGTCAATTATAAACCATGCAAACTATTTACATGGTTGACACTTGTCAGGCATATTGTTTCATGCAAAGTGTCATCAATCACACAAATAACCATGTATAATGTTAGGTTGCCGGTTCATCCCGATTCACAACCTAAACTTATTGGGTGTATGCATGTGGTATACGTGTTCATTTTCAAATTCATATATATACACATCTCATACATATATATACAAATCATCAAATTTGCTAAAATGAACACAATAAATTTTATTTATTACACTAATGAACAAAATATAAAACATATTAATCAAATTAATATAAGGATTGAGAATATCAGCTGTCAAGCCTTTGGAACGGATTTGTAGCTGGAGTACCACATAAAGACGACCCGTTGGCAGTTCTAGGACTCAACTTGGTAGGCTTGAGTCGCTAGAACAACAGCTTATATATTTTTAGCACCGGTTTAACACTTAAACCATTGGATTAACTCTTAGTCCCTATAGCCTAACACTTAGACAATATTCTTTTTGTTCTTGATGTATTCAACACTTAAATTCATCAAAACAAATAATTCAAATGCAACAATAATGGCAATATGTATAGGAGAAGAAAATGAATAGCAAAAAAAACTTTTGATATTAAGTTTTTCTTATTTTTAACACTTAAAACTCAAAACAAAAATAATTTTTCATATCTTCATAATTGGCTAGCCATCTTGTTTTGCTTCAAAGAAGAAAATGAAAATCATTTTCATCTTCATCTTCATTTATAGCCAAAAGCCATACTTGAGCTCTTATCTTCTCCCTCATTCATTCAAGAATGAAGAAGTCAAAATTGAATTCTATCTAGCACACATGGCCGACCACTATATTTGGCCTTAATCATATTGTTTTTTAAAAAGACAAAAATATTTCAATACCAACCATCCACACTTATCATAGTTTGCCACCTCTTTTATTTTATTTATTTATTCTTTTATTTTTAAAGACAAAAATAGATTCAATGTAAACCACCACACAATATGGCCAGTAATTTCTCCATTATATATTCATCAAATGAATATATGTATATAATAATAAAAGATATCTATGTTTTGTCTAATATATTAATATTAAAAGAATTTGGCTTATTAAAAAATCCAATCAAGTGTTCACTATTTAGACAATATACGATGGGCGACATGTTTTGTGACTAGAAAATTTTCATTCAAGTCCTTAAAGTTTCATTTAATTTTCTTTTTAAGCAACATTTACTTTAACTTAATTATTTGCTTAATAAAATCTCATTTTATTTAGCAATTAAGTCCTCAATAAAATATTTACTTTATTAATTTAACCATAAGCTAACAATTAACTCTAGTCAAATTAACTAATCACTTAACTCTTAAGTGAGAACAAATATTTATTTTATTTAACACTTAAATAATCAATTAAAGAAAATAACCCTTATGCCTTTAATTAACCCAACGTAGGTCCCACCTTACCCATTACTTGAGTCAATTTAACTGAAGGCTCATAATGTACTACGTGTCACTATTTAATTAATCAACAATAATTATTAACTAATTATTATATTTAACAATTAAGTATTGATGCGCGCATCCAGAGGGTTCTTGAAACAAATATTCGGTTTTACTGAAAATTACTAAATTGAATAATTCAATCCAGTATACTACCTCAGTGCACAATAAGTACACTTCATATAGTGGGACTCTTTAGGTCCAAGTCTAATTTATCAAATGGAACTATTCCATGAGGCTGTGATCGATGCCCCACAGATACATCACAAAAGTTACAAATCATAGCGTTAGACTGTACAAGGTGAGGTCATAACGCATACGTACAATCCTTCATCATGTATATCCTGGATGTACAGGGATATAGATCAACACCGTCAAATCCCTGTATGCCCATCCATGAGCTTATCTCCAGATTTTTATTTTCAAGAACAATAAATACAAACATCTTTACTATATTGTTCAACCCTTTTGGAAACACCTTTCTCGGGTTAGTACTCGTGGCCACGATATTTACTAAAATACAATCTCACAGCATCTGGATATACTACTTCACTATGCAAGCTGACGGATCCCATATTTGTACACACCGGACTCCATAAGCCTTGGACTATACCCAGCGACACCCAACTGTCACACCATGAAAGGTCTGTGACATGCGTGGAACCAAAGTATGGTGGATCACTTACAAGTCCACCATGGCACTCTGGTCAAAGGACTACGTATACTATTTAACTTGAGAGGACTCACTATTAACGCTTTTATAGGATGTCTATTGGTATCTTTATGAGTCTATTCAGTATTTAGTCTTGATGAATACCCGCATGCATATACGAGCTTTCAGTAAGCCCATGGTCGGCTAAGAACGACCATTTATACCATATAGATATAGCATATAATGATCTATATAAAATGGATCCATCAATAAACCCGCATCGATGAAGCAGATTAGGAACATAATGTTTGAGGACATACTTGCATAATGATATCTCTTAGAACCTATTGCAACTCATTGCAACAATGTCACTACTGGTATATCCTCAGATCTTTGTCCTATTATAGACAAAGATCTATCTTTTAGATCTGGTTGACTGTTATAACATGCTAACTTTTAGCAGTGCTAAATATAACACTCAGCTCTGCTAATTCTTAACACTAGTCTAAACTCATTTAGATCAGATCTGCACTCCTTCATATCATACAATGTCTATAACGTAACAAGCATTGTACCATGTATTTATATTGTATTAACAATTATACAAAATATTTGCTTTATAAATATTAAATAGTTTAATATTCATAAATATTGGAATGACATGTAAGCACTAACTCCAACATATAATGCATGAGTCATTTTCTAATTGGTTAACAAATATTATTAACCAATTAAGTAATAGGTTTAAAACTTAAACCTTGATATATGCGTTTTCTAAGAGATCTTGAAATAAGTCTAGTTTTTAGAAATTTTCTCGAATCAAACCGTTCGCCCCAATCTGCTACCCCAATGCTTAACGAGTACATTTCATGTTATAAGACTCTCTAGGTTTATATCTTTTTCTTTACAGAGCTCTTCTGTAAGTCTAAGAACGCTACCCTACATATACGTTACAAATATTATAGAATGGCATGTTGAATCATACTAGTTGAGGTCAACTATATACATATAATCTCTTCGTCACCTATATCCCAAAAGAGGATAAATATAGATTATCATTGTCAAATCTCTATATGCTCGACCATGAACTTATCTCCATATTTTTATTTTCGTAACAATATCCGTAAATTCTTTTGGGATATTATTTAACCCTACGAAAAACCCTTTTCTAGGGTATATGCTTATGGCCTCAAGTCTTCTTGAAATATAATCTCAGAGAATCAGAATAAATAACTTACCTTTATGAGCTAGCGGATCCTATATTTATACACACTGAACGCCATGAGCATTAAACCATACATAACAACACCTAGAGATAAGACCATGCAAGATCTCTCACATGTGTAGAATCAAAGTATAATGGAACACTCACAAGCCCATTATAGTGCTCAGGTCAAAGGACCATGAATACTATTCAACTTGAGAAAACCTTCTATTAACGGCTCTATGAGATGTCTATTGGAGGTCTTTGTAAGTTTATTCAGTATTCAGTCCTCACTGAATACTTACATGCCTATACGAGCTTTCACTAAGCCTACTGTCTGCTAAGACTAACCGTCTGGACAATGTAGATATAAACACATACTAACTCGAAAGATATACCAATTAACCCATGTCAGCAACTATAGATTATGAACGATATCTTCAAGAACATACTATATAATGGTATTTCCTAGCACTTTTTATAACTCCTTGCACATATGTTATTTCCAATATACTCATAGGTCTTTTTCTATTTCAAAAAATATTTTAACTCTTAGAATGCTAACTTTGAGCACTGATCTAAATTTTTTTAGATTTACAATATTTGAAAAGTACCAAACTTAGTATCATTTGATTAATAATAATAATTTTATTAAAATATTCATTGTATAAATATTAATTAAATAAATTTTCATACAAATAAAATGACATGTAAATACCATCTCCAGCACCACTAACAAATAAGTTATTTCTAATTTTTCAGAATGTGTTAAAGATTGCATTACAACATTAATAGATAAGCATCTCATTGATTTAGTATTTGCAGTATATAAAGTTGCGAACTGAAGAAAGTTTTTACCCCGTCATCATATTCTTTACTCAATTTATCACATAATATTCAAAATTTATTCATATCAAGAGTAAGAAATATACACCTGAAAAATAGCATTTTACTTAACGTATAGTAATCATTATTGAATATAACTTATTTTTGCGTCGGTGCTTTTATTATTAAATAATTTATCATATATAATTTATACATGAAATAGTTAGTTGAGAGGCCATAATAGGTTATTAATTTATTAAGCAAATTACTAGTTATGAGGCCATAATAATATAAATAAATACTATGAAAAAATATTTATTCTATCTTGGAATACAACTTAAATGGCAAAACAAAGTGATAAAATATTTCATCTTTTAATATAAACACTTACAGGCAAATACTAAATGCATATTGATGAATCTTATTTCGCAAACCATCTATTATAACTAAACCAAGGTGGGTATAAAATATGAAAGCCCATCTCTCCTGAAAATTCAGTTTTTAATAAATAAAAAAAGAAAATTACCAAAATCTTAATAGAAATTAAACATCAACATATTTTGCCTAGGGTTTGGCTGGGGTGTGGCTGGGAAATGTTTGAATTATGATAGCCAGGTCAAAAATTAAAGCCAATTTACCTCCTCCAAGTGTCCACCTTGCACCTAACGTTTTCAGGTTAACAAAATTTGTGATGTGAAGACTTCAATCTTTACCTAAACACAGATATTGTATTCTTTTATATTCAATCTTTACCATAAATCTCAATTAAAATACAGCATGGAGACTCATTAACAAATCACTGCTACTGTGTGCATGTCATAAACTAAAAAGAACGCATAAAAGAATGAATACAACTTATACAAGCTAATGAACAAAAGATTTGTTACCATTGACGAGGGATAAACCCGAAACTTATGCAAGCTAATGCAAATATTTGTTGCCATATATTAATCAATCAATAAGACATTTCTCATTAATACTTAATTTGACAGAAACTGTTAATATCTTTGTGTAATAGATCACATGTCAATATGAGCCTTGGTCAGATGAGACAATCTATCGTATATATATAAGAGGGAGAGAGAGATCCACTAAAACAAACTCCAAAACACATATAAAATGTAATCTCTAAGGTGCTCCTGTTGTCCGGGTACAATAACATTCATGTATACAAGTCATATAAATAAAAAATACTAGCACGATGGTATTTAAACAATTATTTATTTTAATCAAAAAATAGTTTTATTTTCAAAAATAAAAAAATTATTTGTCATTTCATTTTCTATTTGGTATTGATGTAAGTGTATTAGCAAATGCCAACATAATGTATATAAAATAAATTATTTATCTGTCTATAATTATTTAAGTATTTCTTGCTAAGATGGAGTAAATTACAAAAGCATTGCTGTTATACTTTTATCACAAAATTGTAGCCATTTAATTCAATTATAGTTAGACATTTTCTCAATCATGAACACAAATGCCAAAAAAATTGGGCCTTAAACAATGATTCATTTGAGAAAATTATAATAAATAGTTTGGTATTATAAGCTAAAGAGGAAAAACAGGTTCACACGCCAAAATATTTTGTGAAGCCAAGAAAGGTAAAATGACCGAAACAGCCACATGAGGTAAATATAGTCCGAATGCACTTCATCCTCTTCTTTCTTTCCTTCACAGTTTTGATTATGCAAGAGTTTTGCTAGACATTAACATTAATCTAACCTAGGATTATTACTGCATTATTATGATTGAATAATGATAAGATGATCACATTGCGATGACAATAATCTTATTATGAAAGGACTACATTGCATATGAATTAAACTCTATTACTTTATCAGATTATAATTGAAATTTTGTCACATGAGATACTATAAAAATTCATGAATTATACATTTACATTGATTCAGAAATAAAGGGACATACACACACAAGAAGAAAAAAATCATAAAAGCATTGATACCCTCTTGAAACACTCCTCTATACTGCACGTTAGTGTTGATCATATACTAACTTCAGCGTCAGAATGTTCTTTTTTGCAGGAGGATTATGCTCTTTTTTGGAGTAATTTACGATGATCCAAGATAGTAAGATGTAATTTCTAAAGAGTTCCAAATTTAGAGCTTTCATTCACAATAAAAATCTAGCTAATTAATTCAATATATATAGTTTTGAGAAGATATCTAAGTAATTTAGTGGATATATGCATTTTGAGGGGACTGGAGTACCTAATACCTTCCTCTAGCACCACAAATCAAACAACCCGGAGGAACTAAAGTACTTTAGTCCCTCCGAAAGATTACAGATATATTAAAACATATGTGAGGGGACTGGAGTACCTAGTACTTTCCCTCAAATAATTCAGAGGGACTGGAATACTTGGTACTCTCCCTTCATGTGGTTACAAATATATAAAACAAGTGTAAGGGAATTGAAGTACCTGGTACTTCCTCTCACACCTCAAAAAACCCGAAGGAACTAAAGTACCTGATACCTTCCTTTTATGAGGTTACAGATACATGAAACAAGTGTGAGGGGACTAAAGTATCTAGTTCCTTCCTTTCACACCTGGAATAACTCAGAAGGACTAGAGTACCTGGTACCTTCCACTCACACCTTAAATAACCTAAAAGGATTGTAGTACTTTTCCCTTTGCGAGGTTATTGATATACGAAACAGGTGTGAGGGCACTAGAGTACCTGGTATCTTCCTCTCACACCTCAAAAAACTTGGAAGGACTAGAGTACCTAGTACCTTCCCTCCGCGAGGTTATAGATATATGAAATAAGTGTGAGGGACTGAAGTACTTGATACCTTTCTCTCACACCTCAAATAACCTATAGGGACTAGAGTACTTGATACCTTTCATCTACAAAGGTACAATTATATGAAACAAATGTGAGGAGATTAGAATACCTATTACCTTCTATACATCACATAAAGTAATTTGGAAAGATTTGAGTACCTAGTATCTTCCCTTCGTGAAATAATAGTTACAAGAAAAGATCTAGAGGGATTGGTGTACTTCGTACCTTCCGTCCGTAAATAAATAGTAACTCAAAGGGATAGAAGTACCTAGTACATTCCCTTTGTAGCAAAATAGTAAATTGAGAGGATTAGAGTATTTAGTACCTTTCTCTTGCAATAGATATATTTTGATATTGAAAACTAAATTTTGGAAATTAGAGTATTCAGCCCCATTACATTCCCCTCGTTTCTTAGAGGATCTTATATCTTAAAATCAAATGGAAGCTTGAGAGGTAGAAAGATCAAATAAGCAACAAGATACAAATAAAAGCATCTAGACAACAAGTACCAAAACTCAAAGTATATTCCATTATAAATTATCAAAAAAACAAGATCATTTTAAAATATATAAAAAAAAAGAAAATAATCACTCATCAGCATCATCCCTAGAAATGGAGGTTGTATTAAGATCTGGCTCGGAGGCTCCTTCTCATATAGAGTCGTAGTTAATTTAACGAGGATTGTTCTCGCAGTGCTTTGTAGATCAACCTATGTAGAGGTTGAGCTTTTGGTCATAATCTTTGGGAAGCTTGTGGTTAACTGATGGCTCCTTCCCAAATCTGAACTCCATGTGAAAGCTCCAAGTCGAAGACAAAGTAACTTAATGCTGGTAGTGGATCTTTAAAGTCTCATTACAAGTCTTTCAATGCTCAATCAGTGTCACTGCCATACTTTAACTTGATTTCAATGCCACCCTAAGTTCTCCAAATAAGCGCTCTAAATCTTGGACCTTCCCCTTGAAAGCTTTGAGTAGATCAGCACAACCTGTACAATTAGTAGCAATCCATAACTCTGCATACTTCTTCATGACTTTACAATTGCTAGCAGCAAACTTCTCCTCAAGACTATTGATCTTGGTGCCAAGAGAATCTTGAAAAGACTACATATTAATAATCTTTTCTTCTAGGAACCTATCCTAGCCTCCTTAGTAGGCAGCGAAAGCAACAATTCATCTACTCCTACAAAGTACCTCATTAGCATCTTTCAACTTAAAAATCTTTGTAGTAAGGTCAGTAACGGATTTTTAGAGATACTCTATTAGTGATTTATCTTGTTAGTTGGTGTGAGGTTGTCACGCCCTAAACCCAAAAGATCTGAAATACAACATAACTTACACTCATTCAATAATGTGCACTCATAATTAATATTGCGTAAAATTTCAAACTTAAATTCAACATAGGAATCCTTAACAAGTTGCTAGTAAGTTCAAAACAAAGTTCCACTCTTGATCATACTTGATGAAACATAAACCAAATACAACCACACCTAATAAAATAATACATAAGTATTTATTTAATAGGGACAAATCAAATATCTTGAACCACGTGTCCACAAAAGAAACACTTAGCAACCTAGCAACTTAGGGAACCCAATGGACAGCAGAAGCCTTGCCAAATCCGCTAAGCACACATGTACCTTATTTACCTGAAATCACCATAAACTATAATGAGTATGAAACTCAGTAAGCATACTAGTTTTTCATATATCAAAATACAAATATATATATATGTGTATACAATGCGTGTGTATAATATGCTGTGATAAATCAAATTATAATCTTATAAAATCACAAGTCAAGTAAGCGCTTACACATTCTTTCAAAACATATAATAGGAATACCATCACTCAACTACTACTTAGTAGGACTTTCATATCACATATCACATAATGAGCCAAATGTCACTCGTAGATGACCTACTGTATGAGAGGAATAGTACAAGTGAGGTTTAAATTACATATATATAATACTCATGCTCGAAGGTAAGAGCTCAACCCTTACCCTAATCATCGGTGGGTCCTCTCACATGCACCAATACGCCACCACGTGAATGTAATGACTCACTCTTCCAATAGATACCAATAGGATCCTCTCTACATACGGAACACATAACATATACCAATTCAAAAGAAAATGCCACACATAAAGGCTCCAAAAATCACATAAGATGCCTATTAAGTCAATAGTGAGTTCAAGCATCCTTAAAACACAAAATGTTTCTCATGCATATATTACACTTCAAAAGCTTTCTTTGTTAAACACATTTCATTTTGAAAGCTCACTTTAAAAAAAAACACATATATGTCATGTATGTCCATGCTCACATTCATAAACACATGTCTTTCACATTTCATAAACACATGTCTTTCACATTTCATATCAAAATAAAATTTAACATTACATAAACATATTTCTAAACATATTTACAAAATCATACATAACAATTACTATGTTTATTGTGATTTCAGTAAAAGTCTAGTATACTTACCTCTTAGCACTTTTGGGTACAAGGTTTAATTCTCCTTAACCTATCAATTGCGATTAATCCTTTCATAAGCCTCAAAATTTACACAAAACACTTTAAATATCTTACAAAATTACACATATTGCACTTATCACATCGAATTTGTCTAATTACTTGGTTTCTCAAAACCTATCATTCTGACCACTTACACTTAACAAATTTTCTTATATATCAAATGATGTCCAATTGCTCTAAAATTAGAATATATCTTTCTTGACTCATATATCCTTCTTATATATGAATATTATATCATAATTCCTATACAATCCATCCCATAAATACTATCAACTCAAAGTTATTATCCTGACAGGATCAAGATATTTACTGAACAGTATTCAATCTCCTAATTTTATAAAATAATATACTAACTCAAAAATTATAAAAATACCACAGAATTACTCTTCTTACATATCTTCATCCATGATAAACATTTCACTTCCAAATCACTGCCAAAAGTATTTTAAAACGATTTTATTCTATAGCTTTAAAAATCTGTTAATCAAATACTGCAATGAGCTGACACTCTTTAAAAACTCATAACAATTTAACCACATTGATCTAAATTCTCAATTCTGAGTATATCTTATTAGACATATAAACTTATCATATTCCATAAATTTATAATTTTTGAAGATCATTCAGCAGATAAAAAATTATTTGTCACTGTATCATACTGTTAACACAGTAAATTTTTAGAATTTTAGGGTCATTTTGGTAAATTCACTACAAATTCAATTTCTAGAATTTTCAATCGATTCAAAGTCTCAAATGATTCTATACATGTCTAATTTATATACTCAAAATCCAAAACAAGAATAGAAGCACAACATTATATAAAATTTTCAGATCAAGAGACTATCAAGTAGAAATTTTGTAATTCATCATGATTTATCAAGTTATCTACATAATCATCATTAATTCTTAATATATTTTACAAACTCCACATCAAATCTTCAAATTTGCATTTGTCCAGAAATGAAAACTTAAAGGAATTAACTTAATTAATACCAATAAATTGAGAAATAGTTATGATATACCTCTTAAAATCCAAAATTCTAATTTCTTATTCGTTTTCTTCTTCTTCTCTTTCTCTTCCCTCTATTTCTCTCTTTTCTCTCTCTAAAAGTGTGGCTCGACCCAAAAATGAGTAAATTAGGATTTAAAATATGTATTTTTATATTAAGAGGCTAACTTTTAGTATTTATAAATTAACCCCTAAAACTTTTAATGTATTACAATTTGGTCCTTAAAATAAATCTAAAGTCTTGCAAATAAACCAAATACTAATAGTATGTTCTTAATCTATACAAACAATACTAATAACAATACCTAAATTAAGTATCATCCACATACAAATAAAATATGAATATTATACATATATATATATATAAATATTTATTCTTTTCGGTGTTGGATAAGTGGTTACTACAATTCTCCCCTCCTTATAAGAATTTTGTCCTTCAAATTCATGACTTAAGCAAACATATGAGGATAGTTAGATCTCATTTCCTCTTCTCGTTCCCAAGTTTCCTTTTCAAATGAATAGTTTATTCATAAAACCTTTACAAAGCAATCTTCTTGGTATATAAAATTTGATCATTTTGGTCCAAAATCCTGATAAATACTCATTCATATGTTAGGTCATCTCTAAGTTTAAGTGACTCATAGCTTAATATATGAGAGGAGTACAAAACATATATCGGGAAAATAAACACACATTATGAACTTATAAAATTTATACACACATATTTTTATTCTTTTCACCCGTTCGTTTAATATTTAATAGGTATATATATACTTCACCTTTTATTCATTAAAGAATGACATAGATGTAGAATACCCATACTAGCCTCGTAAATATAATTCTTAACTCCTCTGAAAATTTTAATCCCTTCAACATGTACTCATATGTCATAATATCATTCTCAAAATGAAAATAATTTAGCATTTCTACGCAACTAAGTTGTCATTCAAATCAGAATGTTGAATGCATTATCTTAAATGATCTGAAATCAACTTCAATGAAAAGACCTTTAGTTCAATTGATTCTTAAACCATAGATCTCAGCATTATATCTCTTACTTTAACTCTTTAAAAAAAAATCCATCTTATTGGACATCATTTTCTCATTGAGATTGACATGTCTATTTTTTTTTTTCTAATATGCTCATTTTCAAACAGAAAAGATTCCACTAGCACAATTACTGCGATGGCAAAGATGGTTTTTAACTATTCCTTTAACGTCATCCACATAAAAGGAAAGGACAAAATGATTGATGATTTTATTTCACGAAACTTTATAAATAGCCTAAACCTCACAATCACTTTTCTAGCAACAAAGAAAATCAACCCTCTTATAATATTCATAATGAGTAATTTCACAATCACTCCTCCTATATCTTTCACTCCTCCTGAATTTTCAGAGCTCATTCGAACCAGAACACTTCACTCAGCAGCCAAATAATTACTCCAACATTATGCAATAGAGGCAGCTCAAGAACATGGTTACTCTGTAATCGGCGGTCCTCTTTTTAATCTAGATTACCCATTTTTCCAACTCCATCAAATCATTCCTCTTTAAAAATGGTCAAAATTCATCCTTTACCTACTCTGGTATCTGTTGGATCTATACATCATTGCAATGGAGCTTCCATTACAAAATACTCTGGACTGGATACAATAACATGATAAAGAAAATCCTGTATGTATTTTCCTCCAATGGTTTTATCTAAACTCTTAGTGGAATAGCAAGCTACAACACATGTTGTATAGGTACGTAAACAATTTAGTCAATCCCAGACATCTGCACACAGTCCTATTACTCCAAAAAAAAGGAATGATATTCTTAAACTATGAGATTCATTACTACCCTACTATTAATGATTATTTCACGTTCCCATACTCTTTGCAGTTATTCCAAGAAGAACACAAAATGGAGATCATAGCACTTAAAAAGGTCTTGGCAGAAGAAAATCAAATTATTCCACCTTCGATATGGATCTCTCCCCATAACTAAGCACTTTGGGAGAATGTGCCACCAAACTTTTCCAAAAGAATGAATAATGTAAATTCCATATTTCACAGAAACTAGATCTATGCTGCTCTATCACATTAAAGAGAGACTGACTACTCTAGACACCGCCACTACTTTTCAAATCCAAATGAACTTTCTCTAAACCTGGACAACTTTTCACAGCCTAGTGTGCCAGGTGACCACATACGGATTGATGAAACATCTCACCACCCATCTTGACTTTATCATTATCCCAAGATTCTCAACCTTATCCAACTGATAGCAAAGTCCAAAGAGAAGCAACTGCATTGATGAGAACCAGCTCAATGGATACCCCATCACTAGACACGAGAAGTTTCTGGGCCCAAGTCAATGACTTTACCTAAGGATACGATAGTGATAATTTAAGCTACTCATCATTTAACAGTTAATCATGACAAGAGTGCTTTTGCTTTATCTTTATGTCAAATGTGCTTTATCTTTTTGTCATGTCTACTTTTAATCTATCGACCAAAATTATTCATGTTAAGACCACAAAAATCCTTGTAATTAATAAAGTTAATTTGGCCTCAAGTCCAATAGTCTAGATGTTAGCCCAAAAAGTCTTCAAGTCACAAATGCATTGTCGACCATTAGTGCCAAGACGGCAAGGTCCCTAAGTCTATAAAATGGGCCTTTACTTAACTTTTCTTAATCATTTTACCTAACTCATCACGCTTCTGACACAACTTTATCACACTTAAATGTAACAAATATTTATTCAAAATTTTGTGGCCTATTGTCCTTTATAAATAATAAAATAAAACTCATTCTTTTCTTTTTGCCTCACAAGAACCGAGGAAAATATATACTTGAACATACTTATACATATGCTCTATAACTGTTATAATATTTTTTATAAATACATTATTTTTGCATCCTTATACAAACTTGAAAACATTCAAAGACTAGGGTAAGCGTAACAATGGAGGAAACCTCCGCTTGTCGATTCACAAAAATTTGTGTCTTTTGTGGATCCAACCCTAGAAATACTGAAGAGTTTGTAAAAGCTGCAAAAAATCTTGGTAAGGTATTAGCTGAGCGAAATATACATTTAGTATATGGAGGAGGTAACCGTGGGTTAATGGGATCTGTGGCAAAAGTTGCACATAATAAAGGTAGTCGAGTTTTAGGTATCATTCCAAAACCTCTAGCTATTGAAAATATTATAGGAAAAACAGTTGGGGATGAGTTTCAAGTCTCATCTATGCACGAGCGAATGGCTCAAATGCTTAGGCATGCAGATGCCTTCATAGCTCTACCAGAAGGTTTCAAGACCTTAGAGAAAATTTTTCAAATTGCCTCATGGGTACAATTACAAATCCATTAAAAACCCATTTGTTTGTTAAATGTTAATGGTTTTTATAATGGGTTGTTATCTTTTCTTGACTATGCAACAGGAACACAATTGATCCCACTTCTAGCATGACGGATTCTTATTTTTACTCTAACTGTTGAACAACTGATCGATCAATTGCAGTTTTTTATTCCTCTGTCTAATCCAACATTGCATCAGTTAGATTAGTCTACTCATGACAGTAAAAAAAAGCGCAAAATAAACTTAAATCTCACTCCATAGCCTCTATTGTATTTTTATTGCTACTACTGTTGTTATTGTTTTTGTTTTCCTTTTCAATAAAAGTTGTCTCAATTGATGTCTTTAATACTCAACTCTATATTTTGACAACGAGAAAATTATCTCAATTTGCTCTATGACATGTAAACTATCATTATAAGATGTTCGGCATTATTCTTGCTAAGCATATTAGTCACAACGTCAAAAACAATCCTAGATTGTGACATTAAGATTCACAAAAGTACCATTATCTACAACATCAACAATCTTAGCAGCTCTTGGATAATGTGTTATCTTTTAAAAATCATACAAACATTTAAGCAAGATGTCAAACATTTACACAATAAAGCTACAAATTTAATCTTAAGGATATAGTATCTGCTCGGTTCCATTAACTTGACACCTAAAAGTCTACAGAATCATATCTTAGCTCAGATGCCACAAAATGTCATGCCCCAGACCCAAAATTCTGACACATGATAAACTTAGACTCATTCAATAATATGTACTCATAATTAATATTGTGTAAAATTGCAAACTTAAATTCAACATAGGAATCCTTAGCAAGTTGCTAGTAAGTTCAAAACAAAGTTCCACTCATGATAATACATAAGTATTTATTTAATAGGGACAAATCAAATATCTTAAACTAAGTGTCCACAAAGAAAACACTTAGCAACCTAGCAACTTAGAGAACCCAAGGGACAGCAGAAGCCTTGCCAAATCCGCTAAGTATACATGTATCTTATTTACCTAAAATCACCATAAACTATAATGAGTATGAAACTCAGTAAGCATACTAGTTTTTCATATATCAAAATACAAATATATATATGTACACAATGCGTGTGTATGATATGCTGTGATAAATCAAAATCATAATCTTATCAAATCACATGTCAGGTAAGCGCTTACACATTCTTTCAAACATATAATAGGAATACCATCACTCAACTACTACTTAGTAGGACTTCCATATCATATATCACATAATGAGCCAAATGTCACTCGTAGATGACCTACCGTATAAGAGGAAGAGTACAAGTGAGGTCTAAATTACACATATATAACACTCATGCCCGAAGGTAAGAGCTCATCCCTCACCCTGATCATCGGTGAGTCCTCTCACATGCACCAATACGCCACCACGTGAATGTAATGACTCACTCTTCCAATAGGTACCAATAGGATCCTCACTACATACGGAACACATAACATATACCAATCCCAAAGGAAATGCCACACATAAAGGCTCCAAAAATCACATAAGATGCCTACTAAGTCAACAGTGAGTTCAAGCATCCTCAAAACACAAAATGTTTCTCATGCATATATTACACTTCAAAAGCTTTCTTTGTTAAACACATTTCATTTTGAAAGCTCACTTTAAAAAAAACACATATATGTCATGTATGTCCATGCTCACATTCATAAACGCATATCTTTCACATTTTATATCAAAATATACTTTAATATTACATAAATATATTTCTAAGCACATTTATAAAATCATACATAACAATTACTATGTTTATTGTGATTTCAATAAAAGTCTAGTATACTTACCTCTTAGCACTTTTCGATTCAAGGTTTAATTCTCCTTAACCTATCAATGGTGATTAATCCTTTCATAAGCCTCAAAATGTACACAAAATACTTTAAATATCTTACAAAATTACACATATTGCACTTATCACATCGAATTAGTCTAATTACTTAGTTTCTCAAAACCTGTCATTCTAACTTAGTTTCTCAAAACTTGTCATTCTGACCACTTACACTTAACAAAATTTTCTTATATATCAAATGATGTCCAATTGCTCTAAAATTAGAATATATCTTTCTTGACTCATATATCCTTCTTATATATGAATATTATATCATAATTCCTCACAATCCATCCAATAAATACTATCAAATCCAAGCTATTATCCTGACAGGATCAAGATATTTACTGAATAGTATTCAATCTCCTAATTTTATAAAATCATATACTAACTCAAAAATTATAAAAATACCACAGAATTACTCTTCTTACATATCTCCATCCATGATAAACATTTCACTTCCAAATCACTGCCAAAAGTATTTTAAAACGATTTTATTCTATAGCTTTAAAAATCTGTTAATCAAATACTGCAATGAGCTGACACTCCTTAAAAACTCATAAAAATTTAACCACATTGATCTAAATTCTCAATTCATTTTTTAAGATCATTCAGTAAAAAAAAATTATTTGTCACTGTATCATACTGTTAACACAGTAAATTTTTAGAATTTCAGGGTCATTTTGGTAAATTCACTACAAATTCAATTTCTAGAATTTTCAATCGATTCAGAGTCTCAAATGATTCTATACATGTCTAATTTTATATACTCAAAATTCAAAATAAGAATTGAAGCACAACAATATATAAAATTTTTGGATCAAGAGACTATCAAGTAGAAATTCTGCAATTCATCATGATTTATCAAGTTATCTACATAATCATCATCAATTCTTAATATATCTTACAAAATCCACATCAAATCTCCAAATTTCATTTGTCCAAAAATCAAAACTTAAAGGAATTAACTTAATTAACACTAATAAATTAAGAAATAGTTATTATATACCTCTTAAAATCCAAAATTCCAATTTCTTCTTCGTTTTCTTTTTCTTCTCTTTCTCTCCCCTCTATTTCTCTCTTTTCTCTCTCTAAAAGGGTGGCTCGACCCAAAAATGAGGAAATTAGGGTTTAAAATGTGTATTTTTATACTAAGAGGCTAACTTTTAATATTTACAAATTAACCCCTAAAACTTTCAAAGTATTATAATTTAGTCCTTAAAATAAATCTAAAGTCTTGCAAATAAACCCAATACTAATAGTATATCCTTAATCTATACAAACTATACTAATAACAATACCTAAATTAAGTATCATTCACATATAAATAAAATATGAATATTATACATATATATAAATATTTATTCTTTTCGGTGTTGGATAAGTTGTTACTATTGAAGTTTTTTCAATTCTTCGTCAAACTTTGAGATTTCAATCTGGTGCAACAAATTCTAGCCGTCCAGTAGTAGTACATTGTTTTCCTTCATAGAATCCAACTCTTAATTAGAACCTCCTCGACTCTTTCGTTGTCACCTATAATTCCTTTTCATAAGCTTCCATGGCCAAGTTAAGTCTTCAAAGGCCCACATGAAAGAAAAAATTGTTACTATTTTTAATAAAGAAATAAAGGAAACACACAGATGTGAAACCTACCATGAAAATAGATGAAACACTTTTTTGCTTCTAATCTGTAGTTGGCATGATGGGGATCAGTTCTAAATCCCCCTTCATAAAATAACGACCCAGAATTGTCTTAGATATTTCCCCATCAATTTAAAGGAAATACGCATCTCGAATAATTTCCCCATCTGACTTCCAGAAGCAAGGACGGAACTCTGAACTAATCCTTAGCTCCCTTTAGGAACCTTTTATGTTTCCTCAGGAGGAGTTGACTCGACACCAGTCTTTTTTCAAGAGAAATGACCTAAACCATTTATCTCACCAAGAAATAAAGATAGCAATACTCCACTCAGTGTTACAGAGGCTTCACTTACTCTTCCTGCTCTTGTCTCTATGGGTGAAATGGGCCATCAAAGCTAACATCTGCACCAGTCCCTTCTTCTGAAGGCATAAAACTCTCCATTAGAATATTAGCAGGGAACTAAAAAGAACCCTTCACACCAAATGAGTCCTGACCAACTCTAGTAGTAGCATTCAAAATTAAAGTAGGAAAAACCTCTCAATTAAAAGATGCTTCCACTTAAGGAAAGCTGAAAGGTTTTGATTCAACTCTAAGGTCTATTAAAACCTCAAGAACATTAATAGAAGCCCCAACTGACTTGGAGTCCCCTCAGAACTGCCAAGGGAAAAAAAACTTGGGATACTTAATTACAGTGGCCCCTCTATTAGCCTCTGGTTGCGGGGAACACGTACTTTCTTGAGGCATTTTTAAAAACATTGAGAAGAATATCTGGAAGGTCTTTCTCTGGATCAATGATAAGGATGGGGATGTTAGAAACCATCCCAGTGGGAACAAAGGATTCAACAGTCGTGGAAGCCCTAAGAAGTCCTTGTTCTTAAAGATGAGCAAATTGTAGAGGTTATGTAGCAATAATAAGTTCTAGAATACTGAAAGCAGTGACAAGAATAATATATGAGGCAGATATTTCTTCCTTAAAATCTTCCTTTATCATCACCTACTGTAGGAAGAATTTCAGATTTAGAAGAAGACGAAGCAATAGTGTGATCAATTATCTCACCTTTTAAAGATATGTCGATGGCATCCAAATTAATACTTGCAATAGAGACATTAGTCAGGTGACTGAAAAATTTAAAGGAGGTAAAACTACTTACTTATGTAAGAAAAACAGCAACCATATCTGAAATAACGGTATATCACCTCACCATTTGAACCTTCAACCATGGTATCCATAACTGGTAGAAAGTGAATGAAATTTGGGAGAGTTTGATGATGAGCTAGAAAAGTTCTAAAAGACTGACTATTAAAATGTGGGCAAGGTCATTATGAGAGATAGGTTTATTCAAGAAGAATTTCTTCGAGAATCTGTCTCGACTAGTAATCTTTTGGAAGGTTAGATCTATGCTCCAGTTAAAGTGCTCAAAAGTGGTGGGAACCTCAAAAGAATATTCAAGACACTTTCAATCATTGTTTACTACTACCACATGCTTTTTAAAACCTACTTTGTTCATGTCGAAGCCATAGATAATGACTCTCTCACCCTTAAGGGAGAAGTAGTAGTTCTTGAGGGAGCACTAAAGATTGTACAAAATCATAACATTAAAATGAGTAAGTGCATAAGAAAGAGGAAACATGTGGTTAATAATGGCCATATCCTATAACAAAAAGAAAACCCTAGGATGGACATGTAAATGAGAGTCCTGTAACGTGTAGGTACTTTTAAATGATAGAGGAAAAGGAAAGCAGAAACAGTTAAAGTGGTCTCTAAAAAGAGGAGTTCACTAAGGATACTAATGCAAGAATAAAATAGACTTATCATGAGGAAGGTTTTTGATTTCAAGCCTTAAAGTGAACTCAAAGACAAACTTTTGCTCCTCTAAAGAAAAGGATTACATAATTATTGCTTATAAAGAAAGAATTTTATGTTGGAATTTGTGCTCGCGTGTTATCCCATTGCTGTATAAATATTTTATTCTATAATATTTATACAGTACATTATTTGTTAAATCGCTAATTATAATTATTAAGTGGTTCAATGCTTGTGATGTTACAAACATTATATATAATCTAAATGAGTTCAGATTTGGTCTAAAGAAGTTTATATCAATTCTAAGAGTTAGCATCACTGAAAAACTATAAATGCTAAAGAATTAGCATGTTATAATAATTAGTGAAGTCTAAAAGTTAGAATCTTTTCTGTAACGGTACAAAGACCTAGAATACATTAGTAATAACATAGTTGCAAGAGTTGCAATAAATGCCAAGAAATGTTATTATGTAAGTTTGTTCTCAAATTATATGCTCCTAGTCTTAATTCACCGATGCAGGTCTATCAGTGGAATTCTTTTACATAGACCAGTGTATACTATACCTAAATGGTCTAGATAGTTGTTCTTAACTGACCATGGACTTACTGGAAGTTCTGATAGCATACAAGTGTTCTGTAAAGACTGAATACTGAACAGACTCAATGAAGACCCCAATAGACATCCTATGAAGCTGTCAATGGAAGGTCCTATAGAGTTGAGTAGTATACGTGATCCTTTGACCTGAGTACCATGGTGGACTTGTAAGTGATCCATCATACTTTGGTTCCACGCATGTCACAAACCTTTCACGGTGTGATCGCTGGGTGTCATTGGGTATGATCCAATGCTTATAGAGTCTGGTGTATACAAATATGGGATCTGTTAGCTCACATGGATGAGTTATATATCCATATACTTAGAGACTGTATCTTAGAAAGTCTTATGGCTATAAGCAATAAACCCAGGAAAAGAGTTTCCTACAGGGTTAAATAATGTTGTAAAAGTGTTTGCATATATTATTTATTAAGATATGTGTCTGAAGATAGTTTTATGAATGAGCATATAGGGATTTAACGGTAGTGATCTATATCCCTACTCTTCTAGGATATAATTAGCGGAAGGATTATACGTATGCGTTATGACCTCAACTTGTATGGTCTACTGTGCTGATTTATAATATCTGTAACGTGTGTGTGGGGCATCAATTTTGGACTCACAAAATAGTTCTGTTTGATAAATTAGGAGTGGACCTAGAGAATTTCGTAATATGAAGTATACTCGTGCACCAGGGCAGCGTATCGGATTGAATAGTTTGATCCATAAAATTCCAGCAAACCAAAAATTTACTACAGTTTCCCTCCGATCGTGCACGTGTCAAGGCTTAAGAGTTAAATACATCAATTAGTTGACAATTAGTTGTTGACTAATGGAATGTTGACACATGGCACGTTGTGGATCAATTATTGTTTGACTTAAAAATTATCAAAATGACCTTATTTGTTAGACAAATAATATCCTTATTTTATTCATTAAAATGTTTATTGAATAAAATAAGAATAATATATGATATTATTATTTAAATAAAAATTAAACAATTATATTTTATTCATTTGTAATATATTTTAATTTGATTAAAATATTAAACAAAGCAAATGAATGGACTACAAATTTAATGCATTAAATTAATATATTTGATTATTTAAATTGTTTAAATAATTACAAATAAATATTAAAATATAGGAATGATGAATGGTGGGGGCCTATTGTATGAATGGAGAAAATAGTTCTTCAATTCATTTGGTCTTCATTAATGGTAAGTTCATTCCTATACAAATGCATAAGTGTTTTATTCAATTTGTTTAAGGGAAAACAAATATAAAAAACAAAAGGAAATGGGGCAAGTGTTGTCCATTAAGAGGGAAAAACAAATACAAATTATTAAGAGCAATTTGTTGCTCATTATAAGTGGTAATATTCAGCCAAGGCAAAGAAGGAGAGAGAAGTTTCAATTTTGGCTAAGTATTGAGAAATACTCTCAAGTGTTGAGAGCTTGAACAATACTTCTTCCATTCTTTCTTCTTTTGGCCATATATATTACAAAGTATAAATAAAGTTTCAAGAGTTGAATCCTTTGCTGAAAAAGCTATTCTTCTAGCTTCCTTGAGCCCACCGTATTAAGGAACTAGAATTATGGATAGGTTGCTTCAAGGCGGGTACTTTGATTCGACCAAAAACCAAAGGCTTGACAAGGCAATAATTTCTCAATCTAGATGTATTTTACATTTATAAGATAACGTGAAAACTTTAGTTG
This sequence comes from Ailanthus altissimus, assembly GCA_946807835.1. Taxonomy (NCBI): domain Eukaryota; kingdom Viridiplantae; phylum Streptophyta; class Magnoliopsida; order Sapindales; family Simaroubaceae; genus Ailanthus; species Ailanthus altissimus. The sequence continues at coordinate 10,036,504 of OX327699.1, read as the reverse complement.
TGTTTATCATTAAGAATTTTTTATTCCGCTCATCCGCTGTACATGTATGTATGTGATACATATGCTATATTTGAATTATAGATACAAACCCACATGTATTCACCCTAAGTTTAAAATCACTCACATCTTGAACAAGAAGCAAATAAGAAAAAAGAAATAAGGGATTCTTGAAAAGAGAAAGCTTCGGGAGTGTAGTTGTTAAATTTTGAAAATGAAAAAAGATAGGTAATGATTTGGGTAGTTAACGTAGTCACTGTCAAAATTGTTTTTATTTACTCAAGCAGACAGAACAACCACCTGAAGGATAGTAGCACTTGGGAAGAGTTCTTCTCACGTGTCATGTGCTGATTGGTCTAAGTAAAGAAAATGTACCTATTGTAAACATTAAGAGGCCTTCATTTCTTCACTTATAAGGGGACATCTTGGGGCCTATTATTAATAAGTCCATTAGCCTACTCCACTTAAAATAAAGGTTTATGAATTTTTAAAAAAAGATTGATCCTGATTAAAATATGACCAAACCTAATGACATTATGCAACCCGTAGGCTAAAATCTGAACAAAAAACAGTGGCTAGGTCGAACCACTTCGTGAAGCCTTAGGAAAGTTAAAATGATCGAAACAACCATGTAAGGTAAATAGAGTATAAATGTACTTTGTCCTTTTCTTTATTTTGTTCGTAGTTCTGATTATGCATGAGTTCTATTAAACATTAATCTTCATCTGAACTAGAATTACTACTGTATTTTCATGATTGAAAAATAGTAAGATGATCACATTGAGATGATGATCATCTTATCATGAAGGGACCATATTGCATACAAATTGAACTGAACTATAATTCTTTATCAGTTTATGATTAAAACTCTATCACATAAGATACTATAAAAAAGCATGCATTATTCATTTATATTGATTCAGAAATAATGTGACATACATATAAAATAAAGAAATAAATCATAAGAGCATTGATACCCTCTTAAAACACACCTATACACTGCTTGCTTGTGTTGATCATACACTATTTTAGTCATCAAAGTATTCTTTTTTGCAAGAGGATAGTTCATTTATTTAGAGTAATTTGAAAAGCCGTAAGGTAAACAATATGTAATTTATGTTAGTGACTATGTTGTTGGTGCTATATTAGGACAAAGAAAGGAAGGTAGACCCTATGTAATTTATTACGCAAGTAAAACTTTAAACAGTGCACAAATGAATTACACAACAACTAAAAAGAACTACTTGTTGTAATATTTGTATTAGACAATTTTGTTCTCAATTAATTGGTTCTTTAATTGTTGTGTTTACTGACCATGCTGCTATAAGGTACTTAATATCAAAACATGATGCAAAACCAAGACTGATTCAATGGATTCTATTACTTCAAGAATTTAATATCACTATCAAAGATAAGAAAAAAACTGAGAATGTTGTTGTAGATCACTTATCAAGACTCGGCCTAGATTCATAAACAGAAATAACACTTATTAATGATTCTTTTCCTAATGAATTTTTATTTTCTACTATCACAATGCCTTGGTATATTAATATTGTTAATTTTTATTTTTGGATGATCTTTATCTCTTCAAATATTATCCTGACAAAATATTTTGAAGATGCATACCTGACAATGAGGTAAGTAGAGTTATTGAATTTTGTCATTCTAAAGCATATGGGGGACATTTCTCATCAAAGAAACAGCTATAAGAATCTTGTAGTGTGAATTTTATTGGCTCACATTATTTAAAGATACACATGCTTTTTTTATAACTATGAAAATTGTCAAAAAATTGGGATCCATTTCAAAACGAAACTGATGCCTTTGAACCTCATTCTTGTTATTGAAATCTTTGATTATTGGGGGATAGATTTCATGGGACCATTTTTACTATCATTTGAATTTACGTATATCTTAATCATAGTAGATAATGTCTCAAAATGGACTGAGGCTATTCCATGTCGAAATAATGACAATAAAACAGTCATAAAATTTTTGAAAGAAAATATCTTGAGTCAATTTGAAATTCCTTGAGCCATTATAAGTTATGGGGGTAAGAACTTTTGTAATAGGCCATTTGAAACATTAATGAAAAAATATGGTATTACTCATAAAGTTTCCACCCCTTATCATCCTCAAATAAGTGAACAAGTTGAACTAGCAAATAAGGAGATAAAACAAATTTTGAAAACAATTGTAAACCCAAATCGAAAAAATTGGTCTTTAAGACTTAATAATGCACTTTGGGCTTATAGAACTACTTGTAACACTTCATTGGGTATGTCTCCTTATAAGATAGTTTATGAAAAACCTTGTCACTTATCTATGGAACTTGAGCATAAAGCTTACTAGGTGATGCGATATTTCTATATCATAAAATTCAGTGCAAGTATACACTATCGTATGCAAGTAATAAAGAGACTAAATAAGTCGGATGTCGAACCCACAGGGATAATTCTTTCTTTTTATTAACCAATTACTAAAGTTATATCTTTCTAATAATTATTCAGAAAAATAAAAATCTAAGAATGAATGTAGAAAATATAAAAGTAAAAACACATTGCAATGAGATTTAAAGATAGCAATGTAGAGAAAACCTAGGATTAATATTATCCCTCAATATGCTTTTTAATGATTAACCCTCTAATATTTAACTCACTTAGTCTTTATTATTGATCAAGACACTAATGTATTCACAAGCCTCTTCCAAGGTCATGCAAGTATACCTTAATTTACCAAATACCTATATTCCTATGGTACTTGTAATAAATTAAGATTCATTAAGATTAGGTCTTATTGATCATACATGCCAATTAGGTATATTCCTATCCTAAGTTGAAACTTGCATATGCAACATTGAATGTTACTCTATAATCATGCATCAAATTACCTAGGTCTAAATATATTGATTCCTCTTCCGAGTTTATCAACATATTACCAATTCATTCACCATATATTGGCCAGATATATTGAAGCATTAAACACAAGTAATTTAAATAATAAATGACTAAGTTTATTAAATACTAAAAGATATGGCAATTAAGCACACATATTGAGTTCAAATATTAACCCTAGAAAATAAGTTAGCTCATGGCTACAAGAGAACAGCAGTAAAAATAAAAATAAAACATGATACAATTATTAGCAAACCGATATAGACGTCGAATTGCTCTTAATTGCGCTGCCTAGGAACTCTTGATGCCGAAGAACGTCTTGTATCTCTCTCTAAAGATGCTTCAATTAAACTCCTATTACTCTCCAAGACTTGTGCTCTGTATTCTTGGTGCTCTTGGGTCGTCTTGGATTCATTCTTAAAGGTTGGGAACGAGTGGCTTTATATAGGGATTGATATGAGCTTGAAAATCTCAATTCTCGTCGGACTAGGACTCGCACTACCGCTGGGGCGATATGCTTCTGTCGCTGGGGCGTTGTGTGAAAAAGCCTGCACCGCTGAAGCGGTGTGATGATAGCGCTAGGGCGCTGTGGTGTCGCTGGCGCGGTGACTGTCTAGCGCTGGGGCGCCGGATGCGACTTCAACAGGTCATTTTTCTTATTTCGATTACTATTTCAGCGCTGGGGCTAAAATCCTTGTGGCGCTGGGGCGATGGACACATACTTTGAAATCTTTACATTTTAGTCCCTGTTTTTGCTCCTTTTGCGTTCTTTCTTTAAATTTCGTTCAAGTCCCTATAAATAACAATAATGCACATAAATAGCCATCTATTCTCATAAAATCATAAAATATCAATAATAAAAATATGAGAAAATATATGACAAATTTGCCCTTATCACTAGGCCATTAAAACTTTCAATGCAAATCTTGATTCCACTTGATGGATTTATAAATTACAAATAAATGAACTTAAAGAATTGAAAAATGATGCATATAAGAATTCAAAAATTCATAAAGCAAAAATCAAAGTTTTTCATGATAAAAAAATTCAAAGAAAACATTTAATGTTGGTTAGAAGGTTTTGTTTTATAATTCTTGACTTCACATATTCCCTAAAAAATTAAGATCAAGATAGAGTAGCTCTTTTATTGTGAAACATGTGTACCCTTATTGAACAATTGGCACTGAAAATCCTAGAAATTGTAATATGTTTAAGGTAAATAGGCAAAGACTCAAACCATTTCTAGAAAATAAAGCTTTTCATGAAGAATTTGTATTCCTACCTGACCCTTGTTACGAGACCAATTAATCTTTATTTTACATATTTACATGTTTATTATATTTATTATTCTTCTAACTTTTTTTTCATACTTGTAGGTTAATTTAGTATTTTTGTTAAAGTTTTATTTTGCTCCCCGGGTAAAGGGCAGATAACGGTACTCTGTGACATTTCAAGTCAATTTTGTCAGTTTCTCATAATTATTGATACCTTATCTTCTTCTCCATTAAAAAAATGGATGACATTCTAATAAATTTGAAAAAAAACATTTTCTCTCATTGCCTCAAAATGCCTTAAAGAAAATTTACCAAACAACATGTGAAAGATTAACGTTATTAATAATTATGAATATACCTACTGATGTACGCTGGTTAATTGAAGCCAAAGTTCAATTGACAGGTGAATTTTCAGACTCATTAACTTTCTATATGCCTGACTTAGGTAAAAGCTCTTATACAAAAAGGCGAAGAGCAAAAAGGTTACATGTTTATTATAAAGGTGCTCGATGGAATTGTAACCAGGGTTATCATTCTTTAGAATTTGTATCTAGAATCGAGAAGACAAAATCCAACTTATTAAGGATGGAATGAGTAAGGAGTATTTAGATGGCATCCTAATTACTCTTGAGACACATCATTTTGGGCTCATACAACGTGAACTTCTTAATTTATAGAACAAATTAAAAAAAAAACATAAGTGGTATAGTCTCAAAAATTTGACTAAAAGACTATGTTTGCCAATTTATAAGAAAATTAGATAAGAAGTCTATCCCCGACCCATAGATGGCGTTTAAGTTATTTTTGGACGTAAAACTAGAGGAAGATTGAGCCATAATCACAACTACTTGTACATATTTACCATACCTGATATCATTTTGTATGGCTTATTTTATTTTATTGTAGGTTTTATTTCCAATAAAAGATGTTTCAGGTGATATCTTCTATACTCTATTCTTTCTATATTTTGACATTGAGGACAATGTCTCAATCTAGTTAAGGGGAGGGTAGTTGATATATAATGTTAGTATTAACTTCTTCTTTTTTGCTATCACTTTGTTCTCTAAAAAACCTTTCATCATGAATGACGCGAATAAAAGGTTCATTTATGCATTCTTGAGCCGTAATCTAGTTATAGAATGACAAAGTAAAGAGTACATTACTAAACTTTTTTAAAACATTCTAATTGGTTTATTTTTAATGCATTTTATATATATGTGTTTGTTGCTTAAGTTTTTTATAACTCTTGCATCAATACATTTGCTTTACTATTGAGGTATGATCTCAAAATTGTTTAGTTTAAATCACTTTTTCTATCTAGGTTATTAAAGAATAACTTACGAAATTATTTCTTGAGCACAATACTAAGTCTTGTGGTAAGATGGATGATTTAATTTATATAGTCAAGAGAATTTTTATGTTTAAATATATATATTCTTTTTTAAACTTACACATCTTTTGTGAGTAAGTGGAGAGGTTTAAGATAACAATTTATGAACTTTCATTAATCTTTTGAAATGGTTAATTTTTATTTGGAATGACATTATTTGAGATGAGTAATGATATTATTTATTGAGCGATTATCTATTTTCCAACTCTATGAGTGAAATCCTAACTCATTAAATCGTTATTCACCTGTGAGGATATAAAATTGAGGCTTTTACTTGGAGAAATTTTTCAAGGCTATATATATTGTAATTTGTGATAAGAAAACTTTGGCTTAATTCACATACACAATTTTAGAAGATATGATTAAAATAACCTTAATAGCAATTGTGATCTTCAAATACTTAGGTAGTGTTCAAATTTTATTTATGCTTAAATTGCTAGGGACTAACAATAAGCTAGTTGGGGAATGTGATGAATACTTGAAATTATACATTTAATAAGGATTTTACAACATTGTCTTATATATATTTTGGTTTGTGATAAGAAGGCTTTGGCTTAATTCACATACACAATTTTAGAATATATGATTGAAATAACCTTAATAGCAATTGTGATCTTCAAATACTTAGGTAGTGTTCAAATTTTATTTATGCTTGAATTACTAGGGACTAACAATAAGCTAGTTGGGGGATGTGATGAACACTTGAAATTACATATTTAATAAGGGTTTTACATCATTGTTTTATATTACTAGTGTCTTTAACCCCCCCCAATAAATTAAGTATGTTTACAATATTGTACCTAATTAGCTTTTTACTGTTTTGTGGTAAATTCGATAAAATTGGCATAACTTTCTACTATGAATCTAATTTGAGTGATTTTTTATCCTATAAAGAGCTGACTCAAAGGGTTAACATATTTTATTTCATAAAGAATTTGAATAAAATTGATTCGCAGTACAGTTTCAATCTAAACAGTCATCTAATATATATGAGACAACTCAATTTGGAAAGATAAGAGACTTATCTACAATATGGATGTTTGGAGTGAAAGATAATTCGGATCACATCAATTTTAAATTGGATAATCAAGTGGGTGTATTAACGATAATCAAAGCAAATTAGTTTCTACCCCTCTTGACTTTTATCATCCAAATAGTTCCCTCTTTATTTTTCTTGATTTATCCATATTTTTCTATAAATAAGTGGCTTATTTATGCCCAAAGCATGTAATTAGAAAGCTAGATTTTAATTTAAAATATTTGACTTTTGTATTATCTCTTTGTAGTATTATTTCTCTTGTTTACTATTCTAAAGTTATGTTATATCTTCTTCCATCTCTTTTCTTTTTCTTTAGTTTTATTCTGTTTAAGTAGTTTTTTCTTTTTTTTTTGCTAAGGTGAAAGGGTGAAACTATTGGTAAGATAATAAGATATACTAAACTCTTATTCATTAATTTAATGTTTCATTCGTAAGTTATGCAAATTTATATATGATGTATTTATTTTGTTTGCAATATTAATACATTTTCTTGTAAAGTAGTCTATCTTGATTTATTATAGACAATTTTTATAGTTGACACAATAAATTCTTGAAACCATTTATAAGATTTGGTGTAGATACCCTTTCTTGTAAAGTGGGAATCTTGATTTATTGTAGACAAATATAAAGGTTGGCATAATAAACACTTGAACCTATTTATAAGATTTTGTGTATAATAATTGAAAGAAATAAATACAAGTTAATTTATAAATTGTAATGAACTTTAATTATTATATCTTTCGATTGGAACCTCCTTTATATGAGAATTCCAATTGAGTTATAAAAAGAGTTGAATATATTCTTATTTCATATGCCAAGAGTGGATCCCCTTAACCTTAACTTTTATTTTCATTGATTAATTGAATTATTATTTGCTAACATGTTATACTGCTTTAATTGTCTTTAAAGTATTTATAATTTGTAATTTTAATTCCACTTTTCCGTGGATCAACCCTGTTCTCACCGGGTTATTTATTACTTCGACAATCCTGCACTTGCGAATAAACTCTTATATTCTGGACTTGTCATATTTTTGGCGTTATTGCCGGAAAAGTGACTTTAACATTTTTTGTTTGTTTTATTTTCATGGAAGGCTAAGCATCATAACTTGTTTTACTTTATTTATTCTTCACTTGTTATTTTTATGGAAAGTTAATCCTCATACTATTTATTTACTAACTTTTTATTATCCTCATCTAACATTGACTAATCTAATATTTGCTAATCTAACTTTTAACAACTTTTATTTTATTGTTAACTTTGCCTATTTTATTTTCCTTTATTTAATATTTTTTTCTTATTTATATTATTTATTGTTATTGTATTTTGTTTAATTTTCTTGTATGAGTGTTTAGTTTGGAGATCCTAATTCTCATCGTTTGGTGAAAGGTAATTTTAGAACTTCCTTTGATAATTTATTGGATTCTCCTTCATTTTTTCATTCTTTACCAATTAACAACATGATCGATAATCAAATTGAGGGATTTATAGACCCAGAGGACAATCAGTCTCAATATAATGACCGTAACCGACCCAAGACACTGAAAGACTACATGAACACTACACGAACTAGTGTACCATCTTCTTTAGTTTTTTCTCTAGATGCAACACACTTTAATTTTAAGCTAGGCATTATCTACTTTTATCCACTTTTCATGGCTTAAACGCAGAAAACTCTTACCTGCATCTAAGATAATTTGAATAAGTGTGTAACATGTATAATGACCAAAATTGTAGCATAAACATAATTCGACTTAAGCTTTTTCCTTTTTCTTTAAAAGATAAAGCTGAAACATGGCTACAAAACCTTAAGCTAGGATCCATTTCTTTATGGGATGAGATGCAACAACAATTCATATAAAAAGTTTTTCTTCCCTATAGAACTAATTCTTTCAAAAGATAAATTACCATTTTTGCCCAAAAATCAGAAGAGACATTTTACCAATGTTGGGAAAGGTAAATGGTCTCAAATACCTATCCCCATCATGACTTTGAAACTTAAAGATTAGTCTCGAATTTCTACAAGGGCTTAACACTCCAAGTTAGACAAATGGTAGAAATGATGTGTAATGGAATATTTCAGGACAATGACCCAAAAGAGGCAATGAATTATTTAGACTTACTAGTAAAAAATGCTCAAAATTAGGACACTGCTGGTACCTGTGAGGCATCCAGTAAAACTCAAACTGCTACATCTAGTAGGGGTATTTATCATCTTAGGGAAGACCATAACCTTCAAGCTAAATTAGCATCCCTAGCTAGAAAAGTCGAAACCTTAGAAATAAAAAAGAATGGCCAATTAAAATCTGTTTAAGAAATAATGTGTTATATATGTGAAACCTATGATCACTCAACCAATGATTGGCCAACTTTGCCTGTATTTAGGGAATGTCTCCATGAACAAGCCAATGTTCTAAACACATTCAAGTGGTCAAATAATAACCTATATTCACAAAACTATAATCTTGGTTAGAGAAATCACCCAAATTTTAGTTGGAAGAATGACTTTCAAGCACAAGTTTCACAACCACTTTTTCAATCACACCAAAATTTTCAAAACCATCAAAGTCATGCACCACATATTCCATCTCTTAAGAAAAATCTTAAAGAAACTTTGCATGCATTCATTGAAAAGCAAGAGTCTGTTAATTCTCAAAATGCTCAAACGTTTACTAATTTGAAAGATACTCTTGCTAAATTTACATCCGCACTGAACATTCAAAAGAAATAAAATTTTCATTCTCTACCATAACCAAACCCCAAAGGACAATATAACTCAAATGCATATAGTTCAGGAAGCTAACACATGGATCAAGTTAAAGTGGTTATTACTCTTTGGAACGGTAAGATTGTTGAAAAACATATGCCTAAACCTCATGAGAATGATGAATCAATCTCTAAGGGTAAGAAAAGTGTTGAACTTACACTTCATGAAGAAAACACCAAACCCTCACCTCCACCCTCATTTCCTCATGCATTACGTAATGCTTAGAAGATAAATTACAATCCTGAAATTTTTAAAATCTGTAAATAGGTAAAAGTTAATATTCTTTTATTGGATGCTATTAAACAAGTTCCCTTTTATGCAAATTTTTTTAAGGATTTATACATAGTGAAAAGAAAACTGAATGTGAAAAAGAAAGCATTTTTAGCTAAACAAGTAAGTGCCATTCTTCAGAACAATAATGCTTTGAAATATAAAGACCCTGGTTGTCCTAAAATTTCATGTATTATTGGAAGTCATAAAATTAAACAAGCCTTACTTGATCTTAATGCTAGTGTGAATTTATTGCCATATTCAGTTTATCAACAGCTCAATCTCGGTGAGTTAAAATCAACTTCTGTAATTCTTTTGCTTGCTGATAGATCAATCAAAGTATCAAGAAGGATGGTGGAAGATGTTTTAGTTCAAGTTGATAAATTCATATATCTTAGAGATTTTATTATCTTGGACACAGAACCTCTTAAAGGATGTAATTTGATAACTGTTATTTTGGGTCGTCTATTTTTAGCAACTTCTAACGCTTTGATTAATTATAGGAATGGAGTAATGAAGCTTTCATTTGGAAACATGACATTTGAGCTCAGTGTTTTCAATATGTGTAAGCAACCACATAAGAAAGAGGATGAAAGTGAAGAAGGCAATATAATTGAAATGATTATAGAGGATCATATTCAAAGAGGAAGTTCTATCGATCCCTTAGAAATGTGTCTAATAAATTCATTTGAGTCAAATATACAATTAGATCCTAAATTCTTTGACATATATTCTTTACTTGACTGTGCACAAGTGATTAAAAATAAAGGATGGAAATCAAAGTTTGAAGAATTAGGAGAAATTGAGGATAAATAGAACTAAATTCTAAAGTTGAAGTTGAAACCTTTACCAAAAGGATTGAAATATGCATTTTTTGGAGAAAAACAAACTTACCCTGTGGTAATCTCTTCTACGCTCATAAGCGAACAAGAAGGTAAGTTAACTGAAGTATTGAAATGCATAAAAATACAATTGGGTGGACTTTAAAAGATATAGAAGACATTAATCATATGATTTGCACATATAGAATACACCTAGAAGATAATGCTAAAACTTTTCAACAGCCTCAAAGAAGATTAAATCCATATATGAAAAAGGTAGTGAGAGCTGAAGTTTTCAAATTACTTAAAGTATGAATCATTTGTTCTATCTCAGATAATAAATGGGTAAGTCATCTCAAGTAGTATCAAAAAAATCTAGAATCACGGTCATTGAAAATGACAAAGGTGAGTAATACCAACTTGAGTCTCATCTAGTTAGAGAATGTGCATAGATTATAGAAAGTTGAACTCTGCCACTAGAAAAAATCATTTTTCTTTATTATTCCTCGACCAAATTTTAGAAAGAGTAATAGGACATCCCTACTATTACTTTCTAGATGGTTATTCTAGCTATTATCAAATTCCTATAGCACTAGAGGACCAAGAAAAGACTACCTTCACATGCTCTTTTAGGACCTTTGCTTTTAGAAGAATGCCCTTTGGACTTTGTAATGCCCTAGCAACATTTCAAAGATATATGTTAAGCATTTTTAGTGACATGGTTGAGTATTATTTAGAAGTTTTCATGGATAATTTAATCGTGTTTTGAAATTCTTTTGATAATTGTCTTGAAAACTTAGAAAATGTCTTAGAAAGATGTAAGGAAAAGGTTTTATGTTGAATTGGGAAAAATGTCATTACATGGTTACTTCTAGAATTATTTTAGGACATGTAGTATTTTCTAAAGGAATTGAAGTGGATAAGGTAAAATTCAAACTCATTGCTCATTTGCCCTCACAAAAAATAATTAGAGAAGTCCGATCATTTTTAGGACATACTAGATTTTATAGAAGGTTCATAAAAAAATTTAGTGTTATATCTAAACCCTTTTGTAACCTCTTAGCAAAAGATGTATCATTTGAGTGCACTCAATAGTATCAAAATTCGTTTGAAAAATTAATTAACCGCTTAACATCTACTCCTGTTATACAATCTCCTGACTAGTCCTTACCCTTTTAAGCTCATATGTGATGCCAGTGACTATGTTGTTGGTGCTATATTGGGACAAAGAAAGAAAGGTAAACCCTATGTAATTTATTACGCAAGTAGAACTTTAAACAGTGCACAAATGAATTACACAACAACTAAAAAAGAACTACTTATTGTAATATTTGAATTAGACAAATTTTGTTCTTTCTTAATTGTTCTTTAACTGTTGTATTTACTTACTATGATGCTATAAGATATTTAATGTCAAAATAGGATACAAAACTAAAACTGGTTCGATGGATTCTATTGCTTCAAGAATTTAATATCACTATCAAGGATAAGAATTGAGGTGAGAATGTTGTTGCAGATCACTTATTAAGACTCGGTCAAGATTCATCAACAGAAATAACACCCATTAGTTATTCATTTTCGATGAATTTTTATTTTCTACTGTTACAGTACCTTGGTCTGCTAATATTGTTAATTTTCTTGTAACATAAGAAATGTCACCTCAATGGAATGCTAAAGACAAAAAGAAATTTTTAACTAAGGTAAGAAAGTTTTATTGGGATGATCCTTATCTCTTCAAATATTGTCGTGACTAAATATTTTGAAGATGCATACTCGACAATGAGGTAAGTAACGTTATTAAATTTGTTTATTCTGAAGCATGTGGAGGACATTCCTCATCAAAGAAAACAGCTGTAAAAATCTTGCAATGTAGATTTTATTGGCCCACTTCATTTAAAGATACACATGTATTTTGTATAACGTGTGAAAATTGTCAAACATTGGGATCTATTTCAAAATGAAACATGAGGCCTTTGAACCCTATTCTTGTTATTGAAATCTTTGATTGTTGTGGGGATAGATTTCATGGGACTATTTCTACTATCATTTGGATTTACGTATATCTTAGTCGCAGTAGATTATGTCTCAAAATAGATTGAGGCTATTCTATGTTGAAATAATGACCATAAAACAGTCATGAAATTTTTGAAAGAAAATATCTTGAGTCGATTTGGAATCTCTCAAGCCATTATAAGTGATAGAGGTAAGAACTTTTGTAATAGGCCATTTGAAATATTAATGAAAATGTACTATCCAATTCCTATTAGTAGTATTGGCGCCTCAATTTCGGTATAAAGCAATAAAGACACTGTAGGGTTACCCGATTTTAACCCTATTATAAATATTTCTTTTTATGGTGCGCGTGAGAGATATTAGACCTAATTTGGTAATTTTACACTCGATCGGAGCATCGGACGACCCTATAATATTTTTGGAATTTTTTTGTATTGGCTTGGAAAAGAAAATTCTAATTTACTACATGAATGTTCATTTAAGGGTTATGTATGGAACAAGCCTTTGTTGAGAAACATAATCTTATTCATATATTAGAGAATGGACCAGTTAGAAACAATCCATGGATTGCCAAGTTGAAAATTCTAGTTAGTTCCTTGGATTACTCTAACTAGATAGTTACAAAGAAACCAATTATATACTTAGTTTTCAACTAATGGTAATTTAGAAATTTAGAGTAAGTTGAGGGGTAGATTGGTCAATTGATGGAGCATTATATATATATATATATATGTAGAAGTGTGTAGAGTTTTCAAGAGTGATCAAAAGCAAACATTTAGAGCAAAAGAGAGCAAAATTTGTGCAAGTGTTGAAGAGGCTGCTACAGTGAAATTTCAATTTTTTTCATGATTTTTCATACTTAATCAAGCCAAAATAAGGTTACATACCAATTCCTAAGCTCAATTGAAGTCTCCATTAGTGGAAATTCAAGAAAAAGAGGTAAGAAAAGCATTGTTTTGTGAGATTTATAAATGAACTTTCAAGAACGCTTCAATTGATGTTCTTATGTGTATTCTTGGTTTAAATTGAGTTGAATTCCAGTATAGAGTTTGAATGAGTCATCAAATTAAAGAAATTGACATGGTAGGAATTAGGGTTTTGGGTGATTTGAATATAGAGACTTCAATTGGTTGTAATTAGGGCATTAGAATGAAATTGGCTTGATTTTGATGTAATTGAAACAAGAAATTGAGAAAAGAAATGTGTTGGAACCTAAGGTGAAATTCTACCACTTTAGGGAAGTTAGGGATTGAGTGGTGTTTTGATTTAGTTGTTGTGTGTAAATAGTGCCTTATGTATATTGAATGTATATGGTTGATGGAAAAATAAAAAATGAAGAAAATAAGACATAATTGTCCATTTTGAAAAGGTGAAGGGCAATTATGTCTAATCAAGTTATAAGGCGTTTAATAATTTTCAGGGCACCGGATGGTGAGTTAGATTAGATTAAATGACTCCGTAAATAAAAATTAAAAAGTAGTATCCATCCGGGCTTTGTATGCCAATTAGGGCATTTAGTAGTTAAATGAGATTCTAGCATTCGATTTGGTTCTAAATGTCATTTATGGTGCATAGGTGAAGAAAACCGAGAGTAGTGACGGGGGCAAAAATTCGGAGTGAAATTGAGCTCAGAATGGTTGTGAGTGAAATCTTCCAATTCTTTTATCTTCCGTTTATTATATTTTCGCATAATGAAAATGTATGTTTTATGAGCTTTCAATGCATAAACATGATTTATGATCTTGATATATATCCATAGATATGCTTTTACATATTCGGTTTAAGAAACAGTTTTAAATTAGTGCATCCATTTTAAATGCCATTGGTACCTTCGGATTATAGTGGTGGTGAGTGTATTAGACTCGGCTGATATATCTTGTGCACATGGGCAGGTTATGGGGGTGTATTACTAACTCTGGAAAGTCAGGATGTCGAGTCATGTGAGTCACTTTATGTGTATGGGGTATTGTCTCACTATATATGTATGCGATGTAGGATTCCGCTGCATAGCCAGTAAGATGTCTTGAGATGTCACTGAGGGTGCTGCTAGTTAAGGTGCCCGGTGACCTACTTATGTGTGTGATGCTAGTTGAGTCGTTGCGTGAGTATAGAGCTTTAGGGTTACCATTGGTATAGTTTAGAAAGAAAATGGCTAAGTGAGGACTTTACTAGTTTGCGATCTACCGATAGCATTTTATGCATTTATATGCACATGACAGTTATTGTGTTATATAGATTTTGGATATTGTTTTCTAAATATGTTGATAAAATCCGCTCGATAAGTTTTCATCAATATATGATGTTAGAAACCGTTTACAGCTTTACATCAGTTTTAGAAGCATGATTTGTGCATGTACTTTAGAATTTACTATCTATGCATAATGTTATTTTATTTAAAACCTTAATTGCACTCACTAAGCTCCTTTAGCTCACTTGTTTTGTGTTTTATGTTTTCTAAACCCCCTTCCCAGATGCAGGTCTCGGTACGCAAGCTGCTGATTCTTTTATTGCTGAGTAGTGGGCCAAATCTGAAGATCTTTTTTGTATATGTAAATGTGCTAAATAGCACCCTTTGCTTTCTACATAGTAGTGGTAGGCATGTATAATTGTATGTATGTTTTGAACCAGCAAGAAGAGATTTCGATATTATGATGATTGTTTTTACTTTTTATGAGTATGCTTATTTTGTGATTTAAATGAAACTATTATATTGTGTTGTATTTGGTTTGGAAATGATCGGAGGTCCGAATTGGTAGTATTGAGAAGTGTTTGAAATAGAAGTAAAATTTCTTTGCAGGTTTTATATGGATTTTTCGAAAAATAGGGGAAACTCTGTCCATTTTTTTCTTTTAAAAATTAAGATGTCGTTTTCATGTATATTACAAGATTTCTCAGTAATAGCAAGAACTAAAAAGGGGTTCGCTTCTCAGAATTTCTCAACTTACCCAGTTAAATTTTGAGGAATTTTCGTCGAGGTGCTCGATAAGGCCGCTGGGACCTATAATAGAGGGTCTCAGAGCAGGTCCTGTCAGAAAAAATATAGTATTACTCATAAAGTTGTCACCTCATATCATCCCAAAACAAGTGGATAAGTTGAACTAACAAATAGGGAGATAAAATAAATTTTGAATAAAACTGTAAACTTATATCACAAAGATTGATCTTTAAGACTTAATGATGCACTTTAGGCTCATAGAACCGCTTTTAAAACTTCATTGGGTATGTCTCCTTATAGGATAGTTTATGAAAAACCTTGTCACTTACCTGTGAAACTTGAGCATAAAGTCTATTGGGCCATTAAAACTTTCAACGCAAATCTTGATTCTACTAGACAGATACATAAATTACAAATAAATGAACTTAAAGAATTAAGAAATAATGCATATGAGAAATTGAAAATTCATAAAGCTAAAATCAAAGCTTGTCATGATCAAAAAATTCAAAGAAAAACAATTGATGTTGGTCAGAAGGTTTTGCTTTATAATTCTCGACTTTAAATATTCCCTAAAAACTTAAGATCAAGATGGAGTGACCCTTTTATTATGAAACATGTGTATTCTTATCGAACTATTGACATTGAAAATCCTAGAAATGGTAATGTGTTTAAGGTAAATGGGCAAAGACTCAAGCCGTTTTTAGGAAATCAAGCTTTTCATGAGGAATTTGTGTCCCTATCTAACCTTTGTTACGATACCAATTAATCTTTGTTTTACATATTTACATGTTTATATATATTTATTATTCTTTTAACTTTTTTTTCATACTTGCAGGTTAATTTAATATTTTTGTTAAAGTTTATATTGCACCTCCGGTAAAAAGGTAGATAACGGTACTCTGTGACATTTCAAGTCAGTTTTACCAATTTCTTATAATTACTGATACATTCTCTTCTTCTCCTTTAAAAAAAATGGATGACATTCTATTGAATTAAAAAAAAACATTTTTCCTCATTGCCTCAAAATGCCTTAAATAAAATTTATCGAGTAAGATGTGAAAGATTAATCTTATTAATGATTATGAATATACATGCTGATGTACGTTGGTTAATTAAAGTCAAAGTTCGATTGACAGGCAAATTTTCAGACTCATTAATTTTCTATATGCCTAACTTAGGTAAAAGCTTTTATACCAAAAGGCAAAGAGCAAAAAGGTTATATATTTGTCATAAATGTGGTCGATGGAATTGTAACTAGAGTTGTCATTCTTCAGGATATGTATCTAGAAATCATGAAGACAAAATCTAATTCATTAAGGATAGAATGACTAAGAAGTCTTTGGATGACATCCTAGCGACTCTTGAGACGCATCCTTTTGGACTCGTGCAACGTGAACTTCTCAATTTATGGAACAAATTCAAAAAAGAACATGAGCGGTATAGTCTCAAAAATCTAACTTTAAAAGACCATGTTTGCCAATTTATAAGAAAATTGGATGAAAAGCCTATCGCCGATCCATAGAAAGGTTTAAGTAGTTTCTGGATATAAAACTAGAGGACGATGTGAGCCACAATCATAACTACTTGTACATATTTACCATAGCTATTATCATTTTGTGTAGCTTGTTTTATTTTGTTACAGGTTTTATTTCCAATAAAAGATGTTTTCAAGTAATATCTTCTATACTTTGAGATTGAGAACAATGTCTCAATCTGGTCGGGGGAAGGATAGTTGCTATATAATGTTAGTATTAATTTTTTTTTTTGCTATCACTTTGCTTTCTAAAATTTTTTTTATCATGAATGGCGTAAGTAAAAAGTTCATTTATGCATTCTTAAGACGTAATCTAGTTATAGAATGACAGAGTAAATAGTACATTACTAAACTTTTGAAAAACATTCTAATTGTTTATTTTTAACGCATTTTATGTATAGTTGTTTGTTACTTAAGTTTTTGGTAACTCTTGCGTTAATATGTTTGCTTTACTTTTAAGGTATGATCTCAAAATTGTTTAGTTTAAATCACTTTTTCTATTTAGGTTATTAAAGAATAACTTTCGAAATTATTTCTTAAGCACAATACTAAGCCTTGTGGTAAGATGGCTGATTCAATATATATAGCCAAGAGAATTTTCATGTTTAAGTATACATATTCTTTTCTAAACTCACATATTTTTTGTGGGTAAGTGGAGAGGTTTGAGATAACAACTTATGAACTTTCGTTGATATTTTTAAATGGTTAATTTTTGTTTGGAATGATATTATTTGAGATGAAGAATAATTTGGTTGCTTAGTTGAAGGATGATAAAAGAAAATTGTGGAAAAGTATTATTGTAAGAAATTGCTTTTATTTTGTAATGATTCCTTGTGTTTTTTCAAAAAAAAAGAAAAAATATATAAAATAAGAAAAGAAGTCAATTTAGTTCAATAAAGTCTTCATTCAATTTTTGAAGAAAAAGTTAATATGAAGCAATTTTGTCACCAGACTCTCTATTCGTAAGATTTGCATAAAATAATTAAAGTCCTAAAGCTATCATGTGGCAAGAATAGTTTGACTTTAAACATATAATTTTTCTATCTTTGGACTAATGTTAGTTTGTCAATCTATCCTTAAATGTAACATTTTCTTGAGCGATTATTTATTTTCCAACTCTATGAGTGAAATCCTAACCCGTTAAATAGTTATTCACCTGTAAGGATATGGAGTTGAAGCTTTTACTTGGAGAAATTTTTTAAGACTATATATGTTATGGTTTGTGATAAGAAGGCTTCAGTTTAATTCACACATACACACATATAATTTTGAAAGTTATGATTGAAATAATCTTAATAACAATTGTGATCTTCAATTGGCATTTTGTTTGAAATACTTAGGTAGTGTTCAAAATTTATTTATGCTTAAATTGCTAGGGACTGGTAATACGCTAGTTGAGGGTATGATGAACACTTGAAATTAAACATTTAATAAAAGTTTTACATCATTATTTTGTATTACTAATGTCTTTAACCCTCTTAACTTAAGTATGTTTACAATATTATACCTAATTAGTTTTTAATTATTTTGTGATAGATTTGGTAAAATGGCTATAACTTTCTACCTAAAAATCCAGTTGGATTGATTCTTAATCCTATGAAGAGCTGGCTCAATGGGCTAATATATTGTATTTCACAAAGAATTTGAAATTCAAGTGTTTAGAGGGTAAAAATGGCATAGAATAGAACTTATCTATAGTACAGGCCTAGTCAAAATAGTCATCAGTATTTACCCATAACTATAGATATACGTATCTAATACGTATAAGACAACTCAATTTAAAAAGATAAGAGACTTATGTACAATGCTAATTTTTTGAGTGAAAGATAATTCGGATCACATTAATTCCAAATTGGATAATCAAGTGGGTGTATTAATGATAATCAATGCAAATTAGTTTTCACCATTCTTGACTTTTATCATTCAAATAGTTCCATCTTCATTTTTCTTGATTTATCCATATTTTTTTATAAATAGGTGGCCTATTTATGCCCAAAGGATGTAATTAGAGAGTTAGATTTTAGTTTAAAATACTTGTCTTTTGTATTGTCTCTTTATAGTATTATTTCTCTTGTTTACTACTCTAAAGTCATGTTATCTCTTCTTCCATCTCTTTTATTTTTCTTTAGTTTTATTATGTTCAAGTAGTTTTTTTTTTTTTACTAAGGTGAAAAGGTGAAACTATTGATAAGGTAATAAGATATACTTAACTCTTATTCATTAATTTCATGTTTCATTCGTAAGTTATGCAAATTTATATATGATGTATTTATTTTGTTTGCAATATTAATACCTTTTCTTGTAAAGTAGTCTATCTTGATTTATTATAGACAATTTTTATAGTTGGCACAATAAATTTTTGAAACTATTTACAAGATTTGGTATGGATACCCTTTTTTATAAAGTAAGAGTTTTGATTTATTGTAGACAAATATAAAGATTGGCATAATAAACACTTGAACCCATTTATAAGATTTTGTGTATAATAATTGAAAGAAATAAATATAAGTTAGTATATAAATGGTGATGAACTTTAATTGTTATATCTTTTGATTGGAACCTCCTTTGTATAAGGATTCCAATTGAGTTATAAAAAGAGTTGAATATATTCTTATTTCATATGCCAAAAATGGATCCCCTTAATCTTAACTTTTATTTTAATTGATTAATTGAATTATTATTTGCTAACATCTTATACTACTTTAATTGTCTTTAAAATATTTATAATTTATAATTTTAATTCCACTTCCTTGTGGATCGACCCTGTTCTCACCGAGTTATTTATTACTTCAACAACCTGCACCTAAGAATAAACTCCTATATTTTGGTCGTGTCAGTAAGATATTTCTATTGCTATTTTTCTATCACTAAAACCTTTTTTTTTTTTACTAGTGTTGCAAGATCACATGTACATATACTTAACATTCATTATTTCATTTTCAATAATACTAGACATACAAAGTTAGGATATAAGTTTTATGTCACAATTGATGTGGCATTTGATGTGTTCTATATTATATATATGTATATATGTATGTATATATGTATATATATATATATATTTGTATGTATATATGTGATTTTCTTGTAAATCTTCTCTAGGGTTTCGCCTTTAAAGCTAATGTAGAGAGAAGATAGAAATTTCTTACTATAATAGTTATGCTCAGTTCAGATCTGTCTTACACTCATTCAAAATTAGAGATAAGCTATTAGCGTGAAGGGAACTGGCCTAGAGATTACCCTTCGAGGGCAATATATATGACTTTTAATTGGATACCCTTCTTTCCACGATGGGCATTTCAGAGAATTAACTTAGATGAGGGCTTTTAGGTAATTGAGCCCCTTTGGGTATTTGGAGTATTAGATATTTTTGATTAAGTACTTTTAGAATGATAAGTTTTGTTAGGTGAGTTGGGAGTACTGAGTGAGTTACATATACTGTCCTCTTGGGCTTAAGGTATTTGGTGCTAGATTACTTTAACAACTCCAAATAACTTTAATTCTTATGTCAATGTGGGATAATGACTTAGAACATGATGACGTGTAGGCTTGTCATTGGTTCGTTTGACATTTTTCCATCCAAAACCTTATCCTTGTGCCTAGTTGTCATGCCATGTAGTCTCTAAGTAGGAATTAGATGAGCTCAGTGATGATGTGGAAGGAGATTGGTATTTGCTGACGTATGCATTAGTTGTGGAGCTTAATAATGACGTGGCAAGTAACTTAGCCATGATAACATGTCTCCTAGTAGTGGGATTGAATGGTGACATGGGTCATTGTGCGAGTCTAATTTAATAGACTTAATAGGCTGGGTTATAAAAGCTAATAGACCTAGATTGGTATTGAGCTTGCTAGAGTGGCCTTAATTTGAAATAGGTAACTCCTTAGGGAAGATAGGTATGAGAGCTCAAATAAGCTTTTAAGTGTAGCCCAAGTATTACATAATTTTTATCTTAACATTAACCCCCTAGTTTCTAGTGTTGATATGAGAAGATAGTAGGAATTACATTTTCCTGGTGACACATATTGAGCTTCTATTGGTACTTCTTTATTTTCCTTTTTCTTTCTATTGTTTTTTATCCTTCTGAGTTTTTTATATTGCATGTTATGGTCTTCAGAGTTAGGTAGCTTATCTTATTTGATGCTGCTGACCATGTTTTATTTTTTTTTGCTTGTACCTTTTTTTTTTCATCAATGTGTTATTATATGAAAGATTTTAAACTAGTACCGGCTACTCAAAAATATGTTGATCTTACTGCTGAAACTTTTACTATACTCACTAGAGATGGTTTTGATGTATTAGACGAACGTCATCTTAAAGACATTAGATTGATCAACTCTCTACCATCAAAAGTCACTGAATTATGTTAAAGAGACTTTAAATCTTATCTTTTACTCTTTAATTGTGCTTTGAAATTAATAAATTGTGACACTTTTGTAGTTATATTATCTTCATAGTTGACAACTCTTCTTTGTTTCCATAAGGACAACTTATACCCTCTCGTTCTTAACTCATTTAAAATTAGTTAAGAAACTTAAAAGTGAGGATTGGATGTAAGATTTGATGAATGACTATCCTAGTCTTCCTTGACCTCAAGGCCCCAATGCCTTAGCTGGTTGAAGCTCCAAAACCTTTCTTGCCTTTAAATCTATAGTTGTGGGTTACTCTAAAACCAAAAAAAGAAAAGTGTCTGAGACTAGTTAGGCTTCTGTGAGCTCTTTCTAAAAACCTCAGTCATGTGCTCAAGAACAAGTTTAGGCATCTACTCTCCTGCTTAATACATGCCCAAATAGCCTTGCCTACTAAATCAGCTTTATTGATCTCTCAGTAAAACTCACTGAGCGCTCTATCAAGGGCATTAGCTCATGCTCATGAGGTAAATCTCAATCCTTTATCACTCTCTCTTATTGATTTATATTTCTTGCTCCTTTATAGTAAGTCTATATTGTTATGGGTGTTCTTCTTAGTTGCAAGTTACTTACATCTTATAGGAGTATAAAAAGAAGCTAAAAGGGCTCTTGAGGACCATAGAGAACTTGAAAATACACCGAGTGACTCAAGAGAAAATAATAAGGTTTTAAGGCCTAAAATGATTAGTATAAACAATAATGAGCTTCTCTAGAAAAAAAAAATTGTTGCTACTTACAAGAGGCTATCATAAGGGGCTGGGGAGAGGAAAATACT
The DNA here is from genome assembly GCA_946807835.1 of Ailanthus altissimus. Taxonomy (NCBI): domain Eukaryota; kingdom Viridiplantae; phylum Streptophyta; class Magnoliopsida; order Sapindales; family Simaroubaceae; genus Ailanthus; species Ailanthus altissimus. The sequence continues at coordinate 10,014,385 of OX327699.1, read as the reverse complement.
TTTTTTATAAACAATGAAGAGTTTACTAAGACTATTAAGGTTATTGTACAGTATAATAGACCTTCTAGAGAATAAGCTTTACGAGTTTATCTAAAAGGCCTTGAGTCACGTTTACCACAAAGTGACCAAGGCATACCTTAACCTGAACTTCAACCTTTTAAAGGTATGGTTCCAGCTACTCTTGCTTCAGTTGTTGAAAATAAGGATAATGCGATCAAAGTTTCCACCAGCCATGCCACTCTAATAGAACTAGATGTCACCACGAAAAGGTTGAGCAGGGATCTTTCTAAGGTTGACATTACTATGGACTTAGCTACTTAGAAGCCCAGTCTATGGCTACTTAGAAGCCCAAAGGTATTAATGGTGATATTAATGAATAACTACCTTTCTCAATTACTCTTTTAGTTTTTGTGTACTGAGCTTCAAGCTTTTCTTTGTCATTTATTGGTCTGTCTGTTAATTGATTTTCTCTTTAATTGTAATTATCATAGGTTCAATTTTATAACTACCAAAGGACTATAGCAAACTATTATAAACTGTATACTAATTTTGTAATATGTCTAGGCTACTACAACTCATTCTTTTAAACTATCTACAAGATATACTCAATGGGGGGTAGATGATGCTTAGTAATGTTTAAACTTTCTTTCAATCCTTCATGATATGGTGATCTTGGCCATTTTACTAACCCTATGTAGAGTAGCTTTGTATGGACTAAGGGATAAAAGGAATAATACTCTGTTGCTATTTAATGAACTATTTTGTATTTGTGTAATATATGGTTGACAACACACTTAATGACCATTCAATGCAAGTGTATTGGTTATTTTTCATATGATGACTATATATGCATGGTTGGGCTTGTTCCCAGGCCTTAATGGGTACAAAATTGGGTATAACTTAGAGCTGAGTTACTTATGGCATGCATACTTAGTTTTGAATTCTTAGGCATACAATGGATACAAAAGTTTGTTGGCAACTTAAACTCATTTCTTACTCTAAGTTTGGTGAGTCCATAATAACAACTCAAACATATTGTCATCCTCAAGGCACGGTTCACAGGTGTAGCTGAGGAAGTCCATACTTACACTTAATTAAATGTGAAGTAACAAAGAGAAAAGCATTGTATAAATCACACGGCGATAAAAAGATAAGCTCATACATTCACACCTTTAGGGTTCTAAGCATCCTTATTGTCTTTCGAGCTCAATTGGCCTCTTTCTCTATACACAATTGATAAATATTTTTTCTATTCGACTCTAATTCTCAATTAAGCATTACTGAGGGAAATTTCTAGCAACCTTTCATATAGGTTAAATTCCTAATCGTCATTCTCAGTCTCTACATATGAAGCATAAGGAGAAGAGTACAGTAATGATATATGGCAATAATAAGAGAATTATAAATATTTCAACTTTCAAGGCTTAGCACACATATACTGTACTCAATCCCATTTGATCGCTTCCTTCGTACACAGTAAACAAGCATTTATTGTCTGGTATTGATTAGAGATATCACTTGTTTGGTACTACCCACTTTTTCCATACACAAAAATGAGCACTTTATCATATGATATTGAGTAAAGATAAAACTAGTTTAGAGACACATCCATATGAAATTTATTAGAGAACATGGGCTCACCCCTTAGTGTTAAATAGAGATAAACCACTTTAGAGACACATATCCCGTCTAAAATTCATTAGAAAACATTAGGCTTAACCTTTTAGTATCAAATGAAGATAAATTGCTTTGGAGACACATTGTTAAACGTTAAAGCTCAACTACTTAGTGCCAAATAGATATAAACCTCATTAGAGATACATTGGTGCACGTTAGGGCTTAACCCCTTAGTGCCAAAGGAAGATAAAATGCTTTGGGGACACATTAGAGTACATTGGGGTCAACCCTTATTAAATGTAATAATCCCATCAAAAATTATTTTAACATATAATCATTTTTTACATAAAAAATTATCATCACACTTAAATCCATTTTTTGCATCCTTAGAGCTCTTTGCACATTGAGGGTTTCAGTACTCAAGTGTAATAACTCTTATAAAAAATGATTTGTCATACATAGAGTCATTTTTGGCATCTTTAAGGCACTTGCCACAATGAGAGGCTTCAATGGTCGACTGTAATAACCATCATAAAATATAATTCATTACATATAGAGTCATTTTTAGCATCCTCAAGGCATCATTTATAGGTGTAAATTAAAATAGTCCCTTATTAGATGTAATAATCCCTTCAAAAATAATTGTAATTCTAATAATCATTTTAGGATCTTCATGGCACTATTAACGGGTGCAAACTGAGGGCGTTGGAGAACATAAGGCTAAATTCTTTCACGTTAAATAGAGATAAACCATATTAGCGCACATTTAGGGTTAGGTCCCGTCTCATTTAACTTTTTAGCATCTCATTTTCCAATTGAGATACTGATGCGATATTTCTATATCATAAATTAAGTGCAAGTATACACTATCGTATGCAAGTAATAAAGAGACTAAATAAGTCGGATGTCGAACCCACAGAGATAATTCTTTCTTTTTAACCAATTACTAAAATTATATCTTCCTAATAATTATTCAGAAAAATAAAAATCTAAGAATGAATGTAAGAAATATAAAAGCAAAAACACAATGCAATGAGATTTAAAGATATAGCAACGTAGAGAGAACCTAGGATTAATATTATCCCTCAATATGTTTCTAATGATTAATCCTTTAATATTTAACTCACTTAGTCTTTATTATTGATCAAGACACTAATGTATTCACAAGCCTCTTCCAAGGTCATGCAAGTATACCTTAATTTACCAAATACCTATATTCCTATGGTACTTGTAATAAATTAAGATTCATTAAGATTAGGTCTTATTGATCATACATGCCAATTAGGTATATTCCTATCCTAAGTTGAAACTTGCATATGCAACATTGAATGTTACTCTACAATCATGCATCAAATTACCTAGGTCTAAATATATTGATTCCTCTTCCGAGTTTATCAAAATATTACCAACTCATTCACCATATATTGGCCAGATATATTGAAGCATTAAACACAAGTAATTTAAATAATAAAAGACTAAGTTTATTAAATACTAAAAGATATGGCAATTTAAGCGCACATATTGAGTTCAAATATTAACCCTAGAAAATAAGTTAGCTCATGACTACAAGAGAACAGCAGTAAAAATAATTATAAAACATGATACAATCAATCGCAAACCGATATAGACGTCGAATTGCTCTTAATTGTGCTGCCTAGGAACTCTTGATGCTGAAGAACGTCTTGTATCTCTCTCTAAAGTTGCTTCAATTAAGCTCCTATTGCTCTCCAAGACTCGTGCTCTGTATTCTTAGTGCTCTTGGGTTGTCTTGGATTCCTCTTGAAGGCTGGGAACGAGTGGCTTTATATAGGGATTGATATGAGCTTGAAAATCTCAATTCTCGTCGGACTAGGACTCGCACTACCGCTGGCGCGCTATACATCTGTCGCTGGGGCGACGCGTGAAAAAGCCTTCACCGCTGGAGCGGTGGGATCTTGGCGCTGGGGCGCTGCATGAAAACGGCTTCACCGCTGGCGCGGTGAATTTCTGGCGCTGGGGCGCTATACGCGACTTAAGCAAGTCGTTTTTCTTATTTCGATCACTATTTCAGCGCTGGGGCGAAAATCCTTGTGGCGCTGGGGCGATGGACACATACTTTGAAAACTTTGCATTTTAGTCCCTGTTTTCGCTCCTTTTGCGTTCTTTCTTTAAATTTCGTTCAAGTCCCTATAAATAACAATAATGTATATAAATAGCCATCTATTCTCATAAAATCATAAAATATCAATAATAAAAACATGAGAAAATATATGACAAATTTGCCCTTATCAGATACATTGAGCATTGGAGCTTAATATTTAAAGATGTATATTCTATATTGAGCTTTTACACTGCTTTGGTGATTTAACATTGAGCTCTACACAGCTTTGAAGATATAAAAAAGCTCTCCCCCACAAACCTTATCATGAAGTGGAGACATACGTTAATCTAGGGAACTCAATCCTTATTCCTTATTCCAACGAATACATCCTTGTAAATAACCTTTACTGAGCTCCCATCATTACCATCATATAGACAACCTCATTAGTTTTGATTCTAAGAGTAACCAGGGCATTGTCATAAAGGAAATAACATTTCTACAATTCTTCTTAAAAGGATTGGTGGGTATAGTAGAACCAGCCTATGAAAAGCGAGATATGCCATATGTATTTGTATCTCATGTACAATATTTCCTTTCTTAGGCATAGTTCCTTACTGCCCTTTCAAAGGTTCCTATTTTAGTTAGGCTTTTCTAGATAACGTTAACTTTTAGAGCTATATTTTGGAGTAGACTTTGTAGGCATAGTCCCATCATCGTCAAACTTGCCTTTCTACTCACATTAAGCATTCCTTACCTTGCAAAGAAACTCATTCAAAAGACCATTTTTAGCCAGTGCCTCAATTTGCTTCCTCAGCATGAAGCATTTGCAGTATTGTGGCCATATCTTTTGCAAAAGTCATAATACTTTCACTTACTCCTCTAGTTCAGACTTTTTCTTATGATGAAGGTAACCTTGATGGAATTATGTCTTCCTATGGCCTAGGCTTCCTTAGTGGTGGTACTAAGGTCAACTCAGTCTACTTAGTCTCTCTTTAGATCGAGAACCGTCCATTTTATCCTTTTATCTTTATATGTAGGACCTTTGATCTATTTTAATCTACTTTAGAGCCTTAGCATAGGCTTCACCATACGTTTTTGGTGTTGTACCTTAGAAGTTAAACAATAACTTCCCAAGCTTAAGGTTTTTCTTGAAGTTGACAAGTATTTCTTTAGCAATGAAAACACCTATATCCGTGACTTTATTGTGGAACCTTTTGACAAAGTCCTTTAATGACTCAAACTCTTATTGCTTAACATATATCAGTGTTAAGGGGTCTTTGGGCATGTCCCTAGCATATTAGAATTCCAAGATAAAGGCCTCAGATAGTTGGTCAGAGCTGCATATTAACTCAAGTTCCAAACTTTAAATCAAGTTCTAGTTATTCTTGAGTGTGGGAAAATAGGCAGCTTATTGTGTCCTCATCTATAACTTGGATCAGTATAAGGTCTCTATAGAGCTCTAAATGGATTGCTATGTTAGTTCTGCCTTCATAGTTAGTAAACTATGTAATCCTGAACTTCGGGGGCAAAAGAGCATTCCTGATGTCAACAACAAAGGGTGATGTAGTCTCCACCATATGAAAATGACTTGCTGTAACATTTTTGCTCGGCAGATGTCCTCCAGATCTTATTGGAGCTTGTCAACTTTTCTAAAGTTTGCTACAGTATTATCCACCTCAATATTCTTCGCATCTTTGTGGGCTTGGCACTCAATGTTGAATGAGTCCTGAAGGTCACCCTTGAAAGGTTATTTCAGTTATTTCTCTTTTGTACTCATTTATCTGCTCTCAGTAGTGGATTAGAACTCTTTATTATGGCAAGAGAGAGATTTGGTCTTGCTAGCTTGTCTGCTTTGTTGGGGCTCTAAGGAGCAGTGGCTCCTAGATCGTTCCCAGTGATAGTGAACATGAGCAAGTTGAGTTGGCCCACAAGTGTCCCTCTTTATTCTCCTTTAACCACCTGCTACATTGGTCATTATACGATCAACTCTTTGGTGAACTCTTCAAACTGCTTTTCAAGTGATCAAAGCATCTTTATCAAATTGACAGTTAGGTGACCTCGAGGTATTCCTCTTAGCATGTTTGTAAAATCGCTGTATAGGTCCTTCTAAGTCTTAAGATACTTTCTCTACAGACGAGTTTCTAATTAAGGCTTTAGTTTACTTGGCATTTCAGACATGATGAAGAGTTTTCCACGAACTCTTGGTTGGTTAAATTTGGTGAGGTATCTTAAAGTAGGATTTTCTCAAAATTCTCATAGACAACACCAAATGTTTGGGTCTAAATTTAGTTTAGGCCCACCAAAAAACATTAGGTAGTTATTAAGCAAGGATAAAAATTGATCAGTTAGGTCTGTTGGTGCCTAGAGTTAGGTTTGGACCTTGAACTTAGTGATGATGAAACTAGGATGAATGGAGATTGTGCTATGAATTAAATGAGAGTTGGGTTACTTTAGAGGATCTAAGGAGTATAAGAAACACGAGGTAGAGGCAAATGTTGGCATGGCGGCCAATGATGGTCCTTCAACACTCAAGTGAATTGATGGCTAAGTGACGGAGCTTTTTTAGGATTTTCGCCCTTAAAGGGAATAGAGAAAGAGAATAGAGAGTATTTTCTTACTAAAGTAGTTGTGCTTAGTTCAAATTTATCTTACTCTTATTCAAAATTGGAGATAAGCCTTAAGCATAGAGGGATTTAGCCTAGAGATTATCCCTTAAGGGTGACATGACGATATTTAATTAGAGACTTGTCCTTTTCACAAGGGGCATTTTAGAGAATTAATTCAAATGAAGGCTTCTAAGTAATTGTACTCCTTTGGTGTTTGAAGTATTAGATATCTTCTAATTAGGTACTCTTAGAATTACTAGATTTGTAAGATGAGTTAAGAGTACTGAGTGAATTGTATATACTGTTACTCTAAGCTCAACGAATTCAATGTTGGATTAACTTAACAACTCCTAATAACTCTAATCCTTATGTAAATAGGGGACATTGACTAACATATGCTAAAATGGAGGCTTGTTATTGGTTCTTTTGAGATATTTCCTTAAAAAACTTATCCTTGTGTCCAGTTGTCATACCATATAGTCTCAAGCTAAAAATTAGGTAGGCTCAGTAATGATGTGAAAGCAGATTAGGCTTTGCTGATGTATGCATCAATTGTGGGACTTAATGATAACATGATAAATGACTTGGCCATAATGATGTATCCCCTGATGGTGGGACTAAGTGGTAACATAGGTCATTATATGGGTCTTATCTAATGGACTCTATAAACTAGGTTGTAGAGGCTCGTAGACCTAAAGCGATACTAAGCTTGCTGGAATGGCCTTGGCTTGAAGTGGGAAATTCCTTAGAGAAAATGGGCATGAAGGCTTGAATGAGTAGCCCTAAGTGTCACTTAATTTTCCCTCAATAATCTTATTCTTAGAAAAAATTATCTATATTGTCTATTGTTAAATATTGTATTTTACCAAGTAAATTGAAGTATCTTATATGTTGTAATTAATAATAAGTTTCTTAGCGAAGGATATAAATAGAATCAAGATGTTTAAGATTTAAATTCCACTTATATCATAATGGTGAGGATATAATTTATATTTTATATAATAATCTTTTTTAAAAGTTGGTAATAAACTATATAACATACAGTTAAATTCACAAAAGTTGCTTTAGGTTGGGTATAATTAAATTCAGATGTTGCAATGGATAACTTATAAAACCCAATAGATTTAGGGTTTGTTTTCTATGATATCTTGAGTAGTGTTTTCTTTTTATAGATTGTTTGGCTTTTACATTCTTCTCATGTTTCAATCGTTGAAGCTCTAGCCATTCAAAATGGTTTGTATAATGACATTACATCTAATATTGAGTCGAATTTTGAATTAAGGCTTGTGGTTTCAACCATTATTCAATTAGTTAACTCTTTTTAGGATTTTAAAGTGCTTTATACTCCAAGAGATACATAACACATGAATTAGCAAAATTTGCTTTATCTTTCTCGTCTAATTTTATTTAATTGGGTTTCGTCCCATCTTAGATTGAACATTAATCCTCAAGTTTTTGTTCTGTAATAATATTTATCAATTTAAAAAAAAAAGATATACATATCTATAAATACAACATATTTCTTCTATAAGTAATTTTCTCTCTCTCTTTTTTTTTTTTTTGTGAACAAGTTGAACTCTATTTATTCAGTTTTCTTGTAAATTCTTATCTTACTATATATGGTAACTTTAACAAGAAAAATACAAATAAGAAATAAATTGAAAAATCTTCAAATTTTACAATAAATATTACCTTTAAAATATTTATTCACTATTATGATTTAATTAGCGAGCAAGTTGGCTTTATTATTATTTATTATTTTTTAAAGGAAAAATAATATTTAAATCCATAAAGTTTGAAAAAAGAAATATGTAAATTTTAAAATTTTTAAAAAAATCTCATTTACACTTCTGTCGAATAACGAATTCTATTAACTTTAATAATAAAAAAAATAAAAATAAAAATTTAACAATCGATCACCTCGAGATCAATAGTTGGTCAATACCAATTAACAGTTTGTCAATATAATTAATATAGTCAACAGTTAATTAATGTCAATTAATACTGGTTAATACCAATTAATAACATTCAATATCATTCAACAATCGATAAATTCAATCAATTATAATCAATATTGATTAAATTTTTTCAAAATTATTACAAGAGTATAGTCATAATTTTATCAGAATTAATAAGTTTTTTTTTTAAACTTTAATGTAATCCATTATTTGATAGAGTGTAAATATAATTTTAAAAATTTGTGTTTTTTTTTTTAAAATGTTAAGAGTCTAAATATATATTTTTTTAAATTAAAAAATATATAACAGAAAATATTTTGAATTTCGTTTTATCCTGTCGTCCGCCGAAAAAGAGCCCATTTCAATAAAACCCCAAACAAAACATGAAAGAAGGCCCAAGAATCCAATCCAATCCTTCTTCAACCTAAAGAATTTTTTTTTTTTTGGAAACAAACCTAAAGAAAATTTAAAATGATAGGCAATTGTTTGTCAAATTATATTCACCGCTTCACAGCGGTTTATTTAACACGTATAACCCTAGTGTTTGTTTTTTCTCCACTCCAATCCCCCAAATTGTAATTATCCGAAACCCTACTCAGAGCACTGGTACTGTGACGAAGAGGCCTCAATTGTTGTTATTATTATCAATTAACAATGCCTCGCGGACGAGATGAAGACGATGACGGTATGGAGGAGGAGTACGAGGATGAACAAGTTATGGACGACGAAGTGGACGAAGAAGAAGAAGAAGAAGAAGAAGAGGACGGCCGCTCCAGCAGGAAGAGGCGGAGATCGCAATTCATAGACGACGTGGCGGAGGAGGACGATGAAGTGGATGAGGAAGAGGACGATGATGATGATGATTACGGCGGTGGTGGTGGCGGTGGACGGAGGCATAAGGCGAAGAGGCGGTCGGGGTCGGAGTTTTTCGATCTGGAGGCACAGGTCGATAGTGATGAGGAAGAGGAAGAAGAGGAAGGAGAAGACGGTATGCTTTTTGAGCTGAGCGAATTTGAATTTGATTGGTTCCTGTGCATTTTAGATGTTTTTTTGTGTGTTTTATGGGAATTGGTTACTTGATAAGATGGGAAAATCTTTCTTTTCTTTTTTTCATGAGTGCTTTTTTTCTTCTAGGCTGCTATTTGTTTTTAGTTATTATGTCAGTATGTGAGATGAGTGATTGGAAATAGAAATTCAATGTATGAGTGTTTGTCTGTTTTTTTAATGCTTTTTCTTTTTATTTTTCTTCTTTGGTTTAGGCTATGATGAGAATAGAATAGTGAAACTTCATTATTAAGTATACAAGTGAAGCAATTTAGCTAAATACCGAATTATGTTTGTCTTGTAGAGAAAATGTTGAAATTTGATTATGAGAACACCTTTGCTTTAATGAGTGCTTTCAGGTGAGAATTTGGTTTCAATGGGATTGGACAATATCAGACAGAGAGCTTGGGAATGGATGTGGTGATGCTTTCTAGAATTTAAAAGGTTGTGGTACAAAAATTTTGTTGCATTTGTAGGTGTAATTATGAGCAAGATGATTCTTTTTTATTTTGTGGGAAGAGTATGGAATTGGTTGAGCTGCCTTGTGGTATGATATGCTTTGAGTGATGTGGAAAATGGAAGCCTTTTGGATGACTGATGTAAGAGGCTTAATTTTGGGGTTTATAATATGCACACAATTAGGCCTGTAGAGTATATAGTTGCAGAGGAAACTGTTATATGTTTATAACATTTGGAGTTGAAGGTCTGTATTCTTGGGACTAGGGGGCTCCAATGAAGTCTTGGGGTCTTATTTTTCAGTATACCCTTAGAAATGACTAATAAAATATTAGTGCTATAAACATATAGAAGCCTAAGCATGTGGTGTTAAATGTTAGTATTGAGGGTCTCAAGGATATTGATTTAATATAAATTTCTCTACTTGATTAAATTGTATGCTGGATTATGTTTATATTAATAGCTCTTTCTTACTCAGCGGACAAGATAAAGAGGTTAAATTGCTTCACTTAGTGTATTGATTGCAACTTTGTTTTGCAGTAGCCATATTTGGGTTATTGAAGATAATATCTTCGTTGTGGTCTTGAATCTAGGTATTTAGTTCCTTTCAATTGTTGAGAAGCTGTTTGGTCCTCCATTGCTGTTATCAATGGCTGTCCTTGCCCTTTTCATTTTGGTTTCTTGATTTGTTTTGATGCTTTGATTTTGTTTCCTGGAAAAAAAGGTATTCCATAAATCAATGAGTACCTGTTTCTAGGGCTTTCAAAGATTTTCTTTCCACCTTTTCCTGTAAAGACAGTATTATGTGATCTATGTAAATTAAAACAAAGTGGAATGAGATGAACCTCTTTCCGGTTAATCAATGAAATTTTATTTCGTCTTTGGCAGACATTGGTGATGTGTAATTTTTATGTTGTTGTGCATGAACTGATGCTTAACTGTTTCCATTGATTCTTCTTATTGGATTTTCATGTTTTTGACTTTTCTATATTGCTGATATAACTATTGCCTAACATGCAGACTTCATAGTCGATGGTGGAGCTGACTTGCCTGATGAAGATGATGGTAGAAGGATTCATCGCCGTCCACTGTTGCCTCGGGAGGATGAGCAAGAAGATGTTGAAGCTCTTGAGAGAAGAATTCAAGCAAGATATGCAAGGTCAAGTCACACAGAATATGATGAGGAGACCACAGATGTAGAGCAGCAAGCACTTTTGCCATCTGTTAGGGATCCAAAGCTGTGGATGGTTAAATGTGCGGTATGATCATAATTCCTGTGATTTTGATTGATGCATGTGCTGTTTCTTTGCCCATCTCATTTGTCTCTCTTATATAAATTTAATTGGGTTGTCATGGTTATCTTTTCCTAACTTCTTTTTGTTATATGTTAGATTGGCCGTGAACGAGAGACAGCTGTCTGTCTAATGCAAAAGTATATAGACAAAGGATCTGAATTGCAGATCAGGTCTGCTGTTGCACTTGATCACCTTAAGAATTACATATATATTGAAGCAGACAAAGAAGCCCATGTGAGGGAGGTGCGTCATAACCACTAGCAAAGTTGTAAAATCATTGATGTATGCATGTATAAATGATGATTTTAAAGGTTTGATCTGTTTTGCTTCTGCTTCAGGCATGCAAGGGTCTGCGAAACATATATGCACAAAAAATAATGCTTGTTCCTATAAGAGAAATGACTGATGTTCTTTCAGTTGAAAGCAAAGCAATTGATCTTTCAAGGGATACTTGGGTCAGAATGAAGATTGGCAATTATAAGGGAGACCTGGCTAAAGTATGATTTGTAGCCTTTGTATTCCTTGTGACACTCTTGCTCTATAGTTTTTTATCTGACCCTAACCTTTTCTGTTTCTAGGTAGTTGATGTGGATAATGTGCGACAGAGGGTGACAGTGAAGTTAATCCCAAGGATAGATTTACAGGCTCTTGCTAATAAATTGGTAAGAAATTATTTTATCATTTCTTGGATTCTTTCCCTTTGATTGGTAAAATTTGGGGAGGGAATTGTGTCTTAACATTCTATCTAGTGTATGTACATAAACAAACACTGATTTTAATCCAATATGAGTCTCAGTAATGAGGAGGTAATACTTCCATAAATTTGAAAAACTGAAAGGTTTCATATTGATTGTGGACAGTGTACCCGGTTTTCATTTTATTTGGTTTTACTTGGACTTGCTTGCATTAGTTGTTGGTGACGCTGTTAATCATAACAACATTTCATTTTCTGGCGCAGGAAGGAAGAGAAGTTACAAAGAAGAAGCAATTTGTGCCTCCGCCGCGTTTTATGAACGTTGATGAAGCCAGGTATTATTGATTCTGTTCTGTTCTCACGTGAGATAATAATTCTCAAATGTATCTTTAGCATAATCTACGGCTTATTTAGCCTTCGTCTTTGTGTCCAGGGAGTTGCATATTCGTGTAGAGCGCAGACGAGATCCAATGACTGGTGATTACTTTGAGAATATTGGTGGTATGCTGTTCAAAGATGGTTTTTTGTACAAAACAGTGTCAATGAAATCAATCAGCACTCAGAACATAAAGCCAACTTTTGATGAACTTGAAAAGTTTCGGACTCCTGGGGAGAATGGAGAAAGTGATATGGCTAGTCTTTCAACTTTATTTGCAAACAGAAAGAAAGGGCATTTTATGAAAGGTGATGCAGTTATTGTTGTCAAGGGAGATCTCAAAAAATTGAAGGGATGGGTTGAGAAGGTTGATGAAGAGAATGTGCATATCAGACCAAAAATGGAAGGACTTCCTGTAAGAATATATTGAATGTGAACTTCTATTTAGGTTAATTTTTTAAATTAATTTGTCGATAATATCTGAACTACCAATTATCCTGGTCAATGGAAATGACTTGGCCTTTGCATGGTTTATTTGTCGCAGAAAACTCTTGCAGTCAATCAAAAAGAGCTTTGCAAGTACTTTGAACCTGGGAATCATGTCAAAGTTGTCTCTGGGACGCAGGAAGGTGCAACTGGCATGGTTGTAAAGGTTGAGCAGCATGTTCTCATTATTCTGTCTGACACGACAAAGGAACCTGTGAGCTAGTACATTTACTTATTTACTTTATTCTTTCTGGGACTTCTAACTCCTTTTGATCATAAATGTATCAAAGAAATAATACACACATCTTTTGTCTTCAGATTCGTGTGTTTGCTGATGATGTTGTGGAGAGCTCTGAGGTTACTACTGGTGTAACAAAAATTGGGGACTATGAGCTACATGATCTTGTTCTTCTGGAGTATGCTCCTCTGTGTTCAAAGAATCAAATAATTGTTATTCAGCTTATTATTTTCCACTTATGTATTTATTTTACCTTGGTGCAGTAACAATAGCTTTGGTGTGATCATACGTGTGGAAAGTGAAGCTTTTCAGGTCAGTTAACTTAAAGGGCTAAATGTCTGAGATCCAGTTTCACACATTCTAAGCATATTGGGTTTTTTTCAGGTTCTGAAAGGTGTTCCTGATAGACCTGAGGTTGCTCTTGTTAAATTGAGAGAAATCAAATGCAAGATCGAGAAGAAGTCTAATGTGCAAGATAAAAATAGGAATACTATTTCAGTGAAAGATGTTGTCAGAATCCTTGAGGGTCCATGCAAAGTAGTATTCTCATTTCTAGTTTTGATTTGTTTTATTGATTTTTAGATGGGTGTCTAGCTTACAGGTATTCCCTGCTTCTGTTGTTAGGGAAAACAAGGTCCAGTGGAACACATATTTAGAGGAATCTTATTCATCTATGATCGTCATCATCTTGAGCATGCTGGCTTTATATGTGCTAAAGCTACTTCTTGTATTCTCGTGGGAGGATCACGGTCCAACGGGGATAGAAATGTAAGCCTTAAATTTTATTTCTTCTTTCAGTGTTATTTTGAGGATGAGCTTTGTTTTTGTTACTATTTTGTAGGCTCCTTATAGCTCACTTGTGTTTCTAAAATCTTTCAGGGTGATGCCTACTCTAGATTTAACAGTTTAAGAACTCCACCTCGTATTCCTCAATCCCCTGGGAGATTTTCTAGAGGAGGCCCTCCAATTAACTGTACGTTGTTGATGATCATACCCTGCTAGCTTTTAGAAACTTTATCATCATTGGTTTTCTTAATATTATCACAACAGTAATTTTTTGAGTTAAATTCAATTGGATTTCAGCTGGAGGAAGACATAGAGGTGGAAGAGGAGGGCATGATGCTTTGGTTGGAACTACAGTGAAAGTTCGCCAAGGTCCTTTCAAGGGCTACCGTGGTCGGGTTGTAGATATTAAGGGCCAATCAGTTCGTGTTGAACTTGAGTCCCAAATGAAGGTTGTTACAGGTAAGTGTCTTTTCATTCTGGCAAACATTTTTCTCCAACTTTTTTATTTTCTGGTTCTCTGTATTTAAAACTGTTGTATATGCAGTTGATCGCAGTTTTATATCTGACAATGTGGTCGTTTCAACGCCACATCGGTATGTTGAGTTATGCCTTCAGTTGTTTATATTGTTTTATTGTTGAAAAGTTTGAATTTATATGTGATGATGTTTTTCCAGTGATAATACTCGGTATGGTATGGGAAGTGAAACTCCTATGCATCCTTCACGAACTCCATTGCATCCATATATGACTCCAATGAGAGATGCTGCAGGTATGTCCTTTTTGTTTTCATGACTGGTTTCCTTAAGAATTTCTATTTTTTTAATTAATAATTTAATAGCTAATAATGCTGGCATAGTAGTTTTGTTTCAGTATATACCTTTTTCTTTTATTTGATTATTTTTTTTCTGCAGCAACACCTATTCATGATGGCATGAGGACGCCAATGCGTGATAGGGCATGGAATCCTTATGCACCAATGAGTCCACCCAGGTTTTTCCATCATATCTAATCATTCTTTGTCTCATACCCCTTCCCCCACTTTTCTCTTTCCCTGTTTCCACATAACGAGGAAGGTGTTGATTGGTTTTCTCCTGAATTTGCTTCACCAAAACAATAGGATCCTGTTATAGATTAATAAAAGTTCTACGTGAAATATGAAGCCATGCAGGATGTAGGGCTTTGTTTCTTTCTTCCACTTTCTAGCACATATGTAATTGATGCAATTTAAGACTTTAATTTATTCAGTCAATTGTTTTATCATTTTTATTTATTGAAAACGACTTTTTGTCTCTGAATTACTATCTGAATTTTGAGATGGATTGAAGGTATCACATTGTTGCTGTATTTTGTCAACATGATGTGTACAAATTATCAATAGATCTCACTGTGCTGTGGTACTATCTATAATGATGAAAATGAGCTAGATATGCATTTGGAACTAAAAAGATCCAGCTCATCAGATTTCTATTTCTTATAAGGAAGACCTTATATGAAACTTAACTGTAGAAAGAAGTATCCATAAATGTTAAATATTTTTTACATCTTTTGCGTATCTGAATGCTGTAAAAAGTTCTCAAGCACTAAGTTCTGTAGCTTGTATGTTTTTGGACTAATGAATGATCCTGGGGATTGTGGTGACAACAAAACAGGGATAATTGGGAAGATGGAAACCCTGGTTCCTGGGGTACCAGTCCACAATATCAGGTTGGGGATCTCAATTTTGCACTAATAGCAGATAAAGATAACCTGTATTTATTTTTTGAAAAGTAAAATCATTTCTATTTTCTTCCAGCCAGGAAGTCCTCCATCACGTGCGTATGAAGCACCTACACCTGGTTCAGGTTGGGCTAATACTCCTGGTGGCAACTATAGTGATGCTGGTACCCCAAGAGACAGCAGTTCTGCCTATGGTAGTTTGTTAATGATAATCCTAATTATCAATATGTTCCTTTAATTATTTTTGTTCATAGTCTTGAAATTTGAGTATTTTTGCAGTCAATGCTCCAAGCCCCTATCTGCCATCAACACCTGGTGGGCAGCCTTTGACACCAAATTCAGCATCCTATCTTCCTGGTACTCCTGGAGGGCAACCAATGACACCTGGAACTGGTGGTCTGGATGCCATGTCTCCTGTTATAGGTGCGATAGATGGTTACCTACTTTTGCTAGGTGGTTATGTTTGGATTTTTACTAATTTATTTTTTTTGTTGAAAATATCTTTTGGTAAATTGATTGTTATTATATTCTATCATATGATATATGTATTGCATATCTGATTACGTCAGGGAGAAGAGTCAGCATATTAAGTTGTGCTCATATTGATTTCATATAAGAGAAACATGGTTCCTTTTATTTAAGGATTTGACAGCACAGTTCTTTTAGCTCTTCCAAGGAGTGCCCTTTTATATTTCTATAAAAGCCAATTTAGGCATTTAGTTCTAAAAGTTATTTACTTAAGAAAGCCATAGATCCATCCATTTGGGTTTTCGTTTCCAAAATCTTAGGCATTTAGTTTTTGCTTAATCTATGTCACATCCTCTGTGAAAATTGTAAATGTTAAAAGAAAGGTCTCCATGAAGGATTGAAAGACTTCAGTTTTTATCAGCTGTTCCCAGGATTTAAACTAAACTTGCAATAAATATTGCAGGATCAGACAATGAAGGACCATGGTTCATGCCAGATATTTTGGTTAATGTACGTAGGTCTGGAGAGGACGCTGCTGTTGGAGTTATCCGAGAAGTACTACTGGTATGTATTTTAGTGCCTAACCTGATCAAATTTTTTCTTGTACTTTGCTTCTTTACAAGGTATTTAACCTGAGATTTTGTCCTAAATAACTAGGATAGTCCAGAATTCCATGAATGATGAATAGGTTGAGAGCCCATAGGTGTTATTATGCAATAGGGAGAAGGGAATGTTAGTTGTGGATATTATATGGAAGCATATCAGAGTTGCAAGGATTTACCCCTTTCTTCTTTGCTGTGAAGAGATTTGCGAGTAGTTATTAGTTCCATTCTTATCTTTTGTTTGTGACATTTCAAACAGCTTGGCGTAATTTTTGGGCTTTGGCCTCACTGTTGGTACATGGAGCCGATATTTTCCTAGTTGCAATGTGTATATCCTGTAAATTTCTTTTCCAATGAAGATGAATAGTATTTTGCTTTAGGGTTTTACCTTTTAAATCATACTTTTGCGAACTTTGAAACACATCACAGCAGTCCTTTCTGTTTCTTTATAAAGAATCATACAAACGGTTGTGAAAACTTTCTAACATTTATTAACATCTATGGTTTCATAGTTTTGGCATGGAAGCATGAGACAGAATTTATGGTTTTTATGTACTTGTGCGGACAAGTTACCGTGCATTAATCAGGCACACATTTTGGTTTAGTTTTGTAAATTTGTTTAACATTAGTGCTTGCTCCATGGTCTAGGATGGCTCTTGTAGAGTGGTGCTTGGTTCGAGTGGAGATGGTGATATAATTACAGTGAATCCCACGGATATTGAGATAGTGCCGCCAAGGAAATCAGATAAGATCAAGATTATGGGTGGTGCACATCGTGGTGCCACTGGCAAATTGATTGGTGTGGATGGTACGGATGGAATTGTAAAGTTAGAGGTTACTTTTGATGTTAAGATATTAGACATGTCTATACTTGCTAAACTAGCACAACCATGAAATTATCATGGTAATAAAATCGAGAATTCATATTGTATATCATTATTGTTCCAAATTTTGAGTAAATTTTTTCAAGATTTCATCTCAAGGAAAAAAAGTCTCCGATTTTGCGTCTTTTTATGTTCATTTCCGAGATTCCACTTTGCAAAAGTTACCTTTTTTTTTCTCCTGTTATAGAAAGTAAATGCTCGATGTTGTGATGCTTAGAATAAAGGGGAATTTGGTATTATCCTAGAACTATAAAATTACTCGAAATTCAGAACCATGCATTATGTTACTATTCATATACATAATCTTTATAAGATAGTCGGAAACTAAGGCATCAGAGCATAATTTTTGTTTGTAATTTTTTTAAATTCTTCGGGTCGGTGTGGAGAATCAAATACACAGCTGGGAACGAATGAAAGCACTTTGCAAACAGTGTTGTGTTTTCGTCTTGGTGGGATAGTATTGACAACCCACGAAAGAAAAGAATACGTTATTATTTTAATTGTTCAATCTATGAGACAGTTGTAACCAAAAAGGACTTTCATGATTTGCATAAAAACATGGCAGTATTACGAAACTGGCTCCTGGGATTCCATGGTTTTGCCCTCGGATTGATCTTCTCTTTATTAGTTTAATATGAAACGATGGATGTTGACATTCGAAGCAAACGCCAAGCCAAAATACTCGCTCGCGTTGTTTAGTTCGGCTACTAAATCGTCAAATATCATTACATTCAGGGAAATTGGATTGGCACCCAACAAGAAGGTCGTCTTCTGGTGTAATTGACTTGTCTGAGTTGACTGATTGTCTTTCTCATAACTTTTTTTAATAAATAATATTATATTTTTCAAAACATTAAATAAAAAAAATTATGTAATAAATAATTTTAAAAATTATAAAAAATTAATTATTTAACGATTGTTTGATATTTTAAAATATAAAATTTAAAATTTAAAATTTAAATATATAGCATTATTACTTTTTAATACCCTTCCTTTACATTGGCTTTTGAGGACACTAATGCATCTGTATGTGTTTTCATTTTTTGTTTCCTTTCTTTCTCGTTAAATTTGACCAAACAAAATGATCGGTCATAACCCAGAGCTTGGACTACAGTGAGATAACATTCAGCCGTTCAGGAACTATACACAAGGATTGATGTAATAAGTAACATGATTCTATATAATGTTTTTGTTGCATTTTCTTTTAACTTTTCTTATTACTAAATTCATTGGAAGTACAACACTCAAACCTAGAAAAGCCAAAGATTTCGACGGTTGATTTTGTATGGAAATTCGGGGCATAAGCTCGCCAATGCCCCCACACTCAAAGACTAAACAAACTTATAAACGAGACAATATGTTTGTTCCGTCGACAATTCTCTTCTTGCCGTCTTCATACATTTGAGTTGATTGCATATTAATGATAAGGCACATTTGAACAACAAATTTATTCACGGAATGAATTTATGCACACCTTTCTATTTACAACCAAGGAAGAAGCTGAAAGCCGCCAAAGGAAGAAATATTTATATTACGACACAAATATGAACTCAAACTTCTTGAAGCATATATTACTCTTCCATGTGGATGATGCATCGAAGGCTTTCCCCTTTAAGCATGTATTCAAAGGCCTTGTTGATATCCGAGAATGGGACTTAATGGGTGATGAATTTTTTCAGTTCAAGCTCCTGCAACATTAGGCATGAAATAAATTGTGAGAATATTGATAAAAAATTATCGGAATATGATTTAGAGAATAAACCAAGTACGTTGGGTATGCGAGAATCAAATATGGACGCGAAAAGAGGTGAAAGATGCATCTAGCAGTGCCAAGGTGTAGGCGCTGCAGTGCTAGGTTGTGGGTGCCGTAGCGCCCAAAACAGAACCTAGGCGCTGCAACAATAACCGCTTAGCGTTGTGGCGTCGGGAACTAGGCGCTGCAACGCCTAGCGCGAGGAATAGTTTCCCTTTTTGAATCAACTTGTTTCGTCTCCTACTTGTTCCAAGACTCTCTAATACAACTTCCACAAGTTTAGAATAAACCTACGACGTCCTAAAGTCTATATAAAGGCTCTCTATTAGCTTGTAAATATAACCTAAGACATCTTAGTGATATCTTGGTGATCTCTGTGAAATTTTTTGTGATCAAACATACTTTATGATTCTTAGTGAGAGAAAATCCTTTAGTTACAAGAGAGAGTGTTTACTTTGTGAGTCTTTTTTAAAAAAGGCATAATTTGTGAGTGCCTTGAGATTCAATAATAAAAGTGAGTAATCTTGATTCGTTGTGGACGTAAGCAAGTTGCTGAACCACGTAAATTTGTGTGTTCTTCTTCTACTCTTTTTCTCTCTAGTTTCTTAATTACTTATTCTGCATTATATTGTTTAGGTTATATTTGCTTGTTTGTGTGCTTTCACTTCAACAAACTAGTATCAGAGCTTGGTTCTAAATAGACATGGCCACATCCAAGTATGAGGTAGAAAAATTTAATGGTACGAATAACTTCAATCTATAGAAGATGAAAGTAAAGGCATTGTTGGTGAGTCAACGGTTAGGCTCAGCATTAAAGGAGACTCTAGCTCCATCTAGTGAAGAAGAAAATAAGCTAGAGTCATCTAAAGTTAAAGCAGAAAGAAGGGACATTCAAGAAAGAGCTTACAACACAATCGTTCTATCATTGAACAATGAAATACTGAGGGAAGTAGTAGATGAGACGATGGCGATTATTCTTTGAAAAAAGCTTGACTCTCTTTATATGTGAAAATCATTGACCAATAGATTGCATATAAAGAAGAAGCTGTATCAGCTATCCATGTCAAAGGGTACGCCGATGAAAGATTATATAGATGCATTCAATAAGATCATTCTTGATCTTGAGTATATCAACATCAAGATGGAAGATGAAGATAGAGCAATTATCCTGCTAAGTTCACTCCAAAAGAGTTATAAGAGCTTTGTTGATACGCTGCTTTACGGCAGAGATAGTTTAACGATGAGCGATATGAAATCATCATTAAACTCAAAGAAGCAAAAGGAGGTGAGAAAAACACAAGTGCTTGGTACAGGGTTGAGTGTCGCGACTCTCGGGGCTGGACTCCGTGGCGCCCAGTGGCAATATGCCTAGCACCACAGCACTAGGAGTCCAGTACTACGATGCCAGATTCTTGGCGCCTCGGTGCCAGAGTGGGAGGAGTTCGTTTCTACTTTGGATTTCTGAGTTTTGAGAAGTTTTGAACTTCTAAAACACATGGACTCTTATTCTAACTAAGTTTAGGGTTTCTAAGGGTATTTTATTCACTATATAAATCATTCTAAAGATAAGAGAAAGATAAGCATCTAAAGTTTCAAGATGTAACCATAAGGGAGAATAGAAGAGTCGGGTAGACAATAAGAGTGAGGAGCTCTGCATTAAGGTGAAACTATTATATGGGTGAAAATTATTCTGTGTGAACAAAGAGACACCACAGATCCTTTTGACTTAGAGACTTGAGCTATTTTTGCATTATTTGTAGAAATCTCTTATAAGAGATATGAAGAGGTCTTAAGGGTTCACAGTGATCAAGGGTAGATACTTAGAGGTCTCTATAAAAGATACTAAGGGGTCTTGTGGGATCATTAATGATATAAGAAGTACTTAGTGATCTATATTGATGAAAGAAGCTAGATCATGGATCCTTTATGGATGTAAGCAATTTTGGGCCGCACCATATATATCTTGTGTCTTGTTAATTGATTTATTTTCTTTATCTTTAGTGTGTTGATCTTATATGTTCTTACTTATGGTGTGAGTTATGACTTCTGCTGTACATAGAGTTAAAATGGTATCAAGGCTGTGACTTAGTTGATACCGTAGGGGTATCAAACTGAAGAGCATTACTTGATATCCACAACAAACTAGTATTAGAGCATAAGTTGAAGTCCAAATTACAAAGCATAGGCAGCAGTGTCAGATTACAGAGCAAAGGTTGTCAGCCATGGGTACTCACAAATATAAAGAAAGAACAAAATATAGATATTTATCTAAAAGAGAAAATGATAATGGCCTTACTGATGAGTTTTTAGGGGTAAGGATCACTCTTGAAGAAGACTACCAAGAAGACGCCGTCATCAAGATCTGGTTAGAAGAATCATTTACTATTGGATACAAAATAAAGATAGTAAAAGAAGAACAATTAAGATTAAATGGCAGATCCAAAAAGTGTCTAAGGCACTTGAAGGGATAGTTCTAAGAGAAAGACAAAGATAGAAAGAAGGTGGATTTATAAGTCTGTTGGATGATTAAGCAAAGACCTTGATCGTATAAGAGCTTTTGGAGGAAAAAGTGTCTAATAGATGGACTATATTTTTCTTTTGGATTTAGGGTAGTGTTTTCATATAAGTTAGAGAGAATCATTATTTATCAATCGTAGAAATATGATTTGTGGTAAATCATAGGGAATTGGTAGAAAAAGATTGAGACTATATGGTAAAAAAGACAAGGGAAGGACTAGGTATGAGATTTTATTCCTCAGTTATAAAGACTTAGTGGACTTGGGACTATTAGATCGAAATAGAAAGATTTATGAAAAAGAAATGAATACTAAATTAAAAACAAAAAGATTGAGGAGTGATAAGCACAGAAGAAGGCTATGTGCTTGAAGAAAAATGTTTGAATGGGTTTAATATGAGGTTGTTGAATTGAAAAAGACTATAAAATAACTTTTGAATTATATCACGTTATAACATGGGTCGAAAGAGAATGTGTGAAAAAAGTAGTAATGGCGAGAATATGTTTTCACCATTATGAGATTGTGGTAATGGTGTCTACTAGACATAAGAGATCACAACATTAAACTACTATAGACATCAGCATTCTAGAATCTTTGGAGACTGTAGTCACAAGAGCCTTAATTAAGTGTGGGACTTAACATAGAGATAATTGCTAGTGAGCATTGATCAATGAGGGGTGACGATGATTAGCTTCGTGGAGAGAGATTTTAAATCAATGAGAGATTTGTTGGAAATTGGTGATTCAACAATCTTATTTGGGCAAGAATTGTGAAGAATATTAAATAGAAGAGTCACAAGAAATCTACGATGTATGGGACATGAAAAGGGAAACGAAATAAGACTTGAAGAAGTAAAAAGAGACGAGAAAAATACATATGCTTGGTACAAGGCTGAGCAATGTTGCTCTCTAACATTTCGGCGTTGGACTCCTAACGCCACAGTTTTGGGAGTCCAGCGCCATAATGCTAGATCCTTGGCATTGTGGTGTTAGAGTAAAGGGAGTTTTTTCTACTTCGGATTTTAAAGTTTTAGGAAGTTTTGGACTTTCAAAAAATGTTGACTCTTATTCCAACTAGGTTTAAGGTTTTTAAGGGTGTTTTATTCATTATATAAACTTTTCTAAACACAAAAGAAAGACAAGCATCTAAAGTTTCAAAATTTAACTATAAGAGAGAATAGAGGAGCCGGATAGACACTAAGCACAAGGAGCTTTGCTCTAGGGTAGAACCATTATGTGGGTAAAAATTGTTCTGTGTGAATAAAGAAACACCATAAATTCTTTTAGCTTAGAGGCTTAGGCTATTTTTGTATTCATTGTAGAAATCTCTTATGATGAGATATTAAGAGGTCCTGAGGGGTCATAGTGATCATGGGTGGATACTTAGAGGTCTCTATAGGAGATACTAAGGGATCTTATGGGATCATTGATGATGTAAGAAAATATTCAGTGATCTATATTAATGAAAGAAGCTATATCATGGATCTTCTGTGGACGTAGGCAATTTTAGGCCGAACCACGTATATCTTGTGTCTTTGTCGATTTGTTTGCTTTCTTTATCTTTATTAATGTGTTGATCTTTTGTATTTTTGCTTATGAAGTAAGATATGATTTTCGTTGCGCATAATGTTAAAAGGGTATCAAGGCTATTGCTTAGTTGATGCCATATGAGTGTTAAATTGAATAGCATGGCTTAATATCTGCAACAGTTGTCATCCCAACAAAATAATAAATTAGCTAGCCATTGATAGAGAATCTTGATTTTCCATCATTGAGCATTGTACCTTTATCAGTGTTGATCCTTAGAAGATTACATATGTTGTTTTCTTTAGACTAGCAATGACCACATTCCTTGCATTCTCCAATGAACACAGGTAGAATATAATCCCTTAGTTTTAGATCAATCACTCCTCACTAACCCTATCCACGATACTAAATCGATAACAATAAAGATTATAAAAGATCATGTTAGTATATGATTCAAGTGTACATAGATGATTAGGCATTAGCCATTTTATGACATTCAGATCAAAATGATTGAAGAAATTTACTTGCCCTCCAGCCTCATGGCCAAAGATTCTAGGAAAAAAAGGGTTTTGTCCTCGAATAATAGGAAAACCATTCATCATTTGATGTTAGTTAATCTATGTACAATGATACATATGATCTATCAATGTATGAAGATAAATATCAACCTTGGCCTCCCAGAAGTAAACATTAGTATGGCAAAGAGAAGTATAGAGAATCTCTAAATGAACTTCAATAGCATAGGGTGGTGCCACCTCCACTTCCTTAATCACCAATGGCTTCCCTGCTTTCTATGCCATAGTAGCAACACCAACAAAAGCATTAAAATAGTTAAAATAAAATTTTGCAAAGATCGAAACAAACTTAAATTTAAAAAAAAAACATTGTCAAATACCTCTGCAGCGTATAACCTGACTAACAGTACTTGACATCTTTTCTTTTCTTTCCTTCTAAATCAACAATGAGAAAAAAAAACAGTGAAAGATTTGTTTTGAAACTCTTATAACTTGCTTTAGTGTTTGTTCTTAATGGGAAATTATGGCACTTGGTAAAGCTACTTACACCCTTATCCCTATATGTTGAAGCCAGAAGTAAAAATCATAAGTAATATAATGTAGAAAAAAATAATTAAAAAAATTAAGAGAGAGGAAAGATAGAAAAAATCACACACAAATTTACTTGATTCAATAACTTGTTTATGTTAACAGCAGATTAAGATTATATTTTTTTATTGTTGAATTACAAGACACTCATAAATGTCTTTTAAACTCACTCTCTCTCATAAACTAAAGGTTTCTCTTATTATAATTATAAAGAATACTATGATCAACAAGATCTGTTTACAAGCCAATATAGAATTTTTATATAAATTTTAAGATAATCTAAGTTAATTTTAAATGTGTGGGAGTCGTTTTAGAGAGTTTTAAAATAAGTGAGATTCTAAACAAATTAGAAAAGTCTTTTTTTCATACTGAGCACTGCGGCACCCACTCTTTGTTCGGGGCACTGTAGCGCCCACACTTGAGTAACTGCTTTCTTTTTTTCGTTCTCTTTTTATGTTTATTTTTTATCCTCGCATACCTAACACAATTAACTTGTTCTGTAAATTATATTTCAATAATTTTTAACTAATTTTTTTATAAAAAAAAATTGAAATAAGAGGTGTTCATTAATTTAATAATACTCTTACGGTGTATATTTTGTAATTATGCTCATGGTTTAGACTTTTTCAAATAAACTTTTGATATAACACACGATTAAACAGGCGACGCTAAAACCATTCCCAAATTTTGTTTCCGTGGATTTAAGTCCCCAGTTTTACCGCTGGTTTATCTTTTAATTAAAGAGAATAAATGTTAAAAATGGTAACAGGGAGGATGCATTTTTAGTCATTTGTGCCTTTATGGAATATTTTACAAGTCTTAAAGTCAACATTCTTTGTTACATACTAGATGTCAATTGGGGTGAAGATTAGGTATGTAAATTATTATTAATATACACCCATGTTATTATTTATTTAACTATGTCAAACTTTTTATTAAATTCTGTTTTAACTTTTCATGTAAAAAGTATCAAGAATTATGCAACTTGCAAAATTAAATCTGCAATTGGCAACCTGTTGATCAGTTTCCTGTGTGTTTGTGCTGGTTTTGCTTTACAGGGTTTTATAATAAGTTCAACTAAAACAACTGTTGGTTTGTACCATAATTTAATGCATACAAATAGATAATTAGGAAAAGAAATTTTGATAAAAAAATGCATATCAAATAATTAATGGCTTGATGTTCAAGAAAAAGAAAATGAATGACTTGGTTTTTGCTATATTCACCAGGCAACAGGATGGACTACATTTACAGTCTATTCTCGGCCATGAGCAATCCCTTCCCAAACAAAAATTGCATGGTATAAGATAAAAAGATCCTTTTATATTATGTACTTATATCTGTATAATATTACGTAATAATTCTCAGTTGCAGACATCTTTAAAGTTTTTTTAACCATCGCATATGAGAAGAAGTTTCTACTCTTCTATGGTACAGAATAAATATGAAAAAAGAAGAAATGGGAGTTGAGGTGATCTAGTGATAAAAATATCTCAAATTACTCTGTATCTTATGAGTTCAACTCATTGTACTCCCCATTTAATTGTAATATAAATTTTTTCTGCAAAACAAAATATGGGAGTCGACTCTCTCGCATCCTTGATAATAGATTTGACCCCCCACCGAAAATGAGTAAATGATTAGTGTAATAAGCTAGCTACCAATGGATTGGTGAATAGCCAGAAGAATCTAACAGAGGAGAGAAATGGGTTCTATCTGTAAAAATTATTTATTGGTTATGGGTCTATTGAGGTGAGCCCATGTCAACAAAAGAACAAATTCTTCCAAGTTCTAATCCTTTGAGACTATTTTGCTAAGATCAAATGACAGAATTTCTCTTTTTCTATAAAACTACAAGTCTTTGACCCATTAATCTTTTATTCAACAGAAGGAAGATTTTCAAGTTAAACCAAAATTTCATATATAGAGTTACTACCAACAAATATCATCATTTTCTTACCTATCATATATATGGTTATTAGGAATCAAATTACATCTCTCTTCCGATTGTCATAGTGTAAAATATATTCATGTCATAATTAATTGTTAAAACATATTATATCATCTTAAGAGGTCATACCAATTTAACTAAAGATTCCCATCCAACTTTAAATATTAATAATTTTAAAAGAAATTAATTAATAAGACAAAATCCCATTTTAATTTTAAGGAAACACGGATTACATAGATTTCTAAGTAAAAGAAAATTAACCTTTAATTGAATGTTTACATCTTCATGATACAATTATGTTTCTAAGTGTGAGATAGATGTACTTATAATTACATGATCTTTATGAATGCATATAGTGAGTACTTCTCAGTAGATGAAACAAATTATTATTATTATTATTAAGACTTGTGAAACAAGTTCCTTGGTAGTGATTAAGACTTCAAGTTCTAGATATCAACATCAAAGAGGCAATATCAACCCTCATTTATATGTATTTTGTTCACAAGGCTTTAATTCTAAGGCAATCTTGGTCTTTTTAACATACAAAATCCAACAAAAAGTAAATTAAAGCAAAGAGCTATTTCAGTGGTATTAATCATACATAGTTTCAGACATCACAAGACACTAAAACAATCAAGCAAAAAAGATAAAAGATTTTACTGCTTTTTCTTTTTCTTTTCCCCTTTTTTGTTTTCTTCTTGAGTCAAACAAGTACTTGGTTTCATTGCATATCAACTTTAATTACTTTTACCCACCTCCAATAAGAGAATATATATAAGTCTCCTAACTTAATCATAAGTCATGATATTTCCTTTTTTTCTTTCGGCTACCACTAGTCTATGTACTAGGAACTTCAATAAACAGTTAGCCTCTGAGCCTGAGCCTTGCAATCTTTAACATCATTACATCCTGTCAATATTTTTCTTAAGTAACCTTACCCTTTTGGCTTTTAGAATCCACCATTAGTTTGCAAAGTCAATCTCCTTTTGTAGTTCTTCTGAAAAAGACCTTTCATGTTGCTGCTATAAATCGATTTTAACAGAGAATATGGAGCTCACCCAGATGGAGACATAACCTTTTATCGGCGAAATTAAAGCTGACATTATACTAGCTTAGCTTAGCTTTCTGATGAGCTTTAATATAGAAGCTTCTTTAGGGACAAATTGCTTTGGAAATGTTATTCTCCATATAATGCTTCCGGATTTTTTTGGTTTTTGCTTGTGCTCATAGACCTAAGAATATGTAATAGAGAAGTGTAACAGGTAATGAAACCAACATCCCAAAGATAACCCTGAAAAAAGATAAGAGAAAAAAAAAATCAAGAAAGATAGTAATTTTGAAGTTGACAAATAAAAATGGACTGTAAAAGTGATTACTGTGAGTAGAACAAATTGCTGTTTGCAATATATATAAATCATTATTACCAGTAAAGCAATAAGGCAAATTATGAGCTTTTTTCAGTCACAAACCACATAATTATGTACAAATAGTTGTGCCTCCACGTTACCAAAACCCCTACAAACTCCTTTTCTTAAAGCTCTCAGGCTTTATATACTTTGCTAAAGTTGGTCAGAAAAAAAAATTAGAAAAATAAAAGCACTTTCTTTTAGATTAAAAAGCAAAGTCACTTTTTCTCAGGATTGTGATAGTAACCAGATGAGACAAATCTACTTCTGAACTACAATCTAAATGCACCAAAACTTACTTTTAATAATAATAATAATATATATTTAAAGAAGCAATGCTGAATCTTACTTACCCTGTACTCAAAATGTCAGGGTGCAATCCATATTCCCTAGCAAACACAAATGGCACAATCCCTTGAGGAAGAGCTGCCTGCAAATTCAGAAATGACAACACTTATGTTAATTAAACCTTATTAACGTGCAGAAAACTTCATAAGTAGACCCATTTTCATATTTGTTTACACATTGTTTTACCTGTACGATGGCAGCATGCAGCTTAAAACTTCTTAATCCGACGGCAAACGATGCGGCCGACATTATTATGGGGCCGCAAATGAAGCGGATGGCCATTCCCATTGTCGCCCTTTTCGTCCCACAAGCAATAATCCGTGGCTGCAGCGCCATGAACAGCCCTGTTTGATAATGTTAGCAATACGTTCTAATCATGTGCCAGTAACATGATAATCATGAATGCTGCCTTTCTGACATGCATTATGCAAACAAACCATGTGAACATTTTGTTGCCATGGTTAATTTTGCATGAAATGTGGGTAAATTTTATGCGAAAAAAGTAAGTAGAAAATGGGGAAATACCTAAACTGAACATGGCCATCCCAAGTCCTGCATCTGAAATTATTTTGATTGAATATTTCACCAAATTGGGCATCCCCACATTCCATCTGTCAAATACAGCAAATCTTGTTACAGTTTATATAAAGCAACATGCACAATTATTCTCTCACTATTTATCATATAAACTCAAAACATTATACAGAAAAGATTCACTCACTTAAATGAGATTAGAGACCACATAAGCCCTAACACGCTTGAATATGTGTTTGGATTGCGAGAAAGCTTCCTTCCAACTACAGTAAGTATGAGCCTAAGCATAACTAAAGCATGTGGCATTTTTTGATTGCTTGTTGCTTCCTTTGTGTCTGCTTCCTCCGGCATTTGAATTTTTGAGCTGTCTCTGAAGCTAATTTCTTTCTCTGAGAATATTAATTCAATTATTCATCTGGTTAGCGATTAAAAATGGCTTCTCTCCAAATTAAATTACGTAAAATACGTAACAAAAAGTGAACATTTAATCTACATGAAAATGTAGGAGGTGAGCTATTAAAACAAAATGTTCGAATTACGTTATAATAGACTCAATTTTTTTGTAGTTTTTTTTTTCATAACCTTTTGAATGATCGGTAAAAGAGAAAAATTTACATGAAATGTTTACCGTATCATTTATGAAAAAGAAAAAAAAAATGACAATATGTATAATCAGGATATCAAATGGCTAAAAAAGGTCAAGCTTGGTAGATAGATCACTTGTATGAAGAAAAGAGATCACAAAAGGTCAACCTTCAAACAATAGAAAGCAATGATAATGTGAGATTATTGGCCGACCGTGATTTGGTGTATTACTATTTAATTACTTTATTAGATGCTTTACTAAGAATGCCAGTTATGGAATCATTACACACGTGCTCTAAGCTAATGATGTTACCTATCAATTATGGGCATGACATTAGAGAAAAAAGTTAGTATATAAAAAATCAAGATTATTTTCTCTTTCGATTGAGTTGGGGAAGTGGGATGGGCACCTGTCTGTTTCTGATTATTAATTATATGGGTCGAAGAAGCTTAGTGTAAAAGAGACAAAACTAATTACAATATTAACATCTAAATGTTTTTATGATTACTATTTAATCATAAATGTGTTGTTGAGTGCCTCTAGTCTAATTTTATATTGTAAAAGCAGATTTACTTAACATTTGTGGGGTTAAATAATTATCGGTTCAAGCTTTGTCAAGGTTAGTCAATGTTCTATATATTTAGAAATATGTTCGTTATTAAAACAGAAAGTTAGAAAATATATGGAAAAATCAATCTTTAATTACAATTATATTAAATTCAAAAGTCAATTTACTTTATCAAAAAGAAAAGGGTAGTTGTTAACATTTTTTTCTTTTAGAAAAATAATTTACAACACATCAAATATAATAATTAATTTACTAAATTTATAATTTTTTTTCACATAGAATTTTGGAAAACATTAATTACCGAACAAATCTTAAACTTCTTCATGTGTAATGATTTTTTTCCCATGATCTTTTTTCCAAAAATAGATAATAAATATTTGTTAATCTGTAAACTAAAACCAATATTATCTCTAATTTGACTAAACAAAAATATCAAATACAAAGAAAGGATGTTTTGTCCCCCCCACCCCCACACTCCAAAGGTTCACAACTTAATGGGGTCAGCCATCTTTGAAAAACACAATCAATTTCAACTACTTCCATTTCATTATCAGTTAATTCCGTTATTAGAATTCCCACTCCCACCCAACATATTCTTGTGAACTTGTCAGATTTAGATTCAGACAAACAACATTTATTGTTCTTCCTTAGACAATCCGTACATTTTCAACATGAAAAAAAGCTGTATCTCTGTTGACCATTAAAGGACAACGTTTTTGTAATGAAAAAAATAGTAACAGTACTTACCAGCCACGTCTTTGCACGCTTGTCTATCTCCTTGCCCTTGGCCATAATGCCCTGGCGAATCCCACATCGTCTTCACTCCAGGAACCACCGGAGACGACTGCCGAAACACTTTTCCGGCCACCGGAGACCGAACCCACGTCGGGGTAGTGGATGTCATGGCGTTGACTGCGTCCATCTCATTGAAATTTGAGGCGCGTGGCGTTGGCTGCAGCGAGTAAGCGTCCGAGGAAGCGTAATTCGATAACCTCGGACTCATGGCTGAGCCCCAGAACACGATCTCGTTGTTTGAGTTGTAATGATAGTCGTGTAAAGGAGCCGGAGTGTTAATAGAGAAGATTTCGGCGTTGGAGAGATTTGAAGCCCTAGGAGTGAGGCAAACGGACGATGATAAAGTGTCCGGGGCGGATGACGTGGACCGCCTGATGCGGACGCGGATGCGGCCGTTGCCATCGGTTTCTGATTCTGTCCTAAGCGGGTCACGGCCGTCGAGGGATATCACGTCGTTGTCGAGCTCGAACTTTGTGATAGCTGCCGCTGTTTGACCGGGGAATTGGGTTTGGATTAAAAGAGTAGCTGCTCTATATTCAAAGAGAAAGAGCAAAAGTGTATACCTGCACCAAAAAAAAAAACATAAAAAATATAACCCACTTTTTTAGTTTTCTTTTTCTTTTTGCTTTTAAGCTAAAAGAAAGAATTTGGTTTTATGTTTTTGAAACTTTCAGCTCCAAAATTCTAAAAGAAGTCTATAGCTGAGAAAAAGATAAGAGACATAAACAAGACAATACCCTTTAAAGCTTTGACAAAATTTGCTTACAATAAAATAAAATGAAGAATGTAAAAAAAAAAGTTTTTATAATACCAGATGATGCATTGAAGAACGACGAGTTGCACCATTAGCGACTGAGTGAAATCGCCATACATGGCGTTGAGCAAAGGAATGCCCATAACTAGAGTATTAGGCAAAGTGGCGACTGAGAAAAGAGTGATGAGCCAATCCAAGCCACCGCTAAAGAAGATAGCCCAAACCGAGAGCAAAACAAGGACGAATATTTTCGACAGAGTATCAGCCAATATGAACTTGGTGTCCATTTGGTATGGGTTGTTTTGTGCTATGAAGTGGAAGGACAACACCGGGACGGCGAAGACGGCGACGAAGCGGTTGATGCCGGAGCACTGCTCCGGTGTGAAGATTCGCCACCACTTGACGGAGCCGTACGCTACCAGCATTGCAAAATATAGAGGAACCATTGCGCACATTACTTTGTAGAAATCATCTGCTGTTATCATCTTTGCTTTGCTATCTCTTTGAGTTTTGGTTTTGTTTTGTTTTTAAGATTTTCTACTGATGAGTTTACTGAAAGTTGTGCATGGGGTTGTGTGTTTATATAGAAGTTTTCTTGACGAATTTGACCCTCTGAGAGTTGTGAATTTACTTTTGGTGGTACTGTAGTTAGCGGGAATTTCGGTTGGTAAGACGGATCATGGATGAACTTTGTTGTCAAAATTGGAAATTAATGAACTTTACCTAAACTTAGGAAGAAATATCATGTTATTGTTGATGTAATCCCTTATTAAAAGTTGAAGTAATGTATTTCTTAAAAAATTATATTACACAAATTTATTGATAGATAATTATTAAAATTAATTGAGATTTATTTATTATAGTGTAATAAGAAAGCATTTTCTAGGCGTAACATAATTAGTTGTGAATACATTTAATATTTGCAGTCATTTGAATTTAAATAAAAAAATAAAAATTAATATTTTGTGAATGAAATTTTTTCATATCGTTTAATTTTTTTTTTTAATAATGCTTTACGAAAGTATAGGGCCAAAAGAGGCTACGTCTTTTGTAAAAATTGATGTAATATTAAAAAAAGTGAGTTAATTTAATCCAATGTCATGTAATATGGCGTAAGACTATAGGTGAAATCAAATTGAAATAATGTAAATTCCAATTGATACGGGACTTTTTATTTTTTATAGTATTAAAGTGAAAAAACTATTTGTCAATGAAAGGTGTAATAATGAAATAAAAGAACTGTTTGATGATAATATGATCGTAGTTGAACATTGTGCTTTGTGCCACTCATTAGGTTATTAAGGCAAATGCTATTTTTTTCATTTACTCAATGGATCAATCTGGACCGCACGATCAACCAACCGTCCCATTGTATCAAGCATGATATAAGAAAAAGTAGCCTTTTTAAAAACTAATCGTGGTGCCTCCCCGAAAAAATTTGCTTCATAATTGAGGATTAGGAGTATAATCAATGTCATTAACCATGGTGGCTCTAGTGTAGGCAAAACAATGAATTTATGTGTTACATATTTATATACATATTGATTGATTATTACCTAGCATGTGAAGTGGATGATGCAATAATTTAATTTTCTTCTCTTTTTTTTTTTCAAATAGATGAGATAAACTTTTTTTTTTTTTACTATAATGCATTAAACCAAGTTGATCAAATACAAGACCACGTGGGTTTTTTTTTCTTTCTTTCTTTCTTTTTCTCTTCTACAGCGTAATTAGTAAAAGAAGTTTGAAATCTTAATGATTACTAGACGTCACTTAGCTTGAGTGGAGTTGGAACTCCATTATTAGACTTTATTACAAGTGAAGAAAAGAAATTAAATTCCATGAATGTAGATACGTCAATAAAGCTAGCTCACTAAAAATATCGGATGAGGAAAAAGTACTTGGTATATATGGAAAGTGAAAGGAAGCAGGAGAAAAGAAGAATGCTAATTATCTAGTAGTCAAAGTTCTATAGAACTATGTGATTAATGGGGAAGAATTTAGATTAACTATGCAATAGGTAAGTAGATCAATGGAAAAGTTGAGGATAGAAAGTCTATGTCATTTTGAGATAAAAAAGACAAGAAATATTGTTGAAGAACTTTGGCATTTTGAAAGAATTTTCGTTATCATTACAAAGATGGTGGGAATGGAAGCAATCACAAAGATTTTATTTTAATTGTTGAAATTTATACTCACTTGTTATTTTATTGTTATATGAATATTTTATTTTATAATATTTATACAGTTTATTATTTTTTAAATCGTTAATTATTATTATTAAATGGTTCAATGCTTATGACGCTATAAACATTATATGATCTGAAGGAGTTCAGATTTAGTCTAAAGAAATTTAAATCAATGTCAAGAGTTAGCATCACTGAAAATTATAAATGCTAAAGAGTTAGTATGTTATATTAATTAGTGAAGTCTAAAAGTTAGAATCTTGTCTGTGATAATATAAAGACCTAAGAATATATTAGTAATAATATAGTTGTAAGAGTTGCAATAGGTGTTAAGAAATATTATTATGTAAGTCTATTCTCAAATTAAATGTTCATGATCTTAATTCACCGATACAGGTCTATCGGTGGAATCCTTTTACATAGACTAGTGTATACTATACCTAGATGGTTGTTCTTAGCTAACCATAGGAACCAAAGCATACTTTGGTTCCTGATCAAATACAGGGCCATGTGGGTTTTCTTTCTTTCTTTCTTTCTTTTTCTCTTTTACAGTGCAATCAGTGAAAGAAATTTGAAGTCTTAATGACTACTAGACGTCACTTAACTTAAGTGGAGTTGGGACTCCATTATTAGACTTTATTACAAGTAAAGAAAAGAAATTAAATTCCATGAATGTTGCTTCCATTCCCGCCATCTTTGTAATGATAACGAAAATTCTGTCGAAGTGCCAAGGTTCTTCAACAATATTTTTTCTGTCTTTTTTATCTCAAAATGACAGGGACTTTCTATCCTCAACTTTTCCATTGATCTACATACCTATTGCATAGTTAATCTAAATTCTTCCCTATTAATCGCATGGTTTTATAGAACTTTGACTACCAGACAATTAGCACTCTTCTTTTCTCCTGCTTCCTTGTACTTCCTATATATACCAAGTACTTTTTCCTTATCTGATATTCTTAGTTGAGTAGTATACTTTGGTTCCTAATCTTAATTCACCGATGCAGGTTTATCGGTGGAATCCTTTTACATAGACCAGTGTATACTATACCTAAATGGTCTAGATGGTTGTTCTTAGCTAACTATAGACTTACTGAAAGTTCATATAGCATACAGGTGTTTAATAAAGACTGAATACTGAACAGGCTTAATAAGGACCTTTATAGACATCCTATGAAGCTGTCAATAGTACTTCTTTGACCTGAGTACCACAGTGGGCTTGTAAGTGATCCATCATACTTTGGTTTCACATATGTCACAGCCTTTCATGGTGTGACCGCTGGGTGTTGTTGGGTATAGTCCGATGCTTATGGAGTCCAAAAAAAGAGTTAATATCTCCGGATGCTCAGAAACTGTATCTTAGAAAGTCTTATGGTCATAAGCAACAAACCCAAAAAAAGAGTTTTCTATAGGGTTAAACAATATTGCAAAAGTGTTTGCATATATTGTTTATTAAGATATGTATCTAGAGATAAGTTTATGGGTAAGCACACAGGGATTTGACAGTAGTGATCTATATCCTTATTTTTCCAGGATATGATTGACGAAAAGATTATACGTATGCGCTATGACTTTAACTTGTATGGTCTACTGCACTGATTTGTAATATCCGTGACATATACGTGGGGCATCGATCTCGAACTCACAGAATAGTTCTGTTTGACAAATCAGGAGTGGACCTAGAGAGTCCCGCAATATGAAATGTACTCGTTGTGCATTGAGGTAGCGTATCGAATTGAATAGTTCAATTTAAAAAATTTCAGCAGACCAAACATTTACTTTGTTTTCCCTCCGGTCGTGCACGTGTCAAGACTTAAGAGCTAAGTACATCAATTAGTTAATAATTAGTTGTTGACCAATAGGATGTTGACATATAGCACATGTGGGCTAATTATTGTTTGATTTAGAAATTACCAAAATGACCTTATTTATTGGACAAATAATATTATTATTTTATTCATTAAAATGTTTATTAAATAAAATAACAATAATAATATATGATATTATTATTTAAATTGAAATCAAACAATTAATTTTTTATTTAAATTGACATATGTTTCTACCATGATTTAATATGATAAAATTATTTGTTTAATATTAATTAAATGATAAGATAAGTATAAATGGGTGGCATTTGTTAATGGTAGGCCTTAAGATGTTTCTTAATAATGAGAAAGTGTTTTCTCATTTGCCCTAAATTAAGGCTAAGTTCATTTAAATGATTTTCTATTTTGTTTTGTTTTCATTTGGTTTATTGTAAATAATAATAAACAAAAACTAATGGTAAACATAATGGATGCCATTAGGTGAGAAAATAAAAGATAATAATAAATAAAACACTAATGGCAAACATAATGATGCCATTAGGTAAGAAAATAAAAGAAAATTATAAACAAATGAAAGAGCAATTAGTTGCTTAATTAATCATCAAAAATTCATGCAAGGGGTTAAGGGAATAATAGAGAGAATTTTGAAAGGCTAAGGATTAGAAAATTCTCTCAAGTGTTGAGAGCAAAAACACATCTTTCATTTTTTCTTCTATTTTTGGTCACCTATATTACAATGTAGAAACAAAAATTCAAGAGTTGAATTCTTTGCTTGAAAAGCTGATATTCTAGCTTCCTCAAGCTCACCGTGTTGAGGAACTAGAATTGTGAACGGGTTACTTTAAGGCAGGTACTCTAGTTCGACAATATACCAAAGGCTTGACAATGTACTATTTCTCAATCTTGAAGTATTTTACATTTATGAGATAATATGTAAAGTTTATTTGTGTTTATCATTATGAAATTTGTATTCCGCTCATCCGCTGCGCATGTATGTTATACGTATGCTATATTTGAATGATAGACACAAACTCACATGTATACACCTTAGGTTTAAAATCACTCACACTAATACACATCCATCTGGATCCAAATTTACAGCATGCCTGTAATGTGTATGCACAAGAATGCTATAAGATTGTTGGGCAATAAAATTAGCCAAGTTGAGGAAGTAGAGCTAAACAAATTAATGGGCTGCTTTGGAAAGTATGTAAGGGTTTGAATATAAATTGACATCACCAACCTAATTTAAAGATTTGTTTAGGTGGAAATGGTAGGGACAGACGAAGAAGCAATGCTACAAATTCTATATTAGAGAATACTTGATTTCTGCTACCAATGTGAGAGGTTGGGACATACTTATAGAGAGTGTGAATAATTCATAGCAAAAGTAAAGAAGGTCAGAAGAATAAGGGAAATACAATTATGGCAAATGATTCACAAATTAGACATTTTGCTTATGGGGCATCGATGAGAGCTGGGAGCTTGCTATATCATTTTAAGGAAAACACAAAGAAAGAACAAGAAAGAGCACAAAGAACTAAGAAAGAGAAGGAATAAAAGAACATGTTTGAGCAAATGCATACTTGTTAGCGTATTTTAGAGTGTATGCATGTGATTGTGTACATATTGAAAAAACTAAAACTCATGTATCATATACACGAATTTGGCAGCAGAATTTATCATATAATCAACATATACACATGTACTTCAATTCTTAACAACTTAAGAATACATAAAACATACCTTTGAAGACCTCTGATGAGGATTTTAAATTTCGGATTTCTTTTGCTCTAACTTTGAGCTCACCTTGAAGTGCACTTTTGTTTAATTCTAGTTCACAACAATCCGGTGGGATTATGAAACTAGAATAACAGTAGTATCTCCAGCAATAAAGTTTGTATTGCTTGAAAGAAAAATTAGAAGGATTTATTTTTCTTTCTCCTTTGGTTTTTCTCACAAGTCTTTGTTCAAAGAAAAACTCTCTCAAAACCAACTCTTCTTTTTCCTCTCAATCCTTGCATAAAACTTCATTCACAAAACTTGTTAACACAATTGAAACTCAACCATTTTTAGTGCTCACAACACTTCACATGTGCCCCACCAAAATTAGATTAAGTGGCCAACTACCAAAATAATTTTCGGTGGCCATTTTAATGATCTAATAAAATTAACCATTAATCACAAAATGGTGCTCCACTTAATTTAGTTTATGTTTGTCAAATTAGGTATGTCTTCCATTTAAGAATGAAATAAAAAATAAATAAATCATATTTTATTTATTTAAATAATATTTATTTAATTATTTAAAAATTATTTGAATAATTAATATTTATCTTATTTGATTTTACTAACATGGTAAATGATTGAATTCATGGTAAAACAATTCATGGAATAAAATTGTGCCACTTGTTAATATCTAATTAGTTAATAACTCTTGTCAACTAATTAAATAATATACTTAACATTTAAGTCTAACAAGTGCACAACCCAAGGAACCCCGAAATATATTTTCGATTTGCTGGAATTTCTAGGATGAAACTATTCAATCCATTATACTGCCTCAGTGCACAATGAGTACACTTCATATTGTGAGACTCTCTAGGGTCACGCCCGAATTGTCATATGAAACTCCTCCATACATCCGTGAACGATGCCCCACACAGACGTTACGGATATTACTGATGTCTATTTTAATGACCTAGCACAAGTGCACGCTTTTTGTATCAAGTAATATAGGACTAAGTCCAAATTATCGATCCCACAGAGACTATTGTTTCTATTTTCTTCAATCGAATACTAAAATTACTCTACTTTACCTTTATCCAGACTAGCTTCAAGGATAGAGTTTAACTAACTAAATTATTGCTATTGAACTGAACCTAATTAAAATATTGCAAATACTTAGAGATAGAATTCACTCAATTGATAAGTAATCTAGGGTATCGACGCATTCCCTAGTAGTTCACTGAACCCTTTAACCCCTTAGTTATTTTTCTTTTTATCAATTGATTGGCTAGACACTGATTTCATCATAAGCTTCTGTCGACAGTCGAATAATAATATCACACCCTAACAATTACCTGTATGTCTATGGTAATCCGAATAAGATGCAACTCATTAAGATTAAGTCTAATCAAACCATACATGCCACCTAGGTATATGTCTATCCTAGATGGAACTCATAGATGTTGCCCTATGATCATGTATCAATCTACCATAGGCTAAAAACATGATTCCTTTCGTCAAAGTTATCATGGTTCCTAAACAATCAAAATAGTGATCAAGTATAATGAAAGTATTAAACATAGATAGATTGAATCAATTAAGGGATAAAAGTTCATAACTACGAGTTTAAACAAAATCAATTACATACTAGGTTCAATAACGTCTAACCCTAGATCAAGAGAAATTAGCTCATGTTCAAAACAAGAATATCAAAGTAAAAGTATGAAAATATAATGAACGAAATCATCTCTTAAAAGTAAGGAATAAAACAAAACAAGTGATCCCCTGAGTTGTTCTTCTTCCTCTTGTCTTAATTGATCAAGAGTTGATTCCCCAATCTTCAATCTTCAATAACTTCACCTTGATTTCTTGGCTTGAATGTGTGTTTGTTGCTTATGTTATTCTCCTTACTAAGTCTCTCTATTTTTGCTTCAAAAGAGTGTTTTTATTGCTATGAAAAACCCTAGGCACGAGGAGCTTCGAATCCCCCCTTCAATAGGCGAGTTTAGAAGGGTATTTAAACATCCGCATGGGCGCTTGATGCGATATTTCTATATTTTATAATTAAGTGCAAGTATACGCTATTGTAACAAGTAATAAAGGGACTTATAAAGTCGGATGTCGAACCCACGGAGAT
The DNA here is from genome assembly GCA_946807835.1 of Ailanthus altissimus. Classification (NCBI taxonomy): domain Eukaryota; kingdom Viridiplantae; phylum Streptophyta; class Magnoliopsida; order Sapindales; family Simaroubaceae; genus Ailanthus; species Ailanthus altissimus. The sequence continues at coordinate 9,975,362 of OX327699.1, read as the reverse complement.
AATTTTTATTTTTTACCAAGTACTAAAATTATATCTTTCTTATAATTATTCAGAAAAATAAAATCTTAATTTTGTAATAAATTTGAATAAAATAAAAGTGTAGAAAATAAATGATACAACTTAAATAAAATAAGAAAATAGCAATATAGAGAAAGCCTAGGGTTAATTACTATCCTTCAATATGGTTTCTAAAGATTAATCCATTTAATATTTATATCCCTCAATTCTTATTATTGGTCAAGACATTAATATATTCACAAGCCTCTTCCAAGGTCATGCAAGTATATCCTAATTTATCAAGTACCTATATTCCTATGGTACTTGTAATAAATAAAGATTCATTAAGAATAAGTCTTATTGACCATACATGCCAATTAGGTATATTCCTATCCTAATTCGAAACTTGCATATGCAACATTGAATGTTACTCTATAATCATGCATCAAATTATCCAGGTCTAAATACAATGATGCCTCTTCCGAGTTTATCAAAGTATTACTAAAGCAATCACAATATTGATCAGATATAATGAAGCATTAAGAACAAATAATTTGAATAATGAAGAATTGAGTTTAAATAAATATTAAAAAGATCCAACAATTAAGCTCACATATTGAGTTCAAGTAATAACCCTAGAAAATAAATTTAGCTTATGATAACAAGAGAATTATGGCTAAAAAATAAAATAAACATGATACAACTAAAAGCAAACCAATATAGACGTCAATTCGCATTTGGTTGATATGCCAAAGATTCGCCAATAATCTCTTACTTCCTTGAATTCATCTTGCTTCTCTCTCTAATAATTGCTCTCATTCAATGTGTTGTGGCTCAAAGAGCCCTAAGTTGTGTCTTTTTTAGGTCTAAAATGAGTGGCCTTTATATAGGGATTGATTAAAGTCTTGAAGTAGTATTTCTTTTAGGATTAGGAAAATTGCACTGTTCACCGCTGCCGCGATCACTGTTCATCACTGGTGCGACAGCACTGTGGCGAGGTACTGGTCGCGAGAATACTGTTACACGTTACTATTTTGAGGGCACTGTAGCGATACTGTAGCATTATGTTTTGTCTTGTTTTCTTAGATTTTCATTCCCAATTACTCCATTGACTCCAAACCTATAAAATAACAATTAAACATATAAAAAATCTAATATTCTTATTAAAATGAGCAATTAATTAAGTTAAGGGAGTGAAAATAATAGATATAATTTACGCTTATCAGCGCCGCGGCGCTGGGCATGAGTACAGGTCTGTCAAGACGTCGACGAGCGTCACAGTGCTGGGTGCTGAGCGTTGCGGCGCTCACATGCTGTTCTGGGCGCTGCGGCGCTGGGCACGAGTACAGGTCTGTCAAGACGTCGACGAGCGTCACAGTGTTGGGTGCTGAGCGCTGCGGCGCTCACATGCTGTTCTGGGCACTGCGGCCCTCAGATCTGGGTGCCGCGGCGCCCAGCCACCTGTTGTTGCGCTACTTTCATATTTTGAGCGTAACTTTTTCGTTTGACGTCCGATTTGCCTCCCGTTTATTCCTATGCGTCACATTTTCCATCGTGCATCTTGGAAAACATAATTAAATAGTCAAATACTTATGATTTGAGGTAAAATACAAAAGTTAAGTACAAATCCTACTAGTGCTTTTATGCCCCTATCAAATACAAAGCGGCACGTTAGACCATACAAGTTGAGGTTATAACATACATATAATCCCTCTATCATTTATATCCGGGTAGAGCAGAGATATAGATCAACACCGTCAAATCTGCATATGCCTGATCGAAAGCTTATCTCTAGAATTGTATTTTAATAAATAATATTCTCAAATACTTTTGTAATATTATTTATCCTTAGAGTTAAACTCTTTTCTCAGGAATTACTGCTTATGGCCATAAGCCTTTCTGAAATACAATCTATAGAGCATTAGGATATAATACTCACCCAAATGAGCTGATGGATCCCATATTTATACACACCAGACTCCATGAGCATTGGACCATATCCAGCGACACTCAGCGGTCAGACCATGAAAGATTTCTAACATGTGTGGAACCAAAGTATGGTGGATCACTCACAAGTCTACTATGGCACTCAGGTCAAAGAACCACAAATATTACTCAACTCAAAAGACTCTTAATTGATGCTTTATGGGATGTCTATTGGAGATCTTTGTGAGTTAGTTCAGGATTTAGTATTTACTGAATACCTGTATCTCTATACGAGCTTCCACTAAACTCATAGTTTGCTAAGACTAATCATCTGGAATATCCAGATATAGACATACACCAATCTATATATTTATAAGGTATTTACTGGCAGACCAGCATCAGTGAAGATAGATCAGGAACATAATATTTGAGAACATATTTGCATAATAATATTTCTTAGCACTATTTGCAACTCTTTGCAACTATGTTATTACTAATATATTCTTAGGTCTTTGTCTCATTTCAGACAAGGCTCTAACTCTTTAGATATCGCTGACTCTTATAACTTGATAACTCTTATCAGTGCCAACTCTTAACATTTATAACTCTCAGCGTTGTTAATTATTGGCACTGATCTAAACTCATTTAGATCAGATCTGAACTCTTTCAGATCGTACAATATTTGAAACGTTACAAGCATCTTACCATAAATAAAATATAATTAGCGATTTAATGAAATGATAATACTAGTATAAATATTAAACAAATATTCATACATAAGGGGATGACACATAAATACAAATCTCAACAATACTAAACTAAGCAAGCACTATAAATAAAGGATAGAATCAGAGAAATGAAATATAGAGAAAAAGAAAAACCAAGTCAAAACACGAAATAAGGAATGATTAGTGACCCAATCCAAGACCCAAAAAATAGTCCAATGGGGAAAGGACGGGAAACCAATTAGAAGAAAGGAAGGAAAATTCACTGGGGAATTTTGGAGAAGCATTAATGAGGAATGGAACATAATGCAAATGGATGTTGACCAAAAAGAATGGAGATAGATAAAAATAAAATATTTTGGGATTTAAGGAGTAGCTTCAAAAAGAGAGGGGAACTTTATAGGCGAGGTAGGGATTGAAAAAAGCATAGAAGGGCTTATTAGCACCAAACACTTTTAAAACAGTAATATGGGGTTGGAACTTGAAATTATTAAAGAGGCCCAATCAAAAAACAAAGAGGATCTAGACATAGCCTAAAGGAAGAAAGGTAAAGAAAATTGGAAGAACTTGGTAAGAGGGCCAAGCCCAAAAGAATAAACAGTGCAGAGGCCAAAATCTTGAAAAGGCAAGGGAAATATGAATGTAAGAAAGAACAAGGGCCATGGTTAGTAAAGTAGAACCTAGAAAGGGAGAATAGACAGTAGGGGGATAGAAGGGATTAGTTGCAATCGATGGTGGTTAAGAATCACCACTCTTAGCCCCATAAAAAAAATAATAAAGATTATTAGTTGAAATGTGCAAGGTCTGGAATCATTAGACATTTCGAGCTTTAAATAGAATTCTCAAACTCAATAAGTTGGATATTCTATTTTTATGTGAAACAAAGCTCCATCGAGATAAGATGAGGTAGGTGGGCAAATATCTACGTTGAAAATTGTCTGATAATTAGTAAGAAAGGATTAACTTGAGGAATTGCAATTTTGTGGAACAATAATACAAAGCTAAATATTGTCTATTACCATAAATTTCATATTGATGTAAGGGTAAAGGAAAGAGAAAATATAGTTTAGAGGTTTACCGAAATTTATGGTATGCTAGAGATGAACCAGAAAAAGCACACATGGAAACTTTTAAGGAGGCTAGCTTAGATAAGCAACATCCTTTAGATTTGTTTAGGGATTTCAATGAGATTGTAACACTAGAATAAAAGATTAAAGGGCAACTGAGAGGCACAAGAGCATCAAACGATTACGAAGAAAAAGTAGAACAAGGTTGAGAGATAAATAAGGGATCTATGAGTGAAGAAGTTGAGAGTTTCATGGACAAAATTGAAAGGAAAAAGATAGTGCTAAAGGAATAGAGCAGGAAGTAGTTTGGAGGAAGAAGAAGGAAGCTTGAAAAGAAGTCAATGTAATGTAGGATAAATAACCAATAATACAAGATTAATAGCAAGATTCGGAGCTTGGAATTACAAATAGATAGGCTATTGCAAGAGAAAGAGACTTACTAGAGACAAATCTCTAGAATAACCTAGTTGAAAGAAGGGAACAGAAACACGAGTTTTTTCTATGCTTACTCTAGTCAAAGAAGGAAAAGAAATGGAATTAAAGGCCTACTAAATGAATTGAGTGAGTGGATTAAAGATGATAAAGGGATAGGCCAAATTATATGTGATACTTTTTACAACTGTTTGTATTTTTCTATCCTCAAATGGAAAGCAGAATGAAAACTCTAGAGGGGACAAAACCAAAAATATCAGAAGTGATGAATGAAGAGTTGATCAAGCCCTTCACTAAATAAGAAGTTACCATGACAGTTTAGTAGGTTAACCCCCTTAAAAGCTCCATGACCTAATGAACTATCTACTAACTTCTACTAAAAACATTGAAAGAAAGTTGGAGAAGACACCATTGGAGTTTGCCTCCATATCCTAAATGAAAAAGGTAACCTTGTAGCTCTAAATCATACTCTAATGCAATGATACCAAAAATTCAAAATCTTTATAAACTAGCTAATTATATACTAATCAGCCTTTGTATTGTAATTTATAGATTTATTGTAAAATCTATGATAAATAGGATATAAAAAAATTTAGATAGAATTATAACCCCAAATTAAAGTGAATTAATTCCTAATATTTTGATCAGTGATAATATTGTCATTGATTATGAATGTTTATATAAAATTAGAAGTAAAAAGAAAGGAAATGATGGATATGCTACCCTTAAGCTAGATATCAGTAAGGTCTTTGATAAAGTTGAATAAATATTTCTAGGGGATGCAATATAAAAATTGGGTTTTAGTAAATAGTGGATTGACCTAGTCATGAGATGTGTCTCAACCACTTCTTTTTTAGTACTGCTAAATGGGAAAATTAAAAGATGCTTTAAAGAAAAAAAAAGATTGAGGTAAAGCTGCCCTCTTTCACTTTACCTCTTTATCCTTCGTGCAAAAGTGCTTTCATCCTTACTCATTAAAGCTGAGAATGAGAAGTTAAATAAGGGGATTAAGTTCAATACCTCTTTGGTAGTAACTCACCTCTAATTTGTTAATGATAGCCTGATTATTTTTAGAGCCATAGTTTAAGAATGCACCCAACTTAGAAAAATATTTATGGCAAAGCGTCTAGCTAGATTTTTTACTATGAGAAGTCTTCAATCTTCTTCAACTCAAATATGGCAAGGGTTAAAACTCAGTAAGTAAGGGATGTTTTCCAACTTAAAGTAGTATCATTGCATGAGAAATATGTAGGCTTACCTTCCATGGTAGTAATAAACAAAAGTCTTTTCCCCAATAAAGTCAAAATAAAGATGGGTAAAGTAATTAGAGGATGGTAGAAAAAACTTTTCTCAAGTGGGGTAAAGAAGTCCTCATCAAAGTAGTAGCTTAAGTAGTTCCTACTTATGCCATGATTGTTTTTAAATTTTTTAAAGTCATATGTGATAAGATTCAAAAATAACTAACAAGATTTTGGTGAGGAATAAAAAAAGATGAAAGAAAAATTCATTAGGTAAAGGAAATAGAGATGGAGGCTTAGGCTTCAAAGATTTCAACTGTTTTAACCAAGCTCTTTAGCTAAGTAAGGTCGGAGATTAATGCATAATCCATAATCTTTAGTAACAAAAATCTTAAAAGCTAAATACTTCAAATACAAGAACTTCTTAGAAGTTAAGACATGACACAACCTCTCCTATGTATGGAGGAGCATCTTATATGGGAGACAAATCTTGGACAAAGGAATTAGATGGCTAATTAGAAAATGGGATAAAGTAAGGATCTATAACAACAATTGGATTCCCAAAATTACCACACTTAGGCCAATATCTCAGAAGCTGCAGCTTGATAACAACAAAGTAGAGCTCATATTAGATAAAGAAAATAATTAGAAGGAAGACCTAATAAAGTTTCTTTTTAAAGAAGAAGATGTTAATTAAATCCTCAAAATCCCATTACCTTTGAAAAAAAAACTAAAGATGTGGTGTGCCGACACTATGATAGGAGAGGAAAATACACAATAAAAAGTGGATATTATGTTGCCTTGAAGTAAAAGCTATTTATGGAACTAGAGCAGTCAATAGGTCCGGTGAAAGAATAAAAAGTTATTTAATCTATCTCTATACCCTAAAAAGTGAAAATCTTTATGTGAAGAGCTCTATTAAACCTTCTGCCTACTGTTGCTACACTGTTACCCAAGAAAGTCATCAATAGCTCAATTTTTCAAAGATGCCCTAAAGAAGAATAAATCGACTTCTATGCACTAATCAGATGCAGGAGAGCTAAGCAACTATAGAAATATCCCAAATTTGCTAAACTCGTAAGAGGAATCTAAAATATCAACCTATGGCAATTCTTCCAAAACCTTTTGGCCACTGTCAACAAAAAAGATCTCGAATAAATAATAATGATAATGTGGGTAAGATGGTAAGCAATGAACAATTTCTATTAAAGGAAAGCAAGAAGATAACGCAAGATTAATAGCAAGAAAAGAGACTTATCTAGCCTCTAGCAAGGCTAGCAAAAACAAAGAGAGGTTATCAAGTGGTACCATGCAAATAGTGTTAGAGCTGGTGTTCACGTGCCATTCCAATATTATATGAATATTAATTGTTAATATTTATACAATAAAAATTTTGAATAAAAATTAGTTAATATCATATTTATATGGTATAATGTTTGTAATATTATAGACATTGTTTGATCTGAAAGAGTTCAGATCTGATCTAAAGGAATTTTGATCAGAACTAATAGTTAGCAAAGCTGAGAGTTATAAATGCTAAGAGTTAGCACTATTAAGAGTTATCAATTTATAAGAGTTAACAAAGTCTAAAGAGTTAGAACCTTGTCTATAATGGGACAAAGACCTGAAAGTATACTTGTAATGACATAGTTGTAAATAGTTGCAATAGGTGCTAAGAAATGTCATTATGTAAGTATGTCTCAAACACAATATTTCTGATCTATAATCACCAATGCGGGTCTATCGGCGAATTCACTTTATATAGATTAGTGTATGTCTGACTGGTTCAGATGGTTTTTCTTAGCTGACCATGAGCTTGTATAGGCATATGGGTATCCAGTCAGGACTAGATACTGAACAGACTCACGAGGACCCCAATAGATATCCTATAAAGCTATTAAAAGAAGGTCCTCCCGAGTTGAGTAGTGATGCGATATTTCTATATCTTAAAATTAAGTGCAAGTATACACTATCGTATGCAAGTAATAAAGAGACTAAATAAGTTGGATGTCGAACCCAGAGGGATAATTTTTTCTTTTTAACCAATTACTAAAATTATATCTTCCTATTAATTATTCAGAAAAAAATCTAAGAATAAATGTAGAAAATATAAAAGCAAAAACACAATGCAAAGAAATTTAAATGATAGCAATATAAAGAAAACCTATGATTAATACTATCCCTCAATATGATTTCTAATGATTAATCTTCTAATATTTAACTCCCTTAGTCTTTATTATTGATCAAGACACTAATATATTCACAAGCCTCTTCCAAGGTCATGCAAGTATACCTTAATTTACCAAATACCTATATTCCTATAGTACTTGTAATAAATTAAGATTCATTAAGATTAAGTCTTATTGATCATACATGCCAATTAGGTATATTCCTATCCTAATTTGAAACTTGCATATACAACATTAAATGTTACTCTACAATCATGCATCAAAGACCTGAAAGTATACTTGTAATGATATAGTTGTAAATAGTTGCAATAGGTGCTAAGAAATGTCATTAGGTAAGTATGTCTCAAACACAATATTCCTGATCTATAATCACCAATGCGGGTCTATCGGTGAATTCACTTTATATAGATTAGTGTATGTCTATATCTGACTGGTTCAGATGGTTGTTCTTAGCTGACCATGAGCTTGTATAGGCATGTGGGTATCCAGTCAGGACTGGATACTGAACAGACTCACGAGAACCCCAATAGATATCCTATGAAGCCATCAAAAGAAGGTCCTCTCGAATTGAGTAGTGATGCGATATTTCTATATCTTAAAATTAAGTGCAAGTATACACACAATGCAAAGAGATTTAAGTGATAGCAATATAAAAAAAAACCTAGGATTAATGCTATCTCTCAATATGATTTCTAATGATTAATTTTCTAATATTTAACTCCCTTAGTCTTTGTTATTGATCAAGACACTAATATATTCACAAGCCTCTTTCAAAGTCATGCAAGTATACCTTAATTTACCAAATACTTATATTCCTATAGTACTTGTAATAAATTAAGATTCATTAAGATTAAGTCTTATTGATCATACATGCCAATTAGGTATATTCTTATCCTAAATTGAAACTTGCAAATACAACATTGAATGTTACTCTACAATCATGCATTAAATCACCTAGGTCTAAATATTATGATTCCTCTTCCGAGTTTATCAACAATATTACCAACTCATTCACCATATATTGGCCAGATATATTGAAGCATTAAGATCAAGTAATTTAAATATCAAAGAACTAAGTTTATTAAATATTCAAAAGATATGACAATTAAGCATATTGAGTTCAAGTATTAACCCTAAAAAATAAGTTTAGCTAATGGCTATAAGAGAATACCAGTAAAAATAATAATAAATCATGATACAATCAATAACAAACCGATATAGACGTCGAATTGCTCTTAATTGCACTGCCTAAGATACTCTTGATGCTGAAGAACTCCTTGAATCTCTCTCTAAAGTTGCTTCAATTAAACTCCTATTGCTCTCCAAGACTTGTGCTCTGTATTCTTGGTGTTCTTGAATTGCTCTAGGTTGCTCTTAGATTGTTCCTAAAGGTTGAGAACGAGTGGCCTTTTATAGGGATTGATATGAGCTTGAAAATCTCAATTCTCATCAAACTAGGAATCGCGCTACCGCTGGGGTGCTATGCAATTATCACTGGGACGACGTGTGAAATAGGCTTCACCGCTGGAGCGGTGGGTTGATGGCGCTGGGGCGCTGTCCCGTCGCTGGCTCGATGAAGGTATGGTGCTGGGGCGCTAAATGTGACTTAACCATATCGTTTTTCTTATTTCGATCACTATTCCAGTGTTGGGGCGATAATACTCGTGGCGCTGGAGCGATGGACACATACTTTGAAAACTTTACATTTTAGTCCCTGTTTTCATTCAAGTCCCTATAAATAATAATAAAGCACATAAATAGCCATCTATTCTCATAAAATAATGAAATATAAATAATAAAAACATGAGAAAATATATGACAAATTTTGCTCTTATCAAGTAGTATTCGCGGTCCTTTGACCTGAACGCCACGGTGGTCTTGTAAGTGAGTCATTATGCTTTGATTCCACATATGTCAGAGACCTTTCATGGTCTGACCGCTATGTATTGTTGGGTATGGTCCGATGCTCATGGAGTCCGGTGTACGTAGATACGAGATCCGTCAGCTTACGTAGGTAAGTTGTATATCCAATGCTCCGAGATTATATTTCATAAAGTCTTGTGGCCACAAGCATAAACCCGAGAAAATACTTTTCCACAGAGTTAAATAATATAGTAAAATTGTTTGCGTATATTGTTTATCGAGATACGAATCTAGAGATAAGTTTATAGATGAGCAAATAGGGATTTGACGGTGCTGATCTATAACCCCCGCACATCCAGGGTATAAATGATGGAAGGATTATACGTATACATTATGACCTTAACTTGTATGGTCTAACACGATGATTTGTAATATTCGTAACGTGTGTGTAGGGCATCGATTACAGATTAATGGAATAGTTTCATTTGACAAATCAGGTGTGGACCTAGAGAGTCCCAATATGAAATGTACTCTTTGAGCACTTAGGTAGTTTACCGTATTGAATGGTTCAATACAGTATAATTTAGCAAATTACTAAAGTTAAGTTAACTAAAGTATATGGTTAAATGGTGGGACCCACTTTAGGTTAACTTGGTAACCTAGTAAGGATATAAATGTAATTTTACTTTATGATTATTTAATTGTTAAATAATTAAAATAAATATTTATTTATTTAATTATTAAATAAATGATTTCACTTAACTATGGTTAAAGGTTAACTATATGGTTAAGTTAAGTTAACCTTACTTAATGGTTAAGTAAATGTTAACCTAACCATGGTTAAGTTAGTTAACTATAGTTAAAATATTTAAATATTTATTAACTTAAGGGATAAGTTAAACTAACCTAACTAAGGTTAAATGTTAACTAAGGTTAGGTTAAGTTAAATGAAATGCAAATAAAATTCAAATTAGTTTGAAATTTATGCATTAATATATAAAGGGAAATGAAATTCAAAATTCATAAGTTTTAGGTTTTTAGATTTTGCAATTTTGGTAGCCATTTCAATTTGAGAAATTGAAATTCTTTATTTTGTGTTTTAAGTGTTTGAACAACAAAACAAATAAATAAATGGTTACTAATTATAATAACTAAAATTGATTTGTTTTAATTGTTTAAGAGTTGAACAAAAGATGAAACAAATTAATTTAATTAGATTAAGAGTTAATCTAATAAAGTTAAGTTATTTTTGGTTGGCTAGAAAATTAAGAGAGAAATGGAGAACAAAAATTGAAATGTTTCAAGAGTTGAAATCATTTCTATTCATCATCTTCTTCAATTAATTCAGCCATTAAAATATGAATTAAATTTGTTTTTATTCAAAAGTTGAATAAAAAGAAAAATAAATTTAACTAAGTTAAAGAGTTTAACTTTGAATCAAGTTTAAGAGTTAAACTAAATGCAAGATTAACATACTGCCATTCTAGACAATCAAACATACCCTTATTGATTGCTAGATTGATCAAAGTTTCATTTCATGATGGACTTCAAGCAAATTAATTCAAAGACTTCAAAGGTTAAATTTCTCATTCTTGTTTTTCATTTGATAAATAAGTATTACATGTGTTCATTGTATTAATCTTCCACTGTGCACATATATGTATGAGATATGTATATTTTTTGTATGATGAACACATCCCACATGCAAGCATACTAGAATAATCAACACCCAACAAATAGAAGTATCAATGGTTTAGAATTGAGAAACTCCTCCCAAAAAGTGGTTAAAGATAAATGTGGATGCAGTTATAGATGCAAAAGAAGAAAAAATTATGTTAGGACTAATCATAAGAGAGAATAAAGGTAATGCACCGGTAATGGCAGTAGTCATAAGAACATTTAAAGATGATGTTAAGGGGGCAAAAGATGAAGCTATCCAATTTAGATTACAGGTGGCAAAGGAAAATAATTTCAAAACTCTGATGATAGAATTAAATATAAGCAATGTTGTAAAGTTGAGCAAATAGGACATAACCTCTTTAAAAGAAATTAAATAAAATATAGAAGATATCAAGAAGAATTTGGAGAGACTTAACCAAGTGCTAATTTAGCATATCTTAAATCTTATAATAAAATTGCTCACAAGCTAGTAAAGCTTGCTTTTTTTATCATTGTACTAAATCTGGGTTTGAGAATTTTCTAAACTCTTTGATGCAATGAAATGCTACTTTAAGTTTAAAAAAAAACAAATACAAATGCACATATACAACAATGCTTCAATATTGTTTTGACTATTATATTATAAGTCAACTATAAGTATTATATTAAAATTGATTAACCACTTTAAAATATAAAAAAAATGTAAGTGACTTTTGACATCTCCAACCATGAAGATCATGAGACTGTGTTTCAATATAAAATGTCAAAATGAGCACTTTTTTAAAACAAAATAGTGTATATTCATTAAAGGGGAAAATCAAATTAGATACAATAACTCAAGCAACAGGCATAAACGAAAGCCACACCTTATCAACAACAAAATTTATAAAAAAAATTACCTTAGAAATGAGCCACCTTTTTTCTACTCCTTCTAACAAATGAGCATAACACATCCTTTATACCTTTTAAAAGGTTGAACACTAATATAAGAATACAACCCTCAATACCTGAGAATGATTGCTAATTAGGACATGTAAAATGTTGAGAAAATCCACTTTAACATTATTTATTAGTATTTGATTAGCTATGGCCGATTGTAATCTATGACACAAAGGCTAGAAGAATCATTCCATAACTGTCGTGGACTACCATGCCAACTCCTATACGTCCTTTTCCTACATCAACTACAACATCAAAGTTAGCCTTTAAATGGTTTGCAATAGGCAGCTTCCAGCAGTTGAAACTATTACATGAAATATTCAGCCTGAGTTAACTCGACAATTTTGAAGACTATGAATAATAGTAGATCCTGACATATTGGTTGATGTTGATTCCTAAGATACATAGCTTTTGGTGATTAATATTCATAAAGAAATAAGCCAGTAGAATATGTTGTCGGAGATCTAAGACACGTGAGTGTATACATATGCAAGTGTGTCTATTGCCTAAATGCGTATCATATACAAATTCTAATGCGGCAGAAGCGTACAAACATATAATAAACACATTAAATAAATATATTAATCACATTAATATATTAAAAGGCTTGATTACTCACCTCAACTTGTAACGTTATACACGTATATCCTTAGAGTTCGCATGGAGATCAACCCGCGGGCAATTATAGTCACTAACACGGTGGGTTTAGTGAGCTAGAATAGCAGCCTTATACGCAACACTGGGTTTAACTATTAAACCCAAAAATGGTCAGTGTATGTTTTTATCCTTTTTTCCAAAAGGATAAGGAAATAGAGAATTTGAAGCAATTCATAATTGCTCCAATTGGAAGCATAGAGAAAAATAAAACAATTTCATTTTTCTCTATTCTTTTTTTCTTCTTCTTTTTTTCTTTCTTCTCCATTTCTCTCTCTCTCTCTCTCTCTCTCTCTTTATATATATATATAATAAAATATTAATATAATATATTATATAATATAAATAATAATATAATATAATAAGAGAGATATTTTAATTATTTAACCATTAAATAATTAAAGTGAGAAATGATCATTTTGCCCCTCATAAATAGTTATAAAGTCTACCCCTAGTGGGTCCCATCAAATTTTACACTTGGTTAAACTCAACCAATGGTCCACAATGCTCCACGTGTCATTATACAATTAGCAAATAATAATTATTGACTAATTGTTGTATTTAACACTTAAATACAGACACGCACGCATTCTCGTGGTGGTGCTGAATATTACCGAATTAAACAATTTAATTTGGCACCCTGCCCTAGTACACAATAAGTACACTCTATATCGTGGGACTTCTTAGGTCCTACGCTCGATTCGTCAAATAAAACTATTCCATGAGTCCGTGAGCAATGCCCTATGTACACGTTACAGATATACAAATCAGCACATTGAACCATGCAAGTTGAGGTTACAACGCATACATATAGTCCTTCCGTCATGATATCCTAGATGTGCTGGGGATATAGATTATCACCGTCAAATCCCCTAGTGCTCATCCATGTCTTATCTCCAGACTTGTATCTCACTAAACAATATAAGCAAACTCCTTTGCCATATTGTTCCACTCTGGCAGAACTCTTTCTCGGGATGATTGTTTGTGGCCACAAGACTTTCTGAAATACAGTCTCGAAGCATCTGGATATCTAACTCCATATGAGAGCTGACGGATCCCATATCTGTACACACCAGACTCCATAAGCATCGAACAATACTCAGCGACACCCAGCGGTCACACCATGAAAGGTCTATGACATGCGTGAAACTAAAGTATGGTGAATCACTTATAAGCCCACCGTTATACTCAGATCAAAAGACCACATATACTACTCAACTCGAGAGGACCCTCCGTTGATGGCTTACATTGGGTGTCTATCGGAGGTCCTCGTGAGTTTGTCCCATAACCAGTCCTGACTGGATACCCATATATCAATAGCTCCAAGCTTACGGTCTGCTAGAAACAATCATCTATACCTTATAGGTAAAACATATGCTGATCTATATGTAAAGGTATCCACCAAGTGCATCAACAGAAATAGATCAGGGATAATTATTTAAGAACATACTTTCTCAACTTGTATTTCCTAACACCCAAATGCAACTCTTGTAACTATGCAATTACTAGTATATTCTCAGGTCTATGTCCTATTACAGACAAGGCTCTAACTCTTGGATCTACTGAGTATTATAACCAGCTAACACTTAACTGTGATAACATTTAGTAATTATATGTCTCAGCGTGGTTAACTATGAGCCCTTATCTAAACTCCTTTAGATTTGATCTGAACATCTTCAGATCGATAATATCTGTAATATTACATTGCATAATACCATATAAATAGGTATTAGCGATTTAATGGGAATGTACACTTGTATAAATACACAAGTATATGTACATTCAGGGATGGCACGTAAGCACTGACCCTAACAGAATAAACAACATCCCTTAGTTTAACAAACACATTTTGTAACACATATTTATTTCTTACATTCTAACAACCCCAAAGAACTATGCATATTCCTTCAATATCCTCCAATGTGGCCTACACAACCACCTATTGTACCAGTAAGTAGAGTAACTCATTGAAATAGTGCGCTATATAACTTGCCACAACCCTTGTAACTACGGAATATTCCCAGACTTGACTAGAATAACTGTATTTGAAGATAACACGTAAGACACTTTCCATTCATCCTATCATCTCATGTATATAGTAAGTATGTTTATTCCTTTCCTTGCTAGGTTCAACTTTATAGGTACTCAAGAACTGCCTTTAAATAAAGAACCGAACCTTCAAAGGAATCTTTAACATCAAAAGTAGCTGCCACCATGACTGAAATGGATATGCACCAATGAAATGTTCATTAATCAACCTGGCTTGCAATTGATCAAGGCAATATGCAGACTTGACTAAAAAGACTCCTAAGGAATCATAAGGGAAAATATAGTTGTCATTGCCATCGAAATCACCAATTGAAATCGATAACATTAAGTGAACATCCACATCCTATAATAAAGAATGAAGGATTCAAAATCCTAACCTCCATTTGGTAATAAAGCATAACCTTGTAGTAATCTATAATAGGTTGGAAGTTAAAAGGTTTGGGTAGCCAAGGGTTTGAAAATAATGCAATAGACTCACCATTACCCTTACGTCATCGTAGCCCTTGAGGTAGAAAATCTCTTCCTTAAAATAAACTATACCACAAAAAGTATCCCTTCTGACCTTTATGTGCATTAAAAAATAAGTGTCGAGAAAAATATTTATTTTTCATAATCCTTATAATCAATGACCCGAAATAGATGACCAAATGCCAGCATTATTTGGTGAGCATGGTCTTATTAAAACTAAAAAGCTCTCTGAACCCCAAATCACCATTTTGTTTTGGTTGCCAAACTAGTTCCAATTCAGCCAAGCCATTTTACCATTAGCCCACCACTATTATAGAAATCATTTGATTTATTACACTACATGGCAGCTTGAAGATGGACATGGCATATGTAGGGATCACTTGTAATGTTGCCTAAATAAGAACAACTTTACCTTCAGAGAGAAATACTTTAAACTCCAAGATTGCAAGTTCATCCAAATTCTATCTAACAAATGTTGGAACAATAAAAGAGTCATTATATGGCACTCTTCTATACTTATGCCCAGCATCAGAACTGTCCCAACCCTTTATTCTCTCTCTCTTGTTGATATATTGATAATTCTAATGAATCACAATAGTTGATATATTGTACTTATAAAGTCCCTATAAACTCTATTTCTTACTGGAATAAGAGTTTACGCGTTATAAAAGTTTAAAACCGACTTAGAAAGTAATTTTACCCAAAAATAGACTTTCTCAAATAAGTGATGCCGTGGCACTAAGAGTTGACGCCATAGTGCCAGATGCGAGTTTGAACCAACATTGTGGCATTTGGTGGTCAACGTTACAATGTTGGGTGTGTAGTTCGCAGCACCGCAACACTGAACTCCTAACGTTGCGATATCCACACCTGAGCAGGTTTCCTCTTATACTTCCACGCCCCTCCTCGCATTTGGCTCTCTGTTTTCATCCTTTTTTTTGTACATCAAGTGCATACTTGACCACGTGTCTATCAAGTACGTTGCGATATCCACACCTTGCAACATTCTATCAAGTACATAGTATCAACTATGCTTCTTACCCATAGATCATTTATAAATATCTTTCATATTTGCTTCTATAAGAAGCCTTTAATAATTTTGTAACTCCAAGTCTTATACATAGACTCATTGCAGTACCTTTACCTAAGCGTAGGCGAATGGCTCAGTACCGACTCGACCTGAACCATCCGACCTGAAAATATTGGGTCGAGACAGGACTGGTCCCAAAATCGGGACAGAACCAGGATGAAAACTGTGAGTCTCGGTTGTCTCGGTTCAGTCGGGACGGGACCCAGTTCGGTTCAGGAATGACCTGTTCCGCCACCGTTCTGCCACTGCTGCCATTGTTTACCCATGTCCCTGATCGGACCGGGCCATGTCCTAACCTGAATCGGTTCAGGTTGGGACATGGCCCGACCCGAATAAAATTCCCATTCGGGATAGATTTATTTGTCCCGAACGGGACCCAGAACCAATCGGGTCGATCCCGATCCCGGGTTACCCACTCCTACCTCTACCATTCTTTTTGTTCCTCACTGATTGCTCTTCAATCTCTATTCTACAGCCCCTCCCCTTGCAGTTAAGCCACTACACTTCTAGGCTCTTGATCTTTTCCTTTATTCTTTCGTCTTTATACTTGTGAATCCCTATGGTAAACAACCTATGATCAACTATTTACCTAAACCATAGCTCTAATACCAATTTGTTGAAATATCAAGGTATACTCCTGAATTTGACAACACTTAGGCATCAACTCAACCATAGTTTTGATATCAGTTTGTTGAGAGAATTAACCATAACATTAATCTCACTTAGTACTTAGTATTAATATTGATCCTATTCGTTGAGATATACGTTCCCTAATATCTCTTGGCTCAGTATTTAGCACCATAAAACCTTGTGCACCTTGTAGAAAACTTCACTCACAAGAAAAACAAGAATAAAAAAGATCAACCATATAATAGAGACAACAATCAATAATAAAAAATATAATAATATACATAGTTCAACAACAAATATCTACGTTCATTGTGGATCACTAGATCCTCACTACTTTTATTCAGTTCTTTTATGTATAAAAAACCCTCCCACAAGAGAAAATCAAAGAATATAACTATATACGAGCTCCTAAAGGATCTACTAAGTGTTTTTTTACACTTTTACTCAGCGTTCAAGCATTTCATGGCACTCTTATGCACTTATGCCCAGTGTCGGAGTTACTCCAACTCTTTATTCTTTCTCTTGTTGATGCATTGATAATTTTAATAAATTATAAATATTTATATAATGTTTACAAAGTCTTTATAAATTTTATTTTATTTTATTGAAATAAGAGTCCATGCATTTTGTAAAAGTCTAAAACCAACTTTAGGATGCAATTCTACCTAAAAATAAACATTTACAAAATAGGCAATGTTGCGGCGCTAGACACGAGTTCAAACCAACGCTGTAGTGTTTAGTGGTCAGTGTCGCGGCGTCCACACCTTGACAAGTTCCACATTGTGCTTCCACGTCCCTCTTCTCATTTGGCTCCGTTTTCGTCCCTTTTTCGTATGTCCAACACATACTTAATCACATATCCGACTTTTCTTTAATTTTTAACTTAAAATCAAACTAAATCTTAATTTTAAATCACCAATTCTAATAATATCATAAAATTATAATATACGTTCCAATTTCACATTTCGACTATCTTATTTAATTTCACCCAATACTCATTATAATTTAAGCTTTGTTAAATTTGAATTGATATTATTGTTGGAAATTAACAGTAGCAGCTTTGATTATTTAAGGATTAATTAAAGTGAAAATGTGTACTAATATTATTTAAAGAATTTAAAAAAAAAAAAAAAGGCTCTCCTCTCCTTTCATTTCCCACGTGCTACCTTAAAAAACACACACTTCTATCTTGCATTAAAAGAAGATAAAGAATCAAATCTTATCTTATCATGAAATGAGGTTAATGAGAATCTTCAAATCTCTCATTGATAGTTTACAGTGATGATTGATGGGCTCTTTCTATATATAAAGTTTCGGAATAAAATTAGCTCGGATGCAACTAGAGGCTTTCAGTTGGGTAGTAGTAAAGTAAAAATCCCAACAAACCTATTCAAATCTCAGTACCGACTAATTGTTTTCTTTTCCCCCTCTCCTCTCATAAAACTTCGAAGCTTTTTGAGTTGTAAATTAAATGGCGATGTGTAGCATCTACGGTCATTTTCTTGAGAAATCTTATGCAACGGTTAAACTTATATAGATGCCATGCAATTCTAGTTTTTAATTGGAGAAATTTGTCTGACCTCTTACTAATTGATTCACAAATTTTGATTAGCTAGAGCTTGACAAATATCTTAAATCGCATCTGTGGGTAGTGTCTCAGTCTTTTCGCTTGGCAGGCAGAAAATTTATCATTTCCAAAGTAGGTTAAATTGAGCCAAAGATTCTTCAAATGCAGACAAATGACATAACATAAATAACTAAAAATTAATTAAAAAAAGAAAAGAAAGGAATCCAAATACAAAATTCAGACTTAGAAAACCAAACAATGGCAGTGGCAAAGCAAATGCAGTAGAGTACTAGAGAAGGTGACATCTCTATCAACAAAGAAAGTGCAAAGGGTGATGGAGACTGGGGACCGAAATGAAAGAATGACGTGTCTGTGAATAAGAGGCAACTCCTTGTCCTACTTTGTTTGGATTCTAAGAGAGAATCGATATTTTGATAGCGAAATGACATGTGGGCGTACAGTGGACCCAACCGCCCACCTGATTGGGTGGCAAGCGTGCCCCGTCTGCACCGGCCCATTAGTCTCTCTCGCCCGACCCCACGTCTCTTTCCACAAATCAAATGGATCATTGTCATCTCATCTCATCCTCTGTACCACTTCATCATTTATTTACATCTACCTTTCACTTGGGCTTACTCTTACTGATACCATACTGAAATCGCAGGCCCACTCATATCCGTGGGCCTCTTATTCAGTTTAGGAGGCTCATATTTGGCCCAGCCCATGACATAACTCTCTACTTATAGTTGTATCATGTATCAGTATCGTAATCGTTTCTTCGTTTCCTTTGTTACGTCACAACGTGTTCAGAAATTTTGATTTAGCCGACGCGAGGGCACATCTCTCAAAGTACTCTATTTCACTCGATTCAACGCGAGTTTGGAAAATTGAAAATGGGCTTGCTTAAGGCTCATAGTCAATCCTCGCTGCAGACTAAAAATGTACAGCTTAGGATAAAAGATAAGTTGATTTTTCATGTTGCTCCAAGTAATGCAAAGACAACTATCAACACTGTAATCTGAATTTCGGGTCAAAGATTCAAAGAATAAAAATTATATTCGACTTATGACAATTTACTTTGTCTATATTCAACTGTATTATTCAAAGAAAATTAAAATTGTTTGCGTTATAAATTTTGAGAGGACTTTGAGTTTTATATGTTCAGTGTCCTATTAGATGAATGTAACTTTAAATTCAAGAAAAATTAAGATTAAAAAATTACCAAGTAAGATAGGGTGAACTTGGTTGTCAAAAAATAAGATTTATTGCTAAATTTGAGTTGTGATACAACAAGTATATCATAGAGCTTGGGTTCTTCTCAAAGAAAAATAAGCAAAATTCTAACGATAAAGGTATGAAATTTTTTAACAAGTAAGTACACAGAGTTTTTGATTGAATAATAAAAACAAGTTAAAAAACTAATAAACTTGTGTATTATGTGCTTAGAATAATTGATGAATGATCATATAATAAAAAATCTAGTCTACTTATAAGCTGTAAAACCTTATAAAACCTAATTTTACAAGGAAAATAATCATAATGTAATAAAACTTCCTAGTATGTACAATTTTCTAAATAAGCTACAATATGCAATTGGGCCTGAAATTCTAAAAGCCTATTAGGCACTTTTTGGGCTGGCATCAACAATGCCCCTTTCAAATCGATTGAAAGATGATTTTTGTCAAGGCTTGCACTCTAATAAACCCGGTCATCTTTAAATCGCCCCGCTGCTAATGTAGGACCTCAAAATTGTCTGGGACCTGCTCTAGAATTGCCCAGACTCAAGTTATCATACTGTAGATTGCCGTATGTGAATCCTTTCTAGTCGTCCTATTGAATCATCTAGGTAGCCCCGAACCATCAATGATTACCTAAACGTTCGGTCTTCTTATTCTTGAAATCGCTCAAACATTTCCTCTAAGGTCACCCACAGCATCTTTTAGCACTTCTGGTCGCCTAGATCATCTTCAAGGTTTCTTGGTCTCTTTAAGCCTTTGACTTATTAGCCCATGATGACTTGATCGCCTAATATTTCCTTAACTTCCAAAAGATCGTTTATCAAGCACCACTAATACAGAAATCAGCCATGATCACCTCACTCGTCTGTGTTTTAACCTCATAGATTTTCTAGGTGGAAAATCGTCCTGAGCATCTTGAGAGCATCATAATTCACAAAATTTCCCATAGACATATCTTGGGGCATAAGTTTGTTCATCAAATATTTCATTGTGAGAATCCCCTATTATTCTAGATTACCCTATAAGGATTGTGGACTTTTTTAGGTCGCCCATGGATCCTCCTTGAAATTAAAAATTCACCCTGGGAATATTATGATTTCACTCTTTTAATCTCTAAAACTTGCCTCAAAAAGTGTTAAAAATTCAAATATTGTAACCCCGGATGATCAATGTTCCCAAAACATTGCTCCAATTAGCCTTTGGATGCTAAAATCGATTGTAACACCTTCCTTGCCTTACTTTCTAATGAAATCAACCAGTCATATATCGTCACTTTTGTTGTTTCTGAAGAAATCTCTTTGAACCAATTTAGGATGTGTCTAAATCGGCTTATTTAAATCGATTGATTATATACATAGTAATTTTTATACTCTTGTAAGGACTTTTCATCTTCCTTTCCAACCGTTGTCAGTAATGATCAGAGCATTTATTGACTAATCATTACCTCTGTAGTAATTTTAAATCATAAATGTCTCATCATCACTTTCTTATTAATTATTAAATTGTTTTAATGAGTGACTTTTCATCTTAATCGCTTTAAGCACTATAAAATAAGATAGCCCTCATTTTCACTCTTCACCTTTACTCGAGCACTTTTATCTTCTATCAACTCAATCAAGAACATTCTTCAACCTGTTATTTAACTTTTAAATGATCTTTATAAATCTTCAAGGTAAATTCAAAATCATTTAGTTTTTGATCTTTTTCTTCTGCTTTTTACCTTAATCTTCTGTTTATTTACCCTTAGATTCCAACTAGTAGCATTTACTATGGCTTTCAAATTGATCAATACCTCACATTCAAAGAAATCACATACCATAAAGCTGAATGACATTCCTATGAATTTGCATGCCGAGGCTCAAATATTGTCCTATCTGATGAGGTTTCCACTAAGGTACTTACATACACAGCTGATCACCTAGATTATATTTTAGGTCTTTATAAGACTAGGATCATAGTTGATTACCTAAGCTACTTCCTAGCCTATAGTAAAGACCCACTTAAGTTTGGCCAAGAGCATAATATATATATATATGGTCGACCTCTAAGTCGATTAGGTTTTGGCCAAAGACCACTAGTGACTTTAGAGAGTAGTTAAATCGCATAGAACCCCATTTCAGCTCAGTATAAAAATCGACTAAGATATACGATCTCCTTCAACTTTCTCGATACCAATTTCCTCTTTATAACGACCTGATTTCTGCTACCCTCTTATTTTGGTCTAGGTCAGGCAACTGCTTTTATTTTAGATTTGGGTACATGTAGCCCACTTTATACGACTTAGTAGTTCTTTTCAAGATTTCATTCATTGAGTTAAAATAAACTTTGAGCTAGAAGTTGATAGGGTTATCCTATTCTTTACATGGGCCGAATCTACTTTTGGAAAATTCATTAGCACTTATTAGGAGACATCAGTCAACCCTTCCAGGTCTGAATATATCGCCTTCTTTACTGGCTTTGTAAATATACCCTATACCCTCCTTCTCAAATAATCACTAGGGAATACTTGAACGTAGCCATCACCCTGGCTGAAGGTATGCCATTAGCTTTAAGTCATTTTCTTCTTTCACATCTCTATAAGAGTCTTTTTGAATTTCTACCCTCGAAGGATGAGTCAACCTTTCCAAACGCTGGGGGGTCCTTTATGGATTCTTCACTTTTGGATATTTGCCTATTTTCCTTACCTTTTTCAAGGTAACTTCTCAGCCTGATGAAATTGGGTTAGTTGTTATGCTCATTGGCTTCTCTATTAGTAAATTAAGGACTTATCCTTTAAAGACTTCTTTTTTTACCTTTTATTACAGTACTTTCTCTATAGACGATAGATCATTTTGTCGCCTTAGGCCAACCTTTTTGACCTTAAGTGGATCAAATGGTCTTACAAAGGCCAAAACTATAGCCCTGATAAGATCGCCATAGATCTAGATTAACATGATTCATGGGTGAGTTGCATAACTACCCATAATTTGCATCATGAGGCAACTATTAGTGATGACTTAAATAATAAGTATAAAATGAAAACTTATCACCCACAATGAGTAGTCGCCAATTTGGTCCCAAGCTGTTCAACGCCTAAACCTATTTTCAGCAAATCAAAAATTTAGGAATAGAGTAGTCTTTAGGGAGTCTTTCTACATTGATGAGACTACTAAGGTGACTAATATCCTCATAAGATCACTTTAGTTGGTCAATTTTTTAGTTTCTCCTGATCGACTGAGTAGGTTTGATACCTATTAGAGGGAGTGGTCGACTAATATTTTTCTTTACCATTAGATGAGGCTTTATCGCTTCACCATTTTAAAGATTCTAACAGTAGTGTTACTATGTAGGTCAACCAAAAAAAGATGAGAGGTAAGCTAATCTAAGAAATCTTAAATTTTGAATCTTTTTATGGTTTTAAATATATATGCAATAATATAGAAGAAATGAAACATTTATGTCATCAGGGAAAACAAGAGCTTCTCTTGGAACATAGATGGGTTAGCACATGCAGCCCTTAGTTGGGGAAGGTATTTTTGGAGCAATCATTTGTGGATCTGAGGTCCCCAATTCTATTGGCTAAGTTCAACATTGCTAGCAATATCCCCTTAAAAATAAGAAATTGGCCTATATGGACCAGTTTCTATCTTGATGAATATAGTAAATCAATCTTTGACTCTGAACCAGTCAGAATCATTGGCAATACACGCTGATAAGGTATAAGATTAGATTCTTTTCCATTTTTATCCATACTTATAATTCTAATTTGGCCATTTCTTATGCACATAGGCTATTTCTACCACTTTGGATGCCCCACATACTACAGTTGAGGATCTGGCTCCTCCTAAGAAACGAGAAAAAATAATAACATCACTCACATAAAGTACTTATTTCTTGAAATTGCCTACTAATACTTATTTCTTTTATTAGACGATTGTATAGAAGGCCTAATGGATTAAGATTGTCCACTCAAAAACTCTTTCGAAGGATTGACCGCTTCACACTAGTCGGTCACACCACTCTTAATGACTCATTCCAACTATAAACCCAAGCCACTCCTGAAGGTCTTCTTACTCCAAAGCCAAGCCTTTTTCTTACATTGGAGTTAACCTCCAAGGGATCTCAGCATCCTCCGAGGTCGGCCCCCATTGGCAAGCTTGCTATAAAGAAACTTGAATTTATAAGGGCAACCTCAGTTGCAGACATCTTTTTCATGCTCTTCGAGGATTTAATTGATAAGAGAGAAGACACGGTCGATCTTTTCCTAGACCAAGAATCCTCATCTTTGGCCTCAAACATTTAGCAAGAAGTCATTGTTATAATCAATAAGCTAAAATCTTTGAAGGGTCAGCTGGCCGATCTACTTTAAAATGACAGCCAAGACTTTGTAGTGAACAAGAAGTTGAAGTTCCTGTCAAACAATGTCACTGGTGACTCAATATCGATTGGCCTAAAGAATAAATTAAATGTATTTGCAGCTTTATTTACTACCCTTGCAAAAAAAAAAAGCAATTAGCCAAACAAATCATTCATGGCGCCTAGAGGGAGACTGAGGAGAAGGCAACCCTATATCGTATTGAGACACAATTAATGGGGGAGATTAAAGAGCTTGGGGATCAGAGCAAGATCTCGAAGTGCAAAATGAAGGAAGAGTTGGCTGAGCTTTAAGCTGAAAAAGATGAACAGATCAATCAATTCTAAAGCTTAGGCAAGCAGCTCCTAGATAATCTCTATAAGAGAGCCGAGTTGAAGAAAAGCCTCAAACTGAAGGATGTGCTGGTACCTAAGGCTGAAGCTGAGATGAAATAAGTCGAGTTAGCTGTGGTCAATTTCGTGTCTTCTTTTGACCAACTATAAATCGACCAGTAGTAATCTTCTAATGTAAATATTTTTAAGACTTAATGACAATGTATATTTTGCAAATTGTTCTTCTATGGTTCTTTAAAGATCACCCAAAACAAGATTTATCCATTGTTATATGTTTTAAGGTTAATAAGTTTATAAAATCGGTTAATCAGATCAACCAATTTCTACATAAATCATAATGTCGCCAAAAAATAATTGTTTTAAAATTTCAACCAATCAAGATCGATCAGCCATTTAACTAATTACATGTTTACAAAAATCGATTTCCAATATTGACCGATCATATTTTATCGCCATAATGACATAATCTATCGTGGGCGATAAAAACTTATGAAAGTTTCATGACAGCTTCTAAAAAATCATCTTGTCAATTCCTTCCCAAATCGTCGGCTAGTAAGACTTTAAATTATTTACCATTAATAGCCTTAGGATGGATTTCTCTATCCAAGTCACTCAGTAAATATGCACATTGCCAAGGATTTTAGCAATTTTGAATGGCCCTTCCTAATTGGAACTAAGTTTTTCCAACTCGTTCTCCTTGGACTTTATTGAGAGGATAACTTTCCATACTAACTTGCCTTTGTTGAATAACTTAAATCTGACTTTTTGTTATAAGCCTTTCCTACTCTTCTCTTCTGTGCTTCGAGTCGATTCAAGGTTTTAAGGCGGCGTTTATCCAGTTGATCTATTTATTTACCATGGCATATTGGTATTGCAAGGGCTTAATACTTCTTGAAATTACCTTCTGATTAAACTACCTATTAACTCCATTGGAACTATGGCTTCATGGCCATAGACCAACTAATAAGGTGATGTCCCTGTAGCTGTCTTTGGGTTGACTCTATTTGCCCAAAACACCTCTTGAAGTCTCTTGTTCTATGATCTGAGGCTGTCTTCGATTACCTTTCTTAACCCTTAGATGAATGATTTATTTGTAGATTCAACATGTCCATTTGATTGAGCATAATACGGTGTGCTATGCATAAGCATGATGTTGAATTCCTTAACAAAATTGCCTATTTCTTCCCTTGTAAAGACCGTTCTCCGATCAATTGTAATAGATTTGGGGAGACCATATGATATTTTCTTTGATCAACTTTATAACTGATTGTTGATTTACCATTTTTAATAGGATCGACTTGACCCATTTTATGAAATAATCGGTCGTTACAAGGATGAATGCATGCTACTTGGATGATGATGGATATATCTTTCCAATTATATCCATGATCGACCCTCTGAATGACTAAGGCTTGATAACTATATGCATTTCTTCTACTGGGACTATTAAGGTGAGTGTGTGATGATATGAGTATATATGTAATTTCAAAAATTACAACACGCAATGGAAGTATATTAATAAAATACACTTATTTGTAGTATTTAAACACATATATTATATACATATGTACAAGTATAACCAATATACAAATTTGTAAGTGATGAACACCTACCTAATAAAGGTAGCTTTAGAAATCTTCAACTCTTCTAATTTTCTGAATGAAGAGCTCACCTTGAAGTGTATTCTTTGAAGCTTTGGTTAATTCTTTAACCAATTTAATTTGTTTCAAAGGGAAATAAAAATTGTTATTTGAAGAAGTTTGCAACTCTTGCAAAAGCTGAAACAATTTCCTTTTTTTTATGGCCGAACATAGAAGAAACAAGATGGAATTCTCTCTTGAAAACAAATGTTCCATGTGATGCAATATTTCTATATCTTATAATTGAGTGCAAGTATAAACTATCGTATGCAAGTAATAAATAGACAAAAGAGTCAGATGTCAAACCCACAAGGATAATTTCTATTTTTTTTAGCTAAGTACTAAAATTATATCTTTCTAGTAATTATTCAAAAAAAATAAAAATCTACGAATAAATTTAGAGAATATAAAAGTAATAACACAATGTAACAAGATTTGGAGGATAGCAATATAGAGAAAACCTAGGGTTAATAATATCCCTCAATATGCTTTCTAATGATTAATCTTCTAATATTTAATTCTCTTAGTCTTTGTTATTGATAAAGACATTATTATATTTACAAGCCTTTCCCAATGTCATGCAAATATACCTTAATTTACCAAATATCTATATTTCTATGATACTTATAATAAATTAAGATTCATTAAGATTAAGTCTTATTGATCATACATGCCAATTAGGTATATTCCTATCCTAATTTGGAACTTGCATATGCAACATTGAATGTTACTCTACAATCATGCATTAAATTACTTAGGTCTAAATATAATGATTCTTCTTTCGAGTTTATTATAAGTATTACCAATTCATTCACCATATATTGGCCAGATATATTAAATCATTAAGAACAAATAATTTGAATAACAAACAACTAATGTTTATTAAATATTAGAAAAAATATGGCAATTAAGCATATATATTGAGTTCAAGTATTAACCCTAAAAAGAAAATTTAGTTAATGGCTACAAGAGAACAGAGGCAAAAATAATAAGAAAATATGATACAATCAATAGCAAACTGATATAGATGTCAAATTACTCTTGATTACGTTATCTATGAAACTCTTGATGCTGAAGAACGCCTTGAATCTCTCTCTATGGTTACTTGAATTAAGCTCTAATTGCTCTAAGACTTGTGTTGTGTATTCTTTGATGTTCTTGGATGCTCTCTAAAGGCTGGGGACAAGTGACCTTTTATAAGAATTGATATGAGCTTGAAAACCTTAATTCTTATTAGGTCAGGAATCGCACTAATACTGAGGTGCTATGTTATCGTCGCTGAGACACTGCGTGTAAAAGACCGTATCGCTGGAGAGGTGAGGTGCTGGCATTAGAGCGTTGGGCTATCACTAGCGCAATGGCAAGCTGGCACTGGGGTGATGAATTGCAACTTAAACAGGTCATTTTTTATTTTCTTATTTTGATCATTGTTCTAGCATTGGGGCAAAAATAATAAAATATCAAAATACAAATATGAAAAAATATATAACAAATATTCTTTTATCACCATGCTTAAGAGATATGAAGAAAAAATTGAATATCTTTTTGTTGTATCAACCATTAAATAAATAAAAACAAACTCTTTCAATATTACACACCATCTCATCCATCTCTCTCTTTTATTTCTAAACACAATCATTAAGCCAAAATGAAAATGAAAAATAACTTTCATTTTTAATTCAATTTGACCGAATGAATGGATGAAGAATAATTCTTCTCCTCTCATCTTCTACCAAAATGCCTTTACAATTTAATTAATTTCTTTATCAAAATGGCTTAACACATTTAGGCATACCTTTTAATATAATAAGATATGATAATGAGAGACATGAATCAACTTGTCTCCCACTTATACTTATCATATGCTTTCTTTTACATATCACTTTCACACTTGCCGAACCCATCATCCAAAAACTAAATGAACACTATTTATATTTTTTCTTCTAATGGCCAACACATAGCCTTACAAGCAATTATCTTTGATTTGGACAATGATGTTATTCAACTAATGTAATGGCCGGCCACATTGATACAAAGAAAATGATAAATATATATTTTTTATTTCAATCACTCAATTAAAATAGTCAAAGCAAGTTCCCACCATGTAATTTTGTCTTTAAATAATGCAAACTATTTGCATTATTATATTTGTTATTTGATTTAATAATTTATTTACCGTTGATCAAAATATATAATAAATATGCTGATGAACACATGAAAATGTATATTTGTTAAGAGATTTAGTCACCATTTAATGTCACTAATTTTAGCATTTTCTTGTACTTTTAGCTTGAAATAAAGTGTTCTCCTTAAATTGTGATTAATGAATGTTATTTGCACAAGTTTAGGTAAAATAGACATAACTCTCAATGTAGAAATTGAAATGAAGAAATTCTTAAACTTAGAGCAATATGACTCAATCTTACACAAACTTGAAGAATAGTTGAAAAGCCAAATCCAACATGTTATGGGCCAAAATTTGAGATACAATATAATCGGGCTACAACTTCTGCTTAGCTTGACCCAACGCATGTATTTGGACCGTATCTCACAAACTACGTACTCAATTTATATAATTCTTGAAGCTATAAAATACTGACTTAATTATCAACAACTCTTATGTTGATGGTAAAGTCCAAATCAACCATTATCATGGACCAAATTATCTTATAAGTGGGTAGTTGGCCTAATTCTGATGTATCTTTGGCATTTTGCCCATATCTCATTGGATACTCATCCAATTTGCATGAACTTGGTGCCTATGGAAAGAAGAGACAAAATTCTACAACTTTCGTGTCGTTTATAGAGGCTACATCAGTCATGTATATTATCAAAAATATGCTTCATGTGAGTGAACGAGTTATTGGCCTAAAATTATTGAAGGTTGATGTCACACATGACATATTTCCATTCATTGCCTATATAAGGAGACTCTTAGGACGTTTTTAATATTAGATAATTCTCTCTTCTTTTCTTCTCATTAACATGTATTATAATTTAGGCTAGAGTTCTTGGCAAGGCTAAGAGATGAGCTTTTATGTGTAATAAATCTACTTCTATGCTTTAATTCCTTGTTAAGAGCTACAAATGTTTATAAGTTTGGTTTTGATTAAACTCTTATCTATTTTATTTTCTATAATCTAGAAGTTATAATTCTTATGTCTCATATATGTTCAGTCATACTTTTCTTATGTGATTCTTGTTGAATTATAATTGTTATTGGTTATATTGTTTTATATGTTAATCTTTTACTACAATATTGTCAATTGATATATTGTCGATTTTGGATAACATGTAAAGGCAATAAATGTTTGATATTCAAGTTGATCTTTTACTGTAATATTGTTAAAATAATATATTGTCGATCTTAGATAACTTGTATAAATAAATATGATTTGTGTTAATATTTGCAAAAGAGTTTAGTCATATCAAATGCATATGTTATCAAATGTGCTATATTTTACATATCTTCTGATTGATTGTTTAGATGTAAAACTATTAATTGAGTTATAAACATTGAATCAAAGTGTAGAGTAGATTTATAAAGCATAATTGTGATTCTCAAAGCCTTGTTTAAATCATCATAAGACATTTTCCTTAATTCATAGACAATTCTATCTCATCCACTTAAACCAATTAATTAATTTTCTCATTTGCTATTACTTTAATATTTTACTTCACCAACCTATTTTGCCAAAAGCTTCCTCATAGGATCGACACCTCAATCTATACTGTGATAGCCACGTTATATTTTGAGCATAAACATATGCCTTTATCACCATGCTTAAGAGAAATGAAGAAAAAATTAAATATCTTTTTATTGTATCAACCATTGAATAAATAAAAACAAACTCTTTCAATATTACACACCATCTCATCCATCTCTCTCTTTGATTTCTAAACACAATCATTAAGCCAAAATGAAAATGAAAAATAACTTTCATTTTTAATTCAATATGACTGAATGAATAGATGAAGAATAATTCTTCTCCTCTCATCTTCCACCAAAATGCCTTTACAATTTAATTGATTTCTTTATCAAAATGGTTTAACACATTTAGACATACCTTTTAATATAATAAGATATAATAATGGGAGACATGAATCAACTTGTCTCCTACTTATACTTATCATATGCTTTCTTTTACATATCCTTTCACACTTACCAAACCCATCATCCAAAAACTAAATGAACACCATTTATATTTTTTCTTCTAATGGCCAACACATGGCCCTATAACAATTATCTTTGATTTGGACAATGATGTTATTCAACTAATGTAATGGCCGGCCACATTGATACAAAGAAAATGATAAATATATATTTTTTATTTCAATCACTCAATTAAAATAGTCAAAGCAAGTTCCCACCATGTAATTTTTTCTCTAAATAATGCAAACTATTTGCATTATTATATTTATTATTTGATTTAATAATTTATTTTCCGTTTATCATTTTAAGGCCAATCATATTAAGCCATGTGGCAATTAAAGTCAAATAATCAATGGTTTTAATTGTACCACTTGTCATCATCTCATTGGTTAACAATTTTTGTTAAATAATTAAATAATGTACTTAATACTTAAGTCTTAACAAGTGCACATCCTAAAGGATTTTGAAACAAATATCCGATTTGCTAAAATTTTCTGGATAAAACTATTCAACCTAGTATGCTATCCTAATATGCAACAAGTGCACTTCATATTGTGAGACTCTTTAGGTCCACGCCAGGTTTGTCATATGAAAATTCTCCATACATTTGTGAATAATGCCCTACAAAAACGTTATAGATATTACAAAGTAGTGTGTTCCATACAAGTTGAGGTTATAGCCTTTTCGTATAATTCTTTCGTCATTTATATCCTGGAAGAGCAGAGACATAAATCATTACTGTTAAATTTCTGTTTACTCAACCGTGAACTTATATCCAGTTTTATATTTCCAAAACAATATCCAAAAACACTTTACGATATTATCTATCCCTATAGAAAATATTTTTTGAGGTTTGTGATTGTGGCCACAAGACTTTCTAAAATACAATCTCAAAGCATCATGATATACAACTCACTCATATGAGCTGACGGATCTCATATCTATGCACATTGGACTTTATGAGCATTAGACCATACCCAGTGACACCCAACGGTCAAATCATAAAAGTTTTTTAACATATGTAGAACTAAAATATGGTGGATCACTCAGAAGCCCACTATGACGCTTAGGTCAAAGAACCACAAATACTACTCAAATCGAAAGACCTTTCATTGACAGTTTTATGAGATGTCTATTGGAGGTCTTCGTGATTATATTCAGTACTGAGTCCTCACTGAATACATGTATCTCTATACAAACTATTAACGTGTTTTAGGGTGCATGCATATGATTATGTACATGTTGAAAAAACTAAATACATGTATCATATACACTATTTCGTAGCGGAATTAAGCATATAAGCAACATATACACATGTAACTTATATCATTAACAACATAATATTATAGAAAACATACCTTTGAAGAACTTTGGTGAAGATTTTAATTTCGAATTCTTTCTAACTCCAACTTTGAGTTCACCTTAAAGTGAATTATTGTACAATTCTAGTTCACAACAATCCGGTGAGATTGTGAAGCTAGAATAGTAGCAACTAAATTTCCAGCAACAAGTTTTTGTTTCTTGAAAGAAAAATTAATAAGAGTTAATTTTTATTTCTTCCAAGTTCTTCTCACAACCCTTTATTTAAAGAAAAACTCTCAAAATCAAAACCTTATCTCAAATTCTCTCAATCCCACATTTTTTTATTCATCCTTGTTAATCAAAATCAATTCCAACCATTTCTTGAGCTCTAAACACTTCACAAGTGTTTCACCAAAATTAAGTTAAGTGGCTAACTACCAAAAACTATTTTTGGTGGCTATTGTTAATGGTCTAATAAAAATGGACCATTAATTTCTACAAATGGTGCTCCATGATTTAATTTATATTTTTTAAAATTAGATATGTCTTTATTTTAAGAATAAAATAAAAAAAACAAATAAAAAATATATTTTATTTATTTAATTATTTAAAAACTATCTGAATAATTAATTTTTGCCTTATTTTATTTTACTAACAAGGTTAATCGGTGAATTCATGGTGAAACAATTTATGGAATAAAATTGTGCCATTTGTTAACATCTAATTAGTTAACAACTCTTGTCAACTAATTAAGTGATATACTTAACATTTAAGTCTAAATAAGAACACAACCCGAGGAACCCTAAAATATATTTTTGGTTTGCTAGAATTTCTAGGATGGAACTATTCAATCCATATGCTGCCCCAGTGCACAACGAGTACACTTCATATTATGAGACTCTTTAGGTCCATGTCCGGTTTGTCATATGGAACTCCTCTATACACTTCTAACACACGTTATGGATATTATAAAGCGGGGCGTTAGATCAATACCATCAAATCTCCATATGCCCGACCGTAAGCTTATCTCTAGAATTGTATTTCAATAAATAATATTCGCAAATACTTTTGTGATATTATTTATCTCTAGGGTTAAAATCTTCTTCTGAGAATTACTGCTTGTAGCTATAAGAATTTCTGAAATATAGTCTTAGAGCATTAGGATATATTATTCACCCAAATGAGCTAATGGATCCCATATCTATGCACATTGAACTCCATGAGCATCGGACCATACCCAGCAGTCAGACTATGAAAGGTTTCTAATATGTGTGGAGCCAAAGTATGGTGGATCACTCACAAGTCCACCACGACACTTAAGTCAAAGGACTACCAATGCTACTCAATTCAAAAGACCCTCAATTGACGGCTTTATTGAATTTTTATTAGAGGTATTCGTGAGTCTGTTCAGTACTCAGTTCTTACTGAATACCTATCTTTCTATACGAGCTTCCATTAAACTCATAATTTGCTAAAACTAACCATCTAGACCATTCAGATATAAACATACACTGATCTATATTTTATAAGGTCTTCACTGACAGACCCGCATTAGTGAAGATAGATCAGGAACATATTATTTGAGAATATATTTGCATAATGACTTTCTTCTAGCATCTTTTGTAGCTCTTTACAACTATGTCATTATTAATATATTCTCAAGTCTTTATCCCATTTTAGATAAGGCTTTAACTCCTTAGATATCGCTAACTCTTATAACTTGATAACTCTTATCAGTGCTACTTATGACATTTATAATTCTCAGCATTGCTAATTCTTAGTACTGATTTAAACTCTTTTAGACCAGATTTGAACCCTTTCAAATCATACAATGTCTAAAACGTTACAATCATCTTACCATATATAAAATATAATTAGCGATTTAATGAAATGATAATACTAGTATAAATATTAAAGAAATATTCATACATAAAAGGATGACACGTAAGCACAAATTTCAACAAGTCCCACTTGCTTTAATGCCATTCACAATGGTATCAAATGCCCATTGACTCCACATGTCTTTCAAATACTTTTGGAGTTAAGGCTTTAGTAAGTGGGTCCGCTATATTATTTATAGAGTTTACTCTATAAACTATTGCATCTCCTCTAGCCAAGATTTCTTAATGATATGGTATTTCCTTTCCACATGCTTAGACTTTTGGTATGCTCACAGCTCTTTAGCTTGTGTAATGGCTCTGTTGTTGTCGCAAAATAATGGTTTATGATCTATTGTACTTGGAACTATTCCAAGTTTGTGATAAATTTGCATATCCACACTGTTTCTTTTGTTGCTTCTGAAGCTGCAATATATTCAGCCTCTATTATGAAATTAACTGTGGATGACTTTTTATTGCTCTTTTAACTAACTGCAGCACTATTTAGAATGATTACGTACCCAGATGTAGACTTTCTATTATCTAAATCAGATTGGAAGTCTGAATCTATGTATCCTCTAACTTATAAGTCACTTTTTCTATATATCAAAAACTTGTCCTTAGTACTTTTAAGATATTTGAAGACATGTTTCACAGCCATCTAATGGCCTTCGCCTGGATCAGACTGATATCGACTTATAAAACTTATGGCCATATTGATGTTAGGTCACGTACACATCATGGCATACATCAGGATTTCTACAGTTCATGTATATGGTATGTTAGACATTTTAACTTTTTCATCGTTATTCTAAGGACACATCTTCCTCAAAAGATGAATTTCATATCTAAAAGGTATGTTAAATGTCTTACAATTATTGAAATTATACATTTTCAAGATATTATCTATATATGATGATTGAGAGATTCCTATAAACCTTCTAGCTTTATCTCTATAAAGTTTTATACTTAGTATATAGGAAGCCTCTTCCAAATCCTTCATGGAGAAATTTTTACTAAGATAGTTTTTAGCTGACTGTAATATACCAATATCATTTTTGATAATGAGTATGTCATCCACATAAAAAACCAAGAAAACTATCATACTGTCACTGCTCTTTTATACACACGTGATTCTTCTTCGTTATTAATGAAAGTAGAGCTTCTAATTACTCATCAAAACGAAGATTACAACTTCGGAAAGTCTGCTTAAGTCCATAGTAGACTTCTTCACTTTGTATACCAAACCAGAAGTTTGGCTTAATGTAAAACCTTCAAGTTGTTGCATATAGATCTCTTATTGAACATATCTATTTAGAACACCATTTTTACATCTATTTGTCAAATTTCATAGTCATAATATGCAATAATTGCTAGTAAAATTTGAATTGACTTAAGCATTGCTATTGGTTAAAAGGTTTCCTTATAATCGATCCTAGATTGCTGAGAACCTTTCACCACTAGATAGGCCTTAAAAGTCTCTACTTTTCTATCGTGCCCACGCTTCCGCTTATAAATCCATTTACAACTGATAGGAATAATTTCTTTAAGAAGCTCAACCAAGTCCCAGACTTGATTTTGATGCATTGAGTCAATCTTAGATTTCATGGCCTCTTACCATTTTTCCAAATTAATGTCCAACATCGCCTTTCCATAAGTCATAGAATCCTTTTTTTCAATCAAAAAAACACTAAGAACACCTTCAGTTATTGAATTATACCTATCAGGTGGTCTTGATATCCTTTCTGACCTACGTAGAGGGTGTGTCAAAGGTATTCTTCTCAATTGAGCCTGAGGTTCCATCATTGGTTCATTTACATCATGTTTGAGTTCATCTAATTCAATCTTTCTACAATCTCCACTATCCATGAGAATTTGTTTCTTTAGAGAAATAGCATTTCGAGCAACATACATGTTTTGTTCCTCAGGATTATAAAACTAGTACCTTATTAAATTCTTAGGATATCTAATGAGCCAATATTTGTATACTTTAGGTGTAAGTTTATCCTGTTGCGTAACTTTTAAGTAGGTAGGACAGCCTTAAATCTTAACATATTTAAACTCGATTTTCTTCTATTCTATGTCTCATAAGAAGTAGAAGGAACAGTTTTTGATGGAATTCTGTTCAATATATGAGCAATAGTTTTTATAGCATAACTCTGTAGATATTCAGAAAGATCAGTGAAGCTTGTCATCGATCAAACTATATCCAATAAAGTCTGATTCCTCCTCTCCGAAACCCCATTGTGCTATGGAGTACCTAAAGGACTATACTGAGTGAGAATTTTATTCTGCTTTAAATAATTCAAAAAGTCACTACTCATGTATTCACTGCCTCGATATGATCGAAGGCATTTAATATACTTTGTGGTTTATTTCTTTACTTCGATTTGAAACTCTTTGAACTTTTCAAAAGTTTCTAACTTGTGTTTTATAAGAAACACATATCCAAATCATGATAGATCATCAATAAAGATAACAAAGTATCAAAAATCACCCATCGCAGTGT
Organism: Ailanthus altissimus; assembly: GCA_946807835.1. Classification (NCBI taxonomy): domain Eukaryota; kingdom Viridiplantae; phylum Streptophyta; class Magnoliopsida; order Sapindales; family Simaroubaceae; genus Ailanthus; species Ailanthus altissimus. The sequence goes on along the minus strand of OX327699.1, from coordinate 9,939,464 downwards.
GATTCATTAGACTACATACATTACTATATGCAAATTTCAATAGATTAGTGGGGCGGTGTCCTACGTCAATAAATGGAGCTTTGATCATCTTCCCTTAAATACAAGATTCATAAACTGGATAAGACTTTATGGTCAGATCAGGTATCTGACCATCCTTAACTAGATGGGTTAGACATCTTACACCTATATGACCTAATCTCATATGCCACAATTTCGTATCATTTAAAATTCTTGAGTTATTATCAGTATTCACTTGTATATTCATGACATTTCGTGCTATATCTAATATAATGATCATTAATCAACTGACACTCAACCAATAAAATATTATCCAAATCATACAAATATAAGGAATGGTTCTGAACATACATATAATATCCCTCATTGTCTAATACAGGAATAAAATTAATTTGCCGAATAATGTTTGGCACATAATAACAATTATTCAATACAACAATTTTATTACATGGAAGAAGTAAATTAAAACGTCCAATAGCCTCAACCTATAAGAAATCTCAATTTCTAACACAAAGCTGTACTTCTCCAGGCTATAACAATCTAACTTTTTTCAGACCCTACAACATATTGCAGATATGAGAAGGACAAACAGTATCTAATACCCAGCCAGTACTAGCATTAAATGTTAATGAAATTTCAATGATAGTTTAGTGCATACCTGAGGGGGGTCTTCTTAATCGTGGCAATGTATTTTTGGCAGTTTGGCTTCCAATACCCATCCTCACTGCAATGAAAATATTTTTCTTTTGCTCTATGCTTTTGTTTGGACTTGGACATATGTTGCTTTTGAGGACCCATTTTGGGTGCATACTTTGCATTCTTTTTATTCTTCCCTTTGAACTTCTTAGAATTCTTATGGCTAGAAGATGAAGCACCCTGAATATAAAAGGGTCATACCTCATTTGTTGATGTCCTCTTGAGTTATTTTTATCATGTTATGCAGATCACATAAGTAGAGGTCAACACTTGCATGTTGAAGTTCATGTTGAACTATATAAATGACCCTGAAAGTGATTAGAGAATCAAACTGTTCCCCAATGTATTGGTCAGTAAGATATCTATAGTTTCTAATCTCTCAATATGAGATATGATCTTGAGGACATAAGGATTCACGGAACTGCCCTCGAGTAGTCTAACTTGAAAGAGAGATTTGACAATCCTGTATATTTCAACTTAAGGCCAGTCACCCAATAACTCTTTCAGGGGGAGCATTATACTCCCAGCATTGTTCATATGGACATACTCCATTTGGAGCTCCGTAGACATTGAGCTGAGGGTGTACGATTTGACTTCAAATCGTTATCCAACCATTTTTGATATGTCTCATTTTCTTTCAGATAAGCATCATCAGAAATGGCTCGGGTCAAGCGCTGATCAATTATATATCCAAGCTTCTCAGAATCTAGAATTATTCTGAGATTTGTAAGCCAATCAGCATAATTTTCTTCACTTTTAAGTTGGTGCGCATTAAGGATACGAACTAGTCGGTTTCTTGAAGCCATTTGATCTTGACAAGACAAAAGAAAAGATGTTAGCAGAATATTTCAATCGCTAATAAATAACATTTTAAATAATGGGAATAACAGTTATAATTTTTTAATCTAAAAATGTCTTCCCACTATTTTACATAATCCTTTTAATCTTTCAAACGGGAAAATAATAGTTTTAGATTCTTTAAACTATGCAGTAAGAAGTGGATCCCATTAGAATTTTACTTTAGCCTTATGCTTAGCAATATTCGCCTTTGTAAACCCAAAAGGTAGACAACTCTTGTCAATTGCATCTTATGCAACTCTTACCACTGATCCTAAATACACCTTATCCTCATACTGTAGCAATATTGGATAAGTGTATTCCAAAATAACTTGTCAATCATCAAATATATGTTACAAATATAACCCTCACGCTATAGTAATATTAGCCAATACGTTCATATATATTTGTCTCATCTCATGTTTAAATGGCAGAACCCAAATCACCTTGACCAATCACTCACGCTATAGCAATATTAGAAAAGATCGAAGTGAACCGTCTAATACTGTATTGATAAGACGGATTGTTATATAATATTATCTTATAATACAACATCATTTAATCTGATTTAGAGAGATTTTTTAAATAATTATTATAATTATTATTACTATTAACAATTATAATAAATTTTCCTATCTCATACAAATATAATTTGTAATTAGAACATTTGTTTGTGCAAGCACAACTAACCCCCACCAATAGGGCTCCCATTGTGATTAATAAGCATAAACTATTTAATGACCATAAATAAATATATATACAACATTTAATACAATGATATAATAATTATAATTGTATTAAATGAACCTTACATGCAAAAATTTTAAATTGAAGTGTATTGTTCATAATGATTAGCTTAAAAAGTTGAATGTTATAGCATTATACAATATAATACTCCAAAAAGGAATTTTTACTCGTTTTTTTTTGTCTTTAACCTTAAGCGGTCTGGGTTTTTAACTTACGAATGCCTTGGCGTTCAATACTTGAATGCCCCTGCGTTCATCATTATGAATGCTCTGTGATAAGGGCAAATTTGTCATATATTTTCTTATATTTTTATTATTGATATTCTATGATTTTATGAGAATAGATGGCTATTTATGTGCTTTATTGTTAATTGTAGGGACTTGAACGAAATTTAAAGAAAGAACGCAAAAGGAGCGAAAACAGGGACTAAAATGCAAAGTTTTCAAATTATGAGTCCAGCACGGGGGCGCCACACGTATTGTCGCCCCCGCGCTGGAATAGTGATCAAAATAAGAAAAACGACCTGCTTAAGTCGCGTCTAGCGCCCCAGCGCCTAAGAGTCACCGCGCCAGCAACGATACATCGCCCCAGCGCTATCAACATACCGCGCCAGCGGTGAAGCCGTTTTCATGCAGCGCCCCAGTGCCAAGATACCACCGCTCCAGCGGTAATAGCTTTTTCACGCGTCACCCCAGCGACAGATGCATAGCGCGTCAGCGGTAGTGCGAGTCCTAGTCCGACGAGAATTGAGATATTCAAGCTCATATCAATCCCTATATAAAGCCACTCGTTCCCAGCCTTCAAGAAAGAATCCAAGACGACCCAAGAGCACCAAGAATACAGAGCACGAGTCTTGGAGAGCAATAGGAGCTTAATTGAAGCAACTTTAGAGAGAGATACAAGACGTTCTTCGGCATCAAGAGTTCCCAGGCAGCGCAATTAAGAGTAATTCGACGTCTATATCGGTTTGCTAATAATTGTATCATGATTTATAATTATTTTTACTATTGTTCTCTTGTAGCCATGAGCTAACTTATTTTCTAGGGTTAATATTTGAACTCAATATGTGTGCTTAATTGCCATATCTTTTAGTATTTAATAAACTTAGTCCTTTATTATTTAAATTACTTGTGTTTAATGCTTCAATATATCTGGCCAATATATGGTGAATGAATTGGTAATATTTTGATAAACTCGGAAGAGGAATCAATATATTTAGACCTAGGTAATTTGATGCATGATTGTAGAGTAACATTCAATGTTGCATATGCAAGTTTCAACTTAGGATAGGAATATACCTAATTGGCATGTATGATCAATAAGACCTAATCTTAATGAATCTTAGTTTATTACAAGTACCATAGGAATATAGATATTTGGTAAATTAGGGTATACTTGCATGACCTTGGAAGAGGCTTGTGAATACATTAGTGTCTTGATCAATAACAAAGACTAAGTGAGTTAAATATTAGAAGATTAATGATTAAAAAGTATATTGAGGGATAATATTAATCCTAGGTTCTCTCTACGTTGCTATATCCTTATTCTCTTTGCATTGTGCTTTTACTTTTATATTTTCTACATTCATTCTTAGGTTTTTATTTATCTGAATAATTATTAGGAAGATATAATTTTAGTAATTGGTTAAAAAGAAAAAATTATCCCCGTGGGTTCGACATCCGACTTATTTAGTCTCTTTATTACTTGCATACGATAGTGTATACTTGCACTTAATTTATGATATAGAAATATCGCATCACTCTGCCATTCAGTCCTTTGAACACCTTTATGTTAAGCACCTTAACGCCTCAGCGTTATCACAAATAATGCCCCAACGTTATATAACGAATGCCTCATCGTTCATCAATGAATGCCCCTGCATTTGGTTCCTAGTGCCGTGACATTTTTTTCGACGGAAACTATTTTTCTACATTTTAAACACTTCAAAATGTAATTTTTACTATTTTTAAGCATTCTAAACACTTCATATAACACTCCAACAGCCCATAAACATAATAAACATGCTCCAATACCACTTACTAACGTGTTTTATGGTGTATGCATGAGATTGTGTACATATTAAAAAAAACTAAATACATGTATCATATACACGATTTCGCAGTGGAATTAAAGATATAAACAACATATACATATGTAACTTATATCATAAACAACATAAGAATACAAAAGACATACCTTTGAAGAACTTCAGTGAAGACTTCAATTTAAATTCTTCGTAGCTCCAACCTTGATCTCACCTTGAAGTGAATTATTGTACAATTTTAGTTCACAACAATTTGATGGGATTATGAAGCTAGAATAGCAGCAACTGAATTTTCAACAATAAGTTTTTGTTTCTTGAAAGAAAAATTAAGAAGAGTTGATTTCTCATTTTCTCAAGTTCTTCTCACAACCCTTTGTTTAAAGAAAAATTTTCAAAACTAAAACCTTCTCTCAAATCTTGTCAATCCCATGTTTTTTGCTTCACCCTTGTTAATCAAAATCAATTCCAACCTTTTTTGTGCTCTAAGCACTTTACAAGTATTCCACCAAAATTAAGTTAAACGACTAATTACCAAAAAACATTTTTGGTGACCATTTTTAATGGTCTAATAAAAATAGATCAATAATTTCTACAAATAGTGCTCCACTATTTAATTTATATTTTTCAAATTAGGTATGTCTTTCATTTAAGAATAAAATAACAAACAAATAAAAATTATATTTTATTTATTTAATTATTCAAAAACTATTTGAATAATTAATTTTTTGCCTTATTTGATTTTACTAATAAGGTTAATAGGTGAATCCATGATGAAACAATTTATGAAACAAAATTATGCCACTTGCTAACATCTAATTAGTTAATAACTCTTGTCAACTAATTAAATGATGTACTTAACATTTAAGTCTATACAAGTACACAACCCGAGGAACCCTGAAATATATTTTTGGTTTGATGGAATTTTTAAGATGAAACTATTCAATCCATAATGCTGCCTCGGTGCACAATAATTACACTTTATATTGTGAGACTTTCTAGGTCTACACCTCATTTGTCATATAGAACTCCTCCATATGCCCCACACAAATGTCACGAATATTACAAAGTGGTACGTTAGACCATACAAATTGAGGTTATAACATATCCATATAATCCCTCCATTATTTATATTCAAGTAGAACAGAGATATAAATTAATACTGTCAAATCTCCATATGCTCGATTATAAGCTTATCTCTAGAATTATATTTCAATAAATAATATTCGCAAATACTTTTGTGATATTATTTATCCTTAGGGTTAAACTCTTCTCATGGGAAATACTACTTATATCAATAAGACTTTCTGAAATACAATCTTAGAGGATTATGATATATTACTCTCCCAAATGAGCTGATGGATCCCATATCTATACACACAGACTCCATAAGCATCAGACCATACCCACTAGTCAAACTATAAAAGGTTTCTAACATGTGTAAAACCAAAGTATGGTGGATCACTCACAAGCCCACTATGGCACTCAGGTCAAAGGACTACGAATACTACTCAACTCGAAAGACCCTTCATTGACGGTTTTATGGGATGTCTATTAGAGGTCTTCGTGAGTCTATTCAGTACTCAATTCTTACTGAATACCTATTTCTCTATACGAGCTTTCACTAAACTTATAATTTGCTCAAACTAACTATTTGGACCATTCAGATATAGATATACATTGATCTATATTTTATAAGGTCTTCACTAATAGACCCGCATAAGTGAAGATAGATCAGGAACATATTATTTGAGAACATATTTGCATAATGACTTTTTTTAGCATCTTTTGTAACTCTTTTCAACCATGTCATTATTAATATATTCTCAAGTCTTTATTACATTTTAGATAAGGCTCTAACTTCTTAGATATCGCTAGCTCTTATAACCTGATAACTCTTATCAGTACTAACTCTTAGCATTTGTAACTCTCAGTTGCTAATTCTCAGCACTGATTTAAACTCTTTTAGACTAGATCTAAACTCTTTCAGGTCATACAATGTCTGAAACATTACAAGCATCTTGCCATATATAAAAGATAACTAGCGATTTAATGAAATAATAATACTAGTATAAATATTAAACAAATATTCATACATAAAGAGATGGCATGTAAGCACAAATCCTAACATAAGTTCATAGTTTACTAAGACTAATCATCTAGACCAGTCAGATATAGACATACATTAATCTATATTAATGGGTTTTATTGATAGACCCGCATCGATAACATTAGATCAAGAACATAGTGTTTGAGACCATACTTGCATAATAATTTTTTCTAACACCATCTGCAACTCTTTGCAGTTATATCATTATTAATATATTCTCGGGTCCTTGTCTCATTTTCGACAAGACTTGAACTCCTTAAAATTTGCTAAGTCTTATAACCTGCTAACTCTTAACACTACTAACTCTTAACACTTATAACTTTTAGCGTTGCTAACTCTTAGCACTGATCTAAATTTCGTTGGACCAAATCTGAACTCTTGCAGATCATACAATATCTGAAACGTTACAAGCATCTTACCATTTAATAATTAATAATATTAATGATTTTATTAGAAACTATAAATGTATAAATATTATAATTAAATATTTATACATAATGAGATGACATGTAAGCACAAATTCTAACAGGGACAACCTGAATTGGCCTATATCTTTGACATTCCTCACAACCCTTAGCATATTTGTGACAATCTCATTCCATTTTTGGCCACCAAAAACCAATCTTCAAGATAGCTTTCTTCATTAATCACTCGCTAAGATAAGCCCCAACTAGACCTTCATGTGATTCGGCCATGATCAATATGATTTCTTTAGGGCTGATGCATCTTAATAGTTCACCCAGTGGTGCCCAATGCAACAATTTTATATCTTAAAATTGAGTGCAAGGATATACTATCGTATGCAAGTAATAAATGGATAAAATAGTCGGATTTTGAACCCATAGGGATAATATCTTCTTTTAACCAAGTACTAAAATTATGTCTTTCTAGTAATTATTCAGAAAAATAAAAATCTAAGAATGAATTTAGAAGATATAAAAGCAATTACACAGTGTAAAAAGATTTGGACGATAACAATATAGAGAAAACTTATGGTTAATACTATCCCTTAATATGCTTTCTAATGATTAATTCTCTAATATTTAACTTTCTTAGTCTTTATTATTGATAAAGACACTATTGTATTTACAAGCCTTTTCCAATGTCATGTAAGTATATCTTAATATACTAAATATCTATATTCCTATGGTACTTGTAATAAATTAAGATTCATTAAGATTAAGTCTTATTGATTATAGGTTTTGAAACTTGCATATGCAACATTGAATATTATTCTACAATCATGCATCAAATTACCTTAGTCTAAATATAATGATTCATCTTTCGAGTTTATTAAAATATTACCAATTCATTCACTATATATTGGCTAGATATATTAAAGTATTAAGAACAAGTAATTTGAATAACAAAGAACTAAGTTTATTAAATATAAAAAGATATGGCAATTAAGTGCACATATTGAGTTCAAGTATTAACCCTAGAAAGAAAATTTAGTTTATGGCTACAAGAGAACAATGGCAAAAATAATAAGAAAACATGATACAATCAATAGCAAACCAATATAGATATTGAATTGCTCTTGATTGCGCTGCCTAAGAAACTCTTGATGCTGAAGAACACCTTGAATTTCTCTCAATAACTGATTCAATTATTCTCTAATTGCTCTGTAAGACTTGTGTTGTAAGTTCTTGATGTTCTTTGATACTCTCTAAAGGTTGGGTACGAGTGACTTTTTATAGAGATTGATATAAGTTTGGAATCTCTAGTTCTTGTCAGGTCAGGAATCATGCTGTCGCTGGGGCGCTATCTTATTATCACTGGGGCGTTGCGTGTAAAATACCGTATCGCTAGACTGGTGAAGTTCTGGCACTGGAGCACTGGGCTGTCATTACCATGATGGCGCTAGGGCAATGAACTGCAACTTAAATAGGTTGTTTTTTCTATTTTTTTATTTTGATCACTGTTCCAATGTTGGAGCGAAAATTCTTATGGCGATGGGTCCATGTATTTTAAAATTTTTGCAATTTAGCCCTATAAATAAATAATAATGCACATAAATAGCCCTATAAATAAACAATAATACACATAAATAGCCATTTATTCTCAAAAAATAATAAAATATCAAAATAAAAACATGAAAAAATATATAAAAAAACATATGCCCTTATCAAATTTTTCTAAACTTAAATACTTGCTTGTCCTCAAGTAATAAAATAAAAATCAAAAGGGAAACAAAGGGTTATACTTGACTCAAATAACATTAAAAAAATTAAAACAAAATATGCTAGGTTAGTAAGATGTTCAAAATTATCTCAAAACCTGTTTAAATGGCACAAATCCTTAAGGTAGATAAATAATTATTAACAATTCTAATTATCTTCAATTAGTCCCTCATTTTCTCTTATAGATAATCACCATGTGTGTGTGTGTACACGCGCAAGCAGCAAGTAATAACTAAAACCATACTTTGATTTACTTTATAATTTAGTTTGTACATGAAAGATAATGTCTCGGCATTTGATTTGTATAATAACACTTCTATATAGGCTTGTCTTTTATACCATTCTTCACTAATGTAGAAAATCACATGTATCTATTTAAGACTTTTACTTAGCTTGTAACCGTAAGGCTATGGTCAATGTACGATAAAAAGATAAATATATAAGGTTCAAGTCACACCATGAACACTTAGACTTTACCTAGAAACCTCTTGATCTTTCTTTTCTTTGTATTATATTTTTTTTCAAACTTATTGTGTTTCCCATATTTCTTTTCAACATTTATTTTTCAAAGAACTTCTTCTTTCTTTTAAATTGAAGGTATTTTTCTTTCTCTTTCTCTTTTTTTTTTCTTCTTTTTTTTGAATACCCTCAAACTTAGATTGACAAATACCTCACAAACTTATTTTCTCATATCATCACAACTTTTTTACTTTCAAGAGTATTTCTACGCAAATGCAAAGTTTATGGTGTTACGGGTAAATGTTTTAGTAAGTAAACTTTAAGTCTTGGGCTTGTCATGTGGTTAAATCAAAGAATGGGTAATTAACTCCTCTTTTTGCACATCAATGATCATTCTTCTAGTGGCTAAGAAGGGTCTTCCAAGGATGATAGAACTCCCCATGTTTTCTTCTATGTCCAAAATGATGAAATTGGCAGAGGAGATGAATTTTTCGACTTTAACCAGCATATTTGTTGGAGTGTGACATTTGTTGGTTTAGCTTCTCTCAGTCCCAATTTTTTGTACACGGACAGTGGCATAAGATTGATGCTAGCTCCTAGATCATAAAGTGCCTTCTCAAAATCATAATTTTCAATTGAACATGGTATGGTGAAGCTCCTATGATTTTTGAGCTTTGGAGGTAGCTTATTTAGAAGGATAGTGCTATACTCTTCCGTTAGGGCCACAGTCTCGAAGTCATCTATTCTTCTCTTCTTCTTCCAGGATCTATTCTTCTATATAAATAAACAATAATACACATAAATAGCTATTTATTCTCATAAAATAATAAAATATCAAAATAAAAATATGAGAAAATATATGACAAATATACCATTATTAGTGTTTTCCTGAATAATTCTCCTACGAATAATGCAAATCTTGATGCCATAATTCTGATTCTTTGGTTGACATTTTCATCAGTGTTCTTCATATAGGTGATTAAATCATCTCTCCAATCTTTGCTTAAATCGACCTGTAAAATTGGTGCTTGAATGGCAAGCTATGAATTATGCAAGCAAGAATATGGTCGATGAATCAAGAGAATCTCCTCGATCGATCTTTTGAACCCAGATACCCATGGGCTAAATCCTTAGCTTCTAAATTACACATTCTAGTTAAAATTTTGACCAAGGTAGATTAGAAGCCTTTAAGAAGATGTTTAATTTTGTTGCAGTATGGAATAAGCTGATCAGCCTCATAATTGTACTATCCAGTCACCTGCTTTATAACCAGTAGGGAATCACCTTGAATTTCAATATCCTTAATCCTTATTTCTATAAGTACTTCTAAATTAATGATGAGGGCTTTATATTTGGCTTGATTGTTGGGCATGAAAAGTCTAAGGAGAAAGACATCTTTGTTTTTACCCTTGAGGGGGATATTAGGACGACCCTTACTCCAATGGCCTAATTTGTTCTGGAATCATTGAACTATAGCTGCTAAGTTGTATTTAAGTTACCAATTTTGTAATCAGCTATCACTGAATATATTGTAGGATGGTCAGTTGGGAAATCAGCCAAAGCTTACCCTTTGATAGCCTTTTAGGGAACATACTTTAGGTTAAACTCTGACAATGCAATCGCCCATTTTTAGGACTTATTTCTTAATGAAAATTCTAGATAGGCAACTCAAGAGGGGGTGAATTAGGTCTTTAAACATTAATGCACCAATATGAAAAATTTATGTAATTATTAAAATGTAAACAAATTTAATAACAAATAATTGTAATAAATAATAGAGTAAGGGATAGAGAGAATGGCACCCGAATATTTACGTGGTTCGGCACTCCACACGACCTATATCCATACCTCAAGCAACTCGCCTTAAGGATTCCACTAGCTTGCCTTAAATCAAAGCCAATAATCAATACACTTAACTATCCAAGGTGTCAAGAAACTTTTACAATAAATTAGTTTTCAAGGTACCAATTAAACCCTTACAATAAAAGAGTAACAACTCACTTTTCAAAGTGTTTCCCACAAACACTTAAATAAACTCAATATAAGAATTAATAAATAAAATAACTTAAACTCCCAAATGAGTAAATGTGAAGGTGTAGAACAATAAAGATCTCAAGTTTGATATATAAGGTTTTTCTTTGCTTCTTTCATTCTTGAGCTCAAATGAGTTAGGTATTTATAAGGAGTAAAAAATAACCGTTGCTATAATAACTTTTTTCCTTTATGTAGTGCTTTTATAGCACTTAACTATTATGCAGTAATATAATCGTTGCTATAGTGCCACTACGTGACATTACTTATTGCTACGGTACCGCTATAGTGATCTTATCAAAGTTTTGATCTTTTACATTTTAGTCCATTTTTTTGAAACTTTTAAAACTTTGCACGTCGGTATACTTCAACATGCTTAAATGATTTGGCCATAACTTTTTATAAAAAAAACTCTAAATTTACTTTCGTAAAATTCTTTGAAAAGCCGACATAATTATCTTTCTATTATCATCAAGTTTGTGCACATTTTCTATCTCATATAGTACTAGTATAGTTCTAAATATGCTATTCTATTTTATTTGCTCATAATTTACATCACTTATGCATTTAATTCTTTCAATGCCTAAATATGGGGTTGTTATCATCAAAACATTAATATGTATGACTAAAAAGTTAACACTTAAGAATGGCTTTGACAAGTGATATTTTATAATGTATGTTTGGCTTATCATATGCACCGTTGTTGGTAACAAGTAATACCTCAATTTTGTACATGATAAATACAAGGCCAACATAATTTTTTGATTGTAGTGTATCTAGTTTCTCTGTCATTTAAGACTCGAATAAGATAGTAAATAGCTTTTTCAACACTGTCATATTCTTATACTAACATGTTGTCGATTGATTCTTCTACAGCTGCAATGTCTAGTATTAAAGGCATCTATGGTTTGGGTGGCACCTATTGGGATTTGTGTTTATGTGCTATCCCATTATGTATAAATATTTAATTATGTTATTTATACAATTATCATTTCTAATAAAATTATTAATTATGATATGGTAAGATGCTCGTAACATTTTAAACATTGTATGATCTAAAGGAGTTCAGGTCTGATCTAAAGGAGTTTATATTAGTGTTAAAAATTAGCAATGTTAAAAGTTGTAATAAGAGTTAGCAGTATTAAGAGTTAGCAAGATATAAGAGTTGATGAAATCTAAAAAGTTAGAACTTTGTCTGAAATAGGACAAAGACTTGAGAATACATTAGTAATGACGTAACTACAAAGAGTTACAAATGATGTTAAGAAATGTCATTATGTAAGTATGCTCTTAAAACACTATGTTCCTGATCTAATTTATAGATGCCGGTCTATCGGTTAAACTCATTAATATATATTAGTGTATGTCTATATCTGGATTATCCAAATGGTTAGTCTTAGCAAACCATAAGCTTAGCGGAAGCTCATATAGGCATACAGGTCTTCAGTAAGGACTGGATACTGAACAGACTCACGAGGACCTCCAATAGACATCTCATAAAACCATCAATGAAAGGTCTTCTTGAGTTAAGTAATATTCATGGTTCTTTAACCTGAGTGCTATGGTGGATTTGTGAGGATTTACTATACTTTGATTTTATACATGTCAGAAACCTTTCATAATCTGACCGATAGATATCGCTGGGTATGGTCTGATGCTCATGGAGTCTGATGTGCGTAGATATGGGATTCGTCAACTTATATGAGTGAGTTGTATATCTTGATGCTCTGAGATTTTATTTCAAAACATCTTGTGGCCACAAGTATAAATCTCAGGAAATAGTTTCCGTATAGTTAAAATAATATTGCAAAAGTTTTTGCAGATATTGTTTATGGAAATAAAATTTTTGAGATAAGTTCATGGTTGTGCGAATAAAGATTTGATGGTGATGATCTATATCTCCGCTCTTCTAGAATATAAATTCCAGATGGATTATACGTATATGTTATAACCTCAACTTGTATGGTCTAACACGCTGCTTTGTAATATTTGTAACATGTGTGTGGGACATCATTCACAGACGTGTGGAGGAGCTCTATATAACAAACCGGGCATGGACTTAAAGAGTCTCACAATATGAAGTGTATTCATTGCATACTATGGTAATAGACTAGAATGAATAATTAGATCTAGTAAATTTCAGCAAAATCGGATAACTATTTAGAGATCACTCAGGATGTATATTTGTCAAGACTTAATTGTTAAGTACATCACTTAATTAGTTAACAATGATTATTAACCAATGGGATGTTGATAAGAAGCACAAATTAGTTTATGAATTTATTTTACCTTGAATTTACTAATTAACATGGCTTGTAAAAACTAGTAAGGTAAATTATTTATTCAAAAATTATTTTGGATAATTAATTTAATTAAATTTATTAGGTAAAAGTTGAAACAAATTAAATGATAGTAGACCATTTATCTTTCAAATAATATATGTAAAGTGGACCATGCTTTGTATATTAAATAAAATAAAAAAATAATGGACGTTAGCATTAGCATAATATGATAATGAAATAAAACTATCATTTCAATTATGCAAGATTAGTTGGCTGACTCTTCATTAATCATATAACTTTTTTAAAATCAAACTATCATTTCAATTTTACAAGATTATTTCATTCAACCATGAAATACAAATGTTTTGTATTTAAAATCCAAGAGATAAAATGAGTGCTTGTGTGGTCAATAATTGACCACTTGAGAAAATATATAATCGAGCACTTAAATAATAATTTTAGTGGTTGGAACACTTGTAATTGAATATTCAAGTGTTAAAACCAATTTAGAAGATTTTGATTCATTCTCTCCAAGGAGTGATTTGGCCAAAGGTATTGTAATAGAGAGAGAGTATTGCTTGTTTTTCTCTCAAGTGTTGAAAGAATAAACATATTTTATCTTTCTCTCCTTTCATGGATTGCCAAACTATATTTATCTTCATGGAAATGAATATTTGTACTCAAAGAGTTTGAATACATATTGTTATAAATTAATCAAAACTATTATTCTAGCTTCACAATCTCACCAGATTGTTGAGGAATAAAATTGTTCAAGAATAAACTTCAAGGAGAGCTCCAAAATTGAAATCTTCCTTGAAGTTCATCAAATGTATGTTTTTATAATCTTAAGTTATTTATGATTCAATTTATATGTATATATGTTGATTATATATATAATTCTGTTGCAAATTGTATATGTGAGACATATATTTAGTATTTTCAACATGTACGCAATCAAATGCATCACACTAAAACAAGTTAACAGCACAATAACTGACGGACTAGTGAGGCATTTCTTGATCTCCTCGAAGACTTTTTAGTGATAATTCATCTACTTAAACTCTTCCTTATTTTTCAATTTGAGCATAGGCGACCACGTATGGAGCTGTCCAGCAGAGTTTGAAATAAACAGCCTCAAAAAATTTAGTTTACCAATTAATTATTGCAATGCTTTCTTTATTTTTAGTACAAATGCGTCTATGATTGCCCTGGATTTATTTTGGTCTATCTCTAACCCCTACTGATGTACCAAGAACCAAAGAAAGTTACTTGCTGAAACTCCAAATACATATTTTAATGGGTTCATTTTTAGTTGGTGTAACTGCATTCGTTGGAAAGCTATTTACAGATCGACCAAGTGCTGATTTTCTAACTTCGATTTAATTACAACATCATTGATGTAGACTTCTAAAAATTGACTAATCATATCATAAAATATTGCATTCATGACATGCTGATAGGTTGCCTCAACATTATTTAAATAGAATGGTATCACCATCCATTTATATATCCTAACCGCCCTAGGGCATCGGAATGCGATTTTGTGGACGTTGGTTTTTTTGATAAATATTTGATTATAGCCCAAGTAACTATCAAGAAAGCTGAGAATTTGATGGCATGCAGTTGAATCGACTAGCATGTCAGCTATGGGCATTGGGTATTCATCCTTTGGAGTCGTCAAGTTAAGATTGTAAAAATTTATGGAAAGTCTCAGCTTGCCATTTTGTTTTTATCATTGGGACTACATTAGACAACCACTATACATAATTTTTTTGCTTAATAAACCCTGCTTGGAGGAGTCGTTTAATTTCTTCAACTATTTTGTCTTCAACTTCTCTAGACATTATCTTTATATATTGGTTACACCGCTGAAAACTGTCTTTGATTAGCAAGCTATGTTCGACCAAGTTTCTACTAAGACCGGGCATGTCAGTGTAATCTTATGCAAATAATCTCAGAACTCCCAAAGAATCACTAATAATCTAGACTCATAGGTTAATCTAAGTTGTCACTGGTAAAATGGCTTATTGTCGCCCGCAACCCCCAAGTTGATTTCCTTTAGGTGGCTTAAAGAGCTGTGGTCATCCAGTTTTTCTGAGGCTAGCCTTAATTCTTAGCTGACCTATAGATCTTGTTTCTCATCTTTGTATATATAGTCATTTAATATGGGCATATATCGTTGTCTATTCATTAAAAAAATATACCAAAGGTTGGTCTGTTTTGACTATTGTGGGACAAGCAAGATCGCCCTTAAAGACTTGAGTATCGACCATTGCTGTTGTAGCTATTTTCTTGATATACCATCTGATGTCACTTCTTTTTCAGGATAATGGTAATAAAGGTGGGATTGTATAATGCAACCGAAGTTAGCTGCTCGTCACTTTCAAATTGCTTTGGGTCAACATGAATTATCTTAATCAAACTATGCGACTGTCATTTATAGATTATTTGGTGCATGTTGGATAACAAGGTTCTGTTTGAATGGATATAATCGCATCCAAGTAAGACATTGAAGTCACTTAGTGCATTTGACTACATAAAATCGGTCTTTCTTTTTAAGATAACCAATTTTGACTCTCAGGGAGATGAATTCATTGACTGGGGTCTCATAACCAACAAAGTTGGTCATGATAACTTTAGAGGGCTCTAAGTTGCCTTTATTGATGCCTAATTTTTTGAACATTCTTATGGTACAATATTAACTCTTGACTCATTGTCGATCAAGATACTTTTACATGAGACCCTATTAAGGTCGGCCTTAACATAAAAAGGTCGAATGTGATGGGTTATGTCGTTAGCCGAATGGGGTAGAGATAATGGTGCTAGTTCGTTCGGCTCATCCTCAATATGGTAAATATCTACCACATTGCCATCCAAGGTTGAAGGCTACCCTGGTTTTAACTGAAATAACTCGAGAAACACGACCATTATGTTAATGGTTTATTTTGGGGCGTTTTCCTCGTTGCCCCCTAGTTAGGTTGATCACTCTGAAATTTAAGATCGGTCTAATCTTTAGGATCAACCTAGTTCTCATTGTTCAGTTTGGGTGATTTTTTATCATTCTTTCTATTCACTGGCACCTAGACTCTCTTTTAAGGTTTATCACCCCTTCTGATCGGGCGGAAAGGCCATGGAACCTCTAGTGCTATATTTCCATAGAGATTTTTGTTAAGGCTATTAATTTTTTCCAAGGTCTCCCCAGTCTCTTGGCCATCACCTTAATTTTGGAAAGCCTATTCGAGATCCTTAAGTTGCTCTCATCTCTGTATTATTCTTTTGAGAGTCTTGTTTGGCCTTGTTTGAGAAGAAAAACGTCCTCATAACCGATCAAATACACTTCACCTCACTCTGTTGATTTTTCATTGGCTAACGGTGGTGGCCATAGGTCCAAAAATTTGCAACGGTCATTGGGGATCTTCATTTTCACTCAGGTCGCCCGGGACCTTTTAAAAGATGGTCTGGTATTAAGGGCAAGTTAGACAAGCCTTCTTAGCAGTTGGTTGGTTATCTATGGTCGGCTCTACCTTAACCACCCTATCTTTTTTAGTTGTCTTAGGAGCTGAATCACTTACCTGGTTCTTGATTCTTAGCTTGTTTGGCGCTCAAACTTCTGTTGGTGATTCTTCTCCCAATAGTTTTCTCTTTGTAGAATGAATGGCAATGTTTACCCTCGTGGTTGGGAATACGTCAGTCTCTTTGAGATGAGTCTTTCTCTTAGAGCTGAAAAGAATCAGCCTTCGTCAATCAACCACTGAATTTCATTTCTGAACACAATATAATTATTTATATTGTGTCGCCAAAAGTTATGCCACTTGCAGTAATCTTTCCCTACACACTGGTCAATCGAAGGAATGATGTGGCCTTCAAATAATTTTATCTGTTTATCTTTTAATAGCTAATAAAAATTTTGATTGTCTTTTCACAGATCGACTGAGTATTTTTTAGTGATCTGGGTGTTTTTGCCAATTTTTTTCTTTTTCTTACTGATTGTCACCCTTTTAAATGCCAAGCACTCGTATGGCCCTCATTTTACTACTTCAGCCATACATACTTCCTCATTAAAGTCTGACTCATCTGACTCATTTTCTGAATTAGCCTGGATAATAGCAACCTCCAGTTGATATTAGCCTGGATATATCCTTTTAGAGGACGTATGCTTTTGATATTTTTCTATCAGAAGCCACTTATAGCTAGTCGTCTGGGTAGCCAACTCATACAAATCCCTGAAATGATGTCCCTCGAAATGCTCTCTCATGGTGAATGACATATCTCTCACAACCATTAAGACGGAATCAGCTTCTTAAATATGTATTTGGCAGAACGTCCAAAGCTTTCTAAATCAGCTAATATACTTTGGAACTGACTCGCTAGACATTTAGGTAACCCTAACCAGGTCGGCCAAAGTGATCTCTAGGGGTGACCTGTATAATTTGGCATCAAACTTATCTTCCATCTATTCTTAACTGGCAATCGACTTGGGCACTTAATTGGTGTACCAAGTAAAGGCCATCTTGGTTAAAAAGTTGTCAAATAGTCTCAACCTCTAAAAATTAGATAAGCTCGCTTCACTATATTGCACTGTAAAAGTGGAAATATGCTCATATGTGGTAATATTCACCTCGTCTAAAAATAAAAAGAATTTAGGAATTTTATATCCCTTTAAAAAAGGGAAAAGTGTGTTGATACTTTAGGGGTATAATTTCCTGTATGTTGGTCATGCCAGAGGACTTAAATCAACCCTCATATTTTGTAATTCTTCTACCAACATATTTCGGTCTATCTCAGATCGCCCAGAACTACTAACAAGTCGTACGGGTTCCATATATCCAAATTATATCAATCAAGCTTGAGTTTGGCCGACTAATTCTTAATTTTGGGGGAAATACTAATGTAAATTCCTGTAAATTGATCATATTACCAGCCTGGTCGTAACTAAAAATCTGCCTCAGCTGATTCTGGACCTGAGAATTTAATGACTAAACTTTCTCAGGTCTTCTAAGGATATTGACCGATCCATATTGTAAGTTAGCTTGATAATTCTACCGTCGACGAGGTTCTTGTAACACAAGATTTATGCGACTTTAGAGCAACGCAATCAGTTTAGTTTGGTTCTGCCTCATTGACTCAAGGCCTTTTAGAATACTTTGGCTTATATTTCTATTATTCTCCATCAGTAGTCGAAAAACTCCATGCATCTTATTTATAAGCATTGTGTTAAGTTGTTGAATCTCTTGGGCGATCTAAATGACCAACCCTTGCATATCAACTGTGAAAAATGGCTTAGGGCATAGAAGAGCATTACGCTAAATCTTTTCTAACTATTGATTTAATAAGTCCTCCTCAGCATGGACTGAAATTGCCCCGTCTTGGTCTGAATCGACTTGGTTTTTGATTTGTGGTAAGGGTATGGCCATGGATCATTCGGTAGTGTTTGTTCTAGTTTTGTTCTTTACCATTTGTCTAGTTGTTACTGGCATACAAGAAAATGTTATCCCACCAGGCGTGCCAAAAAGATGTTCACATTATAAATTTCGAGGGAACTTCGGGTTCATATATGCTCAATTTCCTGTTAAACGAATGTCGCCCCGAATTCGAGAGAAACAGAGACTAAGAGAATCACCAAGTAAGGCATGGCCAAACATGGTTGTTAGCAAGCAAGGTTTATTGCTAAACCTAGGCTGTGGTACAACAAGTGTGTTGTAGAGCTTGAGTTCTTATCAGAGAAACATGAGCAAAGCTCTAACAATAATGCTATGGAGTTTTTCAATAAGTAAAGATGCGAAGTCTTGAGTTGAATGATAAAAACAAGATAAAAAGCTAAGAATTTGTGTATTATGTGTCTGGAATAGTTAATGAATGATAATACAATGAAAAATCAAGCCTACTTATAAGCTGTAAAACTTTACAAAATCTAATTTTACAAGAAAAAGAATCATAATGTAACAAAACTTCCTATTATACACGATTTCCTAAATAAGCTACAATACACAATTAAGCCCAAAATTCTAAAAGCCCATTAGATACTTTTTGGGCCAACATTAACAAAAATATAATTTTTTTTTTAATTTTGGGAGGAAGGAATCGAACTTGGAACATCTATTTTAGTAAACAAATACACTATAAGCCTTTTATCATTAGAGCATGTAAGCAAGTACATTAAAATATAAAGTTTTTATACTGTTATTTTTTGGATTCCAGCCCAATTTTCTAGAAGGTCCAAAGCAACTCAAGAATTGTAAGCTTGAATATCTCAACAATGCCTCACTTGAGGCCTATAGCCAGACCCATAATGTTAACACCCCAGACTTTAGCCCACCATTAAGGGAAAGCTTTGATAATGAATAAGAGAATGTCCTTAGGATTTGCTGATGGCCCTCATCCCCAAAATCCACAGGTTTTCTTGGCAAATCAGCTTTAGTCGAGCCAAGTAGACCACTTAAGACTCGTGAGGTCTAAGAGATGGGATCAACCAATCATCCTATCCTTGAGAATCACGGAAACCTAAGATCTTGGGCACAAATGCAACTTTTATAAGTTTGGGATGACTCTAAATCAAGAATATGCAAATTTACTTTAATCCTAATGGGATTCTATAGCACATGCTTATAAAAAAGAGGCTAAGGGGTTAAGAAAGAGGTTCATTTTTATAATAATTTTATCCACTATCCATTTATCAAGTACAATACAACTCCTAAAAATCTCTTTAAAATTTATCTTATCTTCTCTATATTTTTTAGAACTTTTTATTGATTTAAGCATTAAAGGGTCGTTGTTGAAAAATATTTCGACGTGGCCGAACACTTTTTGTGATTGCAAGAAGTTTCTGTAGCCCAATCCATCTAGAGTGGTCAATCTAAGCCAATTTCGACCTAGTTCATTGGAGATCCAATAGTTATTCTTAGAGAAAAATATGTTCAGTTCATTAATTTAAGACAACAAAACATATGAGCTCAATATATGTAAATAGTATTTCATTATATAAAATTAAGAGTGGGCATTTTTAATTTTGGTATCGGTTCGGGCTGGAACCAAACCGATTGGTTCCAATAAATTAGAACCGATCGATTTTACCCTTTAGAAACCGAATTGAACTAGTTTGATTCGGTTTTGTTTGTTTTGCAATTTTTTGTTTTTTGCATTTTTAGTGTATTTTTTTGGTTTGAACCAAACTGAACTGAAATCAAATTAAAACTGAATCGGCCGATTCTAAAAATTAAACCAAACTCTAAATTAAACTTTAAACCGAATTAAAAAATTCAATTCGACTAAATTTAATTTTTAGTTAAAGCGAACCAGTACCTACCCTTATATAAAATTAATATGAGAGAGAATGAGCACAATTATACAAATTTCAAGTTGTTTTACAAAATGTGTAATTTATGTTGCATAGTTTGCAAGTTTTGACTTTATGTAGGCTATTAGGGAGAAGGTAGCATTTTCATCTCTCACTTCTCGCTTCTAATTTGGAATCCAAGCTTAATGAAAATGAGATTTTTACTTGGTATAGACCTTTTTCTTAAAATCAAATTATATGTAATTTAATTTAAATAGAGAAAAAAAATTCGAGTACAAAATATTCACATTATTTTAAAATTTTTTCAAACTAAATAATATTAAAAATTATATTTAAAACAAGATGTGTTAATTCATGTGCCACTTAATTAGTGAATCAATATAAATAATTAAAAAAATAAAAATTAAAACACAGCAAAATTATTCTCATAAAGCATTGAACTATACTTGGTATAGATATTAAATTGTCCTATATAGAAAATTGTTGCTCGTACGGAAGTAATTAAATTCAACTTCCCTAAAAAATTACAGTACCTATTATTATGAATAAAGTCCAAACAATACTTTATTTATTTACTAACATAGAAACAAACTCACCTTTTTGACGGTAAATTGCGATTGCTCAAACAAAACTAACCATATTTGGCTTATCGTTGTTGAATTTATGTAGTTTTCGAATAGTTCTTATTGATCCTTTGCAATTAAATTGAAGTAGCAGCATATTATATTTGATATTTTGTCTATGATTGTAGTTAAGTCGGTTGTAAATGTGCTTTATGTCACTCGATATTTAGTAAGTGAGATTACACTCTCTATCTAAATCTTTTAAAAAAAATGAATTTTTTTTGATATTTCACAATATTAATCAAAATTCATTATAACTATATACTGTATACGGTAAGTTTTACAATCTAGCTCCATAATTTATAACAAAATCATATATAAAAAGTTAGTTTATAGCAACTAGAATTTTTTTATTAATATGAAGTCGTCATTTAAGTAAGAATAATATTAAACATACAAATTGATATAACACGTAAGTATTGATAGAATAAAATATAAAAATTAATAAAATAAAATAAAATAAAATGAATCGTTTGAATTAATACCTATGCAACGTGAGTTTGTATGAAAGTACGGATATGCAGATGATTCGTATATATATAGTGATATTCTTGAAAAAAAAAACAAAGTCTTTAATAAATAAGAAGAAAAAAAAAAGAGAGAGAGAGAAAGCGATGCCTCAATCATTCTTCTATAGTTCCTTTGACAATGAAACCATGTGCTTGACCACGGCTTGCACAGTTTTGATCCAAAAAAAAAAAAAAGTCATTCATTGAATTGAAATTTGTGGTTTCCGGTAATCATAATTTGACCATTTTTAATTGACATAGAGATTCATCCTCCTTCTGTAGGGTGTTGTTTTCTCTCAATAGGGTATCTCAATTTTCCTCAATCATATGTAAAAAAAAAATAGCAAGTTGATAAGGCCCACGTTATTATTATCTTGGAGCATGTTACTTGCCCACAGTCTAGAATGACACGTCAGCGTCCAAAAAAGTAAAAAAAAAAAAAAATACAAACACCAAGGAAAAGCGTCGGTTCTTAACGAATCCCGGGAACCGCCGGTGCCCATAGATTAGAATAAGAAACAACACAGGAACCAACCATACAAAGAAAAGCATGTAGGAATAAGAGAACAGGGGACTTGTAAAAATGAAGGAACCAAAATGGTATAATCGTACATTTGTTTATTCTTATTCACGCACTATAAATACCTATGTCCAGATCCCACCATTCTTCCACATCATCAAAAACAGTTTTAATTAATTTGCTTACTGTTCAGTTTCATCAACATCCACATGTCTGCCACCGCCGGTCAGGTTATTCGCTGCAAAGGTATTCTGATTCTCCTCTGCTTGTTATCCTTTCGTTTTTTAGCTTCTAAAACTTCATTTTATCTTGCATACTTTAGATATTATATCTTTTTCTTTTTGTTAATTTTATTTGTAATTTTCAATTACTATAGAATCGTCTTTTTTATGGATTATCATGACATGGATCGTGGTTACTGCGATCTTCCATGGATTACTTGATTATATGTCTGTTTATTATTTTTATTTATTTTATGGTCGATCGGGTATGTTGGATTCTATGGACATCGGATTCGTTTTGCGTGGCGTGAACTTTTTATTTTTTTCAAATCTTTTTGAAATAGATTTTGTATTAGTTTTATATTATTTCTCTGAGTTTCAATGTATCATCTCTTTATAATATAAGTTGCTTTACTTTTTAGCTCACCGTGAGATGGACTTCATCTACTGCTCTGTTGACTGAGTGTAATAAAAAATTTGAAATTATTAAATTTATTTGGATATGTTTTAGTGGGATGATGTGCTTACTAATTGTCTTTGTTGTTTTTTTTTTTTTTGGGGAAAATAGATGAGTGTTAACAAATATTTGAGTCGTCATTGTTCAACTAATTGTTTTTTAAATGATAATGAAGCTTATCTGTGACAAAAAAATGTTATATATATATATATATATATTAATTTTCTGGTATATTGGAACATTTTTTTGTGATTGTTATGGCTCATTGGGGTGCGTGTGGGTTGTAGCTGCCGTGGCATGGGAGGCAGGGAAGCCACTGGTGATTGAAGAAGTAGAGGTGGCACCACCACAGAAAAATGAAGTTCGGTTGAAGATCCTCTTCACCTCTTTATGCCACACTGATGTTTACTTCTGGGAAGCCAAGGTACCAAACAAATTCAAATCTTGTTCCAGCAAGATAATTAACATTGTTTAATTTATGAAAAGTTGTTGTTAAGAAGAATTGACATGTTTCGATATGTTGGCCTATCTGCCATGTTAAATGATCATGCATCACTAAGAAGAATCACCATGACATAGTATGTGTTGCCTATCCGCTCATTGCATGTGTTCTTGTGTGTGCTCTAAAAGTTATCTTTTTATTTTCGAAGAAAGGCTGCTGAAAGTCTTTGATTATGTGTACTGATCCCGTTTCTATGTATAGGCACTAGGATAATGTTAAGAAGTCTTCCTGTACAAGATCTGATAATTTTTCCTGAATCTGTTGTTTTTTTGAGTGCTACCCTGTCTCCTTGGCATCTTCTTACCCTGGGAACTAGGACCTCTTATCCTGTATGGGCTTTAAAAGCTTTGCTAAAGTTGCCTACACTTGCATTGCTTGGAAACTGAATGATTCCTTTTTGTTGCAGGGACAAACACCAGTGTTTCCTCGCATTTTTGGTCATGAAGCTGGAGGGTAAGTATATCTATCTACGTGCTTACATTTTTTTGGGACTGTCTGCATTTAGATATTTATTTTTCATGCTAGCTTCTGAATACTCATTCTACAATTGAACTGATCTATCCTGCACTACTGTGTATTAACCTTGTTCCTTGTGCTGCTGGTATTCAGAATTGTCGAGAGCGTAGGGGAGGGGGTAACTGATCTCCAACCAGGAGACCATGTTCTTCCTGTGTTCACTGGAGAGTGCAAGGAGTGTCGCCACTGTCAGTCGGAGGAGAGCAACATGTGTGACCTTCTCAGAATCAATACGGACAGAGGTGTGATGCTTAATGATGGTCAGTCAAGGTTCTCTATTAAGGGGAAGCCCATATACCATTTTGTTGGCACCTCTACATTCAGTGAATACACTGTTGTCCACATTGGCTGTGTGGCCAAGATCAACCCTGCAGCTCCTCTTGACAAAGTTTGTGTACTTAGCTGTGGAATATCAACAGGTTTGGAGACTTTTCACGTCCTAAATAAACAATGCTGGCTAAAATACAAGTTTCTAATTTATATTCTGCTGATGAGTTTGTTTTTCCTAATCAAGGTCTTGGTGCTACTCTGAATGTTGCCAAACCAAAGAAGGGCCAATCCATTGCCATCTTTGGACTGGGTGCTGTTGGCCTAGCTGTGAGTCACTTCTATTGTTTTGCCTCAAATAAAAAGATCTTGTTGAGTTATCCTCACACATCTCCTCTTTTGCTATTTTTTAGGCTGCTGAAGGGGCAAGAATGTCAGGCGCTTCAAGGATCATTGGTGTTGATTTAAACCCGAGCAGATTTGAGGAAGGTAATTTGGTTTTATATACATGCATATACAAGAAGATTCAACATTAGCTGAAATGAATAAATAAAGTTGAAGAGGTCAAAAGATATATCTCTGTTCCATATCTAGTCAATATGAGTTTTTTTTTAACTTATTGATGAAGGTTCATATTATTGCAGCCAAGAAATTTGGGGTTACTGAGTTTGTGAATCCGAAAGATTATGACAAACCTGTTCAAGAGGTTGGTTCCAGGACCTGTTTGAGTTATTATGCACATGATTGTCCATAGACTTGCTTTCTGTGCCTTGTTATTTGTCTTTTCATATGGCTATTCTTCCTGTAATCCTCACCAAGCATTGAATTTTCATGCCAGCTTGTAACGTCTCACTATGCCAATCTTGGATGTTGGTGGTGGAAACAATTTATTTTGTGATACCTGTTCTGTATGAGTAGTGTTTGGGGGTTGTTTAAGTAAATTAGATTCATTCATCTGGACAAAAGTTTGATTAGGCAGAGATTGATATCTGGCTTGAATGATCAGGTGATTGCTGAGCTGACTGGTGGTGGAGTGGACCGAAGTGTTGAATGTACTGGAAGCATCCAGGCCATGATCTCAGCATTTGAATGCGTCCACGACGTAATTACTTTTAGCGCTCATCTTCCGTTTACTGTTTGAAAGAAAATAGAAAATGAAATAGTTCTCTAATTCTGAAATATTCATGCTTTGCAGGGTTGGGGTGTTGCTGTGCTTGTTGGGGTGCCAAGCAAAGATGATGCATTCAAAACTCATCCAATGAATCTGCTTAATGAGAGAACTCTTAAGGGTACCTTCTTTGGCAACTACAAACCTCGTACTGATCTTCCTTCTGTTGTGGAAAAGTACGTGAACAAGGTAAAGCTTTACTTGCATTACAAGTGCAGAATTATGCAGTCACCAACTCTGGCATGAAGTAGCTTCTATTTCCTTATTGGATTCTGGATTGAGTTTCTTTCTCATTTATATGAATTAATGTTCCTATAGTATTTAATGATGCATTCTGTGGTTGTAGGAGTTGGAGCTGGAGAAATTCATCACTCACACTGTACCTTTCTCGGAGATAAACAAGGCATTTGACTACATGCTCAAAGGAGAAGGCCTGAGGTGCATCATTCGAATGGGCGCTTAGTCGTCTGCTAGAATAAGTCATTTGTATTGTATAATTTGCTGTGTTTGACTTCTATGGCATATAAGTGCCATATTTTCTCTTCGGGGTTAATTTGGTCCTCATTGCTCTCAGTGCCTCTCTTGCTTCTTCCCGGCAATGTGTCTAATGCAAGATTGTGAGTGGCAATAGTGTGGGTAAAAGTGAACGCAATGGTTTGATTTTGTGTATTATTATTATTATTATTTTTAATTTTTGTTCTTAAAAATCAGTTTTATTCAGTTCTTGGTATAGAATCAAATCAAATTAAATTGATTCAGCTTTGTTAAGAGAATTAGTTATAATCAAATTTGATGATTCAAATCGATCTGAAATCTACAATCTCACTTTAATCCAATAATACCCTAACGAAAAATGCCACGTTTTGTTGAAGCATAAATATGTAGGATTCGATTAATTATCTTTATCTTATTTCACAAGAACCATGATCAAATTTTAACAATTTTTGCAACGTAAGGATTGTAGATTTCGTTATCATTGAGATTGCATTTAATTTATGTTTGGTGTTATTAACAATGTTTTATTAATTACACAATAAAGTTATTTTTAACTGTTGACAGTTCATTGGTTTATTAATTAGAAGCCTGTAGTAATTTTGAGAGAAAAATAGTTATAGTCACTAGGACTTTGATTCTTGGGTATAAAAATATGGCCAGTGGGTGCCATAAACACACAAACGTCATTATATTTCAATTTAATCCAGTTTAGTCCAGTTTTCATTGACGAGTCAAAGGTGAATTTTTCTACCGGTATTTCAATTTAATGAGAAATCATGGAACCTTCCATCGCCTTGGGTTGAATTCCAATTGCTTTGAGACTGTCGCGATTCGAATGATATCATCACAGATAATTCTCAGAAAAGAAAATATCTTAGCAAGTCTTATCACCATCTATAAAAGGATTGAACGGCGAATTGAACATCTACTCAAACACGTATCGCCAACTTCACATTACAATGTTCTCTGAAAGGTCAACAAAGAGCACCTCCCTTCCATGCTAAACTGAAAAACCAGACCCCTTGAGTTAAACCAACAAAGCATTTTATTGATTGAAGCCTACTTCCCTCTTAAAAAATTTCCTAATTGCCCAATAAACTGATGGAATACTTTGTACCTTGCTCACTCCATGCTCGTATTTGATTTTTGCAACAGCCCCTTCCTTTCTATTCCATCTTCCTACAAAAGTACTGGCCTTATAGAGCATTATAGTTATTAGCACGATAGCCAGCTGCAAAGATAGTAGCCATGGTACCTTTGGTTATTACATATTATAGGAGAACGTGCCCATTCATACAGAGGATCTACTAGGATTTTCAACTCCCATAATGGATTTCTATTACTATTATAGTGTAGGAACTAGTGGTGGCTTGTGCAGGGGTGGTTGATAAACACGCTTTATTAGGATGGAGCAGCAGGTTCCCCCACTAGAGCTTACAGTTGATAGGCCAAACCCATTTATCCAAGTAATTGAGTTAAAGCTTTGGGCATAGAGTGGAGCAAGTCACGGGGGGAGAGTAAAGTCTAGCAACATTGAGCCCTAAAATCTAGTTTCTATTCAAATCCCTACTCAATACGGTGCTTAAAGGAGAATCCAAAGCTGGTTGCTAGCGGAAGTAATGCGCCAAAGAGCAAAGCGGAGTATTCACAAAGAAATAATGTAAGCCGAAAGGAAGGCACAACGGTTAGCGACTACTTAGGGAGTGATACTTATATGATTTTCTCTTTATAAAGGAGACAATAAGCCCATAAATATTGAAGTTTCCGCTTCTGGTGGCAACATGGAATGCATGGCCAGCTAGCTCTTCATATAGGGCCATTCTGTTGATAGCTCAGGTTTTAGTCTTGGAGCTCGAGCTTAGCTAAACAGCTGCTAAAGCAACTAGGTCAGCTAGTCATTTATGTTAGGTTAGCTTTTCTAGCTCGACACAACTATCGCCTCGTCTCGATGGGCTCTTTTCTATTCATGCGATTGCTACGATACTCAGGTTGGTATCGCGATGGCTTTGCTTTCTTGTTATTGTGAAACCGTAGCACCAGTTAACACTAGTGTAAAGATATCTAACTAAACTACATTGATCGAGATACTCAATCAAATGGGACTAGAATGGAATTGACGCGATATGTATCAAGGTGAGTCAGCAGATTTCCTAACTCATTGTTTTTAATGGAACAACAACCCAAATTCATTGTTTCAGAGATAATAAATGGGTTCTAAATGTATTAGCCTTTGCACCATTTTCTATTTCTATAAGTTGGTTTAGGGATTCGAATTTGGTTCTTTTTTTGGGATTCTTCTGATGACCCTCTGCTTGTCTTTATTAAAAGACCCCTCCATTCTCAATATTGAACTGTTTGATATTTCCCATAATCTTAAAATTGACTTGGCCTTAATATGAATATCAATAAGATCATTGTGGAATCTGACTAAAAAATTGCCATTAACATCATCAATGGTAAGGCTAAGCATTCTTAGAGGATTGCTTTGGCTTTTGCAGGTCGAATAAAAAATCTTCTGTAATATGTAATAACCAAAGCTACCATGGTTATTATCTTTAGGCTTACTGTACAGCCTAAAATACTCTATGAAGTCATTTCTCTGCAGTAAGATAGGATAGAAAGAAAGGGGCTGTTGCAAGAAATAAATACGAGTATAGAGTGAGTAAAGGTGCAAAGTATTCCACCAGTTTAATGGGCAATTATCAAAGTTTCTAGAAGGGAAGTGGGCTTCAATTCAATAGAATGATTTATTAATTCAGCTCAGGCGGTTTGATTTTTTGATTTAGTGTGGAAGAGAGGCGCTCTTTGTTGACCTTTCAAGGGATATATTATAATATGAAGCTGGCAATTCGTGCTTGAGTCGATGATCAATTCGCCATTCAATCCTTCCATAGATAGTGACTAGGCTTGTTAATATCTCTTCTATCCATTTCTCATGATTAGCTTCGGGAAGTTATTTTCTATTTACTATTATATTCTACTTCTTTTTTGGTTCATAATTACCTTGGCATAAAGTGAGGGTCAATTCTTGCTGAAGTGCCAACTCTTACAAGATTATTTTGCATTTCTCATGTACAAACAGTTTTTTTTAGTTTTAGCTTTGACTCACAATTCTATTTCTACTAATAGGTAGGCTACGCCCACTTTAATCTTCCAGGATCACTTTTCTAGTTCCATTATTTGATTTCCTTTTGTTTTCTCGTCGAGACAAATCATAATGATAAGCAATGGAGATCCGTGAAGCCATTATAGAAACTTGTTGTAATTTAAAAAATTAAAAGAAAAGAGTAAAAAATAGAATGATTCATGTTAACACGAAGAAGTGGTTCTTCGGTTTAACGAGTTTTAAATTTATTTATTAATAAAAATAAAATTTGGGCATTGTCTTGACATGAGTGATTAGTACGGGTTGGGCTCCCTCTTTACTAGTACCTACAAAAAGCTTATAAAAAATACAGACACAAGCTTGATGACAGTTTTGCCAGTGTGGGTTTTGGCGGAGACACTTTGATGCATAAGTCAGAAGAAGTCTTTTTGTTGGAGTCTGATATGAAAAAAAAGTAAAAATATGCTTAGAATGGAGGGAGGAAAACGTTTTTTCTCTGTGTTAATTTTTTTACTATTTTGGCATCTCCTTCTCAATATCTTTCTTTTTTCTTCTTATAGTGCTGGCATTTCGGGGGTCTTTTTGGGCTTTTCGCCTTTACTATACTTTTGACTTGCGTCGAATATCCTCTATTACTCGTTTGACACATGTCAAATATCCTTTTACTGTGTATTTGACACACGCCAAATATCCTTCTGCAGATTTTCTAATTCTGCTCCTACTGCATGTCAGGTTCCCTTCTGATGTGTTAAGTATATTCCTTGGGTTTGTCTTCACTAGTGGTTTTGGTTAAGTGTGAGGTTAGATTCAAATGGCTCGGGTTAGATTTCTAGAGGCATCTTCCCCATCGGTTCGGTGGTACCTGATCAGCCCATCTGGTAGATAGTCAACCCTGACCTCTTTGCTAACTATGTAGGTATCGGGATGAGCCGACCTAATTAGTACGTAGACGGGGACCGTGGTTGTATTCGGGTCGGCCTAGCCGACTAGGTGTTTTTGATTATCAATCAGATCATTTCGAGTCTGAGATGGTTCTTTGTCGTTCGGTTTGGTTAGGAGTTAGGCCTATTGGCCATTACTCTAGGCCTGTCTTTAAATTGGGCTCATCCTCCAGCAAAGGTGGGCCTTTAAGGAGAGCCATTTTTTAAGGTACCGTTTGGCTGGGCTCTCGGGGTCCGGCCTTTGTCGAGCTTGGAGGTCTTAGGCCAAAAACAAAAAGAGATTTTCTAGGGAGAAACAAGGGTCCGCTAGTTTCTAGTTTTGATTTATCAAAACTGAAAACTCTATTCCAAACTGGTCGACCAAAATCGTCCCTCGAGTCCTTATTTTCTCTTTCCTTCTGTTGGTTATCTCTTGTTCGAGCCGGTCTGAATTGCTCTCTGGGTGGTAGTGTGTCACGTGATCTGGTCTTTTTGAATTTGAGGATATCAGAGCTGGTAAGCTCAGCATGATGATGACATGGCGATTTGAAAAGTTACTGCCACGTAATGGCGGCTTCTCCCAAAACATTTTTTAGGTGGTAGGTCTTTTTAAGCATCGTCCTTGATTCTTGTGAAAGGTTTATCGAACAAAGAACCTGTCGTTAGCCATTGATCTTCTTCCAATCGTGCGGCTGATAACAGCTAAGACCCAAGAGTCATGTTTCTTCCACTTTTCGAGTAACGTTTAACTGACCAAAATGTCCTAGGCCGTCCGTTCTATTGAATCTAATGGCTTAGGTCATTTTGTTTTAAGGGACGCATATTTATTGCATTTGGCAATCCGAAATGTCATGCTTCTGGCACCAAGTGTCTCTTCATTTTTTCCACTGATCTCGTCCGTTTATTTTAATTTTGAACGGTCTGGATCACTTTACTGCTGTTATAAGTAGCCACCCTCTCCTTCATTTTGTACTTTTTATCCCTTATTCTTTTTCTTTACTATCATATTACTATGTTACTGTTGCTCCCATCTTTCTATGTCAAAGGCATTTTCCTTACTTTGCGATTCTCAGTCTTCGTTGCCACTGATCCCTTGGATTTTTGCATTTCTTCTGGGTAAGTATGTCCATTTATTCCTTTTTTAGCTTCTCTACGAATGTTTTACTTGTATTTGTTGCTGCCTTACTTTTATGGATATCTAGATAGTTTCTTTAGGCTATTTTTCTAGTCTTTCATCTGTGTTTTCTTTGTTCTGGCTTTTCTCATATTTTATGGTCTTGATGATTACTGCCTACTTTTACTATTTCTTGGGTGTGGTTGGCCTAGAGTTGTTCTTGCCCTGTAGCCAGTAGTTTCGTTTAGGAAGTACCATTGTGCATTGATGGCCTTTAGAGATAATTTGAGCTTTTCGATCGTGAATATGACTGATGAGAAGGGGGAGCAATCCCCAGAGCTCTCGTTGGTTAGGAAGGGTAAGAGGGCCGGGGCAAGTGAAGGGGTGTCCACCTCAGCAGGTGACACTCCTCTCTTATCAGAAGTAGTTCTGGGCAAGGCCAAGCTTGTCTCGAGTGCTAGGGAAAGAGAGGACAATGATCCCAAGACCCCCGAGGTAGGAGAGGGCGTGGAGGTGGTAGAGTTTGGGGTAAACACCAGATACCGTGCCTCATACTTGAACGAGGATGATCTAGACCTTATCAAGCATTTGTATGACATTTTTGAGACAGTCACCCTTAGGTTGCCTACCAATGGTGAGGTGGTCATTCATGTAGAGTTTTTGAGGTTGGATCTCAGGCTCCCCATGCAGCGATATTTTGTAAAAATGCTGGCCCGCCTCGGGATAGCCTTATCTTAGCTAGGTCTCAATTCATTGAGGGTATTAGCAGGTCTGTTCATCTTGTGGGCAAGGGCAGGGCGATCTCCCATCCATATTTAGGAATTATGCTACCTGTACCACTTTAGGAGCAACGCCAATAGCCAAATGGACTTATATTATCTTTCTTTTCATGGTCTCCAAAACCCGGTCCCTGATTGACCCACCTCTGTGAAGGACTAAAAGGAGGAGTGGTTCTTCATTAAGGAAGAGTGGGGTCAGAAGGTCCCAAAGAGGGACGGGGAAGAGTGGGTCGTCTCTGCCGCCTTTTCTGCAGATGAAAATCTTAGCCCTCTCATATGTGTATATTTCATTAACTTGCACGGCTCGACTGAATCCTCTTATTTGCTTATTTTCTGCAGTGACTTGGGCTACTGACGTGGAAGTATCTGAGCAGACCCTCAATTGGATAAACACCGTGCTTCAATATGTTTGTTTAGCCTAGGAATTGTTATCCCTATCCAGCCTTGTCAGATCAGGCTTGGTAACCTCTATTTCGTCATTGCCTCGAACTCGAAATGAGTTCCTGTCCCTTCATTTCGGAATGCTTCTTCGCTTGTTTTCTCGATCTTACATTTGTACAAAACACATGGATGTTCAAGCAAGGTGGTGGAGAAAGGAGAAAAATGAGCCGGACCGAAGGCTTTTCCTCGGGCGGTCAAGGGTCTCTAAATCCTGAGAGCATCATGGGCATGCTATTTGGTTCTAGAAGAAACTGAGCGATGGGGACCTCCCAAGAGAAAGGATCATCTTCACAATCTACAGGCAAGTGAGCTCGTGAGGATAGGGCCACCCGGAGTCTATCTGTCTGGGAAAGAATTTCAACCTAAGGCCGCTTTTCATTAAGGAAGTGGGTTTTTGCTAAGGCTCGGCCACAGGACTCCTCTACCGCCCAAACGTAAAGTAGTGGACAGGGTTCACCAGCTTACCCCTAAGTACAGGTTACACAAGCCTGGCAAGCCGCGGCATCATCGAGCTCCTTAAAGAGGGAAGGGCTCTCATCCTATAACGGTCCCTCTCACGTGTTCACCTCAGTCCTGGTCCTGGGAGTCAGTGAGGATCTGAGCTTCTTGCTCTTTGTGATGCAGGAGTTTGAGAGGTATGTGACCCCTACCTGGGCGGGGCAGGTGTCTTCCCTAGATCCTACTATGGGTTTCAACATTGCACTGGGATCTACCTTTAACGTAAGTTATTTTGCCCTTAGTCCATTTCCCCATCCCATTTTTCGTATCTGCTCACTCTGACTTCGTATTTCTTGTAGTATGTTTTTCTTCTTTCTAAATTTCGGGCCGAGATCATGGGTTTTACAACCTATGCTCAAAAAGAAGAGGATGACCTTACTCGGTCCAGGGCTGAAACTCAGCGGGTGAGAAGCATCGCCAAGCAGGAGAGAAAAATTGTGGATAAGGTGGGGGCTAAGCTAGAAGAGATGGTGATCGCCAGGGCTGAAGCGGAAAGTATATTGTCCGAGCTTGATCACTAGGAATAACTGGTTGAGCAGAAGATGATGAATTCTTTGTCCATGGCGAAGGCCCAAGTTGCTGAGCTAACACGCCAAAATGAGAAACTTGAAGCGCAGCTCGTGGCGGTTTAACGGAAGAGGGAGTTGGTCGAGTAGAGTCAGACATCTTTGATAGCCCAACTCGAGCAACAGAGGAATCAGTGGTCAGCTGGTCATAAAGAAGGCTTTCACCAAGGTGCGATGGAAGGGTTTTAAAGGTTCATCGCCATTTTCGAGGAGCACTACTCAGAGATTGACCTTTAGTAGCTGTGGTCCCTAGCCACTGGCAGCTCTTTCCATGAAGGGGAGACCTCTAGGGCTCTGGATGATGAAACACTGGTGCTTGCTGGTGGTAGTACTGATAATGCTTCTTTGCCCGATGAGCTTATCTCTGTTGGGGCTGTTGTAGTTGCGAGTAGCAGCAAGGTTGCCCCATCTGCCGACCAGAGGCAAACTAGTGGTGCCGCCCTTGTTGAGCCTTAGGGGGTAGTTAACGCTCCGGCAGATCCTTCTATTGTCGCGGTTTCTCCAATTGATGTCGCTCCTAAAGTCGTTCCCATTATGGATTTGGACATGCCCGACACAACCCTTGTAGCCTGAGTGATCCCCTATTTCTCCACCTTTTTTTTTGGTAACGTGTAAGATTTTTAACATTTGGGTTTTCTTGTAGCTAATTTTTGCAATATTTTTAATAAATGGACAATTGTATGTCTTCTTAATGTATGCAGATCTGTTTTCCATAATCTGCTTAAAGCGAATTTGTTTCACTGCAACAAAACTTAGTAACACAGTTGGACCACTTATAAAATATAGTGTAAGTGTTATAATAACCGTCTCGTTTGTAAAAATTATTCTCATTTAAGATAATTTATTGTAATAAAGCTTGTAATAAAAGAGCTGATCATATTGCCGAGCAACCTTTGATGAGGCTGAACAGCTCTTAAGAGGTCGTTTAAGTCTTAATCTTGGTTATGTGAATGCTAACGATAACCACCGCAACTTAGTCTCAAATAATTTGAAGTAGAGACCTGCTTGATGCCCCCTGCAGTTGATAGCCGATTCAGTAAGCAGATGAGCCTAATTTTTCATAAATAATAAGCTGTATAATAATCAGATTGGCGTAGAGATAAAAAAAGATGAATGAGCAGATGGCAGGTGGCTCAATGTGGAGACATGACGGTTGTTGGCACAGACCAAGGTAATGACTGGGCCATTGTTATGGCAGAAATAGTTCTCTGATCCGGAATTATGATGAACGTACGGCAAATGACTCAGGATGACAATATTGTTGAGGGGTCCATCGGTATTTACGAAAGACCGGTTTGGCATAATAATGTTGAACAGCATGTCATGGGTGTTGTGGAGAGGCCATAGTGATACCATGGAAAACCCACGGTCAAACCCCCTTCAATGGGCGTTATGGTGTAACCCATGATGATGTTGTAAAAATACCACCGCCCTTGCCCCGCTGAGCCGTCTCATTGCCTTCGTGCCAAATTGGTGACGGTGAGATGCTCTGCGAGCATCGAACCGATCACGGTGAAGAGCTTTATGAATGTTGAACTACTGATGGTGAAGTGCTCTGTGAACATCAAGCCGGTCACGGTAAAATGCTCTATGAGCATCAATCTAGTGACAGTGAAGTGCTCTATGACCGTCGAACCGGTCACAGTGAAATGCTCTGTGAGTCTCGAACCAGTGACAATGAAGTGCTAAGTAAGCGTCAAATCTGCCAAGGTGAAATGCTGCATGATATGGTGGTGCATCATTAAAGATAATGGTGTTCTGTAATGATGAGGGTGCTAGGATGAGATGCCATATGATTTATCAGGCGGTTCGGGGCAAGTCTTTTGTCAAATAGCCCGAGGGCATTGACCGCGAGTAATCAATTTTGTGTTCCAGTCCGTTTGTTCTTCGTGGGCATACATGCAAGAACAAAAACATTTTTATTTAGGCACTATGTTTAAACATAGGGAATGATCACAAAAAATAAAATAAAAAAAGTTTAGAGGTAGTATTTTCTTAGTAGCTCGACGTTCCATGGTTTTTTGACAGTTCACCCGTCTGCCCCTTTTTAGTTTGTACGTTCCTTCGATACGCCTAAGGACCTTGTACGGTCTTTCTCAGGTCGGATCGAGAACTCTGTCTACAAGGTTCTTTGTGTTGGGTACTACCCTCTTTAGCACTAGGTCTCCTTCCTCAAAATCTCGGGCCCCGACCTTCTTGTTGTAGTATTTGGTTACCTTTTGTTGGTAGGTTGTCGCTCGGATCTGGGCCTAGTCTCTAAGCTGTACTCCTGAGTCTAACCCTTGTTTTATCATCTCGTTGTTAACGGCCTCGGAAAAGTTTAGGACTCGATGAGTCGGGGTCCCAATTTTTGTGAGGATTACTGCTTCATTTTCGAAGGCTAATGAGAATGACATCTCGTCGGTGGCTGTCTTGCTAGTCATTCGGAGTGCCTATAGTACTTATGGCAACTCCTCTACCCACGCTCTTTTTCTTTTTATTAGCTTTTTCTTGAGCAATGTTTTGATCAGCTTATTGGAAGATTCGACCTCACCATTGGTTTTAGGGTGTGCGGGGGAGATGAATGATACCCGTACTCCCAACTGTTCACAGAAATGCTTAAAGTTGTTGTGGTCGAACTGTTTCCTATGGTCAGTGATGATGGTATATGGGATGCCATACTAGTATATCATGTTTCTCCACACAAAGTCTCGGACACTCTTCTCCGTGATTTTTAATAGTGGCTCCTCTTTGATTTATTTTGTGAAGTAGTCAACTGCTACGACCACATACTTGCAAAATCCCTTACCTTGCGGCAGTGGTTTGATCAAGTCGAGCCCTTACTGGGCGAATGGCCATGGTCCGCTCAACGTGGTCAGCTCTCTTATTAGTGCTTGGATTCTGTCTGCAAACCTTTGGCACGCGTCACAGAGCTGAGTCAGGCTTTTAGCATCTTGCAGGGCGGTTGACCAATAATAACCGATTCAGAAGACTTCATGAGCTAGGGCTCCCCTGCTCCGAGTGGTTATTGCAAACTCTTTTGTGGATTTCTCTTAGGACCTACTCTACCTCCATGGGGCCCAGGCACCTCATGTAGGGGTGTAAGAAACTCTTTTGATATAATATCCCATCGATTACTGAGTATCTGACGGTCCGGTACTTAATTCTTCGAGCTTCCTTTTTATCGGCTGGAATTATTTCGGTCGAAATATAGTCCTTGATGAAGTCAATCCAGCTTGGTTTTGACTCGACTTGCATAATCTGCTCATCTTCCTGGGCACTGGGCTTTGAAAAGAGTTCTACAACCACCGTGCGGGGCATGCGAGTATCTTCTGCTAACGCCATTCGAGCGATGACATCTACTTGATGATTCTCGTTTCTGGAGATCAACTCTATCCGTATGTCTCTGAACTGACTATTTAGCCTCCACACTATTGCTAGATACGCGGCCATTCTTCCTTCTCTTGGTTCGAAGTTGCCACTGACTTGATTTACCACCAGCTTGGAGTCACTCTTGACCAATACTGCTTTCACAGCCAGTGCTTGAGCCACCCTTAATCTGGCTAAGAGGGCTTCGTATTCTGTCTCGTTGTTCGAAGCTTTGAACCCAAAATAAATCGTGTATTTAATCTCGTCTCCTTCAAGGCTTATGAGGATGATCCCCGCTCTACTCCCCTACAGGTTGGATGCCCCGTCAATGTAAAGTACCCATTTTTTCGAAATCGCCTTGGGGGCTTTGTTTTATATCTCCTCACTTGTAACCATCTCGTAGGTGCTTTTGGCAACAAAGTCGGCTAGAGCTTGCCCCTTAATGACGGTTCGAGGCTTGTAATGAATGTCAAACTCACTTAGCTGTATGGCCTACTTAACCAGTCTGCCGGATAAGGCGGGCTTGTGCAGGATCTATCTCAACGATGAAGGCCTTGCTTATATAGTATATGGGTCATTGTACCCCTCCTCCTCTCTAGCAAAGACTAAATTGAAAGCCTGTTCTGAGACTCCCAAGTATAAAACCAATGCCTCCTCCTGCACAGATACTGCCATGTGCACTGGTTCGAAGAAGTGGGCCTTTAGCTGCTGAAAGGCTTGTTTACATTCTTCTGTCCACCGAGTTTTTTTGTTTCCCCTAATTACTTGAAAGAATATGAAGCATTTGTCAGTGACTTTGGAGATGAATATGTTCTACCGCGATCTTGCCTGTGAGCCATTGGATCTTCTTTACCGTGCTTGCAGACTTCATTTCTAAGATGGTTCGAATTTTATTCGGATTGGATTCTATCCCCAGTTGACTCACTATGAAACCCAATCATTTTTCAGACCTTACCCCAAAGACGCATTTTTTGGGGTTCAGCTTCATCCCGTTCATCTTTAATACCATGAAGGCTTCTCTTAGGTCATCCACGTGGTTCGCCATCCATATTGACTTGGCTATCATGTCGTCTACATAAACTTCTATATTTTTGTCAATCAAATTGTTAAAGAGCTTGTTCACCAACCTCCGGTAGGTGGCTCCAGTATTCTTTCATTTGAACGGCATCACTTAATAGTAGTAGTTCCCCTGATAGGTGATGAATGATATTTTTTCCTGATCGAGAGGGAACATTAGGATCTGATTATAGCTAGAGAAGACGTCCATGAAATTTAGCAGCTTGTGCCCAACTGTAGCATCTACTAGCTAATCGATCTTTGGGAGAGGAAAACTATCTTTAGGACATGCCTCATTCAAGTCAATGAAGTCAACGCACATTCTTTACTTTCATTTTCTTTTTTCACCATTATCACATTGGACAACTAGTCAGGGTAATGGACTTCTCGGATAAACTGTGCCACTAGTAGCTTCTCCACCTCTTCTGCTATAGCCTCATTTCATTACTAATTGAAATTTATTCTTTTTGCTTGATTGGTCAAGACGTAGAGCAGATGGTCAACCTATGGGTAGCCAATTCCGAATCAATTCCAAACATGTCTTTGTGGGACCAGGAGAAGACGTCCAAAAATTCTCAAACCAGATGGGTCAACCTTTCCTTGACCTCTGGCCTCAATTAGGCTCCTATCCTAACAACTTTCTTAGGTTCCCCAGCCTTAACCTGCAAGTCTTGTAATTCTTCTGCTGGCTTTGGGGATTCATAGACTTTCTCTCTTAGATCGACAACAAAAATGCAGAACATCTTTTTTGCTGTCATCGCATAACAGCTAATAGTTGCCTTTTGATCTCTTGAGCTATTTCAATCCCTTCTCCCACCGTGAATTTCGGCTTTAGGTAATGGATAGATAGTACTCACCATGATGGGCCACCCGAGGAGAATCCTGTACGGGAATGGTCAATCTACCACCATGAATCTGGTCATCACTTTTTTTTCGTAGGGCTTTTGTCCGATGGTGAGGGGTTAAGCCACCACGCCGACCGGCATCACGCAGTTGTCTCAGAATCCTTGTAGCGACGTTTGGGTCTCCTCTATGTGTAGGTTCTTAATTTTCAGGTCATCCAGGGTTTCTTTAAAGATTATGTCAACCGAGCTTCCCGGATCGATGAACTCCCTATTTATCTTTTATCCTATTACCAATACTTCAATCACAAGTGCGTCATCGTGGGGATAACTGATTCTTTATGTGTCCTCCTCTGTGATCATGATCGGCACCTCTTGTTGTAGTCTCGGCTTTTTGGCTACATGGGCATTGCACATAACTAGGTGTGCTACCATTGAGTACTTAGAGTAGTTTTTTCGCTACTTATTTGAATCTCCAGCCAATGTAGGTTCGATCTACTGGCTTAGCCGACGGTTGTGGTTTGTTGATTCACCCAAAACTTTTTCAGGTATCCATTCCTCATCAGGTGGTCGATTTGCTTCCTCAGTTAAGTACATTTTCTAGTGGCGTATCCTAGCCCTTTGTGTATGTTGCACCACTTCTTAAGATCTGTTCGTCGTTCTATTCATTTTTCCTTGAAATTCCTATGTAAAAACTCTCTATCCTGGATTGCTTCATAAACGTCCTTGAGTGGCACGACCAAGGGTAAAAAGTTCTCGACACTAGCCAGCCTTCTTTCCCATGGTTTCAGGGCTTGTTATTCGATGCATTGTTTCTTCGATTGTCCGGCACGCTGTTCCAGTTCGTGAAATTTCCCCTCTGATGGGGGACAGTATTCATCGATCGTCCTCTGATATTTAAGCTGGAGGGGATGGGGGTTCCCTCCCTACCCATGCATTTAGCCTTCTTGTATGGCCGTGCCTTCCTTCGAGATGGTTTGGCCAGAAATCTCTTAGCCTTCTCCTATTGACATGTACTTTGGCGCTTTGTTGTACGCCACTGCGTAACTCGCAATACCACTTTTTGCCAGGTGGTACCAAAATCTATTTAGTCTTAATCCCGCCTTGATGGCATCTAGAGCAATAGGCTGGTTAAACATTCATAATGTTATCACTTCCTTGTAGAACCTCTAGACGTCCCTCAAGCTCTCCTGTTGACCTTATATGATCTGCTTTAACTACCATGGGTCCATAGTTACCTCGCATGAGCCTAACAAATGTTGGCTGCATTTCTCAGCCAGCTCGTTATAGAAGGCAACACTGCACTACTTCAAACCTCTATACTAGAGTAGAGCAGGCCCTTCCAAGTTTATTTAGAAAAGTCGACAAATTTGATCTTGCCTCAGTCCCACGATGGATAACAGGTCGGTGATCTAGTCGATGTAGTGGTTAGGGTCAGTCACTCCCCTGTAGGTGGACAAGTTTGGGAGTCATAAAGCACTCAGAAGCTCTACATCTCTCAGCTCATCCGTCAACGATGACCTTTTCTCTCTTTCCATCTTCTTTATGACAAGTTAATCATTCTTCTCCTTTTCCGCCAAGAGGCTTTTTAACTTTCCCTTCAAACTATGGACCTTGCTTTCTAGGTCTGATTCACCTTGTCGGTGCTGTTGCGGTTCTACGAATGGCTCTCTTCCCATTGCCGATTCAAAATCCCTAGACTCCACCTCTCCTCTCTTGGGAATTGCTTTGCTTTGCTTGGCTTGGCTTGGCTTGTTTGTCCCGACTAAATTGTATGGAGTTTTCAGTCCATCCCTTTGATGTGTCTGTTCTCAAATCTCCTCCCAAGACTGTCTCCCGCGATTTTCTGCTTTCATTTGCTTACTCCTAATCAACTTAATCATGAGCTGTCTGAGTTCTTCTCTCTCTTCCCTTAGGGTTCTCAGTTCTGCTTGTATTTCAAGAAGCAGAGAGCCTTCTATTTGGGGGAAGGATCAGTTTAGGTTTGAACCTTGCTCTCCGGTAATGTGATTCTTGTTGGCAGATGACCGATCTGCCATAGTCAGTTGTTGCCTTCCCGGGCAAAGCTTTTTGTTTGCTTTCCACAGATGGTGCCAAAAAATATTGATCTGAAGAAATGGTTCCTCGAGTTAACGAGCCTTAAATTTGTTTATGAATGGGAATGAAACTTGGGCCTTATCCTGACGGGAATGATTAGCACGGACTTGGGCTCCCTCTTTGCTGCAAGCTGCAAAAAGCCTGCAAAAAATACAGACACAAGCTTGATGACAGTCTCGCCAGGGTAGGTTTTGGTGGAGATGCTTTGATGCTTAAGTCAGAAATGGTCTTTTTGTCAGAGTCTGATACAAAAAGAAGTAAAAATATGCTCATAATGGAGGGAGGAAAACATTTTTTCTCCGTGTTAATTTCTCTACTATTTGGGCATTTTCTTCTCAATATCTTCATTTTTCCTTCTTATAGTGCTGGCATTTTGAGGGTCATTTTAGGCTTTTAGCCTCTAGTGTATTTCTGACTTGCGCTAAATATCCTCTGTTGTGCATCTGACACATGCTAAATATCCTTCTGTTGTGCATCTGACATACGTCAAATGTCCTTCTGTGGATTTCCTGATCCTGCTTCTGCTACATGTCAGATTTCCTTCCGATGTATTAAGCATATTCTTTGGGTTTGTCTCCGCTAATGGTTTTGGTTAAGTGTGAGGCTAGATTCAAGTAGCTCAGGTCAAATTTCTGGAGGCATCTTCTCTATCGGTTTGGTTGTGACTTGGGATCTTAAGAGCAGGCCTCTTGTTGATTGCGTTGACTGTACCTGATCTGCCCATCTGGT
Source organism: Ailanthus altissimus (assembly GCA_946807835.1). Taxonomy (NCBI): domain Eukaryota; kingdom Viridiplantae; phylum Streptophyta; class Magnoliopsida; order Sapindales; family Simaroubaceae; genus Ailanthus; species Ailanthus altissimus. The sequence continues at coordinate 9,897,992 of OX327699.1, read as the reverse complement.
AGATAGTCAACCCTGACTTCTTCACTAACTGTGCAGGCATCGAGACGAGCCGAATTGATTAGTACATAGACGAGGACTGTAGTTGTATTCAGGTCAGCCTAGCCGACCAGGTATTTCTGATTATCAATTAGATCCTTTCGAGTCCGAGCTGGTTTTTTACCGTTCGGTTTGATCGGGATTCAGGCTTATTGGTCATTACTCTGGGCGTATCTTTGAATTGGGCTCGTCCCTCAAGCAGAGTGGGCCTTTGAGGAGAGCCATTGTTTAAGGTAGCATTTAACTGGCCTCTCGGGCTCCGGCCTTTGTTGGGCTTGGAGGTCTTAGGCCCAAAAGAAAGGGGATTTTCTGGGGGGGAAACAATTTGAGAATTGAGTAATTCTTTTGTTTTAATTGATGTAATAAACGCAGTTATCAATAAAATAAAAATAAAAATTAGCTTAATAGATACTCATAAATAGGTGTTGTTTGATTACCTACGCATCTCAATTATTATTAAACATCGTATTAATTAAATTAAAGTAATAATTGGTTGAATGAAGAGGAAGGTGAAAGAAACCCTTATTCTTACGAGGATTAATAAGATTGTTTTTATTTAATTGGTAATTTTGATAAAAAAAAATAGGAATACTTATTCTTTAAAAATGAGGAATTAGGATTCCTTTTTTAAGTGAGTTCAAAAAAAGATTTCCTTTTTAAGGAGGTGGGAATCATTATTCCATCCTACTCACTTTGTATAATTATCCTATTTAATCTCTTTATAGAATTGTTACAAAATAAATTAATAATTTTTAAAAAATAAGTAAATTAATTCTTTTAAAATAAAAGAAATAAAATAAATAAATTAGTATTTGATAAGTGCAAATAATAATTAACTTAATAATATTATTTAATTAATATAAAATTTATAATTAAAATTATGAAAGAGAAAAAAATTAAAGTATTTAGACTAACATTGATGCTAGAATTCATTACTTCAACACCATGATCAAATAGACCTTACCCTCCTATGAATCTTAACTTTGATCTTTTAAACTTAAAATTCATATTAAATCTTAAACTTCGACATTGAAACTTAGAGCGCTTACCCTTCAAATTTGTATTAATTTGTATCAAATGAAGGTTATGTGTTATAAATAATGCTATGTGTATGTATGTGATGGCGTAATTTTTGAAACATACAATACATATCACACATACATTACGCAGTGGAAGTGATAATTATTTCTTGTTTCAACAATCACACACTTAATGTAAATTTATTACATTAATACAAATTTACCCTTGAAGACTTTTGATGTAGTTCCGATTTGCGGGGCCTCATCCTGAAGCAAATTTATGAGTAATTCTAGTCCTCAACTACAGTGGTCTTAAGGAGTTAGAATGTTAGCTTTGAATTTCTAGTAGAAACTAATTAAGCAACTCTTACTTCCTCTCAAATATGGCCAATTTTGTGACTAAGAGAAGAATATGTAATTCTTGCAAACCTTTTCTCCTTTTAGCTGAATTCCATACACTTGACAAAATGCAACAATTATATATTATAAGAGTTGACTTTTGCCTCTTGACATATGTCATCTTACTTGTCATTTGTCACCATTCATGCCATGCAAAAAGTCATTTGTCATAATTTAATATATTAACAACTTTTATTAACTAATTAAATAATAAACTTAACTCTTAAGCTTGACAAGTGTGCTTCTTAAGATATCCTAAAATAAATCCTGTTTTTTTAAACTTTCCTAAATCGAACTCTTTGACCTAGTTCACTACCTCTGTGCTCAACGAGTACACTTCACATTATAAGACTCTTTAAGTTCACACTCACTTGTCTTATATAATTTTTTCACAAGTTCGTAAAAAATACTCCACACACATGTTACGGACATTACAATTTGGTGCATTAAACAATACAAGTTGAGATTATAGCATATTAATATAGTTCCTCCATCACCTATATCCCGAAAAAGCAAAGACATAGATCATCACTATCAAATCTTTATATGCTGAGCCATAAACTTATCTCTAGATTTATATTTCTATAAATAATATCCGTAAATGCTTTGATATTATTTAACTATACTAAAAACTCTTTTTTGGGGTTTATAATTGTGGTCACAAGACTTCTTTAAATACAATCTCGGAGCATCAGGATATACAACTCACTTATGGAGCTGACGAATCTCATATTTACTCATACCGGACACTATAAGCATTGGATCATACACAACGACACTAGAGGTCAGACCATGAAAGGTCTTTGACACATGTAAAATCAAAGTATAGTGAATCACTTATAAGCCCATTGTGGTGCTTAGATTAAACGACTACGAATACACATTTCAACCATAGAGAGCTGGACACCTCAACGGAAAGAAATGAGAAAAAAGAAATGCAGAAGAAGGGGGTAGCTTATAAAGAACGGTAGGAAATGATTAAAATTCTATTATTGATTAGATAAGAGAGTAGGAAAACTGGCAAGGGGCTGGCTCAGCTAACCGATATGATGCCGAATTCCCTAAACTCATGAAGAGCTTCTATTGATAGCTTTATGAGATGTCTATTGGATGTCCTTGCGAGTCTATTCAATACATAATCCTTACTGAATACCTACATGCCTATACGAGCTTCCACAAAGTTTACAGTTTGTTAAGATTAATTATTTTAGCAATCTAGATATAGATATATATTAATTCGAAAGGTATATCAATCAATCCGCATCGGCAACCATAGATCAAGAACGAAATGTTTGAGAACATATTTCATAATGACATTTCTTAGCACCATTTGTAACTCTTTACAACTATATCTTTATTATAATATTCCCAGGTTTTTATCCCAGTTTAGACAAAGTTCTAAATCTTAGAACAATAACTCTTAACACTAACTTAAACTCTTTAGATTTGCAATATCTAAAAAGTAACAAGCTTAATACCATATATAAAATATTAACGATTTATTAAAATGTACATTGTATAAATATTAAACAAATATCCACACAAAATGGAATGGTATGTAAGCACTATCTTTTACATCTTCCACTTGTTCTAGTGGCATTCACAATGATATCTTATACCCATCGAGTCCACATGTTTCTTAAACAACCTAGGACTTAAGGCCTTAGTTAGTTGGCTCACTACATTATCAATAGAATCTACTCTAGATACTATTATATTCCTTTAACCAAGATTTCTCTAATTATGTGATATTTTCTCTCCATATGCTTAAACTTTTAGTGTGCCATTGGCTCATTGACTTAAGCAATTGTCCCATTACACTTGGGATTATTCTTAACTCTGAAACAAACTTGCGTATCTACACTTCTTCCTTTGCAGCTTCTGAAATCGTAATGTATCTTTCTCCGTGGTAGAATCAACTGTAATGCATGTTTTGCACTCTTCCAGCTGAATGTGGCACTATTGAGAAGAAACACTTAACCAAATGTAAAAAATTTTATCATTTGCATCAAACTGAAAGTTTGAATCAGTGTATCCACTCATCTGTAAGTCAGTCTCTCTATAAATTAAAAACTTATCCTTTAAGGTATTCCAAGATATGTTTCACGACTATTCAATAGTTGTTACCTGGATTAGACTGATATCGGCTCATAACACTTACAACCATATTGATGTTAGTCTCGTATATAACATGGTATACATGAAGCTATCTACAGCTGATGCATATGGTATGTTAGACATTCTAACTCTTTCATCTTTCTTTTGAGGACATATCCTCATAGAAAGATGAAAGTCATGTGTGAAAGATATAGTAACTGTCTTACAATTAGTAAAGTTATACTTTTCAGAACATTGTCTATGTACGCGGACTATGAGAGTCCTATCAGTATTCTAGCTCTATCTTTATAAAATTTTATACCAATATATAAGAAGCCTATCCCAAATCCTTCATGTTAGAAAATCTTACTCAGATAACTTTTGACTAATTGTAACATTACCAATATCATTCCCGATAAATGCCATCTATATAGGAAACCAAAAAGATAATCATGCTCCCACTGACCTTTCTATACACATATGCTTCCTCTTCAATTTGAATTTAGACCCTCTGATTTCTTTATTAAAACGAAGATTTTATCTTCAGGAAGTCTGCTTAAGTCCATAAATGGACTTCTTCAACCTGCACACTAAATTAAAAGTCAACTTTGATGTAAACTTTTCAAGCTACTCTATGTATATTGTTTCCTCGAGATATCCATCCAGGAAAGCCATTTTTGCATTCATCTCTAGCTCTCAAAATCTTAATATGCTATAATAGCCAACAAAATTCGAATTGACTTCAGCGTGGCTACTGGTGAAAATGTTTCCCCATAATCAATACTAAATATTTGAGTATAACCTTTTGCCATCAGTTGAGATTTAAAGGTCTTTATAATTCCATCGAGCCTACGCTTCTGCTTGTAAACCCCATTTACAACTAATAAGAACAATTCTTATAGAAAACCCAACCAAGTCCTAGACTTGATTATCATGTATAGACTCATTCTCGAATTTCATGGCTTCTTGTTATTTCTCCAAATTGATGTCCAATATCACCTCTCTATAAGTCAAATGATCATTTTCTTTAACTAAGAAAATGTCAAAGACACATTTAGGCATCATACCATACCTAACATGTGCCCTTGAGATCCTTTCTGGCCTACGTGGAGAATATGTCAAAGGTATCTCACTCGATTGAGCTTAAGGTTCTATTATTAGTTCATAAATATCTTGATTGACTTCATCGAGTTTAATCCTTCTACAATCCCCATGATCTATGAGAAATTTTTTCTTTAGAAATGTGGTATTACGAGTAACAAACATATTTCGTTCCTCTGAATTGTAGAACCGATATCCCATAGAATGTTTAAGATATCTAATGAATTGATACTTGTACTCCTTGGGTGCAAGTTTATCATATTACATAACTTTTAAATAAATAGGACAACCATAAATCTTAACATACTTAAGACTTATTTTACTTTCAATCCATATCTCATACAGAGTAGTAGGAATGACCTTCGATAGAATTTTATTCAACAAGTAAGCAACGATTTCTAAAGTATAACTTCATAGATATTGTAATATCCAATCCCTATTAGTAGTATTGGCGCCTAGATTTCGGTATAGAACAAATAAGACACCGTAGGGTTACTCGATTTTAACCCTATTAGAAATATTTTCTTTATAGTGCACGTGAGAGATATCAGACCTAATTTGATAATTTCACACTTGATCGGTGCGCCGGACGACCCTAGAATATTTTTAGAAATTTTCTCTATTGACTTGGAAAAGAAAATTCTAATTTACCACATGAATTTCCATTTAAGGGTTATGAATGGAACAAGCCTTTGTTGAGAAACATAATCTATATATTAGAGAATGGACCAATTAGAAGAAATCTCATGGATTGCCAAGTTGGAAGTTCTAGTCAGTTCTTTGAACTATTCTAACTAAATAGTTACAAATGAACTAATTACATAATTAGTTTTTAACTAATGGCAAATTAGAAGTTTTAAGTAAGTTGAAGGGCAAAATGGTAAATTGAGGGAGCACTATATATATGTTAGAAGTGTGTAGAAATTTGAAGAGAGATCAAACCAACACTTAGCCAAAAAAAAAAGAGAGAAATTCGAGCTTCAAAGGGGGTGCTGCTATAGTGACTATTCAAGTTTTTTTTTCATGATTTTTCATGTGTAATCAAGCCAAATTAAGGTTACAAACCAATCCCTAAGCTCAATTGAAGTCTCTATTAGTGGAAATTCAAGAAAAAGAGGTAAGAAAAGCATCTTTTATGAGTTTGATAAGTGAGAATTCAAGAATGTGTTAATTGATGTTCTTATGTGTATTCTTGGCTTAGATTGAGTTAAATTCTAGTTTGGAGCTTGAAGGAGTCATCAATTTGAAGAAATTGGCAAGGTGAGAATTAGGGTTTTTGGTGATTTTGTTGTAGAGATTTCAATTGATTGTAATTAGGGCTTTAGAATGAAATTGGCATGATTTTGTTGTAATTGAAACAAGAAATTGAGAAAAGGAATGTGTTGTAACTTAGGGTGAAATTCTGCCACTTTAGGGAAGTTAGGAATTGAGTGGTGTTTTGATTGAATTGTTGTGTGTAAATGATGCATTTTGTGAATGGAATGTATATGGTTGATGAAAAACCCAAAAATGAAGAAAATAGGACATAATTGTCCATGCTGGAAAGGTGAAGGGCAAGTATGTCCAATCAAATGATAAGGTGTTCAATAATTTTCAGGGCGCCGGATGCTGAGTTAGTTTCGATTATGGCTCCGTAACTAAAATCGGGAAGTAGTTTACCTCCGGGCTTTGTATGCCGATTAGGGCATTTAGTAGTTAAATGAGATTCTAGTGTTCGATTTGGTTCTAAATGTCATTTATGGCGCGTAGGTGAGGATAACCGAGAGAGTTAACGGGAGCAAGAATCGGGAGCGAAATTGAGCACGGAGCGGTTGTGAGTGGAAATCTGCCATTTCTTTTACTTTTCGGTTATTATGTTTTCGCACAATGACTATGTATGTTTTATGAGCTTTCGATGCATAAACATGATTTATGATCTTGATATATTCATAGACATGCTTTTACATGATCGATTTGTGAAACAGTTTGAAAATTACTGCATTTGTTTTAAGGCCATTGGTACCCTCAGATTATAGTGGTGATGATTGTATTAGACCCGGCCGGTATATCCCGTGCACATGGGCAGGTCTTGGGGGTGTGTCACTAACTCCGGGAAGTTGGGATGTCGAGTCATATGAGTCGCTCTATGTGTACGGGATATTGTCTCGCTATATGCATGCGATGTAGGATTTCGCTGCGTAGCCAGTGAGATGTCTTGAGATGTCACTGTGGGTGCTGCTAGTTGAGGTGCCCTGTGACCTACTCACGTATGCGGTGCTAGTTGAGTCGCTGCGTGGGTATAGAGCTTTAGGGTTACCATTGGTACAATTTAGAAAGAAAATTGCCGTGCGAGGATTTTACTAGTTTTCGATTTACCGATAGCATTTATGCATTGATATGCACACAGTAGTTATTATGTTATACAGATTCTGAATATAGTTTTTCAAAGATGTAGATAAAACCCGCTCGGCAAGATTTCATTAGCATATGATATTATAAATCGTTTTACAATTTTACATCCGTTTTAGAAGCATAATTTCTACATGTACTTTAGAAATTGCTATCTTTGTATAATATTCTTGTAATTGAATTCTCATTTACACTCACTGAGCTCCTTTAGCTCACTCGTTTTATGTTTTATGTTTTAAACCCCTTTCCCAGGTGCAGGTCTCAGAACGCAAGCTGCTGATTTTCCGATCGCCGAGTAGTGGGCCGAATCCAAAGATAATTTTTGTACATGTAAATGTGCTAATAGCACTCTTTACTTTATGCATAATAGTTGTAGGCATGTATATTTGTAAGTATGTGTTGAATCAAGAAGAAGAGATTTCCAGTTTATGATGATCATTTTTACTTTTATGATTATGCTTATTTTATGATTTACACGAAATAATTGAGTTGTGTTGGATTTGATTTGAAAAGGACCGGAGGTCCGAATTGAGATGAGTTGGAATTAGAAGTGAAATTTCTTTGCAGGTTTATGTGGATTTTCTGAAAAACAGGGGAAACTTTGTCCGTTTGTTTTTAAAACTAAAAAGTCGTTTTCATGTATATTACTAGATCTTCTTAGTAGTAACAAGAAATAAAAAGGGGTTCGCCTTGCGGAATTTCTTAACTTACCCAGTTAGGTTCGGAGGAACTTCCGTCGGGGTGCCCGGCAGGGCCGCTGGGATTTATAGTAGAGGGTCTCGGGTCGGGTCCTGTCAGATATTATAGAAGATTGGTAAAGCTCATCATCGATTAAACTATATCTAATAAAGTCTGATTCATCCTCTTCCAAACACCATTGTATTGAGCAGTAACTAGAGGAATATATTGAGCTAGAATCTCATTCTCCTTCAAATAATTTCAAAACTCACTGCTTATGTATTCATTGCCTTGATCTGATTGAAGGCATTTAATATATATACTATTTTTTTCTCTACCTTGAAATTCTTTGAATACTTTAAAAGTTTTCAACTTGTACTTCATCAAAAATACATATTTGTATTGAGATAGATTATCGATAAAGACAACGAAGTATTAAAATTTACCTATAAGAGTGTAATTCATTAGATCATATACATCACTATGTATTAGTTCTAATAAATTAGTGGCGCTGATGTCCAACACCTACAAAAGGAGATTTGGTTATCTTCCCTTGAATACAAGATTCACAAACTAGATAAAGCTTTATGGAAAGATCAAGTATCTAACCATCCTTAATCAGATAGGCTAGGCGTCTTACACCTATATGACTTAATCGTATATGCCATAATTTACTATTCCTATTATTCATCTGTACATTCGAGACATTTCCTATTGTATCTAAGATATAATGGTCATTCTTCAATTGATATTCAACTAATAAAATATTATCAACATCATATAAACATAAAGAACCATTCTGAATATATACATGATAACCATTAGAGTCCAACACAGGAAATGATATATTCTGTCTGATAATATTTGGCATAAAATAACAATTATACAATATAATAGATCTACCACAAAGGAGAAATAACTCAAAATATTCAATTACCTCAACTCGTAGGAAATCTCTTTTTCCAAACCCCAGTTGTATTTCTTCATGCTACAGAAATCTAACTTCCCTTAGACCCTGTAACATATTGCAGATGTTAGGAGGACAAGTGAAATCCAATAGCCAGCCACTACTAGCATCAAATGTTAATGAAATGTGAATGATATATAAACATACCTGAGGGGTTTTTCTTGACTATGGTAAGGAACTTCAGACAATTATGTGTCTAATGTTTGTTCTCACCGTAACAGAAACACTTTCCTTTGCCTTTGATTTTCTCTTGTGGCTTGGATCATATGTCTTTACAAAACCACTGGTGGTATCTACTTCTCCTTCTTCTTGCCCTTAAACTTCCTAGAAGCCTTCAAGGCAGAAAATGAAGTACCACCCTAAACATATTGGGCTGCACCCTCTTTGTTCATATCTTCATGAACTGTCTTTAATAGATTGTGCAACTTAACATTGGTAAGAGTTAACCCTTGTATATTAAAATTTATGATGAACTGTGCAAATGACCTCAACATAGACTAGAGAATTAAAATATCTCCCAAGCTATTTTTTAAAGATATATCCATATTCTCCAACTTCTCAATGTAAGGAATCATTTTAAGTACATAGGGACTAATAAGGCTGCCCTCTGCCAGTCGAGACTGAAACAATATCTTGGAGAATCGATATAGCTAAACCTGTGGTCTCTCACTAAAAATCTCCTTTAGATGGAGCATTATACTACTTGAACTATCCATATACACTTGCTCTCTTTAAAGTTCAGTCGACATTAAGGTGAGGATATATGACTTAACTCTTAAATTATCATCCATCTATTTCTAATATGTCTTAACTTTTTCAAAGTAGCTTTATCAATAACACCTTTAGGCATTTTCTGATGAATTACATATCTAAGCTTTTTTTAATCCAAAATTATTTTGAGATTTATAAGCTAATCAGAATAGTTTTTGGCACCCTTCAATTGGTATGCATCCAATATGCATACTAATGGATTACTCGAAGCCATTTTATCTTCATAAGATAAAAGAAGAGATGTTAGCAAAATATTTCAAATTGTTAAAACACTTTAGATCATGGATATAACTATTATATGTTTTCAATCTAAAGACGTCCGCTCACTTCTTTACATATTCATTTTAATCTCTCAAAAATGAAAATGAAAGTTTAAACACTTCAAACTTTATAGTGAGAAGTAGACCCTATTGGCATTTTACTCAAACCTCACACTTTAGTAATACTAGTTTTTGTAAACCCAAAAGATAGATAACTCTTGTCAACTGCATCTCATGCAACTTTTACCTCTAATCCTAAACAAACCTTATCCTCACACTTTAGTAATATTAGGTAAGTGTGTTCCAGATTAACATATCAATAATTAAATATAAGTTACTGATACTACCCTTATGCTTTAGCAATATTGGGCAATATGTTCACTTATATTTGCCTCATATCATGTTTAACCAATATAGTCTATAACACTCCGACCATTCTCTCACACTTTAACAATATTAAAAAAGACTGAGGTGATCCGTCTAACACCATATTGACAAGACGGGCCATGTATAACATTTTCTCAAATGAAATACATTTCAATTTGGTTAAGAGAGATTTCTGTACTATTCGCATCTCATGAGGATATTATTTTTATACACATTTGTTTTACGCAAGCACAACTAACCACCACTAGTGAGGCTCTTATTACGGTTAACAATATAAACAAATGAGCACAATTCAAATATACAACAATCATATTATTGCATAAAATAAACATCACATGCCATTCAACTCCCCATCGTTAGACACTTACCACCTCAGTGTTCTTTCTGAAGCCTTGAATGCCCGCACATCACATACACAACACCTTAGTATTTAATCCAATTTTATAAACGTCCCTGTGCTACGCATGCAATACCCTAGCATTCCTTCGAACAATGACCTGGTACTGTTGTCTCAACTCTTAAAACTACAGCACCCATTGTTCTTAGGCATAAAACAAATGTATAACAACCAAACACAACACATAATAAGCTCTAATAACATTGTTACAACTAGCACTATGTGTATGCATGTGATGGTGTAATCATTGAAACATACAATGCATGTCACACATACATTACACAATAGAAGTGAAATATACTTCTTACTTCAACAATGATACATTGAATGTAAATTTATTACATTAATAGAAATTTACCCTTGAAGACTTTTGGTGTAGTTATGATTCGTAGGGTCACCTTAAAGTGAATTCGTGAGTAATTCTAGTCCCCAACTATGGAGGGCTTAAGGATCTAGAATAATAGCTTTGAAATTCCAATAGAAACTGATTAAGCAACTCTAACTTTCTCTTAAATATGGCCAATTTTGTGACTAAGAGAAGAATGTGCAACTCTTAAAAAAAAATTCTCTCTTTGGTTGAATTTCACACACTTAACAAAATGCAACAATTGCATTTTATAAGAGTTGAATTTTTCCCTTTGACACATCAACTAACTTGCCATTTGTCACCATTCATGCTATGCAAAAAGCTACTTGTCACAATTTAATTGGTTAATAACTTTTGTTAACTAATTAAATAATAAGCTTAACTTTTATGCATTGACAAGTGTGCTTTTCGAGGGATCCTAAAATAAATCTTGCATTTTGAAACTTTCCTAAATCAAACTCTTTGACCCAATCTACTATCCTAGTGCTCAACAAGTACATTTCATATTGTGAGACTCTTTAAGTTTACATTCGTTTATCTTATGGAACGCTTTCACAAATCTATGAATAATGCCCCCCCATATACGTTACGAAAATTACAAATAGGTACATTGAAGTATATAAGTTGAGGTTTTATAAGGGTTAAGTAGGTTTAATATTTTCATCTTCCAAACTTAATATTTGTTCGTTTAAATTAATATTATTTGACTTTTTATGTGTTTTATTATTATTTTGTAGGTTTGGATTTAATGGAGCAAATAAGGATTAAAATTTAATAATTTTAAGACAAAAATATCAAAATTGCTAAATAATCACTATAGTAACAATGAACAGTATTTTTTGCCACAGTATTTTTGCTACAATGCGAGCGTTGGATGCTCAAGTCAGAGAGCCTAGTGTCATGACATTGAGCCAGCATAATAAGAGGAGGATTTCCTAAGTCTCAGCATTGCAATGCTCATACGATAAAAAGGATATTTTTTCTATTCTCATAATATGACTTGGAATTTAAGCCACAAGCCTCAAGGGTTACGAGACCTATAAAAAACAAAACCCTTTTTCACATCCAGAAAGAGGAGAATATCAGAGAAGAAGAGAGAAAACAAAAGAAAAACACAAACATAAGAGATCAAAGTAAATATTGAAGATTGAAGATCAAGATTTATGCACCAATAAAGAGAGAGAAAAGAAGCAATTCAGGGTGTCACCTTGTTTTATTTATTATCTCTTCTTATTCTTATAGTCTTGTTCATGGTCTTTAATCTATTGTTTTGGTACTTTATGATTCACTATGAGCTAAAATCTTTTGATTTAGGGTTAGACTCTTGAACCTAATATGTAGTTGAATTTTTTTAATTCTCTTAGTTTATGAATGCAATAAATTAAATTGATTCATTCTATCTTGTGCTTAATACTTCTTTATATTTGATGAATATATTGATCATTCAGAGAACCATAATGAACTCAACAGAGGAATTTATGTGCTTAACCTATGATAGTTTGATACATAATCAAGCTAACAATTATGAGTTCCATGTAGGATAGACATATAACTCGATGGCATATATAGTATTATTAAACTTTTTCTTAATGATTTCATACTATTCTTATTACCATATAATATAGGTAATTGTTAGGATGAGATATAGTTATTTGACTATCGATGAGATATAGTTATAATAATATTCGTGATCTAGACAACAATTTATTATTGAGGGATTAACTAAGAGATTAATAAGTTTAATAAAATATTATAGGATAAGTCGAAACCTAGATTCTTTTTATTGGTGAATTTAAACTCTTGTTTACTTCTTAATCAAGATTAAGTTTACTTTCTTTAATTTAAATTAATTTGAGAACATTCAACTTTAGATTTTATTTGAATAAAAGTTAAGTAGGATTAATTTTAGTACTTGATTAACATAAATAAATTAAATAAGTCTATGTAGGATCGATACTTGGGCTTGAATTCTTGTATTACTTGATATGTTAGTGTGCGCTTGAGCTCACTATAATTTGCACATCAAGGTTATAGCATATTTGTATAATTCATTCATCATTTATATCCCAGAAGAGTAGAGACATAGATCATCACTGTCAAATCTCTATACGCTCGACCATGAACTTATTTTCAGAATTTTATTTCCATAAATAATATCTGCAAACACTTTACAATATTATTTTTATGAATGTTGTGTAACCTTACGAAAGATTCTTTTTAGGAGTTTAGTCTTGCGGCCACAAGACTTCTTAAAATACAATTTTGAAGTATTAGGATATACAACTTACCCATATGAACTGATGGATCCCATATCTATGCATATCGAACTCTATGAGCATCAGACTATACCTAAAGACACCTAGAGGTCAGACCATGAAAGGTCTTTAACATGCGTGAAATTAAATCATGATGGATCACTCACAAGCCCACAGTGGTGCTCAGGCCAAAGGACCATGAATATTATTAAACTCAAGAAAATCTTCCATTGACGACTTTATGGGATGTCTATTGAGGGTACTTGTGAGTCTTTTCAATACCCAGTTATTACTAAATACATGCATGCCTATACAAGCTTCCAGTGCCAGTAACCGTAGATCAGGCATAACAAGCTTGAGAACATATTGCATAATGATATTTCTTAACATCATTTGTAATTTCTTGCAACTATATCATTATTATAATATTCATAGATTTTTGTCCTAGTTCAAATAAAGTTCTAACTTTTAAAATGCTTACTTTTAGCACTAACCTAAACTTTTTAGATTTACAATATTTGAAAAGTAACAAGCTTAGTATCATATATAAAATATTAATGATTTATTTGAAATGTACATGTATAAATATTGAATAAATATCTATACAAAAAAGAATGGCACGTAAGCATTATCTGTAATTATATGAACATAATAGTTTTTACTTAATGCTAACCATAATTTGCTAAATTAGGCAAAGTGAGGCTTCTAAAATCTTACTTAGAGAAAACATGATTTGAATATTTGTATGAGTACCCAAATGTTATCTATATTGAATCCAAAAAAAAAAGTTCTTTTCCCTAATAGCTTCGGTCCTTAAATATGCTTTCCTAAAATTTTTGAACTCCACTTTTTCCAAACACTACTTCAGAAACTTTTTTTTTTTGTGCTTTTATTTATTTATTTTATATTATATTTTATAGTATAAATATATCTTTATTGTTGAGACAATGATCTAAATGGCCCAAACAAGTTATGCAAAGCCTAATCTTTAAAGGACTCAACCCAAATTTGAAGTCCAACATGCTAGGTAATTGGACTTGTTGACCTATAGACCTTAGAAACGGGTCATATAAGTTATGATGAGGTAAGAACATATTGAATTTCAAATTCTATTATGATTCTAATTGATTAATTTGTATTCTGAATGAAGAATGATTTCACACCAAGTAAATGAATCTTACTTAAATCTTTCTTCTTGATTGATGGCTCAGAAATTAATTAGATTTCCTAATTAACTTAGATATAATCAAATTCATAATTTGATGAGGATTTGAATTTATGTATTTGCACTTTTATACGAATTAGGCTTTGTGCACTATAAATATGCATGAGTACTTATGCATTATTCATTCTCTAATATACTATTATTTTATTAGCAATTAATTCATCACATACATGCTTATTCCTTAGAGAAAATAGAGAGCACAGCATCCTACTAATCTTTGAAACACTCCCACACACAAACATCATCTTTCTTGGATAAACACTAACTTAAGCATAGAAATAGTTTTTTTTACAAGAGGATAATGCTTGATGAAAATTTGAAATTATACATTTAATAAGGGTTTTACATCATTATTAAGCATTAGTAGTGTTATTAACTTCTTTAACTTGAGCATGTTTCCAATATTATACCTAATTAAGTTCTTAACTATTTTAATATAAGTTTAATAAATTTGGCATAACTTTCTATCAAAGAATCTAATTAGAGTAATTCTTAAATCTTTGAAGAGATGACTACATACACATCAATATTGGATTTCACACATATTTTGTAATTAGAACATTTGGAGGGTGAAAAGTGGCTTAAAAAAGAACCAAATTGTAGTGCAGGCCCAATCTAAATAGGTTATAGTATTTGACTCATAACTTGAGAAATAAGTATTGAATATATACGTTTTTACCCATTCTAAAAACGGAAACAAATATCTACAACTTCTCTTTTGGCATGTAAATTAAATTCGACCACATTCGGTAACAAATTCAAAGATTATATTTGGTACATGAGATAAACCTTAGATTATCAATAATTCATCAAAGTGGTTGCTTTTTGTTTTTTACTTGTATCCTTCAAGTTTATTTATAAATAGGTGGTTTGTATATGCCCAACGAGAGCTAAATTTTAGTTCTAAATAATATTCTTTCTTTGTAGTATTATTTTCTTTTATATACTACTTTGAAGTTTATGTTACTTACTTCTTGTAATTCTTATCTTTAATTCAATCATGCTTGTTTAATTCTTGTTTTGCAAAGGTGAAAGAGTGAAGCTCTTAGTAAGGTAATAAATTTATGTTCAAACTCTTAATTTAAAATTGAATGTTTACATTCTTAATTTGAATAAATTTATATATATGATGTATGTTTTAAAAAAAAAATATTGATACCCTTTCTTGCAAAGCGATGTGTCATAATTTATTATAGATAATCTTTATAATTGGTATAATAAAATCTTGAACCCATTTATAAAATTCAGCATAGATACTATTTCTTGTAAAGTAGAAGTTTTAATTCATTGTAGACAAATATAATAATTACCATAATAAATATTTCAACCCATTTACAAGATTTGGCATAATCTCAATAAGGTAATTAAAAAATGAATACAAATTAACATATAAATTGTGATAAATCATAATTATTATATCTTTCGATTGAAAACTCTTTTGTGAGATGATTTTAATTGAGTCATAAAAGAGAGTTGAATATATTCTTATTTATATACCGAGAATGGATCCTCTAACCTTAGCATTCTTTTTAATTGAATATTTTTATCATTACTTGTAAACATCTTATATCGTTAATGCTTTATTTGATTTGAGATTATTTATATTTATAAACTTTATATAATACTTTCCTAAGGATCAACCCTGTTCTCAATAGATAATTTATTACTTTGATATTCCTGCACTTTAAAATAGAATCCAATATTCTGGACGTGTCAGTGCTCTCCTGCATATTTGAGGAGTTTTCAAAGGCAAAGAGATAAATTCGTGAAGTTTCAACTTCTAGAGCTTTCATTGACATTGTCTATAAGGAATTTTAAATGAAAAGTTGAACTTTTTGGCAACCAATTACAAAAAAAAAAGAAAAAAAATCCAAAATAAAAAAAGATAGCATGGACAGCATGCAAAATTAAATCGAGAAAAAGAAAGAGAAAGAAACTAAAAAAGACTAAAATTAGGAAAAGAAAAAGAGAGAGGAAAAGCAAAAGGAAAAAGAAAAAGGAAAAAGATTTGTCTATGGATGAAACCTAGGACTATGAGAGGGTAACCAAGCAAATTAAAGCAGAGGAACCACTAAGGTAGTTGACTAATACTAACAAGAAAATGTGAACAAACAATATAACGTAACAAAAATCAAAACCCTAGCAATTGCAAGAGCCGCCACTTTGAGTCCTTGATTGCCACTTTGGTTGTTGCTTATCGACAATGAGCCCTCTGATTAACCCAAAGAGGGTTGATTGACCTTTTCCCGTAATTCCCATTGCCATCAGCTGCTAAAATGACAAAAAATGAATAAAAAACCTGATCAGCCGCCACTAGTTCGAATCTTACAATTTCAGTAGCTGTTAATCACTGATAAAGTCTTCTACTAGCTTAAAAAAGGTCGGACAACACTTCCATATGAGTTCTATTTTATATTTATTATTTAGTCTTTTGTAATCTTAGTATTTGTTTATTTTATTTATAAAATTTACACTTTTTATGTGCCTTACTATCATTTTTGTAGATTTTAAGTTAATTGAGCAAATTGAGAGGAAAATCCAAGGTAAACGAGTAAAACTGTCAAATTTGAGTAGAAACTTGGTACCCCAATACTGAAAATTAGTATTTCAATGCTAGAATAGTAATTGCTCTAGTAATCATAAATAGTACTTTTCTATAGTGCTCAGCGCTAAGGCGCTAGTACGACTAGAAAATTATAGAATAGGCAAAACCTGAGAATCAATACGCTAAAAAGCTAAAGTTAGGTAGCTAAATGCTAAGAGTTGATTATAGAAATCCAAATTTGATTTGTATTTAATTTTTTTCCCTAATTTAAAGATATAAGCCTATAAATAAAATATCAAAAATCTTATTTTAAGGGAAGAGAAAAAAGAGCACGAGAGAAATAACTTTTTAACGAGTTAGAGCAACTTTTGTTGGATCAAGAAGCTTAGAAGATTTAAGATTATAGGAAATTATTTTTATCTCTTCAACTTTTTATTTTTCTAGTTTTTATGATTTTTATAATGTTTTTCTTAATAAGCTCTAGAACTCTTTATTTATCATGAACTAATATTTTTTATCTAGGATTACAATTTGAACTTAATATATAACTTAAATTAATTTATTTTCTCTTAGTTATAAATTCAATGTAGAACTTTTCAAATTAGTTTGTGCTTAATGCTAAGAGTGGGCAAAAAAAATTGAGAACCAAATTAACTAGTCCGAATTGATCTAAACTAGTTAGTTTGGTTTGATTTTCAAAATGGGAAAAAAAAACTAATTGGTTACGTAAAATTAAGAAAATGAAAAAACTAATCGTTTCAGTTTAGTTTTCTTCAAAACAAAAACTGAATAGACAAATCAGTTGAGGGGCAAAAATATAATTTTTCAAGGATTTTTTTGCCGATGATTAATGATCAAAAATTGATCGGTAAGGGTCGAGTCTGAGAGAATAAAGGTTGGTTAAGTGATATGGTGCTGTTAGAAGAAGCTGGAAGTCAATGGTTGATCAAAAAAATTAAAATAAAGGGGCAGTTAACAGGAGTTATTCAATTTTGGTAAGCGAAAGCTTGAAAGGCGGTAAGGGTGGTTAAGTTTTGATGGGGTGGTGTGTAAGAAGTGTTTTAGTATATTTGTTTGATGGTGAGGATAGCTAAAATGGTGGGATCAAGACAGTGGATTTATGGTGGCTAGTGATATTTTTGCAATGATTTGAGTGGTTTTTTGTGGCTATTTAAGGTGGTGACGATAAAGCTTGAATGGTCGGCCTTCTCTAACTTGAATGGAAGGCTGATCGGTGGCAAACACTTTACTAGTATAGTGGTAAGCGTTAATGATGAGCGGTGTTGGACCGCTGGTTCAATTGGCCTAGAATCAAAAAACCAATTTGAACTAAACCTAGAAAAATACAGTTCGATTTCACCTCTAAAAATCAATTTTTTTTAGTTTTTCCCCATGGGAAAATTGAATAACCACGATTTGGTTCGATTTCATTTGAAACTGGACTAAACCAAACCATTCACCTTTACTTAATGCTTTCTAATTACTTGATCACTAATTAGATTGTTATTGAAACCCTAATAAACTTGAGAAACGAATTTAATGGTTGGCCTTGGATAGATTGATACGTGATCATAGCATAACAACTTTGAGTTTCATATGAGATAGAAATATACTCATATGGCAAACATAACTAATAGAGAAAATGTTATCAATGAGTTTTGTTTTAATATGTTTCCATTGGAAATCAGCATAACCAGGCCTATCTTTGAGGCAAACCCAGCTCAGCCCAGCCCCATCTTCATTAGGCTAGTTCAGCTCAACCACTCTCTTGACAGACCCGATCAAGGTCTTAGTTTGCCCAGGTAATGTCCTAAGCTAGTTAGGGTTTCAAGCTATCCTGAACAGCCTGCTAAATAGCAAAATGATACATTATAGGCTACTCGGGGTCCTTCTTCAACAAGTAAACCCGAGCAGCACAAAGCAACGAGTAATCAAAACTGACAAATGCTATAATTTCCTTAGTTATAAAGCAATCTCAAGAATCAAAGAAAAAGGTTAAAGCATTTTCTCATTAAGTAAGCATACATGATCTCCAATGTACACCATTTGTAAGCAAATGGCTCAAATCTTGAGCACTAATCACCTTGACTACACCGATAATCAAGGGATTAATGACCTGACCCTCCAACCTTGAATCTTGAAGTTTACATAAATAGAGATCAACTATAAAAAGGAAGAAAATAGTAATGGGTAATGTCATTCTACCAAATCTAAGTACTTTGAACCATTTTCCATTTTCAGATGGCGACTTAAGCATCGGAAGAGTTTTACTAGAATCATTATTAGTGAGATTATAATGAGTTTTGTTAATTGTTTTTCCAGGAAATCACTTAGAACACCACCGATCGATCATCGCCAACAATAATCCATTAAGGCACAAGTAATGTTCCCTCAAACAAATAAATTTAAAACTCATTGGCCCAGAAAACCAGTTATTTTGGTCAATAGTTTTTTGCGCCATTTATGGAACATGAACAAAAAGCCTTGTTAACACCTACCAAAAATTTTTAAAAAATAGCAAGCCATTCATAGGATAGTAAAAAGAACAACCAAATTCATATTAAAATTTTGAATAGGAATAATAAGATTTGGAGAACAAAATTTTAAGAAAATCTAGCATCCAAGTCGGAACCTCGCACATGTTAGGATTCATGAGGAATTCCAGTTAATAAGAAAGGAGAGGAAAGAGATGAAGAAGCTACTGGTTGAGATATTGAGATAACGTGGGTGAGGAAATAGGGAAGAAGGATTGCAGAGTGAACATTAGCTAGGAGAACACCTAAATCCTATAACCATGCACCCACAAGAATTACCAATCCAACTCCCTAGGAAATGAACAGAAGTTCCCTGCTTGTCAATCAATGGGTTAAGGCATAGTTACACTGTGGATGAGCCAAATGGATTCCAAGATAGAGACTTAGATTACATACTAGAACGAGAAAAGAGAGTCAGAAGGTTAGAAGAAACTAGAAGGAAAGCCCCTAGGGAATCCTATACCGAACTATCCATAGAGGATAAAATTTAAAAATTAGAAAAACGGTTACAAAGCATGCTTAAGGAGAAAGAGAAGACATAAAAACCACCTCCAAAGAAGACAGAAAGGGAGAGAAAATTCTTATTAGTTAAAGAACTGAGGGATATAAAGCTCCAGAGCGGGGTTAGGTTACAGAGCTTACCAATATACCAGGGAGTGTCAAACTCTAATCATTATGTGGACTCCCAAACATTATGTAGACTCCCAAACATTATGTAGACCACATCACAGACTTGTTATCTATATTAGAATTGAGATATATACGTGTAGACCATTTCACATGAACCTGGAAGAACCCACCCTTATTTAGTACTAAAGGCTAAAATAGAAAAATATCCTATACTATTATAAGCTAACAAAGAAGTTTGCACAACAGTTTTGCAGATCCTGTGGGGTGGCTAAAGATTCTCGACAATTAAAAGGGATAAAATAGGGAAGGAACGAAAGTCTGAAGGAATATATGAAGAGATTCCATATAGAAGTGATTTCACTTGAAACGTTTAATCACCTGATAACCTTGAAAGCCTTAAAGGCTAGGCTAAAGCTGAACCACCTTTGGTACCACTTATCGAAGGACCCTATCCTGAGTTACTTTGTAACTTACAACAAGGCATCTAAGTACACCACCATAGAGGAAGAGGAAGAAGGAAAAATAGTAGCATTAGCTAATGCAACTCGGTGTTAAATTTACCTCTGAAAAATTAAAGAAAGATGCCCAAGAAAAAGAGAAAGAACACTGTCATTAGGCTTCAAACACTCAAAGGTAGATCAACCAGATAGGTCTAGCTCTTAAGCAAATCACCCATAACAGCTAGACAGATATTGCCCATGGGTAAGTCATCCCAACCAGTCGGGTAGATCTTTTCTTGGACTAACCAGTCGAATCGACAAAGGGGCTATAGGAAAATAAAGTCACAACACTTGAAAGTACAACATAAGGTCAATTAATTTAGTGGGTTCATCCCATTAAAAGTCTCTCTATAAGATATTTATGACATTAAAAGTCAAGGCTTACTTACCAAAGCCCTACTTAAATAGAAACTCTGGGAATAGCAGATGAGCTCCGGGTGTAGGTGTAAATTCCACCAAAGTATGGGACATACCTTAGGAGAATTTCAAGACGTGAAGAAACAAGTAAACACTTTGATGAGAAACGGGTATCTAGATTAATTTCAGGCAAATTGCTGATACCAGTAGACACCAAAGTATGTTTATTGATTTAAACAATACATGGACCAAGGATAGCTTCCTACTTCCTAAGGTAGACCAGTTTATAGATTCAAACGTAGGGCATGAGCTGCTCAACTTTATGAATGCCATCTTGGGGTATAACCAGATTCAGATGTTTCCCTCAAACCAAGAAACACATCTTTTGTCACACATCAGGGGACCTATTGCTATAAAATGATGTCATTTGGCCTGAAGAATATAGGAGCCATGTATTAGAGGTTACTAAAAAGGCTATTTAAGCCATTGATAAGGAAAAACATGGAAGTATACATAAAAGATATAATTTTAAAGTCTATTACGTCTGAGGACCATGTAGGGGATCTAAGAGACCATATCTCATACAGAATATAAGGAATAGGTTTTAATGGAACTCTGTTCAATAAGTGATCAGCAGTGTAATATCCAATCCCTATTAGTAGTATTGGCGCCTCGATTTTGGTATAGAGCAATAAAGACACCATAGGGTTACCCGATTTTAACCCTATTAGAAATATTTTTTTATGATGCACATGAGAGATATTAGACCTAATTTGGTAATTTCACACTCAGTCGGAGCGTTGAACAACCCTAGAATATTTTTGAAATTTTTCTTTATTGGCTTGGAAAAGGATATTTTAATTTACTATATGAATTTTTATTTAAGGGTTATATATAGAACAAGTTTTTGTTGAGAAATACAATCCATATATTAGAGAATGGACCAATTAGAAAAAATCTCATGGATTGCCAAGTTGAAAATTCTAGTTAGTTCATTAGACTATTCTAACTAGATATTTACAAAGGAACCAATTACATACTTAGTTTTCAATCAATGGCAATTTATAAATTTTGAGTTAGTTGAGAGGCAATTTATATTTTGAGGGAGAACTATATATATGGTAGAAGTGTGTAGATTTTTCAAGAGAGTAAAAGTATAACACTTAGAGCAAAAGAGAAAGCCAAATTCATGCAAGTGAGGGATGGGCTACTACAACAAAATTTCAAGTTGTTTTTCATGATTTTTCATGCTTAATCAAGTTACAATAAGGTCAAGTATAAGTTCCTAAGCTCAATTGAAGCCTCCATTAATGAAAATCCAAGAAACAGAGGTAAGAAAAGCATTTGTGATATTTATAAGTGAACTTTCAAGATTGCTTCAATTGATGTTCTTGTGTGTATTCTTGGTTTAGATTGAGTAAATTCTAGTGTGAAGCTTGAAGGAGTCATCAAGTTGAAGAAATTGGCAAGGTAAGAATTAAGATTTTGGGTGATTTGAAAGTAAAGACTTCGATTGGTTGTAATTAGGGCATTAGAATAAAATTGGCTTGATTTTGATGTAATTGGAACAAGAAATTCAGAAAAGAAATGTGTTGGAACCTAGGGTGAAATTTTGTCACTTTAGGAAAGTTAAGGATTGAGTTGTGTTTTAGTTGAATTGCGGTGTATAAATAGTGCCTTATGTATATTGAATGTATATGGTTAATGGAAAAATTAAAAATAAAGAAAATGGGACATAATTGTCCATTTTGGTAAGGTAAAGAGCAATAATGTCCAACCAAGTTATAAGGCGTTTAATAATTTTCAGAGCGCCGGATGGTGAGTTAGATTAGATTAAATGACTTCGTAAATGAAAATCAAAAAGTAGTATCCATCCGGGCTTTGTATGCCGATTAGGGCGTTTAGTAGTTAAATGAGATTCTAGTGTTTGAATTTGTTCTAAATGTTGTTTATAGCGCGTAGGTGAAGAAAATTGAGAGTGGTAACGGGAGCAGAAAACTGGAGCGAAATTGAGTGCGGAGCGGTTGCGAGTGAAAATCTGTCATTTCTTTTATCTTTTGTTTATTATATTTTTGCATAATAAAAATGTATATTTTATGTGCTTTTAATGCATAAATATGATTTATGATCTTGATATATATCCATAGATATACTTTTACATGTTCGGTTTAAGAAACAATTTAAAAATTATTGCATCTGTTTCAAAAGCCATTGGTACCCTCAGATTATAGTAGTGGTGATTGTATTAGACCCAGCCGGTATATCCCGTACATATGGGCAAGTT
Source organism: Ailanthus altissimus (assembly GCA_946807835.1). Classification (NCBI taxonomy): domain Eukaryota; kingdom Viridiplantae; phylum Streptophyta; class Magnoliopsida; order Sapindales; family Simaroubaceae; genus Ailanthus; species Ailanthus altissimus. The sequence continues at coordinate 9,874,795 of OX327699.1, read as the reverse complement.
ATAGGGTGTATCACTAACTCTGAAAAGTTGGGATGTCGAGTCATTTGAGTCGCTCTATGTGTATGAGGTATTGTCTCACTATATATGTAAGCGATGTAGGATTCCGCTGCATAGCCAATAAGATGTCTTGAGATGTCACTGTGGGTGCTACTAGTTGAAGTGCCCCGTGACCTACTCACATGTGCAGTGCTAGTTGAGTCGCTGCGTGAGTATAGAGATTTAGGGTTACCATTGGAACAATTTAGAAAGAAAATGGCCGAGCGAGGACTTTACTAGTTTTCGATCTACCGATAGCATTTTATGCATTTATATGCACATTGTAGTTATTATGTGGTCTTGGTATGCAATCTACTAATTCTCCTATTACTGATTAATGGGCCAAATCTAAAGATCGTTTTTGTAAATGTAAAAGTGTTAAATAGCACCCTTTTTGCTTTCTACATAGTAGTTATAGGCATGTGTATTTGTATGTATGTTTTGAACCAACAATAAGAGATTTCGATATTATGATGATCGTTTTTACTTTTTATGAGTATGCTCATTTTGTATTTAAATGAAATTATTGAGTTGAGTTGGATTGATTTTGAAAAGGACTGGAGGTCCTATTTGGCAGTATTGAGAAGTGGGTTGGAAATAGAAGTGTAATTCTTTGCAGGTTTTGTACTGAATTTTCAAAAAAACAGGGAAAACTCTGCCTATTTTTTAAAAAAATTAATATGTCATTTTTATGTATATTCCAAGATTTTCTCAATAATTGCAAGAACTAAAAAGGGGTTTGCCTCGCGGAATTTCTCAACGTACCTAGTTAAATTCTGAGGAACTTCCGTCGAGATGCCCGGCAGGACTGCTGAGACTTACAGTAAAGGGTGTCGGGGCGGGTCATGTCAAGCAGTTTTTTAAAGTATATCCCCAAAGATATTCTAAAAGATCGGTAAAGCTCAACATTAGTTGAACATATCTAATAAAGTCCAATTTCTCTTCCTTAAAATACCTTTACATTGAAGAGTACTTGGAGGACTATATATTAGCAAGACTCTTATTCTCTTTTAAATAATTTGTAAATTTATTGATCATATATAAATCGCCTCGATTTGTTTCTCTACTTCTGGTCAGAACTTTTTGAACACTTCAAAAATTTCTAACCTAGGTTTCCTAGAAACAAATATTTGTATTGTGACAAATCACGATAAAACTAATGAAGTATCGAAATTCACTTAATGGCAATATGATTAATTGGACCATATACATTAATATGTAAGAGTTTCAATAAATCAGTGGGCCAGTATCCAATACTTAAGTATTCGGTCATTATTTCTCTAATCTAAGATTCATAAACTGGCCAAGGTTCTATATTCAGATCAAGTATTTGACCATTCTTAACCAGACAGGATAGTCGTCGTACGTCTACATAACTTAATCTCATATCTCGTAATTTATTATCCAAAGTTCCCGAAACTCTATTTGTTCTTTTCACCTAGACATTTCAAATTGTATTTAAGATATAATAGCTATTTATTAACTGACACTCAATTAATTAATGGTCATTATATCTTAAATACAACTTGAAATGTCTAGGTGAACAGAACAAATAGAGTTTCAAGAAATAGCGAAACATTATCTTTATTATATATTTATGATGAACTATTCCTAATGAATTCATGATAACTCTCTTTGTCTATAATATGGAGTGATATGATTTGCCTAATGTTTGGCAAAAAATATTAATTATAATACATTATGCTTCTGCCAGAATAGAGAAGTGACTTAAAAGTTCTAACAGCTATCATGTATAGGAAATCTCTATTTCCTATATGAAGCTATCCTATCTTTCTAGCATTACTCAAATCATGCAACACCTTTACAGATATAAAAAGGATAGGCAATATCTCATACCCCTACTTTTTAGCATCAAATATTAATGAAATATCTATGATTGGTAAACAGATATTTAAGAGATCTATCTTTACTAAGGTAAGATGTCTTGAATAGCAACATTTACTATGTCAAACTTCATCATAATGAAAACACTTTTCATTATCACTATTTTCTATGTGTGGTTTGGATCTATCAAATAATTTTTCAAATGAAGCACACTACTACTTGCACATCTTATATGCACATGCTCCTACTGAAGATCATTAGACATTAAGCTCAAGATATATGATTTGACTCTCAAATCATTTTTAATCTATTTCTGATAAATTTTCACCTCTTCCAAAGAGATATTATAAAAAATATCTCTTTATTATCTTCTGATCAATAATATATTCAAGTTTTTATGAATCATAAATCTAGAACGATTCTCAAATAACTTGGCAAGTTAAAATATTTCTCGATACCCTATAATTGGTGTTCCTATATCATATAGACTATAGATTATTCATATTGATCTTATCTCTATAAGATACTCATCGTATCTTTATAGGAATAGAAGATGTGTAGTGAAATATTTCTAATCATTATTATATAACAATTTAGACAATGGGTATAATATTTATACATTTTTTAATTTAAACACACCCTCCCACTATTTTGCATAGTCCCCTAAATCTCTTAAAAAGGAAAATGTTAATTTAAACTTTTTAAATTATACAACATGAAGTAAACCCTAGTGGTATTTTACTATAGTCTCACACTTTAGTAATATTGGCCTTTTTAAACTCAAATGGTAAACAAATTTTATCAATTGCTTCTCATGCAACTCTTACCACTGATCTTAAATACACCTTATCCTCATGCTCTAGTAATATTAGGCAACGTGTTCGCATATATTTTTCTCATCTTATGTTTAACCAGCATAGTATAAATCACACCGACCATTCCCTCATGCTTTAGCAATATTAAAAAAGACAAAAGTGGCCCATTTAACACCGTTTTGAAGACAGACCAATGTGTAACATTATCTCATAATGAAACACTTTTCAATATGATTAAGAGAGATTCTTACATTCTTGTCACCATCTCATGATGATGTTATTCTCAATCACACATTTATTTTGTATAAGAACAACTAACCTTTTCCAGTAAGGCTCTCATTGTGATTTCCACCATAAACAAATAAGCCACAATTTAAAATGCAATTATAAACAATAAATATTTTTAAATAATTTAAAATAATATTCTAAGTAATTGGCATAATTATAGCTTTTCTTAGGCTCCAGATGTTGTGGCGCTGGAGGCTCAGCCTCTGGTGTCGGAATGTCAACCTTTATAGTACTACTGCGCTAGGTCACTACCCAGTATTGAGCTTCCAGTGCTGCGGTGCTGAACCAATAGTACTGCAGCACTAGAGGTTCTACCTCCAGTGCTATAGCATTGTACCATTAGCGCAGCAGTGTTGGGGCTTAAAAATCCCAACGCTATGGCACTGGAGGTTTTACCTACAGCACTACGGCACTGAGACCTGTAAACCTCAGCACCACGGTGCTGAAGGTTTTTCCATTAGTGCTACGGTGCTGAGGCTTGAAAACCCCAGCGCCATGACGTTGTATGGTAACTGCTATAGCATTGGGGCATAAGAACCCTAGCTCCACCGCGCTCATAATTAGCACTACGGAGCTAGAGCCTGGGCAGCTCTAGTGCCATGATACTGAATGACACTACTAGGGAGTCCCTTTAAACTGTATCTCGATTTACGTTTCTCAACATTTGAATCACATAATCGACAGCCTCGAGACATCCTAATCATGCCATAACAGTAATGAGATTAGAAATTACATTTAAAGATAATTTGGGGTAGTTTCATTTTTTGGTGTTCTCCTTGAAGTGATCAACGAGCAATTCTAGTCCGCAACATTTAGTGGGATTATAGAGCTAGAATAGTAACTTCTTTATCAATAGAAACTTTTTACTTGAAGTAACTATTGCTTCATGTTTATCTCTGGAACACACGCTATATTATTAGCCTTAATTCACTTCAATTACAATTTGAAGATGCAACCTTTATATAGCTTTTGCAGCCACTCTATTTGGCCAATGAAATGTATTTTAGTGGAAAATTTATTTAAGCATGACAATGCTTTAAATTTTCCACTTCATGTTTTCTAAAAGAGCTTGGTGACTAGGCTAATTACTTTTTCGAATATTAGCTTAAAAGAATGGCTAAAAAATTTTCAAAATGAATAAAATGTAGCCACCTCATGTTTAAGAATTAAGCATGACAATCTATTGCACTATGAAGATGGCATAATGAGGTGGCCGAATTTGGTGGCCAAAATACTCTTTCAAAAGTAATTCATTAGAGTATGTCATGGTTAAATAAAAGCATTAAAGTGTGTCATGGTTAAATAAAAGCATGATACTGCATACTTGTTATTTCAAATGGTGCTTGGTGTCATTATTTTAAGGCATCAAATGCCTTTAATTTAACAAGTGTAGGCCATGTATGGTCATGGCTTACCAAGTGGCCCACTTGTGGCCAATCACATTGTGCCACGTGGCCACTCAAGCCCAATCATCAAATGACACTTGTCACACACACTAAGCATAACACTTAATCTTATGCATTTCTTGAGAGATCCTAAAATAATTCCTGTTTTTTTTAGATCTTTTCTGATTGAACCATTTGATTCGATGCGTTACCCTAATGCTGAATGAGTACACTTCATATTATGAAACTCCTTACATTCCATTTGTCTTACAGAACTCTTCCGTAAGTCTATAAAAAATGCTACACAAGCACATTATGAAAATTATAAAGCGGCGTGTTGAACTATACAAGTTAAGGTTAATACATATTTGTATAATCTCTCCATCATTTAATCCTAGTAGCGGAGATATAGATCATTACCGTTAACTTTCTAATTACTCAACTATGAACTTATCTCTAGATTTGTATTCCCATAAACAACATCCGCAAACACTTTTGCGATATTGTTTATCACATAGGAAACTCTTTCTCAATTTATTACTTATAACCATAAGACTTTCTAAAATATAATCTTTGAGCATCAGGATACACAACTCACCCATATGAGCTGATAGATCCCATATCTACACACGTTGGATTCCATGAGCATCGGACCATACCCAGCGACACCCAACGGTCAAACCATGAAAGGTCCCTGATATGTGTGGAACCTAAGTATGGTGGACCACTCATAAGTCCACCGTGGTACTCAGGTCAAGGGACCGCAAATACTACTCAACTCAAAAGGACCCTTCATTAACGGCTATAAAAGATGTCTATTAGAGATCTTATTGAGTCAGTTCAGTACTAAGTCCTCACTAAATACCTGTATACCTATAAGAGCTTCCACTAAGCTCATGATCTGCTAAGACTAACCATCTAGACCATTCAGATACAGACATATACTAATCTATATATAATAAGGTTTTTACTAAAAAACTTGCATTAGTGAAGATAGATCAAGAACATTAAATTTGAGAATATATTTGTACAATGATATTTCATAGCATTATTTGTAACTCCTTGCAACTCTGTCATTGCTAATATATCCTCAGGTCTTTGTCCCATTTTAGACAAGGCTCTAACACTTTTGATTTTGCTAACTCTTAGCAATGCTATCTCTTAGCAATTATTACTCTCAGTGTTACTAACTCTTAACCCTAGTCTAAACTCTTTTAAATTATATTCGAACTCCTTCAGATCATGCAATGTCTAAAATGTTACAAGCATCTTACCATATATATATATATTTAATAGTAACAATTTTATTTGAAATATTTATTATATAAATATTAAACAATTTATATTCATACAATATTGGAATGGCATGTAAGCACTATTTTCAACAGTCCCGAATGAAGGCATGGACCTTAGGGGAAAAAAAGGGAAGTGGAGTATGGACGATCCTCTTTTATTAAATCACCAGCTCATCATTCCTCTCCCTTGATGCCTGGCCTTATGGCAAAACTTGAGCTTATTCACACATTGACCTCTATACACACACAGATAGGGGCATAAATGCATTAGTATATTTAGCACTTTGAACTTAGGTTTTGCTCTAAATTATCTATATTTAACTATTTAATTATGTTTTTAATAATAAATAGGTGCAAAAATGTGATGATTCGAGACAAACAAGAAGCAAAACGGACGAGAAACACTGAAGTTACACTGAAATTATAAGAGTTGAGCAACGCAAGCCTAGGCGCCGCGACATCTTAGGCAGAAAGCTAAATGACGCGGCACTCAACCCTTGTACTATAGTACCTTGTCTTTGCATTCTAGGTCCCAACACTGCGACACTCGTGTGACAACAAAAATACCTCCTCAAAAGTCCTATTTCAATTTAAATTTGAAAGCCCTCGATCCTAGAGTTTCTTAAACCTATAAAAGCACTCTTTTCAGAGACAAAACAAAAACTTTATTAGAATTAAAACATAGGAAAACAATTCACAACACAAATCAAGAGATCAAAGCTAATAAATTAATATTCAAGTTCAAGATTCAAGCTTTAAGTAAAGATAGGGAGAGATTTGAACCAAGACGTCTTCTTGATTAGTTTTTCTTCTCTTTTCTTATCATTATATTCTTGTTCTTGTTATTCTTCATGGATTGTTTTGATACTCTTGAGTTTGTGATGAGCTAAACTTCTTTGATCTAGGGCTAGACCATTGAACCAAGTATATAGTTGAATTTTGTTAATTCTTACTTTATGAACTTAATAAATACAATTGATTCATTCTATCTTAAGTTTATTATTTTCATTATATCTGACCAATATTTTGAATGATTGAGAAATTGCGATGAACTCGACAGAGGAATTCAAGTGTTTAGCCTATGATAGTTTAATGCATAATCATAGGGTAACAACTATCAGTTTCATGTAGGATAGACATATACCTAAATGGAATGTATGATACATTTTAGACTTGCTCTTAATGAATTACATTCTCATCTTATTACCATAAATATATAGATAATTGTTAGAATAAGTAATATAATCACTTGTACATCGACAGATGCTTGTGATGAGATTAGAGTCTAGCCAATCAATTTATTTTAAGGGATTAACTAAGAGGTTAATAAATCCAATAAAATATTAAGAGATAAGTCTAAACCCTAGATTGTTATTAATTTGTGAATTCATCTCTTTGCTTACCTTTGATTAATATTAGGTTTAGTTTAATTTGTTAGAATTAGGTTAATTAGATTCAATTCTTATTTTGATTTTTTTTAATAAAATTTAATTAGATATAATTTAGTAATTGGTTGATAGACTTCAACGTGAATGCCAACGATCTTTAAACATGAAGGAGAACAATGATCACATCAACAATCCATTATTTGAGCCTAAATACTATATAGAGCATTGAAAGAGTATGCAGCCCTCACTATAAATGGTGTTCAATTTATTATTCAATGACCAACCATCAACACAAATAAGCTTGAGATCAAGCCGAGTATAATTCAAATGCTAAAAGAGTCTGTATAGTTCAGTGGAGCTCTCAATAATGATTCTAACTTGCATATTATAAATTTCTTAGAAATTTGTGATACTTTCAAGTACAAAAAAGTCTTAAATGATGCCATCCAACTTAGATTGTTCCTTTTCTCCTTAAAAGACAAAGCCAAGAGTTTGTTGATGTCATTTTCATCAGAATCCATATCGACATGGGATAATTTAGCACATAAATTTCTAGCCAGGTTCTTTCCACCAGCAAAGACAATAAAGATAAGGTATAACATCACCTCATTTAGTCAGATAAAGGTTGAATCGTAATATGAGGCAAGGGAGTGCTTCAAGGACATGTTGAGAAAGTGTCTTCATTATGAAGTCCCTAAATGGCTATTAGTCCAAAGATTCTATAATGGATTAAAAGGCCATTTAAGGACTATCGTTGATGTCACTGCTAGAGGAGCTATAATGAATAAATCTACGAATGTGGCTTATGATCTACAAAAAAAAGATAGCGTCAAATAGTTACTAATAGCTGGCTGAAAGAGTTACACTCAAGAGAGTCATCGGTATATATGAAATTGACTCATTCAATGCATTGGCAGTGTAAATCAATACATTATCCAAGAAGTTTGATGCATTGAACATTATGAAAACCCAACAAGTGACATGCGACTTTTGTGGTAATAACCATATGATTAGGTGGTGCATGGAATCAATAAATTATGTAGGCAATTTCAATCAACAATAACCTACCCCACAATTAAATTTTTACAATCCGAGGTGGTGAGATCATCCTAACTTCTCTTGGCAAACAACCAAAGGAAGTCTTCTAGACAAATGAATCCCTTAGGATTCCAACCACAGTAAAAGAAGAAGTCAATTTTAGAAACATGTTTACACAATATATGAAATCTAAAGATGCCATCCAGTGGAATCATTCAGCAACCTTGATGAACATAGAGGTCCAAATAGGATAACTTGTTGCAGCCTAAGCAACCTCAAGGCACTCTACTAAGTGACACATGTTGGAGATCTAATATATGTGAGAATATGTATGTGCAATTGTGTTTATTACATAAAATACGTATCACATATATATTTAATGCTGCGAAAGAATTATATCATACAATAAATATAATAAATAATATATTAATCACATTAATATATTTAAAGGATTGAAAAATCACCATAACGTGTAACATTATACACATATATCCTCGGAGTCTGCCTGGAGACCAACTCGTTGACAGTTCTGGACACCAACTCGGTGGGCTTGGTAAGCTAGAACAGCAGCTCCTGAATCTAGCACTAAGCTTAACTCTTAAACTCTTAAAATAGCCGGTTGTGTATATTTTTCATTTTCTCTAAAAAGATAAGAAATGAAAATTAAAACAATTTAAATTACTTCTTTAAGCACTAAAATGAAAAAATAAAACATTTTTATTTGATTTCCCCTTTAATGAAACAAATTCATTTCCTTCCATTTCCATTTCACTTGTTACACACATTTCACCTCTCTCTCAACACACATATTTCACACACATTATACATTTCACATGAATAAATAATAATATTCTATATTATAATATAAAACATAATCACTTTTATGGAAAATAATATTATTATATTAAATCATCAAATAAATAAATAATGGATGTCAACTAAATGACATTATTTAATATAATAATATTATATAATATAATATAATAATGAGATACTAATGATTATTTAACAATTAAATAATCATTATATAAAATGATCATTTTGCCCCTCATAAATAGTTAACGAGTCTACTCCTTAGTAGATCCTACTAAATTTCACACTTGAGTAAACTCAACTGAGGGTCCACAATACGCCATGTGTCATTATAAAATTAATAAATAATAATTATTGACTAGTTATTGTATTTAACGCTTAAATATAGACACGCACATATTCCCGTGTTAGTGCTGGATATTGCTAGATTAAACATTTTAATCTGGCACGCTGCCCCAGTGTATAATGAGTACACTCCATATCATAAAACTCCCTAGGTCCACGCCCGATTCGTCAAATAGAACTATTCCATGAGTCTGTGAATATTGCCCTACACACACGTCACAAATATACAAATTAGCGCGTTGAACCATACAAGTTGAGGTTACAACGCATACGTATAGTTCTTCCGTCATGATATCCTGGATGTGCTGAGTATATAAATTATCACCGTCAAATCTCCATGTACTCATCCATATCTTATCCACAGACTTGTATCTCACTGAACAATATGTACAAACTCCTTTGCCATATTGTTCCACCCTAGCGGAAACTCTTTCCCTGGATTAATGTTTGTGGCTACAAGACTTTCTGAGATATAGTCTCGAGCATCTGGATATCTAACTTCCTATGCAAGCTAATGGATCATATATTTGTACACACCAGACTCCATAAGCATCGAACCATACCGAATGGTCACACCATGAAAGGTCTGTAACATGCGTAGAACAAAAGTATGGTGGATCACTTACAAGCCCGCCGTGGCACTCGGTTCAAAGGACCACGTATACTACTCAACTCGAAATGACCCTCTATTGATAGCTTAAATAGAGTGTCTATCAAAGGCCCTATAAGTCTGTCCTATATCCAGTCCTAACTAGATACCTATATGTCAATACGAGCTCTAAGCTCACAGTCGACTAAGAATGATCATCTATAAACTATAGATATAACATATGCTAATCTATATAAAGATATCCATCAAAAAATCTGCATCAGCAGAAATAGATCACGGATAATATTCAAGAACATACTTATGCAACTGATATTTTCTGGCACTTGATTGCAACTATGCAGTTACTAGTATATTCCTAGGTTTATGTCCAATTACAAACAAGGCTCCAACTCTTGGATCTTCACTAAGTATTATAACTAGCTAACTATTAGCTGTACTAACATTTAGTATTTATATCTCTCAGTGTGGCCAACTAAGGGCCCTTATCTAAACTCTTTTAGATTAGATTTGAACTTCTTCAGATCATACAATGTCTGTAATGTTACATTACATAGTACCATATAAATAAGTTTTAGCGATTTAATAAGAATGTACACATGTATAAATATATAAGTATATGTACATTCAGGGATGGCACGTAAGCCCCAACTCTAACAACTCCAAGATAAATCGAAGAGGAAATATAGAGTAATGCCAAGCTATTAACTTGAAAATTGTTAAAATATTATAAGATAACATATCCAAACCACCACCATCAAGTGTGAATGAGAAGGATAATGTGGCACAATAAGAAAAAGTACAGCCATATAGACCACCTATACCTTTTCCCCCAAAGGCAATAGAGGCACAAACCAAGTGCAAAAATTGAAAATATGCAGCAAAACAGTTCAGTAAGTGCAGAAATAAAAGATGGATAATAGAAAATTGCAAAAATTTTTGCAAAAAAGGTACAAAAAATGGTATACAAGTGCAGAGAAATCTTGATGTGCAAAAAGGTAAAAATTTAGCAAAAAATACTAGTAACAACATGTAGAATTAGCAGTGTACTCCATCATTCCCTCAGATGCTACAATAAGAAACTAAATAAGCAATTTTAAATTTCTTGAAATTTTTAAGAAATTTCATATTAATTTTTCTTTTACAAATACGCTTGTACAGATGCTAGCTACGTCAAGTTTATGATGAGCATTCTTTCAAAGAAGATGAGACTAAAGGATTATGAGACCGTAGCATTAACTAAAGAGTGTAGTGTCATCCTTTAGAAGAATCTACCTCCTAAGCTCAAGGATCCTGAAAGCTTTACCATCCCGTGCTCCATTGGCAACCATGATCTTGGTAAGTGCTTTGTGATCTTAGAGTGAGAACATGTTAAGTTTGAGAGAAGTAAGACCCATCAACATCACACTTATACTTGCTGATCAATCTCTCGCCTACCCAAAGAAATAATAGAGGACGTGCTAATAAAGGTGGACAAGTCCATCTTTCCTATAGATTTCATTTATCCTAGATATGGAAAAAGACAATGAGATTCCTATTATCCTTGGAAGACCCTTTTTAGCCACAGGAAAAATAATCATAGGTGTTCAAAAAGGATAGTTGACCATGAGAGTGTAAGATGACACCGTCACTTTTAAAGTCTTCAAAGAGATTAAGTTACATCCAATAGTGAAAACTGTTTCACCATTGATGTGGTGCACCCAATTATCGAACAGCTGAAAGACTTAAAAACATTGGATCCTCACATTCGAAAGAATGCATTGAAGTATGGAAGAAAGAGAAAGAAGAAAAAGGAGCAGCACTTTGAAGAAAGGATTATAGAGAAGGGCACAAGAAAATTAATTCTCCAGTCTAAGATTAAAGCCTTTTTATAGAAGCACAAGGAGAATGAGGCGAAAGTTGCTACCCAAGGATTAATTGCAAAGATATGGAAATCTAAAGAGAAGAAGGCCAACAAGCACACATTCAAGGATGCTTTCACCATCACCTTTGATCCACCATAAGAATAGAAAGAGCTCCGTTAAGCCGACGACGTTAAATCAAGCGCTTCTTGAAAGGCAACCCAAGTAAGTTTTAATTTTATATTTGGTTAGTTTCAGATTAGTTACTTTAGTTTCTTTTCTTATAAGAATAAAAATAACAAGTCAACCATTTATGGAAGTAGTACAATCATTTGCAAGCGTTGGGAGCAAATAAAACCACAAGTAACATCAATAGAAAACAATGCTACAATGCTTCAACTTCAATTATCAGGGAAGTTTCTTACTCTCAAGTTTTATTTTTCAATGTTGAAGATAATGTCTAATTTATGTTTAGGAGTGCAAAACACATAACCTGTGTTTATTTTAGCTGCATGAATTGATTGGTTGTCTCGTAGGAAAAAAAAAATTTAGTTGTTAGTTTTGGTTGAGATGATGATCATTAGTCCATGATAATAAATAGGATATTGGCTAAATTTATTTGTACAAGTCTCTAGGAAACAATAGACACTTAAAATAATTCTTATATCATGAATCTTGGATTGAGTTCAATTTTATTTTTTATCACTTATTCTTGAGCACATTGAATTAAGCGTGATTAGTTGAATTTTTTGCTTAAAAATATTTATGCTTAAGTAGTACACCACAGTCTCGAAGACTAACACTTTAGAACTTGCTTGATTACTACTTAAGGTGAAACCTTAAGAAACATATGAATAGAAAAATGACATTAGGCCATCTTTGTATCGATTATGCCTTTCGAGCCTATCTAAGATGTATATTTATCTCTAGTTACCCTTTTTAAACCTAAACACCTATTTTTTCTATTTAACCACATTATAAGCCTTAAGAATTTAAACTTAATTATCCTAAAATAACCCATAACACCATAAACCTTGAGTTTACTTAAAAAAATTCTTAAAAGAAAAAAGGTTGTAGATGTGTAAGAAAAGGGTGTTGAAGTATAAAGCAATAAGTCTTGAAGGTACTTATCAATCTAAGTTTAAGGGTACATCTAAGAACAAAATAGACAAATCTTTAAAGCACAATACTTACAGCTTAAGAAAAAGAAGAAATTCTTTAAACAATGAGTGATTAAAAGAAAGATAAAAATATCATAAGTTTTGTGAATGAGATAAATCAAAGAGATATAATTAAGAGGTTTCTAGGTAAAGTTTAAGTGTTCATGGTATGATTTGAACTTTATATATATTCTTTATATCCCACCTTAACCTTAGCCTTTTGTTATAAGCTAAGTAAAGTCCTAAATAGATCCTTAGATATATGTATTTCTAAATTAGTGGAGAGTAAGCATGAAAAAGCAAGCTTATGATATTGTTATTATTGAAATTATGTCAAGACATCATCTTTATGTACTACCTTAAGTTATTGAGTAAATCTATCATTTGACTAATTACTTGCTTATTGCACACACACACACAAGTGATCGATTATAAGGAAGAATGAACGACTTGATAAATGGTATAATAATTTATTAGAAGTTGTTTATTGATTTCTAAAAATATTTATTCCATTTAATAGCCTTTGAGACAATAATAATGACCATCTAATCAACCAAGCTTGTGATTAGTTTTTGTTATTTAGAGTCAATAGTAAGTTGTGATTGTTTATTTTTATTTTACTCGAGGATCAGCAAAGTCTTAAGTTTGGGGGTACTTGATGAAGGCGTAAATATACTAGTATATTTAGCACTTCGAACTTAAGTTTTGCTCTAAAGTATGAATATTTAGCTATTTAATTATTTTTTAATCATAAATAGGTGCATGAGGAAAACTGTAACGATTCAGGATAAACGGGAGGTGAAATGGACGAGAAACGCCAAAGTTACACTGAAATTACGATAGTTGGGCAATTGGGGCATAGGTACTATAGCACTCAAGACTAGAAGCCACGGCGTCTAGGGCAGAAAGCTAAGTGCCACTGTGCTTAGGTGGTCTCCTCCAGTCTTTGTGTTCCAGGTTCCAGTGTTGCAGTATTGAGCCCTCAAGGCCAAAGTGCCCATGCAACAACAAAAATACCTCCTCAAAAGTCCTGTTTCAACTTGGATTCGAAGGCCCTCGACCTTAGAGTTCTTAAACTTATAAAAGTACTATTTTCAAAGCCAAAACACAGACTTTATCAGAAGTAAAACTTAAAAAAATAATTCACAACACAAATCAAGAGATCAAAGCTAAGAAATCAATATTCAAGTTTAAGATTCAAGCTTCAAGTAAAAATAGAGAAATTCAAACTAAGACGTCTTCTTAATTAGTTTTTCTTCTCTTTTCTTATCATTATGTTTTTGTTCTTTCTATTTTTCATAGATTGTTTTGATACTCTTGAGTTTGTGATGAGCTTAATTTCTTTGATCTAGGGTTAGATCATTGAACCTAGTATGTAGTTAAATTTTGTTAATTTTTAGTTTATAAACTTAATACATACAATTGATTTATTCTATCTTAAATTTATTACTTTTATTATATCGGACCAATATTTCAAATGATTGAAGAACCATAATGAACTCGGCGGAGAAATTCATGTGTTTAGCTTAGGATACTTTGATGTATGATCATAGGTAACAACTATGAGTTCATGTAAAATAGCATATACCTAGATAGCATGTATAATATAATTTAAACCTGCTATTAATGAATTATATTCTCATCCAATTGTCATAGACATATAGATAATTATAAATATGGATAATTTCAAGTTTGGGGTCGGGTTTGGGAATTCCAAAACCTGTTTAAGATGCTAGAAAGTGTCGTATTTGGGACACTTTTCAAGTCAGGACCATTCCCAACCCGACCTCAGGTCTAGTCGGGAATTTTTTTATTTTTTTTAACCCAAGAAATATTTTAATGCTTGTATAATGTATTGTCCAATTTAGATTTTGTACTCAATAATACTGTTTAGAGAAAAGTGAGTTCAAAGCTGTCAATTGGAGGGAAAAATATAGATGATCATTCTAAGAGTGGGAAGGGAAAAGTAGTGATGAATAAGAAATGAATGAATTCAGAATAGCAACAATGATAAATCATAGTGAAGCTAATTGTGTTTTTCCCATAAGCCTTGGGAGCATAAAAAAAATCCTAATTAGCAAAAATGAAGCCTAAATAGAGAAAGCAAGTTATAAATAATTGTGTATACGAAGTATTTGATTTCTTAGATTTTTATTTGATACAATTATTCTTACTAGTACTTCAGAGCCTTCCAAACATGCTGTAAAATAAACTTTATCTCTTTTATACATATTGAAATGGTTATGTTTATTTATTTCTTCATTTTTTTTAAATGCAAGTAGCTAGCTTTTATTACATTAAAAGATGATGAATACAACAGCAGGAGAAATCAAACAAGGCAATGCCTAAAACTAGACAGAGTAGCCATGATTCACACGAGCAACTGAAAATTTGGCTAGCATGTGCTACTATATTTCCCGAACGTAAATGTTCACATGAAACTGATACGTTAGGTGCAGTAGTAAATAAATTATAGCTCAGTAAGATGTGCAAAGTTATTATACCTGGGTCTAGATATTCCCAAACTTGTTCAAGAATTTCCAGAACCCGACCTATTTGGGACAAAATATTTTATCCCCAACAAGTCCTAAATAGATACCCATTCTCATCCCAATATTTAAATCCCTTAGATACCCTCTCTAATTACATCTTTATCATTGATCTACATTGATCCTCTTTTGAATATTTAATTTGTGAAATTTACAATTTATTATTTTCTTTAACTCTTAAAGAAAATTAAGCACTCATAATGTTTAAAACCAAAATCAATTATCAATGGAACAACTTATCTAACTTTATTTCAGAAGGAGTGGATTCTATATCTGTGAGAAATGTTCTCAGCCATCCATTTTGTTACATTTATAAAATATTTAGTAATTGACTGAAAGTTTTTTAACAGTCTTTTTCTTGTAAATTAATAAACATAACTAAATAAATAACAGTTCATTAATTACGCAGATTAAAATTAATCCATATATAATTATATTACGATAAAAAAATTCTCCTTACTAACGGAGGTTATTAGAGAATTAATTTTATCGTGATCCAGTCCTATATAATCAACATTATACAAAGTGCCTCCATTTTCTATGTCAACACATAGAATGATTCAGATAAAATCATTGTATATAATATACAAATGAACTATACTTATAGTCTATTAAAATGAAGTTTTCGTCTTTATCCAGACTAAGGATAAGTTTAGATTATTATACTTTAACTTAATCCTCTCGTATATAACTATTATATATTATGTTTAAGGTTACATATAATAATCAAAGAATTCATGATATTTGAAAAAACAAATCATAGCTGCAAATATAATATTGAATGAATAATATCTATTAATTATTTTCAACAGTATCTAAATACAAATAATTATACTTTTAGGGCATACTTCTAACAATCTCCCACTTGTCCTAAAGCATGTGAGACGTGTCTCATATCCCTAGAACCTTTAAGTAACTCTCAAAACTAGCAGCAGGAAGAGTCTTTATAAATAGATCAACATGGTTATTTTGTGACTCAATTTTCTTCATTGTGACATCTTCTCAGTGAATAATCTTTTTGATTAGATGTTATTTTCTTTCTATGTGCTTGCCTCTTTTGTGATTTTTGGCTCTTTGGAATTCGCCATTGCATCGTTATTATTACAATAAAGTATGAGAGGTTTATTTATATCTGGAACAACTTTTAAATCCAATAAGAATTTGCGGAGCCATACCGCTTCTTTAACTAATTCACAAGCTGCTACATATTCAACTTTCATTGTTGAATTAGCAATACATTATTGTTTTATGTTTCTCCACACAATGGCTCTACCACCAAGAGTGAACACTAATCCAAACCTTAATTTTTGAGAATCTAAGTCAGATTAAAAATCAGAATCAATGTATCCAATTATGATCAAATTCTTACCGAAATAGACAAGCATATAGTTTCTCGTTCTCTGTAGGTATTTGAGAATATGCTTTTCTGCAACTTAGTAATTATTTCCTGGATTGAATTGATACCGACTAACTATACCCACCGAATAGAAAATATTTGGCCTAATATACAATATGGTATACATTAGGCTACCTACTGCAGAGGTATAGGGTATCCATTTCATATCCTCTTTTTCTTGAGGTGTCTTAGGATATTGTGCCTTAGACAAGTGAATTTTATGGCGAGAAGGTAAATTATCTTTTTTGGAATTCTGCATTGAAAATCTTATAAGATTCTTATCTATGTGATGCTTGAGACAGAGCAAAAAATTTGTTCTTATGATCTAGTATGAGTTGAATTCTAATAACATAACTTGTTTCTCCTAAATCTTTCATTTAGAATTACTTAGCTAGCCACTTCTTTACATCTAATAATACTTCTTTATCATTTTCAATGAGAAGAATATCATCAATGTAAAGAACTTAAAAAAACCACTTTGCCCTTATTGATGCGCTTGTATACACAAGTTTCATCAATATTTTGCTCAAAGTCATAAGACTTGATAGCTTAATCAAATCTTATATTCCAAGATCTAGATACTTACTTAAGCAGATAAATAGACCTCTGCAGCTTGCAAACCATTTTCTCTTGGTCTTATACTATGAATCCCTCTGGTTGAACCATGTAAATAGTTTAATCAAGATTGTCATTAAGAAAAACAGTCTTAACGTCATTTGCCAAATCTTGTAATCTAAACAAACGGCAATGGATAAAACAATGCGAATGAATTTTAGCATGGCTACTGGCGAGAAAGTCTCCTTATAGTCAACTCCTTTTTTTTGGGTATAACCCTTTGTCACTAGCCTCGCTTTAAAAGTCTTCACTTTTCTATCTGCTCCTCTCTTTTTTTTTTGTAAACCCCTGTGGGTTTAAATCTTTTGGGTAAATCTACAAGCTCTCAAACTAAGTTAGAGTACATTAACTCTATCTTGATATTCATGGCCTCAAGCTATTTCTCCTTGTTAGAATGTTCTATTGCTTGTTTATATGTCAATGGATCATCTACACTGTCATCAGAGATTGCAACTTGTGCTTCTTTAATTAAAGTGTAGTGTATGAGTGGTCTTACTACCCTCTCATTGCGCCTAAATAGTGGTGGTGTATTTTGACAAATAGGTATGATTTGTTAACTTTGTGATCCAACAACAATTATTGGTTGTTGAAGTCTAACCTCATCGGAAAGAAGTTCCACGATAACAACTTTACTTCCAGGTATATGATCTCTTATATAATTATCCTCAAGAAAAGTAGCATTCGTCACGGGTTCGCGGGTCGTTCTGCCGGGCAGGTTTCGACAATGATCCTTCCGCAGGTTCACCTACGGAAACCTTGTTACGACTTCTCCTTCCTCTAAATGATAAGGTTCAGTGGACTTCTCGCGACGTCGCAGGCAGCGAACCGCCCGCGTCGCCGTGATCTGAACACTTCACCGGACCATTCAATCGGTAGGAGCGACGGGCGGTGTGTACAAAGGGCAGGGACGTAGTCAACGCGAGCTGATGAGCCCTATGTCGCTCAGATTCGTCCCTCCCCCTCCCCGCATCAGCGTCCCTCCCTTACTTGCATTTTTACTTTTCCAAATCGTTACGGAGGTTAGCTCCCGTGGATGGAGGGGATTGAGGAAATAAATAAAAAACACAAGTGTCGAAGAGATGCGCAAGCACCCCCGCAGCCACGGGGCCTTCTGATGTGCTACCTATGCCAAGGGGGCCTTGGGACGTGCGGCCGCTGCCGAGGGCCTTGGGACCTGCAGCCGCTGCCATGGGGCCTTCGGACGTGCTATCGCTGCCAAGGAGGTAGGCGTGCAACTTGGGATGTGATTCAACACGCCAAGGTGCTTGCGTGCAGTGGGTGGCTTGGGCACATACATCCGAATGTATTAATTCTAAAGGTTTTTTTGGCCCTGTTGCCTTTTCCAATAAAAGGTCTTTTAGTCATTTTACCTTTAAGACAAGATTAGCAAATTGGTAAAGTACTAACCCTTCAAATATTTAAGGATCATTTCTTTATTAATTGTTGTATCCTATTTAGGTTAATATGACCTAATTTAAGGCACCAAAGGAATGTTTCATCATCGGAGAAATGTTTGTATTTCTAGCCGTATGATATAAAGACCATTCTTTAAATTATCGACGCATATATTCAAACTATTTCTAGAAATAAAAATTGAATTATTATTAAAAGAAATAGAATAGCAATGTTTAAAACATTTAGAGAAATAAATCAAATTTCGTCTAAAATCAGGAATATAATAAACGTCTTGTAAAATTAAAAAAACGATTCCTAAACTTAAGCCTAACTACTCCCATTGCTTTAGCTGAAACAACAGCCTCGGTACCCACTCACATTGTAAACTCACAATTTGTCAATGGTCGAGAAGAATCAATCATCTATAAAAAAGAACAAACATGATTAGTGGCCCTAGAGTCAACTAACTAAGGGTATTCATTTTCTTCCACTAAACAAGCTTTAAGGACAAATAAATCATATTTACCTTTCTTTTCCTTTTTTAGCATTTCCTCTTCTAATGACCTTCATTTTGACAGTGGAAATATTTGACAGGACCCGACCCGAGACCCTCTACTATAGATCCCAGCGGCCCTGCCGGGCACCCCGACGGAAGTTCCTCCGAACCTAACTGGGTAAGTTAAGAAATTCCGCGAAGCGAACCCCTTTTTAATTCTTGTTACTACTAAGAAGATCTAGTAATATACATGAAAACGACTTTTTAGTTTTAAAAATAAACGGACAGAGTTTCCCCTGTTTTTCAGAAAATCCACATAAACCTGCAAAGAAATTTCACTTCTAATTCCAACACATCTCAATTCTAGCAATTCGGACCTCCGGTCCTTTTCAAATCAAATCCAACACAACTCAATTATTTCGTGTAAATCATAAAATAAGCATAATCATAAAAGTAAAAATGATTATCATAAACTGGAAATCTCTTCTTCTTGATTCAACACATACTTACAAATATACATGCCTACAACTATTATGCATAAAGTAAAGAGTGCTATTAGCACATTTACATGTACAAAAATTATCTTTGGATTCGGCCCACTACTCGGCGATCGGAGAATCAGCAGCTTGCATTCTGAGACCTGCACCTGGGAAAGGGGTTTAAAACATAAAACATAAAACGAGTGAGCTAAATGAGCTCAGTGAGTGTAAATGAGAATTCAATTACAAGAATATTATACAAAGATAGCAATTTCTAAAGTACATGCAGAAATTATGCTTCTAAAACGGATGTAAAATTGTAAAACGGTTTATAATATCATATGCTAATGAAATCTTGCCGAGCGGGTTTTATCTACATCTTTGGAAAACTATATTCAGAATCTGTATAACATAATAACTACTGTGTGCATATCAATGCATAAATGCTATCGGTAAATCGAAAACTAGTAAAATCCTCGCTCAGCCATTTTCTTTCTAAATTGTACCAATGGTAACCCTAAAGCTCTATACCCACGCAGCGACTCAACTAGCACCGCATACGTGAGTAGGTCACGGGACACCTCAACTAGCAGCACCCACAGTGATATCTCAAGACAACTCACTGGCTACGCAGCGGAATCCTACATCGCATGCATATAGCGAGACAATATCCCGTACCCATAGAGCGACTCACATGACTCGACATCCCAACTTCTCGGAGTTAGTGACACACCCCCAAGACCTGCTCATGTGCACGGGATATACCGGCCGGGTCTAATACAATCATCACCACTATAATCTGAGGGTACCAATGGCCTTAAAACAAATGCAGTAATTTTCAAACTGTTTCACAAATTGATCATGTAAAAGCATGTCTATGAATATATCAAGATCATAAATCATGTTTATGCATCGAAAGCTCATAAAACATACATAGTCATTGTGCGAAAACATAATAACCGAAAAGTAAAAGAAATGGCAGATTTCCACTCACAACCGCTCCGTGCTCAATTTCGCTCCCGATTCCTGCTCCCGTTAACGCTCTCGGTTATCCTCACCTACGCGCCATAAATGACATTTAGAACCAAATCGAACACTAGAATCTCATTTAACTACTAAATGCCCTAATCGGCATACAAAGCCCGGAGGTAAACTACTTCCCGATTTTAGTTACGGAGCCATAATTGAAACTAACTCACCATCCGGCGCCCTAAAAATTATTGAACACCTTATCATTTGATTGGACATACTTGCCCTTCACCTTTCTAACATGGACAATTATGTCCCATTTTCTTCATTTTTGGGTTTTTCATCAACCATATACATTCCATTCACAAAATGCATCATTTACACACAACAATTCAATCAAAACACCACTCAATTCCTAACTTCCCTAAAGTGGCAGAATTTCACCCTAGGTTACAACACATTCCTTTTCTCAATTTCTTATTCCAATTACAACAAAATCATGCCAATTTCATTCTAAAGCCCTAATTACAATCAATTGAAATCTCTACAACAAAATCACCAAAAACCCTAATTCTCACCTTGCCAATTTCTTCAAATTGATGACTCCTTCAAGCTCCAAACTAGAATTTAACTCAATTTAAGCCAAGAATACACATAAGAACATCAATTAACACATTCTTGAATTCTCACTTATCAAACTCATAAAAGATGCTTTTCTTACCTCTTTTTCTTGAATTTCCACTAATAGAGACTTCAATTGAGCTTAGGGATTGGTTTGTAACCTTAATTTGGCTTGATTACACATGAAAAATCATGAAAAAAAAACTTTAATAATCACTGTAGCAGCACCCCCTTTGAAGCTCGAATTTCTCTCTTTTTTTGGCTAAGTGTTGGTTTGATCTCTCTTCAAATTTCTACACACTTCTAACATATATATAGTGCTCCCTCAATTTACCATTTTGCCCTTCAACTTACTTAAAATTTCTAATTTGCCATTAGTTAAAAACTAATTATGTAATTAGTTCATTTGTAACTATTTAGTTAGAATAGTTCAAAGAACTAACTAGAACTTCCAACTTGGTAATCCATGAGATTTCTTCTAATTGGTCCATTCTCTAATATATGGATTATGTTTCTCAACAAAGGCTTGTTCCATTCATAACCCTTAAATGAAAATTCATGTAGTAAATTAGAATTTTCTTTTCCAAGTCAATAGAGAAAAATTCTAAAAATATTCTAGGGTCGTCCGGCGCACCGATCAAGTGTGAAATTACCAAATTAGGTCTGATATCTCTCACGTGCACTATAAAGAAAATATTTCTAATAGGGTTAAAATCGAGTAACCCTACGGTGTCTTATTTGTTCTATACTGAAATCTAGGCGCCAATACTACTAATAGGGATTGGATATTACAATATTTTTCTTTGTTTTGGCCTTGTTGTTCTTATTATTCTTCTTATTATGATTCTTCTTTTGGCTTTTAGGTTTATCTCCAAACCAGTCATTTCCTTTATCTTTCATCCTGGCATTAATAATGGCTTTTACCGCACCATACCAAGATTTCTCAAAAGGTTGCCCAAACATTGCTTGAAGTGAATCCTACATTTCTTTTGCGATTTTCATCTTCTCATGCTTACTCCTAAGTACTTTAAACATGCATACTAACAAGTAGCAGTGGACTTTTCCGTCAACATCAAGCCAACAATCATATTGCTCCTTAGCTTCTTGTGAAGCTTTAAGAGCAGGCCTTGAAGGACAGCATTCAGTGAGAACAAACTTTTGGTTCTCATAGACGAATACAATATTCATTATACTTTTTCATTTCATAAAGTTTTCACCAGTTAATTTGTCATTGGATAATATTATGATCAAGGAATTTTTTATTTTGCAAAAAATAATCAACAAAGTAACTAAATCATTTATGCTCAAATATTATCACAATTATGGTATAACACTTTAAACACGATGCATGATGCAAAGGAATAAAGGCAAAAACCCTAGAAAAAAATTCTATACCATAATAATCCAATTTACCAAAATTGATATGCCATCGTAGAATAGGTCAAATGAATTTCAAATTAAACTGAGACAATCTCAATTAATTAATATTTTCAAGTATCTCATAACTTCTCTATTAATTAACTACCGTTTATTTTTATCTAAATATAATTATCTATATAATTATAATTATGTAAGTGTGATGCCTCGTTTTTGGATTCTTTAGACTTAACTTCAAAGTTGCCGCTGTAGGGTAGGTCAATTTAGAAATACATCCATGAATCCTATCTCTTAGAAGTTAATCTTGATATTGATTCAAACGGACACCCTCCATAAAAAGAACGAAAACAAAGTCGTTACAAGGCGCCGCTTAAATCTCATGATGTTAAACTAACGATGCACACCATAGGTCAAATTGTCATTTAACCCTCTCTCACTTACTATTTTTTATTATAGGATTTTATTTTATAATCTTAGTGAAAATTATTACTGTTAATCAATTATTGATCACTAGGTTTCATTCTAAGTGTTTCTAAAATCTAATCCTATTAACACTTAAAATAAATTACTAGATTTTTATACTAAAAATCTAATTTATTATGAATAACTAATACTAATAATTTTAATAAACTATTTATTATATATGCTTAATTAGTTCAATTTGAGTTACCGGATTTAATCTAATTAAATCTAATTCATATTATTTATGGCAATTATAGAATTAATTAATTTTAATCTAATTAAAAAATAATTCCTTATTAGATAAATTAAAACTATTTTAATTAAATTTAATAATTGATTGGTATATTATGTGTCAATTTTATTAAATCTAAACTAAAACTATTTTAATAAAGAAATAAAAAAATATATATGTATTCATAGCATGTTATAATGCATTGAGTAGGCATATCTTAGACCTAAATGGCATGTATAATGCATGATATATTTTATAATATAAATCATCACATAAAATAAAAATATAAAATAATAATGTTGACAAAGTCTTTTAAATTTCTAAGAAAATAAAATTAAAAAATTAAAAAATAATCTTAAATTTCTGATATCTTTTTCTTCTTGAGTTTTAATCTCTAAATAAAATATAATTATATCTCATATAATTTTTTTTTATATATTTTCTTTACATTTGACTTTATTGGAATATCTCGACAAGCTCAAAATACTATATAATTACTGTTTAACATAATTGCTATTGAGCACAACCATAAGCCCGACCCGTGGTTGTGCTGCTGTGCAGCACAGGTGTGGCCTAAGACCATACTTGCCTTATGGGCCACGCCTGCCTCAAGGACTCACTGGCCTATCAGGAAGCTTGGACGTGGCCTAAGGCGCTAGCTAGCTTCACAAAGGGAGGCTTGCCAATTTTGGCAGGCCTTTTTTTGTCTTTTTTTGATTTGACAAAAAATACCTTTTTGTCTTTTATGGTTTTGACGAAAAATAAATGCCACTTTTTTTCTTTGTCCTTTACTTTCTTTCATCTTTGTCTATGCTTGACGCGGAAAATCAAGCTGCCCTTTTTTTTAATTATAAGAATAAAAAATAAAAAATTCAATACTTTTTATGACTTACAAAAAAAATTAATTTAAACAATTTTAAATCAAAAAGATCGTGTAATTAATTATCAACACTTTCGTTCCATACAAAAATTTATAACTATTCATCTGATGAATAAATATATAACTATTAATATGTGTCTACCCATCAAGAATACAAAATATAAAATTTATAATTGTTAAATTAAAATAGACATTAATTTTGATACTAATTATAAAAATAATTTTTTTTAAAAAAAAAATTATGTCTATTTTGATTTAGCAATAGGATGGTATAAGAAAAATACTTTAATCGTAAATTTTTATAAATATTTTCTGTTAACACCAGCAAATTATTCACGTTGTATCCCCTACCAATGAACTACTCGTGTTGGCAAATTGATAAATTAAAAACGATCTAAATTTTATGTTCTTAATTTTTTTCTCTAGAAAAATTTTACACGAAAGAAGTATTAATTTTTAAAAATACATAAAAGTGGTTCTAAAACCTTTTTTTATAGTACAAGAATCCTTATGTTATATAAACTCTTAATCCTAATAGGATTAGAATAAAATAATATCTTTATATTATTTTAATTTAGATAATTAAAATGATAAATATAATATCTAATATTATCTTTAATTAAATAATTTAGATAATTCATAATTATTTAATTTAATTAAATAATCTAATTAATTAATTTAAATAAATAATCTAATTATTTATTTAATTTCATAACTATTATAAATTGGGTTAGTAATTGATTGAGCCTAACAAGTTTAATTAAATTAAACATGGATCAATAATTGATCATAATAAGTTTAATCAAATTAAACTAAGGCCGATTAATATTTTATATTTAACTATTAATTCAATTGTCTATTTCAATGTTTATGGAGCCAGCATGAGGACCTAATGAACTTACAAAATTAAGCTCCAATAAATTAAATCATTTGATTAAACTCTTTAATCAATATGATTTTATATATTAACTTCATATTACTCCACTAAAAATATAAATTTGAACTCTTAAATTGGCAAATGAATTATAAAACAAAAAACTGTTTTTGTCCATTTAATAATCATTTCATACAAATCAATCATCCACAAGTGTTCATAATTAGAGTTAGGTCGAGTATCCGTTAACCTCTCTAATTACATTTTTATCTTCGATCCACATTGATATTCTTTTGAACATTTAATTTATAAAATTCACAATTTATTATTTCTCTAACTCTTAAAGAAAACTGAACACTCATAATGTTCAATACCAAAATTAATTATCAAAAAAATAACTTATCTAACTTTTTTTTTAAATAAGTAGATTCCATATCTGTGAGAAATATTCTCAGCCATCTATTTTGTTACATTTAAAAAATACTTAATAATTGACTGAAAATCTTTTATAATCTTTTCCTTTTAAATTAATGAGCATAGCTTAATGAATATAAGTTCATTAATCACTTAAGATTAAGATTAATCTATATATGATTATATTATGATAAAATAAATTCTCTTTACTAACGGAGATTATTAGAGAATTAATTTTATCGTGGTCCAGTCCTATATGATCAATATTATACAAAGTGCCTCTATTTTTAATGTTAACACATAGAATGATCCGAATAAGATCATTGTATACAATATACAAATGGACCACACTTATAGTCTATCAAAATAAAATTTTCGTTTTTATTCAAACTAATAATAAATTTAAATTATTACACTTAAATTTAATCATCTTATATATAATTATTATATATTAAATCTAAGATTACATATAATAATTAAAGAATTTTATAATATTTAAATAAATAATCATAATTATAATATATAATATTAAATAAATAACTTTTATTAATTATTTTTAATAATATCTAAATACAAATAATTATAATTTTAGAGCATACTTCCAACACTTCCTTGATATTTTCATCGGTCCATGTCTAGACAAGTTAGAGACTTTTACTAACCGATCTCTCTCAACAACTTTGATTGTATGATAACAACTTTGATTGTATGTTTATCAGGACGAATAATAGATAGAATGCAAAGTGATATTTTTTCTGCCAAACAAACACACAATACATTAACATCCCTACCCTTTCCCCCCATAAAAAAAAAAAAAAAGATATCATCTTCATATCATAAATTTTCAAATAAGTTTAGTAGGCTGAAACCCACCACCAAGAGAAAAAAAAAGGTGATAATTTGTTAGGTTGAGAGGATTTGAAGAATAATAAAAATGGGTTTGATGGCGTTGGCGTGGAAGGACAAGAAGATGCAGTGTAGCGCGTAGAGGGGTAATGATGGTTGTAGTGGTGATGTGTAATGACACATGGTGGAATAGAGATGCAATGGGAACGATGTTGAGAGGATTTGAAGAATAATAAAAATGGGTTTGATGTTGTCGTTGGCGTTGGCGTCGGAAAGATAAAAAGATGCAGAATAGCGCATAAGGGGGTAACGATGGTTGTAGTGATGATGTTAATGACACATGGTGGAATAGAGATGCAGTGGGAACAATAATGGTGGTGGTGGTGGTCAACCGTGAAGAAAAATGAGAAGATTCAAAATAGCGGTGGTGGTCGGCCATGAAAAAGAATGAGAAGATCTGAAATAGTAATGGTGGTCGGCCATAGATGTCAAGGCGTTGACTAAAAATTTGATGAAAAAATTGAAAAGGCCAGTTAAATTTGTACTACCTAAAAAAAGAAGGAAGAAAAAAAAAGAACAATATTATTATTAAATATATTTTTAAGTTATGTTATTTAGTAAAAAAAAAATTATAAATGATGAATAGATTTTAGAGGATTGAAAGAACTTAAGACATAAAATGGATTTGATTTAATAGGTGTTAAAAAAACATAGATACGAAATTCAAAAAAGTGGGACACATTATTGAAATGATAATAATATCTATTTTTTTTTTAACTTCGACAAATATTCTTTTTCATTTAAACATTTTACTAATTTTTTAAATTAAAATTAATATTATTTTGTGGGTAATTATAATAATATCCCTAGTATTTTTCATATTATATCAAATTCAAATTTGATCTCTTCCTATATCTGATCTACTAAGCAATTCCATCCGATAAAAATTTAATATACAACTAATAAAAATTATGATCTTTAATAATTTTTTATTTTTTCATTTTTCATCAATAGTTTTTTGATAGCACCAACAATGTTTTTGCACTTTTTAATCGAAACGGTTATTTTTAATTTTTCTCAACACATTTATATTCACAGTAATTAACTTTTTAAATTTTAATACACTTATCACCCTCTCCTATAATATTATCTATCTCTAACAATAATTCTCTCTCTTCAGTAAAAAATTCTTTCTTTAATAATAATTATAATTGTCTTTTACACTGCCATTATACTTTCATTATTTAATTATTTAATTATTAAAAATATGACACACTATACATTAAAAGTACACATAGATGATATAACCCTTGGTATCGACAGTCGAACCTACTACAAAACGAAACTCCTTGTCATAAAAGATCTTGTGTTTTTTTTTTTTTTTCGTTTTACAGGCTGAGCTCCATATTGAAAATCCAGCTAAACTTCACGCCATATGGTTTCAACCTCTTAGCTCGCTGATCGGCTAGCTCCTGCGGCCTCCTAATCCTAGGTGCTAAGCCACACACAAACTTCTGTTCACGTGTTCCTTCACCCGCCAACCCCTCCAGCTTCTCCAATCCCCACCGTTCGATCGAAAACTCTAATATATCCGCGTAATCATGGGCCGTGTACACGCCAAACCTTTCGGCCACGGCCGCAAAGTAATCGAACAGACGTGGGTCTCGTCCGTCGTACATCAAATGAGCGGGCATTGTAATTTTCTTGTCCATGAGATCAGCAATTGCGATCATTGCACTCGTGGGGTCCACCTAGAAGAGCTTTTCAACGATCCTGGCGTAGGCATTCTCGTGGCGCTTCTGGTATGATGCGATGTTCCACATAGCGCGCAAGCACTGGATCACCACCCTCTATGGTCTGGCGAGCGGTGTTGCCATGTGATAAGAACGTGGCTAGCTCTTGAAACGACGTGTAAATAAAGCCCAAATATGGGTTATTGTCGGCTCCAGGGTCCTGTCAGAAAAGCAAACTGTTTACGTCGAAAGATTTTTTTTTTTGATAAAAGACCATATAAATATCGAATTATTTTAATTAAATGTTAATTTTAACTTACAGGAAATTAACAGAAAATTCTAATTAAATTGGCCATCATTAAAAACATGAAAAGTGAATGATATTCGGGAAAAAATAAACTTATTAATTTTGGTATATTTCAATGAGTAAAATGAATACTCTTAGCTTAAAAGTCAATATAAAGATAAATTTTGTCTTTAATATTTGACGGAAAGAAAAATAAAGACAAGATCTGCATATATAACAGATTGAATCTTTATTTAATAAAATTAAAAAAAAGAATTAAACCAAAAAAAGGAAAACGCAAACTAAAAACAAAAGTCGCCATGCCAGCTCTAATAAGATACTGAACAGTCTTCTCAATCATGAGCATATCGACCCCACCCGACAAGTACAAGTAGGTTCTGAGCAAATCCCCGTGGCAGTTTTCCTCAGCGGTCCAAGACCGGGTCCAAACAGCCCACGGGCTTGAACTTGCTCCCGTCTCATCCCTGACGCCGTCGAGAGTATTAATGATTGACTGGTACGTGGGAATGGCGTCTTCGGTGATCATATCACCCACCAGCACCACGAAGTACTCGTCTGGTTGCCCCACCGTACGTGATTGTAACTCTTTGACCTGGTCAGCAAAGTCCGAAACAGCAGTGACTGGTCGGGAAAGAAGTTGCTGGGTTGCCAGCAATTTTCTACTGGTTTGAGCAAACGTAAAACGTTTTGGGTGGCCCAGGTTTCCGGTGACTTGAAGATTTCAATTTTCTCGGGTGGCATTGAATGTGTTCTTTGGGATTTCTTGGGTTTCAGTGGTGGTGGTGCTGCTGCTACGGCAGAGATTGTCGGTGCTGGCCGTTGGCGGAATGTGAGAGCGGAGAATGTGGGGGTGAGACAGCCGTGGTGGGTGGGATTTGTGATAGATGGAGTACATGCATGAAGACGTGTGGGGGAGAGGAAGTGTGAGGCTTGCATGGGGTGGCACTCAGCAGTATCTTTTTTCGAGTAGCTTTACTGGCTAAGTGCCACTGTGGATATATATAGAAATCCTACCTAATAATTTAAGAATTTTTGTTTATTATTGCGACTTATAAATTAAAGTTTTTGTTGGCACCTGAAATGACCAAAGGGACCGCATTCATCTTTCAAAGTCATTTTAACTTCAATTTAACAGTATAATAACTAGTGACCATAATTTTATTCATTGTTAGTTAATAAACTGCTAGTGCCTACTTTTGTTTCAACGATGAACCTATTATATATGTTAGTTTTTATACCTATTAACTTCGGATTTCGGTCCGTTTGATTTTCTAATCTTATCACATTCTCATTTATATCGATTTCGTTTAATCTCATTCAATCCAAATTGTACTTTTGAAGGGTTGGTGTTGGATCCTTTTTTATTGTAAATAAAATTAGATAAGTTAATTAAGGGTATTATGATAATTTAAAAGTGCAAATGAAACTAAATATTGCAACGTGAAGTGGGGATTAGGGTGCAGTGGTTTCAGTGAGACAAGAGAACAAGAGAGATTCTGTGGGCTAGGTAGGATTTGAAGGCCAAGTAAAAAAGTGAATTGTTTTGTAACTGTGTTTTAAAATGTCAAATAATAAAAAATATAAAGAAGGGTATATATTTTATTATATTAAATAATATACAAAGTTTGTCTTAAGACATATATATATATATAATAGAAAATAATATTTATATTAATAATAATATATATAGTAGGAAAATATTAAAGAATTATTTTAAAATAATTCATTAATATTAATTCATTAATACATTTCTCAAACTCAAGATGGTGTAGTAGAAGTAAGTTTAAGTTTGGAGATTAGAGTATAAGAGTGGCAAAGAAGTAGAGATTTGATAAAAATATCAGCAAGTTGCTCATTATATAAAATGGAGTAGAGTATAACAGTGCCTTGAGAAACGTGTTGCAAAACAAAATGACAATCTGTCACAATATATTTAGTCCCTCATAAAAAATATAATTATGGGCAATTTAGATAGAACTTTGATTGCCACAATAAAAGGGTGTAGCGCCAAAGTGAATAATACCTACATTTTCAAGAAGCTATCAAAGTCAAACAATCTTTTAAATAGTATCAGTAAAGGTAAAATACTCAGCCTCAGTACTAAAAACGAACAGTGGCTGTTTGCTTTTTTACTTTTCCATGAAAAAATAAAATTTCTTAAGAAAAGACAAAATTCAATAGTTGATTATCAATCTATAAGATCACCTACCTAATCTATATTGGCATAAGCCTGCAATACAAGAGGAAAGCAAGCTGAAAAAATAGAGACCATAAAAAAGTGCATTCTTAAGATAACGCAAAATATGAAAAACTGTTGCAAAGTGAAAGATACGAGGAGCGGCCATAAACTAACTAACAACATGAATAGCATAAGTAATATCTGGACAAGTGACAGTAAGATATATCAAACTACTAACTAATTGGCAATAAAGAGTGGCATCACTAAGGAGAGTACTATTAGAAGATCAAAGTTTGATATTAGGCTCTAAGGGAGTAGAGGCGGTCTTACTATCTGTCAAGTCAGCTCTAACAAGTAAATTCGATACATATTTAGCCTGTGAGAGATAATATCATGTAGAATCAAACAGTACTTCAGGTCCAAAGAAATAATTGAGGTTGTCAAGATATTTTATTTCAAAGTGTTGCTGAAGAAAGTTCTTAAGAGTGAAAATACCAAGAAGATCATCACCCGTGATAATCATATCATCAACATAGAGAAGAAGGAGAACACAATTTTATGCTGTCTTGTGGATAAAAAGAGTTGAGTTATAAGGACTAGACTAAAAATCATGTTGAAGAATATTCCCACTAAACTTTGTAAACCATGCACGGAGAGCTTGTTTAAGATCGTATAGAGCACGATGAAGTTTACAGACATTGCCTGAAGGATGTGGATAACCAAAAGGAGGCTTCATATATACTTCTTTAGTGAGATCACCATTAAGGAAAGCATTTTTTTACATCGATCTGAAATAATGTCCAACCACGAACTGCAACAATAACCAATAAACTTCAAACAGAAGTAAGTCTAGCAATTGAGGCAAATATTTTTTCATAATCAATTCCTTATTCTTAAGTAAAGCCTTTGGCAACAAAACGGGCTTTATAATACTCAATAGATCTATTAGATTTAGTCTTGATCTTGTACATCTATTTGCATTTAATGACAGTTTTATTAGGTGAAAGAGTAATAAACTCTCAAATATGTGACTTCTCAAAGGCCTGCCATTCTTCTGTCATGGCTTGCTGCCAAACAAGATTAGAGCTAGCCTCGGAATAGGATTAAGACTCATATAAAGAAATGGTAGTAGAGAAACAGTGATAATTACGAAGTTTAATAAGAAGTTCTCTTATATGAAATAAACGACGAAGTGAAAGTATAGAGAAAGCCTCAGGGATGTCGAGAGCATATCCTTCAGACGAGGTTGGAGACTCAGAAGTAAGTGAAACTCAAAAGAAGTATCTGTAGGTAAAGTATCAGGCAAAAAATCAACAGAATTATCAGTAAAAAAATTGTGAAATAGGAGGAGACATAAAATTAAAGTTAGATACAAAGAAAAACATCGTATGCTCGAGAAAGATCATATAATGAGAAACACGAAGGTGGTTAGATATTGGATCCCAACACCTATAACCTTTATGTTCTATCCCATATCCCAAGAAGCAACATAATCAAGTATGTGGCTCAAGTTTAGTGTGCTTATGCTTTTTAAGTAGGACAAAACAAACACAACCAAATACTTTGAGGAGATTGTAATTAGGTGGAGTTCTATAAAGATGCTTATAAGGTGACTTGTTCTCTATAATAGAAGAAGGAACACGATTAATGGTAAAGACAGCGATCAGAGTAGCTTCTCCTAAAAAATATTCATGACAAGAAGAAGAGATAAAAAAAGCACGAGTAATGTCTACAATATGTCTGTGTTTAAGTTCGGCTCTCCCATATTGCTGAGATATACAAGAAAAAGACCTTTGACATATAGTACTATATTCTTGTAGAAGATTTAGAAAGTCAGAATCTCTATACCCATGACATTATCAGTGCGAAAAATCTTAATAGGACATGAGAACTGAGTTTTAATCATGTGAGCAAAATCTCGATAAATTTTAGTAAATTTTGATCGTTGTTTTATAAGAAACAATCAAGTATATCGAGAATAGTCATCAATGAAGATCATAAAATATTTAGATCCTCCTATTATGGCATTTGGAGAAGGACCCCATATATCAAAATGTACAAGATCAAACGGAGTATGAAAGACAATAGTACTATTATCAAAAGGTAAAATTGGTTGTTTAGCTAAAGGACATGTAAGACAATTATCTC
Source organism: Ailanthus altissimus (assembly GCA_946807835.1). Taxonomy (NCBI): domain Eukaryota; kingdom Viridiplantae; phylum Streptophyta; class Magnoliopsida; order Sapindales; family Simaroubaceae; genus Ailanthus; species Ailanthus altissimus. The sequence goes on along the minus strand of OX327699.1, from coordinate 9,841,967 downwards.
TATTATCAGAAATAATACCCAAGTAACCACTAGATACAAGAGAAATGATGCGATTGACTGACGTATGGCCCAAACGAGAGGCCAAAGATGTAATGAAGGCATTAAAGAGATAGATGCTACAGACGAATGATATATCTAAAGAAATGAGTTCATACAAACGTCCAACCTTATGGCCTGTCCTAAGCGTCCGACCGGTCTTTGAATCCTGTACACAACAACCAGAAACAATAAATAAGACATTAAGACCAAGTTCGCATAATTGACCGATAGACAAAAGATTTAATATTAGGTTAAGAATAAAAAAGTGTCAGATATAGAGAGTTTATGGCAAGACACTTAACTAATATGATTAACTTTCATGAGAGAACCATTAGCAATTTGAATAGATAGTAAATATGAATTAAGAGTTTTAGAGGAGAAAATTGTAGGATCAGAAGTCATGTAATTGCAATATGCAGTGTCAAAATACCAAAAAGAATTACCTGAAATACTAGAGGAAGCAGAAATTAAGGGTTTACTAAAATTAGAAAGGAGTAAAGATTCAAGATTACTAGAAGAACCATTTGCACTATCCTGTGCATCAGTAATTATAAGTCCTGTAAAAAGTAGCATATTGAGATAGTTCAGGTATATAACACGGCTTAGGTAGAGCAGAACAAATAGAATAATACCGAAAAGTATCAGACTTATCCATAAATCTCAAAATATATAATTTCGATCCTTTCACTAATGACAACTTAGCCCATAAACTTTTAATAATTATAAATTAACTCCAAACATTTAATAATTATAAATTATTAAATTACAAATTAACCCCAAACTTTAAGTAAATTATAAATTGACCCCTAAAGTTTTATTAATTATAAAATGACCCTTCAATTTTTATTAAATTATAATTTGACTCTTATAAAATTTGTTAATTTTAAAATAACCTTAAAACTATTACAAATTACAAAATTACCTCAAAAGTATAAAAAATTACGATCTAACCTCAGAATATTAAAAATATTACAAATAGACCCTAATTGAAGGCGGTTAACTTTATCAGGCATGTGCGGTGTTATCTAATCTCTGATTGACCTGTTTCCAGTGGCGTTTGAACGATTGAAGACTGTTGCTTCTTTTGGACTGGGCAGTGTCAGTCACGGCGATGTAGAACAACCGACATCTAAGGTGGCAGTAAGCAGCGATAATAACTTTCAGACGACGCGTCGGGTGATTTTCGACCTCTGATTGGCGCGTTGTCGGCGGCGTTGAAACGACTAGAGTTTTTTAAGTATCTTGGGGTGGGTGATGTCTAACACAACAACCTTCCAATGATTTTCGACGACTTTCTGATAACTCTGGTGTTTTTCGACGGGTTCTTAAAATTTTTTAACAAATTCCGACTAAACAAAATGATAATGAAAAATTAGAATTTTAATACCATGTAAAAAATATAAAAAAGAATATATTTCATTGTGTTAAATAATATACAAAGTTTACTTTTATATAAACTTCAACATATATATATATAATAGAAAATAATATTTACATTAATAATAATATATTTATAATAGAAGAATATTAAAAAATTATTTTAAAATAATTCTTTAATAATCACATCAAAGTACATTATTTTAATTATCAATTAAATTCTTTTCTTCATTTTTTATTTTTATTGTTTCTCAGGTTTCTGAGTTTTTGGTTACTAATCTATTGAGAAAAGTTATTATTATTATTATTAATTTTTTTTTTCAAGTGGGATTTTGAGATTCAGTGAAACTTAGGATGACTTGACCCAAATTCAAAACTTGAGTTTCATTTAAGTTCTTGATTCCCTACGACAAACAATGGCAAGTTGCTTTCTAAAATGACACTTCTATGGATTTTTCTTGCCTCGAGTTGAATCACAACAGTAACACTATGCAAAACTTCTCTCTCTCATTTTCTTCTGGAACTTTTCTCTTCCTAGATGGGTCACGGGTCAATTGTCATGATACTAGTCTCTAGATTAACGTCTGAAAACTTTTACGTGGGGATTTCAAATCCAATTTCACAAAATTTAAATTTATGCATAATGATAGTGTTAAAATATGTGATTAGTCAATTATATATAAAATATGAATTGAGATGGATATTAAATATATAATCAATAAAGAGTTTAGTACGCATTGGATTGAGATGGATACTAAGAGTCAATAAAAAATTTAATACACATTAAATGTAAAGAGAGGAGAAAGACGGAGAATTTAAAGTAAAGAAGAAAGGAAAAATATAGAGAGACAATTTTAGATCGCAGTGTCACGATATTGAATTGATAGAGCCACAATGTCAAAGATTGAAGCTTTAGGGTCGTAGCGTCTAACTTCGGGAACTTAAGTTTTTTGCTTAGATTTGATTTCTTTTAAAATGTTTCGAACTCTTATATATATGAACTTTTATTTCAACTAAATTTAAGATTTTAGAGACATTATAAGCACTATATAAATTCTTATACACTTTTAAAATTCATCAAACATTAAAAGAGAGCCTTTAAGAGAAATTAAAAAAAATTAGATAGACATTAAATATTTGTGTGCATTAAAATGAAATCATTATTGATTGTTTATTATTCTTTTGTAAACAAAAAGAATATCAAAATAGATTTTTTGAGAGTTTTTTATTTTGTATTCTATGTAATCTCTAAAAGATTTAATAAAAGAAATTATGATCTCTTAATTCACGGTAAACATAAGTTTTTGGTGCCAAATCACTTAAATTAGTTTATGTGTATATTCTTAATTGATCTAATTCTTATTTCTTTTATCTTATATTTATTTTTGATTTTACTCTTCTACTACAAAAGAGTATTAGGATAAAAAGCTAATATTTTTGTGAGATGTAAACCTAATTTCTTCCTCTTTCTTCCGCAACAGATAGCTAGCCACCACTACAACACTGAATTGTCATAATTCACCTTTGGTATTATTATTGATCATATACTTACAAATTGGCATTCAAACGTCTGCAACCAGACCATTAACTACATAATCATATATGTAAATAACTTGCTCCTTTTTCTCTTTACCTTTATTTATGATTGATAAGCATTAACACATAAGGTAAACGATCAATGAGTTTCAATTGACACAAATCAATATATATTTGTGATACATACGACTGACGGCATCTTTCGCAATTGGATTTAAATACAAACGTTTGTATATGCACATACACACACAAACATATTTGTACAAGGCAAAATATGAAGATTGAATAATCATTTAGAAGCAGCTATTGTTTATTTAGAGATGAGTTTTCAAATTTTGTATATCTTCTTAGGGATTCATGAAAAGGGATTTGTCATCTAAATTACTGAATCATAGTTTAACTAATCAGTACTGAAATGCTAACCTTTCATGGCCACGAAAATGAGTCAGTTATTTTTAAGCAGAGCCGGTAATTAAGATGACTTCTGGGGAGAGGAAGCATTCTCAGTTTTGAGACCTGGAATTTGGAAAGCGTTTTAAAATTGTTCTGCTTCCACGGTTTTCCCGTGCAAGAATCAAAGCGTGTTTCAAATTGTTGAACCATGTCTTTTTCATTTTAGGGCAGCACACCAAATAGATTTACAGCTCACCTTTTAGACCACGTCTTGTATTGGAAAGCCAAAAATGTGCATGTTGGGGACATTTTACATATATATATATATCGGTCGTTTATGTAAAAAAAAAAAACTAACTATTTCAATAGCTATAAAAATGTAGCACAAAGCCACCACATTGTTTGCAATTTTTTTTTGTAAATTGTTTTTATTACATAAAATTTAAACTATACACTTTTTACTTGTGTGTGAGCAAGATTTAAACTTTAAACCTCTTAGTTCCATCCAAAAAGATTTATCAATTAAATTAATCTACATTCATGATATTATTTGAAAGCAGAATATGGCAATTAATCATCCGAATAATATATTAACTATAATAGCGGGTTCAATATGATAAATTTAAAATTTAACTTATAATTTTGAAGCATTTTCTTTCACAATTACAAACAAATTAAAACAATGCAAACATGATCTTATTTTCATTGCTCTTTTTTAGAGTTTATTTTATTAATCTCGTTAATTAGTATAAGATAAAGAAATTAAATAAATTCATATATGTAACAATTGTGATCTTAGGCCTTGTGTTCAAGCCGTTGTTGATGATGACGACGATCAGAAACCGAAGACGATTCTCCTTTCTCAATTAAAGTGCTAGGGTTATTACCCTCTGCAGATTTGGCATGCAACCCTTCACTGCCAAATCTTTCCTTCTTTTTAATTTCTTCATCAATATGAACATCATCTTCAATTCCCAGTATCACTGTTTTTGGTCCATGGCCATTGTGTCCCGGAAAAATAGCCTCCTTGACCTTCAAGTGCTCATCAACATGCACAATATCACTCTGTGCAGATTTACCATGCGACCCTTCAATACAGCCAAATTTTTCTTTCTTTTTAATCTCTTCGTCAATATGAACATCATCGTCAATGTCTAGTATCACAGCTTGTGGGCCATGGGGTCCTGGAACAATGGTCTTCTTAACCTTCAAGTGCTCATCAAAATTCACAATGCCAGTTTCTTGGACTTCCTTCTTCTTTCTCTTTTTGATGAAGCAACATAAGGCAGCTGCAAGGAATGCCAGGAAGAAAACGCCACCAAATGACACAAACACTATGATAATAACTGTTGAATGGTTGTCTGGTGATGGAGAAGGTGGAGGAGGAGGAGACGGCGGCGGGGGCCTAATTGGATGGTGTGGTGGTGGTGGTTGTTTAACTGGGTAGTGTGGTGGCGGTGGAGGTGGTGATTTTGGGTGACTTGGTGGCGGTGGGGGCGGAGGTTGAAAATGGTATGGTGGTGGGAAGTAGAAGTTGTTGGGAGAAGCCATAGTTTTGATACTTCGAAGGTGATGATTGAATTTGTTGTGGGGAAGATGGTGGGTTTGGGTGTGTATTTGTAGTGCTGGGGTTGCATTTTCTTAATATTTTGTTCAAATTTTTCATGTTAAGTTTTCTTGTGATGACTTGACTCTCATGCTAAGTTTAGTGTGGAAGGATATTGGGGTTTGTTTGCATTGGAAAACACTTCTTATAATATATAGTTGTTGCTGGTTCTTCTCAAGCTTAAATTTCTATGCTAAATTAATAAATACATTTGAGTTTTTATGGAATGGACATGTTCTTGAATGATCATATCTTAAATATTCTGACAAAGAAAAAACAAAAAACAAGATTAAAGGCTACAACTTGATCTTTTATATATCTATTCATTTATGGCATAAAGTTCGATTCTTACAATCACAAGCATTTTAGACTTAGAAAACAAATAATTTTATGTCAATTAATATTATACTCAATTTGCAATATCATTGTAATTTCACTTAGAAATTCTCTTATCGATTGTGTATGTTTGTATTATATCGAAAATCATTGAAGCTTACAAAGAATAGTAATATAACATAAGTTTTTATATTTTATAACTATTTTCTGTTTTAAGATCATAACAATGGTTGAAGTGCCCTTAATGACCACACAAATATTTACTGGATGCTTTAAGATCGTAATATAAATTTATAATTTATAGAAAGTAAAGTTACATTAATGACTTTCTTTTCTTTAAATATAATAATTGTTTTTAGTAGCTTGTTTTTGTTATCTATATATATATATATATATATATATTCGAATGTTAAACAAAATTTTCAAGTTTTGAAAGTCCTCGATCGTTTAGGTCATATTGTTTTGAAGCCACCTATTTATATGTCTCATCCCCAAAAATAAATGAAATTAAGGATAAAACTTGCTATGATAAATCCAATGGAAATTGATTTACAACTTAGGATAAAATAGATCACAAATGTTATAAAAAGATGAAACTCAATTTTTTTTCTTTGAAAAATATAAACGAGTCTCAATTTTAATAAAAGTCTATATATATTTGAATTCATGTCTTGCAACATATTTGGAATAGCTCTTAGGGAGGTTTAAGGTGATTTAAGAAGTTAAGTTAGTATTTGATAAATTATTTTCAAAGTCACTTTTATAAAAATCACCATATATATCTTACAATAAATTTGAGAAACTAGGAGAGAATTGCTTTTCAAAATTAGATTTTTTAAAAAATTAGTTTTTTCCATTAATATGTATTTGCTCATACATCCATATATCAATCAAACAAACCCAAAATTATCTTTATACTTATGTTTTAATTCAAAATTTATCTAATAATAAAAAAATTTAAATAATATTTTTTTATCTATCTCTACTATATAAATACATATAAAATTATGTACAAATATTAAACACAGATGGAAAATTATATTATGTAATATATATTATTAAAATATTTCTATAAAAATATATTATGTATCATCTTTTCAAAGAGATTATTATTATTATTATTATTATTATTATGTCCATTTTTGTCATATCAATTTCTATGAGCATTATAATGCTAAAATTTACCAAATGCATGTAAATTGTAATTAAAACTTGTAACACTTTTGAAAATATAATTTATCAAGCATGTAATCTATTCTCTTCATAATTGATTTTTTGTTTTAGCACAACTAACAATGATTATTTTAAAAGTTACAACATTGTTAAACTGACTCTTAATAAATATAAATAAGTCCGGATTTTTCAACATCTAAAAATAAATATACAAAATTAACATACGAAATTAACATTTTAACATTTATGTCTATTCAAAAAAAATATTCGGAAGATAAAATCATAGAAGTCATTATAATTTCTAATTCAATTTTAAGCAAATTCTTTTTAACTTAATTTTTTAGTGATAATAAATATTTTTTAAGTATTCAATTGTAAAAACAAACGTTTCAACATAACTTAATCACTAAAAATAAATTAATACAACTTTGAGTGAAAAAATAAACAGACACTTAATCTTGTCACTTACATAATTATTAGTCATGTTGTCTATATAATTGCTAGACAGTAAAAGTTGCGTCTCGATCCCATTGACAAATCGATGTTGTTTTACAAAAATTTAAAAATGTCTAAATTTGAGTCTGCACATTTAAATACATTTAATAAGGTAAAATATATGACTTAAGTCACTTTATAGTGCTTAATTTATGAGTTATGATTTGATAGATATAGTCTTGTACTAAGTAAAACCTAAAAAATATAGACCCTTAGACTAAAATCCGTTTGGAGAAAATTTAGTCTAAAACAAGGATAAACATATGTAATTAAAACTAATGGAGAAATATAAATTTAATAAGGTACTTTTTGACTTTTATGAAAAATCCCTTGATTTAAAAGATTTTATTTTGCAAAAGAGAAAAAAGAAAAATCAAGATCCTAATAAAAATAATACTTCAGCCATAAATAAATCAACAAATTATGGATAAATTCAAACAACTCTTTCTTAAATTCAAACGATCTTTTCATAAGTGTTTGTCATCTTTGGATGATTGGTGATGGGGTTACTTCCCTAGTTTGTACAAGTATTTTTTTTTCACTAATCACCACTATTTAAAATACGTCATGGTACGAGATTATTTGGACTATACGATTCAACCATATTATAAACACAAGATTTGATAAGTAATAGTTCATAAATTGAAATTCATTGCATCCATTGTCTAATGGATATGACATAAGTCTTCTAAACCTTTAGTATAGGTTCAAATCCTATACAACTCATTGACAAAGAGCAATGTATCATACATCGACAATCATGCCACAAAGAGTAGGTCCTGTTGAGCTCTTCCTTTTGAATTGCAGCTTTTTTGCTCATTCAAATGAGCTAGTGAAGTCGTTCCTGAATTGCTTTTATTCAGCTGAGGATGCATATGAGTAAGGCAAGGCCTCACCAATTATTGAAGAATACCAACTGATTAAAAGACTATGTGTTTCTCGTTGGCCACGCAGAATAAGACAATTCCTTTTTTTCACCATAAACTGATAATAATTCCTCCTTTCCACCCAGTGTGGTGTTGCTAATCCTAGGCGATACACTGTACTCTCTATTAAGTGAGAGTTCGAGCTATGAACAAAGACCCTGGTTGAATATTTTTGTTATTGATCAAACAAATAAATAGACATAAGATTGAAAAGTGCTTCCCTCTTATTGTTAGTCCTCTTATGATACACCACTTCAAATGGTTACTTCCCCCCTTACTTAACATAGGCCTATTCACATCATTTTTATAGGTAAACTCTGCAGTTGGAAGAACTTATTCTCACTTACTCGGTCTCCCTTGCACTAAGCTCCTCCTTCTAAAATTAAAAAAAAAACAATTTTTTTTAATTCAATTTGATAAGAAATTAACATAATAAAGTTTTACTTAAAATAAAATTGTTATCTTATCTATTTTATTTATTAAATTTATTTTCTCTTTTAATAAGAATAAAACGAATTAAATAAATTAAAGGTCAAACAAAGAATCTTTACATACTATAAAATTTTAACTCTAAAAATCTCTTCCATACATAAAAATTCATTCATTATAACTCATTAATGCACCCATCCTTCATTATCTTGCCCTAGCTTGAAACACGCAAGAACTACCTTCTTCTACCTTCTTTTGATGTTTTCTTCTATCCACCTCGCAAATCAATAATTTGTGTCTATTCCAAGGTTCATTACAATCATAACACCATTTAGTCTTAAATAAAATTCAAGAGGCTTATTCTTTTTATCTCTAGACTAAAGTTTTCTACAACATGAAATCTTGAATTTGCACCATAAACAAAACACCTCAAATAGAATTTAAAGTACATATTTTACAATACCCACTCTATATTCACACATGTTTATCTATTATTTATTATGCAAGACCAACTTCTATACTTTTCACTCAAAAAAAAATTGATTCACTCAAAAAAAAAATCACTTATATCAAGAAAAATCGCTTTCTGTTGAGATCATTAAAGTAAATTTGCAAATTCATAGGATCAAAGAGGGTACGATCAAATATTCAAGCCCAAGTCATCTGCTACTTCACAATCTTAAGCATATGTATATGATGTCGTTTAACACGTAATGCAAAGTTAGGATGGCTGAGTGGTTATAAGCATTATTCCCAAATTTCGGTCTTCGAAAGAGGGCGTAGATTCAACCACTTCTGTCTTTCCATTTTTATTTTTTGCAAAACTACGTCGTATAGCCTTATTTGCTCTTTTAAAAACTCTAGCCTCCTCCTCCACCATGCTCAATAAAATTTTTGCTCTCCTTTTGTCTCGTTCCCAACAGCAGCACCATTTCAGCGGCCAGTTTCTTGTTTCCCTCCGTTGGTCGGAAGCCGTTAATAAAGGTCTTTGTGAAAACTTTGAAGGGAGCTCATTTCAAGATCAAATTGAACCTAAACGCAACGTATCAGTCTCAATCTATCTCTCTTAGTATCTTAATTCTCATCTAACTCAAATTTTTTTTCTTCTTTTTGCTTCGTTTACCCGTAATATAACATCAAATTGTTATCTATGCAGTTAGGGTTTTAAATTTGATATCTGAATGATTTCTTTTTTAGTGTAAGGCTTGACTCTATTTAGAGGACGAAAAATTGATGGCCGATACTGAAACTGGGGAATTTTGGGGCTTCTTTGGTGGCTTTGCTCCGCTTCCAAAAAAAAAGGCTGTCGATGAGGATAAGATTGTTGATTCTCATTTTACTAGGCTATATAGGTAATCATCATTCTAATTTGCTCTTGGGTCTTTTACTGCATTGTTTGGCTGATCTGCAATAAACATATCTTTTTCTGTCTAAGTTGACTTATTAATTGTCTATTGATAGAGTTTGCTGTATATGTGTATTGACATGTTCCTTCTCCATATGTTTTTGCTATTAACTTCTCTGAGATGATTCAAAACTCTGAACTAGGAAACCATTCTAAATTCTTTTATTATTTACTTATTTATTTCTTTTTTCAGAACAAAGACTTGAAAAATTAATAAAATAACTAGATTACAGTCTATGTTCTACATTTTTTGGAAATAATGTTGCTTTTGTAACAATCATTTGCCAAATCCTATAATGCTTTAGTTCTGACAAAAGTATATATGCCTTTTAAGTATTGACAAGGGTCAGGCAACACTTGTTCTATAATTTACTTTGTTGTTTTTTAATTATGTTTTCATATAATACAGGAGTTTGCAATGCTCTTGAGGCTTACACTTTATCTTGCTAAGCAGTAAAAGAATCTCGATTATGCTTACATTTCAAGTTCTTTTTCTTCTATTTTCATTAGTGGTTTGGGTGATTTTTATTATTGACTTTCTAGTAAGACATATTAATGTTTTTATGATAACAAATCCCATGTTTAGGCATTGAAAGATTTAAATGCATAAGTGAGATAAATTAAAAGAAATTAAAATAGAAGAGTACATTCGGAATTACACTGGTACTGTATGAGATAGAAAATGTGCACAAACTTGATGATAATAGAAAGATAATTATGTCAGCTTTCTAAAAAATTTTACAAAAGTAAATTTAGAGTTGTCTACAGAAAGTTATGGCTAAATTATTTAAGCATGCTAAAGTTGGACCAAAGTACAAAGTTTTAAAAGTTTTAGAAAATAGACTAAAATGTAAAAGATCAAAACTTTGAGAAGATCACTGTAGCAACAGCTAGTAACGGTCATATTACTGTAGCAATGACTATTTTACTCCTTAAACTATAAATACAAGATCCATCAAGTTTAGAATGTGTGAGAGAGCTTTAAAATCTTCATATCAATTATAATACTTACCATGAGTCTTAATTGTTGTATTTGCTCTTTGAGAGAGTTTAACATGAAAGGGTTTGATTGAACCTAAAATCAATCTTTGTAAGGGTTGAGCTGATACCTGGTAAAGCCAATTTATTGTGAGGGTTCGATTAGTATCTGTGAAACTAATCGGGGTTTGATTAGTATCTGGGAAACTAATCAGGGTTTGATTAGTACTTGAAAAAGCCAATTTGTAAAATTTGATTAACACCTGGGAAGTTAATCAAAAGATCTTGGAAGATAGACCGAACTAGTAGAATTCTCACAATGAGTTGCTTGAGGCGTGGATGTAATCCGTGTGGATAGCTGAACCATGTAAAATCCAAGTGTCATTTTCTCTTTCCCTACTCTATTTATTTATTGCAATTACTCGTGATTTAATTTGTTTATATATTATTAGTAATTGCATATATTATTTATTTTAGAGCATTCATTTTTAAATACCTAATTCACCCCCCCTCTTGGATTGCCTACCACTTCTCTTAAAATTTTCAGTTATGAATGTCCTAGCCTTTTTCTGGTCTTTAATAGGTAAGAATGGTGATTTGTTACATCGATCCCTTTTTTGGTCTAGGGATTTGAAGTTGTGCTGCCAGATAAATCAACCATGGAGCATACAGTGATTCTTGCAATAAATGATTTGAACAGAAAGGACCTGGAAGGGGCATAAAACTTGTTGAGAATCGAGCTTCAGGTTATACTTGTGAGAGCAGTGAACACTATCATCCTGGCCTCAAATGATAATAATTTGGCTTGTAAGGGCAGGTTCATATTTCAATTTAATCCTTTGGAAATGAATTAGTGTGTTCTGCATTAGTATCATTGCTATCAGTAATAATTTCTTACAGCTAAATTCCGGGTTTCCAAAATTAACATGTCACTGATAAGTTTATTTGAAGATGTAGCATAATTGGCTTGGATGCCTTTTCCTATGTTGTTTGTTTCTATCTCAAATAAAGTTCCTCCTAAAGATATGGAACAAATTGCCAATCATTATGAAATATTCAGGGTATTTCTAGTCAAATTTTTTGTTACCATACTTTGCCCCATTGAAGTATTTCTAATGTTTTTATCTCCATCATCTCCCTCTTTTAATATTTGTCAAGCAAAAAAGATTGGTTGGGATGAGGTTGTAAAAAAGTTAAAGAGTGATATTAGGCAATGATTTGTTGAGGTCTACAATAACAACTCTTCAGTGCAAGGTATGATTGATAATGCTGATATGTTAGTGGCATGTAAATTCTTTTGATTGGTCATGGCTTTAATATTTCAACATCCTGTTATTGGTTGTTTCAATTTCTAGAGTGCTTTAATATAGACTTGAATTAATGAAGGACAAAAGTTGTAAGACTTCCCTTAAGGACTTCATCAGATTTTTTGAGAGCAAGGTAAGTTTAACTTATTTCTGCTGTCTTATTATTATTTCTGGTAATAAGCAACTGGGTAAGTTCTTTGAGTTATCTCCAAAGCTTTATTCTTCAACAATGAGAGTGAGTGCAACTTAACAGCAGTATTACTGAAAATATTAATGGTCCCTTTTCTGACTATTTATTCTTTCGGGATGATTTTGCCTTATAATATTTGTAAACAACTATTAACTCTTTAAGTTGTCACTTCTATCAGATTCCACAAAGGCCAGCACTTAGAGTTGAAGGGGCAACTGCAAGTGCCCAGATTGAAGTTTTTATTGACGATGAATGTGTCAGATAAGTAATGAGACTTATTTTATGTGTCTAACTGGTTACAGTTATCATTTGCTTATATCGTATAGATATAATGTACATGCATTCCCAGATAAATGAAGGGCACTTACTAATTTTGCCGAGAGTGGTTCTTTGAAATGAAATGGAGTGTTACTGAACTTATTAGATGCTTTTTCTTTTTGATATAGCATTGAATCATTGCTGAGTAACGATGGCATGTGTTGAAAAATATATTTTATGAATAAAGATAATGTGAGATATAAGTTGATAAGACATTATATGAATAAACATAATTTTAAGAGTCATGTTTAGAAGGGCTTGTGGATGTGCTCAAATGATGGAGTTCAATTAAGGATAGAGTGAATAGAATAGATTTTTTGCATATAAAATTTCTTGTCATTTCATGAACCTATTAGAAGTGTTCTATATGAGTATTAATATTGATGTTTCCAAAGCTATATGGCTATGTAGCTGAGAGATCATTTGTTATTGATAGGTACCTATTGATGTTTTCAAAGGAATCATTTATGAGGATGTTGTTAATGCTGTAGATGGTTTGGCAACCATAGTGGTTGATAGAAAGGATGCAATCGAACAAGTGAAGAACTATATAAACTCTTTTTCCGAGTGTTCTGCACATTATTAGATGGGAGATGAATTTTTATATATCTCAAGTGTTATTCATTTGTACATTTTTGTAATAGTTGAACCACAAATACTATTCATAATACTCAGTTAGTGGATTATCTCTTTGTTTTTGTTCTTCTACAAATCTTTATTCTCTATGTTATAGATTGTAATGAATATAGCAACTTTTGGAATATTTATAAAATTGGGTACATTTTCAATAATTAAACTATAGTATATTTTTTAAATTTGTTGATAATTTATTTTGTCCTCTATAGATATTTTTTTATTACTTTATAAATTATTATATAAATATTAATTATAAAAATATAATATATATTAAGTACTAAAAATTAAATTAATATACGTGTATGTATTATTTTATTTACAATTCAGATTTATTCAAGTAATGTTTTTTTCTTTTCATTAAAAAATTAAATTAAACTATGAAAGATGAGTTTTACTGTATATAATATAATTATAAATTTTATTCTTCATTTATTTATAAATAAATTTTTTTTGGTCTTACTGAACCTTATAAAATAGTATTGTAAAATATTTTAAGCCACCCGAAAGTAAATTTCTAGTGCGTCTGCTTCTAGTAGTTTTATTTGTTCAGTGAAATTTGGGATAACGAGACTGAATCAAAACTATCCACTCTGAGGCAACATTTCTTCGATTGTTCCATTACAGAAAATATTCTTCAGCAACAAAAACGCTATGTTTTGATTCTTTCATCTTCCAAATGTCGAAGTAAGAATTTAATAAAATATGAGCCCATCACTGTGAATTGTACTAACAAACATAGGTTGATGTAAGATAACTCAATGAAACTCCTCCCAACGCCGAATCTTTATATTTCTTTTTACTATTATAAGGAAATCTATTTTCATGTCTCGAATTACAGTTAGATTCAAGCACATACAACAGAAAGACGGTTAAATTCCAAGGGGACAACGAATTTCCTAAACTAAGGGGGTATCTTGCTATACTTCTCAAATCAAAGAGTTAAAATATAAAAATGGGAAGTTCCCCATCTTCTGCAGCTCAAGTGAAACAAAAAATTAGTAGGTACGACTGATGCTGGAAGCAAGAGAGGAAAAAATGACTGTAGCTCGATTTTCACTCGAGGGATGTTCCATTCTTGGACAGCACATAGGAAAAGAGAATCTGATTCCAAGTATCAGGCACTCCTGATAGAGACGGATGGCTACAAGCAGGAACAGATGGATTGTCACTCCAAAATGCACCCATAGGTGTAGCATGCAGAAACTGTCACAGGAGCTGCCATTTTCTTTACAACATCAATTATGATGTCCAAAATCGGACTGCGATCCCTCCATCTACTATACGTTGAAGGTCGTCGGGTCACTTTGCAAGAATTACGGTTTCTACCACTAGAACAAACAAGATAAAACTCTTAGTTGAATTTCCATTGGCAGTTTTGTGCCAAATTGTTAGTGATGACTAACGGAACATGATCGGATACTGAAAGATGGTATCACATTGAGTCATTTATAATTAGTCCCACGTAGACTTTAGAAATACATCACCAAGAAAGCATAACTGAAGTTCATATTCACAGAAAAACTATCTTCCTAAGAGACCAATAAGAATAAATTACTGACAGCCAAGTCCAGACTACTAGTAATAATTCTTTTTTTTTCTTTTCGTCATGTTAATCACTCAGTCACTTCCATTCAAGCAGATTCCTTTAAAAGTTTCCTCAAGTGGTACGGACTATGTTTGTAAAATCTTATGGGTTCCTCACTGCTAGTGATACATCCATCAATATCTCAAACTTGAATATTCATAGAGATTATTCCTTTGAATAACAAAAAGATGATGTAGTGCCCTTTGATAATTTAACAACATGACGCATTACATACAATTACTTTTTTGGGTAAGAAAATAATGTTCACACAATTAAAAAGGGTTCAGGGTAAGCAGTTTTAAAAACCCAATTATTATAATATATTTGCAGAAACTCAGTTAAGCAAGTGCAACCTGCAGCAATCACGTTCAGCCAAAAAACCAGTTCAACTAAAAAAGGATGTAGTGCAAGATTTAATTGATGAGACTTTTGACCATCATAATTTGACAATCTCATGAAGCTACCAATAAAGAAACTTGCATCTAATAGAATGGTTAACTGCATGACTCACCTCCAATGGAATGATTCAAAAGTCCGAAAAATTATACTTGTTCTATTTGTGTTGATCGTGGAGTCCACCCAAGATGCCCATGTCTCTTATGCTGCTCTGAAGGCGCTAGTGGTTGGCATTCCAAGTTTTTCATCAATCCGCCTACCTGAAAGTAGCAGCCTCTTGTCTGGAAATCATGTTAGAAGCATTCTGGAAGCCTATTCTTAATCGCATGTGGTAAATCTGAAAATTTGCAGTTGCAAATTATTGGAGAACCATCTCCAATGAGACAGAAGCTTTCCAAATACAGACACATGAATGTACAAAGAAAGACTGAAAGACAGAGAGTCATTCACACTACTAAAAAAAAAAGAAATTCATTAATACTATATTAATGACATTTTTTTAAATGATAGTCAATAAATTATTAATATCATAATATAAAAAATAAAAAATAAAAAATATTAATAAATTAATAATATTATAATATAAAAGTTATTTTTTATTAAAAAAATTAAAATTTATAAAAATTAATATAACACCTAAAATTATATCTTTTATACAATCAAATTGAAAACATTTTTAAAAATTTATCAAAATCAATAATTTAAAAAAAGAGGATTATTTATAAAAGAAAAAAGAGTTTCAAGTACAAATTAATTATTAAAAATATTTTAAAAAATAAAATATTAGTGAATAAATATTAAAAAAAAAAGTTAATTAAGAAAGAGAAAAAAGCCTCTAAAACAACTCAAAAACACTAAAACAAATTTAAATGAAATAAAAAAAATTGAGACCCACTAAACCGATAACGTTTTAGGGGTTAGAAGTTAAAAAAAATCCCCAAATACTGTCGTTCTGGGGCAAAATTATAAGCAAAATTGATTTGATGGAAAATGAGCCCTCTCTCAGTCCCTCTCTACCAACTCTCTAACTTCATTTTTGTATTTAGGTTTTCTTTTGTTCTTATTATTTCCATTCTTTGTTCATCTCCTTGCATTAGATTCAAATCTACACAAAGATCTTTACCACTTAGTTAATCGCATAATCAATTGATGATTTTTCTGGTATCTTGGCCTGAGATTTTACGTTCAAATCGTCTCCCATGGCGTCTTCTCGTAACATCAACAAACAGCAATAGCAAAATCGGCTACCATGGCACTGTTTTCGACGATTACATTGGCCGGTTGCTGACGATCAATTATCCCTTAAACTAATGAGTCGAAAGCAAGTAATTTTTGAATTTCTCAATCTCAATTTCATAATTCAAGTTTTTATCTTTTCATTTGGGGTTTTTATTGGGTCCACCTAGTGATTTTCATACATAGGTAAAGTTATTTTTTAATCTAGGTAATCTTGGATTTTGATTAAAATGCTAAAACTTGATCTGGGTTTATACAGATTATGATGATGATTGAATAGTAAGAGAGATAGTTTCTGCTTGTCTTCAATTGAAAAATGGTGTTAGTGTTAGCAATAAGAGACCTTCACATTCTTTACCGGGCATTTGATCTGCCATCAAAGTCCAAATGTTGCTTGTTCCTGGCAAGATTCAGCACCTTGTTTGCTCAGACAATCTCTCCATTAAAGTAAAATATGCTTTAATGCTTTTTATTTATAAAATATGCTTCCATTCTTTTTTCACTTTATTTATTTATTTATAAATATGTTGCCCTGCTTTTTTTTTTTCTTTCTTTTTGTTTTGGTTGTAGTATGTGATACGATTGGTTGGGTTCTCTCGGTGGTGTTTATTGAAATGTCCAAATTTCTTTTGATTTGCATTAAAAAATTATCTTGAAAAATGAAGAAAATTTTATTTTTATTAGAATTTGACTCTTGATACTATTACTATTACCTGTTCTTGTTATGGATGACATTTGAGAAATTTTATAAGAGTTCATTATTACCTGTCATAGTACCAGTTTCATCAATATTTACTGTGGTGCTGCCAGTTTTAGAGATAATTTTAACCAAATATTGCACAAGCATTCATATGCTTTCGCAAAAATGCTAGTATATTGATTTAGAGAGCAAAATGTTGTTGAACGGAGCTGAAGACGAAGAGAAATATCTAGCGAAAGGAATCGTCGGCATTCAACATAACGCCTTTTTATGCATTGAGCTCCAGTACCTTCACAAAACTCTAATTCCAATTACCTCACTAAAAATGATTCTGTTTTACAACTGCTAGTATATAGACTTTATTTTAATGGATGTGACATAGTATATACAACTACTACGCCTTGGATTTGTAAACAGTTTGATTTTAGTTATAATTGCTCTGTAGAAATGCTTGAATTGTTTTTCTGATGTTCGTATGTTGGGCTAATCACTTAGATTTGCTTGAAAGTTAGGGATGCGATTGTGACTTAGATTAAGAAGAAGACAAGACCTGGTATATTTTAGTAAGTGGGTTACATAGAATGAGATTATTCTTGTTAGTCCACCATGTGTTTGATGATATGATTAAAATGAGAAACTTTACTTTACATTTCAAGGTGAGCCTAACTTAACGTATATAAAGAAAATGAATTCATTTTTCCTAATCTAATGCGTTAATCATTTTAATTTTGAAAAATAAATAAAAACACTATTATTTTCGATTTATAACTCTTTCGTTTATTCCAATTTTAATGTTTTGTAAATTTTGTAATTTTGTGTCACTGGTTTTTCGCTATGATTATTTCTATTACAAATCATACTATTTCTGTATCCATATATTTATCATCATTGAAAGAATTTATGATTAGATTATGACATGGTTCTGTGGTTAGTTTTCGGTTTGGGTCTTCTGAAATTGCGAAGAAGCAAACATTTTCCTTCCTTAATAATTTGTTGGAAAATTATAATAAGCCTGTATTGGTTGACTTCTATGCAACCTGGTAATTTTCATGTTACATCTCTTTTCTGCTGTTATTTTTTGTTTTTCCTTAAAAAAAATGATGAAGGATGATATTGAGATGTTTAAGCCCTATAAGTGCCATATTTTAAAGCTATATGTGAATGTTTTTTGTCATTGTTGCTTAAGTGTTTATGCTATGTTATGGTTGTTCATTTTGATGTTTTGTTTAATATGATTATTGATTAGAATGGGCTTGGTGAGATTGTGATACTTTTGAGGTTAGTATTATTTTATATAACTTTGGCATTGGTTCCAATTTTTTTTGTGGTTCTTTGTTCATAATATATATATATACACTAAATGAGGAGGATGTAATCAGACTTGGACTGGAGCTGTAAAAGAGTATACTTTTAAAACTGTACTTACAGATATAATTGTAAGATGTTTGATGTAATTGAGAAAATAAAAACCATTGGCATTTGTACTCTTACTTTTAAGTCCATGCAAGTATTTAATGCTGCTACTTGACAGGATAATTCCTTGCAGAGTGGGCTAATGGTGAAAATGAGAGGAAATTGATTAGGTATAACCTTATTATGATTGCATTATATCCTTGCTTCTTGCATACTTATATTTTTTATATGTTATATCTTGCTGATTGCCTGATTTTTCTCTTATTTATTGTATCTTTCTTTTTGCTAATTGTCTTGATCATTATATTCAATCAAACTTTATGTTATGTTCTTTTCACTAATTGATTTTGTATAACATCACAAAGCTCTGATTGAGAAACTGTCAAATATGATGATTTTTAACATACTTAGACTGAAAAATTGTTGCAGCCTTACACAGTTTTTGTACTCTACATATGAGAATGATGCTCTGTGGTTCTATTAGCATATAGGCTAGAATGTCTGCACTAATTTGTAGAACATATATATGTAACCTCACGCCTTGTGGATTTTTTATATCAATAGCTTCTTATTCTAAGTGTTGGATTCCTTTTTTGTTGATTGTGGTTTGATTAAATCTGTATGTATATTAGTCATGCATGGTCATAGGCGTTTCCATGTACAGCAACACACACTTGGTTCAGCAAGCTTCTGTAGCTTTTATGGCCAGTATTTGTAATATTCTAGTGATCAAAACTAATATATATCATATCTCATCTTTATTGCAGTGTAGTCTTTGACAATATCTGAATTGATAGGAATGATAGAATAAATGAAATCTAATGCATCCACTCATAATGTAGATGGGTGGATAATCACTTAGTGTATCTCCAATCTTTGGCTCTCTTTTTTTTTGTCTTTGTCACATGGCTTCATTAATGCACACATTGCTTTGGTTAAGCACAATGTGGATGCTTAAGTCAAATAGTGAACCTGTCACTGCCAAGCTAAATTGGCTAATTATTGTAATTGATAAGTGAATAATATCTTATTTTATAGAAAGATGATATAGAAGATAAATTATTTATTGTAAGAAATCCAAATTTGTTTTTCAGACTTTGTCAACATGAATTATATCATTTTCATTGTTCAACAACCAAAACATTGCTATTATATATCCCAATGCTTATAACATATACGTAATAGATGAAATTGATGTTGTTGCTTGTTATATCTTGCGTGGTTTCTTATAATGGTTTACACGTATGGTTAATAAGAGGATTTTGCAGTTTAATAAGTATGAAATAGTTGTATTATTGTGAGATTTATAGTCGTGTGTCAATGTAATGAGATCTTAGTTATGTGGTTTTACAAATGTATTTTTAGATGATTTTGTATGCAGTAATGGCTAAGCATGAAATATCTCTATAGTTGGCTCTTACTAATAGAGGAAGTGCTATCATGCTTACTCCTTCATTAAATATTTGTTCAAATTTGTTTCTTTATTGCTTGTTCAGTATGCATCTTGAAGGTACTTGTGGGTATATCTTGCAGGTAGAAGCTGTGGTATTAAACCCTGGCATGCGTCCTACAATCTTAAGAATCCACTTAAGGAATTACATGGGCTAAAATACACTTGAGTGAAATTTCAGATATATTGTTTTATGCACAATTAAAAGCTTCTTTTGTAACCCACCTAATTGATTGCATTCTCTTGTAGTTTATAGGTACAATAGCTGGAGCTAATAATTGGATAGATTTACTTTCACTTATTACAAGTGGTGTGAATGATAGAGAAGTCAATTGTCTTGAAGAGGACATTCTTGGTGGATTTTCTCCTAGGTCTTTGGTGGAGTGTTAGTTTGTACAATTCTTTTTTATGGTTAAGCATTTAATATTTAGATATTGAGATATTTTTTACAATTTACTTTATTAGGTATCATTTAAATGTGCTTATGTAATTATTGTAGTTTTTCAAGATGCATTTTGAGAAGTTTTGTACTGTTTATGAAATTTAGTTTTAATGCTTTGACAATTGTAATTTTATTTATTTAAATAAATAAATATAATTGATATTTATTTAGATGTCGTATTTATGTATGGATTTGTTGTTTAAAAATAAATTCAAAATATTTTTCTAATAATTTAAATTTTAAATCATTTAAAAAATAAAATAAATTAAAATTGATATTATTTAATTTAAATTTTGACACTATAGTAATAATAATTTTTTGATACTATGGTGTTAGAGATTCATTGATACTATGGTGTTAGAGATTCGCTAATACTATAGTGTCAGTGATTCACTGATATTATGGTAATAAGAATTTTCTGATACTATTGTATCAGAGATTCGCTAATACTATAATATCAATGATTCACTGATACTATAGTATCAGTGAATCGTTGACATCATATATAATGTCAGTAAATTTTTGACTTGAGCAACATTGACGTTATAAAACAGTGTAAGTGAAATTATTCATTGATACTAATTTAGTGTCAGTGAAGATTATTTTTATAATAATGTTAAACTTTCATAAATTCACTGTGAGACAAATAGATGTGTATATGAGTTAGCTTAAGCTTTCACTGTTCTACAGAACTTTGTAACAAAGCATAATAGGCGTAATACCATTAAATAAATCATTCTTTAGTGATTTTTAAGATACATTGCATGCTTATCATGCATGTATTTCCCAATATATAAATTGAAGCATCATTAGAAGTAAGTAAAAATATTAAGTAAAAGAAGAGTTGAAGATTAGTATATAAATTAAAAGGATAAGGATATTTTTGTCCCTCGAATTTGGCCTACTATCTAATTTTGTCTCTCTTGTTTTAAATTACCTAGGTTTGTTTATCTCTGTTAGTCAATTGTCGTTAAATTTGATAGAAATATAGTTATTTTAATACAATGTCTGTTTTACCCTTAGTTGTTATGGCATGTGCTGTGATATTTAAAGTGCCTAACACATCATTAAAAAATAATTTAAGTGTTCACGTGTCAATAAATGATTGGTTATTAATAAAAACTAAACACGTGGCACATTTGGATAGATTCAATTTTAATAATAAATTTTAAATTTATTTTAAAAAATAAATTATTAAAAAAACAGACTCTCCATGGACATAGACATTTAGCGGTGGCCACTCTGATGATAAAAATTATCAAAATTTATATTATTGGATTTTATTTTTCGTGATCTACAAAATAATGGAATCATTTTTTACAAAAAAGATTAGAAAATAGCCAAATACACAATGGGAGCCATGGAAGGCGACGGTGACCATCGATGGTGCACGTTAAACAAGGCGACGGTGACGTGCACCGCTGGCACTGTTGGATAGATCGGCCGCCTCCGCCCTCATCCATAAGAACGACAAAGCATATTAAACGGGCTGGCGATGATGTGCACCGTCGGTGGCCACCGCCTCTAATGGCTCCCATTGCGTATTTGGCCACCTTCTGATCTTTATTTGGTCAAAAATAATTCTACCATTACACATATCACAAAAAATAGAGTCCAATAATATAAATTTTGATTATTTTTATTATCGAAATCTGGTAACTAGTAGTGACTCGCCACCATTGGATGTTTACTACAATAGTGGTGGTCCACAGTAGGGTTGTATTAATTTACTTATTTAATAATTTATAATCATTTGACACGTATCACAGTGTATGATTTTTTATTAAGTTATGATTTTGTCTTTCAACAGTAAGATCTAATTGTAACTGGACTAATAGAGAGGGATAAATCTAAGTAATATGAAACAAGAGGGACAAATTTGAGTAACAAGCCAAATTTGAGGGATAAAGATGTCCTTATCCCTAAATTAAATCTGTAAAATCCTCTCGTATGGACTACCTATATGAGATCACCTATATACCAAAAGAGAAAAGGATCCTGATTCCAATAATTGACCATACGGTTAGAGCCATAAAATATGACAAACCAATTACAGTATCAGGCCTCATAATTTCATATTAAGCCAAAAGAGTACTAGACTTATTTAGTAATCTACCATGAGAATGTCTTGGTGCATGATTGTATCATAAACTGGGTAAAAAAGCATGGAAGCTTCTTGGTTTTTTCTTGGGAAAAGATAATTTATGTCTCTCTATTTTGTCTTTTGATGAAGGTGTGTTTTATTGACTGGACAAGTTTTGGTGCTCTGGACTGTTTATGGTAATTCTCAAAATTGGTGACTTATTTGTCTAGAAGAATTCTGACAATGTCATTATATGATAATTGTCTGCGTACATAAGTATAAGTGGGGACATGTTTTGAGTCTACTGAGAGCAGTAGAGCATCTTCTATAGCATGAGGAGTGCCAAAGTCTAAGGCATGGCTCTGGATACGGTACACCAACTAGTAGTATAACGTGATAGTAAATGTTTCAACTTCAAGGACAGCTCTAGTGATCTAGATCTGTGCTTTTAGGGCTGTTAGGAGTTGTGGGTCAGATATAGGTGAACAAAAGTTCAGGTACAATATGATCAGGACAGTACTTGCATTTAGGGTAGTTTTGATAGTTCTTATGCAAACGTGTTGGTAGTTGAAGAATCTTATATCTAACATAGGTATTTTGCAACAGGAAGGAGGCCTTTTCCTAAAATCCAAACATGGCTAGCAAATTTCTTGACACAGTATGAAGAAACTCGTGCCCATAAAACAACAAAAAAACAACTAGAAAATACTTTGACAATCACGAGTCCATAAGCCTATAATAATACTTAATCTTCACGTGATGTATGCTTATTAAAAGCAATGACCCAACACGTTATGCTCTGGTCAACAAAATGTGAAGAATCTTATTCTGTTAGCCTTATCGCCTTGCCAGATGTAATAATTTAATCCTATCAGTTGTAATATTTTGTTTAAGTGTTAGTATGTCCCTAAGTCAAAAGGTATTTGCGTTAGTAGTTACAACCACACAAATGACCGTGCACATGTCGAGTTAAAGTAAAAGTCCAAAGTCAAAAAAATAATGTTAGTCAATTGGTTAAAATATTGGTGTAATATAATGTTGATGTGCCGCTTTTTGTAATTTGCTTACACCGACCTCTCACTATATAAAGGATGGATTAGTTTTCTTGTATAATAGAGAACATTTGAGAAATAAAATTTCAGAATGTTTATAACATGACTCTTTAAACTCTGTCATTTAGTCTCTGAAGTAAGATATGGATAAAACTTAATGAGAATAAGATTTTAAAAATTAAAATACAAGTATGCTCTACGGTTGCCTTATCATGGGATCCTCTGTATCAAAAACTAAGATTTAAAAACCTACAATTATCCTAAACAGGGTGTCATACATGACTATAAAGCTACAGAAAAGAACGTAAATCAGCGTAAAGATTAGTCTATACATATGGCCTTGTAGATGGTATTAAAGCCAGTGCATTAAAAAATTTAACCCTCATTATTTAATTATTCATATCTTATGGATGAGATTAGTTTAATAAACATAATGAGTCAATTTGAAAACCAGATTCTACTTCCCGAGTTACAGCCTTCTCTTTCAATCCTTTCTCCTTCCCGTTATCTTAAATTTGTAAATTCCTCACGCATGAACTACCTATATGAGATCACCTATATACCAGAGAAAAGGATCCCATTCACTTCTCTTCCTATTCTAAATTCTTACCAAGCCTTTCTAAAGCTAAAAACTTCATTTTCTTCTTTAATTAAAAACCTTGTTTTCTCCTTAAAACTCAAAGTAAAAGAGTATGTCAGGCAACCAATTTGACCAACACTTCCTACTTACAATCACAGAAGAATAAATAGTCACCCTTCAATTTCCAACAAATATTCCCCTTAAATAAAGGATACACCCACCTTTACTTTGATGCAGTCAGGTTTGCCTTTACATTTTATGACCGAAAAGGCCTCTTTACTATTGCGAGAATAGCTTTGTTAGATACAAGATTCTCCGACTACCAACACTCTTACATAAGAACTGTACGATGATCAATACTCTACCTATAATGGATGAAAACTAATTCATAAGGATATTCCTTGAATATTTCTATCCAATTGATTGATGGTATCACAAGTTTAAAAGATTACATTTCTAGTTTACAAACTTCCCTGGTAATCACTATAATCTAAGAAAGATACTCATCCTCCAAGGAAAAGGCATAATTCAAAATAAGACAATCCATTACTACCCCAAAGTAAAGGATTATTATATTTTTCCATTCTATCTTAAGACACAAGCAGATGAACATCTCTATGAGATAAGAAATCTTCAAAGATATCCAAGAACACGATGAACTATTTTTGGGACACTTGACCGAAAGATCTGGTCTTTCACATGCATCCTTAAGTCTCTTGCCTATTTGATCAAATTCATTATCCCAGTTCATGATACAGCTGTACAGAAAAAACACCATAGAAAGATCCACCTCTCATCTTACGGCAGATCTAAGAAAAGGTACAAACTCTTTTTCAGAAAGAAACTCAACAGATCCTACAAAATAGATAGGTGTTTTATCTGTAAGAAACGGGGACATTTTATAAAATAGTATCCAAACAAAGACAGAAGAAAGATCCATTCACAAGCAAAAGCTTATGAAGATTAATAGCAACCAAAAAGCATAGTAAAACCATAATTGAAACTCAATCCCAAGTAATTAGCCACAAGTTAATGATGAAACTAAAGCTAAAAAATTAGACAATTTACATTTCAAAAAGCTTAGTCCGTGTCCACTAGTGCGTTGAATTAAAGATCATAACATCAGTTTCAATCCACTATTTACTAATATTATCCAACTTACCAAGTTTAAGTGGAGACTTAACTCGCTTTGGTGCACGCCTTGGCACTAGACCTAGCTAAACCAGGAAAATTGATCTATATAAGTCAACATGAAGATTAAATGAACTGAACTGTATACCTAAAAACCTAATCCTTTTAGAGATTTTATTTTCATTTACTTCATCGATACTCTTTGTGAGAAATTGATTGAAAATCACCTTGAAATAAGTTTAAGATTGAACCAAGTGATTAGGGTACACGTGGAGGCAAAAAAATCTCAGAAACATAGAACAAGGCTGATTGCCACGGCATCAAAGAGCAGATGTCGCAGCACTAGTTCCCCGATTGCAATGCCACGACATCCGTTCGTTTCTTATACTCTTTATGATTTCTAAATTGTTCCAAATACCTTATCTTGTTCTCACTCAGATTAAGGTTTACTTAGGACATATATAGGCTATATAAAGACTTTATTTTAGTTTAAGAAATAAATCACAACATATAAAAACCCTAAATTATATAAGAGAGACAATTGAGTGAACAATTGTTGTAAGTTCTTTATTAGCTTATTAACTGTTGTAAAAAAAAATATTTTATGAGTACATAGTAATTTAATAAAAAGAAGTGAGATATTAATTCGTCGTTAACATAAACAAGTTATTTACACACGTAAATATTTGTATAATTTTTTTTATCCTTTCTTTAGATTATTTCCAATTGGTTGTTGCATTATTATTACTTATGTGAATTGCTTCTACGACACTCTTCTTATCCTCTACATCCGTCATGAGCAAACATATCATTGACTCCCATTGTGTTATGCTTAATGAATCGCCAAAGAAAAAACGATACGTTTCCCACGACGCTTTTCAAGAATTTCTCGAGCATTAAATCTCGGAAAATCACAATTATTCGGCTTCCACCTCCATTTAGTAAAACTTCTATCTTTCCGCCCATTAGCCAAGCAATTAAATCCACTTTCAGCAAAGGGACAATCAGAAGCATTGTATAAGGGATAACTTTCATCTCGAATCCACCTTCCTTCAAAAACATTGCATACGCCAACTGAATTACTTGATTTAACAGTGAGCCAGTGGCAAACACATTGAAGGGTTGAAAATTTCAAAATTTACAGTGATGCTGTGTTATTTTGTTGGTGAAAATGACAACCTCAGAATATATAGGTCAGAAATGGCCATATAACGAACTCCAACTGAATCTAGTCAACATTTTCTTAAACAACCACCTTATCTACTTATCAATATAAAGCCAAATCTACAATAAGCGGATCAATTACAGAATCATTTGCAAACCATTTCTTCACGTAGTAGAACTTACTACACTTTTTGAGTACTCAGTAAAGGCAAATCTTACAGATTTTGCAACTGGGTTGTAGACACTGCACGCGAGGCGCTGTAGCTAGCGGGTTTGTTGATCATAGAAATCATTGTTGAAAAAGAGTAATTAACAACACGTGATCTCTTTAACAAAGAGTTCTTAAAGTTTTGTACTACCTAACTACTTTGCTTTACTTGGGTGGTCTGAAATGATCTATCGACTAAACCCAACAACAGGAAGCTAATGAAAGCTTGTCGGTGGTTATTTTGGACTCAAAATAATTTTTCTCTTCTTAAAAAAAGGAAACCATAAACGAAGATGAAAACCCTGTTACACATTGTTACAGTTTTGGCCTTTTGGGTGTGATAAAAAAACAATTCAGCTTGAAAGAGTAAACACTGAATGCTTCATTAGGAGACCTGTTAACCAATAGTAATGAGTCAGCTTTAAGAAAAATTCCTTTGATTTTACAGTATTATGCCTTTTATAAGGGTGATCTGCAATTATATAACACTTCTCTTATTTTGGTTAAATTGCATCTGGGATCTAATTATCTTGTTAAAATTCTATCGAAAGTTGTTAACAATTAAAGGAGAAACAATGAAGTTTCGAGAATTTATGATAATATTTATAGAATGTGCTTGTTACATTATAAGAAGCTACCCCATTAACAACTGGCATATGTTACACAGGTATATAGCTGAATTAAAAAAAAAAATTGTATTGTTATCTTAATTATTTAGGCTGTTGTTTCATTTGTGAGTTGAAAAATTAATATTAAGTTATATATAATTTATATTTTAACAGTATTTTATGCTTACGGAACATCTGTATGACATTTTTACTATTTTTTTTCGCCGTATTATGTGCCATTGTTTCAGTATGTGCTTTTAAGAAGGAATATTTTCTTCTTTTTTTTCATTGTTTAAAAGAATACTTAAAATTCATTTCAGCCCTTCAAGTTTCAGTCATACTTTTTCGCTGATGTACTGTTGTCGTCTTTGAGATTCTTGTCGAGATAAAAATACTAAATTCAGTAATTTTATCTACAAACATCACAAAGTAAATTTCTCACCGAAAATCACTTATTTACGTAAAAAAAAAAGGGGTCAATAACTATCAAATAAATACAAGTTGAGTCAGCTTTTCATTTATGCTGTTTAATAAAAGAATTTCATAAAAAATTGCCAGCAACTTCTGTTGTATTTAGGGAACTTCTGTACATTGGCAAGTCTCTAGAAAGCATCAGTGTTACTGACAGAAACTTCTCTACGCCTTAAACCCAAGAGCTTAATCCATTCTATCATGGACCGCTTCTGTAAGCATAAATCACTTCCATACTAGTATTGTGGTTCTGCTTCTATCAGTGTTTTTACTTTCCAGGGCCATTCCCACTAAGGCGGTGAAATCTCAAGAAATTTAACTGTATTTTGAACCATATTCGTATTCCTAACTTTTCCCAGATTTATAGGACATTGTATCAATGAGCTCGAGTAGCGCAGTGTGGAGAATCTCTTGAGCAAACCCAAACAGAACAAATATGAGGAACTTCTGCAGCTCTGGACCGCCAAAAATTCTGATCTTGCCTGCTTATCCCCATGACCTTTATTCAAATGGTCAGTCTGTGAATTGTAACAGACAATGTAATGCCTCAGACTGCTTCAACATAAACTGAATAATGAATTCCCATCTGCTCAAGCAGATATCTTTACGCTAACAAGAGTGAGTGTTCTCATACTTCATCATGCCAAAAATGAATTGATTTCATGAATGTAGCAATTCTTTTTCATTAATGCTGTCAAATCCTTCAAAACTGAGAGAATATTACTTGCACAAGGATGAGATGTATCCCCTGCAACAAACAAGTTTATTATCTGTCCTACAACAATCCAGCTGCATCCGGGCAACCATTTCACACCCTTTTTTCTCATTTCCCTCCTCAAAATGTTAACCTGATTCCAGTTTCCTAATGCAGCATATATATTGGAAAGCTGCACATAGGATGAAGGATTTTCAGGTTCCAACTCAATAAGTTTCTTGGCTGCCCGCCTTCCCCGAATGTCATCTCCATGTATTCCACAAGCACCTAGAAGTGTAGCCCAAATCTTAGCTTCAGGTTCAAAAGTTAGTTTGTCAATAAATTCCTCTGCCTCTTGAGAAAACCCCACCGACCAAGAAGATCAACCATGCAGCAACAATGACCTACTCTAGGTTGAATCCCATAGTAATTTACCATAGTCTCAAGATCTGGTGACCTTCTGATACCCTCCCTGCATGACTACATGCAGTCAGAACACCAAGGAATGTGACATCATCGGGAAAAACATGACTTTCCTTCATCTCCTCAAAGATTTTTAGTGCATCTTCTGCATAACCGTTTTTAGCAAATCCAACTATCATTGAGTTCCAAGTAATAACAAAATCCTTTTTAGCCATTTCATCAAAAACCTGTGCAGAACTTTTTATAACCCCACATTTAGCATACATGTCTACAAGAGCACTACTTGTTAATTCATCTATGTCATAACCAGTGTGAAAAATGAGAGAAGGGATCCCCTACCATCTCTCAAAGAAGATAAGATAGAACATGCTCTGAGGACACTGACAAATGTTGCCTGATCAGGTAGAATATTGTGGTTATGCATTTCTTGATAGAAATGCAAGGCCTCATCATTGAAATCATTTTAGGTGTGTCCTGAAATAATTGCTGTCCATAGAACTTTACTTTTTGGGTTTGAGAACTCTGAGAACAGAATGCTTGCATCTGTCTTTCTTTTTGAGTTCATATACATTCTCAGCAGAGAGATTTGCAAGAAGTCATCATCAAACAGAAGGCCCCTCTTTACTATAGCACAGTGAATTTGGCATCCCAGATTGAACTTGTGAGGTCCATCACAGGCATCTAACAGGCTTGTAAAAGTTATGTCATTTGGATTCAATCCTTCAGCCTGCATTTCTTGATACAAAATAACTGCTGCCCTAAATTGTTTTGAGCATATCCAGCAATAAGAGCATTCATGGAGATAACACTGCGCTGAGGCATGCAAGAGTGGACTCTATGTGCAGCCCAAATATCCCCACACTTAGCATACATGTCAATAAGTGAGCTTCCGACATAAATATTACTTGTCTCTAGACCAATCTTAACTGATAGACAATGTACCTGTTTTCCTTGATTAAGACCTCGAACACTCTTCAGTCGGCTCATTTTAAGCTAGATAAACAGGCTGAACTTAATTGTTACATTGAGTTGGGGAAGCCTGGCACCAAGTATACTGGCGGATGACACTTCATCAGGCACAATCCCAAACATATTCATTCTTTGAAACATGTTAAAAGCCTCAAAATCATTCCCTTCTTGCACATATCCAACAATAATTGCATTCCAAGAAACATTGTCTTGATTCCTTATGCACTCAAATTGTTGCCTAGCTTCCTCCAAAGCTCCAGACTTCGCATACATGTAAACCAATGCATTTCCAACAAATAAGTTAAATGCAAATTTGTTCTTGATAATGAATGCATGCAACTGGTGACCCATTTCCAAGTATTCCAAACAAGCACATGAACTGAGGACGCTAGTATAGGTAAACTCATCAGCATGAAAACCAGAACTCTGCATATCAGAGAATAGTTCCACCCCTTCACAGGCATACCCATTATGTAAATAACCTCCGAGCAAGGCATTCAATAAAACAACATTCCTCTCATCTATAGAATCAAATACTTTCTTCCCAGATTCCATTATCTTACACTTGGCATACAAAGTGATCAAAGAACTTGCCACATAGACATTAGAATTTAAACCCTGTTTAATAGCCTCGGCATGAACAATCAAGCCAAAGTCAAGATCCCCTAACCCTGATATGGCACTCAATACACTTCCTAATGTGGATCTTGAGGATTTAACACCAGTTTTCCTCATCCATTGAAAACATTTAACAGCTTCTTCCTCGTAGCCTCTCTTGGCATGCCCAGAAAATCATCACATTCCACGCTACAACATTTGGGTTTAGCATTTGGGCAAACAATTCACATGCTTCAACAAGCCTTCCTAGGCCAACACACACATTGATCACAGTAAAAAAAGCCACCTGGTCTCGAACGCAGCCAATTTTTCTCATCTCTTCAAACAATTCTAATGCGGCCTCTGGCAAACCAACTTGAACATACCCTGCAATCATTGATGTCCAAGAAACTGTATCCAAATTCACTGCCCCATCAAAAACCCTCCTTGCATCACTCACATTACTACACTTAGCATACAAATCAATAAGAGCGCCCTGACAATAAGAATTCAACTCAAGCCCAAGCTTAATAGCACAACAATGTACTTGACTACCATAATTCACAACCACTGCTTTTGCACAAGCAGATAAAACTATATGTTAGGTCCCAGTTAAAGCGTAATGAAATTTCGATTTTTTTTGGGTGAGAATCACACCATCAAGTTCTTGAAATAATTCTCTCTACCTCTTTTATTTAATCATCGTCTCTTAAATACAGCCAGAAGAGTTGATAACTACTCCTAAAATCTAGTTACACGATGATACGCGTTTAACCCAGTATTGCAATTCAACTGTAACTGCTTTATAAGAGTTTTGCATGTTTGCATGTCTCCCACTCTTGCCATGCATGCACGTTCTTGTTGGTTTCCCTTCATGCAACAACTTCCAGCTTGCCACGTCCTACGTCCTTGGTTCTTCATGCAATAACTCCCAGCTTCGCTCTGGCTACGTTCCAGCTTGCCACGTCCTCGGGTCTTCATGCAACTTCCAGTCTTGCTCTGGCTATGTCCTTACGAATATTTCGGGTTTGGTCTATGCTGTCGTATGGATCTCCGTGGCCTATCATCACCCCCGGCTGGCACTAGAACCTTGTCCTCAAGGTTCAAATTAGGAAAGTAAGTTTGCAACTCGGTCAAGGATTCCCAGGTGGCGTCCTCGGCAGGGAGGTGTCGCCATTGAATGAGTTGTTCCTCGATAATTTTGGAGCCTCGCTTTATGTATCGATGGTCAAGGACTGCTTCCGGTTCCAGTTGAATCTCATGATCAAGTGAAACAGGGGGGCAGCTCTACCGATGGCTGGTCAGAATCACCGATTCGCTTCGTAAGTAATGAAATGTGAAAAACCGGGTGTATGCGAGAGTCAGGAGGGAGCTGGAGCTGGTATGCAACTGGGCTCACTCGTCGGACGACAGGGAAGGGACCATAGTACTTGTTAGCGAGTTTGTGGGCAGCACGTTTAAACACGGAGTGTTGGCGGTAGGGGTGTAGCTTTAAATGAACCAAATCACCCACCTGAAGGTCAATGTCCCGGCGCTTGGAGTCGGCTTGTTGTTTCATCCGGTTGTTATCTATTTGAAGGTGGCTCTTGAGCTGTTGTAATAGTTGGTCTCGAGTAGCAAGTTCTTGGTCGACTGCATGGACGGATGTGGCAGCACTCGGGTACTGGGGAAGATTTGGATGAGGGCGTCCATAAAGAGCCTGAAAAGGAGTCATGCCGGTAGACATATGGTACGTAGTATTGTACCAATATTCTGCCCAAGGGAGGAACGAGGCCCATTTGCGGGGGTGCTGGTTGGTGAAACAACGAAGATATTGTTCGAGGCAACGGTTAATCACTTCAGTTTGGCCGTCCGTTTGGGGGTGATAAGCGGAGCTCATTTTGAGTCTCGTGCCTGCGAGTCGGAAGAACTCCTGCCAGAAATAACTAAGGAATATAGGGTCGCGGTCCGAGATGACGGACTTGGGTATACTGTGGAGTTTTACTACCCCCTCAATAAATTTTTCGACGACCGTTTTAGCAGTAAAAGGATGGGTGAGAGATAAGAAATGAGTTGTTTTGTTGAGCCGATCTACTACTACCAATATCGTGCTCTTTTCATTTGACAGTGGCAATCCTTCTATAAAATCTAAGGTAATGTCATCCCAGACTTGCTCGGGAATGTTCAAAGGTTGCAAGAGGCCAGCAAGTGAGAGTGTTTGAGATTTGGCTCGTTGGCAAGTGTCACAAGTAGCCACATATGTTTGAACTGTTTTATACATAGTTGGGCCAATCTCTTATATGTTCGTAGTACGCCAGAATGTCCACCTAAGAGAGAGTCATGGAATTCTTGAAGCAATTGCTGGATAATAGGCGAAGAAGGAGGAACGACGACTCTGCTGTGGTAGAATAGGAGCCCCTTATGCCAAGCAAATGGTTTTCCTAGTTCCGTGGTTGCCTTATCCCTCATCTGAATCATATAGGTGTCGGTTTTTGCTGCTTCTTTAATCCATGCCCAAAGATCTGTTTGTGGGACAGAGATAGCATGAAGTTTTGGACTACCGATCACCCTGGATAGTGCATCGGCGGTTGAATTTTCATGATCCGATTTATACTTTATCTCGTAATCATACCCGAGCAATTTTGTTACCCACTTTTGCTATTTTGGCATAGCTGTTCGTTGCTCCAGTAGATACTTGAGGCTCATTTGATCAGTTTGAATAATAAATTTCTGACCCAATAGATATGGATGCCAAGTTTTATGGCATGAAGAATGGCAAGCATTTCCTTAGCATAAATTGACCAGGACTGTTTGGAGACTCCGAGAGCTCTACTTATGAATGCGATTGGTTTCTCGTGTTGACTAAGGACAACTCTTATCCCCTCCCCGAAGCATCAGCTTCTATTGTAAAGGGCTCACAAAAATTTGGCATCGCAAGTGTTGGTGTTGTGGTCATTGCCTGCTTAAGTGCTTGAAACGAATCCTTGGCTGCCTTCGTCCAGTTAAATTGTCCTTTCCGTAATAGATTGGTTAAAGGCCGAGCTAGGACACCATAGTTGCGTACAAATTTCCTATAATAACCTGTAAGACCTAAGAAGCCACGTAACTTAGTAATGTTAATGGGCGTAGGCCAGTCTAGCATAG
Organism: Ailanthus altissimus; assembly: GCA_946807835.1. Lineage (NCBI taxonomy): Eukaryota > Viridiplantae > Streptophyta > Magnoliopsida > Sapindales > Simaroubaceae > Ailanthus > Ailanthus altissimus. The sequence goes on along the minus strand of OX327699.1, from coordinate 9,808,498 downwards.
CCTTAATTTTTCGCTGATCCACGCTAACTTCTTGGGAGGAAATAATGTGACCTAAATATTCAAACTGTCGTTGTCCAAATTCACACTTGGTAAGCTTAGCAAAATATTTATGGTGCCTTAAAATTTCAAAGTTTTGCTTAACGTGTTCAAGGTGTAAAGTCCACATAGGGCTATATATCAAGATATCATAAAAAAATACCAATATGAATTTTCGAAGGTAAGGACGGAAGATGGAGTTCATGGTGGCTTGAAAGGTTGATGGGGCATTGCATAATCCAAAAAGCATAACTAAATATTCGCAGTGGCCATTATGAGTTCGAAAAGCTATTTTTGGAATGTCTGGAGAATATACGCGTACCTAGTGGTATCGTGCCTTAAGGTCTAGCTTTGTGAAATAAGTTGCACCATACAACTCATCCAACATGTCCTCAATGGTGGGAATGGAAAATCGATCTTTGATTGTCACGATGTTTAGAGCTCTATAGTCGATGCAAAATCTCTAAGAGCCATCTTTGTTTTTTACTAGTAGAACCGGTATAAGAAGGGGTTATGTAGTAACCAGTATTCACAATCGGTAAGAATATGTATTTATATATATATAAATAAACATATTTTATTTGTATGTGGTTGATACTTGATTTATATATTGTTATTAGTAGTGTTTGTATAGGTTAAGGACATACTATTAGTATTGGGTTTATTTGCAAGACTTTAGATTTATTTTAGGGACCAAATTATAATACTTTGAACGTTTTGGGAGCAAATTCGTAAATATCAAATATTAGCCTCTTAGTATAAAAATATACTTTTGAAATCATAATTGACTCATTTTTGGGTCGAGCTATCCCTTTAGAGAGAGAGAAGAGAGAAATAGAGGGGAGAGAAAGAGAAGAAGAAGAAGAAAAATAAGAAGAAATTGGAATTTTGAATTTTAAGAGGTATATCACAACTATTTCTCAATTTATTAGTGTTAATTAAGTTAATTCCTTTAAGTTTTGATTTCTGAAAATATGTGTAATTGAGGATTTGATGTGTATTTCGTAAGATCTTGTGAGAATTAATGATGATCTATGTAGATAGCTTGATAAATCATGATGAATTGTAGAATTTCTGCTTGATAGTCTCTTGATCCAGGAATTTTATAACTTGTTGTGATTCGATTATGGTTTTACATTTTGAGTATATGAAATTAGACATGTTTAGGATCATCTGAGACTTTGAATCGATTAAAAATTCCAAAAATTAAATTTGTTGTGAATTTACCAAAATGACCCTAAAATTCTGGAAATTTCCTGTGTGAACAGTATGATACAGTGGTAAAACTTTTTTGACCTGTTGAATGATCTTCAAAAATTATAAATTTATGGAATATGATAATTTTATATGTCTAATATGATATACTCAGAATTAAGAATTTAGATCAATGTGGTTAAATTGTTATGATTTTCTAAAGTGTATCAGCTCATTGTAGTATTTGATTAACAGATTGTTAAAGCTATAGAATAAAATAGTTTTTAAATACTTTTGGTAGTGATTTTGAAGTGAGATATTTATCATGGATTGCGATATGTGTTAAGAGTAACTCTGTAGTAATTTTATAATTTTTAAGTTTGTATATGATTTTATAAAATGGGGAGATTGAATACTATTCAGTAAATATCTTGATCCTGTCAGGTTAGTAGTTTGGATTCGACGGTGTGTATGGAATGGATTTTATAGAAATTTTGATATAATATTCATATATAAGAAGGATATATGAGTCAAGAATGATATATTCTGATTTTAGAGTAATTGGACATCATTTGATGTATTAGAAAAGTTTGTTAAGTGTAAGTAGTCAGAATGACAGGTTTTGAGAAACCAAATATTTAAACCAATTTGATGTGATAAATGCATTGTGTATACTTTTGTAAGCTATTTAAAGTATTTTGTGTGAATTGTGAGGCTTATGAAAGGATTAATCTCCATTGATAGGTTAAGGAGATTTAAGCCTTGTAGCTGAAAGTGCTAAGAGGTAAGTATACTAGACTTTTTACTGAAATCACAATAAACATAGTAATTATTTTGTATGACTTTGTAAATGTGGTTAGAAATATGTTTATGTTATGTCATAGTATATTTTGATATGAAATGTGAAGATATGTATTTATGAATGTGAGCATGGACATACATAACATATATGTGTTTTTGAAAGTGAGCTTTCAAAGTGAAATGTATTTAACAAAGAGAGCGTTTGAAGTGTTATATGTCCATGAGAAATATTTTGTGTTTTAAGGATGCTTAAACTCACTGTTAACTTAGTAGGCATTTTATGTGATTTGTGGAGCCTTTATGTGTGGCCTTTCCTTTGGGATTGGTATATTTTATGTGAGTGAGTCATCACATTCGTGTGGTGGCGTATTGGTGCATGTGAGAGAACTCTCCGATGATCAGGGTGAGGGTTTGGCTTTTATCTTCGGGCATGAGCATTATATATATGTGTAATTTAAAAACCTCACTTGTACTATTTCTCTCATACGGTATGTCACCTATGAGTGACATTTGGCTAATTATGTGATATGTGATATATAAGTCCTACTAAGTAGTAGTTGAGCGATGGTATTCCTATTATATGTTTTGAAAGAATGTGTAAGCACTTACATGACATGTGATTTGATAAGATTATGATTTTGATTTATCACAGCATATCATACACATGCATTGTGTACATATATGTATTTGTATTTGATATATGAAAAACTAGTCTGCTTACTGAGTTTTATACTTATTATAGTTTATGGTGATTTCAGGTAAATAAGGTACATGTGTGCTTAGCGAATTTAGCAAGACTTCCGCTATTCCTTGGGTTTTCTAAGTTGCTAGGTTGCTGAGTGTTTCATTTGGGGACACGTGAAATATGATATTTGATTTGTCCCTATTGAATAAATACTTATGTATTATTTTATTGTGTGTGGTTGGATTTGGTTTAAGTTTTATCAAGTGTGGTTATTGGATGATTTTAAGTAAGAATTTGCAATGAATATATTCTGGGCTTCCGGTAACAAAGTTGCTACTGGTGACGTAGTAGAGTGTTAATCTCTGCAAAAAATTTGCGTATCCAATTTACTAATTGTTCTAGTCATAATTCAATTGTTATAATTTTGAAAGAAATTAAAATGAATGTTTAAATATTGTCAATAGAAGTTTATGTTTTTATGTTAGGTTATGGGTTGATTTTAGTGTTGAACTTACTAGCAACTTGCTAAAGATTCCTATGTTGGATTAAAGATTGAAATTTTGTGTAATATTATTTATGAGTACACATATATTAAATGAATGTAAGTGATGTCGTGTGTCGGATCTTTTGGGTCTGGGGCGTGACAGACTAGTACTAGGCCGTATGAACCCCAATTGCAGCAGCTCTTGTACTTGTTTTTTTATTTTCGCTTTTTGAAAATGAGCGTACCGATAAAGTCGTACGCTTACTGGTTCAATTCCTTCTTTGGTTGTGATTTTATGATCAATCTCTCTCTCGGGTGGAAGTTCAGTTGGCTCGTCAAAAACATCAGCAAATGAGAGAATTAGTTGCTGCATTTTCGGATGGCATTCTCGAGTTTCTGAAATAATGGTTGCTTCACATAGAGCCCACACCATGCTTGCTTGTTTTATCTCTTTAGAGATATTTTTTAGAGATGCAATGGGAGTCATGGAGTTTGACGTTGCCTGTAATTTTTGTTGCCGATTGAGCCATTGAAACTCCATAGTCATATCTTTCCAGTTGCAACACACCGTCCCCAATTGTTCTAGCCATTGCACGCCAAGCACAACATCCATACCTATAACGGGTAGTGAATATAGGGTGAGAGAAAATGGAATACCTTGGAGCATTACTGGTACACCTTCAAACCTCTCTTTGCATTCTAATGGTTCACTGTTGGCTACCTTAATTGAAAATAGTTTGGTAGGAATTACCGGTAAACGTAGTTGGTTGGCTAATCTTTCACTGATGAAGTTATGAGTTGAACCGCTGTCAATGAGAGCCATGCATTTGTTGTGCCCGATCTTGGCCTCGATCCTCATCGTTCGTGGCATGGTCCATCCTGTCAATGCATGTAATGAAATCTCAAGATCCTGGAACTATTCGGCTTGTTCCACCACCGCCTACTCACTTAGTCCTTCATTGTCTTCGGATGCTGCATCAAGAATCATCAACTACGGTCAACCACATTTATGTCCCGGCGTAAATTTCTCATCACAGTTAAAACATAACCCTTGGAGTCTTCTTCTTTGCATCTCATCCCAAGTCAGTTTTCTTATTGCAGTTTATGGGGTTACTTGTGTTGGCGGAGGCTGCTCTGTGAAGGTCCTGCTGAACGTTGGCGCACCACTTTTTTCTGCTGTGTGATTTTTTCATCCCTCATGCATGCAAGACTAATGGTTTCTTTCAATGTACGGGGGCGAAATATCCTTATGCCTTCGGCTATTTCCGTTTTGAGCCCACCTATAAAAGTTCCCACCTATGCCTTCTGTGTCCATCCTTGCACCCTGTTACCCAGCTTTTCAAACTCCTTTTGATAGTCACGTAATGACCCTACTTGTCGTACCTTTGATAATGCTTCGTCGAAATCCTCGCACTCATTGGGACCGAATCTAGCCCACAGTTTTTTCGAAAATTCGATCCAAGTTACCGTCTTCCCTTCGTCTTTGTAGGTGCGTTGTATCCACTACCACCATTGGTTGGCCTCTCCCTCAAGATGAAAGGATGCCAAAGGTACTTTTTGCTCCTCCGTCGTCCCTTGGTATTCAAAGAATTGATTTACTCGGTTGAACCACTCGGTCAGATCACATTCGAAATATTTTGGGAAGTCTAACTTAGTTAACCTCATGAGCAATGGTTGCTTACCACTTCCCATTTCTTCCTTGCTTCTCACGGACTGAAGTTGCCGTGTTTCTTCTTTAAACGATTCACCCTTCCCACTCATCAGTACTTTTAAAATTCGATTGATGGGTGTCTCTAGTTGTTGAAACTTTTCGGTCATCCCACTCTCCAATCTATTCACATAATTCTTTAGGTCTCCAAGCTCGATTTCTAAATGCTAAATTCTTTCTCTATTTGTTGTCATGATGAATCACGCTCTGATACCAATTGTTAGGTCCCACTCAAAGCGTAATGAAATTTCGATTCTTTTTGGGTGAGAATCACACCATCAAGTTCTTGAAATAATTCTCTATACCTCTTTTATTTAATCATCGTCTCTTAAATACAGCCAGAAGAGTTGATAACTACTCCTAAAATCTAGTTACACGATGATACACGTTTAATCCAGTATTGCAATTCAACTGTAACTGCTTTATAAGAGTTTTGCATGTTTGCATGTCTCCCACTCTTGCCATGCATGCACGTTCTTGTTAGTTTCCCTTCATGCAACAACTTCCAGCTTGCCACGTCCTACGTCCTTGGTTCTTCATGCAACAACTCCCAGCTTCGCTCTGGCTACGTCCTTACGAATATTTCGGGTTGGGTCTACGCTGTCGTATGGATCTCCGTAGCCTATCACTATGGCAAAAGTGAATTCATTTGGCAAGACCCCACTATTAAATAACAAACCAAAAGACTTAAAAACATTTTCAAACGATTCACGTTTTGATTACATGGATAAAATTGAGTTCCAAGCCAAAATATCCCTATTTTCAAGCCTACCGAGCACCTTCTCGGCTGAGTCCACATTACCACACTTTGCATACAGACCGACAAGGGCATTTGCTAGCAACCCTTTTGACTCAAAATCAAATTTGAGGCTCTGGGCGTGGATAATTTTGCTAGTTTTTGAAGCTTGGGTCAGCCTTTGAGACGTTTCGTCGAACATGTGATGCCCTTTGATTTGTTTGTATTCTTGGAGGCAATTTTGCAAGAGACGGGTGTATACGGGATTTGGGACCCGGTGATTTGACTCAGAGGAAATTTTGAGAAGCTTGAGAAGTAAAGAATGGAGTGTGGGTTTGAGTTTGGTGATGCTACGAAGAGAAATCTGAGGCGCATTGACTCGGGAACAACCCGAGCCTGACCCGGTTGGCTCACTTGAGTGAATCCGTTTTGTTTAGTTGTTTGCTTTTGCTAATAATTTTGTTTCTTTTTCTTAATTTTAACATAAAATAAAGAATCACACATGGTGTTCGCGCCAAAAGTAGTTAGTTCGAAAAGGAATGGGGAATTGGATTAGCTGTTTCTTATATTTTAGTGGCAAATAGACAACCTAATTTGTTTTCTCTTTTTTTTAATACATTTTACAAATAAGAGTTATTTAACGACAAAAATGAATGATTCTAATATATTAATTATGTAAAATTATATTCAACGAATTTAACAAAAATTTTCCTTTTTACAACTTTATGATTTGAATTTCGAAAAAATAAAGTAAAAAAGGAATATACATTTTTCGTAATAAGAACTCAATAATAAATGATCTTATATGTATTTGTTTGAATGATTTAGTAGTTAAGAAATTTGTAATGTATATTCTTTCATCAAAGTAAAGATCCTAATTTCGAGTCTCCCTCTTATATATATATATATATAAAATAACCTTACACGTTCCTTTTTACTATACATGAACCCTCTCCATGTACTGCTTCATATTTGTTAAAATGTAATTTTCTATCACTTGTAACTGAATTCATGAAGTTGGGTAAGAAAAAAAAAATCTATCAAGTGCTATATAGGTCCAGAAAAGTTATAAAGAGAACATGAAATTTCAGCTTGCCCATAACACATTGAACAATTTTGTTTATTTTCAGCACCCACATCATTACCTCTAGTAGATTTTGCAGATTAATTGATAAACCTCCAACAAGCCAATTTTTATTATCAACCCCATGGTTTATACTTCCACAGTCAGAAAATATGGCCAGAAAAATCTTACGAAGCATCCACATTTCCTCTTATGCAAAACATGAAATGAATTCACTATTAAGTCAATCACTTTCTTCAATTTCAACCACTTACAAGAACTTTTCATCAATGAAACGAAGAAAATTCCCCTACATTAAATTTTTTCACCTCTGCTCAACTACAATTGAAATGCCTTCTTTCGAAAAGAAAAAAAAAACACCAACTTTATTGTCCCCTGGAGTAAAGGAAATTTCAGAATTATGGACCAACTTGAAACTCTATCCCACTCTAGCTACTGCTAAAAACATTGTTTGTCATTCGTCTACTGAAGGGCGTGTGTTATTAGGCAGTCTCCGGCCACGCACAAATGAGCTGAAAAGATGCAAAGCTCTTGATGGCTGTGCATAGGGTACCATATGGGCAGCACCCCTGACTGTGACAAAAGTTAATAGATTTCCATACTCAGTGGCCCATCCCCCAACCTATCAAGAAAAACGAACAATTACAAAAGAATTAGTTCGTATAGACATGAATTAGTAAAGAAAAAAGAAAAGCAATGAAATTAATGGAGTACAGTACCTGGCCTTTGTGAAGCCAAGCTCCATATGGGACTGTAACCTTGAAATTTAGATCATGTGCTACTTCACGGATGAGTGTTCGGGAACCCAGAAAAGGTACAACAGAATCTTGATCACCACTACAATTAATTATTATAACAATCAGACCATTTCGACCATCATATCACCATAATCAATCAAACAATGTTTAGAATGGGAAAGGGGGAAACCAGCAAAGGGAGGCGTTTACAGATTGTACAACCAGCTTTATTAGTTTACAGTAAGATCTTACCTAAACACCCAAACGGGTATTTTGTTTTTGACTATTCTTTTAAGCAAGGGGAGCATATCAAGGTTACCATCAGTATCACTGTAATTCAAAACCCTGCCCAATAAGCAAAACAGCATAGGTGAGATAAAGAAAAATTAGTTCATGTAATAGAACTTGACATTTGGGATGACTGAAATAACTGGTGTAGAGAATGGCGGAGTGATACTCAAAATGATAATAGGGAACAGAAGAGTTGGATAATTTTGTAGTTCAAGCAAGTTGGTGACAGAAATGTGAGAAAAAAAAATTGAACATGGTGACAGAGCACTCGCAATCACTCCAAAAAATTTGTATGCATACAGGATAGGAATGTTTACTGGTATAGTGAATATCTTACCCACTGCACATAGACCAGATATAGGGTAAATTAGTTCGATTCGCATGAAGTGCCTTCTGGACCTCAGGAAGGTTAAAATAGAAGGATCTTTCATAGGTCATACACACGTCAACCCCAACACTGAGCTTTGTAGCCTGCATTTAGGAGAAAGAATGAAGAATTCTGTTACAATTACTAAGAGTAAGGAAAGAGCATAAGAACTACTAAGAAACAATTGAGGCAAGTAGAAGGAAAGTGAACATATACCATTTTCCTCAACCGCAGCTCTTGCTCTACAATAGTTGGATAACAAACATCAAGGATCACGTCATAATTGTTTATATACTCACCAACAACTTCATTTGACTGACTAATGGCGTCCTTGCATGACTTAGTTATATTGTGTGGACTTGCAAAGACATAATCATCAAAATTACATTCATTCATAATGGTTAGACCAATTTCATCCGATATCATTTCGTGAGACCAAAAGAATTCATATGTTGCTGGAACATCCCGATCAAGTTTGAGAAGAGGATTTCCAATCTAATCAGAGCAAAGAAAATGAAAGGATTAATTGAGTAGTACAACAATAAGAAACCTAAAAGAATTCAGCAAAGGATGACATAAGATTTGTGATATCAGGTTTCCTTACAGCAACCCCTTTGATATTGAACTTGAAACCATTTGAACGTGCATTATGGTCCAGCAGAACATCAGCCAACTGTGGTATGTAATGACCTGACAAATAATACACAAAAAAATGTTGAAATTGATAACCACAGTGAGTTCAAAGAAAAAAAAAAGAGGGAAGGAAATGACTCGCAACATTGAAATGTGTTGATCACAGTCACAAGTAACTAGATATTTTAAATCATATTCCTTGAGCAAACATAATAAATTAGGGCACTTTCACTAATTCTGCCTTCAATATTATTTATGGACTTGAAATTTGGATTACTATTTGACATGACCCGACTTGAGACTCTCTATTATAGATCCCAGCGGTTCTACCGGGCACCCCGATGGAAGTTCCTCCGAACCTAACTGGGTATGTTGAGAAATTCCGCAAGACAAACCCCTTTTTAATTCTTGTTACTACTAAGAAGGTCTAGTAACATACATGAAAACGACATCTTAATTTTAAAAACAAACGGATAGAGTTTTTCTTATTTTTCGGAAAATTCATATAAAACCTGTAAAGAAATTTCACTTCTATTTCCAATACATCTCAATTCTACCATTTCGGACCTCCGGTCCTTTCCAAATCAAATCCAACACAACTCAATTATTCATTTGAATCACAAATAAGTGTAATCATAAAAGTAAAAAGAACAACCATCATAAAATTGAAATCTCATCTTCGCGGTTCAAAATATACATCCAAATATACATCCAAATATACATGCCTACAACTATTATGTATAAAGTAAAGGGTGCTATTTAGCACATTTACATGTACAAAAAAATTATCTTCGGATTTAGCCTACTACTCGGCAATAGGAGAATCAACAGCTTGCGTACCGAGACCTGCACCTGGGAAAGGGGTTCAGAAAATATAAAACACAAAATGGGTGAGCTAAAGGAGCTCAGTGAGTGCAAATAAAATTTTAATAAAATAACATCATGTATAGATAGCAAATTCTAAAGTCCATGCAGAAACCATGCTTCTAAAACTGATGTAAAACTGTAAAACGGTTTCTAACATCATATGCTATTGAAATCTTGCCGAGCGGGTTTTATCTACATCTTTGGAAAATTATATTCAGAATCTATATAACATAATAACTGTTGTGTGCATATAAATGCATAAATGCTATCGGTAAATCGAAAATTAGTAAAATCCTCGCTCGGCCATTTTCTTTCTAAACTGTACCAATAGTAACCCTAAAGCTCTATACCCACGCAGCGACTCAACTAGCACCGCACACGTGAGTAAGTCACGGGGCACCTCAACTAGCAGCACCCACAGTGACATCTCAAGACATCTCACTGGCTATGCAGCGGAATCCTACATCGCATGCATATAGCGAGACAATACCCCGTACACATAGAGCGACTCACATGACTTGACATCCCGACTTCCCGGAGTTAGTGACACACCCCCAAGACTTGCCCATATGCACGGGATATACCGGCCGGGTCTAATACAATCATCACCACTATAATTTGAGGGTACAAATGGTCTTAAAAACGAATGCAGAAATTTTAAAATTGTTTCTCAATTCGAACATGTAAAGGCATGTCTATGAATATATATCAAGATCATAAATCATGGTTATGCATCGAAAGCTCATAAAACATGCATATTCATTATGTAAAAACATAATAAACGAAAAGTAAAAAAAATGACAGATTTCCACTCATAACCGCTCCACGCTCAATTTCGCTCCCGATTTCTGCTCCCATTATCGCTCACGGTTATCTTCACCTACGTGCTATAAATGACATTTAGAACCAAATCGAATGCTAGAATCTCATTTAACTACTAAATGCCCTAATCGGCATATAAAGCCCGGATGTAAACTACTTCTCGATTTTTATTTACGGAGCCATTTAATCTAACCTATCTCACCATCCGGTGCCCTAAAAATTATTGAACGCCTTATAATCTTGGTTGGACATAATTGCCCTTCACCTTTCCAAAATGGACAATTGTGTCCCATTATCTTCATTTTTTATTTTTCCATCAACATATACATTCAATTTACAATATGCACAATTTACACACAACAATTCATTCAAAACACCACTCAATCCCTAACTTCCCTAAAGTGGCAGAATTCCACCCTAGGTTCCAACACATTCCTTTTCTCAATTTCTTGTTCCAATTAAAACAAAATCATGCCAATTTCATTTTAAAGCCCTAATTACAACCAATTGAAATCTTTACAACAACATCACCAAAACACCTAATTCTTACCTTGCCAATTTCTTCAAATTGATGACTCCTTCAAGCTCCAAACTAGAACCCAACTCAATCTAAGCCAAGAATACACATAAGAACATCAATTTAAGCATTCTTGAAAGCTCACTTATCAAACTCATAAAACAATACTTTTCTTACCTTTTTTTCTTGAATTTCCACTAATTGAGACTTCAATTGAGCTTAGGGATTGGTATGTAACCTTATTTTAGCTTGATTAATCATAAAAAATCATGAAAAAAAACTTGAATAGTCATTGTAGCAGCACCCCCCTTTGAAGCTCAAATTTCTCTCTTTTTTTGTCTAAGTGTTGGTTTTGATCTCTCTTACAATTTCTACACACTTCTAACACATATATAGTGCTCCCTCAATTGACCATTTTGCCCTTCAACTTACTTAAAACTTCTAATTTTTCATTAGTTCAAATGAAAATATTTAATTGGTTTCTTTATAACTATCTAGTTAGAATAGTCAAAAGAACTAACTAGAGTTTCCAACTTGGCAATCCATGAGATTGTTTCTAATTGGTCCATTCCTTATTATATGGATTGTATTTCTCAACAAAGGCTTATTCCATTCATAACCCTTAAATAGAAATTCATGTAGTAAATTAGGATTTCCTTTTCTAAGCCAATAGAAAAAAATTTCAAAAATATTCTAGGGTCGTCCGGCGCACCGATCGAGTGTGAAATTATCAAATTAGGTCTAATATCTCTCACGTGCACTATAAAGAGAATATTTCTAATAGGGTTAAAATTGAGTAACCCTACGGTGTCTTATTTGCTCTATACCAAAATTTAGGTGCCAATACTACTAATAGGGATTGGATATTACACTATTTGTCAATACCTGCATAGCTTTCTCCAGTAAGAAACAATTCTCTTGATTTGAATTCTGGGAACTTCTTATACCAGTTAATCAAGAATAGATGCATATCCCTTGCTGCCAAGAAAGAGAAATTTATCTTCAATCAGGCAAATTGGACAATAAGCAGACACAATTATGTTAAAATAATAGTATCATAGTCTTTTTCTGAGTCATATCAATCCATTAGTTGTATGCTACTCCTTTTACTAGTGGAGGCATCCCCAACATTATAATTAGAAGTTGTATTTGAGTACGACCATCCAACTCTAGCAAGAGATTCAACAAATAGGAGATTTGATGCTATGAGAAACAAAATAATCAACATAAGAGAAAAAGAAATTTTTTCGAAAATTAAAAAACTTATACATTCAAATAACATGCCATTTGCAGTAGCTATACCTTTATTCCATGACATGGAATTTCTTCGAAGGCCTCGGCCATGACCTCTTGAATAAAATGGACCCAATTCTATGAAGGCACCTCCTCCAACAGAGGAGCACCCAAAACCTGAACAATAGAAAAATCTTTAGTCAATCTCCTTTTCCAACATCTAGTCTATAGGAGGTAATAAAAAAGAGAAACAAGTAACAATAAGAATAACAAGAGTCATATTCATAACCAATTTGGAAAAGGTAGAGAAATAATCTTGAAAGTATACTAAATGCCTTCGATCAGATCGAAGCGGTGAATACATGAGCAGTGAATTTTTAAATTATTTAAAGTAGAATGAGATTCTCACTCAGTATAGTCCTCTAGGTACTCCATAACACAATGGTGTTTCAGACAAAAGGAATCAGAATTTATTTGATATAGTCTAATTGATGATGAGCTTCACCAATCTCTTTGAATATCTATAGGGCTATGCTATAGAAATTACTGCTCATATATTGAACAGAATTCCATAAAAAACTGTTCCTTCTACTTCTTATGAGATATGGAATAGAAGAAAATCGAGTCTTAAATATGTTAAGATTTAAGGTTGTCCTACCTACTTAAAAGTTACGCAATAGGATAAACTTGTACCTAAAGTATACAAATATTGGCTCATTAGATATCCTAAGAATTTAATGGGGTACCAGTTCTATAATCCTGAGGAACAAAACATGTTTGTTGCTCAAAATACCATTTCTCTAGAGAAAACAGTTTCTCATGAATAGTGGAGATTGTAGAAAGATTGAATTAGATGAACTCAATCATTATGTAAATGAACCAATGATGGAACCTCAGGCTCAATCGAGTAGAATACCTTTGACACACCCTCCACGTAGGTCAGAAAGGATATCAAGACCATCTGATAGGTATAGTTCAATAACTGAAGGTGTTCTTGATTAAAGAAAATGATTATTTGACTTATAGAGAGGCGATGTTGGACATTAATTCGAAAAAAATGGTAAGAGGCCATAAAATCTAAAATTGACTCAATGCATCAAAATCAAGTCTAGACTTGGTTGAGCTTCTTAAAAAAATTATTTATATCAGTTGTAAATGAATTTACAAGCGGAAGCGTGGGCAAGATGGGAAAGTAGAGACTTTCAAGGCCCGTCTAGTGGTAAAAGGTTATACTCAGTAATTTAAGATCGATTATGAGGAAACCTTCTAACTAGTAGCGATACTTAAGTCAATTCAAATTTTACTAGCAATTATTGCATATTATAACTATGAAATTTGACAAATGGATGTAAAAATAGTGTTATAAATGGATATCTTGAAGAAGAGATCTATATGCAACAACTTAAAAGTTTCACATCTAGCCAAACTTCTGGTTTGGTATGCTGAAGAAGTCTACTTATGGACTAAAGCAGACTTTTCAAAGCTGTAATATTTGTTTTGATGAGTAATCAGCCGCTCTACTTTCATTAATAACGAAGAAGAATCACGTGTGTATAAAAGAGCAGTGACAGCATGGTAGTATTCTTGGTTCTTTATGTGAATGACATACTTATTATCAAAAATGATATTGGTATATTACAGTTAGTTAAAAGCTACCTTAGTAAAAAATTCTCCATGAAAGATTTGGAAGATGCTTCCTATATACTAGGTATAAAGTTTTATAGAGATAGAGTTAAGAGATTTATAGGAATCTCTCAATCATCATACATAGATAATTCCTTGAAAATGTATAATTTCAGTCATTGTAAGACATTTAACATACCTTTTAAACATGACATTCATCTTTCGAGAAAGATGTGTCTTCAGAATAATGATAAAAAAGTTAGAATGTATAACATACCATATGAATAAGCTGTAGAAATCTTGATATATGTCATAATGTGCACATGACCTGACATTAGTATGGCCGTAAGTGTTATAAGCCAGTATCAGTCTGATCCAGGCAAAGACCATTAGATGGCTGTGAAATATGTCCTCAAATATCTTAAAGGTACTAAGGACAAGTTTCTGATATATAGAGAAAGTGACTTATAAGTTAGAGGACATACAGATTCAGACTTCCAATTTGATTTAAATGATAGAAAGTCTACATATGAGTATGTATTCATTCTAAATGGTGCTATAATTAGTTGAAAGAACAATAAAAAGTTATCTACAGTTAATTTCACAATAGAAACTGAATATATTAAAGCTTCAGAAGCAACAAAAGAAGCGATGTGAATATGTAAAAGAAGCAGTGTGGTATACACCACACAGTATATAATTATGTTAAAAAGAAAAGCATATAACAACTAACAGGAAATCTACATTTGTTAAAAAGAAAACTAACAACTAACAAGTTGCGCATCTCACCGTATAATAGTAACACTATTATATATCACAATTTTTTATAATTATTATATAATTTATAATGTAATATAAAATATATTCAAAAATTCACTATATAATTTATTAAATCAATTCTATCCATTAAATAGACAAAATAATCCACTGTCATATGAAAAAGCAAAGACAATGAAAAGAAAAACAACGAAAGGAACTCGTATTGAGAGAGAAAATTATTCAGATTTGCGTAGAAATAATGATCACCAGATTCAAATTGAACAGAACAGATGCAGCAACAAGAATTTAAAGCAAACCTCCATTGAGCCAAAGAGTGAGAGGCTTCTTGTCAGGATGAGCCTCAGCCTCAGCAAAGTAGTAAAACAAGCTCCTGCCATTCTTGACGTCAACGTCAACATAACCAGCAAACTGCCGGAACCCAACCTTGGTTTGCCCCGGCAATCTCACCACTAGATCCTCCGCCGGGTAGGCCACCACCATCGCAACATTACTACTACTACTCACCAACAACCACCACTACCACCAAATGGCAGCAAAAATATTCATGAACCCTCCGAACCACCTCCTACCACCCATCTTAAGATTCTCTCACAGAAAGCTTATCGACTCACTCTATCCATTTTACATTCAAATATATTAATAATAATAACAATAATTCCATGAATATCTTTATAAACAAATTCTGTTACACCAGTCACGTGAATTCTGAGTTTGCTTTAACAAAAAGATAGTGACGATATTAACTCTCTATTATAAATACTATATTTAAACATAAGATTTGATTTTTACAGAATCTTCTCCTTCTCTATGTCTATACACACAAGACAAGCCCTTTATTGCAGCAGATTTGCAGGCTATAGCCAAGGCTGTGAATTTTCGGTCTTCTTTTATCTGGGTAAATTTCCCAAAATTTAATAACAAATGATTTAAAATTTTGATAAAGAATTTAGGATTTTGTTTGCCGTGAAAGTGTAAAAGAGATACAGTTGGCATCTTCGAAAGTTAATAAGATAATACAGTCAATAAAAGTACAAGGTAAAAAGTTTCTTAATTTTGGTTTTACTTTAGCAGCTTGCTTCATGCATGTTTTTATTTTTGGTAAAATGTGATGGCCACTCGCGGAAAGGGAGGGTGAAGTGGACGGTCCAATCAATGAACAGAGAATTGATAGAATGTATCCAGGGATTGGATTG
This sequence comes from Ailanthus altissimus, assembly GCA_946807835.1. NCBI lineage: Eukaryota > Viridiplantae > Streptophyta > Magnoliopsida > Sapindales > Simaroubaceae > Ailanthus > Ailanthus altissimus. The sequence goes on along the minus strand of OX327699.1, from coordinate 9,792,707 downwards.
ATAGAATCTAGGAGATGCTTCACTTTGCACACTTTTAGCATAAAAAGTCACGACGGGACAAATAATAAAGCCGCCTTTCGTTTTTTTGTATGATTGCAAATGAGGACACGCGCTTCGGTGCTTGAAGCATGGAGCCCACATGCACGCGCGCTGCTCAAATTAAATGGACCGGGAAAGTAGATTTTGGCATTATTTGACGGGGCTGCTGACCTACTGTACTCTTTATTATCACGTTAAAAGTTGTAAAAATATAATTTATTTTGTATTATTATATTATTTAAGTGAATTTTTTATTTATTTGTTTATATATTTTTGCTTCAACATAAATTAGTTTCTTTTCATTTGAATAAAGTTGTGAGGAGGAAGTGCAATCCAAGAAAGTCTCTCGAGACTTCTTCTACGACTTGAACAAAATTAGTGGCAGTTTCATCTTCTTGACCTCGATTCTCACTAAAAAAAGGGTTAAGCCTTTTTTTCGGTGGGTATATTCTCCTTCTTTCCTTTGGTATCTATTTTCTTTTCCTTTTTTTTTTTAATTTTATTTTATTTTTTAACTGGTTCTAAACATCCAACAAGACTAGTCAAGCAGAAGTGGTTAATTGGTTCTATAATTTTTTTAGTGTAGTCGAGCCTTGACGGACAACTACTACTTTTTATTAATTTTGATCGTGATTCTTCGACAGCACATAAATTTGGGCTATGTTAATGGTCATCATTAGGATTTTTAGTTTCTTATCGCTCGAAACTCACCGAAAACTATCTCGTAGGACCCTTTAATCAGTAAGCCCCTATCTCAATCGTCCTCTACTCCACGTAGGGTTAGCATTTATTGACTTTGTCAAAAATCGGAGTTACTATTACAATAACACCAAACCCTGAATGGTCACCTGTACATATTGGGATCTACAATGTTAGTTGTGTTTGGGCTTGTGGATTGGTTTGATGAATTTTATTTTGAATTTGTTTAGTTATATATGTTTGTTTGGCGCTTTCGATTGTATAAGTTAGTTTTTAGTTTCACTCTCTTGTGTGAGCATTGTCTTATTTTGCTCCTTATTTATTAGGATTGTACTATTTCTTTCCTTTCTTTAGAAAGGTTTTCCCAATCGGGGATTAGTTCACTTCGCTTACTTACAAAGGATTGGGAGTCGGGCATTCGTTAGTGAGTAAATATATCATTATGGCCTATTAATTTCTCTGATTATTATTAGAAGCCCTAAATATGTATCCTTACTTTTTTTTTTTAATGAAATTTAATTTATTTCAAAAAACAACGTTGTGAGAAGAAGAATACGAATGAAATGGCATGTTTTTTATCGGTACTGGTGTAATTATGGTCCTTCAACTACATGATAGAAGAGAATAGTGTCTCACGGCAAATCATCCTTGTCTCAATCTTCCAAACCAAACACATAATATCAAGTGTAATCATAAATGTAAAAGAGAAAAAAATAATATTTATACATCTAAAATTTTATAAAAGAGATATACATGTTTTAGTAATTTTAAAAATTTTATTTATATCCCTATCAAATAATGTTTTTTGTTAACTTTAATAAAAACAAAGAAAAAAATGATGAAATAACGATTATACTTTCATTTTAATTTTAAAAATGTCAATTTAATTAAAAAAAAATTTACAAAAATAGTAAAAATACGATTATGCCTTTATTTTAACTAAAAAAGAGTCAAGATTCAATTAAAAAAATAAAAATTATAAAAGTATAATTATACCCCATTTTAACTAGAAAAAAGTCAAAATTTAATTAAACGATAGAAAGAATGCTTGAACCTCTGAGCTCATGGTTTATAACCACACATTTTAACCAACTAAGTTGTTATAACTTTATATTTATGTATGAGTTTGCAAATCTATTAACATATTTTAACCAACTAAGTTATTCTAATTTTACATTGATGTATGGGTTTGCAAATCTATTAATATAAGGGTTTGAACTCCGCTCACCTGTATGACAACTAAGAGAATTCACCACTGTGTTACAATAAATTTTATTGATATATTATTAAAATAAAAAATACAAAAACATGAAATGATAATACAATAGCCACCGCTGCTGCAGTAATCATCATCGTCAGTCACTGCCTATCACCATCAACCACCATCTACTACCAGTCACCACCTATCACCATCAACTACCATCTACTACCGGTCACCACCTGTCTTCGAATCATATGAGATGGTTTTCTTGCCACTGTTGGGCTTTTAGGAATGAGGACTTATGTTTGAAATTGGCTTCAAAAGTGCATTTAACGTTTAACAAAGACGTGCGTTAATAGACAATCAAGTGAATAGTGGCACCATTTTGAATTTTTGTCAACATGGTTCATCTTAAACCGTTGGCATCTTAACAAATCACTCCTCCTTACTTCCTTACTTTTTTTTGTGCATTTGATAATTTTTATAGAGAGAAACCGTGGTAATTTGTTAAAAGAGAGGTTTTGCATTCTTTAAGACCATTTCTTCTCTTCAATAATCTTCATTCAAGTAAGTGTCATTTATTGTAATTTTTCATATTTAATGTCTTTTCTTTGATGCTTTAATTTTTTTTTTTTGTGTATTTTATGCATTTTCTAGCCACCTGTTCTTTAACATTTGAGTGCTTATTTGTGTGCCTTAAGTGTACGGTGTAGTAGGTCGTTAATAGGTTATCCACTTTATTTTATCTAGGAGTAAGCAGAATCATATCTTCAATCGATGACTCCCAGAATACATCTAGTCATGAGTCCAACGTTTTGGTGGTAACTCAGCCACTGGGAGTAGTTCAACCCAAGAAGTCAAAAGTGGAGGTGCTCGAGAGGACTAAGATCTCTAATTGACTACTAAGGAGTTTGACCGAGAAGTAGACACTAAGGTAGAGCTGCTTAAGGGCTCTGATGACTCAGAGCGGACATCTAGTGGAGAAAATGATGTTTTAGAAATACAAACTAGTGCTACCTATAGGTGACACTCTTTAAGACCATTTTCTTCTCTTCAATAATCTTCATTCAAGTAAGTGTCATTTACTATAATTTTTCATGTTTAATGCTTTTTCTTTGATGCTTTAATTTTTTGTGTGTGTGTGTATTTTATGCATTTTCTAGCCACCTGTTCTTTAACATTTAAGTGCTCATCTTAAAGATGTTGAGTGCTCATTTGTGTGCCTTGAGTGTACGGTGTAGTAGGTCGTTAATAGGTTATCCACTTTATTTTATTTAGGAGTAAGTAGAATCATATCTTCAATCAATGACTCACATAATACATCTAGTCATAAGTCCAACGTTTTAGTGGTAACTCAGCCACTGGGAGTAGTTCAACCCAAGAAGTCAAAAGTGGAGGTGCTCGAGAGGACTAAGATCTCTAATTGACTACTAGGGAGTTTGACCGAGAAGTAGACACTAAGGTAGAGCTGCTTAAGGGCTCTGATGACTCAGAGCGGACATCTAGTGGAGAAAATGGTGTTTTAGAAATACAAACTAGTGCTACCTATAGGTGACACTCTTTAAGACCATTTTCTTCTCTTCAATAATCTTCATTCAAGTAAGTGTCATTTACTATAATTTTTCATGTTTAATGCTTTTTCTTTGATGCTTTAATTTTTTTTTTGTGTGTATTTTATGCATTTTCTAGCCACCTGTTCTTTAACATTTAAGTGCTCATCTTAAAGATGTTGAGTGCTCATTTGTGTGCCTTGAGTGTACGGTGTAGTAGGTCGTTAATAGGTTATCCACTTTATTTTATTTAGGAGTAAGTAGAATCATATCTTCAATCAATGACTCACAGAATACATCTAGTCATAAGTCCAACGTTTTAGTGGTAACTCAGCCACTAGGAGTAGTTCAACCCAAGAAGTCAAAAGTGGAGGTGCTCGAGAGGACTAAGATCTCTAATTGACTACTAGGGAGTTTGACCGAGAAGTAGCACTAAGGTAGAGTTGCTTAAGGGCTCTGATGACTCAGAGCGGACATCTAGTGGAGAAAATGGTGTTTTAGAAATACAAACTAGTGCTACCTATAGGTGACACTCTTTAAGACCATTTTCTTCTCTTCAATAATCTTCATTCAAGTAAGTGTCATTTACTATAATTTTTCATGTTTAATGCTTTTTCTTTGATGCTTTAATTTTTTTTTTTTTTTTGTGTGTATTTTATGCATTTTCTAGCCACCTGTTCTTTAACATTTAAGTGCTCATCTTAAAGATGTTGAGTGCTCATTTGTGTGCCTTGAGTGTACGGTGTAGTAGGTCGTTAATAGGTTATCCACTTTATTTTATTTAGGAGTAAGTAGAATCATATCTTCAATCAATGACTCACAGAATACATCTAGTCATAAGTCCAACGTTTTAGTGGTAACTCAGCCACTGGGAGTAGTTCAACCCAAGAAGTCAAAAGTGGAGGTGCTCGAGAGGACTAAGATCTCTAATTGACTACTAGGGAGTTTGACCGAGAAGTAGACACTAAGGTAGAGCTGCTTAAGGGCTCTAATGACTCGGAACGGACATCTAGTGGAGAAAATGGTGTTTTAGAAATACAAACTAGTGCTACCTATAGGTGAGTATTAGTCTTTGGTCAGCCAAGTTGGTTAAAGAAAAAGAAAGAATTCATTCATTGGACTAATGAAGAGATCTCACTTGAAACTAGATAACCCGGTCATCATCCATCGGGTATGAAGTAGAGGGACTTATTTTTGCTAAGAATGAGATACAAGATATCGAGCATTATGACACTAAGAGTGTCTCATGAGGATGGATATGCTAGTACGTTGTCAGTTAGAGAGGTGGCTTTTTTTTTAAAAAACTTTGTTTATTTCAAGTTAGTTTTAAAACTATCTATTTAGCCATATTTTATAAATAAGCTAGCCCACCTTAATTTGGCACCTTACTAGCTGAACCTTAATACATAGAGGATTCTAGTCGGCCTTTACATGATGTATTTGAAGGCTTGCTTCAATGAGTCTACTTTTCAAAAACTTCAGCAAATTTATCAAAGTGGAGTGAACTATGATCAACAAAAAGGGTTTTACTATCTTATTTCATATGATGGTGAGAAGAAATATGCCCTTATATAGGAATTTTCCCTCAAGTAATCATAAGTGAAAACACTTTTGGTTCTTTACTAGTAAGGAATGGGGTCAAAAACATGTTGGGTTGCTCAAGAATTTTTTATGTTTGCGTATTTTTTCAAGATAAAGTCTATTCTTGTTATTTTTGTATGATTTATACTTGTAAACCTTTGGCAATTTATAACCTATCTATTCTTATTGTTGGAGCAATGTTTTAAATAGCTAAACTCGAACTAACTTGGGAAAAGAAAGATAGAGTTACTAAAGCTCGAAAACAAGTAGGCTCTATCAAGGAACTTCTCACTCAGTATAACTTAGAGAGTATAGGTCTGGTCAGCCAACTTGCTAAACTGCCTACTAAGGTAAAAGAAGAAAAAAGAAAAGGTAATTCTTATATAGTTTCCTTTATCAGTTATGCTCGGTCATCATATAAAAATGATCTTTTTATTCTAATTCTCCTATTGGTCTTTCATAGTGATGAAACAATTAGATAATAGCAAAAAACAATGTCTATATCATAGATTTCTAAATCCGAGGGAAGTATGAATCTCTGAAGTGTACTTACATTGCTCGGTTTGGGCAGCGAAGTAGCCACCCCTAAAGTAAAGGGAGGCATGAGCAGAAGGCGCTAATCGAATAGTCATTCATAAGAGATCTTTAGCTGATAGAAGGAAGAGGCTAATCGAGGCTCCTACTAGTTTTTTAAGTTCACCACTATTTTCACAACAATTGAGTGGGCGAGTAGTTCGATGCAAGGTTTAGTAATTCAAACTCTTCGACGACTCCCCCAAGATAATCACTATTAAGAGTAGAGTTTCTACTCTTCAGACAAAGTTCATTAGCTTAACATGGTTGTTAGTAAGTCTTAGAGCTTGGTAAGAACGCTTTGTGAGGATTGTGTTGTGCTATCAAGAAAGAATGAAAAGTTAACCAAAAAACTAGAGGCTTCTCGAGCTGATACTGCAGTTGGCTCTAAAGACAAATTTGTGAAGGGGGTCAACTTAATTTTTGGGAAATGTGTTGATCTATTCAAAGCACAATGCCATAACCTAGACCTCACTTGGTTGAAAGAAGCAATCACTGGTCAGGCGGTGATTGATAAGAGGGAAGCTGGGTGACCTCTACAAGTTGAAGATTTAGATATTGAAGTGGTCCTTACTCATATCGAATAAAGCACTTCGTTTTTCCCGCAACTAAGAAAAGCTTTCGACTGAGGACCTCTTTGCCCCTACTGCTAAAGAATAACTTGCTACTGCTTAAATAAATTTCTTTGTACATTTTATTTTATTTCTCTGTGCTTTGTAATAAAAATCCTTGATGTAAATATATTTTTGATAAAGTAATGAAATTTCAATATTTTGCTAGTTGCTAAAAGCATTGTTATTCTTCCTTTATGTATGGGCATGTTAAGACTACTTGTGATGTGACTAAGTCTTTATTCTTGGATTATTAATTCTATTTGAAGTTGGTCTTAAGCTGTAGCATTTGAGTCTGAGGTATTTATTTAATAATCACAATAATTTAACTTTATAAGGACTTTCTTGGCTTTAATAATAAGTGCCAATCTTAGTGTCTCAGTATTCTTCTAAGGATTGCTCAAGAACACAGCTTCTGAGAGGATGCTTCAAACCTCCATCTTTTAGGATGAATCATTTGAGGTAGCTACAACCTTGACCCTCCTGGATTTCTCAATCCTCGTGGGATCTTAGATCATCTAGAAGGGTTCCAAGTGGCTATTGCCTAGACCCTTTTTACTTCTCAATCCTCGAGCGACCCTAATGGGATATTGGATCATTTGTAGGGTCTTAAATGGCTAATGCCTCACTTTATTTACTTCTCGAGCCTCAAGTGACCCTCATTAGATCTTGGATTATTTAAAGGTCCTAGGTAGCTGTTGCCTCGACCTTCTTTTAGCTTCTCAATCCTTGAGTGACCTTTGTAGGATCTCGAATCATGTAAGATGGTCTTAGTAGTTATTGCCTTAACCCTCTTGTAATTTTTTTTTGTCCTCGTGGGATCTCAAGTCATTTGGAATGGTGTTTAGCGGTTATTTCCTTGACACTCTTTGCTTCTTCTATATTCACAAGTGGTTGGGGATGTTGTTTTTAGCACACTTTTCTGTAATGGTTATGTTTATAAGTACTTTTTTTTCCAAGTCCTAAGGGACACTGGTTATTGTCAAGAAAATTTATTTTGATGTAAATTATGAACTTTCCTTGAATATTATCATCCTAATTTATCCCAGACCAATGTTGGTCATTCTTGGGTATTAAGTAATTGCACAGTTTATCTTCGACAATCATTGATCTTGTAATTCTTAAAGAGAATGACAATCTTTAAATGCATTGAATAACCAAACTTCGAGCACTATAAGTGTTTATTGTAATAATGGATATAAATGAATATGATTATAAAAAAGAAGTATTAGTTTATAAAGTCAAGGATAATATTTTTCTAAAAAGCTCGACATTTTGCTATTTTTTCATTATTTGTCTATCTATATGCTTAGGCTCGTATTTTTGTGGTCTGACTCTCCCAAACGGCTTATAATGGCCTTAAATGGGGTTACAGGCTCCTTCTACTAGTTTCTTGGCATTCAGTAATACTTTCCTTATGACTAGATTCCCTTTTACAACTTCTTTTGCTTAGACCTTCTTAGTATTTAATGACTACTACTATATTGTGGTTTGAATCTTTGCAAATTCTCTTTGTTCAATGAAGTTTAAGTCTTCTTAGATTAACTTGTTCTTCTCGTCCTGGTTTATTTCTCATTCACCTAGAATCCTAAACCTTAGGTATTTAGGTGTTCGATTATTGTATTTTCAGTGTGACCTCTTACTTTAGGGTCGTTTTCTTTCCTAAACAGCTTCTTGTATCTTTTTTTTTTTTACTCTCGATTGAACCGAGTAAGAAGCCCATCGTTCCCATTTGGCATGAGAGACTCTAAAATTGATAGACCAACTCATTAGTCGACTGTTTCTCGAGGCCTGTATTGCTCGCTCTAACTTTCTTATGCTTTTCTAAAACTATTGTCAATAGTTCTTTTAGCACATCCTTTTCTTATCTCACCTATACAAATTCTTTTTCTAATTTAGTTTTTCAGGTAGAAGTTTCCCCATCTTGGTATGCCACATTATCATCCTATAGCTCCAATAACTGTTTATCTAGTTATGATTTTTTGTTAATTACTAGTTTTACTTATTGTCTCGAGCAATTTTAGATTGGGTGATCATCTTATCTGCCTTCGAGTGATTTCCTTCACGACTTTCTGTTTTGTTCCCACAAACGACACCAAACTATGAACTCTAAAATTTAGGAGATCCTAAATCCACGAGTTTAATTTGTTTTCTTGGAGACAATAATTAGATCTCTTAAAGGGCTAGGCTGAGATGATAATTTTTTATGCCTACAGACTCTAAAAGTCTTCTTGCAACCACAAGTAAAGTTAGGCTATGCTAGGATTTTTTTCCAATGGTAGCCCTCATTACTTAAGTTAGCAATAGGTTTTATAAGAAAAACCAAGAAAGGTAAGAAGGCAATAAAGAGTTATTTATATTTTATGCTAGGTGTTGTTTGTTCACGTTAATGGAGTTTTTTAAGATTATTAGTTTGCTCAAAGTAGTCCCCCTTTTATCCAAAGTGAGAGTCAAAAGAATGAGGTAGATTTATCAAAAATTCTTGATCCTTCTTAACTCCCAAGAGAGAATCAAAGGAAAAAAGTCCATTACTTGATTATTTAGTCTTCCTTTTATAAGTTTTTTGGTATTAAGTTATAGAGTTCTTTTAGAATTTGAACATTTGTTGGTAGAATTCTTTTAAAATTAGGACATATATTTTACCATTTTTTGTTTTGGATTCATCCTGAGATTATAAGAATATATTTTTTGTACTGAAAATCTTAAGACTCTAAGGTCTTCAAAAATAAAGACAAATTAAATCTTTAATTAGTTATTAGTAGGCGCCTTCTCATTTGTCTCTGAAGAATTTAGCGATCAGCCTTTAAAAGGTTTTAAAACCAAAGACTTTGAGTTGAGGACATTTCAAAATTTTTAATTCTTGTATGATGGTCTTTTTATGAGTTATAACGAGCCTTTGTGTAGGCTGCAATGAGCCATTTTATGAGCTGCACTAAGCCTTCTCGCATGTGCTACAGTAAGCCTTCGTATGATTTTGAATGAACCTTCTAAACTGTAGCAGAGTCTTTTGGGGAAATGGACTTGCGCCAACATCCAGAGGAACAAGTAGAAACATATTGCCATTAATGATTAATGCATTAAAAGTGCATTTTCTCTCTTTTTTTATCTTTTAAATATTTAATATGACATAAAATCAATTGGTTTTAACAATTTATCAGTAAATTTCCCATAAATAGCACCCTTTAAATAATTTGTAACAAACATTTTTAACAAATTTCATAAAAGCTTTGAAATTAACTATTTTCAGTAAAAATATAAGAGAGGGGCGTGATATTAATTTTTATTTATTTATTTCCCTTTGAGAAGCACCGAACGGTCAGTAACAAATTTTACAGGCAATTTGAATTTCTGGGAAGGGAGAAAATAGTGGGCGGCAGTTGAGACTTGATGGTCTTGAAATGAGAATATATCATGTAAAAATGTTAAAGGTAAAGTAATGGACAGTGCTCACCACTCACAAGCAATACAAAAAGCTTGGGGAGCACAATTCAGATGAAATACCGACGATCTCGGTACAAATTCCATAACACACCCTTTGAGGAACTTGTTTTGGTAAAGCTGAAAGCGTGGCCTCAGAAGCACTTTAGATGACCACAGCACAGGTGCAGGTACTGTGCTGCTTTCAGCTTTCTGCTTTGTGCAGTTTCCTGAAATCAGCTTGCTGCATGCATTGTAATCCCAACTTATTTCCCTAGCCCACATTCTGCTCTGCGAATCATGACAATAGCAACAATTAAAGTCAGCAAATGAAAGGCACCGATAGCAGAAAGAGGGTTCTCTGCATTTTGCAGAAATGAGTTCTTTCAGTTGTTAAAACCATAAAAGGTGGGCAGCGGTTATGTCATCAAGTATATGCTTTAACATCTCATCCACTAATTTATCTTCTAAGATTCAAGATGTCAATCATTCACCCTTTGATTCAGTATAATTTGAGTAGGTGAAGGCTAGCTAGTAATTTCATATGTATGTTATAATTTGATATAAATACAAGCCAACAATATAAAGCATCAAAAGTTTGTTCTCCGTATGATACTAATTCTTTGCAGTATATAGTTTAAGCAAGGAGTTGTTGCTCTTGGATATGCTCAATATCAATGCTTCTGGCAATGCCACTTTTAATATTAATTAATGTTGGCAAAACACTGATTCAAAGAAGCAAACGCAAGAATGCTAATGTTATCACTATGTAATTGTAGTATTATCTAATTTATTCAAATATATTATTAATGAAGCAAGAACCATTCAGTAGAAGAAAAAAATTCCTAGAATAAACCATATTTCAAAAAATTTACTAGTTTTTTCTTTGTAAAATATCAGTATAAAAGTTTTTCAGTTTCGTCTCTATTTTTATTCTAATTTATTCTTGAAATTCTTAATTTTTTTAAAAATATCTAATTACATCCTTTTAGAATGTAAATGATAATTGTTTGATAATAAAAAATATAATTAATTTTTTTTTAAAAAAATTAGGACCTAATAAATAATTTAAGATAAAAGCACAAGCAAAAATAGCTATTTTTCATTAAATTTTTTTTTTTAAAATAATAAGATCAAACTTCCGAAGGAATGGAAAAGTTTTCCGTCAAATTTTAACATTCACATAATTGAAGGCTTCCTTAACTACCAAATGAGCCAGTGAGTTACATGTTTCAGGAATATTTTAATTTTAAAATGGCTAATTTTTTGTATCACGTTTTAAATATTCTCAAGTAATTATTTAAATATTTGACACGCAACAACACCACCAAAAGGGTATTTGGTCTATTGTGTATTATATGGGTTAGAGTTTTTAGAACGCCCAGTTAATTTAGGTTAATGCCACATGTGTGTGGTAGGTGGAAGAATATTTTAGAGATGGCATATTCTTTAGGATATTCTTGTGGTAGGTGGCATCTTTGAAATATTCATTTGTATATTCCTTTCTTTAGATGTGAACCGTTAGATTAGATGAATTCTAGCCGTCCATTGTATATAGTTTTAGCTATAAAATGATAGAGCTTTCATTTGAGTAAACCATCCTCCAAACACTCAAGAGTTATATTTCTATAGCTTTGTAATCTCTCTTTAGTAATAATATACGAGAGCATTCTCTCAAACACTTGGTGTGCTTTTTTTTCATCTCTTTCTTTAGTTAATTGGGTATTGTGGGCTGCTTAGCGCTTGAAAAGTGTCTAAGGCCGCGTGGGTTCGAGAAATAGTCCGTGACAAGTGGTATCAGAGCAGGTTCAAAGAAGATGGTAAAGGGAGTTGCTGGATCATCGGGGATTACTGAAGAGAAGGGTAGAGACCCCAAAGCTAGGAAATATGAGAGTGTTTCACCAGAAAAGTTTGTTGATCCAAACTATGAATTAGGGGACATGGTTATAAAGCTCGGTGGTGCTGTGAGCAAGGCGACAGATCGCCTTTGGGAGTTGGAAGAGCACGTCAAGAAGCTCGAGGTAAGCCTCGACATTCAAAGGGACGAGTTGCGCTCCCTCATCGACAGCTCCATAGACGAGTATGCTAACAAGCAACGGGACTGGATCAAGGATTTTCAAGAGCGGGTTCAAAACATCATGGACAAAGTTCAAGCCCAAGTGAAAAAGCTGCGTAAAGGGTTTGAATGTGTCAAGGAGGACGTGGTGCTGTGCAAGCAAGCTGTCGCTAATGGCGTAGCTACTCAAAGCGTGGTGGCTGCACCAAGGGTTGAAACCCCTAAACCGAAGGAGTTTAGCAACAGACGGGATGCCAAGGAGCTTGACAACTTCTTTTGACAAATAGAGAGGTATTTCGACGCGATGGGCGTGCAGGACAAACATAAGGTAAGTACCACAACTTTGTACCTTTCCGATCATACAATTTTGTGGTGGCATAGGAAAAACGAGGAGATTCGCAAGGGTACCTGCACCATAAACACATGGGAAGAGTTGCAATGGAAATTGAAGCTCTAATTCTATCCGGAGAATATGGCACACGACGCTCGCAAGCAGTTGAAGGAGTTGAAACAAAAGAAGTCCATTGGGGAGTACGTAGAGTACTCTTTGTTAATGCTACAAATCTATAACATGACCGAGGAGGACTTGTTGTTCAATTTCCTGGATGGGTTACAATCTTGGGCCGCCAATGAGTTAAAGCGACGTGGAGTACAGAGCATATCCAACGCCCTTACAATGGCGAAAATGCTCATGGATTACTGTAAGGGAGAATCAGGTAAATCCAAGAATCCTAAACCCAATTACAGTAAAGTTGGAGAAGCCAAGGAGTTTCAATCTCCGGAGAGCAAGGAGGAGAAAGGAAAACCGCCTAAGTGAAAGGAGCAGAAACGCAACAGTTATAGAGGTAATGGTCCGAAGTCAAGCTGTTTCCTTTGCTATGGGGATCATTGGGTAAAGGACTGTCCAAAGAAAAAGGATTTCAATGCGATGTATGAGGCACAAGAGGAGGGCGAACAGAGTCGTATAAGTTGCATGCAACTATTTAATTCCCTTAAAGCCAAGCAACGTGCCAATGCGCCAACTGAGACGGCGCTCATATACATTAAAGCCAGCATTAATTGCATAAAGACTCAAGTATTGGTTGATACGGGCGCTACGCACAACTTCATCAAACGTCAGAAAGCAGAGCTCTTGGGCCTTTATGTAGAGAAAGGAGAAGGATACCTCAAGTCCGTGAATGCAAGAGCCAAGCCACTGGATGGGGTGGTTCGTGGAGCTGAAATTCACATTGGCAAATGGCACGGTGAGGTAAATTTATCGGTAACACCTCTCGATGATTTTGATGTGGTGTTAGGTATGGAGTTCTTACGGCAGTATAATGTGGTATTACTTCCTCAACACAACTATATGTGTATTTTGGAATGAGGACCTCGAATGATACCGACGGTAGACATGCTCAAGGGTGGGCGATCCAAGCCAAACGCCAAAGTCCTTTCCGCAATGCAACTAAAGGAAGATGCTGAGCGCAAAGGAGGGTTACATCCAACCACAACAATGGGGATGGCTGATGGGCAAAATGGGGCAAGGATAAAATACTAAAGGTGATTGTTGAAGTGCTTGGCGAGTACAATGGGGTCAAGCCTACTGCCTTACCGAGATAACCGCTTTCAAGAAGGAAAATTGAGGGCAAGTTGGAGCTTGAGATTACGCTTCCAACTATGGTACTGATGCCTCTATCGGAGATGAAAGAGTTGCAGGGGTAGCTCAAGGAGTTGACGGATACAGGTGTCATCCAACAATCCAAGGCGTCACATAATGTACGATTACAGCACAAGGAGTAGGTGAAAGACAAGTAGCGGCATGTCAAGCATGGTGCGGGGGACTTGGTGATGGAGATGATACTTTCACCACAATGCAAGTCAACACACTCACTTCACAAGGCCCTTGATCGTGGGGACGAGGGGCCAAGCGTTATTGCCAAGAGAATTGGCAATGTCTCGCGTAAGGTGGGGATACCTTTGAGACAGCGACAGTGGCTACATCAAGTGCATTCCGCAAAGCTGTTGGAAGCATTACAATGGAGGTACAGGAGGAGCACAGTTTGAGCCACACAACCGGGAACCTTTGGGGATCTCCACACATTATGATAAATGAGATAAACTCAGGACGAGCCTTGAGTACTTTGTTGAGTGGAAAGGGTTGCCCGATGGGAGAGCATGCTCAGAGTACGAGAGTGCACAACCGAAGTTTGAAGAACGGGGTGCGCAAGTTCCAGCAAAGACGCGACGAGGGCGTCGCGTGAATTTGGTGGGGGAGAATGTCACGCTCCAAATATTCTCAAGTAATTACTTGAACATTTAGCGGGCGATAAGACCACCAAGAGGGTATTTGGCCCATTGTGTGTTACATGGGCTAGAGTTTCTAGAAGGCCCATTGTGTAGTAAGTGAGAGAATATTCTAGAGATGGCATATTCCTTAGAATATTCTTGTAGTAGGTGGCATCTTTGGAATATTTCTTTGTATATCTCTTCTTTAGATGTGGACCGTTAGATTAGATGAATTCTAACCATTCATTATATATAGCTTTAGCTATAAATAGATGGAGCTCTCATTTGAGCAAACTATCATCCAAACACTCAAGAGTTGTATTTCTATAGCTTTGTAATCTCTCTTTAGTAATAATATATGAGAGCATTCTCTCAAACATTTGGTGTACTTTTTTTTCATCTCTTTCTTTAGTTAATTGGGTATTGTAGGCTGCTTAGCACTTAAAATGTATCTAAGGCCGCACGGGTTCGAGAAATAGTCCGTGACACTTGTAACATACTATTGACTTCTTTGATCAATCAGTTAATTTGCTTTGAGGATTGAAGATCTCCATTTATCAAACCTACAACAGTCTTGGAATCAAATTCAATAATAATAAGAATGTTGCCCAAATTTGCAACACTTTCTAATTCGAAGAGAACAGTTATTTGTTAGATATTTTATGTCCTTAAAGCATGTGTAATAACATTTTATTAGATTAATAAAGTTTATTCATATATATAATTGGGCATACATTGATGAGCCCATATTTATAAAGTATGTGATTTATATACAGAGGGTATAGATTTAATAAAATTTATAAAGCATAGATGCTAATACAGAGGGTATAGATCATAAGTTCTTTATAAATTAAATCATGTTGACAATCATTAATGAAAATGGCATTTCATTATGTAAGGTTGTAGTTTTTTCTGCTTCTTATAGTGGATGTTTACCTTGATCATCGAAGTAGAGACTTTGAGTAGAAAAACTAGTGTATATGATACATTGAACAGGACTACTATGAATTTTGATCTGGTTAACTAAATGTCATAGATTTTAATTCACAAAAGCTTTAACAAGCTTTATTGATCTTAATTCTGAGCAGTTAATAAACTTACATTCATGCATTATATCTTTTGAGTTATCACAGAGCGAGATCTAAATAAACGGTCAAAACCTCGATAGCTTGTAGATATAATTTCATGGGTCGTAGAAACATATATTTGTAAGATGAAATCTAATAATTAATGCCCACCTAAGATGTTTGCAATACTTGATCATTAGAATATGTGGCCACAGTTTATTCAATAAATTATTTATTGAATAATAATATTTATTTGTAAATTTGTTTAAAAATATAGATATATTAAAAAGTGATCATTAGAGTATTCAGTGACTTAAAGGTAAATAAGAAATTAAAGAGGTAAGACATTTTTTTGGGCCTAACTCTAATTATGGACATCAATTAGAGGGTCAATTAAGTGGTTATTATTGGTCTAAAGACCAAGCCCAATTTAATTAAAATGAGTTTTAACTAAATAGGTTTTTACTTTATAACATAAGTTACTAGAGTACAGCTCTTGGCTTTTAATGGAATAACCTAGGGTTAACTTAGAAGAATTGGTGTATTATGAGATAATAAGGACTATGCCTTTTAAGTTAGAGTTAGGAAGCCCATGGGTCTTGCAGTCCCTCTATTAGCTCAAATCCTAATTAAACTCTAATTTCTTAATCCTAATCAAATTCTACCCAAGAGAGATCCTTATATATATGAGAGGTATGTAATAAGAAAAATAGACCACAATCATATAGAGAAAAATTCTTTTACGTATTTTTACGTGAGAAAAGAATTTAGTTAATATCATTTTCTCAGATTTAGATATTAGTGGTTTTAGAGATTAAGAAAGATCCACGCGCCCACACACGTTGAATTTGAATATTGAGGATAGTATAAAAGATTGTAGCCATTCAATTCAAGATCTGCCATAACAAGAAATTGAGGTAATCTTCTATCCCTATAAATATAATTATGAACAAGATGATCTGGCTTCTGTTGCATTTATTTTTATATAAACAGAAAAATTTTATTTACATACCAACAACTAGTATCAGAGCCACCTTATTTCATATTACATGTATAGTTTATTTTGTGTATGAGAGTAATTGTTTATTGTGTCACCAATTGCATAGTATTCTATATTGTTATTTTTATTAATTATGTGATGAATGGATACACTCAATAATTCATGGTTAGATATTTATTTGTATTTTTTCTTGGGTATTGTAACAAGAGGGAGTGATGAAATAATATCACAATTTCCCTTCTTGGTTAGATAAAATCTTAAATTATATATATATTTTAATTATTTTTGTTGTAATTAAAAAAAAAGAAGAAAATGAACAGAAGAAGAAGAAACGAGCAAAACCATGCACACAGCCACTGTTCATGGCAGCAGCATGCATGGCTACTCTTCACCGACAGCAGCGTGCATGGTCGCTCGACCTGCGGCGACAACTCGCGGCAGTAACTGCACTCAGCCTCCCTTTTCAACAGCGATGCAGCTATGGCTTAGTGAGGCAACCAGTGATGAAGTGGGCGGATTTTCAGCTGTCCATGTGGCGGTTTTAGACTGCATGACCAGCGGTTCACGACGAGGAAAGATGGTCGTCTGAAGCCGACGTTCTCCTAAGCGTTGATCGACGACTGGAAGCAAAGCCAAAATCGTGGCCGGCGGTGGGCAAGGAGAGAACGGGAGTAGCGCTGTGTGAATGTTGTGGAATTAGGGTTTTCACTAGCAAATATCACATAGGCCCCTATTTGTTTTAAAGTTTTTTGTTTTTGGTCAAGAAATTTGCATTTTGTATAGACAGACCCCTAAACGTTTGTCTGGAAATAAGCCATAACATAATTATTTTATTTCACTCAACCCCCTCCAAAACTTGGCTAATCGTAGTTTGGCTAGAGAACTTTGAAATATTTATTAATAGGTCCCTAAGTTTGACCAAAATTTATTTTTGGACTAATTTTGGGTATTTATAAATTCAACATTAGCCCAAACTTCTTTTAATTTTGGTTCAATTTTATAAAATTTTATTTGAGCTATTTTATTAAAATTATTGGATCTAAAAATATTTTCATTTAAATTTTTTTAAGAAAACCCAAAGAAATTTTAAAATCTAAAATAAGCCCAATATAATTTTTAAATAAGTGGACCAAAGAAAATTAAAATACTAAAAATTCAAGCCCATAAAAGGAGACAAGTAAGAAGATGTAATATTATAGAAGAGCTCAAGTTGACTTTAATAAGGACTTTGAAGAATTTAGGCTTAGTTTTTAATATTTTTCTTCCTAGGAATAGTCATGAATTATGGGTTATTTATATATCTAGTTAATTGATTGGATGAATAACATGTCATATAGATTAAGGATGTCACAGTCACATGTCCATGCATAAAATATATCATATTGTATGACATTAATGTTCTAATGAGATTAGGATAAGATTATTGTCATAATTTTAATATTATATTAATTTATTATTTGATGTGGCCTTATTAATTATTTTATTAAAATTAAATTAAATATTAATAAGTAGAACATCATTTTATAAATTAATTAAAAATTCTAAGAATTAAAATATTGAGTGAGATAGGGTTTTAGGCATAAAGCCCATGGCCTCCATTATTAGTCCTATAGTAAGGTAGATTAATGCCTTGTCTTAAATCTTGTGAGCTCCCTACAGTGGGTATTAATCAGAACTGGTTACTAGATAGGACTTCCTTAAAGGATAAGATTCAATATATGACTCATGCGAAACTGACTACCCTACGATGGCTTTTTTAATTGAGAAATATAAAAGATTGAAATAATGGTTGTACACTCAACTTAGGTTGATTGATATCCTCTCTATGGAGTTCTTGTCAATTAAATCTAAGGACTAAAGAATCGGTAGTTTATTATTATTTGATATGAGATATCGAGATAATAATAATAAATTAGTATGGTACTAGTCTGATTTATGACGGATACGACCACCTTACGGAGGCGTATTTTGAATAAAAATTAGATTACCGATGTATAATGTAGTTAAAGAGTTATACATAAATGTATTTTATATATTCATGCAAAAGTAACACATGCTTTTTAGATAATGTATGCTCATGTATGAATTTATTTTTCAGAATCATGTCTTCATTCAGCCCACTAGCATCCATCCTTAACCAAGACAAGTTAATCGGAAATAATTATGTGGATTAGGAAAGGAACTTAGATATTAAACTCATAGTTGAAAAGCACAAATATGTCCTGATTGATAAATGCACTCAAATACCTAATAAAAATGCACTAAGGGTCTATCTTCATCTTTTAGTCTCAATCCTAGAGAAAAGAATAGTAAGAAGAAGAAGAATAAGCCAAATGAAGCATCTAATTCAGAGGTTGTGCAAATTCATAAAAAGGTAATAAGGCCCAAAAGAAATTATTTTCAATGTGGCATTAAAGGGCATTGGAAGAGAAACTGTCATTTAGTTAAGTTTTCAATAACTAAAAGGACAGCTTCACCTTCTGGTAAAATTCTTTTCATTGAGACATGCTTAGTGGTTGTTTCTACTAATTCTTGGATAGTAGATTCTGGAGTCATTAATCATATTTGCAATTCATTGCAAGGTTTCTAGGAAACCAGACAACTCAATGAATGGGAGATCAGTCTAAGGCTAAGAAATGGCGCAATTGTTGCAGCCAAGGCAGTGGGAGTTGTTCAACTTTATTTTGATGATTTTAGGACATTAGTATTAGATTATTGTTTGTTAGTACCAAAACTCAAACGTAATTTGATTTCAATTAGTTATTTGAATAAATTTGGTTATTCTGTTATATTTGACTTAACTGTGGTGATCAAAAGAAATAAGTCGTTTATATGTTCTGGTACATTAGTTAACAATCTATACTGCATATATTCTAAAATCAACTCACTGCATGACATAATTGAATAATAAATCTAATCATCATAAGAGGGTTCAAGTGACTACTACTAATCAAACGTATCTATGGCATCTACGTCTTGGTCATATTAGTCTAGATAGGATCCAAAGACTGGCCAAAGATGAACCTTTGAGTTCATTAGATATTGAACCATTACCAATCTGCGAATCCTGTATAGAAGATAAAATGACCAAAAGACCTTTTAATGCTAAAGGTAATAGAGCTATTGAAACATTAAAATTAGTGTACTATGATGTGTGTAGGCCCATAAGCACACACGCTAGGGGAGGTTATGAATATTTTATCACTTTCATTGATGGTTATTCTATATTCGGTTATGCGTACCTAATGCGCCACAAATTTGAGGCGTTTGATAAATTCAAAGAGTTTCAGCAGAAGTGAAAAAATAATTAGAAAAACACATAAAGGCACTTTGATCTGATCGAGGTAGCGAATACCTCTATAGTGAGTTCATGACCTATTTATTAGACAATGGGATATTATCCCAGGCGACTACACTAGGGTCACCCCAACAAAATGGTGTAGCAGAAAGGAGAAATAGAACTCTTCTTGAAATAGTGAGGTCAATGATGAGTTATTCAACTTTACCCATCTCGTTCTGAGGTTATGCCTTAGAAACAACCATGTATAAACCAAGTTCATCATATGTGCTAAAAGGCATAACCATGATGAGTTCTGAGGTTATGCCTTAGAAACAACCATGTATCTTCTTAATGTAATTTCATCTAAGTCAGTTCCTAAAACACCTTTGGAAATGTGGATAGGATATAAACCAAGTTTACATCATATACATATATGGGGTTGTCCAGCATATGTGCTAAAAGAGATGACAAATAAATTGAAATCTAAGTCAGAAGTTTATCTATTTGTTGGCTATCCTAAAGGAACAAGAGGAAATTTTTTCTATAGTTCTCAAGATAAGAAAGTATTGGTTAGCACTAATGCAATCTTTCTTGAATAAGACTATATAAAAAACTTTAAGCCTAGGAGTAAGATAATTCTTGATGAGTTATCTGAGAACTCTAATATTGTGCTTGATAGAGTCAATAAGTTAATTCTCAATCTAGATCATAATAACCAACGAGAGTTAGATGCAGAACAACAACCACTAGTACTTCATCATAGTGGGAGGATTATTAGATGTCCAACTAGGTACATGTTAATTGGAGAGTCATTTCAAGCAGTCTCTAATGAGCATGAACTAGATCCCACTAGTTATGATGAAGCAGTGGTTGATAAAGATGCAAACCATTTGCATAAAGCTATGAAATTAGAAATGGATTCCATGTATTCCAATAAAGTCTGAGAATTTGTAAAGAAACCTAAAGGGATAAAACCCATGGGGTGTAAATGGGTTTACAAGAGAAAGAGAGGGGTAAATGGAACTGTGAAAACCTTCAAAGCTAGGCTTATTGCTAAAGGGTACACTCAGAAAGAATGAATCGATTATGAGGCGACCTTTTTGCCGGTAGCCATGCTTAAGTCTATTAGAATTCTCTTATCCATTACAGTAAATCTTGATAATGAGATTTGGCAAATAGATATCAAGACTGTCTTTCATAATGGAAATCTTGAAGAAAGTATCTATATGATACAACCAGATTGTTTTATAGTTATAGGCGAAGAGTACATGGTTTGTAAACTGCACAAATCTATATATGGGCTTAAACAAGCATCTAGATCATGGAATATCAAATTTGATTAGGCAATCAAATCATTTAGTTTTAATCAAAACCCTGATGAACCTTGTGTTTACAAGAAGATGGATAGGTAGTTGGTGGTTTTTCTAGTCCTGTATGTAAATGATATACTACTCATTAAAAATGATGTAGGAGTATTATCATCAGTTAAAATTTGGTTATCTAACCAATTTGATATGAAGGACTTAGGTGAAGCTAGTTACATCATTGGCATTAAGCTATTGCGATATCGTAAAAATAGGATGTTAGCTTTATCTCAAGCTGTATATATAGACAAAATTATGGTTAGGTTTGCTATGCATAAATCCAAAAAGGATCACTTCCTTTTAGACATAGAATTGATCTATCCAAGAATCAGTGTCCCAAAACTCCTGAAGAAATAAATCACATGAGAGGAATTCCTTATGCATCAGCAGTAGGAAGTTTCATGTATACAATGCTATGTATTAGACCAAATATTTGTTATGCAGTCAGCATGGTCAACAGATATCAATCTAATCCAGGACCAAAACACTGGACTGCAGCAAAGCATATATTCAAATACCTTCGGAGAACGAAAGATTATATACTCGTGTATTCTAGTGAGGATCTTATACCTATTGAGTATACAGATTCAGATTTTCAATCAAATAAGGATGCCCATAGATCTACCTCAGGATATGTGTTTACTTTAGGTGGTCAGGCCATTAGTTGGAGGAGTGTAAAGCAATCATGCATTGCAGACTCTACCATGGAAGCAGAATATGTAGCTGCGTAAGAATCTACAAAAGAGGCTGTATAACTCCGCAACCGAGATACCACAAGGAACTTAAAGTGGTACCTAGTGTTAAGATGCCCATTGTTATTTATTGTGATAATAGCGGAGCTGTAGCATAATCCAAAGAACCGAGATACCACAAGAAAGGAAAACACATTGAGAGAAAATATTATTTGGTACGGGAGCTAATGCAAAAGGGTAAAGTTATGGTATCCAAGATTGCATTAGCAGAAAATCGAGCGGATCCATTCACTAAATCATTGCCAGCAAAGTGTTTTGAAACTCATATATATGATATGGGAGTTCGATAGATGCCCGACATGCTTTAAGGTAAGTGGGAGATTACTAGACATTTTATGTTATTTTATGCCCTTGAAGCATATGTAATAACATTTTATTAGATTAATAAAATTTAGTCATACATATAATTGAGCATACATTGATAAGCCCATATTTATAAAGTATGTGATCTATATATTAGGCATATGATGCTAATACAGAGGGTATAGATCATAAGTTCTTTATAAATTAAATTATATTCATAACCATTAATGAAAATGGCATTTCATTATATAAGGTTATTTTTTCTGCTTCTTATAGTGGATAATTTACCTTGATCATCGAAGTAGAGACTTCGAGTAGAAAAACTAGTGTATATGATACATTAAATAGGACTACTGTGAATTTTGATCTGGTTAACTAAATGTCGTAGATCTTAATTCACAAAAGCTTTAATAAGCTTGATTGATCTTAATCTTGAGCAGGTAATGAACTTACATTCATGCATTGTATCTTTTGAGTTATCACAGAGTGAGATCCAAATAAACGGTCAAAACCTCGATAGTTTAGAGATATAATTTCACGGGTCGTATGAACATATATTTGCAAGATAGAATCTGATAATTAATGTCCACCTAAATGTTTGCAGTACTTGATCATTAAAAATCTGTGGCTACAATTTATTCAATAAATATTTATTGAATAATAATATTTATTTGTAAATATGTTTACAAATATAGATAGCTCCAACCTCTATAGTTTAGAGATATAATTTCATGGGTCATATGAACATATATTTGCAAGATGGAATCTAATAATTAATGTACACCTAAATGTTTGCAGTACTTGATCATTAGAATTTATAGCCACAATTTATTCAATAAATTATTTATTGAATAATAATATTTATTTATCAATTTGTTTACAAATATAGATATATTAAAAAGTGATCATTAGAGCATTCAGTGACTTAGGGGTAAATAAGTAATTAAAGAGGCAAGACATTTTTTCTAAGCCTAGCTTTAATTATGGACATCAATTAGATGGTCAATTAAGTGGTTATTATTGGTCTAAAGACTAAGCTCAATTTAATTAAATGGGCTTTTACTTTATAACATGGGTTATTAGAGTACGACCCTTAGTTTTTAGTGGAATAGCCTGGGGTTAACTTAGAAGAATTGGTGTATTATGAGATAATAAGTACTAGGCCTTTTAGGTTGGTGCTAAGAAGCTCATGGGTCTTCCAGTCCCTCTATTAGCTTAAATCTTAATCAAACTCTAATTTTCTAATCCTAATCAAATTCTAAATACCCAAGGGAGATCCCTAGTATGCGCCCACACGTGTTAAGTTTGAAGATTGAGGACAGTAAAGAAGATTACAGCCATTCAATTCAAGATCTGCCATAGCGAGAAATTGAGGTAATCTTCTATCCTTATACATAATTATGAACAAGATGATCTGGCTTCCGCTATATTTATTTTTATATAAACAGAAAATTTGTATTTACATACCAATACCATTGCGTCTGTAAATTCTACTTCACCATTGTCTCTTTTTTCCATAGAAGCCATTTTTAGAGGGATTCCCCTATCATTTCTTATCATAACTCTTAGACTAACCTTAAAACCCTATTGTCTTAATGCAGCATCTACATTAATTTAGATCCATACTTTGGGGAGGAAACTAAATTCTGCATTTCATTTTTCTTATTGCTGAGTTGCTTAGACTGGACCCTTTGAATATGTACCAAGTTCATCTCCACGGTGGCTTTAGCTCTGCTGATAAGACTCTTGAGGTCATCTTTTTTTCTTTCTATGATGAACAAGCTCCTGCTTCTCCAGATTACCTAGACGAACACCAAAAAATTTTAAAATTCTTGCCCTATAATTCTTGACAGCACTCATTCTAGAAAACCCCTCAAATTATAAGAATAATATAACTAATTATAAGAATGACGTAGGATAGATATTTTTATCCTTATTTAAAATTTTAAAAAATCAGTTAGATTTTTTTCTTTTATTTTCATAATTTTCATATATCACTAATTTTCACCTTATCAAGTATAAAGTATTGTTCGCGAAATTATACACACGCAAATTATAATCTCAAGTATTCGGGTTGTGATCAAGTATCATTCCCACAAGAATTAGTATCCTAAATTAATGCTAAGTATTTTAGTGTTGATAACCTAACTTTATCTAAACTAATTTAAAAGCTAAGTTGAATTATGAAATTAAAGATATTTAAAAATAAATAATTTAGTAAATTAAAGAGGTGAGAATTTTATGGTAAAGAATTTTAAGGTCTTGATTTCACTCACCGTTCTTATGTTCTTTATCAAAGTGATTAACAATTAATCTTGTGTATTCATTAATCAAGGGTTTAGAATTAACTGTATTACCTCTCCTGAGCGTCAAATGATATCCTATGCATAATAAATAACTAATTTGATATCCATAGCTAACTTGTTATCTATACATGCATTAAGTTACCCTTAAGTGATTATCCTCAGTCTATTAATCTCTCAACTCAAGGCTATATTTTTTATAACCAACACATAGGTCTCCCAAGCACATAACCCATAAGTTTAAAACATCTAATCAATTTTTCAATTAAATTAGAAGCATTATGCTCATAAAAAGTATAAATGAGAAAAAAAACACAAGATAGTCAATAATCAACATAACAATTCAAAACATAGTACTAAGTAAAGTTACATCAAACCCTAGAACATGTAATCTAGTTATCCATAGTGAAATACTCCATTACATTAATCCAAAGGTTCATAAAAGTAATCATATTCAAACAACATAAATTACAAATAAAAACTTCAAACAAATGTAAATGAGGTAGAAAGAAAAAAGGAACTAGTTGGAGAAGTCCTTGAGGCCTTCCATCTTCAAGGGTCTTTCACAATCTAAGCTTCATGTGTTTCTCTCACTAAAACCCTTAATTTTCTCTCTCTATTTCATGCTCCCCACCTCCCTCCTCTTTCTCTTAATGAGGCCTTTGATCTTTTATATATAGGTCCTCCCAAAAATAATCTTAGAAAATTAAAGCGAAGAACCAAATAAACAAAAGTGCAGGTGTGGCGCCACCAATTTTCCCAAATTGGGGCTGCGGCCCTAAGTCTTTGCCAAAGTAGAGCCGCAACCCCAACACCTAATAGTAATTTTCTTCAAATCTCTAGGGTCGCGACTTGGATTTTTAGGGCTATGACTTGGATGCTTTATGAAAAGAATTCTTTACCCCATTTTTCATTAAATTTGATCTTTGCTGTGCTCTAGTTGGTTAGAACCTACAAAATAATAATGCATGCATAAGTTGTCACATTTTTAATACTTAAAATAAGCAAATATCTATTAGAGTTGGTGCTTATATTCTATTTCAATATTGTATGAATATTAATTAATAAATATTTATACAATAAATATTTTAAATAAAATCGTTAATATTAAAATACATATAGTACATTGCTTGTAATGTTACAGACATTATATTATTTGAAGGAATTCAGATCTTGTTTAAAGAAGTTTACACCAGGGCTGACAGTCAGTGATATCTAAGGAGTTAGAACCTTGTGTGTAACGGGACAAAGACCTGAGGGTATACTAGTAATGACACAGTTGTAAAGAGTTGCAATAAGTGCTAGGAAATATCATTATGCAAGTATATTCTAAAAAACTATGTTCCTGATTTATTTTCATCGATACAGGTCTATCGGTGAATCCTCTTTTATATAAATTAGTGTATCTATATATCTATAGAGTATATATAGTGGATCTTAGCTGACCATGAGTTTAGAGCTCGTATAGTTATGAGGGTATTCAATCAGAATTAGATACTAAACAGACTCACAAGAACCTCTAATAGACATCTTATAAAGCTATCAATGGAGAGTTTTCTTAAATTAAGTAGTATTCGTGCTCCTTTGACCTGAGCGTCATAGTGGGCTTGTGAGTAATTTATCATACTTTAATTCCACGCATGTTAGAGACCTTTTATAGTCTGACCGCTGGATATGGTCCACTGCTCATAGAGTCTGGTGTACGTAGATATGGGATCCGTCAACTCATATGGGTGAGTTACATATTATAATGCTTCAAGAATTGTGTTTCAGAAAGTCTTTCGACCAAAATCAAATATCTTAGAAAAGAATTTTCTATATGGTTAAATGATATCGCAAAAGAGTTTGCAGATATTGTTTTACAAAAATACAAGTTGGGAGAGAAGTTCATGGATATGCTTATAGGGATTTGATGGTACTAATCTATGTCCTTGTACATCCATGATATAATTGACAAAATGACTATATGTATACGTATGACATCAACTTGTATAGTCTAACGCACTAATTTGTATTATCCGTGATGTGTGCGTGGGGCATCGATCATGGACTCATAAAATAGTTTCATTTGATGAATCAGGCGTAGACCTAGAGAGCCCTATAACATGAAGTGTACTCGTTATACATTGGGACAGTGTACTGGGTTGAATAGTTCAATCCAGTAAAATTAAGCAAAACCAAACAATTATTTCAAGAACCTTCGGGATGCACGCATGCCAATACTTAAGAGTTAAGTACATTATTTTGTTAACAATTATTATTAACCAATTAAATAATAACACGTGGTGCATAATAAACTTTTAGTTAAGTTTACTCAAATGTGTGGCTAGATGGGGCCACTTTCAGTTAACTTGATAACTAAGTAAGAGTTTAAGAGTAATTTAAGATATTTATTTATTTAATAATTAAATAATACTTAACTTAGCCTAAATTAATTATTAACTAAGGTTAATTAATTAATTATTTAATTATTTACTTGTTGGAAAAGTAAGTTAACTTAATTATAGTTTAATGTTAACCTTATATTAGGTTAATTAAATATTTTATTATTTACTTGTTGAAAAAGTAAATTAATTTAACTATAATTAAAAATTAACTTGAGTTAAATTAAATGAATATTTAATTAATTATTTGTTTGACAAGAAAATTTAACTTAACTTGAGTTAAATATTAACTAAAATTAAATTAAATTAAACTTAAGTTAAAGGTTAATTATATTTAAGTCAAATTAAAGAGTTGACTTTTGACTTGTTATATACATTAATTGAAACAAAAAACAATGTTTTTTGTGCAAAAAGTAGCCTGCCATTTAGCTTAATAAAGAGAGAAGAATTTTTAATAAATTTGACCATTAAATGAAGAAAATAAAAAGTTTATTTTTGAGTGCAAAAATATAGTCTCCATTCAAGTAAATGGTAGAGATAAAATTATTTTTCTTTATTTTCAACTGTTGAAAATATTATTTTATCGTCTTCTCTAATTAAACTAGTTATGAAAGTTTTAAATTTTATTTTTATAATTCAAGTGTTGAATAAAATAAAGTTAAGTTCATTGCTTAAATATAGTTTAAGTGTTAAACTATAATTAAAAGTTAATTTAAATAGTTTAAGTGTTAAATCAGTGCTGAAATTAAAGCTGTAATTTTAGCCAATTACGTCCATTTTTATTAATTGTTAGAATTGTCAATGAGATTTATTTCAAATAGAACTCCAACTTAATCCGTTCTAAAGATTTGCGAGGTGACTTTTTAATCTTTAATTTAATTTTATTATTGTAATGAGATAAAAAAAATTATTGTATTCATTTTTTAAAAAATTAAATTTTTAACTTCTGTTGCTTATATGTTTATGTATGAAATGCATAAATTACATATATACGTAATTTTTTATGTGATGAACACGTATCACATGCACACACCTTTAATTTAATCGGCACTCAACAATATCAAATTAAGAAGGATATTAAACTATGTATGAAATGCACTTATCTAATTTATTGTATTCATTGTTTAAAAAAAAAATTATCATCATGTCAATTTTACTTTTTTCACAAAAATATATATAACATGAGTAAAAGGAATATGAAATAATCGTTGTTTAAAAATTTACATTCATATTCTACTTCTCCGAATAATATCGAATAATAAATAAATACGCGTAAGAAGAAAAAAAAATGATTTTTTTCTTTTCACAATTTATGTTATTTCTCTTTAAGTGTAAGTGGTGTAACCTCTTAATCTTTATACATAAAATTCTAAGAAGTTAAGAGGAAACTAATATTTTAAAATATATTTTAATCAACCATCAACTATGCTTGTAATGGTTAAAGAGAATATAATGACAACCTTGTACTTACAAATATGATACAAAATCATCAATGCAAATAATATTTTATGTAATCTCAGTGTTTCAATCCGTTAGTTGATGGCACGACTGAAGCATTATTACATCCTCACCAGTCACCAACTCCTCTTCAAGTTTTTCTTTTTTCTTTAAATGCGTTAATTTCATCTCATTCTATTATATGTCATAACTGTGATCTCTCAATCAATATTTAACATAACAGTAGTGAAATTATGAAAACGGTTAAAAATTTTATTTATCTTTTACATCATTGAAATTATAAATTTTCATATGATTAGAAAATATGACAAGACATTAACATTGTTATATTTTTAAAAAAAAACACTTTTATCCAATGTAGAAATTAGGTTTTGTGGCTTCTAATACAAACACAGAGTTTGATAAACATAAAATTAAAATTAATTAAAGAAAAATCTCTGAAGTAATTGTATCTAATTTTGGGATGAATTAGAATCATTTTCTAAATTGATTTTTTTTTTTTACATTAGTCATATATGATGAAGATTGCTTTATAATTAATTTATATTTTATCAACTACCAATATTGTTATTATTAATAGAAAATTAAATTAAAAGAGAGTTATGGTTCTTTTAGACAGAAATTTTAAATTTATATATAGATATAACTCGTACAATCTATAATGATATTTGATTATATAAATAATCATCAGTTTTGATGAGGAATTATATATGACCTTTCTGTTGTTTTGAACATTACCCATTACTTTTTTTTTTATATTTAATATTATCTATAAAAAAATTTGTTATTACAAAAATTCTATTAAATCTTAACACTTATTGTTTTTTCACTAAGCTACCCTTACATTGCTAACATCATTCTTTTACTATTTTTTTCATAAATTATTAATATAATTTTTTTAAATAATACTAAAATAATAAAAACCATAATATATTTATGTTATGATTGAAGGATGAATACTTTGGTTATTTATTTTTTCTTTTATTTAATATTTTAAAATTCTATTCATTAATTAATTTTTTTAAAATATATTACTATCTAATACTTTTGAGAAAGAATAAATATATGATGATTTTTATTATTTTTTATAATTTTATTTAAAAAACTTTAAACAATTGTAATGTATTTATTCTTTCTAATGAGCATTAAATATTAATATATTAAAAAATATTAAATATTAATAAAAAAATAGCTAGAATGTTCATCCTTCCACTATATCATAAATATATTATGGTTTTTATTATTTTAGTTATTTATTTAATATTTTTTAATAATAATAAAAATTATAATATTTTTATTCTTTCCAAAGAGCATTAAATACTAATTTATTTAAAAGTATTAAATATTAATAAAATTTTAAAATATAAAATAAAAAAACTAGAATGTTCATCAATCTATTTATGTTATAGTTTTTATTTTTTTTAGTGTTAATATTTTAAAAAATATATTATTAATTTCTGTATAACAAAATAGTAAAAAGATGATGACAAAATGATGTCATCAATATAAGGATAAATTAATAATAAAATGTAAGATTTAACAGAAGTTTTATAATAATTAAAAATTTTGTGGGTAATATGAAACATTAAAAAGGCAAGTGATTAACGCTCAAAACAAAATAAGAAGAGGGTAATTAGTTGCAGTCCGTTTTAATGCATTCTTAGTTATCATTTCCTAATATCGGAAATATATATAAACATAGAAAACACGGTTAAAGAAAATCATTCTTGAGAAATATTGTACATATATTTTCTTTTATTTGAACGTTAAATATATAATTGTTTATCAATCGGTACACTTATATGAATGGATTCTGCATGCAGATGATTCAGTTTCCGATTGGACATTTTGTATGTACATGACAAATTCTCTTGATATCGTGATTATATAATTATAACTTGATGAATTATAATTTATGATCAATTTTAGATGATAAAAATAAATGTGAATTAGCATACACGGCAAAATTTAGCTTATTCTACTTTAAATTTTGGTCACCTGTACCTAGTTGCCACTTTTGAGTGTAATCAATTATGATATTAGATAATATTACTAAGGTAAAATTTATTACTACACTTCTAAATTACAAATTTGGTATTGAACAAAGAAAAAATAAATGAAATTGGATGTGTATTGTTTCATTATCCAACCACTCAATTAGCTCGCATCCTATGCAGTTTTTTTTAAGTGGTAGTCCACATTTAAAGAAGACCCAATTCTATGAAATAAGGATTTCAGCTTAGATTTTAGACTCAACACACTAGATAATCGGATTTGCTAACCCACGGATTGCATAAACTAGTCTCAAGAGTTGTTAGGAGGGGTGAACGAATTAAACTTTTATTTTTATTTAATTTTTTATTAATTAATTATTATTTTGCATGAAGAATAATTTTTCACCGATAAGTGAATCCCACTTAAATCTTTCTTTTTGATTGATGACTTGTTAATGAATCTAAAATCTTATTAAAATCAAAATTAATTAAATGTGAATGCTCATTAACTAATAATTGTAATATACCCAGCATACATCCTAATTGTTTGTAATACTCCACCACATATAACATCCATCTTCTTCGAATAAATATTAACTTAAGCGTCAAAATATTTATTTATTTTTTTAGAAAGACGGTGTACTTTCATTATTACAAAGTGCACAAAAAGGTAAGACAATCATTGATGTAGAGGTTATAAACCTAAAATCTTTAGTGGCGCCATCTGTGGAAAAGTTTTGAACAAAAGCTAACTTTTTGGCAATATAACAACCAAAAACTACACATAAAAGTACTCGTAGCTTGGACCTTCTAGATAACATTGAGAATGGAGGACCAAGAAACACAAAATCGGTCTTCAAGAAGTTTCACCTTGCAAAGATAGACAAAAGAAAAACCAGTATGAATAAACCATAGAGAACAAAGAAATGATGAGGATGTAGAGATGACAAGAAAAATATATGGACACCAAGATATAAATACGTCTATCATGAAGGAGGTTCATGAATTGTATGAAAAAGCATGAAAGGTTGAAACAGCTGAGGATACGATATTTTTAACACGGAAAACAAACTAAGATCTACTCATGAAAGCAGTGAAGCAAGCCAAAAAGTCCTGAAAGTTCATCGTATCTAACTTCCAAATGCACAACGAAACTGGAGATCCTGAGGAGTATATCTGTTTATACACGTGATGGACAACCACTTAAAGTACATTACGTTTCTTTCTAACCTAAAATGACCAGCTCAAGCATGGTTTCAATGGTTGGAAGAGAATTCTATTTCTTTCTTTGATGAACTAACTATCTAATTCATCACCCAGTATATACGAAATAGGGAGAAAAAGAAAACAAATTTAGATTTATTTTTCATGAAACTCAGAGAAAACGAGCTGATAAGGTGCTTCATAAATAGATTCAACTAAGAGCTAAGCAAATTAGGGAGCTACTACACCAAGATAGCATTCCAGGCATACTAGAAGGTAGTGAGAACATCCACTCCTTACTATTAGCATCTTGATCGAAATAATTTTGTGTTAAGGAATGGACATTCTCACTACTTTCTAGTATGTCTAAGCTGTATCTTAGTGTCGTAGATCTCTAACTCACTCAGCTCTTGATTAAGTCTATTTGGAAGCTCCTTATTGACTCTTTTCTCCTTGCTTCATGAAAAATTAATCTAAAGTCGTCTTTATTTTCTTCATACTCTACGTGTACTAGGTGATGAACTAGATAGTTAGTTCATCAAATAAAGAAATAGAATTCTCCTAATCCCTGAAACAGTGTTTAGGTTGGTTTTTTAAGATTGGAAGGAAATGTAATGTACTTCAAGTGGTCGTCCATCGCGTGTATAATCATCTTTATGTTGAAGTGTAAGATGTCATCATCAGTATCTCCAGTTCTATCATACATCTAGAAGTTAAGTATGACAAACTTCTAGGGTTTCTCGGCTCACTTCACTACTTCTGTGAATGAGTCTAAGTTCATCTTCCATGTTAAGGACATTGCATCCTCAAAGATTTTGACCTTCCCTACTTTCCATATAATTAACTAACCTCCTTCATAATAGTTGCCTTTATATCTTGGCCTCTATCTATTTTCTTTGTCATCTCTACAACCTTTTGATGTGATATTTCTATATCTTAAAATTAAGTGCAACTATACACTATCGTATGCAAGTAATAAATGAACTTAGTAAGTCAGATGTTGAACCCACAAGGATAATTTTTACATTTTAACCAAGTACTAAAATTATGTCTTTCTAATAATTATTCAAAAATTAAAATAAAATCTAAGAATGAATGCAAAAAATATCAAAGCAACGACACAATGTAAAGAGAATTAGGTAATAACAATATAGAGAAAACTTAGGGTCAATACTATCCATCGATATGCTTTTTAATAATTAATCCTCTAATATTTAACTCCCTTAGTCTTTGTTATTGATCAAGACACTAATGTATTCACAAGCCTCTTCCAAGGTCATGCAAGTATACCTTAATTTATCAAATATCTATATTCCTATGGTACTTGTAATAAATTAAGATTTATTAAGATTAAGTCTTTTTGATCATACATGCCAATTAGGTATATTTCTATCCTAAATATAAACTTGCATATGCAACATCGAATATTACTCTACAATCATGCATTAAATTACCTAGGTCTAAATATTATTATTCCTCTTCTGAGTTTATCAAAATATTACCAATTCATTCACTATAGATTGGCCAGATATATTGAAGCATTTAGAACAAGTAATTTGACTAACAAAAGACTAAGTTTATTAAATATTAAAAGGATATGGCAATTAAGCACACATATTAATTCAAGTATTAACCCTAGAAAGAAAAGTTAGTTCATGGCTACAAGAAAAAGACAGTAAAAATAATAAGAAAACATGCTATAATCAATGGCAAATCGATATAGATGTCGAATTTGTCTTCATTGCGCTGCCTAAGAAACTATTGATACTAAAGAACGCCCTGAATCTCTCGCTAAGGTTGCTTCAATTAAACTCCTATTACTCTCTAAGACTTGTGCTCTATATTCTTGGTGTTCTCGAATTACTATAGGGTTCTCCTCGATGATGTTTCAAGGCTGGGAATGAGTGACCTTCAATTAAACTCCTATTGCTCTCTAAGACTTGTGCTCTATATTCTTGGTTTTCTCGAATTACTATAGGATTCTCCTCGATGATGTTTCAAGGCTGGAGATGAGTGACCTTTTATTAAAATCTCAATTCTCGTAGGATTAGGACTCGCACTACCGCTGGGGCACTATGTTGCTATCACTGGGGCGCTGCATGTAAAAGGCCTTACCGCTAGAGCGGTGGAGTGATGGCGCTGGGGTGCTGGCCTGTCACTGGAGCCATGACGGTCTGGCGCTGGGGCACCAGTCGAGACTTAATCAGGTCCTCTTTTCTGATTTTTTTATTTCGATCACTGTTCCAACTCTAGGGCAGAATCCTTGTGGCGCTAGGACGACAAATCCATACTTTGAAAAGTTTACATATAAATAGCCATATATTCTCATAAAATAATATAATATCAAAATAAAAACCTGAGAAAATATATGACAAATATGCCCTTATCAAATTCTCCCAAACTTAAATACTTGCTCATCCTCAAGCAATAAAATAAAATCAAGAGAGAAAAACAAAGGGTCATACTTGACTTATTTAACAAATAAAGAAAACAAAACCAAATATGCTAGATTAGTAAGATGATCAAAATTATTGTCTCAAAGGCTGATGAAATGGTACAAATCCTTAAGATAGATAAATAACTATTAACAATCATAATTATCTTCATTTAGTCCCTCATTCTTCTTCATAGATAATCACCATGTGTGTGTGTGCAAGTAGCAAACAATAATTAAAACCATCCTTTGATTTACTTTATACTTTAGTTTGTACATGAATGATGTCTCGGTATTTAATTTGTATAATGACACTTCTATATGCTTGTTTTTACTACCACTCTCCACTAATGTAGAAAATCACATGTCTAGAGATCTATTTAGGACTTTACTTAGTTTGTTACGTAAGGCTGGGGTCAAAGTAGGATAAAAGGATAAATAATTTAGGTTAAGGCACACCATGAACACTTAGACTTTACCTAGAAACCTCTTGATCTTTTTTTTCTTGTATTATCTTTTCCCCTAAACTTATTGTGTTTTCCATTTTTTTTCAACTTTTACTTTTTAAAGAATTTTTTCTTTTTCTTAAGCTGGGGGGTATTTTTCTCTTTTTTTTTCATTGAATTTTTTTTTTTCTTCTTTTTTTTTGAATACCCCCAAACTTAGATTGAAAAATACCACCAAAACTTATTTTTCTTATATCACCAGAACCTTTTCCTTTCATAAGTATTTCTAAGTAAATGCAAGTTTTATGGTATTACGGATAAATTTCTAGATAAGTAAACTTTAAGGTTTGGGCTTGTAATATGGTTAAACCAAAGAATGGATAATTAGGCTCAAAATAGGATAGTAGGGATAAATATACAATAAAAGGTAGGCCAAAAAGGCTTCATCGGTCCAAAGATGGCCTAATGTCATTTTTCTATTCATATGTTTTCTAGGATTTCGCCTCAAGTGGTAATTAAAGACAAGTTCTAGCATATCGGTCTTTCGAGACTGTGGTGTACTCCCTAAAGTATAAGTATCTCTAAGTAATAGTTATAACTATTCATGCTTATAAAGTGCTAAAAAAAAGAACGGTGATTATAAATAAGGTCAAACTTATTCCTAAACTTAGATAATCAAAATTGTCTTAAATATCTATCATTCCCTATAAATTTGTAAAAATAAATTCTGCTATACATTTTATTTCTTATCATAAACTAATGATCATCTTAACAACTAAAAGTAAAAAAAAAAAATTAACTCACAAGATAACCAATCAAATCGTACAACAAAAATAAACACAAGAAAGTATTTTTCACCCTCAAACTTAAATCAGACATTATCCTCAATGTCAAAAAAATAAAGAATTGAGAGTAAGAGACTCCTAGGTAATTTTCGCTGCAACGCTATATTTCTCTCGTTAGAGTGACGTTTGGTGCTGACACGATAATCATCTGTCGCTGTAGAGCTAAAGGCTTATTTTGGGATGCTTATTGAAATTCTCGCTAGCGCGCTAGGGTGTGTACCATGGGGGCGGTGTTGACTCGAATTTTTTATCACTATCGCACTGAATTCTGTCATTGCAGCGCTATACTTCTTTGGGTTATTTTTTATATTTTTTTATTTATGTTTTTTATTATTTTTTTATTTTGAAAGGAGATAAACAAAAAAAATAATACTAATAATAATACTTATCTTGAGTTGCCTTCCAAGTAGTGCTTGATTTAACGTCGTCAACTTAACGTGGCTTCCTATTCTCTTATGGTGGGTTGAAGATGCTGATGGAAGCATTTGTATAAGTGATCTTCCTAGTTTTCTTCTTTTTCGACTTTTATATTTTTGCTATTAAACCTCAGGCAGTATCTTTTACTGTATTCTCCTTGTGTCTCTCTGTAAAGACTTTAATCTTAGATTGGGGAGATGATTCTTCCTTTTCTTTCTCTTTGCTTGCTTCATTGAGGTACTGATCTTTCTTTTTTTTCTTGCCTTCCTATGCTTCAATGCCATTTTTCAGATGTGAGGATCCAATGTCTCTATATCCTTGATTTGCTTTACATTAGGTGCACCACGTTAATGCAAAAATATTCTTCATTTTCAGCTGGTACTTTGATCTCCTTGAAGACCTTAAAAGTGACTGTATCCTCTTGTACCCTCATGGTCACTCCCCTTTTTGCACATCAATGATTGTTCTTCTAGTGGCTAAGAAGGGTCTTTCAAGGGTGATAGGAATCTCCTTGTCTTCTTCCATTTCCAGAACGATGAAATCGGCAAAGAAGATGAATTTATCGACTTTCATTCAAGTCCTTATAAATAACAATAATGCACATAAATAGCCATCTATTCTCATAAAATAATAAAATATCAAAATCAAAACATGAGAAAATATATGACAAATATGCCCTTATCACCTTCTTCCTTCCCACGTTCTCTATGATTTATTCATAATGGTTTTGTTTTTGTCTATCTTCTTGAGGCAAAACTTTCTCAAGATCATCAAACTCATCGTATCCTTCAACAGCTATCAATCTCTCTCTCAATTCTTGGTTCTCCTTTTAAGTATCCTCCAATTGCTTCAATATCTTTGTTAGTAACTTTGCCATGTTGGTGGGGATCTCACTTTCCAAAGTGATCAATTTTATATTGCTTAGTCCTCTGTTCTCACTATTATTTAGAAGATCTTAGGTACGAGTATTTTTATACGTTGTCATGTTTAGTTTCTGGTTATTATAGTGCCGAAAAAGTTTATTTTTTATTCCAAAAATTTCCAACAAATGACACCAGGGAAGTTTTTAGGTTTGGAACCTTCACGTCAACTACCGTCGTGCCCTTGCATACTTTTTAAAATAACAAGAGCGCACATTTATAAGAAAAAAATATTTCAATGCTCAAGTAAATATTTATCTAAAGAATAAGGTGCTATGTATATAGGAATGTTTGTAAAGACAAGTAGGATGTAACTGGGTATATTACAATTGCTAGTGAATGGGTTGAATACTGAGTAATAAATAATAATGTATGAACAAAAAATCATGTCTATTTATAGTGTACGGGTCATTATCTTATTCAAATTATACATGAGCATCCACACTTAATTAATCTTAATTTTAATAAAAATTTAAATCTATTAACAAGTCATCAATCAAAAAGAAAGATTTAAGTGAAATTCGTCCACTTATGAGAAATATTTCTTTATGCAAAGTAACAACTAATCAATTAAAATTTGAATAAAATTAAAATTCTAATCCATTCTTGCCTCTTCATAGTCCTCAAGACCCATTTATGGGATTCATGAGTCGACGAATTCAATTGTTTGGTTTCTTTGATATGAAATCTAGGCTAAAATCCATTGTTTATGAAATTAAGCCTTTATCAAATATGGGTTGCCACTTAAAAGCACTACAGTGGGTGCAAGCTGGTTGAGTTGTTGATAATGAGCCCAACAAAGTAGATTCAATATTATCATATTTTCCTTTAACTAAGCTTTAATTCTTGATTGCCAGCAAG
The DNA here is from genome assembly GCA_946807835.1 of Ailanthus altissimus. NCBI lineage: Eukaryota > Viridiplantae > Streptophyta > Magnoliopsida > Sapindales > Simaroubaceae > Ailanthus > Ailanthus altissimus. The sequence continues at coordinate 9,755,681 of OX327699.1, read as the reverse complement.
GCTAGAGTAATGCCACATATAAAGCTAGCTTGTGATGATGCGCCACCTTCTCTACCTACTACAATGACACATAAATATCTTGGTAACCACCTTTGTGAACAAAATTAGCAAATGGAGTAGCTTTCCTAACTTATCTAGCAACTTTATAACCTATTGTGGCATGGAATATATTTTTTGAGGCCAACTTACATCTTAAGCATATCGGGTCATACAAATATTTCTTCTTGAATAAATTATCACTTGTCGGTAATAAATCATTCAAAAATCTACACACAAAAAAAAAATATTTAATTTTTTCAATTACTACAGTAGATTACATAAACTTTCCACCAACAAGATGTATTCGTAGAAGTTCTAATCTGATCCAGATATTTTATGGATAAAATGACATGGTACCCACTTTAAATTGTATAGTTAGCTCTCTTTTTTTAAATGCCAAAAGAGGGCCTATTAAGGGTCTTTAAGAGAAGAATATAAGTGATCAAATCAATATTCTCTTTATAAGAACGATTGATGAACACTTAAAATTACATATTTAATAAGAATTTTATATTATTATTTTGTATTACTAGTGTTTTTAACCCCCCCCCCCCCCTCCCCCCCCCCCCCTCAAAACTTAAGTATGGTTACAATATTTTACCTAATTAGCTTTTAATTATTTTGTGGTAGATTCGGTAAAATTGGCATAACTTTCTACCTAAGAATCTAATTGGAGTAATTCTTGATCCTATAAACACCTAACTCAATGGGCTAACATATCTTATTTCACAAAGTATTTCAAATTTGAGCGTTTAGAGGATGAAAATGGCTTAGAATAGAATTGATCTGCAGTACAGGCCTAGTCCGAATAGTCATCATTATTTGGCTCATAACTATAGAAATACATATGTAATATGTATGAGACAACTTAATTTGGAAATATAAGAAACTTATCTACAACTTTGATGTTTTGAGTAACGGCAAATTCGGATCACATCAATTCCAAATTGGATAATCAAGTAGGCCTATTAATGATAATCAATGTAAATTATTTGTCACCATTCTTGACTTTTATCATCCAAGTGGTTCCCTTTTCATTTGTTTCTATTTATCAATGTTTTTTTATAAATAGGTAGCATGTTTATGCCCAAAGAATGTAATTAGAGAGCTAGACTTTAGTTCAAAACACTTATCTTTTGTATTATCTCTTTGTAATATTATTTTCCTTGTTTACTATTCTAAAGTCATGTTATCTCTTCTTCCATTTCTTTTCTTTTTCTTTAGTGTTATTATGTCCAAGTAATATTTTTTATGCTAAGGTGAAAGGGTAAAACTCTTGACAAAGTAATAAGATACTTAACTCTTATTTATGAATTTAATGTTTCATTCTTAAGTTATGCAAATTTATATATGATGTGGTGTATCTTGATTTATTATAGACAATTTTTATAGTTGGCATAATGAATTCTTAAAACCATTTACAAGATTTGGCGTATATATCTTTTTTTTGTAAAGTGAGAGTCTTGATTTATTGTAGACAAAAATAAATATTGGCATAATAAATATTTGAACCCATTTATAAGATTTGGTATATAATAATTGAAAGAAATAAATACTAGTTAATATATAAATGGTGATGAACTTTAGTTATTATATCTTTCGGTTGGAACCTCCTTCATGTGAGGATTCCAATTGAATTATAAAAAGAGTTAAAAATATTCATATTTTATATGCCAAGAGTAGATCCCCATAACCTTAACTTTTATTTTAATTGGTTAATTGAATTAATATTTGTAAGCATCCTATACTGTATTAATTGTCTTCAAAGTATTTATAGTTTGTAATTTTAATTCCACTTCTTTATGGATAGACTCCGCTCTCACCTAGTTATTTATTACTTTGACAATCCTGCACTTGAGAATATACTCATATATTCTGGACGTGTCAACAATTTTTCTAACAAAGACACATTCTACTGACTATCCTCTATTAGATTGCTATGTTGCTATTCAGCAGAAGTGAATAAGGAGAAATAGGTTTGAAACATAGAAAATCTTATAATCCATTTACTTTTATAGATTAAAACCTTATTTCTGTCATTAATTCCACATTCGATCTCATAATTCAATACAACCTTTCCCCACAATATGCTGTGATAAATAAATGATAGGTTGTTGTCAATTTTACCATAAAGAAATCATAGTTCTTAAAGTATCTTGCCTTTAGAATTCTCCCAACTAGAAAATGTGGACTCTAAAGTAGTCTATAGCCTTGCTTAGCCAACAAGGATTAATTAAAGCAATTAACTTTCTCAAAAGCCTCACTCTTCTTTTTTCTTTGATTGGCTCATTCTATTTTAGCTAATTTAATGAATCTTCTTATCCATATAATTTGATTCCACCAAAAACTTGTCAACATCCTCTAGATACCTAATATCTAATTTAATGACCTAGCACAAGTACACGTTATCGTATCAAGTAATATAGGACTAAGTTCAGATTATCGATCCCACAAAGACTATTATTTCTATTTTCTTCAATAGAATATTAAAATTATTCTACTTTACCTTTATCCAGACTAGCTTCAAAGATAAAGTTTAACTAACTAAATTACTGCTATCAAATTGAACCTAATTAAAATATCGCAAGTACTTAGAGATAGAATTCACTAATTTGATAAGTAATCTAGGGTATCAAAGTATCCCTTAGTAGTTCACTGAACCCTTTAACCTTTAGTTATTCCCCTTTTATCAATTAATTGGCTAGACACTAATTTCATCATAAGCTTCTGTCGATAGTCGAATAATAATATCACACCCTAACAATTACCTATATGTCTATGGTAATTCGAATAAGATGCAACTCATTAAGAATAAGTCTAATCAAACCATACGTGCCATCTAGGTATATATCTATCCTAGATAGAACTCATAGATATTACTCTATGATCACGTATCAATCTACCCTAGGCTAAACACATGCATCATTTTGTCAAAGTTATCATGGTTCCTAAACAATCAAAATAGTGATCAAGTATAATAATATCATTAAGTACAGATAGATTGAATTAATTAAGGGATAAAAGTTCATAACTAAGAGTTTAAAAAAGTCAATTACATACTAGGTTCAAGAACGTCTAACCCTAGATCAAAAGTATTTAGCTTATGTTCAAAACAAGAATATTAAAGAAAAAGTATAAAAATATCATGAACAAAATCATCTTTTAAAACTAAGGAAGAAAATAACACAAGTGAAGCCCTGAGTTATTCTTCTTCCTCTTGTCTTGATTGCCCAAGAGTTGATTCTTCAATCTCCAATCTTTAATAAATTCACCTTGATCTCTTGGCTTGAATGTGTATTCGTTGCTTGCATTTTTCTCCTTGTTAAATCTCTCTATTTTTGCCTTAAAATAGTATTTTTGTTGCTAAGAGAAACCCTAGGCACGAGGAGCTTTGAATCCACCTGAATAGGCGAGTTGAGAGGAGTATTTAAACACCCACACGGGCGCCACGGCACTAGGGGTTCACCGCTGCGGCACTGGGTACGAGTACCAGGTTTGTTAAGGCATCAGTGAGTGCCGCGGCACTGGGTGTTGAGCGCCGCAACACTCACTTGCTGATCTGGGCGCTGCGGCGCTCAACCCTTGGCGCCGCAACGCCCAGCCACCTGTTGCGCTACTTTTGTATTTTGAGCGTAACTTCTTCGTTTGACGTCCGATTCACCTCCTGTTTGTTTCTATGTATCACATTTTCCGTTGTGCATCTAGTTATCATCAAAAAAACACAATTAAATAATCAAATACTTATGATTTAGATCAAAATATAAAAGTTAGGTACAAATCATACTAGTGCTTTTACGCCCCTATCAATACCTTGATATAAAGTTTCGGGAATTTTAAAGACACCATAACATAAGAAAAAAAATTTTAAGCTCCCGACTTGATGAGAACTTCCCAGGCTCTAATAAAAAATAACTTATTGTTCCATTCCTTAGTTTTCTTGTTGATTTAAAGCTTGAGCTTCTTGAAGAACTTTTTTCTATTTAAAAGCTTTTTTTTTCCTACCTACTATTGAAATAAGTTTTAGATATATTGTGTTAAGCTATGCAACATTGAGATTGAAGGTAACTGAAATAGATTCTCTTAGATGAACATTGACATTAAAGCTAAACATGATCTATGACTTCTAAAAATTAAAGATTTAACTTGAGTGGGAAAATTTTATAACTTAATCCACTGTACAGGTAGGTAATTATCGAATTACGTAATTCTTATGTTATGTATTTTGATTTCTTCTTTACTATTCTCTTTTGATTTTTGTAATTTTGCATTCTTAATTACTTGTATGTGAAGAATCCTAACAAGTGGTATCAGAGTTTTGGTTATGACCACTCATAAGTATAAGGTTAAGAAATTTAATAAGCAAAATGACTTCAACTTATGGAAGGTCAAGGTAATGGCTTTACTGGTGAGTCAAGAGCTTGACTCTACCCATGAGGATACTGATAACAACTACCAGTGAAGAAAAGAAGCTGGATACATCAAAGTTTGACCTAGATCTTGATTCCATACAAAAGAATACCCATTGCACAATAGTTTTTCACTAAGTGACAAAGTTTTTAGAGAAGTTGCTGGAGAAAAGATTGTGATAGGTCTTTGGAAGAAGCTTGATAACCTTTATATAACGAAATCCTTGGCAAATTGTCTGCATATAAAAAATAAAGTTGTATTAATTGTCCATGATTGAAGGTACACCAATAAAAGACCTTATCAATATATTTAACAAGATTATCATCGATCTTGAGTCGATTGATGTCAAGATTGAAAATAAAGATAAAGATATAATCTTGTTAAGTTCACCGTCATTGAGTTATGAGCGCTTTGTTGATATTTATCTCTATGGTTGGGAATCATTGACAACAACAGATGCCAAGGCCTCTCTAAACTCAAAGGAACTAAGGAAGATATTAGAGGCTAGTATAGCAAATAAATTTAATATAAGAAGAAGATCTGATATAAGATAAGGAAAAAAAGAAGAAGAACTCGAGATCAAAGTCAATGAGCAAACCTAGAACGTGCTTTTGTTGTAAGAAAGAATGACACTTCATTAAGGATTGTCTATAGAAGAAAAATAAGATGAAGAACAAGAAGAATGAGGGTGATGCTGCAATAGCCTATAAGAAAGACTGCAACAGTGCAGAGACCATGGTTGCCTTTAATGAAAAGAATGCTTGTGAGTTGATGCTTAACTCTAGTTGCACTTACTATATGTGTCTAGATAAAATCTTGCTTATCAATTATCAACCCATTAATGGAGAAAAAATATTAATAAGGAATGACATGGCAGGTTAAATCATTGGGAATGGTAGTGTTAGGTTGAGGCTATATGATGATAAGGTGTGAAAGCTACTAAATGTGAGACATGTTCCTAAGTTGAAAAAGAATTTGTTATCTTTATAATAGCTCGATTAAATTAGTTGTTCATTTATAGCAAAGAATGGAATACTAAGAGTGATTAAGGGTTCTATAATAGAAATAAAGGGTGAGAAACGCAATGAGTTATATGTGTTGCTTGGAGAAGCTATCATTGGTTCTGCAGATATTAATGTTAATAATAAGAATATGCAAACCAAACTATGACATATAAGGTTAGCACACTTAAGTGAGAAAGTTCTTAAGAAATTGTATGATCAAGATGTTCTTGGCAAAGAAGAATTAAGTGTTTGAGACTTTCAAGTCTTAAAATGATATTCATGGTATATCAATACCACTGGTGAGTACAAAACCAAAAGTATATTAGATTACATACATTCAAATTTATAGGGACCTGTACAAACTATGACTTATCGTAGAGCTAAGTACTTTCTAATGGTTATTGATGACTATTATAAAAGGTTGTGAGTATATGTGTTGAAGAGTCAGAATCAAGTATTTAAAACTTTCAAGTCTTAGAAAGCACTTATAGAGAATCAAACTAGTAAGAGAGTTAAGAAACTTAAGACAGATAATGGTTTTGAATTTACAATACTGAGTTTGATATTTTTATACTAAGTATGGTATTATAAAATATAAAACTGTAAGATCAATACAATAACAGAATGAGCTAGCAAAAAGGAGAAATAAAACTTTACTTAAGAGGGTAAGATGTATGTTAAATATTGCTAGGTTGTCTAAAACATTCTAAGGTGAGACATTAGTCACAACAGCCTACTTATTCAACAGAAGTCTCTCATCAGCAAATGACTTTAAGACATCATAAGAGAAATGGTTGGGCAGCACTTCAAAATATGATCACCCAAAAGTATTTAGATGCTCTTCCTTTATACATGTCACAAGACAAGTTAAAACCAAAAGCTTTAAAAAGGATATTCATGGTATATCTTAAGGGTACAAGGTTTGGTACACAGAGCTGAAACTATCAATGAGTATCATAAGTAGAGATGTGATGTTTAATGAGTCAACTATGATGGAGATCAATTAGAAGAAAAAAGTGAAGGAGACATAACTTGTGCTTAAAATAATTTCAACACCAAAACTGTGAGAGTAGAAGTGGAACATGAGATGAGACCTGATATACGCTCGGGTTAGCACTTCAAAGGAACAACATTGGGAGATTAGCTGTAAACCCCATAAGTATCTCAAATACCATTTAGAAATGAACTGAAACTCTAAACTCAGAACTTGAAGAATACTAACTAGTCAGAGATAGGATAAGAAGGATAGTCAAGCCACCAATAAAGTATGCTCACGTAGACTTGATTGCTCATACCTTTAATACAACTTATACTGTTGAGAAATGGAAGCATGCTATAAATGAATAGATTAATTTTTTTAAGAAGAATAAAACATAAGGGTTAGCGACTAAACTAGAAGATAAAAAGTTTAGTTGGATGTAAGTAGGTTTACAAAGTAAAATAGGGGATCATTGATGTAAAGCCTATGAGATTTAAGGCTAGGTTTGTTGTATAAGACTTCACTAAAAAAATATTTATTTTCATAAGATTTTCTCTCTTGTAGTCAAATACTCATTGATTAGGATCTTACTAGCCATTTATGCTAATTTGAATTTGTATCTAGAGAAAATAGATATTAAGATGATATTTCTTTATGGAGAACATAAATAAAAGATATGTCTATCACAATCATAAGGTTTAGAAGAACTTGAAAAAAAAAATCATACTTATTTGTTGAAAAAGTCTTTGTATGGGCTAAAACAGTCCCCAAGCAATGGTATAAGAGATTTGATAATTTTATTCTTCTGTATGGCTTTGCCAGAAACAAGTATTATGTTAACGTATTGAGAGACAATTTATACATGTATTTGCTATTTATGTGGATGATATATTGATTGCATGTCAAGATAAAGAAGACATATATAAGTTGAAAAAGCAGTTGAATGGTGAGTTTGAAATGAAAGACTTAAAGTCAACCAAAAGGATCTTAAGTATAGATATCATTAGGGACAATAGTGGTGTTATATTCTTGTCTTAGTAAAGCTGTATACTTTAGGTCCTTGGTAGATTCAGAATGTATAATACAAAGGCAGTGTTGACTCTGTTGGCTATGTATTTCAAGCTATCAGCAGCACAGTCACTAGAAATTGAGTAAGAGAAACTAGAAATGTAAAAGGTACCATATACAAGCAATGTAGGGTGCATCATGTATGAGATGGCATGCACAAGACCTGATATAGTTCAAGTAGTGAGAGTGGTGAGTAAATATATGGCAAATCTAGACAAAGAACATTAACTTGCCGTGAAGTAGATAATAAGGTATTTGAAATGAACAATAGAGCATGATCTGTTATATAAAAGAACGACTACAAATAGTGAGATAATAACAAGGTAGGTAGACTCAAGGTATGTAGACTCAGGGTATGTAGACTCAGATTATGTGAGTGATCTAAACATATGAAGGTCATTGACTGGGTTTATATTTATAGTATTTGGATGTAATGTATGTTGAAAATCAATTTTAAAGCATATGATAACATTATTTGTTGGGATTTGTGCTTACGTGTCATCCTATTTTATATGAATATTTTGTTTTATAATATTTATGCAATACTTTTTTTATTAAATCGCTAATTTTATTTATTAAATTGTACAGTATTTGTTACGCTACAGACATTGTATGATTTGAAAGAGTTTAGATCTGGCCTAAAGGAGTTTAGACCAGTGCTAAAAGTTAGTAACGCTGAGAATTATAATTGCTAATAGCTAGTACTACTAAGAGATAGGTTATAAAAGTCAGCAAAATCTAAGAGTTAAGACATTGTCTGTAAAGAGATATAAACCCGATAGTACATCAGTAATAACATAGTTGCAAGGAGTTGCAATAGGTGCTAAAAAATGTTATTATACACGTGTATTCTCAAACACGATTCCTGATCTAATTCACCAATACGCGTCTATCGGTGAAACCTTTTATTATATATCAGTGTATGACAATATCTAGATGGTCTAGATGGTTGTTATTAGCTAACCATGGGCTTACCGAAAGCTCATATGGCATATGGGTATTCAGTGAGGACTGAATACTAAACATGCTCAATGTGAACCTCGATAAACATCCCATAAAGCTGTCAATGGTAAGTCCTCTCGAGTTGAGTAGTGTACATGATCCTTTGACATGAGCATCACTGTAGACTTGTGAGTGATCTATCATCCTTTGGTTCCACATATATTAGAGACCTTTCATGATCTAACCGTTATGTGTCGCTGGGTATGGTCTAATGCTCATGGAGTTCGATATGTGTAGATATAGGATCCATCAGCAAACATGGGTGAGTTGTATATCCGGATGCTCCGAGACACTATCTCATAAAGCCTTATGGCCATAAGCAATAAACTTAGGAAAAGAGTTTCCCACGGGGTCAAACAATATCGTAAAGGTGTTTGCATATATTGTTTATTGAGATATGTGTCTAGAGATAAGTTCACGGATGAGTGCATGGAGATTTGACGTAATGATCTATATCCTCGTTTTTTCAGAATATAGATGGTGGAAGGATTATACGTATTCACTATGATCTCAACTTGTAAGGTCTACTACGCTGATTTATAATATTCGTGACTTGTGCGTGGGGCATCGATCATAGACTCACAGAATAATTTCGTTTGACAAATCGGACGTGGACCTAGGGAGTCCCGCAATATAAAGTGTACTTATTGTGCACTGAGACAATGTACCGGATTAAATAGTTCAATCTAGTAAATTTCAGCAGACCGAACATTTGTTTCAATTTTCCTTGAGATGTACACATGTCTAAACTTAAGTATTAAGTACATCACTTAGTTAACAATAATTGTTGACTAATAGGATAATGACACATGGTACATTATAGACCAATTATTGTTTGACTTGAAAATTACTAAAATGACTTTATTTATTGGACAAACAAGATCATTATTTTATTCATTAAATTATTTATTAAATAAAATAATTATAATGATATTTGATATTATTATTTTATCAAGTCAAACAATTATTATTTATTACATAAGTGCATGTGTTTCTAATTGATTTAGTATTGATTAAATTAATTGATGGAGAAACACTAATGCATGGCTAATGTAAGTGGTGAGGGCAAAGAGTGAAATACAAGAAAAAGGAAATTGTTTCCTTAGCTTGTAAAATTCGGTCAACACACTTATATTGCTAGAGTTTTTCAATTGTTTAATGTAAACAATTGTTACAAATGCAAAACTATTTGACACCTTGCATGGTGGGACTTTGTGACTTGTAAAAGGGATGAAATTGTTTCATCAACTTAGTCACAAAATTCTGCCAAGTTCATACAAGTATTTTTATTTTGCAATTCTTTAATTTGATTAAAGAATTAATAATGCAAAAGCAAAACCAAGTGGACAAGTTATTGTCTATACTTGTGGGGCCATCGTGTGCTAAATAGAGGGAAACCAAAACAAATAAAAGTGCAAATATTTTGCTCATTTGAAGAAGATGTAATTCAGCCATATTGAGAAAATGAGTGAGCAACTCTAAAAATTCCAAGTGTTGGGCTTATTTAAGGGTTAAACTTCCTCTTCTCAATTTTTTTTCTAAGTGACCCTTTTACTACAAGTTATAAGAGAATGTTTTCATTGTTTAAATATTAAACTTGAACAAGAAATAATTATAGCTTTGTAGTTGTAGTCATAAGCTTAAGGTGTTAACCTTTTTGTTTAAGAATTAAAGTTAGGGTTTAAGTTGTTAAATCCTTTGCTAGAAGAGGCTATTATTCTAGACATCCTAAGCCCATCAAGTTTGGAGCTATAATTCACAACGAGTTCACTTCAAGGTAGGTACTCCGATTCAACAAAGTTCAAAAGGCTTGCCAAGGTATTTATCATCAATACTTAGTTAATTTCAATTATGAGATAAATTGAAATATTTATTGTGTTTATCATTTAGGAAATTAGATTTCTGAATTTCTGCTCCGCACAAATATGTATATGATGCATGTTTTTGTAATAATGAACACAAGCCCGCATATATGCACTATAGGTTTATTAACCCTCACACTATCAACTATAGAGGTTAAGTATATAAATGTTAAAGAAACTATTAAGGAAGTCATATGATTGAAGGGCATATGTTTATAGCTAGTAGCAATGAAGGAAGTGAAAACTTGTGTGCTTTGTGATAACCAAAAGGCCATATATCTACGAAATCAAAACACATTGATGTAAAGTTACATTTCATCAAAGATGTTATACAAAGTGGTGAAGTTAGTCTAATGAAGATATTGATGGCAGAGAATCCCGAGAATATATTAATTAAGCCAACACCCTCAGCTAAGTTTGGTTTATGCAAGAACTTAATTGAAATTACCACTCTATAGTCGAGCGTGTGATGGGGAGAGGATAAATCCAAAAAACATCTTAGAGATTTTGAATATAGGATGGGATTGTGAAGAATGGTGATTAAAACGCATGTAGAAGATAGTTTGAATGGAGTCATAGAGAAGGAAACGACACGAAATCGAGAATGAGGAAAAAAGTACGAAGTTAAGATGGATGTTAGAGGCATGGAACTAGATGTTGAATTTAGGTTTGAGCGTCGCAACACCCAAGATAGAATCTTCAGTGCTGCAATGCCACAACGCCAATACTTGGAAAGCCAGCCATAGTGACAATATGACTACTTTATTCTGAATTTTCTATTTTAGTTGGTCTAAACTTTCTTTTTTTATACAACTCAGAATAAGATTTATATAAGACAAGAAAGGTTATAAATAGACCACGATTTTAACTTCAAAAGTATCACAAAAACTAAATACAGTACTTATTATATTCCCAAGATATAATTTTTAAGAGATCTTTGTAATTTGCAATTTAATAAAAGATGTTAGAATTTTAATCTACAGTAAACGTAAACAATTGTTAAATTACGCAACTCTTGTGTTATGTGTTTTGATTCTTCTTCACTATTCTCTTTTAATCTTTATAATTCTGCATTCTCAATTATTTATGCCCACAAAATCCTAACATATTTATAATCAAACATCTTCACGTCATAGCTTTCTCATCTCTATTAGTTTTGTCCTTGCCAATTTCTCCTTTTCCCGTTTTACCTTTTAAATTCACATAACAATCAAAATAGAAGAGAACAACATAATTTTATTAAAATATATACAGAATAAATATGTCCGTAAAAGATGGTAAATTCAAAATTACTAAGTTGATATACCCTGCTACATTTTAGAGTTTCTATTAACACATGATCTTAAGGATAAAAAATTGATTAAAAATAATTTTTAACAATCAGCGTAGAATTAAACCAAACGTAAGGAGTCGAAAGCTGTACTCAAGCACCATTCCCTTTGCCTTTTGCGAAGTGGTCTTCCTTTCCCGGCTTTTTCTCTATTTATTCTCACATCTGCTAAACCTCAGGTGCAACATTTCTATGTCAATACATAATGATCCGGATAAAATCATTGTATCCAATATACAAAAGGGTCGCACTTATAAATTGATAATTAGGAATTATCTCAATTATTTAATTAAAGATAATATTAGATATTATATTTATCCTTTTAATTATCTAAATTAAAATAATATAAGGATATTATTTTATTCTAATCCTGAGTTTAGATAACATAAAAATTCTTATACTATTAAAAAGAGATTTTAGAACCACTTGTAGGTATTCTTTTATTAGTGCTTTTTTTGGGTTAAATTTTTCTAGAGAGAAAAATTAAGAATACAGAATTTAGATCTTCTACAATTTATCTACTTGCCCACACGAGTAGTCTATTGGTAGAAGACACAGCGTGAAAATTTTGTTAATGTTGACAGAAAACATCCGTTGAAATTTATAATTGAAGTATTTTTCTTATACTATCTTGTTATTAAATTAAAATAAACACAAAACTTAAAATAAACACAAAATTTTATAATCGTTCCTGCAATAGCTACATGTTCTGCCTAAAGAGAGAAGTTAATTTTGCAAATAGAACCTTATTTCTTAGAACTTGTCCTGTTGTCATTTTTAATTTGCTTTCTAATGGTTAAATTCAAAATTGGAAAAGATTTTTCTTTCAAATAAAACTAAAAAAAATGTAAAAAAAAAGACAGAAATTACAGAATAAATTCTTTCTTCAGTCATGCAATCACATACCACTACAATCCCATGCTGTATCCAACAAAGCATTTTGGTAGCCTGTGAGATTCTTTTGACCTATTACTGTAGCAAAGATAACATTTCCACTCGACACTTATATAAACTACCAAGTCAATGAAAATTTGCAATCTGAGAGTACCAAGATATGCCCTCCAATTGATTTATACCAAATAGGAATGATATATCAAATAAAACCAACATCCTACTGAGATACTTGAATGTATATTACGTGCATATTATGAGCAGCCACTTTAATCACAAATCTTTTACTGTGTGAATAGAAGCTTACTTATTTGTCATCTTCTCGATGCGCACTTGAATGGTGCAATTTGGCAATGTCCTGAATGCATAATTTTTAAGTCACCATCGAAAGATAGATAGACATCCACCGTTATTACAAATGCTTCCTTATCCCTCCATGTCCCAACAAGAGATATTCCACCTCCTGCTCCTCCATCTCCAACCTTCAAAGGAAGTGGCATAAGAACTCTTTCTGAGCAAATCGTCTAACTTCAATTTACATGAATCATTAAAGATACCAAGAACTTGTAGAGACAAACTTACATGGACTTCGCTATCGTCTTCCTCGTACTTATTTTCAAAATAATCATCACCATCATCAGCCAATGCCTCTATATAATCAACAAAATTTCATTCAAACATAACAGTTTCATTGTCAAATACAGGAAATTTTAACTGCTTCAAGGATAAATAACGAGGAAAATTATCCGCCACAGTTTTCTTTTAGAAAACTAATATTTTACAGTACCAAATTTTTCCAACAACCAAACAGAGAAAAGAAGAAGAGAATAAAAGGGTTATCAGTACCATCATCAAAGTCTTTGAAAAGAACCTTCTCTTCCTCGTCCTCTTCCATCAATACATCTTCAAGTAAGGTCTGTTTGAAAAGCGGCTCGACTCTGAACGTTTCTTCTTCGCATGGACTGAACAAGACTTGCTTGGAATATTTTGAAATGGGAATGTAAAGTTTTCAACTAAAATTACTGATGTTGGCGATTTTTGGAATTGAAATTTGGATTACTCTCACATTCCAAGACGAAAATATCCTAAACAATTTAAACTGAAAAGTTGTATCGTGTGGATAAAATCTACGAGAAGAGGATTTTAGAACGTGTGCAAAATAAAAGAATGGGTATACAATGAACGAGATAGATGGCATTAAACTGGCTATAAGAAGGCAAGAAATACATGACGATATATTTTCTTTTGACATTGATCAAAGGTCAAATCTGTTAAATCTGTCTGTGTGTATTCTAGATGGGAAATGTGAGGATGAATAAATAATCAACCATAAAGATGACAAAGACGCAGTAGTAATAGCTGGCGACGTAGTTGCAGTTGAATTTGTTAAGAGTAAAGAGTGCTCAGCAAAAAAGTGCTCAAGTTAAAGGAAAGAGAGTGTTCAAGAAGTGAAAAACCAGAAACAGAAATTAGTTAGATGGCAGCAAATATGAATTGTTGTAACAAACTATTTCACTTTTCTAAAGTTAGTTACAGATTGCTAGATTTATGGATTAGAGAACACGTGTACTTTGATAATCATACAAGGCCTCTATAAATAGCTCACTTGTAATTTCGTTAGTGCATCAATAAAGAAGAAATTATTTTTAGTCACTACTTCTCAGTGTTTAGATACATTTTCTCAGCATCTTAGCTTAGCTTTCTCAACTTCCAAACACACATTTAATCTCACATGGTATCAGAGCACAGCATGGCCAACGCTGATACTTTAAACACAAATCTATCTTCTGCAAATTTGAATAACAATTCAGCCTTACTCAATTCCTTTCCATCAACTGTGAAACTAACACAATCAAATTATGTCATTTGGAGGTCACAAGTGTTGACGGCCATTAAACAAAATCAACTTGAAGCTTTCATTAATGAAAGCAAGAAGATGCCAGAACAGACACTCAGAGTTACAAATGCTGATCAAACTATTATTGAAATAGAAAATTCAAATTATGAATCTTGGATTCGTCAAAATCAGCTACATTATTGAGCTGGTTATTCTCAACAATACATGATTCAATTTTGTGCCTAGTAATTGGCAGCACTACAGCAACAGATTTGTAAATCTCTATTGAAAGGTAATTCAAATCAGAATCAAAAGCTAGAGCTATTCAGTTGAAACGTCAGTTGTCCTTGATAAGTAAGGGAACTTTAACCATGTCTAACTATTTCTTGAAAATCAAGAGTCTAATAGACGAATTAGAAACTGCTAGTTGTTCTTTAGAAGATGATGAATTCATAGAATATCTGATCTCAGGTGTAGGTCCTGAATATGATTCCACTGTTGTGTTGATAGTTAGCAAACTTGGCTCTATAAGTCTTAATGAAGCATACTCTATGCTTTTAACACAAGAGAGCAGAAACCTACATAATTCTAGAGCCAATAATGATGATCAAAACTATGTAGCTAACTATGTACAAATAGAAAAGAAAAAAGGAAACCAAAACTCAGTTTCTAACTATAATAGTGGCTTCAGAAATAGTAACTTTGATGGAAATTTTGAAAGTCAAGGAAGAGGGATACAACCTAGAATGGGCAGAGGACAGTATTTTTCAGGTTGTAGATTTAATAGAAGAGGAAGTTTTTTAAAATTGGTTTGTCAAATTTGTAAAAAAAACATGGTCATTCTGCTTCTAAGTGTTACTACAGATTTTATAGAGATTACATGCCTAAAGCATCAGTTGGTTATGCTGTTAATACTAATCAGAACTTTGAAAGTCATGGTCCTAGTGGAAGTTCCTTCAATTCAGGGCAAATAAAGGCTACTTATATTGCAGCACAATAAGCACAATAGGGAAAAGTTGATGATGGTTGGTATCTTAATTCAAGTGCAACACATCACCTGACCAACAATGAGGCTAATCTAGAAAGTAAAGCAGAATATGCAGGTACAGAAAAACTTTTAATTGGTAATGGTTTTGGTTTAAGCATTAGACGTATTGGTACTGTATAGTTAAGGTGTGAATCTAATAAAAACCTGATACTTAAAGATCTACTTTTTGTACCCTCTATCACAAAGAATCTAATTAGCATTTCAAAACTTATACATGATAATGATATTTATCTTAAATTCTCTTCTGATGTTTGCTATGTTAAGGACAAGCCTTGTGTTGCTCATGGGTGCTACTATGAGAAGGCTGTATAAAGTGACTCCAACCATTCACAATCATGACTCTATATTACAAAACAAGAAACCATTGTTATATAACCATCCAATGTCAATGCTGTCAATGTGGTCAAAAAATGCATTTTGTGATATAAATAAGAATCAGTTAAGTGCATCTGATTCAAGTCAGTATATTTCTTATCCAGCATGCTATCTTTCTTCTATTGCTCAAAACAAGTTAGACTACAATTTATGGCATAGAAGACTTGGACATCCAAATCTTCATGCACTCAAGAATGTATTACAACACTGTAACTTTGCTCTTGACAATAACAAAGATTGCAAGCTTACTTTCTGTGATTCATGTCAAATTGGCAAATTATATAGATTACATTTTCCTTCCAATGAAATCAAATTCAAAATTCCTTTAAATCTTCTGTACTTGGATGTTTGGGGGCCTTCTTTAATACAAACCAGAGAGGGGTTTAAGTATTATCTTAGCATAGTGAATGATTACACCAGATATATATGGCTCTTTCCCATGAAAATAAAATCTAAAGCTTTAAACATTTTCAAAGTGTTTAAAACTCAGATTGAGAGACAACTTGAGAGGAAAATAAAAGCCATGCAATCAGATATGAGGGGGTGAGTTTATATGTTTTAAACAGTTTGCTGAACAAGAAGGGTTACAACTCAGATATTCTTGCCCTCATACACACTACCAAAATGGGGTAGTTAAGAGAAAACATAGGCACATTGTAGAAATAGGTCTTACCATGCTGTCTCAAGCTTCAATGCCTCTAAAATTCTGGTGGGAAGCTTTTCATGCAGCTTCCTATCTTATCAATAGGCTCTCAACTACAATTCTTAATAATAAATCTCCTTTTGAGTTGCTCTCTTTGGTCATAAATCAAATTATTCATTTTCAAGAGTATTTGGTTGTGCTTGTTTCCCATCTCTAAGACCATATCATCAGAATAAATTGAATTTCCATTCAGAGAAATGCATTTTTATTGGCTACAGTATAGCACACAAAGGATACAAATGCTTGCACCCTTCTAGTAAAGTATTTGTAATTAGACATATTACTTTCAATGAATTGAATTTTCCTTAAAATGACTTGTTTGAATCTGAAACACATTCATCAAATGATTCACAATGTTCTTATAACAACTCATCTCAATACAGTAATACATTTCATTTTTTTCCATTATGTCCTTTAAAGAGCCCTTCAACAAGTATGCAACCAGCAGCTACAGAGGGCTTAGAATCTGCTTTAAGGCAACAAACACATGTATTGAATTCTATACCAATAACTTCTTCTACTATCCAACACACACAATCAACTACATTACCAAACCAAAGAAATACACAAAGAACATCACAAAACCAAGAAGGTTTACATCATTCCATGTAAACCAGATCTAAGTCTAGCATATATAAACCAAAAGCTTTCTTAACTGATATGACTGGAAGAAAGCTTGCATCAGTACTTAAAGAATTAAGTGATACAAAATGGAGTCAAGCTATAAGAGAAGAGTATTCAGCTCTAATAAAGAATGAAACATGGACTTTGATTCCTGCTAGTGCAACAGCTAAAGTAGTGGACAATAAGTGGGTATATAGAATAAAATACAACTCAGATGGCACCATTTCAAAGTACAAGGCTAGGTTAGTTGCAAAGGGATTCTCTCAAACACCTGGCATTGATTATCTAGAAACCTACAGTCCTGTTGTAAAGGCCACTACTGTAAGGGTAATACTGAGCTCAGCAGTCATGAATCAATGGAAAATTAGACAAATAGATGTAAATAATGCATTTCTTAATGGACATTTGACAGAAGATGTTTATATGAGACAACTTGAAGGTTTCATTGATCCATCCTTTCCATCTCATGTTTGTAAGCTCAATAAGGCTATCTATGGTTTAAAACAAGCTCCAAGAGCTTGGTTTAATAAGCTCAAGTCAGCATTGTTACAGTGGGGATTTAAAAACTCTAGGTCTGACACATCCTTGTTCATCAAAGAAGTAAAAGGAAACTTAATACTTGTCTTGGTTTATGTGGATGACATTTTGGTCACAGGGCATGATCCTTCTCTATTGGAAGGATTTATTAAAGATCTTAATGGTGTTCTTGCCTTAAAAGACCTGGGATACTTCAACTATTTCCTAAGAATCAAAGTAACACTAACTACCACTGGTCTGCATCTGTCACAAAGCAAGTACATTAATGACATTCTTGCAAAAGCACATATGACAAATTGTAAAGGGTATGACACTCCTTCTAGTCCAGGGGAAAAGTTATTAGCTACTGAAGCTGCATTATTTGAAAATCCAACACTCTATAGAAGTATAGTTTGAGCCCTTCAGCATGGAACATTGACAAGACTTGAGTTGTCATATGTTGTTCACAAATTAAATCAATTTTTATCTACTCCAATAATCTGTCAATGGAAAGCCTGTAAACGTGTGCTTCGATATCTCAAAGCTACTATAAATTATGGTTTAGAGTTTGTCATATAGGAAATCTTTGTCTAACAGGATATAGTGATGCAAATTGGGGTAATGGCCCCAATAATAGAAAGTCCATTAAAGGTTTTCACATTTACCTATGAGACAGCTTGGTATCATGGTCATCCAAGAAGCAAAATGTAGTTTCCAAATCAAGTACTGAGGCAGAGTATAAAGCATTGGTAGCAGCTTGTTCAGAAATGATTTAGTTGCAATCTCTTCTGCATGAGCTACATTTATCTCCATCTGCAATACCAGTACTCTAGTGTGACAATCAGAGTGTATTGGCTCTGGCAAATAACCCAGTCTTTCATTCTCGTACTAAACATATAGAGTTAGATGTTCACTTTATAAGAGAGAAGATTGCCAACAAGCAGCTGAATGTTCAATATGTACCAAGCCTAGACCAAATAGCAAATATCCTTACCAAGCCTCTATCATTTGCTAAATTTGATTTTTTTTAGATCCAAGCTTAAGGTCCTTAAGCTTGCGGGGGGATGTTAAGAGTAACGAGTGCTCAGCAAAGAAGTGCTCAAGTTAAAGGAAAGAGAGTGTTTAAGAAGTAAAAAACCAAAAACAGAAATTAGTTAGATGGCAGCAAATATGAATCGTTGTAACAAACTATTTCACTTTTCTAAAGTTAGTTACAGATTGCTAGATTTATGGATTAGAGAACACGTGTACTTTGATAATCATACAAGGCCTCTATAAATAGCTCACTTGTAATTGTTTTAGTGCATCAATAAAGAAGAAATCATTTTCAGTCACTATTTCTCAGTGTTTATATACATTTTCTTAGAATCTTAGCTTAGCTTTCTCAGCTTCCAAACACACATTTAATCTCACAAAATTATCTGTCCAATTTGTTTCACCCCAGTGCCACAACATGCTCTCACAGAAGCAGAAATTCTCAAAGCAAGTTTCCAAACGTTTATCTTTTATTTTGATCTTCCAATGACCATCGCTGTAATTAACTTTCTCAGCTTACCTCCGATCTCACTCCAGTGCAGCCTTCTGCTTAGATCTAAGCAATTAGAATTTTTGCAAGTGTTCCTGCATTGCATCGTGCACCTTCCGCCACGTCTTATGAGCAACATAATTGGCAAACTCCTGCAAAATGTCCACATTCCACTTGCAATCATAGTCCAGGAAGCAAAGCCATGGTTTATTACCCAGATAGTGAAAGACATAAAGAATGGGAGGATCATCTCCAAAGAATTGAATTTTCATCTGTTTCTTCTCTTCCTCATCCCCTTCCCAAAAAATGCTTCAAGAAGTTCATGCATTTTGGAATCCGGTGCCACCATGTGAAGATTAAATTTAGATATCCTTGGTCCCTACCATTGTAAGACTCGATCTCATTTATGTGAACCATTAGCAGTTGGAATATACAATTTATTGGTTAAATTACCATAACCCCTGAGTTAAAAAGTGTTGCATTGTTCCATGTGGCGTCGATTTCTGGCATCTCAAATAAAAAATCAATATTCCTACGTATAAGCAGGTTAGCATCAATGAGATTATCTTGTCATATTCTGTCAACTGCCAAAGACGGAATTTGTTATAGTTCTATTCATTGTATCCATCCTTTTCAGCTTTGGGGTTCTTAATTCTTTGGATTGTATGGATATTCCAGCCAGCAGCCTCCAAGCCTCCTCTGTGATAGTCACTTATTGTTTCATCAACAAGTATCACAAAATCCTAAGTTGAACCTACCATGCGAATACTCTAAGCTACAACAATTGCCCCCACAAACATATACATGTACAGAATGAAGGATTGTTGCATATGTCTCTTGGTGTGCCTTATCCATGTAGAAATGCTCTGTTCAAAAACATTGAGTCAATATTTTCCATTCATTTAGCATTGATCCAGAAGTGATGGATACCTATATGTAGGTTTTTAGGGTAGCAAACTAAAAAAACAGATAGAGAGCCGTTGGATCAAAATTATTTATCTTAGTCTGCTCTTAGCTATTTTCTCCCACAACAGGTACAGTTGTCAGTCACTGATTAATATCACCAAATGATAAGACTATCAAGTAAATTACTTCATCTAATATGTAGGTTTTTGGGATAGCAAACTAAAATAATAGATAGAGCCATTGGATCAAAATTATTTATCTTAGTTTGCTCTTAGCTACTTTCTCTCGCAACAGGAGCAGTTGTCAGTCACTGATTAATATCACCAAATGATAAGACTATCACGTAAATTACTTCAGCTACTGGTGATTGATCGATTCCACCTAACATGTGTTGGTACTAGTTTTTTGTCATTTTTATCTGGAGATTACTGTACCAGTCCAAATAATTCAACTAAACTCCATGATAACTAATAAATTACCAAACCAAAATAATTTCAAGATGGATAAAAGAAAGGGAGAAAGTGTGACTAGTTGGGTTCTTCTTCATTAATAAAGAGCAAAATCAACCATAAAGAAACCTGTTTCAAACTGACCCTTAGCCTTGAGAGGAACTGCAAGTTCACACGACCCAACTGGGAGATGTAGCCTTTATCTCAACCTATTCAGGTTGTCAACGGATTGTATAGCCATGCACTTCCTTCATGTACAACCATGTCCTTACAAGTGAAAATATTTGGGATTGGAAAGCAATCAGTGACCAAAAGCACACACACTGGATGGAGGTCCTTGGAAGAGGCAGCAATCCTAGCAGCTTCAAGCTGCAAGTGCAAACAAACCACATCTCTTGACCACTTTCCTGCCTTGTTACAAGGAAGCTTGACAGCAACAAGATCATTTCATGGTTTTTCGGGAACTTGAACTTTGGGAAAAGAAGGACAAGTTGGAACTTCAAATTCTTCTTCTTCTTCTTCTATCCACTCAGGGTATAGCAATTCCCAAGTTATGTTGTCTGAGACATGATCTAGGTGCAGAGCAACATGCTCAGCATTTGGTATTAGCTATTTCCATTGACCAATCTCACTATTATTGAAGTTTAACAAGTCGACACCCAGATACTCATTCTTGTCTGTTATTTTCTCTACAACATTTGAGATTTGGTCCCAATTGATGTCCAAAGCTGATGTATAATGTGGATCACCAATAGCACTCTCTCTTACCCATCTGTCTACAAAACTTGCCCTGACATTATAAACTTCTCAATCATGAAAAAATGAAAATCGCTGCTCTTTGTTTTTTAGCTTACAAAGATTTAGTTAACTCCTGAAAATTTACCGAAAAAAAAAAAGAGAGAGTTCCATTGGTAATTCCAACTTAAGGATGACTACTGGTAGATAAGCAAGAAAGTACTAAATACAAAATTACTGATTGAAATAGGGTGAATAGACAATAGAACATACTAAGACATAGAATTGGATGGATGATCAGCAATATAAACAGCTGGAGAGTGAAATAGTGTAAACAAAGTTCCTAGCAAAATGATAATCAGCACAACTTTCAAGGTAGATATCTTGCAGTTCAAATTCCTATACTGTATTGGAACATGGAGAGCCTTCTCAACATCTTTAAAATACTTATTTCTTTGGAAACTACTTTTGTTTGTCTCCTCACTGTAATACAGAATAATGTAAAAGCACATCTGTGAGCGAAATTCACCTTCCTTGATTTGATTACATATAGATAGCAAAACATATAAAGTCTATAATGTATATACACAGTTCGTCAAAGACAATCACCAAAAATGGACTCCCAAGCAGAACCTTGATTCCACCTTTATGGAAGGCAATAAAAGAATCCAAGGAATAATAAGAAATGAGCACCAAAAAGAAGGGGTCAATACTAATACTTGAATGTCTAGTGCACTTAACAATGAGAAGGCGGTCCTTTCTAACCATTCCCGACTTATGTGAATGTAATTGCTGGTTCACTTCGAGGATGTCACTCAAAACACATATTTCCAAAAGTCTAGATCACCACCAGTATATCTGATTTTATAAAATTATACTAGTCCAAACTGACCACAGATACTTTCCACAGGTAACATTTCTCTTAATAAGTTTCACTTGTGCTATTTTCCCATATCATTAAGGTGGAGCCAATCTTAACTGTTGCATCTGGCTTCCACAATGTTCACAATATATCTTCCGGTTGCACTGCAAATCTATTTCTTATGAAGCAGACGCAACATGTCAATTACAATTGTTTTATTTTTCATTAACCAAACTTGAATAGTGCTTTAAATGCAAAAAGGGAAACCTCGACTTATGAATATCCTACTTTAAAGCTAATTTGCTAGAATTAATAAACTCCGTGGTTGAAAACCCCAGGCATGAGGATGCAGTTTTCAGCCAAAGCACAATGATGTGTCATTACTTTAATTTCAGTATGGGGACAATGCACCTCTGAGCCACCTTCAAGCAAATCGGCAGGGCATTCAATAATCAACATAATCATCAGCTCTAGACTCCAGCTCACAAAAGTAACTACTTGAATATAGCCAAAATGTTTTAACACAAATCTTGTTCAATAGCCAATGAATCTCCAAATTCAAGATCATAACAATGAGAAGTAATAAAATGATACACAGTTACTTATACTCAAAACAGATATGAAGTATCAGTATCAAAATTACCAGTTCAAGCTAAAGGAACAAAGTTCAAAAGGCATGTAAATTGCATTTAGTTTCTTCGAAAATAAAATTCCGTCCATAAATTCGCAAGCTATTACAGATCAAATTAAGTAACTACCTCTCAAATTCATGTCAAAGAAAAAAGCAAAGAAAACGTAGTAGTTAAATTCTATTACTTAATTAAGAAAAATAGAACTGATTGAGAAGTTCTAATCAAGAAACAGCGTGCTTAAACATTACGCTACTATAGCATTGATGATACGTACTTCTTAAGTAAATTAAACAATCGGAGGATGAATTAAGTACTTCGAGCACAGAGTAAGTAGTTTGAATTGTCCAGTGAATTTTAAGCAGAAAGTAAGAGAAAATGGAAGAAAAATCTGGAAAGAGGAACTGACTTAGGAGAAGACAATCGGTGTCTGGCCTCTACAGGAGTGGTGGAGGCGCCTCTCGTCTTCTGTGATTCCGCTACCGCATGAGCAAGAGCAAGAGCAAGAGCAAGGCAACATCTGATTTCAGAAAACAAATTTATAAGTCAAAAATACAAAAACAGAAAACAAAAATGAAAGAAAAAAAAAAAAAAAAACTGTTTTCAAATACTGAGTGAGAGAGAGAAACCTGTGATCTGTCGAGACCGTGATCGGAAAAATTACGAATGAGAAATTTATTTATTTAACTAACAGTGAAGAATCGAAGGCGGTGAGTAAGTTAAATAGCTGTTTGTTATTACACCGGCATTATGTATGCATTCGCTTGGTCTAGTCGATGTAAAAAGTTTTGAAGTTTCTCTAACAAGTAACAATCTTAGTGAACTATTTTTATTTTTAAAAAATATCTTAAATGTTCATAGAAAATATATATATATATCTTAAATGAGGTGACATTAGTAATAAATTATTTATTTATATTTTTTAAATTTGATTGAAAAATTAATTTATCATTTAATTTATGAGAAAGTTATAAGTAGAATTGCCACGTTACATTATTTACACGCTAATTTAATAAATTTTTACTATATTTATTTTTAAATCAATTATGTTAAAAATAACATTAAGTAAGAAAAATTAAAATACATATAAAGATGTTATTAGAGGGTTCAAACATCATTCATTCCATCTAGAGTTGGCAAATGGATTGTGTCGTGCCATGCCGATCTAGGCATCACAACTCATGGGTACAACACGACGCCGTGCCGATTCGACAAGCCTTATGAGTCGTGTTTATGGGGTCTTTTTTAATTTTCTTTAAAAATTAATTTAAAAAATAAAAATAATGATATAAATTTGATCTTTTATTTTTATATTTGTATTCAATAATTTCATATTTAAAATAATACCATTAAATTTTTATCTGTAATGAAATTGTAATTTCAATTATGAATTTATGATTATAACACAATTCTAATTCAATATAATCTTAATTATTATTACAATTAATAATTTTAAGTGTTATTATAATCTTATAATTGTAACTAAAATATTGTAAAAAAAATAAATGAATTTTTTAATTTATACTATGAATAAAACTTAATTGAAATTAAATGATTGAATCCTTATACAATTGAATTATAATTTTAATGTAGTGAATTAAATTATTTAATTTATCCTATAAATAGTAAAAATTAATTGAAATTGAAATTGAATCCTTATACAATTGAATTATAATTTTAATGTAGTCAATTAAATTATTTAATTTATCCTATAAATAATAAAAATTAATTGAAATCGAAATTAAATCCTTGTACAATTGAATTATAATTTTATTTAGTGAATTAAATTATTTAATTTATGCCACAAATAATACAAATTAATTGAAATTGAACTCGAATCCTTGAACAATTGAATTATAATTTCAGCTAATTCAATTGAATTATTTAATTTATCTCATGAATACTAATTGATTGAAATTAAATGATTGAATTCTTGTACAATTGAATTATTATTTCAATCAATTCAATTGAATTATTTAATTCATCCCATGAATACAAATTAATTGAAATTAAATGATTGAATCCTTGTAAAATTGAATTATAATTTCAATTTAGTAAATTAAACTATTTAATTTATCTCATGAATAATACAAATTAATTTGAAAGTGAAATCGAATCCTTGTACAATTTAATTATAATTTCAATTAATTCAATTTAAATAATTTAATTTATCCCATGAATATCAATTAATTACAATTAAATGACTGAATCATTATACAATTGAATTATAATTTCAATCAATTCAATTGAATTATTTAATTCATCCCATGAATACAAATTAATTGAAATTTAATGATTGAATCTTTGTAAAATTGGATTATAATTTTAATTTAGTCAATTAAAGTGTTTAATTTATCCTATAAATAATACCAATTAATTGAAATTGAAATTGAATCCTTGTAAAATTGAATTATAATTTCAATTAATTCAATTGAATTATTTAATTTATAACATATATCAATTAATTAAAATTAAATGATTGAATCATTGCATTGAATTATAATCAAGTACTGTAGTAATTTTGACATTTTACTTTGTAATCATTAAATTTTTATTCTTATTTGCTCTATTAACTTCAAACCTACAAAATAATAATAAAACACATAATACCTTAATTTAAACGAATAAATATTAAGTTTGAAATATAAAAATATTAAACTTAATTAACTTATATCAAGTAGTCCTGCGTATCTTTCATGTATGGATACAACTTTTAGTCCCAGAATATTACAAATTTCTTGTTTTTTGTTATGCTCAAGATTAGGGCTAAAAAGCATGAAGATTTCTCAATGTTGATCTATTGGCCTGAAAATCTAGTGTAGACATCTATAATGCTCTTTATGTTACCATAGTTAGCTACAATCGCTCTTGATAAAATCAAACTTTCATCTAAAAAAATAAGGTGAGTGAGAGTTAGATCTTTGGAGAATTTAATGCCACGGATGAATGTCCTCCTTTCAGCATCCTTTCGTAGAGCAGAAAAAACCTTTACCCCCAATATAAAAGAGGTATGGGGATAAGGGGCAGCCTTACCTCAGCTCCTTTTGAGGTCTGATGAGACCCTTAAGAGCTTCATTAATCAAGATTAAGTAGATGGGTGATGAAATGCATCTCATAATCAATTTAACCCATATTTGAGAGAAACTCATCCTTAGTATAACCCTTTCAAAAGAATGTCACTCCAATCTATCATAGGCCTTATTTATGTCAACTTTTAGAGCTACCTAACTAGTTTTGCCTTTTGTCATACATCTAATCTTATGCAAACATTCATACCCCACTATCATATTGTCAAATATTAGCCTATTAAGGATGAAAGCACTTTGGTTGGGTAGAACTATCTCATCTAACAGGTGTTTTAGCCTATTTATAATAGCTTTGGAGATGATTTTATAAATCACATTACAAAAACTTATGGGTCTATAGTCTCTTACTTTCCTTTGGTTGTTGCATTTAGAATTTAAGGCTACATAAGTAAGGTTTAGTTGGGAAATATCACATGCATCATTAAATATGTTATTGCAAACTTCTTATACAGTTTCTGAACAGGTACCTAGTGGTTCTAGTAAAAGTTAGTAAAGAATCCATCAAGTCTAAGGGATTTCATAGGGTGCATCTGTGTGAGTGAACAGACTTCATACTTTGTGGATGGCCTCTCTAGTTAAGTATCCATCTCTATTGTAACCATTCACTTATCCTACAAAGCACTTCCTCTATACATTTTGAAGTTGGGTTGGATGAGGTGTAAACGTGGCTGAAATGTTAACAGATAATATGCTCTAAAACTTTTTCCTATTCTATCCAGCAGTTGTTATTATCCATCAGCCCTTTGATAAAGTTCCTCCTTCTCCTTTTAGATGCTCTCCCATGAAAAAATTTGGTGTTTTTATCCCCTTAAGCCATGTGGTTTTTCCATCTACTACTAGTATACTTCTTCCTCAATTAATAAATTTTCAAGTAGTTTTTTTAATCTTTTAATTTCCCCCAGGTCTAGCAACTTTATAAGCTTACTCGCCAAAATTCGTAACTTACTTTCCAACCCCTCAATCTCTCTTTTTCTTTGACCAAATTGCTTTTTGCTCTAGATTTTTAACCCATCCTGAGTTGCTCTGACTTTTTAAGAAAATTGATCTATCACATGCTGATAACTTGGACCAAAAGTATGGTTCTATATTTGTTGAATCCTCTCCTTACATTCTTTATAATTGCTCTAAATTACCTCAAAATGGAATCTAAAGTTTTTTATCATCCTCATCTTGCTAGTTTTTAATTTGCTTCTATAAATTTCTAAAAGTATTAGTTTGTAATCCGAACCTCTTACATTCAAATTGGATACATTTTCTCCTTTGAAACATATTTTCACACTGATACAAACACAAGAACTTGTCCAACCTTTCCTCAATTAGGTCTTTTCGCATATGTTAGACCATATAAATAGGATACCACTTTATCCCAAATAAGTTGGTTTGTAATCCCTTATAACCTCTCTAAATTCTTCCATGGCCTCTGTTTTCTTGGGGTTGCCTCCCTTCTTTTCTTTGTGATAGATTACTTCATTAAAATTACCCCTACAAAACCTAAGTAAGGAAAATAAGGTAGCCGGTCTTTTTATAAACATCAAAGTCTGCTTTCTCAGATGTTGATTCGGGTTCTTATAAAAACCTATGAATTGCCAAAGTGATCCCCTATTGAATTACACAAAACTATCAATATGGTGTGGGTTATAAGATAAAATTTTGATCTCCACCCTATTTTTCCATAATAACCCCCTTTTTAAACCTTGTCTGTCAATTGTAAAGCAATTATCAAAGTTAAATTTTAACCAAATTAACTCAAGTTGAGAACTTGTTCATTTTGTTTCACTATAAAAAACCATATTAATATTATTTATTTAGAGAACTCTTAACATTGGTATGAATGTTCGAGGGTTCCCAATCCCCAAACATTCCAGCGTAGGAGATTCATTGCTAGTGGAGCTAGACACCAACCTCCGTTGATTCTTTATTAAATAGTTTTGATTGATTTGGGAGAATTATTCCCTCAGCATAGTTCGAGAGCAATTTATTTTCTAAGTTAAAAGAATCGAAACACTTGTCTGGTGAGGGTACTTCATTCTACTCCTTTTTTGGCTCTAGTCTACTTCCAATAATTCTTGGGCTCTTTTGGGTCCTATCTTCAGTACCTTTTGTTCTGGGCTTCTTATAGTAACTTAGGCACTCCTTTTCCATGTAAAGGCTTATTTCTGTTGATCTATGGCAGCCATTTTTTTTATAGCATTTGGTATTTCTCTTAGCCTTTGCTGTCAAGGCTAAGTTATGGTTTTGGGTTCATATCTTTCAAGCTTTTATTATCTTCCCTTACCATTCTCATCTCCGAGCCTCCAAAAAACTGTGTCCGGTCCAAATCTAAGAAGTTGTCATTTACGTTGTCCCTTTCATTAGAGCCCACTTTTGTCAATCCTATAGTTCTCGATAGTCTTGAGAACCAACAGTATTTTCATTAAGGCTTTGCCCAACTTTGTACATGGTTGACATCTCTTTTATTAGTGGTGCCAAAAACATTAATTCCTTATAGACATTAGGCTACGTCAAATAGTTTGCTTGATGTTCTAAGCTATCAATGGTTTCTTATATTCTTTTCTCTTACTTGTCAGCTTTTTCTCCTAATATGCTTTCTTTTGGCAATTAATTTGACACTTTCCCTCTGAATTTCATTCTGTCATGGTTTTCCTTTCTTCTATTTTTTCATTAAGCATTCTAGCCTTCATCCAAGTACCATACTTAAACCTTTTGGCTTGTAGATTCCTCTGCTGGATATGTAGGGTATTCCTTGTATACATGCCTAATGCATCCACAATGATGAGATCTGAGCATTCTTCCCCCATTTGAATATTAACTTGAATGCCCCTAACCAGAGGCTTTGTTACGTCAATGGCTACCCTCATCCTTAGATATTTTCCTAGGCACAAACCCTTTGCATCTACTTCAAGTTCTTCAACATAACCTATCTATTGGCCTATTCTTCTTCTGATCTTTTTATTCATGCATAACATTGGGATGTTGTGTATTTGGACCCAAAAAGAAGCTTGCGTGAAGTTGATTTTTGCAATATTTCTTATTCCTTCTAGTTCATCTAAAACTACCAAAGCAATAACAAAATTCCACAGGCCATTCTTAAGGACATTTTTAAAAACAATTTTATAATTTTATACTTAGTATTATATTGAATAATACTATTAATATTAAATATATTCTTATTATGTTATTTACTTATTTAGTTATTTTGTAATTTGATTTATTTTAAACTGTAATTAGTTATTTGTTTATTTATTAAATTTCAATACATAATATCATGGCATATTTGAATATTTTCAAATTTTCATTACCATTTCAAGTGCAAGTATACACATCAACGACATTAGTAATGATTTCGAATTCGATTCTAATTCATAAAATATAAAGAAACAACATTGTCTCACTCTGATTTTTTAACTTTGATTCTTATTCATTATGATTTCTACAAAATCTGGTTTTAAGAAGGTAATACAACCTATTCGAGCTTCTAGTTGGATCGGAGATTGTGTAGAGTGAACTTAGGCTAAGACATGTACAAGTTAAATGGAAGTAGTTTAATTGAGCAGAAGCCTTCAAGTTCCAGTTGAACATTGATGGTCCATCATTTCAAGTTTTCAACCATATACAAGTTATAAAGGTTATGGTCCCCAACAACAATTCCAACTTAGAGATCCAAACTCTCATCCATAAACTATAAAAAAAAAAAACACTAAAGAGCAAACGTGTGGATCTCTTTCAATTTCAATTTCCCTTCGTGCTTATTTAACTTCTTCTGGTCAACACGTTCGGCAAATCAACAATTGCAATTTCAGTTATACTTTCCCGTACACGGCAGTCAAAACATCTACCTTTGAGCCATTCTTGAAAAACACATCATCATGCCTCTAATAATTAAAGTGCACTTTGTTTCTCACTCTAACCTTAATCATCGAAAAATAAATCACAAGTTTCGAGTATTGTTGAAGAAATATTCAGCAAAGTTCAAGTATCAAGATCAGTAATTGATCAGAGAGTAATTAAAGAAATTTCTTGAGACTCGAAGGAGAAAAAGAACTGAATGAATTTTATTAATCTTCAACAATTGTGCAAGAATGATAAATTAGGGTCTTTTATAGTATAATCAAGAGGAATGAAAATATCTAGTTAGATTATTTTCATTCCTCTTGATTATACTATAAAAGACCCTAATTTCTCATTAATTCTTGTAATTAACTCTATAACAACTTTACAAATGACTTATTAAATAAAATAATTTTATATTCCATGTCAACTTCAATTTATTATTCGTCTTCTTCCTTTAATACGTGCGTCATACTAATGATTTGAAATTTTATCAAATGGCTGTAATTCATCTTCATGGGACACTGTTGTATTTGATCAATCCTCTGCTACTTGTTGATGTATTCGATCTCTTGTTTTCATACCTCCCCCTAACTATTTGGAATCACATTGAGCTTGTTTGCTAACTTCTGAAATCTAAAAATTAATAGTGCCTTAGTGAATATGTTAGTAACTTAGTCCTTTCAAGGTACATATTTGATATTCACTTTATGACTAAACACTTTGTCCCTGATAAAATGCACATCAATTTTAATACGCTTTGCCCTACTGTGATAGATTGGGTTTACTGCTAGTGAAGTAGCTCTTTAATTATCACACCATACAACCGGTACTCCATGCACATTAATCTGCAATTCAGAAAATAGTGACTGAAGCCAAGTAATTTTAGCCACTACTTGTGTTAGAGCCATGTACTCAAATTTAGTGCTAGGCCTAGCTACTATTATTTTTTTTAAGCTCTATGCTACTAAATTCCCTGTAAAGTACATACAATACCCTCTAAAAGACTTTTGATCACCAGCATCACAAGCCCAATCTGCATTTGAAAATGCAGTAATATTAAGAGTTTTCTTTGATCTAAAAATTAAACCATTTTCCTTAGTTCCCTGCAAATATCTCATGATCCTTGTACAGCACACCTAATGATGTTTAAAAGGGCATGACAAAAACTGACTCAGCTTGTTTTTTGAAAATGAAATCTCTGGTCTAGTGAGTGTGACATATTGCAAAGCTCTAATCACACTCTTATAAAAAGTTTCATTTTCAAATTTATCACTTCCCTCTCTTGACAACTTTAATCCAATGCTAATTGGTGTAACGGAATTACTAGCAGTCGGCATATTAGTTTTTTTATAATAAATTAGTGATATATTTTGACTGAGACAAATGTATATCCTGACCAAGCCTGGTTATTTCAATTCTTAGAAGTAATTCAATACTCCTAACTCTTTAAGACTAAAAATCTCTTTTTAACTGATCAATTACCTTTTGAACTTCCAACTCATCATCACTAGTGGCTATGATGTCATCAACAAATATTAACACAATTATTACATCAGTAGACTGCATTTTAATGGAAGCAGAATGTTAGACTAGAATTATAGAAACCCAATTGACTAGAGCAGCTCTCAACATGTCATACTAAGTACTAGGGGTTTGCTTCAACCCATATAATGCCTTTTGCAGCTTGTAGACAAAGTTTTCTTTACCTTAAATAGCAAAGCCCTCGAGTTGAGATATATAATATGTTTCCAATAAATCATCATTCAGAAAGGCATTATTGATGTCAAGTTGTCTCAATTTCTAACCTTTGGTGACAGCAAGGCTTAACACCACTCTTCCTGTGCTAGCTATTACTACTGGACTAAAAGTTTCAGTAAAATCTACCCCTAGAGTTGGTGATAACCCTTGACAACAAGTCTTGCTTTATACTTTAAGATACTGTCATCTGGATTCTTTTTAATCTTAAAGACCCACTTATTTCTTACTAGTTTGTTATCCTATTCCAAAGGCACTAATTTCCAAGTTTTATTTTTTAATAAAGCCTGAAAATTTTCATTTATAGTAGTTCTTCAATGTGATAGCTTTAGTGCTTTAGAAGTTGTGTTTAGGGTAAAGTTAGGATCACTTTCTACTTTAGTAAGAAAGATTTTAGGCTTATAAATGCATGCTTTTAATCTTGTCACCATAGGATGTATATTGATAATAGTATTTGAGATTGGTACTAACTTATATGATGCATCAAATGCAAAATTTTGATAAGGTGATACTATATTTGTGTGATTAGGTTGTTCCATTTGTGTTTGTTTTTGTGTATTTGTGTTTGTGTTTATAAGAATATGTGAAAAGTAAATGATTCAGAGAGGTGACTTTCTTATCTTTGATGTTCATTTAGAATTATTATTTCTAGTCTTATATTAGCAATTAAGGGAGGTATTGTAGAGACACTTATAGGACACGAGAATTATTTAATAGAGCATAAGCAAGTATGAGTGTTTGAAGTTTCATTATTTTTAAAATCAATAAATGCTTATTTGACCTAAAAGAAAAGTCATATTCATCAAACTGAACCTATCTTGTAGTGTACATTTTTCCTTTTAAAGTCATACATTGATACCTTTTATGCTAACCATTATACCCAATAAAGATTGTTAGTGTGCTTATTCCCTAAGGTACTTACATATGACTAGTGTTCATTGAATTACTTGTATGTTGCACACAAAATATTCTGCGGAATAGAAATCTAATTTTTTATTCAACAAACACACACTTAATAGAAGTCTTATTACTCTAACAAGATTAGAAATTATCTTGGAAGCCTTTGGAAGAGGTTCCCAAATTTGAGCTCACATTGAAGTGCTCTCTTTGGCAATTCTAGATTTTAACTTGATGGGTTTAGAATGCTAGAATAACTTGGTGGGCTTGGAATACTAAAATGGTAGCTTTTATTTTGTAGGATTTTTCAAAACAACTCTTGCTTTGATCTCTTTTGATTTTGGGTGAGAAAATGGGATTTGGAAGAAAGAACAACACTTGCAAATTCTTCTTTTTGCAGAAAGTTCTCGATTCTCTCTCTTATAAAAGAAGATAAAACAAAACTCTTTTGTCACATTTTTATATCTTGGTCTAACCCTTTTAGATGAAGGATAAAAGCCAAAAACTATTTTTTGTCTTATTTCCTTCCATATGGACAAACACTTTTCCAAGCCTTTAACAAAGTATCTCTTAAGCTTTTTATTATTTTAGGTCATCAAAGATACACTTGTCATCATCTTAAACAATGTCATTTTCTACAAACAAAGCTTTATTAAAATAAAAACATCGTTGGAAAAAACAAGTGTCCAAGGACTTATTCAAACCTTATCCAATAAGCTTTAATAAAATAATTAAGTCCATGACTAGTGTCTAACACTTGTCAAAATCTTAAACCAATACTTAACCATTAAGCATTCTTAAAATAATCAAGTATATGACAAGAGTCCAATACTTGTCCAAGTACTATACCAAAGCTTATTCTTTAAGGCTTAGTGATGTGTCAAATTTTAATAATTAGAATTTAATATATGTCCAATACGTGAGGTCCCAATAGTAAACTCTCTCCTCAAATAAAACTTTTTAACCGAGTATTGTCCATCTAGAGAAGTCCCAAAATAAGCTCTCTTCTCGGGTCAAACTCTTTGATCGAGTACTATCCATCTCGAGAAGTCTCAAAATTGAGCTCATTCATACTCTCTTCGGATCGAACTTTTTGATTAGGAAGTTTTCATCTCGAGAAGTCTCAAAATTGAGCTCATCCATAATCTCCTCGAATCAAATTCTTTGATCGAGGAGTGTCCATATAAGAAGTCCCAACAAATTCTGGTCATCTATAATTTTCTCAGGTTAAACCCTTCGATCGAGGATGTTATCCCAGTGCTCAACCAGTATACTTTATATTATGAGACTTTATAAGTCCATGCCCAGTTTGCTATATGAAACTTCTTCATACATCTATGAACGATGCCCCATACACACGTTACAGATATTACAAAGTAGCGCGTTGAACCATACAAGCTGACGTTAACCATATACGTATAATCCTTCTATCACCTATATTCTTAAAAGAGCAGAGATATAGATCATCACCTAATCTCTATTTGCTCGACCAAGAATATATCTCTAGATTTGTATTTTAATAAACAATATCTACAAACACTATTACGATATTATTTATTCCATGAAAATTCTTTTTTGAGTTTACTGTTTATAGTCATAAGACTTTCTGAAATACAATCTCAGAGCATTAGGATATCAACTCACCCATATAAGCTTACGGATCCCATATCTACGCACACTAGACTCTATAAGCATCTAGCTGTACCTAGCGACACCTAACAGTCAGATCATAAATCTCAAACATGTGTGGAACTAAAGCATGATGGATTACTCACAAGCCCAATGTGTCACACCCTAAACCTAAAAGATCTGAAACATGACATAACTTACACTCGTTCAATAATGTGCACTCATAATTAATATTGCATAAAATTTTAAATTTGAATTCAACATAGGAATCCTTATCAAGTTGATAGTAAGTTTAATACAAAATCAACCCATGACCATACTTAGTGAAACATAAACCAAATACAACCACACTTAATAAAATAACACAAAGGTATTTATTCAATAGGGACAAATCAAATATCTTAAACTATGTGTCCATAAATAAAACACTTGGAAACCTAGCAACTTAGGAAACCCAAGGGACAGCAGAAGCCTTGCCAAATCCGCTAAGTACATATGTACCTTATTTTTCTCGAATCACTATAAACTATAATAAGTATGAAACTCAGTAAGCATACTAGTTTTTCATATATCAAAATACAAATACATATATGTACACAATGCATATGTATGATATGCTGTGATAAATCAAAATCATAATCTTATCAAATCACATGTCAGGTAAGCGCTTACACATTCTTTCAAAACATATAATAGGAATACCATCACTCAATTACTACTTAGTAGAACTTTCATATCACATAATGAGCCAAATGTCACTTGTAGGTGACATACCT
This sequence comes from Ailanthus altissimus, assembly GCA_946807835.1. NCBI lineage: Eukaryota > Viridiplantae > Streptophyta > Magnoliopsida > Sapindales > Simaroubaceae > Ailanthus > Ailanthus altissimus. The sequence goes on along the minus strand of OX327699.1, from coordinate 9,720,916 downwards.
ATGAGAGAAATAGTACAAGTGAGGTTTAAATTAATCATATATAATAATGCTCATGCCCGAAGGTAAGAGCCAAACCCTCACCCTAATCATCAGTAAGTCCTCTCACATGCACCAATACGCCACCACACGAATGTGATGACTCAATCTTTCTTTAGGTACCAATAAGATCCTCCATACATACGGAACATATAACATATATCAATCCTGAAGGAAATGCCACACATAAAGGCTCCACAAATCACATAAGGTGCCTACTAAGTAAATAGTGAGTTCAAGCATCCTCAAAACACAAAACGTATCTCATGGACATTTTTCACTTCAAAAGCTTTCTTTATTAAACACAATTCATTTTGAAAGCCCGCTTTCATAAACACATGTATGTCCATGCTCAATGTCAATGCTCACATTCATAAACATATGTCTTTCACATTTCATATCAAATATACTTTGGCATAACATAAACATATTTCTAAGCATATTTACAAAATCATACATAGACAATTACTATGCTTATTGTGATTTCAGTAAAAGTCTAATATACTTACCTCTTAGCACTTTCGACTACAAGGCTTAATTCTTCTTAACCTATCAATGGAGATTAATCCTTTCATAAGCCTCAACATTCACACAAAACACTTTAAATAGCTTACAAAATTACACATATTGCACTTATCACATCAAATTAGTCTAATTACTTGGTTTCTCAAAACTTGTCATTCTGACCACTTACACTTAATAAAATTTTCTTATACATCAAATGATGTCCAATTATTCCAAAATCAGAATATATCTTTCTTAACTCATATATCCTCTTTATGTATAAATATTATATCATAATTCCTACACAATCCATTTCATAAACACCATCAAATCCAAACTATTATTCTGGCAGGATTAAGATATTTACTGAATAGTATTTAGTCTCCCAATTTTATAAAATCATATACTAACTCAAAAATTATAAAACTACCACATAATTACTATTGACACATATTTCAATCCATGATAAATATTTCACTTTAAATTCTATGCCAAAAGTATTTTAAAACTATTTTATTCCATAACTTTAAAAATCTGTTAACCAAATACTGCAATGAGATGATACACTTTAGAAAATCATAACAATTTAACCACATTAATCTAAATTCTCAATTTTGAGTATATCATATTATAAAACTAACACATAATTACTATTGACACATATTTCAATCCATGATAAATATTTCACTTCAAAATCTCTACCAAAAGTATTTTATAACTATTTTATTCTATAGCTTTAAAAATCTGTTAATCAAATACTACAATGAGCTGATACGCTTTAGAAAATCATAACAATTTAACCATATTGATCTAAATTCTGAATTTTGAGTATATCATATTAGACATATAAATTTTTCATATTCCAGAAATTCATAATTTGTAAAGATCATTCAATAGATAAAAAATTATTTGTCACTGTATCATACTGGTAACATAGGAAATTTTAGAATTTTAAGGTCATTTTGGTAAATTCACTAAAAATTCAATTTTTGGAATTTTCAATTGATTCAAAGTCTCAAATGATCCTAGACATGTCTAGTTTCATATTCTCAAATTTCAAAATCAGAATTGAAGTACAACAATTTATAAAATTCTCAGATCAAGAGACTATCAAGTAGAAATTCTGCAATTCATCATGATTTATCAAGTTATCTATATAATCATCATCAATTCTCAATATATCTTACAAAATTCACATCAAATTCCCAATTTTTAATTTTTTTTAAAATCAAAAATTAAAGAAATTAACTTAATTAACACCAATAAATTGAGAAATAGTTATGATATACCTCTTAAAACTCCAAATTTTAATTTCTTCTTCTTCTCTTTCTCTCCCCTCTATTTCTCTCTTTTCTCTCTCTAAATGGGTGGCTCGACCCAAAACTGAGTAAATTAGGGTTTAAAATGCGTATTTTTATACTAAGAGGCTAACGTTTAGTATTTACAAATTAACCCCCAAAACTTTCAAAGTATTATAATTTGATCCCTAAAATAAATCTAAAGTCTTGCAAATAAACTCAATACTAATAGTATGTCCTTAATCTATAAAAATACTAATAAAAATACATAAATTAAGTATCATCCACATACAAATAAAATATAAATATTATACAAGTACAAATATTTATTCTTTCCGGTTGTGGATAAGTGGTTACTACACAATGTGGCACTCAAATTAAAGAACCATGAATACTACTCAACTCGAGAAAAACTTCTATTGATGACTTTATAAAATGCCTATTAGAGGTACTTGTGAGTCTATTCAGTACCCAGTCCTTATTGAATATCTGCATCTCTATATAAGCTTTTACTAAGCTCATAGTTTGCTAAGACTAACCTTCTAGATAATTCAAATATAGACACACATTAATCTAGAAAGGGTTTACCGATCGACCTACATTGGTAAAGATAGATCAAGAATGGGGTGTTTAAGAACATACTACATAATGATATTTTCTAGCACTATTTGCAACTTCTTGCAACTATGTCATTACTAATATATTTCCAAGCTGTTGTCCCACTTCATTTAAGGTTCTAACTCCTAGAATTTGCTAACTCTTATAACCTGCTAACTCTTAGCACTACTAACTCTTAGTACTTATAACTCTTAGCATTGCTAACTCTTTGTGCTGACCTAAACTCTTTTAGATCAGATCTAAACTCTTTTATATATACAATGTCTGAAACGTTACAAGTTGCTTACCATATAATAAATAATATTAACAATTTTAATGAAATATTGATTGTATAAATATTAAACAATAAATATCCATACATGATGGGATGGCACGTAAGCATAAAATCCTAACAAAGATACACTTCTCAGTATGAAAATTTAGTTTATGTCTATGATAGGGTCTCAAATAAAGATAACAGGCACAACCAAAAGTTCCTAGAAATTTGTAATCAGGTTATTGATGAATAGTAACTCAAAAAGTGATTAATTTTAAAACTGGTGATGGCATTCTATTAATTGGAAAAATAGCAATAGCAAATGCATACCACTAGTATTTAAGTGGCATTTTACTTTGTACAAGCAAGGTTAAACCAGTTTCTACCATATGTCTATGTTTTCTCTATACTCTTCCATTTTGATGGTGTGTATAAGGGCAAGACAGTATATATGTTCTACCCTTTTGAGCCAATAATGTTCCTAAGCTCTGAACTCACCCCTATAGTCATATTGAACAATTTTGATTTTCTTATCTAAGAGTCTTTCTACATGCAACTAGTATAACAAAAATATACTTGTTACTTGTAATTTCTGTTGTAAAGGTTAAATCCAAGTAAACCTTGTAAAATTATCCATAAAACTTACATAGTACCTGTAGCCATCCCCTGACACTAAGTTTGTTGGCCTCCACACATCAGTATGTATAACTTTTAAAGGGTTCTTAGTCTTTGTTTTGAATAGACAAAAATGTAATTTATGATTTTTTCCAAGTTCACGGGCTGAACATAAAGAATGAGACAAATTCTTGTTGTTGATATATGTAAATCACAACTTGATACAATATGTTTAAATATTTCTTTGTTTAGATGACCAAACTTATTGTGTAATACATCAATAATTATATTTGTCTTATTACAAGAATTTTGAAATTTTAAGTTGATTATGTCAAGTCTGCAAAGATTCTAACTTATTTATACTACAATCAGCAAACAAAGATATTTTAAAGCTAGAATTTGAAGTAAGTGTCTAGGATGGTTTGAGTTTTGTAATGATTCTAGAGGTATTTGAGTCACTGGCTGATATAGACTCTTCTTAGCAATTTCTTAAAGAAGAACACTCTCCTTCATATCCTTGACAACACAAAGATTTTTGTTAAATTCAATAGTTATGTTATGATCAGTAGTGAGTTTAGTAATACTGATTAAATTCTTTGCCATGGATGGGACATATAAAACTTAATTAAGTTCAAGGTTTTGTGTAGTAAGTGTATGCAACATACAAGTACCAATATTCAAAATTCTAAGTTTATTATCATTTCCTACTGAGATAAGATATGTACCTCTCTATATTCAGACCTAGTGATCATGTTGTTACTATTGTTAGTAACACGATTGATGGCTCCACAATCCATGTACCACCCATAGTCTTCATTTTGTGCTTCACGGGATGCTGGTGCTGCCACATAGGTTGTTGCTTGGTTCTGATTATTAAGTTGAGGTTGAGCTTTTAGAATAGGTTGCTCAAATTCTTCCTTGAACCCATTCCAGCATTTAAATGCATTGTGCCTACCTTGAGACATATCTAACAAATGATCTTGTTCTTCCCTTGATTATTATAGTTTGGCTTTCCTCTGCCTTTTCCCTTAGGATTCCCCTAATAGTTTTGCCCTCCATTGTAGTTCTAGTTTCCATTAAAATTTTGAGCACCATTGTTACTACTATAATTTCCTTTGAATTTTCCTATGCTAGCAAGATTAGCTATCTTATTCCCATTATTACCTATCATAGCATTTGACATCTCAAGTCCACCTTCTTGATTGAGCAGAATAGCATAAATCTCTGCTAAGGTCAGTTCACTACTTTTAATTGATACAAGAAAAGCAACTGAGTCATATTTAGGTCCTAAACCTACTAAAAGATATGTCACCAAGTCATTCTTAGGCACTAGTTTCTCTGATTATAGTCAAACTATCAGTAAGCCTTTGATTTTTAGATAGTACTCATTCATATTCAAAGTTTCTTTCCTATAACTTAGTTGAGTAAGCCTAACTAATGACTAACTACCAAACATCTTCTTTAAATGTTTTCAAACCTCAAATGAAGTTTTGCATTATATAACTGAGCTAAGAATTGACTTAATCATTAAGGAGAAGAACTAACTCATTAGTATAGAGTCTTATCTCCTCTATAAATGATACTAATGATTTATAACAGGTAAAGCATCTGGATCTAGACTAGAAGCTGCAAGATAACCATTTGGACAAAGTTTCTCACCAGTTAATAATTCTTTAAGATCGTTGCCTCTAGCTTAAGTTAATACCTATAATTTCCAGATGATGAAGTTATGGTTATCAAGCTTTATAAGATTTGTAAATGTAAAACTGTTGCTTTGATTGATCGTCAGATTGCTCAACTAATTGTTGAAATCTGATGTGTTTGTGTAACCAAAATTCAATGACCTTGCCATGGCTCTGATACCAAAAAATTAATCATAAAATTCGAGTATTATTGAAGAAATATTTAGCGAAGTTCAAGAATCAAGTTCGGTAACTAATAAGAGAGTAATTGAAGAAATGTTTTTAGACTCCAAAGAGAAAAAGAATTGAATTAATTTTATTATCTTCAACAACTGTACAAGAATGAGAAATTAGGGTCTTGTATAGTACAATCAAGAAAAATAAAAATATTTAGTTTTTGGCAGAAAAATTAATTCTTATAACTAGCTCTGTAACAACTTTACAAATTACTTATTAAATAAAATAACTTTATATTCCACATAGCATCAATTTCTTACTCCTCTTATTCCTTTAATACGTGCTTGATACTGATGATCTAAATTTTATCAAATGGCTGTAATTCATCTTCAGGGATACTGCTGTATTTGATCAAACCTCTAATGCTTGCTGATGCATTCGATCTCGTCTTCACACCGAACAGTGAGACAAGGAAATTTATAGACTATAATGTTAAAATCCGACCGAAGCCCATTTATCACTCAAATCAATTAACTGTGTACTAAACCAAAATGAGTGTTAAATCTTCTTCTCATTCTTTAGTGATCAAGAGCTCTTTGATCGAGCTAGATGGCGGGGATCTGGTGGTGCCGTAGAGCGAGCAGGAGCTGAAGACAGTAGACGCTGAGTCAATGCCAAAGGTGATGCTGACCTAGATTGATCCTGAGTGGGTTCACGTGATCAGTGAAGGGTGGGCGAATCCGCTGAGAGGGTTCATGAGGAAGAATGAGTACTTGCAGAGTTTGCATTTTAATTGTTTGAAAATGAAGGGTGGGACTATCGTCAACATGCTGCTTCCTATTATTTTGGTTATCGATGACGAGACCAAAGAGCGAATTGGGTCATCGACAAATGTGGCATTTTTTGGTCCTAGCGAAGATTTGATTGAAATTCCAACGAGTATCGAATATACAAGCATACCAAAGAAGAAAGAATAGCTAGAACTTGGGGAACAACTGCACCAGGATTGCGGTACGTTGAGGAGATTATTACTCCAGCTGGAAATTGGCTCATTGGTTGAGATTTGGAAGTGTTAAAGCCCATCAAATATAATGACGGGCTTGATCACACAGGCTCTCCCCTAAACAACTAAGGAAAGAATTCAAAAGGCGTCAGGCTGGTGCCGTTTTTGCTTTCCAGTTAAGGAACTCAGTGATAATAGACATGCTTTGTTAATGAAAGATACATGCAGACGCCTTTTGGAAATGGGCTACAAGAATCCAATTCTGTTGCTTCATCCATTAGGAGGTTTTGTAAAAGCTGATGATGTCCCATTGGATGCTCGAATGGAACAACAATGCAAGGTCCTAGAAGATGGAGTTCTTGATCCTGAGACAACAATTGTGGCCATATTCCCATCACCTATGCATTATGCAAATCCAACTAAAGTTCAGTAGCATGCCAAGGCACGCATAAATGCTAGTGCTAATTTCTACATTATAGGTCGTGATCCTGCTGGCATGAGTCATCCAACAGAGAAAAGAGATTTATAAGACACAGATCATGGGAAAAAGGTCTTAAGCATGGCCCCTGGTCTAGAGAAGCTAAATATTTTGCCATTCAGAGTTGCTGCATATAACACAGTGGCAAAGAATATGGCATTTTTCGATCCTTCCCGTGCCAAAGATTTCATCTTTATCTCAGGAACCAAGATGCGGTCTTATGCAAGAAATGGCAAGAACCCTCCTGATGGCTTTATGTGCGCCGGGGGATGAAAAGTCCTTGTTAAATATTACGAGAGCTTGCCAGCAGTGGAAGCAACGCAATAGCCAGCAGCTCTAGCTTCTTAAATCAATAATTTAACACTGAAGTATGTGATCTGTTAAGTGGAAGAAGAAATTCAAGTAGAGCACCTTCAACTTCAAATTAGTCCGGCATGTCTAATTAATATTCGTAAGCTTATTATTCTTCTCAATGTTTTAAGCTAATATTTTTTTATTATGTTCAGTATGGGTGTAATATAAGGAAATCGATAGTTAAATTCATTTAAGAAAATATATATACACATCTTCTGGATTATTTTCTTCAAATAAAAAAATAAAGAATAACACACCCTTAACATTAATGGAAAGTTGGTGTCCAGTCAAAGCCCAATCCCTTCTTCTTCTTTTTTTTTTAAAAAAAAATCAAGATAATATTTATAGAAATTTTTTTATAAATAACTAAAATTTTGGAGCACTAGTCATGAATAAAAAATTTTAACTTTTATAATCAAACAAGATAAAATTAGACAAAAATACCCTCAAACTTAATTTCCTTCTCAACTCAAAACTCTCTCAAATTATAAACCGAAATTTCATCTTCTCACTTTAGTGACTTGATGGCAGGCAGCAAGGGACAATATTGATAAAGTAAACGGTGGCGATCATTGAAAAAATGAGATAAATTTGTTTGTTATAATGTGTTATTAATTTGATTTGATGAAATGAGAGAAAAAGTGGAGAAACAATAATCCGGCACTGTTAACGACAAAAAAATTTATGAAATGAGGAAAAGAGTATAGTAAACACTAGATTATCGCATCGGAATGGAGGTGTAATAATCTTATTACGTCGAGCGATAGGTAATGTAATAAAACTTATTGTTGTGGCAATAGACAGCATAATAAATTTTATCGCATGCCTTAATTTGTTTATTTATTTTAATTAAATTTATAATAATTATAATTTTATCTAATTTTTATTAATTAATATTTATTTTTTTACAAAAACAATGCAATATTAAATTAAAGATTGCAGTTAAAGACCATTTTTATGTAATAATTTCATGTTATTTGAAGACATAAGCACTTAATATTATAAAATTTAAGTAGATAGAGCGTCAAAAAGAAATATTTCAAGTCATGTGCATGGGTAATTTCTTAGACATGTAACGTATAAATTTTTCAGGCATTTTGATTTATCACTTGTTACTCCATGAAGTAGAAACTTGTGATATCGACAATGAATTTGGATATCTAATGAACAAAAAGCATATATGTTTTAGTCGATAAGATTTTGCATCTATATCCGACTTGGAAAATAGGAAAATATCCACTAATAAAGCACTTGTCCAAAAACTTGAGTCATAGTTTATGAAGCAAGTACTTACCCGAAAAGAGATGTCTCATTGAAGGAGTTTAATGCGATATATTCGAAATATGATTTCAACAAAATGGATGATAAAAAAGTGGTTAAATTATCATTAATATATTTTATCCATTATGTGTTGTTAGGGTGGAGAGATAAAAATAGGTTAGATGTATTTTTACTCTAGATATTGGATAATTTGAAAAAATATAATAAATATCTGTGGGATAATATTCATAGGACGTCACTCGCAATTCTTTTAAAAGAGCATTGAAGACAAAATGTTAAAAGCAAAAGATTCAACATATAAAGAACAAAAATATAATTTACAAGGATTTTCTTATGTTTTTCAAGTACGTAAAATTTATTTATTTTATGTTATTGCTAACTTTATATTAAATTTTATATATTATTATTGACTTTGTGTTATGACAATTTTGATTATAAGTGTGGATCTACCAGACAATCCTATTATTTGGGTCTATATATACTCAAGAAACTCTACTTATACTCTCTCGTTTGCTTAAGTAGAGGTCTCGTAGGAATATAATACCAAAAAACATGAAGGCAACTCTTTCATAAGGACATTGTAAGTTTTTTCAATAAGAAATGAAGTAACATAATAAAATACCAATAATAATTGTTTAAGATTTCAATTACTTATTTAATTGGATACTTGTTCTATAGGTATTGGATGTAAATCGACAATTCAAGTGCACGAGAATAGAGTAGTTTTGTATAAGTGTTGATATAGTTTAGGAGGACAATCAGTAATTACAGTGGACACTTTGATAAGTAAGATGATGAGAGAGGTGCAGATGTGGTCTATTGAGATAAACCTAAAACATATAGAGATCGGTACATTATTTGATATAAAATCTCTATTGACATAGATTCAATATGATGCTTGCTTAATGTATATTTTCTTAAATTTATGGCACAATTTCAACCACACACAATACCACTCACATATACAAATGACACTACAATGGACCTTGGTGGCCGTAATCAAGACATTGATTTAGTTTAAGATTGGGTACATTATTTGGTATAAAATATATTTATTTACATAGATGTAAATCAAATGCTTGCTTAATATTTTTTTTAAAAAATTTATTAAACTCAATTTGAACAACCTACAATAACACCGATATATCCAAATAGTTACTCCTAGTGAAGAATTGATGCATTATATAACGAGGTTACCTCGATGAGGCAAGAGATACGAGAGACCCATATTCAATTGCAACATGCGCATGCTCACTTGCTTAAGCAGTAAAGAAAGGATAAAGAATAGTTCATCCAAGAGATTAGAATGATTAGAAAATTCTTGTAATATTCTCCTTTATGTATGGCCACGTTCGAATATTAGTTAAAGGCCTTTCAAGAATATACTGTCCACAACAATCATTGGTTTGATGGATGCGTGAAAACCTCGAATATAAAAACTCAATACCATAAATAAATAAATAAAGGACAATAAGTGTTCACTATCATCTGTCTTCAAATGAGTGATAGTACCTGTCTTTCATTTTCTACTATATAACAATAAGTATGAAGTAGCTTAAATGAATCCTTTAGAGTACCAGTTATCAACCTCTTTGCATGCTCTTTAATCTAATAAGTCGTCGTGTATATTAATTCATACTATAGTTTTCTTGTACATTGACTAAGATATCCATCGATTTATAAAGTCTATTGATATCTTCGATTTTTTTTTATCATTTAAGTAATTATTAGACTTTTTGCTTGATGATGACCATCACGTAATCGGTCTAACTAACATGTGTGCTCCATATTAATTCTTTACATAATGAAATATTTGTGAACATCTATAGATATAACACGAACTTGCCATATGCACTTTTCATCGTTACATTTTGCCTATTCTTGATTTCTGGTAGACCTATTAACTTTGAAGCTATAATTACCTTTCAATGCAAGTAAACTGAGAGTATCATATACTACTTTCTTGTTAGAAAACAACTTTCCAATGACAACTTCCCTTATTTCTAAGCATGATGCCCCATTTGATGAATTAAAGTTATAAGGTGGTATAAGAGGGATCAACTAAAATGGGTTTTGTAATTCAACAGTATTGTCCTGCTTAACAAATGATGTTGAATATAAATCACGAACTCCTTCTTAGGGATCATTTGAAAAGTGGTCTTCATTGTCTTTTTCTATATCATTTAATCCATTTACTTCTCCATCATCATTAGCATCATCATAAGCATCCTAATCTATCTTACTATCATAATGAGCATGAGGTAAGTCATCATTGTATCTCACTAAAAAAAATTCATAGTCGCATATCTTGTTGGTTGGGATATTGAAAGTTAATAATGTTGGAGATGTGTTACTAACATGATTACTACTACTTGCAAACATAAAGTAGTTATGATAAGATTGTTAGCTTTAACAGGAACTTGTGAAATCTCTTGAGAAGTATGTTGTCTAAGATTCGCATTAATACATAATGGTACAAAACCTCTTTTATTAATCCCAAATAAAAACTGCACTTCTTGATCATTTTGGATTATCAACGTTATAGCATTCATTCTTATTGTGGGCACTGAAATTTTATAGTAACATTACATTGATCATAATTAACTCCAATTTTACAATATACTATATTACAAAGTTGTTGATAAGTCACATTTGTAAGAACCGCTATAGCAATGCTTTGATACCCAACATATCTTTTTTCGCTATTATTGGAGCTCTCCCATTTTCTCTTAAAATATACTAGAAGTGACTCAATCTCCATAATACTTATATAATATATATATATATATAAATTACAAAAAAAATTAAAATAATAATAATAATTCAATTTATTGGCGCAATAAAAACTATTACGCCAATAACCAAAGCATGATAAGTACTTATCATGTTCGAGCACGATAAATATTTATCGCTCCAATTACTTGCGCAATAGGTTGTTATCACACTATTCCCTAAAAGCTTATGCAATGCGATAATAATTTGTTTTTGTTCTCTTTGTTTCAAATTAATAAAAAATATATATAGTAACACAATGCATTCATTTTACACACAATGTTTGTTCATAAAAAATAATTTTGGATCTACATATATATATAAATATAGATATATAAAAAATATTCAATAAATTTTAAATACTACAATAAATAAACATTCTCAATATTAAATTATAAAATAATGTTAGGCATTTCAAATTATATCTCTAATTATATCTCAAAAAGTGATGTGTCTAGCAGTCATTTGATATAATAAATAATTTTAAAGTTTGCATTATTTATCCACTCAATAATTATTTGATACATTATTTCTTTGATATAATTTTAGATGCTCAGCATTACTTTAAATTATAATATATACAAATACATATAAATTTTACATTTCTTGTAATAATGTGATTTTTATTTAATGATTTTTGTTCAAATTTTTAAGAATTTGTATGTAGATCCTTTTTATAAAAAAAAAGTGTGATTCTTTGAATTTTGAAAAGGGAAACTTATTTATAAGAGAAGGGTGTTTTTATCAATTCATTAGGATTTTGACTACAAAAATTAAATTTTTTTATAAATGACTAAATTAGATAAGTAGCCAAAAATATGACTATTTGCAAAAATTTCTCTTTTTTGTGTGATGTATAATAGTAAAACAAAGAAGAATATAAATAGATTAGATCAAATGTCAACATTGTCCTTAAGCCGTTCAAATTTAATAGTCAAAGTTGTTTAAGACTTGAATAATTCTACTTCGTTAACAAGAAGGATTCCAGTGAAATATTTTTGAAACTTCTGATTTTTGTTATATTTTTAACAAACGAGGAGAACCTATACGAGAAAAAAGAAAAGCACCAAATTTTCTTAGGATTTTAAGAACGCTCACTAAAACGCTGCGTTTTGGTTCGCGTCTTTCATTTCAGATTCCTATTTCCTATTTCCCTCTTCACAGATCTGAACCTCTTCCAACCTTAAAAAGATCGTCAGAAACTAGGCGACAATCGGAACATAACGCTTGATTCCCAACTCTCATTTATCATCACAATCACAATCTGTGAAATCATAGCCCTCGAGCAGAAGAGCTTGCGAAAATGGTGCTGGTAACGGCCGCCCGTGATTACATCAACCGGATGTTGCAGGACATCTCCGGCATGAAGGTTCTCATTCTCGATTCTCAAACGGTAAAACACTTTTCCACCAATTAATATTTCTTGATTAGTTATGCTTAATTTAGCTCTAATCAACCTCTTTAATTCTCTATTATGTTATTTATCAAATTTATTAGCACGAAATTTGGACAAGTCGACATGATCCGGCCCGCCACTAAAATTTCGTTCTGTTAACACCGTTATTTATCGGAGCATTTTTAAAATTACTGTAAATTTAACTAAAATTCGTCATAGTTTATCATAGACGTTCCTAAATTTGTTGACTCCTCATGTGATAGAGATGTCACTGATAAAAGATTAAACTTATTGCTTTAAATGAGCTAAACTTTAGGGGAAGTCAATGACTTTCTCCCTGGAAAGCGATTATATTGGTTATAATTTACATTGCTTAGTGTTAAATTAATGGTGATTTGGGGTTAACAATTTATTTAGAGAAATTGAAACATGTGGTTTTAATTGTGGAACTGTTCGTTTGTGCGAAATTGCAGGTTAGTGTTGTAAGTGTGGTGTATTCCCAGTCTGACCTACTTCAGAAAGAAGTATATTTGGTAGAATTGGTAGATTCCATTGATAAGTCAAAAGAATCTATGTCACATCTTAAAGCAGTATATTTTCTTCGGCCCACATCAGAGAATATTCAGCATTTGCGGCGCCAGCTGGCTACTCCTAGATTCGGAGAGTATCACTTATGTAAGTTCTTCAAATTTGATGGTGCTGCAAAAAGAGTTTTAGCAAGTCTTTCCATAGTTTTTGAAGTCCCTTTTTGATGTTGAACGGGATTTTACAGTTTTCTCGAACATGTTGAAGGACACCCAGATTCATATGTTGGCTGATTCAGATGAGCAAGAAGTTGTGCAGCAACTTCAGGTAACTCTTCATTTATTAAGACTGTTGTGCTTGACTGAAATTTTCTTTTGCCATTCTGCTTGATATTTTACTTTTTTCATCTTTGGTCGGTGTTAGTATAAGAGAATTTGTTATAATCATTATAGAACTTCTTCTTCATTTGAACTAAGAAAATTCCAACTTCATTTGGAGCCTGTCACATGTAAAAGCTATAAGTTAGCATCTAGAAAGGGGCCATAGTCCAGTGCAAAGGTAAAAGTCTTGGGTGCCAATAGAAAATGCACGAGTTTGATTCTTGAGAGAGGTCAACTTACATAATTATTCTGAAGTGGATCACCTCGTTTGGTCTCTTTTACAGTAAATTCCTGAAAAGAAATTGTAAAAACTAAGAGAAAATTATTCATGTATTTCTAATACGATACAAGGCCATTATTTAAATGGTCTGATTCTGAAAGAATTGACTGATTTTTTCTTTTGCAAGTGGTGAAGAGGTGGATGAATAATCTGTCATGTCAGAAGTATTTGTAGGTAGCTTTATAGAAGAGTCTGGCTTTGCTTCATATGTTTATGTTTAAGGTGAAAGATGGCATGAATATATTGTTCTTGGAGGCAGCCTGTGTGGAGAGGAGAGGTCAAAATATTTCTTTCCAGGTTTTTTGTCTACTGCTGAACAGGAGTTTGTAATTTTTGCTAAATTTTGTGGCTTGCATGGGGTAAAGCCGGTACTACAAACGAATAGTTGAATCCCCTGTGCTAGATTGGAAGTTATAGTCAATGGATGAATTTGGAAATCTTCATGAGAGAAATATTAGAGTTTTTGGAAGGAGTGAAATACTTGATGACGCACCTAAAAGCTGGGATGCAGGAAATTTATTGTTTTAGTGTTTATTTCTACCTCAAATCATTTTCTTTTCTGTTATTCAGTTTCTTATATGTATTCTATTATTTTAGGCACTTTCTTGTGAAACTTACTTTTCTATCTAGAAAAGGGCACTCTTATTTATATTTGTTTTCTACTATCATTCTGCCCCACTTTATTATGATTGCTTTTTACATGTATCTATTGTGCTATGAAAAAAGAAAAAGTGGTGTGAAAGTTAGAAAGGCTGCTTCCAAAAACTTTATTCTAGGTGGAATTTTTCTCTATTTATCCTGTTGTCCTTCCCATACATGACTGTATGCATTTTTCATGATGTGGTAGATTCTCCATTGGAGTTTTGTTTTCTGTTATTATGTTAGAGCTGTTGATGCCATCTTATATCCTTTGCTTATGATTGACCTTTGGCCTGAGTGGTAATTATTGTCTTGATTTTACAGGAGTTCTATGCAGACTTTGTTGCACTTGAGCCTTACCATTTTACTCTGAATATATCCTCAAATCACCTTTATATGCTCCCTGCAGTTGTAGATCCTCCAGGTTTGCAGCAGTTATGTGACCGAGTTGTTGATGGTATTGCAGCAGTTTTCCTGGCATTAAAACGAAGACCTGTTATTAGGTACCAAAGGACCTCTGATATTGCGAAAAGGATAGCACAGGAAACAGCTGTAAGTAGAGTTGCACATTGGAAAAATATGAAATTTAATTTTTTGTGCCCAGCTGGACCTCCCAGTTTCTTTCATGACATTTAGTGACAGTGGAAGCTAAATTTTGTACTTTTGGGATATGACAGAAACTGATGTACCAGCAGGAAAGTGGCCTTTTTGATTTCAGACGTACAGAAGTTTCCCCACTGTTGCTAGTAATTGATAGAAGGGATGACCCAGTGACGCCACTGCTGAATCAGTGGACCTATCAGGTACATGTGATTGTGAATTTAATCTTCCCATTTATGTTGCTCTCAGATGTAAGCTGTTCTTCTTGATTGATTTTGGAGCTACATGGAAAAGGGCAGCTCATTCATAATGTTGTTCCTTTATAGGCAATGGTTCATGAACTGATCGGCATTCAGGATAATAAAGTGGATTTGAGAAATACCGGAAAAGTTCCAAAGGATCAGCAGGTTGATTGCATTGTCTTATGCGGCACATGTCTTTTTTTTTCTGAATATAATAAATGGTGAGATGTCATTGTTTGCTATTGTGCTTACAGGAGGTTGTGCTGTCATCAGAACAAGATGCCTTCTTCAAAACAAATATGTATGAGAACTTTGGAGACATTGGAATGAATATCAAGCGGATGGTGGATGATTTTCAGCAAGTTGCAAAATGTAATCAAAGTATCCAGACTATAGGTTCGTATTATGCAAAATAGAGTTTTTCAGATATTTGATTGTTTAGTTAGCCATAGTGCTTATTTATGGTGGAGGTCTAGTGTTAAACCATTGGAACATTTTGATTTTCTGCAGAAGATATGGCCAAATTTGTTGAAAACTACCCAGAGTATAGAAAAATGCATGGTAATGTCTCGAAGCATGTTACGTTGGTCACAGAAATGAGCAAGATAGTTGAAGAGCGAAAACTCATGTTGGTTTCAGAAACAGAACAGGAGTTGGCTTGTAATGGTGGGCAAGGCGCAGCTTTTGAGGTAGTTTTTGTGTATTGCTTATTGTGTTTGTTAACTTCATATGTTGGTGTTAGCCTATGAATATACATAGATTGATCCTTCTGTCAATCACTGTTTAATTGGCATTACCAGTTGGTATAAAATATGGATGACTTACTGTTTTTCCAGCTGAGCAGAATACTTAGTGGTGATAGACGCATCAAGAGCATATAATTTTTTTTTGAAATATAATTACAATGTCATTATATGGGAGGAGGATTTAGAAATTGCCAAAAGCTCATATTCCGAAAGGAGAAACTGTGGTCTTGATAGATGCCTTGCATCATTGGTTTCAAGGATTTGACTTGAGAATGCGTGTAATGACTTATAAGTGTATGTTTCACATAATTGTGAGACTTATTTCAGCTTCAAACTGAAGGAGATTATAAGTCAATGCCTCAGTGACAATTGGTCCTTTTCTTTCTTTCTTTTTTTTTTTGGTTGATTTGGGCGAGGGGTGATTCAAACTCGAGATCTCCACATTGGAGGCTAGGTGCAATCCAGCCCTTCACCACTGGGCTACAATGGCTTGTCCAATTGATTCAATTTCTAAGAGGTCCTTAACTTTACTAGTCATAAAAATAGTTGTTACCTTCCAAACTATTTCTTGTAACTAGTGATATACTGATATCTATTTACTTTGAGATGGCAGTTTAGTAAATCACTACAGAAATTTGAAAACTTGTGGTCGTATTGTTGTGCCATGACTTATGCCTGGCATGCTTCTTTGCAGGCAGTAACAAATCTTTTGAACAACGAAAATGTATCTGACATTGACCGCCTGCGCCTGGTGATGTTGTATGCTTTGCGCTATGAGAAGGATAGCCCAGTTCAGTTAATGCAGCTTTTCAACAAACTGGCTTCTCGGTCTGCCAAGTACAAACCTGGGGTAATATAAACACACAATCATTCTATGCCTTCATGCTACTAGCTCAAATTGTCATTAGGTTGTTCTTGCATTTGTGGACATGTGAACAGATGTATGAATACTAGTAATTAAGGGGCCATCATCCATCATTAAATTTTAGTGCTTATCAATGATGGTGGTTAGATAGTTTCTGCTCACGCTCAACCTGTTAGATTCCAACTACCAGTTCCAGATATCTTATGAGAAAGTTCTTGGTTGAAAATGGGAAAATTTATTTAACTTGTAATTTTATTACAGCAATTTTTTTAATTTGTGTATACTTCTCTTGGAGATTTAACCTTCTTTGTTCAATTAGACAACAATTGTTTTATTACCTGTAGTTCCTAAATAAGAAACTAACGGTTTTTAATATGTTGGATTGACAGCTTGTTCAGTTCCTATTGAAGCAGGCAGGTGTTGATAGGCGAACAGGGGATCTTTATGGAAATCGAGATTTCCTGAATATTGCTCGAAACATGGCTCGTGGTTTGAAGGTTAGTCTGTCTCAAAAAGTTGTACTTGTTGCCTGGGTATCTATTTCAGTGTGATTATAGATGATTTTACACAGTTTTTTGATAGGGGGTTGAGAATGTCTACACTCAACACCAGCCTCTTCTGTTTCAAACTATGGAGAGCATAATCAAAGGGCGGTTGAGAGATGTGGACTACCCATTTGTTGGAAACCACTTTCAGCAGGGCAGGTTTGTTTCTGTAAATTGTTGACAGGACAACTGAAGTTCATCTCTTTGTGTTTTTTGGAATTATTTTGATATCTTTCTAATGAATCATGTAACTTTGATGCTCTTAGTGGAGGCTGCTTCTTAGTCAAACTTGCATTTTTATCATTTGTTGATAGTGTTGTGGAAACTCAACATGGAAGATGCTAGTAATATACAGTTGCAAAAGATTCACAAAACTGATTGGTCTCGAGCAATTAATATGTTTTTTAGGCTTGCCTCCCTTCAGTTATTTAGGAATAAGAGTGTACGTAAAACATTGACAACCACATTATAAGAGGTTGTAGGCATCCATATACCATAGCACAGAATATGGATGTTACTGACTTATCTGATCTCAGTGAAAGTGGTACACTAATTAGATAGGTCCTCCATACAAGCCACCTGCAACTGGCTATACATCAGATGATGTCAGCTGACATAAGGTTAGGTCAAAATTGAGTAATCGAACATTATCTATTCATCCATCATACCACCCCATTAGAAGGTCAGTAGCTCCATACATGAAGGTGCTCAAAAGTTATCCAGTGATTACTTCCGGTGGTCTTTTCAAGTGTATGCTCCTGTAAATTCTTGCATCAACAACTCTCATTAGCTGTTCTCGTTTCCCTCTGATACTCCCTCTAAGTATGTTTCATTTTTTATTTAAGCTTGCATCTCTCATTCTCTCGATCATCGATTGGCAGACTATCGAGCAAGGAAATTATTTGGGATTAAGCCTTTCCGGAACTTGTTATGGCTTTTTCAATGAATTGTTAGAAGACCAAAACAATTATGCTCATAAAGAACAAATTGTACACTATGACAAATGTTTCCTTTTTGGCATTTCTGAGCAGGCCACAGGATGTCATTATTTTCCTTGTAGGCGGGACAACGTATGAGGAGTCACGTTCTGTTGCTCTGCAAAATGCCAGCAATTCTGGTATTCGTTTTATACTTGGTGGTTCAGTGATTCTCAATTCAAAGAGGTATGCTGCTAGTCATTGTATTTAAGAACTTGGGTGTAAATGGGCTGAAAAAGAAGAATCAATATTGCTGTGATATTGCTGATTTTGGTCCATGCACGGCATGCTACCTTTAGCAATTAACACCAACTTAATTCCACTTTTATCTTTGTTGCCTGGGTGGTTTGCAGGATTGAGACAGTTCTTACATGTTAAACTCTCATCAAATTAGCTTGAGCTTTTTGCAAAATGGTGTTCTCTTACGTTATTACAGCCTACTTTTCTTATAACCCCTAAAGGGCAGGCAAATTGTAGGTCCAACAACAGGCTAGTTTAAATCGGCTAACTTTGCCCCTTAGATAGTGGGACCAGTGCCTGGAGAAAGGCTGTGGTTTTGATAGCAGACTACCAATTTTAAGAGGAAGACATATTAATTTTTAGTTAATCCATGCCTGGTTGACATGCAGTGCATCTGACATGTATGAATCCATGGCTAAACAGATGATGCAGGCAGTTAGGATTATGTTTTTTTTTTAAGTTACATAGTATCTGACAAATTTTTGGGCTTAAAATATCCATAAAAGAAAAAAGGTTTCTCATGTCTATTAATGTTCGAGCTGCATTAGTTGATGGTGCCCCAAATTTGTGGGTTACTTGATTTTTGTTTGAAGAATTAGCATATTCTAAGAAATATAATGAGTATTGAAGTTATAGCGGACGGGAGCATAGTAAATCCGGGACTCTTGGCTGTATTTCTTAGTTGTTATGATAGAGCTGATTTCATGGGTCCAAATCATATTTGTGTATGCATATATGAAAGTAAACTAAGGCAAGAGAGAAAATATAATCAAAATATCAGTCTGCTTACATATGTTGTCTACAGGTTTTTGAAGGACCTGGAAGAAGCTCAGAGGACAGCTAAATCCAGCACCAATGTAGTTTGATGTTAAAACCGTGCCATATGTTGCATTTTGAGTGCCATGTAGATATCCACGGCTTTGAACTGGGACACTTCCATACAGTGAGTTGTATCAATTCAAACTATGTAAATTTGTGATAGAATCTGGTCACGGGAATCAGACCATTTAAGCAAGACAAAGTCCTTCACATTAACCAACTTGGACAGGATTTAAAAAATGAATTGTAGTTTGAGGAGGCTAAATCCCATAACTCATGTGGAGGAGGATGTCTTATCATATCCCTTCTCCCAATTTTATCACATCTATACCCCGTTTTTGACTTGAAGCCCCTTTATACATACTTCCTTTTTGTACCCTGGAAAAAGAAAGGATGTGATTTCCATTTCCATTTTTGTTTTTGTTTTTGTTTTTTTTTTCTTTTTTTGTATACTTAATTCATGTAACCATCCATTTAGTAGTTGTACAATCATTATTTTGTAGAATAAAGCAAAAGCCATGATCCTTGAGCATGGTTTCTATGTCTATACTATTGTTAAAAACATCTGCAAATTTAAGAGTTTCTCAATCATGAAATCATAAATTTTCTTTGAATGTTATATTATACTAGTAAGTAACTCTCTCTCTCTCTCGCGTATTACTTTTTTGTACCTGACGGGATCGCCTTTTATAATGACGTATTAAGTTTTTTCTTTAAAAGTTGATATTCAATTGAACTAGAACAAGAAAAGGATCTTGGGTCGAGATTGATTAACGGAAAATTTTGGAGTACAAGTATGATAAAAATATGTATAAAGCAATGGCTAATTCTTTTTTTAAAAAAAATGAAATTTTAGTGATAAGATAATAGAGGATAAAAAATTCTGAATATTATTTCTCTTTTCCATTTGGTAAATAATTTGAATCGTATAAATTTTGTTGTGAGATAGAAAATTGAAAATTGGAAAACTTTTGAGAAGAGGAAATGAAAATGGGAGTAACATGTGGAAGAAAAAGAAGGAAAAATATTAAGCGGGAAATGGAAATTGAATGACTTTATTCCTGATGGTCTAAAGATATCGTGAGATGTTTGTTCGATCATAACATTAACATAGATAGGCATCAAAGACATTCAACTGTTTAAATGAACTTGTATCAAATCTTTTTTGAAAGAGGTAACCAAACGACTGTATCCAATAGCGTTTTGAATATAAATCTGGTAACTCAAGCGGCAGATTTGAGTGGTTTAATGGCCATCGAGAAACAGAAGGAGAGTTAACAAAAGTATTTCTAAGAACGCAGAACCGAGTCTATATCTAGCCAAGCAATATTAAAATCTGCCTTAAAAAGTAAAGTTTAGGGTTTAGCTATGGCGGTGCCTCTACTTCTCCAAATGATTAAACCCTAAAGCATCAGCTGTGTCGCTTGTCTGATCGATGGAAGAAGAGAAACTGCAGATGACAAGCCACCCCCATTAATGAAAACTTCATACTTTTCTCATCTCTCAGACTTAATTCTCTGCCCCCAAAAGCAAAATCCAAGAACGAAAAGATTTCCATTTTCGATTCTTCTCTTACTCTTTACTCTTGTGTAATAATAATGATTACTATTAGGATTAGACATTTTGGTTTCTGCACTTTGGAGAAAGTAAACGGTCGGTTCAAGGCACAGTTCGATACTTTTATGATATTAAAATGAAGGTCTCATCTCAGATTCTCTATCAGATTCAGTCTGCTGTGACATTATCCCATATTATCTGAAAAAATAACAAAAAAATCACTACCCTTGTCAAATCTCATTGCTCTTCCTCTGTACTGTCAAGAAGGTTAGCTGTAGCTGGCGGTATTGCCATTACTGCAACTGCAATTCCTATATTGATTTGATCAGGAAACTTGACATGATAGTACTCTTATTTTCTGTTCTTTATTGGGTATGTTTGAAGTTCCACCTAAACATGGAAAATTTTCCATTTTTATTACTATTTTGGTTTGTTATACTTTTAATCGAATTTCGAATTAAATATATGCTATATAAATCATTTTGCTTTCAATTATAATTTTATTAATTTTTATTTAATTAATTAATTAAATTTCTTTTTATTATAAAAATTTATTATTTATTATAAATTATATTTAATAAATAAATATTATTTTTAAGTAAAAAAAAAAAAAAAACAGAAGAACTCTCTCTCTTGCCATTTTTACTTTATCTCTCTTGACACTCTAAATTTATTATTCAATTTTATCATCACTTAATTTTGTTATACAATTTGTAGATCAATTTGAAACACATAATATTTTAAAAAATAGAAGTGAAATAAAAATTATGAAGTTAAAGAAATTAAAAATATGACAAAAATTAATGAGTTTTTATTATTTTTTTGTTGTTGTGTGTTTTGTTGTTAGTTTGTAGATGTAAAGTTAAAATGCATAAATTTAGTATTAAGACATATTAAAAATGTTAAAATAAAGATGAAAGTTTTGCAAAAAGCTAAAATCGACAATAAAATGATTGAAAATGGCAGATTTAGGGTTGAATCTGTGTGCATCTCGTGATGCACGTGCCGAGCATAGAGCACCATGCACTGACGCATGGTTGCATGCGCCAAGCTGACGCGCCCAACGAAGCACACTTTGTCGTGCGCTGATGCGCGCGCATCAGTGCATGCGTCAACTTGGCTGCACGTGGCTCTACATGGCATTTTAAAGTTTTTTATAAAATTAATATTTTTTTCATTTATTTATTTATATTAAAAATTATTTTTTATTTATATTTTTATATTCAATATTTTGTATTATTTTTAATTATTATATATAATTATACTAAACTAATATTTGTTTTGGTGTTATTTTTTTTAGGTGTTGTTAATATTAGTATGGCACAAATTTCGACCATTATATGTTTTGAGAGAATGTGAGAGAGTTTTAGTGATGATTTTAAGAGATATATTGAATATTAAAATATACACATAATAGTTTCAAAAAATATTAAATATGAAGTTTTATTGAAAATAGTTTGTCATTTTCTGAAAGTTAATCAAGTGTTGTATAAAGTAACAAGATATTGAATATATATATATATATATAATAGTTTTAAAAAATATTAAATATGAAGTTTTGTTGAGAAGAGTTTATCATTTTTTGAAAGTTGATCAAGTGTTGTATAAAGTGACAAAATATTGAATATATATATAAGGGATAAGAACATTTTTGTCCTACGAGTTTGACCTAATTCTCAATTTTATCCTACGAGTTTGAGAAACCTAATTTTATCCCACGAGTTTGAGAAACCCAATTTGATCCTAGTCAATTAGTGAGATTCCGTTAAATTTAACTGAAAATCTCTTTTAATTGTATATTAATAAATTTGCCCTCAATTATTATGTTAATTAGAAATGGTGATGTGAGTACATTGTACAATGTACACGTGTCAGCTATTAATAGGCTATTAAAAATAAAAGACACGTGACACGTTTTAATAGGTTCAAAATTTAATATTAATTAAAATTTTATTTTATATTAAAAAATAATTAAAATAAATAAAACTGAACAACTAAAATCGATGACTGTCGTCGCCGGCCACCACCAATTACTGGATTTCGGTAACGAAAATAAACAAAAATTATGTCATTGAATTTTATTTTTTTTATATCTACACAATGGTTGAATTATTTTTGTCAAAAGAAAATAAGAAGATTGCCAAAAAAAATAGATCGAAAATAGGGGAAGGATGGCAGCCACCATGCACCACCATGGAATGATGGGGCGGTGGCGTGCACCACTCAACTGTTCGCTGTCAAACCGGATGGCGGTGGCGTGCATCGCTCCACTGTTCGACGGTAAATGGCGGTGGCTGCCACCTCCCACAGTATTTTTTTTTCACTTTTGGCACATCTATGGTACTTCGTTGATAAAAAGAATTCTATCATTGCGTAGATCACAAAATTTTGAAGTCGAATCGCAATTAGTCACCAGCGGCCGATCGGCTATTGACGACAACGGCGACAGCTGCTCTTTTTTTATTTATTTATTTCATTTTATTATTTATATGACAAATCAATGGTTAACACGTTGATATTTTGTGTAAAACTATTTTAAAATTTTGTGTAGAGTGACTGTTTTACCCCTCCAGTGTTAAAATTAATGAAATCTTATTAACGGATTAGGACAAAATTGAATTTTTTAAAATTCATAGAATAAATTTGAGAATTAGGTCAAACTCATAGGACAAAAATGTCCTTATTCCTATAGATAAATATACAATAAAAAAACTAATATAAATAAATAAATGAAAAAAATATTGATTTTATAACAAATTAATTTTTTTATAAAAAAATACCACGTGGAGCCAAGCTGACGCGGGTTCTAATGAGAGCGCATTAGGGCCCATGTTAGCTTGGCAGCACACTGAAGTGCACTTTGTTGCCAACACTGATGTGCGCCTTGATGCGTACGTCAACTTAGTGAGTGGTTGGCGCATAGTGCTCTACGCCTGGTGCGTAGAACAAGCGTTGGTGCATGCATTACAAGATGTATGGTGATTTGGTTCTGAATCTGCCATTTTCAGTTATTTTATTGCTATTTTTTATTTTTTACACCTATTTTTAACCCTATTTTAACATTTTAAATATGTCTTAACACTAAATTTATGTATTTTAATTCTACATCTACAAACGAATAAAAAAATACAACAATAAACAAATAATAAAAACTCACTAATTTTTGGTCTATTTTCAATTTCTTTAACTTTATAATCTTTATTTCACTTTTATACTTTAAAATATTATGCGTTTCAAGTCGATTTACAAATTATGTGACAAAATTCGGTGATAACAAAATCTAGTGATAAATTTAGAGTGTCGAGAGAGATAGAGTGAAAATGACAAGAGACAATTCTTCTTTGTTTTTTTTTCTTTTTACCTAAAAATAATATTTTATTTATTAAATATAATTTAGAATAAATAATTAAATTAAAATTTTCAATAAAAAAATTAAAATAAAATTACAATTAAAGATAAAATGATCCGTATAACATATATTTAATTAACAAAGATTTGACTTTGCTCAAAATAGTATAACATGCCAAAATAATAATCAAAACGAGAAATTTCCCCCCTAAACAATTCATATTTGCTCAATCTCTCTAGCTGTAGCCTGTAGAGATATGGATGGTGTCATCTTCAACACTGCCTTGCCCTTAGATTGCTTTACTCAATAATTAATTAAATCTAGATGAATGAATAACTGATTGTGCCACTTTACTCACATTTTTCTACCTTGGAAATTGTCAAAGTTTGAGTCACTCTCACTTGTTGCTTTAAATCAGCATCTTAAATTCTTCTAATAAAAAGTATACAACAAACAGAAAATCACCCTTTAACTGCATTGTTATTATTTGAGATAACCTTTTCAATGTATTGATCACACAACTTTTGTATATGAAACTAATTTTTTTATTTAAAGAATTGAGAAATTCTTTATTGATAAATCTTAAACAACATAAAGTATTTTTAAAATAAATTAAATTATATAAAATATAAAAAGAGAGCAATCGCTCACAAGTTTGACCAATAGCCTACTATTGGTTGGCTTGTGATCAAGAGTAAAATGATTAAAATTGATATTTTTGTACTCAAAATTTTATAAGTTACGTGATTGTGAGATTTTTTTTTTATTAATAAAACATTGAAGAGGTGTCAAAAGTAAAGAGAACAGTTGCAACCATAATATCTGACAATAAAATAATATTAAATGGAGGTGCACTACCATCACCATCACATAAATTGCTATCCGAAGACCCCCAATGATGATAACATTGAACCTCCACTCGCTATTGTAAAATGATAGTGTTATAATAGTCACCACTCTTCTTTTTGTTATAATAGTTTTGGCACTTCTTTAGTACTCTGTTAAAGAAAAATATTCTATTGTTGCGTAAATTATGAAATCCTTAGTCAATTTGCCACGGGTCATCGTCGGCTAACTGCAATAATGGTCATTGGTAACTAATGGCCACCTATTTCTTTTTTAATTTTTTAGTATTTTTTTAATTTTTTTTATTAAATTAGTAAAAATGAACAAATAAAAATATACAATGTATTACTAAGTATATTTCAAATTTAGTTGGAAGATAAAAAAATTGTTTTAATTGTTATAAAAGAATAAATAATTTGAATTAATAAAAAATCGTCATCATGTGTCACATGAACATGATGAAGATCCTTTTATCTTTTTTAAAATATTAAAAGTACTTCAATTCTTTTATAACTTTTAAAGTCTAGTTGTCATTTCCTTTAAAATTATTTAAAAAAACCTAATTCCTTTTGCATCATGTTAGAATTGGTAATTTAAAATTAAGAATGAATTTCGATTTTGAGTTGAAAAGTAAAGAGGAATAAACATGAGGTTAAGGACGCGTTAGAAAAATAAAAATGAAATGAAATGAAAAGTCAAATGCAAAAAGAAGCACAATGGAGATTTGCCCAAGATCCCAGCACCATGGTGCCGAAGTCAGTAAGCGCAGTGCTGCAGTACTAGCATCTCAGTGTCGTAGTACTAGCATCTCAGTGCCGTAGTACTAAATCAAAATCGCATCTGTTGTCGCAAAGTTTCATATTCGGAAAAATTTTATTTTTAAGTAGAATTGCATCCTAAAGTTAGTTTTGGACTTCTACAACTCATGAATTCTTATTTCAATAAGAAATATGATTTTTAAGAATCTTGTAAACACTATATAAACTCTTACAACCGTTAAAATTGATTAAGCATCAAAATATTAATAAAAAAGAGAATAAAGAACTTAAGTTACACTTGAATGTTTTAAGTACACAAGATAGTACAGTATAAATCTTTATGAGCTATTGAGTATTTGAACATTTATTATAATTTTTTGTAACAATTTTTGTGTATAAAAAAACTAAATAAAAAAAAAAGTTTAAAATCTTAAAATTCACTTTAAATATAACATGATTAATATCGAACCATATATATTGCTCAATTTGGATATAGCGTGATTAATGTTGAACTATATATATTACTTATGTTTTCTTTAATGTGGTTGATTGCTTACCTCCTAAATTGTGTGATATTTCTTAATTTTATTTGTTTATAATTAAAAATCTTCTACAAAATGTTTAATAAATCTTTAAAATACAGACTAAAATCTCAGTACGTCAATTTCTCATTGTACATTGACGTCGGACTTTGAATAAAGGCGCTAGAGGTAAGTAAAGATAAATGGTGAAAATATTTAGAAAGAACCAAGAGCGAGAGAGAGCAATCTGATTGGAACATATATTATATAATGTCACATAACATTTGTCTTTATTTGCTGGTTGACATAGGAACATATATTATATA
Source organism: Ailanthus altissimus (assembly GCA_946807835.1). Classification (NCBI taxonomy): domain Eukaryota; kingdom Viridiplantae; phylum Streptophyta; class Magnoliopsida; order Sapindales; family Simaroubaceae; genus Ailanthus; species Ailanthus altissimus. The sequence continues at coordinate 9,694,231 of OX327699.1, read as the reverse complement.
TTGGTTTCGTGAAGTTTTTTTCTTGGAGCCCAACTCTCTAAATAGACATTTACTTTTGATATAGTTAACTTAATCATTCCACTTTGGTCTTTTTCAAAATTTCTTCCCATCCTAATGGATCAAAACACTTTTGTTAAAATGCCTACACAATAGCGTCAAGTAAGAAAATAAGACTTTTATTCACTTGGGCAGGGCAGTAGTTTGCGCATATTAAAATTGCCTAAATCATTCTCCATGTTGCCCCGCTGGTATTCTTATCAATTTATAAAGTCATTAAACTAAAATATCCAACAGTGTTTGCTTTGTCTTGTTACAATTCAAGTAAACCGTGACACACTAAGTCACGAAAAGTAATCACCTTCTTTATTACCATAGTTTCTGTTTTCAAGCCGTGAATAAAGCTCAAAGCCGAAAACATAAAATTACACTAAGAAGAGGATGGCAATATGTGTATTATATAAATATTTAACTAGCGCAGGGGTACATATATAGCATTAGCAAGATCAAAACTTTGAGGTCTGCCTCAACAAAATGACCTGAAACTAAAATTTTAAAGACATATCCACTTGGCTAAAAACCAGCCAAAACCATCATCATCAAAACTGTGAAGACTTTCTCTCTGGCTTCGGGGTATTGTAAATTGTCAAAAAACCAGCCAAAACCATCATCTTCAAAACTGTGAAGATTTTTTCTCTGGATTCAGGGTACTGCAAAATTGGCTAAAAACAAGCCAAAAACATCACAATCAAACGGTTAACTTCTCTAGGGCTTCAAAGTATTTCACAATTGGCTAAAATGTAAAAACAAGCCAAAATCATCATCCCAAAACTCTAGTAATTAATATGATAACTTCTCCATATCTTCAGCTAAATATGAAAGGGCAACATGTAGGAGCATTTTTCTCTTCACTTTGATCCAAACCCAGTTCAGTGTTTGATGAAAATGTGATTTTCTTACAGTTTGTTGAGAGCCACTTTGACTGCATGTATGTGGCACTTCTCCATGGAGGAAAGTGAAGACCCTTCTCTTTCATTGATTTTTTACCAGCAGAGCAAAGCATAGATACTATCTCCGTCAGCTTCTCCTCAGTGCCAACAAAGATTGGAGGAAGAGTGTTAATAAGTTCTTTGTATACTCTTGTTGGCCTTGCCACTTCAAACTGAGACCTAAAATCCATATCCACTATCAACCTTGTTTGTTTGTCACCATTTCTCTTGTCCATTATGTAGACTTCAATATATTCATAGTTTTCTGTAAATTGGAATACTTGAATACAGAAAACAAGAAAAAGGGTAAATAAGTATCGGATATATATATGATATATTAACAACACGTGAACCATTGATCAAAGAGAAAGAGCTAGAGAGACACCTTTAGAAAAACTAAAAGTGGAATCCCAAGTAGTCTTGCAGAGAGAAGCTTCGTAGTCATCCACTTTCAATTTCATGGCGACCCATTTCTTCTGATTTTTTGTCTCCCCTATGTTTCTCAAGCTCTTCAAGTACATGGTTATTTTCTCGTGAATCTCTATCTCATCATCTGTGTGCTTCCCAAGAACTCCCTATATATAAACAAGATTACAAGAAAAGTTTACGAAAATCAGACCCAGTAAAAAGGAAAAATGGAAACAAGTGATCAACTCTAAAGAGAAAAGGAAAACTGATACACAGACAGACCTGCAAAGTAAGATATGTGGATTGATGATGGAGAGAAGTAGGTTTTGAAGATCGTGCTGAGATGGAGGAGGGTGAGTCTGCAGATTCAATGTAATCCTGGACCATTTGAACCAGTTCTTCTTCCCCAATGCTACCCATTTTTCTGATCCTTCCACAGGAAGAATTGTTGAAGTTGAACAAGTCGTCAGAGGACCTCAAAATTTCTACAAAAAGCTGAGCCTTATGGAGCCATTAGCCATACGGTGATTGGCGATGTCCTCTGTTGTGATAGTACCTTCTATTTATATTTAAATATAAACATAATGATGTATCATAAGAATTGTATTTAAAAAAGCATATTTTTGTGAAAGTCCTTGAGGTATGATTTAATATCAACGCTGTGTCTAACTTTTTGAAATTAAACTTCAAGACCTCTTTTGTTAACAAGACTTTTGTAAATTTAACTAAGGGTAAAAAAAAAAAAAACCAAATGGATTGAACTAATCGGTTTAATTCCAATTTGATTTAGTTCAATTTTTGTAACTTAAACCAATCAATTTGATTTATAATTAAATTAATTAATTCTATTTTAGGTCAATTTCGAATGAACCAACACTAATATTGTATGCTCCTAAATTTAACTGATAAATGGTATTTTATAAAATAATAATATTTTACTAAACACAACTTTATTTATCTTTATTTCTATGTTTTTTCAATTTTTTTTAACCCTGGTGCATCTCCATCTGGCAACTATTTGTATCATATGATTTCTTTATAAAATAATTTAGATAAAGAAAAATAATTAATTATATTTTTTATTATATCTTTAAATATAAGATTTCATCTTTTAATAATTATTTGTGTGTGATTTTTCTATTTTCTGCATTACGTATTGTGGGATCACGTCACACTCTTCTAGAATTTTTGTAAAAAATTTTATATATTGTTTATCCAATTCGTTATATCTATAGTATTCACCACTACGATCTAATTTAACAATTTTAATTTTTTTGTCAAATTAATTTTTAACTTCAATTTTAAAAATATTAAATATATTTAAAGGTTGATACTTCTTATGAATTAAGTAAATGTACACATAATGAGTATAGTCGTTAATGAATATAATAAAATACTATTGACCATTTCAAAAAGTCACAAGGAATGGTTTATAAATATCATTATGTATTAGTTCTAAGATGCTGGAGTTCTTGTTGGCACTTAACTTTATATTGTTTATTTGTTTTTTCTTAAGCACTCAATACAAACTTTAAAATATATTAAATCCAGGAAACTAAGAATTTCATCGAACACAAATCTTTCTATCCTAAGTTTAAAGATATATCTTAAATGCTTGTTTTATAACACAGTAGATTTTTCTTTAATTAACTTTAACTTTGTACCACGTTTATTAATATATAAAGATTCATTAAAAGAGGCATGAATATTCATTTGATAAAGATTATCAATAAAAAAAACCATACTATTAAGACTTGAATTTTAATAGACTAAATTTATTATTTTCGAATAAACAAGAAAATCATGATATATTCAAACTATAAACAGAAATTTAATTTCTTCTAAATGACAATACATAATAAGTCTCATATAAATTCAAATAATATTCGGTCTCTAATTGTAATCTAAATAGTCTACAGCTTTATAAGAGCTCTGTTGTCATTTTTCACATAAATGCATCTTTCAACATCAATTGGCAATCGAATTCTCAAATAACCTTCTATAGACATACTTATGTGAGTAGTTATACATGTATTTATCCACTGTGTATGTTTAGGTATACAAGTTAAATTAACTCCAGAACAAATGAAGTTGAGAAATATATCTTTCTTAACATGCCATTTTGTGTACTTGGGACAACCTTCTTCATATGACCAAATTTCTTGCAAAAAAAATAAGTAATAAGCGTATCTTGTTTATTTTGTACTTAATTATATAAAGTCCTAACTGCAGTTTTTTTTTCTTTATCCTTTTTTTTCTTCTTATTGATAACTTTATTTTGAGAAACATTTACTAGATAAAGCACTTTTAAGTTTTTCTCGCCTTAATCTATTATTCTTCTTACACATAATATGAAATGTGCTCATTGAGAGTCTGTTTATCCTTTTGGGTCACTCATCTTAAATTGATTGTATTGTGCAATAAGAGAAATTAAATCTAATGCATGAGCAAGTTATCAGATAGCTTTTAACTTTAGTGCATTTAGTTTGGAAGTGAGATTAAATATCTGTATTATACCTCATTGAAACAAAGTTAGCATGTAGTGTACTTATTTGAGCTTTTTCGTTTTTAAAAAAATATTATTCAATTTCCTTAAGGAATTTTTTAGCATTTTTCTCAGAAATCATATCCCTAAAGGTTTCTAAAATTACATGTTTCATGATCATAAAACACATGCCATTGAAATGAACTCACTTCTCTTTGTCCATTTCATTCTCGGTGGAACTTAAATTAGTGAGAGCAGTAGGTCCTTTTGTCTAAAGATCTATGCAATCGAGAACAATCATAATATTATCTTTCTAGTCCTTAAAGTTTATTCTATTAAGCACATGTTTGCAGATATAGAAGAAGTAGAAGAAATTGATAGAGAACACACAATAGACAACAAACGCATAATTAATAATTATGTCATAACCTAAAGTATATACACAACATAAGTAAACATACAAAAGTGGCCCTCATCATGAGATACTTAGTACAATATTACTATTTAGTCTGTGAACAAAAATATCAAATGTAAGTTGTACTCTTAATATAGTAATCAAATATTAGTAATAAATTCTGTCAACAATAAACATTTCTTTAGACCAATTTATTATATGTATAAAAAATTAGATAAGTATCACATACTTATTATTGCAAATATGGCTATTGATTGGCCAAAAATCAATCTTCTTTTGAGTTGATTATTTTTTGCATAAATAATAAACATATCATCTTAATATCCTAAAATAAATAAATCTATACAATAGATGTTATTCTGGCTAACATGTTATTTCAATCAATTTATTTCAAAATATAAAAAAAGTAGTTGAAAAATGCACACAAATAGAAAATTTTAGTTTTTTATATGCACTAAAGTAACATGTGGCGGCAAGGTTACTGTGGTTACAACGCTGGTATTGGTTCAAAATAGATTCAAAATTTGGTTTAATAATTATTGAGTCAACTCTAAATGGGTCAGGTTTCAGGCTAAATCTCTATAAACTGGGTTAGGTTAGCCTAATTCCTCTAAAAATAAAACCCTAAAAATGTAATCTTTTAGGGTCTGACGCTGTGACACTTTCAATGCAGTGTCCCAGTGCCCAGACACTGACTTTGGCATTACAACACTGCAAATGCAGAGCTGCGGTGCCCAATTGTTGTCTAGGTTGGCGCTACGGTGTTATTAAGGTGGCGTTACAGTTCAGGTCGCAGCCTATTGCACTATAACACTGCCAATGCAGTGTTGCGGTGCTTAAGTTCTAACTTTGTTATTATAACATCCCATACGATTTTAAAATTTTCAAATTCGTTGAAGAACACAAAAAATATCAAATTTAAGCTGAATTTTGATGTTTGTGTCCTTAATTCTTCAAATTAGTAACCTTTATTTATATCTGAACCCTTAAATTACAATGAAAATTATAAACTTAATTTTCTCAAAAAAATTATGAAAAATTCATAAAATTCATGCATATAATATCTTTACCTTAACAAGCCAAATGAGAAAATGATATTTAATTATGAATATATTTGTATAACAATTCTAATAATTTAATATAATTTTTGCTTTGATACTACTTGTTAGACATAAATATAAATATGATTCATACCTATAAAATACAAGCCCTACATTTATCATGTTAAATTATTAGGATGGATATTAAGAAAAATATACCTGAGAAATTCATAGTGATTTGAACACAAGGGATTAGCATCCTTTAATGAGAACCAAGAGTATAACAGTTTTCATAATCAAATTTATGTAGTGTTTAATGCGGTTATCTCTTTATAATAGAAAAGATGAAAAAAAGCTCTACATTAAGATTTAACTTGGGACTATAACCCTATATTAAGTCTTTATAAATTAGATTAAACTATAATCATATCAATCATAATTTAACTAATATTATATTTCTATACATGATAAGTAAATTAAATATCTTTAGAGCTTAATAAAAAATAATTTAAATAAATCACTTAAATTAATTCTTATTTAATAAAATTCGTAATATATAACTATAATTAATATGTGTGTCCATATAAAAAAATAATAAAACTTACATTATTTATTTAAAATTGATCGATTCAATTTTAATTTAATTAAGTTTGATTCCTGAACTTAAACCCATCAATTCTATTTGTAAGAAACAAATTGATTTAATTTCAAGTCGGTTTTAAATCAAACCGGTCTAAAACCAAAATTGTAAGCTATTAAATTTAACTGAGAAAGAGTATTTTGTAATATAACATTATTTTACTAAAAATAACTTTATTTAACATTTTATTTCTCTCTTTCTTTATCTTTTTTTAAACCCAACGCATCTCCATCACTGTTGGCAACTATTTGATCGTACCTCTTTAAGCCTCAGTAGGCGCCATTTATATAATATTTTCTTCCTGATATTCTTTTTTATTTTTATATTTTTTTATCTTTCACTCCCAACATGTATAGTATCTTCCACTTTTACTAATTCTTTAACTCTACGATAATTATTTTAGGGGCAGTTTCGATTTGACTTCATCATTTTCATTTTAAAAAAATTTTCTTGTAGGCTATTTGATCTTTGAAATAATATATTTGCTGGTTTGTCAATCAAAATTATGTATATTTGTAATTGATTTAATTTTACTTTGGTTTCTATTGAAATGCCTTTTAAGTTTTAAGATTTTACATAAAATATTTTTTTTTCAAGAAAACAAATACATGTTAAGATTTTAAATACTTCAATTAATTAATAATTATCTGAATTGAGGCATTAATATTTAATATGTCATAGTGTGTTCTATGTGTTTTGCTTATAAGTAAGTCTACTAATCTCGAAGGATATTGTGCAAGCATTATTCAAGTCATAAGTGTGAAAAAAAAGTTTGAGGACTTAAATGTAATAAACAGTGCTCGCACAATGCCCTTCAAAATAAATTTGGGAGATTTTTTTGGGATGAATAGACTTTTTGTTTGCATATAAAGTGGTCATATATATGGACAATAAATAAAGTAGGTGCTTGTTGATTAGAGAAGACAATGACAAAGAATAAAAATTAGGAAATAATGTGTACATATTATTGTTTTTGGTTTGACAATGGCATATCCAAAACGAAAGGGAAGAAAGAAAGCACTCAAATATAGTTGTTTCTTCGTTGTGTGCATTTTTTAAAATATAATTTAAAAGAAACTAGTAATGAAAGAAAGAATAATGAATACGGTTTGGGAGGGAAAAAAATGAAGAGAAAGCAGTAGTAGGGTTCAAAAACTGAGCATCAACGTCAAATTGGTCATTGTTACACATGATGTTGATTAAATCCATTCATTTTATAGTAGTAATCTTGCGAATGATAAGGATGTTGAGACTAATTCTAAAATACGAAGAGTACTACTAATATTAGATTATACTTTAAGGGCACCCAAGAAAACATTTTATTTAAAACTTTTTTTTTTCTCATATGGTTTGAAATGGTAATTTCATAGTGCTTTTTTTTTTTTAATAAAAAAATAAAATAAGATAAGAAACAAGGCTTATTTTCATGACTAATTCCCTCATTATTCCTAAATTATTTTTAATATAGACGTTGGACTGCCACATCGATTGTTACAATTTCCACGTAACCATCAGTAGGATAAGGATTTATGGTTTCAAAATATTTTGCTAATTTCTTGGGGAAAGGTTTGTTAACCTTCCAAGTAATGTTATTATAATCAATAACATATTAATACCAAATAAAGAAATTTCCTATAGACAGCTTCCATAGCTAAAGAATCTAGTCATAGTGATCGGTTAATATGACGGATATTAACACTGTCATCCCCTGAGGTTAGCACAAATTACACTTGATGGTTATTTTAATTTTAATTATATTGTTACCTTTTATTTAATTAAAAAATAAAAATATGCTCTACTTTTAAAAATATTTTAGTCATCTGACAAAATTTTGAAGGCATTTTTATCTATTAATTAAGTAGAAGAATAACAGTATAGTTAAAACCAAAGTTATTATCAAAATGTAAATTATGCTAAGTGACAGTGTTAATATATGAATAGAAGTTCTAGATAAAACAAATATAATTATTTATTCAATAAAATCAAAGTCATTGTTTGATGTTTTTTTAATTCATATAATTTTTTTCTTGGTCAGTTTTCTAATTGACAATATTCAAAAAGAGTACACATATAATAAAGTTTTATTGAGTGAATGTATAGACCTGGTGTTACGTACATCTCTATCAAATCCTTGTCGATGAATGTATAATAACTAGCAAGTTTGAGGATAAATTTGTACTTAAGTATATACGAGTTTAAATAATGAATATATCTAATTCATTCAAAGCAATTTAGAGTTATTAAGCTTAACAATAAAATGCATAAGTTATGGGTTTTTTTTTATTTTTATTTTTTTATATTTTAAGAAAGTCATCTGGATATGATACTAACATAAATTCTTAAAGATTGCATGCAAATTGTGCAAAATTGTCCCTTAACTTTTAATTGTTAATTTGTAGACTATAGAGAATATCATTTGTTAATTTGTACTCGCACATGATATTATTAGGCTTAGGTGTCCACAACTTAACTCAAAATTTATGGTAATTTAGTCTTCTTGGTATAGCTTAATGCTTCATCACTTAAATTCGAGTGGAAATAAAGAATAAGAATTAATATTTCATAGATGAAAATTTTCATCTCCATTTAAATATTTAAAAAAATATTCATAATAATTCATCCACTAGGATTGGGCTGACCATTTAACCCATTTAAAACTTGGGTTACATTGGATTAAACCCGTATAACTTAACGAATACAAATATATTGCGGTAGCATTTACTTTTTAATTTTGAAGTTAGAATAAGTATGAATTCTGTTGAAGTTTGAATAATTCTAAATGTTTGTATCTAAATGATATGTATTTTTTTTGGTAATATTTGAATATAAAATTAAGTTATTTGGTTTTACGAGTCAAAAACATCAGAAATTGATAATTTGACTTTTATGTCCACTGAAGTGCTATATTTATTTGTTTTTATATGCCAGAAATATTGTCAGTTTAATTAAGTTGACAAAATAAATAGAACATATCAAATAATATGAAAATATATAATTTTAATTTCTTAAATAAATTTTATTTAAATATATTATATATGCAACCTATTTTATTAAATATTATCTAATTTAATATAATTTATTTTTAAAAAATTAATTACAAAAATTTATAATATACAACTTAAAACTAATTATATTTTTATGTGGTGGGAAATTGATGAATCATATATGGGTAAATTTGAGAGCTTATATTTAAATAATTCACAGCATTTATACTTAAGTGTTAAAATCAAAATTGTTGGCTTAATTTTATTTAAATATAAAGGTATTAAATTTTTTTATTTATAGGAGATGTTAGGCCTATAATTGAATAAGCCCAATCAGCCGACGTCACATAAAATTGTTATTAAACTTTTTAAAAAGATATTAACCCTAAAAGATAGAAGAAATTGGACCTAACACGTTTAAACACCCAACCTAATGTTGCTAAGGGTTTTGAAATCGGGTTTATTGATCTATGAACTTACAAATAAAGAGATATGCAAAAATAAGGAAGCTGGTTAAAACCATAATTTCTTCAGATTACAATCCTTGAATTTGAATATTATTATGAGTCATAATTTGATTTTATCTCTTTTGATACATTGTATTTTGCATGTGGTTCACTCACGCATAAATCTTACTTCACATTTAATTCCATCACTATATAAACATATTATTTCTCATCAATTATTCATTCAAGTTATTCTAATTGTTCTTAAACATTAGAAAACATTCTTTGAGAACGTTAGATACATCCTTTTAGCCCTAGAAACACTCCTCACACGCATAACACTTTTTGTCTTTTAGTTAGAACTGACTTGAATGTTAGAGTAATTTTAACACTTTTTGTCTTTTAGTTAGAACTGACTTGAATGTTAGAGTAATTTTTTTTTAATAAGAGGATGGTTTCATTCTTCAAAGAAGACACCTAAGAGCGATAAAAGAAGAGACAAAGAAAGCATTCAGAGGAGTATCAAAAAACTTTGAGGGTAGTAAGGTAATTTTATGAGGTTCCACAACCTAAGAATTTCAGTGGCACCATCTTTGAAAAAGTCTCAAAAGAATAAAATAGACTTTCTCAACCAAAACTTCACTAATAAATGTCTCACCTAAGAAATAATCATATATATATTTTTTTATCTAGATAACACCAACAGCAGAGGCATTACCACTTTTGAATTAGCAATTCTTGAGAATGACATTCTCGTAAGCATAGTTGACTTGTTCAACAAGCTGATAAAATGAGTAGATGATTACTGAAAAGAGAACTTAGAGCTAAAAGATAAAGTGATGATGATGGAAGGAGGCTCGGATCAAGACAATGACTTTGAAGACGAACCACCACAAGATGTGAGACCTAAATAAACTCAAAGGTTGAGGTTACCAACAAGATTCTTAAAAATTAAGTCAAAAATAGAGTTAGGAAACCTACTCCTGAAATATCTAAACAATTAGGCGGAGAAGACATGAAGGCATACATCCTCAAAGAGGTAGGAGAATTGTATACAAGAATGCATAAGACAAGATTCTTTGTGAATACAGTAGCCTTAGCAGGAAAGGTAAATCATGATCTTTTCACCATAGCAATAAGGACAGTTGAAAGATTGGACAAATTCAATATACCCAATTTTTATATGTTCGATGGAATTAATGATCCAAAAGACCATATATTTCATTACAACTCAAAGATAATCATGTACTTCTATAACGGGCCCTTAAAGTGCATAGCCTTTTCGTTTAGTCTGAAAGGTGCAGGCCAAGCTTGGTTCTAGACCCTTAAAGAAAATTCAATTTCTTTATTAGAAAAATTGACTAAGCAATTCATCGGAGAATACATTCGAAGTAGAAAGAATAAGAAAAATGTTGGGTGTGTTGAATTTACTTAGGGTTCTTTGCATGTGGATTGTGTTCATCATACAAACAATATACATATCTCATACATACATGTGCACAGCGGAAGATTAAATATAATGAACACAGAAAATAACATTTGATTAAACTGAAATTCGAAATTGAGAAATATCATCAATGAAGCCTTTGGATTAATTTTCTTTGAAGTCCACCATGAAATGAATCTTTGATCAATTCTAGCAATCAACAAGGGTGGGTTTGATTGTCTAGAATGGCAGCATCTTAATCCAGCATTTATGTTTAACTCTTAAACATTTTACAAAGTTAAACTATTTAACTTAATTAAATTTGTTTTTCCCTTTATTCAACTCTTGAATAAATAAAACAAATCTTGTTTTTAGTTATTACATTTAGTAACCATTAATTCAATTTGTTTTGTTGTTCTAACACTTAAAACACAAAACAAACAATTTCAATTTCTCAAATTGAATTGGCTCCCAAAATGCAAAACCTTAAATCTAAAAACATTAATTATTTTCAATTTCATTTCACTTTATATACAAATGCATTAATTCCAAACTAATTTGAATTTCATTTGCATTTAATTTGGCTTAACCTAACCTTAGTTAACATTTAACCTTAGTTAGATTATTTTAACTTAACTTTTAAGTTAATAAATATTTAATTAATTTAACCATAGTTAACTAACTTAACTATGGTTAGGTTAACCTTTACTTAACCTTTAAGTAAGGTTAACTTAATTAACTATATGATTAACCTTTAATCATAGTTAAATTAAATTATTTATTTAACAATTAAATAAATAAATATTTATTCTTATTATTTAACAATTAAATAATCATAAAGTGAAATTACTATTATATCCTTACTCGGTTACCAAGTTAACCTAAAGTGGGTCCCACCAATTTAACCACATACTTTAGTTAACATAACCTTAGTAATTGCTGAATTATACTGTATTGAACAATTCAATACGGTACACTGCCCAAGTGCTCAAAGAGTACATTTCATATTGGGACTCTCTAGGTCCACACCCGATTTGTCAAATGGAACTGTTCCATTAATCCGTAATCGATGCCCCACGCACACGTTACGAATATTACAAATCAGCGTGTCAGACCATACAAGTTGAGGTCATAACGTATACGTATAATCCTTCCATCATTTATATCCTGGATGTGCAGGGATATAGATCAGCACCGTCAAATCCCTATTTGCTCATCCATAATCTTATCTCCAGATTCGTATCTCGATAAACAATATACGCAAACACTTTTGCTATATTGTTTAACCCTATGGGAAACTCTTTTCCCGGGTTTATGCTTGTGGCCACAAGACTTTATGAAATACAATCTCGGAGCATCGGATATACAACTTACCTACGTAAGCTGACGGATCCCGTATCTACGCACACCGGACTCCATGAGCATCGGACCATACCCAGCGACACATAGCGGTCAGACCATGAAAGGTCTCTGACATATGTGGAACCAAAGCATGATGGATCACTCACAAGACCACCGTGGCGCTCAGGTCAAAGGACCACGAATACTACTCAACTCGAGAGGACCTTCCTTTGACGGTGTCATAGGATATCTATTGGGGTCCTCATAAGTCTGTTCAGTATCCAGTCCTGACTGGATACCCGCATGCCTATACAAGCTCTAAGCTCATGGTCAGCTAAGAACAACCATCTGAACCAGTCAGATATAGACATATACTAATCTATATAAAGTAAATCACCGATAGACCCGCATTGGTGATTATAGATCAGGAACATTATCTTTGAGACATACTTACATAATGATATTTCTTAACTCCTATTGCAACTCTTTGCAACTATATCATTACAAGTATACTCTCAGGTCTTTGTCCCATTATAGACAAGGTTCTAACTCTTTAGACCTCGCTGACTCTTATAACCTGCTAACTCTTAACAGTGCTAACTTTTAGCATTTATAACTCTCAGCTTTGCTAACTATTAGTTCTGATCTAAACTCCTTTAGACCAGATCTGAACTCTTTCAGATCAAACAATGTCTGTAATGTTACAAGCATTATACCATATTAATATGATATTAACAATCTTTATTCGAAATGTTTATTGTATAAATATTAACAATTAATATTCATACAATATTGGAATGGCACGTGAGCACCAGCTCCAACAAAAAAAACTTAAGACCTATTTTCTATAAATTAATTAGACAACGAATCTATCAGTAGTTTTTTCAACAAATTTAATAAGGAACTTGACCAATTAGAAAACTACGAATCCAAGATAGTTGCCCAAGCTTAAAAGAAAGCAGTCAGACCTTTCACCCATTATCACAAATACTTGGTTTGAAAGAATTTAACTTCCTTAGAAGAATTAATCAAAAATTAGAACAATGGATAATGGATGAAGAAAAAAAAGAAGCTTCGCTAAAAAAGGAAGCTTTAACAATAACCACAAGGAAGAGAAAGTTCCTACCAAAAACAAAACTATGAAGAGTGACCCCAAGATAGAGACAAGAATAAAAAAAAGACTTGTCGATGGATAAGAAGGAAACCGGAGAAAAAGGCTAAAAATTCCACTCAAGGATTCTAGAATATTTTGGAGCCCTAAACCTATAGAAAGACCAATGGAACCACAAGACAAAACCAGGCATTGTTCTTTTCACAATGATTATAGATACACAACCTAAGGGTGTCAAGTGCTAAGATTTTAGATCCACTTTTTTTATGAGAGACGACATCTGACTGAATACAGGTACCAAAAAAATAGGAGAAAAAGTAGAAACAATAAATGAATGGAAGAACGTAATAAAAATAAACAGTGAAGTGTTAGAGATGGTACTTACGTGCTATTCTAATTTATATAAATATTTGATATTTATACAATATACATTTCAATAAGATCTTTAATATTAATTATATGGTACTAAACCTGTTACTTTTTAGATATTATAGATTTAAGGAGTTCAGATCTGATCTAAACAAGTTTAGGTTAGTGCTAAAAGTTAGCATTCTAAGAGTTAGAACCTTTTTTGAAATAAGACAAAGACCTGACAATATATTAGGAATGACATAGTTGGAAAGAGTTGCAAATGGTGCTAAAAAATGTCATTATGTAGTATGTTCTCGAAAATATCATTATAATCTATGGTTGCCGACATAAGTCGATTAATATACCTTTTGAATTAGTGTGTGTCTATATTTGGATTGTCTAAACTGTTAGTCTTAATAGAAGTTCGTATAGGTATGCAGGTATCATTGAGGATTATGTACTAAACAGACTTACGAGGACCTTTAATAGACATCATATAGAGCCGTTAATAGAGGGTCTTCTCGAGTTAAGTAGTATTTGTGGTCTTTTGACCTGACCACCACGGTAAACTTGTGAGTGATCCACCATACTTTGATTCTATACATGTCAAAGACCTTTCATGGTCTAACTTCTAAGTGTTGTTAGGGTATGGTTCGATGATCATGCAGTCCGGTGTGTGTAAAAATGGGATCCGTCAACTTATATGGGTGAGTTGTATATCTTGATGCTTTGAGATTGTATTTCAAAAATTTTTGTGGCCACGAGTATAAACTTTGAAAAAGAGTTTTTCGTAGGGTTAAATAATATCGAAAAAGAGTTTGCGAATATTGTTTATGAAAATACAAATCTAGAGATAAGTTCACGGTCGAGCATATATATATATATATATATTTAACGGTGATGATATATATCTCTACTCTTCCAAGATATAGGTGATGGAAGGATTATATATATATGGTTAACCTCACTTTGTATGATTCAATACTTCGTTTTGTAATATCCGTAATATGTGTATAGGGGATCATTCACAAACTTACCAAAGAGTTCTGTAAGACAAATAGGTATGAACTTAGTAAGTCTTACAATATAAAGTGTAGTGGGTTGAACAGTTTAATCTAGAAAAATTTTAAAAAGCGGGATTTATTTTGGGATCTCTCGAAAAACACATGAGTTTAAGTGTTAAGCTTAAGATTATTAATTAATAATTATTGTTAATTATATAAAGAGTATGACAAATGGCTTTTCATGATTGGCCTTTAGTACTTTTAGTGGGACATATGTCAACAAGCAAAAGTCAACTATAAAGCAAATGAAAATTGTTTCATTTAGCAATTGTATGCATATGTGTGTTCGTTAAAAAAGAAAAGAGAGCAACAATTGCATTTTCTTCTCCATACACATACATTCAACTAAGTTTTTGAAATTTTAACAAGTCCAATTGTTGGAAAATTAAAACAAGGCTACTATTCTAGCACTTTAATCCCATCAACGTTAAAGTCTAAAATTGCTCGCAAATCCACTTTGGTGTGAAACTCCGTATTTGATTCATCTCTGAAAGTCTTCAAGGGTAAGTTTTTCTAATTCTGTTAATGTAATAGACTTACATTCAGTATGTGTTGTTGAATAGAAAATTAGATTTTCATTTTGCTGTGTATATGTATGTTTGACATATTATTCAATGAACACTATCATATGCATGCAACTATAGATGCACTCTAACAATGGTATCAAAACATGTTTTTATGTTGTTTGGATTATAATTAAGTGTTCTGAGTGAAAGCATGCTATTTTTCTAGGGTGCGTGAATGTGCAGCATGTTTATTACAATGCAATATGTATGTCATACATACATATTAGCGCAGCAAAACCAGAAATTTAATTTTCTAATGCAATAAACATATTCAAATTTAAGTCTTTCATTATAGTAATGAAATTGAGATTGAGAAATCACCTTTTAAGCTTTTGGATAATTTAAAACCTTAGTCCACCTTAAAGCACACTCCTTAGCAATTCTAGGATCCAATTTGTGTAAGCTTGGATCTTTAGAATAGCAGCTCCAATTTCAGCAATAGTATTTAACTCTTAAACTCTAATTTTAGTTAAACACTTTAACCTAGTTTAAACTCTTTGAACTTGAATTATTATTTAAACACTTTAACTAATTTATATTTGTTTCAAAGTAATGCAATTATTTTTGTTGATTCAATATTTAAACAAAATAAAACAATTTCTTCATTACTAAAAAATGGCCAGCCACTAATCTTGAACGAAGAAGAGATGAATAGTGTTAGAAAACAACAACTTTTGCCCATGAAAAACACCAAGCTCTCTCTTCCTATTTGTTGGCCGGACCAAATCTTTCTCTTTGCACAAAATGAAATATTTTCCATTTATAAGCAAATTTCCTTCTTTTTCAAAGTCAATATTCGGCCCCCATATATTATGCCTAGCTATGTTTCAGTGCGTGCAAAAATAAAATTTCACATATTGATTTTATACATGCAATGGCCGTATCAAAGACTTGGCAAAAAATGAAACATTTTTTATTTTTATTCATTTCTCTCTATGTCAAATATGTTTTAAATAACATATTGCCATTTTATTTTTCACTTTATTGACCAAATAATGTTATTTAAAACATTATTTATTCAAAAATATTTTTGAATAAATAATTTGATCTTGCTTGTCTTACAAACAAGATCATTTTGGTTAATTTCTAAGTCAAACAATCAAGGGTCTAAATTGTGTCACTTGTCATCATCCCATAGGAAGTACTTAACACTTAAATCTTGACAAGTGCAAATCCTGAGGGAACCTAAAAAAAAATCCAATTTGCTGAAATTTCCTGGATTGAACTATTCAATTCAGTCTACTGCCATAGTGCACAACGAGTACACTTTACATTGTGGGACTTCCTAGGTTTACGCCGAATTTGTTAAATGAAACTCTTTCATAAGTTTGTGAATAATACCCTATGTGAACAATACCCTATGCACATATTATGGACATTACAAAGTAGCATGTTAGACCATACAAGCTAAGGTCATAACGCATATGTATAATCCCTTCGTCACCTATATCCTCAAAGAGCCGAGATATAGATCATCATCGTCAAATCTCTATATACTCAACTGTGAACTTATCTATAGATTATTTTTTATAAACAATATCTGTAAATACTTTTGCGATATTGTTAATCCTACGGAAAACTCTTTTTTGAGGTTTATACTTGTAGTCACAAATTTTTTTGAAATAAAATATCGGAGCATTATGATATACAACTCACCCATATGAGCTGATGGATCCTATATCTATGCATACTAGACTCTATGAGCGTCGAACCATATCTAACGACATGTAGTGGTCAGACCATGAAAGGTCTTTGACATCCGTAGAACCAAAGTATGGTAGATCACTCAAAATTCTACTGTGGTACTCAGGTCAAAGAACTACAAATACTACTCAACTCGAAAAGACCTTCTATTGACAGCTTTATGAGATATCTATTAGAGGTCCTCGTGAGTTTTTTCAGTACCCAGTCTTTACTGAATACCCATATGCCTATACAAGCTTCCACTAAACTCATCATCTGCTAAGACTAACCATTTAGACCATCTAAATATAGACATATATTGATTTATACAAAAATATTTTACCGATATACCCGCATTGGTAAAATAGATCAGAAATGAGGTGTTCGAGAATAAACTACATAATGACATTTCTTAGCACAATTTGCAACAATTTGTAATTATGTCATTATTAATATATTCCCAGATTTTTGTCCTATTTCAGACAAAACTCTAACTCTTAGCAGTGCTAACTCTTAGCAATTATAACTCTTAGCATTGTTAACTCTTAGCACTAATATAAAATCCTTTAGATTTGATCTAAATTTTTTAGATCATCTAATGTTTGAAATGTTACAATTATTTTACCATATATTATAATATTAATGATTTTATTTGAATGTTTATTGTATAGATATTAAACAATTAATATTTATACAATATTGGAATGACATGTAAGCACCATCTCAAACACTGAGTTATTTGGGCTACTTAAGAACAATGAGAACTCTATTTTTAAGTGCTGAAAGTGCAGAATTAGAACTTTGTTCGAGGGAACACTAGGGCGATGCATGCTTGGCACAGGGATGTTAAAAAATTTAGATGAACGTCAAGCATTGGGTATGTAACGTTAGGGTGTTCAAGACATCAGAATGAATGCATAGGCAATCATGTGTCTAACGTTAGGGCGTTTGTGACACTAGGTTGAGCACTATGGCATTGCTTCTGGCGCTGGGGTGTCCAACATGTTTGAGTTCACTGAAATTCACATTGGGGTGTTGGCAAGTTGTCATGCCAGGGCGTGTTATATGATAATGATAAAGGCATATTTTCATATATTTTCATATGTTTTTGTCTTGATATTTTATTATTTTATGAGAATAAAATAGCTATTTATGTGCATTATTATTATTTATAGGGACTTGAACAAAATTTAAAGTAAGAATGCGAAAGGAGAAAAAATAAGGACTAAAATGTAAAATTTTTAAAATATGTATCTGTTACCTTAGCGCCACATAGATTTTTTTCCCAGTACTAGAAGAGTGATCAAAATAAAAAAAAGATACATGTTTAAGTCGTAGTCCACCGCCCCAAGCTAGCAAGCTATTACATCAGCGATGAGAAGTGCCAGCCCTTCATTGTTTTAGTGATACGGCCTTTTACACGCAACACTTTAGAGATAGCAATATAGTGCCCCAGCGACAAAGCAATTCCTGACCCGAAAAAAATTAGAGATTTCAAGCTCATATTAATCCCTATAAAAGGCCACTTGTACCCAGCCTTGAGAGAACATCCAAGAATATTAAAAACACACAACACAAGTCTTAGAGAGTAATTGAAGCATAATTGAAGTAGCCA
The DNA here is from genome assembly GCA_946807835.1 of Ailanthus altissimus. Classification (NCBI taxonomy): domain Eukaryota; kingdom Viridiplantae; phylum Streptophyta; class Magnoliopsida; order Sapindales; family Simaroubaceae; genus Ailanthus; species Ailanthus altissimus. The sequence continues at coordinate 9,675,670 of OX327699.1, read as the reverse complement.
TAGAGAGAAATTCAAGGCATTCTTCAACATCAAGAGTTTCTTAGGCAGAGCAATTAAGAGCAATTCAATGTCTATATTGGTTTGTTATTGATTGTATCATGATTTCTTATTATTTTTGCCGCTGTTCTCTTGTAACCATTAACTAAATTTTCTTTTTTGGGTTAATACTTGAACTCAATATGTGCACTTAATTGCCATATCTCTCTAATATTTAATAAATTTAATTCTTTTGTTATTTAAATTACTTGTTCTTAATGCTTCAATATATTTGGCCAATATATGATGAATGAATTGGTAATATTTTGATAAACTTGAAAAAGGAATCACTAAATTTAGACCTATGTAATTTGATGCATGATTATAGAGTAATATTCAATGTTACATATGTAAGTTTCAAATTATGATAGGAATATACTTAACTGGTATGTATGATCAATAAAATTTAATCTTAATGAATCTTAATTTATTATAAGTACTATAGAAATATAGGTATTTGGTAAATTAAGGTATACTTACATGACCTCACGAGAGGCTTGTGAATACATTAGTGTCTTGATCAATAATAAGAACTAAGAGAATTAAATATTAGAGGATTAATCATTACAAAGCATATTGATGTATAGTATTAACCCTAGGTTTTCTCTATATTGTTATCTTCCAACTCTCTTTACATTGTGTCATTACTTTTATATTTTAAAATTCATTTTTAGATTTTTATTTTTCTGAATAATTACTAGAAAGTTAGTTTTTTAGTAATTGGTTAAAAAGAAGATATTATTCCTGTGGGTTCGACATCTGACTCTTTTGTCCCTTTATTGTTTGCATACGATAGTGTATACTTACATTCAATTTAAGATATAGAAATATCGCATTAGATAACGCTAGGGTATTCACATTTTAGAAGTTGAGGCATTCAAAGGTAATGTTGGGACGTTTGCATTTTGGATGCTGAAGCATTAAAAGGTAATGTTAGGGCGTTGGAGCCTGATGCTAGGGCATTGAGTTACTAGGTGTGTGTGTGTGTGTGTGTGTGTGTGTGTGTGTGTGTGTGTGTGTGTGTGTGTGTGTGTGTGTGTGTGTGTGTGTGTGTGTGTGTGTGTGTGTGTGTGTGTGTGTGTGTGTGTGTGTGTGTGTGTGTGTGTGTGTGTGTGTGTGTGTGTGTGTGTGTGTGTGTGTGTGTGTGTGTGTGTGTGTGTGTGTGTGTGTGTGTGTGTGTGTGTGTGTGTGTGTGTGTATAACTATTATATGTATTGTGGTCATTTATTTGCACTGTAACCATAATAGGAGCTCTACTAGTGTGTGTGTGTATAACTATTATATGTATTGTGGTCATTTATTTGCACTGTAACCATAATAGGAGCTCTACTAGTAATGGTTAGTTGTGATTGAGTAAAAATAAATGTTTGATTTATAATCATATCCTCATGAGATTTGGATATATACAAAATCTCTCTCAATCAAATTTAAAATGTATTTTATTATGATATAATGTTATACATGATCTGTCTTATCAATACGGTGTTAGATGGTTCTCTTGTTCCTTTTTAATATTGTTAAAGCATGAGAGATTGTTCGGTATGATTCAGACTATGTCAGTTAACCATGAGATGAGGCAAAAATAAGCAAATGTATTGTCCATTATTGCTAAAGGGTGAGGGTAGTATTAGTAACTTATATTTAATTTTTGACAAGTTAATCTAGAGCACACTTACCTAATATTGCTAAAACGTGACAGTAAGGTATTTTTTGGATTGGTGGTAAGAGTTGCATAAGATGCAATTTGTTATTTCTAATATTGCTAAATCATGATAGGTTGGTCAGTGTGATTTAGACTATGTCGATTAATCATGAGATGAAGTAAATATACGCTAAAATATTGCCCAATATTTCTAAAGCGTGAGGGTAGTATTAGTAACTTATATTTGATTATTGATAAGTTAATCTGGAATACACTTACCCAATATAGCTAAAGCGTGAGGACAAGGTGTTTTTTTTGGATTAATGATAAGAGTTACATAAGATGCAATTGACAAGAGTTATCTGTATTTTGGGTTTTGCAAAGGCCAATATTGCTAAAGCGCAAGGTTAGAGTAGAATGCTGATTACGTATACTTTTTACTATAAAGTTTAAAGTATTTGAACTTTCATTTTCCTGTTTAAGAGATTAGAAGGAATATGTAAAGTAGTGGGAGGGCATCTTTAGATTGAAAACATATACTAGTTATATCCATGATTTAAAGCATTAACTTTAATGATTAAAAATATCCTGATGGACATCTCCTATCTTGTCTTATGAAGATAAGATAAGATGAGTATGAGTAATCCATAAGTACACATGTTAGATGCACACTAACGGTAAGGTACCAAAAAATAATTATGACTAGATGATAAATCTCATAATTGTTCTAGATTCTAAAAAGCTTCGTATGTTATTTATTAGAAAATGAATAGAGATATTTCTGATAATGCCTCTTTAGAAGAGGTTGAGATTCATAAAAAAAGGATAGAGGATGATTTAATAGTCAAGTCATATATCCTTGCCTCAATGTCTACTAATATTTGATGGGAGCATGTGCATATGGATAGTGCAAGTAGTATTATGCTCCATCTAAAAAATTTATTTGATTTATCTAAACCACAAGATGAGAAAAGAGGTAAAGGAAAGTGTTACCATTCTGGTAAGGTTGGACGTTGTAAATGTTACTGTCTAAAGTATTGTAGCATAGAAAAGAAAAACCCCTTAGGATATATGTTTACCTTTCATTGACATTTCATTAGCATGTGATGCTAGTACAGGTTAGATATTAAATACCGCATATCCTTCTCACATATGTAATATGTTGCAGGGTTTAAGGAAAAGTTAGATTACTACAACGTGGAGAAATAAAGCTTCTAATTGGAAATGTTGATTTCTTGGAAAGCTAAAGGAAATTTTAAAATATTTCTCCCTTCTAGTAGAATAATCATGTTGCATAACTACTATTATGTGCCAAACATTATAAGAAAAATCATATCACTCTATGTATTAGACAGAGAGGGTTATCATGTACACAATAGGAATAACTTCTTATGTTTATATGATAATGATAATGTTGTGCTAGCTAAGTGTTAGTTGATGAATGATCATTATATCTTAGATACAACATAAAATATTTTGAATGCATAAGTGAACAGAACAAATAATAGTTCATAATCTTGCTAGATTTGCAGTAAATGTTCAAAATAGTGCAACATGGGTGGATGATTTCCCCGATATTGTTCATGATTGTATCATTTCTCAGTTTTAGTTAAAATGGCATAATTGCTTTTTTTTTAATAAAAAAATAAAGCAAATTATTAACTCCCATTATATGATATCAACGAAAGTTAAAAAAAAAACAATATTAATCAAGTTCTTAAAATCACAAATCTAAATCAAACCATAATAGTTGTTGAGAATCCTAAATTTAAGGTGTAGATAATGTAAGATTGGTTACTTTCTCAAAATTAAGGGCCCAGTTGATAAATTTGCCACTACTAGCTTTTCAATTGAAGAGGATAATTTTTATAGAACACTAATCAGCAGTGTTAGTTCAAGTTATAATTTAGTCGTGTTAATTACAAGCAAACATGGCTCTGACGGCTTTAATAACCTTGAAAGAAGAAATATGGTACTACTAAATTTGGCAGCCTAGATCTAAGTGGTCTATTAAGATCTAATTCAAATAGAGTTGCCTATATACTAGCTCAACTGCTCAAGAAGTCCTACTAATTAAGGCTAGTATCTAAATGTAGGTGATACTAATTCTTTAATAAATGATGCTTGCAATTTTCTTGGAAAAGCTAAATTTTCAAGGAATGAAAATATTCTGAGGAACTTCCGTCAAGGTGCCCGGCAGGGCTGCTGGGACCTACAGTAGAGGGTCTCGAGGCAGGTTCTGTCATTATTTATTTTCCCATTTGTGTTCTTTGTATATTGTCTGTCCTCTAAGTCTTTTCATCTTTTCAACATTTGTAGGCATAATTTCTTGATAGTTTCTTGGCTTTATCTTAAGTGTAAAATCATGTATTATATGGGTGAACTAGAGAGTGTTTTTAGAGATTTTGGTTGCCATATGGAGGTGTATAATTTTTGGGAGAACTCAGCCTAGGGTATAGTTGATGGGGTACTCAAGATGAGTTTGGACTTGTTGAACAAACATGAGTTCCTATGCCAAGGTGGTGTGTTGGAAAGGGACCTAGGCAGTCTAGTAGGAAAAAGTTGTATTATAATACCCCTGCAGATCTCAGAGAGGCATCTGACCGGCCAAGTTGGCAAAATATGAAGTTTGTTGTTCAGAGTGCTAATGTTAATGATCTTTATGAGTTGGATTGTCTTCCAAATCATCCTTCTGGTATGAATAAAGCAGTTCTTGTTAAATTATGGAAGAGGATAGAGATCTTTGATTCCATTACTTCAAGAGTTCATAGGGATAATAAATATGCTAGCTTCTCATCAGAAGAGGAGGTGGTATAAATTTGAGATTTTTTGAATTCATGTTAAAGTTGCTACTTCAGCCATTTTTTTGGCTATATATTTGGTCATATTTAAAATTGGCTCCATACCAACTAAACCTTAATGGTTGGAGGGTTGGGTTGCACGTCAAATAGAGTAAGGCAAATCTTAAGAGTCCTTACTTCCATGAGCTTGAAAGCCTTTATCAAACAAAGGCTAACCACGGGTTTAGAGAATGGTTTTCATTACCTAACCATCTATGTCAAGAAGAAGAAGGCTGCTCCGATAAAGGACTTGTCGACTAGAAATGTTGGGTGAAAATAAGTTTTGTTCTTTACTGGAGGAGATTGGGGCAGATTTACGAGGGTCTTGATGGTCCTCAATAGTACCTTTCTTAGATTTTTTCATTGTTTTTATGAAGTTACCTTTTTCTCATGTCTTCTAATGTTTTGTGTATACTTTGTGTGGCAGTTGCCTATTGATCTTCAAAGCCAGAGCTTTTTAAAGAAGACGAAGGTCGTGTTTGATCAACTCTTATGTTCAGTGGCTCTTGTGAAGAGTTGCTTTCATTGGACAATCTTGTCTTCTCGCATCTTATTAAGGATATCCTCACTTTTACAGGCTCTTCTAACTTTTAAGGAATAGGTAAAACTTATCTCTTACTACTTTGGGCTGTGTTAATCTTTTTTGGTGAGCAATTGCTTGTGATTTTTATCTTTGTAGTTATGGAGAAGAGTAAAAAGAGGTCTATATGGGCCGTTAAGCATTCTATTTCTACTGGAGAGAAGCAACAGATTCCCGTCCTTAATATTCTCATCATAAAGACAAAAGGCTTATAGGAGTCTTCAATTGGTGCTTCTCGTGTTGAGACTTAAGCTGCTTTAGAGAAGGAGCTTGAGGATGTTTCTTCTCTTACCTATGGGGGCACGTCTATTGAGGGTATAGGAAATTCTCCTATTCTTCCCACTTTGGTACCCTCTATTCTTACTCTACCTCATTGATTGGGCGAGGGGAGGGGGGAGCTATTAGCGAGGCTCCTATGGGTCTGAGATGTTGATGCATTGGTTGCGGTACAGACCCGAGTCTATTCGAGTATCTGATCTTCACTTCTCAAAGAGGGAAAGATATAAGCATACGTTGCCTATCTTGAGAAAAGTGGAGTGGGCATTGCCCAAAGATCGTGCTACACTAGTACTGGCGTGCAACATTACTCTGGCAGTGTCCTATGGGATGAAGTACCTTTCAGAGGTAGTATATTTAAACCTTTTGTTCTTCATTTCTTTTTTCAGTTTATTTCTTTTGAGAAATTGCTTATCGTCTTGGCATTTTTTATTTTTGTAGGCCTTAATTACTTTTACCAATCATCATAATGAAATCTATAAGGCAATGATTAATTCACAGAAAGCTGTAATTGCTGAGGTTGAGGCCATTAAGGCCAAGGAAGCCTTGAAGGAGTGTAAGAACCATATCAAGGCTATTGAACGTGAACTAAACTCTTGTCTTTTGAAGTTACAGTGTGCTAAGGATAGGGTTGAAGTGAAGGTAGAGCCACTGAAGCCAAGACTACTTTTGCAGAAAGCATGGTTGTAGTGCTTGAAGCAGATGTGAAGAAGCTTAGGGAGCAGGTTAGGACCATCGGAGAGGAATTGACTTTGATGCGCTCGGCCAAGAAAGATCTAGAGAATAAACTGGAGATCTCAAGTATTTATACTGGTAAGCAGTTGTCTAAAGCTCTTACTCTGCTGGTCTATTCCGTTAAGAACCGTTATGTTGGGTTGGACTTTTCCTTGGTAGATGCCTTATTTATGCCTCTAGAGGATGCTGTTATTCTTGAAGCCATTGCTCCTGATATTGCACCGACTATTTGGGATCCTTCCATGCAGGATCTTGCTGGCTTTTTGACTGCTCCTTCAATTAATGATATTCCCTATCCTTCTAATGCTAGTGTGGATCATCCTAACCCTCTTGCTATTTAGTTATATTTCTCTTTTTTAGTAGAAACTATGTACTAAGTTTCCTTCTTTTTTTAATTGAATATATTTAAACTTTTATTTTCCATCCCTGCCTTAATCTTTTTGAATATATTCTTTTGTTCTTGAGGCTTATGCATTGAGTTGCTATTTCATTTCCCTTATTGGAATAAGTTGATATTTTGATGAGCTCTAAATGGATGCCTTAGTTTTTTGGGATGATGAAATTTTAGTGTTGTAATCTACTATAATTCTTTTTCGAGCAAAGTGTTGTTTGTGAGGTGGCCAATGCTTTTTGTTGACTTTTTGTGTGATCTCTTTTTCTTAGTGCTTTGGATCCTATGCGACTTTAGTGTATTTAAGAGCTTTATCATTGGGATCACTTGCTTAAATAGTCCAGTGGTTAAAGGGTCTACAGTGCATCTAGAGAACTTAGGTTTAAATCCATTCTTCCCCATGTTAAAAAAATGACGCCACGCTTGTTTTCGCATTTGATGCGCTTCTTTTGTGTTTTAGGCTTTCTTTCATCAATGATGCATTTTTCGAGCATGGCCTCATGATGTGGCCCTTTTGGATCTTTAAGGTTCATTTTGACAATTATAAACTTTCCTTTTGTGTTAAGGAAACACTTTTCAAGGTGGGAGTCATCTTCGATCATTCGATTAAATCTACAGTTAGGTATTTTAAAGCCTTTATGTCGTCTTATATTAAAACAATGAATTTTTTTTTACTCTTAGTAATGTGAATTTATTTCGCTCCATTCCTGAGAAAGTGTTACATTTTCCTTATCTTTTTTCTTGTGAGCTTTCTTTCTTTGCAATTCGTCTTATTGTTTCAGGGTTTTTTTTTCTTTTTATGTCTTTACTTTCCTTTGCTCCTCTCAATTTTTTTGTTATTGGGTTATTTCATGGGATCTTATTTCTTCGAATCTTGAAGCTTTTTTTAGTCAAGAAGTAGAAGTCTTTTAGGTGAGTTATCATCTTGAAATAAAGTATGTATTGTTTCTTTTATTTTTGTATATCATGAGTGTTGATATTCATTGTTATCTTCATGGCAAATATGCAAGGTGGAGATATAGCATAAGCGTAGTCGACTTGAGGATTTTTCTTCTGATCACTCGTCTGTCCCAGTGTCAGGAGATGGAGATGAAGCTGGAGGTGGAGGTCAATGGGATCAGTCATAGACATCTTGGTCATGTTCAAACCACTATTCTTGGTAGTGGTCAATTTCCTCCTCTCGGGCAAAGCTAATAGTGTAAGGGACTATTCCTCAGAGGGCCTTAATAGTAGAGGAGAGGGGAAAACATCTTATAAGGTCCTCTTAGCCAGACTTGGGGTCTTCATTATTGAGGGATGAGCTGCCAGATTAGGATGCGGTTCATAACCTGCTCACTGGAAATCCTCTTGTAATGTCTGGGTTGACCTTCACTGATGCTTATTGAGGGAGGTTTCGTTATTTACTTCCACTTTTTAGGGAAGTCGAGCACTTGATAGGACCAATTTATTGCTTTCTAAATGTCCTTGATGATTGCCATTGAGGTGATTGCTTTTCTTTTCTTTTATTACTCTAGTCAAGTTGTTCCTTATATTTCGACTTTATTTTCTTCCTTGTGTTTCGTTAGGCTGTGTCATAGCTTATTGCGCTATTAAGGACATATCTTTTAGTCAATGCATGACGGGATCAAGGCTTTTAACCTCAAGAAAAATCTGGTCAATTATAAGTTTCAGTATCGGTTCAAGGAGAAGTAGGTAGAGTCTTTGTTGTAGAAGGTCAATAAGCTATCAGTTAAAGTGTTGGTGGCTGAGAGTATGTCTTCAAAGCTGGAATGCCTGAGTAGAGTTCATAAGGAGAAGGCTGCTGGATTGCCAAGCTAGAGAAGAGAGTGTAGTCTTTAAGGGGTATAGTAAGACACTTCAAGAATCTTTCCAAGTTCCTCGATGATGAGACGGCTCAATCATATGATCAAGTAGAAGAAGTTGAGGCTCGTGCTGATAAAGCTGATGAAGACTTGATCGCTCAGGTTAAGGACCATGCTTTTACTAATGGTGTCATGAAGGGCTTTAATAATTGTGTGAAACTATTCAGGGGTGATATCCTAACATTAGTCTTCAGTGGCTAGGATGCTATACATGTCATTGATGAAAAGGATGATTCTCAAGAAAGCAATGCTTCTAATGATAATACACTTAGCGATCGAACTTCTCCTCCTTCATAGATCAATTCTCACTCTATAGAGAGGAGGGAGAGGCAATACACTTATTATTTTCTTAGGATTATTTTTGTATAAAGACGCATCGCCTCTATGTGTCTTTGTTGTAACTACAATATTTTATAGTGCATTAAAAAGAGTTGATGAGGCTCTGTTAAAGTGGAAGTAGGCTCACATTGAGTTGAACTAATATAAATTTTGTGTTCTTATGACTTTTTTTATCTTTTTTTTTGTTAATCTCAACCCACGACTCCTAAAATCAACAAAATTCATCTTAATTTGACAAAATTTTGGTGTCAACATCAATAATGCTTTTTTTCCTACATGCATTACCATGAGGTTGATACCTGTGGTAAATAAGGACTTGTGGGAAATGATTATTACTTTTGTATGAATATTTATGTTAATAATATGGTGTATACAACTACGAAATTGATATTTTTTTTATTCATGAATAATGTAATACATTATGTGATAAATACAATTTAAATACATCTTTAATATGATGCATGTATTAATATACTATATGACACCATGTAATTTAGGAACAAATTTTTACAATTTAATTAACTTTTTAACTTTTTGCATGATAGTTAATTGCAAAATTGTTAATTATTTTTAATTAGAAAAAGGACATTTGAACTTTCTTGTTATAGTGAAAATGACAATTTACTCACCTTATTTTTAAAATTACCCATTTCACCCAATTTTTAATAATTTTTTATGTTAAATTTGATGAAATTATCCTATTTTTTAAATTGGATGAAAGTGAAAGTTGTCAATAATACTTATTAGTAATAAGAAAAAGTTAAAAAAGGATAATTCTATCAAATTTAACAAAAAATGATAAAAATAAATAATTTTAAAAATAGAGTGAGTAAACTATCACTTTCACTATAACATGTGGTCCAAATGTTCTCTATCCTTTTTAATTTTCAATGTCCATAACTGGAGTTGTAACTAACTTATGCATGTATGATCAAAACAAAATTGATGCCATCTTTATTCGTGTATTACATTATGCGAAAATAGAAATTAAATGTATCTTTAACATTAAGCACGATTGTTATGTATTATATAACATACTATTTAAATTCAATAATTATCAATCATTACAATTATCAAGGATAAGAGATATCTATATATCTTAAGTCATTACTATTAACCTTATTCATGCAAGTTATTTAGATATCAATTGTTGACATTAATAATGAACATTACTTGTTTTGTTACAAACTTACTTAGAACAAATGAAACAAAATTGACAGCTTAACTATTCATATATTTAATTTAGAGTTTTTGTATAACGATATTAACACTAGTTTCCACTGAAGTTGGAACAAATTACACTTTCATCGTGTCATTGGTTTTATTTACATTATTACCCCCTTTATTTAATTGAAAAAACTAAAATGCGCTCACATTTTAAGGATAATTTTGGTCGACAACAACAAAATAACCTTGAGGACATATCCATCTTTTCAATTAAGCAGAGAGTGTGACAATTCAATTAAAACCAAAGCTGCTATCCTACTATAATTTATGGCAACCTTAAGAGGTAATAGTCTTAATACCATTTTTGTATAATTGCTTCCTTTGCAATTAACTAAATTTACAACAAAATTGGCTAACCTAATTGTCAAATTTGAGTGATTTTGTCATATATTGGAATTATAATTACAATATAATTTCAAATTAATTTAGATTGTTGGAACAAATCAAAGAAGCAAATATAATGAATGTAATTGATTCAACTATAGATACAATTAAAAGCTTCTAAGCATTGTAGAATAATCCAACAAATTCATGTACATGATTATGTCATTAACTAGCAGATAACATTTTTAAAAAAAATCGGATAGTTATACATTGCCATTTCTATGTTTAACAGTGAAACAAAGGATAGATACTTGATTGAGCCAATCCGTAGACGAGACGTGTTTTAGGTTTTTATTGATGGGCGAAGTTATTGAATAACACAATCTAATGTATAGGTTATCATGAAATTATAGCCTGGGTTCTTAATGACCTTTATGAAACGAAATAGTGGTAGTTGCTTGAATGAGCAGTAAACATCAATATGAATGACATATTGAAGTGACCTTTAAGTGGCCTTATAGTTAGTTATATATCTGGCTCCTCAATTCAAATGTAGGACAGATTTGCACCCTATAAATTACTCTTATTATAATTCAACAGACTGAATCAAAAAGTTGTGTTGCTAAATATTGTGCCACCAACATTATCAATGGAAAGACAAGGTATATATTAAGCATACAGGCTTGTCTTTGACAAGCTATTATAGGCTCGACTGATAGCTTGTCTTTCTATTTATTGGATTGGTTAGCACTTATGTGAAAGATTATTGTCCTTTGTACTAACATTTTGTAAATGCTACCAAATTGGTCTATGAGTGTTGCTGGATGTTATGTGGAACCCATCAGTGGAAAGACAAGCTATATGTTGAGTAGATAGTGTCACGTGCAAGACCCAAAAGATCTGACACACGATATAACTTATACTCATTCAATAATGTGCACTTATAATTAATATTGCATAAAATTTCAAACTTAAATTCAACATAGGAATCTTTAGCAAGTTGCTAATAAGTTTAACACAAAGTTTCACTCATGACTATACTTGGTGAAACATAAACTAAATACAACCATACCTAATAAAATAATACATAAGTATTTATTTAATAGGGACAAATCAAATATCTTAAACTACGTGTCCACAAATAAAACACTCAATAACCTAGAAACTTAGGGAACCTAAGGGACAGTAGAAGTCTTGCCAAATCCGTTAAGTACACATGTACCTTATTTACCTAAAATCACCATAAACTATAATGAGTATAAAACTCAGTAAGCATACTAGTTTTTCATATATCAAATTACAAATACATATATGTACACAATGCATGTGTATGATATGCTATGATAAATCAAAATTTATAATCTTATCAAATCACATGTCAGGTAAGCGCTTACACATTCTTTCAAAACATATAATAGGAATACCATCACTCAACTACTACTTAGTAGGACTTTCATATCACATATCACATAATGAGCCAAATGTCACTCGTAGGTGACATATCGTATGAGAAGAATAGTACAAGTGAAGTTTCAATTACACATATATAATGCTCATGCCCGAATACGCCACCACACGAATGTGATGACTCAATCTTTCTTTAGGTACTAATAGGATCCTCCCTACACACGGAACACATAACATAACCAATCCCGAAGGAAAGTCCACACATAAAGGCTCCATAAATCACATAAAGGGCATACTAAGTAAATAGTGAATTCAAGCATCCTCAAAACACAAAATCATATCTCATGGACATTTTCCACTTCAAAAGCTTTCTTTGTTAAACACATTTAATTTTGAAAGCTCACTTTCATAAACACATGTATGTCCTTGCTCAATGTTAATGCTCACATTCATAAATATATATCTTTCACATTTCATATCAAATATACTTTGGCATAACATAAACATATTTCTAAGCACATTTACAAAATCATATATAGACAATTACTATACTTATTGTGATTTCAGTAAAAGTCTAATATACTTACCTCTTAGCACTTTCGACTACAAGGCTTAATTCTCCTTAACCTATCAATAGAGATTAATCATTTCATAAACCTCAACATTCACACAAAACACTTTAAATAGCTTACAAAATTACACATATTGCACTTATCACATCAAATTAGTCTAATTACTTGGTTTCTCAAAACTTGTCATTCTGACCACTTACACTTAACAAAATTTTCTTATACATCAAATGATGTCCAATTGCTCCAAAATTAGAATATATCTTTCTTAGCTCATATATCCTCCTTATGTATGGATATTATATCATAATTCCTACACAATCTATTTCATAAACACCATCAAATCCAAACCATTATTCTGGCGGGATCAAGATATTTACTGAACAATATTCAGTCTCCTAATGTTATAAAATCATATACTAACTCAAAAATTATAAAACTACCATATAATTACTCTTGACATATATTTCAATTCATGATAAATATTTCACTTCAAAATCCCTGCCAAAAGTATTTTAAAACTATTTTATTCCATAACTTTAAAAACCTATTAATCAAATACTGCAATGAGCTGATACACTTTATAAAATCATATCGGTTTAACCATATTGATCTAAATTTGAAATTTTGAATATATCATATTATACATATAAATCTATCATATTCCATAAATTTGTAATTTTTGAAGATCATTTCACAGATCGCAAATTATTTGTCACTGTATCATACTGTTAACACAGGGAATTTCCAGAATTTCAGGGTCATTTTGGTAAATTCACTACAAATTAAATTTCTAGAATTTTCAATCAATTCAAAGTCTCAAATTATTCTAGACATGTATAATTGCATATAATCAAAATCCAAAACCAGAATCAAAGCACAACAATTTATAAAATTTCTAGATCAAGAGACTATCAAGCAGAAATTCTGCAATTCATCATGATCTATTAAGTTATCTACATAATCATTATCAATTCTTAATATATCTTACAAAATCCACATCAAATCCCCAAATTTTCATTTGTACAGAAATCAAAACTTAAAAAAATTAACTTAATTAACACCAATAAATTGAGAAATAATTATGATATACCTCTTAAAATCCAAAATTTTAATTTCTTCTTCTTCTTCTTCTTCTTTTTCTCTCCCCTCTATTTCTCTCTTTTATCTCTCTAAAGGGGTGGCTCGACTCAAAAATGAGTAAATTAGGGTTTAAAATGTGTATTTTTATACTAAGAGGCAAACTCTTAGTATTTATAAATTAACCCCTAAAACTTTCAAAGTATTACAATTTGGTCCTTAAAATAAATCTAAAGACTTGCAAATAAACCCAATACTAATAGTAGGTCCGTAATCTATACAAATACTACTAATAACAATACATAAATCAAATATCATCCACATACAAATAAAATATAAATATTATACAAGTACAAATATTTATTCTTTCTGATTGTGGATAAGTGGTTACTACAGATAGGCTTTTCTTTTACAAACAAATGTTATATGCTCGACTTATAGCTTATTTTTTCACTGATGGGGTCGGTGCCTATAGTAAAAAAGCACTTTCGTAGAAGATTATTACCGTTTGTATTAACAATTTTTGTAACTTCTCTTTGGTCTATGACAAAATTTAAATTTTGAGCACAACATGTCTATGTAAATATATTCGTTTCTTGGACCCTAATTACAAATCCCATCCATTAATTGGGTTATAAGAAGTGCAACTTAATTAGTATTACTAATATATAACTTTTTCATACTATATAGTTTTAATTCCAATTTGTTGTTTTGACATAAGAATAGAACAAAGTGGATCCACTAAATATATCCTAATAAATTTAATCCATTTAGTAGATTAAAATATAAAAATCAATTAGGGAGTTGAAGAACAAAATTTTTTGGAACGTATGTCATTCAATTATTCATACGAAGCAGCTTATAGGAATATCATACAAAATGGAAAATAACCCTCTAGTAGATTAATATGCACAAAGTTTTAGATGGTTTGTTGAACCGCTGCAAAGTTTGAGCTCTATACTGGTATGCTTCTTTGTTGCCACCATTCACATCAACTTCATTCAAAAGATATAGATTTAGTTTTTCCATGATACATCCAAAGAATATAAGATAGTTCAAAAAGGATGCTTTAGTTATTATTCCTTTAAAACCTTTAACATGAACAACTTTTAAGACTTCTGGTGATGCATGTGAACATTACGAAGTTATAGATCCAATATTCTTAAGGGTTAAATCGAATGGAGGTGTACATGATGTTGATTGTCAAAGTATTTAAGGAAAGAACTTTTGAGCATGAAGTTGATTCCAAAATATTCATATGGGTGTATACCAGTATCCAGAATAAGATGCTCTACATTCAGAGAAACTGTTATACCTAATGGCTCATCCCCATAAGGAATAACTTGAAACAATTTACTGCTCACTTTCAAAACTCTAACATTAATAACCTAGCTTAAGAGTTCAAAAAGAAGTTCAATAATTTCATCACACGATAACTCTAGCACGAAGTCAAGTTCTATCTCAACCAAGGAATCCTGTTGAGCAAAAACAAAATGGCCCTTTGTCCCACAATACTTGAAGAAATTTAAATTCGGTGCCTCAATTTAAAACCATAGTTAGGTAAAATTGCATTTATTAAGAATAATCTTTTTAGCCTTAAATTGAGTAGATTGATCTCAAGAAACTCAATGTTCTAACATTTCTTCAAGCTTATACTCTTTAGCAATAGACATTGCAACATAATGTCTCTGATAGAATGCATTCGAGAACACTGCAACATTCACGTTGTTTACCTTTTGGATTTTACAAAGGCCAATAATACTAAAGTGTGAGGTCCGAGTAGAATGCTGATTGGATCTACTTCTCATTGTCAAATTTAAAATGTTTAAATTTTTATTTTCTCATTTGAGAGATTTATGGGAATATGAAAAGCAGTAGGAGGTCGCTTTTATATTAAAAAACATAAACTAGTTATATCATGATAGAAAGCATTATCAATTGACAATTTTAAAATGTTTTGCTAACATCACTTATTTTGTCTTATGAAGATAATATAACTTTAAGCAACCCATTAGTAAGCATACTTGATGCAAATTTGCTAAAAGATGCCGACAACTACTCAAACTGGCTGATGAATCTTAGAATTGTTGTAGATTTAAAAAATCTTAAATACATAATGGATCAGAGAATGCTTAAAGGTGTTTCTGAAGCTACCATTGGCGAAGAGGTCTTGACTTATAAGAAATAGGTCGATGATGATTTGAATGTCAAGTCGTACATCCTTGGCTCAATGTCAAATGAGGTTTAGAGGGAGCATGTGCATATAAATAGTACGAGTAGCATTATGCTCCATCTAAATGAGTTATTTAGAGATAAACCACATGTAAAACTTTACAGGATCTCCAAAGCACGTTTTCAACTTAAGTTGGCCAAAGGCGGTAAGTTCCCATGTACTTAAGATGATTTTTTATATCAAAAAGTTAGAGACTATAGATGTTTCTCTGAACAACAACTTAGGAAATAGCTTTATTCTCTAGTCTCTACTAGGGATTTTTACATAGTTCATTATGAACTTTAACATGCAATGACTGACTCTAACTTATGCTGAGTTATATAACTTGTTACAGTCAGTTGAGGAGGACATTAAAAAGGGATGTATGACATTTATAGTTTAGACTAGTTCTTCATCTTCTATCCCTAAGGCTTCTAAGAAGTTTTAAAGGGAAACAAAAGGTGAAGAAGACTCCATATTCAGGTTCTTAGAGACTGGTTGTATCCAAGAAGAAAGATTAGAAGAAGAACAAGGGAAAGTGTTTTCACTACAGCAATGACGGACATTGAAAACGTAACTATCCAAAGTACATTACCACAATTATTAAGAACCCAGCTGGTATTTGTTTACCTATTATTGACATTTCATTAGCATGTGATGCTTCTAATAGCTGGGTATTAGATACCGCATATCTTTCTCACATCTATAATGTGTTACAGGGTATCAGTTGGTGAATAGTCATTATATTTTGAATGCAACAGGAAATGTCTTAAATGTATAGGTAAACAAAGGTATTAGTTTGGGAGCTTTGAATAACATGGAATTGTGGCATATGAGGTTATGGTATATAGGCGTGTGACCTTTAACCCATTTGGTTAAGGATGATCAGATATCTGATTTTACCCTAGAACCCTTACCAATTTGTGAATCTTCTATTCAAGGAAAAATAACCATATCTCATTTTATAGGTGTTGGACACTGAGCCACTGATTTATTAGAACTAGTATATAGTAATGTATATGGTCCAATGAATCACACTACTATAGGTGATTTTTGATACTTTGTCATTTTTATCAATGATTTGTCACGATATAGACATGTGTATCTTATGAAACACAAGTCGAAAACCTTTGAAATGTTCAAAGAATTTCGACAGGAAGTAGAGAAACAAATCGATATGTATATCAAATGCCTTCGATCAGTCTAAGGCAGTGAATACATGAGCAGTGAATTCACAGCTTATTTAAAGGAGATGAAATTCTCATTTAATACAGTCCTCCAAGTACTCCTCAACACAATGGTGTTTCAGAGAGGAGGAATCAAACTTTATTAGATATGGTCCGATCAATGAAGAGCTTTAGCTATCTTTCAGAATATCTATGCAGTTATGCTCTAAACTATTGCTCACTTGTTGAATAGAGTTCCATCGAAAGTCATTCCTACTACTCTCTATGAGATATAGGCTGGGAGAAAACCGAGTCTTAAGTATATTAAGATTTGGGTTTTCTTGCTTATGTAAAAGTTATGTAACAGTATAAACTTACACCCAAATAGTACAAGTATCGGTTCATTGGATATCTCAAACACTCTATGAGATATCTATTTTATGATCCAGAGGATTGAAACGTATTCGTTACTCATTATGTCACTTTTCTAGAGAAACAATTTCTCATGAATTATGGGAATTGTAGAAGGATTGAACTTGATGAAGTCGATCCAGAAATTAATAAACCAATGATAGAACCTCAGACTCAATCGAGTGAAATGCCTTTAACATAACCTCCACGTAGGTAAGAAAGGATGTCAAGACCACTTGTAAGGTATAGAATGATGCCTAAAGGTGTCTGACATTTTCTTAGTTGAAGAAAAGAATCTTATGACCTATAGAAAGGCGATATTGGACATCGATTCGCAAAAATGGCAAGAAGCCATGAAATCCAAAATTGACTCTAAGCACGTTAATCAAGTCTAAGATTTGGTTAAGCTTCCTAAAAGAGTTGTTCCTATGGGTTGTAAATAGGTTTATAAGGGAAAGTGTGGGCTCGATAGAAAGGTAGAGACTTTTAAAGCTTGACTTGTAGCCAAAAGTTATACTCAATGATCTGGGATCAATTATGAGAAAACTTTCTCACCAGTAGCCATGTTAAAGTCGATTCATATTCTATTGGCTATTGCTCATACTATAATTTTGAGATCTAGCAGATGGATGTAAATACGGCTTTCCTGAATAATAATCTTAAGGAAGAGATTTACATTGAGTAGTCTAAAGGTTTTACATCTAGCTTAACTTCTAATTTGGTATGCAAATTAAAGAAGTCTATTTATTGACTTAAATAGGCTTTTCAAAGCTGAAATATTTGTTTTGATAAAGTAATTAAAGGGTCTAGTTTTATAAAAAAAACAAAAAAGAAGCGTGTATGTGTACAAAAAGGTTAGTAAGAGCTTGATTGTCTTTCTTGTTCTTTATGTAGATGACATACTTATTATCGAAAATGATATTGATATGTTACAATCAGTCAAGAGTTATTTAAGTAAGAACTTCTTCGCGATGAAGCAGACCCTTTCCACCTGCCCCTTTTTGTTTATAATTCGATCATTGAATCTTTATTGCACAATCGTATTCTATGATTAGAGTAGGAGGATACTATATTTCTTCATGAAAATAAAAAAACATAAAATATTTAGGAGAGGCTTCCTGTATACTTGGTATAAAGCTTTATAGAGATAGAGTTAAGAGGCTCATAGGGCTCTCTCAATCTTCGTACATAGAAAATATTCTTGAAAGGTATAACTTTGTTAACTGTAAGACAGTTAACATACCTTTCAAACATGGCATTCATCTTTCTATGAGAATATCTCCTGATATAGAAGATAAAAGAGTTAGAATGTCTAACATACCATATGCATCAGCAGTAGGTAGCTTGATGTAAGTCATGTTATGTATGAGACTTAACATCAATATGGTTGTAAGTGTTACAAGCCGGTATAAGTCTGATCCAGACAACGGCAATTGGATGGCCGTGAAACATATCCTAAAATACCTTAAGGGTACAAAGGATAAGTTTATGATATATGGAGAAAGTGACTTACAAATGAGGAGGTACACTGACTCAGACTTCTAGTATGATCTGGATAATAGAAAGTCTAATCTGAATATGTGTTTCTTTTCAATGTTGCCGTAGTTAGTTAAAAAAGTGTCAAGAAAGCGTCTACAGCTAATTCTACTATAGAAGCAAATCGTAGAGCTTGGAGTAGTCCCAAGTTCAGTGGATCATATCCCACTATTTTATGACAACACTGGGGCAATAGCTTAAGCAAAAGAGTTAAGGGCATACTAAAAGTCTAAATATATGGAGAGAAAATATCACATAATTAAAAAAATCTTGGCTAGAGGAAATGTAATAATTTCTAGAGCAGATTCTATAAATAATGTAGCGGATCCACTTACTAAGGCTTTAACTCCTAATGTAATGTCCAATCCCTATTAGTAGTATTAGTGTCTAGATTTCGGTATAGAATAATAAAGACACCGTAGGGTTACCCAATTTTAACCCTATTAGAAATAAATTTTTTTTATGGTGTGCGTGAGAGATATTAGACTTAATTTGATAATTTTACACTCAGTCGGAGCGTCGGACGACCCTAGAATAATTTTAGAATTTTTGTCTATTGGCTTGGAAAAGGAAATTCTAATTTATTACATGAATTTTCATTTAAGGGTTATATATGGAACAAGCCTTTGTTGAGAAACACAATCCATATGTTACAGAATGGACCAATAAGAGACAATTTCATGGATTACCAAGTTAGGAATTCTAGTTAATTCCTTTGACTATTCTAACTAGATAGTTAGAAAGGAACTAATTAAATCCTTCCATTTTGAACTAATGGCAATTTAGAAATTTTAAGTTAGTTGAGGGGCAAATTGGTCTTTAAAGAGAGCACTATATAAGGAGGAAGTGTGTAGAATTTTTGGCTAAGTTAGAAACAAAGATAATTAGGGTAAAAAGAGAGAAAATTCGGCCAAGGTGAAGGGGGTGCTGCTACAGTGAAAAATTAAATTTTTTTTTATGATTTTTCATACTTAATCAAGCTAAGATAAGGTCAAGTACAAGTTCCTAAGATCAATTGAAGCATCCATTAGTGAAAATCCAATAAAAAGAGGTAAGAAAAGCATTATTTTGTGATGATGATATGTGAACTTTCAAGATTGCTTCAATTGATGTTCTTATATGTATTCTTGGTTTAGATTGAGTTTAATTCTAGTGTGGAGCTTGAAGGAGTCATCAAATTGAAGAAATTGGCAAGGTAAAAATTAGGATTTTTGGTGATTTTGATGTAGAGACTTCAATTAGTAATAATTAGGGCATTACAATGAAATTGGCTTGATGTTGATGCAATTGGAACAAGAAATTGATAAAACGAAATGTGTTGAGTGGTGGATGTAAATTCATCCACTTTAGGAAAGTTAGGGTTGAGTTGTGTTGCAATTGAATTGTTGTGTATAAATGGTGTATTATGTAAATTGAATGTATATGGTTGATGAAAAATCAAAAATGAAGAAAATGGGACATAATTGTCTATTTTGGTAAGGTGAAGGGCAATTATGTCCAACTAAAGTTATAAGGCGTTTAATAATTTTTAAAGTTTCGGATGGTGAGTTAGATTAGATTAAATGACTTCATAAATGAAAATCGAAAGTAGTATTCATCCGGGCTTTGTATGTCGATTAGGGCGTTCAGTAGTTAAATGAGATTCTAGCATTTGATTTGGTTCTAAATGTCATTTATGGCATGTAGGTGAAGAAAATCGAGACCGGTAACAGAAGCAAAAGTCCAGAGCGAAATTGAGCTCGAAGCAGTTGAGTGAAAATCTGTCATTTTGTTTATCTTTCATTTATTATGTTTCCGCATAATGAAATTGTATATTTTATGTGCTTTTAATGCATAAACATGATTTATGATTTTGATATATATATCCATAGATATGCTTTTACATGTTTGGTTTAAGAAACAACTTTAAAATTACTGCATTAGCTTTAAAAAGGCTATTGGTACCCTCAGATTACAGTGGCGGTGATGGTTTAGGGCTCGGCCGGTATATCCCGTACACATGGGCAAGTTTTGGGGGGGTATGTCACTAACTCCGGGAAGTAGGATTGTCGAGTTATGTGAGTCGCTCAATGTGTATGGGGTATTATCTCGCCATATGTATGCGATGTAAAAATCCGCTGCATAGCCAGTGAGATGTCTTGAGATGTCATAGTGGGTGTTGCTAGCTGAGACGCCCCATGACCTACTCACATGTGCAGTGCTAGTTAAGTCGCTGCGTGAGTATAGAGCTTTAGGGTTACCATTGGTACCGTTTCGAAAGAAAATGGCCGAGCGAGGGTTTTAGTAGTTTTCGATCTACCGATCGCATATTATGCATCTATATGTACATGCTAGTTATTATATTTTATAGATCTTGGATATAATTTTTCGAAGATGTAAATAAAACCCATTCAACAAGATTTTATTGGCTTATGATGTTAGAAACTATTTTACTGCTTTATACAAGTTTTAGAAACATGATTTATGCATGTCCTTAGAATTTAATATCTACGTAGAAATTTATTTTATTTGAAATCTCAAATGCACTCACTGAGCTCATTTAGCCCACTGTTTTGTGTTTTATGTTTTCTAAACCCCATTTTCAGGTGCAGGTCTCGGTATGCAAGCTGCTGATTCTCTTACTGCTGATTAATGGGCCAAACCTGAAGATCTTTTTTATAAATGTAAATGTGCTTAGTAGCACTCTTTTTACTTTCTGTATAGTACTTTTAAGCTTGTGTTGTACATATTTTTTTTTTTATAAACAAGAAGAGATTTTGATATTATGATGATAGTTTCACTTTTTGTTAGTATGCCAGTTTTGTGTTCAAAAATTAAATTATTGAGTTGAGTTAGATTTGGTTTTGAAATGGACCGTAGGTTCTATGTGGTAGTATTGAGAAACGGTTGGAAATAGAAGTGAAATTTCTTTACAGGTTTTAAATTGGATTTTTAGAAAAACAGAGGAAACTCTGTCCGTTTTTTTTTTAAAATTTTAAGAAGTCATTTCCATGTATATTCCAAGATTTTCTCAGTAATAATAAGAACTAAAAAGGGGTTCGCCTCGTGGAATTTCTCAACTTACACAGTTATATTCTGAAGAACTTCCGTCGGGGTGCCTAGCAGGGCCACTGGGATCTATAGTAGAGGGTCGCGGGCCAAGTCTTGTCACCTAGAGTGTTTAAGAAACACGTGGACACGATGAGTATTAGATATTATCATGAGTAGCACTAGAGCAAGTATGAGTTATTGGGAATGGTGTTAATGTACCATTTAAATTATTATATGAATGTTTATTTATTTAATATTTATATAATAAATATTTATTTTATTTGTCAATTATTATTATTTATATGGTAAGAAGGTTGTAACTTTTTGTACATTATACATCTATAAGAATTTAGATTTGTTCTAAAAGAGTTTAGGTCAAAGCTAAAAATTAGTAATTTTAAAGAGTTAGAACCTTATCTGAAACAGGGACAAAAACTTGAGAATATTATAGTAATGATGTAGTTGCAAAAAGTTGTAAATGGTGCTAAGAAAAGTCATTTCACAATATGTTCTTTAAAATACCATTTCTAATCCATGGTTATCAACGCAGGTTGATCGGTATTCTTTTCGGATCAGTTGTATGTCCATATTTGGATTGTCCAGATAGTTAGTTTTAACAGACCATAGGCTTAGTAGAAGTTTGTATGGGCATACAGGTATTTAGTAACGACTAAATACTGAACAGACTCACAAGGACCTGCAATAGACATCTCATAAAGCCATCGATTGAGGGTATTCTCGAGTTGAGTTGTATTCATGATCCTTTGACTTGAGCGCTACAGTAGGCTTGTGAGTGATCCATCATACTTTAGTTCCACGCATGTTAAAAACCTTTCATGGTTTAACTGCTAGGTGTCACTAAGTATGGTCCGATGCTTATGGAGTTTAGTATGTATAGATATAGGTCCATCAGCTCACGTGGGTGAGTTGTATATCAAAATGCTCTAAGAATATATTTTATAAAGTTTTATGGCCATAAACGGAAACCCAAAAAAAGTTTTTTTTGTAAGGTTAAACAATATCACAAAAGATTTTGTGGATATTATTTATGAAAATATGAATCTAAAGATAAGTTTAAGGTTGAGCATATAGAGATTTGACAGTCAAAATCTATATCTCTGCTCTTCTAGTATATATATATATATATATATATATATATATATATATATATATATATATATGACAGAGAAATTATATGGATATGGTTGACCTCAACTTGCATGGTTCCACGCTCCGTTTTGTCATATTCGTAACGTGAGTGTGAGGTATTGTTCATAGACTTGCAGAAGTGTTCTGTAAGATATATAGAGGTGAACCTAGGGAGTTTCACAATATGAAGTATACTCATTGAGCATTGTGGTTAAAAGTCAGATTAAACGGTTTGATCTGGGATGATTTCAGAAAGCATGATATGTTTCAAGACTTCTCTGAAAAGTGGAAAACATACTTTGTAAATATTGTAAAGAGGTCCATGTTCATGGCAAAATGAGTTTTGACATATGTCCACTTGTGTGACAAGTGGTACGTAGGGGCTTTGCATGATTGACACTTGGCACTATGCATGAGATGTATAAGTGACAAGTGTCAACCATGCACCCTAAAATACATTAACAATGGTATGAGAGCATTTTTTTTTTTTTAAGTTATTGGAGTGTTGTTGAAGTAATGGGGAAGCCCAAATGTAGTGAGAGTTGCGTTTTGATGCATTTTAAAAGTAGCACATCCTCTATAATTCCTCTAAGGTAGGTGAGAAAATGATCAACAAGTTGAAGTGTGATATTGATTGGCTTTGCCTCTCTAGAACTTAGCTTGTTGTAGATAAAGATGGGCATAAGATTAATACTTGCTCATAGATCGCATAGACCTTGACCAGGGTCATAATTACCAATGGAGCATGGTATGGTAAATCTCATGGCATCTTTGAGCTTAAGAGATAACTTTTTTTGAAGAATAACGTTACACTCATCTGTCAATGCTACGGTCTTATAATTCTCTAGTTTCGTTTTCTTTGAAAGGACACTCTTTATAAATTTGATATAGTTAGGCATCTGTTCTAGCATATCTGCAAAAGGAAGATTAATATGAAATTTCTTTAAAACATTAAGAAATTTAGAGAATTCTTTATCTAATCTCTTATTTTACAGCCTCTATGGGAATGGTGGAAGAGGTGTGAATGGACTGCAAGAGCTATTTCTACACATTTACTGAAGCATTTTTTTACACTTGTATGCTGCCCATATTTTTGTTTTGCACTTTTGGGATTGCCTTATTGTAAATTTTCTATTTCAACACTTGTATTGCACCTCTGTAGCCTTTGAGAGAAAGAAATAAGTGGTCTTTATAGTTACACATTTTCTTGTTGTGCCATATTATCCTTCTCTTTCACACTTGATGGTGATAGTTTAGATGTATCACCATGTAGGATCTTACCACTTCTCAAGTTGATGGCTTGGAATTACTCTACACTTTCGGTAAAATTCTTAGTGTTATGAGCGTTCATGAATGTCTACAGAATAACAGTCAAGATTCGTCCTAAAGTTTATAGAAAATTACAAGGTAGGTCATTTCAGTTAGTTGGTAGAGGCCTTGGGGTCTCCTATTAATTATAGTAGCAAGTTGTCCCATTTGACCTCTAAGTTCTTCAATGATGCTAAATAATTTTATAAGATGGTGTCATTGGACTTTATTTATTGCATCAATATGTCTTCAAAAGTCGGCTTCTTTTCTTGTAGTGACTAGAATCCTGAGGGATTCATTGATCTAGATGGCTCCTCTTAGTTGTTACGTCATGAGAGGTTTGGATGATCTCTCCACCCCGAATTATAGGAATTTGATTCTATGGTAGGTTGTTGACGGTTAACATTGCCCATAGAATCAAATGGTTATCACCACAAAAGTCGCATGTCACTTATTGAGTTTTGACGGCATTCAATGCATTAAATTTCTTAGATAATAAGTTGATTTGCACTATCAATACATTAAATGCATTAACCTTATATACATCGATGACTTTCTTGGGTGTAACCCTCTCTGCTAGCCATTGGTAACTGTTTAACGGCATTTCTTCCAATAGATCATAGGCCTCATCCGTGGCAATCAATATCACACTTCAACTTGTTGATCATTTTGACGGCATTCAATGCATCTAACTCTAGAATAACAAGTTTAGCTCATCATAAAACCAAGAGTATCAAACCAATCCATGAATAATAACAAGAATAAGAACATAATAATAAGAAAAGAGAAGAAAAACTAATCAAGAAGACGTCTTAGGTTGCTTCTCTCTCAATCTTGACTTGAAGCTTGAATCTTAATTTTGTATTGTGAATTCTTTCTTTAAGTTTTTTGCCTCTCTAAAGTCTTGAGTTTGGCCCTCAAAAGAGTGTTTTTATAGGTATTGAAAACCTTAGAGATAAGAGGATTTGAATCCAAGTCAAAGTAGGAGTAAAACAAAAAGAGTGGTTTTTGCTGTCATCTATGGGCGTTACAGTTGCCCAGCCCTAAGTTCATGCGGTGTTGTAAACTGAGCGCATCTCACTCATTTTTCGTCCGATTTACCTCTCATTTTTTTTATACGTCACATTTTTTGTTATGCATCTATTTTTGAAAATAAAAGTAATTAAATGGCCAAAAGTTCATGATTTAGAAAAAAATACAAAAGTTAGGTACTAATCATATTAGTGCATGTATGCCCTTATCAATTACACTGCAAATTGTGTTTGTGAGACATGCATTTAGTTATTTTAACATATACAAAATCCACATGCATTCATCCTAAACACCTAGTACTCTCCCACTTTAGTATATAAGGAATTAAGTCATCCAACAAACACTTTCTATACAACTTAGTGGCTAAAAGCAAGGCTTCGTATATCTATATCTATAATCATTTAATAAATTTGTTACTTCCATACTCGTCTCCAAATAAGCAAATTTGTTTTCCCTTTCATATGAAAATCTGTACAGATTATACTTCTCCTTCTTTCGTGCTAGGTTATTATTATTTTTCTTCCAAAATTATGCAGTCTTATTCTTTATTATTGCAGTCCTTGTAAGGACATCAATGTATGTTCCCAGTAAATACTTCCCCATGGATATGCATTAAAATCTTCCATATTGCCAGCCATGTACCACCACCTATACTTTATGGTGTTCCCTTCATACTTTCCATTAATAACTCTTTCCACAAAGTAGACTATTACTAACTTTATGGCATCCTTATCGTCCATCTTATTAAACCTTACATTATCAATTCTATTATCCAATTCTCTCATGTCGACATTACTGTTTTCACCAAATATAACTCTCCTTAATCAAGATAGACTCTCACATTTGTATTTCATATTAAACTTAGTAATACACTCAAAACACATACCTGTTATAATGCTAAATTCTACTCACAAAAAATGAACATGATTTCCTCCAACCATAAACCATATCTCCTCATCTAAGCCTTTGGTTTCAACTTCCCTTAACAATATGTTATATGCCAATTGTGTTTGAAAACTAATCCTATCAATCTCCATCAACTTCCCAAAAATGTGTTTCTAAATTTGCTGTTTGCATTTTCGTCATATTTTTTTTAATGGCTTGTATTGATCTCATTTTGGACATGCATGTTATTCTCCTTGAGTACCAAAGATCTTTAATCATTTTATAGGTCTTAATAACTGCTCCTATTACCATCTGTCCCAACCTACCTTAAAGTCATTTACGATTTTCTACCAATAATTACTTCCTACAAAATTTGCTAAGTTCATAACAATACATATTTGTCTTAACTTTATCCTACCGCTTATGGCTTTACCCTCAATCTATTTGTTTATATCACTTCTCTTTATGTTATTATATTTACAATCAATTAGCTACTAATTACTATTGCAATATCATTATCTATTCTCTTTCCTCAACCAAAATTACCATAATTTGTAGGATAATATTGAAAGTGCGTTGTGCGTCGGGCGAGTGTGTACATTTTAAATTTTAATTTACACATTACATGCATAAATACACAACAGAATATAAATAAATATCTCATTATGATAATGAGATATTAGAGAACTCACCATCAAAGTGTGCTTTGCGCAGTTCTAGTCTATGACATGGTAGGATCTTTCGAGCTAGAACTGTAACTTTTTATTCTCACCAAAATATTTTAACTTGAAGCAACTATTGCTTCCCTTAATTTCTCAAAACTCTTTAATGTATATGGCTTGCTCACCATTTTCATACTTTATAAATGAATTGATGCCTTAATTTATAGTCTTTGCTACCCTCTTTCGACCAATCAAATTAAGATTAATGGGCAGCATAAAAGAAACATGACAATGTCTTGCTTTAACAAAACAAAGCCACCATTTGTTTAATGCAAATCATAGTGGCAAGATGCTTAAACATGCTTGAATAATAATGAGATTTGTGGCCTATTGATGCTTAATAAATGCTACCTTATGCTTGCCAAAATTCAAAAACAAAGCATGACAAAGCTTCCATTCATTTTGTCCAAACATTGAATCAATTTGGTGGCTATTTCAATTTGTTAACAAATGGAAAAACAATTTCATTTGGCCAATAGAAACATGCCCCCAAATGTTTAATATTCATTTAATTCATTTGCTTTCAATTTGAAATTAGTCGAATGCTTCATTACTTTAAATTATATAATTTTTAATTTACAACATTTACAAATTATATGTTAAGCTAATGAAACCCTGCCACATGTCATTGCCTAACAAATTAATGGTATGACATGTAGCATTCAATAGAAAGGTTAAAGTGGCAAGTCCCACTTGCCAAGATCTCAGGCCTAACACTTAAACCCCATGATCTCCTCGAGAGACCTTGAAATAATTTTGATTTATCCAAGAACTTCACAGATTGAACTATTTAATTTAGTGTGCTACCTCAGTGCACAACGAGTACATTTTATATGGTGAGACTCTTTAGGTTTACACCCGTTTTGTCTTCGAGAACTCTTCCCTAAGTTTATAAACGTTGCCCAACACACACGTTATGAAAAAACTAAAACAACGTGTTGAACTATACAAGTTAAGGTTAATACATATTCATATAATCTCTTCGTCATTTTTATCTTGAAAGAGCGAAGAAATAGATCATCACCATCAAGTCTCCATATGCTTAACTGTGAACTTATCTCTAAATTAGTATTTCCATAAACAATATCTGCAAACACTTTTGCAATATTGTTTATCTCACAGAAAAATCTTTTCCTAAGACTTCCTGATATACATTCTTGGAGCATCCAGATATAAAAATCATTCATATGAGCTAACGAATCCCATATCTACACATACTGTACTCTATAAGCATCAGACTCTACCCAGTGACACCCAGCGGTCAGACCATGACAGGTTTTTCACATGTATGGATCCTAATGTTGGAGTGCGGTTCAAAATTGTATTTAATTGATCATTTGTATGCATGTGCGCATTTTTACTATTTATAAATACATATACGTTGTATCTCATACATTATATATGCACAATGAAAACTGGAAATCTAATATCCTAAATAATGAACTCGATAAATTTTACATTTAACTACATTAATGAAATTAAACAGATATTAATCATATTAATACTAAAATTGAAAATAATCACCTGGCAAGCTTTTGGAATGGTATAAACTTGAGTACAGCCTAAAATGGACTTGTTGGCCATTTTAGGACTCAACGAGATAGAGTTGAGTTACTAGAATAGTAGCTTTATTTTTCAGCACTGATTTAATATTTAAACTATTTAGATTAACCCTTAATCGATAATTTAACAATTAAACTATTAATATTAACTAAACACTTTAACTAATATATTTATTTCAAAGTAATAGAAGTCATTTTCTTAATACAACTCTTCTATAAATAAAATAATTTCTCTTATTACTCTTTGGTGGTTGACCAATATAAGAATAAAAATTACAAGTCTAACTAATCAACTCTTGAAAATAAAACTTATCTTTTGTTCTTTGGAGTGGAAGAACCATTTGATCCCTTTCTTGGCAATCCATAAAAATAATTTTCATTCTCATTCACAAGTAAATGGTCGGCTACACTTTCCTTTTTGTCTAACCACTAACTAATTTGTTTCATTTCACTATATATAACTTTTAGATTTAATAAATAATTAATAAAGTAACTAACTAAATTAGTTAACTCTTAACCATGGTTACTTTATTAATAACTTAACAATTAAGTTATAAAATATCTAAGCCTTTAACGTAACCTTAATTAATGCATTAACCTAGGTTAGATTAACTTTTTTTTTCCTTTTAAAAAGATAATGGGTGGACCACTGCCCAAAGAGTTTTATCCCTTACCTCTCCCAAGGTTCGAACCCTGGTAGCTTGACATAGCTTACATAAGGCTTGCCACCAAGCCATACTATCGAGGGCATAGGTTAAATTAACTTAAGTTAGTTAGATATTTTGATTAACTTAACCCTAATTAACCATTAACTTAAGTTAGGTTAAGGTTTATTTAACCATTAAAGAAACCAAAATACATAATTAACTTAACCTAATGGTTAACCTTTAATCATGGTTAAGTTAGTTATTTATTTTATAATTAAATTAATAAATTGATTATTTAACAATTAAATAATCAATTAAGTGAATTACCTTTAAGCTTTTACTTAGTTACTAAGTTAACTCAAAGTGGGTCTCACCTAATCACATACTTGAGTAAACTCAACTGAAGGCTTACTGTATGCTATGTGTCAATATTTAATTGGTCAACAATAATTATCAACTAGTTAACGTACTTAACACTTAAGTCTTAACACTCGCGCATCCTGATGGTGCTTGAAACAAATATTTGATTTTGCTAAAAATTACTAGATTAAACAATTCAATCTAGTGCGCTGCTCTAATGCACAACAAGTACACTTCTACGGGATTTCCTAGGTCCATACTTGATTCGTTAAATGAAACTATTCCATGAGTCTATGATTGATACCCTACGCACACATTATAGATATTATAAATTAGCGTGTTAGACTATACAAACTGAGGTCAAAGTGTATACGTATAATCTTTCCTCACCTATATCTTAGAAGAGCGGAGATGTAGATCATCACCGTCAAATCTCCATATGCTCAACCGTGAATTATTCTATAGATTTATATTTCAAAAAACAATATCCACAAACTCCTTTATGATATTGTTTAACGTACAGAAATGCTTTTCTTCGAATTTTGTACTTTTGCCCAAAAGATTTCTTGAAATACAATTCTTGAAGCATATGGATATACAACTCAACTATGGGAGTTGACGGATCTCATATCTACGCACATTGGTCTCTATGAGCAGTGAACCCATACCCAACGCCACGTAGCGGTTAGACCATGAATGGTCTCTGATATCTGTGGAACCAAAGTATGGTGAATCACTCACAAATCCACTGTGGCACTCAGGTCAAATGACCACGCATACTACTCAACTCGAGAGAACTCATCATTGACAACTTTATAAGATGTCTATTGGCATCCTCGTGAGTCTGTTCAGTATCCAGTCCTAACTGAATACCCGTATACCTATACCTGCTTAAAATGTATGGTCAGCTAAGAACAATCATTTGTACCCTATAGATATAGACATACACTGATCTACATAAAAAGGATTCACCAATAGACCTGCATTGATGAAAATAGATTAGGAGCATAGTATTTGAAAACATACTTATATAATGATATTTTCTAGCACCTATTGCAACTATTTGTAACTATGTCATTACTATTATACCCTCGGGTCTTTATCCTATTTTAGACAAGACTCTAACTTCTTAGATATCACTGACTCTTTATAATCATGCTCCCACTGCCCTTTCTGAACACACATTTTCTCTTCATTTCTGATAAAACCAAACTTTTTGATTTTCTCATATAAATGAAGATTCTAGCTCTGAAAAAACTGCTTAAGACCATAAATGGACTTCCTCATTTTGTACACTAGATTGGAAGTTAGGCAAGATGTAACATTTTCAAGCTATTCTATGCATATCTCTTACTCAAGATATATATACCGAAATGTTGTCTTTACATCTATCGGTCAGACTTCAAATTCTTAATATGCTGTAATAGCTAACAAAATTCGAATTGACTTTAGCATGGTTATTGGTAAAATGGTTTGCTCAATACCGATCCTAGATCTATGAGTGTAACCTTTTGCCACTAGTTGGGCTTTGAAGGTCTTTATCTTCAGGCTCACACTTTTTCTATATAAACTCTTTTACAATAACTAGAAATAATTCCTACAGGAAGCACAACCAAGTCGTAGAGTTGATTGTTATGTATAAAGTCAATTTTGGATTCTATGGCTTCTTGCCATTTTCCTGAATTAATGTCAAACATTGTCTCTCGATAAGTCAAATGATCTTTTCTTTAACAAAGAAAACACCAAGGGCACATTCAGGCATCAAGCATACTTAAAAGGTGGCCTTGCTATCATTTTTCGACCTGTGAGGAGAGTGTGTTAAAGGTATTTTACTCATTTGAAATTAAAATTCCGTCGTTGGTTCATATATATCTGATTGACTTTATCAAGTCAAATTTTTTTACAATCTCTACGACTTATGAGAAACTCTTTCTTTAGAAAAGTGGGATCTCGAAGAACGAACATATTTTGTTCCTCTAGATCATACAACTAGTATCCCATGAAATATATGAGATATCCTATGAACTGATGCTTATTCCACTTAGGTACAGGTTTATCTTGTTGTGTAACTATTATACAAATAGAACAACTTTAAGTCTTAACATACTTAAAACTCGGTTTTCTTTCAGTCTATATCTCATACAGAGTAAAGGGAATAGGTTTCGATGGAACTCTGTTCAATAAGTGAACAACAGATTCTAAAGCATAATCCTATAGGTATTCTAGAAAATCAGTGAAGTTCAACATCAATCAGACCATATCTAATAAAGTTTGATTCCTCATTTTCAAAACACTTTTGTGTCAAGGAGTATCTGTAGGACTATGTTGAGAGAGAATTGAATTCTCTTTTAAATAATCTTGTGAATATACTGTTTATATATAAACTGTCTTGATCTAATTGAAGGCATTCAATATACATAGAAGTTTGTTTCTCTACTTGCTAGTTAAAAGCTTTTAAACACTTTAAAAATTTCTAACTTGTGTTTCCTAGAAACACATGTCTGTATTATGACAAATCATGATAAAGACAATAAGTATCAAAATACACCCATTGTAGTATGATTCATCGGACTAAATACATTACCATGTACTAGTTCTAATAAATCAGTGGCCTGGTGTCCAACAACTACACAAAAATTTAGTCATCTTCTCTTAAATTCAGAATTCATAAACTGATTAAGGTACTATAGTCAGATCCAGTATCTGATCATCTGTAACTAGATGGGTGATGCGATATTTTTATATCTTAAAATTGAGTGCAAGTATACACTATTGTATGCAAGTAATAAAAGGATAAAAGAGTCGGATGTCGAACCTATAGAGATAATTTCTACTTTTTAACCAAGTACTAAAATTATATCTTTCTAATAATTATTCAAAAAAATAAAAATATGAGAATGAATGTAGAAAATATAAAAGCAGTGACATAATGTAAAGAGATTTGGAAGATAGCAATATAGAGAAAATCTTGGATTAATACTATCTCTCAATATGCTTTCCAATGATAAATCATTTAATATTTAATTCCCTTAGTCATTGTTATTAATCAATACACTAATGTATTCACAAGTCTCTTCCAAGGTCATGTAAGTATACTTTAATTTACCAAATACCTTTATTCCTATAATACTTGTAATAAATTAAGATTCATTAAGATTAAGTCTTCATATATACCAATTAGGTATATTCCTATCCTAATTTGAAACTTTCATATGCAACATTGAATGTTACTCTACAATCATGTATTAAATTACCTAGGTCTAAATATAATAATTCATCTTTTAAGTTTATAAAAAATATTACCAATTTATTCACCATATATTGGCCAGATATATTAAATCATTAAGAACAAGTAATTTGAATAACAAATAACTAAGTTTATTAAATATTAAAAAGATATAGAAATGAAGCACACATATTGAGTTCAAGTATTAACCCTAAAAAGAAAATTTAGTTCATGGCTACAGGAGAACAACGGCAAAAATAATAAGAAATCATGATACAATCAATAGCAAACCGATATAGATGTCGAATTGCTATTGATTGTGCTACCTAAGAAATTCTTGATGCCGAAGAACGCCTTGAATCTCTCTCTACGGCTGCTTCAATTAAGCTCAAATTGCTCTCTAAGACTTGTGTTGTATATTCTTGATGTTCTCTAAAGGCTGGGGATGAGTGACCTTTTATAGGGATTGATTTGAGCTTGAAAACCTCAATTTTCATCGGATTAAGAATCGCACTACCGCTGGAGCGTTATATTTCTGTCACTAGGGCGCTGCGTGTAAAAGTCCTCACCGTTGGAGCGATGAGGTACTAGCGCTGAGGCGTTGGGTTGTGCTAGTGCTGGGGCGCTAGACTATGACTTAAGCAAGTCTTTTTTATTTGTTTTTCTTATTTTGATCACTATTCTAGCGCTGGGGCGAAAATCCTTGTGGCGCTAAGGCGACAGGACCATATTTTGAAAAGTTTACATTTTAGTCATTATTTTTTCTCCTTTTGCGTCCTTACTTTAAATTTTGTTCAAGTCCCTATAAATAACAACAATGCACATAAATAGCCATTTATTCTCATAAAATAATAAAATATCAAAATAAAACATGAGAAAATATCTGACAAATATTCATGCAATATTGGAATGGCATGTAAGCTGGGTTTCAATAACTCCCACTTGCTTTAGTGTCATTCATGATGATATCTAATATCTATCGTCTCCATGTGTTTTTAAACACAGTATGAG
This sequence comes from Ailanthus altissimus, assembly GCA_946807835.1. Lineage (NCBI taxonomy): Eukaryota > Viridiplantae > Streptophyta > Magnoliopsida > Sapindales > Simaroubaceae > Ailanthus > Ailanthus altissimus. The sequence goes on along the minus strand of OX327699.1, from coordinate 9,642,105 downwards.
TTAAGGCTTTAGGTATACTATTCATGGAATATATCTTAAATACTATCATGTCTTCAATAACCAAGAACTTTCTAATTATGTGGTATTCAGAGTCTGCATGATTAGAATTCCAGTATGCCTTATGGCTTTTTGGCTTGAGCAATTATCCCATTATTGTTGCATTTAGTAGGATATGATTCATTGAGCTTGGAATTACTCTAAGCTTTATAACTAACTTATATATCTACAATACTTTTTTTGCAAACTTCTCAAGCCGTAACATATTCTGCCTCTAAGGTAGAATCAGTTGTGGATATTTATATTGCACTTTCAACTAACTATGGTTCCGATGAGAAGAAATACATAACTAGATGTAGACATTCTATCATTCAGACTAAACTAGAAGTCCAAGTATGTGTATCTTTCATATATTAGTAACCTTCTCCATGAGTTAGAAATTTATCTTTTGTACCACTCAGGTATTTCAGATATGTTTCATGGCAAATTAATGTCCATGACTTGGATCAGACCGATACCAACTCGTAACACTTATAGCCATCCAGATCCAGGTTTCGTGGCATACATCAAATTACCTCTAGCTGATGCACATGATATGTTAGATACTCTAACATTTTCATCTTCTTTCCGAGGACCTCCTCCTAAAAGATAAATGCCATGTTTGAAAAATACATTAATTGCCTCACAGTTACTAAAATTATACTTTTCAAGAACATTTTCAATGTAAGAGGATTAGGATAGTCCTATCAACCTTCTAACTCTATCTTTATAACACTTTATAGCTAGTATATAGGAAGCCTTTCTCAAATATTTTATGAATAAGTTCTTATTCAAATAACTCTTATCCGCCTGATTTGTAATTTTCAGCATTAAATATGTCAATCACATAGAGAACTAGAAAGATAATTATGCTCCCACCGTTTTTTCTGAACACACAAGATTTCTCTTTGTTTTTTATGAAACCAGACTCTCTGATTTCTTTGTTAAAATTAAGAATCTAGCAAAATGCAATAGCCAACAAAATTCAAATTGACTTAAGCATGATTACTGGTGAAAATGTTTCCTTATTACCAATCCCAGATCTGTGATTGTAACATTTTATCACTAGTTATGCTTAGAAGGTCTGTACCTTTATGTTAGGCCTACGCTTCTGCTGCGTAAACTCATTTACAAGCAATAGGAACAATTTCTACCAAAAGCATGATCAAGTGCTAGACTTGATTCTCATTCATAAAGTCAAATTTGAATTTCATGACATCTTGCCATTTTCATAAATCGATGTCCAACATCGCTTCTTTATAAGTTAAAGGATGCTTTTCTTCAAATAAGAAAACACCAAAGGCACCTTCAGGTATTAAACATACCTATTAGGTGGCCCTTGATATCCTTTTAGACATATAAAGAGAATGTGTTAAAAATATCTCACTTAATTGAACTTAAAGTTCTACTATCGGTTCATATATTTTTAGATTTACTTCACCAAGTTCAATTTTTTTACAATTTCCACAATCTATGAGAAACTTTTTCTCTTGAAAAATGGTATTACAAGGAACAAATATATTTCACTCCTTTAAATCAAAGAACTAGTATCCCATAGTTTGCTCAGGATACAAAATGAACCGTACTTGTACCTCTTAGGTGCAAGTTCACCTTATTGCATAACTTTTATGCAAATAGAACAGCTCCAAATCTTAACATACTTAAGACTTGATTTCTTTCCAGTTGACATCTTATACGAAACTGATGGAATGGCTTTTGATAGAACTTTTTTCAATGAGTTATTAGCAGTTACTAGAGTATATCCTTAAGACATTTTAGAAGATCGGTAAAACTCAATATCGATTGAATCATATCTAATAAAGTCCAATTTCTCATATCCAAAATACTTTTGCATTGAAGAGTACTTGAAGTACTATATTGAGTGAGAAACACATTCTTCTTTAAATAATTTATGAATTTACTATATAAATTATTTAAAGAAGAATGTGTTTCTCACTCAATATAGTACTTCAAGTACCTCGATCTAATCAAAGGCTTTAAATATACATAAGTGTTCTTTACTTCTAGTCGAAACTCTTTGAACATTTCAAATGTTTTTTACCTGTGTTTTCCAAAAACACATATCTGTATCATGATAAATTACTATAAAGTATCGAAATTTACCAAATGGTAGTAAGATTAATTAGAGCATATACATTACTATGTACAAGTTCTAATAAATTAGTGGGTCAGTATCTAATACTTACATAAGTATTTGGTCATTATCTCTCGAATTTAACATTCATAAACTGACTACGGATTTATAGTTAAATTAAATATCTGGCTATTCTTAACTAGATGAGATAGTCATCTCACGATTATATGACCTAATCTTATGTCCCATAATTTATTATCATTCAAAGTTTTTGAACTACTATTTATTCTGTTCACTTAGACATTTCAAGTTGTATTTAAAATATAATGGCCATTCACTAACTAGTATTCAGTTAGCGAAACATTATCATTATCATATTTACATGAGAAACTATTCCTTGTGTATTCATGATAACCTTCTCTGTCTATTACAGGGAGTGATATGATTTGCCTAATAATGTTTAGCATAAAATATCAATTATACAATGTAATGCTTCTGCCAGAGTGGAAAATATCTTAAAAGTCCTCATGGCTACTAAGTCTAAGAAATCTTTATTTCTTATGTGAAGCTGTACTTCTCATTTCATAGCTTCTTAACATACCTCAAATTATACAACATTTTGCAGAAATGAGAATGACAGGCGGTATCTCATACCCTTATTCATTTAACATCATATGCAAATGAAATGTCTGTGATTGATAAATAGTTATCTAAGGGATCTATCTTTATTGAGATAAGGTACATTAAATAGTAACGATTACTATTTTTTAAAATCTCATCAGAGTGGAAACATTTTTCAATATTATTGTTCTCTGTGTGTAGCTTGGATATATCAAATAATTTTTTAGATGGAGCACTGTACTATTTGCATATCTCATGTGCACATGCTCATACTGAAGATAATTCGACATTGAGGTTAGGAAATATGATTTGACTCTTAAATCATCCTTAATTTTTTTTTGATAAATTTTATCTTCTTTCAAAGAAATAGTATTAGAAACACCTTTAATTATCTATTAGTCATAAATATATTTAAGATTTTCTGAATCTAGAACTATTTTTAGATTCATTGACAAATCAAAATATTTTTCGGTACCCTATAATTGTTGTGCTAAAATCAAGTATACTAACGGATTACTCATCCTAATCTTATCTCTATAACCTAGGGAATGTTTAACGAAATATTTCTAATTGTTAATTAAATAACGCTTTAGATCATGGGTATAACTTTAATTTTTAAATCTAAAGCCGCCCTTCCATTACTTTATATAATCTCCAAAATCTCTCAAAGGGGAGAAGGACAATTTAAAATTATTTTAAACTATACAACAGGAAGTGGATCCTATTGGCATTTTAGTTTAGCCTCATACTATAGCAATCTTGGTCTTTGTAAACCTAATAGGTAGACAACTCTTATCAATTGCATCTTTTGTAACTTTTACCACTGATCCTAAATACACATTATCCTCACGCTATAACAATATTGGATAAGTGTATTCCAGATTAATTTGTCAATAATCAAATATATGTTACTAATACTACCCTTACGCTATAGTAATATTGAAAGTTTTGTGCGCGTGTGCGCCGTGCTACAGGTAAATGTGTGCATTTTAAATAATTTTAAATATTGTATGTCTCATATACAGCGTAGCAGAATTAATACATATTAAAATAATCTTATTACACTAATGAGATTAGGGGAACTCACCCTCGAAGCGTGCTTTAAACAATTCTAATTAGGGACGTGGTGGGCTTCCTCAAGTTAGATTAATAACTTCCTATTTCTGAAGAAATACTAAAGCAACTTTTACTTCTAAATGTTTTGTCTCTCAGGCCTTTAAATATGATACTCACAATTTTCTTCTCTCTTAATTTTACCTTACCTTGAAATTTATATATTATGAAAATGCTACAATCCCCTTTATATAACATTTGTTGCCACTATTTTAAACCAATTAAATAGAATATAACATCTAATATTTAACAAGCATGATAGTGCATAAAATTTGTATTATCATATTTGTTTGAAATGATGAATAACAACTTAAAAGAATTGTTCGAATATATAAAAAATAAGTGGCCAAAATAATTTATTTTAAAGGCATGTTATGCTTAAATAAAAGCATGATAATGCCATTTACTTTAAAAGTAAAATGAAAGTATAATGATTTAGTGGGAAAGTAAAAATAAAATAATAATTAAAAAATTCAAATAACTTGGTACAAAATTGATTTGGCTTTTATATATTTTATAAGTAAAATGTTATTGATAACTCTTTATTAATTAAATATTAATACTTAATAAATTGGACTAATAAAATTATGTCACATGTTATACCTTAACAAATTAGTGACATAAAATGTGACATACAATAAAAATGTTAAAGTGGTAAGTTCCACTTGTCGAGATTTCAGGCTTAACACTTAAACTCTATGATTTTTTCGAGAGACCTTAAAATAAATAATTGGCCAATTAATATATTTTAAATAAAACAACAATTATTTCATTTAAAAGATAGTTATATCCACCAATGCCCAATTTAGTACTCATACAAATTATTGGCATAAATTGAGATATACACTAGATAGATAAAAGTGTCAAGTCTGACTTGGTATAATTTTAAGTTTAACACTTAAACCTTAACTACTTCCCGAGAGACCTTAAAAATAAATAAGTGAATAATTAGTTTAATTTAAACAAAACAACAATTATTTTATTTAAGTTATAACTATATCTACAATGCTCAATTTAGTACCCATACAAATTATTGGCACAATTTGAGATATACACTAGGTGGATAAAAGTATCAAGTCTCATTTGCCACAATTTTATATTTAATATTTAAACCTTAGCTACTCCCTGAGAGACCCTGAAATAAATTCATATTTTCTGAAAACTTCCCAGATCGAACAATTTGATCCAGTGCGCTAACCACGTGCTCAACGCATACACTTCATATAGTGAGACTCCGTAAGTTCACACCTATTTTGTCTCACGAAATATTTTCGTAAGTCTATAACCGATGCCCCCCACACGCACGTTATGGATAATACAAAATGACTAGTTAACTATACAAGTTAAGGTTAATGTATATTTGTAAAATCCCTCTATCATTAATATCTTAGAAGAGTGGAGACATAGATCAATAGCGTCAAGTTTCTTATTACTCACCCATAAACTTATCTCTTTTAATTCGTATTCCAATAAATAATATACGCAAATTCCTTTGCAATATTATTTACTCCACAAGAAACTCTTTCTTGGGTTAAATGCTTATGGCCATAAGACTTCTTAGAATACAATCTTAGATCATCTGGATATTTAACTCACCCATATGAGCTAATGGATCTCATATCTACATACACTAGACTCCATAAGCATCGGACCATACCCAACGATACCCAACAGTTAAACCATGAAAGGTCTTTGACATGTTTGGAACTTAAGTATGGTGGATCAATTATAAGCCCACTGTGGTGCTCAGGTCTCGGGACCACGAATACTACTCAACTTGAGAAGACCCTCTACTGAAGGATTTATGAACAATCTATTAGAGGTCTTCATTGAGTCTAGTTAAGTATCTAGTCCTTACTAAATATATGTATATTTATACAAGCTTCCACTAAGCTCATAGTTTGCTAAGATTAATCATCTGGACTATCCAAATATAGACATACATTGATCTATATTAACCAATTCCATTCAAGGATCGATGGAAATAGATCAAGAACATTTAATTTGAGAACATATTTACACAATGATATTTCTTAGCAACACTTGCAACTATTTACAACTATGTCATTGCAAATATATTCCCAGGTCTTTGTCCTATTTCAGACAAAGTTCTAACTCTCTAGACCTGATCTAAACTCCTTCAGATCAATACAATGTCCGAAATGTTACAAGCATCTTACCTTAATAAAAATAATTAATGATTTAATGAAATATTTATTTATTACATAAGTATGAAAATACAATATTTATACAAAATTGGGATGGCACATGAGCACGAATTCCAACAACTCTCACTTGCTCTAGTGCCATTCGTAGTGATATCTAATACCTAACGACTCCACGTGTTTATCAAACACCTTTGGAGTTAAGGCTTTAGTGAGTGGGTCCACTTTTATAGAATCAACTTTATAAATTACAACATCTCCTCGAGCCAAGATCTCTCTAACAATGTAGTAATTTCTCTTCATATGTTTAGATCTCTGGTGTGCTCTTGGCTCTTTCGCTTGTGCAATGGCCCCGTTGTTGTCACAATATAATAGGATAGGATCCACGGAACCTGGGATTATACTAAGTTCTACGACAAACTTCTTTATTCACACTGCTTCTTTTGCTGGCTCCGAAGCTGCAATATATTCTGCCTTTGTGGTAGAATCAGTTGTGGATCCCTGTTTAATACTCTTCCACTTATGGCGGCACCATTGAGAATAAACACATATTTAGATGTAGACTTTCTATCATTCGGATCAGACTAGAAGACTAAGTCAGTGTACCCTCTTACCTGTAAGTCATTTTCTCCATTTATGAGAAACTTGTCCTTTGTATCTTTAAGGTATTTAAGGACATGTTTAATTGTCATCCAATGGCTGTCACCTGGATCAAACTGGTACTGACTCATAACACTTACAACCATACTGATATCAGGTCTTGTATAATTCATGGCATGCATCAAGCTTCTAACAGCTGATGCATACGAAGGTCTCTACCTTTTGCTGGTACACCGCAACTGGTGACTTAAAATCCTTGTTAAATAGTTGTCATTTCAAATAAGCATGACAATGCAAATTTTATGCACTATCATGCTTGTTAAATATTGGACGCTATATTTCATTTAATTGGCTTTAAAAAGTGGCAACAATTGCTATAAAAAGGGGATTGTAGCATTGTCTTGATATACGAATTCTAAGGTAAGTGTTTACGCTCAAAATATAACGCGGCTATCGCAGTATAGATTGAGGTGTCGATCCCACGAGGAAGCTCTTGGCAAAATAGGTTAGTGAAGTAAAATATTAAAGCAGTAGCAAAGGGTTAATTGATTTAAACGGATGAGATAGAATTGTCTATGAATTGAGGAAAATGTCTTATGATGATTTAAGCAAGGCTTTGAGAATCACAATTATATTTTATAAATCTACTCTATACTTTGATTCGATATTTATAACTCAACTGAAAGTTTCACATCCCAAACAATCAATCGGAAGGTATGTAATATATAGCACATTTGATAACACATGTATTTGATTTAGTTAAACTCTTTGCAAGCATTAACACACATCATGTTATTTATACAAGTTATCTAAGATCGACAATATATCATTTTGACAATATTGCAGTAAAAGATTAACTTGAATATCAAACATTTATTGCCCTTACATGTTATCCAAGATCGACAATATATCAAATTGACAATACTGCAGTAAAAGATTAACATATAAAACAATGTAACCAGTAACAATTATAAATCAACATGAATCACATAAGAAAAGCATGACTGAACATATATGAGACATGAGAATTATAACCTCTGGATTATAGAAAATAAAATAGATAAGAGTTTAATCAAAACCAAACTTACAACATTTATAGCTCTTGACACCGAATCAAAGCATGGAAGTAGATTTACTACACATAAAAGTTCATCTCTTAGCCTTGCTAGGAACTCTAGCCTAAATTACAATACATGTTAATGAGAATAAAAGAAGAGAGAAAATTTTCTATTAAAAACGTCCTAAGGGTCTCCTTATATAGGCAATGAATGGACATATGTCATGGATGATATCAATCTTCAATAATTTTAAGCCAATAACTCATGTATCCACTTGCAGCACATTTTTGATAATGTAAATGATCAATTCAACTTCTGCAGCCGACATGAAAGTTGTATAATTTTGACTCTTCTTTCCATAGGCACTGATTTCATGCAAATTGGATGAGTATCCAATGAGATATGAGCAAAATTCCAAAGATACATCAGAATTCGGCCAACAACCATTTTACCCACTTGCAATGCGATTTGGTCCATGATAACGGCTGATTTGGACTTTACCATAAACATACGAGTTGTTGATAGTAAAGTCAGCAATTCACAGCTTCAAGAATTATACCAATTGAGTATGTATTTTGTGAGATACGGTCCAAATACGTGAATTGGGTCAAGCTGGTTAAGAGTTATAGTCCGATTTTGTTGTATCTCAATTTTTGGCCCATAACATGTTGGATTTGGCTTTTCCACTATTCTTCAAATTTGTGTAAGATTGAGTCATGTTGCACCAGGTTCAAGAATTTCTTCATTTCGATTTCTACATTGAGAGTTATGTCCAGTTTACCTAAATCTATCCAAATAACATTCATTAATCACAATTTAAGGAGAACACTTTATTTCAAGCTAAAAATACAGAAAACACTAAAATTAGTGACATTAAATGGTGATTGAATCTCTTAACAACATGCATTTTCATGTGTTCATCACAGCCCCCAACCAGCTTATTGCTAGTCTCTAGCAATTCAAGCGTAAATAGAATATGCAAAACTACCTAAGCATTTCAATCAAAACGTTAGTTCGAGATCACTGTTGCTATCATGGGTTTTTCAATTACAACTTCTGTAATTTGTGTGTGTGTGAACTAAGCCATAACCATCTAACCACAAACCACAATAGATATAGCCTTGAGAATTTCTCCAAGTAAAAGCCTCAACTCCATATCCTCACAGGTGTATGATTGTTTAAAAGGTTAGGACTTCTCTTATGGAGTTGGAAAACAGTTAAGCACTCAAGAAAAAGTCAATTTTAAGGACAAACATATAAACTAACATTGATCCGAAGATAGGAAAATTATTTGTTTAAAAATCAATTATTCATATCATACGCCAACTTTAGAACTTTAATTGGCTTGTGAGAATAATACAATTATAACTTGGTGAGAAAACTGTTTTACAAGGTATTTGTCTTCTAAAATTGAATGAAGACTTTATTAAACTGAATTGCTTCTTTTTTTTTTTCTTATTTTTGGTACTTTTGTGTTTTTTTTTTTGAAGAATACAAGGAAGCATTACAAAGGTTTCTCACCAAATTATATTATGCACAAATGTAACCAACTTATCCCTTAATTCAAATAATATCATTCTAAACAAAAATTAACCAATTCAAAGGATCAATGAAAGTTCATAAGCTATTTTCTCAACCTTTCCACTTACTCACAAAAGATATGCGAGATTAGAAAAATATATACTTAAACATGGGAATTCTCTTGGCTATATAAATTGAATCATCCATCTTACCACAAGGCTTAGCATTGTGCTCAAAAATATTTTGGAAGTCATTCTTTAGTAACCTAGATAGAAACAGTGACTCAACCTAAACAATTCTGAAATCATACTTAGGCAGAAAAGCAAATTCCTTTATACAAGAATTACCAAGACTACAAGCAGTAAACGACAATGCATGAAATATAAAACAAAATAACAAAAAGTTAGTTAAAATGCATTTCAAAAGTTAGTACTAAAACTCCTTACTCTGCCATTCTAATTTGACCTAGAATGCGTCTCAAGAGTTCAAGAATGAACTCTTTACTCTGCCATTTTAATCAAATGTCGGACCACAATTTTTTTTTTTTTTTTGCAAAATGCAACGTATGTCTACTATCCTCCCCCCAAACCAGATGAAACATTGTCCTCAATGTTTAAATAGAAAGAGATAAAGTATAGGAGACATTACCTGAAACGCCAGTTATTTGAAAGAAACAAACCTGAGAGACACTTAAGCAAATATAAACTAAAATAATGGTACTGATAAATAAATAAATAAAAAGAAAAATTTACAAACGGAGTGTCAGATCCAATTTTCGCTTGTTAAGGCCCACTGACCAATCGATCCGAGTTATTGCTGGGTCAGGTTCGTAGGTAACTGCCTGTAATTTATTAATCAATTCATCCGCCTCAATAGCAGAAACCAGGATCTGTCGCGCCGAATGTGAAATAAAATTCTGTTCCACAGCTTGATCAAGAAAACAAAGTAAGCAATCAAAATAGTTATTAACATTCAACAAACCTATGGGTTTTCGGTGGATATTCAGTTGGGCCCAAGAGACAATTTGAAAAATTTCATCCAAGGTACCAAAACCACCTGGTAAAGCAATAAAAGCGTCTGCATTGCAAAGCATTCTGGCTATATGTTCATGCATGGATGAGACTTGTAATTCTTCCCCTATTGTTTTCCCGGTCAGGTTTCCCACGGCCAAAGCAGTAGGAATAATACCTAAAACTTGACTTCCTCCTAAATGTGCAGCTGTTGACACACACCCCATTAGCCCAAGGCTACCTCCTCCATAAATCAAATGAATTTTTCTTGCAGCTAATGTTTTTTCTAGATTGTTTGCTGCTTCTACGAACACTTTACTCTCCCCAGGACTATATCCACAAAATACACATATATTTCGAAATTGTCGAACTTGGGTTTCCTCCATATCTACTCTCACCTTTATCTCAATATATGAAAATGAAGAAACTGAGGTGCTGTATTTATAGAGTGCCAAATGATAACAATGATTATGGTAACCCGACAGTTTGTCAAAAGAGAGTTAAAAATAAAACACAAATATTTAAACATAATGACCCGCATGCATTATTGAACAAAAAGATTTGAATTTAAGACATCTACATGAGTAGCCCTACTATTCATAAAATAAAGTTTGAAATTAAAACACATGTATTTACAAGTAGTTGTGATTGTGGCTCACATCTTCCTCTGGTTTTACGTCCAGTAATGGCTTAAACGCCCTCTATGGGTCGGGGATAGGCTTCCCATCCAATTTTCTTATAAATTGGCAAACAGGGTCTTTTAGAGTCAGATTCCCGAGATTATACCGTTGATGTTCATTTTTGAATTTGTTCCATAAATCGAGAAGTTCACGTTGCACGAGCCCACAGGGATGCGTCTCAAGAGTCAATAGGATATCATCCAAAGACTCCTTACTCAGTCCATCCTTAATGAACTGAATTTTGTCTTCTCGATTTCTAGATACGAATCCTAAAGAACGACAACTCCGATTACAATTCCATCGAGCACATTTATGATAGACTTGTAACCTTTTTGCTCGTCGCCTTTTGGCATAAGAGCTTCTTCCAAGACCAGGCATATGAGAAACAAAATCATTTTCAAACTCACCAGACAACCGAACCTTGGCTTCAATTAACCAACGAAGGTCCACGGGGATATTACCCAACATCAATAGCCTTAGTCTTTCACACCGTGCTTTGTAAATCTTAAGTAGAGCATTTTGAGGAAATGAAGGAAAACGTTTTTTAAGGTTGGCAAGAATGCGATCCATTTTGAAAGAAAGAAAAGAGATGAATGCACAGTTTGAGGGACAATTTTTAGGGAACTGAGAAACCGACTTTAATAGTCACGGAGTACCGTATCCGCCACTTGACCGGGAAATAAAATCACACTTTTCCACGTAGCTTTTTAGCCGCTGTCCATTCACTTTGAAAGTCCTCCCATCAGTGGGGTCTTCTATTTCAACAGCACCATTAGGAAAAACATGTCTTACCATAAATGGACCAGTCCATCGAGATCTCAACTTTCCAGGGTGTAAATGCAATCGAGAATCATAAAGATAGACCCGTTGATTTGGCTCAAAGTGTTTCCTTAAGATCTGTTTATCATGAGCTACTTTCATTTTAGCTTTGTAAATTTTGGAGTTGTCATATGCGTCATTTCGTAGCTCTTCTATTTCTGACAATTGTAACTTCCTCTGGAGACTTGCAACATTCAAATCAAAGTTAAGGGCTTTGACAGCCCAATAAGCTTTATGAGGTTTTCTAGAACTGAAATGTGTTCCTTGGTCACCAATGATGACACGTGGTGTCTCGAGTTTTGATGATTTTGGTTTCTCCCTCTCACATGGCAACTTTTCAATGCCTGGTTTCCAAAATCGAATCCCTTTATCCTGTGAGTCAAAAATACTAAACATATCAGTTGTTTCATCAGGATAATACAATTCTTCAAAATTAAAATTGAGAAGGTTTTTCGAAGAATCATAGCCATGATTTTTATAAGCTTCCTTCGCTACAAGTGTGTCTATCATATATGAATGATAGCACTCGTCTTCTTCTCGTGGTTGTTTGCCAATGTTGAAAATATTCACCTCAAGAGTCATATTCCCAAAAGATAATTTCATTAGACCATTTCTGCAATTAATAAGAGCGTTAGCAGTGGCTAGAAAAGGTCTCCCCAAAATAAGAGGGATTTTTGACTCCATGTTAACAACAGAATGAGTATCTAAAACAAGAAAATCAACAGGATAGTAAAATTTGTCAATTTGCAACAAAACATCTTCTACTATTCCCCGTGGTTTCTTGATTGATCGGTCAGCTAATTGTAGGACTATAGATGTTGGTTTAATCTCACCAAGTCCCAACTGCAAGTAAATAGAATAAGGTATTAAATTTACACTTGCTCCTAAGTCCAATAAAGCTTGACCAAACTCATGTGTCCTAATTTGGCAAGAGATTGTGGGACATCCTGGGTCTTTATACTTGGGTGGTGTCTTTTGTTCAATCACTGTACTTACCTGTTCTGCCAAAAATGCAATTTTCTTCACATGGTGTTTTCTTTTGATAGTGCATAAATCCTTGATGACCTTGGCATAAGTTGGAACCTGCTTAATCAAATGTAACAAGGGAAGATTAATTTTAACTTGTTTCAAATGTTCCAAAATCTCACCTTGAATTTCTGAATTTTTCCCAACCGGTCGAAGAGCTTGAGGAAAAGGCACTGGGATTGAAAACTTACTTTCAGGCTCTTTTTCCATTGTGGCCTCTTTTTCAAGGGAGGCATCTTTACTACTCGTAGATGTGTTAATTTCAGGAGTAGGCTCACTTACAATCTTACCACTTCGAGTAGTAATGGCATTGACTTCTTTGAGATTTTAAACATCAGAAGTAGAAGCTTGTGCCATGAATTGTCCTTTTGGATTGGATTGAGGTTGAGATGGAAACTTACCTCGCTCTTGTACAGTTAAGGCACTGGTCAATTTTGTGATTTGACTCTTGATTTCTTTGTTTTCGTCCACCACCTGTGCAAGAATTGTTTTAAATTTTTGATTAGTCTTACTTTGTGCCTCCATAAATGCTTGTAATGTATCCTCTAAAGAACTCCTAGTTGGTCGTGCATTATATTGAGGTGCAACATAAGACTTGGGTGCTTGTTGTTCTTGTTTCCATTGGTTGTTGGCTTGTTGGTCAGATTTCCAACTGAAATTTGGGTGGTTTCTCCAGCTAGGATTATATGTTTCAGAGTAGGGTGAATAAGGCTTCTTGTACATCCCTAGGGCATTACATTGTTCCTCATATATCCCTCTCATCTCACTATACGTGGGACAATCCTGAGCTAAGTGTTCCGCTCCTCCACAGACAAAACAGACATCGTGTGACTCAACTCTAGCAACCATGTGGGTGACTCTTCTATCTTTGGATTTCAAGGCCTCTAACTCCCTAGTTAAGACCTCTAATTGGGCTTTGAGGTTATCCTCTTCCCTAAGATGGAAAACTCCAATGGGTCGTGACCTATTTGTGCTTTCAGCAATGCTAGGTCCAGTCCATGTATGGGCTTTTTCGGCTAAGTCATTAAGGAATTCTATGGCTTCCTCAGGATCTTTGTGAAGGAACTCCCCATTACACATCATCTCAACAAATTGGCGCTCTCTAATTGTGAGTCCCTCATAGAAATAACTAACCAAGCGCCAATTTTCATACCCATGGTGAGGGCACAGATTTAGCAACTCTTTAAACCTTTCCCATGCTTGATATAAGGTTTCACTATCTTTTTGGGAGAATGAAGAAATTTGTCTTTTCAGGCCATTAGTTTTGTGTTGTGGGAAGTATTTATTGAAAAATGCTTGGGTCATTTCTGCCCAAGTTCCTATAGACCTCGGCCTCAAAGAGTATAGCCAACTCTTTGCTTTGTCTTTCAAAGAAAAAGGGAAAAATTTAAGCCTAACAGTGTCTATGGCTTCAAGTTGGCTATGGAAGGTGGCAATTACCTCTTCAAATTCCCTAACATGTACATAAGGATTTTCACTATCTAGACCATAAAAAGCGGGAAGAAGTTGTATCATTCCAGGTTTAAAATCCGAATGTGGTGTGTTAGGTGGAAATATAATGCATGATGGTGTGGCTGTGCGAGTAGGATGCAAGTAATCTTTTAGAGTTCTAACGGGGTTTTCTTCGTGTTGGCTCATTGTGTTAGAATTACAAGATGAACTAGAAGGTGAATTCTCTTCACTTACAAATTGTAAGAGTGGTTCTAGTTCTAGTTCTAGTTCTCTCACAAATCTTCCTCGTTTGTCTCTAGGTCGATGCATACATCCTAATTTTTTTTTTTTTAGGAAAGAAATGCTTAAGGAAAATTAAGAAGTGGAATAAACACAACAAGAAATAGAAATAAGTTAGGTGGTAAGACCAACCATGAAATATAAATACAATAACTAAACAAAAGACTATAAAATACGAAAAAGTACAATAATTAAATAATAAAAAGAAAATACAATAAGTAAATAAATAAAAGGTTAGGCGGTAGAACCGGCCATAAAAAGAAAATACAACATATTAACTAAAGAAAATAAATTGCAATAAATACGTAAAAGAAAATGAAAATAAAGTACAACAAAAAAAGTGCAATAAATAAATAGAGTACAATAAGAAATAAAGAAACTAAGTTAGGCGGTAGAACCAGCAACAAAATAAAAAGAAAATACAACAAATTAACTAAAAAAAGGTACAATAAATAAATAAAAGAAAGTGAACGAAGTTAGGCGGTAAAACCAGCCATTAAAAAAAAAGTGCAATAAATAAACTAAAGAAAATAAAGTGCGATAAATAGATAAAAGAAAATAAACTAATTAGGCGGTAAAACCAGCCATTAAGATAATATAAAATATAACAAATTAACTAAAGAAAACAAAATAAATTAGGTGGTAGAACCAACCATGAATAATAAATAAATTACAACAAAGGAAATAAAACTAAGATTTTGCAAAGAAAAGAAAATATACAAAGTTACCACTTTAGTATTTATAATCGCAACCAACTTTCGCTTAGTGTGCTTCTCCGGCAACGGCGCCAAATTTTTGTTTACGCTCAAAATATAACGCGGCTATCGCAGTATAGATTGAGGTGTCGATCCCACGAGGAAGCTCTTGGCAAAATAGGTTAGTGAAGTAAAATATTAAAGCAGTAGCAAAGGGTTAATTGATTTAAACGGATGAGATAGAATTGTCTATGAATTGAGAAAAATGTCTTATGATGATTTAAGCAAGGCTTTGAGAATCACAATTATATTTTATAAATCTACTCTATACTTTGATTTGATATTTATAACTCAACTGAAAGTTTCACATCCCAAACAATCAATCGGAAGGTATGTAATATATAGCACATTTGATAACACATGTATTTGATTTAGTTAAACTCTTTGCAAGCATTAACACACATCATGTTATTTATACAAGTTATCTAAGATCGACAATATATTATTTTGACAATATTGCAGTAAAAGATTAACTTGAATATCAAACATTTATTGCCCTTACATGTTATCCAAGATCGATAATATATCAAATTGACAATACTGCAGTAAAAGATTAACATATAAAATAATGTAACCAGTAACAATTATAAATCAACATGAATCACATAAGAAAAGCATGACTGAACATATATAAGACATGAGAATTATAACCTCTGGATTATAGAAAATAAAATAGATAAGAGTTTAATCAAAACCAAACTTACAACATTTATAGCTCTTGACACCGAATCAAAGCATGGAAGTAGATTTACTACACATAAAAGTTCATCTCTTAGCCTTGCTATGAACTCTAGCCTAAATTACAATACATGTTAATGAGAATAAAAGAAGAGAGAAAATTTTCTATTAAAAACGTCCTAAGGGTCTCCTTATATAGGCAATGAATGGACATATGTCATGGATGACATCAATCTTCAATAATTTTAAGCCAATAACTCGTGTATCCACTTGTAGCACATTTTTGATAATGTAAATGATCAATTCAACTTCTGCAGCCGACATAAAAGTTGTAGAATTTTGACTCTTCTTTCCATAGGCACTGATTTCATGCAAATTGGATGAGTATCCAATGAGATATGAGCAAAATTCCAAAGATACATCAGAATTCGGCCAACAACCATTTTACCCACTTGCAATGCGATTTGGTCCATGATAACGGCTGATTTGGACTTTACCATAAACATACGAGTTGTTGATAGTAAAGTCAGCAATTCACAGCTTCAAGAATTATACCAATTGAGTACGTATTTTGTGAGATACGGTCCAAATACGTGAATTGGGTCAAGCTGGGTAAGAGTTGTAGTCCGATTTTGTTGTATCTCAATTTTTGGCCTATAACATGTTGGATTTGGCTTTTCCACTATTCTTCAAATTTGTGTAAGATTGAGTCATGTTGGACCAGGTTCAAGAATTTCTTCATTTCGATTTCTACATTGAGAGTTATGTCCAGTTTACCTAAACCTGTCCAAATAACATTCATTAATCACAATTTAAGGAGAACACTTTATTTCAAGCTAAAAATACAGAAAACACTAAAATTAGTGACATTAAATGGTGACTGAATCTCTTAACAACATGCATTTTCATGTGTTCATCAGTAAGTTAGAATCAAGAGAGAAGAAAATTGTGAATATCATATTTAAAGGCCTAAGAGACAAAATATTTAGAAGCAAGAGTTGCTTCAGTATTTCTTCCGAAATAGGAAGCTACTATTCTAGCTTGAGGAAGCCCACTGCGTCCCCAACTAGAATTGTTCAAAACACGCTTCGATGGTGAGTCTCCATAATCTCATTAATGTAATGAGATTATTTTAATGTGTATTAATTCTGATGCATTGTATGTGAGACATGCAATATTGTAAATTATTTAAAATGCACACATTTACCCGTACCACGGCGCACATACGCACAACACTTTCAAATTGGCATCAGAGCATTTTGTTGTGTTGTTTGTACTTATATTTAGAGTGTACGTGGCGTAATTTAATTACGCTGATTACTCCAAATATTTATTTTTTTAGTTTAAAAATAAATGGTTTATTTTTACAATTTATAATTGTTATAAATGTGATAAATATATTAGGCCATTTATTTGTGCTCGTAACCACGATAGGAGCCATACTAGTGGGGGTTAGTTGTGTTTGCACAAACAAAAAATGTGTGATTAAGAATCAGGCCTTATAAGATGGGGATAGAATTAAATAATCTCTCTTAATTAGATTTAATTGTATACCATTATGAGATAATGTTACAGATTAATCTGTCTTGTTAATATGATATTAGTCAGGTCATATCAGTCTTTCCCAATATTGCTAAAGCGTGAGGATTTTGCTCAATGTAATTTTAACTATGCCAGTTAAACATAAGATGAGACAAATATATACGAATGCATTGCCCAATATTGCTAAAGCATGAGGGTAGTATTAATAATATATATTTGTTTATTGACAAGTTAATTTGAAATATATTATCCAATATTGCTAAAGCGAGAGGATAAAGTGTATTTAGGATCAGTGATAAGAGTTGTATAAAATGCAATTGACAAGAGTTATCTACCTTTTGGATTTTACAATGGCCAATATTGTTAAAGCGTGAGGCCTGAGTAAAATGCCAAATGGATCTACTTCTTGCTATACAATTTAAAGAGTTTAAATTTGTTGTTTTCCCTTTTAAAAAATTTAGGGGATTATGTAATACAATGGGAGGGTGTTTTAGATTTAAAAATGTATAATTTGATTATATCCTTAATCTAAAATAAAAATTAGTGATTGAAATATTTATTTTCTGCTAACATCTTTTATTTTCTCTTGTGAAGATAAAATGACTTCATTTAATCCGTTGGCACCATATTGGATGCGACCCAACTTAAAGGCACTAAAAACTATAGAGACTGTTTGATGAATCTGAGAATTGTTCTCAATTTTAAAAAACTTGTATATGTGATAGATCAGTGTATACCCACAGGAATTTCTGATGAAGCTACCCCAAAGAAGAGGTGACTTATCAGAAATGATCGGATGATGATTTAAAAATTAAATCTTATGTCATTACCTCTATGTCTGTAGTTTTACAAAAAGAGCATACTCATATAGGTGATGCTTTTAGCAGTATGCTCTATCTGAAGGAGTTGTTTGGCGACCGTCCTCAGGTTAAGGTATATAGGGTTACTAAATTTCTTTTTCAATGTAAACTTTTTTAGAGCAGCCCAATCAATCCCAATATCCTCCATATGATTTTTATAATCGAGACGTTGGAGACGATAGACATTACACTAAACAAATATCTGGGAAATAGTTTAATTCTCCAGTCACTTTCGAGGTCTTTCCGACAATTCATAATGAATTTTAATATACAGGGAATGACCCCGTCTTATGCTGAACTTCATAATATGTTAAAAACATCAGAAGAGTGCATGAACAAAGTGGGATCGTCCTTCTTTGTTCAAAGTGCTTCATCTTCTATTCCTAGGGCTTTTAGGGATTCTAAAGGAAAGAAGAAAAAGAAGGTGAGGCAGGCATCCAGGATTGGTCCTCAAAGGTGACCCATATCCAAACTACAGAAAAAAGATAAAGAAAAATGTTTCCACTGTGGTAAGGAATGACACTGAAAGATAAATTGCCAAGATACCTTGCCTCAATAAAGAAGAATCCCTCAGGTATATGTTTACCTATTATTGACATTTCTTTAGCATATGATGTTAATTCTGATTGGGTATTGGATACTGCTTCTTCTTCTCACATCTGTAATATATTGTAGGGTCTGAGGGAAGTTAGATTGTTGCAGTCGGGAGAGATTTAGCTTCGTATTGGCAATGGAGATTTCCTTCAGGTCGAGGCTGTGGGACATTTTGATTTACATATCTCATGTAATAGAACTATAGTGTTGTATAACTATCTTTTTGTACCATGTATTGTAAGATAAATAGTATCCCTTCTTGTACTTGATAGTGAGGGTTATCATATGTATATACAGAATCGTTCCTTATGTTTATATGATATGCATAATGTTTTGATAGCTGGTTGTTAGTTAATTAATGGTCATTATATTTTGAATACAACATAAAATGTCATTAATGTACAGGTAAACACAGCAAGTAGTTCGAGAACTTTGAATGAAACTGAATTGTGGCATATGAGATTGGGTCATATAGGCGTTAGACACCTATCCTGTCTGGTTAAGGATGGTTGAATACCTAATTTAACCATAGAACCTTATCCAGTTTGTGAATCATATATTCAAAGAAAGATGACTAAATCTCTTTTTATTAGTGTTGGACACCGCGCCACTGGTTTATTGGAATTTATACATAGTGATGTATGTGGTCCAATGAATCACGCTACTATTGATGAATTTCAATACTTTGTAACATTTATTGATGATTTATCACGATATGGTTATGTGTTTCTTATGAGGTACAAGTCTAAAACTTTTAAAAAGTTCAAGGAATTTAGACTTGAAGTAGAGAAACAAAGCGATATGTATGTCAAATGCCTTCAATCAGATCAAGGCGGTAAATACATAAGTAGTAAATTTCTAAATTATTTAAAGGAGAATAAAATTCTGGCTTAGTATAGTCTTCCAGCTACTCTACAACACAATGGTGTTTTGGAGATGAGGAATCGGACTTTATTAGAAATAGTCTGATCGATGATGAGTTTCACCGATCTCCTTGAATATCTTTGGGGCTAAACTCTACATACTGCTACTCATGTATTAAATAAAGTTCCATCTAAAGCTGTTCCTTTCAGTCTCTATGAGATATGGACTGGAAGGAATCCAAGTCTTAAATATTTTAAGATTTAGGGTTGTTCTGTTTATATAAAAGTTACACAACAGGATAAACTTGCACCCAGGGGGTACAAGTATCGGTTTATTAGTTATCCCATAAACTCAATGGGATACAAGTTTTATGATTCTGAGGAACAAAATATGTTCATTACTCGGAATGCCATTTTCTTAGAGAAATAATTTCTCATAGATCATGAAAATTGTAGGAAGATTGATCTTAATGAAATCAATTAGAATGAACCACATATAGAACTACAGGCTCAATCAAGCAAATTACATTGTACATTCCCTCTATGTAGGTCACAAAGGATATTGAGGCAACCTAAAAGATATGGTGTGATACCTGAAGATACCTCTGAGGTTTTCTTAGTGGAAGAAATTGATCCTTTGACCTACAGAGAGGCAGTATTAGATATTTATTTAGGAAAATGGCAGGATGCCATGAACTTTGAAATTAACTCTATGTATCAAAATTAAGTCTGGGACTTGGTTAAGCTTCCCGAAATAATAGTTCTTATTAGTTATAAATGGGTTTACAAGTAGAAGTGTGGGCCCGATAGGAAGGTAGAGACCTTTAAGGCCGTCTGGTAGCAAAAGGTTATACTCAACGATCAGGGATCAATTTTAAGAAAATATTTTCACCAGTTGCGATGCTTAAGTCAATAATGATTTTAATATTGGACGCTATATTCATTGGGCAACAAATATTGGGCAATACATTTGCATATATTTGCCTCATCTCATATTTAATCGGCATAGTCCAAATCACACTGACTAAATCCCTCACGCTGTGGCAATATTGGAAAAGGCTAATGTGACCCATCTAACATAGTATTGACAAGACAAATCATTGCATAATATTATCTCATAATGAAACACTTTCAATCTGATTAAGAAAGATTTTTGTACTTTTTTCCGCATCTCATAAGAACGTGATTATAAATCACACATTTATTTTATGCAAACATAACTAACCCTCACCAATAGGGCACCCATTATGATTTCTAGTACAAACAAATGGGTCATAGTTTATATTGCAATAATTATAATAACTTATAAATTGCATAAAATAAATAATAAATATTTTTAAGCATTTAAAAATAAATAATCGAAGTAATTAGCGTAATTACAGTTTTTTTAGGTTCCCGATACTACGGTACTGAAGGCCTAGCCTTCGATATCGCAGTTCTAACCTTTACAGCATTTCAGTGCTAGGGTTGCCACCTTGGCGCTGCGACGCTAAGCTTCTGGCACTATAACGTTGGGTCACCACTCAGCAATGCAGCACAGAATGAGTGGCATTGCGATGCTCCTTACTACCACTGAGATGCTAGATCTTAGATAGCCTCAGTACGGCGGCGCAGAGTGACACCACTGCAACATCTACATTGATTCGTCCTGATTACGTATTTTTTCAACATTTAAATCACATAATTGACAGCGCCGGAACATGCTAATTATGTTACGGACACTTTGATTAAGTACACAAACAGCACATAATTATGCACTTTGATACCAATTTAAAAGTGCGTTGTGCATTAAGTGAATGTGTACATTTTAAAATTTAATTTACATATCACATACATAAATACGCATTGGAATATAAACAAACATCCTATTATGCTAATGAGATATTAAAGAACTTACCCTCGTAGCATGCTTTGCGTAGTTCTAGTCTAGGACACGATGAAATCCTTTGAGTTAGAATAATAGCTTTCTATTCTTATAAGAATATTTTAACTTGAAGCAACTATTGCTTCCCTTAATCTCTCGAAACTCTTTAATGTATATGGCTTGCTCACCATTTTCATACTTTGCAAATAAATTGATGCCTCAATTTATAGTCTTTGCTACCTCTCTTTCAGCTAATCAAATTAAGATTAGTAGGCAGCATAAAAAAAGCATAATAATGTCTTGCTTTAACAAAACAAAGCCACCACTTGCTTAATGCTAATCATGGTGGCAAGGTGCATAAACATGGCGGCAAGGTGCATAAACATGGCTGAATAATGACAAAGCTTCTCCATTCATTTTGGTCGAACATTGAATGAATTTGGCAGCTATTTCAATTTGTTAACAAATGAAAAAACAATTTCATTTGGCTAATAGAAACATGCCACCAAATATTTAATATTTATTTAATTCATTTGCTTTAATTTAAAATTGGTCGAATGCTTCATTACTTCAAATTATATAATTTTGCAACATTTGTAAATTATATGTTAAGTCAATGAAACCCTGCCACGTGTCATGCTGTAACAAATTAATGGTATGATATATGACATTGAATGGAAAGGTTAAAGTGACAAGTCCCACTTATCAAGATCTCAGACTTAACACTTAGACCTTATGATCTCCTCGAAAGACCTTGAAATAATTTTAATTTATCCGAGAACTTCACAGATTGAACTATTCAAACCGGTGCATTACCCTAGTATACAATAAGTATACTTCATATAGTGAGACTCCCTAGGTTCACACCCGTTTGATCTTAGGAAACTCTTTCGTAAGTCTATAAATATTTCTCCACACACACGTTATGAAAATAACAAAACAACGTGTTGAACCATATAAGTTGAGGTTAATACATATTCGTATAATCCCTCTATCATTTAAATCCTAAAAGAACGGAGACATAGATCATCATCGTCAAGTCTACATATGCTCAACCATGAACTTATCTCTAGATTTATATTTTAATAAACAATATCCGCAAACACTTTTGCGATATTATTTATCCCATAGTAAATCTTTTTTCAGGTTAATTGCTTATGGCCATAAGACGTTTTGAAATATAATCTTAGAGCATTAGGATATACAACTCACCCATATGAGTTGACGGATCCTATATCTATACACATTGAACTCCATGAGCATGACCATACCCAGCGACACCCAGTGGTATGACCATGAAAAGTCTTTGACATGTGTGGAATCTAAATATGGTGGTTCACTCTCAAGTCCATTATGGTACTCAGGTTAAGGAACCATAAATACTACTCAACTCAAAAAGATCATCCATTGACGACTTTGTAGGATGTCTATTTGAGATTCTAATTGAGCTTATTCAGTACCCAGTCTTCATTGAATACTCCTATGTTTATACGAGCTTCCATTAAACTCATTGTTTGCTAAGACTAACCTTCTAAACCATCTAGATATAGACATAGACCGATCTATTTAAGTAAGGTTCCCACCAACAGACCCACATCAGTGAAAATAAATTAGGAACATAACGTTGAAAACATACTTGCATAATGATACTTCTTAGCTCTATTTGTAACTATTTACAACTATGTTATTGCTAGTATACCATTGGGCCTTTGTCTCATTTTAGATAAGACTTTAACTCTTTAGAATTCACTGACTCTTATAACATGTTAACTCTTTGCAGTGTTAACTCTTAGTAATTATAACTCTTAGGGCAGCTAGCTCTTAGCCTTGGTCCAAACTACTTTGAACCAGATCTGAACTCCTTCAGATCATACAACGTCTGAAGTATTACATGACTCTTACCATTTATATTTAATATTAACTATTTTATTCGAAATATTTATTGTATAAATATTAAAAAAATTAATATTCATACAATATTGGAATGACACGTAAGCACCAGTTCTAATAAATATATCCCACAAAAATATTTTTGTAACTTAAACCCTTAAATTTATTTCTAACATACATAGAATATGATTATATAAAAATATTTCCTTCGTTATTTCTCTCATTGTTCTATTTTATTTTTTGCATACTTACTTACTCAGTGCGTTTTCTCCATCTCTGTTGTGTTTGAATTTTAGGGCTCAATAGACTCGTATATTCCTCTATTTTTAGTTGCGGATGCAACTTCAACCACCTAGTAAAAGTGTCTAAATGTCGATTAAAGCTCGCATTGTTTCCCCTTATCCATTACTGGTGCAACATTCTTTTTTCCTCAATATATTTGCCATTTATTTAACTCATTTATCTATGCTAATCCCATCACTTCGATATCTCCCAATTGCCCTCTTTATGACTATATACACCATTTACTTTGCAATATTATTTATAAGACAATATTCCATTTCGTGGCCCTAAACCCTTGCTTTGAACAATTCAACGCTTAGAACATTTATTGGCCATAATGTCTCTTTTCTTAGCCGTTTTCCTTATCTTGTTCTCTTATATACCACAGAATATTTCCCTGGCCCCCTTTCTTACTCTAAAGGACATTTTGCCTTAAGGTTTCCATCTTAATCAATTTAATAAAGAACTTAAACTAATTATTTGATGTTAATCTAGCCGATTTAGACAAAATATTTACTATTAATCTTACTTAATGGACTTTAAGCAACCTCTAACTATTTTTTTTATTGTGGGTAAATGTTAATGGATTTACTTTATTGTAGCATTTCTTCAAAGACTTTCTCAATACGCTTGTTTAGTGTCGCGCTTCCCTTCACTCTATGGACACTAACTTCTCTGTTCCTCCCCTTGGCCATAAACTCTATCTTCTAATAGTCTGGCACCTACAACACTTATTGGCCATGATGTCTCCCTTCTTAACCATTTTCCTCTTCATGTTCTCTTTTTCACTACAGACTATTTCCCTACCCTCGTTTCTTACACTCGATTACATTTTGCCTTAAGGTTTTCTACTTTAATCAATTTAATTAAGATTAAAATTAATTACTTGATGTTGATCTAGCCAATTTAAGCAAAAATATTTACTATTAATCTCACTTAATGGAGTTCAAGCAACCCTAACTATTTTTCTTTATTGTGGGTAAATGTTAATGAATTTACTCTATTGTAGCCTTCCTTCAAAGACTTCTTTAATACGCTCGGCACGTGTCATGCTTCCCTTGGTTCTATGGACACTAATTTCTTCGTCTCCTCTTACACCAACTTTCTCATTTACTCTATCCACACCACTATCTTTACGCACCATTTTACTTTTTAAATCTACTTTTTAGTTATACTACTAAGATAAATGGATTCCTTTGGTTAACTACCATAACTAACTACATTACTCAATCTCTTTAACTATTAAGTTGTGACCCAAAAGTTAATTATTATTGTCAATTGGGACAACAATTCAAACCAACAATTGTTAACGATTATACTTGTTGCTTTTGTTGATGTATTACTATCTCATTTCTCAATTTTTGTTGACAACAATATTTTATGTAATTGTGCATATTAGCTCCAACCTAAAATGAAATACATACATGGTATTTTAAAAAAACATATTTGCCATTTTTTTAAGATAGTACTTGAATATAGTTTCAATATTAATACTGAAAGTAAAAAAAAATATATTTTTTATATAGTTTATATTAAACGCAAGAAAAACACAATTCATGTTTTCAAGTGGAAATAGGAAACAAAATCCAATTAAAAAAAGGAAATAGGAATTGAAAGCTCAATATAAAGCTGAAAAAATTCAACGTAAAGTCGTCAATTTATTTAAAATAAACTCAAACCTGCAAGTCTTTTGTTATTTAAAAATAAAAATTAAAAAAATAGTTGTACCTATAAGTCTAATCCAATGAACCATGCAAAATAAAAAGTTGAAAAAAAGCCTTACGAAAAAAAAAAACACTTATCAGTCTTCTGATGACGTGGAATCAAATTGCGTGCTGACGTGGAGAAGACTCTGCTCCACTGCAGTGAATTAAAAACTAAAACCACAGATCGGCGACAAACTTCACTTCCACGGTCTTACACCTCACCAAAACCAAACGACCGTTGAACGTCACATTATGTAAGTAATCAAAATCAACGGTTACGATCTCGTCCGTGACCGAAACAAATCTACGGTGACCGTGAGGTTAGGTTATCGATTTTACAAAGAAACAAAAACCTATTGTACGTTCCAGTTTGCCAACCGCCCAAGCAAAAGTCAGTTTACTTTTCCGTTCGCTCATAGCCTCGTACAACACAACTCAAAATCCGATAAATAAATCTCATTTTTTCTCGGCTTTATCGTTTTTCATCATTTTCGTGGAAATATCGCTCTTAATTTTCCCGGGAAAATATCAATCAAAGGTGCGAACCTGAACCGTATTTTTAATTCCCGTTTATTACTTTCTCTCAGATTATCGAACTTATTTGGTGGCTTTATACTTGTATATGATCTAATGTTCGCAACTCTGGCGATTGATCGTTTAGGTTTTTGATTGTTTATCTCTTCCGAATGTGTTTCGATTTTGCGTAATTCTAGTGTTGATTGTTTACTTTTGTTGTTGAAGATTTTATTATTGGATTGTATGATTGTTGTTGGTTGATGAGAAAGCGAGGAAAAAAGATAATAGTGCACAAGAAATTGATCCTTGTCTTATTTTGTCTATTTTTAGCATAATGCGGCTGAACCAAGCCCTTCTGCCTGTCTAAGGTTCTGTTTAGTAGAGTTTCCCTTTTCACTTGAATGAGTTCCTGTTTACATTTGACTTTGTGTTTGTTATTGAGTTTATTGTAGTTGAGTAACTTCACCAAATCATGCTCATTTTTAATTAAATGCTACTATTGTGGTGGTCTCTAGCAGAAAAATTGTAATTAAGCTATTTATCATAAATTTCAAGGTTTTTTTTTTATAGGAAATGTGAATTTCAGGATAAGGTAAAGGTGATTGCAGTGCTAATAATATGGGCTAATCTATGATTGTAGAAATCTCTTGAAGATCAGGACATATAATAAGGTGAAAGTATTGATGAATGTGTTGAGCCCAACTTCCTTGTCATATCCTATTAGACTTTTTTGGTTTTCCTTTTGAGATCCTTCTGGCTAAGCAGTTGATCATTGAGTTTCATAGGATCCACAGTCTACTCTCATTGTTTGCTGTGTAGAAAGTTATCTTTTCTTTCGCATATTTTGATATGTTTTGTCCTAGGGTTATGGCTTCTATTTCCTCTATGATCTCCCCTTCACTAAGGTTAAGACATGCTTCTTTGAGGCAGGGTGGTTACTATATACATTTTTGATAAAAATTTATGCCGGCTTCTTGTGCTGGTTTAAGTTTCTCAAGGTGAGATGAGGGGAGATGGTTAGGGAAATTTGGCTAAGGCAACCATACATAGGAAGTAGATTGGGTTGAGATTAGTTGTCCATTTGGTGTGTTGTGTTGGTGCAGCTTTAATAAATCAATTTATTGGTTTCTTCCCGACTACCAAAGAACAAGGATGGCCTTGTGACTTGCAGAAACAGGCTCGCGTGTACAGAGGCGAATAACAACTTATCGATGGTCAATTTGTCAATGATAGTACAAAAATGGACGTATAAAAGCTTATTAAAAAGTGCAAGTTGCTAAATTTTCTGTTATTTCACCATGCCATCAAAACTGTTTTTGAAAATGACATTGGCTGCTGGCTTGCTGCTTATTCAAAATGTTGGTTTAGTTGTTAGCTTCAATTTTATTGGGAGTTGAAGAATACTTCACCATGAGACAAGTAGCTGAAGACATATATACTGTCACTAGTGTATCATTACCTTTCAGGAGTAATATATCTGCTACATTGTGATATATGCAGACTATCTGGACCATAATTAACTATTTCCTGTTACATAAAGATTGACAAATTAAAATCCTTTGGTTTTCAATAACTTAGTATGTTCATGCTATATTCTTTTACTGTCTTATTTTTCATTACAGGTCCTGGTTCTAAAAGCAGTCAGTAATCTTCTTTCGAGACGGAGTTTATAGTTTGAAAGAATAGGTGTAACATAAAAGAAGTCTGATTTTCCTTGGAATATGTTAATTTGAGGGGAGGAGTTATCTTCTTACCTCAACTGCAAGGACAAACAATTTCACAACTGACGAAAATGATTGAGATAAACATTTGGGAGGAATATTGCAGTCTTCAGTAACACAAGGTTTTAAATGGGTGGAATATAGCCTCGACCATATTGGAATAGTAAACTGAACTGATTACTTGGATCTGCTTGATGGGATGGAGGGGTGTTTTATATGCTGTAGTTTTTCTTCTCACAATGGTTGAGTCATCAAATAGATCCTTGAAAATGTGGTTGCCAACTGTGGGTGCGGAATCAGAGTCAGCTACAGCCTTTAGCTGGCCAATCTTCAGTGCAAGCATATTTGTTCTTGTTGCTCTTTTCCTCTCCATGTATCTTATCATTGAACATTTAGCTGCTTATAATCAGCCAGAGGTTTGTGTTCTGATTAATATTTTGGAGTTCAGGTTTTCCTTTCGTGTTCTATATTTATTGTTTGCTCTGTACTTGTATATTTCCTGTTAGCATTCTCATATTTGTTCTATTGACAAGATGATATCTCTCATATTTTGGCTAGTAAAGTTCCTTCAGGACTAATCACTGAATTTTGATGTTTGATTTCAGGAGCAAAAGTTCTTGATTGGACTCATTCTAATGGTTCCTGTTTATGCGGTAGAATCGGTATGTCAATATTTATATTGTTCTCCACCACCACTACCTCCTTACTTTTGCTAATTCATATATTCGGAAAGTTTGCTGATTTCTATGGATTGTCTGCATGGATATCTGAAGTTATGTTATAGTTTTCAATCCTTTTTGTACACATTTATCTACTAAAGTAATCTTTTCTTGATTGTATATCCGGATATTCACTGTGATATACAACTAGTGTATCTTTGTTGCCTGAAGACTGTTGATTGTTTGATGTTGAATGGAATTGGTGTATGGTAAATGTGGTTTTAGATGTTGAATGGAATTGGTGTATGGTAAATGTGGTTTTAGTAATTTGCCTCTAATTTTGGTAAATATTACATATCTTTTCCTCTTTATCTTGTGGCTGTTCAAATTTTGACTGTTTTTCTCACTGTGTCACAGTGAATGTTATCAGAGAACTTTAGTGTGTTATTATGTGCTTCCTTGCAATTTTCCATGAGTTTGTAGGTCTATTATTACATTTTTGTGGACCAATTGTGAATTGTGTTTTCTTTGTTTGACAGTTCCTATCGCTGATAAATTCAGAAGCTGCATTCAACTGTGAAGTGATTCGGGACTGTTATGAAGCATTTGCACTGTACTGCTTTGAGAGATATTTGATTGCCTGCTTAGGTATGAAGGGACACCCTTAGAGTTCATATTTTACATACTTAAACAATTTATAATCCCAAACCATTTACATATATGTGTCAAATTATAATCGCATATAAGAACGGGAAGCTGTGGTTTTAAGTTTTATAAAAGTTGAATAAGAATTGAAAACTATGGATATCTGATGGCTCCAACATCGATTCCTCTAGACGTGTCAATTGTGCAAATGTGGCCATAATGACTAGTAAAAGTTGAATCTTGTATTCTCACATCTTCATTGTTCAGTACAAAAAAATGAAAAGAAGAAATACATGATACCACTATCATTTTAAATTAGATTGCAATACAACTGGTCCAAACATGCTTAAATACACAATCCAACATCCAATGTGTATGTATGGTGCTAAGAATTGTTTAGTATTACGAATATGGCAACAGGTTGTGAAGAACATCAATATCATTGTAGGCACAACATCAATGTCCTAGTTACATTGCTTAGGTATTACACAAAAGAAAATACATGAACAACGATGCTTAGCATTCTTTGCTGACTAACTAGGCAGGAAGACTGTCCAGGTGCTTGTTCCTTTTACCTCTTGAATAGCTCAGTTAGGCAAATACCTGGATTGAATGAATATACTATATGATTACAGTAATTTATACTTCATGTATGAGGCACGTGTTAGTCCACATAAATTTATACTTCATGTATGAGGTGTGTTTGTCCACATATGCAATATGTGCACAAAAGAGATTTTTATAATTTTTGCTTGAATGCTTCTGAAATAATTTTCTGTGAAATGTTATTTGCATTATTTTGCCCACTTCTATTTATTTGTCTACTTTGAATTTATCTTGTGATTAATACTCTATTTAACTATTTCCTGAAATAATTTGTGATAGTCATTTGAATGGTGATAGAAATTATAAATTATTTTTTGACTTGAGAATAATGCTGTGTGCAGGAGGAGAGGAAAGAACAATTGAATTCATGGAGAGTCAGACCATAATCACTTCTAGTATGCCCCTTTTGGAAGAAGCATATGCTTATGGAGTTGTAGAACATCCTTGTCCATTAAATTGCATTTTAAGGGATTGGCGTCTTGGTCCTGAGTTCTATAATGCCGTAAAAATTGGCATTGTTCAATATGTATGTCTCGAACCTGGATATTTCTTTCTTTCATCCTCTTTTTTATTTTTTTATTTTCAAATTTTTTACCATCAGGTAGTTACTTAGCATTGGTATTTACTTTTTAGATGATACTAAAGCTGATCTGTGCACTATTAGCAATGATGCTTGAAGCTTTTGGGGTTTATGGAGAAGGGAAATTTGAGTGGAGATATGGGTAAGGTTTCCTTATTCTTTCTGAATCTCAAATGCTTCTCTTATTTAGCTGTGGATTTTTTCAAGCTGTGCTAGTACCTCCTTTGGGTGGTGTTGCATGTTAAGTGCATTTGGCCATTACAGAGTTCTAAAATTTGATCTCCTAGCATACATATTACCTCCATTGCCATCAGTAAAAGTAGTATTATATGTCATTGTCATGTTGTCTTCTTCATCACATGTTTATGACTTTAAAATCTGATTTGCTTGCAGCTATCCATACTTGGCAGTTGTTCTGAATTTCAGTCAGACCTGGGCCTTGTATTGTCTTGTACAGTTCTATTCTGTCACTAAAGACAAGTTGGAGCCAATTAAACCATTGGCCAAATTTCTGACATTCAAATCTATTGTATTCCTGACTTGGTGGCAAGGTATTGCTGTCGCATTTCTTTTCTCAATAGGAGCGTTCAGAGGATCTTTGGCTCAGGAATTGAAAACTCGAATACAAGACTACATAATCTGTATTGAGGTAAGTAATTAATGTATTAGTGTTGGTCATTGCAGCAATTATGAGTGGTCATCCATATTTAATTTAATTTCTTAAAATTTTGGGGCTATTATTGTTAGAGGTTCTTATATGTTATTTATCAAACAGATGGGTGTTGCAGCTGTAGTGCATCTTTATGTTTTCCCTGCTGTACCTTACAAGCGTGGAGAAAGATGTGTTCGTAATGTAGCTGTGCTGGCTGACTATGCATCTCTGGGAACATCTCCAGATCCAGAGGAGGTTCAAGACTGTGAAAGAACAACAAGAATGCGCATTGCTCGGCATGATGAGAGAGAAAAACGTCTTAATTTTCCACAGAGTGTTCGTGATGTGGTTCTTGGTAGTGGCGAAATTGTGAGATGGTTACTTTGTCCCACTTTTTACTTACAGCAGTCGAATTTCATGCTAATTTTGTTGGGTGCTTAACCTTCTTTCCTTTTGGTTACTGCTTTTGAAGTACTCTGCTGTCATCTTGTTTATGATTTTCTATTTGTTATGTGGTTTCTTAGATTGCTGATGACATGAAGTACACCATTTCGCATGTTGTTGAACCAGTTGAAAGGGGAATTGCAAAAATAAACAAAACTTTCCATCAGATATCTGAGAATGTGAAGCGCCATGAGCAACGAAAGAGAAACTCTAAGGATGACAGTTATCTTATCCCTTTGAATTCATGGACGAGAGAATTTTCTGAAGTTCATGATAATATTCTAGAGGGGAGTGTTAGTGATAGTGGTCTGTCCCATGGGAAGAGACAGCATAACCAATCCAAAGCATTGAGTAATAAAGCAGGCAGATGATGTTCTAACTTCTTTGGTCATTTTTCTTTCTCAAAGTAAAGTTTCAGAGCCTCCATGATCTGACTTTGGCCAACATCAATACGTGTGTGAGTATATACGAAAAATATGAATGGTCCTTCAGTTTTCTTTTCTCTTACCCCTCCCCTTGCTTCCCTTTACTTCTCCTTTAAATAGGATGTCCTCCTGCACTTTGATGATGCCCTGTTTCTAGGTTGATGAAACATGGGAGAACAAGCTTTGCTACTTCTTGACCATGAAAGTGT
This sequence comes from Ailanthus altissimus, assembly GCA_946807835.1. Lineage (NCBI taxonomy): Eukaryota > Viridiplantae > Streptophyta > Magnoliopsida > Sapindales > Simaroubaceae > Ailanthus > Ailanthus altissimus. Next base: position 9,610,139 of record OX327699.1, on the reverse strand, counting down.
ACAGCAAAGGCTGACATTACTGCCATTTATAAATTTGATAAAGTTTTGTTGAGGAATGGGGTACGGTACAAAAGTCTTTGCAGCTGGTGCGGATTAGGGCATTGAGCTCACTTCTAGAAATATAACTTTGTAACTGAAGTCAAATTTTTATGTTTAATAACCATACGTTAGTCTTCATATTGAAAAGGTTCCACTTTGGCATGATATATATTAGATATGCTCTTTATAAAGTTTAAACTGCCATCCCTGGCTTAGGATTGTATTTGTTTGTCAAAATGAAAATAATCAGGTAGTATGACTCAAATGACGCGATCTATAGTGTTTCTTACATAAGTTATTGTATTTGCCTGCTGCTCGAGGATATTTCATATTATATACTGGTCTTGGTTCCTTTCCCTCTGGTCCATAAAGAGACTGTTTCTGTTCACCATGCTTTGTGCAATGTTTATTATTTATATATTTATTGTGTGTTTTTGTTTTTATTTTCTATTCTTTTTGGGTTCAAAGTGCAAAGAGATGAGTGTGCCTCTGCAAGGAATTGTAGTTGTGATAATTGAGATTTTTTTTCTGTCATTTTTTAGCCAGATATTTGCTTTTGATGGTTTTTATTATGGCGCGATTTGGGTATCTCTAAAGTTATATTAATATTTTACTTTGTAATTATGAGAGAGATCTTTCTCCACTTCGTGGGGAACTTGAACCCGTGTTTTTTTTAACCTAATTATTGGGTACAAGTCTAACATAGAATTAATCTCAGGGATTCATGTGATCATGATTGAACTGTGTTTTGTATAAAAAGCCACCGTTTTTTTTAAATTTTTTTATGCTGGAGGCGGAAATCATTGAAGGTTTATTTTTGGGAAAGATCATTGAAGGTCGGTATAAACTGAAAAGATTGCTAGGTTAAAAAACTTGAAAATTTAAAAAAAAAATGCGCAAAAACGTTATTATTATTCTTTCTAATTTTGAACAACAAATTAATTAATCAATGGTTTAAGTGTCAAAGACTTGTAAACTTCTGCTTCTTTCTAGGTGATGGTTGTACTCCGACAGGGGTTGGAAATCAGAAAATGTGAAAATAGCTTGTGAATTACACGTGTTTTAGAGGAAGGGGATGGATCATGGTTTCATGAGATTGAGAATATTTTAAGCGTGTTTAATCTCGACCATAGGATTAAAGGACACGTAGATATATCCTAACCATTCATTTTACATACATATATATATATATATATATATATGTGTAATGAAGGTCTTAATTTTGTAGAATTGTAGTTTCAGAGCTGTGTGTTTGTTCTTTCTCTTGATTGTGATTGTGATTGTGATTGTGATTGTGATGGAGTGCTGGGCGATATCTCGGGGTGAAAGTTGATATCTGAACCAAGGTTCTTATATATAATATACCTTGACCGTGCTACTAACGGTCACGGCCCGAGATATTTGATTGTTATTTTAGTTTAAAATTAACTTTACAAAAATAGTCTAAGATATTATGATTGATCTAATTGCTAGTTTAGTGACATCTGATTAAATTTAAGCAACAATGGTTCTTATTAAATTTAAAGTTAAATCAATTTCTATTTCTTTGCCCCGTCTCTTCAACTCCCTGCTTCATTCTCTGTCTTCTTTTTGAGTTAATATCAGCAGCAACTCTTCAAAAATAAAATAAAATATGCGGCTTGAAAGAAATAGAGGAAGCATATCTGAGTCACTGGAATTTTCTAGTAAAAACTCAAGGATTTGAAGATGGACATTTTCGGTCGGTGGCAAGTTTGAAAGTTAGAATCTGATTCGAAATGTTATAAAATATGAGTTTCTGAGGCATAATCGAAAATTTCTTTTTCTTTTATTTATTTATTGTTTTTGAAGAAAAATACTATTACTAAAATAAAGATCGAATCCACGTTATTTCCAGAATACGAAATTCATTCATTATTATCGTAACTTCAGAAAAAAAAAGAAGGATGGGCAAGATGGGGAATATAGAAAGCGAAGGAGGGTAGAAATGGCATAGCAGTGAGAAAGGAAGCGCTAGGGTTTTATTATGTTTTGTTATCACCTCTCTTTTGAACTAATAAGCAGTCAGCCCTATCTATATATATTGCTACTTGATCTCACAGTCATAGTTACAGTCTATACAAATTGTAGAAGTAAAGGAAATTGGGGGTGGGGGGCAGTGATGAAGAATTAGAGAAAGTCATGCACCACGCTGAGTGATTTTTATGTGCTGATAATTCTCTCATACCCATACCCATTTCAGATCTGAGCCCCTCTCTACATGTGTCATTTTCCTTTTCCCCATATTATCCAAAATATTTATTTATTTCTTATTTAGAGTTTGATTTTGATTTTCGAACATAGTATTAATGAAATTAAGGAGCCAAGCGATGGGATCTTCTAAGAAGATCGAACCATGATGCGGACCGTACAACAGCTCTTGCTGCTTCTGGGGATACTCTTTTGGTTTCTGATGGTTCCTTCTTTAAGCTTTTTTTTCTTCCCACCTATTAATCTGTCAGTAAGTTTTTTGGTTATTTTGTTTTTCTGAGAAAAATTCGTGCCGCCCATTTTCAGTCAACTAATCCAGGAATTGAATGGGCTGTAATCAGAATATTGAATTCCATCCAACATTTAAGTAAAATTGACCGTAACCTACTCAACATAAGTAAATTACAACATCAAAGTTTTTAAAAAAGTGTAATATTGTAAACTTCAAATTTATTTACAGATGTTTCTTCAATTTTGTAACAAAAATTGAATCAGAACTCTTAACTGATGGGTTACCATTAATTTATTTTTCAAATTTGACAGATTATACTTCCATCTACCCACTTTATTGTGTCATTAATTAAATGGCGGATGATAGATATATAATAAGTTATTTCTTCTAAGAGAAGTTGACAGAAACTGTTTATCTCGTGTTGTGACGAGGTGATGATGGCATCTTCGTCGTCAAGTGTTATCATACCTAAGTATCGTACCTACTACTTATTGCCCCTCCAAACTATGTTGTCGTCAACAAGCTCTTTGAACAAGGTTAGCTAAGGTATGTACAATACAAATTACACTCTTATCATAAACACAGATACATATAAACTTCTATCTATCTACGACTTATTGTCTATATATCAACCTAATTGATCATCGATCTAATTTCCCATATTTCTTTCTTTGATATGGCCTCCGGGGTCACTTGAGGAGTTGGTACAAAATCTTGTCGAGACATGGGAAATGGAGATGTTCAATAAAACATTCTTTACAGATGTTTAGGGGGTACAAATCCTCAATTTTGTAGGGGGTACAAATCCGGTAGAGAAAACTGCCGATTCATAATAGCCTTCACAAAAGCATTTCCAGGAGGTTTCGCTTTGGAGGTTCTCCAAGTTTATTCAGGACCACGAGTGATTGTGTACAAGTTCAGGCACTGGGGTCATATGGAGGGTCCTTCCAAGGCCATGCTCCTACTTCAGATTTGGTCCCACGATTCATTGGAATTGTCGTTTCGAGGTACAATATATAACAATGATTTTAGCATATTCTACGTGGCATAACATTACCACATAGTAAACATCTTATTTGACAATGCCGCCAGCGGCGATAAGTCATCTACGAGGACCTTTCCAGCTTAGATTTTTACTATAATAAAAAGAAACATTCTCACAAATGGGAGAATTTTACTCCCACGTATAAGCACATAGACTTAAAACTCATATCACTTAAGTGGAAGAGAGACACATTTTACCATTCCATCACGAAGTGTTTATACAAAAACCCTCCAACTCAATGACATGAATACAAGTTTTTGTGAGATCACGATCCTCCTACAAATTGGCAATGGAGAGGAACTGTACTTATTTGCCTTGAATTTGTAAATTTTGTTATTGCAAGAAAATAATACATAAGTCTCATGGATAATACTTTTTTAGCAGTTCGGCATTTTAGTGCTTTCTTACCACCATTCTTTTAGCTCTTTCAAGTTCATAGCTGATAAATTTGTAAGGGCCCTTTTAGGTTGGTTCGAGGACTCTATTTGTCGGGTTTTTTTTGTATTGAGGGTAACTCTTCGTAGCACAAGGTCGCCTTCTTGCAACTCCTACACCTAGACTTTCTTGTTGTAGTACTTAACGATCCTTTATTGGTAGACTGCTATGCGGATCTTGACCTTTTCCCTCAGTTGTTCGATTGAATCTATATGTCCTTTGAATAGTTCGTTGTTGGTAGCTTCCGAAAAATATAGTACTTGATGTGTTGGCGTCTCAATCTTGGCTGGGATTACTGCTTTATAACTAAAGGCTAATAAGAATAGGGTTTCACCAGTGGCTACCTTGCTTGTAGTTCTAAGAGCCTATAGCACCTCGAGCAACTCCTCCCATCCTTTTTTCCTATCGGTCAGCTTTTTTTTTAACAACTTCTTGATGCTTTTGTTAGAGGATTCTACCTAGTTGTTGGTCTTAGGGTGAGTCGATGACGTGAACAATAGCTGAGCTCTTAACTGCTAGCAAAAGTCCTTGAAGCTGTTATTATCGAATTGTTTCCCATGGTTAGTGATAATTCTGTACACTTTTCTCAATGATCTTGGAAAATCGTTTGCCTTCAATCCATTTGGCAAAATAATCCACCGCCATAACTACATATTTATAATATCCCTTAAAGTAAGGGATATTATAAATATGTAGTTATGGCGGTGGATTATTTTGCCAAATGGATTGAGATTTATAAAATCCAACCCTATTGGGAAAACAGCCACGGCTCTGTCATTGTATTCAAATATTCAATTGATGCTTGTATTTTATTCGTGAACCTTTGACATATTGTAGCGTTTGACCGGTTTCTTGGCATCTTAGATAGCGGTATGCCAATAATAGTCAGTTCTAAACACCTTGTGACAGTGCTTCCATCCTAGAGTAATTACCATAGATACCCTCATGGATTTTCCTGATAACCATCTCCGCTTCTTGTGGTCCCAAGCACTTCATATAAGGATAAAAAAAGCCGTGTCTGTACAATATCCCATCAATGATCGAATACCATGTAACTCGGTATTTGAGTTTACGGGCTTTTGTTTGTTTGTTTGTTTGTCGGAAGGGTCAATTTTAGATGTAGTCTCTGATAGGATCTATCCAACTAGGCTGGGGATCAATCTTCATGACAAATTCTATGGGGACTGTCCGGGGTAATTGAGCTTTTTCATTGGAGGCTAGCCAAGCTATGACATCTACACGGTAATTTTCACTCATTGGGATCAATTCTACTTTGACTTTAATGAATTGGCTTATTAAGTTTTTTACTTTTGCTAAGTAAGCCATCATCTTCTCCTCTCAAACTTTAAAGTTACCATTTACTCGGTTCACCATAAACGGGATTCATTCTTTACTAGTATATCTGTGGCCATTACTGCTTGGGCCACTTTCAATCTGGCTAATAAAGCCTTATTATTGGAAACTTTGAATCCGAACTGGATGGAATAGCTGATCTCGTCCCCCTTCGACTAATAAAGATGATTCTCGCTCTACACCTTTGGAGGTTTAATACCTCATTGATGTAGAGTACCCAAGCTATGCTCTTCTCGAAGGTTTCTTTCTCTGGCTCCTCCACTTCCTTGCTTCCACATGTGCATTTGGCTATGAAATTCGCTAAGGCTTACTCCTTAATAGTTGTTCGGGGCTTGTATTGTAAGCCCAACTCGCTCAACACTGCTGACCACTTGACCAAACGGTCTGACAAGTCTAGTTTATGCAAAATCTGTTTTAGCGATTGGTTAATTAAGACAACGATCGTATGGGCTTGAAAGTACGGTCGCAACTTTCTTCTTAACATTATCCGGGCTAGCACTAGTTTTTCTGCAGAGGGATACTTATTCTCTGGATCGGTGAAGGCTTTGCTGACAAAATAGATTGGTTGCTGGACTCTATCCTCCTCTTCGACCAGATTTAAGCTCACTACTCGATCTAAAACACCTAGGTATAGCATGAACTAGTCTCCTTGAGCAGGAACAACGAGATGGACAGGTTGGAAGAGGTCAGCCTTGAGTTGCTAAAAGGCCTCATCATATTGCGGGTTCCACCAATTCTTCTCTCTCTTTTTTATTGCTTGGAAAAATTCAAATCACTTATCGGTGCCTTGACAAATAAACTTGCTCAAAGCTGCTACCCGTCTTGTGAGCTATTGAATTTTCTTAACCATGTTGGGAGACTACATCTCGAGTATAGCTTGAATATTGTTCGAGTTGGCCTATATTCTCATCTTGCTGACCATAAAGTCCAAACAGCTACCAGACTTGACTTCGAAGGCATACTTCTCAGGGTTCAGCTTCATTTTATTCTTCCTTAGAATATCGAAGACCTCTCTCAAGTCCTTCTTATAGTTCACAGCTTCCATGGATTTGGCTAGCATATGATTCGTATATACTTTCATATTTTTGCCTATTAAAAGGCTTGAAAAACTTGTTCACTAACCTCTAGTAGGTGGCTCCTACATTTTTTAAGCCAAACGGCATCACCTTATAGTAATATATCCATTGATATGTCACAAAGGATGTTTTTTTCTGGTTTGAGAGAAATATTAAAATTCAATTGTAGCCAGATAAAGCATTCATATAGCTGAGCAGCTCGTGCGTTGCAGTGGAATCAACAAGTTGATCTATCTTAGGGAAGAAGTTGTCCTTTGGGTATGCCTTGTTCAATTCAGTGAAGTCAACACACATCCTCCACTTCCCGTTGGCCTTCTTTACCATAACAACAATGGCCAACCAATTTGGGTAATTAACTTCCTTGATAAATCATGCGGCTAACAACTTTTCTACTTATATTGCCACCGCTTTATTCCTCTCCTAATTGAATATTTTTCTCTTTTGCTTGTTCGACCGAAAGGTTGGATTTACAACTAGCTTGTAGGAGGTTAAAGTAGGATTTATTCGTGGTATATTTTCATGTGACTATGCGAAAATATCTGAGAATTCTTGCACCAGCGTCGTCAACCCCTTTCTAACCTCGGGTTCAAGTTAGGAATCGATCTTAACTATCTTTTCTAATGCGTCGGGTTTGACCTGGATTGAATCCAATTCCTCTACTAGCTTAGAAATATTGTTTTGAAGTGATTGAATTGTTTTCTAGTACCAAATATCCTACTGCCAACTATTATTTCGCAAAGATTTGTCAAGTTAGGTTGTTGATTTTTGAGTGGATCACTTGTATGTATGATCAAATAAGGAGTATGTTATTAAATATTGGAATGTAGTTTATGGTATAATGGTTGTGGCTATTGTTTTGGATACAAGATTTAAGATGAGGTTGTTGGAGTTTTACTTTCTAAAAATTTCTCAGCATAACTTTATAGTTGAAATTGAGAAAGTTTATAGGATTTGTTATAAATTGGTGAAATATTTTTTGTTCAAGTACAAAACATGACAAGAACTTTCTCAATCTTCAACTGCTTCATCTTTTCAATTAGATAGGGTTCATATGGGAAAGACACATCCTTTGGCATCATTTGACTTATTTGTTGGTAGCACTGCTAGTAGCAAGCATATAAAGTTAGAGCTGGACCATTATTTAGAGGAACCTATTTTATTGAGATCTTCTAACTTTGATATATTATTAGCTTGGTGGAAAGTGAACGAAACTAGATATACTACTTTGCATACTATGGCTAGAGATATCTTAGCTATTCCTATTTCTACAGAAGTATTTGAATTTGTATTTAGTACAAGAGATAGATTTGTAAATCCTCATCGTAGCATATTATTGGAAGTGTATGCTAAAAGCATATTGTATACAATGGTTTTATCCGAATCATTTTATGTGTTGACATAGAAATAGAGGTGTTTTGTATAATATTGATTATATAAGATTGGATTACGATAAAATTTGTTCTCTATTAATCTTTGTTAGTAAAGATAATTTATTTTATTACAATATAATCATATATAGATTAATCTTAATCTTGAGTAATTAATGAACTCTTATTCATTGAGTTATATTTATTAATTTATAAGGGAAAGACTATAAAAGATTTTCAGTCAATTATTAAATATTTTATAAATGTAACAAAATGGATGGCTGAGACATTTCTCACAGATATGAAATCTATTCATTCTTAGAAGAAGTTAGGTAAATTATTCCCTTAATAATTGATTCTGGTAATGAGGGTACAGTTTTTTTTAAAAGTTAAAGAAAATAATAAATTTATGAATTTCACAAATTAAATGTTTAAAAGAGAATCAATGTGGATCAATGATAAATATGTAATTAGAGAGGTTAACAGACACTCGACCTAATTTTAATTATGAATACTTATAGATGATTGATTTATATGAAATGATTATTAAATGCACGAAGACAGTTTTTTTGTTTTATAATTTATCTGCAAAATTAAGAGTTCAACTTTATATTTTTAGTGAAGTAATATAAAGTTAATAAATAAAATCATATTGATTAAAGAGTTTAATCAAATAATTTAATTTATTAGAACTTAATTTTGTAAATCCATCAGATCCTCTGACTTTATAAACACTGAAATAGATTATTGAATTAATTGTTAGATTTAAAATATTAATTGGCCTAAGTTTAATTTGATTAAATTTATTATGACCAGTTATTGTCTCAAGTTTAATTTGATTAAACTTGTTAGACTCAATCAATTACTAACTCAATCTATAATAGTTATGAAATTAAATAAATAGTTAGATTATTTATTTAAATTAAATAATTAGATTATTTAATTAAATTTAATAATTATGAATTATCTAAATTATTTAATTAAAGATAATATTATATATTATATTTATTTTTTAATTATTTAAATTAAAATAATATAAATATATTATTTTATTCTAATCCTATTAGGATTAAGAGTTTAAATAATATCTTATACTATAAAAATAGGTTTTTGATTCACTTTTATGTATTTTTCATAAGTGCTTCTTTTGGGCTAAAATTGTTTTAGAGAAAAAAATTAAGAAGATAAAATTTAGATTTTTTGTGATTTAGATCTTTTGCGATTTATCAACTCGTCCACACAAGTAGTCCATTGGTGGGAGATACAACGTGAAAGATTTGTTGGTGTTAACAAAAAACATCCGTGAAAAAATTTGCGATTGATTTTTTTTTTTATACCATCTTATTGCTAAATTATAATAAACCCAATTTTTTTTTTAAAATTCGTCCTGCACATATTATATTTAAAGACATTGAAGACTTTAATATTTACTTAAGATTGGTTATATGATGAAATTAAAGTTATAAAAATAATTTTGTATTATTTGTAAAATTCATTCGTACCTTTAATAAATGTGTGACATTGATTTTTTATAAAAAAAATTTGAATTTAAATCTAATAATAAAAACAAACTATATAGGTAAATTACAATCTAATTTCTTGTAAATTTAATCATATAAACTATTTACTACATTATCTTAATAAAATTAATAAGAAACTAAAGTAATTTATTTGTTTTATAGAAATAAAGTCTCAATCTCATAACCGATGAAGCAATTATAAAAAAGATCAATAATATTATGCACTATTTAATTTATTTATTATTTATTTAAAAAATTATTTATGATTCATATTATTAATTATATTGTCATATTATTGTAAGTTGTTAGTTTTGTTCTTTTTTATCATAAAATAGATTAATTTATATTATTAAAATTTGTGAACATAAATTAAAATTTAATATTAATAAATAAAAAAAATATTACAAATTTTTTTTGATGGTCAAATAATTATATTCTAATTAACTTAATATCTATATTTTTATGATACTGAAATTAAATATAATTCATTATATCTTCATACACACAAACGTAAATCAATATGGCTTCCCATTATTATAAGGCCGTTTGCTAACTTGAATTGTATTTGGAAACCACTGAAGTACATTAAAAACAGAACATTAATTGAATTCTTAAAATTTTTTCTGATGTTATGAACACGTCCCATCACCTTCCACTGAAAACTTGTGGTGAACCATATTTTTGTTTTAGATTCTTCGTCATCTCGTGTGATCCATGTAATAACTTAATAAAATCATTGCATTTCTTTTAATGGAAATTCTTTTTATTTAAAAGAAAAAAGTCTACGACGGAACGAAGGTGTATTGACGTTGAACCTTCTCACAAAAAACAAGTATAATAGTTGTATACCAAGACCGGAGCCAGAAAGATGTCCCTGCGCGGCTTGTCAGTCACCATACTTTGCTGTCTGTCTATTCAACTGAAGATATTATTTATTTTGTAAAATAAATGGGTCATGATTATGCGTAAGACTCGTTGAAATAAATTATATATTCAAACATGGACTTTGTACGTGGTCTGAAACTCAACATTATCCTCAGAGACGATAATTATGTGGTGATTTTGGCCTATTTAAGGTACCTTCAGTAACATAAACACTCGTTACTCCCATCTTCTTGGTTACTTGGGAAGATGGCATCTTCAGGTGTTGAAGGAGGCAAATATCGTTACATCTTACAAGGAGAAGAAGAGAAGCATACCAAATGGAGAGGTATGGAATCCGTCCCAACTATGAAGTTGTGAACAAGCTCTTTGAAGAAGGCAGAACTAAGTTTAATTTCTTCTTTTAAGTCACTCTCTTCTTTTCATTCTTAACCCGATCATGTTGTTTACGTATAGACTTTTTGGAATCAAGGGTCTTCAAAAGATGGCAGTTTCAGTTTCGATGCACCAATTGCAATCGTTTGTTATCAGATTCATGCTCATATTAATATGTTGGATACGTAGAATCTAATTATCGCTCCATAAAAATGCATTATATAAATATATAATTAGTTTTTAGTACTTTTTTTTTGCCTTAATTTGTTTCTTATTAGTGTCAGAAAAAATTGTTGATGAATACAACATCAATCCGTTAGCAAAGTTCAATACATAAAATTTTTAAGTGCAAATTATTTTTAATAAGTGAATTAATTAAAAAGCAATTTGTGTGGTGATAAAAATAGTCTACATGTGTGATTATAGAATTTTTTAATTCTTTTATTTGTGTGGTTTGTATTGAGTTCTCATTATTATAAATACTCTTAGGTGTGATGGTTGTATCATGAAACAAAAGAAGCAAGAAATAAATACAAGGCATAAGTTTTAAGTAGTCTTGAGTGTTGTGAGTAGTATTGAGAGTTGTAAGTATAATCTCTTGTGAGGTGTAATATTTAAGTGTGTAGTTTCTTCTTAAGTGGTCTTAATAATATTTTTATTATATGCCCAAGATTGTTGCATTCAATAATTGGTATCAGAGTCAAGTTGTTCGGGATGTAGAACAATAGTTGAAATACTGTTTATACGATTATTGTTCAAATATACGGTACCAATATCAGAGTCTGACGTAGTTGTATGAATTGTGCATGTCTAAAAAAGTTCTGTCAAAAGGACTAATAATGCCTAAGGAGTCTAAATTTTAAGTAGGACCAATGTGACCCCTCCAGTCTTTCTTGGAAACTTTCTTGGTGTACAATTCATATAAACAAACACGTAGGCACTGTTACTGTAGTGCTGGTGGAAACGCTGTTAGGAGTAACAGCGGGACGGTCAGAGATTGACCTTAGTAGAGTTTTATTTAAGTTGTAAAGAGTTTGAAACTCTACAAGCTTGCAGTTTGAGATCAAGCTTATCTAGCATTATTGAAGTCTTGCAGGCACAATGAGAGACCTTCAAGTATTTGGAGGAATTAAGAATCTCAACAACCAAAATTACAATACATGAGCAACATTGATGGAGTCTTACCTTCAAGATCAAGATCTTTGGAAGGTTGTTGGCGAGAATAAAGTGAAGTAGCCAACAGATGAAGCCACTTTAACGAAGTGGAAGGTAAAAATTAGTAAGGCTATATTCGCTATTAAGACCACAATTGAAGAAGAAATGTTAAAGCATATAAAGAATGCCAATACGCCAAATGAAGCACGGGACACTTTTGCATCACTCTTCTCAAAGAAAAATAACATGCGACTACAACTTCTAGAGAATGAACTATTGTCGATTGCACAACGCAACATGACGATCAACCAACAAAAAGGTAAAGTCCTTGTACCGTGAAAGATCTGAGTTAGATCCTACCGCTGCTATTGTTGAAATTAGGATGAAAATAATTATCATCTATGGTTTGAGGCCCGAGTATAGAAGTTTTGTTACTGCTGTACAAGGCTGGCCAACCCAACCATCTCTCATTGAATTTGAAAATTTGCTTGCTGATCAAGAAGTGATTACCAAACAAATGGGTGGGGTCTTATTAAAAGGCAATGAAGAAGCACTCTACATCGACAAAAAAAAAGATCGATTTAAACGACGTGCTAGTGGAGGATCTAAAGGAGATGATGACAAGATAAAGAGTTATCACCAAGAAGGCAGCTCACAGACAGGGGGAGCATAGAGGACTCGCGACAATGGTATTCAGTTTAAGCAAAAGAAAAAAGTTTGAAGGAAAATGTTATAATTGTGGAAAAATAGGACACATAGTAAAAGATTGTTAGTCTAAGAAAAGGTCTGCTAAGAATAATGCTACTATATCAAACTTAGAAAGAAAAAGTGAAGATGAGTGGGATGCTGAAGCATCTGTCGCTATAGAGGAAGAAGACCTATCACTTTCAGTAATAATGCCTGGATGGCTTGACTATGAAAATGATTGGATCGTCGACTCAAGATGTTTATATCATATGACTGGTGACGAAGAAAAGCTGCAATATATGACTAAGTACAAAAGAAATCGTGTGGTGGTAATAGCCAACTACTTAAGATTGCCTATAGCTCACATCGATAACATTGTCCTTGTACCTCGTTACAGTTCTAATAAGGTAACACTTCAAGATGTCTATCATGTCCTTGGCATTAAAAAGAATCTATTGTTAGTATCATATTTAACATTTTCTGGGCACTATGTCTTGTTTGATCCGCAAGATGTTAAGGTGTACCAAGATTTAAAAATTATGGGAACACCAACAATGAAAGGACGATGACTAGAGTTAATATATATACTATCAGCAGAGTCAGCTTATGTAAACAAAACTCGAAAGAATGAGACAGTAGATTTGTGGCATGCACAATTGAGACATATAAGTTATCATAAGCTAAAAGTGATGATGACCAATGCAATGCTTAAGGGTCTACCTCAACTTGATATGATAGTGGATACAATATGTGCGGGATGTCAGTACGGCAAGACACATCAACTACCATATGAGGAGTCAAAGTTTAGAGCTAAGGAGCCATTAGATTGGTTCACACTAATGTGTTTGGACCTCTCAAATGATAGAGGCGTAAAAGCACTAGTATGATTTGTATTCAACTTTTGTATTTTACTTCAAATCATAAATATATGGCTATTTAATTGTGTTTTCTGATAATAAATAGATGTATAAAGGAAAATGTGACACATAGGATCAAATGGGAGGCGATTCGGGTGAGAAATGAGCGAGATGTGCTCAAAAGACAAAAGTAGTGCAACAGGTGGCTAGGCGCCACGATGCCCAGGGCTGGGTGCCACAGTGCCCAGATCAGCGAGTGAGTGCCGCGACGCTTAGTATCCAATACCGCGATGCCCATTGATGTTTTAATGACCCTTGTGCTCGTGCCCAACTCCGCGGCGCTGGGGGGCTCAGCGCCGTGGCGCCCATGCATATACTTAAATACCCATCTCAACTCTTATTTCAACTTGGATTCGAAGCCCCTCGTCCTTAGAGTTTCCTATACTAATAAAAACATTCTTTTGAGGTCAAATACAGAGACTTTGGAGAGACAAAAATATAGAGAAATAATTCACAACTCAAAATCAAATATCAAAGCCAAAGATTGAAGAACCAATATCAAGATTCAAGCTTCAAGTCAAGATTGAGCGAGAAGCACATTAAGGAGTCACTTTGATTAGTTTTTCTACTCTTTTTTTATCATTATATTCTTGTTCTTATTGGTCTTTATGAATTGGTTTAATACTTTTGATTTTAGAGTAGACTATGTAAACCTAGTATGGATTTGGATTTTGTTAATTTTTAATTTATGAACTTGATACATTCAATTGATTCATTCTATCTTGTGTTTTAATGCTTTCATTATACCTAATCAATATTTTGAATGATTAAGGAATTATGATGAACTCGATGGAGGGATTCATGTGTTTAGCCTATGATAGTTGAATGCATGATCATAGGGTAACAACTATGAGTTTCATCTAGGATAGACATATACCTAAGTGGTATGTATGGTCTAATTTAGACTTGATCTTAATGAATTACATTCTGATTTGATTACCATAGACATATAGGTGATTGTTAGAATGTGTAATATAGTTCTTTAACCATCGACAGAGGTTTATGACGAAATTAGTGTCTAAGACAATCAATTGGTATTAAGAGATTAACTGAGTGGTTAATGAGTCCAATAAAATACTAAGGGACGAGTCAAAACCCTAGATTATCTTTATTTGTGAATTCTATTCTTTGCTTTTGTTTAGTTAATTGATATAATTAGATTAGTTAAAAAAATTCCAGATTTTAGTTTTCTAAATAAAAGTTAAGTAGATACAATTTTAGTACTTAATTTATAGAATTAGATCGCATAGTTCGTGTGGGATCGATACTTAGACTTAAAATCCTATATTACTTAATACGATAGCGTACACTTGCGCTTAGCTCGTAAAGCACCAATCAAGTTTTTAGCGCTGTTGTCAAGGACTAGTTTTATCTATTCTTTAGATCAATACTAATACTAAGCTACTTACTTTTAATTTAGATTTTTATTTTTGTTTTATCTTCTTCTTTTTACTTTGAATGTATTTTTATTTTGCTTTAAAGGTTCATATCATGGAGGGAAACAATAATCATAACAATAATCTTGTGTTTGAGCCCATAATACCACAGAGAGCTTTGAAAGAGTATGTTATCCCAACTATAAATGGTGTTCAATTTAGTATTCGGCGACCAACCGTCAATGTTAATAACTTTGAGATCAAGCCGAATATTATTCAGATGCTAAAAGAAACTGTACAATTCAGCAGAGCTCCCAATGACGATCCTAACAAGCATATCATAAATTTCTTGAAAATTTGTGATACCTTCAAATACAACGAAGTTTCCTACGTTGCCATCAAATTGAGATTATTCACTTTCTCCTTAAGGGACAGAGTTAAGAGTTGGTTGATGTCATTGCCGTCAGGATCCATATCTACGTGGGAAGATTTAGTACAGAAGTTCTTAGCCAAGTTCTTTTCACCAGCAAATACAACAAAAATGAGGAATAACATCACCTCATTCAGTCAGATTGATAGAGAGTCATTGTATAAGGCATGGGAGCACTTTAAGGACATGTTAAGGAAGTGTCCTCATCCTGGAGTCATTAAATGGCTATTAGTCCAAACGTTCTATAATGGATTAGTAGGCCATTTGAGGACTATTGTAGATGTCGCTGCTAGAGGAGCTTTAATAAATAAATCTACAGATGAGGCTTATGATTTATTAGAAGAGATGGCGTCAAATAGTTACCAATGGCCAGCAGAGAGAGTTACACCCAAAAGAGTTGTTGGTATATATGAAATTGACGTATTCAATGAATTGATAGCTCAAATAAATACTTTATCTAAGAAGTTTGATGTATTGAATGACATTAAAACCCAACAAGTGACATGCAACTTTTGTGGTAATAACCACATGAATGGGCGGTGCATAAAAGCAGTGAATTATATGAGCAATTTTAACCGACAACTACATAGCCCACAATCTAACTTCTTTAATTCGGAGTGGAGAGATCATTCTAAATTCTCTTAGTGTAACAACCAAGGGGAGTCATCTAGACTAATGAATCCCCTAGGATTTCCGCCACTACAAGAAAGGAAGCTGGCTTTGGAAAACATGTTTATGCAATATATAAAGTTTAACGATGCCATCCTATAGAATTATTCAGCATCATTGAAGAATTTAGAGGTACAAATGGGACAATATATTGTTGCAATTAATAAAAGACCTCAAGAAACTCTACCAAGTGATACCGAGACAAATCCTAGAGGAAGTGTAGAGCAATGTCAAGCCATCAACTTACGAAGTAGTAAGATCTTACATGACAACACACAACTAACACCACTTCTAAAAATGAAGAAAAAGGAGAAGGTTGACCAACAAGAAAATGTGCAACCATATAGACCACCTATTTCTTTCCCTTAAAGGCTATAGAGGTGCAATATAAGTGTTGAAACTGAAAAATTATAGCAAGGAAATCCTAAAAGTGTAGAAAAGAAATATGGACAGCATACAAGTGCATAAAGAGTCATTGCAGTCATTCACACCTCCTCCACCATTTTCACAGAGGCTGAAAAATAAGAGATTAGATAAGTAATTCTCTAAATTTCTTGATGTTTTTAAGAAGTTACATATTAATCTCCCTTTTAGCAGATGCGCTTGAACAAATGGCTAGTTACGTCAAGTTCATAAAGAGCATCATTTCCAAAAAGATGAGATTAGAAGATTATGAGACCGTAGTATAGCACTATTCTTTAAAAAAAGCTACCTCCTAAGCTTAAAGATCTTGGGAGATTTACCATATCGTGCTCCATTGGTATTCATGATCTTGGTAAAACCTTATGTGATCTAGGAGCAAGCATTAATCTCATGCCACTTTCCATCTACAACAAGTTAGGTTTGAGACAAGCAAAGTCGATCAATATCACACTTCAACTTACTAATCACTCTCTTGCCTATCCGAAGGGAATTATTGAGGACGTGCTAGTAAAAGTGGACAAATTTATCTTCCCCACTGATTTCATTGTTCTAGACATTAAAGAAGACAAGAAGATCCCTATCATCTTTGGAAGACCTTTCTTAACCACAGGACATACGATCATTGATGTTTAAAAAAAGGAGATGACTATGAGGATACAAGATGACATCGCGAAATTTAAAGTCTTCAAGAAAATCAAGTTTCCATCTAAAGATGAAGACTATTGTAACATTGATGTGGTGCACTTAAATACTAAAGAACTCAAAGACATGGAGATAATAAACCCCCACATAAAAAAGAAGGCGTTAAGGTATAGGAAGAGAAGAAAAAAGAAAAAGAAGCAGCAGTTTGATGACAGGATCAAAGAGAATGGCACAAAAGAGACACTTCACCAGTCTAAGATTCAAATATTTCTAGAGAAACACAAGGAGAAAGAGGAACAAGTTACTGCCCAAGATCTAATAAAGAAGATGTGGAAATCGAAAGAAATGAAGCCTGACAAGCTCACATATAAAGATGCTCCCACCATTGACATTGATCCTCCATAAGAGTAGAAAAAACACCGCCAAGCCAACGGTGTTAAATCAAGCACTTATTGGGAGGTAACCCAAGTAAAATTTTATTTTTATAAGCTTATTTTACAGTTTTAGTTATGTTAGTTTCTTTTCTTTGTAGGAATAAATTAGCAATTTAAGCATTCAATGAAGCAGCATGAGCAAATGCAAGCGTTAGAAGCAAAGAAAACCGCATTCACATTCATCAAAACACAACGTTGCACTGCTTCAACTTTAGTTATCAAAGGAGTTTCTCTTACTTTTAAATTTATTTTTAAACATTGAGGACAATGTCTAATTTAAGTTTGGGGGTGGGAAATACACTTTCTTATATTTATTTTGCTGCTTATATTGGTTGGTTGTCTTGTGGAGTAAATATTTTATTTTTAGGTTGTTAAGTTTTGATTGAGATGATGATCATTAGTCCATGATAAGAAATAAAATATTGGCTGAATTTATTTTCACAAGTCTTTAGAAAATAATAGATGCTTGAGATAACTCTTATATCATGATTATTGGATTGAATTCAAGTTTATTTTTGATCACTTACTCTTGAGCACATTAAAATAAGCATGTATTGGTTGAATTTTTTTGCTTAGAGATACTTTATGCTTAAGTAGTACACTACAGTCTCGAAGACCAACACTCTAAAACTTGTTTTATTACTACTTGAGGCAAAATTCTATAATTCACATGCTTAGAGAAATGACATTAGGCCATCTATGGACCGATTGAGCTTTTTCTAGCCTACCTTATATGTATATTTATCCCTAGTCATCTCGTTTGAGCCTAATTATCCTTTTTTTTTTTTCTGTTTAACCACATTACAAGCCTAAAGACTTTGAGTTTACTTTCCCTAAAATTTACTGGTAGGACCATAAACCTTGAGTTTATTTAGAAATATTCTTAAAAGGAAGAAGGTTGCAGATATATGAAAGAAGGGTACTGCAATGAAAAGCAATAATTCTTGAAAGTGCATATCAATCTAAGATTGGGGGTACATAAAAAAAAAAGAAAAAAAATGTTTAAATGCATAATACCCCTAGCTTAAGAAAAATAAGAAATTCTTTGCAAAAATGTGATTAAAAGAAAGATGAAAATAGCATAAGTTTGGGGGAAGAGAAAAAGAATCAAGAAGGAGAAGGAATCAAGAGGTTTCTAAGTAAAGTCCAGGTAATTGTGTTATTTGAGCTTTATATATATATATATATATATTTATTTATTTATATCCCACATTTACCATAGCCTTACATTAAAAGCTAATTAAAGTCCTAAATAAATCCTTAGACATATGCGTTTCTACATTAGTGGAGAGTAATACGAAAAGCAAGCTTATGGTAGTGTTATAATTAAAAATATGTCGAGATATCATATTCATGTATTTCTTAAGTATTGAGTAAATCTATGTTCTATTTAGCTAATTACTTGCTTATTACACATGCGCACAAGTGATCATTTACAAGGGAGAATGAAGTACTTGATCAATAGTATAAGAATTGTTGAAAGTTGTTTATTGATTTCTAAAGAGCCTTGTGTTATTTTTAATAGCCTTAATTTGAGACTATGATGATGATTGTTTAATCAACCGAAGCTTATTTTTAGTGTTTAGATTTTAATTTTGAGGCATGAATAAGTTGTGAATGTTTTTCTTTATTTTGCTCGAAGATAAGCAAAATCTTAAGTTTAGGGGTATTTGATAAAGGCGTAAAAGCGCTAGTATGATTTGTACCCAACTTTTGTATTTTGCTTCAAATCATAAATATTTCACTATTTAATTATTTTTTCTGATCATAAATAGATTTGTGAAGGAAAGTGTGACACATAAGATCAAACAGGAGGCGATTCGGGCGAGAAACGAGCGAGATGTGCTCAAAAGATGAAAATAGCGCAACAGGTGGCTAGGCGCCGTGGTGCCCAGGGTTGGGGGCCGCACCGCCTAGATCAGCGAGTGAGCACCATAACACTCAATACCCAGCGCTACAATGCTCATCGATGTTGTAGCGACCCTTGTGCTCATGCCCAGCGCCGCGGCGCTAGGGGCTCAGCGCTGCGGCGCCCATGCGGATACTTAAATACCCCTCTCAACTCCTATTTCAACTTGGATTTGAAGCCCCTCGCCCTTAAGATTTCCCATACCAATAAAAACACTGTTTTGAGGTCAAATACAGAGACTTTGGAGAGGCAAAAACGTAGAGAAAGAATTCACAACACAAAACCAAAGATCAAAGCCAAAAATTAAAGATCAAGATTCAAGTTTCAAGTCAAGATTAAGTGACAAGCGCATCAAGGAGTTACTTTGATTAGTTTTTCTACTCTTTCTTTATCATTATATTCTTATTCTTATTGATCTTTATGAATTGGTTTGATACTTGTGATTTCTTTATCATCTAAAGTTAGACTATGTGAACCTAGTATGGATTTGGATTGTGTTAAATTTTAGTTTATAAACTTAATATATTCAATTGATTCATTCTATCTTGTGTTTTAATGCTTTCATTATACCTGATCAATATTTTGAATGATTAAGGAACTATGATGAACTCGATGGAGGGATTCATGTGTTTAGCCTATGATAGTTGAATGTGTGATCATAGGGTAACAACTATGAGTTTTATCTAGGATAGACATATACCTAAGTGGTATGTATAGTCTAATCTAGACTTGATCTTAATGCATTACATTCTGATTTGATTACCCTAGACATATAGGTGATTGTTAGAATGTGTAATATAGTTCATTGACCATCGACAGAGGCTTATGACGAAATTAGTGTCTAAGCCAATCAATTGGTATTAAGAGATTAACTAAGTGGTTAATGAGTCCAATGAAATACTAGGGGACGAGTCAAAATCCTAAATTATCTTTATTTGTGAATTCTACTCTTTACTTTTGTTTAATTAATTGATATAATTAGATTAGTTAAATAATTTTCAGATTTTATTTTTATGAATAAAAGTTAAGTAGGTACAATTTTAGTACTTGATTTATAGAATTAGATCACATAGTCCCTGTAGGATCGATACTTGGACTTAAAATCTTATATTACTTGATACGATAGCGTGCACTTACGCTTAGTTCGTAAAGCACCAATCATCAAGCAGCCATCAATTAATGGCATGCGGTACATGGTGACATTTATTGATGATTTCTCAAGGTATGTATGGGTTTTCTTTATGAAGAAAAAATCAGATACTTTTTTGAAGTTCAAGGAATTTAGAGAAATAACTGAAAGAGAAGTCAGAAGGAAGCTTCATTGTCTCCGCACAGATAATGAAGGAGAATATATATTTGATGAGTTCTCACAATGTCTTCAAGAAAATAAGATACGACATCAGTTCACATGTGCCAACATGTTACAACAAAATGGTGTTGTAGAAAGAAAGAATCGACATATTGTAGAGATTTGTAGAAGTATATTGCACGCAAAAAATTGTACAGGGAAGATTTTGGATAGAAGGAATGAAGACTGTAGCCCACGTGATTAATAGGCTTTCCCAACCAAGGTTAAGGTTCATACACCCTTTAAGAAGTTGTGAGATATGAAACGTACAATGAGTTATTTTCGAGTATTTGATTGTATATGCTATATGTTTGTGCCAAGTCACCTGAGAAACAAATTCGACAAAAAGGCAATCAGGTGTATCTTTGTTGGATATGATAACCAGTGCAAATGATGAAAATGTTATGACCCTATTAGTGGGCGGTGCTACACATCAAGGAATATGGTGTTTGATGAAGCATCTTCATGGTGGCCACCACAAAAAGAAGAGTTTTCAGATTCAAAAGAAATAGAAGAATGACTACAACAAAAGATAGATGAGCAAATTGTTAAAATCCGACCAAGCCAAGAAGAGCTTGATGATGGAAGCAGTAATGACAACATCGAGCAAGAGACAACTCAAAGTCCTTGGCAAACTGCCATTTATCAACAACCACAACAACGAAGGCCAAATATGAAGGAGCAGAAACTGCTACCCCTCAATCTTATCCTCGAAGGTTAATAAGAATACGAAAGCCTAATCCAAAATATGCTAATGCAGCTGTGGTGAAAGAGGAAAATGTTAAGGAGCCTGAGACTTTTGAAGAAGTATCACATAGCTCTGAATGGATTAAATCAATGGAAGAAGAAATCATAGTGTTGGAGCAAAATCAAACTTGGGATTTAGTGCAAAAACTAAAGGATGTGAAACCTATATCTTATAAGTGGGTGTATAAGATCAAAAGACGTCCTGATGGATCGGTAGAGAGGTATAAAGCTCAGTTGGTAGCTCAAGGATTTTCTCAATAGTATGGACTAGACTATAATTAAACGTTTAGTCCAGTAACCAAGATCACCACAGTACAAGTTCTACTTGCACTGACAACTAGTAAAGGTTGGATATTGTGGCAAATGGACAAAAAGAATGCTTTTCTACATGGAGAGTTGGATCAGGAGATCTACATGATTCAACCAATGAATTTTGAAAGAAAATTTCATTTTGATTATGTGTGTAAATTGAGAAATGCATTGTATAGATTAAAGCAAGCTCCAAGGGCATGGTATGGTAAAATTAGAGAATTTCTAACACATGGTAGTTACTCTATAGCACCGACTGATTCTAGCATGTTCGTCAAAGCTAATGGAAAGAAACTTGTAATTATGCTGGTATATGTGGATGACTTAATCATCACTGGAGATGATGAAGAAGAGATTCGTCAAATAAGAGAGAATTTGGCGATTCACTTCCAGATGAAAGAGCTTGGACAACTTAAGCATTTTCTTGAGCTTGAAGTCACTCAGACAGTAAAAGGGATTTTTTTAGGATAACAAAAATATACCAAAGATTTGTGGCAAAAGTTTAGAATGTTAGAATGCAAGCCTATCTCAACACCGCTGGAAGCTAATTACAAGTTGTGTGGTCATGAAGGAAATGATTTAGAAGATGAAACTATGTATCGACAACTGGTAGGGAATCTTGTCTATTTGACATTGACTTGACCAGACATTTCTTATGCAGTTGGAGTAATAAGTCGATACATGCAAAATTCTAAGAAGCCTCACTTAGAAACAGTTCAACGGATATTGAGATATGTGAGAGGCACAATTGACTATGGTCTCTTCTATAAGAAAGACCAAGATTGTAAAATAATTGGCTATTGTGATGCTGACTATGCTGGAGATCATGACACACGACGTTCGACGACTGGGTATTTTTTCAAGATTGATTCAGGAACAGTCTCTTGGTGCAGTAAAAGGCAACCGACTGTATCATTGTCAACTACTGAAACTGAGTACAGAGCAGCAGTAATGGTAGCTCAAGAAAGTACATGGTTGATGCGGTTGATGAAAGATTTACATCAGCCAAGAGATTATAAAGTGTCAACATATTGTAATAATTGATCAGCAATCTGTTTGGTAAAAAATTCAATTTTTCATGCAAGAACAAAGCATGCGGAGGTGCATTATCACTTTATCCGGGAGAAAATTCTGCAAGAAGAAATTGAGTTGTTGTATGTTAAGACTGAAGACCAAGTGGCTGATTTGTTCACAAAAAGCTTGGGTGTTGATAAGTTTGAAAAGTTTCAAAGACAACTCAATGTGGTTAGAAGAATGGAAGTTGGTGTTGAGGAGGGAGTGTTGATGAATACAACACCAGCCTGTTAGCAAAGTCTAATACATGAAAACTTCTAGGTGCAAATTATTTTTAGTGAGTGGGTTAGTTATAAAGCAATTTGTGTGGTGATAGAAATGGGCTACGTGTGTGGTTATGGGATTTTTTAGTTCTTTTATTTGTGTGGTTTGTATTGAGTTCTCATTATTATAAATACCCCTAGGTATGATGGTTGTATCATGAAACAAAAGAAGCAAAAAATAAATACAAGACATAGGCCTTAAGTAGTCTTGAGTGTTGTGAGTAGTATTGAGAATTATAAATGTAATCTCTTGTGAGGTATAATATTTAAGTGTGTAGTTTTTTATTATTATATTCCAATGCTGCATTCAACAAAAACCGTCATGATTTGTGAGGTATAATATTTAAGTGTGTAGTTTTTTATTATTATATTCCAATGCTGCATTCAACAAAAACCGTCATGATTTGTTTCTACAAATAAAAAGGTAGTACTTTATTTGTTTGCTATTATATAAAAAGTGGTGAAAGGACTTTTTTATGTTAAAATAGATAGCTCCGCCTCTGAAGAGGCAACTATTAGCTGTCCTTTCATCGGGAACACGGGTTAGTTAGTGTCACAATATGAATTCTTATAATGAAGGGACGAAATACTATTTTAATGATCTCTCAGATGGAATTTGCATTAAGAGCTGTTTTGATGTTTCTATATGAACTCGTTCTAGAGAATTTACATGTCAATTTTATGGTAAACATAAAAAGATACATTGGACTTTTAATTTAAACTGACTTGCAAGAGCTTTGAAACATTCAAGAGGTTAGATTTTCAGTGAAGGCCATTTCAGATATTGTAGTATCAAGATCTTAAAACAATTAATGGATCATCAATTTGACATACTATCCATAAAGATTGTAAGTTCTTTAGACAATCATACAAACATAGCACATTCTACAGATCAAAATCAAGAAGCATGTTCAACTCAAACAAAAATGATGAAAATTTATACACATTTATAAGACCAATTTTGTGCTCTCTTAGAGACTGAATCTTTGTATCTTACCTTATTTATGGGAAAATTTTATAAATAACCCCCTTATTTTTTTAATATTCTTTTTTAACCAAATCTAAATTGAATATACTTTATTAACCAAATTTTTTAGTTTTGGACACATTTGCCCAAATATCAAAATTTAACCTACTTTCCACCGAAAATCACCAAATTTTTGAATTTTTACAAAATTCATTAGATCGGAAATTTTGAAGTTATCATTGCATAGATTGAAGCTTATGCAACATATTTTTCACTTCAAACAAAAGAAATGGGCGATTTTTGGTAAGTTTTGTTGAACTTTTAAAAAATTTAAATTTCTTTAGAAAATTGTTAGAAATTTATTAGAATTTGTATTTAAAGTTAAAAATAGATGAAATTATTGAATTATATGTGAAAAATGGGATTAGAATGATGTACGAAACGTTAAAAATGGGTAAAAAAAATGAGATTTTTGGGTATATTATCGTGATGCAGACGGCGGCGGGAGCTTAAGGCACATCACGTACAGCATCGTGGACACAATGTCCGCGATGCCGCATTGTTGTGCCACGTGGCACCTGTATAGGATGCCACGTCACATGGCGCAATATTTTTTTAATTTTTTAAAATTAAATAAATTTTATTTTATTTTATTGAAATTAAATAGATTATATTAAATTGTTTTTTAAAAAATTTAAAATTAAATGTAATTTTATTTAAATTAAATAAAATCTAATTTAGAAGGAATGAATCTAATAGATTAAGTAATTAATTAACATTAATTAATAAGTAAATGACTAATTAATTTTAGTTTGTAACATTATTTATTATTGTGAGTACCTTTTGTAATTATAATTTATATATGATTATTTTTATTTTAATATATAATTAATTATTATAATATGTTGATTAATATGTTATTAAAATATATTATGATTTTTATGTCCGTTAAATTAATTGTTTGTGTAAATCATATTGTATGTTATTTTTAATCTATATATATGCATGTTCTTTATGAAATTTTCCCTTATTCGTTTCCCTTATATTAATTTTTTTTATTTATGTTTTTTAATTATTACAGGAAAGAGAACGTATCGAAAAAATATAGAATTTCAGAGTATATATTTTTTCGTGCATCAGTGATGGCTTATGCAAAGATGTGGGGTCTAAATTGTATAAAAGATAAATTGACAGAAAATCAGAAAATATTATTTAGGCAGACGTGTATGGGACATTTTTTAGATATGTCAGATTTGACATTCTCTAGTATTTTGGTGCACGAGTTATTGTTGCGTGAGGTGCATACCTCTAATTTAGAAAATGAGATGTGGTTTTACATAGGGAGGAAACGCATCCAATTTAGCTGGCAGGAGTTTGTACTAATCACAGGATTACAAATACAAAATTACCCTCCTGCCCAACAGCTGCATAGAAAATTGGGCACTCGATTATGGGATACATATTTTTTTGGGGTAAAAATATTATCTTACATATTTCTTGATAAATGGTACGAACGTCTAAATTTGAAGGATATGGACAATGCAGATGCAGTAAAATTAAGTTTATTTTATTTTGTGCATCGTGTTTTGATCCCACATGACGAGCATAGTGGGATTCAAAATTTTGTTCTATGTTTAGTGGATGAGTTTAATAAGTATCCATAGGGCAATATTGCATGGACCGTGTTTCATAACTCACTTAAGAAGGCTGCATTCCAAAAACTTGAGAAAATAAATAGGAAAGGGTTTGCACAGAGGAAGTTTGAGAGTTACAACGTGTATGGATTTTCGAACGCATTTCTGGTACGCCATAATTTTCTTGTACTTAACTTTTTTATCTTAATTATTTATTTATTTTGTATACGCCAAACTTATATTTTAAAAATAATTATATTAGGTATGAATTTTCGAGGCAATTCCAGTGTGCGGAGAGATTTTTAATTATCATTATGGTGATCGCTTCCCTCGTATTTTGAATTGGATAACTCGAGGGACTCCACAGTTCGATGACGTTCAGGATACAATATTAGGGAAGGATTTGGTATGTGTTGATATTAATGAAAAATATATATATTGGTTTATAACTTTTATTTTGTTTTAAGCGTAACTTAATATTATATTTATAGGTTCTTTCGGTACATCGTAAATTAGTACCAAAATACCATGAGAAGAAAGAGGCAATTGTGCAACTAGTTAGACGTGTAGGCATTCCAAGCGAAAGTTATGCTAGGGACTTACCAAATATGTCTGATTACAGCGAAAGCAAGTGCCCCAAGACTTATGCCTATTTCAACGACCCTAACGATGATGTTATGGATATGGAAGGGGATGGATATGAATGGACAAACTCACAAATGTCAGCACCGGTGCCAGGAGCAACGGTATATTACTTATTTACGTGATTAACTAAAGAGAAATTTTCATATATTTCTAAATAAGTTATTAACTATGGTTATGTTTCTTGTGGTCTGAACACAGTGCATCTGCAGACCATGGCGTAACACATCAGATTGAACAACTGCAGGAGGAGATGATTAAGAGATTTGAGCGTACTGAAGCTGCACTTCTGCAAAGAATAGACAAGGATAGAGATGAAATTTTAACAAGGGTTGATCAACTCCGGACCGATCTTACACAGCAGATGATGATGTGCTTTAGGCAGTCATGCTCATTCCAACAGAACGAAAGCCATAATATGGTAAGCAAAATAAATTTAAAATCGTAATAATTTTTCCTTACCTTAATTGCAGTTTGATTTATTTTAATTAATACATATATTTTAGTTTGGAGAGAACACACCGGCAGGCTGTCAATACTGCCCCAGCCACTGATTAACAGTTCTGCAAATGTTGAGATCTTACCTGCCCCGCATAAGAGAGTGAGTCAATTTGGGCAAGGATGAGAGTGTAGTCAATTAGGATACATGAGAAGAAGAAAATTGAAATTGAAGTACAACCTCAAGCAGACATAGATCCATTGCAGCAGATAAACTCGACCATCTTAGCTGAGTTTCAGGCCTGGATGGACAAGGATGAGGGTGTAGTCATCTTACCTGAGCTTGACGCTACCCCGGCATGGTTTCGAAAATTGCTACACAGCTGGCTGGATGACTTTGTAAGTAAAATATATATTCAATAATTTGGTGGAATAGTGATTTTATTTATTTAAATTTACACATTGACTTGACGGTAATTGTTTCTTAATGCAGCATATTAATGAGTATTTGAAGGTGATTCGGCTTAGACAATACGGTTGCACTAATGCATTGCCCCAATTGTCCACTTTTGTGGATTCGTAATTATTTGTGAGTGATGAATTAAATTAATTATATTTTCTTATTTAATCTTTATTGATTATTCGATGGCCCTGCATTTTTTAGAGACTTTTAGACTCATTTATGAGGAACACAAAAATGACATGACTGGCATTGTATGGAGTAATGAAGTGATGGCATATGCCCAAGGCGCTAAAGAAGATTTACTTGGTGCACGTATGTGGATTGAGGTTAATAAGGTAAAATATAATATTTTGTGTGAATGTTGTTATTTTTGTTTCTAACTTGTAGTACTATTTGTGAGACTTATTTGAATTTTATGTAGGTTTATATTCCTGTCAACTATAATCAACAACATTGGGTGACGGTTGAGGTGGACATCTTGTATCGGCAAATATTAATCTACGATTCTAGCATCAAAGGATTTGTCGATGGCGTGATTAAGAATCACGTCCTGCCATTATCTACGTTGTTACCCCATTACTTAGATGCTTGTAGATTTAATGAGTAACCACAAATTACACATGACTTAACCTCTTTTTATGTAATTAGATTAAAGGATAGAGTGCCACAGCAGACAGTGAATAGTAAGAATTGTGGGGTTTATGTTTGTATATTTATAGAATTTTTGATATTGTGCCGTTCCCTAAATTTTGGTCCTGAGCATGGGTCATTTTTTAAGATTAAAATGACGATTGACTTATAAAAATGTGCAAAAAAATAATAAAAGAAAATTAAATGTTTGTATGTTTATAAAGTTTTTTTTTATGTATTTTATACATTTCATTGTAAATTGTAAAAGAAAAAATATAATTAGTCAAAGCATGCATTATTAACGACATTAGGGAAAAAAGAAACAAAACAAACGTATCAATTAAACACAATCGTAAAAAAGTACAAATTAACTAGTTAAATAAGGCCCATAACTACATGACTTAAAAATACAAATATAACTCATAAAGAATACATCAACTACCATGTAATGGAATTGGGTTTCGACAAGTTTGTTAATTATATTCATGCTGCTTACAGCGGCTGCATACATTCTTTGTGGGAGCCTCACCTTGCGATAGAATTCTATTCTTCTAACGTCTTCCTAATTGTCGGCGTACTATAAGAGGTTGGATGTCAGCAACTCTCAACTCCTCTAGAACAATCTAATCTAATGGATGACCAACCAGATTTACTGGTTCACTGTGTGCATGCAACAAAGACTCAGTCGTGTAATATCGTGAACAAAGAGTCTAGTATTGGAATCTGACCTGCTTGCATACTGCAAGTGCATGAGGACACGGTAGCTGCCGCATATCAAACTTTTGACAACTACATGACTTCCCCGGGATGTCCACTATTACATTTCTTTTTCTGTCCTTAACAACAAAACGAGATTGATCTATTGCATGCACTGTTATGCGAGCGAAATCATCATTATGCTTCCAAATCTTGTCATGCGTCCAAGTGGTCAAGAAGTTTGACATATTTTCTACAGACTCACGTCTCTCAACAAATCATCTTTGTATTAACTCTCTAATCCACTCAATTAAGGCAGTCATCGTCATGGCACGTGCTTCCTTCGCAACAGCGTTAATGCTCTCTGCAATGTTGGTGGTCATGATGTTATATCTTCGGAATGTTTCCATTGATCGAGCCTATTTTGAAAAACCAACCTCCTATTTCAAGTATCTCGTTGCCTCCGGTTTCATTTCTCGCATCTTATTAATTTCCCTTTAAAAGTCAACTATACAATACGCTTTGGCAGCAACAAAATAGGAAGCCAGATATCCCCCTCCTTTTGTTGTCTGCGACGGTATCTTATATCGTGCTACTAAATTACACTTCAAGTGATGGATGCATACATCATAATATACATTAAAAAATACCTCTCTAATGGCCTTCTTGATACTAGCATGTCGATCAGATATAAATACAAGGTTCTCAAGATCGCTAATGACTCCTCGGAGTTTTTCCATAAACCACTTCCATGAAGCATCATTTTTAGAGTCAGCAATACCCTATGCAAGTGAAAAAATCTGGTTGTTTTCATCCTTGCAAACAGCCACAAACATTGTTCCCAAGTATGCATATTTTAAAAATGTACCATCGACGGCAATAACCGGTCGGATGGAAGACTGAAACCTTCTAATACATGGTCTAAGAGTTATGAAGAAATATTTAAAGTACCTGCAATCGTCAATCTCCAAATGCATGACTGTACCTGGGTTCTGTTGTTCCAATATATGACAGTATACAGGAAGTAATTTATATGAACCCTCTGGAGTACCACGTATCAACACCAATGCATGCTCCTTAGACCGCCAAGCAGTAGGGTAAGTTATATCCACACCAAACTCCTCACGTATGTCTACTTGGATTTTCTTTGGTCTATAAAGTCTACTCGTAGATTCGAACTTATTGTTTATGAATTTTCCAATAATCCGAGACTTTGCTTGTCAATGACCATCGCGCAATCGATCTAATTGGTACACGTGACTTGAATCAATTCTGTGCACAATGAAATGTTTCCTCGCATCTGTCGACACTGTACGTAATCGCCATCAGCATTTATCATCATCATATTTGATCTCAAAATGATCTTTTGTCGACCTTGACACTTTAAAACTCCAATTACCTTTAAGTGCTAGCATACTAATAGCCTAGTGAAGTTCATTTTTGCTATCAAACAACTTTCTTACAAACACATCGCCAATTCCACTACTCGATATCTTATCTGATATGCTCAAGTCTGATGGTGGTATTGGAGGCATAAACGCAAAGAGGTTTTCCACTTCACAAAAATCTATTCTTCTAGCTTCAACATTTAAGGAGCTTGTTGAAACATAACAACATCTGCCTTCTGCAAAATCATCCTCTTCTAAATTATCAACATTTTTAACATCATCACAGTCCCCTTCCACATCCCCAACATTTCCAATGTCATCACAAGCGTAATGTGTATAGGCTGGGTCTTCATTGAAGGGTATATGAGAAACATTGTGATACTCATTCGTTGTGTTTGCAGGAACCACTGCTGGAATTGATGGAGATGTATGGCTCACTTGGTTGCTACCGCTAGCTGACAAAAAATGAGTATGAATCGATTGTGGGTTTTGATTGAGAGGCTGTACATCATATTCATAAACGGAAACTCTAGGATCCACTGTTACACATAAAGGACAGTACGATCTTCTATTGGCGCTAAAAAAAAATCGAACATCACTGTCGTTTCTAATCTCAATAAACTTTAACTTATCCCTCGCTGTATCAATTTTGATATTTAAAGTCACCTTACAATTCACATTGTCGACTCCCAAGGTATAACATACTACATTTAAAAGATTTTCAAAATTAATATCTTTCGGAACCGAAATCCTAAAATTACTATAAATAACATAACTTTCTTCTCCATCACTAGAACTCTCATTCTTTTTTCGAAAACAACTAACAATTGCATTATACTCTATAGAACCTAAAAAAAAATGACAATTAGTAAA
The DNA here is from genome assembly GCA_946807835.1 of Ailanthus altissimus. Classification (NCBI taxonomy): domain Eukaryota; kingdom Viridiplantae; phylum Streptophyta; class Magnoliopsida; order Sapindales; family Simaroubaceae; genus Ailanthus; species Ailanthus altissimus. The sequence goes on along the minus strand of OX327699.1, from coordinate 9,579,472 downwards.
ATTATTTTAAAAAAATAAAAATAATTATTTAAAAATAAAAATGAAAAATGTGCTATCACGCGCATCACGAGCCCGAGATGTGCCCCGAGATTCGCATATTATGCGCACCACGGGACCATCTTGGGCCTAAGATGCGCACATTGTACGTGCCTCGAGGCCATCTCAGGCCTGAGATGTCTAAATTGACGACAGCCGCACTGGCCGCCGTCTGATTTTCGCCAAACACACTCCAAATCTTATTTATGGCCGGATTTCAACGTCTTTTACACCATTCTAACTCATTTTTCACATTTAATTCATCAATAACACTTATTTTTAACTTTAAATATAAGTTTTATCTAATTTCTAACTAAAATTAAATTTTGTAAAAAAGTTTAGAAAACTTACCAAATTCGGCTATTTATTTGACTTAAAGTGATAAATATACTCAGCAACACTCGAGTTTCACAATAACAACTTTAAAAATATTCGACATCAATATGCTTTTTGGTTCATCAATATGACTCTTGAAAGTTCAGTAAAAAAAAGGATAAAAAGTTATATTTTTGATATTATGACAAATATGTCCAAAAATAAAATTTTTAGTTAATAAAATATTACCATTTTATATTTGGTTAAAAAAAATTAAATAATTAAAAATTATTTATGAAATTTTTTCCTTATTTATTGTGGAGAAGAGTAAAGAAAAGAGAGAGAGAGAGAAAATGCAGTTTTGCCATATTTGGATGAGAAAATAACCAAAAACGAAAATAACTGTAAAGAAGCCATTTCAGCATTTGGTCATCAACTTTGATAAAAATTTATAATTCATACTAACATAAATGTGAATGTAAACGCCACATTTTTTCTTTCGCTCACTTCCGGAAGATTTTTATCCGCACCAGGAAAATCCTTTCCTCTCAGATATCCTCTTCTTTTCAAACAAGAGACAACCTTTACCTTTTCCCCTTCTCTTTCTTTCCGCCCTCTTCCCCCCACCAAAGAAACCAAAATGCTTAGCCTGAATAATTTCAAGAAACTTACTGTGGTGCATGTCCTGATTTGAAAACAGATTTCCTTATCAACAAAGAAAAATCAGCAGTATCTATCATCCAATGGTCAACAAACATGCTGTTCTCGAGAATGCAGCCAATTATATTCTCATCTATTATTTCACTTGAATAAAAGAAAAATATATTAAGAAACTTTATACTATCAGGTCACGCATCTGTTTTGCGGTTGGTGACGTGGGTTATCTCATATATTGAGGGCTAACATACAGCTATCAACTTAATTGAGGCCAAGGAAGCGGCCCTGGATAAGGATCTGCCCCACAGTACCTGAACAAACCTCCAATTTCAGGACATCCTTTAGGATAAGGTATTGTCCGATGAAAGGGATCACGCCCTAGTTTTTTACGCCGAAGGGAACCCAAACATCCATATGGATCTTCCTGAAATTGAGATCGAACCAATGCCTCACCTTTCAAAGCTGCTTCTTCGGAAGTTGTCGAAGCTGGGGTGCCAGAGTAAAAGAATCTTGACTCTGGAAAACCAATTGCAGAGCGATGCAAATGTGTAAATCTCTCCTCCTTGAAGTCATAACTCACAACCTGGTGGACATGCAACAACATTGGAAAAATTCAATACCAAGAAAGGAAAATGCAAAGAGCTGAAACAATAACCAAGTAAATAAGTAACAGAAAGCCAAGATGGTCTGAACAAAGATTATCATACAAGCTGATAGATATGGCCTCTGTATAAATAATGAATTTATAAATTCAAGATACGCAAATTTATATTTTTAGAAAGAGTATACGGGGAGACGCATACACACAATGAAAGAGAGATTTTAATCTTGTGAGTTGATAAATATGAATATAGCAGTAAAAAATGTGACAGGCGGCAATTGCCAATGGGACCCAAAGGCATCTTCTCTCCTCAAAACAATCAGTTAAGGTTGAGATTTTAGATTCTATCTTTGCTAATGTCCGTGGATATCATTTGCCAAGTCCAAAATAGACAATATTATAGCATATTGTACACTGTTGAAAATCTCCTCCACCATCTCCATTACAATCAGTAGGATATTCAGTCACTTCATCACATAACTATATTCAGACTTCTGAAGGACAGATAAACATTATGATTTTTTAATTTGATGTCAGGGACAATTCTGCCCTATGCTCCTACATGAATATGCATATACAGGATGTAGTGTGAAGATTTAGCAAATATGATGTGTAAGATTCAGTGTCGCCATAATGACACTTAATTTACGGTCTCCACTTTTTCCTGTCAGCTTGATCATTTACCTAAAATAAAAACTGAACAATATAAGTTTTCCCCCTATTGCTTCACCCTATCTCACATGTTATGCACATCTATAACTACAAATACAACAAAAATAATGCATTAAAAACAATGGACTTACGGTTATATTATGAGGATATGTGCCTGTAAGCTCACGGAATCGACAGACACTAAATAGAAGATTCTCAAAGCTATCTCTTGCATGCTCTTCAGTCATTGCCCTCCATCTCACGCTATCTTCCTTGCCTGTTAGACAATCACAATGTAGCATGATCAATAAAAATCAAATAGCTGAAAGCCTTCAAGCAGTGGAAACAATTTCAGTTAATACATACAAGTTAGAACAATTACAAGATGAAAGCAATAAATGAAGGTTTGGATGCTAAGTAAAATAATGTCATTGCAAAATTCATCTCTTAATTGTTATAGTTACAGAAGATACAGAAATGAGAAACAAGGAACTCTTACGTACTATTATCAATCCATAATTATTAATTAATCTGCAACAGATACCAAATAATAAGACATAAAATAATAATGCAATTTACATTTTCAATTATAAGATCTATTAAAGAGTGCAAGTTGTCTGATCGAGCAAGGCAAAATGCATTAGCATATCAACAGCTCCAACAATTTAGGCACCATTAAGTGTAGCGGCAAGAAACTTTTGCCTTTTCCTTTGCTATTTTGCTCAACAAGTGTATTAAAGAAGGGCCCAATGCTGTTTTCTACTATGGTTTGCTTTTGTGCTCTTTGCTGACTCCTTTTCTACGGTCTATTTTTCCCTTCAAGAGCAAGCACAGTACCCCTATAATCACAAATGGGCAGGAAAATGAAGTTTATTTTCTTTTAGTTAGTTTCTTCAAAAGATCTAATTATGAACTTTTCTCAACGGAATTTCTATCAGCTGCAGTCAGATGAGTCAATTTCATTTCAAAGGTAACTCCTAAACAGGATCAAATCTAATCACTGCCCTCAGGTTGTAGCGGCAGGATTTTTATTACAACAAGAAGCAACTTGGTTAAAGTATCAGAAACTTATTGACACAAAATCTGCATATTTTGTAACTTCTAGCAAACTTAATTTATTTTGTAACTGCTAGCTAACTTAATTTATTTTGAACTTCTAGCTAACTTAATTTAGAACTACATATAGCGGCACAAGCAGGAAGTAATAGACACTATCAATAAAGATGAGAACACTTTTTTGTTTTAAAAGCTTTCTAAATCTCACCGTTCAAATAGTGAAGAGCAGATCAACTCACACATACAAACTACTATGTATTCAAGATCAAGAAGCCAATACAAGTAATTGTAAAGAAAAAGAAAAGCAAAAGAACTCACCAAACCATCCTTTTGATTCAGCCACAGTCCAATAACTCTGTGCTTCACTACGAGGACCAGCATCCTTCCTAGTCTCACCCCCACTAAACAAAAGCAAAGCATCTTCATCTTTGGCTACAAGTTCAACTCCCTGCTGAATATGAGTAACAAAACTCGCAGCCTGGCCAGGATGCTTTTGATAAGACTCTAAAAACCAAGAATCCTCCTTATCAACCTTCCCGCAAATACTACTCGTATAAATTGAATGTCCAGCAACCATTAAAAGGTTCTTAAGCTTTGCAAATGGATAATTATCACTTCCCAAATCAAATTTTTGATAGCTACTCGTTGTCCGATGATGACCCTCATATATTAACAGAATTATCAATACAGTGACTGCAAATGACAAGGCAATTAAGAACACAAGAATAGGATGCAACTTTATATAGTAATGAAAGCCGTTAGCAAAAGATTTGACCATTTTGACAGGGTAAAGGGGAGAGGTTTTCGACTTTCGAGTTCTTCTGATGGTTCCTGATTCTATGTCAAAATCACCTCTTGGATATGCATTGAAAGACTTGGGACTATTTGAACTAGACCCAAATGAATAACTTTTCATGATAGAATGAATCCAGCTTATGGGTTTGTAAAGAGAGCCAAATGAAGCATACACAGACGAGAGTTTAAGGAAATTACGAAATGGGATCATTAACTTTATTGATTCAATTACAAAAGAAAGAGCACAACAGACAGAGAGGAAGTGTTTGGTTAACTAAATAACTAATAACTTAATAATGTATAGATTTGTGCAACTTAAGAAAAAGAAAATGAGGCATGCCCAGATGAAGAGATCATCTGAAGGAATGAATTTCGGACTGTATTTGAAAAATTGATCTTTGCTAGAGGGAGTACTCACCCAGAATTTGTGAAAAGGATAGTTTTTCAGTAGTGACAGGATCCACGTTTCCAGAGAGCTCTTGTGTTAATTAATTGTTGCTTAGAGAGGAGGTTGTGCTAGATGCATTTAAAGAGTAATAAGAAGATCCAAATTTGCAGAGAATTGGTTGTGTTATTGCCAGTAGTTTACCTTCTTAAGAATATTCTCCGGAGATGGTGAAGACTGAAGAATACATAACAGCATTAAGATGCAGAAAGCCCAAGAGATTTTGGTTCGTGATTTCAGTGGCCCAATTATTCCTAAAAGTTTGAGCTTCCATACGTGGTTCTGATTCCTGAAGCACCAAAAGGACTTAAAATGGTGACTTGGGCTTGAAAGCCCGTAGCAAAATTGTAAAAACAGATGTAGCATATGCATGTGCATAATTCAGGCTCCCGATGGATTGAACACCACCAGGGATGTAGGAAAAACTACTGGGTAATGCACTACCTGAAAGAATCGCATTGTATTCTTCTCTTTCTTTCTTTTTTTTTCGTTTTTTTGGTGTCAAAGGTCTATTGGGATATGCTTCGACCTAGTCTGGTTACGGTTTAAGTCGATACTTATGCCCATAAAGGATAAGATTTGCTTATTTGTTTTCTCCAGAAGGCTGATACAAGAGTTTTTTTAGAACCCACCAAGATCAAATCTAATTATGACTTAATTTGGATATCTACACATCTCTAAGAGCAAAATTTACTATTAAATTATGAGCAAAATTTATTTGCTTGAACCCGTAGGACATACTTGTAAAAAGAAATGAGTACTACCAGGAAAAATGCGTTATACGTGCCTTAAACGTATACGTAAAGTTAACAGTAACCGTTTAGCTTGTAACATTTCCTCCCACCTACACTTAAATTCGGGGAACAAATCTATTGAGTGGATCAAAAGAATGTGTTACAAAGAATGGGCCTTTTGTGTTTTACTGATTGTAATTAGCAGTAGCTTAAACCGATAAATAACGATCCAATAGTTACATTCAAGTTCCGACAATAAACCAAAATTTTATCCTTTTCGGTTGCGTTAGCTCTCAGTGGAACCCTTTGCCATACTTTAATGTGGACAATAAATAAGATTCTTCTGTAAATTAAAAGACGTAGTACGCAGAAATGGTTTTTGTAAACATAATAAATAAAAAAGATCGCTCTGATAATGATAAGCAATGAAAGAGAAATTCCTCGCACCCCGACAGCTGATGCTTTCGAAAGAAAAATAAACAAGTAGAACTCCCGTATCTCATACACTGAACTAACAACCATGAATGAGACACAAATTAACCATGCAAATCCGTTAAAGATAGATCTTATTCGTGCATTCTCATTAATGATGTGGGATGCAACTTCTTCCCCTTCAGGTTTTCAAGTTCTCACCAAGGTAAAATATTTCACACAAATGGAGAAAACTAACTATTGGATTTTACATGGAAAAGAATGCGTTCACTTGATTGAGAAAATTCAAGACAAACTATTCCAGACTCGTCATTAGTAATGGATGTGACACTCTTAGAGAGATATCCTCTTCAAATGATGGTTCCTCTACATAGCATGGTAACAGCATGCTTTTTCAGTCTTCCTCACCATATATGAATACTTGAAAATGGAGTTGAATTTTAAAAATCAAGTCATTTTTATAATATGTGCACTTATCCTTCTAAGGCCAGACAAAAGAACTGCTTGGAGTTTATTAACCTGCATGTCTGCCTTGGAACAATTTCTGAGGGGGCACAGTATTTTCCTTTGCTTTTTCTTATGCAAAACTTTCCCTGAAACTAGCATATTCATCAAAGACGCCGCACTCCAAATACTCTATAGGTTCACCAACACATTCCTCTGCATCTGATGTAGGTATGAAATCTGTAAGGTGTGTTCATACAAGTTACGAGAGAGGTTGACTTCTGCCTTCAGAAAGAAAATAATTTCGAAATTGTAGATTGCACTGCAAGAACTTTGAAAAATTTAACAAGAGTAACATGCTGGCAGGAGTTAAATCAACTACATGAGACAACCAACATAGTGAGCTCGAGGATACTTTCTATGTAGCTGTGGCCACTGCACAAAGAATTGATCAGCTATCCGTAACTTATAAAGAAGCAAGCCACTTAAAGAAAGCCTTTTGACTCTAGCAATACTCTCGACATAAAAGATGGATGACGATCTAATTCCCACAACCTACAGGCAAAATTGAAAAGGTTAAATGAGGGACTCCAATAGCATCAATTCCATGTTGATGAAGGTTGGAGAAAAGTGAAAATGGAGGACTTAGATGAAATGGAAGTTCTCGCACCTTAAATAAAAAAGCAATCACACATAGAGGAATGCAAGTCCCAGGGCCATTGCAAAGAAGCTAGAATAAGAGGAAACTTGATAAGTAGTGACTAGGTTTAAGCATGTTGTAAAGAAACAAAGGGTGGTAAAAGGATAAAATTAATACCACTTGAGGTCTAAGTTTAATCATTAGCCACAGTGCATGAGCTGTAGCAAGTAAAGTCGTCCAAACAGAGGTTATATATGATTGTCCAACTTCCCTGCTTCTATAGATCTGCAAGAACTGTGCCGAGGGCTCCTCGACCACCTTCTGCATTAACAAGCAATTTAGAAACCTTTCAATTAAAAGGAAAACAAATAATGCCAAAAAGATACTAAATGCAAATTGTGCACATTAAGAGTATAGAAACACAACTGCACAGTTAGGATCAATGTACACAATGCAAATTGTCAACAAATCTCTCCTTCATTCAATCACTCAACAGGTCACATATAAGTTCTAGCACTAGAAGTTTAAAATATCAGACCTAAAAGAGTACAGGACATCCAAGATCTATTCAAGCACTGATATATGTGAAACTATGACACTGAGCAACACTTTTGAAGACGGTGGTTTCTGGGTATCATGGCTCCTTACCAATTCTTTTGTTAACTAGAAATGTGGTTTTCATCCCAAATTCCCTGAATCAGCACAGATGGCTGCAAGAATAGGTTGAATCATTAACAATACTCGCTGCGATTCTTAACCATTTATCTACAAACCTGAACCACTTCATTCCAATATAAGGCTTCTTGCTTTTCTTAGAGTCATTTGTTTTGCTTGTACTGTGCCTTAGACAAAATACTACCTATAGATCCTCTCCAAGAAGTCTGTCTGCATATTTCCAGTAGACTTCATTTGAGAGATGAACCAACTCGGCTCAACTACCTGTGGATCTATAACAAAGTTCCTTGTTGCTGAAAAATAATATTAGACATAATATATGCTAGAAGTGACCCTATTTAAACGAGACCAAATTAACAGTCATTCAAATATGATAACAAAAAAATTCTAAACATAAATTGCAAGAGAGAGAAAAAGAAAAAAAAAAACAGAGAAAAAACATTTATGGAAGCTACTTTGTCAAGCAAGGAATCCTCGAAGACGCGAGCCTTTTGAAGACTCATATTATCAGTGGCAGCCGCAATGTAGAACCGCGGAGTAAACCTATCCATTCGCAGCACCGATAAGAGGTTCATCATCTCCGCCGTGTGTCCACCTGAAAAAATTTCAAGAAAAAAAAAATTGATGATAAATATAGATAGATATCAGTGAACAAAGAGCCCCAAAAAAAAATACAAACAATTTTTTTTTTTTAATTTGTAAATCTGACAGACTCACCGGAACCTAAAACAATGAGAGTGGAGAGCGGCTGCGGAGATTTGGTGCGGCGAGGTTGACCGGTCAAACAGAAAACATATAGCAGACGAATTATGATAATTGCAACACTGATGGCGAGAAATGCCATTATGGAGAAGCAGCAATCGTCCATCTTCTTCATCAGGAAAATTGATGTATCTACGCTTAAACTAAAACGAATTGAATCATCTAATATCGAAATTGATAAGGATTAGATGAGTCGATTTCGTCAAGATGAAGAATTAGAGTAAATTGTTAAATTGAAAAAAAAAAAAAAAAGGGAATCGACAACGAAGAAGATAGAGCCTTTTTCCGAGATTTTAACAACATTTCAAAAGAAAAGAAAAAACAAGAACAGCGATATTCCTTAAGATGTGTAAAGCCAATAGATTTTAGTTTGGCCCGTTGAAGCCTGCAATAAATGGGCTGAAAGCTCGAAATATGTGAAAGATGTTGTCATATTTTATAAAGGATTTATATTTTTTATAATATTTATATTTAATTAAAAATATAAATATTAATTTTTTATAATTAAAAAATTAAAATTTGGAAAATTATACTATATTTTTTTCTTTTCACCAAATATTCATATTGAAATTGATAAGAATTAGATGAGTCGATTTCGTTAAGATGAAAAATTAGAGTAAATTGTCAAATTGAAAAACCAAAAAAAAAGATCGACAACGAAAAAGATAGAGTCTTTTTTTTTAGATTTTAACAACAGTTGTATTATTTCAAAAAAAAAAAAAAACAACGGCATTCTTTAAGATGTATAGAGCCCAATAGATTTTAGTTTGGCCCATTAAGACTTGTAATAAATGGGTTGAAAGCTTAAAAGATGTTGTCATAAGTGCTATGTTTTAAGAAAATTTTCATAAATAACTAATATTTTTTTACAATATTATTTTGTAATTAAAAATATAGACATTAATTTTTATAACCAAAAAGTTAAAATTTAGATAATTATATTTTTGAGTTATATTTTTTTTTTCACCAAATATTCGAACCAACTCTCTCAAGAAATTGAATGTTTTGAAGTATTTTGTATTTGTTTTGTACATATATAAATATCAAAATATAATGTAATAAAGTGAATAAAAAATAGGGTGAATAAAAAAATTCGTAAGAAAAAATTTGAAAAAATAAATTGCACCCCTTATTTACACATGTGAGAAAAGGTGTACTAAATAGGCCATTTAATTATTTAATTATTAAATAATTAATATAAGTAATTAATTATTTATATAATTTATTAATAGTAATTTAACTTATAATAATGAACTAAATTAAACAATTTATTTGAATTAACTAAATAGTCAATTATTTATTTCATTATTTAATAATAAAAAAACTTTATTTATTTATCATATAATAATATTTCATCATAAATAAATTTATTTATTTTATAATTTATTTATTTAATAATAAATAATTTACTTGCCACATGGCATGCACATTAAGGTGCAATAGGGTTTGAATAGTCGAATAGTTCCAAAATTTAATGACAATTAAAAGTTATAAAAGTGCACATTAAATACAACTTTCTTGAACATTAAAATTTTTTTTGATAGAAGTTGATAATAAAAGAGAAATATAATCAAAGATAAAGAAGATAAGTTAATTGTATTAAATAAAATGTACCTACAATATTTATAGAGCTAATGTATCTCTCTAGAGAGACACAACACCTCTTCAAAATGCCACATCTATTAGAAAAATGGGTAGATGACTTTTTCAAGAGTCACCTTTTTAGGTTTTGGCACGGCGGTGCTTACCTTGGGCACCGCGGAGCCCAGTCTAGAGATTAGGGCGCCGCAGCTCCTAACCTCCTACTGCTTGATTTTACATTTGTTTATTTGAAATACACACTTAAATACCAATAATCCCTCACATATTTTAAATAAACTAATGTGAATAAAATCAATTACATATCAAAGTAAGAATTTAACTTATATGAATTGGTAATCTTCCAAACTATAAACTAATCCATTGATTAAGTAATTGTATTTTACAGAAATTAGGTGAAATCAAGTTTCTATCAATCTTCATTCCTTTAGATATAAAATAGATAATTAAATTATTAAGTTAAATTCCTTAGGACCTTGTTTTTGTTCGTAGTTTGGCACTATTAATGGTCCTATGCCTTCCTGATTTCATGAGTGCTTTAGAGATGTTTGTCTAACTCTCATAGGAACCAACCCAATTCCATACTCATATAGGTGACATTCCATCAAGTGTGTCCTACAGATTTAACACATTACTAAGCTATAAATGACTATAGAGTTTATTAAGAGTATTACTCACCCTTGTTCCATTGCAGATACACTGTCTTATCATAAGGATGGATTCAAAAAATATAATTGATAATACACCAAGACAACAAGTGACTTGTTCTGACCCTTATAAACCTACTTTAATAGGACAAATCACATAGGTAGGGTTATCATCACTCTTGTTTCATACTCTAAGCAGAAGTTTCATCCCTCTCGATGTATATTCCACTAATCTCCTATTTAGTAACTTTGTCAAAGGATCAACCAAATTCATCTCTAACCTCATATAATCTAGGCTCACAACCCTATATTTTAGCAGCTGTTTAATAATGCCATGTTTCAGATGAATATGTCTACTTTTTCCATTATAAATCTTACTCTTTGCTCTAACAATAACTGCTATGCAATCACAATTTGTAGAAATTGTTATAGGAAGGTAAGTATTAATGGAAGATCACTCATGAGTGTCCTTAACCACTCAGCCTAAGAACAAACTTTTTCTAAGGCTATCAATTCTGATTCCATGGTAGATCATGCTATACAAGTCTGTTTAGTGGATTTTTAACATATGACTCCTTCATCCAAGGTGAACATATATCCATTAGTAAACTTCACCTCATTAGATTCAGATATCCAATTAACATCACAATAAATTTCTATCACAGATTGTGATCCACCATATAAAAGTACATAAGTTTTAGTGCTTATCTAATATTTTACAACTCTATCTAAGGTACTTTAATGCTCTTTTCTTGGATTCTGAGTATACCTACTCAATTTTCCTACAATATATGCTATATCAAGCTTAGTATTATTCATCAAGTATATAAGATTACCAATGATCTGTGCATAATGGTTCTAATTGTCACTATGCTCAACACTAGTATCATATGGTGTTGCCACCGATTTGCATATTATTGGTGGGTACAAGGACGAACCTCTAAGGGCCTATAAGGCCTCCATGAGATGGGGGTGGGGGTTCGAATTCTTAGGAGTGCAGGTAATTTGAGCTGGGTGTGTAAGGTGCGCTAATTCTTCATCTTCTTCTCTAGTAGACACCAAAGAGTTGGTGTAGGCTCCCGCACACTCTGACAAAAGGCCAGCCTTTTTGATAGAGTGTGTAAGGCCTACCCAACACCTTGGGTCCACCAGGGTACGCTAGAGGGAGTCACTGGTGCCCTAACACACCCTGCATCTCATGCATGACCTCCCAAGAATTCGAGCTCGGGACCTTCCCTTTATATTGCCTTAGCGACTCGTCCTTATACCCATCAGCCCTACACACTCTATAAAAAAAGCTTAGCTAACTATTTGACACTCAAAATATAATATTATTATATATATAATATCTTATAATAAAATATAATATAATAATATATAATATAATAAAATAAGAGAGATGTTTTGATTATTTAACAATTAAATAATTAAAGTGTAAAATGACCATTTTGCCCCTTATAAATAGTTACCAAGTTTACCTCCTAGTGGGTCCCATTAAACCGAGGGTCCACATTGTGCCACGTATCATTATACAATTAGTAAATAACAAATATTGACTAATTGTTATATTTAACACTTAAATACAGACACGCACGTATTTTCGTGGTAGTGTTGCATATTGCTGGATTAAATACTTTAATCTGGCACACTGCCCCAGTGCACAATGAGTACACTCTATATCGCGGAACTCCCTAGGTCCTACGCCCGATTTGTCAAATGGAACTATTTTATGAGTCCGTGAGCAATGCCCCACGCACACATCACGGATATACAAATTAGCGCATTGAACCATATAAGCTGAGGTTACAACGCATACGTTATAGGAGCATAAGTATCGAAATAATCTAAAATTTTCTTTTAAGTGAACTCTTTGACAACCAACCTTGCCTTATACTTCTTAATTGTGCTATCAGCCTTTATCTTCTTTTTGAAGATCCATTTACAACCAATGGGCTTAGTACCAAAAGGTAAATTAACTAATTGTCACACATGATTATTCATGATTGAGTTGATTTTATTATTAATTGCATTCCTCCATAAAAAAACATCATGAGAAGTCATAGCATCACTATATGTTTTAGGTTCCTCTTCCACAAGAAAAACATAGAAGTAATTAGTGACTTTCCTTGTTCTCTTACTTCTTCTAAGTTCATTATTAGAAATTTTCCAAAAGGTCATTATTAACATTTATATGAGTAATATTTTCTCTATAATGGCTTTCTTAGGAAAATAGATTTAAAGAATTTTACATTTTTATACTTTATTATGTTATTTGCATCAAATAACACCATAGTATCCTATGATATCAAAAATCTATATGCAGCACTATTTTAGGCATAACCTAAAAACATATAATCTATTGTTTTAGGTTTTCTCCTTTTCCTTTTAAGATCAGGAATAAGAACTTTTACAAGATACCACCAAACTTTATGGTATAAAAAGGTAGGTGCATAATTTTTTCATAACTCATAAGGTGTAATTCCTTTTTTTCTTATAAGGAATTTTATTTTGTATATGGCAAGCAATCAAAATCGCTTCACCCTACAAGTTTACAGGTGCCCTAAAATTAATTAACATACAATTCATCATATCTTTCAACATTCTATTTTTCCTTTCAACCACCTTATTAGATTCAAGTGAGTATAAAGGTATAACTTCATGTATAATTATATTGTCTTTACAATAAAAATTAAACAAGTTAGACACATACTCTTCTCTTCTGTCAGTTCTTAATCTTTTTATTTTCCTACTAAGTTAATTTTCAACTACTTATTTATAACTTAAAAACTTTTTATATGACTCATCCTTATTTCTTAACAAATATACTTTCGTATATTTTGAGATATCATTTATAAAAGTTATGTAAAAAATTTTCCCTCCTCTAGTCATGATATCCTTAATATCACTAGGTCACTTGAATCAAAACAAGTAATTCGATCTCTTTAAGAGTTGTAAGTTTACAACTTTTCTTAGTAGACTTTCCTTCTACACATACATCACATTGATGCATTTCATCTAAACTCATATTAGAAAGTAAACCAACTCTTTTTATCTTTCTCAAATAAAGATAATTCAAGTGACCTAGTCTATCATGCTATAAATTTAAAGACTCAACAATATCAACCGAAGAATCATTCTTATTGATTGCAACATCAAGTACATTGAGTTTAAACAATTTATTGAAAGAATTTCTAACAAATATTACTGTTAGGGTTGATGTTTACGTGCCATCCCTGAATGTACATATACTTGTGTATTTATACAAGTGTACATTTCTATTAAATCGCTAATACCAATTCATATAGTACTATGCATGTAACATTACAAACATTGTACGATGTGAAGGAGTTTAGATCAGATCTAAAAGAGTTTAGATAAAGGCTTATAGTTAGGCAAGCTGAGAAATATAAATGCTAAATGTTAGCATAATTAAGTGTTGGCTGGTTATAATACTCAGTAGATCCAAGAGTTGGTGCCTTGTCTGTAATGAGACATAGACCTAGGAATATACTAGTAACTACATAGTTGCAAGAGGTACAATCAGGTGCTAGAAAATGCTAGTTGCGCAAGTATGTTCTCGAATAATTATCCATGATCTATTTCTGTCGATGCGGGTCTGTCGGTGAATACCTTTATATATAGATCAACATATGTCGTACTTATAGGGTATATATGGTTGTTCCTAGCCGACCGTGAGCTTGGAGCTCGTATTGATATATGGGTATCTAGTTAGAACTAGATATAGGACAGACTCACTAGAGCCTTCGATAAACACCCTATGTAAGCCATCAATGGAGGGTCCTCTCGAGTTGAGTAATATATGTGGTCCTTTGATCTGCGTGCCACAGTGGGCTTGTAAGTGATCTACCATACTTTGATTCCACGCATGTCACAGACCTTTCATGGTGTGACCACTGGGTGTCACTGGGTATGGTCCGATGCTTATAGAGTCCAGTGTGTACAGATATAGGATCCGTCAACTCGCATAGGGAGTTCGATATCCAAATACTTCGAGATTGTATCTCAAAAAGTCTTGTGGCCATAAGTATTATACCCGGGAAAGAGTTTCGCTAAGGTAGAACAAAATGGAAAAAGAGTTTGCGCATATTGTTCAGTGATATATGAGTCTAGAGATAAGATATGGATGAGCACTAGGGAATTTAACGGTGATAATCTATATCTCCGTACATCCAGTATATCGTGACGAAAAGACTATACGTATGCGTTGTAACCTCAGCTTGCATGGTTCAATACGCTGATTTGTATATTCGTATCGTATGTGTGGGGCATTGCTCACGGACTCATGGAATAATTTTATTTTACGAATCAGGCGTAGGACCTAGGGAGTCCCGCGATATGGAGTGTACTCGTTGTGCACTGAGGCAGCGTGCCAGATTAATGTGTTTAATCTAGCAATATTCCGCAATACCACAGAAATACGTGCGTATCTGTATTTAAGTGTTAAATACAATAATTAGTCAATAATTATTATTTATTAATTGTATAATGACACGTAGTATATTGTGGACCTTTGATTGAGTTTACCTAAGTGCGGGTTTGGTGAGACCCACTAGGGAGTAGACTTGGTAACTATTTATGAATGATAAAATGGTCATTTCATACTTTGATTATCTAATGGTTAAATAATCAAAATATCTCTCTTATTATATTATATATTATTATAGTATATAATATTTTATTATATGGTATTATATATATATTAATATTTTATTTTGAATGCCAAATAGTTGGCACCCATTTGTAATATTTTATTATTATTATTATTATAATATATTTTATTATTTTATTATTTTATTATATATATATATAAAGTGAGAAAGAAAGAGAGAAAAAGAGTGATTTTTGGTGTGTTTTGGGCATTTGCCCGAGAGTAAAGAAATGGAGAAAAAAAGGAAAGAAGAGAATAGAGAAGAGAAGAAGAAGAAGAAAAGGAAAAAACGTTAGGAAAATGAAATTGTTTCATTTTCTCTATGCTTCAAATTGGAGCAATTGTGATTTGCTTCAAATTGGAGCAATTGTGAATTGCTTCAAATTCTCCATTTCTTATCCTTTTAGAGAAAATGATAAAAACACACATCGGCCATTTTGGAGTTTAAGAGTTAAACCTAATGCTGGGTATAAGGCTGCTATTCTAACTCACTAAGTCCACCGTGTTGGTGACTAAAACTGTCATCGAGTTGGTCTTCATACGGACTTTAAAAACTTACGTGTATAACATTACACGTTGAGGTAAATTCTCTACCCTATAAATATATTAATGCGATTAATATATTTTATTTATTGTGTTTATTTCAAGTTTCACGTTTCTGTCAGACTTAAATATGTATTTGATATATATTTAGGCAATAAACACAATTGCACATGCATACACCCACGTGTCTTAGATCCACGACAACAATTACACCTTTGGTTATTACAAATTTATCCCTTTCAAACGAAACTTTTACATTTACCTTTTTTAGTATAAATATAGAAACAATATTGCATATAATGTTTGAAACATAAAGTATATTACTCAAAACAAGAGACTTCCCATACGTCAATTTGAGAAGAGCAAACCTTTTCTCCATTATCGATGCAGAATGTGAATCACCAAGATACGGTTGTTTTTCTCCACCTCTCACTTGAACATACTACTGAAAAGTATTTTTGTCACCCCATATATGTCTAGTGGCTCTAGAGTCAATTATACACTCTTTGTTGTCACTTGCAATCATGTTCACTTAAGAAACAACCACTGCAACAATTACATCATCTCCCTTAACCAAATTGGTCTTAGGAGTTTTATTGTTTTCCTTCTTATTTCTATACTTACACTAATATGCAAAATGACCGTGCTTTCTACAAGTATAACATTTACCTTTCTTTTTGAATGAGGCTTTATTTATTTTTTATTTTTTTCAGATAAGAGTTGTTTGTAGATTCTTGATGTTTCTTTTTATAATGTTCACCATCAACCAAATTAGTCTTAAAAACTAATTCTTTGGTGTTTTCTGAGTTATTTCATTGGCAATTCTTTTTTTATATTCTAATATGCACAATAGAATCTTCCAACATTAAGTTTTTCCTTTTGTGATTATTGCTTTTCTTATAATCTTTTCAAGATTCAAGTAGTTTTTTAATTAAGCAACCAACCATAAACGATTCTGGGAGAATTATACTTTCATTTTTTAAACCATTGATTAGAATATGAAAATTATGTATTTTATGTTGTAACCTTTTTTTCCACTGATATTTTAAAGTCTATGAAATTTACTATTATATACTTTTGGGCACCAACATTTTCTTTAACATATTTTTTCTTAATTTATGCCCAAATCTCATGTGCATATTTGTATGCAAAGTATACATTATATAATTCATTAAATAATGTATGTAAGATTGTATTCCTATATACCTTATTCGCCTTGCTCTATTTTAGGAACTCATCTTTGTAGTTTTCCGTAGCAGTCTCTGGAGGAGTGAGGGTAAGATATTCAGCCAGACCCATAATATCCAATGTGCCAAATACACAATCTTGTCATCTCTTAAAGCACTTCCCATCAAATGGTGGTACTTTTGTAGCCTCTAAAAGTGATTTGGCTACCGCCAATAAAGAGGAATCACTTGTAGCATCCATGTATATAAAAATAGTTTAAAATTGTTGGAAAAATTTTGTATATGGGATGTGTAAAACAAAAGATACAACAAGTGTAATATAAATGCCAAGACGTGCTAGGCACTGTCCTCAAACTATTTCTACCCCTACAGTGATAAATTATCAAGGTCCAATAGGATTTGAAGGTAGGATAGTTCTAAGATTCAATAATAATTAGAAGTTGTAAAGATGCATACTAAATATAACTTCCTTGAACAACAACAAAGACTTTGATAGAAGTTGATAAGAAGAGAGAATATAATCAAAGATAAAGAATAGAAGTTAATTATATTAAATGAAGTGTGCCTGCAATATTTATAGAGCTAATGTGTCTCTCTAGATAGACACAATATGACAGGACCTGACCCAAGACCCTCTACTATAGATCCCAGCGGCCCTGCCGGGCACCCCTACGGAAGTTCCTCCGAACTTAACTGGGTATGTTGAGAAATTTCACGAGGCGAACCCCTTTTCAATTCTTGTTACTACTAAGAAGGTCTAGTAATATACATGAAAATGACATCTTAATTTTAAAAACAAACGGACAGAGTTTCCCCTGTTTTTCAGAAAATCCATATAAAACCTGCAAAGAAATTTCACTTCTATTTTCAATACATCTCAATTCTACCAATTCGGACCTCCGGTCCTTTTCAAATCAAATCCAACACAACTCAATTATTTCGTTTGAATCACAAAATAAGCATAATCATAAAAAGTAAAAACGATCATCATAACTGAAAATCTCTTCTTCTTGATTCAAAACATACTTACAAATATACATGCCTACAACTATTATGCATAAAGTAAAGAGTGCTATTAGCACATTTACATGTACAAAAATTATCTTTGGATTCGGCCCACTACTCGGCAATAAGAGAATCAGCAGCTTGCGTTCCAAGACCTACACCTGAGGAATGGGGTTTAGAAAGCATAAAACACAAAACGTGTGAGCTAAAGGAGCTCAGTGAGTGTAAATAAGATTTCAATTACAAGAACATTATGTAAAGATAGCAAATTATAAAGTACATGCAGAAATTATGGTTCTAAAACTGATGCAAAACTGTAAAACAGTTTCTAACATCATATGCTATTCAAATCTTGCCAAGCGGGTTTTATCTACATCTTTGAAAAACTATATTCAGAATCTGTATAACATAATAACTGTTGTGTGCATATAAATGCATAAATGCTATCGGTAAATCGAAAACTAGTAAAATCCTCGCTTAGCCATTTTCTTTCTAAACTGTACCAATGGTAACCCTAAAGCTCTATACCCACGCAGCGACTCAACTAGCACCACACACATGAGTAGGTCACGGGGCACCTCAACTAGCAGCACCCACAGTGACATCTCAAGACATCTCACTGGCTATGCAGCGGAATCTTACATCGCATGCATATAGCGAGACAATACCCCGTACACATAGAACAACTCACATGACTCAACTTCCCGACTTTCCGGAGTTAGTGACACACCCCCAAGACCTATCCATATGCACGGGATATACAGGCCGGGTCTAATACAATCATCATCACTATAATCTGAGGGTACCAATGGCCTTAAAAACGAATGCAAAAATTTTAAAACTGTTTCTCAATTTGAACATGTAACGGCATGTCTATGAATATATATCAAGATCATAAATCATGGTTATGCATCGAAAGCTCATAAAACATGCATATTCATTATGTGAAAATATAATAAACACAAAGTAAAAGAAATGGCAGATTTCCACTCACAATCGCTCCACGCTCAATTTCGCTCCCGATTTTTGCTCCTGTTAACTCTCTCGGTTATCTTCACCTACGCACCATAAATGACATTTAGAACCAAATCGAATACTAGAATCTCATTTAACTACTAAATGCCCTAATCAGCATACAAAGCCCGGATGTAAACTACTTTCCGATTTTAGTTACGGAGCCATAATCGAAACTAACTCACCATCCGACGCCCTGAAAATTATTGAACACCTTATAACTTGGTTAGACATAATTGCCCTTCACCTTTCCAACATGGACAATTATGTCCCATTTTCTTCATTTTTGGTTTTTCCATCAACCATATACATTCAATTCACAATATGTACCATTTACAAACAACAATTCAATCAAAACCCCACTCAATTCCTAACTTCCCTAAAGTGGCAGAATTTCACCCTAGGTTCCAACACATTCCTTTTCTCAATTTTTTGTTCCAATTACAACAAAATCATGCCAATTTCATTCTAAAGCTCTAATTACAACCAATTGAAATCTCTACAACCAAATCACCAAAAATCCTAATTCTCACCTTGCCAATTTCTTCAAATTGATGACTCCTTCAAGCTTCACACTAGAATTCAACTCAATCTAAGCCAAGAATACACATAAGAACATCAATTAAAGGATTCTTGAAATCTCACTTATCAAACTCATAAAAGATGCATTTCTTACCTCTTTTTCTTGAATTTCCACTAATAGAGACTTCAATTGAGCTTAGGGATTGGTTTATAACCTTATTTTGGCTTGATTACACATGAAAATTCATGAAAACAAAACTTGAAAGGTCACTGTAGCAGCCCCCCTTTCCAAGCTCGAATTTTCTCTCTTTTGTTCTAAGTGTTTGGTTTTGATCTTCTTCAAAATTCTACACACTTCCAACATATTTATTGTCCTCCCTTAATTTACCATTTTGCCCTTCAACTTTCTCAAAATTACTAATTTGCCATTAGTTGAAAACTAATTATGTAATTAGTTCATTTGTAATTATCTAGTTGGAATAGTCCAAAGAACTAATTAGAACTTTCAACTTAGCAATCCATGAGATTTCTTCTAATTGGTCCATTCTCTAATATATGGATTATGTTTCTCAACAAAGGCTTGTTCCATTCATAACCCTTAAATGAAAATTCATGTAGTAAATTAGAATTTTCTTTTCTAAGCCAATAGAGAAAAATTCTAAAAATATTCTAGGGTCGTCCGGCGTACCGATCGAGTGTGAAATTATCAAATTAGGTCTAATATCTCTCATGTGCACTATAAAGGGAATATTTCTAATAGAATTAAAATCGAGTAACCCTACGGTGTCTTATTTGCTCTATACCAAAATCTATGTGCCAATACTACTAATAAGGATTGGATATTACACAATACATCTTCAAAAGGTCACAACCATTGGAAAAGGGTGCCATAGCACCCAGACCTGGAGAGGTGACTCTTGAAAGAGTCACCTCTCTAGGTCTGGGCACTACGGCACTCAATGGCTATAATTCAATGTAGCCCGAATGGGCTCCGTGGCGCCTAAGCCTCATACGACTTGGGCGCTTCTCCTTTTTTCCCTTTTTCTTTTCATTTGCTTTCTTGCTATTCGAATGATTGATTTTACATTTATTTATTTGAAATAAACTCTTAAATACCAATACTAAAAATCATGAATAAGACACAAATTAACCATGCATTGAATTTACCTTCAAGATGGATCTTTTTTCAATTTGCTTCATTAACGATGCAAGGTGTAATTCTCCACTTTAAGTTCTCGCATTCTTATTATGAAGTTCAATCCTCCACACAATTAGAGTTGAAACTTGATCATTGGATTTTCCATAAACTATGTTGACATAACTGGAAACATTCAAGACTTAAAAAGTATTCTAGACTCGTTTTTGTTTACAACATAAAAATGAGGTACTGTTTAGAGATGTATCACTATTTATGAACACCCCTCACTTGTATGAAATGATAGGGAAATTAAGTTCATCACAAGAAAATGATGGTACCTCTTAGTAGCATAAAAATGGCATCTTTTTTAGTTTTCCCCAATCTATGCATTATTCAAAATTGTGAAAAATTAGAAAGCATCATTTTTATTATATGTGCACTAATCCTTTTAGGGCCAGACAAAAGAACAGCTTGGAATTTATGCATCAACCTATATCTTTGCCTTATACAATTTCTCCAAGACAGTTTAGTATTGTTTTTTTGTTTTCTCAAACAAAACGTTCCCAAAAAGTAACATCTTTAAGATTTTATCAAATATTCCATACTTAATATACTCAGGTTCACCAACACATACCTCTTCAACTGATGCAGACATGTACCTTGTAAGGTATGTTCATACAATTTTTAAGGCAATGGAACTCGATTGAAAACATGAAATTGATTTTAACCTTGCCCCTCAGTCTTCTACTGCATATGATTCACTCCCTTCAAGATACTCAAAATCATTTGATTATAACCTCGTTATCAATGATAAAAATACTTCAAACATTTTTTTTATATTTCTGTCTTAGTAGTGTTGAGATTTGTGCTCATGTGCCATTTCAATTTTGTATGAGTATTGTATTTTTATACTTATGCAATAAATAAATATTTCATTAATTTGTTAATTATTGCTTACAAAGTAAGATACTTATAAAATTTCAGACATTGTATTAATTTGAAAGAGTTCAGATCAGATCTAAAGAGTTAGAACATTATCTAAAATGGAACAAAGACTTAGAAATATACTAACAATGATATAGTTACAAAGAGTTGCAAGCGTTAAGAAATGTCATTGTACAAGTATGTTCTCGAATTATATGTTTCTGATTTATTTCTACTGACGCAGGGTCTGTTGAGTGAAACCGATTAATATAGACCAGTGTATGTCTATATCTGGATGGTCTATATGATTAATCTTAGCAAACCATGAGCTTAGTGAAAGCTCTTATAGATATATAGATATTCAGTGAGGACTAGATACTGAACAAGACTCAATAGAGACCTCTAATAAGTATCTTATAAAATCGTCAATGGAGGGTCTTTTCGAGTTGAGTAGTATTCGTGGTCCTTTGACTTTAGCACTATAGTGGACTTGTGAGTCATCCACCATACTTAAGTTTCACACATGTTAAAGACCTTTCATGGTCTGAGAGTTGGGTGTAGCTGGGTATGGTCCGATGCTTATGGAGCCCGGTGTATATAGACATAGGATCTATCAGCTTATATACGTTAGTCAAATATCCAGATACTTTAAGGTTATATTCCATAAAGTCTTATGGCCATAAGCTTTAAATCAGAGAAATGGTTTCTTGTGGTATAAACAATATTGTAAAGTAGTTTGCAAATATTGATTATCAGAATACGAATCGAAGAGATAAGTTTATGGTTGAGTAATAGGGGACTTGACAGTATTAATTTATGTCTTTGCTCTTCCAGAATATTAATGACTTAAGAATTGTACGAATATAGATTAACCTCAACTTGTATGGTTCAATTGGCTATTTTTGTATTATCTATAACGTGTGTGTGTGGGCATCGGTTATAGACTTACAGAAATATTCTATGAGAAAAAATGAGTGTAAACCTAGGAAGTCTCACTATATGAAGTGTACTCCTTGAACACGGGGGTAGCGCATCGGATTAAATTGTTTGATTTGAGGAGTTTTTGAAAAAAAATATGAATTTATTTCAAGGTCTCTCGGGAGTAGTTAAGGTTTAAGTGTTAAATTTAAGATTGTGCCAAATGAGACTTGACACTTTTTATCTACTTAGTGTATACTTCAAATTGTGCCAATAATTTGTATAGGTACTAAATTTGTCATTGGTGGATACAACTACTATTTAAATGAAACAATTGTTATTTTATTTAAATTAAATTAATCAGCCATTTATTTATTTTAGAATCTCTTGGGAAGTAGTTAAGATTTAAGCGTTGAATCTAAGATTGTGTCAAGTAAGACTTGACATTTTAATCTACCTAGTGTATGCCTCAAATTATGCCAATTATTTCAAAGGTACTAAATTGGGCATTGGTAGACAAGGGAATGAAACAATTATTATTTCATTAATACATTCTGCAATCTGTTAAGACAAATAAATTGCATTCATTTGTTTAAAGTATTGCCATGTGTTTGTTTTTGATTTGATGAATCAAAAACATTAGCTACTTGTTTGACTTTAATTTGCCAAGACAATTATTATGAGATGAATTAAATTTGATTCAATTTAAAATTTCATAGAATTCGTGGCAGAATATTAAGCCACTATGAACCAAAGATGGAGCCATGTGCTCAATCGAGCAAATTGCCTTTTACATACCCTCTATGTAGGTTACAAAGGATATTGAAACAACCTGAAAGATATGGTATGATACCTGAAGGTACCTCTGAGGTTTTCTTAATAGAAGAAAATCATCTCTTAACCTATAGAGAGACAATATTAGATATTGATTCAAGAAAATGGTAAGATATCATGAAATTCAAAATAAACTCTATGCATCAAAACCAAGTATGGGACTTAGTTGAGATTTTTGAAGGAATAGTTTCTATCGATGATAAATAGGTTTACAGGCGAAAGTGTGGGCTCGATGGAAAGGTAAAAACCCTTAAGGCTCGTTTGGTAGCAAAAGATTTTACTCAATGATTTGTGATTGATTTTGAGGAAGCCTTTGCACTATTTGTGATGCTTAAGTCAATCAGGATATTATTGGCAATTACTGCATACTATGACTTTGAAATTTGACAGATGGAATCAAAGACGACATTCCTAAATGGATATCTCAAGGAAGAAATATTCATGAAATAGCCTGAAAGTTTTGCATCTAACCTTTCTTCTAGTCTTATATGCAAACTAAAGAAGTTCATTTATGGACTTAAGCAGGTTTCTCAAAGCTAAAATCTTTATTTTGATGAGATAATCAGAAGGTCTGGTTTCATCAAAAGCAAAGAAGAGGCATGTATGTATAAAAAGGTTAGTGGGAGCATAGTTATCTTCTTAATTTTCTATGTGGATGATATATTGATCATTGAAAATGATATCGGTATGTTACAGTCAATAATATGTTGCCTAAGTAAGAATTTCTTCATAAAATATTTGGGAGATGCCTCATATATACTGGGTATTAAGCTTTATAAAGATAGAGCTAAGAGGCTGATAGGACTCTTCTAATATTCTTATATTGATAATGTCTTGGAAAGGTACAGTTTTAGTAACTGTAAGATAGTTAATGTACATTTTAGATATGGCATTCATCTTTCGAAGAAAAATGTGTCCTCTGAAGGAATATAAAAGGGTTATAATGTCTAACATACTTTGTGCATCAGCTATTGGAAGCTTGATGTATACCATGATATGGACGAGACCTGACATCAATATGGTTGTAAGTGTTATGAGTTAGTACTACTCTAATCTAGATGACGGTTATTGGATGGCAACCAAATATGTCCTTAAATACCTTAAGGGTACAAAGGAAAAGTTTCTCATATATGGATAAAATGACTTACAAATAAGATGATACACTGACTTAGACTTCCACTTTGATCTGCATGATAGAAAGTTTAAATTTAGATATGTGTTTATTCTCAATGGCACTACCATAAGTTAAAAGAGTGTCAAACAGGGATCCACTGTTGATTCTACCACAGAGACAAAATATATTGCAGCTTTAGAAACAGCAAAAGAAGCAGTGTGGATTAGAAAGTTTGTCACATAACTCGGTATAGTTCTAAGGTCTGTGGATTCTATCCCATTATATTGCGACAATAAAATAGCTATTATATAAGCAAAAGAGCCAAGAGCACATTAGAGATCTAAACATGTAAAGAGAAAATATCATCTTGTTAGAGAGATCTTGAATCGATGAGATGTTCTATTTTATAGAGTTGATTTTGTAAATAATGTAACAGACCAACTCACTAAGGCCTTAACTCTAAAGGTGTTTGAGAAACATGTAAAGTCATTAGGTATTGGATACCACTATGAATGGCACTAGAGCAAGTGAGAGTTGTTGGAATTTGTACTATGTGTCATCCTAATTTTGTATGAATATTGTATTTTTATACTTATGAATTAAATAAATATTTCATTAAATCGCTAATTATTTCTTATAAGGTAAGATACTTGTAATATTTCGGACATTGTATTGATCTGATGGAGTTGAGATCAGATCTAAAGAGTTAGAACCTTGTCTGAAATGAAACAAAGACCTAAGAATATATAACAATGACATAGTTACAAAAAGTTGCAAGCATTGTTAGGAATGTCATTGTGCAAGTATGTTCTCGAATTATATGTTCCTGATCTATTTCTACCAACACAAGGTCTATTAAGTGGAACCGATTAATATAGATTAGTGTATATCTATATCTGGATGGTTTAGATAGTTAATCTTAGCAGACCATGAGTTTAGTGGAAGCTCGTATAGATATACAGGTATTCAGTGAGGACTGGATATTAAACAAGACTCAATAAATACCTCTAATAGATACCTCTAATATAGAGTAGTATTCGTAGTCTTTTGACCTAAGCATCACGGTAGGCTTATGAGTCATCTACTATACTTAGGTTCTACACATGTCAGAGACTTTTTATGATCTGACCACTAGGTATCATTGGGTATAGTCTAATGTTTATGGAGTTCGGTATAGACATTAGATCCGTCAACTCATATGAGTGAGTCAAATATCTATATGCTCTAAGGTTGTATTCCAGAAAGTCTTATGACCATAAATATTAAACTCAGGAAAGAGTTTTTCGTAGTATAAATAATATCGCAAAGAAGTTTGTGAATATTGATTATCAGAATACGAATCGAAGATAAGTTTATGGTTGAGCAATAAGATACTTGACAGTATTGATCTATGTCTCATTTCTTTCAGGATATTAATGACGGAGGGATTGTACGAATATAAATTAACTTTAATTTGTATGGTTTAACTTATCATTTTTATATTATTCATAACGTGTAGGGGGGTATCGGTTATGAACTTACGAAAATGTTGCATGAGACAAAATGAGTGTGAACATAGAGAGTCTCACTATATGAAGTATACTCCTTGAGCACGGGGGTAGCACACTGGATCAAATTGTTTAATCTGGAAAGTTTTCGAAAAAAAATATGAATTTATTTTAGGGTTTCGCGAGGAGTAACTAAGGTTTAAGTGTTAAACTTAAGATTGTGTCAAGTAAGACTTGATACTTTTTATCTACCTAGTATATATTTCAAATTGTGCTATTAATTTGTATAGATATTTGATTTGATATTGGTGGATATAGTTACTATTTAAATAAAATAATTATTATTTTATTTAAATTAAATTAATCAATCATTTATTTATTTCAAAATTTCTTAAAAAATAACTAAGATTTAAGTGTTAAATCAAAGATTGTGGTAAGTAAGATTTGACATTTTAATCCATCTAATATATGACTCAAATTGTGTCAATTATTTAAAAAGTACTAAATTAAGTATTAATAAATAATAAAAATAAAATAATTATTGCTTCATTAACGCATTCAATAATTTATTAAGACAAATGAATTGGATTCATTTGTTTAAATTATTGCCATATGTTTGTTTTTCATTTGATAAATCAAAACCTTAGATACTTATTTGACTTTAATTGGCCAAGACAATTGTTATGAGATGAATTGAGTTTGATTCAATTCAAAATCATGCAATTCGTGGCAGAAAATTAAGCCACTATGGCCATTAATAACCTATTGAAATTGGCCACCAAATCTTCTCATTACTCAGCATAAATTAGAGCAACTGCTAGCTTTATTAAAAGCCTTTTTATGCTTCACCACTTGTCAAAGTGATTTTTTTCTATCTGTCAAACTAAAGGCAAGTTTGCCTATATATCTATATATATATATATTTATTTATTTATTTGGTGGCCGAGAGAAATTGATAAGACGAAAAGAAATGAATTGCTTTTGATTTTTGAAAAGTTAAGAGTTAATCTTTAAGTCATAGAGATAGTAATATATTAAAATTAAAGAGTTGTTTTAAATATTATAAAAAAAAAATTATTATTTTAATTTAAAGAAATTTATTATATTTTTAATTAAAATTGTTAAAATATATTTTAAGAGTAAGTCTTTTAATTTTATTAATAAATAAGTTAATATTATGTATTATATTTTTATTACTTTACATATAAAATATGTGATATTTAAATTATTTAAAATATACACATTCATTTCTAATACGACTCATATGCATGTAATACTCACCAACAGATAACTCTTCTTATCCTTGCACTTATTCTCCTGGTACATTTTTTACCTCGCAAGCATCATCACTATAGGCCGTCAAAGAATATCATCTTCGCATTAACCAAGCTCTAATATTTTTTGCTGCTCAAAAGTGTAATACACTGTATCCTTCTTCTTCTTCTTTTTTCCTATATTTGTTTTAAGAAATTATTTTTATTTATTTATTTATTTATTTTGTCTCAGCTGGGCCTAGGAATTATCCGAAAACAGTCCGGTGAAATTCCGAGGAAATTCAGGAATGCAAGATGGGAATTTCAGCAACCTAAATACCAATCTTGTGGATGGGTTTTATGATTCCGGGAACAATATAAAGTTCAGCTTCCCTACATCTTATACTGTTACCCTCTTGAGCTGGACCGTGATCCAATACCATGAAAACTATGCTGATATAAGTGAGCTTGATCATGTCAAGGATACTATCAAATGGGGTAGTGACAATTTGCTCAAGGTCTTTGTTCCTCCAAATTCCACTTCTGATTCAATAATTCTTTAATCTCAAGCAAGCATTCTGAAATTGTGTGCTATAGTTTACGTTATTTATCTTAAATATGAAAATTTAGTATAAATATTATGCTTACTCCATTTTTAGGTTGGAAGTAATGATACTATGGTCATTGCAAAGACCTGAAGACAAGCTATTCGAGACCCGTTTCTGTTTGTGCTAGGACAATCAGATCTTGCAGGTGAAATTATAGCAGCATCAATAGTATTCAAAGATGAGAATCACTGCTCAGGAGAATTAATCAAAGCAGCGGAGAACTTCTATGATGTTGCGACTAACGACGACCCTAGACATAAGCAAGTAACTTACACTGAGGTTGAAGCTTGTGGGGAAGAAGCAAGAATGTTTTATAACTCAACTGGATTCAGAGTTGAATTGGTTTGGGGAGGAACTTGGCTATTCTTTGCTACTGGTAACACTTCTTATCTTGCATATGCCACCGAGAGGTTTAAAGAAGCAGAAGATTAGGAGGCAGGATCGGAGAAAGATATTTTCTATTGGAACAACAAGCTGACTGCTAATGTGGTAATTTTGTAATACTTTTATGTACTTCTAAAGGGTTTAAATGTGAATTTGAGTGAAATTTGGAATTTCTGGTATGGATTGTAGGTTTTACTAACAACACTTCGCTACTTCCGTGACCTTGGCTATCCCTATGAAGGTGCTTTACAATCTTTATCAAACAGGACTAAACGGCTGATGTGTTCTTACCTATCTGATCATAACTTCAAGAAGACGCAAGGTAATTTTTTTTTATCAATTATGTAACAATGGGTAGAAATTTGATTGTATAAATATCTCAAAATTTTATTAATGTACGTGGATTGATCCTCTTAAGGCCTGATTCTGGTGAACCACTTCAGTTTGCTGCAACAGCATCTTTTCTCGGTAGATTATACAGTGACTACCTTGATCTTCTAAGGAGATCTGGTGTAAGTTGCAGCAGTGATGGTTTTTCCCTTGAAATGTTAAGGAGCTTTTCCATCTCAGGTTAAGCGCAACATATTCTGATTATGCAGCAAAATAAATCTCTCATTTGTGAACTGAAAATGGCGTCATTTTCCTTCATTTTTTCATAGGTTAATCCTAGGGAATAATCCTATGAAAATGAGCTACATGGTTGGCTTCAGAGACAAGTATCCAACCCAAGTTCGCCACAGAAGTGCATCGACTCCTTGGGATGGACGACATTTACCTTGTGTTGAGGGGACGATATTTACCTTGTGCCGAGATTATTTGATGATGTGGCAAATGAAGTAGCAAGCAGCCAAAATACTATTAGTTAGTTAGAGTGCTAAATACTGATATTGCTTGAATTAAGGGCAGTATGCCACGTGTATAAAGTTGTTACAATGCTATTATATATAATGAGCTGTACCTTAAAATTATATATGAAAAATACAGAGTTTGATTAACAAAATTCTGCTGGTTTCTCTCTGTTTTCTCAATAATTTTCTCAGCTACCAAACAACTTCATTTCTGCTATTTGGTATCAGAGCCTTCAATGGCTAACGCCAATAACTCTACAGCAAATCTATCATCAATAAATCTAAATTCTTCAACGAACATGAACTATACTTTTCCTTCCACAGTAAAGCTTACAAGATCAAATTATGTAGTTTGGAAGTCACAAATTCTTATTGCAATACGAGACAACATGCTTGAAAGCTTTGTTAATGGAACAAGAAAAGCACCAGATCAACAAGATGATGTTGCAGATAATTCAGAGCTTGAAGCATGGATCAGGCAAGATCAATTGCTTCTTAGTTGGTTATTTTCTACGATTCATGATTCAATTCTGTCACTGGTAATTGATAGTCAATCAGCGAGAGAATTATGGCTGTCTGTTGAAAAATAATTTGGATCTAAGTCTAAGGTTAGGTCTATCCAGTTAAAATGAAAGTTAACTACTGTTAACAAAGGCTCTCTCTCAATGTTTAAGTATTTTCTAAAAGTCAAGAGCATAGTTGATGAACTCACCATAGGTGGATGTCCAATCGAGGAAGAAGTATTCATTGAGTATCTCATTACTGGGGTTGGAACTGAGTTTGACTCTATAGTTATGTTAATAACAAGTAAGATTGGTCAGATTAGTTTGAGTGATGCCTATGGTATGCTTTTGACATAAGAGAGCATAAATCTGCAAAATTTTGGTAAAAATGAACTTCAGAGTGGTTATGAGCAAATTATGTACAGAAAGGTCAGAAAAAAAAAGAAGTTACAACAATAATGGAAGAGGTTTCAATGGTTTTGGCAATAATGATCAATCACACTTTTACACAAATGGTGGTTCTAGTAATGAAAATTTTAATAATGCTGAAAATCAAAATATATTTAGAAGAAGAAGTCAATTAGGAAGAGAAAGAGATCAGAATCAAGCATGGGAAAGATCAAATCAATTTGGCAGAGGAAACTTACCTAAATTGATTTGTCAAATATGTGAAAGACAAGGTCATTCAGCATCAAAATGTTACTATAAATACTAAAAAGACTATGAGCCAAAAGAATAGTATGGTTATGGGATGAACAATGGTCAGAGATTTAATAATAATGGATCTGGTGGCTCAATTGGTCCTGGTACAAGTAAAGCAGTATTTATGGCAGCTCAAACACTTCAGGATGACACAATTGATCAAAACTGGTATCTTGACTCAGGGGCCACTCATCATTTAACTAACAACATTAATAATCTGAGTACTAAGGCAGAATTCTCAGATAATGAACAATTGATAATTGGTAATGGTGCTGGTTTAAGAATTTCATTTACTAGTAATACTTGGCTTAGAACAAAATCTGGAAATAGCTTGGTTCTCAAAAACTTACTGTATATACCTTTAATCACAAAAAACCTGATTAGTATCTCAAGATTAGTTACTGATAATGATGTTATTGTCGAATTTTGCTGATCAATGGTGTTGTTGTAAGGGGACTTTATAGGCTGGTACTTACAACTGATTCTTCATATGATCTAAGTTCCTTTGTTACCCAAACACTAATTGATACTCATCCTGTGTCTATGTTTTCGTTGTATTCCAAAAATGCATCTTGTAAAATAAATAAGAATCAGTTATGTGCATTTGATTCAGTGTCTCTCAAATGTGATCCAATGTCATTAGATTCTATGTTATGTAATGTTTCTGTATAGTCTTCTAAAGGTCAGAATGTTTCAGATTATAGTCTTTGGCATTAAAGACTTGGACATCCAAGTCTTTCTGTACTTAAGACCATTTTCAACTCTTGTAATCTGATTTTTCCAAACAATAAAGTTCTTAAAACTGAATTCTGTGATGCATGCCAATTAGGAAAGCTGCATAGACTTCATTATGCTTGTACTGGTATAAGAACAAAATTTTCTTTAGATCTTATCTATGCAGATGTTTGGGGACCGGCCTCCATTCACATAAAAGAAGGATATATATATTATTTAAGTTTTGTTGATGACTATACTAGATATAATTGGTTATATCCTATGAGAAATAAGTCAAAAGCTTTTGGCATCTTTAAAGGCTAGAAAATCATTGTTAAAAAATAACTTGATAGGTCCATCAAAACTCTTCAAATTGATTGAGGAGGAGAATTCCGGTCATTTTCACAATTTTTAGATCAAGAAGGAATCTAATTTAGACATCTTTACCCTCATACACATCATCAAAATGGAGTCATAGAAAGGTTGCATAGACATTTAGTTGAAACAAGGTTAACACTACTTGCTCAAGCCTCTATGCCTTTATCCTTCTGGTGGGATACTTTTAACACAACACCTAATCTAATAAACAGAATGCCAACAACAGTTCTTAGCAACAAATCACCCTTTGAAATGTTATTTTGTCAAAAACTAGATTATTCCTTTCTAAAAACCTTTGGATGCGTTTGTTTCCATTATCTTAGACCTTATCAGCCAAACAAGTTAAATTTTCATACACAAAAGTGTTTGTTCTTGGGATACAGTACAAGCCATAAGGGGTATAAGTGCATGCATCCTAGTGGTAGAATCTACATTGCTAGACATGTTAGTTTTAATGAGTCTAATTTTCCTTATCATGAAATTTTCTTGTCTAAGTCTTCTTCATGTTCGAAAAGTCATTCCTTGTGTGAATATTCACCTATGTTTACCTTCGAGAATGTAAAGTCACACACAGTAAGATCTAATACAGTAGTAGAACATTCTATTGATCCTCACCTTAGAACCTGTCCATTACACCTTCAAACACAGTCCCAACCTCTATCTCATATACAACAATCAGCATTACCACAGGTTAACACTCATAACCATATTTACCAACCTGTACCACAACTTAATAAAACCATTGAAAACACATAAAGACAATTATCACAATCTGATACATATTCCTCAAGACACCCATTGAGAACTAGGTCTAAATCTGGAATAAGAAAGCCAAAGGTATACCAGTGTCAAACAAGCACTCAAGACTCTGAGCTAAGGACAGTTGTTGAAGCTTTAAAGAATTCCAAGTGGAGAGCAGCAATACAGGAAGAATATTTTGCACTAGTAAAAAATAACACTTGGTGTCTTATACTAGAATCTGAAGCATACAGGATTATTGATAGTAAATGGGTGTTTAGAACAAAATATCATCCAGATGGTACAATTGCTAAGCACAAAGCACGACTGGTTGTAAAGGGATTTTTCCAGACACTAGGCATTGACTATTTTGATACATTTAGTCCTGTGATAAAACCATTTATTGTCAGAGTGATTATCAGCTTAGCAGTAATGCATCATTAAACCATATGGCAAATTGATATTAACAATGCCTTCCTCAATGGCACCTTGTTTAAGGCAATTTATATGTGGCAACCAGCAGGGTTTCTTGACCTAGAAAAATCAAGTTATATGTGTAAACTTAATAAGGCTTTATATGGTTTAAAGCAGGCCCCCAGAGCATGGTATGAAAGATTAAAATCAACACTTCTTTCCTAGGGATTTATTAACAACAAGTCTGATACTTCCCTATTTATAAAAAATGTCTTACATAAGCTTATCTTAGTCCTTGTTTATATTGATGACATCCTAATAACAGGTCATGACAGCTCTTTACTAGAGCAATTTATTCAGTTTCTGAGTTCTACTTTTGCCTTGAAAGATCTAGGCCAATTTAACTACTTCCTTGGTATTGAAGTGAAGCCCACATCAAATGGTTTGCACTTATCTCAAGTAAAATACATAAAAGACTTGCTAAAAATGGCTGAGATAAGTGGCTGCAAAGGCTGTAATACTCATATGGTAAATGGCAAGAAGCTAACCACTAATACAGATGAGTTACTTTCTAATCCAACACTATATCGAAGCATTATAGATGCATTGCAGTATACTACCTTGACTAGACCAGAGCTTGCTTTTTCTGTGCATAAACTTAGTCAATTTTTTGCTTCTCCTACTCTTACACACTAGCAAGCATGTAAGAGAGTGTTACGATATTTACAAGCTACAACTCATTATGGTCTTGAAATTGTTGATACAAGTGGTGTTCATCTCACTGGTTTCTCTAATGCTGATTGGGCTAATGATGTCATCGACAGGCGCTCCATTAGTGGTTATTGCATATATTTAGGCCATAACTTGATCTTTTGGTCTTTAAAAAAATAGGGTGTGGTTTCACAGTCAAGTACAGAGGCAGAGTATCAAGCATTGGCTTCTGTATGTACTGAAATTATTTGGCTAACTTCTTTGCTCAATAAGCTTCAAATATCATCATCTGCTGCCCCTATACTGTGGTGTGACAATCAAAGTGCTCAAGCACTTGCCTTGAACCCAGTATTTCATTCACGCACTAAGCACATAGAGTTGGATGTGCATTTTATTAGAAAGAAAATAGCCAACAAACAGCTTGAGGTTCGTTATGTGCCTAGTGTGGATCAGGTTGCAGATATCCTAACCAAGCCATTATCTTATGACACATTTGCTTATCTTCGGTCCAAGCTCAATATCCTCCCTCGACCTTGAGCTTGAGGGGGGATATTGCAGTATTAATGCTACCGAGCTCACTTGAGCTGATAAAATGTATTGCCGAGATTATTTAATGATGTGGCAAGTGAAGTAGCAAGCAGCCAAAATACTGTTAGTTAGTTAGAGTGCTAAATATTGATATTGCTTGAATTAAGAGCAGTATGTCACGTGTATAAAGTTGTTACAATGCTGCTATATATAGTGAGCTGTACCTTAGAATTATATATGAAAAATACAGAGTTTGATTAACAAAATTCTGCTGGTTTCTCTCTGTTTTCTCAATAATTTTCTCAGCTACCAAACAGCTTCATTTCTGTTATATTGTGGAACCAATGGTAGCATGGCCAGACAAATTTGACTATTTCATTGATGAAAGGGACAAACCATGGTTTACTGAACCAAGCATAGCGAGTGATGCAGGTTTAGTTGCAGCACTCCTTGCACTTCATGATCCTCCTCGTGATTCTTCAAATTCAGCTAGTTTGAATTTAGGCATAAACCAGATGGGCATCTTTGATAAAATTCGTTTGCTTCCTTCAAATCCTTAAAAGAGTTTTCTACCAACTATTACTGACTTTGACAAAATTCTGTGAGTGCTAACACTTGATCAAATAAGTTTATGAGTTTGAACAAGTTTGCTTGGGGATGGTCTGCCTTCTTTTTAACAAACTGAGATGCAGATGAGATATGATATAGCATAAGAAACTACTGATCTTAAGAGCACTCTTATCTTTTCTGGATGTTGGTCTGGAAATTTATGCTTCACCAAGACAGTGAGATTTATCTATTTCCAGGAGATCATCACGTCTTCATTTATAGCAAATTCATAGGATGAGCATTTTATGCTCATTTCTCAAAGCTCCAATAAACAGAAGTTTCAGATTCAAATATTTTTGTAGTTCAACAGATGGAGACTTTATCAAATGTCTGACAAGTGAAACTTACTATGAGAGAAATGTCTTAAAAGCAACAGAGTTTGACTTCAAGAAATATATTTTACAGCTATATGTAGATACACTTGTTAGACCAAATTACAGCTTTATATTTACATAAGCACAAAATGTAGATGAAAAAAACTGAAGCTACATAAACCGAACTCTGTACACGTTTGTTTCCACATTTCTCTTTATTTGGACTTTAACATATCCAAGCGATGCAATTTCTGCGAAATTTAAAAACAAAAAAAGATTAATAATAACCTAATGAAAATGAGTAACACCAACAAGCATGCACCAATAGCAAAGATAAAGCTCACCAGAATAGAGTGGATGTCTTCTAGAAAAGGCACAAGTAATGAAGTCAAGGTCTGTATTTCCTCTTTGAGAGTATCATAGTTTTCGTCTTTTGCCATGAGGAGATTCATGAAAGTTACAGTATCTGGCACCAGTTTCAGAGCTACCTGCGAATACTATATATATTAGCTAAAGCAATATTGAAGGTTGAGCCCACGACCCACTCTCCATTACTTGCACATATTTTCAAAACCTGACAACTGCCTAAGCGACACATTGGTACTCAGGTAGTGTCCCCAGGCATTTTCAGATATCCACTTATCCAGAAAATCCTGATGGTATGTTCTCAAGTAACGAAAACATACAACTTTTTTTCCTTCCAATAAACCAACAAGAAGACTTACCGAAATGGTGCAGAAAGAAATTTCATCATGGTGAAGGGTGCAATGAAATTATTTTTGGAATTTCAGTAATAATATAAATAGATGGACAGCAGATAAGAGTTATTGGGAGAAAAAGCAATGTGTTTCAAGAAAACCAAATTAAAATGGAATATTTTTATATTTATATGGGATTTTGAGTTCGTTTTAGACTTGTAAATGAAGAGGCCGGTTACAAGATCTGAGCTCAGTTGTTTTAAATCAAGTAATTGTCTAAGATGATTTATTACATGCATGGAGCTTGAACATAGAGTTCTAACTTTTATGCATGACTTGTGAAGCCAGACGAGAACTCTAGACTTCTGATATAGATAAATTGATAATTACAAAGAAAGTAACGAGAGTGGTAATATTACTTTGAAAGCAGCTGAAGAAATCCATCCATGCCACGGCTTCAAAGTAATGTTGTAGGATTCCTCCACTGCTTGTTCCACTCTCTGCCCAGGATCCTTTGATAATCTTTGCAATAAGGCCACCATAAAATCAATGGATCTGCATGTAAACAGAGTCATTTTTGTAACAAAGTTGAGTACCTAACAGTTCACTTAGATAATTAGCATTATTATATTATGAGAGAACAATAGTAACTCATAGTTATTGTAATATTAAAATTAACAATCTTACAGTTACACGAGTTTGTGATGCAATTGCAACTTGCAAGTTAGTTTAACTAAATCTTGTCTATGCTACCAAACCGGAAACCAGGCCAGCAAAGTTTGAGATTTTTATTTTTCAACTATAATTTACCATAAGATAGCTGGATATATTATGGTCTTGATGAATGTTTAATTTTATGAGATGATTATGTTGGAAGATACGAAGATGTAGCTATATCGATTTGGTTTACCTGGTGAGCCAAACAAAGGCTTTGCTGCAGCTTGTGTTCTTTCTTGCATTGCCTTCACTGGCCTCTTTCTTCAACATTTCAACCACATTTGAATATATTGAAGGATCTGATTCACAAAGCTTCTCCAATCTCTATGAAGAAACAATAAATAAGATAAGTAACTAAAGTTAAGCTAGGAGGTCCAATATTTCCCCATAAAGACAGATACACCCATTATATGACTAAAAAGAAAAGCCAAGAAAGAAAGATTGGCAAAAGTTCATGGGGGTGTTTTTGTCATGCTAGAAAGTGAAGAATGAGCCGATGAAATGAAATATATCACAATTGTTTTTACCTGTATATTTTGATGAATGTCTTGTCTAAGGACAAGCATAGTTGGGCCTATCTTATCTGCAAACCAACACAAAAGACAACCAAAAATAAACTTTCTAAAGTCTGCAAGATGCAATTTATTTAAAAAGGAAAAAAAAAAAAAGATAAAAGCACGAAAGGAGAGAAAAATGAACTAACTAACCAAGAACTTGAATAATTAAGTTGCAGACATGCAAGAAAGGCTTGATTGGTATGTGAGCAGCAGCGGCAGCAGCATCAAGATTATCTTTAGGCTTAAGTTTGTTCAACATGGAGAGCTCTTCAATGGCAGACCTGATCTCTGACCACCCCTTCTCCAATTCTCTTCTTCGCTTCATTTCAACCTCTGTATCTTCTTCTCCCTTCTCTCTTAATGATTCTTGGCACTCGTTTCTATTTATAGCTCACAGATAAGGTTCTTTAAATTGTTTTCTCGCTGGAAATGGAAGAAGAGAGTTTTCAGAATTTTGTACTTGCTGCTTCAATGGAGGTTGCCAGGACCATTTGCTAGTTAATAAATACTCTAGCATCTGGGACAGGAACATGTTACTTACCTTGCCTGAACTCCAATTTTTTAATTTGTTTAATTTTTAAGTCATTGATGGTGACCTTATATTTGACCTTGGAGTTATCTATCAGTTATCGTCTTATTGTTATTTAAAATGAAATGTTACAGTATGTATATATATATATATATGTATTAGATTAATGTTAAATCCAATGCATCTCAAATCGATCCTATCTATCTTTTTCCGCTTTGAGTTGTGTAACTATTATGTATTGGTCCAGGCATTTCCACAATCATAAATTTTCTCTTTTCCAGCCGGAGAATATTTATCATAATGTTGGCCATGGTCAAAAGCTTAAAGGGTCGGATCATAATTGGAAATAAAGCAATTATACTAGTTACTTGATTGTTAAAGTTGGGAAATTAATTACTGCATGGTTGTCAATCACAATCTTCTTCCGTTGCTGCTGCTTATTTCTTCTATTCTTCTGTTTTTTATTTTTTTTATTTGCAATGATTTATGATAAGGCATAATTTCAGAGTGGGACACTTTTCCTGGGCATCTCTTTGCAAATAAAATAATTACTTTTAAACCCCCACGGACCCAAAAGAGAGATGGATGATCTTCCGGTGAAGAAAGTACCAAGAAAAACTTTTAAAAAAAGAAAGCCATTGATTGCCTCCCTTTTCGAGGATTTCACTCGTTATTTTTAATGGAGTAATATTATATATTTTAAATAATATTTTAATTTTTTTTTAAATTGAGATAAAAATAATAATTAATAAATTCATATTTAACTTTTTAATCCATTAAATTAACGAGTTGGGTTTGGATCTATTAAATTTAACACGATTCTTTAACAATACGACAGAACACCATTTTAACACCACCTATTGTCAGGCCTATGCTAACCAAATAGAAACACAATAATTCCAAGCATAGTTCAACAATATCACACACATACTACTGATTAGAATTGTGCAAGAAATAATTAAGATTTTAAATTAAAGTAATTGATATTAAAATGGAAAATTTTCATAAATAATCTTTTTATTTTTTTATTATTTTTTTTTAACCAAATATAATATGATTATATTTTATTAACCAAATAAATTACTTTTGGACAAGTATACTCTTTCATTGTTTATACAGTACTCGCTACAGTGTATAGTATTAATGTTACAGTAATTAATTAAATCAAAATTAAATTAAACTAAATAAATACATTAACTAATATAATTTTTATAAATAAATAAAAATTTAATTGTATTTTTTATTAAAATTATATTTATTAATAAATAAATACAATAATAAAATTTAAATAAATATAATTATTTATTTATAAATAATAAAAAAATAAATAAATATAACGGTCACAAAGGCTATTTTAGCCATCGCATCTCGGGCCCGAGATGCCCTCGAAATGCGATGGTGGCCATCTCGCCATTGCATCACACAGATTTCGACTATTGAATAAGGCCCTGAGATGGTCTCGAGATGCGATGATGGCCATCGTTACAGTGTACAGTATTTTTGCTACAGTGATTAATTAAATCAAAATTAAATATTTTTTGTTTATTAAAATTATATTTTTTTATATTAGTTATT
The DNA here is from genome assembly GCA_946807835.1 of Ailanthus altissimus. Taxonomy (NCBI): domain Eukaryota; kingdom Viridiplantae; phylum Streptophyta; class Magnoliopsida; order Sapindales; family Simaroubaceae; genus Ailanthus; species Ailanthus altissimus. The sequence continues at coordinate 9,540,848 of OX327699.1, read as the reverse complement.
TATTTATTTTAATCATATTACTATAAAATTTACATAAATAATAAAATTATTTAATGTAGTTAAATTAAACTAAATAAATACACTAACTAATATAATTTTTATAAATAAATAAAAATTTAATTGTATTTTTTATTAAAATTATGTCTATTAATAAGTTAATAAAATAATAAAATTTAAATAAATATAATTATTTATTTATGAATAATAAAAAAAGAAATAAATATAACGATCACAAAGGCTATCTCAGCCATCGCATCTCGGGCCCGAGATGCCCTCGAGATGCGATGGTGGCCATCGCATCTAAAGCCCGAGATAGTCCCGAGATACAATGGTGGTCATCGCTACAATGTACAGTATTATTGCTACAGTGATTAATTAAATCAAAATTAAATATTTTTTGTTTATTAAAATTATATTTATTTTTTATTATTTATTTATTTATTTTAAATTATATTTATTTAAATTATATTTTTTTATTTACTTATTAATAGATATAATTTTAATAAAAAATATAATTAAATTTTTATTTATTTATAAAAATTATATTAGTTAGTGTATTCATTTAGTTTAATTTAACTACATTAAATAATTTTATTATTTATGTGAAATTTATAGTAATATGATTAAAATAAATAAATAACTAATATAAAAAAATATAATTTTAATAAACAAAAAATATTTAATTTTGATTTAATTAATCACTGTAGCAAAAATACTGTACACTGTAGCGATGACCACCATGCATCTCGGGCCCTAGATGCGATGGCCACCATCACATCTCGAAACCATCTCAGAGCCATCTTAGACCCGAGATGCGATGGCGAGATGGCCACCATCGCATCTTGAGGGCATCTCGGGGCCATCTCGGGCCCGAGATGCGATGATTGAAATAGCCTTTGTACCGTTATATTTTTTTTTATTATTATTCATAAATAAATAATTATATTTATCTAAATTTTATTATTGTATTTACTTATTAATAAATATAATTTTAATAAAAAAATATAATTATATTTTTATTTATTTATAAAAATATATTAGTTAGTGTATTTATTTAGTTTAATTTAATTAATCACTGTAACAATAATATTGTACACTATAGTGGGTACTGTACAAACAGTGAAATAGTATACTTATCCAAAAATAATTTATTTAGTTAATAAAATATAATCATATTACATTTGGTTAAAAAAATAATAAAAAATTAAAAAAATTATTTATGAAATTTTCTCTATTAAAATAGACTGAAGTCAAGTGTAGTAAAAAGATTGATCTGATTGAGTGTTTAAATTTTTTTTAAAAAAAAAAAAACTAACTAAATCAAAGTCAGCTCTTTAAGATCATCCTTAAGCAACAGACATGAAGATTCTAATCGCCAGTTGGTTTTCAGTTGGTAGTTGTTCTGTCATAAACCATGCCTGCTGGAAGAACCTATCCTTGCACTTTGAACATCGCTTATATATATATATATATATATAAAGTGAAGGAGTCTTCAATTGTCGTTAGATGTTTCAACCAATGAATCTGCATTACATATATTTAGATTTTCATCCCTTATTTTATTAAATGGATTAGCCAATCATTCAACAAATGGATATGGATCGACATTTCTATATATCTATTTGTATCACCATCAAATTTGTGCTAAAATCAAAGTCTAGATGCCAGCAGACAGGAACGAATCACCCACTCAGTTCTCTTTTTGGAAGCATGTCATGAAACAGAATCTTTTCGTTTTTTTTTTTCGGTTACATGAAAATAAATCAAGTTAGTCTATAAAGCAACTTTAATATTAACAAGATTCAAATCTTAAATTCATACCAACGAAATTTTAACTTCCAACCTTTTAGGCCATATAAAAAATTTTAGTAAATGAACCAATCAACACCCACAAAATATAATTATTAATCCAATTTTTCTTTAAATATTTTCACTAGAAAAATATTTTTAATTTTATTATTTGACAATCCCTTATTAAAAAAAGGAAAATAAATATCATCACGAAATATTAAAGGAGTGTCAAAACAAAAAAATAAAAATGGCAGGCACTATATCTTTGCTACCAAACGGCGATGAGTGGAGGTACACCACTACCACCATCGGAGTAGTCGACTAGTTGTTTAGATGATGGAGATGATCATGCACCTTTACTAATTGTCATTTGACAATAAAGTTATAGTGGTCTCCACTTTATTTTTCTGTTTTAACACTCCTTCAATATTTTGTTGAAGAAAACAACCACACCATCACACAAATTGTGAAATTTTGAGTTTAATGATATAAAATTTGAGTCAATCTGTCAGCCATAACTTGCAGCCAGTTGCTTCCAATCGCATTGGCAACAGTAATTATTGACCATTAGTTGCTTGCCTCTTTTTTATTTTTTTTTAAAATTTCTTTAATTTATTTAAAGATTTTCTATTTAACAAATTTTTAAAAAAATCAATAATATGATGATTTGTGTCATTAAGTTAATTTAAGTAGGGACATAAAAGTACTTTCACACTTTTTACTATTTGATCATTTAAACTAACAGAATCCATCACTTAACAGAGGTATTCTATCTTTTTTAAAATTACGTGGATGAATAAGTTCATTTTTAAAAACTATAGAGGTTTACATATCATTTTTTTAAAAATAAAAAATAAAAATGATCATTTTTTCTTTGCAATTAAAGTTCATATATATATTTATATATCTTTCTTTTGAAAAGAAAAAAAAGAAAATAAATAACTATCTTTTCTATCATTAGAGGTATACCAATAAAATATCATCAATAAAAATGAGATATTGAATAATCATCCTAATCTTATAAGTACATTATGAAAAAAATGAAGTTTAATCAAATTTAACACTAAGGTGGGTGAGAGCTTTAAGCTAGTAATTTTAATTTAGTAGCAGTTCATGTTATGGAGAATTTAAAGGTTGAAACAGTATCTTAATTTAAAATATAAATGAGAAATTGAGAAAAAATAAATGACACATAAATTTTATATGAACAATTCTCAAATAAATTGAGATAAAAATTATGGGGCAAGTATATAAGAATTTCACTATAAAAATAGGACTATAACTACTCTCTAATTATAATGAGAGAATAATTTTTTCTCTCTTTTAAAATTAAGACATACACCTCAATCTCGCATTTCTCTCTTAATAAATAAGGAGAAACTAAGAATTTGCTCTAAAATAAAGTATGAGATTGGATTATTGGATTATATTAATAAACTAATGGAGCACCTTTATTTATAGGAGGAGGTAAGGCTCCTATGCAAGTGGTAGTGCTCTAATTGAACACATCTTTACCCATTAAATTCAACATTTTTAACTAGCTACCAACCATTTTCTTTTTTAAAAATGGTGGCTTCAATTTTCTTCATTAGGTGCCTCTATTTTCTTAGTTTCAAATGTCAAGTTTGGTAGGCACCAAACCTATTAACCACTAATATTTTTTTCACTTGGAGACTTGATTAAAATAATCACGTTTCCACATTCCACCACCTACACTTGTCATTTCTATACTGCTTCCGTTTTTGTCAGACTATATAAAGATCTACACCATAAGAACTTGTCAATATTGATCAGTTTGGTCAATGAATCTGCTAGGTTATCTTTGATGTGAATCTTCTTCATATCCATGCTTCCATCTTCTGCTATTTCACGAACAAAGTGATAATGTACTCTTATGTGCTTTGTTCTAAAATAAAAAATTGAATTTCTTATAATGCACAAGGCACTCTGACTGTCACAATACAAATGAATATTCTCTTGATTGTGTCTGAGCTCCTCCAAGAATATTTTAATCTAAATTATTTATTTACAAGCTTGTGTAGTTGCTATATACTCAACTTCTGTTGTTGATAGAGCCACAATAGTCTGAAGTTAGAGACCCATCTAATAGCTCCTTCTGCAGTTGCAAACACATAACTTGTAGTGAATTTTCTTTTATCAAGATCACTTGCAAAATCTGAATCAATATATCCTCTGACAATGAATTTTGATCCTCCATAACATAATGCAGCATCTAAGGTAACTTTAATATATCTCATAATCCTCTTAACGGTACTCTAATGCTCTTTACTAGGATTGCTCATAAATCTACTAACCACTCCACTGCTTGTATAATGTCCAGTCTTATACAAATTATAACAAACATTAAGCTTTTCACTGCTGATGCATATGGTACGCGAGACATCTCCTTCCTCTTTACTTTATTACTAGGACACATACTTAAGGATAACTTAAAATTAATAAGAAATGAGATAGAAATTGGTTTACAATCTTTCATATTGAAGCATTATCATATCTTCTTATTATTTCTATATTGGTGAATTTGCATTCCTAGAATCTTGTTTATTGGTCCCAAGTTTTCATATCAAATTCCTTAGCCATTTGAGCCTTTAACTCTATTACTTTATCTTTGTTGGAGCCTGCTATTAACATGTCATAAATATACAATAACAAGATAAAGAACTCATTATCATCAAACCTTTTGAAATATGCACAAGGATCTGCACTAAGTCTATTGTATCCAAGGCTCAATATAAAGGAATCAAATTTCTTATACCAACACATCAGCGTCTGTTTGAGGCCGTATAGAGATTTGTTCAACCTGAAAACCAAGTTCTCTTTTCCTGCTTTTACAAAACTTTCTAGTTGGAGCATATAAATTTCTTCTTCAAGGTCACCATAAAGACAATCAATTTTTATATTTAACTATTCTAGATGTAAATCAAATATAGCACATATAGTAAGGATCCGAACAGTATTGAGTCTAACAATTGGTGAAATATTTTATTTAAATCAATACCTTTTTTTGAGCATATCCTTTTACCATCAATCTTGTACGATACTACTCCACTTTATCATTACTATTTCGCTTGATCTTGTAGACCCATTTGGTGCCAATACCCTTCCTTTCTTTTTGTAGTGGTACAAGATCCAATGTTCTATTCTTATGAAGAGCTTTAATTGCTTCTTGCATTGCTACCATTCATAGAGATCCATCCGAACTATTTGTTGCTTCTTAGAAAGCTGATAGCTCTCATTTCTCTATTAGAAGACAGTATGCAACATTACCCTCCATATGATAATTTGAATGTCAAACCAGTGCTGACCTTACCTGATTTAATCGTCTAAGAGGTGGCTAATCTAGCTTAACTAGTTCTTGTTCATCGTGCTCTAGTGCAGCTTCAAAAATTTCTTCTTCTTCTGACTCTTTCTCTACTTGCATTGTGGTAGATTCAATTTGTTCTTTATTGTCACATCATCTTCTTTCTTTTTCATCTTATCTTCTGTAAATATCACATCTCTACTGATAACTATCTTGTAGGCAGTGGGATCCCACATGTGATATCCCTTAACTCCATCAGCATACTCTAAGAATATACATTTTTTAGATTTTTGATGTGTTTTGTGACTTCTTGGGTGTTGTACATCACATACACAAGACTTTCAAATATATGTAAATTAGAATAATCAGTTGGCTTACCAATCCACATCTTCATTAGTGTATTCAAATCAATCATTATTGATGGAGATCGATTGATCACGTAACAGGCAAAATTGACTGCTTCTGCCCATAATGATTTAGCTAAACCCAGAGTCTTTAACATAGCTCTAGTTCTTTTAAGTAGTGTTCTATTCATCAGCTCTACTGCTCTATTTTGTTGAAGAGTGTATGCCATTATGAATTATTTTTTAATACCTTCTTATTTGTAAAATGTAAAATACAGTATATTCTCCTCTATTATTAGTCATTAAACAATTGATCTTCTTCTCGATTTCAAGTTTCATCCGTGCTTTGAAGACTTTGAATACATAAAACACATTCGCCTTTCTTCTGATTGGATAAACCCAACATCTCTTAGAGAAGTCATAACTGAATGATACAAAATATTTTGCTTCTCTCAAAGATGTGACTTATACTTACCAAACATCAAAATAAATTAAGTCTAAGATGTCATTACTCTTAGCTATTGATATGCTGAACTTCAATCTATACTGCTTATTTATAACACAATACTCACAAAAGACTAAAGAAATATTTTTAAGTTTAGGAAGTAACTTCTTATCAAAGAGAATTTTCAAACTTTGTTCTGTCATACGACCAAGTCTTTGGTGCCATAACATCGTCATTTCTTCTGCAGAACTAGCTGATGCAACAAATGCTTCTGCCTCTGAATATGTTTCCCCTAAAAGCATATATAAGTTAACGACTATCTTTTCTGCTTTCATTACTATGAGTGTGCCTCTAAAAATATTCATAATTCCATTTTGTATATGAGTTTTGCATCCAAGCAAATCTAACTGTCCTAGAGATAATAGATTTTTCTTCAAGTCTTTCACATATTGTACCTTTTGGATAGTATGAACTATTCCATCGTACATTTTCAATTTAATGGTGCCAATGCCAATAATTTCTAAGGTATGTTTATCTCCGATGAACACAGATCCTCCAGAAATGGGTTTATAATTGTGAAACCAATCTCGACGAGATGTCATATGCCATGTTGCTCCCGAATCTATTATCTATATATTAGTGAGCTTCTTTCCGTCCTTGAGAATAGTTATTGCCTCGTTGAATAAGATGTTACCATCATCAAAAGTACTTACAATACAACCCTGAGATTTTGGTAACTCAATGGTCTTTTCTACATATTTCTTATACCAACACTCACTTTTAAAATGTCCTTTCTTGTCACAGTTATAACACTTGATATTTTTCTTACTTCTTTACTTTGATCTTCTTTGTCTATGACTCCTACTTGAGCCATGCTCGATGGACTTGCCTCTAGTCATCAGTAAAGCCTTTACTTGCTGCGAACTAGTTGCTCTGTCTTCCTTGCTTTTAATTTGCTTTCTTCCTTAAGAACAAAGGCTGTAACATCTTTGAAAACTAAATAGCATGTTAAGAGGTTATTGGTTAAGTTCATAATTAAATGGTCATATGAATCTGGAAGACTTTAGAGTAGAATCTCAGCACATTTCCAATATTGTAACCCAAAGTAAAAAGTTGAAAAAAATAAAATATTGAGAGTGTTGATATGATTAATTACCGTCGTAGATTCTAAGATTCGTAGGGTGTAAAGTCTTCTCTTTAAGAAGATCTTATGGTGAAGAGACTTTACCTTATACAATGTTGTTAGAGTATCTCATATCTCATTCGACATCGTTTTCTTTGCTACGTTTGATAGAACTTCATCTGCTAATCCCATATGCAAGTTGGCAATAGCATCTTAATTTATCTATTTCTATTTTTTATTTGTTGAAAAATTGGTGATTCAAAAATCTTGGTTGGACAAGAATTGGGATGAATACTAAAGTGGAGAGTCACAATAAGTTTAGAATATGTGGGATATATATAGAGAAGTCTAGGACATGTAGGACACGAAAGGGGAAGCAAAACGGGGCTCAAAGATGTGAAGGAAGAGAAGAAAATGCGCGGGAAGGCACCAGGGCCAAGCACCGCTGCACCCAAGGCTGAGGGTCGCAGTGCCCAAATCAAAAGCCCAACGCCGCGGTGATGGATACGATGAAGCCCAACGCTGTGATGATGGACGCAATGAAGCCTAGTGCCGCAGCGCTGGGTCCTCAGCACCGCGGCGATGGGCGCGACAATGGCCAATGCCACGGTGCTAAAAGCGTCAGGAAGCGATTTTTGATCTGGATTTCACGTTTTGGAAAGTTTTGAACTTCTAAAACAAGTGAACTCTTACTCTAACAAGGAATAGGGTTAGTAGGCATGAAATACACCATATATAAACACTTGTAAACCCTTTAGTTATGATTAATCATTAAGAGAGACTCTAAGAGAGGGAAAGAACTGGGTAGACACTAATGTGCGTTAGGGTGGAACCGTTGCTTGGGTGTTCATTGTTCGTGGTAGAACAAGGATACACTAAACATTAGGTCCTTTTGAGAGTTATTCATTGGATATTTCTTGTAAAATCTCTAGGGAGTTAATAAGAGAGGCTAGGATCATTGGATCCACCGTGGATGTAGGCAATTGGTTGAACCACGTAAAATTGTGTTGTGCTCTTTTATATTCTGCTTTGGATTCATGGTATTTTGCTTGATTAACAGGTTATTCTACTGTGCAATGAGGTTAGAGTTCTAGGTTGAACTTGAGGTTCTTCGCTTCAACCTAATCTCAATTGGATCCACCGTGGATGTAGGCAATTGGCTGAACCACGTAAAATTGTGTTGTGCTCTTTTATATTCGGCTTTGGATTCATGATATTTTCCTTGATTAACAGGTTATTCCACTGTGCAATGAGGTTAGAGTTCTAGGTTGAACTTGAGGTTCTTCGCTTCAACCTAATCTCAAGTGGGAGAAAAGTGTTCCCTCCCTCAACATCATCAATTATACTTGCCAGTCTGTCACCAATTGTCGCAAGACAATAGTCATTTCTTAAGATTGTCATTATTCTCATCTTCCACATTGAGAAATTACTCCCGTTGAACTTCTCTATCTCGTACTTTGCTGTCATATTGATTGACTACGATCTGCTTCTCACTCGAACTGATTCCCACTATTTCACTGTAAACAATAATGTATATGTGAACAGTACCATATACTTGAACAATATCGTATATATAAATTGTACTGTATACGTGAACAATTGTACACTTGTGAATAGTTCTGTGAATGATATACCTTCACCTAAAAGCTCTGAAGCTTTGATACACTTGTTATGACGAATTTAAAGGTTGAAGTAGTATCTTAATTTAAAACAAAGATAAGAAATTGAAAAAGAAAAAAAAATAACACGTAAATTTTACGTGAAAAATCCTCAAACAAATTGAAATAAAAATCACAAGGTAAGTATAGATAATTTTATTATAAAAATTGGATTACAATTACTCTCTAATTATAAAAAAATAATAATTTTTTCTCTTTGAAATTAAGAAATATACCTCAACTTCACATTTCTCTCTTAATAAGTAAGGAAAAATTAAAGAATTTATTTTAAAATAAAGTATAAGATTCTTATAGGATTATATTAATGAATTAATAGAACACCTCTATTTATAAGAAGAGATAAGACTTTTATACAAGTGATAGTGTTTCAATTAAACACAATTAAACACATCTTCACCCAATCAATTCAACATTTTTAATTAATAATTAACTTTTTTTCAAAAATAATGATTTCAATTTTTTTAGTTAGTTATCTCAATTTTCTTAATTTCAAATGTCAATTTTAATAAGCACTAAATCTATCAACCACCATTTCATTTCCTATAAGTGTACGGAATAAATCACTTTTCTCTCATTATTGCGAGGGAGATATGAAGATTTCCGAGTAATATATCGATAGATTCAACTATTTGTGAGTCAAATACATTCCAGTTTATATATCCAATGTTTCATTCGAAATGAATGGATGATATATTAGTAGTAACTTGTCGCTTTCATTAATTGTTGCCTCTAAATGAAACGCTCGGCATATTATCTTACGTTTCGTTTTACACAAAGTCCTGGCTCGAGTCTTTTTGAGCTTGACTTGTTAATTATTTTAGGCTTATTGTATATAAAAAGACTTTCAAAAATTAATATATTTAAATTCTCCCAAAAAACAATCCATACGGGCTTTCATGAATGGGACCCAAATTCAAAATTTTTTTGAAATCCAGGTCAGAGTAAGCAGAGTATTTTATTTAATCAAAGCCCCGAGAGAAAAAAAGAGTATTTTTTTTTTCTTTTTAATATTATAATAAGTAATGATATTTTTTTATTATTATCGAGAATCAATTCTACTATTATTAATAATTTATTAGGGCTTCAACAAATGAAACGAGGGTGACTACGCGTAGTTCTTGAAACAGTTGCTGACAGGAAAAATACAATTTGGAATATAATATAATAAATATTTAACAATGACAACTCAACTACAACTTGCAGCAATTTTTTTTAATTAATTAGTAAAACTTTTCCCGGGATCTAATGACTAAAGTAATTGTATATTTTGTTAGATTTCAGTAGCTAACATATAACTTTGAAATCACATCTATGTAAAGTGAACTTATCGAATGAAAGTAAACGAAGCAAATTCAACTTACATTTCATCTGGATTTTTTTTTTCTTATTAAGTAGTTTGTTAAGGAATATGTACATGTTCTTTGTTTTTTTTTTGACAAAAAATTTTAATTAATAAAATAATCTTTTTAACTACAATTATTTATTTTTATTATAATAAATTTAATAATTTAATTTTATTGATGTACAACAAATTTTTTGTACATGAAGATTTATACAAAAAAATACTACTTATATACATGCACATAATTTGAACACTTTATTTTTTATTTTTTTAATCTTCTGACTTAATAGTTGACTTTTTCAATTAATATTATAATAAGTAAATTATACAAAACTATAACATAAATAATTAACTATCATAATATAATAAATTTTTGGTGGAATTATTTTATCTTGCCATAAAACAAATACTATTTTGATATAAAACTAATAACTTCAAGATTAAAATTAACAAAACATCCAATTCAAATCTAAATTTGAGTGGCACAAAATATGAAAATACAAAATTTAAAATAAGCACTAAATTAAAAATATATACAAATATTAAAATATATTTATTAAAATAAAATATAAATACATAAATAACAAAACTATTATAAGAAAAGATTGCCATTATTACTAAATTTTATAAAGTAGACAACTTTTTAATTGCTATACACTACCACAATAAGTATGAAGGCGAAAAAACTATAAGTGCATAAATTTATAAATTTAAAGTTATTGCAGTATAATGAACTCATAGAATCACAATCTTATACTATCTTTTAAATGCTTCTATCATATAGTCAATGAAGCTTTTGTTGGAGTTGGTAAATAAAAAATTTTTGTTTATAAAAATAAACGCAGTGAAAGTTAGATCACTTTATTCATAATTATATGTATAAGGATAAAAGATTACTTCAATTCCTTTCATTGCTATGACAAATCTTGAATTGAATGACTGCAATCTTCTCTACTATCCCCAATCTTAAAACTCAACGCGTGTGGGCGCGTGAATCTTTCTTATTCTGTAAAACTATTAATACTCAAATCTGAGAAAATGGTATTAACTAAATTCTTTTTTCACATAAGAATATGTAAAAGAATTTTTTTCTGTATGATTATGGTCACTTTTTCTTATTACATACCTCTCATATATATAGAGATCTCCCTTGAGTATTTAGAATTTAATTATGATTAAAAAATTAGAGTTTGATTAGGATTTAAGCTAGTAGAGGGACTGCAAGACCCATGAGCTTCCTAACTCCAACTTAAAAGGCATAATTCTTATTATTTTATAATACACTAATTCTTCTAAGTTAACCCCAAGCTATGCCACTAAAAGCTAAGAGCTGTACTCTAATAACTCATATTATAAAATAAAAGCTCATTTAATTAAAACTCCATTTAATTAAATTATGCTTAGTCTTTAAACCAATAATAACCACTTAATTGACCCTTTAATTGATGTCCATAATTAAAGTTAGGCCTTACAAAAATGTCTTGTCTCTTTAATTACTTATTTACCCCTAAGTCACTGAATGCTCTAATGATCACTTTTAATATATCTATATTTGTAAACAAATTTACAAATAAATATTATTATTCAATAAATAATTTATTGAATAAATTGTGGCCACAGATTCTAATGATTAAGTATTGCAAACATCTTAGGTGAGACATTAATTATTAGATTCCATCTTACAAATATATGTTCTTACGACCCATGAAATTATATTTTCAAGTTATCGAGATTTTGATCGTTTATGTAGATCTCACTCTGTGATAACTCAAAAGATACAATGCATGAATGTAAGTTCATTATCTACTCAGGATTAAGATCAATCAAGCTTATTAAGGCTTTTAGGAATTAAGATCTACGACATTTAGTTAACTAAATCGAAATTCATTGTAATCCTGTTCAATGTATCATATACATTAGTTTTTCTACTCGAAGTCCCTACTTCGATGATCAAGGTAAATCATCCACTATAAGAAACAGAAAAACTACAAACTTACATAATGAAATGTCCTTTTTTATTAATGGTTGTGAACATGATTTAATTTATAAAGAACTTGTGATCTATACCTTCTGTATTAACATCATATGCCTAATACATAAATCACATACTTTATAAAAAAGAACTTATTAATGTATACTAAATTATATATATGAATAAAATTTATTAATTTAATAAAATATTATTACACATACTTTAGGACATAAAATAATATAAATTGTCTAATAGCTTCGTGATCAAAATCTAACCACTTACAAGCATGTGTGGATAAGGCTATGATTTATATTAATTTCTTTTTAAAAAAAAAGAATTTAAAAAAAAGAAGAGAAAACTAGGGTCGGATACTAACAAGTGGCTATGGAATATATACATATTTAATTTGTATATCACATCTTAAAAATAATTTTCATTCTACGTATAATTTAAATTTAAGATATACTTAATTTGAATATAATCTCAAAACCAAAAAATGGTAAATGACAAAAAAGAAAAAAAGAACCCTTTCTTTGTTTTTATATAAAAAATGAATATTTTAGATATATCTTTTCTACTCAGTTATATTTAAATCCTTTTAATTTATACATAATTTTGAAAATAATAAGAATTTTAATATTTGATAAACATCCATTTTTATTTGACAGCTAATATTAATGACTTATTTTTCTACTTATAATAGATACATTCTTTTTTAAAGACTGATATTCTTAATTGGAAATCTTTTGAAAATTAATTTGAAGTAAATTTTAGTGTTGCGGTTTGATGTCTTGACCAGAAAAAGGGTCAGTCTAAGGCTGCATTAAAAAAAATTAATCTCCTTTTACAATGAAAAAAGAAAAATACCTCATATTTTACCAACAATAAAACTAAAACTTAGTAAAATTATAAAAATAATAAAAAAAAAACACACACACACACAACACTTCTACTTCCAACATATCCTTAGCCATTGACTTTTTTTTTTCCTCTTATTTGTGGCCAGCACAATGCATGACATTATTTTTTCTCAACTCCAAGGGCTTTTTAGTATTAAAGCATAATGCATATATCCATAATCCGTTCATATTCCATTAAAGGCAGTGAGGTATGCACACATAAATAATAATTTACTAGGTGATGTTTTTTTTTTACTATGGAGCGTGATATTATCATTTAACGTTATCTAATTAATTAATAACTTTAATTTTAGGAAACTTTTTGAAAATGGTTCAAATTTTTAGATATATATTATATAAAGTTAAAGTAATTGTGGAAGTTTGAATTAAAATAAAGTTAAAAATTTTCGGAGCAAATTTGAGATTTTATGCTAAGATGAAAGTAGATTATGGTTGGGTAATTATTTTGAGAGTTTGTTATGTGTAAGATTTGAATATTTGATTTGACAAAAAGACTAAAATTGGTGGAAAAAAGAGGTGGTGGTTCTCAGCGGTACGAGGGGCATCGTTCGAGTAAGCATTCTAATGTGCTAGAATGTTGCTAAAATGCCGAGTGCAGGTATCTAATTTCCTAGAATGTTACAGACAAGGCATCTAGCATGCTTTTAATACCGCTGGAATGTAATAAGCAGGCATATAGAACGCCCCAATGCTGTGAGATTATTGTGCCTTTATGTTTTTTAAAAAAAAATTATATTTTGAAAATTAATTTAATTCGTTAAATTTACATAATTTATTTATCTAGTCTATTTAATTTATTTATTTAGGTAATTTAATTTGTTTATTTAATTTCATGTGTTAATTTACTTTATTTCTTTTAGTGTCTTTAATTCATTTAATTTAACATATTATTTGTGTATGTATTTTTTTTTTTGTTTTACAGTATATTAGTGAGTATTTAAAGTTAATCCATCAATATTATAGACAAGTTGAATAATTTTGAACGAATTACGAAATATAGCATATTAATTAATTTATTTTATTTTGCAGCATAGTAATCTCATTGACCATTAATTTTGTAGAACTTTATTTTTGATTTAATGTTGTTGATTCTGGTTTTAGTAATAATACATTCGTTGTTGTATTTGTTAGTCATGTAATATTATTTTATGTCCTTAAAGTATGTGAAATAATATTTTATTTGATTAATAAAAGTTTATTCATATATATGATTGAGCATATATTGATAAGCTTATATTTATAAAATATGTGATCTATGTATTAGGCATATAATACTAATATAGACGGTGTAGATAACAAACTTTTTATAAATTAAATCATGTTCACAACTATTAATGGAATGGACATTTCATTATGTAAAGTTGTAATTTTTCTACTTTTTATAATAAATGATTTATCTTGATCATCGAAGTAAAAACTTCAAGTAGAAAAACTAGTGTATATATTATATTGAACGAGACTATTGTAAATTTCGATCTAGTTAATTAAATGTCATAGATCTTAATTCATAAAAGTTTTAACAAGCTTAATTGATCTTGATCCTGAGTAACTAATGAACTTACATTCATGTATTATATCTTTTGAGTTATCACGGAGTAAGATCCATATAAACGGTCAAAATTTTAATATCTTAGAGATATAATTTTATTAGATCGTAGGAACATATATTTACACGATGAAATCTAATAATTAATGTCCACCTAAGCTGTTTGCAGTACTTGATCATTTGAATCTGTGACCGTAATTTATTCAATAAATTATTTATTGAATAATAATATTTATTTATAAATTTATTTACAAATATAGATATATTAAAAGTGATCATTAAAGTATTTAGTGACTTAGAAAAAAAAAGTAATTAAAAAGGTAAGACATTTTTTTATGGTTTAACTTTAATTATGGACATCAATTAGAGGGTTAATTAAGTAATTATTATTGGTCTAAAGACCAAACACAATTTAATTAAAATGAATTTTAATTAAATAGATTTTTACTTAATAACATGGATTGTTAGAGTATAACCATTGGTTTTTAATAGAATAGCCTAAGGTTAATTTAGAAGAACTGGTGTATCACGAGATAATTAGGATTGAACCTTTTAAGTTAGAGCTACGAAGCTCATGGGTCTTATAGTCCCTCTACTAGCTCAAATCATAATCAAACTCTAATTTCCTAATCCTAATCTAATTCTAAATATCCAATGGAGATTTCTATATATATGAAAGATATGGAGTAGTAAATAATTACAATAACCATAGTGAGAAATTTTTTTTTACATATTCTTATGTGGAAAAAGAATTTAGTTATTACCATTCTCTCATATTTGAATATTAGTGATTTTAGATATTAAAGAAAGATCCACGTGCCCACATGCCAAATGCTTGTTAGAGTAATGTCCCTTAGGCTGCAGTAAACTCCCAATTTTTTTTATACCATTTTTATCCCTTTTTCTCATATGAAACACTCAAAATTTTATACATTATTGCTCAACAAACTCTTAAAACTTATCTATAAATTCAAAATCCTACAATCACTTTCCATTTACATAATATATATATCTATATTATTAAGACCCATCACATATAATTTAAACTTATTATATATTGGGCATAAAAATATCAAATGTTATGATGAATTTTGTGGTTGCTATTGCCTTCCATGGATAATTGCTGTCAATAATGCAAAATGAGTATTTTTTATGTTATCAGGTGTTTCAATAAATAAAAATGAAGTGTTTGAATTTAGTTTCAAAGATGATGTTTGTAATGAAAATAGAAAATGAATATTTTTTTTAAGATTTAAGGATGAAATGGTTACGAAGGGAGTGATAGGGAGTCAGGGGATGGAAATTATGAACTAAACGATGAGGGCAATGTTATCCTTATCCATCTTTTGAGTTTTTGGCTAGAATAGTTTAAAAAGTTGAGTTGTGGCTAAAATAAAAATTAGCCTAAAAATTTGGATCATTTTCAAAGGTTTTCCTTAATTTTATTTACAAGTTACTACACAATTATATTGTGTATACAACTATTTATTATATAATGAGTTATGTTTACTCGATGAATCAATTTTATAATGTATTATAACATTATCATTTTGGTCTATCCATTTTTTAGAACTCAAAACTAAATTATAGAAAGAAGTATCTTTTTCAACATATAAGAGTCCTTGCCTAGGGCTTTTCTCTATGAAAAAATATAAGGGTAGAGAAAATTTTAAAAAGTTTGGAATTCATGTCAAATGGTAGTTTTGATAGCTACAGTCTCAGGTTGTCTTTTGATTAAGGTTTTAATGTAGTGTGGTGGTGTGGTACCCTGATTTTTTTTTTTATAAACGTTACTTTAGGGTTTTTAGAGATTGAGACTGATGTTTTTAGATGGATTTTAATGAGATAGTCTCATATTCTACTTGTTTAGACCTAGGAGATGATCAAATCCTGGTGGCGTAACTATCTTAATGGGTCATATGTGGCTAGAGATAAGAGGGTTTCATTGTCCCTTGTAGGCAAATGATGTGTTCGAGATTGGTAAACTGAAAGGCCTTCATCTCGAGCATGAAACACATATGGCAGACTATCGAGGACTTATTGGTGGAGATAGTATAGCTTAAGCAAAACTTTATTTGTGTTTCTTTTTGAATAGATAATGATAAGAAGAGAATTCTTGTAGGGGGCCCTTAATCATTTGATAACAATTGAATTGTCTTTGATAAGCCGAGGGGGATTAGACATTTCTTGGACCTATTTTTTTGAGAAGGTATCATTTTAAGTATTAATACATAGATGGCCTCTATTTATTATGAATGCAAAAGCAAGCTAAGTATTGGGGTCCTTAATTGGGGACGTATAAGAGATTGATAAAGGGGTGTTGAATGAGTATAGCTAAGTTCCTTTAGGTGCGAGTGAAGGCGAATCTTTTGAAACCTCTAAAATTGGCTTTAAGAGTGGCCATGAAGGGTTCGAATAAAGTTGTAACTGTTTTTCTTTGCTATTAGTATTTACTAGATTTTTGTTTCAGTTACAATTGTCTTAGATACCTGCTAAAAGAATGCCCTTTGAGAGATAAAGGTAACCTACAGAGGGAGGCTAAGTTGTATAACGAATGGCTTCATACTGGGTTAGTTTTCAAAGACGATTAAGGTATTTTTAAGAGACCACAAGAGGTTGACCATGCCTTTAGAAACTTTACTAAAAAGACTAGAAAATCAATTGAAGGCCAATAAAAGAAGAAATTGGGGGAATCATCTAGTGGTAGGAATGTAGATATAACTATTAGGGTAAAGTTTAAGAGGTCGTTGAGGCTTTCTCAAATAAAAATACTTGATCGAAAAACTATAGTAACTCCAAAATCTGAGAAAGTGCATAGCCATAAGCCAAACAAGGAGCCTATAATGATGAAAAGGTATAATTTAAGAAACAATTTAGAGGTGGCCAAAAAGGATTGTGTTAACATAAATTTTTGGCTGAAGGACGTACACTAGCTACATCGTAATGCAATAATGGTAGAATAAGTGCAATACTAAGACATTAGAGAACTTAAGATTAATGATAAGGGTAAGGGTATAGAATCATGAAGTCCAGATGCTAAGTAATTGTCAAATATTTTTTTGGGTTTGTTTATAGGATTTCTTTAGGTGTTAATTTGAAAGCTGACCGACTTATGAATATAATAGGGATGACGGCTAATCCTTTAATGGAGATAGAGCTATATGAAGGTTACCATTTTCAAACAATTGAGCAAGGAAAAATTTGGGGTGAAGTAAGGTAATACATAGGGGTTCTAAAGCTAGAACTAGCCCTAAGAAGTAAAAATGGTCAAGAAAAATGTCAAATGGAAGCTTAGGGAAGCTCTTGTCCAAGCTAGCTAGTTATTGCCTCTTGGAAGCCTTTTAAGTGGAAGAGTAATAATTCGATATTGTATGAACTTAATGAAAAAAGAGGTCATAAGGGGTGAGAGATGGAAGCATGCATTGGAGTTAGATTTTAAGATAAATGTAGGGACGGATGACAAAATTATGTTTAGTGAAATTATGTTTAATGATAATAAGGTGGTTCAAAGGATGGTGGCTCTTCTAATTATAATCAAGTGTTGGCTTTTGTGGGTGGGCAGTGCTATTGAGAGCCATGAAAATCTTGTGTTGGAATATTTGAAGCTTAGGCAATCTCTAAACAGTCAAAATCTTATGCCAGAGAGTTCAAAAAAGTGGCATGAATTGATATTTTTGTGACATTAGTAGATAAACAATTAATAAAGAAAGTTAGAGTTCAGTTGTGGTTTAAAGGTAAGCTTGTAGTTGAGAAGATGGGTTAAAGTGAGGGTATTTTATTATTGTTGATTAGTGGTCTTATGGTCCATTTAATCTCTTTTTCGAGATTCTAAATTGATTTGCAAATTGAGTCCCATTATGAGAAGCATTAGGGATTTATAGGCTTTTATAGGCACCTCAAAACTTCTTAAAAGATCCATGCATAGAAGTTGTTAATACGTATTAGTTCCTTATTGCCATTTTCTTAGCTTTATAATGGAGATTTTAATGAGATTTTAGATGTTATTGAAAAGTAAGAAGGAATGGTAAGACCCTAATATCTTATAGAGAATTTTCGTAAGGACTTGGATGATTATGGCTTGAGTGGAATAAAAGAGTCAGGGTCTTTATTCATATGGTGCAATGGTAATCAGAGAGGAGCATTAATGCAGGGAAAGCTTGATTAGGTGGTTAATAATTTAGAGTGGTCTGAGATATTTCCTTACTTTAAAGTCCAACATTTAGATTTTTGAGGGTTCAACTATAAATCTTTATTGGTGGAAGTTTGTGACTCATTAGTATAGGAGTGTCGTAGAAAGGCTAAGAATCAAAATAGTCATTTTCATTTTGAGAAAGCGTAGGTGGAGGAGGTAGGATGTGAGGAGATTATTAAAAATAGATGGTGCTATCTAAGTAGGGATTTTGGCCATCTTAACTAAACTTAGACAAAATTGGACTTGATATTAAGGTGTGGTATAGACAGAATTTTCAGCATTAAAATTTGAAAATTCAAAAAAGGAGGACTTTGTGGATTTGCATAATTTGGTGGAGTTGGATTCTTGGATGCAGATCCGAAAGACAAAGAAAGCTTTGGATGTGCTGCTTTATAAGTATGAAGTTTATTGGAAGCTGCGTGCTTGTGTTGCATGGTGTAAAAATGGTGACAAGAACCCCAAATACTCCTATATTAAGTATCAAATTGCCATAGATGAAATAAAATTGAAGGAGTCTTAGATGTTATTAATATGGGGCAATAGGATTATAGCTGAATTGAGCAGGTTTTTTTAGGCTTAGGATATTTTTTCTTCTTTAGCAAATTTCTTTGGCTTATATATAGGATATTTTTCTTCTTCTAATCCTTCTTATGGGATATAAGAAGGGTGATGGATAACATAACTACTCATATTTCAAAAGCTAATAGTGCGAGACTTGTTATCTTTTTTTAAAGGAAGAGATTATCAAGGCCTAATTCCATATGTACCTATTGAAAGCTCTAGGTATGTTATGTTTGCCTTGTTTTATTAAAAATTCTGGAATATAGTTGGAGATGATGTTTCTAATTATTATTTGGAGTATCTCAATCGTGGGGGTAATTTCTCTTTGATAAACGAGATCTTGATTGCATTGATTCCAAAGTGTGATATTTAGTAAGCCCCACAGATTATAAGCTGATTAATCTTTGCAACACATTTATAAAATTATTTTGAAGACTTTGGCCAAAGACTTTGGAGGATTTTAGGTGAAATTATTGTTGGCGGAAGATCTAATATATTTGGGTGTGTGCATGTTCAATTGTGTCTATTGCCTAAAATACGTATCTTATATATATTCTACGCGGCGGAAGCGTGTAAATTACAATAAACACAATAAATAAAATATATTAATCATATTAATATATTAGTAGTATAGAGAACTCACCTCAATGTGTAACGTAATACACTTATTTTTTTCGGAGTCCGCATGGAGACCAATTCGTAGGCAGTTCTAGTCACCAACACGATAGGCTTGGTGAGCTAGAATAGAAACCCTATACGCAGCACCGAGTTTAACTCTTAAACTCCAAAATGGTCAATGTGAGTTTGTATCATTTTCTCTAAAATGATAAGAAATGAAGGCTGAAACAATTCTCAATTGCTTCTTAAACACCATAGGAAAAATTGAAACAAGTTCATTTTTTCTCCTTTTTTTTTTCTTTTTTCTTTTCTTCTTCTTCCTCCATTTCTTTCTCATTTCTCGACAAACACATCTACAATTTCACAAATCTCTCTCTCTTTATATATATATATATAAAATATTAATATAATATATTATATAATATAAAATATATATATAATAATAATTAAATATTACAAATGGCTGCCAACTATTTGGCACCCAAAATTAAAATATTAATATATAATATAATAAAAATAATATAATAATATATTATTTAATAAAATAAGAGAGATATTTTGATTATTTAACCATTAAATAATCAAAGTGTGAAACGACTATTTTGCCCCTCATAAATAGTTACCAAGTTTACCCCCTAGTGGATCCCACCAAACTTGCACTTGGGTAAACTCAACAGAGGGTCTACAATGTACCACGTGTCATTATACAATTAGTAAATAACAATTATTAACTAATTATTGTATTTAATACTTAAATACAGACACGCACACATTCACGTGGTATTGCTGGATTAAACACTTTAATCTGGCACGCTGCCCCAGTGCACAACGAGTATACTCCATATTGCGGGACTTCCTAGGTCCTACGTCTAATTCGTCAAATAGAACTATTTCATGAGTCCGTGAGCAATGCCCTACGTACACATCATGGATATACAAATCAGCGCGTTGAACCAAGCAAGCTGAGGTTACAACGCATACGTGTAGTCTTTCCGTCATGATATCCTAAATATGCGGGGATATAGATTATCACCGTCAAATCTCCTAGTGCTCATCCATATCTTATCTCCAGACTTGTATCTCACAGAACAATATGTGCAAACTCCTTTGCCATATTGTTCCACCCTGGCAGAACTCTTTCCTGGGGTTAATACTTGTGGCCACGACTTTTAGAGATACAGTCTCAAAGCATCTGGATATCAAACTCCCTAAATGAGTTGACGGATCCCATATTTATACACACCGAACTCCATAAGCATCGAACCATACCCAGCGACACCCACCGGTCACACCATGAAAAGTCTGTTACATGCGTGGAACTAAAGCATGGTGGATCACTTACAAGCCCACCGTGGCACTCAGGTTAAAGGACCACGTATACTACTCAACTCGAGAGGACCCTCCGTTGATGGCTTATATAGGATGTCTATCGGAGGTCCTCGTGAGTTAGTCTCATATCTAGTCCTAACTGGATACGCATATGTCAATACGAGCTCTAAGCTCACGGTCGGCTAGGAACGACCATCTATACCCTATAGGTACGATATATGCTAATATATATAAAGGTATCCACCGACAGATTTGCATCGGCAGAAATAGATCATGAAAAAGTATTTGAGAACATACTTGCGTGACTGATATTTTCTGGCACCCGATTACAACTCTTGCAACTATGCAGTTACTGGTATATTTCCAGGTCTATATCCCATTATAGACAAGGTTTCAACTCTTAGATCAGCTGAGTATTATAACCAGCTAACACTTAACTGTGCTAACGTTTAGCATTTATATCTCTCAGAATGGCTAACTGTAGGCCCTTATCTAAACTCTTTTACATCTAACCTGAACTTCTTCAAATCTACAATGTCTGTAACGTTACATTGCATAATACCATATTAAAAGGTATTAGCGATTTGATGGGAATGTACACTTATATAAATACACAAGTATATGTATATTTAGGGATGACATGTAAGTACTGACCTTAACAATTATATCAGAGTTTCAAAGTATATTTACCCCTGGCAGACTTATTATAGACACGTAAGTATTGGTTTTGAGTTTCTTAATTTTATTAAGCGGTAGAAAGGGTCTAAGGAGGTTATATTTCTATGAAGTAAGATATGTTTAAAGCACATGATCGGATTGAATGACCCTTTTAGATTCAATCCTAAGAAGATTTGGTTTCTCGAAGAATTTGTGCTAGTTATTAATGAGGTGTGTATCTTTAGTTACCTATTTAGTTTTGATTGATGGAGTTCTGAAGGGTGTTTTAAAACTCGAAAGGGATTTACGTCAAGGTGACCCTCTTTCTCCTTACTTGTTTATTATGTGTATGGATAGCTTATCTTCCTTATTTCAATAAACAGAGAGAACATAAAGGTGTGTGGTGTTAAGTGTGGGAGAAATAGACCTTCGATATCTCACTTGTTCTTTTCATATGATAGTTTAATTTTTGCTAAGGCTTTTATAAAGTATGGCTAAACCATTAGGGATATCCTGGATATATATGCAAAAGCTTCTGGACAAGTTATCCATTTTGATAACTTGACCTTCTGTTTTGGTAGACCAATATTAGAGGATGTTGTAAGAGATCTTCTTAGTTGTCTTGAGGTCCAAAGAGTTAATTACCATGAGAAATATTTGAACCTCCCAAGTATTAATAGAAAAAAGACAGTGATAGTTTTATCTCTATTCTTAATAAGGTGTGAAAGAAACTAAAAGGTCAGAAAATAAAGTTATTCTCAGCTGTTGGTAGAGAGGTATTAATTAACGTTGTTATCGAAGCTATTCTGGCTTATACAATGAACTTATTTAGGCTCCCAGTAACCTTAATTCACGAGCTTCATTAAAAGGTTAGAAAAATAGGATTTGTGCTCGGTTATAGTGAGGTGGTGGTAAGAAAAAGAGAAAATTATATTGGACTGGTGGGAAGCTTTTTATTATGGTAAGAAAATTGCAGGTCTTAGATTCTGAAATTTATTATTTTCTAATCAAGCAATGCTTGCAAAAGCAAAGGTGGTGTATCTTGACTAATTTAAAATTAGTTATAGCTTGAGTTCTCAAGAGTTTCTATTTCTCAAAAGGGTCTTTTTGACAAGTTAGTTATGGTAACTTTGAGGACTTCTTTTCTTTAAAGGAGTATCCTTTGGGGGAAAGAAATTCTCTTAAATAGTACTAAATGGCGAATAGATAACAGAAAGAATGTCTTAGCGTATCATGATCAATGGTTGCCTAAGCTGACAATCTTTAAGCCTTTGTACTTATATAATTTGGCTAAACACTCCAAGGTTTTAGAATTTATCCAGGCTTTCGTGGGTGGGGGAGTGGGAGAATATTGACCTGAATCAGAATTCCTTCTTTAAGGAGGATGAGCAAGCTATTTTAAGCATGTCCCTCCCATGCCATATTTTAGTTTATGCGAATAATATTATGTGGCACTATGACCGTTGGGGCAAATATATGATTAAGAGTGGCTATTGGTTTGTTATTCAAGCTGAGGGGATTGTGAGTAGCTCTGAAAAATCAGTGGTTAATGAGTAGTGGAAACATTGTTAGAAGCTCACGATTTTGCCAAAAGTGATGATTTTTTTATAGAGAATAATAGCTTATGATTAAATCCTCATCAATGCTAACCTAAAACGCCATCACATTTTGATAGACAAGAATTGCCCAAAGTGTATTTAGTATGCTGAAAACTCAATCCATGCATTTTAGTTTTGTAATTCTTTGAAAATTGCATAATTGGTATATCTTTATGAATGGTATTAGATGCTTTCATTGAATGTCTTAGTGTGAACTCCTTATTTCATATATGCACTAACTTAACGAGGACGATTTGTATTTCTTTTGCATTCTCTTATGGCGTATTTTGTTTGTAAGAAACCAATGGATTAATAAAAAAAAGGATTGTGAATGTGGATTTGGTGTATGGTTAGGTTAAAGATTTTTTTTTAAAAGTTTTTGGGTATCATCAGGCCAAAGTTCGTTCAGCCAACAAGGCTTTGAGATAACAATAGAAACCGCCAATTGTTGGTTACATAAATCTTAATTCTCATGCCACAGTGGATGTGCATTATGGTGTTACAGGTTTCATCAATTTTATGGCCCATAACCACTCGAGTGTCGTAGTGTTATCTGAGATCGAAAAGTATGATGAATTATTTTTCATTCCAATTGTTGAAGCTATGACTATACTCAAAGGTTTGATTGCTCTTCATGATTTAAACTTTGATTGACAATGGTTGAGTGGGATGCAAAAGGAGTTGTTAATGATATCTTGTCCAATAATTTAGCTTGATTTAAGATTGATTTTGTTATTAAAAATATTAATGATTGTCTTGACTTTTTAATTTTTTTTAAGGTATCTTTTACTCTTAGGAGTTGCAAATATGATAGCTTATAATTTGTCTAAATTAGCATTATGTTCTCAATTAACTGTTATTTGGATGAATTTTGTTCTAAAGATACCGGAGTATTTTGTTTTTGAGGACTCTCAAAATTATAATTTGAGTTAGTTTGCAATAAAAATTTTGTTTAAAAAAAATAATTTTCTTTATAACAATTCACATTCCGAAAGATTATCAGTCAAGATTTGTGTTTTTTTTTTTTAAAAAAAACCAGTTTTGCAAGAGAGGACCATAAATTGAATATAGACGAAAAATAATAATTGAAAAAAGAAAAGTGTGAAGTGGGGGGATTCTTCATTTGTTTTAAAATTAATACCAAAAAATCTGTGGTAAGGACACTTGTTCAAAGAACAATAACAATTCCAAGTATTACGTGAAGGCCAAACCCAAACGAGCAACCTTATGATTAGCTGTAAATGTAATTAAACTGTGCACAAATCACAATCTAGTACCATTTTTAATTTTGTTTTGACATATTTCATTAATTAAACTTGACGAAGTATTAATTAATTACTAATTAGCCTAGATTCCAGGTCTCATGGTGTGAATACAGTAGATTCTTTCAGAAACTCTGTGCGATTAAGACAAATAGCTTTTAGAAAGAGACATTTTTTTTATTAACTCAGAAATGAGATTCATCAAATAATTAATCAAGATGCGATAAGATTGTTTTGATTGTTTAACAATTCTACTTCTCTTAAGCTATAAAAAAAATAAATCTTAAAAACCCAAAAAGTAATAAAAGTCTCAGTTCCCTGGCTTTGCGACAGTACACTGACTAATTATATTTTGTTATGTTATACATCTATGACAAGGGTGATAATGGCATGAGAACATTTTGACAACTAGATAAGTCTGGATCCTCATTTCTTTATCAGCAAATTGGAAGGTAAATCTAGTAAAATATTCATTTGAAAGATTGTTTTAGTTTTTTTTTTTTAAATATAAAATATTAATATTGTTTGAGATTACATTATATTACAATGCTGCTATTATATCAGATTATACTACTAATATTATAATTAAATTATATTATCAAATTTTTTTTTTTCAAAAGCACATATAACTTTGAACATCTCATTCAAATTAAAAAAATTCTTATAAAATAAAAAAATAAAATAAATTATTTTAATATTTTTTAAAATTTAAATCTCCAACCAGTGATCGGAGAGGCGCATTTATGTGAGCACCCAAAGTGTAAATATTAATATTTTTAATCAGTTGAATATTATTTGTAGTAATTTTAGTATAACATATTTGAATTTTGATTTTGATGCCTATTTTTGAATGATATATACTCTCATATTAGGAGTAGATAAAAAAAATGTAACACAAAAAATTCTTAAAAATTATTAGAACCAAATGATAAAATTCTAATCGTGATTGTTTTAATATAAAAAAAATGGCTCAACTTGCAAACAAGATTGCAATTTATATATATTTTAAAAGATAAATTATTAGTTCATTTTGGTGAAATTGATAATTATAATTTTTCTCTTCAATAAATTTATAATAATTTTTTTGATATTGTAAGATTGTGAGTCAACACAAAAATTTTAGTTATTAAATAGAGATTTAAAAATAAGTTTTAAAAGTCATCTTCACGTAGAATATGAATTTAAAATTAATTAAAAATAAAGATATAATGATTCAAATATAAAATGTTAGCTCTATAATTATATTAATTTATCATTTAATCTAAAAATTTAAAAATTATTAAATAAAAATTTAATATTAATATTAAAAATAATCTTAACCAATTTTAATTTTCTCTTTAGAAGTTGATTAAAGAGAGTTTTTTGTGTTATCAATTTATTAAGAGTTAAATGATAATTATTATTTTTACTAGGGAGCAAATTAGTAAAT
Organism: Ailanthus altissimus; assembly: GCA_946807835.1. Lineage (NCBI taxonomy): Eukaryota > Viridiplantae > Streptophyta > Magnoliopsida > Sapindales > Simaroubaceae > Ailanthus > Ailanthus altissimus. The sequence goes on along the minus strand of OX327699.1, from coordinate 9,514,718 downwards.
TAAGTTTTTAAGTTGTCACTCTTTTATTTTTTTTGTTTCGAGGTAATAATTTGTAGAAAAATTGTTTGCTTCTAAGGATATTTAATTACATTAACAAGATGGCAAATAGTATATTATTGATGATGGAAGACAAAAAAAAAAAGCAAGTGCAGAGGACTCGGTACAACAAACATATTAATGATGGAAGCAATGATGCATGCAACATTGATGCTTTGTCCAAAGTTTGTTACATATCAACTATTAAAATACATATCTATTTTTAAATATATTGGTTTGTGTAAAAAATAAAAAAAAAAAAAATTTAATAAATAATGACTATTTTTGTTGTTGGACTTTTGTGTGTTTTTTAAATATAGAAGTGTACTTTTTTATCGGTATATATAGCATCATTAATAAAATTATTAATATTACACTAAAGAATCATTAGTGTACTAATCAAAGAATTATCGAAGCGTTATATATTATTAACCTATTAAAATACGCCACACCTTAATCTCTTACCCAAAGAGACTCAAGTTAAAATCTCATAGTAAAAACTTATTTTAACAATAAAATATTATTGCCTCAGAATCATTAATAACACACGACTCTTGTACTTAGTAACTGAAGTTGTTGGACTATTTTCTTTGGTAAATAGTCCACAATACACCTATCATTACCATGTTTTGGGTAAATAAAAGAACACGTTTAATAAAAAGTTATGTGCTTTGATATATACTTTAATAGACGATTGTGGAAATAGGTCACTGACTTTGATCTTGTTCTTATATTATAAACGAATTTTTTGGAATTTGTTTCTTTAATAATTTTAAAAATATGATGTCAGTTTGAGAAGGGTTCAAAACATGCAGCATGTGCATATGTGTGTGTATATATATATATATATATATATATATATATTTATGTATGTATGTATTTGGAATTAGAGGAATTGACCGAAACCTGGATCCAAACTTTTTTAAGACCCATCTTCATTTGTGGGCCTCATTGAGGAGCTACTTATACCCAACGGTAGACCCAATCAACTTCCAAATTATGGGCCACAGATGGGCTCGGATCTGCACAAATCATCCCAGTAGCTGGCCTGCTGGCTGGCTGGCTGGCGTGAGATAGATCGATTTCCGAACCTTTTCTTTTATAACTAAATTTACATTTTTGTCCTCATTCGACTGGTCTGCGCTGCGCTAAATCGAGCTTCCTCCCTCAGTTCCGTCATGAACATAACAAAACTATCATTCATGGCCATTATTGTATGCTCAACAGACGCACGTGCACTACCCGTTCCGTGCACGTTGGCAGCGGCGGCGACGTGGAGGAGGACACCGCTTTCGTTTTTATCAACAAGATGGTCATACTCAATTTCGAAGATGGGTTTCAATCATCTGCAGCTGAGGAGCACTGCACTCGCAAGGAAAAGTAAAGGTCTGATAATCAGAGCTGCAAGAACCGAGTCTTAGGGTGTCTCCTTGGGCTTCAGAGCCCCGCATTTTGAGGTTCTCTTCTCACTTTACACTTCCAGATAAAATTAATTATAATTTATAATTCTGGGGGATAATTTCATTCATCTCCCTGAGTTTTGTAGAAAATTAGACAGACCCCACTGCTTTTGGTTTTCGTCTATGACATCCCTGAAATTTTATCAAGAGGTTTCCCGCGAGTTTTAAAACATGTGGCGTCTGTCTGTATATTAGCCGAATTTCAAGGTGGTAAATCGAGCTTTGTTTTTATATTGCTTTGAAATTTTAACGATTTTTGTTTTCCCTTGTGGGGTTATTTTGTTTGGTTGATGGAGTGAAATAGTTGCCGGAGCCACTAACAGGGAAAGTGTGGACATTGGAGGATTTTGAGTCATACCCTGCTTTACTGGTAATTTTCCGTTTAGTTTATCATCTTTATATTTAGTTATCATATTTTGCTTGCTTCCTTACTTTAGAGATTGAAATGTTGTCATCTTGACAATGTTTGTATTTCATTTTGTGGGTTCATTCTTTTCAACAAGATGATTTATAATGATTTGTGTTTGCAAATTGATAAGAATATCATGGAATGAGGTACTGAGCAGTGAAGAGTAGAACATGATGATATTTTTGGAACATTCGCTATGAGAATTCATACATAAATATACAGATGTTACTATATCATATTTGTTGTCATTTTGCTAATTGGGTGTGTATTTAACAATATTGTGCATGTTTTTGGGCAATGTGAGTTCAAATAATTGGATTGAGAGATGTGGTGCTTACATGGCAGAAAAAGTGGAGGAAAAAAAGAAAAGAAATACTTCTATCATTGGGGATTCCAGGGATCATGCTTGTGAATTATGCACTTAAATCTTCAGAATTCAGCCAAAAATATTCAGGAAAATAGGATTTTTAGAACACTAATTTGGAATTGTTTGCATGCATGTTTATGCTTCTCAAATTGGTTGAAAAGTGTGAAAGAAATGGTTTTATTTGAAGTCCTTTTGGACTCCTGTTTAAAAAAGTTTTTGAATGCATGTGCCTTTTTCCATTTTTTATTTGAAGTCATTTTTTATTTTGTAGGCAGGACTTAGACTCGTTATTGTTAATTTTTTATTTATTTGTCCAGTTAAAACAGTGGTCTGCCAAACCGCCAAACCATATGGCTGGTTATACAATTGAACAATGAACTAAATGAATTGGTCATAGCAGCTCCATATGACAGAAAAAAGATGAAGTGCATAATCTGCAGTTATATACTACTATGGCCTAGATAATTCTGACACTTGAGGCCTATAAGAATGATCATTATGCCATTTATTACTTTTAGCTAAATGGTGAGCTTCTCCTTTATCATCTGTTGTAATATGGACTTCCAGTGTTTTCTCTCTCCCTTTCAACGCAAGCAATCATGGGCTACATTCTAATGCATGGTAATGCAGGTTATGTTTATTTGCAACCACTGTCCATTTGTTAAACACTTGAAGAAAGATATCGTGAAGCTTGCTAATTTCTATATGAAGGTAGATAACCCCAAAACTCCATGCAGATCTGTTTTCTGGTTTCATTCCGTAGTTGCAGCCTAACTCATCCTAATTTCATTGTATTTTGCTGCAGAAAGGACTGGCAGTTGTTGCTATATCTTCAAATTCTGTAGCTACTCATCCCCAGGTTCAAGTGACTCCATAACTTGAGATTAGAGCTGCATTAAAGCAGTTATATGATTGGTCCAAAATCAAACTGTTCTTCACAGGATGGACCAGAATTCATGGCAGAAGAGGCTAAATTGCTTAATTACCCCTTCCCTTATCTGTATGATGAGGTATGCTCATGTGCTCAACCTGCTCCTCATTGTCAGTCATTTTGTTCCCTTTTTCTTTCTTCAAAACCATTTTCTATGGCTCTGAGAAATAAGGCCATACTTGTTGTCGGCGGTAATACATGTTTGAACTTGCCATAAGTAGCTTGGTTTCTGTGGAACTTGGATGTTATTGGATATCTATAAACTGAATTTGGTCTTTTCTGGTCGTCATTATTTGTTCTTTTTTGTACATATATGAATTTTGTAATTATGGTATTATTGATGGAAACACACATGTTCAGACAGCATTCATAGTTCATGGAACTCGGATGTTATTGGATATCTATAAACTGAATTTGGTCTTTTCTGGTCGTCATTATTTGTTCTTTTTTGTACATATATGAATTTTGTAGTTACGGTATTATCAATGGAAACACACATGTTCAGACAGCATTCATAGTTCATGCAAGGGCATTATTGAAGTTTGAATCATCAAACATTCTTAAATTTATCTTTGTAAAAGCTCTATGATGCTGCAAGTAGAACCTATCTTCTAGTGCATTTTGGACTAAAAATTAATTTTGTTTTGTGCAATTAATATGGAATTATAGACTTACACACCTTTAGCACAGATGACTTGTTAGATCTTGGTGATTCTATTTCTTTTTCACCTATTTTCATTGTAATTGCTATTGTAATTTGATCTTGTTAGCTTGCATGAAGTATTATGCATTTTTCATCTTACAGCATCATGGTTTTAAATTATTGGAACATTTTCTTGGCAATTTATCTTTCTTTAAAGTGCCTTATTTTTTTAATGTCAGAGTCAAGATGTTGCACGAGATTTTGGAGCAGTTTGCACACCAGAATTTTTCCTGTTTAAAAAGGTGAAATTAACCTACACTGCCTTTTAACTTAGTTATACAAACTGAAATTTATCACTTTTTCTGTTGGAATGTTTATAGTAGCAAATCCTAAGCCTGGGTAAAGGGAGGTTCTGATAGGTAGCTAGATACCATTCTAGAAAGCATCTCTTAGATCTAATGAACATGAATCCTAGGAATTTGTGGTAAGTGCTCAAGGATCATGTTACCGGCCCAGGTGCTGGTTGACATGAAAGTGATGAAACCTCCTTTGAGTATTTTTTCGACGACTTGGTTTTATGGTATTCTCATCATTCTCCCCTCTGGAGCAAACATTTTAATCCAAGTTCTTAAATTTAATCTGCTCTTTAGTTTCCAGATTAGAAAAATACTTTGTTCAATTCTAGCATTAAGGTAAATTTATGACATAGATGGTCGGAGGCCATTTGAGCTTGTGTATCATGGACAATTTGATGATTCCCGGCCCAGTAATAATGTTCCTGTTACCGGGAGGTAAGCTTTTCCTGTTTCAATCCTCATATGAATTTATTTTGCTTCTAGTTTCATATGTTCATAACTAATTTGCTTTGTCTATATATCACATAGGGACATATGCCTTGCTATAGAAATGCATTCTCAGTGGACAACCAGTACCATCAAATCAGAAACCCAGGTCTTCTATCCTTGTTATCTCATCATGGCTCTTAATTAGATGCTTTTAAATAAATAGTCATCCACGTATATACTCTCAAGCTCTTTTCTTTTTCCACTTGCCAAAGTGCTGGATGCAGCATAAAGTGGCATCCACAGACGAATCAGTAGACTGTAAGTGTATTTTGGGCTTCCCCCTGTAAGTGTAACTTTTTCTTTCAGGTCTGTGCTGACTTCTTTGTAATGTTGCACATCCATTTAAATATTAGAATGTGTATAAAAGTTTCTTATCATTTTCCATCCAGCTTTCTGGATTCCTCAAAGAGCAGAAAGCAAGGGAAGATGTAATGTTTGACCACTAATATTCTGTAAATGTGTTATGTAATATCCGAGTTTGCAGAAAGGAATATTATCATTTGAATGAAAGCTGTGAAGGGAATTCTGAACATTGTTGTCTACTCTTATCATTGAATCGTGCAATAATCTCAAGAGGTTTAATACTTTTTGAAGATTTGCTCTTCTACAAAGTGTTGGGTATATATAAAACAGCATTACTGGATATATGTGTGTGTATAATATATATATGTATATGTGCACTCTGCTCGTCTACAAAGTGTTGGGTCATATAAAACAGCATTACTGGATATATGTGTGTATAATATATATATATATATATGTATTTGTGCACGTATGTATATATATATATATATATATATATTGCTGGATATATGCAATATATATTGATAATCTGATGGATTCAAGGTCAAAGCTGAATGATAGGAAAACAAGCATGCCCAGTGCTTATGGTACAGCCTTGAGTTCCATCATCTAATATCCAAGACATTTTAACACTAACTATTTAAGTTTGAATTTCTGTCTTTAACACATTACCATCTTCTAAAAAATTCTCAAACATCATATATTCATTCTCGCATCAACGCCCAAATTCTGGATATTGAAACATTGAACTCCTAGCAAGTGCGTACAAAGGTGACTGTAAACTTGCCGGAACATAATATAGGTTCGAAATAAATCCCTGCCTCAAAACTCTCAATAGCTACGTTGGATATTAGAAGAGAAATGATTATGGTGTTTTATGTAATCAACATCTCTACCTGTATAAGCATGTTCTGGGCGCAAGGGAAATGTTACTACCTGCATTAGCCTGTCATCAATTTGAATAAATATTGAGTATATTTAAATTTTTATGTATGACGGATTACCAGTCCAGTGGTTCAAGGCTTAATTGAGAGTAGTAATTGTCTCTATAACTATAGTTGAAGTGGTTGATTATGAATCATACCAAAATTTGAATTGCTTGTGATAAATGGGACCTACTGCATGCTTAGAGAAAACTTGAATTTGAAAGAAGTAATTATTCTCTCTTAGTTGAGTTGGTTTCTGCAGTTCATGGGTCTGTATCCTGATTTGCCTGAATGCTTTTGTCATTAGTTTCTAGATTAGCATTAATATAAAAGGTTCATAATTAGCACATTAATTGGAATGATATTTATGAAGAGCCAGAAAGTGTATTATAGAGGGCTTTTTCTGGTACTGTGGGGTAGATCCGTAGAAGGTAAATTTGATTATGTTATCTTGTGTGATCTCATTTGATAATACTCTTGCAATATCAATCCTAGCAAAGACGAAATCCTCTTCTAAATTTATAAAAAAATGTACAATAGCTTGCCAACAGTTTCCTGAAATGTTACCAAGTTTTATGATGGATTTAGTGGTAAGAAAACATAAAACTTCTTTACATAAACATCTATGAATTTTCTGGTTTGGATTTTAACACTTCGAGATTGATATAGCAAACATGAATGTAATATACAATAGCAATGAAGCAATGAAGTAATCAATTTGTTTAAAGCTTAGGAAATGAGTTGAAAATTCTAATTTTTATGTCTAAATATTTTATTCATAATGTTAAATATAAGAGTCCCTTGTCATCTACTGTTCATAATCACTATAACCACGTTAATTTTTTTTCCCCCTAGATCACGACAAAAGAAAGCTCAGCTGTAATTCTCCAAATCTTTGTTGCTTGTTTGTTGTTTTAGAAAGATAACATGTATACAAGGCTGATCATAGGTGAAATTAACTACATGTTACTCTTAATTATTCAGGTTCAACTTTCTTGAATGAGAAATATCTCAAAAATGTTGCTTCTGTTACTATATAGTTGCTTGCATTTTTAGCCATTAGAGATTGATAAGGCGCCATTAGCTACTAGTGGGCCTAAAAGGGTTCATTATCACATGGCTAGAAGCAATGAATCCTTTCAAGAACACGGGGCATGGGAAAAGAGATCTCTATATCTTTATTGAAATAGATGTTGAGAAAGCTTGCAGAGAGTGATGGTCCTTTTGCTTCTCCATAACTTCATGTTTTATTTCATTCATGCCAACTAAGATTGTATCACCACCTTGGCTTTTTATTTGCTTTTCATTTGGCTCAGCTTCCCACAGCCAAACCTAGGGGGCTTAGAAAACTATGTTTCTGGTCCTAATGTGAAAAGTGAAAACTGCAATTGCTACGAGTTGTGTTGATGGTGCTGTAGTGTTTTTCATTATTGTTTGCTTTTTGTAATTTATGTGATAAAGATTAATTAGATTTAATATTTTTATTTCATAAATTTAATAATTATTTATTTAAATTAAAAATTATTTTATTTTTTATGTATTTTATTATTATTTTATAGATTTAAAGTTAATAAAGCAAATAAAAATGAAAATATAATGATTACAAGAAAAAATATCAAAATTATTACAGTAAATTACTACAATAATTATTATAGTAAGGGTAAACAATGATTTTGTTACAATACTTTACTATAGTGTCAATGTCGTGACGCCCAAGTTAGGGATTTTAGCATCGCGATGTTCACCCAAAAAATGTTAGTGATGGATTTTTTAAATCTCAGCATCGCGATGCTCACACGATAAAACAAAAGTTTTCCTATTTTTCTAATATGATTTGGACTCTAAGCCACAAGCCTCTAGAGTTATGAAAGCTTATAAAAAAATTATTTTTCTCTACTAAAAAGAGACAATAACATAGGAAAGTTAAGAACAAACACATAACACCTTTCAAAAGAGATTAAAGTAAAAAATTAAAAATTAAAGGAGTGAAGATTGTGCAACAAGCAAGAGAGAGAAAAAAGCAATTTAGGGCGTCAACATTGTTTTATTTATTTTCTTTTATCTTATTTTATATCTTTGTTTACAATGTCTTGGAAATCTTTTTTTGGAACTCTTAGATTCATCATCAATTAAACTTTCTTGATCTAGGGTTAAACTCTTAAACCTAATATATAGTTGAATTATATTCTTTATCTTATTTTATGAACTCAATAAAGGAGATTGTTCATTCTATAACGTGTTTAATATTTTTTTATATATTTATATTTATATTTAGTCAATATATTGATTATTTAAGGAACTATAATGAAATCGACAGAGAAATTTATATGTTTAGCTTATAATAGTTTGATACATGATTATAGGATAACAATTATGAGTTTCATGTAAGATAGAAATATACCTAGATGACATGTATGACATTGATGGACTTGCTCTTGATGAAGTTTACTATTCTCTGATTGCCATAAATATATAGGTAATTGTTAGAGTAAAATATAGTTATCTGACCATCGATAGAGGCTTATAACATATTTGAGTCTTGTAACACTCTAGGAAAATTCCACATCGCCAAGACACGAGAGAGATGCTGAGTTTATAAAGGGTGACCCACACTTTAATTGGCAAGACGCATTTTGGGTGAAGGAGGCTTGCGTGAAGCCCAAGAATAAAACCGTACTGGCATAGGCTCAAAGCGGATAATATTTTACCAAGTCTGAGTTAGGTTATGACAAGTCTAGTCAACAATACATTATTAAGAAATTAGATAAGAGAATAATAAGTTCAATGAAATATTGGAGGATAAATCAAAATTCTAATTCTTTTTATCTAGTGAATTCAACTCTTATTTGGTTATTGTTTAAGACTAATTTAATTTAGTAAATTTAGATTAATTAAAAATTATCTAATTTTAAATTTATCTGACTAAAAATTAAGTAGAATTAATTTTAATATTTAATTATAAGAATTAGATTAAATAAATTTTTATAAGAATGTTACTTAAATTTAAATTTTATATTATTAGTGTGATAGCGTGCACACTACTATACTATCAACAGTAAATAATTTTTTTAGAATGCTGACATGACAGTTTATGACAATGTTACCCTTTTGTTTTCAAGTTGTTAGGGCAATAACTACAGAGGTTCGGGGTTCTTATTATCTACTTTTTTGCTTGATTGGAATATTAACTAATCATTTATACGTCATCTGGGTCCCTTCTTTTGAAGCATGTGCATATATCTTCACAGCTATCATGTTTCTGTATTTGGAGAAAAAGGTGAGAAGGGTTAATTTGTGTTATTACAAAGTGCTTTTTACTATAGAAACTTTAATTTCTTAGAAGTATATGTCATATTGTCATTTACCACAACATCATATTGTACAATGATTGGTTACATTATGAAGAAATTATGAGCCCAACAATACTCTCAAATGTTAATGAAGCAAAGGATGAATCATGATTAAAAAGAGTAACAAAATGGTATGAATACTACATGATATCAATCTATACAAATTATTTTGTTACTCAGAAAAAAATATCAATGAACTAAAGTGCAAGACTTTTAGAAAGTAAGGCAATTAGGAAGGCGATCTAATTAGAGATTCAGATGATCTAGAGAAACTAGAACAATGAACTGCTGCTTTTGGGTTTGTCACTACTCCTCTGCCAAGAGAATTTGGCTTTTCAAAATCATCATTTTCATGTCTGATCTCCTTGAGCATTGCTGTCACATCTTTCATTGTTGGCCGTTCCTCTGGGGAAGGATTCACACAGAGGAGAGCCACCCCCAGCACCTGAAGCATCTCTTGAATTTGTGTACTTGATCGCATGAGTAGTTGCTGGTCAAGAATTGTTGTGAATTCTCTTTTTCTCTCTCTTAGTTCCCTGTTAACCCAAGTGATGATGTGGGCGCCATCTGGAATACGGCTATCAGTTGGTTCCTTCCCGGTTAAGACCTCCAGAAGAACGACACCATAACTGTACACATCACTCTTCTCTGTGATCTTCAAACTGTATCCGTATTCTGAAATCACAAGCTATGCCACATTTAGCCCATTGAACTTCATTATAAAACTTTTTGTTACAGGAAGAAATCATGTTCAGAAGCATGGTTTATGTTCTGGAACTTGCAAATTAAACAATGACAATTACATATTAAAATGAAAATCTGAAAGCATTTAGAACTCACCGGGAGCAATGTACCCATAAGAACCTGCCACCGTGTTGGAAGCTCTTGAACATTCCGAGCAATCAACAAGTTTTGCTAATCCAAAATCTGCAAGAAAAGCTTCAAATTGTGGTCCTGCCAAGATGTTGTTGGCCTTGATATCGCGGTGAATGATCGGAGGAATGCAGTCATGATGAAGATAAGCTAAACCATGAGCTGCTCCCAGTATAATCTTATACCTCGCGTCCCAGTCCAGGAAATCTCTTTTTTCATGGAGCAATCCGGCCAAACTTCCATTACTGATGTAATCAAACAAGAGCAATCTTGTTCTTCCATTATTGCAACATCCCAGAAGCCTGACGATGTTTTTATGCCTGATTGAGCCAAGAGTCTGAACTTCTGCTGAAAACAGGTCTCTCTCTGGAATCTCACCCTTCTTCACTGGCCATAGCTTCTTCACTGCAATGACCTGTCTTGTTGGAGTCTCGACACGATAAACCATGCCTGAAACACCCTTGCCAACGATGTTTGTATCTGACAGCCTCGTCACGATATCGTTCACGGAGAAATTAAGCTTTTGAAATGGGGTGAAATCCCACTCCAAGTCATTTTCCTCTTCATCATTCCCTCTAAATGTGGTTCCACGAACTCTGATAAATAAAATAACTCCAAAAAGTATAATCAACATAGTTACAGTTGCACTAAGAAGAGTACAAATGATAAGGTTTCTAGTCCATTTTCTTCTATGGAGACTACCGTTTACGTGGCACCGACTTCTGTTAACGCAGAGCTGTTGATTACCATAAAATGCTGAGGCTGGAAGGTCGTGAAAGAGCTTGGTGTCCGGGAAGATACCTGAAAAATTATTGTAGGAAACATTCAAAGAAACAAGATTGTCAAGACTACTAATTACTCTCAAGCTTCCTGTTAGCATGTTGTTGGAGAGGTCTAAGTTAGCCAGCTTTGAGAGATTTGAGAAGCTTTCTGGAACAGGGCCTGTTAGAGCATTCCAACTCAAGTTCAAAAGGATATCTAGTCCTTGCAAGCGGCCAATCTCTTCTGGGACGGAACCAGTGATTCCATTTCTGCTCACATCCAATAGCTGCAAATCCTTACAGAGTCCTAATGACTTGGGAATCAAACCAGTAATGTTGTTTTCACTGATTACCAGTTTGTTTAAGGATGTTAGCTTCCCCAAATTTTCAGGAATGGTGCCTCCTATATTGTTCTTTGAGAGGTCTAAAACATTAAGACCTACAAGAAATTCCAAAGATGAAGGCATTGTGCCTTGGAGCTTGTTCTTCTGCAAATCTACCATTTCTAGTTGAGTGCAATTACCGATTTCAGAAGGAATTTCTCCCGTGAACTGATTTTCTGATAATTCAAGGAAGGTCAGTCTGTGTAACAGCCCTATTTGCGGTGGAATATGACCAGAGAATCGGTTAGATCCTAGTCGTAGACGGATCAAACCAGTGCAACTGCCAATATCAGGTGGAATTTCACCTGAAAATTGATTTGATAACAGCATCAACTGGGTTAAGTCCTTGAGATTGAAAAGAGAACTTGGAACTGACCCAGTAAGGAAGTTGTGTGAAAGATCCACTGCTTGAAGTTTCTCACAGTTGGCTAGTTCAGCTGGTATGCTTCCATGCAGCTGATTCTGCCAGGCATAGAACATGAAAAGCTCCTTTAGTTGCCCAAATGTGGGTGGAATCTCTCCAGAAAATCTGTTGTTATCTAATTCCAGTTGCCTTAGACCGGAAATGTTGCCAAAGAATGATGGTATCTTTCCAGAAATGTTGTTCCCTGACAAAAGAATCTCCTCCAGTGCAACTAAATTTGCAAGAGACGCAGGAACTTCACCACTTAGAGAATTCAACGAGAAATCTAGAACAGACAAACTAGAACAGTTGCCTAAAGTGCTGGGGATGCTTCCATGTAGATTGTTGTGCCATAGTAACAACCTTTTCAGATATTTTAACGAACCCAGTTCATCTGGAACCTTCCCAAAAATGTGATTTCCATACAGAAACAAATTCTCTAAGGATGAACAGTTACCGATTTCCGATGGAAGATGACCATTGATATTGGCTGTATAGATTGAAAGAGTCTTGAGGTTCTTCAGCTCCCCAATACTACTTGGAATCTGCCCTGAAATCCCGGTTTCTGCAAGACCAACATAAACTAGTCCTTTGCAGTTTGACATTTCCATTGGAATTTCACCATGAATTCCTGAGTTGCCGCCAGCACGAATAATTTCTAGAGCCTGCAACTTTCCTATTTCTGCAGGAATCTTTCCTGAAAGCTGGTTATCATACAGCTCAATTCGTTGAAGCTTTGAACAGTTTCCGATTTCTCTTGGGATGCCACCATGTAAGAAATTGGAATTCAGTGAAAGCAACTCCAATTCAGCTAACTTTCCTATTTCTGCTGGGATATTCCCTGTCAGAGCATTAAAGCTGAGGTCCAAGAGGATCAATGAAGATAAATTTCCGATTGCAGGAGGAATTTCTCCTGTGAGATTGCCATTTGAAAGGACTAGAGTTGTGAGACGACCAAAGGACAAAAGCTGAGAGGGGAAGCTTGTAGGAAGATGGATAGATGTTATTCTGAATTCTGAAACAAACCCATCAATGGAACATTTGACATAATCCCAGTTGCATGGATTTTGGTGCTCAGGATTCCATGAAGAGAAGAAAGCAGCCGAGGAAGAAGAATTGAATGTCGAAAGCCATGAAAGAAGAGAAAGACCTTCTTGGTTCAAAGCGGTAATGGCTGGAAACACAGAGATGTTAAGGAACAGAAGGATAATTGTGATTTCATTTCTTAACATGATGAGTTTAGCTCTTTTCTATTTCATCCAGTTGTGGAAAAACCAGACCCTCAAATCTCTCTGACTGTTCCTTTTATTGTTGGATGGTGGATTAGAATACTAGTAGGCGAGCTCTTGGTTCCTTTCAGATTTATCAGAAAGCAAAGAGATTATATATGTAAATCTTGAAATCTTTTATAGCAGTCTTAAAAAAAGAATGCCTTTGTTTTCTTGAAGTAAAATTAGGCAAGGAGGTACAAATGAGATTACGGTTGACGAGATGAATAATGAATGTTATGGGTATAAGGTGCCTAGACTGCCTACTTTTCGGGTTATGAAAAGCTTGTCTCCTTTATTAAATTATTGGTAACTTCAATAGTACTGCTCTTCATTTTTTTTTTTCGTTATAGAGATTCTTTTATTCTCCTAGCCACTTATTTGTTACGTTATTGGAAAATAACAGCTCATACTGTGTATTAAACAGCATGATACAAGTAATTGAAAAAGAGAGAAAAAGAAGAAGAAGACGACGAAGAAGAAGATGAAGAAAAAGACATTTCAATAGCAAAAGACATAAGAGAGTTTTGTAGTGCCAGTGGCACTTGATTTGGAAGGAATCTCTTCATACGAGACTCCACTTGCCAGACAAAAACAATATATCCTATCAAATTGTATAATTATGAAAAACATTGGGTATGACATTGATATTTTCTGCTATGTATTTTGCTGCTATTTCGGGGCTTTGCTAGATTCTATGGCCAAGAAATCTCGAGTAAGCACAAGAAACTGGTACTACTTCAATCAAACATTCCATGGTGGATTACAGTGCATTTAAAAAAACACACCACTTGCTGGTGATTGAGTATAGACAGATGCTATAACATTTTTATGTGTAAATTAAAGGACTTATATGAACAATTTTTGAGAATTTTAAAATAATTCAATGCTTGTAGTTGTAATAATATCTAAATTGCAGATATGTTGTGACAAGTATTTGACAGCAATATCTTTAATCTTCCAAAGGCTCAAAAACAATGACTGTTCATCTTTTTGAAGCTAGAATGCCTGTCAATCTGTGGTGTGAAAATGACAAATCAACACCAGATTAAGAGGTAGACACCACAACTTTTCTCTTTTGTTTTTTTTTTTTTTCAATTGTGACATAATGATCATGGTATTGGTAAGTTCTCAAAATCAATTTGCATTTGATATAAAGTTCCTGTCATCGAAGTAAAGCCATTGATCTTGTGAAGAGACAATAACAAGAGAGGAGAGGAGGACCCATATTACCTTTCCAATTATGCATGAACCTTCTCACAAGACCTATGCAAAAAGTATTATTAATTTGTCCTTTTTGGTGAAATTTCTCTGTACAATATTTGCAAACCTACCCACACCACTCTTGCTAAATTTTGTATTTAAGCCGCTTTGTTTTCAATTTTGTTTTTCAAAATATAGATGCAGGATCAATGATCTACTCCGATTCTTCTAGTTCTATCTTAACTTTAACTCAACTAGAGATCTACTTTGAAGTAGAAAGAGGTTTAATCTCACAAAAGTAGAAAAATCTACCACCACCACCACAACCCTTCAAGAAATTAAATTTCTATTTTGGATGTTACTTAGTAATTCTCAAGTAACTCTAAAATAAATTAATAAATTTGAATGGATAGTTCAATAATAAAAGATGACCGTAAGAGGATTAGTGAAGTAGAAAGAGGTTTTTATCATCAACAAGAAAAAAGAAAGTGGCAAAATGAATGTTGATGGTCCAAATGGACCAGACCGATAATACATATTTCATTGTCTTAACATAATTACACGATGATACTCATGGAATATAGGACAGGACTATCATACTTCTGTGAATATGATACAATTTATCCAATATATGTTTCAAACTTTTGATTACAAGGCTCGCTTTTATTATATTTATTAAATTATAAAATCATATTTTAGGGAATTTTTGAAATTTATAAGGTGCAACAAAATTTTTTTTATACCATATCTTCAAAAACATGATAGAATAGCTCGTATAAATATAGCATATACGTTAAATGACAACCAAAAAGTCATAAATTCCATATTATTAAGGTTTGGACCACAGACTACAAGCCTATATAGATATTGATAGGTTGCTTTCTACAGATACAAACATTCTTTTAGACATTTAATGTCAGAGCAGGGGATTCCAACTTTTAAATTTATTGGTTCCCTTTTTAAATTTTTTTTTTGTGGGTAAAATACCTTTTAGTAATGGCCTAATATCATTAATAATCATAAATTTAAAAATGAACTTTAATGTCCGATTGATAAAAAATATTTTATAGAAATTAATATATTCCATGTTAGAACGTGAAAAGATAAAATTATCTTTAATAATAAATTTAATTTAACAATCTTACCCTTTTATATGACAATTAAAGATTTTTTTTTTCATTTTTTCAGACTTTTTCTTAAAAAATCAATAATATTAATAATTTTTTTGAACAATAATATTAATATATTTTAATAACATATCATCACAATATCAATTCTTTCAACAATATTAACAATAATACCTTCAACATAAATAATGTTAATCCAACAACATCAACAACATGAACCAAAATCTTTTGATCACGATTTATTACTTGTATTTACAACAAACAAAAAAATAAAAAAATAAAAAACAAAAAAAAAATTAACCATGATGAAAAGATTTCAATAAGTGATTTTATAGTGAAGAAACATTCGGGTTTGCCAAAAATAATCTGACCGGCCTGTAGCTTTGCCAAAGATTATCTTTGGTTATGGTCACATAGATGATGGAACCTTTAGTTAAAATAAAACTTGCATTATTGGGCTTGGCACGTTGTTGTTTCTCTTATCACCCAAATGGGAGATTAAATAAGTGACAAATTCTCCCATTGCTTGGTGTCATTAGTATTAAATACGGTGATCATGTGTCATTTTTTTAATTTTATATAAATATTTATTAATATTTATATAATATATATTTTTATAAATCGTTATTTAATATATGGTGATAATATTATTCTTTTTCAGATATTGTAAATTTAAAATTGTTTAAATCAATATTAAGAGTTAGTATTTTTAAGAGTTTAGAACCTTATTTAAATTGAGATAAAAATTTGAGAATATTTATTATGAAAATATAATTGTAAGAAATTACAAATGGTACTGAAAAATATCATTATACAGTATATTCTCAAAAACATGATTCTTGATTAATGTTTACTGACATAAGTCAATTGGTAAACTAGATAGATCAGTATATGTCTATATTTGAATTGTTTAGACGTTTAGTTTTAGTAGATCGTCAGTTTAGTGGAAGCTCGTGTAGGCATGTAGGTGTTTAGTTAAGATGGGATATTAAATAGACTCACGAAGATGTCCAATTGATATTTCATAAAGTTGTTAATGGATGGTCTTCTAAATTGAGTAGTATTTGTGATTCTTAGACTCGAGTGCCACAATGCGCCTGTGAATAATCCACCATACTTAGATTCCACACATGTTAGAGACCTTTCATGGTTTAACTTATGGGTGTTGTTGGGTATGATCCGATACTCATGGAGTCCCATATGTGTATATATAGAATCCGTCAGCTTATATGGTTAGGTTGTATATCTTAATACTTCAAGATTATATTTTAAAAAAGTCGTTTGACCAAAAACATTACTCAGAAAGAGTTTATGCAAGGTAAAATAATATCACAAAAGAATTTGTGGATATTATTGATTAAAATACAAATCTAAAGATAAGTTTATAGTCGAGTCAATAGAGATTTAATAGTGTAGATCTATGTCTTTACTTTTTCAAGATATAAGTGATTGAGGAATTATACAAATATGTTTGACCTCAACTAACATGGTTCAACGTTTTATTTTGTTGTATCTGTGATATGTAGGTGTGGCAGAGTTCACGAACTAATGAAAAGTTCTATAAGATAAATGAGTGTGAACCAAGAGAGTCTCATAATATGAAGTGTAGTCGTTAAGCACTAGGGTTGCAAATAGATTCGAAGAGTCAATCCAAAAAGATTTTGGATAAGTAAGATTTGACTTTAGCACATTTTAGAAAGGACACGTGTCGAATTCTAAGTGTTAGAATCTGACATGTGTCAAATAATTGTATGGCATTAAGTTAGTGCTTCCTTAATTGTTCACTTTTAATGTTTTAATGAAATTTAATAGTTAAGCTTTGCATAAGAGATTGACAAGTCATGGACACTTGTCTTGGTGGAAAATTATTTAATGGACACTTGTTTAAAAGAAAATTATTTCATGGACACTTGTCCATTTCTAAAGTCAACAAAATCTAATGTATAAATGTTATGCAAATTTGAAAGTAGTTATATTTTTTTTTGGCTCTTTTGTGTTTTTGATACAAGAAAACGGGTTTTCTTTTTGGTAAGTAAGATATAATAGAAGCTAAGAGTGAGAAAGCTAAAAGCTTAAAGAGTTAAGCTTGAAACACCAAAAGTTCTACAAATGGGAAAGGTACAATTCCATAGTTTAGATCCCACAATAATGAAGGCCTAAAGTTTTTCAAAACCAACACTTCAAGTGAGCTCAATTTGTTTAACCACCACAACACTCAATCAAAGTATATTTTTATTGGAATTTTTGCTTATGTGTCATTCTATTTTGTATGAATATTTATTTTATAATATTTATAATAGGATTTGTGCTCACGTGCCATCCCATTGTTATATGAATACAGTTCATTATTTATTAAATCGCTAATTACTGTTATTAAATGGTTGAATGCTGATGCGATATTTCTATATCTTAAATTGAGTGCAAGTATACACTATCGTATACAAATAATAAAGGGATTAAATAAGTCAGATGTCGAACCCACAGGAAGCATTTCTTCTTTTTAACCAATTACTAAAATTATGTATTCCTAATAATTATTCAGAAAAATAAAAATCTAAAAATGAATGTAGAAAATATAAAAGTAAAAATATAATGCAAGAGAATTATGTGATGTAATATAGAGAAAACCTAGGATTAATACTATCCCTCAATATGCTTTCTAATGATTAATCTTCTAATAATTAACTCCCTTAGTTTTTGTTATTGATCAAGACACTAATGTATTCACAAGCCTTTTCCAAGGTCATGCGAGTATACCTTAATTTATCAAATACCTATATTCCTATGGTACTTGTAATAAATTAAGATTCATTAAGATTAATTCTTATTGATCTTACATGCCAATTAGGTATATTCCTATCCTAAATTGAAACTTGCATATTCAACATTAAATGTTACTCTACAATCATGCATCAAATTACCTAGGTCTAAATATTATGATTTCTCTTCCAAGTTTATCAATAATATTACCAACTCAAGTAATTTAAATAATAAAGATCTAAGTTTATTAAATATTCTAAAGATATAGCAATTAAGCACACATATTGAGTTTAAGTATTAACCCTAAAAAATAACTTTAGCTTATGGCTACAAGAGAACAACAGTAAAAATAATAATAAATCATGATACAATTAATAGTAAACCGATATAGATGTCGAATTGTTCTTAATTGTGCTGCTTAAGATACTCTTGATGCCGAAGAACGCCTTGAATCTCTTTCTAAAGTTGCTTCAATTAAACTCAATTTGTGCTCCAAGACTCGTGCTCTATATTCTTGGTGTTCTTGAATGTGTCTTTGGTGCTTTAGGTTTATTCTTAAAGGATGGGCATGAGTGACTTTTTATAGGGATTGATATGAGCTTGAAAATCTCAATTCTCGTTGGACTAGGACTCGCGCTACCACTGGAGCACTATGCAGTTATCGCTGGGGCGACACGTGAAAAAGGCTTCATCGCTGGAGCTGTGGGATGATAGAGTTGGGGCGCTGGTCTATCGCTGGTGCGGTGACTATTTGGCGCTGGGGGGCCAAATGCAATTTAAACATGTTTTTTTTCTTATTTTGATCACTGTTCCAGCGTGGGGCGATAATCCTCGTGGCACTGGACACATACTTTGAAAATTTTTTCTTTAAATTTCGTTCAAGTCCCTATAAATAACAATAATGAATATAAATAGCCATCTATTCTCATGAAATAATAAAATATCAAGAATAAAAACATGAGAAAATATATGATAAATTTGTCCTTATTAAATGCTTGTGATGTTACAGACATTATATGATCTGAAAGAGTTCAGATTTGGTCTAAAGAAGTTTAGATCAATGCCAATAGTTAACATCACTGAAAAATATAAATGCTAAAGAGTTAGTATGTTATATTAATTAGTGAAGTCTAAGAGTTAGAATCTTGTCTATGATGGTACAAAGACCTGAGAATACATTAGTAATAACATAGTTGCAAGAGTTGCAATAGGTGCTAAGAAATGTTATTATGAAAATCTATTCTCAAAATTATATGTTTCTAATCTCAATTCACCGATGCAGATTTGTCGGTGAAATTATTTTACATAGACCAATGTATACTATACCTAGATGGTCTAGATGGTTGTTTTTAGTTGATTATGGGCTTACTGGAAGTTCGTATAGCATACAGTTGTTTGACCTGAGTGCTATGGTGAGCTTGTAAGTGATCCACTATACTTTGGTTCCATGCATGTCATAGACTTTTCATGGTGTGACCGTTGGGTGTCGCTGGGTATGGTCCGATGCTTATGAAGTCTGGTGCGTACAGATATGGGATCTGTCAGCTCCTATATGGAGTTTGATATCTAGATACTTCGAGACTGTATCTCAGAACGTCTTGTGGTCACAAGCAATCATCCCAGGAAAGAGTTCCACCAAGGTGGAACAATATGGCAAAGAAGTTTGCGGATATTGTTCATTGAGATACAAGTCTAGAGATAAGACATAGATGGGCACTGGGGATTTAACGGTGATAATTTATATCCCTGCACATCCAAAATATCATGACGGAAGGACTATACGTATGCGTTGTAACCTCAGCTTGTATGGTTCAACGCGCTGATTTGTATATTCGTGACGTATGCGTGGGCATTGCTCACGGACTCATAGAATAGTTCCATTTGACGAATCAGGCATATGACCTAGAGAGTCCCGCAATATGGAGTGTACTCGTTGTGCATTGGGGCAGCGTGCCAGATTAAAATATTTAATTCAGCAATATTCAGCAATTCCACGGGAATGCGTACGTGTTTGTATTTAAGTGTTAAATACAATAAGTAGTCAATAATTATTATTTACTAATTGTATAGTAACACGTAACGTATTGTGGACCCTCGGTTGAGTTTACCCAAATGTGGGATTTGGTAGGACCTACTAGGGGGTAAACTTGATAATTATTTATGAGGGGTAAAATGGTCATTTCTCACTTTGATTATTTAATTGTTAAATAATTAAATATCTTTCTTTTTATATTATATATATATTATATTATTATATATTATATTATATTATTTTATATTTATATTATATTATATTATATATATATAAGCATAAAGCAAAATAAAGAACGAGATGAGGAGAATTTGGCCAATTCGGCCAAAGGAGAAAGGGAGGAGAAATGGAGGAAGAAGGGAAGGAAGAAAGAAAGAAAGAAGAAGAAGAAGAAAAAAAAAGAGCAGGAGGAAAAATAAAATTGTTTCATTTTCCTTTATGCTTCCAATTGAAGCAATTATGAATTGCTCCAAACTCTCAATTTCTTATCCTTTTGGAGAAAAAGATATAAATTCACCCCCGGCCATTTTGGGGATTAAAAGTTAATCCCGGGCTTAATATCAGGCTGCTGTTCTAGCTTACTAAACCCACCGTGTTGGTGACTAGAACTGCACACGTACTAGTCTCCATGTGGACTCCAAAAAAATACGTGTATAACGTTACACGTTATTGTGAGTTCTCTAATCCTATAAATATATTAATGTGATTAATATATTGTATTTATTGTGTTTATTGCAAAAATTTACACATTTTCGATGCGTTAGGCAATAGACATAATTGCACATGCATACACCCACGTGACTAAGATCCTCCGCCAACACATACTTGCGCAACTAGTATTTTCTAGCACCCGATTGCAATTCTTATAACTATGCAGTTACTAGTATATTCCCAGGTCTATGTCCAATTACAGACAAGGCTCCAACTTTTGGATCTGTTGAGTATTATAACCAGCTAACACTTAGCTGTTCTAACATTTAGCATTTATATTTCTCAGTATGGCTAACCATGAGCCCTGATCTAAACTCCTTTAGATCTAATCCGAACTCCTTCAGATCTACAATGTTTGTAATGTTACATTGCATAATACCATATAAATGGGTATTAGTGATTTAATAGAAATATACACTTGTATAAATACATAAGTATTTGTACATTCAAGGATGACACGTAAGCACCGAACCTAACATAATTTTGCGAACACTTTGCAAAGAAATAGAAACGACTACTCTTGGTAGTAGAGAGAAGAGAAGAAAAAACAAGTGTTGCTATTTTCTTCTAAGTCCCATTATCTTATTTAAAATTGAAAAAGCAAAGTAAGAGTTGTTTTGAAAAATCCTTCAAAATAAAAGCTATTATTCTAGCATTCCAAGCCCACCAAGTTGGAATCTAGAATTGCCAAGGAGAGCACTTCATATAAGCTCAAATTTGGGAACCTCTTCTAAATGTTTCTAAGGTGATTCTCAATCTCATTAGTGTAATGAAAGCTTACATTTCAATATGTGTTTGTTGCATTAAAAAATTAGATTTCTGGTTCTGCTGTGCAATATATATATGTATGAGATGTACAAATTACATTGTAATGAATATATAACACATGCATGAACCCACAGAATAGCACACTCAACAATTTTCTACTATTGATTGAAAAACAAAATATGAAAATGAGATTTAAAATGTTGTAAAATATATTTGATTTGCTTTCTTTATGCTAAATGATTTTAAATATGCATTTCACTTCCCCATTCGAACACACTCTTTCAACAAGAATCATTTGTAGAGAAAATCTCATATAAAATCAATTTTGGAAGCAAAGGAATTGCTTCACATCTTAGTGCTGTTTCGATTCCTTTGGCTGTAAAAAGTGCGATCGCTATGCGTGGCCATCTTTCCATCTCTTGGTCTTCTATCTTTAGACCAAACAAACACAAACACATAAACAACTCATTTTCTCTATTATCTCTGCTATTCTCTTTGGTCCCCCCTTTCATCTCCACTCTCACTTTCTGCCATGTGCCACCAATTTCCCCATCTTCAATTTACAAAATAAATTAAATTAAAAAGCCAAAACTGATGCCCTACGCTATAATCATAGATGTTAATGTGATATTTATTTGAAACCTCACATTCGTTGAGACATTATGGTATAAAAACTTTACCTTAAAATTAGATTACTTTTTATACTTCCACGAGCAATCAAAGGGTGTTTGGAAAAATTTGAAATTTAAGGTTTGAGGAAGAAAAAAAGAAGAAATATTTAGGGTTTTGGAATGACTGTTTAGACTAAGGGTGGGCACAGTTTAATTCGGGCTAATTTTGGTTAGAACTGGATTGAATCATGGTTATTCAGTTCTTCCAGAAAGGTAAGGGTGGAAAAATAGGTCACGACATGATTATTTGACACGAATTCGACATACTTTAAGTGAATATGGGCAGAAAAATTGACATGATTAATAAACGGGTCGAATTTACGTTACCCATTTATTAATCGTGGCGAATACATGTTTGAGATCTATGATTCGCTAATTTATTTATGTCACATTTAATATATAAATCATATTCGTGTCTATTCATGTGTTTAAGTCATGTTTAATAAATGAATAGAATATTTTGTGTAAATAAATTGAACATTTCGTGTAAATAAATTGAATCAGATGTTATTATTTGTTTAAACAAATATAATTGTAAACGAATTAAATCGTGTATAATCGTATAAATGAATTGAATTTGATCTATTTATTTAAATGTATCTAATCAATATATCAAGTAATTCAAATATTAAATGAATCAAATCTGTATTTGAGTGTCTGATTCATTTAGTAAACAAATCATATACAAATATAATAAAATTTGTTAATATCTTATATTGACAAGACATAAATACGATTTGTTTACATTAATTGCCACCCCTACATAAGGGGGGAACCGAATGCAACTGAGCCAATCTGTAAAACTAAATCAGACTGAACTGACTTTTTTGAATTCGGTTTGATTCGATTATTTCAAATCTAGGCCCAACTGGGTTGGCTTAATGAAGGTTGAGCTCTGCGGTGTTGTTGCACGGTGCTACAGTTGTGACTTTCTACCAGTAGCATACAGCATAAAAACGTTAGGCTGTGGCTTTGGCACCTAGCGATTTTGATGAGTGATAATGAGTGGAGAATAATCAAATTATTTTTTTCCTACATTAGTCGTCCATAACTACAGATGGAGCTAAAAATCTAGTAAAAAATGAAGGATTTAAGCCCAACATGGTAAATTTACTTGGTTAACTTTCTATTTTGCCCAAAAAATGTTTAATTTTGACAAATCCTAGAAACCTAAGAAATCAAGAACATTTGAACCCATAAAAGAAAATAAATGAACCTATAAAATAAATTAATAAAGCATGCAGAGAGCCTATATATACAATAATTGGAACAATAAAAAATCAAAATAAGCTTACTATTATGGTATGCTAAGAGACACGAGAGAGATGAATGCTTGTTGTTGTTGAGTGTGAGAGAGATGAGTTGAGGAACACGAGGGAAGAAATAAAGAACACAAAGATGAGTTGAGAGAAGAAATGAAGGTTAAGTTAAATGTTTTTTCAATTTATATACTAATAAATAGGTGTGATGAATTTACTGTAAAAACCTTTTTCTAGCTAGTGATATATTGCCACATGAATTTTTTTTCATTTTTTTATTTAATTAACCGATTTTTTGGTTCTATTTTAATTTTTATTAAAACTAGATCAAAACTGATAGGCTATTCTGATTTTTTAATTTTATATAATTGACCAATTTTTTCATTCACAGATACCAAACTGAACTGACTGGTTTGGTTCAATTTGGACCAATTTTTTTAATTTTTGATTTTTTTTGTCCACCCTTAGTTTGGACACTGAGATAAGGGGAGTTTGTAAAAGTGTGCTATTTTATTAGGGTGCATGTTGTTGGAATTTATGCTTACGTGCCATCCCATTATGTATAAATATTTAATGATAATATTTATACAATTATCATTTCTCATAAAATCGTTAATATTATTTATAATTCATGGCAAGATGCTTGTAAAGTTTCAGACATTGTATGATCTGAAGGAGTTCAGATATGGTCTAAAGGAGTTTAGATCAGTGTTAAGAGTTTGCAAATTAATAGAGTTAGCGAAATCTAAATAGTTATAGTCTTGTCTGAAATGGGACAGTGACCTGAGAATATATATTTATAATAACATCACTGCAAAGAGTTGTAGATGGTGCTAAGAAATGTCATTATGCAAATATGTTCTCAAATATAATGTTCCTGATCTAATTTCATCGATGCGGGTCTATCGGTGGAACCTATTAATATAGATTAGTGTATGTTTATATCTGGATGGTCCAGATGGTTAGTCTTAGCAAACTATGAGCTTAGTGGAAGCTCGTATAGATATACAGGTATTCAGTGAGGACTGGATATTGAACAGACTCACAAAGACCTCCAATAGACATCTTATAAAATCGTTAATAGAAGGTCTTTCGAGTTGAGTAGTATTTGTGGTCCTTTGACCTGAGCGCCATGGTGGGTTTGTGAGTGATCCACCATACTTTGGTTCCACATATGTCAGAGACCTTTCATGGTCTGACCGCTGTGTGTCGCTGGGTATGGTTCGATGCTTATGGAGTCCGGTGTGCGTAGATATTGGATTCATCAACTCATATGAGTGGGTTCTATATCCTAATGCTCCGAGATTGTATTTCAGAAAGTCTTGTGGCCACAAGCATAGACCTCGAAAATATATTCTGAAGGGATAAACAATATCACAAAAGTTGATGGTTGAGCAAATAGAGATTTGATGGTGATGAACTATATCTCTACTCTTTCAGGATATAAATGATGAAGGGATTATACAAATGTGCAATAACCTCAACTTGTATGGTCTAATGCGCTGATTTGTAATATCTATAACGTATGTGTGGGGCATCATTCACAGAAGTATGAAGGAGCTCCATATAACAAATTAGGTGTGGACCTAGAAAGTCTCGCAATATGAAGTGTACTCATTAAGCACTGGGGTAGCAGACTGGATTGAATAATTCGATCCAATAAATTCCAGCAAAATAGAATAATTATTTCGGGATCCTTCGGGATGTGCATTTGTCAAGACTTAATTATTAAGTACATCATTGAATTAATTAACAAGAGTTGTTAATTAATAGGATGATTGAAAGTGGCACAATTTGGTCCATGATTTGATTTTACCTTAATTTTACCATTTAATATTGGTAGTAAAAACTAGTAAGGTAAAAAGTAATTATTTAAAATTATTTTGAATAATTAAATTAGATATTATTATTATATTATTACATAATATGATAATATATATTAATCATGACCATTGTATTTTAATATAATGAGAGGCCTAAATGTTGGCCATTTATTTACCTAATATGATTAACATAATTATATTTGTTAGGTAATGATTTAATTAGTTGGTAATTATTCTAGTGCTTAATAAATTAATCTTAAGTGGGAGACCAACAACTAAATTGGTGGAGCACTTATTTTTGTTTTATCAAAAGGGGTTAAATAACAAAAAAAAAAAGAGATTAAGCTAACAATTGAATTGATTCATTTAATTCAATTGAAGAGAAAAATTCGGTCATCTTATAGAGAGGTAAGAGAAAATTAGTTTTGTGTTCTTTCAAGTGTTGAAAAAATATGAAAAACCTCTTTTCTTCTTCTTCTCTCAATGATGGCTAAAAATGAATGAAAAAAAAAATGAAGAAAAAATAATTATTTTAGACAAGAGTTATGCAAAATAATTATCCTTTGGAAATTATTTCTAAAAATTGATACAAGAGTTGTATGTAAAATATTTATCATCTCTATTTAAGAAATAAAAATTGTATTCAAAGAGTTTGAATACATGTTACTGGAATTTTTAAAAACTAAGCTACCATTCTAGTTCTATAATCCCACCAAACCGTTATGGACTAGAATTGCTTGATAATTCACTTCAAGGTGAGTTCTTTAATTAGATTGTTGGATGACTTGAAGATTTTGTAAAGCTACCTTCATTAGGTAAGTGTTTTTTACATTTTAATTTATGTATATAATTGTTCATCATATATATTTTGTTGTATAATAGTTATACTTGAGCTTATATGTGATATATGTGGTTAAATTTGTTAAATTAGGTGTATTTGTTAACATGCTTCCGCTGTGTGTAGTAATTTTAAAATTACGTATACACTCGTATATCACACACTCAATTTCCAATACATGTATGTGTTATGTATTCATTACACTAAAACCTATGCATCTTATACATAAATTAAGCACAATGGGGGCAGAAAATTTAATTCCATAGTGCAACAAATACATAAATTTAAGTCTTATTACAATAATAAAAATTAAAGATTGATAGTTCACCTTACAAGCCTTTGGAACAATAGTAAAGTCCGCCTCGAAATGCACTCGTGAGCAATTGTAGGACTCAACGATGGTGAGCTTGAGTCATTAGAATGATAATTTCAATCCCAATAATGTGTTTAACACTTTAAATACTTTGGTTAATACTTAACCACTAGTTTAACTCTTTAACACTTCAAAGCCCTCTCTCTAAATAAAAACGCATGAGAAAACAATGGCTTTTTCTCTCGGTGCACGTTCGTATTGGCTAACGTACGCCGTGCTCTAAATTGAAAAGAAGAAGACTCGTAAGTCTCTCGATGTTTCATGATCCCCCTCGACGCTCAACTCTGATGATGATGATGATGATGCTGCTGTGGCACCAATGTCTTCTGTGGAATCGATCGTGGTTGATTCTCCAGTAAGAAGCGTGCTGGCTCCTACAGGTCCAGCTACATTGTCTGTCGATCTCCCTCCCACTAGAAAACCTCGACCCGCTTCTATTTGCCCTCCGGTGATTCTGGTTAGTGGTGGTGGTGGGGCGGTTGGCTCTTCGATCTTGAGGGTTGACTCTGGCTATTGCTATGGGATGGCGGTTGGTGCTTACTTCGGTGCTGTGGCTATAATGGGCACTATTTTTGTTCCTGTGAAGGCCGGACCTGAGACGCCTGTCGTTGATGTCTCCGGCCCGGTTACTGTTGTTGGGACTGGGTCTTGCAACACTGTGGCTACTCCTCGGTTGACTGAGGTAAAGAAAAGACAAGACGAGAAAAAGGGGAAAAATAAAGACAGTCACTTCAAGCTATGAGTGTCGCTTTTTTCTGAAAATTACAACCTTACACCTAAATGTAAATTGTAATTTGTTGCTCCTGAAATCTGCAATGGCCAAAAGGTGATAAGATTTCGCATTGAGGAAGAAAAATGATGGAAATATGCTTTAATTGGAGGATTGTATGGTCTTTTACCACGGTTCTACCGCTTTCGTGTAAAATCTCTGGGCTCGGTATGGTTTAATTTCTATTCACTCCATTAAGCCTGATTTGTTTTCATTTAATTTTGATACCGAATTAGGACAAGAAAAGGCTTTGAATGATGGAATTATTACTTTTGATAACCGTTCTTTGATTGTTAATGAATGATAATGAATATGTCGAGCATTTGATCGGTGCTTATCTGGATACAGTTGCCTGGGCTTCCATGGGAATTTGGGACCCTTTCTAGGCTAAGCCAAATTGCTAGCTCTATAGAAATGCCCAAATATTGTGACCTCTGTACCTTGAATAAAACAAAATTGGCTTATGTTAGAGTTTTAGTGAAAATGGATGTTGGGGGTGAATTCCCACATATTGTGATGTTGGAGGATGAAAATGGTGCCATTGTGACTTAAGAGGTAATTTATGAATGGAAACCAACCATTTGTAGTAAATGCCACAAATTTGGTCACACAGACAAATCCTGTGCTCCGATAAGAAAGGCTAGACAAATAGGGCAAGTGAAAAGTGACAACTGACAAAATAGTGAGGGGAAGAAATTTCCCCCCAACTTGAAAAGTCCGATGAGGCCCTTATAGCTAAGACGGTTATGGTAACACAGAATGAGGAGAAGAATTGTAATGTGGCAAGCAAGTTTGATATAGAAAAGTTAAGCACTAAGGTCTGGGTTTCACCAGCTACTCATGGCGAGATTCAAGCTGTTGACAGATATAATCTGAGGAAGATTATCACTCTCACCCATGAGGTGGGAATAATTAGAGAGGGTAGAAGAGCTACAAAGATCCTCTACCCCCCTAATAGGGGTACATGATTGCAAGCTGAAACATACAGGGTCTTCATGACCCCTGCAAATAATTAGAGGTGAGAACTCTGATTAAGAAGAAGAAGTTAAGTCTCATAGGATTATTAGAAACAAGGGTGAAGCAAGAGAATACAGCTAAAATTTGGGGCAAATTGGCTCTAAAATGTTGGAAACTAGAACATAATTCTGATTATTTAAATATGGAAAGGATTTGGGTAGTTTTTAATCCTGATAGATGCAATGTTGAAATTCTCAGAAAGCATTGGCAATTCTTGCACTGTAAAGTGACCATGGAGGGTTTGGAGTTTTAATAGACCATTGTTTGTGGTGCATCTGATGCTATAGAAAGGGAGACTCTATGGAGTGATCTTCATGGTGGGATGGTGGTTGCACAACATCCTTGGCTGATTCAAGGTGACTTCAATAATGTTCTTAGAAATAATGATAGGATTGGGGACAATTGGGCTAATTATAATATAATAGAGCCCTTTAAAAATTGGATTTCAATGCTCGAGCTCTATGAGCTAAAATGTCGAGGCTACAGATTCACATGGTGTAATAATCAACAGTGTTCTCAGAGGATTTGGGGAAAAAAATGATTTGGCATTTGTAAATGGGAAATGGTTAGACATATGGGAATAGTTTGAGAATGAAGTGTTAACAGTGTTTCTGATCATTCCCCTTTTGTGGTAACTATCTCAAAGGATCTTCTTAGAGATAGGCTACCTTTCAAGTTCTTCAATGTTTGGTGTTCTCACCCATAGTTCTTCGGAGTAGTTAAAACGATTTGGAAAATAGAGATCCAGGGTTCTATAATGTGCAAAGTGTGGTGTAAACTTAAACTTCTAAAAGTGAAGCTAAAAGAACTAAACAAAGACTTGTTTATGGATCTATCTCAAAATATTAAAGATTGAAAGTTAGTGTTGGACTTCTTACAAACTGGTTTGACGACTGACCTATTCAATGAAATACTTCATGATGAGGAAATGAGTGTTTATCAGCATTTAAGGAAGCTCATTGCCACTGAGGGAAGCATCATCAGATAGAAATCTAGAGTCAATTGGGTGCAACTTGGGGACTCAAACTCTAGATATTTCTACAATATAGATAAACAAAGAAGAGCGAGGAATAAAATATCTTGTATAGTAAATCATAACGGCAACCTTATCTAAGACCCTAAGGATATTAAAAGTATAATTGTGCGCTACTATCAGGATTTATTGGGGACTGATATAGGTACTAGAGAGGCCATCGATCAGGAAATTATTAATAATGGGCCAAAACTAAGGAAAATTGAGACATACTATGCGCCCTTATCTCTTAACAGGAAGTGAAAGATGCGATGTTTAGTATAAGGGGGGTTAAAGCGTTGGGTCCTGATGATTATAACAGCTTCTTTTTTCAAAATGTTGGACGGTTATTGGCAAAGATGTCACTCAAGCTGTACAATATTTCTTCCACACTGGTTAGATCTATAACCCTATTAATGTCACTGTCATTACTTTAGTTCTTAAGGTGCCTAACCCTCACACCCTTGGGGGCTATAAACCAATATCTAGTTGTACTGTGCTGTATAAATGTATCACAAAAATAATCACAGGCAGATTAAGGAAGCTTATCAGTTATCTGGTTTGCCCTAGCCAAACAACCTTCATTCCCCATAAGATAATCATTAATAATGTTCTCTTAGCTCATGAGCTGGTGAGGGGTTATGATAGGAAAAATGGTGTACCCAATTGTGCCCTTAAAATTGACTTGCGGAAGGCTTTTGACTTAGTTTCTTGAGATTTCTTGGAAGAAGTATTATTAGGGCTCAACTTTTCTTTCTATTTCATTAAACTGATCATGTGTTGTGTCCGATCATGTATGTTTTCAATAGTTGTGAATGGAAGCCTGGAAGGTTTTTTCCCTGGAAAGAGAGGTTTAAGGCAAGGAGACCTTATGTTCCCTCTGTTATTTGTCCTTGCAATGAAGTATCTAAGTAAAAGCCTACTCAGTATTCCTAATCATCAGTTTATTTTTCACAAAGGATGTAAATGAATGAGATTGAATCACCTGATCTTTGCCGATGACTTGTTCCTATTCTCTCATGGCGACATAAACTTTGTTGGGCAATTTAAAATAGCCCTAGATAACTTCTACAAAGTTTTAGGCTTACATCTAAATGAAAACAAGAGTTTAATATTTTTTGGTCATGTCCCTGTAACTATGAAAAATGCTATTTTGCGCTTGACCCAGTTCCAATGTGGTATCCTTCCAGTTAAATATTTAGGAGTCTCTTTAATTTTTGGAAGACTAAAGAAGGACCATTGTCGAGAATTAATCAGCAAAATGACTGTAAGAGTTTTGAACTGGGCAGGTAGGATGTTATCATACGCTAGACGATTGCAACTGATTAATTCTGTGTTACTGAGTATGAACGTGTATTGGTGCTCTATGTTTATCCTCCCAAAGGCAGTTATTAAGGAGGTAGAAAGTATTTGTAGGAAGTTTCTATGGCATGGTCATGATTCTCAGGGAAAAAAAAAAGGTGCTCAGTCGCTTGGGATGATCTCTGTTATACCAAAAGGTAAGGGGGATTGGGAATAAAATCCCTATGGAATCAAGCTGCAGTTATCAAACACATATGGGATCTTCTGGCTACGAAATCTTCTTTATGGGCTAGATGGGTGACTGAAAATAAACTTAAAAGATTGGGCTTCTGGGGGATAACAAAACCATTAGACTGTAGCTGGACATGGCAGAAACTCTTAGATTTACGAAGGCATATATAGAAACTATTTGGTTATAAATTGGGCAATGGATCAAACCTCTTTGTTTGGAGTGATCCGTGGTTGAATGGTAAATCTATTGTCGACAAATTTTCCCAGGTCAATATTAGTGACTTTGACATCCTACGAGACACAAAAGTTAGTGACCTATGGCGCAATGGCACTTGGACTTTCCCCGACCCTTTAGATGTACATACTGCTATAGTCTGGGATTATATACAACTTAACTTCTCAATTTTTGTCTCTAGAAATGATTTGATCATCTGGAATAGGTGCCTCAATGGGAGTTTTCAATTGCAAATGCATGAAGGCACCTAACAAACAAAAAAACTATGGTAGGATGGTACAGGCTACTTTGGGGTCCACAACATATCCATAAACATAGTTTTATCACGTGGCTTGCACTAAAGAATCGGTTATCTACAAATGGGAGATTGATTATATGGGGGCTCAACATTTCGCAAACTGCCCACTTTGTGGTATTGTCAGTAAAACGATGACACATTTATTCTTTCAGTGTTGCCTTACAAATAGTGTATGAAAAAAAGTTTTGCTAACGTGCTATATCAACAGACAACCTGACACTTGGAGAAGAGAGATATCATACTTCTGCAAGAAAACTAGAGGTAAATCCTTACTTAGTAAAATTAAAAGAATCATTTTCTGTGCCTCTATCTATTCAATATGGCAGGAGCACAACTAGGTGGTGTTCAACATAAAACTCCAAATGCAAATAATGTATTTTGATATATTAAAGATGTAGTGTGGATTAAATATTTGTCTACCATCTCTGGCTAAAATATAGATTATATTGTAGCTAGGTGGTAAGTCATAAGGTGTGATTTGTTCTCTTTATGTTATGGCCTTACGATCATCTATATTTGGATAGTTTTATCAATAAATATTTGTTACTTGATTACCAAAATAAAAATAAAAACTATTTAATTAAAGCAATGAAGTTGTTTTGCTTGTCCAACTCTTGAACTACAAAAAACAAGCTTTAAATGTTTCAATGGTTGGCCAAAGAAGAAAAAGATGAACAAGAGTTTATTTTTGTTTCCAACACTTGAAAAAGACAAAAGCTAAAACTCTCTCTTTCTCTTTTGTTTTTACCGAACCAAGCCTCTCTAACAAAATGAAATCAATATCATTTATAAAAGCCATTTCCCTCTTTATTTTCTAAGTCAAGCCACATCTCCACCATGCATGGTTTGCCATACCTAACCTATTCTTTCATGTTTTATATTTTCTTATTTAATTCAACAAATAAAATATGTGCATTTGATTATTATAACATTATTTGACTTTAGAAAAAATTATATCAACTATATTTGTTGTTTATTTAAAAAATAATAATTTCACGAATAAACAAATGACTTTACTTGTCTAATAAGTAAGGTCAATTTTATAATTTCAAAGTCAAACAATGAATGACTTATAATGTGCCCCTTGTCATCATTCCATTGGTCAACAACTATTATTAACTAGTTGATGTACTTAACACTTAAATCCTAACAAGTACACATCTTGAGCAATCTTGAAACAAATGTCTGGTGTGTTAGAATTTAATGGATGAACTATTCCATCTAATATGTTGCCTTAGTGTATAACGAGTACACTTCATATTACGGGACTCCCTAAGTCTATGCCCAGCTTGTTATATGGAACTCTTCCATATTGTTTAACAATATTGTTTAACCTTATGAAAAACTCTTTTCTCAGGTTTACTGCTTATGGCCATAAGATTTTCTAAGATACAATTTTGAAGCGTCTGGATATATAACTCACCTATGTGAGTTGACAGATCTCATATCTATGCACACTAGACTCTATAAGCATCAGACCATACCTAGCAACATGCAGTGGTCAGACTGTAAAAGGTCTTTGACATCTGTAGAACTAAAGTATAGTGGATCACTAATAAGCTCATTGTGTCATTCAGGTTAAAGAACCATAAATACTACTCAACTCAAGAAGACCTGCCATTGACGGCTTCATGGGATGTCTATTGGAGATTTTTATGAGTTTCTTCAGTACCCACTAAATACCTATATGCCTATACGAGCTTTTACTATGCTCATGATCTACTAAGACTAACTATCTGGACCATTTCGATATGAGCATACATTGATCTATATAAAAAGGTTTCACTGATAGATCCATATTGGTAAAATAGATCAGGAACATAGTATTTGAAAACAGATTGTATACTGGTATTTCCTAGCACCATTTACAACTATGTCATTACTAATATATTCTCAGGTCTTTGTCTCGTTTCAAATAAGGCTCAAACTCTTTAGATTTCGCTGACTCTTATAAACTTGCTAACTTTTAACATTTATAACTCTTAGCATTATTTTAAACTCCTTTAGATCAGATCTGAACTCTTTTAAATCATACAATACCTGAAACATTACAAATAACTTATCATTTAATAAATGTAATTAGCAATTTAATAAATATTTATTGTATAAATATTAAAATAAAATATTCATACAGAATAGGATGACATGTAAGCAGAAATCCTAACCGTTTAGACATGAGGATAAAGGTGTTTGGACATAGGATAATGGATGTTTGGTTAACAACTAAAGAATAAAATTAGAAACAAAATTAAAATGACATTATTACCTTTTTTTCGTTAACTTTAATAGAATATTTTCTAATAGTTGAACATTACTGCTAATTTTTCAAACCCATAAGTATTAATGATATTTGGCCATACTTGAAGGATATTAATGAAAATATCCTTTTTTTTCAGAGCAAATTATGATGAACATTAATTTTGAGTCTTACGAAGTTGCAACTATATTGAAAGTAAAATTAACATGATCAAGTTAGAGAAAAGGTAATACTTTTTAGATAATATTGCACTTTTTAAATGGTATCTTAAAAAAAATTTATTCTGAGTAATATATCAAGCAATTATTAAATAGTGAAAAAGTGTAAGTAATAATTTTAAAAGTTACACTATTTCACCACCAAATAGTTTCTTAAAACATTAATTTAAAGTAATTTTTTTTATAATATTCACCATTACTCTAATTTTTATTTGAGTTCCACATCATTTAAGATGACAGATTTGGAATGTATTATTTTTAGTTACCATTAAATTTAATATTATTGATAAAATAATTGTGGTATACTTGAACCTAGTATGTTATTCTAAGAGATATCATAAACTCCATATTGAGGGACCATCCCTTCATCGAGAATCGTTGTCCTATTAAGGGCAGGAGTCTTTCCTTTATGCAGGAGAGACAAAACAACCCTTACGTAGCAGTGACAAAATAGCACTCACGCAGGAGAAAAATTATAAAAACACTACTATCTTCCATATATTTAACACGGTACTAGTACTACCCATTCCGGTTCTAATCTAAGGCCAACATAAAAATATACCAGTCAAGTATAAAAATGACATTGAGAAGGCTAGGAATTCGCCAAAAGTAGCATCCCTATCAATTTTAGACTGAGTGGTGAAAATTTTCTTTCATAAACTTGCTAGATGATCTATGGGGGACAGCTTTTAGTGATAGGCTCGATGGAGTTTGACAAAGGTTTGGCCGACATTGATGATTACCGATAGGAGCTGCAGAAGCTGGGAAATCCGATGGTGATCAAGAGAGTTCAATCAAAATCTAGACAGCTCGTCGGCAATCGAGGAGGCTTGGTCAAAGGTGCTGGACTCAATGGAGGCAGAGGTACTTAACGGAGGTCAAGAATCTCGCCTGATTCAACCACTGATCGGTCACCAAAATAATAAAATAAAAATATTGTAGAAAAATAACAAAAAAAATTGAGGTAGAAAATTAAAAAAATGGGGCTTAAGAAAAAAGGCCGTGAAAGAGAAAGGAGGAGTCCATCGGAAGAGGGCTAATGGACCACTCCCTAATAAAGATGGACAAAGTTGAAGGCTACAATTAAGTTTATGCCTTTAGAGTTGAGAGAGTAAAGGGCAGCAAACAAATCAATTTACATTGATTTGAAATGCCACTTGAATGGTTTAATATTACATTTTAATTAATAAAATATAGTTTTTCAAAATTCGAACAAAAACTTTATGATTAAATTAACTCTGAAATAATATTATAGAATAAAAAAATTTCTTTTACATGAAAAACGTTTTTTATTTAGTTGGGTGGTGAACCATTTTTTTTTTTTAAATTCTATTCTCCGATGGTGTTCCATTATTTAAGTACGATATAATATTTATTAAACTTAAATTCTCTTAATGTCGGAGTTAAAAGGAAATTATTTCTTTATGCAAGCACATTAGATGATTAAACATTTAAACACATATCATTTCAAGTGACACAAGTAACAAGCAATTAAAGCACCAAATCTAAAGATTGATCCTCCATGGAGAATATTTTGGAATTGCATAAAAAACAAACAAAAACGAAATTGATCTTTCATTAGGGTGGGCCTTGGAAAGATATGTTGTCCCAGTAGTAATAGAAGATGGAATCAAAGTGAAATTGGATTAACTGTTAACAATTGTCAAGTGTGAGAGACCCATTGATTGGAATAAGTTTTGGAAGGTGGGGGCAAGTGATTCCCCAACCATAACTAGTGGGCTGATTTTATTTTCTAATCACACATTTCATTTGGTTTTTCGGCTTTGATTTTTGACCAATTGTTTTTGGGAAATTTTAGTACTTTGCCTGTTTCTTGAGCGGAGAAATGTTTTTAACCCAAGTCAAATTTTGTAATTTTTATTAACTAAATATAGTATATGCTGATTATTTTGCCCTTAATTGTAATTTTATCATTTTGTTTTCTTTTTATTTTTTTGCTTTTTGATTCCCCATCTTCTCGGTCAAGACTTTCTTATAACTCTCAACACCCCTCACAAATTCTCTGCACCAATACATATTTTTTTTCAAAATTCTCTTATAAATCGATTATAATTGACAATTTTTTGTGAAGAAAATAATAAATTACAGAGTTAGAAAAATTAAAAATTGATGAGAAAAATTAGTAAGTTTTTATCCTAAATTTAGTTATATGTATTTTTGTGTTATTTTGTATGTAATTATTAGAATTGTATAATTGTAGTGTTAATGTGTAAAATAGGTTAAAAATAAGTGACTCTTAAAATTTAAAAAAACAAGTCGAAAATGGTCTAAAATGGTAAATTTTGAACTTTTTCAAGCCTCACGCTCCGTCGAGTGCTACAATGCGCCATTGTGTTAGCATAAGCACGTAGGTGAATGTGCTTGTTGTGCAATTTATTGCATGACAAGTTGCGCGAATGCAATAAGTTGCGCGAACGCAACAAGTTGAACACCAAGGCCGAGGCTGCTGGCCTTGTTGTGCGCCGAGGCGCATGCTGCTCGTGCAACGTACCACGTGGCGGTGGCACGTGTCATTCTCAAATTTTTATAATTTTTTATGTAAAGTTTATATATTCAATATTTTGTATTATTTTTAATTTAATTGTATATATAATTATACTAAAATAGCGTTAGTTTTTTTTTTCAGGTGCTGTTGATATCATCATGTCGTAAATTTTGACTATTATATATTTTGGAGGAAGATGAGAGAGCTCAAGTGATGGTTTTAAAAGATACATTAGATATCAAAATATACACATGGCAGTTCCAAAAAATATTAAATATGTTGAGAATAATTTGTCATCTTTTGGGAGTTGATCAAGGGTATTATAAAGTGATTCTGAAGTTTGAGGTTCTTTCAAGTACTATAAAGTCTTTCAAGTACTATAAAGTTGAGACTTATTCCACTTAAAAATGACGACGATGTGATATTATAGTTGAGCTTACAGAATAATATGACTACACCTCTTTGTGTAATAGTAGATGCTCAAGCTCTTGAATATGAAATTAATGCAGAGGCACCAATTGAGCAAAAATAAGGTTATGCTAATCAATTTGCATCGGCAACCCCTGTGTATATTCCAAATCCCTCGGAGGATTATTATTATTCTTCTCTAACATTCAATGAACAACCAGGCTACACATATTATAATAATCAGATATATAGAGATGTTAGCGTTGATCGTGACTATGATATTGGTCAAGATGTTGGATATAATATGAGTACTAAGGGAAAAAAAATGAGGAATGTTATGAGAATAATAATCGTGGTTACAATGTTGGTTATAAGGTTGATGATGATGGTAGAAATAATGATGATGAAGAGACTGGGGATGGAAATGATGATGCTAGTGATGATGGCAATGATGATGAGCTTAATGATGATGATGATGACGACGATGAGGGTAATGATGATGATGATAATGATTATGATAGAGAAGAAAGAGTTAAGGTAGAAAATTCATTTCAGTTTCAACTTGAAATATCATAATTTGATTTGAATATATTGGAAAAGATATCTTCTACTAGGATTGGTGATGTGGTTGTAGGAAAGTTATATAATAACAAAGATGAAATTCATGAAGCTATAAGCATGGTTGCATTGAAAGGAAAATGGAGCTTTAGAGTTTACAAGTCTATCAAAGATCGTTTCGAGTTGAAATGCGATGATGATAGATTTAAGTGGAGATTACGGGTAGTGTTGACCGAAGGGCGATATTTTTTCATTGTAAGGCGAGTAGATGCAGAGTACACTTGCATTTTGAGTCAATTGTGGGATGATCACCGATAAACCAAGAGCTGAATTATTACTAAAGTAATAAAAAATAAGTTTACATCAATCAATAAAAATTATAGGCCGAAAAAACATTCAAGTAGACAAACGTGAAGAATTCGATGTTCAAATAACTTATACTATATCTTGGTGAGCTAAAGAGCGTGCATTAAGATTGATAAGAGGTGCTCCAGAAGATTCATTTAGATTGCTTCTTGCATACAGTTATGTGTTGCAACAAAATAACCTGGGTAGAAACTAACATGGATAATCACTTCAAGCATTTCTTTTTTATGTTAAAACCATGCATAAGAGGTTTTAATTCATCAATCTGACCAGTGATTGCAGTGGACGGAACAGTTTTGAAAGGTTTCTATCTTGGTACAATGCTTGTAGTTGTTTGTAAAGATGAAAACAATCATACTTTTCCATTGGCTTGGGGAATTGCTGACTCAGAAAATGATACCTTTTCGAAGTAGTTTATGGTTAAACTGCGATGAGTAATTACGGGCCATCGGAATCTTATTTTTATATTTAATTGACACGCAGTATTGAGATAGCTATACGGGGTATGCTTTCTCATGCATATCATGGGTTCTACATCTATTATTTGAAGGAAAATTTGATGACAAAATACAAGTTACTATAAAAGAAGTCTAAAAAATGGGTATACTTGTCTGCCTACTTTATTGCTACCAGGGCTTATCGTGTCTCAAATTTTTAACACCATTTAAACAAGATGTGATAAATCAGACCCGACATAACGAAGAATTTAGAGAATGATGTTTATACAATAAGATGGGCGCGATCAATTGATGCTTTCAGAAGTTACAACGTCATGGCTACTAATATCACTGAGAGCATTAATATAGTTGCAAAAGGAGTAAGAAAGCTTTCAGTGACCAATTTGGTGGAGTGAATGCGAAAGTTAACGCAATTATGATTTTACCATAGATGATTGGTCGCACAAAATATGATGAATATGCTGATGAACTGGGTACATCATAAAGTCATGAAACACAATGATGATGTAAGTTGAATGACAATTTTTCCTGTTAATGATTTACAATTTATAGTTAAGGACGATGGCATGAACTGGATATTAGACATTGGCGAAAGAATATTTAGTTGT
Source organism: Ailanthus altissimus (assembly GCA_946807835.1). Taxonomy (NCBI): domain Eukaryota; kingdom Viridiplantae; phylum Streptophyta; class Magnoliopsida; order Sapindales; family Simaroubaceae; genus Ailanthus; species Ailanthus altissimus. The sequence continues at coordinate 9,475,952 of OX327699.1, read as the reverse complement.
CAGAAGTTTGACTATCGACAATTGCCTTATCCCCATACACTCACCATATGCACATACATCAAATTATCGCAAGAGAGTCTTTATTTGACTTATTACACATTTGAGACTTTATTCCGTGCATATAGCGAGCTAGTACTTCTAGTTAGCCAAGTGTCAGATTGGATAGTCCAGAGTATCTAAAAAATATGGTTATTTAGCCTTCGATAGCATGTTGCTAGTCAGGCAGATGTCAGATGAATCGGATTCTATTTTAAGCGAAGGAACTATCAAAGAATATATATAGTCGTTATAGACAGTATGGACATAATTGATAGATGTGTCGAAACTCTGTCCCTTTACAGAGTAGAAGATGTATGTTTGTTTATAAAACTACCTTGTTGGTATTTAATTTCACTATAATATAATGCTAATATTTATTTTTTATTTCAGATGGATTTGAAAAATATGAAAATAAGTTGGACCTTGAGGCTTAATTATGTATGAGCGTTTAGTTTTGTAACTTCTGTGCACTTGTTTCGTAATGCACTTATACTTTTTATTACATACTTAATATTGATATTGACAATTTTAACAAAATTTCGACAGAATCTCCTATATTATATAGACATTTCAAAATCTGCCATATTGAAAAAAATACACTTCTATCCAATTATATCTCATCTCCGCAAACATCAAAACAAATAATATGGCATAAATGCGTATATAAAAAATATAAAATTAAACATCTTTGAAGCAGATCCTGCAACAGTGAATTGCGTGTTCGGAATCTCAACTTTCTCTAACTTAAGACTTCCTCCCCATTTTCCTGATAGAATGCACAAGTTTGCCACCCCGTGACAGTTCGCACTCTTTTCATGTTTGTGGGGTACCAACTTTTTATGAACTTTTAAAGCCTTTATAATATTTTAGATTTATTAATTATTATTAGAAAAAATAACAAAGGTTATAAGAAAATTACATATATTTGTTGTTGAACATAAAAGCATACCCCAACAGCATCGAATAGGACATTTATGACTCTTTCATATAATGGGGTGTCAGTACCAAACCAATTTAGAAGACACGAAAAATATTCTCTATTCTTACGGGCAAACAACTCCCCACGTCTCGGGATCGCCTCGTAGATTCACACCTGAGATGATAATAAATAAAAAAAATAATAATGTCAACAAAATAATTTATTATGTATCTCAATATGATAATGAATCAAAAAAATAGAATTACTCATCAAGAATGCTTGACTAAATGAGTATAGGTTGTATGATTCCCTATTCAAAGCGCTCACTTTTCTGAGCTTCACTAACTTTTTAATTGGAGCCATGTATAAGCTATTATAGAGTACAGTCAATGCAATCGTGCCATAAGGATATGCATTAAACTCATCAAGATTATCTACGAGGTGAATCACAAAATATTGTATGGCTTTATTTCGATCACGTGACATTAACAATTTATGAAATATATAAAATAGACATATTTTTATTGCATTAATATCATCGTCAAATGTAATACTCTTAAACCACGGATCCAAATCTTTGTAAGTCAACTCACTTCTACCCAAAAAGTATTTGTGCCTTAGTCTATCACCTAACCCACTTACTATGAGATAATCCCCCATCCTCAAATCCGTAAACAAATAAAATTCTAGACGAGAGAATCTAATACGTCTTTTGCCTATATATAACCATAATTTTTCATATAAAGTTTTGGTATGTACACGTCTTAATAAAATCTTATGTGCTTAAATACCTGAGAATGAAATATCTGATGCATCCAAAAAATAATCAAAACATGTGGTTTTAAATATTTCGACCTGGCTCAAAGTCAATTTGTCTTTTACATTTTTCATAACCCATAATTTCAAGCAAGTATGTACGGTTGATCGATAGAATTTATTTTCAGCAATTACATAGTCTTTTGAAACATTATCTTTTTTTAAAAAAATTAAGTTAAAAAAAATTATTAGCATATAGAATTGAAAAAAATTATTATTAACATATAACCAATTATTACATACAAAAACCTAATATTACAACTAAAAAAATAATAATATAATAATGACAAAATAATTTTAAAATTATAAAATTAAATAATTATTAATAAATAAATAAATTTACTATATTTTTAAATTAATTAAAAAAAATTTAAATTTTTTTTTAAAAATTACCACGTGGCGCTTTGCCATGGAGCCACGTGGTAGAGGCATAGGGCGGGCACTACGCCGTGCGATATAAGCACTGCACCGTAAAATGGGGCGAATGTCTATCCAATAGTGGTGGCCACCACCCTTCCACTATATTTGGTGGTCTATAGATCGGTCTGCTTCACGGATTGCTGAGCTTGAGGCGAGCGTCTAGGAGCTGTCCCCCAAGGCTGAGAGATTTGGACAAATGGTATACCTTTGAACCAAACCTTTTCATTCATCTAATACATTCTTCTTGCTTGAATTGGATGTAATAATAATGCTTGGTTACAGGCTAAGCAGCTGGAGGACATGACAGCACGAGCGGCTCAATTGCAGAAGGAGCTAGCGACTGTCACAACTACTTTTGCCGATGCTGACGCCTGCGGCAGGGCCTCTTGAGCCGCCCCTGGGGAAGCATCTTGATTAGCGGAAAGTGAAGAGATACTATGTTTAGGTAGGATCATAAAATGAACAAACAAAACTACTCAATATCCTATTTTTTATTCATTTACATTTAGACACATAAAAATATAAAGACAAGCGAGCGTAACCCAACATATTACCGATCTATCCAATAGTGGTGGTGGTGCATGATGTTGTTACTAACTTGTTCGATGGTGACTGCTGTCCCGTGGTAGATGGCGACGGCCGTTGCCCTCCCATCATATTTGACCACTTTTTGGCCTTTTTTTGGGTCAAAAATAATTTTAATATTGTGTAGATTAAGAAAAATAGAGTCTAATGATATAAAATTTAGTTATTTTTATAATTAGCGATCGACGACCGGCAATCAACGGCCAGCAACTGAACTTAACCAACTATGGTAGAGATATTTATTTATTTAATAATTAATGATTATTTGACACGTATAAATGTATATGAATATCTTCCTATTAAGTTATAATTTTTCTCTTCAATAGTCATATCTAATGATAACTATCTTAACAGAAAGGGATAAAATTGATAAATTAAAACTTAATTTACTATTAGGTATTAAGCCATATTTTAGAGATAAAAATATTATTTTTTCTTTTTTTTATAATGCCGTAATCTTTCATTATTTCAAAAAATTTAGAAATTTCTTCGTCGTTTAAAAATTTGGTTCAAATTCATTTATAAATATTTATATATATATATATATGTTTTTATATATTTATCTTTATTAAATTTAAATCTGAATTTGAGGTTAAAATCTAGCTTGATTTAAAACGCCATTATCTTTTATTTCTAAAGGGGAAGTTTGCTACTTACTTTATTAATAAAAATTTTAACTATAAAAAACTCTGACGTTTTAAAATTATTTAAAAATCTTCCTTATTGATGGCATCTGTAACTTTAAAAAGTGGTTTTGTAACTTTAATGTCATCGTAAGTGACAAACTCTCAATTTACTCAAAATAAGAGAATTAATTAAGCATTTTACTTAAATGTACAGAGGTTACAGTGCATTTAGAAAATTTAGGTTGGAATCTTCTCTTCCCCATATATATAAAAAAAGAGAGAAAATTTAGTTAAAAAATTTAATTAACTGAGAAAATTTTGACTACCCTGAGAATTCGCAAAGTTTCAAATAATTGGGGAATGAATTTTAATAAGATAGTCCTCTATTTACAGTGGGGAATGGATAGAAAATAAATAATTTTTTCTTTGAGCGCACGTGCTTTTATTGTTATGAGTGCACGTACGGTAAACTTTTAAAAATAAAAAAAATAAAAAAGCATAATTTTAACAGTTGCTTTTCTGTTTTACATGCAGAAGACTAGTGATGCCAATGGCTCCAGACATAAAAGAAGATAGAAATGTTCATATTATTTTTGGCTCTAAATATAAAAGAGTATAGAAATGTTCTTATTATTTTTGGCGATCATTCTTAATTATTGAGAGAGTTCTCATTAATATAAAAAAATGAAAGATGGAAATAAAAGCACAAGATAAGGAGGTAATATTCAAGATTTCCAAGAACATTAAATTGCCAAATGACTTTGAAAACTGCTTGAAAATTGAGAACATAAATCTAGATGAAAAACAACATGCCTCGTATTAGAAGGTAATAGATACCATTCAACCCCAAATTCATAAAAAGACAATGTTGCACCAAACAAAGAAGAAGATAAGGCATGGTAAGATCATCATGGAAAAGCAATCAAATACTTGCCATCGAGGCTCATTTTTTTAGTTAAAGTTAAAACTTTTTTCAGGTAAGCTCAAAACAAGAAAGTTGGGGTCATTTTTTGATAATCATCTTATAGAGCTTTAGAACTCAAAGAAAGAGATTTAGAAAGCCACTGAGCATACAATAAAGTACCACAATGGGGGAGTGTTCCATGGGTGAAACGCTTCCAAAATATAATTTGATCCTCTATGAATCTAAAAGATGTCAAGTTGAAGACGTTAAATCAAGCGCTTCATGGGAAGCGACCCAAGTGAATTTTAATTTTTAATTTCAATCTTAGTTTTTAATTTTTTTTCTTTCTTGTAGTATGTTAAAATAGTAAGTCGGCACCTCATAAAGCATGAAAAAAAGAGCAGAAGTAGAGCTAACAAGGTGCAGCCCAACGGAGCTCAAAACAAAAGTAAAGGAAATTGAGGGCTTTGGGCACCAACTCAAGCAACAACTTTGGCCTCATGATTCAAGTACCACTGCACTAAACCATCATCTATGAGGAAAGTCTTTTTTACTCACTCTTACTTTTGTCATTGCGAATAATGTCAACTTTAAATTTGGGTAAGAAAATTACTATTCGGTGTTCATTTATCATACTTGATCCTTCTTACTCTTTATGACTATTGTTTTTAGTTGTTTTATTTTACATGCAATTTTTTTATTTTTATTGTTAGTCGTGGGTTGGTTAAATGCTTAGTAATCCATGATATAAAATAGATGAAAGTGTGTCATACGTGGGGTGAGCATTTATATTTTAATTTTTAAATATACATATTACACATACATAATATGCGAAACAGAATATTAATAACTCATTACACTAATGAGATATTAAGGAACTCACACTTGAAGCGTGTTTTGTGTAGTTCTAGTCGAGAACTGAGTGAGATCCTTTAAACTAGAATGACAGCCTTCTAATCTCGGTTGTAATTGTGATTGAAGCAACACGTACTTCACTTTTTGTCTCTCGGCCCTCCTTATCTATTTGCACTAATTTTTTCTTTAACAAATGAAATAAAGTAACATTTTATAATATACTTGGCCACCTAAAGAGCAAATTAACATTTAATAAGTGGCCAAAGTATAAGAAGCAGGACAAGGAAAATATTTTTCCTTCTCATGCTTGTTTAAAGCATGAATCATTTGGAGCAAAAGCTTGGTCCAGTGATAAATGGCCAAACATTGATATATCAAAGGCATGTCATGCTTAAGGAAAAAACATAACAAATCATGCTTTCATTGGTACACAAATTAGCCGAATGATGAAAAGTTTTGGTGGCCAAATGGCCACCTCATGCTTACTTCTAAAGCATGAATAATTTATTTGATTTTATATGGCCGAATTTTGCTTTCATGCCTTCATTCATTTGTTTTTCCAAATTCAACTATTAACACTTAACAATTAATTGGGTTAATAAAAACATGCCATGTGTCATGCCATTATAATTTAATGGCATGACATGTGGCATCTAATAGAAAGGATAAAGTGACAAGTCTTACTTGTCGAGATTTCAAACTTAACACTTAAACCCTATCATCTCCTTAACAGACCTTGAAATAATTCAAAATTTTCTAAAAACTTCTCATATCAAACAATTTGATCTAGGGCGCTACCCTAGTGTACAACTAGTACACTTTATATAGTGAGACTCCCTAGGTTTACACTTGTTTTGTCTTAGGAACTCTTTTGTAAGTCTATAAATAATGCCTCACACACATTATGAAAATAATAATACAATACGTTAAACCATACAAGTTGAGGTTAATATATATTTGTATAATCCCTCTATTATATATATCCTGAAAAAGTGGGGACATAAATCATCATCATCAAGTCTTCATATGTTTAACTTTAGAACTTATCTCCAGATTTGTATTTCATAAACAATATCCGTAAACACTTTTACAATATTATTTCTCATACGAGAAATAATTTTCTCGAGTCAATTACTGATGAACACTTGAAATTACATATTTAATAAGGATTTTATATCATTGTTTTATATTACTAATATCTTTAACCCCCATAACTTAAGTATGTTTACAATATTGTACCTAATTAGCTTTTAACTATTTTGTGGTAGGTTCGGTAAAATGGGCATAATAATCTATTTAGAAATTAAATTGGAGTGATTCTTAATCCTGTGAAGAGCTGACTCAATGGGATAATATATTTTATTTCATAAGACATTTGCAATTCGAGCGTTTAGAGGGTTAAAATGGTCTAAAATAGAACTAATATATAATACAAGCCTAATCTAAATAGTCATTAGTATTTGGCCTATAATTATAGAAATACATATCTAATAAGTATGGGACAACTCAATTTGAAAAGATAAGAGACTTATCTACAACTTTGATGTTTTAAGTGACAGCTAATTCGGATCACATCACTTCTAAATTGGATAAGTAATTGGGTGCATTAATGATAATCAATGTAAATTATTTGCCACCATTCTTAACTTTTATCATCTAAGTGGTTCCTTCTTTATTTGTCTCGATTTATCCATATTTTTATATAAATAGGTAGCATGTTTGTGCCTAAAACATTTAATTAGAGAGCTAGATTTTAGTTTAAAACACTTATTTTTTGTATTATCTTTTTGTAATATTATTTATCTTGTTTACTATTGTAAAATCATGTTATCTCTTCTTCCATTTCTTTTTTTTTTCTTTAGTTTTATTATGTCTAAGTAATTTTCTTTATGCTAAGGTGAAAGGGTGAAACTCTTGGCAACGTAATACTTAACTCTTATTCATGAATTTAATGTTTTATTCTTAAGTTATGTAAATTTATATATAATGTATTTATTTTGTTTGTAATATTAATACCATTTCTTTTAAGTGGTGTATCTTGATTTACTATTAACAAACTTTATACTTGACATAATAAATTCTTGAAATCATTTACAAGATTTGGCATATATACTCGTTTTTGTAAAGGGGGAGTCTTGATTTATTGTAGACAAATATAAAGATTGGTATAATAAATACTTGAACCCATTTATAAGATTTGGTGTATAATAATTAAAAGAAATAAATATTAATTAATATAAATGATGATGAACTTTAATATTTATATTTTTCGGTTGGAACCTCCTTTGTGTGAGGATTCCAATTGAGTTATAAAAAGAGTTAAATATATTCTTACTTCTTATGCTAAGAGTGGATCTCCTTAACCTTAACTTTAATTCGAATTGGTTAATTAAATTAATATTTACAAACATCTTATACTGCATTAATTGTCTTTAAAGTATTTATAGTTTGTAATTTTAATTCTACTTCTCTGTAGATCGACCTCGTTCTTACCGGATTATTTATTATTCAACAATCCTGGGAATAAACTCCTATAGTCTGGACGTGTCAATTACTTATAGCTATAAGATTTTTCGGAACACAATCTTGGAGCATCTGGATATATTGCTTACTCATATAAGCTAACGAATCCCATATTTACATACACCGGACTCTATGAGCATCAGACCATACCCAGTGATATATGTGGAACCTAAGTATAGTGGATCACTCACAAGCTCACTTGGTGCTCAAGTCCAAGGACCATGATACTACTCAACTCAAAAGGATCCTCTATTAATGGCTTTATGGGATGTTTATTGGACATCTTAATTGAGTCTGTTCAGTATCCAGTCCTCACTGAATATCCGTATATCTATACGAGCTTCCACTAAAATCATGGTCTGCAAAGATTAACTATCTAGACCATGCAAATATAGATATACACCAATCTATATTAAACAAATTTTTTATCGATAGACTCGCATCAGTAAAAATAGATCAAGAACATAACGTTTGAGAACATATTGCACAATGACATTTCTTAACATTATTTGCAACCCTTTGTAACTATGTCATTGCTAGTATACACTCGAGTCTTTGTCCTATTTCAGACAAGGCTCTAACTCTTATAACCTGCTAACTCTTAACAATTATAACTCTCAGCGTTCCTAACTCTTAACCCTAGTCTAAAATCCTTTAGACCAGATCTGAACTCCTTTAGATCATACAATGTTTAAAATATTACAAGCATTTTATCATATATATTTAATATTAATGATTTCATTTGAAATATTTATTGTATAAATATGAAATAATTAATATTCATACAATATTGGAATGACACATAAGCACTATTTTCAATAATAAAAACATGATTTTAAATGCTATTTTCTTAAGAAATAATAAATATTGTGATTATTTGCCTGGTAATCTAAGATAAGTTTGGCTTTATTTTGTGACCACTTAATTTATTGAGCATGTAGTTAGGATCATCTAGTTATTATACTTACTTAGAAGACATTTATGCATAACAAGAATACTTAGAGTCTCAAAAATACACTAGAACTTGTTTGAGCATTATTTAAGGCGAAATTCTAGGGCATACATAATCTAGGAAATGATTTTAGGCCATATTTAGATCAATTGAGGCTTTTAAGCTATCCATTGTATATTTTTAGCCTTAGCTATCACCGTTGAGCCTAATAACCATTTTTTTTTGCTAACCACATCAATATTTAAGCCTTTAATTTAATCATCTTTCTTAATACTGATTACACCTTGAGTATAACACTCATTTCAGAGAGTTGTGTGAGCTATGAGATTATTAAAAGTGAAAAAGTAAATCATAAAAGGGATTATGGGTCTGGTTATGGATTTTGATTGTTTTAGTATTGTATAATCCTAAGTTTGGGGCATAGTGGCTTATTTCTATTTTTAAAAAAATTAAATTATTTTTTTGTATAAGTTTGAATTTACTATACCCCTTTCTTAGAAAAGAAAACAATGAACAACAAAATGGCAAAGGAATGGAAGAAATAAGTTTGAGGAGAAATCGAGTGTAAAACAAATTTTTCGGTTTGAGTAATCTCTAGAGGAATGTGTGTTTATAGTATGAGTTAAGTTGAAATTAATCCATTTTATCCTACCTCACATAGCCATACATTTCAAGCTAGATAAAGTCTTATTTGATCCATGATTATTTGTGTGACTACATTAATAGAGAGTAATGTAAAAGAAACAAGCCTATAAAGTGTTAATTAAGTAAAAACTCACACAGACCATTTCATTGTCTTGTGTGTATAAACTAATCCGAGTACATGTGACTAATGATTTTAGCTACACATATATACCAAGTAGGTTGCTTGTGGGGTAGAACAAGTATTGGAATAACATGTTGAACTATTATGATATTTAAAATTTCTTTGAGATTTGTAGTAATGAGAAACTTTTGATATAATTTGCTAATTATTTGTCGATCCAGTGCTTAGTGTCACCTCAGAGTTTGTTTTTGTTTAGTTATTAATTATATCTCTGTGCTCAAGGGTAAGCAAATTATTAAGTTTGAGGGAGTTTGATGAGTGCATTTTATATCTATTGTTTTGAACTCATAAACTTAGTCATTGCTCAATTTGAATAAGAATAAATGATTTTTTATGTATATTAATGTTGTTTTGTAGGTTTTAAGTTAACAGAGCTATTTGAGATAAAAATCTGAGAAAAATGCGTAAAATGATAAAAAGTGACCAAAATGCTCAAAGTAAACAGTAACTATATATAATGGAAGTGAATAGTGAGCCACATCGCCACTGTTCTGCGCTGCAGCCTTAATTTGGGCAGTAAGTTAAGGCTGTAGCCCCACTTTTTTCAAGCTGCAGTCCTAAATTAAATTTGACATTTTACCCTAATTTTTGCCTTATTGAGCCACTTCTCATATCATTAAGGAGAGAGCAAGAAATTTTGAGAGGACACTGAGAGTTTCTAGTGAGAGAAAGCATATTGGAGCTAGGAATCTTGAAGACCAACGAAGATTGAAGGCCCTAAAAACTTCTCCAACTAATTTATCACTCTCTTCTTATCTTATTTACTTTAGTTTTAAGTTTATTTTTGTAATATATGTTGTGTTGAACATGGTTACTTTTTTGAACTCTTGGACTATTATATTTGTTCATTTAAAAATGATTAACTAAATTTCATGTGCTAGGGCTTGATGTTAGTGTACTAAGTACTATGTTTTGATGTGTTTAGTTGATTAATAACTATATCTTGTGTTTTTCATTTAAGTTTTTATAAGTTTTATGCTTCTAATTGGATTTGAAAATTGATTAGATGATTTAGACTTGAGGATTATAGGTTTGGGAAAGTTTGACCTATGTGTTGGAATTGAAAATCATAACCTTTGATTTTATTGAGTTGGGAGACTAATAGAATTAAGGTAATCACATCAGGGTAGCTTAATGCATGTATAGATAACAAGTTAGATAGGGATTTCAACATGTTTGTGTATATATAGAATCTCATTTGATGCTTGGGAGAGGTAATAAGATTAGTTCAAAACCCCTAATGAATGAATTCAGTAGAATAATTGTTAATCACTAATTATGAAGAACATAGGAAAGGTAAAGTGAAATCAAAACCTTAGGACCCTTTTACTATAGAATTCTCAATCCTTGATTTACTAAATTGTTTATTTTAAGCAATATTTAATTTTATAATTTAACTTAGTTTTTAAATTAGCCTAGATAAAGTTATGTTGTCAACACTATAGTACTTAGCATTAATTTAGAATAACAATTGTAATATCCAATCCCTATTAGTAGTATTGGCACCTAAATTTTGGTATAGAGCAAATAAGACACCATAGGGTTACTTATTTTAACCCTATTAGAAATATTTTCTTTATAGTGTGTGTGAGAGATATTAGACCCAATTTAGTAATTTCACACGCGGTCAGAGCGTCGAACGACCCTAGCATATTTTTAGAATTTTTCTCTATTGGCTTGGAAAAGGAAATTCTAATTTACTACATGAATTTTCATTTAAGGGTGATGTATGGAATAAGCTTTTGTTGAGAAACATAATCCATATATTAGAGAATGGACAAATTAGAAGAAATCTCATGGATTGCTAAGTTGAAAATTCTAATTAGTTATTTGGACTATTCTAACTAGATAGTTACAAAGGAACCAATTAAATCATTCCATTTGAACTAATGGAAAATTAGAAGTTTTGAGTAAGTTGAAGGGCAAAATGGTTAATTAAGGGAGCACTATATATATGTTGAAAGTGTGTAGAGTTTTCAAGAGATCAAAAGCCAACACTTAGAGCAAAAAGAGAGCAAATTCGTATAAAGGTTGAAGGTGCTGCTACAGTGAAATTTTAATTTTTTTTCATGATTTTTCATGTCTAATCAAGCTAAAATAAGGTTACATATGAATCCTTAAGCTCAATTGAAGTCTCAATTAGTGAAAATTCAAGAAAAAGAGGTAAGAAAAGTATTGTTTTATGAGTTTGATAAGTGAGCTTTCAAGAATGCTTCAATTGATATTCTTGTGTATATTCTTGGCTTAGATTGAGTTGAATTCTAGTGTGGAGCTTGAAGGAGTCATCAATTTGAAGAAATTGACAAGGTAAGAATTAGGGTTTTTGGTGATTTTGATGTAGAGATTTCAATTGGTTGTAATTAGGGCTTTAGAATGAAATTGGCTTGATTTTATTGTAATTGAAATAAGAAATTGAGAAAAGGAATATGTTGGAACCTAGGGTGAAAATTTTCCACTTTAGGGAAGTTAGGGATTGAGTGGTGTTTTATTTGAGTTGTTGTGTGTAAATGGTGCATATAGTAAATTGAATGCATATGGTTGATGGAAAGACCAAAAATGAAGAAAATGAGACATAATTGTCCATTTTGGAAAGGTGAAGGGAAATTATGTCAAACCAAGTTATAAGGCGTTAAATAATTTTCAGAGCGTCGGATGGTGAGTTAGATTACATTAAATGGCTCCATAAATAAAAATCAGAAAGTAGTATCCATCCGGGCTTTGTGTGCTAATTAGGGCGTTTAGTAGTTAAATGAGATTCTAGCATTCGATTTGGTTCTAAATGTCATTTATGGCACGCAGGTGAAGATAACCGAGAGCGGTAACGGGAGCAGAAATCGGGAGCGAAATTGAGCGCGGAGCGGTTGTGAGTGAAAATCTGCTATTTCTTTTGTTTTTCGTTTATTATGTTTTCGCATAATGAATATGTATGTTTTATGAGCTTTTGATGCATAACCATGATTTATGATCTTGATATATATTCATAGACATGCTTCTACATGTTCGATTTGAGAAACAGTTTTAAAATTTCTGCATTTGTTTTAAAGGCCATTGGTACCCTCAGATTATAGTGGTGATGATTGTATTAGACTCGGCCGGTATATCCCGTGCACATGGGTAGGTCTTGGGGGTGTGTCACTAACTCCGGGAAGTCAGGATGTTGAGTCATGTGAGTCACCCTATGTGTACGGGGTATTGTCTCGCTATATGTATACGATGTAGGATTCCGCTGCATAGCCAGTGAGATGTCTTGAGATGTCACTATGGGTGCTGCTAGTTGAGGTGCCCTGTGACCTACTCACGTGTGCGGTGCTAGTTGAGTCGCTGCGTAAGTATAGAGCTTTAGGGTTACCATTGGTACAGTTTAGAAAGAAAATGGTTGAGCGAGGACTTTACTAGTTTTCGATTAACCGATAGCATTTATGCATTCATATGCACATAAATTTATTATGTTATACAGATTCTGGATATTGTTTTCCAAAGATGTAGATAAAACCCGTTCGGCAAGATTTCATTAGCATATAATATTAGAAACCATTTTATAGCTTTACATAGGTTTTAGAAGTATGATTTCTGCATGTACTTTAGAATTTGTTATCTATGCAAAATGTTACTTTACTTGAAATCTTAATTGCACTCACTGAGCTCCTTTAGCTCACTCGTTTTGTATTTTGTGTTTTCTAAACACCCCTTCCCAGGTACAGGTCTCGGTACGCAAGCTGTTGATTCTCCTATTGCTGAGTAGTAGGCCGAATCTGAAGATCATTTTTTGTACATGTAAATGTGCTAAATAGTACCCTTTACTTTATGCATAATAGTTGTAGGCATGTATATTTGTATGTATGTTTTGAATCAACAAGAAGAGATTTCGATATTATGATGATCGTTTTTGCTTTTTATGATTATGCTTATTTTGTAATTCAAATGAAACAATTGAGTTGTGTTGGATTTGATTTGGAAAGGATTGGAGGTCCGAATTGGTAGTATTGAGAAGTGTTTGAAATAGAAGTGAAATTTCTTTGCAGGTTTTATATGAATTTTCCAAAAAAACAGGGGAAACTCTGCCCATTATTTTTGAAAATTAAGATGTAGTTTTCATGTATATTATAAGATTTTCTCAGTAATAGCAAAAATTAAAAAAGGGTTCGCCTTGCGAAAATTTCTCATCTTGCCCAGTTATATCCTGAGAAACTTCTATTAGGGTGCCCGGCAGGGCTGTTGAGATCTGCTATAGAGGGTCTCAAGTCGGGTCCTGGCAACAATCCTCATGAAAATGATACTAACTCATAACTTTATTACTTGCTCACGACTCGTGCACTTGCAGTTCTAATTTGTGTGTGTTAATTTTGCGAGCAATCTCTTATAAACACATTGTACTCCTTTTGTTACTACATTTAAGAGGAATCATAAGCTGTCAAATGAGCCATAAGTGGGTGCTATATTGTTGCAAAAGAGATTTCTTCTTTGAAAGAGGGGGAAATTGAGAAGGAGACTCATGTTAGTGTTGAGAGCTCTTTAGGTATGGAAGAATCCATTGCATCTTAAGTATGTTTACTTAACTCATTTGAGGTTGCATATTGTCTGGATGTTCATTCTTTGTTTTAATGGTTTTTTTTTTGGTTGCTTTTGTTGTATCTTTTTTCATCATTTTATTATTATTATTTTTTTCCTAGTAGGATGGTGCATCCTTTGTAGATGTGGTTAAGAGTATATTGGAAGGATATAGAGAGAAAGGTAGTTCATGCTATAAAAATAAAGAAAGCATTAAAGCTTAGCAAGAAGATTCTTGAGCATCAAATTTTATACTACTATTACCACTCCTCCCAAGACTGTTGTAGGTACTGCCACCCAAGGTGGTTTTAAGTTTCTCAAGAGAAAGATTACAACTTATGATAGTAATGTGGAGATTAAAAGATTGTATTTAGCTAAAAAGAAGTTTGCCATGCAAGTAAGGAACTTAAAGAGTCTGGTAAGATTGTTATGTTTACATGACAGCTTCTCTACTATTTGTTTTTCTTTTTTTTAAGGCCATAGCTTGTTGGTCTTATAGATGGTAATAAGCTTTATTCCAAAAAGCTGTAAGTCTCTTCTATTATTAAAGGTATTTATTTTTCTTGCTCCTACTATTCTATATTCATTGCTAGTCATATTGAGTAAGTTCTTATAGTATAATTTTGTTTTTCTTGTGCTATTCATAAGTGTTACGGTAGCTTTAATGGCAAAGACTTATAAGAAGTTGAAGTCTCATGTTTCTAAACCTACTAGTGCAGGTATGTTATTTTTTTCTCCTTTTTTTATCTAAGTTGTCTTATGGATGTGGCATGATTTCTTTTTCACTTCTTTTGAAAGGGTTATAATTTTGAATCCCCAACCTCTAGCCAGAATATTGTTGCTGCTTCAGAGGTACCTTAAGATAACTTCTGGTCACTTTCAATATCCAAACCCCCCCAGTACAGATTCATTGGCTTCTTTACATCAATTCAATTTTTTGAAGGGAAGTTTTGAGTGGTATAGTTTTTGTTGAGGTTGTTCTTTTGTTAGAAAAATTGGTGGAAAAGCTAATATGAGTGTAAATGTACTAGCATATTTAGCACTCTAAACTTAATTTTTGCTCCAAATTATGAATATTTGGCTATTTAATTATATTTTTAATTATAAATAGATGCATAAGGAAAAATGTGACTATTTGGGACAAATGAGAGGCGAAATGGACGAGAAATGCCAAAGTTACGCTAAAACTACGAGAGTCAGGCAACCCATGCTTGGGTGTCATGATGCCCAAGGTTGGACGTCACGCCGTCTAAGGCAGAAAGTTGAGCGCTATGATGCCCAGGTGATTTCCCCCACTATCACGTTTTAAGGTTCAAGCACTACAGCATTTAGCCCTCAGAGCTGAGGTGCCCGTGCTAAACAAAAATACCTCCTCAAAAGTCTTATTTTAACTTGGATTCGAATACCCTTGACCCTAGGGTTTTTTAAACTTATAAAAGAACTTCTTTTACAGTTGAAACACAAAATTTTTTAGAGGAAAAACTTAAGAAAACAATTCACAACACAAATCAAGAGATCAATGCCAAGAATTAAAGATTTAAGTTTTAAGTCAAGGAAGAGAACGATTCAACTCAAGGCATATTTTTGATTAGTTTTTCTTCTCTTATCTTATCATTTTGTTCTGGTTCTTGCTATTTTTCATGGATTGTTTTGATATTGTTGATTTTGTGATTAGCTAAACTCTTTTGATCTATGGTTAGACTCTTAAACCTAGTATGTAGTTGAATTTTATTAATTTTTAGTTTATGAACTTAATACATATAATTGATTCATTCTATCTTGAGTTTAATGGTTTCATTATATCAGGCCATTATTTTGAATAATTGAGGAACCATGATGAACTTGAAGGATGGATTCATATGCTTAGCCTAGGATAGTTTGATGCATGGTATAATTTAGATCTACTCTTAATGAATTACATTTTATTCTGATTACCATAGATGTATAGGTAGTTGTTAAAATGTGTAATATAGTCACTAAATCATCGACAGAGACTTATGATGAGATTAGAGTCTAGCCAATCAAATTGTATTAAGGGATTAACTAAAAGGTTTATAAATCCAATGAAATACTAGGGGATAAGTCAAAAACCTAGATTGTCATTAATGGTGGATTCAACTCTTTGTTTATCTGCTTATTAGGTCTAGTTTAATTTGATAGAACTAGGTTAATTAAATGAATTTCAGATTTTGGTTTTTATGGATAAAAGTTAAGTAGAATTAATTTTAGTAATTGATTAAAGAATTAGATCGTATAGTCCCCGTGGAAACGATACTTGGACTCCAAATCATATATTACTTGATATGATAGCATGCATTTGCACTTAGATGTTATTGCATACATCAAGTTTTTAGCGTCGTTGTTGGGGAATACTTTTTCTATTCTTTAGATCAATACTAATACTAAACTACTTGCTTTTAATTCAAATTTTTTTAATTTGTTTTATTTTACTTTCTTCTTTTTACTTTGATTTTGCTATGACAATTTATGTGAAGGGCGAAATATGCTAACTTGACATCTTTTAATTATGAGATCGAAAGAACATTATATAGACTTTGACATAACTAGCGTCAATCTTTATTGAAAGAGTATGCAGTCTCTATTGCAAATGGTGTTCAATCTCGTATTCGATGACCGATCGTCAATGCTAACAACTTTGAGATCAAGTCGAGTATGATTCAGATGCTACAAGAATCTGTACAATTTAGCGGAGCTCTCAATGATGGCCCTAACATGCATATTGTGAATTTTTTAAAGATTTGCATTACTTTCGAGTACAACGAATTCTCAAATGATGCCATCCCACATGGATAGTTCTCTTTATCCTTAAGAGACAAAGCCAAGAGTTGGTTGATGTCAAAGCCATCAGGATCTATATCGACGTGGGATGATTTTGCACCAAAGTTTGTAGCCAAGTTCTTCCTATCAGCAAAGACACCAAAGATGAGAAATGACATCACCTCATTTGTTTAAATCGATGGCGAGTCACTATATAAGGCTTTGGAGTACTTCAATGACATGTTAAGGAAGGTCCTCATCGTGGAGTCCCTAAATAGCTATTAGTCCAAACATTCTATAATGGACTAGTAGGTTATTTGAGGAGTACTGTTGATGCTACTGTTGGAAGATTGTTAATGAATAAGTCTACAGATAAGGCTTATAATCTATTAGAGGAGATGTCGTTAAATAGATGCCAGTGACAAGTAAAAGGAGATACACTTTAGAGCATCACTGATGTGCACGAGATTGACATATTCAATGCATTAGTAAAGCAAATCAATATGTTATCTAAGAAGATTAATGCATTGAATATTGTCAAAACCTAGAAAATTACTTGTGGTTTTTGTGGGGATAACCACATGAATGGGCGATGCATAGAGTTAGCAAATTATGTGGGCAATTTCAACCGAAAATAATATAACCCAAAATCAAACTTTTATAATTCAAGGTGAAAAGATTGGCCAAACTTCTCTTGGTGTTACAACTAACGTGAGTCATCTAAACCATTGAATCTCCTAAGATTCCAGCCACTACAAGAGAAGAAACTGTTATTAGAAGACATGTTTATGTAATATATGAAATCAAATAATGCCATTTTGCAGAATCATTCAACAACATTGAAGAAATTGAAGGTCCAAATGGGTTAATTTATTGTAGCTATTAACAAGCAACCTCAATATGCTCTACCAAGTGACACTGAGGTAAATCTAAGAGGAAATATAGAGCAATACCAAGCCATTAACTTAAGAAGTGGTAAGATCCTACATGAAAATATATCTAAACCACCACCATCAAGCATGAAGGAGAAGAAGAAGGAGAAAGTAGTACAATAAGATGATGTGCAGCCATATAGACCACTTATTCTTTTTTCTCAAAAGCTATAGAGAAGCAAATCATGTCTTGAAATAAAAAATCAGCAATGTACTAGTCTAGCAAAAATTGCATAAACGTAAAATAGTGTAAACAAATCAGCAAAAGAAAGTGCAAAAACTAGTATTGACTTGCAGAAAAATTTTGAATTGCAAAAAAGTGACAATTTCGCAAGAATACCAGTAACAACATATAGAATCAACCCACGCAGTCATTTACTCCACCTCCACCATTCCCTTAGAGGCTATAAAAGAAGATGCTAGATAATTAATTTTCTAAATTTCTTGAAATTTTTAAGAAGTTACATATTAACTTTCCTTCTCTAGATGCGCTTGAACAAATACCTAGCTACGTTAAGTTAATGAAGAGTATCTTTTTTAAAAAAGACAAGACTAGAGGATTATGAGACCATAGTATTAAGAGAGGAGTATAGCGCCATCATTCAGAAGTAGCTGCCTCCTAAGCTCAAGGATCCTGGGCACTTTACCATACCATGCTCTATTGGCAATTATTACCTTGAAAAAGCTCTATACGATCTACAAGCGAGAATTAATCTCATGCCCCTCCCCATTTATAATATGCTAGGTTTGAGAGAAGCAAAGTTAATAAATGTCACACTTATGCTTGCTAACTGATCTTTCGCTTACCCGAAGGGAATCATATAAGATATGCTAGTAAAAGTGGATAAGTTCATCTTCCCTACTGATTTCATCATTCTAGATATGGAAAAAGACTAGAAGATCCCCATCATCCTTAAAAGACCCTTCCTAGCCTCGGGACGAATGATCATTGATGTACAAAAAAGGGAATTGACCATGAGGGTGTAAGATGACACAATGATATTTAAAGTCTTCAAGAAATCAAGTTGCCGTCTGAAAATGAAGACTGTTGCAACATTAATGTAGTACATTAATGTATGCTATATTGGCTAAGCACAACCACAAGCACATGCTATCGTATTAAGTAACATAGGATTTTAAGTCTTAAGTATCGATCCCACATGGACTATACGATTTAATTCTATCAATTAAGTACTAAAAGTATATCTACTTAATTTTTTATCTAGAAAATCAAAATCTAAAATTTAATTAACTAAACTAGTTCTATCAATTAAACTAAATCTAATAACAACTAAACAAAGGGTGGAATTCACTAATTGATAATAATCTAAGGTTTAGACTTATCCCCTAGTATTTTAATGGATTCATTAACCTCTTAGTTAATCCCTTAATACATATTAATTGCTAGACTCTAAGCCCATCACAAGCCTTTGTCAATAGTCGAGTGACTATATTACGCATTTTAACAATTACCTATATGTCTATAGTAATCAGATGAGAATGTAATTCATTAAGACCAGGTCTAAATTGTACCATACATGCCATCTAGGTATATATCTATTTTACATAGAACTCATAGTTGTTACCCTATGATCATGTATCAAACTATCCTGTGCTAAACACATAATTCTTTCCATCGAGTTCATCATGTCTTTTTAATCATTCAAAATATTGACCAAATATAATGAAAACATTAAATATAAGATAGAATAAATGAATTATATGTATTAAGTTCATAAACTAATAATCAATGAAATATAACTACATACTAGGTTTAATAGTTTAACCCTTGATCAACAACGTTTAGCTCATCACAAACCAGAGAGTATCAAATCAATCCATAAACAGCAGAAAGAACAAGAAATAACAGTAAGAAAAGAAAAAAACTAATCAAGAAGACGCATTGGGTTGCTTTTTATCACAAATCTTTAATCTTGACTTTGATCTCTTGATTTTCTGTTGTGAATTATTTCCCTAAGTTTTTTCTCGCAAAAAGTCATCATTTTAGGTCATAAAAGAGTGCTTTTATAACTATGAGAAAACCTAGGGTTGAGGGCCTTCGAATCTAAGTCAAAATAGGACTAAAAAGAGGAATTTTATATGTCGCACAAGCACCGTGATGCTAGAGGCTCAACGCCACAGTGTTAAGACCTAGAAATGCAAGGGGCATAGAGGCCAGCTGGGCACTGCAACATTGGGGTTGGGCGCCGTGGTGCCTAACTCTCTATCTTGGGCACTGTAGTACCTAACCCTAAGTTCAAACACTCTCATATTTTGAGTGTAACTTCTTTATTTATTGTCCGATTTACGTCACGTTTATCCCGAAACATCACATTTTCTGTCATGCACTTATTTATTATAAAAACACATTTAAATAGCTAAAAATTCATAAATTAAAGAAAAAATTCAGTTCAGGGTGCTAAATATACTAGTGCATTTATGACTCTATTATACACTCAAACGTCATGCAGTTCAAAGACATGGAGATGTTGAATCCTCACATTAAAAATAAGGCATTAAAGCATAAGAAGAAAAGAAAGAAGAAGAAGAAATAGTAGCATCTTGATGAGAAGATCAAAGAGAATGGCACAAGAGAATCACTTCCTCGATCTAAGTTTAAAGTCTTTTCGGAGAAGTGCAACGAGAATAAGGAAAACGTTAATGCCCAAGGATTAATTGCAAAGATATAGAAGCTGAAAGAGAGGAGAGCTAGCAATATCACATATAAAGATGTTTCCACCATCATCTTTGATCCATTATAAGAATACAAAGAACCTCGTCAAGTCGATGACGTTAAATTAATTGCTTCTTGGGAGGCAACCCAAGTAATTTCTATTTTTAGTTTTACTTAGTTTTTGTTTTAGTTATTTTATTTTCTTTTTTTAAAGGAATAAAATAAGCTAAGCATTCAAAGAATCAGCAAAAACATTTGCAAGCATTGAGAGCAAAGAAAAACTATAGTCACATTAATAGACAACAACGATGTGTTGTTTACACTTCATTTACTAAGGAAGTTTCTTACATTCAATTCTTTAGTTTTTGACATTGGAGACAATGTTGAATTTAAGTTTGGTAGTGGGAGACACATAACCTATGTTTATTTTGCTATGATTTAATTGGTTGTCCTGTAGGTTATATTTTTTTTTTAGTTGCTTAGTTTTGGTTGAGAAGATGATCATTAGTCTATGATAAGAAATAGAATATTGGCTGAATTTATTTTTGCAAATCTTTAGGAAATAATAGGTGATTAAGATAACTCTTATACCATAAATCTTAGATTGAGTTCAACTTTATTTTTGATTACTTATTCTTGAGCACATTGAGATAAGCTTGTATTAGTTGAATTTTTTGCTTCGAGATACTTTTTGCTTAAGTAGTACACCACAATCTCGAAGATCAATACTCTAAAACTTGTTTGAGTACTACTTGAGGTGAAAGCCTAGAAAACACATGAATAAGGAGATAACATTAGGTCATCTGTGGACCGCTTGAGCCTTTCAAGTCTATCTTAGATTATATTTATCCCTAATTACCTATTTTGAGCTTTAATACCCATTTTTTATTTTCTGTTTAACCACATTATAAGCCTTATGAATTTAAGTTTATTCATCCTAAAATTACCTATAACATCATAAACCTTGAGTTTACTTAGAAATATTCTTAAAATGAAAAAAGGTTGTGGATGTGTGTGAAAAAGGTGCTGAAGTGGAAAACAATAAGTCTTGAAGGTACTCATCAATCTAAGTTTGGGGGTACATCTATATAAAAAAAAAAGACAAGTCTTTAAATGCAATACCCCTAGCTTAAGAAAAAGGATAAATTATTTGAACAAAGATTAATTAAAATAAAGATGAAAATATCATAAGTTTAGAAGAGGAGAAAAAGAATCAAGAGGTTTCTAGGTAAAGTCTCAGAGTTCATAGTGTGATTTGAACTTCATATTTATATCTATATATCCCACCTTGACCCTAGTCTTACAATACAAGCTAATTAAAGTTCTAAATAGACCCTAGATGTGTATATTTTCACATTAGTGGAGAGTAAGTATAAAAAGAAAGCTTATGGTAGTCATATTATTGAAATTATGTCGAGACATTATTTTTATGTACTATCTTAAATTATTGAGTGAATCTATGTCTATGTTTTATTTGACTATGACTTGCTTATTGCATATACACACACAAATAATTGATTATAGGAGAGAATAAAGGACTTGATGAATGGTATGAAGAAGTGTTTTATTGATTTTTGAAAAGACTTGTGTCATTTAATAGCCATTAAGGCTATAATGATGACCATCTAATCAACCAATAATAAGTTATAATGTTTGTTTTTATTTTACTCGAGGATGATCAAAGTCTTAAGTTTTGGGGGTATTGGGCTTGACGCCGTGGCACCTAGGGCAGAACTCAGCCACATCATTACAATGCCTAGCTGATTTTCTCCATTGTCGTGTTTTCAGTACGAGCCCCCATGCGACAACAAAAATACCTCCTCAAAAGTCTTATTTCGACTTAGATTCGAAGGCCCCGACCATAGGGTTTCTTAAACCTATAAAAGAACCCTTTTCAAAGCCAAAACATAGACTTTTTGATAGAAAAAACTTAAGGAAACAATTCACAACACAATTCAAGAGATCAAAGCCAATAATTGAAGATTCAAGATTCAAGTCAAGGAAGAGAAGGATTTAACTTAAGGTATCTTTTGATTAGTTTTTCTTTTCTTCTCTTATCATTATGTTCTTGTTCTTGTTGGTTTTCATGGATTGACTTAATACTATTGGTTTACTAATTAGCTAAACGCTTTTGATCTAAGGTTAGACTCTTGAACGTAGTATGTAGTTGGATTTTGTTAATTTTTAGTTTATGAACTTAATATATATAATTGATTCATTCTATCTTGAGTTTAATCATTTCATTATATCTAACCAATCAATTCAAATTAAGGGATTAACTAAAAGGTTAATAAGTCTAATAAAATACTAGGGGATAAATTGAAACCCTAGATTATTATTAATTTGTAAATTAAGTTCTTTGATTATTTGTTATTTAGGTTTAGTTTAATTTGATTGAACTAGATTAATTAGTTGAATTTCAGATTTTAGTTTTTCTGGATAAATGTTAAGGAGATATAATTTTAGTAATTGATTAAAGAATTAGATCGTATAATCCCTATGGGAATGATACTTGGACTTAAAATTCTATATTAGCGAGCACTAGCACTAGCACTTAGCTATTATTGCATACATCAAAAGCTTCCCAATGTTAGTGCTAGTAATTCTTTGATGCTAGCCTTTAAATGTTGGTTTATAGAGCAGATGGGTGATGTTGCATAGCATGAACTTGACCAAGATGGAGTAGTTATCTTTGAGGATATTTAGGGCCTTTATGTCAAGATGTTGATAAGGTTGGCTTTGTTGTGGAAACGTTTGCCAAACATGTGGATAGGTTAGCTTAGATAGTTTATGGCTTTATTTAGAAAAAAGATGATCATTTTTAGATTTGGAGACCAATAGTTAAAGCTTAAGTTGAATTAGCTACAATTTAGGCAAGACTTGATGATTTCAATAGATCTAAGGTAGATTTGCTTTATGTTGGTCATCATACAGATAGAAAATGTGTCAAGGCTACTAATGAAGCTGATGATTAGTTTTTTTTTTTGTTGTTGTATGGAATATGATGTTATATGCCTTTAAGATTCTTTTAATAAAGCTTTCTACAAGGTTTTAAATCTTTTGGATCTTTCTATATCTATCAGTAATTTTGTTAGTATGGTATGTCTAAAATATATATTAATCTAGTATATTTTTTAAAGGGTTATTATCATGAATACCTATGAGGTAAGGCCTAATTATAGAAATACCTACATATTTTAGATTCCATTAACAATACCTAGAGGTTTTAAAAATTGTCACCAATACCCTTTCGTTAGAAAATCTTCTATAAAAGATAAGGGAATAAGGTTAATATAGTTATTTCATTTGAATGTCTAAATTAATTCAACACATATCAAATCATTACGCCACATGGCATTGTAGTTGTATCCAAACAGCCCTATATTTGTGTCTAAACACCTTTTATTTATCTTATTAAACATTCATCATCCTCTTCATTTCACTCGCACTAGCATCTATGTTATCTTTTGCATTCTCTCTCTTTCCTCGTTGTCTCTCCTCTCCCTCTTCTACCTCTACAAAAGAAAATTAATAAACCTGAAAAATACAAAGCGATTTGATGAGTTCAACCAACTCGTAAAATGCCATCTAGACTACATCATCAGCTCAAACTAGTTTGTCGACATTGCCAAAAATTATCTAATCTAGGCTAAAATCAACGAGATTTGCGCTGTTATTATCAGCTGCATTACTGTAACATTGAGGATGTTGATATATAAGAGCAATAATTTGGAAATTAATTTTAATAACAAATATTCCTTGTTGGAAACCTCATCTTTATGGCCTAAATCTGTGTCATCAACACTTAAGTTACTATTATTATTATTGTTACGGATATTAAGCCATCCACTTTAGTTTGACACCCCTAGAGCATCAATTAAGCCATAGCCTTGATACTCTTTTTGACTCTATACGCATTGAAAGACATAAATCATACTATAAGTAAGAACACATACGATCAACACGCCAATAAAGATAAAGTAAACAAACTAATCAACAAGACACAAGTTATACGTGGTTTGGACTATAAATGCCTACATCCACGGATGATCCATGATCTAGCTTCTTTTATTGATATTGATTACTAAGTATCTTCTTACATCATCAATGATCCAACAAAACCTCTTAGTATCTCCCAATAGAGATCTCTAAGTATCTAACCTTGATCACTATGGATTCTCTAAGACCTCTTAATATCTTTTCATAAGAGATTTCTACAAAGAATACAAAAATAGCCCGAGCATCTATGCTGAAAGGATTTATGGTGTTTCTTTATTCATACAGAATAATTTTCACCCACATAAGGTTCCGCCCTAGTGCAAAGCTCCTCATACTTAGTGTCTACCCGGCTCCAATATTCTCTCCTATGGTTACATCTTAAAACTTTATATGCTTAACTTTCTCTTGTGTTTAAAAGAGTTTAGATAGTGAATAAAACACCCTTAAAAACCTTAAACCTAGTTAGAATAAGATTCTTTACTTATAGGAGTCCTAATCCCTTTTAAAAAAGTTAATTGAGCCAAAACAAGAAATATCCCTAAGTTGTTGCATAAACAGTAACTGTGTGAACAGTGCCCATCATGGCATAAATAGTGTCGCCCTATGAACAGTACCTATATTCATCTGGCTTTCTGTTTTAATCATCCCTCATACACCAAATGCGTACTTAACTTCATAATGACTCTCCCTTTGGTATTCTTCATAATTCTTGCCTATACAAGATTGTTAAATCACCAATTTTTAATAAATCCTCTCATTTTTTCAAAATCTCTCTTCACGAAGCTAATCATTATCACCCTTCTTTGACCAGTGCTCACTAGCATTGTCTTTAAGTCAAGTCCTAAACTTGACTAAGGCTCATGCGACTATGGTCTTTAAAGATTCCAAAATGCTAATATCTAGAGTAATCTAATGTTGCGATCTTTCATGTCCCGAAGATACCATGACCACAATTCCATAATGGTGAAAACACATTCTCACTATTATTACTCTTCACACACATTCTCTTTTGATCCTTGCCACAATGTGATATGATTCAAAAGTTTCTTTATGGTCTATTTCAAATCAACAACCCCATGGTGAACCCATTTAAGCACATAGTCTCCTACTGTGCTTCTCACATTTGATCCTTTTGCTTCTCTTTTAGTATTCCTTCTTCTGTCTTTTATGAATATCCCTATTTCATTATAGCTATCCTGAGTCCACTAGGTTTTCATAAGATGAGGAACAAAATCTCATACTTAGTCCCTCTATTGTCTTTTTCACCTTGTAGTCTTAATCTTATTCTACTAATCCTTTATGACTTACCAAAAGTCATATCTCTACAATTGGTAAATAACGATTCTTTATGACTCATATGAAAACACTACCCAAGAATAAAAAATAGTTTATCCATCAAACACTCGTTCCTCTTGAAGCTCTTATGTGATCAAGGTTTTTGCCTAGTCATCTAACAGACTTGTAAATCCACCTTTCTTCTATCTTGGTTTTTCTCTTCGAACTATCCCTTTAAGTGCCTAGACACATTTTTAGATCTGTCCTTCAATCTTGATTGTTCTTCATTTGCCATCTTTATTTTGTATTCAATCCAAATGATTCTTCTGACTATAACCTAGATGACGCCGTCTTCTTGGTAATATTTTTAGGAGTGATCTTTACCCTAAAAACTCCCTAGTACGACCATCATCTTTTTCTTTTTTGGATCATCATCTTTTTCTTTTTTGGATAATCATTTCCTTCATAGTTCATCCATTATATTTGTAAGTCTCTATAGTTAACAACCTGTGCTCTGCAATCTGGCTTTGCTGCCTATGTTTTACAATCTGGTCTTCAACCCATGCTTTAATACCAGTTTATTGTGATACTAAACTATGCCTTTTATTGTGACAACCCTTTGACATCAACTAAGTTACAGCTTTGATACCTTTTATGCGTAGCAAAAAATATAACTCACAAAATAAGTAAGAATACATAAGATAAACATACCAATAAAGATAAAGAAAATAAACAAACAATAAGATACAATATATACTAGTTCGACCTAAAACTCCTACGTCCGCGGGGGATCCATGATCCAGCTTTTTTATTGATATAGATCACTAAGTATCTTCTTACATCGTCAATAATCTTATAAGACCCTTTAGTATCTCCCATAAAGACCTCTAAGTATCTTCCTAGGCCACTATAACTCTTCAAGGCCTCTTAGTATCTTCTCATAAGAGAATTTTACAAGGTATACAAGAATAGCATGAGCCTCTAGTCAAAAGGATCTATGGTGTCTCTTTATTCACACAGAATAATTTTCACCCATACAACAGTTCCACCCCAGTACACACAGCACTTACTGTCTACCTGGCTCATCTATTCTCTCTTATTGTTTACATCTTGAAACCTTGGATGCTTGGTTTTCTCTTGTGTTTAGAATGGTATATAGAGTGTAAAATACTCTTAGAAACCCAAACCTTATTGGGATAAGAGTTCACATGTTTAAGAGTTCAAAATTCCCTTAAACAAGTCAATACGTCCAAAAAAATAGACTTTCTCGAAGTTGAACATTACAGTACCAAAGGGTTGTTACTGCAGCACCACATCGCAGTGCTAGCCTGGCAGTAATCCTTCATTTTCTTTGCCTTTTTGCAGTTGCAAGTCTCATATTGCTCTGTTCTATTGCTTCCAACAAGTCTTTGGCTTCAAAGTAACTCTACTCTTTGTATTCTTCAGAATTCTTACCCGTACAAGATTGTTGAATCATCAATTTCTAACATATAGATATACGTTGATGAAAATAAGAATTCATTATTATCCCTTTCTTTTTCTTATCGTTAAAAAATCAAATGATCCCAAATATTTAAAAAGAATTTGCACTAATTTAAGTAAGATTCTTACTCTAGTTATTGATATTAGTATTTAGGAAAAATTTAAAAATAGCCACCTTTTATTCAATTTTGTTTTAGCCATATTAAATTTCTATTCCTTTTAGCCAAAAAATTTAAAATTGGACCCTTTTGCCCCTAAGCCAAATTTCCCTCCTCTCTTCTCATTTTTCATCTTCAATTAAAAAATACTCTCAAATAACACTCTCAAATTGGAAAATAGATAAACCAAAAAAACACAAATATTTTCTAGATTGGTGACACACCAGCTATGTAAAAATGAAGAAAATAAAAAAAAATACTTGATAAATTGTATAAATGTTTTGATTTATGATTTATGTTATGATAAATGTGAGTAAAATGAGTAGATTGTTGTTATATATTATCATGTGGGAAGATATTGTGAAAAATGGATAAAAAAAAGATTAAGATATTGAAAAATGGTTAAAAAATCCAAAAACTCGGAGAAAAAAGCCTTCTTTAGGGGGCTATATGCGGTGGCCTTGTGTTTTGCATAGTATGTAGCAGCATTAGCCAATCATGTGGCGCCACGTGGTACCACACAATGATTTTTTATTTTGTTTTAGTTATTTTATTTTATTTAAGTTAAATGGAATTAATTTAATTAATATTTATTAAATAACAAAATAAATTTATGTTTAATTTAATAAAAATTAGAATATTTAATAAAATATTAATTATTTAATAGAATTAAATTATTAATTAATGAAATAATTAATTTATATATAAATGGAATAATTAAAAAATAAGTTAATTGATAACAAAGTATTAATTATTCAAATAATTAATAATATAAAATTTAATTAATTATTTAAATTTTAAATTAAATAGTATTAATTATTAACCACTTTAGTAAATTTGTGTTTAATTTAACAATAATAATTTCACTAAAATAGTTTTAGTTAATTAATAAATTAAAGTATTAGTAATAAAGTATTAATTAATGAAATAATTAATTAATAAATAATGAAGTTTTAATTATTTAATAATATAATTAATAGAATGTTGAATAATTATTAAATAATATATTTTTAATTAATTTGTGATGAATTTTAGTCATTATTAATTGAATTATTGAATTGATTAATTAACTTGTTATTTTCTTCTAATTGATGTTTTATTTAAGAAGCAAAATGTATTCAAATTATTTATAGTTTTAAATAATGAGTTATACCAAGCGTTAGTGACTTCTTACTCGCAGATGTGGACTATAAACCTTATAAGATATAAGTTGATGCCCACATAGATAGAATTATTTAGGTCAGCATGTTAGAGTGATTTTCTAGATGCACACAACATCTCACTTTTAGGTATATTGGTGTATTGTTAAGAGAAATTCATACCAAAACTTATACTAAGAATTGTGAATTTTGATATGTAATAATCGCATTAGATTCTCTCGTTCAAATTATTTTTTATTATGGAATTGAAGATGAAAGATTATCCATTAGTTAAAGAGTTGAAAAGAAAACTTAGAAATAGACCGTGGGATAAATATTTTAGAAATAGAAAGTCTTTGAGCTATATGGATTTCGATGACGGGTTCAATACGAAAGATTTGAGTGAAGAAGATGATGAAGATATAGTAAAATTATAGCTATTTTATTTTTTCATCGTGTTTTGGTGTCGTGGCATGATTATAGAGAGATCCAATATATTGTGCTTAATCTTGTGGATAACTTGGATGAGTTTAATCACTATCTATGAGGCACAATTGTATTGGTCATACTATATGTCTCCTTAAGCACAACAATAGTGAAAAAGTTGAAAAAGATCAGAAAAGCAGGAGCATGTGCAAAGAATGATAAGTATAATGGATATAGTTTTGCATCAGCATTCCTAGAGAGTAATTCAGTCGATTTATTATTATATTGAAATATAGAGAAAGTATTCATACTACCTTTTATTAATGTTATTTTTTTTATTATTATCTCAAGTTTGGATCTTTAAGGTGTTAGAAAGTGTGGACAAAAAATAGATACAACAATAGTGTGTCAAGGCGTGCTAATGCACTATACTTAAACTATTTTTACACTCACAATTATAATAATCAAGGTGTAGTAAAGTTGAATGGTAGTATAGTTTCTAGGATTCAATGATAATTGAAATTTGTAAAGGTGCATACTAAATTAAAATTCCTTAGACTACAAGTAATGACTTTGAGAGTGATTGATGAGTAGAGAGAATTTGAACCAAATAAGGGAAAAAGTAGTTCAATTTGTTATATGAGATGTGCCTGCAGTATTTATAGAGATATGATGTCTCTCTGAAGAGACACAACACCTCTTCAAAAGGCCACACCCATTGGCAGAGGTAGATGAATCTTTAAAGAGTCACATCCCTAGCTCTTAGCCCTGTGACGCATAACACGCAACGTCGTGGCGGTCAAAGAAGTAAGAACCCAAATACCTGACTGTGTTATGGCACTAAAGCCAATTTTGGCTTAAGTACCTTTTTTGTCTTTTTTTTAAAAATTTATTTCTCTTTTCAGCTCTTTCTTTATTTTATAACCTTGATATGCATTGTTTTATTTGAAATACTCTTATAAAGACCAACAATTCTCCATATATTTCAAATAAACTAATGCAATCAAATTAACCACAATTAAAGTAGAATTTAACTTATATGAATTGGTGCTATTCCAACCTATGAGCCAATCACTGATTAAGTAATCGTATTTTACAAAGACTTAGGTGAAACCGAGTTTCTATCAATCTTCATTCCTTTAGTGTAAAATAGAGGAATAAATGATCAAGTTAAAATCTCTAATAACTTAATTTTGTTCACGGTTTGGGACTTTAATGGTCTTGTGCTGTCATAATTTCATGAGTGCTCTGGAGATGCCTGCCTAGCTCTCATAAGAACTGACCCAATTCCAAACTCATATAAGTGACACTCCATCAAGTGTATTATCTAGGTTTAACACATCACCATGCTATAAAAGGTTATGGAGTTCACTAAAAGTATTACTCAACTTTTTCTACTGTAGATGTACTACCTCGCCTTAGGGAGGAACTCACAAATTATAATTGGTATAACAAGATAACAAGTGATTTGTTCTTACCTTTATAAACCTACTTCAATGGGATCACTAATCACATAGGTAGGGTTACTATCACTCTTGTTTCATGCTTTAGACAGAAGTCTCATCCCTCTTGACGTCTTTTTCACTAATCTCCTATTTAGTGGCTCAGTCAGAGGATCAATCAAATTCATCTCTGATTTCATATAATCTAGGCTCACCACCATAGATTCTAGCAACTGCTTAATAATACTATCTTTTATATGAATATGTTTACTTTTTCTATTATAAATCTTACTCTTTTCTCTAACAATGGTAGCTAGACAATCACAATTTATAAAAATTGATATAGGAGGGTGAGAATTAATGGGAATATCAGTCCTGAATGTTCTTAATCACTCAGCCTCAAAATAAGCTTTTTCTAAGGCTATCAATTTTGATTCCATGGTAGATCGTGTTATGTAAGTTTGTTTAGTGAATTTTTAACATATGGCTCCATCACCCAAGGTGAACACAAATCCATTAATAGACTTTACCTTATTAGATTCTAAGATCCAATTAGCATCACAATATCTTTCTATCACAAGTTGTGATCTACCATATAAAAGTACATGAGTTTTAGTGTCTATCAAATATTTTGCAACTCTATTCAAGGCATTACAATGCTCATTTTTCAGATTTTGAGTATATATACTCATTCTCTCTATAGCATATGCTATATCATACCTAGTGCTATTCATCAAATATACGAGTCTACCAATAATTTATGCATATCAGTTCTGATTATCACTATGCTCAATATTCTTTCAAAGTGTTGCCATTAGTTTACATGCTATGTACCCAAACCTTTTTAGAAACTTATCGCATAGCGCTCTTAGGATAAGGTGAGACCATTAGATGTTCTCATTATTTTTATTCTAAAAATAACATCAGCTTCTCCCATATTTTTCATATCAAACTTAGTTGATAAGAACCTTTTATTCTCATTTATTACTTCCATACTAGGAATGAATATTAGCATGTATCTACATAAAGATATATGATGACAAAATTCCTAGTATCAAACGTTTTATAGTACATACATTTATCAAAATCATTGATCATAAAACCATTTGATACTAGAGCATTGTCAAACTTTTATGCTACTGTTTTGGTGCTTGTTTTAAGCTATATAAAGACTTCACTAATTTACATACTTTATACTCTGTACTAATATGAGCACAATCTTCTGGTTGTTCTATATATATTTTATCTTTTAAATCTCTATTTAGAAAAGCCGTCTTTACATCCATTTGATGTATGAACAAATTATATATTGCAACTAATGTATTCAAAAGCTTTATAAATGTAGTTCTAGTAATAGAAGCATAAGTATCAAAATAATCTAAGTTTTTTTTTTAGTGAACCATTTGACAATAAATCTTGCCTTATATTTTTGAATTATACAATTAGCCCTTATCTTCTTTTTAAACATCCATTTAAAATCAATAGGCTTGGTACCAGGAGGTAAATCAACTACTTGCCATATATGACCACTTATGGTGGAGTTGATTTTATCATTAATTGCCTCTCTCTATAAAGGATCATTATGAGAAGACATAGCTTCACTATATGTTTTAGGGTCCTCTTCTATAAGAAAAACATAGAAATCATTATCACAATTAGTGACTTTCTTTATTCTTTTACTTCTTCTAAGTCTATTGTTAGAACTTTCTGGAGAATCATCATGTACTTTTATATGAGTAAAAGTTTTCTGTAGTTTAGCTTTCTTAGAAAAAATAGTTTCGAAGAATTCTGCTTTTTCTGATTCTATTATATTATTTAAAATAATCCAATGGTATACTCTAATACCAAAAATCTATATATAGCACTATTTTAGGTATAACCTATAAACATACAATCAATTATCTTAGGTCTCATTCTTTTCCTTTTAAGGTCGGGAATTAAGACCTTGGCAAGATAACCCCAAACTTTAAGGTATGAACGGTTAGGCACACCACCTTTTCATAACTTATAAGGTGTAATTCTAGTTTTCTTATATAGAATTCTATTTTGTATGTGACAAGCAGTCAATATTACTTCCCCACACAAGTTCATATATGCCATAGAATTTATTAATATACAATACATCATGTATTTTAATGTTTTTTTTTATCTTATTTGATTCAGAAGAATATGAAGGTGTATCTTCATGTATAATTCCATTGTCTTTACAATAGGAACTAAACATGTTAGATACATATTCTCCTCCTCTATCAATTCTTAATCTTTTAGTTTTCTTTCCAAGTTGATTCTCAACTTCTTGCTTATAGATTAATAACTTTTCATATGACTCATCCTTATTTCTCATTAAGATCTCCTAGGTTACTATAAATTAAATTTAAGTAATTCAGTTTATCTAAGAGTTATTGGTTTACAATTTTTCTTAGTGGATTTTCCTTTTAAACATACATCACATTTTTATATGTCATCTAAATTCATGTTAGAAAGTAAACCAACTATTCTAATCTTTCTTAAATAGAGATAATTCAAGTGATCTAGTCTATCATGCCATAAATCAAAAAGGCTTAACAATGTAAACTAAAGAAATATTCTTATTAATAGAAGCATTAAGTACATTGAGTTTGAACAATTCATTGGTAGAGTATCTTTTTCCAACAAATGTTCCACTTTTAGTCATTAAAAATTTGTCCCCTTCAAATGAGACTTTTACATTTATATAATTCTCATAATCATGAAGTACATTATTTAAGACAAGGGATTTCCTACAAGTTAACTTGAGAGGAACCTTCCATTTTTCCACTACTGGTGCAGAATGAGGGAATTACCAAGATAAACTTATTCTTCTCATTTTCTTATTTGAACATAGTCATGAAATACACTTTTATCACCATATATATATTTAGCAGCTCCAGAGTTAATGACTTATTTTTTGTTGCCACTTCCAACCATGTTCACTTAGAAAACAACTACAACGACTATCACCTCATCTCCTTCAACCAAATTGGCTTTAAGAATTTTATTATTTCTCTTCTTACTTCTGTACTTACACTAATAGGCCAAATGACCACCATTTCTACAAATATAACACTTACCTTTCTTTTTGAATGAGGGATTATTGTTCTTAAGCATATGTTGTTTGTGGACTTTTAATGCTTCTAACCATGATTTTTATTTTCAACCAAACTACCCTTAGAAATAAATTTCTTGGCTTTTTCTATGTTTTCACATTGGTGATTCTTTTCTTCTATTCTTAGAGGCACAATAGAATCTTTCAACTTTAAGTGTTTTCTTTTGTGCCTGCTGCTTTTCTTGTATTCTTTCTAAGAATCAAGAAACTTTTCAATCAAACAACCGACAATAGAAGGTTCAGGAAGAATAATCCCCTCATTTTTTAAATCATTGAGTAAAAGATGAAAACCATGTATTTGTGATGTTACTTTTTCTTCTTTGGACATTTTAAAGTTCAAGAAATTAACAGTTACGTACTTTTTGGCATTAGCATCTTCAATCACCTACTTTTTTTAATTGTGCTCAAATTTCATATGCATCTTTATATGTGGAATAGACATCATACAATTCATTTGAAAGTGTATGAAGAATAGACATCACATTTATCAATTGTTTCGCTAATTCACATATGGCTGGCCATGTGCACCAAAAATTGAATCAATAAATCCAATTTTATCTTATCTCCATAAATGGCAAACATTAGGTCCCTTTTTCATTTAATAAACACAACACCTCATATTTTTATTTTATTTTATCAAGTGGCAAAATGATAATATTAATTTAATATAAATGCATGGTCTACTTTAGTATAAATTACTTGGAACATAAATGGTCCACTACTATTTAATATGTTTCAACCTTTACCTTATTAATTTAATTAAATTAATTATTCAAAACACTTTTGAATAAATAATTTACTAAACTAGTTTTTACTAACAAGGTTAAATGGTAAATTCAAGGTAAAATAATCTATGGACCAAATTGTGCCATTTTTTAAAATCCTATTGATTAATAACTCTTGTTAACTAATTAAATGATGTACCTAACATTTAAGTCTTGATAAATATACATCCTGAGGGATCCTAAAATAATTATTCATTTTATTTTTTGAATTTATCGGATCTAATTATTCAATCTAGTCCGCTACTCTAGTACGCAACGAGTACACTTCATATTGTGAGACTCTCTAGATCCATGCCCGATTTGTCATATAGAGCTCATCCATACGTCCATAAATAGTGCCCCACACACATGTTACAGATATTATAAAGTGTCACGTTAGACTATGCAAGTTGAGGTTATAGCATATTCGTATAATTCTTCCATCATTTATATCTTAAAAAAGGAGAGATATAGATCATCATTGTCAAATCTTTATTTGCTCAACCATGAATTTATCTCCAGATTTATATTTTCATAAACAATATCTACAAACACTTTTGTGATATTGTTTATCCATTCAGAACATATTTTTTAAGGTTTATACTTGTGGTCACAAGACTTTGTGAAATACAATCTCGGAGCATCAGGATATACAACCCACTATAGTGAGCTAACGGATCCCATATTTATGCATACTGGACTCTATAAGCATCAAATCATACCCAGTGACACCAAGTGGTCAGACCATGAAAGGTTTTGACATATGTGAAACCAAAGCATTGTGGATTACTTACGAGCCCACCATGGCGCTCAGGTTAAAGAAACACAAATACTACTCAAATAGGAAGACCTTCCATTGACGTATGAGATGTCTATTGGAGGTCTTTATGAGTCTGTTCAATATCTTGTCCTCACTGAATACCTGTATCTCTATATGAACTTTCACTAAGCTCATAGTTTGCTAAGACTAACCATTTGGACCATCCAGATATAGACATATGGTAATCTATATTAATGGGTTCCACTGATAGATCCGCATTGATGAAATTAGATTAGGAACATAATGTTTGAGAACATACTTGTATAATGACATTTTCTAGCACCATCTATAACTTTTTGCCACTACGTCATTATTAATATATTCTCAAGTTTTTATCCTATTTCAGACAAAACTCTAACTCTTTAGATTTCGTTAACTCTAATAACCTGCTAACTTTTAATACAATTAACTCTTAGTACTTATAACTATTAGCGTTTCTAACTCTTAACACTGATCTAAACTCCTTTAGACTAGATCTAAATTCCTTCAGATCATACAATGTTTGAAACATTACAAGCATTTAATCATTTAATAAATAATAATATTAATGATTTTATTAGAAATGATAATTGTATAAATATTATCATTAAATATTTATACGTAATGAGATGGCACGCAAGCATAAATTCTAATAGAATTTACTCGATGCTAAATTATGGGCTGAAGTAGATAAGATAATGGATATAAAATAATAAATTTTTTATTTATTATACAAGTAATTCATAATAAACTTTTACAATTTTCTGTGTATGTATATATTCCAATGAACTACATAATTGAGCATTGGATTATAATAGAATCGATTTGATGGAGATGATGATTACTATTTATAATTTCAGCATTAATAGATATGCTAACAATGTGATGGAAGTTTATATCGCTCCTCTGTGTCTTTTTATGCCATATTATCTCTAAGCATATAGATTTTATACCTTTAGGAGAGAAACGAATGAAGATTTATGGCCATCTAATGTTGTACATCTAAAGAAATTTGTGCCTTAGCAAAGGGTCCAAAGTAGAGACTGTGGTGTATTTACTTGTATATTTATTGACTACCTAATACTGGGTTGACTATTAGATTTTGAACTCGAGATTAGTACTTTTTTAGAAAGAATAAATAGCTATAAATTTATGGATCCATGGCTTAAAATAAATATAATGTATTGTGTTATATTATTCTATTATCTATTATGGATGTTAACATAGATGATGTATAGATGTGCAAAGTAAATATAAGTGTTATTTTTTAAATTTTATGTTTCGAAATATCCATAAAATAGGAAAAATTCTATCGAAATTTCAATATATAAATATAGTTAACTATACTTAACTGATAATAAAGTACAAACAAACAACAAATAACAAAGTAAACCAAATGAAAGGTAAAGAAAGTAAATCAAATGAAAGGCAAAAACAAATAAACCAAACGAAAGGAGATTAAATATCAACCTAAGTTTTACAAACAAATATAAAACTTCATTACAACAACGTAAATCAAACATCAATTGCTATGTATAACAATAGGTTTTCGATACGTCTGGTGGTTATGTCTGTGTTATTCACAGCATGTGTAAACATTTTTCGATAGCTTCTTCCTTGCAATGGAATCCACTTCAACCTATGCTTCCTTGCTTGTTGACGTGCTATGAAAGACAAAATGTTTACATTTCTCAATTCGTTTGAAATTATTCAATTTGATGAATGGCCAACCGCAAGGTCTAACTTGCTATAGGAACGAAATAAGCACTTGGATATGTAATAAAGTGAACAAAGACCTTCGCACTGTAATCTCGAATGTCTATAAAATGCAATAGTATAAGTACAAGGTAGTTACCAAAATTTAAACTTCTAATAATTGCATGTCTTCGTGGTGATGTCCATTTATTCCGTTTCTACTTTTTCCTTGACTAAAAATCATGAATTATCTAATAAGTGAAAACTATCATTCGACTAGATTTATCATATGCTTTATTACTTTGTAATTTGTCCAAGTCATCAAAAAGGATGTTATACCTTTTATCGCCTCTCGTCTATGATAATACCACTTCTACATTAATTCCCATATCCACTCAACCAAAGTGGTTAGAGAAAGAGATCTTAAATCTTTTGTAACTTGATTAATGCTTTTTATGATATTGGTGGTCATGATGTCATATCTTCTGAATGCACCCATTGATCAAGCTCATTTCTTCAAACCAATGTCTTCCTCTAAATACTTAGTTACCTCAGGTCTCATCTCTCACATCTTGTTTATTTGATGTTGAAAGTCACAAAGGTAATATACCTTTGCAGTAACAAAATAACCAATAAAGAATCTTCTTTTTTTTCTTTTCGTTGGTATCTTGTATTTTGTCAATAATATTTTTTTAAGTGATATATGAAAAACCTACGATATGTATTAGAAAACACACCTTAAATTGCCTTTTCAATACTAGCGTATCGATCAAATATAAAAACTAGATCCTGAAAGTCACCAATTACTCTTAGTAGTTTGGCCATAAACTATACCCAAGAAGCATCATTTTTAGAGTCAGCAATTCCTGTGCCAATGAAAAAGTTTAATCATTTTCATCTTTATATATAACTATAAGTATTGTACCAAGATAGGTACCTTTCAAAAATGTTCCATTAAATATAATCATTGGTTAGATGGTGACTGAAAACCTCTAATGCATAGTCTAATCGCCATAAAGAAATTCTTAAAAGTGATGTCGTCATCAATTTTCAAGTGAGTAATCATACTCAGGTTTTGTTATTCTAGCACATATATAGGAAGTAATCTAAACGAATTCTCTAGAGTACCATATATCAACTTGCATAAATGCTCTTTAACTTGTCAAGTAGTAGAATACGTTAAATCTATACCATATTCTTCACACATGTTTGCTAAGATTTCCTTCGATCTATAATTTTATTGACTGATATAAACTTATTTTTTTTTATTATTTTACTAATAATTCAACTCTTGACTTGTTAGTGACCATCATGTAATCAATTCAAAACATATATATGATTTATATATATTATGCTCACGGTAAAGAACTTTTGTGCTTCTATCGATATCACATATACTCTTCATTTGCATATCTCATCATCACATTTTGTCTCAAAATAATCTTTCTTAGACCTATGAAATTTGAAATTCCAATTACCCATAATTATTAGTATGCTTATAGCCTCAAGAAGTTCATCTTTGTTATTGCACAACTTTTCTACAAATAAATCCTTAATTTCAGTATATAATACCTTATCTGACATGGTCATGTTTGGTGGTGGTATCGTAAGAATAAATTGAAAATGATTTTTTGCTTGAACCTTATTTTCTCTTGCATGCGAATCATACACATCATGTGACTCACAAAGAGAACTATTAAAAATATTACATGGTCTGCCTTTTGGTATATCATTTAATCCATTAGCTTTAGTTCCATAATTAACGCTTTCATTACCATCATCATCCCATATGTCTAATTATCGTAGTACTTGTAAGTTAGTCTTTAAAGAACATTGTAGGAGAATAATGATAGTTATTTGTAGTGTTTGTTAGAAATGTACCTAATGGTATTGTTAGAGCTATACTACTCATTTAGTTGCTATCACTTGCAGACATGAAGTGATTACGACAAACTTGGTGGCTATCAACAAGCGACTCTGCATTATTGTCACATACAGGAGCTCTAACATCCATTGTTACATATAGAGATGTCAAAGTATTTTTTTTTATTTAGACTCAACTAGAAATGCACATTATCATAATTTTCAATTGTAATTGGTCTCAACTTCACATTTATTGCATCAACATAAATTCTCATAGACACTTTGGATTACACCTTATAAATTCTAATTACTTGTCACACAATATTCAACAACACTTCTTATTTTACATTCTTCGAAACTTAGATTCTAATATTTCAGAATCTAATATATCTCTTATCATTATTAATAAAACTCTCACATTTTTTCAAAATATACAATGATTGAAACACGTTGCAAATACCTATAATGAAAAAATATTATTAAAATGTGAGTAAAATGATTAAAAAACATCACATGTACTGTGCAAAAATAAATGGGCATCGCGCCATTGTTCTCCGTCACTTGACGATGATTGCCCTCCAATTTTAACTTAGTTTTATTTGTTTACTCATTTTACACCATCTTGTTACTATTTTATAATATTTTGCATCATTTTTACTGCTTTTTAACAAATGTAATAATTTTTAAAATATCTATCACAAAAATATGTTTTTTTAATGTTATTATATAATATTTTTAATTTGAGAAACTTACCAAGTATTTATTATTAATTTATCAAAAATTTGTTGTCCACTTGATTAGGATTTTTAAAATGAAATGAGTATTTCTTTTTCAAGTTTTAAAGTTTTTTTTTGGATGAATTGTTTGAATTAAGAAAAATATAGTTGAGGGACAAAATAATCTTATTTTAATTTTTTTATTATAAATAATTTTTTTTTATTTTCGAAAAAAAATTCCGTTTTTTTTTATAGCCTTGGTTCGATAAATTGACTTAACCCGGGTATAAGACAATCATTTTCAGTGATCACATGATAAGCCATATCACACGACATGCAACAACAACAATAACAACCATGTGACGGTTTGACATCACTAGGCCCGGACTCATTCCAGCTTTCAACCACCATCCAAATTATAGTGTACGTACGTTATTATGAGAAATAAGAAATACAAAATTAATGGACCCTCTTCAATATTTCAATTTAAATACCTACCAACAATACATTAATTCCCAAAGTCACGCAAGTCATGATATATTCATATTCTTGTACGACGTGGACCATGTGAGTACATCGTGTAGTGGGGTTTCACACCTGTGATGCCAGTGATTTATAAAGAGTTCAACATGTGATGGATTGATTGATGGGGATACATAATCCTAAAATATTATTTAATAAAAATAGCAAATTCTAATATCATATCATCGTATCGTCATTAACCATGTTAATATTTATGTCTTAATTTGTGAAAATTATTTTATAAGGATTTGAAATTGTACTTTATTGATATATAATATTAGGTGAATTTTCTTGATTAAAATTTGATACTATTTTTTTTTTTTTACTACAATTTCAACCATCCCAATAATTTAAGTCCTCGAGTTTCTTTTAAGAGATGTTGTTGTTTGCCCACTTACTCTCTTTATATATTATTTGAAAAATCATTTCTTTATTTTGCTTTTTTTTTATTTTTAACTTTTTTTTAATTTTTAAAATCTAAACTTTTCGAAGAGAAGAAGAACTGTATAAAAATAGCTCTCTCCTTTAGCGGTCCTTGTGAAAAGTTGCTCTCCTAAAACAATCTTGTTTTTTTAAGCTAATCAAAGATATTCTTAGCCCATCAAATTCTTGAAGTAAATATCCTCAGTCTCAACAATATACATTACAATATAATTTTGTATGTTCTCATAATGTTACAAGAAGCCAAATATATCTTATTATAATTTTAAAGAAATGATTGTATCTTTATTTTTCAAAAGGGATCAAGATTCTTTATTAATCTCATCTTTTATTTAATATTTTATTAACATAAAGTAGTTAGTTGATAAAATATAAATGAATTGCAAAAAAAAAAAAATTCACCATACATAACTAGTAAAACATGTATCAAGAGATTCTTTAAAAGTTAGATAAAATTACATTAAGTGAAGATCTTAATTCTTTTGAAAATTACTGTACATAAAAATAATTTCATAAAAACTAACGTGACATGTAAGTATTGGCTCATAATAATTATTTCCATTGATTCATTTTATTAGCTTTTATATTTTATGCAATCAACCTTTACATGCCACTTAATTTATATAAAGAATTCATTTATAGTATTACTCTTATTTATTTATTTTAATATTATTATATAATAATATCTAAATGCAAGCCAAGGTCTTTTTGTTTGTGTTCCTTTAAATGGAGGTTTTTTCCTTTGATTAAAGCTGGGAATGATGGTATGCCGTTATCCTTATGATTAATGTTACTCATTTAAAAAAATTTATTCCAAATTTTCATTCTAAAATCATCTCAATTGCACATGATGTAGTATATTATATAGATGATAAGATAATGTAATAAATTATTTTAAAATCAATGAAATTTATCACTCAATAAATGTCACATGATACTTTTAATTTGAAGTATGCTTATACTTCTATCCCACGGGAATAACTGCTTTTATTCTTCACATTCAAAACTCTAATATGAACACACATGAAGGTCCAAAATCTATTGGATGCGAAAGTCATGTGTTCATATTGTTAAAATACATTATCCTCGATTTATTTCTTCTTTTAAACAGCTTAATCGTAGTCCCCTTACCTCGATTCAATAATATCATAAGCAAATCGATGGTTCACAAAAGCAAATAATCCTTAAAAATATAATATTTATTGTATTTCTGTCAAAATATAATGTTTAAATGTACCATGAACATTTCTCATGGTATGCAAGTAGAGTAAATATATATCATTCTTCTAGAAGAAGGAAAGGAAAATATAGAAGGAATTCTAATAATAAAAAGGGAAGAAGAAACTATAACATGTAAAAATTGCACATCTAAGGTCTTGAATAGATCTCAAACCCCGAAAGATCAAAGGAGCTCCAATTGTCGCTTATTAAATTTGCAGAGGCCTTTAACTGAGTACCATCGGCTGGAAAAGAATCAAAATCTTGAAGCTGGAACATTGGTTGCCATGTAAAATTGGGCAAAGTTTCAGCTTGCTCAGTCCACAAATGGTCTTGTGCAATTTCATCACTCAACAAAGTTTGCAAACCATAGGCATTCTTGTCGTTTTCCAACAAATCTTGAATTGATCTCTCCTCTTCTTGTTGCTTCTTACCAACAACGTCAAAAAGCTGAGGATATTCTTCAAGTAATAAATTGGCCTCTCCATTGACATGATGATGATCAGACGGCTTCTGGCATTCGATTGGTGCATCATTTTGCACGCTATCCAGCGTCGAAGAATTCGATACTTTAGCCAGTTCTTGGCTAGCAAATTCTGGCTCGAAAGTCGAACTCTCGTTCAGAAACTTGGCGAAAACAACAGCCAAGTCAATATCGGAACCTCCACTTGGTTTATTACTGGAGCTACCGTCATCAGAAGAACAAGCGTTGCC
The DNA here is from genome assembly GCA_946807835.1 of Ailanthus altissimus. Taxonomy (NCBI): domain Eukaryota; kingdom Viridiplantae; phylum Streptophyta; class Magnoliopsida; order Sapindales; family Simaroubaceae; genus Ailanthus; species Ailanthus altissimus. Next base: position 9,433,778 of record OX327699.1, on the reverse strand, counting down.
AGTTTTATCATTTATGTTGTCACAAAAACTACTAAAACTCTTACTATAATTCATCGAATTACGGTCATTCTCTGAACTCCGCCTGGCAGACTTGGCTCTGCGATTCTTGCTGCAACCACTGCCAACGGGCACATTCCTCAGAGATCCGCCTTTGGTCCAATATCTTCTGCAGCCTTTACAAAAGTACCGAGGCTGCGACAAGCTGTAGTTGTTGTAATAACAAAATTTAGTGTTTGCAGAAGCGCAACGAGGGCAATTCGGAGCAAGTTCAACGTTGGATTTCCATTTCCTCTCCAATGACTGCTCCAGTGGAGGAGGGTATTCCAAAATTTGATCAGCCACTGAGAACATATTCATTCTTTTGCAATACAGAAATGATTTCAAGTAATTCTAAGTATGATGATATGAGAAATGGAAGAGAGATTTGAGAGAAATAAAAGGTGTTTGATATGTGCGTGTGGGAGAGTTGTATTTGTATTTGATGGTAATACTAATAAACGTGGGCGGTCGACGAGCCGTTAGGATCAAGAAAGTGGGGTTTCATTTGTATGTGTGAATTTGTGGAGTACTCTACTGTTTAGAAGGCGGATTGATCGTGGCTCTTTTTCACTCATGTGGCATTTCTTCATTGGGTATTTCAAGAGAGTGATTGAGGTTGATAAGTCAAAGCTTCTTAGTTGTCATTATTTTCTTTCTTCCCTCGGCGCGTTTTTCATTTCTTATTAAAATCACCAAGATATCCCTTTCGATAGATTTTCATTTACTTTTTATGTGGCTAGAGTAGTGTAATCGAAACAAGCAAGTACGTTGGAATAAGAATAGAATTGAATAGATGATTCTTCATTTAAAAATTGTGGAAAACGAATTTAACTAATTGGTTTAATTTAGTTTGATAGATTCTACATTGATATTGATAAAAAAAATAAGTATCATGATACAATGATATCTAGATCATATTTATGAGCATGCTATGTAACTTAGTCAAACTATTTCATAAACCTAACTAAGCTAACATAATATGATTAGTTTGATACGTCTAAATTAATTACGAAAGTGCAACTTAAAGCCTAACATAACTCTCACAAAATATGATTATCATTATTTTCCTAAATACGACATGGGCAATTCAGTAATTGAGCATGAGAAAGATCATGAGAAGTCGGCAAGATTTGACTTTAATGCACTTAACACTGTACTCATGGGGATTAACGAAGAACAAGGAAAGAGCACTTGAATAATGAAAAGGGCTAACGTTCCGGGCTTGTTGCACCCCGTCCCCCACATGCATGATGGCAACGTGGCACGCTCGCCTTCATTCGAATTCCTTAAATTTAACAAACTTCACTTAATTATCAATCATCAGAAAGGCTTCATGATCGTTTCACACGTCATGATACTTGATTTCAGTTAAATAAATCCCTCGTTTTCATGGTCAAGGTATCGCTATTAGTCTCCTTGGTTTAGGTATAAATCCCGTGTGAGTCAGTACCATTCTCTAAAGCCCTTTAGAATGGGTTCACAAGTTCACGGAGATTTAGTATTGCGTTTCTAAAGTTTTTGCGCTCATCAACACATCGTCGGCGTACCATTAATTTTTCGGGGATATTAATATTAGAGAGAATGTTGAGGTGATAATGTGAAGGTAAAAGAATATTAAACTAGTAACATGAAAACTACAGCTTAAATAAATAACACTGATATGGATGATCGGATTAGTCAATTTTCAGTGTGAACAGTTGTACGTGCACTTGAACATCATTTCATGTATTAACAACTTTCACGTACTGAGGATAGGATCCTTATTCCTTGGTCTTTGCTTTTTTGGGGTGTAATTATTAACCTCACACATGACTTTCCTCAACTTAATTCTCTCATTCTAAGACTATAATATTGGACAAATGTATGTGGTGAGTGGGTGTCTAGTTGTTACGCATAATATAATTTTCTATAATCTAAAGTCACCATTGTTCAATAATTCTCCTTCCGCAAAAGGCATTGATAAATTATTTTATGTTGCGGGAATTAGTGTTTAGTATTTATCTTATTTAAAAATTAGTTTTATCACTAATTTTATTTGTTATGATTTTTATGCGTTTTAATACTTTTGACTTAGTATTTAATATTATAAAATTCTATGCATTTTAGGAATGACTTTACTTACAAATAAAATAAAAATAAACAAGATTAATAATATAACAAAGATAACAACAATCACATAAGATATAACTCCAAATTTTAAAAAAAGTAGGCAAGAAAAATTGGCTTTGGTTGACACTTCAAATTTCATCTTGTAAGTATTTTTTCTGTCTAAGTTCTTAGAGATCAGACTCTCGTTCATTTAGCGAACTCTACCATGCTGGCCAAAATTATGAAAGACATTGAAGCCTTATGGAACTCTTTCTCTATTGACAATTCTCACAATGAGGAGGTTCTAGGGCTCTCTGAGGCGGTGATTAGGAAACATCTCTTGGCAGTGAAATTTGGCCTTTTCGTTAAAATCCTCACAAGAAGAAACTATCATCAAAATACCTTCCAAACTAGAATGAGGAATCTATGGCGACCTACCGAAGAGCTGAGATTTCGATGGTTAGGGGGTGACAATTTCTTATGTGAGTTTGCATTGGAAGATGATCGGAAAAGGGTTCTGATGGCTGAACCCTGGAATTTCAATAAATTTCTCGTAGCTATGGAGCTTGCTTCAGATGAGGATTCAGCCATGAAACCCACATTTTAACATGCATCCTTTTGGATCCAAGTTTATAACGTGCCCATAATATATATGACTGTTGAAACGATTGAGTTGTTTGGGAACAGAATTGGAAAGTTCTTAGATACGAACTCCGATAACTCTGGATCTTGCACTGGAAAATTCATTGGTATCCGAGTTAAATTATGCTTCAATCAACCAATTTGAAAGGACATTTTTCTTAAACTCAGATCAAGTGAAAATTTAGTTTGGTTAGATTTCAAATATAAAAGGTTGACGGAGTTTTTCACTTTATGCGATTTCCTATACCATGGGTACCGAGAGTGCTTACAATCATTCCCACAAATCTTGAAGAAACCCGGCAACCACCGTTACTCAGACCATATCCGAGTAGCCATAAGCTACAAGGGGCAGCAGCCCAGACCATGGGTAACACAAACAGTTGACCATCCTTACCCAAATGCAAAAGGCGACACCACCATGACCTGGGATGAACGAAATACAGAGATCGAGATAAAGGGAACTAACTCTCGGACATACAAAGAAAATGTCGGGGTGGCAGCCAAGAGTAACATTTTTTGGGTGAGGGCAGAACCAAGGGGGGATAACATGTCGACAACGTGGAATATGAAGGAAGCTAAAGTGCCAGCAAACATGCCCCCCACTATAAGAAAGAACACCGACGAATGTTCAAGCATACAGCTCAATGGTTGTTACTCGAAATGGCCGATCAATGAAATGGAAGCACCTGCAACAGTCAGTAACGTGGCTACCAATAAAGTTGAACTCCCCAAAGAGTCCTCTATGGACGCATGTGGGAGGAGTACCTTTCATTTGGGTGATGCTTAGCATGGGCATTCATCTAACATAATATTACAATTGAGTGATGATATTATCACCTCGTGTAGCCAAGCAAACAACCAGGGGAATGGTCCAATAGATTGGCCCAAAAATAGCCAAGTAAGAGCTTATGATTTCAGGAACATACAACTGACGGATAATGGGCATATGATAGGCAATAAAATAGGGTTGGTGGAGGATGCACGTGGAGGGGCGAATCAACCGAGTGATGCCATTAACAGCCAACAGCCTTGCCTTTTTCTAGTACCACTTAACGAATGGGGAAAGCATGCTAATGGCTCTTCATCAAAACTATCAGCACATGGTGAAGCCTCACGTGTAGCCATGAATAAACAACAGAGGGACAGTGCCATGTGCTAAGCAATAACATAGAAATGCCTGAAGGTGCAGGTGGTGAGGGGATGCAGCTAAAGAACCTTAAAACAATTTTAAACTTTGATCCAGGTGCTGTCTTGCCCCCTGTCTCCCACTCAGTTTCAGATGCCCTACTTAGTTTCAAAAGTACGCGGAGCCAATTAGCATGGCAAACATTCACGTCAACCACAAACTAGGATCTTATGCCTCCCAAAAACTCTGCCACCATGGATGCTGCCCCCTACACCTACTCAAAACCTACAGACCAGTATTCATTTGAAACGAAGGACTATTTGTATAATGTCTCACTGGCAACTTGGTGGCAAACAACAAAAACCAAAATCACTCGAAGGAGCAGAGGATCAAAAGGAATCTCGTTTGGCTTTTATAGTTTCTGACAATAACCACGAGGGCTCCCTTCAAAGGTCATCCAAACAAAAGAACTTCAGACGTCCTCCTAACTTCTCTCATAAACACAATAAGACAAGGGTCATCTCAGGGCCTTCGGGGAAAAGGCTCTTAGACACCTTCAAACTGCACCTCTCGATAATTGATTTACTAAAGTTAAAACGGAAGGAGCGGAGCAATGATACAAGAATCCCCACCTATGCCAAGAAAACTTCACTCAATCCTAAAGGACGTCATAAACCGCCCTCTTCTTCTCAAACTCAAACGGCGGCTCCTATTAAGATGCAGGGTTGTCGGGCTTAATGAAAACCTTAAGCTGGAACGTGCGGGGGCTGGGCAACCCCCCATATTCCATATCCTGACCAACTTGGTACAGGAACACTGCCCGAAGGTGATCTTTCTTATAGAAACATGTGCATTCAGGCATAGGGTAGAAAAGCTCCATGTAAAGCTTGGTTGCGTTGGAAAACTTGTTGTTAAAAGAAGTGGATGTAGTAGCGACTTGGCATTACTATGGACAGATAAGTTAGATATTTCCCTCCTATCTTACTCCCGTTTTCACATTGATGTTGTAGTTACAGATCAAGCGAGGAAATGACATTTTATTATCTTTTATGGCCATTCTGATACCCCCCAGCGTGTCCACTCCTGGATACTTCTAAGGTGTCTATGCTCTCTCTCTTCTCTCCCTTGGGCATGCAGTGGGGACTTTAACAAGATTCTTACAAACTCAAAAAAAGATGGTGGGCTGCCTCGACCTTTATTTCTCATAACAAATTTCAGAAATGCTGTTGATGACTGCAACTTAATAGGAATCCACTTCAAAGGCCCCCGCTTCACTTGGTGTAATGGACACAACTCTAATTCCTTTATACAAGAAAGACTAGATCGTATGTTCTGCTCCTTCTCCTGGCATAACCTTTTCCCTAATGCCTTTGTACAACATTTAAATTTTTGGAGCTCTAATCACCACCCCCTACTGTTAGTTTATGGGGATTTGGGAATGACAACTAATAAAACTTCATCTTAGCTTCCTCGCAGCAGGTTCCATTTCGAGGAGGCTTGGGCCGATGAGGAGGAGTGTAGACAAATAATCTCAGAGGGATGGTCAAATAATTCAACTTTACTCAATGGAGTTTGTGGGACTTTATAACGCATCGAGACTCGGCTCAAAAAGTGGAATATGACCAATTTTTGAAGATTGAAATATGAGATAAAGAAGAAAAAGCAGCTCTTGGGGGTTTTAAATCAGTAGGTAAGCATGCAAACCTGGAAGGAGATTAATAAGACCCAAAAATCATAGATGCTCTGTTATACAAAGAAGAGAGATACTGGAGACAACGATCGAGGGCCTTGTGGCTCAAGGCTGGAGACAGAAATTCACGTTTCTTCCACTTTAAAGCCGCCGGTCACAGAAGGAAAAGCCATATCTCCGAAATTATGGGAAGTGATAGAGCTTGGCATTCAGACTCATACCAGATTGCAAGAACTTTTGATGAATATTTTGCTGATATCTTCACATCTTCTAGGCCTTATATGTCACAAATTGATGCTATTGTTTCATGTGTTGAACGGCGTCTCTCTGAGTATTACTATCAATGGTTAGATTCTCCTTTTTGTGTTGAGGATATCTACACTGCTGTTCATTAAATGTACCCCACAAAAGCTCCTGGGAAAGATAGTATGTCTGCATTGTTGTTATCAAAAATTCTGGAACATGATTGGGAAGGCTAATGAAACCCTCATTACTTTAATCCCTAAAATCATTGAGCCCAAGCTTTGTTCAGACTTTTGTCCTATTAGCCTTTGTAATATCCTGTATAAGATCATTGCAAAAGCTTTGGCCAACAGATTGCGATATTTTATGAATGAGGTAATTTCAGATTCTCAAAGTGCCTTCATCTCCGGGCGCCTAATAACTGATAATGCAATAGTTGGGTTCAAATGTCTCCATGCCATTAAAAGAAACAAATTCTTTGGCAAATATTATATGGCCCTAAAATTGGATATGTCCAAGGCTTATTATCGTGTTGAGTGACTCTTTCTGATAGCCATGATGCACAAGTTGGGCTTTCCTGAAAGCTGGTGTGTAAAGATCTATCATTGCATATCTTCAGTATCATACTCTATTGTTATTAACGGATTGACACGGGGCAATATATCTCATTTGTGAGGTCTTCGTCAAGGTGATCCTTTATCCCCGTATCTATTCCTTTTTTGTGCTGAAGGTCTCTCTACCTTTCTCAATTCTGCTCAACAATGGGGTTCTTTACATGGGTTAAAATGTGGAAGACCGGGTCCAATTATCCCAAATTTATTTTTTGCCAATGACAGCCTAATCATCACCAGGACATCTCAGAATGATTATAATTCGATACTGGCGATTCTGTGGTCTTATGAGGTTGCTTTTGGATAGCTAATAAATTACCAAAAATCAACGGTATACTTTGAATCTGTTCAGGCTTCCCAAGATTCTTCTTAAAGAAATTCTTAAACTTTGTGCTAGATTCTTTTGGGGTGGTGATGAAAACAAGAGCAAAGTCTATTGGTGTTCCTGAGAAATGTTGTGTCACGATAAATATGATGGTAACCTTGGGCTTAGGGATTTGCACTCCTTCAACTAAGCCATTTTGGCCAAGCAAGGTTGGCTTGTAATTACTCATCCAAACTCCCTGGTGGCAAGAACACTCCAAAGCCTCTATTATCCAAACTCTTTATTCCTACAGGCACATCCTAAACACTTTAATTAGTCTAGAAAAGTATTCTTTGGGGTTATAATTTGTTTGTTAAGGGGCTTTATTGGCGCATTGGGGACGAATCTTCTGTCTCAATCTACTATGATCAATGGCTCCCTCGCCCCTTATCTTTCAAACTTTTATTCCCTCATATACTGCCTGAACATTCCTTGGTGGCTGATCTACTCCTTCCATCAGGTTTCTGGAACTAAGAGCTTATATGGAACTCTTTCTCAGAAGATGAATGTAAACTAATCTTAAACATCCCATGAGTGTCTTTTTGGGCCTACCTTGGCAACTCTGTTATGTGGTACTTTGACAAACATGGCCAATTTTTTGTTAAGAGTGGTTATTGGCTCTCCTTTGCCCCTAATCATACATTATCTTTCAATGGCAATGCTTGCTCCCGCAACTGGTGGAAGCATTTATGGCGTTTGCAGCTCCCTCTCAAAGATTATACTTTTTATTTGGAGACTATTTCATGGTTAGATCCTTACTTTTTCTAACCTTGGGAGACATCATGTACCTGTTGATGATTCTTGTAGCTGATGCATGAAAGGAGCTGAAAATTCCATTTATGTACTATGGCTTTATGATGCTCTAAAGCATATACGCCATTCTTACTCTTTTTATGCATGGCTTTAGTATTGCTCATAGTACACCTATGTTGGATCTTTTGATCGAATGTCTGACCAGCCTTCCTACTGAAGAGTTTAAGACTCTACTTATACTATTTTAGAGACTTTGGTTTATTAGAAACCAATCTATTTTAGAGAACAGAGTATTTTTTATGTTGGATGTGCTGAGTTGGGCGAAAGGCTACAGGGATGGGTCAAGGACTAGCCATGCCTCTACTACTGGCACCCCTATGTCACGAACTAGAGTATGGCAAGCCCCTCGACTGGGCCTTATTAAACTAAATACTGATGCAGGCCTGTCTCCAAAACACTTTAAAGCTGGGCTAGGGGTGGTGCTACGCGACCACTATAGGGCTGTCTTGGCATTCTCTTCCATTCCTCTTAAAGCACAGCCTTCTGTGGACGTTTTTAAAGTTTTGGCCTTACTTCATGGTCTTTACTTGGCTTGAAAGTTGGGTATCTCAGCACTCGATGTGGCCTCTAATGCTGCAGGCATTATCTGTGACATCAACAATCACTCCCCTTCTGCCTCGGAACTGGGCTTAGTCCTTTAAGCCATTATTGTCATTTCTTCTTCATTCTCCTGTTGTCATTTTAGCTATGGTCATCGATTATCCAATTGAGTTACACATGAATTGGCACATCTTGCCCTCAACTTAGATTCTGAATCTATTTGGTTTGGCAAAATGTCTCCCCAAATTGAACACCTTGTAATTGAGGATTCTTATTCCTCTCGAATTTTATGAATGAAATATTCATTTAAAAAAAAACAACAATCACACAAGATACAGGAATATATGTGTTTTAGCAACAAATACCTACGTCCACAGTGGATCAGCAGATCCTTGCTTCTTTTATTTAGAATTTTATATACAAAGAATTCCCTCAAGAGAAGCACAAGGAATAAAACAATAGACGAACTCCTAAAAGATCTACCAAGTAATTTTTTACACTTATGCCCAATGCTTAAGAACTCCATGGCACTCTTCATGCCCAGCTCAAAAGTTGCCCCAACTCTTTATTCTCTTTCTTGTTGATGCATTCACAATTCTAATGAATTATAAGGGTTTATATAGGCTTTACATCACTCCAAGAAATCTTATTTCTTATTGGAATAAGAGTTTATATAAAAGAAAAGTTCAAAACTGACTCAAATATATCTAAAGAATTAAAACTTGTGTTTTCTCGAAACTGGGTATTGCAGCGCTACCAAAATGGCGCTGCGGCACTGGTGCAAGCAACAAGTGGCATTGCAATACCACCAAGCTAGGCCGCGGTGCCAAGGCCTAGAACCCGCCCCCCTTGCGCTTTCGTGCCCCTTCTCGCTTTCGATTCTCTATTTTTGTCCCTTTTTCATATGTCTAGCACGTACTTGATCATGTTCAACTACTCATTGATTTTTAACTCAAAATCAAACTCAACCTTGATTTTGAATCACCCAAAATCTCAACAATATCCTAATTAATTCAAAATCTCTTTAAAAAATGTTTCAGGAATCCATCTACTTCTTATCCAACGCTCAATTATTCTAGTGTAAATTTCAGTTAAGTTTTATTCCCAGACTTAACTCTTTTAAGGCCCGTGACTTCAGTCTCCAAAGATTTTAAATGTATCTCTCTTCGGATATCTTTCATATATAATCTCTAGTATCACTTAACACTATCATACATTCTCTTTTAATATTTGCCACTATGGTAAGATAATCTTCAATATTGTCCTTGGTATGCATCCCTTTAACAAATCCATGTTGAGACCCAACAACATTCTATCAAGGACATAGTCTTAACTGTGCTTTTTACCTATAGACCTTTTAAATATCTTCCATATTCCTTCTACAAAAAACCTTCAATGATTCTACCACTCAAAGTCCTATTCATAAACTAATTGCAATACCTCAACCCTTCTTTACATTCCTTTCTGATTACTCTTCAATCTTTATTGTATAGCCATTTTTCTTGTAGTCAAGGTACTAAACTCCTAGGCTCTTGATCTTTTTTCCTATTCTTCCATCTTTATACTAGTGAATCCCTATAGTTAGATAACCTATGCTCAGTCATTAACTTAAATTATAGCTCCGATACCAATTTATTTTGGGAATTAACTTTTAGCACCATTTTTACTTAAGAATTAACCTTATCGCTGATTCCAATCGTTGAGATTTCTATGCACCCTAATATCTCTTTGTCCAATATTTGGTACCATAAAACTCTATGTGCTTTGTGAAAGACTTCACTCACAAGTAAAGAAGAATAAATAAGATTAACCACACAACAAAGATAATAATCAATCACACAAGGCATAAGAACATATGTGGTTCGACAACAAACGCCTATGTCTATATTAGATTACTATATCTTCGCTTCTTTTATTCAATTCTTTTATACAAAAGGAATTTTCACAAGAGAAACCCAAAGAATACAACAATAGACGAGCTAATATTTTCTTACACTCATGACCAACGCTCAAGCACTCCATAACACTCTTTTGTGCTTATGCCTAGCTCCAAAGCTGCCCCAGCCCTCTATTCTCTCTCTTATTGATGTATTCACAATTCTAATGAATTACAAAGGTTTATATAAGTTCTACATCATTTCTAGAAATCATAATTCTTATTGAAATAAAAGTCCAGGCAAAAATAAAATTTCAAAATTGTTATTTTATGTCCAGTGCATATTTGACCTCGTGTTCAAAAAATAATAAAATTAGAGTAATACTACAAATCTGAAATATTAATCTAAAATTTCTATTTTAAATTAATGTGTTAAATAAATATTAGATGATAAAATGATGTAACTTCTAAAATCATCTATCACACCATTTCACTACTTAATAATTGTTTAATTTATTATTTAAGATAAAAAATTTAGAATAATATTTAATTAAAGAGTGTTTGTTCATAAAATCAACATATGAAAAAAACACATCATCTAATTAATTTCGCATAGAACACTTCTTTTTCTCATTTCATTTCGGAACAAAACCCAATATATTTTGGTATAAAGAGCTAGCTATATCTATGGTTTAGCATTAATCTATTTCTTTTGTATATATGATTCAACACGAAGAGGAGAGAACATTCCAATCAATTGGGATTCCGCCGTATACAATTCGCGAAAGTTGTGACCATCAAGAATAAACTAGAGGATCAGTAGCTTCCACGTCTCCTTTTCATCTGTAATACTACTTATTCACTCACCTGACCCTGCCTATACTACATGGCTATTTCTTATTCACAAAGACATCATTTTCAAAGTGTATTTTCATCGTCAAGAAACACACTAAGAAATTTAGCACATGTTAATGGAGGAGGATTCAAATGCTGATAGTGAAATGCGTTATGGCTAGGTTCATAATCTTAATGTTTTGGTCCCACCTAGAATCAGTGGTGGGGAGTTGAGACCTCTGAAATTATACAAAGTTGGTGCTTTGTTGAATTTTAGATTTCATGTATGCTTGATTTAAAAATATGATAATGTGTAACTTATTAAGCTAGAGACTTGGAAAATATATTATCTTAAAGAATCGATTCCGTCTCTCTCGACGACAATGTTCACTTAGTGATATGCTCTTCATGATTTAATGACTATGTTTTATAGTAGATAGAAGTGGCCACCATCAAAATACTTATTAAACTTTACTATTAAAACAAATTTTCTTTTTTGATGTAAAATAATAGTCAATTCAATAAATAATATTTAGTTATTCCATAACCACTAATAAATAATTTGATTATTCTCGAACCACCATTCAAGTGAATTCAACACCATTACTAAAACAGGCTCAAGAATTAAAAGAAATACAACAAAAAATAAAAGAAAGAGTCAAAAAATTATTCCCAGCCTCTTTAAAAGGTTTCGGAATATTCATCATCTTAGAAGGACTCAAAATAACCTTAATATCATCTTTTGTAAAAGAATAAGTATTTTTGTAGCCATCATGAATAAGTTTTCTATCATATTTCCATGATCATCCAAGAAGTAAATGACAAGCATTCATAGGAAGATCACGCCAAACTCTATCCTTGTAGTTTTTCTCAATAGAAAAAGAGACAAGGCATCTTTGATTTACCTTTATTTCATTTTTTTTAAGCCAAGAAAACTTGTATAGTTGAGGATGCTTTAATGTCTGTAGGCCTAATTTTTCATAATTTGTGCAAAAACTACGTTCTCAAAACTACCTCCATCAATAATAACATTACACACCTTGTTATGAGAAGTACACTTGGTATGAATGATGTTTTTCTGTAACTAATCTTCTTCTTCTTCTTCATGAACATCAATTAAAACTTTATGAAGGATGAGAGTTTCACCTTTATCTTTATAAGTTATATCTTCATTGTCCTCCTTAGGATCTGCATAGTTATTCTCCATCTCTTCTTCATCATCTTCTTCAAAGAATGTCACAATTTTGCGATTTGGACATTTAGAAGTAATATGTCAATATCTTTGACATTTGAAATACCTACGAAAATTGGTGTTGGAAGAATTGTACTGCTGCTTCTGGTTAGTGACACCATCATTCTTTGAAGAAGTTTTTTCAATTGATTTGGTAGCGAAAATAGCGTTAGAGTTAAAGTACTTCCTTAATTAGAGATGCCTTATCATATCAAGAATTGTTGTTGCATGTTGTCTTTTATTGATTCTCCACCTTAAGTGTAAGTCTACACACATCTTGTTAGAAGAATCACCATTCTCCCCGTGGGATTAGGTTAAAGCGAAGAACCCTAACTAAGTTCAACCTTGAACTCTAACCTTTTTACACAATGAAATAACCTAGATATCAAATAAAAATAATAAGAATTCAAAGCAGATAATAAAGAGCACAACACAATCACTTACGTAGTTCGGCCAAATCACCTACGTCCACGATAAATACAAAGATCCTAGCCTATCTTATTAACTCCCTAAAGAATTTACAAGGAAAACCCAATGAAGAACCCTTAAAAGGATTTAATATTTAGTGTACCCTTACTCTACCATGAACAATGAACACCTAAATAATGGTTCCACCTTAGTGCACACAAGTACTTAGTGTCTACCTAGTTCTTCCCCCTCTTAGAGTCTCTCTTAATGTTTAATTTCAACCTAAAGGGTTTATATAGTGGTTATTTCGTGCCTATTAACCATAATCCTTATTGGAGTAAGAGTTCACTTGTTTTGGAAGTTCAAAACTTCTAAAAACTCATAAATCTGGATTGAAAACTGACTCAGCCCACTCTGGCACCGTAGCACTGAGCATGCCACACCCAGCGCTATGATACTGACATACTGATCTAAGGGCCACAATATGTAGCCCTTGGCATCACGATGCTCAGCCCTGTTATTAGCTTTGCGCTCTTCTTTTTCTTTGGGTCTTTGAGTCCCATTTCGCTTCTCCTTTTATATCCCACACGTCCTATACTTCCTCATGTGTGTCCTACATGTTCTAACTTCTTGTGACTCTTCTCTTTGATATTCTTCTCAATTCTTATCTAAACAAAATTATTAAATCACCAATACATCTCCATAAGTCTAGTATGGTTGCAACTACACAATGTTAGAAATCGCAGGTCTTAAACCCCTAAGATAATGTGCAATTATTTCTTTTTCTAGTTAAGCCATATTGTACTTCAGCATGAGATGATCAAATTCTATAGTGTAATTTTACAGAGAGCTCTTTTTTACGAAAGTTGTGCAATTTGAGAAAAACATCTTGCCGATAGTTGTCTGGAAGATATTTCCTATTGAGCTCCCATTTCATCTTCTCCCAGATCACGATCTTGTTTCTACCTTCTCACGCCCTTTGATTTTTCAAAATTTCCCACCATAAGAACGCATACTTTTTAAGTTTTACGACAAAGAGTTTTACCTTTGATTTTCTAGAACATCTTGATAGTCAAAGATTCTTTCAACAGTATTCAACCAATCAACAAACTCATCTGGATGAACTATTCCTTCAAATTTTGGTATTTCCACTTTTACATAGAAATCTCGCTAGAATAATTTCTAAATGTCATATTTCTTATGACACTTAGATGCAGTGAAAACTATCACCAGAAGAATGAGAGCTCGATGAAAAGGATTTGTATTACCTTATCATCATTATCTAGTTCTTCATATTGTAATACTTTACCTTGATCTTCGAAGCGTTCTAAATGTTGTTGAAGTTACTGAATTTGTTGTCTCAATTCTTCAATTAGAATATCTTATGTATTAGCTTGAGCTATAGATTATTCTTCTATAGTTGGAGCAAATCGATGAACTTTGGCCATTGAAAGATAAAGCTAAAACCAAAAGCTTTGATACCAAACTGATGCAGGCTTAAGAATTAAAAGAAATACAATGAAAATGAAAGAAACAAAATGAGCACAATACTTTGATTACTTTCCAAGAGGATACAAAATTCCACCACCTATGGGGTTACAATAAGGGCTAATATTTGATTAAACTCACCACTCAATGGAATCCACCAAAGCGATATAGAGTTTTAAGGAGATACTTAAACTAGAGTTCTTAAAACACAAGAATTTTAAGACTTAATCTCTCTCTTATCCTTAAAACCCATATGGTATTTATCCAGACCAAATAGGATGACAAGTTACAAACGTCCAACTTGGTGGTTGGGAGTTGCAACTTTATAATTAATGAAAGTGAAGACTAAGATACTCTACTGTAACTTACAACTACCACCAATATGTAGTAAATTCAACAACAAATACAACTACCATAAATGCAAAAAACCATAACTACTGCCTAACTTATCTTCTTTTGACTTTAACTGTCTCTGGCACTTTTAGTTTCCTAATGTGATTATGTGGAGTTCATTAGGTTCTATTTTCAGCTTTAAGCAATTAGACACTCCTGTATCAGTTACATAATTATTATGGTCAAATTAAATTAAGACTCGATTATTAGTATATTTATTTTTAAATAAAATGCAATAAATATACAATTTAAGGTTTAGTTTGTTTCACGAAAGATAAGCTATAAGAAAATTTTCCTTTTTTTAGGTATTGTATTGCTAAATAAATCAAGGCACAATATTTTTTGAATCAATAGAAACTGAAGATTGTTTTTCATTTATTTTATTTGGTGACATTTTATTATGAATACAATAATCTATATCATGTAATTACTTCTTTTTTTAGGGGGGAGGAGAGGGGGGGGAGAGATAGATTTCGACGATATGTTGAATTTTATTAATAAATATTATAAATAATTGAGAAAATAAAATGAGCCTTATACACAAAATAGTTTAGCATATGTTCTCTTTATATTTTGAGGTTAAGTCTAACCTTAAAAAGGGGGTCCCTATCCCTTTTAGGAAACCTAATCCAATTAGGGAATAATCATATCCAATAAATAGGGAATTATTGTCCCTTAAATTAGAGAATTATCATTCCTTAAATTATGGAATTGATGAGGATTAATTATCATCCTTTAAAATAAGGAATTGATGGGGGTTAAATGACATTCCTAATAGGACTCTACCATTAAACTTTACAATAACTATAAAATGTTCAACAATAAAGAAAGGGCCTCCCCACTATGTTAATTTTTTTTTTTTTACTTTTCTTCTATTATTTCTTCTCTATAGTAGCTATGGTGCCTTGTACTACTGTTGTAAATACATTGTTGAATATTTCATGTTAGTGAGCCCATTAGGCTTGGCAAAGTAAACGTAAGTTCGAATTAGGATGAATTCTATATATTCGGTGTCCCTTTTTTTTTTCTCTCTCTCTCTCTCTCTTATATTTATTTTGTTAGTTTCAATTAATGGTTTCCCAACATATAAATTTAAATTTATTGACTTGAGAATTACCCAAATTTTTCAGTCAACAGTTTGATGCCATCTATGGGAAATACAACAAAATATCATGGAGCATAGAGATTAATAATTCAAAGATAAGTTCCTAATTTTAATTTATGTTAATTTATTTGCCAATATTAACTCAATTCATCTTAATTAAGAGATTTTGATGCTAATCCCCCGAATTTCTTTAGGATTTGATTTTGTAGCTGAATAATTTTGTCTGCCAAAAAAAGAGGCAAGAATGGATAATAAGTAAAAGAGAGCCCCGTAAGCTACCATGCCTCTAAAATTAAAAATGAGGTTGTGGGTAAAGACAAAAGGAAAAATGTTAAAAAAAAGGGTGGGGGATGGTAGGGTACTTGTTTCGGGTGAAAACAAAACAAAAAGATAAAAAAAAGTTAAGGCACTTTTTATTTTTGTAAAATTTAGATTTGAGTTTATACTTTCAACACTTTGCATAAAGGCTCCCAACATAATACTTTTTTCCTTGAGGCCGACCACATAAGTCTAGATCGAGCACGACCACTTAGGCTCTCAAGGAGCTTAATTACTCAAAGTTCTCATCGAGGATCCTGAACACTAAAACTTTACCCGAGCATGACTAATTAGTCTCCCAATGAGCTTAATTACTCAAAACTCTCTCTAAGGACGCCAAGCACCTAAACTCTATCCGAGCCCGATCAAAGACTCTAAGGAGCCCAATTACTCAAGCTCTCACCAAGGACCCCTGAGCACTTGAACTTTGCCTAGGATCGAGATTCTACCCAAGCCTGATCACAGGATCTCTAGGAGTCCAATTACTTAAAGCTCTCACCAAGGATTCCGAGCACTTAAATTCTCCTTGAGCATAACCACTTAGGCTCTCACCGAGCTCGATTTCTTACTCTCACCAAAGACCTTGAAAACTTAAACTATCTTGAGTACAATGATGAACACTTAAAATTACACATTTAATAAGAGTTTTACATGATTGTTTTGTATTACTAGTGTATTTAATTTTCTTAACTTAAGTATGTTTACAATATTGTACCTAATTATCTTTTAACTGTTTTGTGGTAGGTTTGGTAAAATGGCCATAACTTTCTACTTATTTGAAACAAAGCCAATAAGATGCATTCAAATGGAGCTCACAGTTAGGGATAAACCAAATATTTGCAAACATCTTATGCTGCATTAATTATCTTAAAAGTGTTTATAATTTGAAATTTTAATTCTACTTCCCTGTGGATCGACCCCGTTCTCATCGGGTTATTTATTACTTCGACATACAACCACTTAGGCTCTTACTAAGCCTGATTACTTACTCTCACAAAAGACCTCGAGCACTTAATTCTACACCAAAGTTAACCACATAAGTCCGCCTTAAGGCCGATCACATAAATCGACCTCGAGGCTAACCATATAAATCTATCTTGAGACACACCTTATACATTCATCCCAAGGTTAGACTACATAAATCCACCCCAAGTCGACCACATAATTTAACCTTGAGGTCGAACACTTAAGCCCTTCGAGGATGATCACTTGAACACTTAAGCCCTATTCTCCCTTTCCCTAGGCCAAACGCTTGAAACATAAGCCCCCCGAGGCTGAGCACTTGAAAACTCAAACTTTCACTAAGCCTGACCCCGTAAGCCTTAACGCTCAATATTATTTATTAACTACGTGTTTTTTCTTTCATATACGGAAGACCTTTACCCGACCCAAGGATTAAAGTGACAAAAAACCTGAGCTTACTTAGGGTAGAGATTACATTTATGGAGATCCAGACCCCTAGGGCTAAGAAGGGTGCCAAATTGACAATAAAAACTCATGGTAATATGAACCTCACAAAGAAAAGTGAGACCCAATGCTCAATGAAGTTATTTTACCAAAGATCATTCTAATTTAGATTCACAAACAAATAAAAATGATGACCTTGACTCGTTATCTATAAGAAGAAAAAAACTAGAGATATAAGAATTTAAAGTAGACACCACACTCAAGGAGGATGAGAAATATTGTGAGTGATTAGTAAGGATGAACGTGACGTAGGACAAGTATTGATGGGCTCGTTGTGTCATTCGCGAAGATGAAAATATATTGATATCATTCAATAGAACATAAATTAGGATTGGTTAAAAGACCAATTCAGGATAAAGTTTTAAATAATATTTGTTGATTGATTGATTTATTGATTTTCCACTCATCCCTTATGGTGTTTATAGAGACCATTTGGGATACCTAGCATTCATTACAATAATTACTTAAAACTAAGATTTTTAAACTTATAACTATTGACTGTCAAACTTACAACTACTATGGAGATGAAATAAATTAAGTAGTAAATACAACTACCATGATAAATGTAGTTGCAAGCTTCTAAAATGACTTCTTGGGCTTCGCATCACATGGGCTAGATGCTACTAAATTGGTTGCTCTTAATTTCTTTTAACAATGGAAAGGTCTGATTATGATGTCCCTCATTACAACGTTACAAAAAGAAATCTTGATAAGTTTTGAAAAGTTTTTTAAAGAACCAAGAAAAAAACTCTCAATAATATTAATGTCATCAAATCTAAATTCCCCTTAGGGTTATAGGCCTTATATAGCCAAATATACTAAAAGCATAAAAACAAAAATAAATCAAATTCTAGGCATATTAGGAATTGATTAAAAAAAAGAAGAAATAAATAATAAGCATTTAAGGAAACAAATATTTTTGTATCATTATTTCTAAATATAACCAAAAAATAAAAAGAAAATAAGGATCTAATAGAGCCGTGTGAATAGTAATATATGAATAGTATCAGGCTGACTTATATCAAAATAAAGGATTTAATAAAGGATATAAGAAACAAAATAAGGAAAGTATATGCAACAGATCTTCTTTCCTAATTAATATGTGCTAGATCTTCCTTCCTAAATTGATATACACCTTATTTTATTCTTCATGTAAATTACTCTAGATCACTTAAAGACACTTAAAAAACTATGACGAAGCATTGATCATCTTGAACGCTAATTTCAGTCAAATTAGTGTCTTCAAAAAGCATGAATTTGAAATGTGCTCAATTAGTCTTTTTAATACTTCCTTTATTTTCTTAGATCTTGCCATTGCTATTGGACCTCCATAGATGCTCAAAGGATCTTGTGAAATTTTGGCAACCCGATTTGCATCATTCCCTCTCTCTTGAAAATGATTATCCTTAAATATTCACCTATATCAAAAGGAGACAAATCGGCAACAATAAAGTTTGCAATTACATTATACTCACTGGGATGTCTAACTTGTAGGAGTTTTATTAATCCTTTCAATCACTTGAAATAGACCATCTCCTTTTGGAAGTAGTATAGAACTCATTTGAACGAGAAAATGTTCCTTCCTCATATACAAACAAACCTAACCACATGTCTTAAATACAACTTTCTTACACTTCTTATTAACTTGGCTGGCATATTATTAAGTTTTCTTTCAATGTTTTATTATGCCTTTTGATGGATGTTCCTAAAAAGTTAGCTTTCTTCTTTCCAACTAAATTAACACACTCATCCAAAAGTAAAGAAATTAAATCTAAAGGAGTTAATGGATTAAAGCCATACATAATTTTAAAAGATGAAAACTTAGTTACTAAATGCATACTTCTATTATATACAAACTCCACATATGGCAAACATTCTTCATATATTTTTTTCAAGTTCTTTTGTATTATAGCATGAAACAAAGTAGATAATGTCCTATTAATTACTTTGGTTTGTCCATCAGTTTGTGGATAACAAGTAGTAGAAAATGAAAGTTTTGTTCTTAGCTTACCCTATAAAGTATTTCAAAAATTGCTTAAAAAATTTACATCTCTATTCGAAATAATACTCTTAAGATCAATTTTGGCAAAAACACAAGAACCATCAATTCATCAAAGCGTGTCATCTAATTTAGGAATGGGTTGTCTATACTTTACAGTGATATTGTTGATGGCACAATAATCAACATACATCCTCTATGACTCATCCTTCTTAGGCCAAGCAATATTGGAACTGCATAGGGACTCATACTTTCACGCACATACCCTTTCTCTATGAGCATACTAACCTGCCTTTGAAGTTCTTTTATCTTCTTGAGATTGCTTCTAGAGGCTGGTCTATTTTGAATTGATGCTCTGGGTATAAAGTCGATTTGATACTCGATTCCCCTTATTGGTGGTAAACCATTAGTATCTCTTCGGGAAACACATCATTAAATTCTTATAAAAGAGAGACAACAACACTAGACAAAGAGGGATTAAGTTCATTAATACTAAAATAAACCTCTTTGTATAAAATTACAACATAGGTTGGTTTAAAAACAAAGATTTCTTTTATTTCACTCTCTCTTGTATAGAAATTCACTTTTTTTCTCTATTTTTTAACTGAAATTTCCTTTCCTTTTTCACTCTTTTTTTTCTCCCTTTTGTTTCATCCTCTCTTGCTTTTGAACTCTTCCTGTCTCTTTTATATCACTCTCATTTGTTAAACTTACTTGACCTTTATACACTTGCCTTGCAATTAAAGGTACAAGAGTAATTGGTTTTCTGCTAAGTTCAAAAGAGTATCTATTGGTTTAACCATCATGAATTACATGTTTATTATACTACCATGGTTGCCCTAAAAGAATATACTCCGTATACATTGGCACCACATAACGGAATACCTCATCTTTATACTTCTTAATTTAGAATGAAACAAGTACTTGTTTATTTACTTTGACTGCTCTATAATCATTCAACCATTATAGCTTATACGGTCGAAGAGGTTTCAAAGTTGTCAAATTCAATTTTTTCATCAAACTAGTGTTAGCTACATTAGTACACCCATCAATAATCATACTATATACTTTATCATTGGCATGACATCTAGTATGAAAAATGTTATCACGTTATACGTTTTCTTCTTCTTTTATTTACACACTAAGAGCTCTCCTTACAATAAAAAGCTCTCTTTATAACCAAAAGCTCTCAATCAACCAGATACTCAATGTTACTTGTATCTTTCAAATGTGGTATGGGCTTATCATCATATTCACCTTTTGTCTCAGTATCACCATCATCTTTCAAAATCATCACTCTTTTGTTTGGGCATTAGGATGTAATATGACCTATTCTCGAACACTTAAAGCATTTGATATCTCTATTTTTAGAAAGTTGGGAATCATTTTCGTGTGCATCCATCTTTGTTGTTTTTGGAGGTTTTGGCTTTAGGCTTAAATTAGACTTTTCATCCTTTTTGCTCTAATTCGGTTTCTATATTAAAGAAAAACTCGAATTCTGCCCTATTCAAGTAAAACCCTTCATCTTCAATTATTGCTCTACTTTTATAGCCATAAGCACCATGTCATTTAACTCAACATAATATTGTAACTCAGCCACATTTGTAAGATCACGATTGAAAATAGCTAGAAACCTAGCCATAGTAGCTTCTTTATCCTCCTCTATAATGGCTTGAATCATGGTTATAACCATAAGCACCATGTCATTCAAATTATCACTCTTTGTTTTGGGCATTGAGATGCAATATGACTTATTCCTAAACACTTAAAGCATTTGATATCTCTATTTTTATAAGGTTAGGAATTATTTTCATGTGCATCCATCTTTGTTGTTTTTGGAGGTTTCGACTTTAAGCTTAAATTAGGCTTTTCATCTTTTTTGCTCCAATTCAGTTTCCATATTGAAGAAAAACTCAAATTCGGCCCAATTCATGTAAAACTCCTCCTCTTCAATTGTTGCTCTACTTTTATAGCCATAAGCATCATGTTATTCAAGTCAACATAATATTGTAACTCAACCACGTTTGTAGTATCACAGTTCAAACCAGCTAGGAACCTAGCCATAGTAGCTTCTATGTCCTCCTTTATAATGGCTTGAATCATGGTTATTTTCATCTCCTTATGGTAGCTTTCAATACTTTTAGACCCTTGAGTAAGGCTTTACAACTTCAGAAATAAGTCCCTGTATAGTGATTTTGAATGAATCGCCTCCTCATAATAGCCTTCATCTCTTCCCATGTTTCAATAGGTCTTTTACGATTTCGTATCCTGCTTAAAACAAGTTAATCCCACCAAACAATAGCATAGTCAGTAATTCTATGGCGACCAACTTTATAATTTTCAATCCAAAGTAGTTGTGATAGTCAAACACCAACACCATCTTTTTCTCTCACTCCAAATAAGCTTTAGAATCATTTTTACCTTAGAAAGATGGAATCTTCATCTTAATGCTTCTTAAGTTGTTATTAATCCTATCTCTATATCTAACTCCTCTATCTCTATCCTTACATCTAAATCTGCCCAAATTAACATTAGAAGCATGATCATCATCATCTAGGTCATCCCATATTCTCTTTATAATAATACCTAAGTGAATTTCTCTTTCCTTATTGTATATTAAGAGCTACAAGTGGCCCTTTTGTGAACTAGATTCAACTTATATAAAAATAATGGATCTTAATAAAGGATGTAAGAAATAAAATAAGGAAAGTCCTTTTTGCATGACATTATTTCCCTTTATGTACTTGAATAAGATCTAAGAAATAAAAAAAAGTATATGTGTAAGATCTTCCTTCCTAAATTGATATACGCCTTATTTTATTCTTTAAATCAATTACTTTATATCACTTAAATAAACTTGAATAACATTGATAAGGTATTGATCATCTTGAACACTTAATTTGGTTAGATTAGTATCTTAAATAAAGTATGAGTTTAAAATGTGGTTAATTAGCCCTTTTAATGCTTTTTTTTTTAATTTCTAAGATTTTTCCCTTGTCATTAGACCCCTATGGATGCTCAGTGGATCTTGTGAAGCTTTGGTAACCTAATTCACATCATACACACTTAGGGATTAATAGGGGTGCAAGATCGACAATGAAGACCTAGACCCCCAGGGACTAATATGGGTGCCAAATCGATAATGAAGATCCACGCCTTGCAAATTTGACAATGAAGACCTAGGCCCCTAGGGATTAATAAGGGTGCCAAAATCGACAATGAAGACCCAAGCCATAGGGATTAATAAGTGTTAGATTGACAATAAAGACCTAAGCACCCAAGGACAAATAGAGGTACTTAACATCAACAAAGACCCAAGCCCCGGAGGGCTAATAAAGTACTCACCATTAACGAAACCAAAGCCCCTAGGTTAAAATAGGGAGGCTCGTAATCAATACATCCAGGCCTCCAAGTTAAAATAAGGGTGCTCGCCATCAATAATTAAA
Source organism: Ailanthus altissimus (assembly GCA_946807835.1). NCBI lineage: Eukaryota > Viridiplantae > Streptophyta > Magnoliopsida > Sapindales > Simaroubaceae > Ailanthus > Ailanthus altissimus. Next base: position 9,411,057 of record OX327699.1, on the reverse strand, counting down.
TGGCTCACACTAGCCGAACACTGTAAAATAGATCCCAATGTAAATCTTTTAGTTTAAAACTACAATAAAGTTTTCATTATTAACTAGAAACTAAGGGACCCCTATTCCACCCCAATTTTCGAGGTTAAACCTAACTGTAGTACACGTGCCCCAACATATGACATTTAGCCTTTTTGTTTTTCCATGTTAAGGATAGAATGTTCACGGGACTTATGTTTCATATAGAAAAGCAAGACATTTAACTCCTTTAAGCATGTAAAAATATAACAGACAAATAATTGCTTCATTGTGCACCCTTTTAGCCATACATATGCGGCTCTTTGTGATTAGTTTCATGGGTGGCAATTGTTTCTATAAATTAAAGCAAATGCTTTATTTGTTATTTCAAGTCAAGGGGAACAAAATTAATTGAGGAAAAATAAGAAGAAAAAAAGAAGAAAGAAAAGAAGAAAAGGAAGTAAGCGAGAAATTTTTTTTAAAAAAATGACTAAAGAAACAATTTACAGGAAATATATTTGAGTAACTATATTCATATACAATGATTCAACAGGTAACTATTTTACAATATAAGAATATTTATATATGTACCAAATTTTATAATATGTTTTATTACCCTTTGATTTAGGAGGAGCACCAGTAACTTGTAGACCTCAGAATCTAGACCTAAAGTAGGATTAGCGCATTGTTTATGAGTAGGTGCTTATATATATATATATACATACATATGTATGTGTGTGTTTTATATGTATTCAATATAGCAGTTTATGATTTAATTTCACATTATCAGATTTCTTTTATTCATGATTTATATTTAGACAGATAAGTATTTTTTCTAATTAGTTATATTTAGAAATTCTTTCAAAATTTGTTATAGTATAGTTTATGATTACATTAAATACAAAAATATTTAATTCATAATAATTATGCTTTCAATGATATTATATAGTAGTAGTGTTTGACACACCAAATGCATATCCTCTTCTTTAGTATAGTTTGCTCTACACATACGTTAGACCAATTTATTTATTCTGCTCGAGTGATGTAATAATTCTGCCTGGTGAGACCAGATTCCCTACTCTGCCTGTGTGTAAGTTACGTTGCTAGGTGAGACCATATTTCTTCGAGTGCAAGTTTGGTGTAATTTTTAGTATCTATGCAGTATATATTATATTTTTAGTACTACAATATTTATATTTAGTTTTAATACATATTTTATTATAGCTTATACTTCCAGATTTTTAGATTTTCAGTATATATTTATTCAAGTATTACGTTATAATTTTCAACTTTAACACAGATCTTATGACAACTCATGTTTCTAGTACAGTTTTATTATTTTGTTAGCATGCAGTTTCATGGTAATTTTATATTACAGACTTATACGTGTTCACTATATAGCATTATTAATTATTAAGAAGCTATTATTTATAATATGTATAAAGTATATAATATTTTTATATTATGTCCAATCACTGAGCTATAAGCTTACCATTTTTCTATTCTCCTATTTTTCCTAAATTGTCACAGGAATTAAAGCAATGTGATACAAACTTCACATTTTGAGGTTGAACTATGATACGCATACCTACATGAGTTGTTACGTCTTATATTTTTGTCAAGGCACTTAGCCTCATTGTATCATATGTAATGATTAAAAAATTTAATAGTTCATAATATTTCTCAAGATTCGCCTCGATGTTTAAGAAAGGTTCGGGTCAAGTCATGGTAGTTCAGTATCAGAGTATGGTTTTAGATTTTATAGACCATGACATGATGAATACATGTTAGAGACTTCTTTAAATGATTTTATTGCATTTTATATATTTTCATCATGCGTCCATATAGCCGACCTCGCACGAAATTCGTGGATGAACTGGGATCTCCCTTAGTACAAGAGAAAAGGGAGGAACCTATTAAGGACGAGGTAGCTAAATCAAAACCCCTGAATCTAGACCTCAAACTCAGCCTAACCTTATTGTAGAGTAGATACAGTCTCAGTCCGAGCCACAACCTAAGACACAGGTTATACAGGGATAACCTGGTAGATCTACTTTAGAGCAGTCCATACTATGCTTACTTAGTTAGTTACAATTACAATAGAGAGACGACACATGGGTAACTTATGAGAGAGAACACGATAGAACGTGTTTGTAATATGAGGCAACAAATTTTGCAGGCACTACAAAACTCATAAAGGCTGAGTCATAGCTAATCAGACTAGAGCAGATATTTCATGTTATAAGATGTACCATTGATGAGAGGGAATCATTATTTGATGAGAGTGTATTTCAGGGATGTTTTTTTAGAGTAGTGAGATTATGCTCGATTTAATTTCTTATAATATACATGAATTTCATACTATACTTAGGATGGATAGCTAACCATCATACTATAGTAGACTATTTTTCAAAATAGGTAATATTCATAAGATATGGAGAGCTTGATATCACTTTATATAAAGAATGATAAGTTCTTTCATTTTGTGTTATATTTGGTATGACTATTAGACGGTTGCTCAGAAAATGATGTTCAGCCTATTTAGCTCGTGTCATTTATATTAAAGTCAGTGCAATTAAAATGAAAGATATTCCTATGGTCATAGATTTTCTAGATATATTTCCTAAAGACAAAAAAGTTTGCCATTAGATAGAGAGATTGATTTCGATTTTGAATTGGTTCCAAGCATAACTCTTATCTCCAAAGCACCATACAGAATGACCCTTTTAGAAATAAAAGAGTTGAAGACTCAGTTACAAGAATTGATAGATAAAGGTTTCATCAAATATAATGTATAAATGTATTGCCATAGGGAAAATCAATGTAATTTGTTAAATTAAGATGGAACCTTAAGATTATGTATTAATTATCGAGAGCTGAATAAAGTCACTATTAACAACAAGTACTCACTTTCTAGCATTGATGATTTATTTGATCGGCTATAAGGTGTTTCGACCTTTTCTAGATCAATTTATTATAGTATTTAGTAGTGATAAAGGCATTTATTTCCTAGGAGTTTGAGCTAATACTCAGTTTTATCTCAATTGTTTCAAAATGAACAGTTTTTCCTAATCCGTTAGTCAATTTTTGTTAAATTTGATAGTGGAAGAGTAAAAATAAAACTCAACACAAAGTTTAAAGTATACTGATAGCTAAGGGTTTCAATTTTAATATTTATTTTTAATAATTTAATAAAAAATAACTCTGTCACCATTATTGGTGATCAGTGACGGCGGGCCATCATGGAGGATGTGTATTGATTGTCGTGCCATCAACAATGTTACTGTAAAGTATAAACATCCCATTCCTAGATTAGATGACATACTTGATGAATTGCATGGTTTTTATACTTTTACTAAAATTGATCTTAAGAGTAGATATCATCAAATTAGGATGAGAGAAGGTAATGAATGGAAAACCACATTTAAAACAATATATTATGGTATCCTTTTTTTTAATATATCTTAAAAACAAAAAGAAAATAAGGAATTAATAAAGCCATGTGAACAATAATGTATAAATAGTAATATATGAATAGTATCAGGCTAACTTATATAAAAACAAAGGCTAGACTAACAAAGGATCTAAAAAATTAGGAAACAAAATAAATGGTAGATTTGCATGACATTATTTCCCTTTTTGGGCCTAATTTCTTTTCTAAATTGATTATGTGCCCGATCTTCCTTCCTAAATTGACATGCACCTTATTTTATTCTTCATATAAATTACTCCATATCACTTAAAGAGACTTAAAAAATATTGACAAGGCATTGATTATCTTGAACACTCAATTCGGTCAGATTAGTGTCTTGAACAAAGCATAAAATTAAGATGTACTCAATTAGCCCATTTAATGTTGTAGTTTGATTATGCGTGAGATTGAATTGTGTCTTAAGCATAAGAGCACGCTATCACTAATAAGTAATAAAGAGTAAGCGGTGTTGATCCCACGAGGACTAGTGCTTTGTTTTATTTAAAAACTAAAATTGATTCTCCTATTTTTATCCAGACAAATTGATTCAATTGAAAAGAAAACTAATTCTAAATTAACAACTAAGTATGCAAGTCACAAATTCCAACACTATCAATGATAATTAATATCTAGGATATATAGTTATCCCTTAAACTGTGTTTGTTATAGATATACTTTGAATGTCAATTCCTTAGTTAGTTATTAGTCACAACACTAGGCTCATTGTAAACCTCTTTCGATGGTCAAACAATTATACCTTACTCAATCCAATACCTATATTCCTATAATATCGAGATTAAGTAGAATTCAATAAGTCCAAGTTATATTAACCATGTATGCTAACTAGGTATATTCTCACCCTAATTAAAACTTATAGATGCTATTCTATAATCATACATCATTTTATCCTAGGCTATTTAATAAGATGTCTTTTCCAAGTTGATCTTAATGAATCCAAAGTTCATGCACAAGATTGGCTAGGTCAAATAAAACTATTAAGCACCAACAAAATGAATAAAAACTAAGTTCAAGCATTCAAAGTTGACATATTACAAACACATAATTAAGTTCAAGAGTACAATCTTAGACAACTGTATTTTGTTCAACATAACGAAGTTTAAATCACAAAGTACAAGAGATAACATGATACAACTAAGTTTAGATCAAATAAATATAGAAATGAAATTCAAATTATTTTCCCAATTATTGGTTCCAATCTTCTATTGCAAGTGTTAGCCTCCCTTAATGATGTTGATTCTTCTTCAAATGAGTTTTAAGTGTGGAAATGTGCTTATTTGAAGTAAAAGGATATGATTTTTAACCTCTAACGTGCTTCCTTGATGATAAAATAAAGGTGGAACATCTAACCCTATAAAAATCCAAAAGCATTGCTTTATATAGTGAAAGAAATAATCGTATCACCGCAGCATTCTTCCTTAAAATATAGGAGCGTTCCTAGCTGTCATGTAAAAATATTGTAGCATTTTCATTCTTATAACGCTGGGGCATTCTAGTACTACTATATTGCCTTCTAGTGATGGGGCATTGAAAAAGTGGCACTACTGTGTTGCCTTCCAACGCTGAGGCATTGGAGATCTTAAAAACTTTATAGAATCCATGCTACTCATCCTCTATATAAATGCCATGATATTAAAAATTCTCATAAACACTGGGGCATTCATCCCACTAGACGAATACTGGTGTGTTGTCTTCTAAAACGCAGCTGCGTTCATGGTTTTTCTACATTATTTTCTCTGAATTTTCACTCATTGGCCTCTTTTTTGCTGTTTGTTTTTTCTTATTAGTCTATTCAAGTGTTTGTCCTAAACTTTCAACATAAGTATGCATAAATAGACCAAAATTACTCAAAAACGGCAATAATCAAAGCTAAAATAAGGAAATAATATGTATCCATTTTATGCTTATCAAATGCTTCCTTCATTTTCTTAGTTCTTGCCCTTGTCCTTGGACCCCCATTGATGCTCAACGAATCTTGTGAAGTTTTGGCAACCTAATTCGCATCTTTCCCCCCTCTCTTGAAAAGGATTTGCCCTCAAATCTTAACCAACATCAAAAAGAGACAAATCAGCACCATTAAAGCTTGCACTTACATTGTACTCATCTAGAAGATCTAACTTGTAGGTGTTGTCATTAATCATTTCAATGACTTGAAATGGTGCATCTCTCATTGGAAGTAATTTAGAATGCATTTGACCAAAAAATGTTCCTTCTTTATATGCAACTAAACCTAATTGCCGAGCTCAAATACAACTTTCTTGAACTTTAATAAGCCAATAACCTTAATAGTAAACAAATTTTCTTTTCATAAAGCCTCTAAAACAGGTTTTAAATGTTCAACATACTCTTCTAAGTTTTTGAAATAAATTAGAATATCATCAAAGTATATAACCATAAATTTTCCAATAGAAACACATAAAACATGTTTCATTAATCTCATGAAAGTAATCGGTGTTTTAGTTAATCCAAACGACATAACTAACCATTCATATAAGCTATATTTTGTTTAAAATATAGTTTTTCATTCATTACATTCTCTCATCCTATCTGATGATATCCACTCTTAAGATCAATTTTGGTAATAACACAAGAACCACACAATTCATCAAGTATGTCATCTAATCTAAGAATGAGATGTCTATACTTTACAGTAATATTGTTGATAGCGTGACAATCAACACATATCCTCTATCACCCATCCTTCTTAAACACAAGCAATACTAGAACCGTATAAGGACTCATGCTCTCATATACATACCACTTCTTTATGAGTTCATTAACCTACCTTTAAAGTTTCTTTGTCTTCCTAAGGTTACTTTTATAGCCTAGCCTGTTTGGAATTGATGCTCTGGGTATAAAATTAATTTGATGCTCGATCCTTCTTATTGGTGCTAAACCATTAGATATCTCTTCATAAAATACATCATTAAACTCCTATAAAAGAGAAACAACAACACTAGCAAAGAAAGGTTAAGTTTCGTTAGTATTTAAATAAGCCTCTTTATATAAGAGTATAATCATGGCTGCTTTGTAAAGAATGCACTCTTGACATCACTCTCTTTTGCATATATGATCAAATGTTTTCTTTCTTTTCTCTCAACTGAACCCTCATTATTTTTCACCTTTTCACTCATGCTCTCTTTCTTTTTATCTTGGCCTCTCTTTCTTTAGTCTCTCTTTTATGTTTGGCCACTCTATCATTTTCTAGCTTACTCTATTTTTTTTGTATCTTCTTTTTTATTCTCAATTGATCCTCGTAAACCTACCTAGGGGTTAAAGGTAGAAGAGTAAATAGTCTTTCATCCATCATAAATGTGTATCTATTTCTGAAGTCATTGTGTATTGCATGTTTATTATATTACCATGGTTGCCTCAATAGAATATGCCCAAAAAAAACATAAATACTATGTTACGTAAAACTTCATCCTTATACCTACCAATAAAGAATGAAACTAGTACTTGTTTACTTACCTTGAATTCTCTACATTCATTCAAGCATTGAAGCTTATATGTCCTTTGATGCTTCGTAGTAGGGAAATTTAGTTTGTCAACCAAAAATGTGTTAGCTATATTAGTACAACTACCTTTATCAATGATCATACTACAAACCTTATTATTGATATGGCACCTTGTATGGAAAATATTATAACATTGTACAACATCATTCTCTTTTATATGCAAATTGAATGCATAGCTAGTAACCATTAACTCTTAATTTACTGGGCACTCTATGTCACCACTAGTGTCTTCCCAATGTGGTATAGGCTCATCATCCGGCTTATTTTCATATCTAATGACATCATTATCTCTTAGAATCATTGCATGCTGATTTAGGCATTGAGATGCAATATGAAATTTTCCTAAACATCTAAAAAATTCAATATCTCTATTTCTAGTTGGTTAAGAATCAAGTTTACCCTTGTTTTGGTTACCTTCCTTGTTTTAGCTCTTAGGTTCTTTGGCCTTGGACTTGGAATTATCCCGCTCGTCTTTTTATTGCAATTCAGTTTCTAAGAAGATGAAAAACTTGAATTTTAGCCATTTGCGGAACTCTACCTCTTGAGTATTTTTTCTACCTTCATTGCTATATGCATTATGTCTTTCAACTCTACATAATATTGTAATGCCACAATGGTTGCAATATTACAATTCAAACCTACTAAGAACATAGCCATAGTAGCTTTCCGGGCCTTCTCTACATTGGCTCGAATCATGGCTATTTCCATCTCTTTATGGTAGTCTCAACACTTTTAGACCATTGAGTAAGGCTTTTTAAATTTTGAAATAAGTCCTTATAATAGTGGTTTAGAATGAATCGCCTCCTCATAATAGCCTTCATCTCTTCCTATGTCTCAATAGTCCTTTCACGATTTCATCTCCTTCTTAAAATAAGTTGATCCCACCAAAAAATAATATCATCAGTAAATTCTACGAAGGCTAACTTTACATTTTTCAATTCGAAGTAGTTGTGACAATTAAACAGAATTTTCATATTTTTCTCCCACTCCAAATAAGTTTGTAGATTGTTTTTGCCTTAGATGGAATCCTCATCTTAATGTTTTCCAAGTTGTTATCAATCTTATCTCCATATCTAACTCCTCTATCTCTATTCTCATGCCTAAATTAACATTATAGGCATAATCATCATCATCTAGGTCATCTCTATAGTCATCTTTATAATCACACCTAAGTAGATTCTCCTATTTTTCGCATATTAGGAGCTCTAGGTGGTTGCCCCTTTATGACCTAGATTTAACTTTATCTATTCTCTTATTCAACTCATCAAACAATTTCATTCGATTAAATTTTTATTCTAAGGACTTAAGGAATAGTTTGAAATCTATCTTTTCTAAAGCATCATTGGCTTTATTTTTTTCTTGAGACATGTTTAATAATATGCAAAGAAAGTTAGAAAACATCACAAATACTCCTTTATGTGTTTTATTCTCTAAATTGATAGCACTCACACTCAAGTTTTCTTTTCAACTTTGGCTTTTACCCTCTTATAAGCTCACACTATCTTGCCTTTTTCTACTCTTTAGTCTATTATCTTTAGTTCTTTATTGAACTTAACGATCTTAATAAAAATTATCTTATAACAATTCAAACTCAACAAATCAGATCACTAAGAATGAAAATGAGTTAAATGCAAGGGATAAAGAATAGACAAAATTTTTAAAAAGTAAAGAGAACAAGGTTGTAATGGAACAATGAAATAAGAAAAGCAAAGACTAGAAATTTTGATGCAATTAGGTTTTTATTTTATTTTACGTCAAATTACACAAAAAAGGAAGAAAGCATACTTTATGCAAACAAAACTTGAATAGCAAACAACATTTCAAATAATTCAGATGGAATTGATATTTGACTATTATAACTACTTCAAATTGAAAAGGTAAAGTTAGCGACTGTACAATTTACTGACTTTGTTATTTGATAAGCGCATTTTATAGTTTGTTTAAGTACACCTCTTAATCCGATAATTGTTTATTTTTTAGTATTAAAATGTGGCAACTTATGCATATATTGTTATTTTATAGGTTCTTACTAACTGGAGTATAACTAAAGTCAAATTTAATAAACAAAAATGGGAAAAAAAGTCATTTCACAAAGCGTCCAAGTCACAACCTCAAGAGCCCAAGTTGCAAACCCAAAGAAATGAAGAAAAACATCACCAGGCATTAGGGCCATAGCCCTAAGTTGTGAAAAATGTGGCACCACCTGCACATGTGGATTTGTCATTTTTTTTTCCCTTTTTGCCCTAATATTCTAAGGGTGTTTTTGAGAGGACCTATATATAGAAGATCAAAGGTTTCATTTAGGTGAGGGGAGCATGAAATAGAGAGAGAAATAAAGGGTTTTAATGAGAAAAACACATTGGAGCTTGGATTTTGGGAAGAACATTAAAGACTGAAGGCTTCCATACATTTCTCCAACTAGTTCCCTTTTTCTCTTTATCTCATTTACATTTATTTCAAGTTTGTATTTATAATTTGTGTTGCTTGAATATGATTACTTTTGTGAATATTTGGATTGATATAATTGAGTATTTTACTATGGATAGCTAGATTACATGTTTTAGGGCTTGATGAAACTCTATTGAACCTATATTTTGATGTTGTTATGTGATTAATGACTATTTTATGTTTATTAATTTATGCTTTTTATTAGTTTAATGCTTCTATTTTGATTGAAAAATGGATTAGATGTTTCAAACATTTAGGTTATGTACTTGGGAGAGTTTAATTCTTATGTTAGTTTTAAAAAGCATAATTTTGAGTTTTTTGAGTTGGGAGACTAATAGACTTAGGGTAATCATTTAAGGGTAGCTTCATGCATTTATATATAACAGGTTAGATAGGGATATCTGTTAGGGTCGGTGCTTACGTGCCATCCCTAAATGTAAATATACTTATGTATTTATACGAGTGTACATTCCTATTAAATCGCTAATACCCATTTATATGATATTATGTATGTAATGTTACAGACATTGTAGATCTGAAGGAGTTCGGATCAGATGTAAAGGGTTTAGATAAGGGCTCATAGTCAGCCACATTGAGATATATAATTGCTAAATATTAGCACAGTTAACTGTTAGCTGGTTATAATACTCAGTAGATCCAAGAGTTAGAGCCTTGTCTGTAATGGGACATAGACCTGGGAATATACTAGTAACTACATAGTTTCAAGAGTTGCAATCGAGTGCTAGGAAATGCAAGTTGCGCAAGTATGTTCTCGAATAATAGTCCCTGATCTATTTCTACCGATGCGGGTCTGTCGGCGGATTCTTTATATATAGATTAACATATGTCATACCTATCGGGTATAGATAGTCGTTCCTGACCGACCATGAGCTTGGAGCTCGTATTGACATATGGGTATCTAGTTAGGACTAGATATAGGACAGACTCACGAGGGCCTTCGATAGATATTTAATGTAAGCCGTCAACAGAGGGTCCTCTCGAGTTGAGTAGTATACGTGGTTCTTTGACCTGAGTGCCACGGTGGGCTTGTAAGTGATCCACTATACTTTGGTTTCACACATGTCACATACCTTTCATGGTGTAACCGCTGGGTGTCGTTAGGTATAATCCGATGTGTACAGATATGGGATCCGTCAGCTTCTATATGGAGTTAGATATCCAAATACTTCGAGACTGTATCTCAGAAAGTCTTGTGGCCATAAGCAACAATCCTGGGAAAGAGTTTTGCCAGGGTCGAACAATATGGCAAAGGCGTTTGCGCATATTGTTCATGGAGATACAAGTCTGGAGATAAGACATGGATGAGAAATGAGAATTTGACGGTGATAATCTATATCTCCGCACATCCTGGATATCATGACGGAAGGACTAAACGTATGCGTTGTAACCTCAGCTTGTATGGTTCAATGCGCTGATTTGTATATCCGTGACGTGTGCATGGGGCATTGCTCATGGACTCATAGAATAGTTCCATTTGATGAATCGGGCGTAGAACCTAGGGGGTCCCGTGATATGAAGTATACTCGTTGTGCACTAGGGCAGCGTGCCGGATTAAATTATTTAATCTAGCAATATTCAGCGATTCCACGGGAATGCGTGCGTGTCTGTATTTAAAGGTTAAATACAACAATTAGTTAATAATTGTTATTTACTAATTATATAAGGACAAGTAGCGTATTGTGGACCCTCAATTGAGTTTACCTAAGTGTGGGATTTGGTAGGACCCACTAAAGGGTAAACTTGGTAACTATTCATAAGGGGCAAAATGGTCATGACACACTATGATTATTTAATTGTTAAATAATCATTCTCTCTCTCTCTCTCTCTCTTTTTATATTATATAATATATATTATTATTATATTATATATTATATTATATATATATAAAGCAAAAGCAAGAGAAAAAAAACAGAGAAAAAGGCCATTCAGCCAAGAGAGGGAGAAGAGAGAAATAGAGAAGAAAGAAAAGAGAAAGAAGGGAAAAGAAAGAAAGAAGAAAGAAAAAAAAAATGAAGAGAAGAAAAATGAAATTGTTTTATTTTTTCATCTGCTTCTAATTGGAGTAATTATGAATTGCTCCAAATTCTCCATTTCTTATCCTTTTAGAGAAAAGGATGTAAATTCACTCCTGGCCATTTTGGGGATTAAGAGTTAATCCCAGGCTGAATATGGAGCTGCTATTCTAGCTCACCAAGCCCACCGAGTTGGTGACTAGAACTGCACGCGAGTTGGTCTCCATGCGGACTTCATAAAAAATACGTGTATAACGTTGCACGTTTGGTAAGTTCTCTAACCTTATTAATATATTAATATGATTAATATATTTATTTATTGTGTTTATTGCAAAATTTATATTTCCGCTGCGTTGGCAATAGACACAAATGTACATGCATACATCCACGTGCCTAGAGTTGATTACGCCAACAATATCAACTTAGTTGTATATGCATAAGGGCATAGGGTCTTATTCAACACTTGGGAGGAAAGTTTCTTTTACTTACTCTTATTTTTGCCATTGTGGACAATGTCAACTTTAAGTTTATGGTAGGAGAACACTATTCAGTGTTTATTTTTCATGTTGATTATGCTTACTCATTATGGTTGTTGTTTTTAGTTGTTTTATTTTGCATGCATTTTTTTTTTCCTTTTCCTCTTTAGTTGCGAGTTGGTTGAATGATTAGTAGTAATAGAAACATGATTTCAAATACTTCTTTCTTTTAAAAATAATGAATGTTGTGATTGTTTGCTTGGTAATCTAAGACAAGTTTGGCTTCACTTTGTGACCACTTGATCTTTCGAGCACGTAGTTAGAATTATTTAGTTTTTATGCTTACTTAGAAGAGTTTTATACACAACTAGAATAATTAGGGTCTCAAAAACATGACCACTTGATCTTTCGAGCACGTAGTTAGAATTATTTAGTTTTTATGCTTACTTAGAAGAATTTTATACACAACAAGAAAAATTAGGGTCTCAAAAACATGCTAAAACTTATTTGAGCATTATTTAAGGCAAAATCCTAGGGCATACATAATCGAGGATATATGTTTATGCTATCTTTGGATTGATTGAACCTTTCAAGATAACCTTTATATATTTTTACACTTAGTCACCCTCGTTGAACCTAATAACTACTTTTTTTTTGCTAACCATATCATTAACTTAGCCTTTATTTTTATTATCCTTCATAGTACCCATCACGCCATAGGCATAACACTTCTTTAGAGAGTTATGTGTCTTTTGAAAACGAAGGGGTGAATTAAAGAAGAGTTATAGGATTGGTTATGAATTTGGGTTGTTCCAATATCGAAAAACTTAAGTTAAGTTTGGAGTATAGCAATTTTTATTTCAAAAAGAAAAAAGAAAAATCAAATCAATTCAAAGATATTGTATAGTTTGAGTTTGCTATTCCTCTAGCTTAGTAAAAGAAGAAGAACAACAACAAAATAGCAAGAGAATCAACAAATAGGTTTAGGGGAAATTGGGTGAAAAGTAATTGGTTCGGTTTGAAGTCATCTCTAAAGGTTAAGCCAAATTTGATCCATTTCATCCTAGTCTCCATTAATGTAGGCACGCACATAATCAATGATCAAATATGACTTTATCTAGCTTGTAATGCATGGTTAGGGTGCAAAACAAAGCATATGAAGTGATCATTTTATTGTCTTATGTGCATAAACTAATTCGAGTGCATGTGACCAATAATTTTAGCTATTCACATACACATAGCAAGTAGGTCATTTGTGGGTTAGAATAAGTGTTGGATTAATATATTGAACGGTTATGATGTTTAAGTTTTTTTTGAAATTGGTAGTCATGAGAAATTTTTTAAACAATTTGCTAATCATTTACTAACCCAGTGTTTAGTGTGTTCTTAAAATTTGTTATCGTTTGAGCTTTTAATTATCTCTTTTTACACAAGGACGAGCAAGTACTTAAATTTAGGGGTATTTGATAAGTGCATCCCATACTTTATTTAAGCACCCCTCTTAATCTGATAATTAATATTTTGAGTATTAAAATATGGCTACTTATACATACATTTATATTATAGGTTCCAACCAATCGGAACATAAAGAAAGTCAAATTTAATGAAAAACAATGGGCAAATAAGTCATTTTCTAAAGCATCCAAGTCGTAGCTCCTACAAGTACAAGCCGTAGCCCCAAAAAAATGAAGAAAAATATCACCAGGAATTGAGGCCTGGGGCCACAACCCTAAGTTGTGAAAAATGTGATGTCGCGGTGCCACCACCCCTATATGTGAATTTGTCATTTTTTTGCCCTTTTTGCCCTAATTTTCTAGGAGTATTTTTCAAAGGACCTATAAATAGAAGATCAAAGGTTTCATTTAGGGGAGGATAGCATCAAATAGAGAGAGAAACAAAGGGTTTAAGTAAGAGAAACACATTAGAGCTTGGATTTTGAGAAGAACATTGGATATTGAAGGTTTCCAAACATTTCTACAACTAGGTCTCTCTTTCTCTCTATCTCATTTACATTTATTTTAAGTTTGTATTTGTAATTTGTGTTGTTTGAACATGATTACTTTTATGAACATTTGGATTAATGTAATTGAGTATTTCACTATGGATAGCTAGATATATGTTCTAGGGCTTGATGGAATTCTATTGAACACTATGTTTTGATGTTGTTATATGATTAATGAATATTTTATGTTGATTCATTTATATTTTTTATGTGCTTAATGCTTCTAATTTGATTGGGGAATAGATTAGCTGTTTCAAACATTTAAGTTATGTGCTTAGGAGAGTTTAATCCTTATACTGATTTTTTAAAAGCATAACTTTGAGTTTATTGAATTTGGAGACTAATACACTTAGGGTAATGATTCAATAATTCTATATCTTAAAATTGAGTACAAATATATATTACGTAGCAAGTAATAAAAGGACAAAAGAGTCGGATGTCAAACCTATAAGGATAATATCTACTTTTTACTAATTATTAAAATTAAGTCTTTCTAGTAATTATTCAGAAATATCAAAATTGAAGAACGAATAAAAAATATAAAGCAATAACACAATGTCAAGAGATATGAAAAATAGCAATATAGAAAAAACTTACTAATTTGAATATCTAGGTCTAAATACAATGATACTCTTCCGAGCTTATCAAAGTATTGCCAAAACAACCACAATATTGTCTAGATAAAATGAAGCATTAAGAAAAAAAATTTAAATAGCAAAGAACTAAGTTTATTAAATATTAGAAAGATATGACAATTAAGTACACATATTGAGTTCAAGTACTAACCCTAGAAAGAAAATAAGTTCATGGCTACAAGAGAAAAATTTAAAAATAATAAGAAAAAATGATATAATCAAGAGCAAACCAATATAAACATCGAATTGCTCTTGATTGTACTGCCTAGAAACTCTTGCTGCCAAAGAATACTTTAAATTTCTCTCTATAGCTACTTTAATTATGCTTCAATTGCTCTCTAGGACTTGTATTGTGTATCTCTTGAGTGTCTTGTGTATTGTTTTAATGCTAGGGACGAGTGGCCTTTTATAAGGATTGATTTGAGCTTGAAAACGTATATTTTCATCGGGTCAGGAATCTCATGATCACGGGGGTGGTATCATATTGTCACTGGGGCACTACATTAAAATGTTGATATCGCCGAAACGGTAAAGGTATACCGTTGAAGAGTTTAGCTATTGCTGGAGCAGTGGCTGATTTTTGTTGGGGCGAAAATCTGTGACTTAATTAGGTTTGTTTTGGATTTTCTTATTTTGATTAGGGTTTCAACGATGGAATGAAAATGTTAATACCGTTGGAGCGAAAATTCTAGAATTGAACTTCTTTGCATTTAAGTCCTTGGTTTTTGCTCATTTTACGTCCTTGCTCCAATTTTGTCTCTTTTTCAGTCTAAACCATATAAATAAACAATAATGCACATAAATAGCCATTCATTCTCATAAAATATGAAAAATTAAATGACAAATAGACCCTTATCAAATTCCCCCAAATTTAGACACTTGTTTGTTGTCAAGCAATAAAAATAAAAATCAAGAGAAAAAAGTAAAGGGTTATACTTGACTCAAATAACAAACAAGGAAAACAAAAAGAAATACGTTAGGTTAGTAAGATGATAAAAAATGATTGTCGCAAAAGTTGTTTAAATGGCAAAAGTCATAAGGTAGATAAATAGTTATTAACAATTCTAATTTATCTTTATTAAGTCCCTTATTCTTCCTAAAAAAATAATCACCATGTGTGTGTATGTGCGAACTACAAGTAATAGATAAAACCATACTTTGATTCAATTTATACTTAAGTTTGAACATGAAAGATGATGTTTCAGCATTTGATTTATATAATGACACTTCTATAGGCTTGTCTTTTCTACCATTCTCCACTAATGTAGAAACTTACATATCTAGGGATCTATTTACGACTTTACTTAGCTTGTAACGTAAGGCTAGGGTCAAGGTGGGAAAATGGATAAACAAATTGAAATTTAAATTACACCATGAATACATAAACTTTATCTAGAATCCTTTTGATTTTTTTTTTCCTTGTATTATCTCCTCCCCCAAATTTATTATATTTCCCATATTTCTTTTCAACTACTTTTACAAAGAATTTTTTCTTCTGTTATGCTAGGGATATCTTTCTTCTTTTTTTTTTAATACCCCTAAACTTAGATTGACAAATACTACCAAAACTTATTTTCTTGTAATTCCCTTTACAACTACAACCTCTTTTCTTTCAAGAGTTTTTCTAAGCAAACTTAATGGTGTGATGGATAAATTTCTGATCAAATAAACTTTAAGCCTTGGGTTTTTAATGTGGTTAAATAGAAAAAAATAGGTAATTAGGCTCAAAATCGGGATACTAGGGATAAATATATAATTAAAGCAGGTTAGAAAGGCTTAATCGATCCAAATATGGTATAATGTCATTTTTATATTCATGTGTTTCTTAAGATTTTACCTCAAGTAGTAATTAAAGACACGTTATAAAGTGTCGATCTTCGAGATTTGAATGTACTCCCTAAAGCATAAGTATCTTTAAGTAATAGTTATAACTATTCATACTTATATAATGGTAAAAAATGGTGATTATAAATAAGGTTAAACTTGTTCTTAAACTTAGATGACAAAAAATTGCCTCAAGTATTTATCATTTCCTAGGGATTTGTGAAAATAAATTCAGCAATGTATTATATTTCTTATCATAGACTAATGATCATCTTAATAGCCTAACAAAAACTAATGACTAAAAAAATAAATAAATGTTTACCCACAAGACAATCAATCAAATCAAGCAGTAAAATAAACACAAGAAAGTATTTTTCACCCTTAAACTTAAATTAGACATTATTCCAAATGTCAAAAAATAAAGAATTGAAAGTAAGAGACTTCCCTAGTGATTGAAGTGTAAGTAATGCAGCATTGTGTCTAATGATGTAACTATGTTATTCCTTGGCTCCTAATGCTTGTAATTGCTCGTGCTACTTCTTTTGAATACTAGACTTGTTGTTTTATTCCTACAATGAAAAGAAAATAAAGTAACTAAAATTTGAAACTAAACAAACATAAAATTAAAATTTACTTGGGTTGCCTCCTAAGAAGTACTTGATTTAGTGTTGTCAGCTTGACGGGTTTCCTCTTTTCTTATGGTGGATCAAAGATGCTAGTGGAAGCATACTTGCATGTGATCTTGCTGTCTCTTTTCTCTTTTAACTTCTATATTTTTGCTATTAAACTTTGAATAGTATCTTTCGCCTTATTTTCCTTATGCTTCCCCAGAAAGATTTTAATCGTAGACTATGAAAGTGATTCTTTATTTTCTTTTTCTTTGCTAGCTTTATCGAAGTGCTACTCTTTCTTCTTCTTTCTTTCTTTTCTTTTATGCCTTGACGTCTTCCTATGGATGTAAGGATCCAATGACTCTATGTCTTTGAGTTACTTGGCATTTGGGTGTACTACATTAATGCTAAAACATTCTTTACTTGCAGTTGGCAATTTGATCTCTATGGAGACTTTAAATGTGAGGGTATCATCTTGTGCCCTCATGGTCAACTCTCTTTTTTGTACATCAATAATTATTCATCTAATAGCTAAAAAGGGTCTTCAAAGGATAATGGGAATCGCTCTGTCTTCTTTCATATATAGAACTATGAAATTAGCAGGGAAGATAAATTTACGCACATTTACTAATGCATCTTCAATGACTCCTTTGGGATAAATGCGGGATTGATCCGCTATTTAAAGTATAATGTTGGTTGGTTTGGCTTCTCCCAATCCCAATTTATTGTATATGGATAGTGGCATGAGGTTGATGCTAGCTCCTAGATCAAAACGATTTTTTCCAAAGTCGTGTTTTTTAATTAAGCATGATATGGTAAAGCTCCTAAATTCATTGACCTTAAGAGGTAGCTTCTTCTATAAGATTGCACTACATTCTTATGTTAGTGCTACAGTTTTAAAGTTATTTAATCTTCTTTTCCTTGATAGAATATCCTTTATGAACTTCCTGTAGCTCGGCATTTGCTCTAGTGTATCTGTAAAGAAGATTAATATGTAATTTAAAATTTTCCAGGAATTTGAAAATTTGCTTATCTAATTTTTGTTTTTGTAGTCTCTGTGGGAATGGTGGAGATGAAGTGAATGACTGCGTAGGTTGATTCTGTATACTGTCACTGGTATTTTCTACTAAGTTTTCATTTTTTTTCTTTTCTAAAGTATGCTACAATTGAATACCAGTTTCTGTACTTGTCTGTGTTTTTGTACTTTTTTTTGGATTTGTTAGCTACTGTAACCTCTAAGAAAAAGGTATAGGTGGTCTATATTATTGCACGTCATCTTACTGTACTACCTTTTAATTCTCCTTTATCTCTAATAGCAGTGGTGAAGGTATGTTGTATTATAAGATCTTACCACTTCTTATGGTGACGACTTGGCATTGCTTTACATTTTCTCTTGGTAGACCTCTCTGAGGTTGCTTGTTCATTGATGCAATAATTTTTTCTACTTGATTCTTCAAGGATCTAAATGATGTAGGTTAACTTTGAAGGAGTGCGTTAGTACTTTTAATGTATTTTAAGAAACTTTTTTCTAGCTCTAGCTTCTTCTCTTGCTGAGCTTGTACTTGGAAACCTAGCGGATTTATATTCTTGGAAAGTTGCCCATGATTGTTTCTCTACAAGAAATTAAGGTGATTCCTCCATCTAGGGTTATAGAAATTTAAGTTGGGATTTTTGTAGTTGAGGTTCCCTATATATTGTGTTGTTTCCATGCATTGCTTGTTAGCATGGTTGTTTGGTTAAGAGGTCAACTTGGGTGGATAATGTGGTAAATGTGTCTACTTCATATAGTCCAATGATCTTTCTTGAGGTTACTCTTTCGGTGGGACATTGGTAGGTATTGGATGCCATCTCATCTAGTAGATTATAAGCTTTATTAGTGAATTTGTTCATGAGTGCTCCTTCAGCTACAACATCTACTATTGTTCTAAATTGACTAGCCAATCCATATAGAATATTTATACAAGTAACCACTTTGGTACTCCTTGGTGAGGGAATTTTCTTTGTATATCATTGTATCTCTCACATGCCTCATAAAGAGATTCTCCATCTATTTGTAAAAAAAATGTGATGTCCTTCCTCATCTTGGTAGTTTTAGCAAGTAAAAAGAATTTGATGTGAAATTTTTAGCAAAATCATCCCATATAGCTATGGATCCAGATGGAAATGATAGTAGCCAGCATTTTGCTTTCTCTCACAAGGAAAAGGGAAACAATCTTAGCCGAATCGCATTATCGGGCACCCCACTGTATTTGAATGTGTCACATATCTCCAAGAAGTTGATGATGTACATATATGGATCGTCAATGGGTTGTCCACTAAATTACACCCTTTGAATCGTGCTTGGCTTGATCTCGAAGTTGTTATCTTGAATAGTTGGTCTTTGAATGCTTGAATGGATTCCATTGACTAAGGGGACAACATATTCCTTTAGTGGTCTTGCTTTTATATTGGGTGCGTTTGGTACACGATCTTCCATGGTGGTGGCTTGATTTTGTTCTCTTCTAATTCTTCTTAGAATTCTTTCAATTTCTGAATCAAATGCAATCAAGTCTTCACTTTTTGATCTTTGCATGTACCTTTTAAGAAGTCTTAAAAAAAACTAAATTAAAAATAAAAAAAATAAAATTTGAAGTAAATAATAAAAAGATTGGTATTAATATTAGTCAAAAAGTAGATAATTATCCTTGGTAATGCCGCCAAAAATATGATGCAATAATTCTATATTTTAAAACTGAGTGCAAGTATATATTATCGTAGCAAGTAATAAAAGGACAAAAGGGTTAGATGTCGATTCCACAGGGATAATATCTACTTTTTACCAACTATTACAATAATGTATTTCTAGTAATTATTTAAAAAAATCAAAATTTAAGAACGAATAAAAAAAATATAAAGCAATTACACAACGTCAAGAGATATGAAAAATACCAATATAAAGAAAACCTATGATTAATACTATCCCTCAATATACCTTTTTTAATTATTAATCTTCTAATATTAAATCCCTTAGTTCTTGTTATTGATTAAGACACTAATGTATTCACAAACTTCTCCCAAGGTCATGCAAGTATATTTTAATTTACCAATTACCTATATTCTTATGGTATTTAATAAATTAAGATCCATTAAGAACAAGAATTATTTATCATACATACAAATTAGATATATTCCTATCTTAATTTGAAACTTGCATATGCAACATTGAATGTTACTCTACAATTATGCATCAAATTATCTAGGTCTAAATATAATGATGCCTCTTCTGAGTTTATCAAAATGTTACCAAAACAATCACAATATTGGCCAGATATAATGAAACATTAAGAACAAATAATTTAAATAACAAAGAACTAAGTTTATTAAATATTAGAAAGATATAGCAATTAAGCACACATATTGAGTTCAAGTATTAACTCTAGAAAGAAAATTAGTTCATGACTATAAGAGAACAATGACAAAAATAATAAGAAAATATGATACAATTAATAGAAAATCAATATAAATGTTGAATTACTCTTGATTGCACTGCCTAGAAACTCTTATTGCCAAAAACTACTTTGAAATTCTCTCCATAGTTGCTTCAGTTATACTCTAATTGCTCTCTAAGACTTATATTGTATATCTCTTAAATGTCTTGTGTGTTCTTTGAAGGCTAGGGATGAGTAGCCTTTTATAGGGATTGATTTGAGCTTGAAAACCTATATTCTCATCGGGTCAAGAATCTCATAATCGTTGGGGCGGTATCATGCTATTACTGGGGCGTTATGTTCAAAGGTTGATATCACGGAATGGTGGCCGATTTTGACTAAGGCAAAATTCTACGACTTACTCAGGTTTTTTTTGGAATTTTTTTTTTATTTTGATCAAGGTTCTAGTGCTAGAGTGAAAATGTTTATACCGCTGAAGTAAAAATTCTAGAATTGAAGCATTTAAGTCCCTAATTTTTGTTCATTTTACGTCCTTGCTTAAATTTTGTCTTTTTTTTCAGTCTAAACCCTATAAATAAACAATAGTGCAAATAAATAAAGCTATTTATTCTCATAAAATAATAAAATATCAATATAAAACATGAAAAAATGACAAATATGCCCTCATCAGGTAATCATTTAAGGGTAGCTTAATGCATGTATATATAACTTGTTAGATAGGGATATCAACTTAGTTGTATATTCATAGGGTCTCATTTGACACTCATGAGAGGTATTGAGATTAGTCATATACTCTTGATTAATGAATACATAAAATTAGTTGTTAAACACTAATGATAAAGAGCATAGGAACAATAGAGTGAAATCATGTCCCTAGAACCCATTACCATAGAACTTTCACCTCTTTGATTTACTAAATTGTTCATTTTAAGCATTTTTAATTACATAATTCAACTTAGCCTTTAGATTAGCCTAAATAACATTAGGTTGCAAACACCATTATACTTAACATTAATTTAGGACACAAATCCTCGTGGAAACAATACTCACTTATCACTTTATTATTTGATCACTACCCGTTCACATGTGTATAATTTCTCAAACATAATTATTTGGTGGGATCAACTTATTTTAAGTTGGATATGAAATTATGAAAGGCCCATTAAGACATGGGAAGAGATGAAGGTTATTATAAGAAGGCGATTGATTCCAAGTCAATGCTTAGGTTGCTAGTTGGTTTACACTGTTATATTGCAAAATTGGTGTAGTTATAACATTATGTTGAGTTAAATGACATGGTGTACATAGCTATAAAAGTGGAGCAATAATTGAATAGGAAGGGTTCTATATAAACTGGGTAGGATTTAGGTTCTTCTTCAACAGGGAAACCAGATTGGAGCAAAAATAATGAAAAGACTATTTTCAAACCTATGGCCAAAACTTCTAAAAATAATCAAGGTGAAGGTTCACCAAAAAAAGGTAAATATGATTCCCAACCTTTTAGAAATAGAGATATCAAATACTTTTAAGTGTTTAGGAATAGGTTAAATACATCTTAATACCTAAACAAAAAAGTGACGATTTTGAAAGATGATAGTGATATTGAAACCAAAGATGAGTCTAATGATGAACCAATGCCACCTTTTAAAAATGCAAGTGATATTGAGTATTTTATTGATGGAGAGCTTTTGGTTGAAATGAGAGCTCTTAATGAGGCATGTAGCATGATGAGAAGGTACAACATGATAAATTTTTTCATACTAGATTCTATGTCAATGATGAGGTATGTAGCATGATTATCGATAAGTGGAGTTTTATTAATGTGGCTAGCATTAGTTTGGTGAAAAAATTTAATTTGACAACTTTGAAACATCTTAGGCCATGTAAGCTACAATAGTTAAATAATTGTGGAGAAGTCAAAGTAAATAAATAAGTGCTTGTTTCTTTATCATTGGGAAGAATAAAGATGAGGTTTTAAGTAATATAATGCGAATGCATATGGAGCATATTCTTTTAGGGCGAACATGGCAGTATGATAGGCATATAATTCATGATGGTTATTGTTGGGATTTGTGTTTACGTGCCATCCCATAATGTATAAATATATAGTGATTGTATTTATACAATTATTATTTCTAATAAAATTGTTAATATTATTTTTATTAAATGGTAAGATGCTTGTAACTTTTTAGACATTGTATGATCTGAAGAAGTTCAGATTTAGTCTAAAAGAGTTTAGACCAGGGCTAAGAGTTAGCAATGCTAATAGTTATAAACACTAAGAGTTAGTGGTACTAAGAGTTAGCAAAATCTAATGAGTTAGAGCCTTGTCTGAAATGGGACAATGACCTGAGAATATATTAGTAATGATATAGCTGCAATGAGTTGCAGATGGTGCTAAGAAATGTCATTATGCAAGTATGTTCTCAAACATAATGTTCCTGATCTAATTTCATCAATGCGGGTCAATCGGTGAAACCCATTAATATAGATTAGTGTATGTCTATATCTAGATGGTCCAGATGGTTAGTCTTAGCAAACCATGAGCTTAGTAGAAAGCTCGTATAGAGATGCAAGTATTCAGTAAGGACTGGATATTGAACAGACTCACGAAGATATCCAATAGACATCTCATAAAGCCGTCAATTGAAGGTCTTTCGAGTTGAGTAGTATTTGTGGTCCTTTGACCTGAGCGCTACGGTGGGCTTGTGAGTGATCCACCATGCTTTGGTTCCACACATGTCAGAAACCTTTCATGGTCTGACTGCTGGGTGTCGCTGGGTATGGTCCGATGCTCATGGAGTTCGGTGTGCGTAGATATGGGATCCATCAGCTCATATAAGTGGGCTGTATATCCTAATGCTCTGAGATTGTATTTCAGAAAGTCTTGTGGCCGCAAGCATAAACCTCAGAAAAGATATTCCGAAGGAATAAACAATATCACAAAAGTGTTTATGGATATTGTTTTATGAAATATAAATCTGGAGATAAGTTCGTGGTTGAGCAAATAGAGATTCAACAGTGATGATCTATATCTCTGCTCTTCAAGGATATAAATGATGGAAGGATTATACGAATATGTAATAATCTCAACTTGTATAGTCTAACATGCTAATTTGTAATATCTATAACGTGTGTGTGGGACATTGTTCACGGACGTATGGAGGAGCTCTATATGACAAATTAGGTGTGGACCTAGAGAGTCTCACAATATGAAGTATACTCGTTGTGCACTGAGGTAGCAGATTGGATTGAATAGTTCAATCCAATAAATTTCAGCAAAAGAGAACGATTGTTTAGGGATCCCTCGGATTGTACATTTGTCAAGACTTAATTGTTAAGTACATCACTTAATTAATTAACAAGGGTTGTTAATTAATAGAATATTGACAAATGACAAAATTTGTTCCATGATTTGATTTTACCTTTTTACCATTTAACCATGGTAGTAAAAATTAGTAAGGTAAAAAGTAATTATTCAAAATTATTTTGAATAATTAAATCATATATTATTATTATATTATTAGATAATATTATAATATATATAGATCATGGCATTGTATTCTAATACAATGAAAGGCCTAGATGTTGGCCATTTAATTACCTATTATAATTAAAGTAATTATAATTGTTAGGTAAAGATTAATTTAGGTGGCCATTATTCTAGTGCTTGGTTTAATTAATTCTAAATGGGAGACCAACAATAAAATTGGTGGAGCACTTCATTTTATTTATTTTTGTTTAATCAAAGTGTTGAATAAACAAAATGAATTTTGGCAAAACAATTGAATTCATTCATTCAATTTTGGGAGAAGAATTCGGCAATGGGAGGAAGAGAGGTAAGAGAGAGTTCTTTGAGTTTTATTCTTTCAAGTGTTGAAAAATAAACAAACTTCTCTTCATCTCCTTCTTTAATGGATGGCCAAAAATGAATGATATGTAAATGGAGAAAAAGATAATTATTTTGCAAAGAGTTGTTCAAAATAATTATCATGTAGAAATTGTTTCTAAGATTAATATATAAGAGTTGTATGTTAAAGATTTTTAATTTATACAAGAGTTGTATAGAAAATATTTACCATCTCCATTTAAAAAATAAAATTGTATTCAAAAGAGTTTGAATACAAGTGCTGAAAATTCTAAACACTAAGCTACCATTCTAGCTCCTTAATCCCACCAAAAGTTATGGACTAGAATTGTTCAACATATACTTCAAGGTGAGCTCTTCACATGGATTATTGAAGAACTTGAAGAATTTGTAAAGCTACCTTCATTAGGTGAGTATTTTACATTATGTTTTTAGTACAATATTATTCATCATATATATTTTGTATAATTGTTATACTTGTTCATATATGTGATATATGTTGTTCATCATGTTTATAAATTGTATAATTGTTATACTTATACATATATGTGATATATGTTGAAATTGTTAAAATTGGTGTATTTTGTAACATGCTTCCGCTGCGCATATGGTAATTTTTGAAATTACGTATACACTCGAATTATCACATACTCTATAATACAACACCCAATAGTTATACCAATAGATACACTTTTATACTTAGTGGAAAACCAATTACTCTTCTACTTTTAATCCCGAGATAAGTGTATGAAGATCAAGTGAAGTTTAAAAGTGAGAGTAATATGAAAAAATAGAGTGAGAGTTCAAAAGAAAAAAAAGGCTAAAACTAAAAAAAAAAGAAAAAAAAAGTGAAAAATGAAATGAAGTTTGGGTTAGTAAAGAAAGAAAAAGAAAGAAAATAAGTGAATTTCTATATAAGAGAGAGTGAGATAAAAAAAAAGCTTTGTTTTTATATCAGCATATGTTTGCCTAATGTCGTTTTTCTTTTTCAAAAATTTGATGGTGTGTTTTCTAAAGAGATACCTAATAATTTACCACTAATAAGGGAAATTGAGCATTAAATTGACTTTATATCTAGAGGATCAATTCCAAAGAGGCTACCCTATAGAAGAAATTCAGAGGAGACAAAGAAACTTCAAAGACATGATAGTGAACTCATGAAGAATGGGTATGTGCTTGAGAGCATGAGTCCTTGTATGGTTCTAGTGTTACTTATGCCTAAGAAGGATATATCATAGAGGATGTGTGTTGATTGCAGCGCCATCAACAATATATTATAAAGTATAATGATGAACAATTGAAATTACACATTGAATAAGGATTTTTAATCATCATTTTGCATTGCTAGTGTTATTAACCTCCCTAACTTGAGCATGTTTTCAATATTGTACCAAATTAAGTTCTTAACTGTTTTAGAGTAAGTTTGGTAAATTGGGCATAATGTTCTACCAAGTAATCCAAGTAGAGTAATTGTTGAACCTATGAAGATCTGATTTCATAGATAACAATATTAGATTTCACATATATTTTGTAATTCGAACATCTAGA
Source organism: Ailanthus altissimus (assembly GCA_946807835.1). Classification (NCBI taxonomy): domain Eukaryota; kingdom Viridiplantae; phylum Streptophyta; class Magnoliopsida; order Sapindales; family Simaroubaceae; genus Ailanthus; species Ailanthus altissimus. Next base: position 9,385,179 of record OX327699.1, on the reverse strand, counting down.
GGGTAAAAAGTGGCTTAAAATATGACTCATCTACGGTACATGCCCAATCTAAGTAGGCTTCCGTATTTGGCCCATAACTTTAGAAATACGTATTCAATACAAACATTCTTACCTAGTCTAAAAAAGTAAAACAAATATCTACAACTTTACTATTGGCATATGAATCAAATTTGGTTGTTCACGGATAAAATTTGGCACATGAAATAAGCCTTAAATTGTCAACAATCCATCAAGTGGTGGCTTCCTTTTTTTGACTTTATCCTTCAAGTTTTTCTATAATAGGTAGTTTTTTTATGTCCAATGGGAGCTAGATTTTCGTTCTAATACTTTTTTTTTTGTATTCTATCTTTGTAGTATTATTTTCGTTTATATACTACATTGAAGCTTATATTACTACTTCTTGCAATTCTTTCTCTTAATTTCATTATGATTTTTAATTTTTATTTTACTAAGGTAAAAGGGTGAAACTCCTAGTAAGATAATAAAAATATATTTTAACTCTCAATTTGGAATTTATTATTTACATTCTTAAGTTGATTAAATTTATATATGTTGTATTTATTTTCTTAATTGATATTAATACCATGTCTTGTAAAGCGGTGTATCTTGATTTATTATAAATAATCTTTATAGTTGGCACAATAGATTCTTGAACCTATTTACAAGATTTGCCATAGATATAATTTCATGTAAAGTAGGAGTCTTGATTTATTGTAGACAAGTATAATGATAGGCATAATAAATACTTGAACCTATTTACAATATTTGGCATAATCTCAATAAGGTAATTAAAAGAAATGAATACAAATTAATATATAAATTATGATGAATCATAAATGTTATATCTTTCGATTTGAACCTTTTTTGTGTAAAGATTCCAATTGAGTTATAAAGAGAGTTAAATATATTCTTATTTCATATACTAAAAGTGAATCCCTTAACCATAGCATTCATTTGAATCGATTATTTATTATCATTACTGTAAACAAATTATATTCTTACTACTTTATTTCTTTTGATATTATTTATACTTGTATATTTTAAATAATACTTCCATTTGGATCTACCCCATTCTTATCGAGTAATTTATTAATTTGACATTCTTGCACTTGGGCATATAATCAAATATTCTGGACGTGTCATATAAACATCCCATTCCTAGATTAGATGGCATGCTTGATGAATTATATGGTTCTTATGTTTTTACCAAAATTGATCTTAAGAGTATTGTTTCGAATAAGAATGCAAGGTTCTTAAGCTATTTTTAAAAAAAATTGTTAGCGTAAATTAAGAACTAAACTTTTATTTTCTACTTTTTATCATCCACAAACTAATAGACAAACTAAAGCAGTTGATAGGATTTTGTCTACTTTGTTGCATGCTATAATACAAAAGAACTTGAAAACATATGAAGAATGTTTATCGCATATAAAGTTTGTATATAATAGAAGTGTGCATTCAACAACTAAGTTTTCACAATTTAAAATTATGTATGGTTTTAATCCATTAACTCATTTGGATTTAAGTCCTTTACCTATAGATAGGCGTGTTAATTTAGATGGAAAGAAGAAAGCTGACTTTGTTAGGTATATCTATGAAAAAGCACAGAAAACATTAAAAGAAGAATTAAACAATATGCTAACCAAGCTAATAAAAACGCAAGGAAGTTGTATTTGAGTCTGGTGATTTTGTTTGGTTGATATGAGGAAGGAATGATTTTTTGTTCAAAGGCATTATAAACTAATTTCAACGGGATATGGTCTATGTCAAGTGATTGAAAGGATCAATGACAATGCCTACAAGTTAGATCTTCTAGGTGAGTATAATGTAAGTGCAAGCTTTAATATTGTCGATTTGTCTCCTTTTGATATAAGTGAAGATATGAGGACAAATCCTTTTCAAGAGATGGAGAATGATGTGAATCATATTGTTAAAGCTTCAGAAGATCCATTGAGCATCCATGAGGTCCAATAACAAAGGCAAGAACCAAGAAAATAAATGAAGCATTAGATGGGCTAATTGAGCACATCTCAAATTCATGCTTTGTTCAAGACACTAAATTGTCTGAATTAAGTGTTGAAGATGATCAATACTTTATCAATGTTATTCAAGTTTCTTTAAGTGATCTAAAATAATTTACTTGAAGAATAAAATAAGGCATACTCAATTTAGGAAGGAAGATATAGCGTGTAATTAATTTAGGAAGAACATTAGGCACATAAAGGGAGATTTGTCCTTTATTTTGTTTCCTAGTTTTTTTTTTATCTGTCCTTTATTTTGTTTTCTAGTTTTTTTTTTGTTTCTCTCAACTAAACCCTCATTATTTTTTATCTTTTCACTTATGGTCTCTTTCTTTTTACTCTTGATTTCTTTCTCTTTACTCTCATTTTCACAATTTCACAACCTGGCTCTGATACCAAATGATGTGAACCTCACAAAAAAAAGTGAGACTCAATGGTCTAATTCAAGTTCTCAACTAAACAAACAAAAATAAATAAACAAAGGACGATGATCCATTATATATAAGGAGATAAAAACCAGAGGTATAAGAATTTAAAGTAGAGACCATACTCAAGAAAGATGAGAAAGATTATGAGTGATAAGTCAATGATGAATGCCATAAGATGAAATCTTGATAAGTTTTGAAAAGTTCTTTGAAGAACAAAAATAAACTCTTAATAATATTAATGTCATAAACTCTTAATTCCCCTTAGGATTGCAGCAGCTTATATAGCCTAATCACCAAGAAGCTAAAAGGAAAATAAATCAAATCTTAGGCATATCAAGAATTTGAATACAAAATGAGGAAATAAATAAGAATATTAAGGAAACAAATATTCTTGTATCCTTCTTTCTAAATATAACTTAAAAATAAAAAGAAAATAAGGATCTAATTAAGCCACGTGAACAGTAACGCGTAAATAACGTCAGACTGTCTTATATAAAAATAAAAGATCTAATAAAGGATCTAAGAAATCAGGAAACAGAAAAAAAAAAAAAAGAAACTCAAAAACAAAATAAAAGGAAGATTTGCATGCCATTATTTTCCTTTATAGGCTTGATTTCCTTTCTAAATTGATTATATGTCACATCTTCCTTCCTAAATTGATATGTGCCAGATCTTTCTATCTATATTGGCATGTACCTTATTTTTTTCTTCAAGTAAATTACTTTAAACCGCTTAAAGAAACTTGAATAATATTGACAAGGCATTGATCATCTTGAACACTCAATTCGATCATATTTGTGTTTTGAACAATTTATGAATTTGAGACGTGCTTAATTAGCCATTTAATACTTCTTTGATTTTCTTGGTTCTTACTCTTCTAATTGGACCTCCATGGATACTCAATGGATTTTGTGAAGTTTTGGCATCCTCATTCACATCATTTTCCATTTAGCTAGCCAAAATCTCCAGCGCTAAAAGTATGATTAACAGATCCCAAAATAAAGAAAGCCTAAAATAAGAACAAAATCAAGTGCACAAGAAATACTTTTCTTTGATACGAATTAGGTTACTATAGTTTCAAAAGATCTATTGAGCATTCATAGGGGTCCAAAGACAAAGGCATGAACCAAAAAATTGAATGAAGCATTAAATGGGCTAATTGAGCATATATCAATTTCATGCTTTGTTCAAGAAACTATATAACGGAATTGAGTGTTCAAGATGATCAATGTCTTGTCAATGTTATTCAAGTTTCTTTAAGTGATCACAAGAAATGTGGTGCATATCAATTTAGGAAGGAAGATCTGATGGATATACTTTCCTTATTTCTTAAATCCTATTCTGGCGTATAAAGGGAATGACTTTCCTAATTTTGGGCTTTCTTTATTTCTTTTGTTTCCTAATTTCTTAGAATCTTTATTAGATCTTTCATTTTCATATAAGTCAACTTAACACTATTCACGCATTATTGTTCACGCAGCTTTATTAGATCATTATTTTCTTTATTTCTTTTTTATTTTTAGGTTATATTTAGAAACAAGGATACATGAATATTTATTTGCTTAATATGCTTGTTTTTTTTCCTCTTTTTATAATCAAAATTTTATTATGCCTAGGATTTGATTTATTTTATTTTTAGCTACTTGGTGATTTAGGCTATATAAACTGTTGTAACTATAAGGAAAATTAAGAGTTTATGACATGAATATTACTGAGATTTTTCTCTTGGTTCTTTAAAGAATTTTTTTACACTTATCAAAATTTTATCTTGTAGCGTTCATCTTTTGACTTATCACTCACAATCTTTTTCATCTATCTTGAGTGTGGCATCTATTTTTTTTTTTTATACATTTGGTTCTTATCTCTTTATAAATAATGAATCAATGTCCTTATTTTGGTTTGTTTGTGAATGTGAAGCAGAATGATCCTTGCAAAAAACCCTCATTGAGTGTCGGGTCTTACTTTTCTTTGTGAGGTTCACATCATTTGATAATAGAGCTTTATTCAAGTTATGTTATTTATCATTACATATAAGTAAAAAGGATTCGAAAAGAAAAAAAGTAAAAAAAAAAAACTTGAAAAGAAATTCATATTCAATTGATTTCAGGTTTGTTATACTAAATTCCAAAAAAAAAGAGCATAGAAAGTTCTGAATTAGTTGAAGTGTTATTTGCTATTCAATTTTTATTGCATCAAGTGTTTATTTTGTCTATTTTTTGCAATTCAGCCTAAAACAAAACAAAAACCCTAATTACATCAGAATTCATATTTCATTTTATCCTTGTTTTCCTATTATATTGTTTTCATTATAACCTTGTTCTCTTTGTTTCTTAAATTCAACCTATTCTTTTCTTTGCATTAACCCATTCTCATCATTAGTGATCTGATTTATTGTGTTTGGATAGTTGCATGGTAATTTTAATTGAGTTTATTTAAGTTAAATAAAGAACTAAAAGAGGAAACTAAAGAGTGAAAAAAGGCAAAAGAATGAGTTCATAAGAGGATAAAAGTCAAATTTGAGTAAACACGAATGTAAGTGCTATTAGTCTTGAGAGAAAATATGTAAGGGCATGTCTGTTAGGTTTTCTAACTTTGTTTATAGGTTATTTAAACATATCTTAAGAAAAAAGATAAAGGCTCATCCGATGTTGCTAAGGAAAAGATAGATTTCAATCTCTTCATTAATTCTTAGAACAAAATTTTAATCAACTAAAATTGAGGTTTTATAAGGTGAATGAAAGAATAGACAAAGTTGAATCTAGTTCACAAAGGGGGCAGTCACCTAGAGCTCTTAATGTGCGATGAAGAGAAAGGAATCAACTTAGGTATGATTATGAATATGACTATGAGGATGACTTAAATGATAATGATCATACATACCTCTAATATTAATTTGGGTAGATTTTGGCATTAAAAATAGAAATAGAGGAGTTAGATATAGAGATAAGACTGATAACAAATTTAGAAGCATTAAGATGAAGATTCCATCTTTCCAAGGCAAACATAATCCTGAAGCTTATTTTGAGTGGAAGAAAAAGATAGAATTGATGTTTGATTGTCATAACTACTCTGAATTGGAAAATGTAAAATTGACGGCTAAAGAATTTATTGACTATGCTATTGTTTGGTGAGATCAACTTATTTTGAGCAGGAGATAGAATTATGAAAGACTTATTGAGACATAGGAAGATATAAAGGCTATTAAAAAAAGAAGATTCATTCCAAGTCACTAATATAGAGACTTATTTCAGAAGTTGTAAAGCCTTACTTAGGGGTTTAAAAGTGTTGAAGACAACTATAACGAGATGAAAATAGCCATGGTTTGAGCCAATATGGAGAAGGATTAAGAAGCTACTATGGCTAGGTTTTTAGTTGGTTTAAATGTGATAATACAAACATGGTGGAGTTACAATATTATGTAGAATTAGAAGACATGGTGCATATGGCAATAAAGATAAAAAAGATAACTCATGAGAAAGAGTTCTACAAGATATGGCCAGAACAGGGTTTCCTCATAATTTTGAAAATTAAATTGAAATAAAAAGGATGAGCGGGCTAATTCTAAATCTAAGGCCAAAGCACCTAAGGGTCAAAATGTGGGAGGTAACCAAGGCAATGATAAACTTGATTCTCAACCAAGTAGAAATAAAGATATTAAATATTTTAGATGTTTAGGAATATGTCATATTATATCTCAATGTCCAAATCAACATGCAATGATTCTAAGAGATAATGGTGTTATTAATGTTGACGTATTTTAGGGTGTATGCATGTGATTGTGTACATATTGAAAAATTAAAATTATGCATCATATACATGAATTTGGCAGCGGAATTTATCAAGTAATCAACATATACACATGTAGTTCAATTCTTAACAACTTAAGAATACAGAAAAACATACCTTTGAAGACCTCCGATGAAGATTTCGAATTTCGGATATCTTTGCTCTAATTTTGAGCTCAGCTTGAAGTGTATTTTTGTCCAATTCTAGTTCACAACAATCTAGTGGGATTGTGAAGCTAGAATAGCAGCAGTATGATCTCCAGTAACAAGGTTTTGATTCTAGAAAGAAAAATATAAAGGATTTATTTTCTTTCTCCTTTGGTTTTTCTCACAAGTCTTTGTTCTTTGAAAAACTCTTCTTTTTCCTCTCAACCCTTGCACGAATTTTCATTCACTTTCTTGTTAACACACTTGAAACTCAACCATTTTTAGTGGTTACAATAACTTCACAAGTGCTCCACCAAAATTAGATTAAGTGGCCAACTACCAAAATAATTTTTTGTGGCCATTTTAATGGTCTAATAAATTTAACCATTAATCATAAAATGGTGCTCCACTAAATTTAGTTTATATTTCTCAAATTAGGTATGTCTTCCATTTAGGAATAAAATAACAAATAAATAAAATCATATTTTATTTATTTAAATAACATTTATTTAATTATTCAAAAACTATTTGAATAATTAATATTTACTGTATTTGATTTTACTAACATGGTAAATGGTTGAAGTCATGGTAAAATAATTCATACAATAAAATTATGCCACTTGTTAATATCTAATTAGTTAATAACTCTTGTCAACTAATTAAATAATTTACTTAACATTTAAGTTTAAACAAGTGCACAACCCGAGGAACCCCGAAACATATTTTCGGTTTGCTGGAATTTCTAGGATGGAACTGTTCAATCCATTATGCTGCCCCAGTGCACAACGAGTACACTTCATATTGTGAGACTCTCTAGGTCCACGCCCAAATTGTCATATAGAACTCCTCTATACGTCCGTGAATGATGCCTCACACACACGTTACGGATATTACAAAGCGGCCCATTAGACCATACAAGTTGAGGTTATAACATATTCATATAATCCCTCCATCATTTATATCCGAGTAGAGCAGCGATATAGATCAACACCGTCAAATCTCCATATGCCCGACTGAAAGCTTATCTCTTGAATTGTATTTCAATAAATAACATTCCCAAACACTTTTGTAATATTATTTATCACTAGGGTTAAACTCTTTTCCCAGAAATTATTGCTTATGGCCATAAGATTTTCTGAAATACAATCTATAGAGTATTAGGATATAATACTCGCCCAAATGAGCTGATGGATCCCATATCTATGCACACCGGACTCCATGAGCATCGGACCATACCTAGCGACACCCAGTGGTCAGACTATGAAAGGTTTCTGACATGTGTAGAACCAAAGTATGGTGGATCACTCACAAGCCCATTGTGGCACTCAGGTCAAAGGACCACGAATGCTACTTGATGCGATATTTCTATATCATAAAATTCAGTGCAAGTATACACTATCGTATGCAAGTAATAAAGGGACTAATTAGTCGGATGTCGAACCCACAGGGATAATGTTTTCTTTTTAACCAATTACTAAAATTATGTCTTCCTAATAATTATTCAGAAAAATAAAAATCTAAGAATGAATGTAAAAAATATAAAAGTAAAAACACAATGCAATGAGATTTAAAGATAGCAACGTAGAGAAAACCTAGGATTAATATTATCCCTCAATATATTTTTTTAATGATTAATCTTCTAATATTTAACTCACTTAGTCTTTATTATTGATCAAGACACTAATGTATTCACAAGCCTCTTCCAAGGTCATGCAAGTATACCATAATTTACCAAATACCTATATTCCTATGGTACTTGTAATAAATTAAGATTTATTAAGATTAGGTCTTATTGATCATACATGCCAATTAGGTATATTCCTATCCTAAATTGAAACTTGTATATGCAACATTGAATGTTACTCTACAATCATGCATCAAATTACCTAAGTCTAATATTATGATTCCTCTTCCGAGTTTATCAATAATATTACCAACTCATTCACCATATATTGGCTAGATATATTGAAGCATTAAACACAAGTAATTTAAATAATAAATGACTAAGTTTATTAAATACTAAAAGATATGGCAATTTAAGTGCACATATTTTGTTCAAATATTAACCCTAGAAAATAAATTAGCTCATGGCTACAAGAGAACAGCAGTAAAAATAAAAATAAAACATGATACAATTATTAGCAAACCGATATAGACGTCGAATTGCTCTTAATTGCGCTGCCTAAGAACTCTTGAAGCCGAAGAACGTCTTGTATCTCTCTCTAAAGTTGCTTCAATTAAGTTCCTATTACTCTCCAAGACTTGTGCTCTGTATTCTTGGTGCTCTTGGGTCGTCTTCGATTCCTCCTTGAAGGCTGGGAACGAGTGGCTTTATATAGGGATTGATATGAGCTTGAAAATCTCAATTTTCATCGGACTAGGACTCGCACTACCGCTGGCGCGCTATGCATCTGTCGCTGGGGCGACGCGTGAAAAAGCTATTACCGCTGGAGCGGTGGGATCTTGGCGCTGGGGCGGTTACTGTCTGGCGCTGGGGCGCTATACGCGACTTAAGCAGGTTGTTTTTCTTATTTCGATCACTATTTCAACGCTGGGGCGATGGACACATACTTTGAAAACTTTGCATTTTAGTCCCTGTTTTCGCTCCTTTTGCGTTCTTTCTTTAAATTTTGTTCAAGTCCCTATAAATAACAATAATGCACATAAATAGCCATCTATTCTCATAAAACCATAAAATATCAATAATAAAAACATGAGAAAATATATGACAAATTTGTCCTTATCACTACTCAACTCGAAAGATCCTTCATTGACGGCTTTATGGGATGTCTATTGGAGATCTTTTTGAGTCTGTTCAGTATTCAGTCCTTACTGAATACCTGTATCTCTATACGAGCTTCCACTAAACTCATTGTTTGCTAAGAATAACCATCTGGCCCATCCAGATATTGGCATACACTAATCTATATATTTGTTAAGGTATTCACTGACAGACCTGCATCAGTGAAGATAGATCAAGAACATAATATTTAAGAACATATTTGCATAATGACATTTCCTAGCACTATTTACAACTCTTTACAATTATGTCATTACTAATATATTCTTAGGTCTTTGTCCCATTTCAGACAAGGCTCTAGCTCTTTAGTTATTACTGACTCTTATAACCTAGTAACTCTTATCAGTGCCAACTCTTAGCATTTATAACTCTCAGCGTTGCTAATTCTTAGCACTGATCTAAAGTCATTTAGACCAGATCTGAACTCTTTTAGATCGTACAATGTCTGAAACGTTACAAGCATCTTACCATATATAAATATAATTAGCGATTTATTGAAATAATAACACTAGTATAAATATTAAACAAATATTCATATATAATAGGATGGCACGTAAGCACAAATTCCAACAATTAAAACTAAAAATGAGTCGGATGATGAGCCTATGCCACATTTAGAAGCGCTAGTTATGGTGTAGAGTACCCCGTAGCTGGCGAGTTTAATGGTTACTAAGTGTACATTAAGTTTGTAAATTAACAAAGATGATGACATACAAAGTGATAATATTTTTCATACAATGTGCCACATCAAAAATAAAGTATGTAGTATAATCATTGATAAAGATAGTTGTACTAATGTAGCTGGCACATTTTTTGTTGAAAAACTAAATTTACCTACTATGAAGCATCTAAGGCCATATAAACTTCAAAGGTTGAATGAATGTGGAAAAGTCAAGGTAAATAAACAAGTGCTGGTTTGGTTCTCTATTTGTAGGTATAAGGATGAAGTTTTATCTGCTGGGATGACCATGGCAGTATTATAGATGTGTAATGCATGATGGCTTCAGAACTAGATACACATTTGTAATGGATGAAAGACCAATCACTCTTGTAACTTTACCCCTAAGCAGGTTTATAAATATCAAAAGAGATTAAAAAAAAAGAGTAAGTTGGAAAAGAAAAGAATGGCCGAACATGAAAATAAGAGTAAAGATAGAGAGGCCAATAGCAAAAAGAAAGAGAGCACGAGTTAAAAGATGAAAAATAATGAAAGTTCAATTGATAGAAATGAAAGAAAACAATTGATCATATAGGCAAAAGAGAGGTAGTCATGAGTGCATTCTTGTCAAAATAACCTATGATTGTACTCTTGATTATTTTAATACTAACAAACTTGACATTTCTTTGCCTAGTATTGTTATTTCTCTTTTATAGGAGTTTGATAATGTATTTCCCGAAGAGATACCTAATAATTTACTATCAATAAGGGGAATCGAACATCGAATTAACTTCATATCGGAAGTATTAATTCTAAATAAACCAACTTATAGAAGCAATCTAAAGGAGACAAAGGAACTTAAAGGTAAATTAATGAGTTCATGGAAAATAGGTATATGCGTGAGAGTATAAGTCCTTGTACGGTTCCAATATTGCTTGTGCCTAAGAAGGGTGGGTCATAAACGATATGTGTTGATTATTACGCCATCAACAATATCATTATAAAGTATAGACATTCATTTCCTAGATTATATGACATGCTTGATGAATTGTATGGTTTTTATATTTTTTTTTTCAAAATTGATCTTAAGAGTAGATATTATCAAATTAGGATTAAAGAATGTGATGATTAAAAAACTGCATTTAAAAGAAAATATAATTTATATGAAAGGTTAATTATTCTATTTGGATTAACTAATGCACTTAATACTTTCATAAAATAAATAAATCATGTTTTATGTGTTTTTATTGGAAAATTTGTGTTTGTATACTTTGATGATATTATGGTTTATAGTAAAAACTTAGATGAGCATGTTAAACATTTAAAACTTGTTTTAGATATTTTAAGAAATGAAAGGTTGTTTGCTAATAAGGTAATTAGCTTATTAAGGTTCAAGAAAGTTGTATTTAAGCCTGGTTCATGGGTTTGGTCGCATATGTTAATGAACGGCTTCCCATTCAAAGGCGTTCTAAATTACTTCCAATGAGAGATGAACCATTTCAAGTGCTTAAAAGGATCAATGAAAACGCCTACATATTAGACCTTCCAGGTGAGTATAATATAAGTGCAAGCTTTAATGTTGCTGATTTGTCTCCTTTGATGCAGGTGAAGATTTGAGGACAAATCATTTTTCAACAGAGGGGGAATAATGCGAATCAGGTTGCCAAAGTTTCACAAGATCCATTGAGTATCTACGAGGGTCCATGACAATGGCAAGAATCAAAAAATTGAAGGCAGCATTAATTAGGCTAATTGAGCACATCTCAAATTCATACTTTGTTCAAGATACTAATTTGACCGAATTGAGTGTTTGAGATGATTAATGTCTTATCAATGTTATTCAAATTTTTTCAAGTGATTACAAAAAATATGGAGCATACCAGTTTAAGAAGGAAGATCTAGCGGATATATTTTTCTTATTTCTTAAATCCTATTCGGGCATATAAAGGGAAGGACTTTCTTTATTTTTTTTGTTTCCTAATTTCTTAGATTCTTTATTAGATCTTTTATTTTCATATAAGTTAGCCTAACACTATTCACGCATTATTATTTATGCCGCTTTATTAGATCATTATTTTTTTTATTTCCTTTTTATTTTTAGGTTATATTTAGAAACAATGATATATGAATATTTGTTTTCTTAATATTCTTGTTATTTATTTCCTCTTTTGTAATCAAATTCCTATATGGCTAAGTTTTGATTTATTTTTCTTTTAACTACTCGGTGATTTAGGCTATATAAGCTACTATAACCCTAAGGAAAATTAAGAGTTTATGATATTAATATTAGTGAGAGTTTTCTCTTAGTACTTTATAGAATGTTTTTGAACTTATTAAGATTTCATCTTGTGGTGTTCATCCTTATTTTATCACTCATAATCTTTCTCATTTATCTTGAGTATGTGCATACTCTTTTTCTTATACCTTTGGTTCTTATTGCCTTTATAGATAATAAGTCAAGATCCTTGTTTTGGCTTGTTCGTGAATCTAAATTAGAATGATCTTTAATAAATGAACCTCATTTAGCATTGGTTTTTACTTTTCTTTGTGATATTCACATCAGATTTCATGGGCAACAATTGTTGCTATAAATTGAAGCAAATGCTTCGTTTGTTAGTTTATGTCAAGAGGAACAAAATGAATAGAGGAAAGAATAAGAAAAGGAAAGAAGAAAGAAAAGAAGAAGAACAAAAGGAAGTGATCAAGAAAAAAAAGGAATAAATAAAAAACTTTATAAGGAATATATTTGAGTAATTAGACTCATATTTAATAATAAAACAAGTAACAGTTTTATAATATTATAATATTTTTACTCCCGTATTTATGTTATGTACTAGTTTTAATAATATATTTTATTATCTCATGATTTAGAATGAGTACTGGTAGTTGGTAGATTTTAGAATCCAGACTTAACTCATGATTAACATGCCATTTGTGAGTAGATACCTATATATATATATATATATATATGTTGTAAACATATAAAACATATATATATATATATATATGTTTTATATGTTTACAATACAATAATTTATGATTTGATTTTAAATTATCATATTTCTTTTATTTATGATTTACGTTTAGACAGATAAATTTTTATATTAATTAGTTATATTAAAAAATACTATTATAATTTATATTCTCAGTACTAAGATATGTATTTTCAATTTTAATAAAAACTTTATGACAGCTTAAACTTCAAGATTTTTAGTATACATTTATTTTAGTATTACGTAATGATTTTCAGCTTTAGTACAGATTTTATGATAACTCATGTTTTTAGTATAGTTTTATTGATTTCTCAAACCCGAATTTCATAATAATTTTATATTACGGACTTGTAATTATACATTACATATAGTATTATTAATTTTTAAGAAGTTATTATTTATAGTATGTATAAAATATATAATATGTTCAGATTATATCCACTCACTAAACTACAAGATCACACTTTTTCTTACTTTCTCCTTTTTTCTAAATTTGTTACAAAAATTTATGCAATGTGATAAAGTCTTCATATTTTGAGATTAGCCTACGACACGCTTAACTGCATGAGTTGTTACGTTTTGTATATTTATTTACACGTATACATTTTTATTGAGGTACATAGTCCCGTTATATCACATGTAATGAGTAAAAAAATTTATAGTACATAGTTTTTCTTAGGATCCACCTCGATTTTTTAGAATAAACTAGGGTTAGGTCTTGTTAGATTGGCATCAAAGCATGGTTTTATATTTTGTAGACCATGATATGATGTATGCATGTTAAAGACTTCATTAGATAATTATATTGTATTTTATAAATTTTCATTATGTGTCTCCATGACGGCCAACCTCGCATGAAACCTATATGGTTGAACTAGAATCTCCTTTAATATAAAAGAGAATGAAAGAACTTATAAGAGATGAGGTAGCTGAGTTAGCCTCCTTAAATCAGGATTCAAACTCAACTTAACTTTATTATAAAGCAAATGCAGCCTTAGCAAGAGTCACAATCTGAGACACAGGTTATATAGGGATAACTTGATAAATTTACTTTAAAGTAGTTCATAGACAAACTTGTTCAATTAGTTATAATTGCAATGTAGAGACAGACACATAGGTAATTTAGGAGATAGAACACGGCATAGCATGTTCGCAACCTATAACTCAAATTTTTGGATCAACAGCATAGAATAAGGATTTTTGTAATAACAATAGAAAAGTTTAAAAAAAAAAGAATTACATATAATCAGTCCTATTACATAATAAGAATCAGAGCAAAGAAAACCTACAGTGAGGCTTCTTTTCAAAGAATCCCGCAATAGCAGAGATTTGATACCAGACCAAGTAATATTGCTTGAAGTAACAACTTATTAAGGGAGAATATTCTAATCCTTGTATGTAGGCCCTGTTTGGGAAGAGACGTGGCGTGGACGCCATGTCAGCAGATACTCTGTTTACTATGGTTGTTGTTGAGTTAGGAGAGGATCATGAAGGTCAATGCTATCCATTGAGAATCACTTTAGTTGGGAGTTAATCAGAATAATTTTTTCACATATCAAGGAAGCAATCTCAATTAATTGAATTTTATTTTATATTTTCAATTCTTTCATTAGCTCGTTGTTTCCATGTACAGTGCTTTGTATCTATAAAAACACCACCCTCTAGCTATATTCATGCTGACGTTGGTTCAGTATCAAATTGGTTAAGTAAAAGTAATATAAAAAGTAATGAACATTTCAAATTTGATAATACAAATTGGATATGGATCCCGAATTCTGAGTGTGTTTATCGCTCTTATCTGGTTTTGGGATGAAATCATACTCTTTATTACCATGCGTGGGTCACAAGTTCACCAGGACCCATATGGAAGAAAATCGATCAATTTGCGGATCTATCCAACTTAAACCTAACTAAAGTAACGTCTATTTGCTCATGAGCCCTACAATATTTATTTCAAATCGTTTTACTGCCAGCCAATAACGAGGTAGAAGCTTGCCCATGAGGTAAGGAGTTTGTGGTGGGGGAAGATGGTTCAAAAATCTGTTAAAAATCAGTTAAGTGCTGATGTGGCGGTGCTGACGTGGCATGATGGAGCCCAGAGTGAGTGAGAATATAACCAACTCAGTTTCTGGAATTTCCAGAATATATAGGCTGGCTTTCGACCCTCGTTCAACGGTTGTCATTTTGAGTTCTGTAAATGGCTTTATGCTCCTTGTAATATAAAATTTCAATCTCCATTAACGAAGCTTCTTGGTGCTGGTTTTTTCGACCGTGGATGTAGGCTTTACAGCTGAACCACGGGAGTTGCTGTCTCTGTTTTTTTCTGCAATTCTTGTTTTCTGTTCATCTTATTTGTTGTGCTGGTTCTTGGGTGTGATCTTCAATTCGTTTCTGATTAATTATTGAATAAATCAATCTTAAGGATTTTTTTGAATAACAGACTTCGACTCCAAGAGTGATGGTGGGGAGTCAAGATTGTTACCCTAATAAATTGGAAGTAG
Source organism: Ailanthus altissimus (assembly GCA_946807835.1). Taxonomy (NCBI): domain Eukaryota; kingdom Viridiplantae; phylum Streptophyta; class Magnoliopsida; order Sapindales; family Simaroubaceae; genus Ailanthus; species Ailanthus altissimus. Next base: position 9,369,846 of record OX327699.1, on the reverse strand, counting down.
AAATTGTCTTTTCCAGGCATAGATTTCTGGACAATTCAGTCATCTGTATATTTAAATCTTTCATAATCCTCGTTGAGTACATGAAATCCTTTCGATGTATAACGAGAATGAGCTGACTAGCCATTATAGCCACCATTGAGTGAGCTGGTTTTCGAATGAAAAGATTGAGTTACTCTTGCTAATAAAGAATATTTCGGTTATGTGCAGGTTACCTAAAACAATATTTGGAGAAATATTGATGACATTTTTGCTGTGATTCTTATCAGAAAACCTACTTGATGGGGGGAAAGGTTTATGGACATTATTGATGGTACTGAATCATCAGCCGAGTCCTTTAAGACATGGAGAAAGAAAAATGCCAAGGCTTTGCATTCTGTTAGAATTTGGGGTTCAAAATCAAGGATAAATTTGATTTGAGTTAGAGGTCAAGAAAGGGTCAACATGTGATCAAGAACTCAATAGTCAGACAAAAGAGACGTGAAACGAGAAGATGGATGTGAAGAATGACATGGAAATACAAGTGAAAAATTCTAGATAAAGAACGCTGCAAAGTTGGAACTTGAACACCACGACATCCTATTTGAGAAAATTTCTATTCTGGTACTAATTGTGTATTTAAGTCGATTTTAGATTTTCTAAGCACGTGAATCTTATTCCAACTAAATTTAGAGTTTTTAAAGTTAGTATTAATACTAAATAAACCCGTGTAACTCATTAGAATTCATCAAGCATTAAAAATTATTAGAGAGAAACTCCAATAGAGAATAAAGAGTTAGAGAACCTTAAACGTTGAGTGTGCAAGATAGTGCCATGAGTAGTGCTTGAGTTTTGAGTGAACGAAAGAAGCACTACTAGATCCTTTTAAAGTACTTTATTTATTGTATTCCTTAATAATATCTTTAAAGAGATCTTTGTGATCTATTTGTGAACTAATAAAAGATGTTATGATCTAGTAATTCACCGTGAACGTAGGCATTTATTGCCAAATCATGTAACTTGATTGTGTGATTATTTTATCTTTGTGGTGATCTTTTTCTTATTCTTATTTGCTTATGATTGAAATCTTTCACATTCACTTACGATTTATTTAGAGTGCACACAAAAAAAATTCCAACAAATTGGTATTAGAGCAAAACTGTTTCTTAAGAGGAATTAGTGTTAAAGCTAATATCCACAACAAACTAGTATTGGAGTCAAGGTTAGAGAATATACCTAAATGGTATTAATCATAGTAACTCTCAAGCATAAGATAGAGAAGTTTAATGATGTTGTCCCTATTATTAATAAGCCCAGCATCTCACTCCACTTAAAGGAGAACCCTTGAATTTTTTGAAACATGACTAAGCCTCAATAAAAATAAATTAAGCCAATTTGAGGGTGAGCAGCCTAAACATTAAGTTTGATTAGAAAATAAGGACTGGACCGAATCGTCTCATGAAACCCAAAGAGAGGTCAAAGAGTATGAATACACTTTGTCTTCTTCTTTCAATTATAGTTCTAATTGTATATGAGTTCTATTTGTTGTGTATTTTCTAAACACAAAATTAAGCGCAAGTATACTCAATCAAAACAAGTAATAAAAGGATTATGAAGTCTGATGTCGAACTCACAGAGATAAATATTATTCTCAACAAAGTATTAAAATTATGTCCTTCAAGTAATTATCCAGAAAATCAAATTCTCAAATTGTAAATAATTAAAAAAACTAAATAAAAAGTGCATAAAATAAATAACACAACTCAAGTAAATCAAGAAGATAGTAAATATAGAAAAAGCCTAAGGTTAATTACTATTCTTCAATATCTTTTCTAAAGATTAATTGTTTAATATTAAAATTCCTCAATTCGTATTATTGGTTAAGACACTGGTGTATTCACAAGCCTCTCTCAATGTCAAGTATATCTCAATTCACCAAATAGCTATATATCTATTGTAATTGTAATAAATCAAAATTCACTAAGGACAAATCTTATTGACCATATGATAACCATAAATTGTATTTGTTATCTCCACGCCCTTAACTTTTTAATTGCTCATCTTAATAAGAATATTAGACTTTTTATATGTTTTATTATTTTTATAGTTTTGGAGTCAATGGAGCAAATGAGGATGAAAATCTAAAGAAAATAAGACAAAATATCAAAATTGCTACATGTATAATGAACAGTAACCATAAATATGATCACACAACAGTACATTTTACCTCACCGATGAACAGTATTTCGTTGCAGCGAAAATTCTAGAACCAAAATTGATACGACTTTTCCTGAATTTAGAAAAAATACAACTCCAAAATTCCAATTATTCTCTATATAAATACTAGTTTTAAATCTAAAGTGTTAAGTAAATGTGTGATTAATTAGGTGTACATATAATTTTAAATTTTATTACATGCAGCAGAAGTATCACATACAAAATACACTCAATATATCATAATCATACACGTATATCTCATATATGATCATATGTATCAATAAAATAAATTGCAAGTAAGAAAACTTGCCCAGATTGAAGGTAGCTTTCAATTCTTTAAGAGTTCCAATCACCAAGTCTTGAGCTCACCTTGAAGTGTGATGTTACACAATTCTAGTTCACAACAAAAAAAGGTAGGATTGTGAATTTAGAATAGTAGTCAAGAAGATGTTCCAGCAACAAGTATTTATGTTTAGAGTAGGATGATATGAACACTTTATGTTTTTGGCTTTGTTCTTCATAATCCTTTGCTTAAAACACTTGCCAATACACTTGGCAAATTTTTCTCTCAATTCTCACTTATGTATGGTTTACCTTTAATGGAATGAATGAGAGCTCTCCTTAGTGCTGTCCAAATGATGGCTAATCAAAGTGTTCTCCTCACCATTCATAATGATTAGCCATGCCACTTAATTATATTTACCAAAACACTTGAAAATGGCCAACAAGATATTCTTTTACCTAATATTTGAATATCTTTAACTATTTTAAGTAATCAATGGCCAATATCAAATCCCCTCATTAGTTAAATTACACAATTGCCATAATTGGTATTTTTTTTCTTTTACAATAATGGTAATAAATGAATTTTGCATTAATTATTCAAAAACTATTTTTGAGTAATTACTTTTACCTCACTTATTTTTACTAGCAAGTTAAATTAGTAATTTCAAGGTAAAAATAATTTATGTACAATATTGTGCCACTTTCATATCCTATTGGTTAACAGCTTTTGTTAACTCATTATGCGATGTAGTTAACATTCAAGTCTTCGCAAGTACACATCCTGAGGGACTCCTAAAATATATTTTTGATTTGTTAGAATTTCTTAGACCGAATTGTTCAAATTCAGTATATTGTGAAACTATCTAGGTCCACGCCCGATTTGTTATATGGAACGTCTCCATATATCCGTGAACAATGTCTCATACACATGTTATAGATATCACAAAACCGTGAGTTAAACCATACAAGTTAAAGTATAACGTATCTGTATAATCCTTCCATCATTTATATTTTGGAAGAGCGGAGATATAGATCAACACCATGAAATCTCCATATGCTCGATCGTAAACTTATCTCTAGATTTGTATTTCAGTAAATAATATCTACAAACACTTTTTTAATATTATTTATCCCTGGGATAAAACTCTTTTCTCAGGTGTTATTACTTATAACCATAAGACTTTCTGATGTATAATCTTGGAGTATGAGAATATATTACTCATCTAAATGAGCCAATAAATCCTATAACTATGTACATCGAACTTCGTAAGCATTGGACCATACCCAATAACACCTAGCGGTTAGACCATGAAAGGTTTATGACATGTGTGGAACCAAAGTATGGTGTATCACTCAGAAGCCCATTGTGGCGTTCAAGTCAAAGGATCACGAATACTACTCAACTCAAGAAGACATTCCATTGATGGTTTTATGGGATGTCTATTAGAGGTCCTCATGAGTTTGTTCAGTACTCAATTTTTACTGAATACTTGTATGTCTACATAAGTTTGCATTAAACTCATGGTCTGCTAAGAGTAATCATATGGACCATCCGGATATATACATACACTGATCTATATATACAATAAGGTCTTCACCAATAAATCTGCATCAATAAAGATAGATCAGGAATATAGTATTTGAAAACATATTTATATAATGACATTTCATAGTACCATTTTGTAACTTTTTGTAACTATGTCATTATTAATATATTCTTAAGTCTTTATCCAATTTCAGACAAGGCCCTCACTCTTTAGATTGTGATGACTCTTATAACCTAGTAATTCTTAACATAACTAATTCTTAGCACTGATCTAAACTTCTTTAGACCAAATCTGAACTCTTTCATATCATATAATGTCTAAAACGTTACAAACATCTTAGCATATATAAAATATAATTAGCACTTTAATGAAATGATAATATTATATATATAAAATATATATTCATACATAAAATAAAGATAGCACGTAAGTACAAATTCTAATATAAAAAACACAAAACTTATCTCTCTTTAGAGCCAAGAGAGTAATTACAACATAACTAAAATAATTTAAAGAGAATATCAAGAGAAGCAGATTATTAGCAAATATTTTGCATACCAACCAACTACAAAGGTTGTATCATACTTATTTTATTTTTCTGCCATAATTATTTTGTTATCACGAACTAATTTCTTTTCTAGAGTTAATACTTGAACCCAATATGTGTGCTTAATTGTTCAATTTTTATATATTTATTTGAGTTTAATTCTTTATTATTCAAATTATTTGTTCTTAATGCTTTATTATATCTCATCAATATTATGATTGAGTTGAGAATACTTTGATAAACTCGAGAGTGGCATCATTATATTTAGACCTTGATAATTTGGTACATGATTGTCAAAAAATTTACAAGTTCTAATTTAGGATAGAGATATACCTAATTGGCATGTATGGTTAATAAGACATGTTCTTAATGAATCTTGATTTATTGCAATTACCATAGAGATATAGGTATTTAGTAAATTAAGATATACTTACTTGATTTTGAGAGAGGCTTGTGAATATATTAGTGCCTTGATCAATAATAAAATTTTTGGGATATTAATATTAAAGGATTGATCTTTAGAAAATATATTCAAGGATAATAATTAATCCTAGGCTTTCTCTATCTTGCTATCTTCTTTATTTATTTAAGTTGTGTCATTTATATTTCTTTTGCTTTTCTTTAGTTTATTTAATTTAATTGCAATTTAAGATTTGATTTTTTTTTAAATAATTAATAGAAAGATATAATTTTAGTACTTGGTAAAAAGTAAAACTTATCCTCGTGAGTTCGACATCCGACTCATAGTCCCTTTATTACTTGTTATGATAGCATATACTTGTGCTTAATTTTGTGCTTAGAAAATACACACAATAAGTTTCTGGCGCCGTCTCTGGGGGTAATATTTTATTTTTTCCAATATTAATACCAATCTTTCTTATTTTTACTTACTTTTCTTTTATTTTTATTTTTGTATAGTTGTTTTTCAATTCTTTTTATTTTTGTCGTCTTTTTAGGATACCTTTCATAGCTATATCATAGCCTATCAATTTGAATTTCAGTAGCAAGTGACAGAACATAGATCATTGGGAGATTATTCAATTCCAATGATTAATAGCATTCAACCCAACATATACTGACCAACAATAAATACCGACTACTTTAAAATATAGTTAGAAATAATTTGAATGTTGAAATACTTAGTTCAATTTAGTGGACATCCATACAATGATCCAAATAAAAATATCATAAATGTTTTAGAGATTTGTGATTTGTTCAAATATGAGAGAGTCTCAGATGATGTAGTAAGGTTGCAACTATTTTTTTTTTCACTTTGAGACAAGGCAAAGAGTTAGTTGATATCGCTATCATCAAGATCAATTTCAACATGGGATGACTTGGCCAAAAAATTCTTATCCAAATTTTTTCCACCGGCTAAGACAGTAAGGATGAGGAATGAAATTACTTTTTCCATACATAATGACTCGAAAATACTTATGAAGCATGGAATCATTACAAAGATATGGTGAGGAAATGTCCACATCATAGGATTCCAAAGTGGTTACTTGTGCAAACATTCTATCATGACTTGATAAGGAAATTAAGAACTATAATAAATGCCGCAGTAAATGGAGTACTAATTAACAAGTCAACTAACGAAGTATATAACTTGTTTAAGGAGGTGGCATCCAGTAGTTATCAATAGCCAGCAAAGAGAACAACCTCAAGAAGAATTAAAAACATATATAATAAGAGGATACTCATTTCATTAGTTACACAAATCAACCTATTGACTAAGAAAATCAATGCCATTAAAGATAATGCCATGAAGAAACAACCTGTTACTTATGATTTATGTGGTGACAACCCTTTAAATGGCTAATGCATGGACAACACGTATTACATAGAGAACTATCAAGAACAACAGCACAATATTTACATCAACTTCTATAATTCAAATTGGATGGATCCTCCTAGCATGCAAGTATAACCTCAATAGCAGATTGAAAAGAAATCAGGCCTAAAGTATATGTTTATGCAGTATATGAAGAAGACAGATGTCCTCCTTCAAAGCCAAGCTACTGTAATCCAAAGCAAAATAGTCTTTTTGAGGACATTAGAGATTTAAATGGACCAAATAGCCACATCACTAAACAATCATCCACAAGCCCTAATGACAAGCAATACAGAGGTGAATCCAAGAAAAAATAAAGAGCAATGCTAAGAAATCACCTTGATGAGTGAACAAGAACTATCAACAGCTACTCAAACATCTCAACCTAAGAAGAGCCATAATAGAGTAACAAAGAAAAAAGAAGAGGAGTCAACTATAGAAAAAAATGATTTGGTGGCACTTCAAAGCAAAAGCAGTCAATACATTCCACTACCACCTTTCCCACAAAGACTCCAAGAGAAGAACCGTGAACATCAATAATTTTTCAGTAATATCTCTCAATGTTTCAAGGTTGACATGGTAATTCCTAAAGACCCACCACCTCTTCCTAAATTGAAAATGATAGAAGCCCTTCAACTGCAAGCTTATAAAAAAATATACAAGTTAAAGAAAAAGAATGAGCATGGCAAGATAATGGAGAGGCAAATTGATAATGGCCAACGAGGTGTATTATTTTAGCCTAAGATTAAAATCTTTCTAGTAAGGATTAAATCAAGGTGGATGGTGCCACGTTTAAGAGATTTTTCCATAGAGCTATGAAAGTCTAATAAGAAGAATATCAATGCTCTTAGGCACAGATTAAAGCTCCATAGGTATGATACCACTAACATGCAACCTAAGTAAAAATAAGCAACATAAAAGAAAAAATAAAATTTACTTAGGTTGCCTTGCAAGAAAGGCGTCAAACTAATGACGTTAAATCAAGCATTTCTTGGAAGGCAACCCAAGTAAATTTTATTTTCTTTTTCTTTTATATTGCTTATATGTATTCTTATGTTATTTTATTTTCTTTTAATGTTAAAGTAGCAAGATAAGCATTTAAGGAGCAGCATAAGCAATTACAGTGTTAGGAGATAAGAAAAATTCAACACCGTCACATAAAGGCAAAAAGCTGCAATGCTAAGTCTTTATTTACTAGGGAAGTTTTTTACTCTCATTTTTATTTTTGCCATTAGAAAAAATATCTAATTTAAGTTTTCAGAAGGGAAACACTTATCCTGTATTTATTTTCTACTACATTAATTTTTTACTTGCTATTTTGCATGTCAATTTTGTTTTTCTTTTTTGTGTTTAGGTTGTGATAATGATTATAAGTCAATGATAAGAAATAGAATATCAGCTGTATTTATTTTTTTACAAGTCCCTAGGAAATGAGAGACATTTAAGATAAATTTTATACTAGAATCTTGAACTGATTTCAACCTTATTTGTGATCACTTATTTTGAGCACATTGAAATAAAGCTTGTAATTGTTCAATTGTTACTTAAAAATATTCATGCTAAAGAAGTACACTCAAATCTGGAGGACCAACATTTTAGAACTTGCTTGATGCGAAATCATAAGAAACATATGAATAGAAAAATAAAATTAGGCCATCATTGAACCGATTGTGCCTTTTTTAGCCTATCTTAAACATATATATTTATTCCTAGTTACCCCTTTTAAGCTTAAATACCTATTTTATTTTTATTTAACCACATTACAAACCCAAGACTTAAAGTTTAGTTATCCAAAAATTACTTGATACACCATAAACCTTAAGTTTACCTAGAAATACTCTTAAAAGAAAAAATGTTATAGTTGTAAGAAAAAAATGTACTGAAATAGAAAGAAAATAAATTTGGGTGATATTTATCAATCTAAGTCTGGGAGTATTAAAAAAAAGAGAAAAAAAACTCTTTAAATTCTTTATACCCTCAGCTTAAGAAAAAGAAGAAATTCTTTAAAAAATAGTGGTTGTAAAGAAGAATGGAAAACACAATAAATGCATGGGAGGTGATAAATCAAAGAACGATTAAGAAGTTTCTAGGTAAAATCTAAGTGTTCATGGTGTAATTTGACCCTCATATATTTATCCTTATATCCCACCTTGACCCCAGTCTTTCGTTACAAGTTAATTAAAATCCTAAATAGATTCCTAGATGTGTCTTTCTACATTTGTTGAAAGTGGTATAAAAGGAAAGGCTATAGTAGTGTTATTATAAATTGAAATATGTTGAGACATTATCTTTCTGTATTATCTTAAAATAATTGAGTAAATCTAGGTGTCATTTCACTATTTAATTGCTTATTGCGCACACACACAAAGTGATCAATTATAGGGAAGAATGAAAAACTTTGATAAATGATATTACGAGTTATTAATAGTTATTTATTAAATTTCGAAAGGACTTGTGCCATTTCAATAGCCTTTGAGACAATGATTATATCATCAAATCAACCTAGCATGCTATGTTTTATTTTTAAATTTTCATTTCACTTTGAGTCAAGTATAATCTCTTTAAATTCTCTCTTTGATTTTATTTTTCATAGATGAGCAAATGGTTAAATTTAGGGGAGTTTCATTAGCATAAATTTTATTTATTATTTTTACTCCCTTAACTTGATTAATTGCTCATCTGCTTTTATTTTTAAACTATTAATTGCTCATCTTAATAAGAATATTAGGCTTTTTATATGTTTTATTGGTATTTTGTAGATTTGGAGTCAATGAAGCAAATGTTCAAGAGGAAACAAGGCAAAATATTACTATAGTTATTATGAACAATAACTTATTAATAGTTAATGCGCTACTGTGCATTTTGCCCCCATGATGAACAGTAATTTACTGCAGCGAAATCCAAATTTCACCCTAGTGATGTGACTTTTCCTGAACTGCAAAAAAAAAAATTTATTATAACTCTAAGACTCCACTCAATCCCTATGTAAAGGCCACTTGTTTCAAACCTAAATAATACACAACTTAAGACTCTTTAGAGTCAATAGAGTAATTAGAACATAACTAGAACAATTTAGAGAGAGAATATCAAGAGAAGCAAATTATTAGAGAATCTTTTGCATACCAACTAACTACAAAGGTTGTATCATGCTTATTTTATTTTTCTGCCATAATTATTTTGTTATCACGAACTAATTTCTTTTCTAGAGTTAATACTTAAACCCAATATGTGTGCTTAATTGTTCGATTTTTATATATTTATTTGAGTTCAATTCTCTATTATTCAAATTATTTGTTCTTAATGCTTTATTATATCTCATCAATATTGTGATTGAGTTGAGAATATTTTGATAAACTCAAGAGTGGCATTATTGTATTTACAAGTTTTAATTTAGGATAGAGATATACCTAATTGGTATGTATAGTCAATAAAACATGTTCTTAATGAATCTTGATTTATTGATATTACCATAGAGATATAAGTATTTGTTAAATCAAGATATAATTACTTGATCTTGAGAGAGGCTTGTGAATGTATTAGTGTCTTGACCAATAATAAAAGTTTTGGGATATTAATATTAAATGATTGATCTTTAGAAAATATATTGAAGGATAGTAGTTACCCCTAAACTTTCTCAATCTTGCTATCTTCTTGATTGATTTAAGTTGTGTCATTTATATTTCTTTTGCTTTTCTTTAGTTTATTTAATTTAATTGCAATTTAAGATTTAATTTTTCTGCATAATTAATAGAAAGATATAATTTTAATACTTGGTAAAAAGAAAAAATATATCCCCGTGAGTTCGACATCCGACTCATAGTCTATTTATTACTTGTTATGATAGTATATACTTGCGTTTAATATTATGCTTAAAAAATACACACAACACCATATATGCCAATTAGGTATATTTCTATCTTAAATTAGAACTTATAGATTTCTACAATTATGCATCAAATTATCAAGGTCTAAACATAATGATGCCTCTCTCAGATTTATCAAAGTATCCCCAATTTAGTCACAATATTGGCTAGACATAATGGAGCGTTAAGAATAAATACTTTGAATAACAAAGAATTGAGTTCAAATAAATATTAAAAAAATCCAAAACTTAAGCACACATATTGAGCTTAAGTAATAACGCTAGAAAATAAATTTAGTTTTTAATTACAAGAGAATTGTGGCTAAAAAATAAAAGAAACATGATACAAATAAAAGTAAACTAATATAGACGTCAATTTGTAATTAGTTAATGCGTTAAATATTTGCCAACAATCTCTTGCTTGCTTTAATTGCCCTTGCTTTTCTCTCAAAAACTGCTCTAGTTCTGCTCAAATTATTTTTAAAAACTTGTGTTAGGTGTTTTCAAAGAGCTAAAACGTGTGGCCTTTATATAAAGATTGATTGGAGTCTTAAAATCATATATATAATAAGATTAGAAAATCATGTTAATGCTTGAGCATTTCCTCCCAATGTTGGGTGATTGCTTCAACCACTGCAGCGTTCTTTACTCAGTGTTGGGCACTGAACCTTGCAAATTAGGGTTCAGGATTAGGCACCTTGCTAGGGCGATGGTCTTCTGGCACTACAGCTGTATGGTTGTGGAATTTTTGCTCCAACGTGTTAGAGTTATTGCGAGCAATCTTGGGTTTCTGAACATTGGCACGTTCAAGTGTCTAACACTACAATGTTAAGCTAATATTTCCTTTTTTTTTTTGCATTTTAGTCTTGTTTTTTGGTTTTGACTCCAATTTCTATACTTTTGCTCCATCCCTACAAAATAAATATTTAAGAACCTAAATAGCCATCCATTCTCATAAAAATAGACAATTTCTAAGTAAAATAAGGATTAAAAAATATATGACTTTTATACCCTTATCAATATTAAGCTTAGCTTTATCTGATATAAGATTATTATTTTGTTATCACATAATGGCATAATGATAAGATGATCACATTGCAATAAATATTTAAGCACAAAAATAGTCATCTATTCTCATAAAAATAGACAATTTCTAAGTAAAATAGGGATAAAAAAATATATGACTTTTATACCTTTATCACTATTAAGCTTAGCCTTTATCTGATATAAGATTATTATTTTGTTATCACATGATGGCATAATGATAAGATGATCACATTGCAATAAAATCACTATTAAGCTTAGCCTTTATCTGATATAAGATTATTATTTCGTTATCACATGATGGCATAATGATAAGATGATCACATTGCAATAAAAGATCAACTTATCATAAGAAGAATATTGTTACATACAATTCGAACTCTATAATGAATACATTATAAAAGGCATGCATTATTCATTATGTACTCAGAAAAAAATAATACATAAAGTTATAGAGAAAACAAAATAGCATAATCTTCTTGTTGGAAAGACTCTCACACATTGCATACTTGTGTTGAACATACACTTACTTGAGTGTTTGAGTGTTCTCTTTTGTAGGAGAATGGTGTTCTTTCATGGTAATTTGAGATGATAAAAATGGCTAAGACATAATTTTTGGAGATTTTCAAATTTGGAGTTTTAGTGATGCTGTTTATGGGGAGATTAGAATAAAAAAGCTAATCTTTTAAAAATATGATCATGACAAGCAGTCATCTAAGATTAACCAAACCTTCATCTTGAAGGAGATGGGGAATATAAGCTGATCCAGCATAAGTTCAGCACTCTGAAATACGATGATCCTATGAATACCCAAAAAAGTTTAGATACTCACAAGAAGGATAGTCGCCCTTAGTTAGTTTATCTCCAGAATGTTTGACCGGTGTTGACCTTTCTTCTAGATAATCAAGAAAAAAGAAGGACACTTATAGGGACCAGAATAGATAAATGCATTACAGAAATTGAAAGAATACCTGGCAAAGCCTTCAATCTTGTCTTCACCAGCACCACAAGAAATATTATACCTGTATCTAAGAGTATCCAAAGTGGCAGTAAGTGTAAGTCTATTTCGAAAAGAAAGAAGGCAGTAGTGTCCAATGTTTAACACCAGTAAAATATTGATAGATCTGGAAATCAGGTATACAGCAACTAAAAAAGTAATGCTTGCTCTAGTTCAAGCCAAGAATAAACTTAAGCACTACTGTAAAGCTCATTTAATCATCGTCTTCACTTTCTAATCATTGAAGAAAAATACTAGCAAGACTAGACGCATTTACAAAGATGGCACTAAGACTCATCCACTTAGATATTGAGTATAAACCTAGAGCCGCCATTAAAGGCCATGCATTAGCAAACTTTATCCTAGAATGTGAATTAGAAGTGAACAATGAAACACTTGTTGCAGAAATAGTTTGGAACACAGAACCATGATAAATGCTTATAGATGGCTCCTCCAACTAGAAAGAAGTAGGCGTAGGCATTAGAATCAAGAGTTCAAAGGGTTTTATTCTAACACAGCCAAGCTACCACCAGGGACATCTAATAATGAGGCAGAATACGAAGGCTTAATTAAAGTGCTAAGTCTAGCCAACTAATTGATAATAAGAAAGCTATAGATTCATACTGATTTAGCATTTGTCACTTCCCAATGGAATGATGACATAATAAAGGAAAAAAGAATAAAAAGTTACCTCCAATGGGCAAAGGAAATAACATAGATGATGGACAAAGTCTCAATCAATTAGATACAACATAGTCGGAGTACAGAGGCTAATCGATTAGCTAAGGATACTACAGATAAGTAACATACAGGCTGGTTCCCTTCCTAGTTAAAGAAAAAGAAATAATAAAGGAAAAAGTAGCCCTCTTAGAAATAAGCTACATAGAAATAGACCCTCCTCAAAACTAAATGACTTTCTACTTAGAGTACGTGAAGGATGAGAGACTTTCAGAGGACAAAAGAAAGCGTGGAAGTTCAAAAGTAAAGCAGAAAGGTTCGCCTTCAAGATGAAGTGCTTTGTAGGGGAGCATTTTTAAGGGTGTACCTTAAATACCTAAGGAAAAAAGGCAAATGATACTTAAAGAGGACATAAAAGAACCTGCGGCAATCATTCCAATGGAAAAATACTAGCACATAAGATTCTTATGGAGGGGTATTACTGGCTCACACTAAAAAAATGAAAGCCCTATACTCTACGAGAAATGTAAAAGGTGCCAAAAGCATCCACCGCTCATACACCTCCCTCTAGATAGCCTACATGTAGTTTTCAACCCTTTGCCCTTTGTCCAATAAAGGATGAAGACTGTCAGACCACTACTTACAGCTACGGGAGGAAAAAGATTTATAATGCTGGCAATCGACTACTTCACCAAATGGGTAGAGGTAGAAGCTTACAACAATATCACAGGTCAAAAGTAAAGAAGTTACTTTGGTTTAACATTATAATGAGATATGAGATGCCACAAGTATCAGACAATGGAAAGCAATTCACTAGTAGTATAGTAGCAGCCTTCTGCAAAACATACAAGATCGAGAAATGATTCTCCTCTAAAAGCTACACATAAAGAAACGGGAAAGTAGAAACACAAATAAGACAATCTTCACTTGAATAAAAGACTTGAAAAGAAGAAGGGAAGGTGGCTAGAAGAACTATCAGGCATTCTATGGGCATATATAACAATTGAGAATATATCTACATGAAACTTACTTTATGCACTAGTGTATAAAATAGAAGTTGTATTGCCAATGGAAGCATTTCTTCCGACATTATAAATATAGATGGTAAATTTATAGTTGAACGATGAAGCATTGACTCTTGTGAAAGATTTAGCAGATGAAGCCTAAGACATTATCACAATCCACACAGTAATATACAAGAAAATGATGAAGAAACAACTAGAACACATAGTCGAGAAAAGAACCATCAACAAAAAGGACTGAATGCTAAAGGAAACTTTAGATATCAACAGAGAGAAAAATGCAAGCAAAATGAGTGAAACATAGGAAGAACCCTACAGAGTGGTAAAAAAAAACTAGATCAATGAGCATGCTTGCTACAAACTATGGAAACGTAAAACATAACAACTCTATGAAACATTTCAAAACTTAAATGATTCTATGTATAAGAATAATTTCAATATTTTCAATAAAGATTTCTAGTTTGAACTGTGACTAACAATAAAATATCTGTGATTGAATTGAAGTACTTGGTGCCTTCTCCACACACCTTACAAGAAATGGCCCAGAGGGATTAGAATACCTAGTACCTTTCATTCGTGAGGAATAGTAACTTGAAGAGATTTGAGTAGCTGGTATCTTTCCTCTGCGGGGAATAATAACTTGAAGGGATTGGAGTACTCGATACTTTTCCTCTATGAGGAACAATGACTCAGAGGGATTGGAGTACTTGGCACATTTCTTCTGTGAGAAAAAAATAATTAGTCAGGACTGGAGTACTTAGTACTTTTCTTTTAAAATAGAAAACAAGTATCAATAAAAGGCCGAGAGGACGGAGGTACCAACCATCTTTTTCTCTCATACCTTAACAGAAAATTCAGAATTTAGAAACAAAAAAGGGATTGAGAGGAAAAAGGTTTCCACCACTTCCCTTCTTTTCTTGGAAGCATTCAAAATTCAAAAAATTCAGAATTCAGAAATAGAGAAAAAGATCGAGAGGGAAAAAGTTCCTACCAATTTCCTCTTGCTCCTTGGAAGCATTCAAAGTTCAGAAAATTTAATTCAGAAATAAAAAAAGAACGAGAAGGAGAAGGTTCCCACTAACTTCCTCTCACTCCTTTAAAGCATTCAAAGTTTAGAAAATTCAAAGTTCATAAACAAAAGAAAAGGATTGAGAGGGAGAAAGTTCCCACCAACTTCCTTTCACTCTTTAAAAGTATTTAGAGGTCAAAAAATTTAGAATTCAAGAACATAAAAAGGATCAAAATGTTCCTATCAATTTCCTCTCGCTCCTTAAAAACATTCAAAGTACAAAAAATTCAGAGTTCAGAAACAAAAAAGGGACCGAGAGGGAAAAGGCTCCCACATTTCCCTCACTCCTTGAAAGCATCCAAAAAGACAAAATGAAATTCTCAAACAAACAAAAGTATCTAGAATAATCAAAATAACTATACTTATTAGTAGGACTGTGGAGGGCAGTTACATTGTTTCATTCTTGTACGCAAGAATAATCAAAACTAGCATCCTACGTGAAGAGTCTCTCTAAATTTGATCAAGTACAGTTAGCATGTATGTGGTTATTCGTTGGTATTAACTAGTGGTTCAGTAATCCTAGGAATTTCTCTTTTTTTTTCTTTCTTTTAGATATCCTTTTATTTCCTCTTCTAAAGAATTGACAAAAGCATGAAATCTAGTGTTTGAAAAGATGATGGACAAAGCAAATAAAACGTGTCCATAATTACCCACTGTGATGGTTCAAAAACATTTAAGAATCCATAGACTCTGTCTAACAAAAGTTTTCTCTGTAAACTATTGATTTCAAGGAATACCACCCACATACTTACAACGATACTCAAGGACTGTAAACTCTACAAATCCCACATGCTTATCACATTCACAAACTAGAACAACATCAACAAAACAGGACAACATTCACGATAGAAACAAACAAATTTCAACATCCCACAACAAATATTAGTCATCGAAACCCACATGCACAAAAAATATATCAAAATCCAACAACTGAATGACAAATAGTCATCTAAAATCAAAATTCCACCGACATTGTCACCCATATAAAAAACAAAATAAGAACAACCACATAAAAACCAACATACCCGATTTAAACAGTATAATATTTTAAATAAAATACATAAGGATTGTAGACACTAACCTTAGAAACTTGGAATCAATGCGATTTTGCAAGAAACTTTCAAACGAAAACACTCAACAACTCAAATACTCAAAAACTCAAATGCTCAAATAATAACAAAGGGAGAAAACAAATTGTAGAGTCAAAGAAAAAAATGATTTGCTAAGTTTGTAGAGTTAAAACAATTCTAAGTGTTTTAGTTACATTATAAAGAAATAAATTAATCAAAATGACACCGTTTCAAGCGAACAAACACATCCAAAACAACGTCGTTTTGCGAAATACTTTCACAAGCTAAAGAACGCTATTTTAAATAAGAAATTTTGACCAAAACGGTGTCATCTGAGAGAAATATTGAGTCAAAGTTTATATGCCCTGATTAATGGTGCTTGAGAAAAACTTTTGCATACCAAATAACATCGTTTTGATTAAGTAATTCTGACAAAAAAGAGGGTGCAATTTAAGACAATTGATGAGTCAGAATTTACATGTCCTAAACAATATCATTTTGACCTAACAAATATTACCAAACGATGTCGTTTCACTGATTTTCTGAAAATAAATCAAATTTAAAATGTTGTCGTATTCACCCACCACTAATTGTCCGTGTGAGCTTATCCTATGCAATTTCTTTCACTAATTTTTTTACATAATTTTGTGATACTGTCTATCACAAAATTATGTTACATACTATCATAAGTTAGTGTTAAATTTTTTATTGTGATACAATTTATCACAAATTATTGATACCGTAAATTTTATGATCATATCAAATTTGTGATAACACCAAATTTCTATAATAAAATTTTTATCACCCAAAACCTTTATTATGGTAGTGTGCATAAGCGATGCGTGCTTTTGGCACTTCACACACTTTTTCACATATTTCTTCTTTTCTCGTTGTAGTGTTGCCAAGTAATATGCCTGTTGAGGGACTTTATGTGCTAAAATTCTCTCATTGGAATGGTTGCCACAAAATCCCTCATGCACTTCTTTCAAAATCTTCTTTCCTACATTCTCATTCACTCAAAGATATGGTCCTATAAATTATTGTTTGTACAACTCTCATTCTATAACTTTTCATTCTTCCTTCCTTTATAGTGTAATCACCATTCTACTATGAGGTATCCAAGGTCAGAGTGAATGCAAATTTGAAACTTCTTAACCATAATTGCTTTGCTACTATTAAGCCTTCAATTAGAGCTTTATATTATGCTTCATTGTTGAAAGTTGGAGACAAGTTTAACTGCATGATCGAGTATGAGCCCTTTTGTACTTTTTATTTTAATCCCTAACCCAAAGCAGTTCTAATTTCAAGACTTATCTATATGCATTTGCCAATTTTGTTCTTCCTTCAATCCTTCTAGAAGCAACGTATTATCTTTCGCTATTGAGCAAAAAGTCTGCTATCACCTACTCTTTCATACCCTTCTAAAATGATAATCTATATCCATGTTGGTCAGGCTTATTGCCATTTTTCCACCCTTCCAAAGGTATTTTGTTTGGATAAAATGAGTTTTACCAAATTAGGAATTATACAATACTATTTTGTGAGCCTCGAAGTAGTGCCTTATTTTCTTCTTTACTTGAGTTAGGGTTAACAATAGCTTTTTGGTTGCTAAGTACTTTGTCTCGGCGTCCATTAAGACTTTACTAGTGTAGAATACAAGTTTTTGTTAGCCTTCATCTTCTCGAAATAATACTATACCAATAACTGCATAAGAAAATGCATGAATCTCACTTATCTAGTCTATTAACTTGATTATGCCTTAGTTCTATCATCCTCACTCTTTTCCCTCCAAATTTAGTTGCTATGTGATCATCTTATGTGGTTTGGATTCTTGCGGGCAGCGCCACTAAAGTCATATACTGTAATTTCGACGTTCTAAAGTCAAAAAAGTCATTTGATCCTGCTTCAAGCACCAAAAAGTCATCATTGTATAACAATAAAGACACTATGACACTCAAGTTAGAGATTAAGGAAGATTAATTTTGGTGAAAGGCTAGAAAAAAGTAAATTCAGTATCAAATTGAGAGAAAATGTGATTGTGTGTTTGGTAAATTTTTGAGTGAATCTAAAATAAAGAAAAACTCTCTTTTTATAGGTAGTATTTAGAGAAAAATTATGAACGTCTCCTCCAAATCATTCCTTAACGGTTGGATTAATTTCTCGTGTTCTGAGCTCTTGGATCTTCCACAATAGCATCCAACTGTCCTACGGGGTTTGTTTTGTTCTATTAAGTTGATAGAAGTGAACCCCATACATCTGCTTGTACATGAGATTTGTCTTTTAACTTAAATGGTGGATAGATGGTATAAACTGACTGGGCCAATTAGTTTTAGGCTCAATAGTGCACTTCTAAATTTCGTGGATCGAATGAAAGAAAGAAGCCATTGTCATGTAATTATATTCACCGCTTTCGCGTATTACTCTTGACGTATCCATCATATACAACTTTAGACTCTTTTATATGTGTTTGGTGCACCACACTATATTAAATAAAAAAAAAACTTAAGATTATAATGGAATAGAATAATTTAAATGTATAAAAATATAAAATTATTAAAGAATGCTTATTAATATTTTTTAATAATATTAGTATAAAAAAATAACGATCACCCTTAATCATCTAGCTGTTGACTGTCGTCGTCTATAAAAGTCATCATTGATATTATCAAATTCTCTTTGTTTGCTCAACTCAATTCGCAATTCAAGTCACCATTGGCCTGAAAAAGGAGTTGCTACGTTTAGGAATTGCCATGGAGAAAATAAAAATTCTCCTATTCAAACGTTTGCACATGGAACGCTCGATATAAAGAGTCATTAAATATATATGAAAAAATCTAACGGTTCTTTAAAAATTCATAAGTTATAAAAATATTGATTGAAAATAATCGTGATATGATTTAGAGATTAAGCAGAGATTTTGACCTGGTAAATATTAAGAAAAGATTTTGGGGTGATTTAAGGAAAGAGAATATAAAAAATAGAAGTGAAAAAGTTGGAGAGAAAGGAAAAAGAGAGTTAACGTTAGTAAGAAGAGAATATATTTTAGTTAATAATTGCCTTTAATACATGTCACTAGTTCTATTGAATCTTGACCATAGATATTAAAAATAGTGTAAAATTTATGTAATTTTAAAGAGTTTCTGACCCTTCCTTATATATATATTAGATAAAAAATTTAATTAATAAAAGAATCACGATAATCATAATTTTATATTAAATCATTAAGAAGAATAGAAATAAAAGTGTACTTAATGTATAGAGACGCAGAAAAAAATTAAAGTTGATAACTTTCTATGTTTAAATATTTTTTTAATAAGAGAAAACTGTCATTATTCACTACTGAGATGTGAATGAATAATACTTTAAGGTTTAAATTAGGGATCTTAATCTATTATTTATAATATTTTATTTTATTTTAGCCTATTATAAAAAATAAAATAAAATAACTGAGTCTCTACACATTAAACCTCATACTATATGAGATGCCCTAAAAGCTTAATAATAAATAAATTTTGTTTAATTATTTTTAATAGACAACAAAATAGATAATCAATAATATATAATTAATTAATATATACAGGCACAATTTAATATAATTTCTAATAATCTCTCACTTTGGCCACATTTGTCACATTACAATTGTATATTATGAAATAACTTTATGAGTTCAATATTTGCTATCATAATAAAAAAAAATATCTCTAAACAATTTGGTCTATCAATTATACTAATATAGGACCAAAGCGATCTTTGATATCTTTCTTGTAACTAGATCCATCAATGGTCACATATATCGATATAATCAATGATATAGATTAAGTATGGAAGTGTAGTATTGAAATTTCATGCAATGTGATCCCTTAACATGCCTATTTTCAATTGGTCCTACTTTATAATTCAAAAAAGCTCAACAATATATTTTTAAAACTTTATGTACAACTACAATTGAAAGAATATAACATTATTTTAGAGTTTTTAATAAATAAACAAAGGACAATACTTTAGTCTCATAAAAAAACACGTCAATTATAATTAAACATCAAGAAACAAACTCTCACTATAGAAAGCATATCATCAGGATGAACCACACCTATAGGAGCCAAATGCTCATGAAACATCTTAGGTGGTACACCCTTAGTAAATGGATCTGCAATCATTAAATTTATACTAATATGTTCAATTAACACTTGAAGACTCTGAACTCTTTCTTTAACATTAAGAAACTTGATGTTAATATGCTTCAATTTTTCTAAACTTCTATTGTTCTTAGAATATAATTCAGTGGCTTTATTATCATAATTTATTCTCAATGGTCTCTCAATACCATCGACAATTTACAACCTAGTGATAAAATTTCGCAGTTATATTTCTTGGTTTAATGCCTCATAGCAAACTACAAAATTTTCTTCTATGATGGATGAAGTTATGAGTGATTGCTTGACACTCTCCATGACATAGCTTCTCCAACCAACATAAAGATATTGTTGGGATTTGTGTTCATGTGTTATCTCATTATTGTATGAATATTTTATTTTATAATATTTATCCAGTTCATTATTTGTTAAATCGATAATTACTATTATTAAATAGTTAAATGCTTGTGACGCTACAGCTATTATATGATCTAAAGGAGTTCAGATTTGGTCTAAAGAAGTTTAAAGCAATGCTAAGAGTTAGCATCACTGAAAACTATAAATGCTAAAGGTTTAACATTTTATATTAATAAGTGAAGTCTAAATGTTAAAATCTTATCTGTGACGGTACAAAGACCTAAGAATACATTAGTAATAACATAGTTGCAAGAGTTGCAAAAGGTGATAAGAAATGTTATTATGTAAGTCTATTCTCAACTTATATGTTCTTGGTCTTAATTCACCGATGCAAGTCTTATGGTAGAATCCTTTTACATAGACCAATGTATACTATATTTAGATGGTCTAGATGGTTGTTCTTAACTGAAAATGGGCTTACTGAAAGTTCGTATAGCATACAAGTGTTCAGTGAGAATTGAATACTGAACAGACTCAATGAGGACTCTAATAGACATCACATGAAGCCGTCAATGAAAGGTTCTCTCGAGTTAAGTAGTATACATGGGTCCTTTGACCTGAGTACCACGGTGGACTTGTAACTGATCTATCAGACTTTGGTTCCACGCATGTCACAGACCTTTCACGGTGTGACCGTTGAGTGTTGTTGGATATAGTCTGATGCTTATAGAGTCCGGTGTGTATAGATATAGAATCCGTCAGCTCACATGGATGAGTTATATATATCAAAATACTTAAAGACTGCATCTTAGAAAGTCTTATGGCCATGATAAACACGTAAAAATACATATTTATTAAGAGATTCAGTCACCATTTAATGTCATTAATTTTATCAATTTTGTATTTTCAGCTTGAAACAAAGTGTTCTCTTTAAATTGTGATTAATGATTATTATTTGCACAGGTTTAGGTAAAATGGACGTAATTCTCAATGTAGAAATCAAAATGAAGAAATTTTTGAACCTAAAGTAACATGACTCAATCTTACATAAATTGGAAGGACAATTGAAAAGCCAAATCAAACATTTTATAGGCCAAAATTAGGATAAAATAAAATTGGATTACAACTTCCGTTTAGCTTAATCCACCTCACTTATTTGGACCATATTTCACAAAATACGTGCCTAATTAGTATAATTCTTAAATCTGTGAGATATTGACTCAATTATCAACAACTCTTGTGTTGATGGTAAAGTCCAAATCAGCCGTTATCATGAACCAAATTATATTGCAAGTGGGTAAAAGGGTTGTTGGCCGAAAGCTGACATATCTTTGGTATTTTGCCTATATCTCATTGGATACTCATCCAATTTGCATGAACCTGGTGCCTATGGAAAGAAGAGACAAGATGTTACAACTTTTATGTTGGCCAAAATGACTACATCGGTTATTTACATTATCAAAAAGGTGCTACGAGTGGGTGAATGAGTGGTTGGCCTAAATTATTAAAAATTGAAGTCACATTTAACATATTTCCATTCATTGCCTATATAAGGACACTCTTAGGACATTTTCAATATTAGATAATTCTCTCTTTTTTTTTTATCATTAACATGCATTGTAATCTAGGCTAGAGTTCTTGGAAAGGCTAAGAGATGAACTTTTATATGTAATAAATCTACTTCTATACTTTGATTCTTTGTCAAGAGCTACAAATATTTGTAAGTTTGTTTGTGCCTAAACTCTTATCTAGTATTTTTCTATAATCCAGAGGTTATAATTCTCATGTTTCATATATTTTCAGTCATGCTTTCTTTATGTAATCTTGTTGAATTATAATTTTTATTGGTTATATTATTTTAGATGTTAATCTTTTACTACAATATTGTCAATCGATATATTATTGATCTTGGATAACATGTAACGACAATAATTTTTTGATATTCAAGTTAATTTTTTACTACAATATTGTCAGAATGATATATTGTCGATCTTAAATAACTTTTATAAATGAACATGATTTATGTTAATGTTTGTAAAGAGTTTAGTCATATCAAATACATATGTTATCAAATGTACAATATTTTACATATCTTCCGATTGATTGTTTGGGAAGTGAAAATTTCAATTGAATCATAAATATTGAATCAAAGTGTAAAGTAGATTTATAAAGCATAATTGTGATTCTCAAAGCCTTACTTGCATCATCATAAGATATTTTCCTCAATTCATAGACAATTCTATCTCATTCACTTAAACCAATTAATTAATTTTCTCATTTGCTACTGCTTTAATATTTTACTTCACCAACCTATTTTGCCAAAAACTTCATCGTAGGATCGACACCTCAATTTATTGCGATAGCCCTATTACATTTTGAGCGTAAACAGGCCATAAGCAACAAACTCAGGATAAGAGTTTCCTACAGGGTTAAATAATATTGTAAAAGTGTTTGCATATATTGTTTATTAAGATACGTGTCTGGAGATAAGTTCACGAATGAGCACATAGGGATTTGACAGTAGTGATCTATATCCCTACTCTTCCAGGATATGATTGGCGAAAGGATTATACGTATGCACTATGACTTCAACTTGTATAGTTTACTGCACTGATTTGTAATATCTGTTACGTGTGTATGGGGCATCGATCTCGGACTCATAGAATAGTTCTGTTTGAAAAATTGAAAGTGGACCTAGAGAGTTCGCAATATGAAGTATACTCATTATGCACTAGGGCAGCGTACCAGATTGAATAGTTCAATCCAAAACATTCTAACAGACCGAACATTTACTTCGATTTTCCTTCGGTCGTGCACGTGTCAAGACTTAAGAGTTAAGAACATCAATTAGTTAAAAATTAGTTGTTGACCAATGGGATGTTAACATATGGCACATGTAGGCCAATTATTGTTTGATTTTGAAATTACCAAAATGACCTTATCTGTTGAACAAATAATATCATTATTTTATTAATTAAAAGTTTATTGAATAAAATAATAATAATAATATATGATATTATTATTTAAATTGAAATCAAACAATTATTTATTTATTTAAATTGGCATGTGTTTCTACCATGATTTAATATGATTAAATCATTTGTTTAATATTTATTAAATGATAAGATAAGTATAAATGGGTAGCATTTGTTAATGATGGGCCTTAAGATGTTTCTTAATGATTAGAAAGTATTTTCTCATTTGGCCTAGATTAAGGCTAAGTTCATTTAAATGATATTCTATTTTGTTTTGTTTTAATTTGGTTTTGTGAAAGATAATAATAAACAAAACATTAATGGCAAACATAATGGCTGCCATTAGGTGAGAAAATGAAAGATAATTATAAAAAAATAAAAGAGCAATTAGTTACTCAATTAATGATTAAAATTTGTGCAAGGGGTTAAGGAAGAGGGAGAAGTGAATTTTGCTAAGTGTTATAAAATTCTCTCAAGTGTTGAGAGCACAAAAACACAACTCTTCCATTTTTCCTCTTCCATTTTTTTGGTAACTCATACTACAAGATAGAAATAATGATTCAAGAGTTGAATCATTTGCTGAAAAAGCTACTATTTTAGCTTCCCCAAGCCTACCGTGTTGAGAAACTAAAATTATGAACGGGTTACTTCAAGGGAGGTACTTCGGTTCGACAATATACCAAAGACTTAACAAAGTATTATTTCTTAATCTTGAACTATTTTACATTTATGAGATAACATGTAAAGTTTATTTGTGTTTATCATTGAGTAATTTGTATTCCGCTCATCCGCTGTGCATGTATATATGTGATACATATGCTATATTTGAATGATAGACACAAACCTACATGCATGCACCCTGTGTTTAAAATTACTCACAAATATAACTAGAAGTAGATCTTCTGTTATCAAGGTAACCAACAAAATTACAGTCTAAATACCCAATGATATGATCTCTGATATGTAAGCATGTAATCTTTTATTCTATATAGATCAGGATAACCCTTTTAACAGCTCTCTAATGATCCATTCCTAGGTTGCTTAGATATCTGCCAAGCATTCTAACTATATACATAATATCCGGACGCGTACAAACTTGAGCATACATGAAATTTCCTACTGCCGACGCATAAGGGATATTCTTCATCTCTTTCTTCTCAATCTCAATTCTTGGGCATTGAAGTAAACTAAATTTATCACCTTTAAATATGAGTGTATCTCCTAACACACAAATTTTCATATCAAATCTATTAAGGACCTTATCGATACATGTCTTTTGTGATAACTTAAGTAAATCACGAGAATGGTCTCAATGAATCTATATGCCCAACACAAAAGAGGCATCCCTAGATTTTTCATTTAAAAATATTTGAAATAAATCTCTTAGTTTCACGCAACAAACCTATATCGCTGCTTGCTAGTAGAATGTCATGCATATATAAGACAAAAACATAAATTTGCTCCCACTGATCATGTCATAAATGGATTGATCAATAGTATTTTTCTTAAAACCAAAAGAGGTAATCACTTGATCAAATTTTTGATACCATTGATGGAATGCTTACTTTAAACCATAGATGCATTTCTTTTATTTGTACACAAAATATTTTGAATCTTTAGATTCAAAGTTCTCTGGTTGTAACATGTATATAGTTTCTTCAATATTGCAATTGAGAAACACAATTTTTACATCAATCTAATATAGCTCTAAATCATAATGAGCTACAAGTGCAATAATAATTCTGAAAGAGTCTTTTGATGAAACTAGAGAGAAAGTCTTTTTATAATCAATGCCCTCCTTTTGAGTGAAACTTTTTACGACTAGACGTTCCAACGTAAGCTGTTCCTTCTACTACATATGAGATATGAATTGGAAGAAAATCGAATCTTAAGTATGTTAAGATTTGGGTTATCCTTTTTTGCATAAGAATTATGCAATAGGATAAATTTGCACTCAGGTGATACAAATGTAGGTTCATTGGATATCCCAAATATTCTATGGAATATCAATTTTATAATTCAATTAAATGAAACTTGTTCGTTGCTAATTATACCACTTTCTTATAGAAATAGTTTCTCATAGGTCGTGGGGATTATAAAATGATTGAACTTCATAAAGTCAATCAAAATGATAATGAACTGATAATAAAACCTGAAAATCAAATGAGTGAAATTTCTTGAACACATTTTCATGTAGATCAAGAAGGATATCAAGGCTACATGTTAGATATGTTTAATACTTGAAAATGTGCTCTTGGTATTTTCTTAGTTGAAGAAAATGATCTTATGACTTATAAAAAGACGATGATAGACCTCGTTTAGGAAAAATGACAAGATGCCATGAAATTCAAAATTAACTCTAAGCATAACAATCAAGCTTAGTACTTGGTTAAACTTCCCTTAGGAATTGTTCCTAATAGTAGCAAATGAGATTGCGCATTGGAAGTGTAGGCCAAAAAGAGGTAAAAACCTTCAAAAGCTTAATTGGAGTAAAAGGCTACACTCAACGATCTAGGATCAATTATGAGGAAACCTTTTCACCAATACACATGCTAAAGTTAATTCACATTTATTGAATATTGAAGCATGTTAAAGTATTTATTTTGATAAGGTAATTAGATAGTCTAGATTCATTAAGAACGAAGAGAAAGCGTATGTGTTCAAAAATGGCAGTGGGAGTATAAAATGTCATTCTTGTTCTCTATATGAATAACATACTCATTGTGATATAAGTATGTTGCAAGTCAGTCAGTTAAGAGTTATCTGAGTAAGAACTTTTCTATAAAATATTTGATAGAGGCTTTCTATATAATAAGTATAAAGTTTTATAGAAATAGAGTTAGAAAGCTGATAGGACTTTGTAAATCTTCATACATCAACTAAGTCCTTAAAAAAATGCATTTTTAATAACTGTGAGACAGTTAATATACCTTTTAAACATGACATTCATTTTTCTAAGAGGAAGTGTCCTCAGAAAGAAGATGAAAAAGTTAGAGTGTCTAACATATAATATACATCAACTAGAGATAGTTTGATATGTACCATGTTATATATGAGATCTGTATCTTGATGGTTGTAAGTGTTACGAGTCATTATCGGTCTAATCTAGGTAACGACCATTGAATGACTGTGAAATATATCCTGTTATACCTAAGAGGTACAAATGATAAGTTTCTGACTTATAAAGTATGTTACTTACAAATGAGAGGATATATAGACTCAGACTTCTAGTCTGATCCGGATGATAGATAATATACATCTGGTTATGTATTTCTTCTCATCGGTACTATAACTAGTTGAATATGTGCTATTCAAATGTCTACATTTGTTTCTACCTCAGAGGTAGAATATGTTGCGACTTGAGAAGTCTACAAATGAAATACTGTGAATATTAAAGTTAGTTACAGAGCTAAGAATAAGTTCTAAACTCAATGAATCCTATCACATTATAATACAAAAATAACGAAGTAGTTGCTCATGTCAAAAAACTATAAATTAAGCTAAAAATCTAATAATGTGGATTCTCAATACCACATTATTAGTAACATCTTGACTATTAGAGATGTAAAAAAATCTAGGAAATATCTTTACATATTATAGCAGACCCATTATCTAAAAGCCTTAACTCTTTAAAGTGTTTGAGAAACACGTAAATTTAATGGATATTTAATACCATTATAAATGGCTCTAAAGCAAGTGAGAGTTGTTAGGATTTGTGCTTACATGCCACCCATTATGTATAAATATTTAACTATAACATTTATACAACTAACATTTCTAATAAAATCGTTAATATTATTAATTATTAAATGGTAAGATGCTTGTAATGTTTCATATATTGTATGATCTGAAGAAGTTCATATCTAATTTAAAGAAGTTCAAATCTGATCTAAAGGAGTTTAGATCAGTACTAAGAGTTAACAATGCTAAAAGTTATAAGTGTTAAGAGTCAGCATATTATAAAAGTTAGCAAAATCTATAGAGTTAGAGCATTGTCTAAAATGAGACAAAGACCTGAGAATATATTAGTAATGCCGTAACTACAAAGAGTTGCAGATGGTGTTAGAAAATGTCATTATGCAAATATATTCTCAAACACTATGTTCCTGATTTAATTTCATTAATGTAGGTCTATCAGTTAAATCCAATAATATATATTAGTGTATGTCTATATTTGTATGGTCCAAATGATTAATCTCAGCAAACCATGAGTTTAGCAGAAGCTTGTATAGAGATATAGATATTCAGTGAGGACTGGGTATTGAACAGACTCACGAAAACCTCCAATAGACATCTCATAAAACCATAAATGAAAGGTCTTCCGAGTTGAATAGTATTCATGGTCCTTCGACCTGAACGTTACAAATAGATTTATGAGTAATCCACCATACTTTGGTTTCATACATATCAAAAACCTTTTATGGTCTGACTACTGGGTGTTGTTGGGTATAGTTCAATGCTTATGTAGTCTAGTGTGCGTAGATATAGGATCCGTCAACTCATATGAGTGAGTTATATAACATGATACTCCGAGATTGTATTTTAGAAAATCTTGTGGCCACAAGTATAAACCCTGAGAATAGTTTCTATAAGGCTAAAAAATATCACAAATGTTTTTTCAAATATTGTTTATGAAAATAGAAATCTGTAGATAAATTCAAGGTTGGGAAAATAGATATTTGATAGTGATGATCTATATTTCTACTCTTCCAGGATATCGATAAAGAAGGGATTATACATATAGTCTATAACCTCAACTTGTGTGGTCTAATGCGCTACTTTGTAATATCTATAACGTATGTGTAGGGCATTGTTTATAGACGTATAGAGGAGTTCCATATGACAAATCGGGCATGGACCTAAAGAGTCTCACAATATAAAGTGTACTCGTTGCGCACTATGGTAACAGACTGGATTCAATAATTTGATCCAGAAAATTTCAGCAAACTAGATGTTTGTTTAAAGATCCCTTGGGATGTGTATTTATCAAGACTTAATTGTTAAGTACATCATATAATTAATTGACATAAGTTGTTAACTAATGGGATGTTGACAAGTGGCATAATTTGGTCCATAAATTATTTTTACCTTAAATTAACCTATTAACCTTGCTAGTAAAAATAAGGTAAAATTATTCAAAATTATTTTGAATAATTAATTAAATATTATATATAATAATTGTTATTATAAATGTCAATGGGGGTACAAACAATTATTACTATGACCTATTAATAATGACATAATATTATGAATGATGGAATGCCATTAAAGTAAAGTTTACAAAATTTATAAAAGTAAAACATATTTTAAATTTTATTAAGTAGCTAATTAAATTATACTAGCACAATAATAAAAGAAAATGAAGATATAATTTTTAATTTTATTTGTATTAATTAATAGTACTGTAAATTTATTCAATGGATAACTATTAATAAAAAGAAAAAAAACATTAATGGCCAACAAAATTAAAATGTAGGCCATTTTTTGTTTTTAGGTGGAGAAATAAAACAAAAAATAAAGTGAAAGTGGTTCAACCACTAAAATGGAGATGAATTAATTTGATCAATTCTCTCTCAATTCCATCAACCAGTCGTGCAAAAGAAAAACAATAAAATTGAGAAGCAAAAATATTTTTGGATAAAAACATATTTAAATGAAATATAGTTTATAAGGTGCTATGCAAAAGTTGCATAAACAATCTATTTTCTTGAAAACAAATATGTATGTATTGAAAGAGTTTGAACACGTGCTAATAAAAATTAATCAAAGCTACCATTCTAGCTTCACAATCCCACCGGATTGTTGTGAACTAGAATTTTTTAAGGGTAGACTTCCAGGTGAGCTCCAAAATTTGTAATCTTCACCGAAGTTCCTCAAATGTATGTTTTTGCAATCTTAACTTGTTTATAATTCAGTTTACATGTGTACATGTTGATTATATATTTAATTCCGCTATAAATTGTATATGTGATACATATATTTAATTTTTTTTTTTGTGTACACAATCACATATATACGCGGTTAATAGTTGCACCCATATCTATCCATCAAGTGTAACTCAGTACTAAAGTCAAATTAACTTCTAAACAAACAAAGTTGAGAAGTTCATCATTTTTTGTGGGCCATTTTGCATACTTGGAATAATCATTCTTAAAATGTTCAACTTTCTTGCAAAAGTAACAGGTAATTTCGCCATTCTGTTTCTTTTGCACCTTAGGCTATGAAGTTTCAATATCTGCAACTATTTTCCCATTATTGTCATTTTTTCTTTTTTTATTGGTAATATTATCAATAGAAGAAATTGCTAAATAAGCATTCTCTATCTTTTCTTGTTTCAATCTCTCTTCCTCTCGCGCACATGGAGCAATGAGCTCATTAAGAGTCCATTTCTCTTTTTAAATGTAATAACTAATCTTAAAAGGACTATAATGTGGAGGAAGAGAGGTCAAGATAAAGTGCATGAGAATGTCATATGACAAGATTATATATTTCCATAATGTACCCCCTTATGTTTCCTTTGCCTTTATACCGCATTGAAACAAATTTATACAAAATAGTGCTCATTTCAACCTTTTCATTACCAGCGAATCGGCCTGCTATTTGGTTTAGAAACGTTTTAGCATTTTATTCCTCAAGCATTGCGCCATTGATGGTATCCGAAGTAGAGTGCTTCATAATCTATAGACTCGTGCGGTTAAAACGCTCTAATTTGTTTTTAAAGTGTCATTTGTTCAATAGTACTCCTATCATTAGGGTCAGGAGGTTCTTCAATCCGGATTGCATAGTCTAGATCTATACATCCAAGAACAATGGTAATATGCTCCTTCTATTTCCTGAGTTAATACTGCTCAGCACTAGAATGTTGTTCAAGTTAACAGATATAGAAGAAGTATTTACTATATAGAACAAAACAAAACAAAAAACTCACAATTAATAACCATGCCATTTATTTATGCATACATATACATATATGGTATAAAATATAATAAATTGGGCTATTATAAGATACCATGCACAACATTGCTATTTAGTCTTTAGACATAAATAATATTTGTAAATGACACTCTCAAAAATTGGTCAACAAATATTGATAATAAATCTTGCCAATAATATGTCTTTCGTTGGACCGATATATTATACGCATGAAAAATGCCAAAGTTTATCACATATATACTACCACATATATCTATTATCTGACCAAAAAATAATCTTCCTTTGAGCCGATTATTTTTTGCATAAAATTAAACACAGTTATTTAGTTTCTATAATAATATTCACATGTTTCAAAATAACTAAATCTACATAAAAGATGTCTCTTTGGTAGCATTTATTTCAATTTAATTATTTTAAAATACTGGATTTTAGTTTTCAAGAAAAGAGAGAAAAAGTAAAATTGTCAAAGTTAGGACGGAATTGGAGTGGATCTAGACCGAAGTAGTTGGGTCAGGTTAAGTCTAATACTTCCTAATTAATCAAACCCTAAATTTTATCTAATAGCCTAAACCAATTTTAGGCCCAGTAAAGTCTTTATGGGCCTTGTGAAATTGACCTGATAAACTTCCAAAATTTGTGACACTAACTGTGAGGATTCGCACCCAGTTAGTCTGACAAGCCGGGACATACCGGTCCCAGTGGGCCATCACTGGTCCAGACCTCCCAAGTGGCCTCCATTCACACAAACGGTACCTCCAAGGAATCGAACCCGGGTGGGTTATACCACCTCAAGATGCCTAACGAATCCGTCCTTGTACCACCTGAGCTGGCCAGCTCAAGTGGTACAAGGACGGATTCGTTAGGCATCTTGAGGTGGTATAACCCACCCGGGTTCGATTCCTTGGGGGTATGCTTTGAGTGAATGGAGGCCACTTGGGAGGCCTGGACCAGTGATGGCCCACTGGGACTGGTATGTCTCGGCTTATCAGGATAACTGGGTGCGTATCCTCACAAAAAAGGCACCTTTTATGTGAGGATACGCACTATTTAGTCTGACAAGCCGGGACATACCGGTCCCAGTGGGCCATCACTGGTCCATACCTCACAGTGGCCTCCATTCACACAAACGATCACCCCGAAAGAATCGAACCCGAGTGGGTTATACCACCTCAAGATGCCTAACGAATCCGTCCTTGTACCACCTGAGCTGGCCAGCTCAAGTGGTACAAGGACGGATTCGTTAGGCATCTTGAGGTGGTATAACCCACCCGAGTTTGATTCCTTGAGGGTGATCGTTTGTGTGAATGGAGGCCACTGTGAGGTCTGGACCAGTGATGGCCCACTAGGACCGGTATGTCCCGGCTTGTCAGACTAATGGTGCGTATCCTTACACTAACTATTTAACATGCACCAAAATTAGGAAGAAATCCCATTAAATTTGGTATTACCAATTTAAGTTTAAATAAATTTTAGTTTCTACTCTCTTATTTTTTTATTATACCATACAGACAGATGCAAATGCCCCCCAAAAAAAATCAGAATTGAATTCTATCTTACATTCAATTCATTGAATCAGTAACATAAAAATTATAATGCATGCTGCATTGAAAACGAAAGGTAATGCAATTCACCATGTATATTTATATATGCAGATAGCAACAAATATGTTTATACTTTGATCCTATACTAACATTGCCTTATTTAAAATTCCTATAATTCAACAAAATGAAAAATATTACAAAATTCTTAACGATTTAACATGGAGCAGCTCTGATATTACTTCTTGGATATAAATTTTAATTTGTGAAAAAATCACCATAGTCAAGATCTCATATCAAATCATTATGAAGAATAAAATCGGAAGCGTACCTGAATCCATAGAGATATTAAAAAATTAAGATTAATAGTTGATAAGAGCATTTTATATATGATATTACACCCCTATTAATTTGATAATTGTTCATTTTGAATTTGAATACATGGCTTTTTATGTATATTAATTTTATTTTGTAAGTTTCAAGTTAATAGAACTATTTGAGATGCAAATTCAAAGAAAACAAACTAAAGACCAAAAATGATACAGTGCAATGAACAGTAGCGGGTGAACATAATCAGATGTACAGTGCCAACAACAATGTTTGGTGTCCTAGCGCCAGAAAATGGCACCCAAGCACCAAATCACCCAGAATTTGGCGCCTAAATGCCAAAATAGGCTTCATTGGCAGAATGCTCAGCGCCTAAGTGAGGCAAAAAAAAAAAAAAAGAGAACAAAACTTGAGCTAAAATTTGAAGAGAAGAAATGATGTCTCCAAGGTTTCTTGAGTATCATTGAAGACATTTGAAGGATTGAAACCTTGGAGACATCCCCAAATTCAGTTTTCTCTTTCTTTTCTTTGTATTTTCTCTTTTACTTAAATTTCCAAGTTT
Organism: Ailanthus altissimus; assembly: GCA_946807835.1. NCBI lineage: Eukaryota > Viridiplantae > Streptophyta > Magnoliopsida > Sapindales > Simaroubaceae > Ailanthus > Ailanthus altissimus. The sequence continues at coordinate 9,336,873 of OX327699.1, read as the reverse complement.
GAATAATGAGTTGTATCTATGGATTTCTAGATAATTTTAATTATGGTTGAATTTGTATGTGATCAAACTTGGAGACATCCCCAAATTCGATTTTCTCTTTCTTTTCTTTGTATTTTCTCTTTTACTTAAATTTCCAAGTTTGAATAATGAGTTGTATCTATAGATTTCTAGATAATTTTAGTTATGGTTGGATTTGTATGTGATCAAACTTGAATTCTAAAGCTTGTAGTTTTATTTATATTATGTTTGGATGATTTAGTATATTTTCGTGTAATTCATTTATGTTTATCTATGCTTAATGCTTTCAATTGATTGAAAAATGAATGGTTGTTGTTGATTTATGGATTGATGCTTGGGAGAGCTTGACCCATTTATTGTATTTGGGAGAAATATAGCCTTAGGTTGTTATTGAGTTGGGAGGCTAATAATACCTAGGTAATCACCATGGTTTCCTTAGGATTTACATGTGGTGTACGCCAAGTGTTTGATAAAATGCATGACAGGCACAAACACTTTAGGCGTGCCATTATGCCTTGGATTTCATTTGACGCTCGGGAGAGATAATAAAATTAATCCTTAGGTAATCAATTTAAGGGTTGCGTAATGCATGTATATGTAAACAAGTTAGATAGGGATGTCAATTTGAATATGTATGCATAATATCTCATTCGGCACTCGGGAAAAGGAGTGAGATTAGTCTTAAGCCATTGATTAATGAATTGAAAGAAATGCTAGATAGGAAGAACATAGGAGGAATAGAATGAAATCAATGCTCTAGGATCCCATTTCTATAGGATTCACCATATCGTAAGATTATCATCTTGTTGTTAGATTATATGTTCTAGGCCTTGATGAAACTCTATTGAACAATATGTGTTGATGTTATTTTGTGATTAATGACTATTTGATATTTATTCATTTATGCTTTTTATGTGCTTCATGCTTCTAATTGCATTGGAAAATGGATTGGATGATTTGAACATTTTGGTTATGTGCTTGGAAAAGTTTAATCCATATGTTGGTTGTGAAAAGCATAGCTTTGAGTTTGTTGAGTTGGGAGACTAATAAACTTAAGGTAGTCGCATAAGGGTAGCTTAATGTGTGTATGTATAACGGGTTAGATAGGGATATCAACTTAGATCTAAATATAATGATTCCTCTTCCGAGTTTATCAAAATATTATCAATTTATTCACCATATATTGACCAGATATATTAAAGCATTAAGAATAAGTAATTTAAATAATAAATGACTAAGTTTATTAAATATTAAAAAGGTATGGCAATTAAGCACACATATTGAGTTCAAGTATTAACCCTAGAAATAAATTTAGTTCATGGCTACAAGAGAACAATAGTAAAAATAATAATAAATCATGATACAATCAATAGCAAACCAATATAGACGTCGAATTTGTCTTGATAGCGCTACCTAAGAAACTCTTGATGCCAAAGAACGCCTTGAATCTCTCTCTAAGGTTGCTTCAATTAAACTCTAATTGCACTCTAAAATTTGTGCTCTGTATTCTTGGTGTTCTTGAATGTGTCTTAGGTTCTTTAGGATGATTTTTAAAGTCTTGGGACGAGTGGCCTTTTATAGGGATTGATATGAGCTTTAAAATCTCAATTCTCGTTGGACTAGGACTTGCACTACCGTTAGGGTGCTGCATGCTGTTGCTGGGGGGCTGTGCGTAAACCGTCTCACTACTGGAGCGGTGGAATGTTGGCGCTAGCGCGCTAGCTTGTCGCTGGCACAATGACGGTCTGGCGCTGGGGAGCCAGTCATGACTTAAACAGGTCGTCTTTTCTGATTTTGTTATTTCGATCACTATTCCAGAGTTGTGGTGAAAATTCTTGTGGCGCTGAAGCGATGGACTCATATTTTAAAAACTTTGCATTTTAGTCCCTATTTTTGTTCAAGTCCATATAAATAACAATAATGCACATAAATAGTCATCTATTCTCATAAAACCATAAAATATCAAAATAAAAATATAAAAAAAATATATGACAAATATACCCTTATCACCCCTCTCCACAGCACGCGAAAAAATAGAAAATTTAAGCTCGTACCTATCAATCCAGTCTAGACGAAACCTAAATTTGATTCCCCCTCAACAAATTCAAGACTCATTAATTTGAGAAGCCATTTTTTCAAATCAACAATAATATTTTATTTTATTTTGATCCATCATAAAAATAAAATAAAATATAAAAATAAAATAAAATAATTGATCTTTACATATTAAAATTCATACTATATAAGATATCTTAACAATCTTGGATTAATTATTGATCACGTAAGTAATAAGGAATTAAGCTAAAGGTTCGCTGACTTCTAATTGATAAGAAAATGACCTATACGATAATATCATAAAAGGTACGCCCTTTTGGCCACTTTCTTATGGAATCAAAGTGTCAATTGTCATATTAAAGGTAGGTATATAAAGGTCACATGCACGATGAAAAGGGTATTACTTCAGCTTCTGTCAATTTTGTTTTTGAGTTGTTTGGCTTTCGGGAAAGGACATGCTGCCGTGAAGAACTCGAATTCATTTAGATTTTACCACCTCAATCTTCAGATGAAGTCGAAGGGTCTCCACTTCTTTTAATTTGTGGTTTCAACACCCTATTCAGTGTGGCACCCCTTTTTCTATCATATGCCTTTGTCCAATGTTAATGTGTTTGTGTCTTATCAATTTTTGTTCCTAATTTAAGAAAGAAGATGGACCAAATATGAGGGTGAAATATGTGACAAGACCTACAAACAAGCAAAAAGATGCGGAGAAAAGAGAAGAAAAGATTGAAACTACGGCTATGGAGCAACTTGATTGCACTTTCAGCCATGGCCACTAGTATTGCTACTGATCATCATTTGACAATGAAATGAAGGTTGGCTAGCTAACTTTGCAGGATAACCATTATTGACACGTAAAATAAGGAATTCCCTGTATAAGAACTCTTAAAGAAGAAAATCTATTAATAAAATCAAATTGTGGTCTTAATTTTATAGAATCCACATCTACTCACACATTATTCACGAGCACCTGGTCGACTTGACTACAAATTTTAATATCGAAATCGATTAATTTTTATTAGACTCAACTTTAATATTAACATTGAATTTTTGTCTAATAATTTAAATTTTTAAGTTAGATTGTTTGTTGGACTCATCATATTCATATCTATCTTGATCATGTCCAATACTGATCGGATCCACATATATCTAGCCTTGGTACTCGTAGAATTCATACCTACCATTCTTTCGTCTGATACTCATAAGTTCACATTCCGCATCATGCAGCTTGTTAAATTGATTTAATATTGGACTTTCTCCTGATTAACAATGAATTTTTAGATTGATGGTTTCACTAACACTAATAATGTATCTCTATATTTATATCTTTCCATTTTCAAGCGAAGGATCTTCTCTCTTTATCCAAGCTTAATTTTATTTTCAACACAAATTTTGACCTAATACCATAGAATTAATGTCATAATAAATATAAAACTCGTAGCTAAAACCATTTCACGACATATATATTACTATCGAAAATATTTTTGACTCGTCATTTTCCCTAAAAGATTTAGAGATATTTTAAGCACCATTCCCAAATGTTAGTTTAATTTACAAATATATTAGTGTGAGAGTTTAAATATCATTGATTGGGCACTTATTTACAAGAACAAACTTTTGTATCCAGTGTTAACTTTAGTTTCTAGAAATCTTTTACTAATTAATAATTAACGAAAATGATATATTGGACTAGGGGTTTTGTTGGATTAAACCAAACATAATTTATCTTTTTAAAAGAGAATTTGTTGGAACTTATTTGGACTAGTTTAGAAAAAAATTAAATTAGTAATTTTTTTTAAAAATTTATTTTATTCAAATTAAAGCCCAATTTAAAATGAAAATTGAAAATATTAGTTCAACAAGATGAGATATTACTCATTATATAAAAAGGTTAAAGAGTCAATAAAAATGATTATGAGAGAGAAAAATATGTGAAAGGTCACATAGACAAAGTGTGGGCTAAGAATTCAAAAATATTTAAAGTATTATTGTATTTTATTTTATAAAATTATAATAAATTATTCTTTTATTTATAAATGTAACAAAGATTAAGGGTGAATCATGTTGAAGTTTTTTGTGTTATTTACGTTATGTGTGATTTATTTTATATATTATCAATTTTGGCATTTGATTTGCTTCACAAATTTTTTAACAAGTAGCATCAGAGTTAAAATATTAATAAATAATATTAGAGTTAGAGATTATAAAAACAAGAAAAGAAATTAGTTACTATGAAGAAAGTTGTTGAAGAAAAGAAATTGAAAAAAAAAAAAATTGGCTATCATTCTTTGCATTTTAGTTTTAAACTTTCTTTTTTTTGGTTATTTACTTTGCTTAAACTACTATATAAAGTGGTTCCAGAGCTAAAATATTAACAAGAATGCAAATATCTATTTATTTGGCTCTTGATTTGAGTTAATGGAACACTTAAAAATTATTTAGTAATGAAATTATCTGAATAATTAAAAATCTCAATTAAATTATAAAAAAACTGATTAAGATAAATTTAGCAAGTTGTTAGATTGAGATTAAGGAAAAAAAAATAAGGAGAGTGCATATGAAAAAAATGATAAGTTTCTCATAAAAAAAATTTAAGTGATTGTTAGTCATAATTTAGAGAAATAAAGCACTATATAAAGAGCTTAACTTAAAGGAGGTTATAAGATTAAAATCAAAATTAATTTACATTATTAAAAGGGAATTTGTTAGATCTTATTTGAATTGAATTTAGGAGATTTCCTAAAATATTAGTTTTCTTTTTGGATTTTTCTTATTTAAGGTAAATCAAATTGAACTAGGATTGAAAATACAACTTTAACAATAAATGAGATATCTATTTACTTTTCGACCTTTCTTCATTCATAAGCTTCTTGATGTTGCCTTGAAAGTGTTATTAGCGAAAGTTATGGTAGTTCTCAAAGGATTAAAGGCGGCTCAGAGATTAGAAAATGCAAAATTGGAGATTGGAACATGTTGAAGCGAAAACATATAAACAAACAACATAACCTAAGTAATATAGTGCAGAACAAATAATTAAGAAATTAAAGAGAGAAAGGTAGAAGAAGAACACATAGAATTTACGTGGTTCGGTAACTTTCCTATGTCCACGGTAGATCAAGATTACTCACTTTTATTATTGAATCACAAGACACTCACAAAGTGTTGGGTGTGTTGGGTTGGGCGAATCAACCAAGGTTGCTTGCATGTGGGTTGTGTTCATCATACAAACAATATACATATCTCATACATACATGTGCACAGCGGAAGATTAAATATAATGAACACAGAAAATAACATTTGATTAAACTGAAATTCGAGATTGAGAAATATCACCAATGAAGCCTTTGGATTAATTTTCTTTGAAGTCCACCATGAAATGAATCTTTGATCAATTCTAGCAATCAACAAGGGTGGGTTTGATTGTCTAGAATGGCAGCATCTTAATCCAGCATATATGTTTAACTCTTAAACATTTTTCAAAGTTAAACAATTTAACTTAATCATTTTTGTTTTTCTTTTTATTCAACTCTTGAATAAATAAAACAAATATTCTTTTTAGTTATTACATTTAGTAACCATTAATTCAATTTGTTTTGTTGTTCTAACACTTAAAACACAAAACAAAGAATTTCAATTTCTCAAATTGAATTGGCTCCCAAAATGCAAAACCTAAAATCTAAAACATTATGAATTTTGAATTTCATTTCACTTTATATACTAATGCATTAATTCCAATCTAATTTGAATTTCATTTGCATTTCATTTGGTTTAACCTAACCTTAGTTAACAATTAACCTTAGTTAGATTATTTTAACTTAACCTTTAAGTTAATAAATATTTAATTAATTTAACCATAGTTAACTAACTTAACCTTGGTTAGGTTAACCTTTACTTAATCATTAAGTAAAGTTAACTAAATTAACCATATGATTAACCTTTAATCATAGTTAAATTAAATCATTTATTTAACAATTAAATAAATAAATATTTATTCTTATTATTTAACAATTAAATAATCATAAAGTGAAATTACTATTATATCCTTACTCGGTTACCAAGTTAACCTAAAGTGGGTCCCACCATGTAACCATATACTTTAGTTAACGTAACCTTAGTAATTGCTGAATTATACTGTATTGAACAATTCAATACGGTACACTGCCCAAGTACTCAAAGAGTACATTTCATATTGGGACTCACTAGGTCTACACCCGATTTGTCAAATGGAACTGTTCCATTAATCCGTAATCGATGCCCCACGCACACGTTATGAATATTACAAATCAGCGTGTCAGACCATACAAGTTGAGGTCATAACGTATACGTATAATCTTTCCATTATTTATATCCTGGATGTGCAGGGATATAGATCAGTACCGTCAAATCCCCATTTGCTCATCCATAACTTTATCTCCAGATTCGTATCTCGATAAACAATATACGCAAACACTTTTGCTATATTGTTTAACCCTGTGAGAAACTCTTTTTCCGGGTTTATGCTTGTGGCCACAAGACTTTATGAAATACAACCTCGGAGCATCGGATATATAACTTACCTACGTAAGCTGACGGATCTCGTATCTACGCACACCGGACTCCATGAGCATCGGACCATACCCAGCGACACATAGCAGTCAGACCATGAAAGGTCTCTGACATATGTGGAACCAAAGCATGATGGATCACTCACAAGACCACCGTGGCGCTCAGGTCAAAGGACCACGAATACTACTCAACTCGAGAGGACCTTCCTTTGACGGTGTCATAGGATATCTATTGGGGTCCCATTAGTCTGTTCAGTATCCAGTCTTGACTAAATACCCACATGCCTATACAAGCTCTAAGCTCATGGTCAACTAAGAACAACTATCTGAACCAGTCAGATATAGACATACACTAATCTATATAAAGTGAATCACCGATAAACCCGCATTGGTGATTATAGATCAGGAACATTATTTTTGAGACATACTTACATAATGATATTTCTTAACATCTATTGCAACTCTTTGCAACTATATCATTACAAGTATACTCTCAGGTCTTTGTCCCATTATAGACAAGGTTCTAACTTTTTAGACCTCGCTGACTCTTATAACCTGCTAACTCTTAACAGTGCTAACTCGTAGCATTTATAACTCTCAGCTTTGCTAACTATTAGTTCTGATCTAAACTCCTTTAGACCATATCTGAACTCTTTCAGATCAAACAATGTCTGTAATGTTACAAGCATTATACCATGTGAATATAATATTAACAATCTTTATTCGAAATGTTTATTGTATAAATATTAACAATTAATATTCATACAATATTGAAATGGCACGTGAGCACCAGCTCCAACACAAAGTATACATTTTACAAGAAATACTTACAAAGAAATACTCTCTCTTGCTACCTAAGGATTTTTCTCACTAAAAATCACAAAGTATGTTGAAACCATAATGATTTCTTAGAAGATCACTAAGATGTGTTTACAAGCCAATAAAAAATCTTTATATAGATTTTAGGACGTCCTAGGTTTACCCTAAATGTGTGGCAGTCGTATTATGGAGTCATGTAGCAACTGGGAGACAAAACAAGTCGCAATCAAAATGGGAAACTGTTCCCGTGCTGGGCACCGCAGTGCTGGGGTGCCTACACCTGGGTACTGCCCCTTGTGTCTTTTGCTTCCTTTTGCCTCGGTCTTTGATCCTCGCGTACCCTATGCACTTGGCTTGGTCTCTAAATAATATCCCAATAATTTTTAATTAATATTCTCACAAATCTCCACATTGATTCAAAATCATGTACAAAATAATTTGATCTCTTATCTCCGTATTTTCGGTCACCCTCAAAAAGTAGTGACTCTGGCTAAGTTCTTGCATAGGATAAACTTAACTGGGGTGGTGGCTTAGTCAACATGTCAGCAGGATTTTTAGACAATGCTATTTTTATTAGACTAACTTCACTACTTTGGACAATCTCTGAAATGTAATGGAGCCGCACATCAATGTTTACTTAAGTGTATGGCATTTTGGCTGTCACAATATACACCGGTGTTTACATCTTCACTAGCCAATACCTCCGCACATATACCTTTCAACCATACGACCTCTTTAATATCTTCACCAACAGCTGTGTACTTTGCCTCTATGGTAGATAGTGCAACCATATATTGTAGAACTAATCTCCAATACACACTACACCCAAACATTGTAAATACATAGCCCATCAAAGATCGTCTCTTGTCTAGATCACCTGCATAATTTAAGTCTATATACCCTTTTACCATTTCATTGTTGTCTTCATCCATCTTATACATCAACTCGTGATTTGATGTTCCCTTAAGATATATCAAAATCCATTTTACTGCAAGCTAGTGATCCTTACCCGGATTTGCCATATATCTTTTCACCACACTCACAGCTTGTGCTATATCTAGTCTTGTGCAAACCATTACATACATGATGCTCCCCACAGTGCTTGAATATAGTACTTTACTCATCTGTAACTTTTCCTCTTCGAATATCAGCAATTGTGCTGCTGAAAGTCTGAAATGCAAAGCCAAATGAGTAGAGACAGTCTTTGCGTTGGACATACCAAACTTCTCTAGAATTTTGAGTATATATTATTGTTGGGACAATAAGATTACATCTCTTCTTTCCCTCATAATATCCATACCTAATATTCTCTTCGCTGGTCCCAAATCCTTCATCTTAAACTCGTCACTCAACTGCTTTTTGAGTTTTTGTATTTCTTTCATATTCTTACATATAATCAACATATCATTGACATATAGAAGCAAATACATCATCCCACAACTTATATTCTTGAAGTACACACATCCATCATACGTGCTTTTACTAAAGCTATAAGCCATCATAAACTCATCAAATCTCCTATACCACTGTCTAGGTAATTGCTTTAACCCATATAATTACTTTTTTAGCAAACAAGCATGATCTTCTTTTCCAGGCTCCTCGAACCCTTGCGATTATGCCATGTATATCGTATCTCCAAGTTCTCTATGCAGAAAAACTTTCTTTACATCTATTTGCTCTAGATGTAAATCAAGATTTGCACACATGGCTAATAAAATTCTAATAGATGTATGCTTGACGACTGGAGAGAAAATCTCATGAAAGTCAACTCCTTCTATCTGAGTAAAACCCTGTGTAACTAACCTAGCCTTGAATCTCGTGGGTTCTATCTCCAGTATCCCCTTTTTCACCTTATACATCCACTAGCACCCAACTAGTTTCTTTTTAGGTCTCTCCACTAACTTCCAAGTATTGTTCTTCCTAAGAGAACTAACATCTTCTTCCATGGCCCACTGTTATTCTTTCTTGTTTTCACTCTTTATAGCCTCACCATATGTTCTAGGCTCATCATATTCAAAAGTGTAAGCAGAATTAAAAGTATGAGCAACTAGATATACTTGTGCATACTTGATTGGTAGGTTTATCATTCTTCTTAGCCTGTCTCTGGCTAACTAATACTCTTCAAGTTTTATCTCATGAGTCCTAATCTTTCTTTAGGTAGACTTGGAGGAACTCGTCGATGTTCTTGGTTCTTCTTCAAGGATCTCTTTATTGAAGTACTGATCTGAGGGCATATCAGATCTATTCTCAAGCTCTACTTGAACTTCTATTGACTTGGGTGTTAAATCTTCCTTGGGCATAGATTCTTTTTTCTCATCTTCTTGGGAGGCTTTCAGTATAGTCGTCTCATCAAATATCACATCACAACTTAGTGGTGTCAAGTCTTTACACCACACCTTATATCCTTTTACTCTTTTGGAATATCCTATGAACACCCCTTTGATAGCTTTAGGTTCTAACTTCCCCTCCTTAACATGTACAAAGGCAGAGCAACCAAATATCTTGAGGTGGTCATACTTAGAAGGATTGCCATAGTATTTCTCTTCTGGTGTCTTGAAGTCAATTGTTGATAAAGGATTTTTATTAATCAAATAAGCTACAGTTACTACAGCTTTTCTCCAAAATGCCTTGGACATCTTTGCATTGGTAAGCATGCATCTAAACCATTCAAGTAGTGTCTTATTCATCCTCTTAGTTATGCCATTCTGCTGTGGTGTTGATCTTACCGTTCTATGCCTTGCAATCCCATGCTTGGCACAAAACCCATCAAACTCTCTATTGCAAAACTCGAGGCTATTGTCAGTTCTAAACTTCTTCACCTTTTTGCTAGCCTAATTCTCAACAAGAGCCTTCCAACTGAGAAAATACCTGGTACTATCACAAGTAGCTGTCTGAGCTGGTCTCCAAAGATCTAAGTGTATGTAGTCAAGAGTCTCCTTAGTCTTGTGCTCGCCGGTACTAAAACTCACCATATGTGCTTTCCCAAGCACACAAAACTCCAAAGGCTGAAACTTATCCTCACCAAACGCTTTTTGACTAAATAACTCTTTTAGGTTATTTTAGCCTAAGTGTGCTAGTCTAAGATGCCACAACTTGGTTTGTATATTCTCATCATCTATAGAGAATAATGCAGAACCACTCATAACTTCACCCTTAAGCATAAACGCCTTTGTGTTTCTCTACTCTTATTACTACTTACAACTTATTCTAGTCTAAAGTCCCTAGTGAGATCAAGTTCCTCTTGAGGTTAGGAACATACCTAACATTTGTCAACTCTCTCACTCGCCCATCATGTAGCCTAAGTTTAATACTATCAATTCCCATCATCTGACATGCAATATCATTACCCATTAACATTTTACCACCATTAATGGGCTGAAAATTTACAAACTAAGACTTATGTGGGCATATATGAAAAATACAACCAGAATTAAGAACCTATTGTTCCGCATTCTTACCATCGGTAGCGACAAGTATTTCTACGCTATCATAGCTATCATCATAGGTAAGTGCAGCATCCGCTTTCTTCTTATCTTGTGCTTTTTTTCTCAAGATTGTCCTTTATAAAGTGCTTCTCTTTCTTGCAGCAATAACACTTTCTAGAAGTCCTGGACTTTGATCTTGAGCCATTTTTCCTTCCATATCTATATGAAGGCCTTCCTCTTATAGATAAACTTTCTGCATTACCCTACATCTGCTTCTTTAATAACTTTGAGTTTAATGATGATTTCACATCGCTTATCGTTAAACTCTCTCTGCCATAGAGTAGCATATCAAAAATGCTCTCATAACTCTTAGGGAGTGAACTCAACAGGATAATTGTTCTATCTTCATCTTCTATCTTGATATTGATAGACTCAAATCCAGAATGATCTTATTGAAGGCGTCTATATGATCTTTCATCAGCGTCCCTTCTGACATGGACAGTTAATACAGCTTTTTCTTTATATGCAATCTGTTGACCAATAATTTTCGCATATAAAAGGAGTTAAATTTCTTCTAAAGACCAATTACTGTCGTCTCACCTGTTACTTTTCTCAGTACTTCATCGCTCAATGATATAACGATTGTGTTTTAAGCTCTTTCTTAAATGTCCCTTCTTTCTACTTTAACTCTAGATGACTCTAGCATTTTTTCTTCTTCATTAGATAGAGCTATAGTCTCCTCTAATGCTGAGCCTAATCGTTGACTCACCAACAATGCCTTAACCTTCATCTTCCATAGATTGAAGTCATTAATACCGTTGAATTTCTCTACCTCATACTTGGGTGTGGCCATGTTTGCTTAGAACCAAGCTCTGATATCAGTTTGTTCAAGCGAAAGCACACAAACAAGTAATATAACCCAAGCAATATAGTGCAGAACAAGTAATTAAGAAACTAAAGAGAGAAAGGTAAAAGAAGAACACACAGAATTTATGTTGTTCAACAACTTGCCTACGTTCATAGCGGATCAAGATCACTCACTTTTATTATTGAATCACAAGGCATTCATAAATTATGTCTTTTACAAGAAAGACTCACAAAGAAATACTTTCTCTTACAACCTAAGAATTTTCTCTCATTAAGAATCACAAAGTATGTTTAAATCACAAAGATTTCTTCCAAGATCACTAAAATGTATTTACAAGCCAATAGAGAGGCTTATCTAGGCTTTAGGAAGTCTTAGACTTACCCTAAACGTGTGAAAGTTGTATTAGAGAGTCCTGGAGCAAGTGGGAGACAAAATAAGTCATAATCAAAACAAAAAATTATTATCGCGCTAGGCCTTGCGGCGCTTAGCACCTCATCGCCACTGTGCTGAGGCACCCGCCTAGGCGCTGCGACGCTGGTAACCTAGCGTCGTGGGGCTTAGGTTCTGTTCTGGGCGCCATAGCGCCTAGGACCTAGTCGCCGCAACGCCCACACCTAGACACCGCCTCTTGTGTCTTTCGCCTCTTTTTACGTTCGTTTTTTATCCCCACGCACCCTACGCACTTAACTTACTTTTCAAATAATATCCAGATAATTTTTTAATCAATATTCTTTCAAAACATACTTTTAAACATTAGTAAATGAGATTTTAGTCCAAACTTCAATTTATTTTTTATGGGAACTATCATCTAGGATATTCTTAAAGTCCTAGAATCCTTCCAATTTTCAAAACTTTTATTTGTTTTTAAAGACTCTAATAAGATAGCTCATGAATTAGCTATTATTCCTTTTGTAATGGAGGATTTTCCTCCTCTTGTTGTTGCTGGTTAATGCATGAAGTTGTTATTAAAAAAAAAAATAGATGAGATATCACTTATTATATAAAAATAAGAGAAGATTGATGAAAGAGCAATGGGAGAAGAAATATATGTATGGAACACATAGGCAAAATGTGGCACAAGAATTTAAATGTATTTAAAATATTTTAATATTTTATTTTATAAAATTATAAAGAATTATTATTTTATTCGATTATGCAACGCAATCCAAGTAAAATAAGTTAAATTTTTTGTGCTACTTGTAATGTTTGATATATTTTATGTATTATTAATTTTAATATTTAATGTACTTTTACAAATTTTTTAATAAATAATATCAAAGTTAAAATACTAAAATTTTTGAATTGCATAAACCCTTCGCAAATTTTAAATATTTTCTTGATGAAGGAAAGTCCCCATTGGAATATGATCAGTTCAATAAATGTACCGAATTTATTTGATGAATTTAGAACCTCAGAAAGTGGCAGTCCGGTGGATATCATTGCAAGACCACTACCTAGAGCACTAGCTTTAATTCCATTGTCGATCGGTGTCGATTTGCTTCAGTCACCATAAGTACACACATAGGACCAGTCGTACCACTCACAAAAATAACAAAATGGCCCTACAACTTCCTGGTTTCTACATGCCCGATCAGAAAGGGCACCGCCCAATACTTTGTTTCCAACCAAGTTCACATGTAGCTACAGTACATATAAAGCTCATTGCAGATCATGGCCTTCTGATTTCTGTCATGGATGATAATGATGCCATTCTCAAGCTTTGACAATGACCTCTATTCAGAACTTAGCATTTATGTGTAGGGGTTAATTAGCTCGGCTTGTAGTATCAGTTTTTGATGTGCAATATGTTTGTCACTTCGTAAATCTGATATTTGAAACCATGTGCTTAGGTTAGTCAATGCAAATCTTAGCTACTCTGTTCTTTGTTAAAAGTAAAAGCATTGAGCTTCAAAGTTCATACCTTTGCTCTCTTAGAACAGTGTTAAATTGTTGCATTTGGTGCTCATTCTGGGCATGATTTCTAGGAAGTACTAGTGTTTCCAGCATAAAATATAAACTATAGCCCTTGACACTAATTATAGCATGTCTTGAAAGTTAAATGAGTAAAAAACAATCTTATTTAAATCATTTACATAAAAGAAGAGTTGATTAACATCATATCCATTAGGGGCAAGTCTATCATACATTCACTATACAGTACAATTCCCCTCGTACTCTTTCATTATTGTTCTAATTTTTTATTAGACATCTTAAATTTTTTATTATATGTCTCAAAGTATCTATTATGTTTAATTTGTAACAATAAATTTGGAAGATATGACAAAATATTAAGGACATATAATAAAAAATTTAGAGTGTGCAATGAAAAAAGGGGCAGTTGTACCCTATAGAAAATTGACTTAACTTAGACTTGATGCAGATAGTGTGTTAAATTTTAAATTTTTAACTACAAAAATTCTATTGGCAGCTTAAAAATGAAGCTCTATTATACAGGGTTATATTTGACCTAAACAACAATATATAACTCAAATTCGTTTCAATCGTATTTTAGAACGTGTGAAGGTTTTGCAGTTGAATAACTATTATTTATCTTTTATCTTAAGGATTATTCTACAGTTTTGAACGGCATCAATAATAGAATCATTTATATTCAAGATTATTCACCATTTGTGAGGTAAAGATACATGAAAATGTGCCGATGGTCTTGTCAAATCCAGCTTATATCAACTCACTCTTCTCCTTTCGCTGTAAAAAAAAATGTAAAATATCAACTGTAAGTTTCCAATATGTGAGTTAATATATTTTTTTTTTTTTTAGAAAAATGACACTTTGCCCAATGTTTCAACAAATATTTATTTATTTTTTATAATTTTAAAAAATATCAAAATTCACATATGTGATCATTGTTTATTGTCCTTATCATTATTCTGTTAATTTTAAATTTTTTATAAATTAATAATTTATCCTTAATAATATATAATTTGATAATTTTACTTTTAAATAAATTAACAGTTTTACTTCTAAATAAATTAGAAAAAAAAAACGAGTTAGAAAAAAATTAAACTCTTAACCTCAAAGATAAAATCACATATTTTCACCATTAAAACAAATTAAAGTTTATAAAATATTTTATAAAGACTAATATATATACCTTATAAAAAAATAAGATAAATTATTAATTCTAAATTAAATAAATTTTAGTACTTAAAATTCATAAATAATAATAAGTGTAAACTATTTTAAATATCGTTTAATTAAAATAAGCTTACAAAAATTAGTTTTTTTAAACCCATTATAAACATATTCTATCTTTAAATTATTCTTAAATTAATTAAAAAGAAATAAAAAATTATTGATAATTATGTTAATTATAAAAAATAGTTTCCAACATAATTATTAATACTTTTTCATTTAAAAATAATATAATATAATTTTTTTTCTTTATTAACCGCTCATTTAAGAGCACATGAGAATTTGGTATTATTTGTAGTAATGTTTTTACTTTAAAAATTTATGAAAATTAGTTTTTTATGAGTTGAATATTGTTCTCAATATTTACTGTTTACAATTTGTTTTTTGAATCCTCATAAGTTATAATTTAAATTTTGTAGTCTTAATGAAAATTTAGTTTATTATTTAATATTAAATAATAAAAATTCACGGATGAGCTAGAAAATAACTTTTTTTAAGTATGTATTATATTTTAGTATTTTTTATTATTGCAAGATAATTTTAAGAAATTTTAAAATAATTTATTTTTATAATAAGTTTCTGAAACTTAATCTTTAAGTCTTTAATTGTAAAAATGTACATACGTAATTAAATTTATTATTTATTAACATATTTCACACTTATTATTGTTTATAATTTTTTAGTATCAAAATTTATTTAATTTAGAATTAATAATTCTTTTAATTAATTTATAAAGTATATATATTAGTTTTTATAAAATATTATGTTAGTTTTAATTTGGCTTAGTGGTAAAAATGAGTAATTTTAATTTTGAGGCAAGAGTTCAATTCCCTTCACTTACTATTTTTTTTTTTACTCTTATTTATTTATGGGCAAAGTTATCAAACTGTATATCATCAATAATAAAATTATCAATTTATCAAAAAAATTAAAATTAATGAAATAATAATAACTGTTTTTGCTCTAATTTATTTAGGAGAAAAATTGTTAAACTATATATTATTAATTATAAAATTATTAATTTATTAAAAAAGTTAAAATTAATAAAAATAATAATAAACAATGACAACAGTAGATAAAAATTTTAGTACTTTTTTAAAATTACATAAAGTAAGTAGATATTAATTAAAATCTCACAAGACAAAAGGACGTTTTACTTATTTTCTTTGATCTCGATATGAAATATGCTTTTTTTTTTTTTTGTCATTTGTTCAATGTGGATCGGGAAAACTGTACCTAACATAGTCGATAATAAAGAGATCACGCTTTAATCAAAATTTAGGCAAAAATACCAACAAAGCTACCTTGGCCACCTTGTTAAAAAGCCACCCTTACTCCGCTTCCTCTTTGCGATGAAAATCGCTCGACGCTTGATCCCAGATGCCACTATGCCAATCTTTTGCAAACAATTGAGCATGAGAGTTGACAATAAGATAAGACACACATTAATTTACAGCACTACCTTTTACTATATAGGATCTGCTTGTTATAGATATATTTCTTCTGTACTTGATGCACAACACATAAAATATTTAGATATGTTTGAGGTTTTTATAGAAGAATTTATCTATAAGTATACAAAAATTGCAAAGATCACACACAATAAATAGAGAAAATAATTAATCACACATACAAAACACACAAAAATAACGAGTTTTTTAAGGGTTTATATAGTACTCTCTGTACACTTAATACTTAAATACTTCTATAATAGTACTCTCTTACGTATTTAACATTCAAATACACCCATAATAAGATTCTCTTGTGCAGTCAATACTCAAGTATTTCTTAAGTTCTCTATTTGACACTTTTTGATGCCTTTTTTATGCTTTCTCGTGTATCCTTAATGCATTCTTGATGCTTGCCATCCCGAAGGGCATAACAAGAGTTCATATGAGCTTTAGAATATTGTTAAAATCCTTATATCGACTTGAAATAAAAGTTTACGTGTGAAATAAATTCAAAAGCGACTTAAAAAGGCAAAATGATATTAAAATAAGATATCGACACTACAACACCTCTGGTCGGCGTCACAGCCCTACTGCAGCTCCAAGCCAGTGTCGCAACTCCACCAAGGCGGCTAGGTCATAGCCCCAACGCCTAAAAAATGTCTTTGCCGCACTTCCGAACTTGTCTTTACTTCTGACTCTCTATTTCACTTCAAGTCTTGTTCATCTAACACATTCTCAGCCTTTTATTGTCTCTTCATTTTTCTCGAATACAAAATCACATAAAAATATAATTTTGGATCACCAATCTCTACAAGACAATACTTCCACTCTATATCTAGGTGTTTATCAAACATTCGACTTCTTCTATCTTGCAGCTAATACTTTCACCACACAGAAATTATGGTTTCAAAGCAACACCAACTATATACTAAATGGATCTTTAGTCTATATGTCCTACAATTTAGTCTTAAATGTACCAAAATGTGGACAAGAATCCGTTACTTACGCATTAATAATTGTTAGGACACGTCAATTGAAAGCCATGCGCCCATGCCAGACCAATTTATACAGTTAAGAGTGGGCCTATATATAATCTTCAAGACTGCTACACTGATGCATTGCCTTTGAACTCTTTATTTCCCTCTCTTGCTTTCGTGCTTAGACTGCCTGCTCAACTCAAATATAATTTTCGGTGATCTTTGCATTTCTTTTTCTGCAAGAATTACAATCATATATTAATAGTGCACTTCTAACTTGACATTAACACTGTCATAGTGGTAGCATAAATGGACTTGCATAATGGAACGAGTGATAGATCAGCTTTTCTAAATGTGGCAACGACTTTTTCATGACTTTGTGTCTAATGTCTACTTTGCTGATCATACAATTTTTTCTTTGTTGGATGTTTTTGCAGAGATGGAGATGCATCAAGAACTCAAACCTGAAGAATCCGGGAATTTTGAGGAGATGATTGAAGCTGCAAATGTATCAGAGACCGGAAAGGTTGATCCTAATTTGGTACCTGAAAGGAAATTCAGCAGCGAAGTCTCAATCTTTGCTCTGCCAGAAGATAACAATGACAAGAGCAAGATTAGTACTTTGCAAAGCATTGACAGCAAAACAGAATCGCCTGGTAAAAAGACCCGAGGGAAAACTAAACTACTAGGTGGAGAATTCTTGGTCAATATACATGAACTTGCTAAAGATGTTGCTGGAAGCTTTGATGAGGAAGGTTCCATTCTTAGCAGGGTTTCTAGCAATTGCCCAGGCTATTCGTTTCCACATGCTGAATCTGCTTTGTCTTCAAAGAACATCTCAGATTTGACAAAACCGCAGACATCCAATTGCAGTAAGCCACTCTTTCTTTTGATATTAATTGCTGATCGTTATATAGCGACTTTCATTTTGATATTGCACGCATTGTACCCAGGAGAAAATGCAGCAAGTGTATCACCTTCAGATGCCAAAGAAGATCCAGATTCCTTGAGGTTGAAGAAAATGCAAATTGAACCCACCTTACCAATATATCTCAAGGTACTAAAATGATCAATTAAGCTCATGTCCTAGTTATGAAAATCAGCAATTCAGAAAATGGTTATCTTACTTTCGGCCCTGGATACTATAGTTCAAAGATGTGAAGTACAAGGTAGCAGTAAAGGGTTTAAGAGGTTCCAAAGCCGATAAGTACGTTCTGCATGGAATCACAGGTTCAGTACAACCTGGAGAAGTTCTTGCTCTAATGGGACCATCAGGAGGCGGGAAAACAACTCTGCTCAGTCTGCTAAGTGGAATGATCAAACTTAATAGTGGTACCATCACTTACAATGATCAACTGTATACAAAATCACTTAAAAAGAGGTAAAAAAAACGATTTACTTGTGGCTTGTATGCCTGCATAGAGTGATAAATTGCATTCCTTTGTCAGAAAATGTGCTGACTAGAACTATATATATATATATATATATATGTATGTATGTATGTACGAAACAGGATTGGATATGTGATGCAAGATGATGTTCTGTTCCCTCACCTGACTGTCAGAGAAACTTTAACATATGCTGCTTTGCTTCGTCTTCCCAATACATTAACAAGACTCCAGAAGAAAGAAAGAGCCACTAATGTTATTATTGAGCTAGGCCTGGAAAGGTGTTTTCTTCATTTTTTGGTTTTAAAAGCAGTTGAAGAAAAAAACCAAATTTGATCTTTAAAAATTCACTTTATATCTGGAGCTTCCCTTGTTAATATTATTAACTGTATGACTTCAGGTGCCAAGATACAATAATTGGAGGGAAGTTTGTGAGAGGAGTTTCTGGCGGTGAACGAAAAAGAGTCTGCATAGGCAATGAAGTTTTGCTCAACCCATCACTTCTATTCTTAGATGAACCAACATCAGGTCTGGATTCAACAGGGGCTCTAAAAATTGTTCAGATGCTACAAAATATTGCAGAGGTACCAAAAAATTGGAAGAGTCTTAACTTTTTGAGTCCATAAATAAATGACTAATTGTTATATCTGTTGCATAGGATGGAAAGACTGTGGTGACAACAATACATCAACCATCTAGTAGAGTCTTCAGTAAGTTTGACAAACTGATATTGTTGGGTAAGGGAAGTTCTTTATACTCGGGAAAAGCTTCGGAAGTAATGGGGTATTTCTCTTCTATTGGATGCTCTCCTCTTATAGCCATGAACCCAGCAGAGTTTCTTATTGATCTCGCAAATGGAAATATGAATGACAAATCATTCCCATCAGAATTGGAGACTAACTTCTTACCAGGAAGTGAAAGAATTGACAATGGCAAGCCATCACCAGTTGCTGTCCATGAGGTTAGAAGAGCAATAACAATGTTATAATTTAAGATATGTGATGAAATAATCTGGAAAGTTATTCTGAAACATCGACTTCCACTTATGCAGTACCTTGTGGAGGCCTATGGAGCAAGAGCCAGGAAATTGAAGAAACGGAAGCTTTTAAAACCTGTCACGGTAGAGGGTGAACTGGAGATGCAGGGGAGCTTATATTCAAGGGTAAGTCCAACAACTTGGTGGGAACAGTTCTCAATTCTCTTGAGGAGGGGTCTAAAAGAGAGACGCCACAATTACATCAGCTGCTTGCGTTTAGCGCAAGTTATTTCCATCGCAATAATCATAGGCTTACTTTGGTGTCGTTCCGATGCTTCATCTCCTAATCGACTTGAAGAGCAGGCAACAATCACTTCCATTAGTTCCCAAACTTTTTTCTTTTGAAAATTATTTAGTGAACACCCCACCCCACCCCCCCACCCTTTTTTTTTTTTGTTTCTAAATTATGATATTTATGAAACTTGTTTTCTCTGGATGCAGGCAGGGCTGTTATTCTTTATTTCGGTATTCTGGGGTTTCTTACCTTTATTTACTGCCATTTTCACATATCCACAAGAAAGAGCAATGCTTGCCAAGGAAAGATCTGTGGACATGTACAAACTCAGTGCATATTTTTTAGCAAGAAACATTAGTGATCTTCCTTTGGATCTCATGTTGCCCGTAGTGTTCCTTGTGATAGTCTATCTTATGGTTGGCTTGAGGCCAGGCTTCATCGCGTTTTCCCTAACAACGCTTACAGTTTTCCTCAGTATTGTAGCTGCTCAGGTGTGATATAGATCTAAGATTAAACAATAATACTCTGAAATTATGAATAATACTAAAAAGGAAGTGCCGCTTAGAGGCTTTTTTGAACTATAAAAATGCAGGGTCTTGGTCATGTCATAGGAGCAGCATTCATGGACCTGAAGAAAGCAACAACATTAGCATCTGTTGTTGTTATGACCTTCATGCTATCTGGTGGATTCTTTATCCAGGTTAGTAGATAACTGCCTAATCAATATGATTTTTACATATTCATATAGGCAAAAATAAGCTGTTGCAATAGGACAAGTTTTGATTCAGATGAACAAATTATTGCACATTAACATTTATTTTAATGGATTATACTGTGCATTGCTTTGGTGCAGAATGTTCCATATTTCATGTCATGGGTTCGTTACATTTCTTTCACCTATCACTCGTACAGGCTGCTCCTGAAAATCCAGTACAGTTGCTCAGATTCAGATCCTGGATCAGATTCTTGCGATTCTCCTTTCATTAAAGAACAAAGACTCGATCAGGGTGGACTTGAAGTGGGAGCTATGATGGCGATGATTGTAGGGTATCGGCTGCTGGCTTACATATTCTTAAGGAGAAAGAAAATAAAGATAATGGCTTAATCATTCAACCATTAGTTGAAATATGCTTGTTAATTATCTCATTTTAACAATAAATTTAAGGCTTCTCTGCTTTAAAATGACATCATTGAAGAAGAAAGAAGAGTTACTTATCTTCCCTTATTAAGTTGTCGCTTTTTCGTGAGCTTGTCATATGTGATTTCTTGATCTGACGAACAATATTTGTTCATGTATTCGATCACAATGATTCAGTTTTGCTCTTGCTATTTTCCATTTATTTTTTACTACCAGATATATATGTTGGAAAAAAAATTTTAAAATATTTTATAAATTACATAATTTACCTATAGTAATTAGTAATAAATTATTACATTACATATGGTTATAATATTTTTAAATTACCATTACAATTAGGTTAAATGTGTGAGAGTTACAACATTTAAATATTATTATTATTATTATTTAGAGAATTATATATATATATATTAAATTAATTAAAAAGTTATAAAACGTAATACAAATAATAAAACCCTTAAAAGTTACAATTTTAAAATTCAAATTCATATTAAAAAAAAGTTAATTCTAAGAGTTACAAATTACAAACATAAATTGCACATTAATATTGAGTTATAAAATATTTAAAATTATAATAATGTTACATTAATATTTATATTAATACCTTAAGTCTTACTACTACTATTATACAAATGATGCTAGCCCTTTGGTTAGAATTTAATGTACTTCTTCACATTTTTTTCACATCTCCACACACATCTATAATAGAAGCTTCATGTGAATGTAGAATTTTTCATAAGTCAAGAATTTGGATTACTTTGCACTAAAAGAAATTGAAGACAAATTAAAACTTGCAATTGTCATGAATTTTTTGGATATTTCTTAGTTGTCATTTGACAATTAAGAAAAAAAGTTTGATTTTGTAAGCTCTATAAAAATTATAAATAAAAATGTAAACCATGATATAAGGTAACTTATTAAGAGTTTAATAGCAATTCATTGATATCACACATACCAGAAAATTAATTAGTAATACAATATTTATTGCTGAAAATTTTATGAGTATATAAACACACAAAATATATTAAGTTATAGAGCTTTTCAGTAGTAACTATTTAAAAAAATCTGTTTTAAGTGTTCTGCATTTATCATTCAAATATAAAATTTTTAAAATACAAATAAATATATTTCAACCTCCAATCATTCAATTTTTTCAATATAGTATCAGAGTCAGTTTCGATCATAACTGGGCATATCAGTGTGGGAATATTAGAGTTTAGTTTGATCATAGTTGAGTGTTATCATCAAGCATCCAAGAGATGACTTTCACAACAAGTGATAATACCTTGCTAATACAAAAATTACATACTCTGTCCATTTTATTTTTAGGGGAGAGAAAATATAATTTTTAGGAGGTAAAAATAAAGGCATTACTCATGACAAAAGGATATGGGAGTATTATTGATAAAGGCCTCAAAAATTCAGAAAATAAAGACCAACTTACAATAGCACAACAAGAAAGTCTTGAAGTAACTCAAGATGAAATAAAAAAAAAATGTATGGCTTGTGGATTAGTAGATTTATTGAGCTCTACTGTAGCAATTCAAAAAATAAATTCTATAATCTTAAAAAGCTCATTTGTGTTGTGACGAAAGTGCATTAAATGAGGAATGTTGCAATTTAATGCACTTCTTTATATTTCTCCACAACTCCACACAAATCTAGAATAGAAACTTCATGTGTGAATGCTTTTATCTTTCATTCGTTAAGAATATAGATTACTTAGCAGTAAAGGAAATTGAAGATAAATTAAAATTTGCTACTGTTATGAATTTTCTAGATATGTCTTAGTTGTCATTTGACAATTAGAAAGAAAATTTTGATTTTGTAAGTTCTATAAATAGAGATGTAAACTATTGGTGTAAGGTAGCTTATTGGGAACTCATTAAAGCTCGGTAGTAGCTCATTAAGAGCTCAATAGCAGTTCATTGGCATCATAAATACCAAAAAATTAATTAGCAATATGATGTTCATTATTGAAAAATTTATAAGTATATAAACATACAAAATATATGAAGTAGCAACTCATTGAAAAAAAAATGTTTTAAGTGTCCTGTATTTATTATTCAAATACAAAATCCCCCAAATACAAATAAATCCATTTCACCTCCATTCAATAAAAAATTTAGCGTAGTATCAAAGCTCTCAAATTTTCAACATCTTTCTTATTTGTAGTTAGAGCATATAAAAGTAAAGAAGAGAAAAGATAAATCAGACATAGTTTATGTATAAAAAAATAAAGTATTATCTATATTATGTTTTGAGCAACTATAACTCATAGGATTCAATGTTTTCTCTTGGTGATTATGCTCATTGATGGAATCGACTGTGAGTATAAAGTTGTATCTTAGAACTATATAGATTCGTCATTACACGGATGAGGGGATGATTATTTGACTTTAGAATAAGACTATTATCATATCTCATCTTACTCAAAGCTAGGTTTTAATTTTCTTTGTTCTTTATTTTTTGTATATATATGTTGTTAATATTTTCTTATATAATATATATATATATATATGATAATATATAATATAAAATATAATTAAAATAATATATAAAATAAATTTACGCAACAAGTCAAATATGTTTTATATGTTTATTGATTATTATTTTATTTGTAAGAGTAAATTTTTATTGGTGTTATTATTTATATTTGAGTTGATTTTTTTTAAAATAAAGAACATAAAAAGATCATCATGTTGTTTGTTAAATAATTAATACATGATCATATTAATTTAATATATTTTAAATACATATTGGCTCTCTAATTTTAACTTCATTGTATGTTATTTTAGTATACATATTATTCTCGCAATGTTTATTAGTAAATGTTTTAAGGACATCATAATTTTGTTATTCTTTGCAGGAATGGATTTGTTTTTACATGATCATTCCTTTTAAATCATAATCTCTAAATTCAGTTTATTATAAACTATTTATTGTGCATTTTGTAACAAATAAAAGTATCAATAATTATTATATTTGTATTTAGATAGTTATTTATATACGAGCAACAAAATTAGTCAAAGCCAATTCTTTTCTTGATACATCAATTATAGGGAACTTCTTCAATAATAATACTATGACTTTGAAACTGACTTGTAGTGTTCCTTTTTCTTTTTTTTTTTTGCAGTTTTTTCCAGCTTGATAAAACTTAAAGATCATGTCAACTTGAAGTTTAAAAAAAAATTATTGGATCAAGGCTATAATTTTTTTAAACTGGGAGAATTCATTATAAGTTATATTTGTTTTTTAACATATGTGTATAATATATCTTACAAATTAATTTATCTATTATATATGTTATCGTGAGAATATTGATTAAAAATTATCGAGATATGATTTGGAGATCAAGTCAAGTGTGTAGAGTGTGCACAAATCGAAGACGGACATAAAAAGAGACGAAAAAAAAGAAGGGTGCACCAGGCGCCAGAGTCGCGGTGACCAAGCGTAGGCGCAGCAGTACCCAATCCAGCAACTGAGTGTCGCGGCGCCAAGTGACGAGCGCCACAGCGCTCAGACGAGCACGCCAGCGTCGCAGCGCTGAAGACAAGAACAATATCCCGAAATAAGGAAACTTCCTTATTTTGTCTCCCACTTACTTCAGGACTCCCTAATACGACTCCCACACGTATAGGGTAAACCTAGGTCGTCCCAAAACCTATATAAAGGCTATCAATTGGCTTGTAAACATATCTTAGTGATCAAGTGAGAGATCTTTGTGATCATCAACAATCTTTGTAGTTCTTTGTGAGAGAAAATCCCTAAAGTAACAGAGAAAGTTATCTTTGTAATCTTTTTTGTAAAAGGCATACTTTGTGAGTACTTTGTGATTCAGAATAAGAGAAGAGTGTGATCTTGATCCGCCGTAAACGTAGGTAAGTTGTCGAACTACGTAATTCTTTGTGTGTTCTTCTTCTACCCCTTCTCTCTTTATTCCTTAATTACTTATTCTGTATATATTACTTGAGTGATTTTACTTGTTTGTGTGCTTCTGCTTCAACAGTTATCCTTACGTAACTCAATTATATTTAGTAACAAAGTTAATTTTTTTTATTCTTCTTATTGTTATTGATACTAAAATATTTTATCATATTAAATTACTATTAACTTATTTAATATTAAATGATTTCATATTATAAAATATTTTGAATGTAATTAGCTCGAAGGGTGAGTAATAATATTTCTTATAGTATCCATTATATAATTAATGATATATTATTCACGCTTCAAATGAAGAAGTAACGTCAATTTTCTTTTGAGAAGTTTGTTATATTTAATTTTCATTATCTATGTGGATATTGTGTATAATTGAAAGTACACAAGTATGTATTACTTTTTGTTGGTTATTTATATTTTATAATATTTTTACATATTGTTATGCAAATGATATCACATGTATAGATAATTAAATATTTTATTTAAAAATAAATTATTAATTTTCTATTAAGTTGCTTACTAAAAATTATTGAGACATACTACATTATAATTATTATTATTGTTGTTATTGTTAAAATTATTTATGTCAAAATTCTTTTGTGAAGATGGATTGTCATGCTTAAATTAATAGCGAAAGTTTGATAATTATATTGTTAGCTATATATTTTTTATACTTTAAGTATCGAGACAAAATTACCTTTATGTAAATTTACTACAACAACAATAGTATGAATTTTCTTATAATTTTATTGATGAGAAAAAAAATAAGTTTCCTCATTGTGCTTTAGTTATTAATAACTAATGTTCATAACTAGTACTATTAACCTAACATGCAATAATCTAGGGGTTTCACATAAAGTATATATATATATATATGTATATGCATGTTATAAGTAGATTTAAGAGAAATTATTTTTGTTGAGTTGTATTATAGTTTAATTATTTATGCTCACAATTTAAAATCTTGTAGAGAATAATAATTCTAATTTTCAAAATGTGGGAATTTTCAAATATATATTAGTCAACTAGTTTTCCAAATAAATTTACATGACATATTAATGAATGTTGAGAAACTAAAAAGAAGATAAAAGTGTTAATATTTCTTCTTTCATAAATTATTAAAATTAAGAAATCTTATATTGTATATATTACTTATCTAAGCTGACAACCTATTTTTTAGGAAAAGATTTTGTTTGGAATTTAGAAAGTTTAAGGACAAAATTTTCAAGATCAATTCAAATTGAATATATATAAGCAACTAGGTGTACAACTCTTTTAACATGCTATATAAAATGGGAATTATATAAAACTTTCATGAAGAAAAGATTTTCGAAAAAAATCATAAATACAATACTTTCAAGAAAATTTATAAAATTGGTGAGAGGGATGTACTTAAACCTACAAGGGAGTCACCTATGGAAGTAACCCAACCTCTGTGATGGTAATCCCGTGAAAGAGGTTTCTTACCTTATATATCCTAAAAGAGATATACTTTCGCTTATCCCTATGGCAAAAGTGTTAATTCTGTGTGATATTAAGAATTGTATTTATCCTAAATGAGTCCAAGATAAGTATACATTTGTAAGGCATGTGTCACATATGCCATTGGATGACTCACCTATGTAAGAGTAGTCATAGAGCTGCGATTATAAGAATTGGATTATTCACTAGAATTAATATAAAGCCTAGGGCCATTAATGCACCAACCCAAAAAACTAAGTCTTTACCATTGTTATGTGTGTTATTATTGAATTTTGGTCAAAGAAGCTGAGTTTAAGACATGGTTTACTCAAATTCTTCAAATGAATTCTATAATACTAAGTATAGATTTAAGTTCAAAAACTTCTTATACCTATTACATAGTAGAATGTTGCGCTAAAATATTTTTTAATATTGATTGTGCATTATATTTTCTTATATATCAAAATTTATATGCATATATAAAATGTTTTAAAATACTTTTCTCCAACAATCCTTTTACAAAAAAATTGAACACCTTTTATATATACATATAAATTTTGATATATAAGAAAATATAATATATAATCAATAACAGAAAGTATATAGGAGCAACATTCTATTTTGTACTAAGTATTGATGTCTTTTGGACTTGAACTTATATTTAGTACTATAAAATCAATTTGAGGAATCTAAGTGAACTATGTCTTGAACTCGACCTCTTTGACCAAACTTCAACTATAATACACACAATAGTGATGAAGAATTGGTTTTGCATGTTAGCGCATTAATGGCTTTACGCTTTACCTTTATTCTAGTGAGAGTTGTAGAGAACAAACCAATTCCCATAGTCACATCCTTATTACTACTCCTACATAGATGAGTCCTCCACGATATAAGTGACCCATGACTTATAATAGTATACTTGTCTTGAACTTATTTAGGGTAAATATTCTTCCTAATGTCACACGTAATTAGCATTTTTCCTATAAGGATGAACGAAAGCATATCTCCTCTGGGATTTGTCCATAATATAAGTGCTAAATAAGTCACGCAATATGGATTATTCCTACCTGTTGAACCTTCTTCATAGGATTGCTAATCACATAGGTTATAGTATACTTGTCTTGGACTCATTCAGGATAAATACCCTTCAAAATATCACACAAAATTAGTACTTTTGTAATAGGGGTCAGAGGAAGCATAATCTTCTAGGATATGTCTAAAATATAAAAGTTGAATAAGTCATACAGTTCCCACCCATTGAACCTCCTTCATGAATCGCTAATTACAGAGATTATGTTACTATTATAGGTGACTCTCTTATGGGTTTAAGTACATTCCCATTGACAATTTTATAAAACTTTTCTCAAAGGTGTTGTATTTATGATTTCTCAAAAATTATTTCTTTATGAATTTTTTTATATAAGTTTCATTTTATATAAAAATGAGTTTATGCACATCCGCTCAATAATTTTATAAGACTTTTATCAAAAGTATTGTATTTATAATTTTCTAAAAAAAAATCTTTTATTATAGAATTTTTATATAATTCGTATTTTACATAGCATGCTAAAAGAAACTCTTCAACTGGTTGCATATATCTAACTTTATTTAGTCTTAAAATCTTTATCTTTAACTTTGTCAAACCTAACCTAAATTGCTTACTCAAACAAAAATATTAACATAGACTAGTGATATATATGTCATATTGAACATTTACAATTTCAATAAAAATTAAAGGATAAATATCCTTTTCATTTGTAATACTAATACATAAAGAATAGATAATAAAAATAATTAGCTCCTATATTCCAACAAAATCTTGACTCAATTAACTATCACATGCTTGTAGGAATGTAGATATTTAAAACTACAAGATGTTGTTAACAAGAACAATAATAATTGTCCTGATTACAGGTGTATTTAATGTATTTAAAACACTAACAAATAATGCATGTAAGGTGAAGATGACTTGTGTTAGCCAAACATCAAACATCATAAATACTAAATGGCAAGATATAGATAACTAACATTTATAGTACATTTTATAACTTTTTGCTTTCTATAATACTTAATCTCACAATATTAACACAATAGCTATTATATCTCATGCTTGAAAAATTATATTAACACAATAGCTATTATACCTCATGCTTTAAAAAATTTAATTACACGGTGTTGAAGCTTATGTATAGCATTTAACTACAAAAAATACAAATATAAAACTCATTTGATAAACATATCAAATATCAATAATGATAATAAAATTTATAAAGACTTTTAACTTGAAACTGAAATGACCTTTGGTCTTTACCAGGCTTGATAAAATTATTAAAGAAAATAGAACACTACAAGCCTAGTTCAAGAATATATTTTTAGTTTTATAAAGTTTTATATAACTAAAAGATCGTCAAGGAATTAGACGTTGTTTAATTTTACTATTTAATGTGTTAGCAACCATTATTGTACTACTAAAATCATTGTTAACATAATGAGTTACAAAATAAATAATTTTTATTTGGAAAGCATAGTAGATTATGGTAATTTATGTATGTAAAATATATTATATTACTTATCCAAGCTGACACTTTTCTTTGAAGAAAGAATTTTGTTTAGAATTTAGAAAGTTAAAGGACAAAGTTTTCGAGACCAATTCAAATTATTTACATGTAACTGGTTGAAGAGTAATTTGAACATGTTATATAAAATGGGAATTATATAAAAATCCCATAAATAAAAGATTTTCAAGGAAAATTATAAATATAATACTTTTGAGAAAAGTTATAAAATCGTCGAGAGGGATGTGCTTAAACTCATAAAAGAGTTACGTATAGAAATAACCCAACCTCTATGATTGGTGATTCCATAAAGGAGGTTCAATGGATAGAAACAATCCATACTGCGTGACTTATTAAACACTTATATTTTGGACATATCCTAGAAGAGATATACTTCCACTCATCCCTATGAAAAAAAGTGCTAATTTTGTGTGACATTAAGAAGAGTATTTAGCATAATGAGTCTAGGAAAAACATACTCTTGCAAGGCATGGGTCACATATGCATTTTGAGGACTCATCAATGTAAAGTAGTCGTAGGATTGCGGCTATGACAATTGACTTGTTGTCTAGATCTCTCATTAGAATCAAAATAGAGCGTAGAGTCATTAATGCGCTAACCTATAAAACTAAGTCTTCGTTAATATTATTTGTGGTATAGTTGAAGTTTATTCAAAGAAGCCGTGTTCAAGACATAGTTCACTTAGGTTCTTCAAATGAATTCTATAACACAAAATATAGGTTCAAATCTAAAAGATACCTATAATTACTATATTAGAATACTGCTCCTATATACTTTTTGTTATTGATTATATATTATATTTTCTTTTATTTCAAAATATATATGTATATATAAAAGGTTTTCAAATCTTTTTGTGAGGAATTGTTAGAGAAAAGTTTTTAAAATATTTTATAAATTACATAATTTACACATATTATCATTATTATATATTTTCAAATTAGCCATTCAAATTAGGTTAAATATGTGAAAGTTACAACGTTTATATAATATTATTATTATTTGGAGAATTATATATATATATATATGCAAAATGGATAAGTGTATCTTATTAAAAATTAAAGCAAGTCCTCGAGTTATGATAATTATAAACTCTAGTTGGTAGCCCTATATGACCTTAGAAAGGAAGCAAAGAATTAGGATTCGGATATATATATAAATTAATTAGGGAATTATAAAAGTTAATTAATAAAAATTTTAGAGTTACAATTTTAAAATTTTAAGTTTATGTTAATAAAAATTAATTCTAATAGTTATAAATTTCAAACATAAAATACACCTTAATATTAAAGGGACAAAATATTTAAAATTATAATAATATTAAATTAACATTGGTATTAAAACCTTAAGCCTTACTACTACTATATAAAGGGTGCTAGCCCTTTCTTATTTATAGTTAGAGTGTGTGAAAATAAAGAAGAGAAAAGAAAACTGATAAATGCATTATATATAAAAATAAAAAACTAAGTATTCACTGTTGTATATTGTAAGAGTATTTCAAATTAACTATATGTTGAATACTTGATGGAGAGAGAGGACAAAATGAAAAAGATGGAAAAGAAGAAACTAAAATGGCCACCTAGGCCATTTTAGTTTCTTCTTTCCTCTCCACTGGGTGTTGCTACCCCCAATTCAATATGTGTGAGCACTAAAGCACCTATGGCTGGGCGCCGCAGTGCCCCTAATAAAGTGTAGGCGCCGCAGCACCCATGGCTAGGCCTGTGGGTGCCCAGATGGGCTACCACCTCTCTCTTTGTTAATACTTATTGCACCTATTATATGGACCATGGTATTAGAGTTAAAGGTGTGACTTATTAAAGAGTCATTTAACTTTTCAATAAGTGGTATTCTTTTAGAAAGACGCCAATTTGAATCAAAAGTTATGACCTTATGAAAAGATACAAAACTTTTTCTAAGGTGATGACTCTTTGGAAATGAATGTGTCTACTACAATAAATGTGTTAATCTGACAAGGTATTGTGTCCTTTCAAGGAGGCACAAATACCTCTATAAATAATGAAACACACCTTACTCTTAACATATACTTGAACAATTTATCCTTCTCTTCTTTATTCTCTCCATCTTTCAACTCTCATCAAAGTTATCTTATAGTCCTACAGAATTTGTAATTGGTGTGCACCATTACAAATTCAATAGTCATTGAATATTGGAACTATACTACAACATAATTCATTTGCACCTTGATCATCATTATTGTGAGGGTAGAAATAATTTAAGGACAACGCCTTGCACGCCTTGACTACATAATCTATTAGTATCTATCTATACAATCCTTACAACTACATCTGTAACAATCTTAAACTATTTCAATGGGTACTAGTAGTGATTCATCTCTTTTCACAGTAGCCAAGTCTCTCTCAGAGGCTACAAAAATTTTACTATTTGATGGCAAACACTTTAAGCGATGGCAAGACGGGTGTATAACACTCTGGATGTAATGGGTATAGCAAAATATCTCACTAAATCTCCTTCAGATGCAAATGCTGAAAACTACAACGAGGAGATCTCTAAATGGAATATGATGAATAAGTGATCGCATGCTATAAGAGCTAAGTACAAGCACATGCTATCATATCAAGTAATATAGGATTTTAAGTCCAAGTATCAATCCTACAAAGACTATACTATCTAATTCTTTCAATCAATTACTAAAATTTTAACTACTTAACTTTTATTCAGAAAACTAAAATCTAGAAGTTAATTAACTAACCTAATTATATCAATTAAATCAACCTAAACAGTAACAAACAATAGATAAATGCACCAAAAGATAATAATCTAGGGTATAGACTGATCCCTTAATATTTTATTGGATTCATTAACCACTTAGTTCATCCCTTAAAATAAATTGTTGGCTTAGACACCAATCTCATCACAAGCCTCTATCAATGATCAAATGACTATATTACTGATAAGCACATTTTATATATAATATTATACCCCTCTTAATTTGATAATTGTACATTTTGAATGTGAATTTATGGATTTTTGTATATATTAATTTCATTTTGTAGGTTTCAAGTTGATGAAGTTATTTGGGATGACAATTCAAAGAAAACAAGCAAAAGACCCAAAATTCTACAGTGTAATGAACAGTGTCGGGTGAACATTGCCGCTATAGTGACAGTAACAATGTTTGGTACCTAGGCACCAAAACAGGCAAAATGCTTGGCGCCCGAGCACTACAATTTGTTTTAACCCCATTTTTCTTGCCCTAATTTGAAATCTATAAATACTACCCTTTATCCATTTTTCACACTATCAAAGGGAGGCACGAAATTTGTAAATGAGAATAAAACTTGAGCTCAAATTTAAAGAGAAGAAATGAAGTCTCCAAGGTTTCTTGAGTACTATTGAAAATATTTGAATGATTGAAACCTTGGAGACATCCCCAAATTCTATTTTCTCTTTCTTTTCTTTATTTTTCTCTTTTGTTTAAATTTTCAGCTTTGAATAATGTTTATACAAGTTTGTATCTATGGATTTCTTCGTAATTTTAATTATAGTTGAATTTTTATGTGATTAAACTTGATTCTAAGGCTTGATGTAGTTTTATTTATATTCTGTTTGGATGATTTAGTATATTTTTGTGTAATCCATTTATGTTTCTCTATGCTTAATGCTTCCAATTGATTGAAAAATGAATTGGTTGTTGTTGATTTATGGATTGATGCTTGGGAGAGCTTGACCTATTTATTGGATTTGAGAGAAACATAGCCTTAGGTTGTTATTGAGTTGGGAGATTAATAACACTTAGGTAATTACCATGGTTTTCTTAAGGATTATATGTGATGTACTCCAAGTGTTTGATAAAATGTGTGAGAACATTTTGGGTGTGCCATTATGCTTTGGAGAGGTAATGAAATTAATCCTTAGGTAATCAATTTAAGGGTTGCGTAATGCATGTATAAGTAAACAACTTAGATAAGGATATCAACTTGACTATGTATGCATAGTATCCCATTCGGCACTCGTGAGAGGGAATGAGATTAGTTTTAATCCCTTGATTAATGAATTGAACTAAAATACTAAATAGAAAGAACATAGGAAGAATATAATGAAATCAATACTCTAAGATCCCATTTGTATAGAATTCACCATATTGTAAGATTGTCATTTTATTGTTAGATTATATGTTCTAGGCCTTGATGGAACTCTATTGAACAATATGTGTTGATGTTGTTATGTGATTAATGGCTATCTTATGTTATTTGTTTATGCTTTTTTTGTGCTTAATGCTTCTAATTGCATTAGGAAATGGATTGGATGATCTAACATTTGGGTTATGTGCTTGAGAAAGTTTAATCTATATGTTGGTTGTAAAAAGCATAGCTTTGAGATTGTTGAGTTGTGAGACTAATGTACTTAGGGTAGTCACAAATGAGTTGCTTAATGCGTGTATGTATAACGGGTTAGATAGGGATATCAACTTGAATATGTATGCATAGTATCTCAGTCGGCACTCGAGAGAGGGAATGAGATTAGTTTTAATCCTTTAATTAATGAATTGAACTAAAATATAAAATAGAAAGAACATAAGAAGAATAGAATAAAATCAATACTCTATTTGTATAGAATTCACGATATCGTAAGATTATCATTTTGTTGTTAGATTATATGTTCTAGGCCTTGATGAAACACTATTGAAAAATATGTGTTGATGTTGTTATGTGATTAATGGCTATCTTGTGTTATTCGTTTATGCTTTTTATGTGTTTAATGCTTCTAATTGCATTAGGAAATGGATTGGATGATCTAAACATTTTAGCTATGTGCTTGGAAAAGTTTAATCTATATATTGGTTGTAAAAAGCATAGCTTTGAGTTTGTTGAGTTAGGAGACTAATGAACTTAAGGTAGTCACAAAAGGGTTGCCTAATATATGTATGTATAATGAGTTAGATAGGGATATCAACTTGAATATGTATGCATAGTATCTCATTCGGCACTCGGGAGAGGGAATGAGATTAGTTTTAATCCATTAATTAATGAATTGAACTAAAATGCTAAATAGAAATAACATAGGAAGAATAGAATGAAATTAATACTCTAGGATCCCATTTGTATAGAATTCACCATATCGTCAAATTATCATTTTGTTGTTAGACTATATGTTCTAGGCCTTGATGGAACTCTATTGAACAATATGTGTTGATGTTGTTATATGATTAATGGCTATCTTGTGTTATTCGTTTATGCTTTTTATGTGCTTGATGCTTCTAATTGCATTGGAAAATGGATTGGATGATCTAAAAATTTGGGTTATGTGCTTGGAAAAGTTTAATCTATATGTTGGCTGTAAAAAGCACATCTTTGAGTTTGTTGAGTTGGGAGACTAATGAACTTAGGGTAGTCACAAAATGGTTGCTTAATGCGTGTATGTATAACGGGTTAGATAGGGATATCAACTTAAATATGTATGCATAGTATCTCATTCGGCACTCGGAAAAGGGAATGAGATTAGTTTTAATCCATTAATTAATGAATTGAACTAAAATGCTAAATAGAAATAACATAGGAAGAATAGAATGAAATCAATACTCTAGGATCCCATTTGTATAGAATTCACCATATCGTCAGATTATCATTTTGTTGTTAGATTATATGTTCTAGGCCTTGATGGAACTCTATTGAACAATATGTATTGATGTTGTTATGTGATTAATGGCTATCTTGTGTTATTCGTTTATACTTTTTATGTGCTTAATGCTTTTAATTGCATTGGACAATGGATTGGATGATCTAAACATTTGGGTTATGTGTTTGGGAAAGTTTAATCTATATGTTGGTTGTAAAAAGCATATCTTTGAGTTTGTTGAGTTGGGAGACTAATGAACTTAGGGTAGTCATAAAATGGTTGTTTAATGCGTGTATGTATAACGGGTTAGATAGTGATATCAACTTAAATATGTATGCATAGTATCTCATTCGGCACTCGGGAGAGGGAATGAGATTAGTTTTAATCCATTAATTAATGAATTGAACTAAAATGCTAAATAGAAATAACATAGAAAGAATAGAATGAAATCAATACTCTAGGATCCCATTTGTATAGAATTCACCATATCATCAGATTATCATTTTGTTGTTAGATTATATATTCTAGGCCTTGATGGAACTCTATTGAACAATATGTGTTGATGTTGTTATGTGATTAATGGATATCTTGTGTTATTCGTTTATGCTTTTTATGTGCTTGATGCTTCTAATTGCATTGGGAAATGGATTGGATGATCTAAACATTTGGGTTATGTGCTTGGGAAAGTTTAATCTATATGTTGGTTGTAAAAAGCATATCTTTGAGTTTGTTGAGTTGGGAGACTAATGAACTTAGGGTAGTCACAAAATGGTTGCTTAATACGTGTATGTATAACGGGTTAGATAGGGATATAAACCTAGTTGTATATGCATAGTATCTCATTCGGCACTCGTGAGAGGGAGTAAGATTGATTAGTCTTAAGCCCTTGATTAATAAATGTATTAGGTTAGTTGTTAATCATGAATGATAAAAAGCATAGAAACAATAAAGAAAAACAAAGTCCCTAGAAACAAAGTCCCAAGAACCGTTTTGCCGTAGATCTCTCATGTCTTTAATTTACCAAGTTGTTTTGTTTTAAATTGTTTTTAATTCAATAATTCATCTTACATTTTAGATTTGTCTAGATAAAGTTAGGTTACCAACATCATAGTACTTACCATTAATTTAGGACACAATCCTTGTGGGAATGATACTCACTCATCACTTTATTACTTGTTCACGACCTGTGTATTTACGGTTATAAATTCGCGTGTGTATAATTTTGTAAACAATTACGCATTTGAATAATCAGCTATATGTCTATGATCATCAAATTAGAATGTAATTAATTAAGATCTAGTCTAAATCATACCATACATGCCATCTAGGTATATATAAATCTATCCTACATGGAACTCATAGTTGTTACCTTATAATCATGCATCAAATAATCCTATGATAAACATATGAATCCCTTTGTCAAATTCATCATGGTTCCTTAAATATTTAAAATAATGGTTAGATATAATAAAAGTAATAAACTCAAGTTAGAACAAATCAATTAAGTGTATTAAGTTTATAAACTAAAAAAGTCAATAAATTCAAACTACATATTAGGTTCACATAGTCTAACCCTATAATAACAAGTTTAGCTAATCATAAAACCAAGTGTATCCAACCAATCCATGAATAATAGCAAGAACAAGAACATAATGACAATAAAAGAGAAGAAAAACTAATCAAAAGGATGTCTTAGGTTACTTCTCTCCCAAACTTGACTTGAAGTTTGAATCTTGATCTTGAATCTTGATTTTTTAGCTTTAATATTTAATTTTGTGTTGTGAATTTTTTTTCTCTTAGTTTTTGCCTCCCAGGGCAAAGGGATTCAAATCTATGTCAAAATAGGAGTAAAAAAAAGAGTTTTTTTTTTCTGTCATTACGTGGGTGCCATGGCGCTCCACATTCAGGAATTGGGCACAATACCACTTAGACCTGCATTCTGTTGTATTTTGGGCGTAACATCTTCATTTTACTTTCGATTCACCTCTCGTTTGTTCCTATACGTCAAATTTTCTATCATGCACCTATTTATTATCAAAAATAAAATTAAATAGCCAAAAATTTATAATTTAGATAAAATACAAACTTCAGTACAAATCATACTAGTGCTTTACGCCCCTATCAATAAGGCATGTGATAACACAATCTTACACACATTATCAAATGAATTATATGATGTATATTCTTTCTACAAAAATACACATGAAAGATATGCACAACTTAAAAAGAAGTATCTTATAAAAGATGCAGGTGCCCAAAAATATGTAATTATAAATTTCTTAGATTCTAAGATGTCTGAATATAAAGAGGTTACTCAAATTCATGATTTTAATTTGTTAATAAATGTTTTGAAAAATGAGGGCATTGTTCTCTCTGAGCCTTTAATGGCCAGTTGTTTGGTTGAAAAATTACCAAATTCGCGGAATGATTACAAGAAAAACATCAAGCACAAAAAGAAGCATTTAAAATTTGAAGATTCTATTGTTCATATTAGAATTAAAGAAAATGATCACCAATAAATGAACAATGAGAAGGTCAAGGAACTTGTTTCTAAAGAAAATTTGGTAGAAAATAAAACTCGTGATAATGAGAAGAGTGGTAAGACCACAAACAACGCTTACTTTAAGAGCTCAAAGCCCTCATTTAAGAAGAAGAAAGGTAAGTGTTATGTTTATGGCAAAGGTGGTCACTTAGCCTACCATTGCAAATACAAGAAAGATAAAAAGGGAAACAATAAAACTCCCAAAGCCAACTTGGTTGAGGGAGAAGATGTTATTGCTGCAGTGATTATTTCCCAAGTAAACATGGTTGTAAATAGCAACAAAGAGTGGGTTATAGACTTTGGAGCCACAAGACACATTTGTGGTGACAATAGTGCCTTTCATAACTATGTTCAGACAAAAGAATGGGAAGAACATGTATATCTTGGAGATTCTCATCTTGCACCTATGATGGGTAAAGGAAAGGTTCTTTTTAAATTAACTTTCGGAAGATCTCTTATACTGAATAATGTATCACATGTTTTAAACATTAGATATAATTCAATTTATGTATTTATGCTTGGTAAAGCTAATGTAAAAGTCTTATTTGAAGGAAATAAAGTTGTATTGACCAAAAATGGAACATTCGTTAGGAAAGGATATTCATCCAACGATTTGTTCAAGCTCAATGTAATAGAAACCTCTATGAATAAATATTCTACTTTTATTTACATTGTTGAGTCCTATGATCTATGGCATGATAGACTAGGTCACTTGAATTATTGTATATAATAAAAATAGAAAGAATTAGTTTGCTCTCAAATCTTGGCTTAAAAGACATACATAAATGTGATATATGTGTGGAAAGAAAGTTCATAAAGAAGAGTTGTAAACCAATTACTTTTAGAGAAAATGTATTACTCGATTTAATTCATAGTGACTTAGGTGAAATAAAAGATGTCATGACTATAGAAGGAAAAAGGGTATACTAAATTATATCTTTTGAGAAATAAAGATGAGTTATATGACAAGTTCTTAATCTATAAACAAGAAATTGAGAATCAACTTAGAAAGAAAATCAAAAGATTAAGAATAGATAGAGGTAAAGAATATATATATCAAAGATGTTTAGTTCCTATTGTGAGGACAATAGAATTATACATAAAGTAATGCCTCCACATTCTCTTGAATCTAATGGGGTGGTTGAAAGAAAAAATATAACATTAAAGGATATGATGAATTATATATTTTTAAATTCTGAAGCACCTATGAACTTGTAAGGGGAATCAATTTTAACTGTTTGCCATATATAAAACCGTGTTCCGTATAAAAAAAACTAGAATAACACCCTATGAGTTATGAAAATGTTATACACTTAATCTTTCATATTTCAAAGTGTGGGAGTGTTTTGTTAAGGTCTTAATTCCTGATCCTAAAATGAAAAGAATAAGACCTAAAACGATTGATTGTATGTTTATAGGATATACTCAGAATAGTGTTGCATATAGATTCTTGGTATTATAAGATACCATTAATTTACTTTATGTAAATAATATCATAAAATCTAAAATGCAGAGTTCTTTGAAACTATTTTTCATAAGAAAGCCAAACCAAAAAAATTGTTTACTCATAAGAATATAAATAATGATTCTCCTGAATGAACTTAGAAGAAGTAAGAGAATGAGAACAGCCACTAACTTTGGTGATGACTTCTATATCTTTCTTATAGAAGAGGACTCTAGTGAGGTAATGTCCTCTCTTGATGCTTCTTTATAGAAAGAGGCTATTAATGATGAAATCAACTCTATCATGAGTAATCATGTATGAAAAATAGTTAATTTTCCTTCTAATTCCAAGCCTATTGGTTGTAAATGGATCTTTAAAATAAGATGAGGGTTGATGGAACAATTGAAAAGTTTAAGGCAAGATTCGTTGCCAAAGGGTTTACTCAAAAGAAAGATTTAGATTACTTTGATACTTATGCTCCTATAACTAAAATCACATCCATTAAAGTTTTGGTTGCCTTAACTGCAATCTATAATTGGTATGTACATCAAATGGATGTAAAGATTACCTTTCTAAATGGTGATTTAGAAGAAGAGATTTATATGGAACAACTGGAAGGTTGTATTAGTATTGGATCAAAGCATAAAGTATGTAACTTAGTAAAATCATTATATAGTTTGAAACAAGCACCTATGCAGTGGCATGAGAAATTTGATAAAACTGTGTTATCAAATGGTTTTATAATTAATGATTCTAATAAATGTATGTATTATAGAACCTTTGATACCAAATTTTTTGTCATAATATGTCTTTATATGGATAATATGCTAATATTCAGTCTTAGTATAGAAATAATCAATGAGATTAAGAAATTTTTATAAACTAAGTTTGATATAAAAAATATGGTAGAGGCTCATATTATTCTTGGGATTAAGATAATGAGATCTGTTAGTAGTCTATCTTTACCTCAAGAATACTATGTTGATAAATTCTTAGAGAAGTTTAGATACTCAGAATATAAACCGATGGAAATACCTTATGATGTTGTACTAAACTTTGCAAGAATAATAAACATAGTGAAAATCAAGCCCGTTATACTCAAATTATTGGTAGTCTCATGTATTTATTGAATTGTACAAGGCCTGATATAGCATATGCTATAAGGAGATTGAGTAGATATACTCATAATCACGGTAGAGAACATTGGAGTACTTTAAATAGAATTGCTAAATATCTAAAGAGCACTAAAAATTATGTTTTAACATATGGTAAATCACAACATGTGGTAGAAGATTACAGTGATGCAAATTGTGTTTCAGAATCTAATAAAGTAAAGTCAACTAGTGGATATGTGTTCATCTTAAGTGGAGGTGCTATATGTTAAAAATTCACTAAGTGGACTTGCATTGCACGATCTACCATAGAATCAGAATTAATACTTTTGAAAAAGGCTTGTTCCGAAGTTAAGTGATTAAGGACACTCATATATGATCTTCTTTTTAATTCTCACTCTCCTACTATTGCAATCAATTGTGATTATTTAGCTGTGATAGTTAGAGTAAAATGTACATTAGGAAGAGTAGACATATTCGTCTACGACATAGAATAGTTAAGAACCTACTAGAATCTATGGTGGTGAGCCTAGATTTTGTGAGGTCAAAGATGAATTTGACCGATCCTCTAATAAAACCATTAAATATAAGATTAATGGAACAGACGTCGAAGGGGATGAGACTTTTGCCTAAACCAATAGACAAGAGTGATATGGTAACCCTACCTATGTGATTGGAGATCACATGAAGTAAGTTTATAAGAGTAAGAACAAGTCACTTGTTATCTAGTTATACTACCAATTATACTTATGAGTCATTCCCTATGGCGAGGTAGTACATCTGCAGTGGTAAAAGGTTGAGTTAGTCTCTTAATAAACTCCATAGCACTTTTATATATGAGTGGTGTGTTTACCTGTATAGCACACTTGATTCAGTGTCACTTATGTAAGTGTAGAACTGGGCTGGTTCCTATAAGAGCTAGACAGGTATCTGTAGAGCACTTATTAAGCCAGGAAGGCACATTGTTGGTAAAGTGCCAAATCGTGAGATATAAACAAGATTGAGAATTTAACTTGATCACTTAATCTTCTATCTTACAACAAAGGAATATAGGTTCATAGAAATTTGGTTTCACCTAGTTCATGTAAGTTAGGATTATTTGATCAATGATTGGTTTATAACCTAGAAGAGCAACGATTCATATAAGTTAAATTCTACTTTGATGTAGAGTTGATATAATAATATGATTTATTTGAAATATATAGAGGGTCGTTGTATGTTGTAAGAGTATTTCAAATTAACCATATATATTGAAGACTTTATGGAGAGAGAAGACAAAGTGAAAATTATGGGGAAAGAAGAAACCAAAATAGCCCAGGACTGGGCGCCACGACGCCCATGGCTAGGCACTGCAGCATCTAGTACATTATGTGTGGGCCGTGCAGCGCCCATGACTGGGTGCCACAACACCCCTGACAAAGTGTGGGCACTGCAACCCTATGGCTATACGTTGCCGGGCCCAGACAGGTTATCACCCCTCCCTTTATTAATATCTATTACATTTATTATATAGGTCATGGTATTAGACTAGAAGGTGTGACTTATTGAAAAGCCATTTAACTCTTCAATAAGTTGTGTTCTTTTGAAAAGTCACAAATTTGAATCAAATGTTATAATCTTATGGAAAGATATAAAACTCTTCCTAAGATCATAACTCTTTAGAAAAGCATGTGTCTACTCCAATGAATGTGTTGATCTGAAAAGGTATTGTGTCCTTTCAGAGAGGCACAAATACCTTTATAAATAATGAAGCACACCTCACTTAACATATACATGAACAATTTATCCTTCTCTTTTTTATTCTCTCAATCTAGCAACTCTCATCAAAGTTATTTTATAGTTCTACAAAATTTGTAATTAGTGTACACCATTACAAATTTAATAGTTATTGAATCCTATAACTATACTATTATATAACCCATTTGCACCTTGATCATCATCATTGTCGGGTAGAAATAGTTTAAGAATAATGCCTTGACTATATAATATATTAATATCCATCTATACAATCCTTACAACTACATCTCCAACATTTACTATATTATGTTTTAAGCAATTATGATTATAGAGACTTGGTGTTTAATCTTAGTAGTCATGCTCATCGATGGAAATCGGTTGTGAGCAATGGATTATATCTTTAAGCCATATGGATTCATCATCATTCCTATGAGAGAAAATTATTTAACTTTAAAATAATATTATTAAGATATTTCTTCTTACTCAAAGTTAGGTTTTAATTTTCTTTGTTCTTTATTTTATATATATTATATATATATATATATGATAATAGATAATATAAAATATAAAATATAATTAAAATAATATATAAATAAATTTACTCAATAATAATAAAAAAAACATATCCCGAGAGCCAAATTAATCAATCACATCTGATTAATCTTTTTTTTTTAACAAATCATTAGTGAGTCGCCTATTTTACAATGCAACTTAAATCTCCCACTATACTAATTTTATCAACAAATGTCATTTTTATTTTATTAAGAAAATAGAAATTGAAACCTCAATTTGGGATGACATGCTCCAAATTGTTAGCTATATATATTTACAAACCAAGTGCAGTTTCTGAGCCTGCATCTTTGTGTGTGGCAATTGCCACCTCGGAGGATATGAGCAGCAAGTTTGCTACAAAAACTGCCATGAACAGGGTCTGCATCACCTTAGGCAGGTCCATTTTGGCCACAATAACTTCAGAGACACAAGGAAAAAATCATTTTCAGAAAAACAAAAAACAAAATCTTAGAGCAAACTAAAACGATCATTGTCCAGCAATTTATGCGGCGCACACATAAATTTCATCAATTCACATTAGGTTGTCCCTACCCCTTTTTGGCAGCACTTTGCATCTTAACAAATTAATTTACATGCAGTTCAAACGCCAAAATAAAATTTCAAAAATGTATAATTTAAAACAATGAAGTATTTTCGGAGATGTGCCTTAGATATTAGCTGATGATCATATACGATCGAATGACATCATCATTATATATTAGCAACATTATATTATTTTTACATCATCGATTTATAATAAATTAGTGATAAAAAAATTTTATAAAAGTTTTTATTATAAAATTAGTCTATTATAAATTTTTGATAAAACATTTTATCAAAAATTTGTAAAATGACTTTTAATGATAAATTTTTTTTATTACTAATTCGATTTACAACAGTAAAATTCTATCAGCATATTTTTTTTAGTGGTGAAAAAAATGATTCTTAAAACGATATTGATGCAGTAGAACTAAGTAGCTTAAAAGATTTGTGGCCTTAAAATTAGTTATGAGGATCCAGATGCTCGATAAAAAAAGCATCATCACAAATTGGATTCAAAACTTAAAAATAAAAAATTTTAAAATTCAAATGAATCCAATGTGGTAATTAGTTTGTCAAATTGTACCATATATCCATCCTAATTTAAAAAAGATTGAGATCTTGTTCAATTTCTCACACATTGAAATCCAAGCCATACCAGATTTGATGAAATCGAGTAGCTCGTATTTCTATGAGTATATAGAAAAGGACTTTTCAAGTACTTTTACAAGTTCGCTTTTGTATTAATTTGTTAGGGAAATTGCTACTTTTCCCCTGTTATTTTTTTTTTATATATTTATCATTTATCCTCATAA
This sequence comes from Ailanthus altissimus, assembly GCA_946807835.1. Classification (NCBI taxonomy): domain Eukaryota; kingdom Viridiplantae; phylum Streptophyta; class Magnoliopsida; order Sapindales; family Simaroubaceae; genus Ailanthus; species Ailanthus altissimus. Next base: position 9,293,444 of record OX327699.1, on the reverse strand, counting down.
ATATTTTCATATTACCCTATTATTTTTTATTATGAGAAAAAATGCACTTTTTAAGGGAATATTAGTCTTTTTATATGATTATTTTATTAGTTTCATATTTAATTTCAATAAAATTTCTTAAAAGATGTTAATTATTTTTTTTACTTTTTTACATTTTCATTTTAATAATATTTTAATAAATATACTTTTATCTTTCAGTGTATTTTGGCTTTAATATTTTACTAATTTTTTTAAGAATAAAAAAGAATATAATTTATTAGGACTTAAGACTTAAATATTTTTTTTTAAACCTAAATACTTAAAAATATATATAGAATTAACACTAAATTTAAATAAATAAAATATTAAAAATTTATGTTTGATAAAAATACATTATGATTATTATGTTCATAGTAAATATTATTTTATATTTAATATAATTATTAAACTACTAAAAGTTATATATTTTTATATTTAATATAACATTTAAATTATGTTTTAGTTTTAAATCTCATTTATCACATCAAAGTCAAAATAATGAAAGAACAAAAAAGTTAATATTTAAAAGAATCTTTCTCTCAACAGGAAATAATGAGGTAATATAGAAAATATTTGAGGGAGTAAACGATAACTATGAGAAACAACGGGAAAGTGTGGCAATTTCCTTAATTTGCTATAAGTAAAAGAAACTGACAGTGCAAGTCTATTGGATAACAGATGGAGACGGTGATCATCAAACGCTAAGAAATGGCATCCCTGAAATTAAGGGCGGGTAAAAAAGACTAATAATTAAAAATTGAATCGAATTTATTTGAAATTAAGGGTTGATAAAAAAGTTTGGTAATTAAAAAATTAAATTAAATCGGTCAATTCGGTTCAGTTAGATCTGAATTTTTTTAACAAAAAATAGGTTTAATTTTTTAGGAGAAAACCGACAGTCCAATTCAGTTTTCCCAAAAAATATAATTGAACCAGAAAATCATTTTTTTTAATTATTTAATAAAAATATTAAATTTATTTTAAATTAAATAAATTATAATTATGTTAATATCAAATAGACTCAAAAATTAAGTTAAAAAATATTTTACTAAATTATTTAAATAAATAAATTTAAAAAAGCTTAAAATTTAAAATAAGAAATCGAAAAAAACTAAAAAAATAGCCCAAATTTTTAAATACTTTTATAATACTATTATATATAAGAATAAATTTAATGGTTTATGTAATGTGTAATTTTAATTATATAATATATAACGTGTAATATATATTAATTTAGTTAATTTAATTTTTTAAGACTTATATAATAAATAAGAATAAATTTAGTGGCTTATGTAACGTGTAATAAATTTTTTTAATTATATAATATATAACGTGTAATGTATAATAATTTAGTCAATTTAATTTTTTAAAAACTTATATAATATATAAAAATAAATTTAGTGATTTATGTAATGTGTAATAAATTTTTTTATTATATATTATATAACTTGTAATATATATTAATTTAGTCAATTTAATTTTTTAAATACTTATATAATTTATAAGAACAAATTTAGTAACGTGTAAGGTGTAATGAAAAAATAATAAATGATTTAAAATAAGTTACTAAATTATTTGGGCAAATGAATTAAAAAAACACACAATTTAAAATAAAAAAAATAACCAAAAAATCAAAAAAACCGAACCGGACCGAACTTGAAAAAACCAATTTGGTCCGATTCGATTTTTTTCATTAAAAAATTGATTTTAATTTTAATTATTAAAAAATTCGAACCGAATCGTGTCCGTCCTTACCTGAAACATAGGCAGATTTACCACATGGAAATCATAAGCTCTATATTAGTAAATTTGTTGTTCTCTTAAACGTCGTAAAAACATAAACTCTCTATTAGTATATGATTTTTGTTTTATTTCTTATTTTTATTGAATAATATTTAATTATATAATGAAAACCTCTATAGCACAAGCCTATTTTTATAGATTGGTAAATAATTACATTTTTCTAAGAGGGGAAAGTTTAATTCTCAATCTCTATTGTAATTTTTATTATACATTTCATACATATAATTAGCTTATTTTAGTGACTTTTCTTTTCTCATACAGAAAAAGAAATGTAAACTCTTATAAAGTGGTAATATAAAAAAGTTTTCTATATATAATATTTGACTTGCCTCAACCTTAAGCCTTATTATAGTAACACACTTGGACTATGCCTCATCGGATCTTAATTGTATCGATTTTGACAAATTTTTGAATTTAAAATTAATATTTAGTGTCTTTATTTCACGTTATTTTTCTTACGTCTTTTTATTTAATAATTTTGTTCAATTCATTAATCAATGATTTAAAATTAATCGTATTACCTCTTTCAAGAGTCAAATAAAATATTATATATACATATTCAAGTTCATATCTCTAACTTGTCTATTTATACATGCATTACACAATCTTAAATTGATTATCCAAAGATTAATTTCATTACTTTTTTTTAGTATCAAATGAGATCCTAGGCATAATGACACTCCCTAGATGTTCTCATACATTTCATCAAGCACTTGGTGAGCGCCACATAAATTCATTGAGCAACCCTTGGTGATTACCCAAGTACTATTAGCCTCTCGACTCAATAACAACCTAAAGTTATGTTTCTCAAATCTAATAAATTGGTCAATCTCTCCATAACATTAATTCACAAATAAACAACAACCAATTCATTTCCTAATCAATTGGAAGCATCAAGCATAAAGAAACATAAATGAGTTAAATAACAATTCACTAAATCATCCAAAACATGGCATAAATAAAGCTACACCAAACTTTAGAATTTAATGTTTAAGCACATACAAATCTAATCATAACTAAAATTATCAATAAATCTATAGATGTAAATATGTTTAAACGAGATTCATAACTACAAATTTCAAACAAAAGAGATAAAAAAAAGGAAAAGTAAGAAATAAAAATGGAGATGTCTCCAAGGCTTTATTCCTTCAAGTGTCGTCAATAATCCTAAAAAAAACCTTAAAGACAATTTTTTCACTCTAAAGATTGATACTCTTATCTTTAGAAATGGGTTTGCTCCTCTTCAATTTTGTGCTTTCTTTCTCTCTTCTTCTTTTCTTTTCTCATGCCTTCAATAGAAGCATTAATGGCCTTTATAAAGGTTTCAAATCGGGCACATAACTAAGGCAAGCTTAAAATCAAAACGGGTCCACAACCTCAATTAAGTGGAGCTGCAGCCCTAACTCACTACCACACCTTAGGCTACGACGCAGAATAGTGCATTCATCATTACTATTCATTGTTCACATTTTGACATTTTGTCTATTTCTATCGATTTTGCATGATTTTCTTGAATTTTATCCCAAATAGCTTCATTAACTTGAAGGCTATAAAATGACATTAATGCATATAAAAGGTTATATATTCATGATCAAAACAAGTAAACATCAAATTATAAGAGATACAATATGATGTATAAAATGCATTTATCAGCGATAAACCTATAGTGTATCATCCAATTGTGTAGCCCAATACTTCATACTTGGTTTTATCGTTTTCTTTAGGATTCGCTTTACTTCTCTATTTGAAACTTCAACTTGCCCACTAGTTTACAGATGATACGCTATGGTGATCTTATGAGTGACCCTGTATTTTCTAAGAAGGGCTATGAAGTACTTGTTGCAAAATTGGAAACTCTCATCACTTATTATGGCTCCTGGGGTGCCAAAACGAGTTAAAATATTCTTCTTTAATAACTTCATAACAACCTTTAAATCATTTATCGACAAGGCAACAACTTCAACCCACTGGATACATAATCTACTGCTACAAGAATATATCGATTGTTATGAGATGAAATAAATGGTCCCATGAAGTTGATACTCCAAACGTCAAAGATCTTTACCTGAAGAATGTTCTGCAGAGGCATCTTATATTTTCTTGAAATATTCCTTATTTGTTGGCATCTATCACATCTAAAAATGAAGGAACATGCGTCTTCGAATAGAGAAGACCAATAAAAATCACATTGTAGTACCTTAGCTGCTATATTTTCTCCTTGAAGATGATCGCCATATTAAATAGAATAACAATGCCTAAGTATGTCTTCAATTTCTTCCTTCGGAGTACACCTTCGAATGATTTTGACAAGACCCACCCCGAGACCTTCTACTATAGATTTCAGCGACCCTACCGGACACCCCAATGGAAGTTTCTCATAATCTAACTGTAAACTTATAAGAAATTTCATGAGGCCAACCCCTTTTTAATTCTTGCTATTACTGAGAAAATCCTACATTATATGTAAAAATCACTTATTATATTTTTTTTAAAAAAGGGCAGAGTTTCCCATGTTTTTTTAAAAATTCAATACAAACCTGCAATTAAAATTACACTTCTATTTCAATACAGCTTCTCAATATCTCTAAATAGGACGTCCGATCCTTTTCAAACCAAATCCATCTTAACTCAATAATTTTATTATTTAATCATAAAACTGACATACTAATTGTTGTGATATGGTGTGTGATGTGTATAGATGTATATAATTTTAAAAATTAAATACGCAACGGAAGTATTCATACATATTAAACAATATGTAACATATTCAAGCATGTATGATCATTCAAGTACATATATATCTCATATATATATTTCATGCATGATATAAAATGAATAACAAATAAATAACCTACCCGGATATGAAGGTAGCTTTACAATTCTTCAAGAACTCTAAGCTTCAATTTGTTGAGCTCACCTTGAAGTGTTCTCTTGCACAATTCTAGTTCACAACTAAATCCGGTGGGATTGTGAAGCTAGAATGGCAGCCTTGAATTTCCAGCAAATGATTGTTTTAACACTTAAAACAATTTGTCCTTATGAATGATTACTACCAAGAGATGAGAAGAATTAGGTATTTTCTATAGTTCTTTACAACTCTATATGTTGTACCTTGGTAAGCCTTTGCATTTTCTCTCAACACTTTGAGAAAAACACTTAGGAAAAGCTCTCAATTCTCTCTCCTTTCTCCTAGAACGAATTTCACTCTTTTTTTGCACAATTGAACTCTTTCAATTTTTTCTTAAGTGCAAAGAATGATTTCTCTTAGTGCTCCACCACCACTTAACCATGTTTGCCATTACAAACATTAATCTATCATATTTTTCACTCACCAATTTGATTCAACCAATTGAATCAATTTCTAGAGAGTAAATGGCATTTAATCAATGTTAAGTGGTTTTACCACTTCCTTAGTGCATCATTTAAGAATTACTAAGTGGTAAACTTTCCTTATTATTAATAACAAGTGCATTCTCCATTAGTAAATGGTGTTTGCCACTTATTCCAATTAATAATAATAATTTGATTAATATATAAAATATTAATAATTCAAAACTATTTTGAATATTTACATTTACCATATATGTATTTACCAAGCAAGGTAAATAGGTAAATATATGGTAAATAATTTACGGAGCAAGATTATGTCACTTGTCAAATTCTTATTGGTTAACAACTCTTATAAACCAATAATGTATTTTCTTTCAAATTATTGACAAGTGAATAATAAAAGGAACCTTGAATCATTTTTCATTTTGCTGGAAATTGTTGGATTAATTGTTCAATCCAATTCGTTGCCCCAGTGCACAACGAGTACACTTCATATTGTGAGACTCTCTAGGTCCATGCCCGATTTGTCGTATGAAACTATTTCACACGTCTGTGAACAATGTCTCAAACACATGTTACAGATATTACAAAACGGCGCATTAGACCATACAAGTTGAGGTTATAACATATTCGTATAATCCTTCCATCATAAATATCCTAGAAGAGCGGAGATATAGATCAACACCGTCAAGTCTCTATGTGCTCAACCATAAACGTATCTCTAAATTTGTATTTCAATAAATAATATCTGTAAACACTTTTACGATATTATATTTTTGAGAATAAAATTAATTCTTGGATATGTCTGCTTATGGCCATCAGACTTTCTGAAATACAACCTTGGAGTTTCAGGATATTTTACTCACCCAATTGAGTTGATGGATTCCATATCTGTACACACCGGACTTCATGAGTATCGGACCATACCCAGCGACACCCAGCAGTCAGACCATAAAAGGTATCTGACATGTGTGGAACCAAAGTATGATGGATCACTCATAAGTCCACCGTGGCACTCAGGTCTAAAGACCACGAATACTACTCAACTCGAAAGATCCTCCATTGACGGCTTTATGGGATGTCTATTGGAGATCTTTGTGAGTCTGTTCAATATTCAGTCCTTACTGAATACTTGTATCTCTATACGAGTTTTCACTAAACTCATGGTCTGCTAAGACTAACCATCTGGACTATCCAGATATAGACATACACTGATCTATATTTATTAAGGTCTTCACTAACAGACCCGCATTAGTGAAGATAGATCAGGAACATTAAGTTTAAGAACATATTTGCATAACAACATTTCTTAGCACCATTTGCAACTGATTGCAACTACGTCATTACTAATATATTCTTAGGTCTTTGTCCCATTTCAGACAAGGCTCTAACTCTTTAGATTTTGCTAACTCTTATAACCTGATAACTCTTATCAGTGCTATCTTTTAGCATTTATATATTTTAGCATTACTAACTCTTAGTTCTGATCTAAACTCCTTTAGATCAGATCTGAACTCTTTCAGATCATACAATGTCTAAAACGTTACAAGCATCTTACCATATTTGTATATAAAATAATTAGTGATATATTGAAATCATAATTGTATAAACATAAAGCAAATATTTATACACAAAAGGGATGGCACGTAAGCACAAATCCCAACACTAATAAAACATGAAACGATTATCATAATATCGAAATCTCTTCTTGTTTGTTCATATGTACAATACACAAGTCTATAACTACTATGCAGAAATTAAAAAGAGTGCTACTTAGCACATTTACATTTACAAAATGATCGTTCGACTGGGCCACTAATTAGTCGTAGGAGAATCAGCGATTGCGCATCGAGGCCTGCACCTGGAGGGGGATAAAAAATATATAACACAAAATGAGTGAGTTAAATGAGCTCAGTAAATGCGTTTAAGATTTCAAACAAATATATAATTCAGCATAGATATTAAATTCTAAAAGACATGTATAAATTATGCTTCTAAAACTTGTATAGAGCTGTAAAATGGTTTCTAACATCATATGCCGATAAAATCTTGCCAAGCGGGTTTTGTTTACATCTTCAAAAAACAAAATCCAAAATCTGTAAGACATAATAACTAGCATGTACATATAAATGCATAATATGTGATTGGTAGCTCGAAAACTATTAAAGCCCTCGCTCGGCCATTTTCTTCCTAAACTGTACCAATGGTAACCCTAAAGCTCTATACTCACACAATGACTCAACTAGCACCGCACACGTGAGTAGGTCACGGGGCATCTCATCTAGCAACACCCACTGTGACATCTCAAGACATCTCACTGGCTATACAGCAGAATCCTACATCGCCTATATATAGCGAGACAATACCCCGTACACATAAAACAACTCACATGACTTGACAACCCAAATTTTCGAAGTTAATGACACGCCCCCAATACCTGCCCATGTGCACGGGATATACTAGTCGGGTCTTAAACCATCGCCACCACTAAAATCTGCGGGTATCAATGGCCTTTGAAACTAATGTAGTAGTTTTAAAATTATTTCTTAAACCGAACATGTAAATGCATATCTATGGATATATTATTAAATTCGTAAATCATGTTTATGCATTAAAATCACATAAAACCTACAATTTCAATATGCAAAAACATATTAAACGAAAGATAAATAATGACATAATTTCACTCATAACCGTTCCAAGCTCAATTTTGCTCCAGATTTCTGCTTCCGTTTTCGGTCTCGATTTTCTTCACCTACACGTCATAAATGACATTTAGAACCTTTACAAACGCTAAAATCTCATTTAACTAATAAGCGCCATAATCGGCTTACAAAGTTCGGATGGACACTACTTTTCGATTTTCATTTATGAAGTCATTCAATCTTATCTAATTCACCATCCAACACCCAGGAAATTGCTTAACACTTTATAACTTTGGTTGAACATAATTGTCCTTCATCTTACCAAAATGGATAATTATGTCCCATTTGTTCATTTTTTATTTTCTATCAATCATATACATTCAATTTACTTAAGGCACCATTTATACACAACAATTCAACTCAAGCCCTATAATCCCCTAAGTGGCCAAATATACCTTACTCACCCAACACATTTCTTTTCTCAATTTCTTGTTCTAATAGCATCAAAATCAAGCAAATTTAATTATAATGCCCTAATTACAACCAATTGAAGTTTCTACATCAAAGTCACCCAAAACCCTACTTCTTATCTTAATAGTTTTTTTAATTTGATGACTCCTTTAAGCTCCACACTTGAGTTCAACTCAATCTAAATCAAGAATACACACAAGAATATCAATTGAAGCAATCTTGAAAATTCACCCATCATCATTACAAAACAATGCTTTTCTTACCTCTTTTCCTTTGATTTTCACTAATAAAAGCTTTAATTGATCTTAGAAACTTGTGTTTGGCTTTATTTTAGTTTGATCAAGTATGAAAAATTATGAAATCACTTTGGATTTTACTGTAGCAATGTCACCTCTCACTTGGCCAAAATTTCCATCTCTTGAGCTCTAAGATGTTTTGCTTTCCTCTCTAAAAAATTCTACACACTTCCACTTTTATATAGTGCTCTCTCAATTGCCTAATTTGTCCTTCAACTTGCTCTAAATTTCTAATTTTCCATTGGTTAGAAAGTAAGTATGTAATTAGTTCATTTGTAACTATTTAGTGAGAATAGTCAAAAGAACTAACTAGACTTCTAACTTGGCAATCCATGAAATTGTTTATAATTGGTCCATTATCTAACATATGAATTGTGTTTTTCAACAAAGGCTTGTTGCATGTATAACCCTTAAATGGAAATTCATGTAGTAAATTAAAATTTCCTTTTCCAAGCCAATAGAGAAAATTTTCAAAAATATTCTTTAGCCGTTCAACACTCCAACCGAGTGTGAAATTACCAAATTAGGTCTAATACCTCTCACGTGCACCATAAACAAATATTTCTAATAAGGTTAAAATTGGTTAACCCTACGGTGTCTTTATCACTATATACCAAAATCTAAGCCCCAATACTACTACTAAGAATCGGATATTACAAATTTGATCAGCATATTGTTTGAACAGGAAAGGCTCATCCCAATAGTAATACTTGACATCATGTAGGAATTTCTTCAGCTAGGAATTAAGATCAAAAGGAAAAATTCTTCTCAACAAGTAATTAACATAATCCACATACCAAGGTTTTTTTTTTGTGGTTGAAGGTAAATAACTGCTCATCTGGTAATGTCTCATTTATAATTCTATCATGTGCTGAAAAGCAATCATTCTTTGGATGAATTGTGTGCTCAAAGTATCAAATGTCACTTTTTTTTAGAAGGGTCGTGTGCTAAAAAGTCATCCTTCTTTGAAAAAGTTGTGTGCATAAATGATCAAGTGCCATTTTTCCCTATAAGAATCATATTTGCAAAGTAGTCATTCCTTAAAAAAATGATGTGCTTAAAATACCAAAACCATTTGTCTTTCAATAAAAGATTGAAGTGCTCATAATATTCAATGTCACTTTTCTTTATAAGGGTTATGTGTTGAAGCACTCATAATATAAAGAACACTTTTCTCCTTAAATAATTGTACTAGAAAGCATCTTTCTTGCAAAGGTTATAGATTTAGAATAACAAAAAGTCATTTTAGAAAATTAACTAATAAACTTCCCAAATGCACTTATACATTTATTAAACTTGATCATGAGAAACCTAAGTTGCAAAATGAGTGCGATAAAAATTCGAAAAGTATGGCAAAGAAAGTAGCATTTACTTCCAATCAAATGGAGTATAAAGTAAGCAAAGTAATACCATTTGCATACAATAAGTGTTAACAGTTATTGCTTTCACAAAAATTATTTGTTTTCATTTCATCACTTGCATTCTTTACAAAATTCTATATGTTAGAGTGATAAATTTTGTGTGCTAAGAAAAAAAAAAGTAGCAAAAAATCATATTTTTAATATTCCTCTATAGAAAAGTTGTCCAATGAAAGATTGATAACATCAGGATCCTGTCCTGAAATATCTTATTCTGCAGAATGATAATTGATATTTTCTAGATCATCTTTAAAGTGTCTAACTGACCACCTCTTTGTACCAACCACACTTTTACTCAGAATCTTTTAATAGGAGCTTGTGAAGAATAATTTCCTTTCAGATTGAAATCCTTACAAAAAAGATCTTGCAAAAGCAACATGGCACTAACATTTATAATGCTTTTGAGCCATCTCCACTTTCTTCTAAAAATGATAGGCAACAGTACTAGAGCTCTTAACTTTAGTCCTTGTACCTTTTGGGGCCTTCTAAGAACTTTCTAAAGATTCTTTCTTCCAATTCCGCATTACAAGCTTTAAATTTCTTAAAACATTTTCTACAAATTTGATCTTTGTTCCCTGTTATCCTCAATTCACCATGCTTCATCTATAATTGCATATTTAAAGCAGAGATCTGATTTGATTATAGGACTAATGTATTCCTCAACTTGTCATTCTTAGACCTCAGACATTCCACTTTAGCTACTAGAATGTTGATATCATCACCTCAATTCTTCAACATACTTTCTAATTCAACTCTCTTCTTTTTAAAAGGATCTCATTAGCACCTTTCAACTATTCCACAAATGCAGTATTCTCCACCCTCTTTATTGTTCTTACCATCTACCCTTGCATAGCTTCCACATTATTCAATTTACCTTTTAGCCTCTTATTTTCACTCTTTATTGCTTCTCAAATCCTTAACTTGAATTTTAGTTACTCATTATCTGCCCTCAAACCTTCCAACTCCATTTCGCAACCATCAATTGGCCCTTTAGTAACAAAGAGCCTTTAGTTGCTTTATTGTATTTTGGTCCTTATTTTGGAGCTCTTCCTTAAAGCCTTTAATAGTGGACGAATTGTCTTGTAAAACCTACAGTAAAATACTTCCAATTAGATTACCATATTAAATACACCAAAAACAAAAACAAAAAACCATTCATTTACTCATCGTTATCCATAACTCGAAACTCTTTAACTCCCATTACCTACTGGTCATTTTATGAATGAACTTTCTATCTTCTCGAGTTAATCAGACATTCAAAACCATAGTGACATTTATAGGATTCTTGCTCGGCACTATGGAATGTTTTACTATTCTAAAATAGTTTTCATTTCTAAATTTTGGGATGAAATCACCACCTTTCCTAGAGGGAGACCTTGGCACTCCATATGACCTTATAGTGTTGTAGGTTGAAGAGAAGGTATTGTCAGTTCTTTTGAAGGTCTAAATGTCCCTTTTTTTCAATCCTAATTTTGCATTAGGTAGGAATAAGGAAGTTGAAGAGGTCTGGGATTTGAAGTTCAGTGTCAGAACATAGGTTAGAACTTGAACTTAAACTTTAATTAACCTTGACCATTGGAACATTAGCTAGATATAACCAAGAAGGTTAGAACACTAACAACAATCGAAGACATAACAAAAGAAAGTGAAGGAAAAGCAGTATTACCAAAACTTAGAGAAGGAACTGAATAGTATCCAAGATTAGAACTTCTTTTAGAGGAAGCCATGCAGATACATGCATGCAAGGAGCATAAGAGGCTAAAGGTTAAAGATCCAATGGAACCTCAAAGTTTTGCAATTCTAAAGAAACAGTGGAAGAAATATTGGCTGGATCACTAATAACTAATAGAACATTTTTATGGAAAGAGGAATTTCCTTATACTTTGAAATAGAAGAATATACCAGCTCGATAAAGTTTTCATGGAAGAAGGGATACCAAAAAGATCATGAAGGCCCTGAGAGAGGTCAGGACCATCAAATTTACCCTTAAGGATAGACACATTTCACTTTTTTGGGGGAGCAAAAAGTTTAGACTGATCACCAGGTTCTATATTGACACTTTTCTTTCTCTTAAAGGTCATAGTCAATGATACGGTCTTTTACACATAGTGCCCTAGTGACAGTGCAATTCCTAACCTGATAAGAATTTATGATTTCAAGCTCATATCAATCCCTATAAAAGGACACTCATCCTTATCTTTAAGAGAACATCCAAGAGCATCAATAATACACAACGCAAGTCTTAGAGAGCAATAGAAGCATAATTAAAGCATCCATAAAAAGAAATTAAAGGCGTTCCTTGACATCAAAAATTTCTTAGGCGGCGCAATAAAAAATAATTCAACGTTTATATCAGTTTGCTATTAATTGTATCATGTTTTCTTATTATTTTTGTCGCTATTCTCTTGTAGCCATGAACTAAATTTTCTTTCTAGGGTTAAAGTACAAAATTTCCAAAATATACACTTGTCGCCCCAATGCTAGAATAGTGATCAAAATAAAAAAATTAGAAAAAAGACATGTTTAAGCCGCAGTCCACTGCCCTAATGCTAGTAAGCTGTCACTTCAGCGATGATCTAGTGCTCCAGCACCAGCACCTCACCGCTCCAGTGATACGACATTTTTAACATGGCGCCCTAGGGACAACGCAATTCCTGACTCGAAAAGAATAAGAGATTTCAAGTTCAAATCAATTCCTATAAAAGGCCACTCGTCCCCAGCCTTTAGAGAGCATCCAAGAAGATCCAAAAATAACAAGAACACACAACACAAGTCTTAGAGAGCAATTGAAGCATCCGTAGAAAGAAATTCAAAACGTTATTTGGCATCAAGAGTTTCTTAAGTAGCGCAATCAAGAGCAAGTCTTATTTTTTTATTATTCAAATTACTTGTTCTTAATGCTTCAATATATCTGGCCAACATATGGTGAATGAATTTGTGATATTTTTAATAAACTCAAAAGAGAAATCATTATATTTAGACCTAGGTAATTTGATACATGATTGTAGAGTAACATTCAATATTGCATATGCAAGTTTCAAATTATGATAAAATATACTTAATTGGCATGTATAATCACTAAACTTATTCACAATGAATCTTAATTTATTACAAATACCATAGGAATATAGGTATTTGGTAAATTAAGGTATACTTGCATGACATTGGGAGAAGCTTGTGAATACAATAGTATCATGATCAATATCAAAGACTAAGGGAATTAAATATTAGAAGAGTAATCATTAGAAAGTATATTAAGGGATAGTATTAGCCCTAGGTTAAATCTATATTACTATCTTCCAAATCTCTTTATATTGTGTCATTACTTTTATAGTTTTTAAATCTATTCTTAGATTTTTTTTTCCTGAATAATTACTAGAAAGACATAATTTTAGTACTTGGTTAAAAGAAGATATTATCCTTGTGGATTCGACATCTAACTCTTTTGTCCTTTTATTACTTGCATACAATAGTGTATACTTACACTCAATTTTAAGATATAAAAATATTGCATCAACAGGCACCTAGGATACATCCACCTGTGTGAGGATTTCTACAACATCTGAAACACTGACATGCCAAATTAAGATTAGTACTTTTATCTCCTTAAATTCAATATTCATTTAAATTCATTTCTTTGGCTATTTTATGTATATTATGGTTTAATTATAGGTTTAACGATATTTGGTGCAAGAAGGATTGAAAATGGATAAAAGAAAATGAACAAAAAAAGAAAAAAATTAAAGTCAGCATCGCGACCACAAAATGGAGCATCGCAGCATTAAGAGCAAAAGTAAGGATCCTGAAGATAAAACCTAAGCACTGTGACGCTAACGAGCCTAAGCTATAATGCGAAAATGTGAAGAAAATTTGCTTCAAGTTAGTGTTTAAGCATCGTGGTTCCTAAGACTCATCACTCTAATGCTTCATGACCCAGAAATTAGTAAAAATCCAAAAACTAAGCGCCACAGTGTTATAAAGGCAGCATTATGAAAGTAAACTAAAATTGAGCCAATGCTGAAGTGTTTGGTAGTCAGGGTCGCAACATTAGGGCAAAATCTAGAAATCCTTGCCTTAGACGCGACCATTACCTTAATTTATAAATAGAAGCATTTTTTAGCCAAATTAGAGATTAAGAAAAGAGCACGAAAGAAAAAAATTATTTTAGAGTTAGAGCAAATTTAGAAATTGAAGAAGAAGACTTCTATAACAAAGAAGAGAGAGAAAATGAATATTTCAAGGCACTCTTTCCTTTTATTCTTTTTAATTGTTATAGATTTTTTTCTTCATGATGTTGGTTGTTACATGCTCTAAAACTCTATTTTTCACCATGTACCAAGATTGAAACTTTAAAGTCGATATGTAATTGAATTTGCTTTATTTTCTTGATGTATGAACTCAATATCAATATTGTTTAGTTTTTCTTTGCTTAATGTTTTATATTTTTATGGCCATTGATTAGATTGTTTAAGGAACCATAAAGAACTTGAAAAGTGATTTATATGTTTAGCCTTAGATAAACATATATGATCATAACGTAATGGTTATGAGTTTTATATGGGATAAAAATATACTCATATAGCGTATATGATTTTAAAAAACTGTTCTTATTAAAATTTTCTTTTATCTGATTACCATAAAAATATAAGTAATTATTGGGTAAGATATAGTCACTTAACCACCGAAAGAGGCTAGTGAAGATATTAATAGATTTATCCAACAATTTATATTGAGAGATTAAATTAAAAAAAGATTATTTGATTCAAGTAAAATATTGAGGATAATTATAATCCTATGTTTATTCTATATTGGTGATTCATACTTGTTAACTTTAGTTATCTCTTTATTATTTTCTATTTACTTAAATTAGATTAATTATTTTTTTATTTTTAGTCCTTTTGCTAAGTACTATAATTATATCTCCTTATTTTTAGTCCTTTGGATAAAAATAAGGAGATATAATTATAGTACTTAGCAAGATTAGGATAAAATTTTCTCATGGGAACAATACTCTACTTAATTTTCATTACTTGTTGTGATAATGTGTATTTGCACTTTAGAATTTACACAAAAAAAAAAACAATTATGGTTAACAGAAGGTCCATGGTGAGAGAATTGATATAGGATGACTTAATGATCGAAGGTCCAGTAATGAAAGATGGCGTGGCTTTTTTAAGCACAATATAACTGCAAGTATATGTATCATAATAAGTAATATAGTGTAAATAAGTAATTTATGAGAATAATAAGATAGAGAAAGTTTAGGATTATAACTATTTCTCAATATATTTGATAAGGGCAAATTTGTCATATATTTTCTCATATTTTTATTATTGATATTTTATTATTTTATGAGAATAGATGTCAAATTTGTCATAAAATACAAAGTTTTCAAAGTATGTGTCCATCGCCCCAGCGCCACGCATATTATCGCCCCAGCTCTGGAATAGTGATAGAAATAAGAAAAACGACTTGTTTAAGTCGCATCTGGCACCCCAGCGCCAAACAGTCACCGCGTCAGCGACAATACAGCGCCCCAGCGCCATCAATCTGACGCTCTAGCGGTGAAGCCTTTTTCACGCATCACCCCAGCGATAACTGCATAGCACCCCAACGGTAGCGCGAGTCCTAATTCAACGAGAATTAAAATTTGCAAGCTCATATCAATCCCTATAAAAGCTACTCATTCCCAGCCTTTAAGAAGGATCCAAGAGCAACCTAGAGCAATTCAAGAACACCAAGAATATAGAGTTCGAGTCTTGGAGAGCAATAGGAGTTTAATTGAAGCAACTTTAGAGAGATATTCAAGGTGTTCTTCAGCATCAAGAGATTTTAGGCAGCACAATTAAGAGTAATTCGACGTCTATATCGGTTTGCTATTAATTGTATCATGGTTTATTATTATTTTTACTGCTGTTCTCTTATAGCCATGAGCTAAACTTATTTTCTAGAGTTAATACTTGAACTTAATATCTGTGCTTAATTGCCATATCTTTGGAATATTTAATAAACTTAGTTCTTTGATATTCAAATTACTTGATTTTAATTCTTCAATATATCTGGCCAATATATGGTGAATGAGTTGGTAATATTATTGATAAACTCGGAAAAGGAATCATAATATTTAGACCTAAGTAATTTGATGCATGATTGTAGAGTAACATTCAATGTTGCATATGCAAGTTTCAATTTAGGATAGGAATATACCTAATTGGTATATATGATCAATAAGACTTAATTTTAATGGATCTTAATTTATTACAAGTACCATAAGAATATAGGTATTTGATAAATTAAGGTATACTTGCATGACCTTGGAAGAGACTTGTGAATAAATTAGTGTCTTGATCAATAACAAAGACTAAGGGAGTTAAATATTATAAAGTAATCATTAGAAAGCATATTGAGGGATAGTATTAATCCTAGGTTTTCTCTATATTACTATCACATAATTCTCTTGCATTGTGTTTTTGCCTTTATATTTTCTATATTCATTCTTAGATTTTTATTTATCTGAATAATTATTAAGAATATATCATTTTAGTAATTGGTTAAAAAGAAGAAATTATCCCTATGGGTTCGACATCCGACTTATTTAGTCCATTTATTACTTGCATACGATAGTGTATACTTGCACTTAATTTTATAATATAAAAATATCGCATCAATATTTTTCTAAAGATTATTGGTATTTCTCAATATAGAGAAAGCCTACTTTTAGTATTTTAATCCCTTGGTTTTATTATTGGTCAAGACACTAACTTTTTTACTAGCTATTTTTTTTATGGTCAAGTGAATATATCTTAAATGGCCAATTAACTATATTCCTATGGTAACCCAATAAAATTAAAACTCATTAAATTCAAGTCCTTTTAACTATATATGTCATATAGATATATTCTTATCCTATATCGAAACTTACAGATACTACTTTGTAATAATATATCAAACTACCATAGAATAAACACAAGGATGTCTTTTCCAAGTTTATCCATGTGTTTCTAAATCAATCAATAACTAGCTAGAAATATTGAAAAGCATTAAGAGCAAATAATTTGAATAATAAAAACGGAATTCATAAAATATTCAAAAGTATAAAAATTAAACTCACATATTGAGTTCAAACTATAACCCTATAAAATAAAATTAGTTTATAACTACAAAAGAATAAAGACTAAAACGAATTAAAAATAGGATAAAACTAAAAAGTAAACCACAATTGATGCCTTAAATTCTGAATTGCAATTGGTTGATCTCTGTAAGAATTTTCTACTTCTCTTGTTATGCATGAAAATCTCTCTCTAAATGACTCTAAATTATGCTATTATTTCTCTAAAAACCCTAATTTATGAATGTGTAAAAGTCTGAGACAAGAGGCCTTTTTATAGGGAATTCTTATTATTTGAGTTGTATTTAGAATTTAATTTGGAATCGCACCTATGCTAGGGCGTTCTCTTCTCATTATTAGGGTGTTGCCTCAAAAATTTCCATCGCTACAATGGTCGTTACTCAATGCTAGGGAATTGAGCCTTGAAACATAGTGCTCTAGAATTAATTGCATCGCTACAACGGTGACTTGTTAACGCTGGAGCGTTAAAGGTTCTGGGATAACGGTTGTAGCATTCTTTAGTGGGCTTGTAAGTGATCCACCATACTTTACTTCCACACATGTCAGATACCTTTCATGGTTTTATCGCTGTGTGTTGCTGGGTATAGTCCGATGCTCACGGAGTTCAGTGTGTGTACATATAGGATACATCAGCTCATATGAGTGGGTTGTATATCCTAATGCTCTGAGATTGTATTTTAGTAAGTCTTATGGCCATAAACATAAACCTCAGAAAATATATTCCAAAGGGATAAATAATATTACAAAAGTATTTGTGGATATTGTTTAAGGAAATATAAATCTTGAGATAAGTTGATGGTTGAGCAAATAGAGATTTAACGGTAATGATCTATATCTCTGCTCTTCTAGGATATATATGATGGAGGGATTATACAAATATGCAATAACCTCAACTTGCATGGTCTAATGCGTTGATTTGTAATATCCATAACGTGTGTGTGGGACATCATTCACAGACGTATGAAAGAGCTCCATATGACAAATTAGGTATGGACCTAGAGAGTCTTACAATATAAAGTATACTCGTTGCACACTGGGCTAGCGAACTGAATTGAATAAATCGATCTAGTAAATTTCAGTAAAATAGAATAATTGTTTCAGGATTCCTCGGGATGTTCATTTGTCAAGGCTTAATAGTTAAGTACATCTTGAATTAATTAACAAGAGTTGCTAAACAATAGGATGTTGACAAATGGCACAATTCGGTTCATGATTTGATTTTACCATTTAACCTTGGTAGTAAAAACTAGTAAAGTGAAAAGTAATTATCCGAAATTATTTTGAATAATTAAATTATACATTATTATTATTATATAATATTATAATATTTATATATTGATCATGGCATTGTATTTTAATATAAAAAAGAGTCTAGATGTTGGCCATTTATTTACGTAATATAATTAAAGTAATTATATTTGTTAGGTAAAGATTAATTTAGGTGGCCATTAATTTAGTGCTTGATAAATTAATCTTGAGTGGGAGACCAACAATAATAATGATGGAACACTTATTTTTGTTTAATCAAAATGTTGAATAACATTAATAAATTTTGGCTAACATTTGATTTTGGGGATTCATTCATTTTTAGAAGAGCAAAATTTGGTTGAGAGAGATAAGAGAGAATTTGGATTTTATTCTTTTTAAGTGTTGAAAACAAATAAACATCTCTTCATATCTTTCTCTAATGGATGACCTTTGACAAATAAAAGGAAAACGAAAAAAAAAATTATTGATTTGAGACAAGAGTTGTTTTATATAATTTTTCTATGAAAATTATTTTCAACAATTGTACAAGAGTTATGTGAATGTAAATATTTATCATTTCCATTTTAAGAATCAAATAATTGTATTCAAAGAGTTTGAATACAAGTTGCTGGATATTATAAAACTAACGTACCATTTTTGTTCCATAATCCTACCAAACCGTTATGGATTATAATTGTTCAATAATACACTTTAAAGTGAGCTCTTCAATTAGATTGTTAGAGAACTTGAAAATTTTATAAAGTTACCATTATTAGGTAAGTTTTCTTTATATTTTAATTTTATGTATACAATTATTCATCATATATAAATTGTTGTATAATAGTTATATTTAAGCATATATGTAGTTAAATTTGTTAAATTGGGTATATATTTTAACATACTTTCACTGCGTGTAATAATTTTTAAAATTACATATATATTCGTATGTCACACACTCAATTTTTAGCGTCAATAACCAGAGTTGCTTCCTCAGAAACTTCACCAGTATCAGCCAAAATAATAACAATACTCAATACTTCAAATAAATCAAAACACAAGATGTCAAGAATCTCACCACGAGAAGAAACTCACACTACTTCCACATCTTGCATTGTAACAAAAGTTAAAAAGAAAAAAGAAAAAGAAAAAGAAACATATAATCAAGGAATGAAAAAAGGAATTTCTGAGCAGTTAGGGTTATAATTATGGAACACGTCATAAAGGCAGAGAAAGTAAGGGGTTTATCACGTGGTTCATCAGGAAGATGTCCTGATTCATATGGAACACATTTGAATGAGATAAAGGAATTCCCAAATCATGAGGAATTGGGAAATAAAAGCAATTTATATGATCCCTGTAGAATACAATTTCATCTGCACCCACAATTTGGGGGTTATGGATGTCATCATTCATAGGGAGGCTTTTAATATGTACATTATTAGGAATCCTAAAGGTGGTTTTTAGTTCCTCCAAAGAGAAGTTTTTAAGACTCTAATGACCTATTTCTATAAAGAAACAAACTCTAAAGATGATTGCTAAGGGGAAGATAGAAAGAACGCAAATAAGCAAAGTAGAAGATGAAGCGGACCTGAAAGATATGTTTACAGATACACTTTTCATTTTTTTAAAGATGAAATAGACACTATGTAGATGGCATTAGTTCTTTTAACGGAGCGAACTCTTTTTAGCAAGGCTAATTTGAGGAATTTAGACCAAAAAGTATTGATGCTTACAAATAATATTTCAACCTTTAACAAGTACCCATGGGGTTCCCTGTGCTTGGAGTACATAATCAATGGCATTTGGAAAGCAATGCAAAATTAGCCAAAACTCTATCGTGAATGAAATCAAACTAAACACGGTTAAATTATCCATGAAAATTTTTAAATAATGCTTAACCATGTCACTACAAATGCTTAACATACATCTTTGAAATGTTACTGGAGCATTACAAAGTCCAAATGGCATTCTTCTAAAAGCAAAGGTCCCAAAATGGCATATGAAAGTAGTACTTTCTTGGTTCTCTAGTGCTATATGAATTTGATAATAGTCAGAATAGCCGTCTAGAAAACAATAGTATAGATTTCCTATACTCTTTCTAAAATTTGGTCAATGAATGGTAAGACAAAATGGTCTTTTCTAATGGTAAAGTTCAACTTCCTATAATCTATGTACATCCTCCAACTAAATAAAACTCGAGTTGGTATTAACTCACCTTTGTCATTTTCAATGACTATGATTTCAGATTTTTTTGGTACTACCTACTCA
Organism: Ailanthus altissimus; assembly: GCA_946807835.1. Taxonomy (NCBI): domain Eukaryota; kingdom Viridiplantae; phylum Streptophyta; class Magnoliopsida; order Sapindales; family Simaroubaceae; genus Ailanthus; species Ailanthus altissimus. The sequence goes on along the minus strand of OX327699.1, from coordinate 9,272,818 downwards.
CTTACTATCTGAGATAGGATAAATGACTCCTACTTCAAGTAATTTGAGAACTTCAGCTCTCACTACCTCTTTCATATATAGATTTAATCTCTTTTGAGGTTGTTGGGAAGGTTTGGCATTATCCTCTAGGTTTATTCTATTGTGCAAATCAAATGATTAATGCCTTTTATGTCTTTTAAAGTACACCCAATTGTATTTTATACATTTTCAATACTTCAATTAACTTACCTTCTTGTTCGCTTGTGAGTGTAGAAGAGATTACTACCAGGTAAGTTTATTTTTCTCCAAGAAATGCATATTTCAGTCCTTCAGGTAAAGGTTTCAACTCCAACTTTAAAATTTCATTCTGTTATCCTCATTTTCTCCTAATTCTTCAAACTTTGGTTTCCATCCTTTATTTTCAACCACCTTTGCATAGTCAAGTAAAGAATATATATCAGAGATTTTAGGATGTAATTGTATATTTGACTCAAATGAATTCATTAGACACATTTTTAAGGGATCGGTAGAACTCCCTTTTGAATATGATCCTCTACAATCGTTTCAATTATGTTGGCTTTTTCACCTTCATCCTGCTCCTTATATGGTTACTTACACATATTGAAAACATTGAGCTCAAGTGTTATGTTTTCAAATAAAAGCTTCATTACTCCATTTTTGCAATTTATTAAAGCGTTAGAAGTTGCTAAAAATGAACGACCCAAAATAACAGGTATCGAATTACATCCTTTAACAGGTTCTGTGTCCAAGACAATAAAATCCACAGGATATATGAATTTATCAGCTTGAACTATAACACCTTCCACTATCCCTCTTGGCACTTTTATTGATCTATCAGTAAGTAAAAGAGTTACAGAAGTTAGTTTTAACTCACCGAGATTGAGTTTTTGATAAACTGAATATAGCAGTAAATTCACATTAGCACCAAGATCAAGTAAGGCTTCTTTAATTTTATGACTTCTAATAATACATGAAATTATAGGACAATTAGGGTCTTTATATTTCAAAGCATTATTGTTCTAAAAAATGGCACATACTTGTTCAGCTAAAAATGCTTTCTTTTTCACATTCAATTTTCTTTTTATTGCGTATAAATCCTTCAAAATTTTTGCAGAATAGGGAACCTATTTAATAGCATCCAATAAAAGAATATTAACTTTTATTGTTTGAAGATTTCAAAATTTTTAGGATTGTGAATTATCTTCTTAGCATTACGTAATGCATAAGGAAATAGGGGTGGAGGTGAGGGTTTGGTGTTTTCTTCACTAGGTGTAGGTTCAACACTTTCCTTACCCTTAGAGATTGATTCATCATTTTCATGAGGTTCAGGAATGTGATTTTCAACAATCTTATCATTATGAAGAGTGATAACTGCTTTAACTTGATCTATGTGTTGGCTTCCTGAACTACATGCATTTGAGTTATGTTGTCCTTTAGAGTTTGGCTGTGGTAGAGAAGAAAATTTTCCTTTCTCATGAATGTTTAGTGCGGATGCAAATTTAGCAAGAGTATCTTTCAAATCAGTAAATGTTTGAGTATTTTGAGAATTAATAGACTCTTACTTTTTAATGAATGCATGTAAAGTTTATTCAAGATTTTTCTTATGATGTGAGACATATGGTGCATAACCTTGATGGTTTTGAAAATTTTGGTGTGGTTGGAAAGGTGGTTGTGAAGCCTGTGCTTGAGTGTCATTCCTCCAACTAAAATTTGGATGATTTTTCCAACCAGGATTGTAGTCTTGTGAATATAGGTTATTGTTTGACTGCTTGAACGTGTTTAAAATATTGGTTTGTTCATGGAGACATTCCCTAAATACAGGCAAAGTTAGGCCATCACTAGTAGAGTTATCATGGGTTTCACATATGTGACACACAATTTCTTGAACAGATTTTAGTTTACCACTGCTTTTCATTTCTAAGGTTTTGACTTTTCTAGCTAAGGATGCTAGTTTGGCTTGAAGGTCTTGGTTTTCCCTAAGATGATAAATACCTCCACTAGATGTAGTGGTTTGTGTTTTGCTAGGTGCCTCACAGGTAGCAGTGTTTCAATTTTAAGCATTTTTTACTAGTAAGTCTAAATAGTTTATTGCCTCTTCGGTGTCTTTGTCCTCAAATGTTTCATTACACATCATTTCTACCATTTGTCTAACTTTTGGGTGTTAAGCCCTCGTAGAATTTGAGACTAATCTCCAAGTTTCAAAGCCATGATGGGGATAGGTATTAAGTAATTCTTTATACCTTTTTTAACTTTGGTAAAGGGTCTCTCCTGATTTTTAAGCAAAAATGGTAATTTGTCTTCTGAAAAACTTTGTTCTATGATGAGGAAATTTTATATTTAGGAATTGTTGTTGCATCTCATCCTATAAAGAAATGGATCCTGTCTTAAGATTTTGTAACCATATTTTAGCTTCATCTTTTGAAGAAAAAAAAAAGTTTCAGTTGAATTATGTTCATGCTACAATTTTGGTCATTATACGTGTTACACACTTCTTCAAATTCTCTTAGATGTAAGTAAGGGTTCTCTACATCTAAGCCATGAAAAGTGGGTAAAAGTTGGATAATGTCCGGCTTAAAATTAAAATGTGTTGCATACGGAGGAAAAACTAAGCAAGATGGTACACCGGTTCGTGTGAGGTTCATGTAGTCTCTAAGTGTCCTAAGTCGGTTACGGTCATTATAATGGGACTTATTGTCCCCTGAGTCTATGAAACCCTCAATTTGATTATCGGTCATGGTGTTAATTGGTGAGGAATGAGAAGATGAAGAATAATCCAACAAATTATCAAAAGGAGTTCTGAAATTACCTTTCACCAAACGATGAGAATTAGGATCTTAAAACCAACCACTCATACAAAGAAATTAAACAAAATACAATAACAGTAAATAATAGAAATAAGAAAGAAAAAATAAAATAGGCAAAGCTAACAATAAAATAAAAGTTAGATAAATAGTTAGAAGTTAGATTAATCAATGTTAGATTAGGATAATAAAAAGTTAGTATATAAAGAGAAATAATATAGAGTTTATTTCTAAGTGCAGGATTGTCGAAGTAATAAATAACCTAGTGAGAATAGAGTCGATCCACAGGGTAGTGGAATTAAAATTATATACTATAAATACTTTAAAAACAATTAAAGACAATTAAAGTAGTATAAGATGTTTGCAAATAATAATTCAATTAACCAATTAAAATAAAAGCTAAGGTTAGGGGGATCCACTCTTGGCATATGAAATAAGAATATATTCAACTCTTTTTATAACTCAATTAGAATCCTCACATAAAGGAGGTTCCAATCAGAAGATATAACAATTAAAGTTTATCACCATTTATATATTAACTTGTATTTATTTCTTTTAATTATTATACATTAAATCATATAAATGGGTTCAAATATTTATTATGCCAATCTTTATGCTTGTCTACAATAAAACAAGACTCCCACTTTACAAGAAATTATATCTACGCCAAATCTTGTAAATGGTTTTAAGAATTTATTGTGCTAACTATAAAAATTGTCTATAATAAATCAAGATACACCACTTTACAAGAAAGGGTATTAATATTGCAAACAAAATAAATATATCATATATAAATTTGCATAACTTAAGAATGAAACATTAAATTCATGAATAAGAGTTAAGTATATCTTATTATCTTGTCAAGAATTTCAACCTTTGACCTTAGCAAAAAAAAATTACTTGGATATAATAAAACTAAAGAAAAATAAATATGGAAGAAGATATAACATAACTTTAGAATAGTAAACAAGAGAAATAATACTACAAAAAGATAATACAAAAGATAAATATTTTGAACTAAAATCTAGCTCTCTAATTATATGTTTTGGGCATAAATAGGCCACTTATTCATAGAAAATATGGATAAATCAAGACAAATGAATAGAGAACCACTTAGATGATAAAAATCAAGAAGGGTGGCTACTAATTTGCATTTATTATCATTAATGCACCTAATTAATTGTCCAATTTAGAATTTATGTGGTCCGAATTAGATTTCACTCAAAACATAAAAGTTGTAGATAAGTCTTTTATCTTTCTAAATTGAGTTGTCTCATACATATTAGATATGTATATTTATAGTTATGGGCCAAATACTGATGACTGATTGGACTAGGCTTGTACTGCAGATCAGTTCTGTTATAGGCTATTGTCACCCTCTAAACGCTCATATTTCAAATTCTTTTGCAAATAAAATATGTTATCCTATTGAGTATGCTCTTTACAGAAATAAAAATCACTCCAATTAAATTTCTAGGTAGAAAGTTATGCCCATTTTACCGAACCTACCACAAAACAGTTAAAAGCTAATTAGATACAATATTATAAATATACTTAAGTTAGGGGAGTAAAAGACACTAGTAATACAAAACAATGGTGTAAAACCCTTATTAAATGTATAATTTCAAGTGTTTATCAATTAATATCATCAGATGGTGGTACGACATTGGAATTTTATTGGTAGAGGTCAACTTCTTAGGGGAAACTCTAAACATGTACATGAATGGTACATATAATTTGAATCTAGAACAAATCCATAACGAAGCCTGCTATAAAATTTTCCCCAAACCGCGAGAGAAGTTTAACACAACTGTTATCATTCCTTGGACACAATAACGAATGAGATTGAGGATAACTGTAGATTGGCAAATGTAAGGCAAGGAAATTCGAAGCCTTGAAGTTGGAATTAGAATCTAAAAAATGGACTATCAAGGAGACTATGATATACCGTAGCGAAAGTGATGGCATCTCTTGGTCTCCATGCATTCTGTAAGGCCTAACTACTGGTTTTTTAGGGAACTTGAGGAGACCGTCATTTTTGGCTCCTAATGAAGGAGATGACACGAATAACCCAATTGTAATATTCAAAAGTGAGTAAGATAAAGATAGTAGTGGAACACGGAAAATGGATGCAAGGAAAGCACCAATAACCCCCCAGACTGCACCACCAACACCAAATGTTAGGCGTCAATGCTCAAAATGCCATATACTAGTCCATTACAAGATGACCCGCCCAACCACACCTTGTGCCAAGAAGGCAAAGAGCAGAACTTTCATGTGAATATTTGGTGAGTGCCAAGTACATACCATAAAGACAGTGCTTTTGCATTCATCTACATATTAATATGGCCGATGTGATTAAAAATTAACTAAATTTTCCAAAATGTAAGTCACGGGGAAGGTATCACGATGCAAATTGGGCATGTAAGCAGTTAGTTTGTAATAATATGAACACCAATTATCTTGTATAGGTTTTGTGTTGTCTTCGTTAAGGTATTGGTGTCTTTATTTGCAAGTTAATTTTCTACATTTGTTCTTTCTCCTATATGTATTTTCTCACCATGTAATTAGATGTGCAAAGCCAATATTTCCATGAAATTTAATAGCCAATGAACTGCATCTATAAGTGAGGTTTAGGTATTGATATTAGATGTACTATTTTTTTTACCAATTTGCTCCTATTTTCTCATGAAGATTGTGCTGAGGTGTGGGCCTCACCATCTCTATGGTCCAACCAACACCGGGATCACCATCTTTCACTGGTCACCACCAATCAAGCGCTGGTGACCCACAGCCTCCCTTAGGAAACCTGCACCTCCCCTCCCTCAAACTCGGGATCTCATCCACTTAGGCCTTACGAGTTCGAGGTTACGAGTTCAAGTGTGCTATTAAATGTTTGCATAATAGCCAAGTAAGGGTTACTATTGTCTCTTTGTGTTTTTTATTACTTATTAAATGCATTATTAATTATTTAGAGAAATAATTTATTCGATTATTTATTTATTTATTTATTTTTATACATCCATTAGATTATTTATTGACATGTATTATAATCTTTTTAACCAAATAAGGGAATATTTATGTAGAGTTTAAAAAGTCGTCAAATCTTTTTTTATTTAATTTTTACTGTCCCAATGAAATATAACAAAAATATGGATGACTAAAATTACGCCAAACTATGATTAATTATATGACACCAATACGTTATTAAAAAAAAAAAAGCAATTTACACCAATATGTCCCTTCCACATCTAGACGTGTTCATTAACCATTTAACATCTCCTATCGATCATAGACGCTTGGACTATCTAAAAAAGGAGTCAATCTTCCTCAAGTCTAGCATGTCATCAATATATTCCCAAACAACTTCCTATGCAACCAATTTAGGTGATCTAATAAGCAAGCTTCCAGAAGATGTTAGGCATGATATTCTTAACAAAATCATAAACTCTTATAATCATCCAACTTATTTAGTGAACCGAATATAGGGAATCCTTAATGTTATTAAAGTAGAAATCAGTTAAAGGGATACAACTTTACTCTTTCTCCATGTTTTTCTATAGATAATATTTGTTACATAGTGTTTCAACCGGCATTGCGGTGGTTTGCCACCCATAAGAAATATCAATTTGGAGGCAGATGGCTCATAAACCCCAAACTGACCAAATTTGGGTATTGTTCCACTTGGCTACTATTGAATTTGTATCCTGTCTCGCTATTTAGCTCTCTCAATTTGATCCACAATAGCAGGCAATACGGTGGTGGCAAGTGGTATGACAAACTGCTTGAACTAATTATTGACAATGCGGAATCGCTGAAGCTGATCACAGGACATTATTACAAAATGATGTTGTTATCACCGTTCAACTAAAAACTCTGTAGAGATGTGTTGAACCCTTATTGGTGGAAGTCATGATCATGGTGTTAGAATCCTCTAGACGTATGAGATGATGATCAACTTATGGCAGCCGCAGAGCACGTAAGAAACCATCTAGTTGCCATCTACAATAAATGTTTGGTTCGCAGTTCCAATGCATAAGTTGTATAATATTTCTTGTTTTAGTCATTGTGTGGATTAAAAAGTTATTTAAAAGTGAGTTTAGGAGATGAAAGTTTTAGTAGGCTAAATAGTTTATGCTACTGAGAAATATTTAATATGAAATTTTAATTGATCTGATACAATGACCATTACTCCATTAGTGTTTTCAATCTTGTGTTATTTTCCATTTGCTATGAGGGTTGAGGCTTTACTAGTGTAAGATAAATCACCCATAAATAACTTTTATGAGTGTGTTTTCAAGTTAAAGCATCAGTGAAATAAGTAATATGAGAAATATAATAGAAATGTATAATTTCACTGTATTTGATATATTACAGAGTGAGCCTTTATATAGACTTTAGATTTACACATCATAGGAAACACAATTTGTACAAGAAAATATCCACACTAAATTATAATATTTAAATCATAAATATGAACATATGGCAAAGGGAATTATATCATTACTAGTTTAATTTATATCCTTAATAATTGTATTCCCATTATAATGTTGTATATCATCAATTGTCATTTTCACTAATTGAGGTTATCAATTTTAATTTCTTTCGGAATAGGTTTTACACACATCTTCATAGGTATACCCTAGTATTTGAATACAATGGTAAATTATAATAATTCTTCATTTAAACGTTAGTAGTTTCAAAGTCTTCATGTATAGGTATTGTAACCATTTTAAAGAAAGTTTACTTTGTGTTGATTATTACATTAGTAGGTGAAAGTTTAAGATTGTAGCCTGTTTGGTTACATAATGAGTGGTTGTTTGCCACTTCCTAATATTGTTGATAGTTTCACATTGCATGTGGATTTTTGTAGAAGTGTCCAGAAATTAAAATTGAGGCATCTAGAAAAATATTCATGGCAACTTCCTTGTTGGATGACTTATGGCGAAGACTGTATGAGGTACAAGTTGGTGTTTAGAAATTTCAGGGCAACAATAATCGTTCCTTAGATTAGGATAAGGAAGTTCATGGACACAACGGAAGAATATGTTTCCATGGTTGATGAATACAAGAGAAATGGAATATTTCTTCTTTGGATAAACTTTGACTACATCTATAGGGATAAGGATGATATTGAAACTGACAACTATAGACCTCTTAAACTAATAACTGTACCCACAATGCCAGCCACCCATGTTCCATTTACTCCCATTAGCGATTGATAAGGCGTAATTGTATAAACTATTTTAGCTTCCAAACTTGATATTTGTTCAATTTATCTCAATAATTTGGCTATTTATACATATTAATGTTATTTTATAGGTTTAAGCACTATCGGAGTAAAAATACCAGAAATTGGATGCAAATGAAGCTATTTGAGATGAAAATTCGAGAAGGGACTAAAATGCTCAAAACGTGAACAGTGAAATTTCTATAGTGCATGAACAGTGCAGCGCCGGAGCGCCACTTCCATACCAATTCCATTGGTATGGAATTGTTCAATTTGTTCTATGCTTAATGCTTCTAATTACATATGTATTAAGATTGATTAGGGAACCTTAATGAACTTGACAAAGGGAATTTTATGTTGGCCATGGATAAATTGATGTATGATCATTGTGTAAAAGCATGAGTTTCATATGAGATAAAAATATACTCATATGACATATATGACCATTTAGAGAATTTGAACTTAATGAATCTTATTTCAATTTGATTATCATAGACATATAGATAGTTAATTAAATGAGATATACTCACTTGACCTGCAAAAGAGGCTTGTGAGGATATTAGAGTTCTTGGTTGACATTCATATTGATAGTTCTAAGGGGAGTAGTTGGATTCAAGTGAAGTATTGAGGGATTATTGTAATCCTAGGCATTTGAGTATTTGTGCTATCACAATTGTTCTCTTTGCTCAATTCTTGTAATTATTATTATTTCTTGTTTAGTTAGTTTAGATATCAAAACCATTAAATTGTCAATAGCTTGAATAAGAATAGGAGAACATAATTTTAGTACTTAGCAAGTAGTAATAACAATTCCTCGTGGGATCGACACTCTACTTATCATATATTACTTGTTGCGATAACGTGCACTTGCGTTAGTTTGTGTTATAGAAATCACACAACAGCGATGCTATAATAATTGTTCAACCAAATATTCCTAGCTCCATCCGTGTGGAAACAGGGGGAAGGCATCTACCAATGCCACAACCTGCAAAGACAACAAACAGCATTGCAAAAAATGCAAACAATGTAGCCACTACAGAAAAATGCAAACAAGCGCGACAAGGCTAGAAGTCACAGAATTAATTGATTGCACTTTGTGTTTTTATGATTTAAACTCATGTTTTACCAATGACTATGTATGTAAATAAATCCTTTTTTTATTTTATGGATGCTTATCATATCGCTTCTTCAAGAGGAAGATGTTTTCTTCTTAATATGGTTGCCTTATCTTCTATACTCGTATGGATCATTGCCAAACATTTTCATGTTTTTTATAATCTACAGTGATTTACGTAAGGGGAAGTTGCCATGACAATAATTATAACTAGACCATGTCTCTGTATGAAGTTTTTGTGTTAAGATTTTCGACATACATTTGCAACCGAGCATGCAATAAGCAATTCAGGAATTAATGTACTTATTTTTTAAATTAGCATGAACTTCACTTTAACATCCTACTGGCATTATATATCATTGATTGTGAGAAAGACATCCAACGTGAGAAATGACATCTAATGTTAATGAATACAAGTGACAATAACAATATACTAGTCATTGAATATACAACATATTTAATTCTAGATCCCACCCTAATGACAATGCTTAAATGTAGTTTTTTATAATTTTTCTTCCCTAGTCAAATTACCAATCAATTTGTTATTTTCTCTATACATGGTGATTAAAATTCAAAGATCGAGTTAGATAAACTATTTTGGGGCCCTACATATAAAGGAATGAAGTGTTGAGGGACTTAAATACTAATGGTTATATACCTAAAAGGGAAGTGATGGACTGCTATCAAAAGAACTTTTTGGCTTCCAGAGTAATGACCTAAAAGTAGAGGGATTGTATTAATAAATCCCAAAGAAGTCCATATATCTTGAAAACCCACTATTTTACTTGAAAAGGAAATTGAAAATGTAAATATCACCATAAGTTTGTTCATAAGTTGTTTAGCTACCAACCGTATACAAATCCCTTTAATTTCAATTGTGATTTCACTTCCGGAGTAATTACCTACATGCAGATGGGCTGGGATGCTGATGGAAACAAACTTTTTTGCCTTCTAAAGTAGTAGCTAAAAGAGGGATAGTCGTATTGCTAAAGTCCTTAGAATGTCAATAATTGCCAAAATCGCACCTTTTTATTGAAATGCAAATTGCCAAATGTAAATATCACCATATGTTTAACCATGTACATCTCCATTTAATTTCATTTTCAATTAGCATTCTTGAGCCTATTTCTTTTGGGTCACCACTATTTTAACTTGTTCCTATACTTGTTTTTCTTTTTGGAAAAATACTTGTTCGCATACTGTAATATCCAATCCCTAGTAGTATTGGCGCCTAGATTTCGGTATAGAACAAATAAGACACCGTAGGGTTACTCGATTTTAACCCTATTAGAAATATTTTCTTTATAGTGCACGTGAGAGATATTAGACCTAATTTGGTAATTTCACACTTGATCGGTGCGCCGGACGACCCTAGAATATTTTTAGAATTTTTCTCTATTGGCTTGGAAAAGAAAATTCTAATTTACTACATGAATTTTCATTTAAGGGTTATGTATGGAACAAGCCTTTGTTGAGAAACCTAATCCATATATTAGAGAATTGACCAATTAGAAGAAATCTCATGGATTGCCAAGTTGGAAGTTCTAGTTAGTTCTTTGAACTATTCTAACTAAATAGTTACAAATGAACTAATTACATAATTAGTTTTTAACTAATAGCAAATTAGAAGTTTTAAGTAAGTTGAAGGGCAAAATAGTAAATTAAGGGAGCACTATATATATGTTAGAAGTGTGTAGAAATTTGAAGAGAGATCAAAACCAACACTTAGCCAAAAAAAAAAAGAGAAATTCGAGCTTCAAAGGGGGGTGCTGCTACAGTGACTATTCAAGTTTTTTTTCATGATTTTTCATGTGTAATCAAGCCAAATTAAGGTTACAAACCAATCCCTAAGCTCAATTGAAGTCTCTATTAGTGGAAATTCAAGAAAAAGAGGTAAGAAAAGCATCTTTTATGAGTTTGATAAGTGAGAATTCAAGAATGTGTTAATTGATGTTCTTATGTGTATTCTTGGCTTAGATTGAGTTGAATTCTAGTTTGGAGCTTGAAGGAGTCATCAATTTGAAGAAATTGGCAAGGTGAGAATTAGGGTTTTTGGTGATTTTGTTGTAGAGATTTCAATTGATTGTAATTAGGGCTTTAGAATGAAATTGGCATGATTTTGTTGTAATTGGAACAAGAAATTGAGAAAAGGAATGTGTTGGAACCTAGGGAGAAATTCTGCCACTTTAGGGAAGTTAGGAATTGAGTGGTGTTTTGATTGAATTGTTGTGTGTAAATGATACATATTGTGAATTGAATGTATATGGTTGATGAAAAAACCCAAAAATGAAGAAAATGGGACATAATTGTCCATGTTGGAAAGGTGAAGGGCAAGTATGTACAATCAAATTATAAGGTGTTCAATAATTTTTAGGGCACCGGATGGTGAGTTAGTTTCGATTATGGCTCCGTAACTAAAATCGGGAAGTAGTTTACATCCGGGCTTTGTATGCCGATTAGGGCATTTAGTAGTTAAATGAGATTCTAGTATTCGATTTGGTTCTAAATGTCATTTATGGCGCGTAGGTGAGGATAACCGAGAGCGTTAATGGGAGCAGGAATCGAGAGCGAAATTGAGCGCGGAGCGGTTGTGAGTGGAAATCTGCCATTTCTTTTACTTTTCGGTTATTATGTTTTCGCACAATGACTATGTATGTTTTATGAGCTTTCGATGCATAAACATGATTTATGATCTTGATATATTCATAGACATGCTTTTACATGATCGATTCGTGAAACAGTTTTAAAATTTCTGCATTTGTTTTAAGGCCATTGGTACCCTCAGATTATAGTGGTGATGATTGTATTAGACCCGGCCGGTATATCCCGTGCACATGGGCAGGTCTTGGGGGTGTGTCACTAACTCCGGGAAGTCGGGATATCGAGTCATGTGAGTCGCTCTATGTGTATGGGATATTGTCTTGATATATGCATGCGATGTAGGATTCCGCTGCGTAGCCAATGAGATGTCTTGAGATGTCACTGTCGGTGCTGCTAGTTGAGGTGCCCCGTGACCTACTCACGTATGTGGTGCTAGTTGAGTCGCTGCGTGGGTATAGAGCTTTAGGGTTACCATTGGTACAGTTTAGAAAGAAAATGGCCGAGCGAGGATTTTACTAGTTTTCGATTTACCGATAGCATTTATGCATTTATATGCACACAACAGTTATTATGTTATACAGATTCTGAATATAGTTTTCCAAAGATGTAGATAAAACCCGCTCAGCAAGATTTCATTAGCATATGATATTAGAAACCGTTTTACAATTTTACATCCGTTTTAGAAGCATAATTTCTGCATGTACTTTAGAAATTGCTATCTTTGTATAATATTCTTGTAATTGAATTCTCATTAACACTCACTGAGCTCCTTTAGCTCACTCGTTTTATGTTTTATGTTTTAAACCCCTTTCCCAGGTGCAGGTCTCGGAACGCAAGCTGCTGATTCTCCTATCGCCGAGTAGTGGGCCAAATCCAAAGATAATTTTTGTACATGTAAATGTGCTAATAGCACTCTTTACTTTATGCATAATAGTTGTAGGCATGTATATTTGTAAGTATGTGTTGAATCAAGAAGAAGAGATTTCCAATTTATGATGATCGTTTTTACTTTTTATGATTATGCTTATTTTGTGATTTACACGAAATAATTGAGTTGTGTTGGATTTGATTTGAAAAGGACCGGAGGTCCGAATTGGTAGAATTGAGATGTGTTGGAATTAGAAGTGAAATTTCTTTGAAGGTTTATATGGATTTTCCAAAAAACATAGGAAACTCTGTCCGTTTATTTTTAAAACTAAGATGTCATTTTCATGTATATTACTAGATCTTCTTAGTAGTAACAAGAATTAAAAAGGGGTTCGCCTCACAGAATTTCTTAACTTACCTAGTTAGGTTCGGAGGAACTTCTGTCGGGGTGCCCGGCAGGGCCGCTAGGATCTATAGTAGAGGGTCTCGGGTCGGGTCCTGTCACATACCTTGCTTTGTTAATTCTTGCTCTTTAACATGAGTCTTACAATTATTTGGCAAACTTAATTTTACTGAAAATAGTTTTACATTACACATTTAATTTTATCCTTTTCTACATACTAATTCCTACTGTGTATAGTAACTATACCTTCTCACAACCATCCCAGTCTCTGTGTTGCCATGTTTAATTATCTAACAAGTACATGCATACTTTTACTGTAGCACTTACATCAACATTGCTTATTATGCTATGTTCATTACACCTTCTATAAATGCAACATGAAATTCCTATAACACATGTCTGCAAATAAAAAAAAGTTCTCACAAATGCCTAATTACATATGTTTTTACTCATACATCTGTTGTACCATAATTTTCTTCACTAACTGACTGACACTCTCTTCCAGCATCTTCACCAACACGGATGGAATCATCATGTGCCAGGTTAAACAAGTTTAGAGTTTTCAAATTACATTCCTTCCTTCATCGATGCAAACTATTATCATGCCTACTCTTTTTCTGCCACATTCTTTTTGAAACAAAGTTCATTCCCTATTACCTTATAACTCTATCTATGACTCCCCATCATATACTTCTTCAACTAACTTCCTCATCTCACACATTACGATCTCATGCTTCCTTGATATATACGCCTCCACATCGACCCAAAGCTACACAAACTTAACTTCTAGCACATCACAGAATGTACATAATGCATCTTTAACCAGTAGCACTGTTTCAATAGACCCTTGCAACTGTTTCATTAGAGTCAAGCATAAACAATTTATTCACATAAAAATATTGGCATTCACAGTAGGTATATTACTTTAGAAACAAAGCAAGAAATAATTAACTATTTTGTTGATTGCTTAGTTTCTTATAAACGTCAAACATTGTCTCACTAATTTTCCTCTAAGATTGTAACATGTCAAAATAAAATTTTGCACCACAAGGCGTTTAATTTTTAAAAAATTAATAATACTTCTTTCCCACACTAACATGTTTGTGCTTCGATTTCCTTTACATTCCTACTCCTTAATGTGATCCTTATACCACTCAACTCCTCAATATCCATATTTGCCCTCTCAATCTCAATCGCATTGTCAGTTGTGAATGTTAATCTAGATATATTATTGTTCTTATACTATCCATGTTCTGTCTCTCCGCATGTTGACCTTAGTGTGCACCTAGCCGAAATAAGTCAAATGTAATCAATCGCTTATTATTATGAAGGTAACATATTTAAATTATTCCTCACCAATCCTGTTCAGCTTCCAACAATAGACCATGTATCTTACCACGGCAATGCCAATATCTCTAACTTTAGCTCCTCATGTAAAGAAAACCTACTTTCCCACTTTAGTATACGAGGAATTAAATCATTCGACACACACTTTGCATACAACCTAGTGGCCAAAGGCAAGGCTTCATATATCCATATCTACAGTCATTTAATAAATTTGTTAGCTCCACACTCATTTTCAAATAAGATAAAAAAAAAATAAACATTTTCTTTCATACCAAAAACTCATATGGAAATCTATACAAATTGTATTTCTCCTTCCATGTAGGGTTATTATTCTTTTTCTTCTAAAATTATACAGCTCTATTCTTTAATGCTGCTTGTAAGGAAATCAATGTCTTTTCTGAGCAAATACTTCCCCATGGGTATACATTAAAAATTTTCATGTTGTCAGCAATATGCCATCAGTTATAGTTTTATGGTGTTCCCTTCATACTTCCCATTAATATCCTTAACCACAAAGTGGACCATTGCTAACTTTACGGCATCTTTATCATCCATCTTATTAAATCGTATAGTATCGATTCTATTATGTAATTCTCTCATGTCAATATTATTATTTTCCTCAAATATAACTCTCCTTAATCGAGATAGACCCTTACACTTGTATTTTATATCGAACTAAGTGGTACACCTAAAAAATATACCTATTACAATGTCAAATTCCACTTATGAAAAATGAACGTGATTACCTCTAACCATAAACCATATCTCCTCATCTAAACCTCTGGTTTCAACAGTTGTGTATCAACTGTGCTTGAAAGCTAATCTTATCAATCTCCATCAACTTCTTAAAATATGTGTTTCTACGGTTTGCTAATTACTTTTCCGTCATATTATTTTTAATGGCTCATATTGCTTTCATTTTGGACATGCAGGTTATTCTCCCCAGATATTAAATATCTCAATCGTTTTATAGGTCTTGGTAACTGCTTCTACTACCATCTCTCTCAACCTGCACAAAAGTCATTTATAATTTTCCACCAAAAATTACAATTGAAAATAGCTGCTAAGTTCACAATAATAAATATTTGTCTTTACGTTATCTTACCACTTATGACTTTACCCTCAATCAATATACTTATAATAATTCCTTTTTTGTTATTATATTTACTTGCAGTTTGTTACTAACTACTATTGCAATATCATTATCTATTCTCTATTCCTAACCAAAAGTACCATAATTTGTGGGATAATGTATCACATAAAAATATTTTTATAACATAAACAGTTTAGAACAACTTATTCCTAGCATACACAGAATATGATTACATAAAAATATTGCATTAGTTTTTTTCTCTCCTTATTTTATTCTATTTTTTGCATACTTATTTACTTAATGCACTTTCTCCACCTCATTTGTATTTGGATTTTAGGGCTCAATAGACTCGTATATTCCTCTGTTCTTAGTTAAGGATGCATCTTCAACCACCCAGCAAAAGTGTATAAACATAATTTAAATCTCGCATTATTTCCTCTACTCCATTGCTGTTGCAACATTTCTTTTCCCCTTAATTTATTTGCCATCTATTTAAAGCAGGGTTATCTGTACTAATCCTATCACTTCAATGACTCCTAACTACCTTTTTTTATGACCACATACACCCTTCACTATGCATTATTATTTGTCAGACAGCATCTAATTCCTTGGCCTTAAACCCTTACTTTGAACACTTGATCACCTACAACACTTACTAGCCATGATGTCTTTCTTCTCTACTGTTTTCCTTCTCTGTTTCTCTTCTGCACAACATACTATTTCCTTGTCTTATTTCTTGCAATCGATGACATTTTACCTTACGGCTTCTTCTTTAATCATTTTAATTAAGAATTAAAGCTAATTACTTATTATTAATCAAGTCGATTTAGTCAAAATATTTATTATTAATCTCACTTAATGGACTTTAAGCAACGTCTAACTATTTTTCTTTAGTATAGGTAAATGTTAATCGACTGCATTCTACTATAGCCTTTCTTTAAAGATTTTCTTATTACGCTCAGCATGTGTCATACTTCCCTCCACTCTATAGACACTAACTTCTTTGCTCCCCCTTACAGGCCCTAAACCCTATCTTCGAACACTCTGACGCCTACAACACTTATTGGCCATCATGTTTCTATTCTCCATCATTTTCCTCCTCCTGTTCTCTTCTACACAACAGACTATTTCCCTACCTCCATATCTTGCAGTCGATGATATTTTACCTTATGGTTTCTACCTTAATTAATTTAATTAAGAACTAAAGCTACTTACTGATATTTTTTGAGACAATTTAGGCAAAATATTTACTGTTAATCTCACTTAATGGACCTTAAGTAACCTCTAACTATTTTTCTTTACTGTAGATAAATGTTAATCAATGTGCTCTATTATAGCCTTCCTTCAAAGACTTCCTCAATACACTTGGCATGTGTCGAGCTTCCTTTCACTCTATGAAAGCCAACTTCTTTGTTCCCTCTTACTGGCCCTAAACCCTAGCTCTAACGCCTACTACACTTATTGGCCATGATGTCTCCTTTCTCCACTATTTTCCTCTTCCCATTCTCTTCTACATAATAAACTATTTCCCTGCCTCCATTTCTTACAATCAAGGACATTTTGACTTGTAGTTTCTATCTTAATCAATTTATTAAGAACTAAAGCTTCTTACTTGATGTTATTAGAGCTGATGTAGGCAAAATATATAGTGTAATCTCACTTATTAGACTTTTCTTCTAGTCAATGACATTTTCTGCCTTACAGTTTCTACCTTAATCAATTTAATTAAGAACTAAAGCCTTACAGTTTATACTCAATAATGATGATTAGAATTGCATTGTACTATATGAATTTTTTAGAAGTATTTAATAATGCCACATTAGAATGTTCATGCATGTATCAACCTTCATCTTATATTACTTTTACTCTAATATATAATATTAGTTATGGTTTTATTAAATATAAAGATAATCCTATGTTTTTTAATGTTTGCATTGTTATGGAGATTATATTTCAAAACAATTTGAGGAAAATTTCTATGTTATATATTTGAGCGGCCATAATGGATCCTAAAATCAATTGGTCAAGTGTAAAAGTTTTAATTCTAGGATCTCAAAAAATATGTACTTTGTTATGATTTTGACCAAATTTATAATTTTATCACACAACTATTTTTTTTTATGATTTCGATCAACTTTAACTATAGAAGAAATAAATGAGCAGCCAATTTATGATCAGACTGCTTGGACTATTTTTTTAAAAGGTAAAAGAAAGGTTGGTTTTAGTTCTAGTATTTCTACTGCTTTTGAATTGAAAAAAACAAGTATTGATATTGACTATTCTTCTATATTGAGTACACAACAGCAAAAATAACTTGATATTTTGTTATGATGGAAATCAAATGAAAGGGTTTACTATATGTTATCCATTATAGCTCAAGATCTACTTACACCTCTGATGTCCACTGTAGCATCGAATCTACTTTTAGTGTAAGGGATGGAAGATTGGCATCAGAAACTTTGGAGGCTTTAGTGTGTGTAAAAGTTTGAAAAGATGTAGAGGACCGAAAGCAAAATTGGCAAGAAAGCATGATCAAAGATTTTCAGAACTTTAGAATTTGATTAGAATATAGAAATAAAAATTGTAATTCAATGGTTGAATTTCCAAATGATTTATAGTTCATAGGTGCTAACCTAGTTTGGAGGTTTTTTTTTTTTTTGAAAGGAATATTTCATTCATAAAAAATGGGAGGAATAAGAATCCTCAATTACAAGATGTTCAATTTGGGGAGGTGTTTTGCCAAACCAAATAGACTCATAATCTAAGTTGAGGGCAAGATGTGCCAATTCATAAGCAACTCGATTGGATAATCAATGACCATAGCTAAAAGAATAACAAGAGAATGAGGAAGCAATTACAATAATGTCTTGAAGGACCAAACCTAGTTTCGATGCAGAGGGGGAGCGATTGTTGATGTCACGAATAATGCCTGCGGCATCAGAGACCACCTCGAGAGCTGAGATACCTACCATACGAGCCAAGCGAAAACCATGTAGCAAGGCCAAAGCTTCAAGAATGTCCACTAAAGGCTTTGCTTTAATAGGAATGGAATATGAGGCTAAGACAACCCCAGAGTGGTCACGTAGCACCATCCCAAGCCTAGCTTTGAACTATTTTGAAGACAGGCCTATATCAGTATTTAGTTTAATGAGGCCCAATCTAGAGGCCTACAATACTCTAGTTCGTGACATAGAGGTGCCAGTAGTAGAGGCATGGGTAGTCCTAGATTCATCCTTATAACCTTACGCCCAACATAGCATATCCGACGTCGAAAGTACCTTGTGCTCCAAAATAAATTGGTTTCTAATGAACCAGAGTCTCCAAAAGAGTATAAGTAGGGTCTCAAAATCTTCAATAGAAAGGCTGGCCAGACATTCGATCAAAAAATCCAACATAGGTGTATGAGTAATACTAAAGTCATTAATATTTTAAAATTACCTATTATATTATTTTATAGTAATTATTTGAAAATTTATTTAAAATAAAAATATTAAAAGATTACATAAAAAATATAATATTACTAATAAATATTTTTTACCGCAAATCATACACATCAAAGTTGCACTATTTTTTGTCAATTAGTTGTTATTGACTGCCACTTGGCACAAATCATGAGATTAGTTGACATGGCTATTTGCTTATATAAGGACTTTCTATTATAAAATTTTCATCTTTCAAAAACACAGAGAATGTTCAACAGAACGTCTTATAAAATATTACATCGTGGCATTTTTCTTAATTAAAAAATTGTATTTATTGGAAATTGGTGATTCAAAGTTATGTTTGAGTTTGAGTTTGAGTTGAAGATTAATGAAGAGTTCACACAAGGTTGAGAACATGTTGGACTAGTGAAAAGGGGACGAAAATGAAAGCTTATAACGTACATAGGAGACATTTTAAGCTTTTGGGCCACAACCTCAAGTAAGCTAAGTCACGGCCTCAATTTAGGCAGAGGCTAGGTGCCACAGCCCAGCCTTGGCCAGGCTGTGATGCTGTCACGACATCGGCCTATTGTACCGTAGTGCCAAGACATGCTGACTTTTTTATTTTAAGATATTTCAACTTCTTTGAGTAGGATTTGAATTCTTACACATATGGACTCTTATTCTAAATAAAGATAAGATTTCTAAGGATATTTTGAAACCTATATATAAACTCTTATAAAGCTATTAGAGTAATAAGCATCAATAAGAGAGAGAATAAAGAGCCTGTTGAGCATTGGGTTTATAAGAGAGTGCCATAGGCAACATCTAAGTACTATATGTGCAAGAGAATGCTGATAGATTTTTTAGAGAGCTTATTTATTATTTGTATTTCTTATGATCTCTTGAGAAACCTTTGTGTTCATTGAGTAGTTCATTGATATTCACTGTGAATACAAAAAGATTGGATTCTATGATCCATCATAGACATAGGCAAGTTGTCAAACTACATATATTCTTGAGCCTTATGTTGGATTGATTATTTATCTCTATTGTGTATGTGAACTTTTCTATTCTTATTTACTTGTGAGAAAAGTCTTCCATGTGTGCTAGAGTTTTAGGGTACTAAATTACCAACAAGAGGTATCAGAGTATAGGTTGTTCAACTATAGTGACTCATAAGTATGAAAATGAAAGAATTAAGAAAAATATTTAAGCCTAATAGTGCAGTAGTCTTGACTACAAAGGGGAAAGGTTGTGACTACAAGATGAATGAATAAGAATAAAGATTGAAGAACAATTAGAAAAAAAAGGTCAAGATGATTGGAGATGCTGCAACGGTCTATAGAGAGGACTTTGAAGTTATAGAATCCTTAGTAGCTTCTAATAAAGGAATAGTAAAAATGTTTAAATGATCTATGGTGATAATGAAGGGTAAAAAGCATAACGGATGCTATATGCTTGATAGGAATGTTGTGTGTGGCTCAACATGGGTTATTGAGAGGATGCAAACTAAGATATAGCATTAAAAATTAGCTCTTCATAGTGATAGGGGTTAAAATAGAATGTATTATAAGGGTGTTACTAGCAAGGATAAGTTTTAGCCACTGAGGTATAGTGATAGAGTTAAGAATGATACTGAAGATCACAATACAAATGTTACCCGAGATAAGATGGATTCGGATCTTTGGAGACCCAAGTCATAAGCCTTAGTGGAGTTATGTCTGCATGAAGACTTAATTGAAGTTAATGATAAGTAAATTGAGCATTATAGTGGATGGATCCTGAAAAGTTTCTTTAAGAGATTTTAAATTAAGGAGGGATTTGTTAGAAATTGGTGATTCAAAATCATGTTTGAGTTTATTTTGAGTTAAAGACCAATGAGAAGTAGACACGAGGTCGAAAACGCATTGGATGGACAAAAATAAAAATTCAAAAGCGAGAAGGAGCTTGGAACACATGTAAGAGACATTTGAAGCTTTAAGGTCCTAGCACTGTGACTTAGGCTACAATGGCACCATGGCGCTGGCCCATGGCACCATGATGCCAAGATATGCTGACTTTTTTGTTTTAAGATATTTCGACGTCTTTAAGTAGAATTTGGGTTCCTACACATATGGACTCTTATTCAAAATAGAAATAAGACTTCTACGGACATTTGAAATCTATATATAAACTCTTATAAAGCCATTAGAGTAGCAAACATCAACAAGAGAAAGTATAGAGAGCTCATTGAGCATTTAAATGCTGGGTGTGCAAGAAAGTGTCATATATAGCACTTTAATTCTATTTATGCAAGAGAGTGTTGATAGATCCTTTAGAGATATCTTTTATTATTTGTATTCCTTGTAACATCCTAAGAGATCTTTATGGTCATTGAGTAGTTCGTTGATAATCTATGTGATAAAAGACGTTAGGATCATGTGATCTACTATGGACATAGGCAAATTGTCAAACTACTTTATATTTTTGTGCCTTGTGTTAGATTGATTGTTTATCTCCATTTTGTGTGTGATCTTTTTTATTTTTGTTTACTTATGAGCGAAGTCTTGCACGTGCGCTAGGGTTTTAGGATACTAAATTACCATCAAGTGATATTAAAGCGCATAAAATTCCTAATAGTATTTAATATCGACTTCTAGTTATTCCTTTTCTTTTTGTTGATGTTAAATAACATATCTTTTTTCTTTGAAGTTTATTTCTTATTAAGACTTTATTTGAGATATCTCTCACATAAATAGTATTTTTTTGTTTTTAAAATAAAAGTATGCATGAAAATTATTTTTGAAGATTTATCTATATAATCTCCTTGCCTATATGTTTTCTTGAATTGTTGTTAGCTAGAAATATCTATATCTTTATTTTTTCATGACAAAAATATATAATAATATTAAAATATTAGTAAAAGTTATTCATATCCTTGTCATCATGGAGCTTCTATCTTAATTGGACTTCTAAAATATAATCCTTGGTTTTAGGTCTTTATGTTATATATTTTTTATTAGTTTTTCTTGATTTATTTGAGTTTTCTATATTAGGTAGAAGTAAAAAGACTATTTTTACACACAATTTAAATGATAATTGAAAAAAATCGAGAATTTGAATTGAATAGTGCTACACTTATTATATATAGTTGAGACACAAAGTTTGTAGTCTAACTAATGTGTCATCAATATGTGACTACCATTTATTATGTAGTTATTGACTTTTTACTTTTTATCAATAATTACATAATACAAACAAACGTGATTCCAGTTGATGACTATCACTTATTAGGTAGTTATTAACTTTTTTACTTCTTATCAAAATGGTAATATATAATACCAATTAATAATGTTGGAAAATAAACTTTGTATTCTAACTATGTAAATATAGCATTACTCTTTGAATATTAAATAACACAAGAAGATTAGCCTAGAACACTTTTGCAAAGGTCAATTAGCAATAGTCACTACTAAAAAAAAAGTTTTAGTGATAGAAATTTTGTGTGATAGAAATATATTGCTATAAAAAATTTGTGATAAAATCTATCACGAATTTTATGCTATTACTAATTCGCAATAGATTTTATCACAAATAAAAATTTATATTTTCTACCACAAATTTGTGATACATTCTATTATAAATCAATGATAGAATATATCAGGAAATAAATAGCATATGTTAGTGATAGATATACTTTTAGATTATTTATTAAAAATTTATTAAATTTGACGTGAAAATTTAAAATGACGTAATTTAATTTAAAATAAATTTTTATCACAAATTGTTGATACATTCTATCACACATTGGCAATAGAATGTAAATAGCATATATTTGTGATAGATTTGTTTTCAGATTATTTAATAAAAATTTATTAAATTTGGCGTGAAAATTTAAAACGACGTTGTTTAATTTAAAATAAATTTTGTATTATAAAGTTGCGATACATTCTATTACAAATTGGTGATACAATCACAAATTTATATTTTTATGTTAAATGTTATAAATGGAATGAAATTATTTGAAATTATAAAATTTAACATAATTTAAAATTGAAATTGGATTTGAACTTATAACATTTAACGTAATTAAAATTGTATTTAGAATTATAACATTTAACATAAGTAAAATTAGAATTGTAATTGAAATTATAACATTTAATGTAATTGAAATTAAAATTAGATTTGAAATTATAATATTTAACATAATTAAAATTTAATTTGGAATTAGAAGTATAACATTTTACGTAATTAAAATTAGAATCGGAATTATAACATTTAATGTAATTGAAATTAAAATTGATTTTTGAATTATAACATTTAACTTAATTGAAATTAAAATTAGATTTGAAATTATAGCATTAATTGTAAATGAAATTGAAATTGGAATTATAATTGTTGACCTGAAAAAGTGGTTCCTCGGATCAACGAGCCTTAAATTTGTTGATAGGAGAATCGAACGTTGGGCTTTGTCTGGATTGGATCAACAAGTATGGGCTTGGGCTTCCTGTTTTTCACAAATTGTGGAGAGAGGCCTGCAATGACAACACAGATATAAGCTCAAAGATGGTCTCGCCAGGGTGGGTTTTGGCGAAGACGCTCCGATGCTTAAGTCAGAAAAATGAGATTTTTGCTCTCTTAAAAAATATCACAAACTAGAACTTACCAATGTCTACTCGGCCACAGGGGGGAATACTCTTTTTGTTCTTTGGGGATCTTTTCATCATCCCCTTCATGTCTCCCTTTTTTTTAATTTATAGTGATGGCCTTCCAAAGACCTTTTTCGGCTTTTCTCTGCAGTATTTTTACTTTGCGCCGGATATTTCTACTGTACTTCTGACACATGCCAAACATTTTTGTACTCCCCCCCTGACATACGTCGAATATCTTTCCACAGATTTTGTCTCTGTTTTTACCACATGTCAAATGTCACTTCTGATGTGTTAAGCATATTTCTTTGGGTTTGTCTCCGCTAGCGTTTTTGGTTCAAGTGATGTTTGTTTTGGTCGACCCAGGTTGGTACCTGCTCGACAGTAGTGGTGGCTAGGTCTGTATATGCCGAACAGGTTTTGTCATCAGCCAACCAGATTCTCCATATCCGAGTCAATTCTATTGTTCTCAGAGGTTTAGGCCCATTAGCCATTGTTCTTGGGTCTGCCTTGAGCTTTGCCTTCTAGGCCCTTGGGCCTAAGGTCAGGAGGAGGGGGATTTTTAAGGGGGGGAACAAAGGTCCGCCAGTTTCTAGTTTTGATTTATCAGAACTGGAAACTTTATTCTGGTCTAGTTAGTCTGCATTGCCACCCAGGTCCCCCACTGTTTTAGTGGTTGTCTTTTCCGTCCGTGCCGACCTACT
This sequence comes from Ailanthus altissimus, assembly GCA_946807835.1. NCBI lineage: Eukaryota > Viridiplantae > Streptophyta > Magnoliopsida > Sapindales > Simaroubaceae > Ailanthus > Ailanthus altissimus. Next base: position 9,248,605 of record OX327699.1, on the reverse strand, counting down.
TTATCAGAACTTGAAACTTTATTCTGGTCTGGTCAATCTGCATTGCCACCCGGGTCCCCCTACTGTTTCAACTGTCACCACAATAGGTCTGTATAAAGTGACCTACTTTATTTGTTCTGAACAACTTCGTGATCAGGTCTGAATTTGAACAAAGTTAAAAAGCGGGTAGGATTATTGTAGTGTCATCATGGCGACCTAAAAAGTCATTCTCATATAGTGGCGGTTTCTCCCAACATTTTTGAATTTTAATGGCAGGTCTCTTCAAACGTCTTGTCCTTCCCTTTTCTCGAGTGACATTATCTGACTAGAGTCCCCCGGACTGTCTGATCCATTTGAATCCAACGGCTTGGGTTGTAACTATCTGAGGAGACGCGCCTTTATTGCACTTAAGAACCCGAGGCGTTACGTCTCTGGTGCCAGATGCTTTTTCACCTTCTCTGTCGATCTCGTATGTTCATTTTCTTCTAAATGGCCTAGATCACTTCACTATTGCTTATAAATAGTCGCATTTCCCTCTGTTTTGTTCTTCTCGTTGCGTACTTTTGATTTCTTGCTTCCTTTCTATCGTATCGCACTGCTTTCTTTGTTGAACGTGCCTTCTTATTCTGATGACTTTGTTCCCCGTCATTCCTCATCCTGGTTTCTTTGAGTTTTCATCTCGTACGTCCTCATATTCTTCTTTTTTGGGCTCTTTTCTTGCTTTCTATTTGCCTATACTTGTTTCTATCTCGATTTTTCTTCCTTTTCTTGTACTTTTTGACCCTGACAACCATCGTCTATTTTTCCATTTCTTGGCATGGTTGAATTTTTGTTGTCCTTGCCCAGTAAGTTATGCCCTCCTTTAGGAAACACACTATCAATTGATGGCCTCCAGTGTCAATCCGAACTTTCTAGTTGTGGACATGGCGGTTGATGAGGGGGAACAGTCTCTAAATCTCCTATTGGTTAGGCAAGGCTGGGGAGTTAGAACGGATGAAGGAGCATCTACCTCTGCAGGTGGAGTCCCCCGTCAGAAGTATCCTTTCACGAGGCCGAACCGATCCCAAGCTCTGGAGATGACGAGGGCAGCGACCTCGAGGATCCTGTGGAGAAGGAGGGTGTGAAGGTAGTAAAGTACGAAATAAATACCCGATACCGCACCTCTTGCCTTAGCAAGGACGACTTGACCCTTGTCAGGCATTCCTATAACATCCCTAAGTCAGTCACCATTAGGCTGCCCTCCGATGAGGATTATCCAAGCAGCCCTTCTGATGGCAAAGTGGCCATTCATGTTGAATTCCTAAGGTTGGGACTTAGGCTTCCCATGCAACGATATTTCGCCAAGATGTTGGCCCACCTCGAGATAGTCCCTTCTCAACTAGGCCCGAACTCCTGGAGAGTGCTTGCAGGCCTGTACATTTTGTGGTCAAAGGCAAGGCAGTCTCCCTCCCCCCCTCCCTCCATTTTCAAGAGTTATGCTACCTCTACCACTTCAGGAGCAATGCCAGAAGTCAGAGAGGTTTCTATTACCTCTCATTTCACGGCCTTCAGAACCTAATCCCAGGTTGACCGACCTCCGTAAAGGACTGAAAGGGGGAGTGGTTCTTTACCGGGAGAGAGTGGGGTCAAAAGGTCCCCAAGAGGGATGAAGGAGAGTAGGTCGTCCCTGCTGTCTTTTCTACATATACAAGTCTTGATTCTTGCGTAATGTGTTGGGTTTAAATGACTTGCTCGGCTCGACTGACTTTTCTTTGCTTACCATTTTTTGCAGTTACCTGGGCGATTGACGTTGAAGTTTTTGAGCAGATCCTTTCTCAGATTGACACTGCGCTCCAACACATCTGCTGAGTTCAGGAGCTGTTATCCCCATCCAACCTTTTCGAATCGAGAATAGTTCCATCCGTTTGATCTTTGCCCCGAACCCGAAGTAAGTTTCCATAATTTCTTCTCCCCCCTTTTTTTTGTTCCCTCTTTTTTGATTCTCACATTTGTGTGAAAGGCAAGAATATCTGAGCAAGAAGGTGGTGAAAAGAGGAAGAGGAGCTGAACAGAAGGTTCCTCCTCTGGTGGTTGGAGGCCTTTAAACCCCAACAACATCATGGGAATGTTGTTCGGTTCTGGGATGAGCCGAGGAAGGGGGCCTTCCCAAGGGAGATCGTCTTCGCCATCCACTGGTGATCGGGCCCGTAAAGATAGGACTTCCTGGGGTTTGACTCCCCAGGAAAGGGATCCCGTTGAAACTCTGCCACAAGGCTGTCCTACTGTCCAAACACTGAGTAAGGGGTAGGGCCCCCGGCTCGTCCCTCATCCCAGGCTACGCTAGTTGGACTAGCCGCTTCTTTGTCAAGCTCTATGAGGCGGGAGGGGCGGTCCTCCCACAAGGGGCCCTCTCAACTGTTCTCCTCCGTGCTAGCCCCGGAGGCCAAGAAGGACTTGGGCTTCTTGCTTTCCGTTATAAGGGAGTTTAAGAGGTATGTGACCCCTACCTGGGTGGGTTAAGCATCCTCTTTGGACCCCGCCACGGGGTTCAATGTCACGCTGGGATTTTTTCTTGATGTAAGTTACCTAACAACTGGATTATTTCTCCTTTGTGCATTGGCTTCGTCTGACTTCAATTTTGTTTTTTTTTGGCAGTCCGTTTTTCTCATTTCTCGATTTCAATGAGAGATCCTGGGTTTTGTGACCCGTGCAAGAAGGATTGCTAAGCATGAAAGGAAGATGACCGATGAGGCGAGGGGCCAAACTTAAGGAAATGATGACTGCCAGGGCCGAGGCAGAGAGCAGGTTGTCTAAGCTTAAGCACCAGAAACTGTTGGTCGAACAGACGATGACCAATAATCTGGCAATGGCGGGAGTTCGAATTAGTGAGCTGACACGCCAGAATGAAGAACTTGAGATGCAGTTCAGAGCCACTCAAAGGGAAAGGGATTTGGTTTAGCAGAGTCGATCCTCTCTATTGGCCTAACTTAAGCAGCAGTGCAACCAGTGGTAGACTAGTCATAAGGAGGGCTTTTGTCAAGGCGCAGTAGAAGGATTTCAAAGGTCCATCACTCTTTTTGAAGAGCATTACTCAACGATCGACCTCCAATGGTTGTGGTCCTTGGCTACTGGAGACTCTTTCCATGAATAGGAGACTTTTGGGGTCCATGATGACGACCCGCATGTGCCTGCTGATGCTGGTGGCGACGAGTCCCCTTTGGCCGATAGGCTCACCCTTTCTGGGAGTGTTACTGTTGTAGGCGGTGGTGAGGTTACCACTCTTACCGACTAGGGGAAATTTAGTGGCACTGCCACCGCGGAGCCACAGGGAATTGCAGATGTCCCGGCCAACCCACCTGCTGTTACAGCTCCTTCAGTCGGTAATGTTCCTGAGGCAGGTCCTGTCGTGAGCTTGGATAGGCATGATTCCACTCCTGCTACCTGAGTGGATCAGTTCCTCTACAACCATTTCTCCATAATCGTCTCTCAATAGTTATTTTTCCACAGTTGTAGTTTTTTTTTTTTTTGTCTTGTTCATCGTTTGTTCTTGTCTTTGGTCGTTTGTTCATCTTTTCTTATGTTTTCCTCCTTTTTGTATGATTTACTGATGTACTCAAATTTTCAATGAATGAGACTATTTGCTTTTTTCCAATGTGTTCTCGTTCTCCTTTACCTGCTCAGAGTAGATTATTCTCTTCACAGCACAGTTCGTTGAAATAGCTTAACCGCTAATAAAACATGCTTTCAAAATCGAACCGTTAGTGGTAATTGTCATTTTTGATTTATTTTATGAATGAGAATAGACTTATAATAAAGATGGACTGACCAATCTTCTGAACAGCTTTAGTCAAGACCTACCAGCAGTCAATTGCTTTCAATTCACAAGTAGAACAGCCTTTCGTAGTCGGCACAGTTAAGTTGGTGCTTTTACCTGGTCTGCACTTTCATGAGTAATTTGAAGTGAAAGCTACTTAGGGCATTTTGTAGCGATTCCCTATTGAGTTGAGTAGCCGGGTCGACCATATTAAGCATCGGTCGTTAGTGTAGTACAAAGAGGGTAGCCCAGGGCCAAGTCCAAGTGTAGTCCAACGCTCTCGAGGGATCGTCTTGGTGTAATAACGCTGAACAGCGTTCCATAAGTTATGTGGAAAGGCCACAGTGATATTGTGGAAAAGTCACGGTCCAACTCTCTTCAATGGGCACCACGGTGTAACCAGTGGTAATGCTATAGAAGTGCCACAGCCCTCGCTGCACCAAGCCTTTCAGGTCTTCAATACTCTCGAGGGAGCATTTCAGTGTAATAACGCTGAACAGCGTGTCATAGGTTCTATGGAAAGGCCACAGTGATATTGTGGAAAAGCCACGGTCCAACACTCTTCAATGGGCGCCACGGTATAACCCATGGTAATGCTGTGGAACTGCCACAACCCTGGCCCCACCGAGCCGTCCAAGTATGATTCCATGAAAAGGAAGTCAAACCGATCAAGGCGAATCGCTCCACGAGCGTCGAGCCGGTGATGGTGAGAAAAGAACAAAGGTCGAACTAATCACGGTGAATCACTTCACGAGGGTAAAGTCGGTGATGGTGAAAATAAAATAAAGGTCAAACTGATCACGATGAATCACTCCGTGAGCGTCGAGCCAGTGATGGTGATAATAGGACGAAAGTCAAATCGATCACAACGAATTGCTCTGCGAGCATCGAGCTGGTGATGGTGAAAATATTTCTCGACATGATGATGCCTTATCAAAAAATGAGGATGTCTTTTTTAGGATGGCGTCATGTGGATCCTAATATGGGAAGCAGTATGCTACTTCAGATGGTTCGATGCAAAACCTTCTATCGAATAATCTGAGTACGCCTGCTTTGGTGGATTATTTCGTGCTCTGGTCTATTTACTCTTCGCGAATATCCATGCAACAAGAAGAAAAGAGAAGATTTTTCATTTAAATACGATGTTCATACAGGGAAGCGTTACAATCAAAAGATAGAGATAGTATTTTCTTAGTAGTTCGACATTCCATGGTTTCCTAATGGCTCGCCCGTCTATTCCTTCGAGTTCATACGCATTTCCTACACGCCGAAGAATCTTGTATGGCTCTTTCCAAGTGAGACCCAGGACTCCGTTTGTGGGGTTCTTCGTGTTGAGCACCACTTTTCGTAACACTAGGTCTCATTCTTCAAAATTTCGAGCCCTGACCTTCCTGTTGTAGTATCTAGTTACTTTTTACTGATAGGCTGCTGCTCGAATCTGGGTCCAGTCCCGAAGCTGTTCAATCGAGTCCAACCCCCCTTTAATCAAGTCATTGCTGATTGTTTCGGAGAAGCTTAGTACTCAGTGAGTCGAGGTTCCAATCTCCTCGGGGATAACTGCTTTACTTTCGAAGGCTAAGGAGAATGGTGTCTCGCCGATGGCTGTCTTTCTAGTCGTTCAGAGCGCCTATAGTACTTCTGGTAGCTCTTCTACCCATACTCCCTTTCTTTTCGCCAACTTCTTCTTAAGCAGCTTTTTGATTAACTTATTAGAGGATTCAACCTGACCATTGGTTTTATGGTATGCTGGGGAGGCAAAGGATAGTCTTACTCCTAATTGCTCACAGAATTGCTTGAAGTTGTTGTTGTCGAACTATTTCCCATGGTCGGTGATGATGGTGTGGGGGATGCCATACCGACAGATCATATTTTTTCATACAAAATCACATATATTCTTCTCTGTAATCTTTGATAGCGGCTCGGCCTCGATCCACTTTGTGAAATAGTCGACCGCCATAACCACATACTTACATGATCCCTTTCCTCGAGAGAGTGGCTCAATCAAGTTAAGCCCCCACTGGGCAAATGACTATGGCTCGCTCATTGTGGTTAGCTCCCTTGCGGGTGCTTGAATCCTATCTATAAATTTTTAACATGCATCGCAGCGCTGAACCAAGTGTTTAGTGTTATGAAGGACTATGGGCCAATAATAAGTAGTTCGGAAGACTTTATGGGCCAAAGCTATCCTCCCCAAATGATTGCAGCATACCCCTTCATGAATTTCCCTTAAGATCTGCTCTACCTCCGCGGGGTTTAGGCACCTCATGTAGGGGTGAGAGAAACCCCTCCAGTACAATATCCCCTCAATCACTGAGTATCTTGTGACCTATTATTTAATTCTTCGGGCTTTCTTTTTGTCACCCAAAACTATTCCGTTCAGAATGTAGTCCTTGATGGGGTCCATCCAGCTTGACGTTGATTCTATTTGCACGATCCGCTCCCCTTCTTGAGTAGTTGATCTTGACAAAAATTCCATAAGCATCGTACTAGGGATATTAGCATCTTCTGCTGACGCCATTCGAGCGATGACATCTGCTTGATAGTTCTCATTCCTTGGGATCAGCTCCATTTTTATCTCCCTGAACTATCTGGTCAATTTTCGTACCATCGCGAGGTAAGCGACATCCTTTCCTTTCTTGCTTCGAAATCGCTATTGACTTGGCTTACCACCAGCTGAGAGTCGCTCTTGACATGCACCACCTTAGCGGCTAATGCTTGAAGTACTCTTAACCCGGCTAGAAGAGCTTCGTATTCTGCCTCATTGTTCGAACCTTTAAACCTAAATCAAACGGGGTACCTGATCTCATCTCCCTCGAGGCTAATGAGGACGATCCTCACCCCGCTTCCCTACAGGTTGGATACCCCATCAATGTAAAGCACCAATGCTTTCGAATTTGTCTTAAGGACTTCCTGACCAGCGACTGTCTCGTAGGTGCTTTCAGCCACAAAAATCAGCTAGGACCTGCCCTTTAATGGCAGTTCGAGGCCGGTAGTGAATGTTGAATTCGCTCAACTCTATGGACCATTTAACCAATCAGCTCGATAGGTTCGGCTTGTGCAAGATTTGTTTGAGTGGTTGGTTGGTTAGTACCACTATGGTATGCGCTTGAAAATAGGGTCGCAACTTCCTCCTGGTCACAATTAGCTCAAAAGTCAATTTTTCAGGGGGAGGGTATCGGGTTTCTGCCCCGGTAAGGGCCGTGCTTATATAATACACTGGTCGTTGTACCCTCTTTTCTTCTCTGGCGAGGACCGAGCTGACAGCTCATTCTGAGACCTCTAGGTATACTACTAACGACTCTCCTTGTATTAGAATTGCTAGGTGTACTGGTTCAGAGATGTAGGACTTCAGCCGTTGGAATGCTTACTCGCATTCTTCGGTCCACTGATCCTTCCCCTTCTTCTTGATGGCTTGAAAAAAGGTGAAGCATTTATCGGTGGCTTTGAAGATGAATCTATTTAGTGCCGCAATCCTATCAATTAGTCGCTAGATCTTCTTCACTGTGCTCAGGGACTTCATTTTTAAAATAGCTCGGGCTTTATCTGGGTTGGCCTCTATTCTCCGTTGGCTTACCATGAAGCCCAGGCATTTTCTGGATTTTACTTCAAAGACGCACTTCTTGAGGTTTAGCTTCATTCTGTTCTCTCTTAATACCATGAAGGCTTCCCTGAGATCGGCCACGTGGTCGGCTGCTTTTACTGACTTGGCTATCATGTCATCCACGTATAATTCTATACTTTTACCAATCAGTCCTTTGAAAAGCCTATTTACCAGTCTTTGATAGGTGGCTCCTGTATTTTTCAATCTGAACGGTATCACCTGGTAGCAATAGGTCTCTTGATGGTTGATGAAGGATGTCTTTTCTTGGTCAGGAGGGAACATCGGGATCTGATTATAGCTAGAGAAGGCGTCCATAAAACTCAGTAGCTCGTGCCCTGCCGTTGCATCTACTAGTTGGTCGATCTTGGGGAGTGAAAAGCTATCTTTGGGGCACGCCTTGTTCAGGTCAGTAAAGTCAACGCACATTCTCAACTTTCTGCTTGCCTTTTTTACCATTACTACATTGGCCAACTGATAAGGCGTAATTGTATAAACTATTTTATCTTCCTAACTTGATATTTGTTCAATTTATCTCAATAATTGGGCTATTTATGCATATTAATGTTGTTTTATAGGTTGAGGCATTATCGGAGCAAAAATACCGGAAAACGGACGCAAATCGGAGCATTAGAGATAAAAATACGAATGGAGGCACTGTTGCTACAGTACACTATCGCTACAGTACTGCTACAGTACCACTGTAGCAACAGTGCAGCGCCGCAGCGCTGGATTTCAGCGCCGCGGCGCCGATTGCAGAAAGTGGGCGCCGCAGCGCCAAATCGCAGCGCCGCGGCGCCGGGACCTGGACAGCAAATGCTGACAGGTTGCTGAAAATCAGGAAAGCGAAAAGCAGCCCCAAATGCGCCCTAATTCCATGCTTTTACCTATTTATTTGCTCAAAACTTACATTTTGAGGGAGGACTCCAGCTGGGACAGCAGCTGGAAACACAAAGAAACACCTAACTTCTAAGTTTGAAGAAATCAAAGAGGAGGGAAGCAAGCTTCAACAACAAAGGCATTTGACAGGGATGTCTTCTTTGCTTTGATTCTTTACTTGTTGTAAGATGTTTAGTTTACATGTATTGATGGAATTAGCTTCAAGATTGTGTAGTTTAATGATGAGCTAATTTCGTTCATCTAGGATTACATCCTTGAACTCATTATGTGATTGATTTTAGTTCTCTCTTTTATAGTATTAATTCAGCTTTTGATATATTCATTGTGCTTGTGCTTAATGCTATTTGATTACTTGGCCAGTGGTTAAATTGATCTAGAAATGCTTAAATAAACTTGACAAAGGCATTTAGGTATTTAGTCTTAAGCATATTGATGCATGATCATAGTGTAGTACACTTGAGTTTCATATGAGATAGACATATACTCATAAGGCATGTATGGCTCATAAAACTTGTGCTTAATAAATTTTGTTCAATTTATTTATCATAGACATATAGATATTTGATTGGATGGAATAGATTCACTTGACCTGCAAAAGAGGCTTGTGATGTGTTGAGTGTTTTGGTCAATATATCAAGTTGAGAACTAATAAGCATCAAAGAGATTCTGCTGAATTTATTTGCATAATGGGGGATAGTTTGTAATCCTAGGATTTCTCATATTGAATATAATTTGTTGGTAATTTAGTTTATCACTTAGCATAATTAAGTTGTTCTTTTACTTGAGTAGTTTAATCATCATACATTAAATCATTTTCTGGATAATAGTAGAAAGACACCATTTCGGTACTTAAACTAGAAAAGATAAATCATTCTCTGTGGGATCGACACTTTTCTCATCATATATTACTTGTTGCGACAACGTGCACTTGCGCTAATTTGTGTTATAGAAAACACACAACACCAACCATTCAGGATAGTGGACTTCCCTGATGAACCGGGCCGCCAGCAGTTTTTTCACTTCTTTCGCTATAGCTTCATTCTGCTTCTTTTTTGCTTGACTGGTCGAGACATGGGGCAGACAGTCAACTTGTGAGCGGCCAGCCTTAGGTTAATTTTGAGCATGCTTAGTGGGACCAAGCAAAGATATCTGAGAACTCTTAAATCAAGCGGGTCAGCTCTCGCTCGACTCCTGGTCCCAACGGGGTTCCTATCCTGACCACCTTCCCGGGTTCTCCAACTTTGACTTGCAGTTCTTTCATCTCTTCCGCTGGCTCTGGGGACTCATGGATTCCCTCTCTTAGATCAATGGTAGAAATATAAAACGCCCTCTTTACCGTGACTGCGTAACAGCTCCTTGTCACTTTCTGATCTCCCAATGCTACCTCGATCCCTTCTTCCGCGGGGAATTTTAGCTTTAGGTAATGGATGGACAGGGCTGCTTTAGTATTAACTATGAACGGTCGCCCGATGAGGACTCTATACACGAATGGGCGATCCACCGCCATGAATCTGGTCATCACTGTCTTCTCGTAGGGCCTTCGTCTGATGGTGAGGGGGAGGGTTACCACTTCGACTAGCATCACACAACTTTCCTCAAATCCTTGTAACATTGTTTGGGTTTCCCCTATGTGGAGGTTTCTGATTTTTAGATCATCCAGGGTTTCCTTAAAAATTATATCGACCGAGCTACCTGGGTCGACGAACACCCTATTTATTCTCTCTCTAGTTATCACCACTTCAATTACAAGCGCGTCGTCATAGGGTAACTAACCTTTGAGGAACTTCCTCCACAAACATGATTGGCACTTCTTGTGGTAGCCTCGGCTTCTTGGCTAAAGGGGTGTTGCACATGACTTGATGTGCCACTATTGAGTACTTGGAGTAGTTCTTCCATTGTTTATTTGAGTCTTCTGCTAGCGTGGGTCCTCCCAAAATAATTGCCACCGAGTTGGGGTTCGAGGTGCAGACTGAACTGGTGGTCGTTGTCTTCCGATTTGCTCGAAACTCTTTCAGGTACCCATTCCTCATCAGGTGGTCGACCTATTTTCTTAGCTCGATGCATTCTTCGGTTATGTGCCCAAGACCCCTATACATGTCACACCATTTCTTGGGATCAATTCACCGTTTCGCTCCATTCCCTTTGAAAATTTTCTACAACAATCCCCTATCCCAAATAGCCTCGTAGACATCTTCAAGTTGAACGGCTAGAGGGACAAAATTCTTAATCCGTGCCACTCTTTCCCCATACCTGGTGCTTTGTTGCTTCTCAGATTTTAGGCCCCCCCTGGGGGCCACCTATTCGAAAATGGTCCCTATTCCCCCTAGTCCCGAGGTCTGTTGTCAGGCATGTTCTTTCTGTTATCTAGCGCATAGCGCCTGATGAACACATGCAAATGCATGTTGTTAAGAGATTTAATCACCATTTAATGTCACTAATTTTAGTATTTTCTGTATTTTTAGCTTAAAATAAAGTGTTCTCCTTAAATTGTGATTAATGAATGTTATTTGGACAGGTTTAGGTAAACTGGACATAACTCTCAATGTAGAAATCGAAATGAAGAAATTCTTAAACCTAGTGTAACATGACTCAATCTTACACAAATTTGAAGAATAGTGGAAAAGCCAAATCCAACATGTTATGGGCCAAAAAATTGAGATACAACAAAATCGGACTACAACTCTTACCCAGCTTGACCCAACTCACGTATTTGGACCGTATCTCACAAAATACGTACTCAATTGGTATAATTCTTGAAGCTGTGAATTGATGACTTAACTATCAACAACTCGTATGTTTATGGTAAAGTCTAAATCAGCCGTTATCATGGACCAAATCGCATTGCAAGTGGGTAAAATGGTTGTTGGCCGAATTCTGATGTATCTTTGGAATTTTGCTCATATCTCATTGGATACTCATCCAATTTGCATGAAATTGGTGCCTATGGAAAGAAGAGTCAAAATTATACAACTTTCATGTCAGTTGCAAAAGCTGAATTGATCATTTACATTATCAAAAATGTGCTGCAAGTGGATACACTAGTTATTGGCTTAAAATTATTGAAGATTGATGTCATCCATGACATATATCCATTCATTGCCTATATAAGGAGACCCTTAGGACATTTTTATTAGATAATTTCTCTCTTCTTTTATTCTCATTAACATGTATTGTAATTTAGGCTAGAGTTCCTAGCAAGGCTAAGAGATGAACTTTTATGTGTAGTAAATCTACTTTCATGCTTTGATTCGATGTCAAGAGCTATAAATGTTGTAAGTTTGGTTTTGATTAAACTCTTATCTATTTTATTTTCTATAATCCAGAGGTTATAATTCTCATATCTCATATATGTTCAGTCATGCTTTTCTTATGTGATTCATGTTGATTTATAATTGTTACTGGTTACATTGTTTTATATGTTAATCTTTTACTGCAGTATTGTCAATTTGATATATTGTCGATCTTGGATAACATGTAAGGGCAATAAATGTTTGATATTCAAGTTAATCTTTTACTGCAATATTGTCAAAATGATATATTGTCGACCTTAGATAACTTGTATAAATAACATGATGTGTGTTAATGCTTGCAAAGAGTTTAACTAAATCAAATACATGTGTTATCAAATGTGCTATATATTACATACCTTCCGATTGATTGTTTGGGATGTGAAACTTTCAGTTGAGTTATAAATATCGAATCAAAGTATAGAGTAGATTTATAAAGCATAATTGTGATTCTCAAAGCCTTGCTTAAATCATCATAAGACATTTTCCTCAATTCATAGACAATTCTATCTCATCCGTTTAAATCAATTAACCCTTTACTACTGCTTTAATATTTTACTTCACTAACCTATTTTGTCAAGAGCTTCCTCGTGGGATCGACACCTCAATCTATACTGCGATAGCCACGTTATATTTTGAGCGTAAACAAAAATTTGGCACCGTTGCCGGGGAAGCACACTAAGCGAAAGTCGGTTGCGATTATAAATACTAAAGTGGTAACTTTGTATATTTTCTTTTCTTTGTAAACTCTTAGTTTTATTTCCTTTGTTGTAATTTATTTATTATTCATGGTTGGTTCTACCACCTAATTTATTTTGTTTTCTTTAGTTAATTTGTTATATTTTATATTATCTTAATGGCTGGTTTTGCCGCCTAATTAGTTTATTTTCTTTTATCTATTTATTGCACTTTATTTTCTTTAGTTTATTTATTGCACTTTTTTTTTAATGGCTGGTTTTACCGCCTAACTTTGTTCACTTTCTTTTATTTATTTATTGTACTTTATTTCTTTAGTTAATTTGTTGTATTTTCTTTATATTTTGTGGCTGGTTCTACCGCCTAACTTTGTTTCTTTATTTTTTTTTATTGTACTTTATTTATTTATTGTACTTTTTTATTGCACTTTATTTTTATTTTCTTTTACTTATTTATTGCACTTTATTTACTTTAGTTAACATGTTGTATTTTCTTTTTATGGCCAGTTCTACCACCTAACCTTTTATTTATTTACTTATTGTATTTTCTTTTTATTATTTATTTATTGTACTTTTTTTTTTCTCTTTATAGTCTTTTGTTTAGTTATTGTATTTATATTTCATGGTTGGTCTTACCACCTAACTTATTTCTATTTCTTGTTGTGTTTATTCCACTTCTTAATTTTCCTTAAGTATTTCTTTCCTAAAAAAAAAAAAAAAAAGAATTAGGATGTATGCATCGACCTAGAGACAAACGAGGAAGATTTGTGAGAGAACTAGAACTAGAACTAGAACCACTCCCACAATTTGTAAGTGAAGAGAATTCACCTTCTAGTTCATCTTGTAATTCTAACAAAATGAGCCAACACGAAGAAAACCCCATTAGAACTCTAAAAGATTACTTGCATCCTACTCGCACAGCCACACCATCATGCATTATATTTCCACCTAACATACCACATTCGGATTTTAAACCTGGAATGATACAACTTCTTCCCACTTTTCATGGTCTAGATAGTGAAAATCCTTATGTACATGTTAGGGAATTTGAAGAGGTAATTGCCACCTTCCATAGCCAACCTGAAGCCATAGACACTGTTAGGCTCAAATTTTTCCCTTTTTCTTTGAAAGACAAAGCAAAGAGTTGGCTATACTCTTTGAGGCCGAGGTCTATAGGAACTTGGGCAGAAATGACCCAAGCATTTTTCAATAAATACTTCCCACAACACAAAACTAATGGCCTGAAAAGACAAATTTCTTCCTTCTCCCAAAAAGACAGTGAAACCTTATATCAAGCATGGGAAAGGTTTAAAGAGTTACTAAATCTGTGCCCTCACCATGGGTATAAAAATTGGCGCTTGGTTAGTTATTTCTATGAGGGACTCACAATTAGAGAGCGCCAATTTGTTAAGATGATGTGTAATGGGGAGTTCCTTCACAAAGATCCTGAGGAAGCCATAGAATTCCTTAATGACTTAGCCGAAAAAGCCCATACATGGACTGGACCTAGCATTGCTGAAAGCACAAATAGGTCACGACCCAATGGAGTTTTCCATCTTAGGGAAGAGGATAACCTCAAAGCCCAATTAGAGGTCTTAACTAGGGAGTTAGAGGCCTTGAAATCCAAAGATAGAAGGGTCACCCACACGGTTGCTAGAGTTGAGTCACACGATGTCTGTTTTGTCTGTGGAGGAGCGGAACACTTAGCTCAGGATTGTCCCACGTATAGTGAGATGAGAGGGATATATGAGGAATAATGTAATGCCCTAGGGATGTACAAGAAGCCTTATTCACCCTACTCTGAAACATATAATCCTAGCTGGAGAAACCACCCAAATTTCAGTTGGAAATCTGACCAACAAGCCAACAACCAATGGAAACAAGAACAACAAGCACCCAAGTCTTATGTTGTACCTCAATATAATGCACGACCAACTAGGAGTTCTTTAGAGGATACATTACAAGCATTTATGGAGGCACAAAGTAAGACTAATCAAAAATTTGAAACAATTCTTGCACAGGTAGTGGACGAAAACAAAGAAATCAAGAGTCAAATCACAAAGTTGACCAGTGCCTTAACTGTACAAGAGCGAGGTAAGTTTCCATCTCAACCTCAATCCAATCCGAAAGGACAATTCATGGCACAAGCTTCTACTTCTGATGTTCAAAATCTCAAAGAAGTCAATGCCATTACTACTCGAAGTGGTAAGATTGTAAGTGAGCCTACTCCTGAAATTAACACATCTACGAGTAGTAAAGACGCCCCCCTTGAAAAAGAAGCCACAATGGAAAAAGAGCCCGAAAGTAAGTTTTCAATCCCAGTGCCTTTTCCTCAAGCTCTTCGACCGGTTAGAAAAAATTCAGAAATTCAAGGTGAGATTTTAGAACATTTGAAACAAGTTAAAATTAATCTTCCCTTGTTACATTTGATTAAGCAGGTTCCAACTTATGCCAAAGTCATCAAGGATCTATGCACTATCAAAAGAAAACACCATGTCAAGAAAACTGCATTTTTGGCAGAACAGGTAAGTGCAGTGATTGAACAAAAGACACCACCTAAGTACAAAGACCCAGGATGTCCCACAATCTCCTGCCAAATCGGGACACATGATTTTGGTCAAGCGTTATTGGACTTAGGAGTAAGTGTAAATTTAATGCCTTGTTCTATATACCTGCAATTGGGACTTGGTGAGATTAAACCTACATCTATAGTCCTACAATTAGCTGACCGATCAGTCAAGAAGCCACGGGGAATAGTAGAAGATGTTTTGTTGCAAATTGATAAATTTTACTACCCTGTTGATTTTCTTGTTTTAGATACTCATTCTGTTGTTAACATGGAGTCAAAAATCCCTCTTATTTGGGGGAGACCTTTTCTTGCCACTGCTAATGCTCTTATTAATTGCAGAAATGGTCTAATGAAATTATCTTTTGGGAATATGACTCTTGAGGTGAACATTTTTCATATTGATAAGCAATCACGAGAAGAAGACGAATGCTATCATTCATATATGATAGACACACTTGGAGCGGAGGAAGCTTATAAAAATCATGGCTCTAATTCTTTAGAAAATCTCTTTGATTTTGATATTGAAGAATTGTATTATCCTGATGAAACAACTAATATGTTTAGTATTTTTGACTTACAGGATAAAGGGATTCGATTTTGGAAACCAGGCATTGAAATGTTGCCATATGAGAGGGAGAAACCAAAATCATCAAAACTCGAGACACCATGTGTCATCATTGGTGACCAAGGAACACATTTCAGTTCTAGAAAACCTCATAAAGCTTATTGGGCTGTCAAAGCCCTTAACTTTGATTTGAATGTTGCAGGTCTCCAGAGAAAGTTACAATTGTCAGAAATAGAAGAGCTACGAAATGACGCATATGACAACTCCAGAATTTACAAAGCTAAAATAAAAGTAGCTCATGATAAACAGATCTCAAGGAAACACTTTGAGCCAAATCAACGGGTCTATCTTTATGATTCTCGATTGCATTTACACCCTGGAAAGTTGAGATCTCGATGGACTGGTCCATTTATGGTAAGACATGTTTTTCCTAATGGTGCTGTTGAAATAGAAGACCCCACTGATGGACGGACTTTCAAAGTGAATGGACAACGGCTAAAAAGCTACGTGGAAAAGGTAAACGACTCTATGTACCTAGGCGAGATCCCTCTTGTGGATCCTGTCTATCGTGATTGATCAGGTTCAATCTATCTGTACCATATTTTATATTTTGTCTATATTTTACCTTTTGACTTTCTATTTTTGCTTTTATTTTCCTGCACATTTTATTTTACTTTATTTTCTTCTTTTTATTTTTTCTTCAGTGTGATTTTATTTCTCGGTCAAGTGGCGGATACGGTACTCCGTGACTATTAAAGTCGGTTTCTCAATTCCCTAAAAACTGTCCCTCAAACTGTGCATTCATCTCTTTTCTTTCTTTTAAAATGGATCGCATTCTTGCCAACCTTAAAAAACATTTTCCTTCATTTCCTCAAAATGCTCTACTTAAGACTTACAAAGCACGGTGTGAAAGACTAAGGCTATTGATGTTGGGTAATATCCCTGTGGACCTTCGTTGGTTAATTGAAGCCAAGGTTCGGTTGTCTGGTGAGTTTGAAAATGATTTTGTTTCTCATATGCCTGGTCTTGGAAGAAGCTTTTATGCCAAAAGGCGACGAGCAAAAAGGTTACAAGTCTGTCATAAATGTGCTCGATGGAATTGTAATCGGAGTTGTCGTTCTTTAGGATTCGTATCTAGAAATCGAGAAGATAAAATTCAGTTCATTAAGGATGGACTGAGTAAGGAGTCTTTGGATGATATCCTATTGACTCTTGAGACGCATCCCTGTGGGCTCGTGCAACGTGAACTTCTCGATTTATGGAACAAATTCAAAAATGAACATCAACGGTATAGTCTCGGGAATCTGACTCTAAAAGACCCTGTTTGCCAATTTATAAGAAAATTGGATGGGAAGCCTATCCCCGACCCATAGAGGGCGTTTAAGCCGTTACTGGACGTAAAACCAGAGGAAGATGTGAGCCACAATCACAACTACTTGTAAATACATGTGTTTTAATTTCAAACTTTATTTTATGAATAGTAGGGCTACTCATGTAGATGTCTTAAATTCAAATCTTTTTGTTCAATAATGCATGTGGGTCATTATGTTTAAATTTTTGTGTTTTATTTTTAACTCTCTTTTGACAAACTGTCGGGTTACCATAATCATTGTTATCATTTGGCACTCTATAAATACAGCACCTCAGTTTCTTCATTTTTATATATTGAGATAAAGGTGAGAGTAGATATGGAGGAAACCCAAGTTCGACAATTTCGAAATATATGTGTATTTTGTGGATCTAATCCTGGGGAGAGTAAAGTGTTCGTAGAAGCAGCAAACAATCTAGGAAAAACATTAGCTGCAAGAAAAATTCATTTGATTTATGGAGGAGGTAGCCTTGGGCTAATGGGGTATGTGTCAACAGCTGCACATTTAGGAGAAAGTCAAGTTTTAGGTATTATTCCTACAGCTTTGGCCGTGGGAAACCTAACCGGGAAAACAATCGGGAAAGAATTACGAGTCTCATCCATGCATGAACGTATAGCCAGAATGCTTTGCAATGCAGATGTTTTTATTGCTTTACCAGGTGGTTTTGGTACCTTGGAAGAAATTTTTCAAATTGTCTCTTGGGCCCAACTGAATATCCACCGAAAACCATAGGTTTGTTGAATGTTAATAACTATTTTGATTGCTTACTTTGTTTTCTTGATCAAGCTGTGGAACAGAATTTTATTTCACATTCGGCACGACAGATCCTGGTTTCTACTACTGAGGCGGATGAATTGATTAACAAATTACAGGCAGTTACCTACGAACCTGACCCAGCAATAACTCGGATCGATTGGTCAGTGGGCCTTAACAAGCGAAAATTGGATCTGACACTTCGTTTGTAAATTTTTCTTTTTATTTATTTATTTATCAGTACCATCATTTTAGTTTATATTTGCTTAAGTGTCTCTCAGGTTTGTTTCTTTCAAATAACTGGCGTTTCAGGTAATGTCTCCTATACTTTATCTCTTTTTATTTAAACATTGAGGACAATGTTTCATCTGGTTTGGGGGGAGGATAGTAGACATACGTTGCATTTTGCCCAAAAAAAAAAAATTGTGGTCCGACATTTGATTAAAATGGCAGAGTAAAGAGTTCATTCTTGAACTCTTGAGACGCATTCTAGGTCAAATTAGAATGGCAGAGTAAGGAGTTTTAGTACTAACTTTTGAAATGCATTTTAACTAACTTTTTGTTATTTTATTTTATATTTCATGCATTGTCGTTTACTGCTTGTAGTCTTGGTAATTCTTGTATAAAGGAATTTGCTTTTCTGCCTAAGTATGATTTCAGAATTGTTTAGGTTGAGTCACTGTTTCTATCTAGGTTACTAAAGAATGACTTCCAAAATATTTTTGA
Source organism: Ailanthus altissimus (assembly GCA_946807835.1). Lineage (NCBI taxonomy): Eukaryota > Viridiplantae > Streptophyta > Magnoliopsida > Sapindales > Simaroubaceae > Ailanthus > Ailanthus altissimus. The sequence goes on along the minus strand of OX327699.1, from coordinate 9,230,370 downwards.
GCACAATGCTAAGCCTTGTGGTAAGATGGATGATTCAATTTATATAGCCAAGAGAATTCTCATGTTTAAGTATATATTTTTCTAATCTCACATATCTTTTGTGAGTAAGTGGAAAGGTTGAGAAAACAGCTTATGAACCTTCATTGATCCTTTGAATTGGTTAATTTTTGTTTAGAATGATATTATTTGAATTAAGGGATAAGTTGGTTGCATTTGTGCATAATATAATTTGGTGAGAAACCTTTGTAATGCTTCCTTGTATTCTTCAAAAAAAAAAACACAAAAATACCAAAAACAAAAAAAAAAAAAGCAATTCAGTTTAATAAAGTCTTCATTCAATTTTAGAAGACAAATATCTTGTAAAACAGTTTTCTCACCAAGTTATAATTGTATTATTCTCACAAGCCAATTAAAGTTCTAAAGTTGGCGTATGATATGAATAATTGATTTTTAAACAAATAATTTTCCTATCTTCGGATCAATGTTAGTTTATATGTCTGTCCTTAAAATTGACTTTTTCTTGAGTGCTTAACTATTTTCCAACTCCATAAGAGAAGTCCTAACCTTTTAAATAGTCATACACCTGTGAGGATATGAAGTTAAGGCTTTTACTTGGAGAAATTCTCAAGGCTATATCTATTGTGGTTTGTGGTTATATGGTTATGGCTTAGTTCACACACACACAAATTATGGAAGTTGTAATTGAAAAAACCATGATAGCAACAGTGATCTCGAACTGACGTTTTGATTGAAATGCTTAAGTAGTTTTGCATATTCTATTTACGCTTGAATTGCTAGAGACTAGCAATAAGCTGGTTGGGGGCTGTGATGAACACATGAAAATGCATGTTGTTAAGAGATTCAATCACCATTTAATGTCACTAATTTTAGTATTTTCTGTATTTTTAGCTTGAAATAAAGTGTTCTCCTTAAATTGTGATTAATGAATGTTATTTGGACAGGTTTAGGTAAACTGGACATAACTCTCAATGTAGAAATCGAAATGAAGAAATTCTTGAACCTGGTGCAACATGACTCAATCTTACACAAATTTGAAGAATAGTGGAAAAGTCAAATCCAACATGTTATGGGCCAAAAAATTGAGATACAACAAAATCGGACTACAACTCTTACCCAGCTTGACCCAACTCACGTATTTGGACCGTATCTCACAAAATACGTACTCAATTGGTATAATTCTTGAAGCTGTGAATTTCTGACTTAACTATCAACAACTTGTATGTTTATGGTAAAGTCCAAATCAGCCGTTATCATGGACCAAATCGCATTGCAAGTGGGTAAAATGGTTGTTGGCCGAATTCTGATGTATCTTTGGAATTTTGCTCATATCTCATTGGATAATCATCCAATTTGCATGAAATTGGTGCCTATGGAAAGAAGAGTCAAAATTCTACAACTTTCATGTCGGCTGTAGAAGCTGAATTGATCATTTATATTATTAAAAATGTGCTGCAAGTGGATACACTAGTTATTGGCTTAAAATTATTGAAGATTGATGTCATCCATGACATATGTCCATTCATTGCCTATATAAGGAGACCCTTAGGACATTTTTATTAGATAATTTCTCTCTTTTTTTATTCTCATTAACATGTATTGTAATTTAGGCTAGAGTTCCTAGCAAGGCTAAGAGATGAACTTTTATGTGTAGTAAATCTACTTCCATGCTTTGATTCGGTGTCAAGAGCTATAAATGTTGTAAGTTTGGTTTTGATTAAACTCTTATCTATTTTATTTTCTATAATCCAGAGGTTATAATTCTCATGTCTCATATATGTTCAGTCATGCTTTTCTTATGTGATTCATGTTGATTTATAATTGTTACTGGTTACATTGTTTTATATGTTAATCTTTTACTGCAGTATTGTCAATTTGATATATTGTCGATCTTGGATAACATGTAAGGGCAATAAATGTTTGATATTCAAGTTAATCTTTTACTGCAATATTGTCAAAATGATATATTGTCGATCTTAGATAACTTGTATAAATAACATGATGTGTGTTAATGCTTGCAAAGAGTTTAACTAAATCAAATACATATGTTATCAAATGTGCTATATATTACATACCTTCCGATTGATTGTTTGGGATGTGAAACTTTCAGTTGAGTTATAAATATCGAATCAAAGTATAGAGTAGATTTATAAAGCATAATTGTGATTCTCAAAGCCTTGCTTAAATCATCATAAGACATTTTCCTCAATTCATAGACAATTCTATCTCATCCGTTTAAATCAATTAACCCTTTGCTACTGCTTTAATATTTTACTTCACTAACCTATTTTGCCAAGAGCTTCCTCGTGGGATCGACACCTCAATCTATACTGCGATAGCCGCGTTATATTTTGAGCGTAAACAGCGCCAGTTTGCAAAGTTTTTTCCTTGCGGGGGGTGGTACTCGTCATCTGTCTTCTGATGTTTTAACAAGGGGGGCGGGGCTCTCTCCCTCCCCCCGTATCTTGCTTCCCCACGGGGTCGTGTCTTTCCTCGAGGTGGTTCAGCCAATGATCTCTTAGCTTTCTGACATTTGTCTATTGACATATATTTTAGGGCTTAATTGTATGCTGCCGCATAGCTTGTGGTGCTATTTTCCGCCAAGTGGTACCAAAACTGATTCAATCGTAGCCCCGCCTTTAGGGCATCCAGGGCGATGGGCTGGTCAAACGCCCCCAGTGCTATCACTTTTTTGTGGAACCTCCAAATATAGTCCCTCGGGCTCTCCTCATGACCCTGCCTGATCTGCTTCAACTGTTCTAGGTCCCTGGCTACTTCCCATAAGTCCCGAAAATGTTGTGCGAATTTTTCAGTCAATTCGTTATAGGAGGCAATGTTACGCTGTTTTAGCCCTCTGTACTAGAGCAATGCAGGTCCTTCCAAGTTCATGTGGAAAAGCCGGCACATTTAATCCTGCCTCAGTCCTGCTATAGATAGCAAGTCGGTGATCTGATCTACGTAATGATTAGCATCAGTAACCCCCTTGTAGGTGGGCAAATTGGGGAGTCGAAACCCGCCCAGGAGCTCCTTATCTCTCACCTCGTCCGTTAGTGGCGACTTTCTCTCCCTTTCTGTCCTCTTTTCAAGGGGCTGGTCCTTCTCCCTTCTTTCGGCTAAGAGGCTCTCCAACTTATTTTTCAAACTGCGAACCTCGCTTTCAAGGCTCAGTTCTCTCCGTTGATATTGTTGCGGCTCTGTTGGCTGCTCTCTCTCCGCCGACGGCTCCGACTCTCCTGGCTCTTTCTCTCCCCTTTCGGGGGTCGCCTAACTTGGCCTATTTGCCCTAACTAAATTGTGCGGAGCCTCCGGTCATTCCCTTTACTCTGCCTGTCTTCTAATCTCCTCATGAGATTCCCTCCCACGATTTTTTGCCCTCAATCGTTTGTCCCTAATTAACTCAGTTATAAGCTGCCTTAATTCCTCTCTTTCCTCCCTCAGGGTTCTCAACTCTGCTCTTATTTCAGGATGCAGAGAGCTTTCTGTTCGAAAGAGAAGTTGGTTTGGGCTTCGCTCTCTGGCAGTATGGTTTCTACTGGCGGATAATCGTTCAGCCATTTTAGAACATTGCTTCTCCTGACAAAGCTTTTTGTTTGATTCCTACAGATGGCGCCAAAAATTGTTGACCTGAAAAAATAGTTCCTCAGATCAACGAGCCTTAAATTTGTTGATGGGAGAATCGAACGTTAGGCCTCGTCTGGACTGGATCAACAAGTATAAGCTTGGGCTTCCTGTTTTTCGCAAACTGTGGAGAAAGGCCTGCAATGACAACACATACACAAGCTTAAAGATGGTCTCACTGGGGTGGGTTCTGACAAAGACGCTCCGATGCTTAAGTAAAAAAAATGGGGTTTTTGCTCTCTTAAAAAATATCACAAACTAGAAATCACCAATGTCTTCTTGGCCACAGGCAGGGGGTAGGTAATACTCTTTTTGTTCTCTGAGGATCTTTTCATCATCTCCTTCATGTCTCCCTCTTTTTTATTTTATAGTGATTGCCTTCCAGGGACCTTTTTAGGCTTTTTTTTGCAATATTTCTGTCTTGTGCTGGATATTTTCTACTGTACTTCTAATACATGCTAGACATTTTCGTACTCTCCTCTGACATACACTGAATATCTTTTCACAGATTTTATCTCCGTTCTTACCGCATGTCAGATGTCACTTCTGATGTGTTAAGCATATTCCTTGGGTTTGTCTTCGTCGGCCTTTTTGGTTCAAGTGAGTTTGTTTTGGTCGGCCTGGGTCAGTACCTGCTCAGTTATAGTCGCGGCTGGGTCTGCATATGCAAAACAGGTTTTGTCATCAACCGACCAGATTCCCCGTATTCGAACCAGTTATGTTGTTCTCACGGATTTATGCCCATTAGCCATTATTCTTGGACCTACCTTGAGCTTTGCCTTCTAGGCCCTTGGGCCTAAGGTCAGGAGGAGAGAGATTTTCAAGGGGGGAAACAATAATATTTAATAGATTTTGAATAATATATTTTAACATAATTGAAGTTGAAATTAAAATAAAAATTATAACATTTAATGTATTAAAATTCAATTTGAATTTCGAATTATGAAATTTAACATAATTGAAATCGAAATTAAAATTAAAATTATATTATTTAATGTAATCGAAATTGAAACTAGATTTGAAATTATAATATTTAACGTAATTGAAATTAATATTGGAATCAAAATTTTATCATTTAAAGTAATTAAAATTAAATTAGAATCAGAATTATAACATTTTATGTAATCGAAATTGAAATCGGATTCGAAATTATAACATTTAACGTAATTGAAATTAAAATTGAAATTATAACATTTAAAGTAATTACAATTTGAAATCAGATTTGAAATTATAACTTTTAATGTAATTAAAATTAAAATTAGAATCGAAATTATAACATTAACATAATTAAAATTAGAAATATATAACATGTAACGTAATTAAAGTTAAAATTAAATTCGCAATTATAAAATTTGATGTAATTAAAATTGAAATTGAAATCGAATTTGGAATTATAATTTTTAATGTAATTGAAATACGAATTGAATTTAAAATTATACCTTTAAATGTAACTGAAATTAAATCGGAATTGAAATTATAATATTTAAGATAATTGAAATTGGATTAGGAATTGTAACATTTGATGTAATTAAAATTAAAATTAAATTTAGAATTATAACATCTAACGTAATTGAAATTAAAATTAAAGTTAGAATTAGAATCAGAATAATAATATTTAAAGTAAATTGAAATTGGATTTGGAATTATAACTTTTAACTTAATTAAAATTCAAATTAAAATCAGAATTATAACTTTTAATATAATTGAAATTAAATTAAAATTAAAATTATAGTATTTAACTTAATTAAAATTGAATATGAATTTAGAATTATAACACTTAACGTAATTAAAATTGAAATTAAAATTATAATAATTAACGTAATTAAAATTAAAATCAAAATTATAATATTTTAACGTAATTAATATTAAAATAAATATTATAATTCTAAATCTAATTTTAATTATATTAAATATTATAATTTAAATTTAATTTTTAATTTAAATTATATTAAATATTATAATTACAATTTTAATTTTAATTACATTAAATGTTATAATTTTAAATTTAATTTTTCTGTAAATAATACATAAAAATATAATTTAATGAGAATATACATAATCATATATTGCTTTTAGATCTATAGATGTAAATTATATTCAAATATTTGGAATAGAAAGCCATATTAGCTACGCACTAAAAGCTAAACCAAAAATGGTATAATAACATCTTTTTGAAAGTCCACGTGTACCTAAACCCGAGCCAACAATTAAAAATATAAAGCAAGTTTCAGTGCAACTGTGCAAATCCCTCCCTCGGTTCTCCCGCTCGAACCGATTTCAAACTCAAATTTTCAAAAGCCCTCCTCTTCACTCTTCAAAAAGTTCAAAAGAAAAAAAATTAATCTTTAAATTTTTAATTGTCGTTGACTTTGTCCTCCTATTGACCCGTTTTTTAGCTTTAGCTCTCATGAATCTTCAAAAAATCTCTTTTTTTTATTGCTGGGAATTGATTTTGTCTTGTGTTTTGATAAAGATTAGATTTTGAGGGGACCCTTTAATGGAATGTGAGGTTTGCGATAGCAGCGGTGAGTCTTTTCTTTTTAATCAGTTTTTGAATTGATCATTTTCTTGGGCAGTTTTTAGTGAATCTTTTTGTGGGTCAAGCTGTTTTTTTGGAGCAATTGTGCGAATTCGTGTGTTTTTGTGAGGGTGATCTTAGAAATTAAGTTTGGGGTTTTATTTAATTGTTGGATTTGTGGTGAAAAAGAATGATTTTGGGTAATTTTGTACTAGGGTTAGAGCTTGTTATGGGATTGTTTGCTTACTCGAAATTTCTCCTGAGTTGTTATTTTATTTTTAGCATTGTCAATAGCTGGTGTGATGTAATACTTACAAAAGAGCTCAATGTCAGTAGCGTATTATGATTCTTTGTAACCTAGAACACATTAAAATATAACAACTATAGAGACCGTGTGTTTTAGATGTATGAAAGACGGCTTAGGTTAGGAGAGGAAGTTTTCCTGTGATTGTAGTTAATTTCTTATGAAATCGATTTCATAATGTTCTACATCTGTTGCTTCATTTCTTTCTGAGGAAGAGGATGATAATGAAGATGAAGAGATGAACTGGTAAGTTTTCACTGATTATGCATCTACAATTTTCAATGTTACCAACACTATGTTAATGTTGTTAATGTCTTTGTTCTTATCTTTGAAGCTAAGCTTTTAATTTTAGTTATGGATATTCATAAGCCCATAAATCTATGCTTCCTTTGTTTCTAACAATTAATTATTAATTTTTTATGCTGCTAATTCATATCCATGGTTGCATATGGACAAAGGGTGGCTTTTGGTTTAATTTTTGGCCATGCTTATTATAATTTACTAGTTAGCGCGTCCGTGATTTATTTGTCCTAAAAGGCGAGGCTGCAAAATAGTAACTTATCTGCTTGGTTTTTTTTATCATTCCAACCCACCCTTTAAATGCGGGGTTAGCAGTAAAATGTAGCTCTCAAAGGCCTTTAAGGATGTTGAAAGATATTATATCCTCATCTGCTTCCTAAATATTGCAGTGGCTAGCATAACTAGTAGAATTTATATGATACTGAGTTAGAATTATGAGATCTCGGTCTTTAAATTTGAATTGTGACGCCACGTGGACACACTCGAGTCGCTGGAAGAGTGGTTGGGTTGGGGAGTCCGAGAAGTGGAGCTGTGCATCGAAGAAGGAATGTGTTGGTTACGCTCTTACGTCCAAGAAAGTTAGGAGCTTCTTGCAGCCTAAGCTCGAAGGCTTAGCTAGGTACTTTTGTATTTCCCTTAAACCAATTAATTAAATACACTTCTGTTTTTTTTCTTCATAAATTTCACCAGATTAATTAATTTTTACTCAACTTGAAGATTTTTTTTGTTTTTCTTTTCTTTTTTGGTTTTGTGGAATTACTTTTGGTAATTTTGTATTAGAGGATGTGGTTTGTGGAGTTTCTGATCACAAATTTGTGTGAAAATGTTTTAACACGTTTGACTTTTGATTCTCTTTTGGGTGAAAACTTTGATGTGTAAATGTCATTTTCTGTTTGGTTGTCAAGAAAATGAAGTGAACTGAAAAAGGAATTTCAGAACAGCTTTATTTGATTATTGTTGAAAACGAGTGCTATTACTTATGTGTTCCAAATTTGTTTGGATATATTCTTAAGCATTTCAATTTGCAATTTGTACCTCTTTATTTGATTTGATTTTGTTTTTAGTTTAGTAGTTGTACTTAACAAGGAATATTGTTTGTTGCAATCGATTAGAACCGTCCACTTTCAGATCAAGGCCCTTTTGATATTGTACTGCATAAGGTCCGCAGCTATTCAAATTCACATTTTTAATTTTCCTTATAATTTCTTAATTTTATCTAAAGTTTGTGGTTTCTTTTTCATTTCTGATTCAGTTAATGCGGAAGGATTGGTGCAAATTCTCGAGTTTGGTTACATATAAGACATTATTGTTTCTGTTTTACTTTAAATCTTTGTCAATGTATGGAGTTTATCATTCTTCACTCACTTGATTGATTTTAGAGTGTAAATGTATGATGCTGCAATATGAGGGTCCAACTAATCACTAACTAGTGGTAAACTGTTTTATTTTGTAACAACTTATTCCTGTCTGAATATAATTGCAGAGTGCTTGCTCTTTCCTTGGTCATAAATCTTGAATTGATAGTTGCAAAAGATATTTTTATTCTTTTGAATAAATTCTTTTTTTCTCCGGGGTATATATCATTACCCATCGCTAACTGAATCTTAGCTAGTCAAGATCTGGCATACTTTTTTTTCCTTTTGGCTGCAGCTTCATTTACTAGGACTAGATTTTGTAAATTACTTGTCTTTTATTAGTTATTATACTGATCAAAGCATCTTAATTTGCATGGTATTTAAGTGAAGGGCATGAATCTGAATTAATAATCTGAGCTCTAACTATAGCAGTTGCTGGTAATTAATATTATTAGATTAATTGTTTTGTTATTTTGTTGTATACTCTACTTCGATCAACAGTTGGGATCACCATGGGGAGACGGAACTACATCTATCTCTCGGTGTGCTGTCAACCCTGGAGAAACCTTTCTTTATAGGTTCAAAGCTGACAAGGTACTCTCGCTCCCTCTTTATTCTTAGTTACCAGATCATTTCTTTTTTTTCAACTCTTTATCAGCCCTCTTTATTCTTAGTTGGGATCTATGTTTTATTATAATTGTAACAGCACCTTTTTGTTTATTTATTTATTTATTTGTCTGAATCTGTTACTGAAGCTATGGATTACTTACGTTTCTATGCTTATGTGAAATGCTATTTCTTTGAGAGCATGTTCCTATTTTCAGTTGAATTGAGCACGATCTTAATTGATTAGATTTTGAGTGTTGTTGCTTGATCAAGTTCAATCTTTATTGCAAATAATGGATGGCAGCTGTCAAGTTTATACATAGTATTAGGACTTGGGCTTACGAAACATTTGGCACAGAGAAAGCAATCCTATTGGTGGCCATGGCTACTCTCGAGGATATGAGAATAAATGCAGAGCATATAAGAACTGCTGATCAATTTGTGGAAGCTCTTGGTGGGACAAACAATAATAACTATGCAAATGTACAACTCATTGTAGATGTGTGTATGTTATATGCACTTTCAAATTTCAATTGTTCCATGAACTACAACCACTTCAATATTATCTCTTTTGACTGACTATGAATGCATGTGACTATGAAACAGAAAACCTAACTTGATTAAGAAAGGCATTTTAACAAGAAATTCATTAAGTTACATTTATTATTCTTTGCTTTTACTTCCTAGTAGAAATTAATTTTTGGACCTAATAATTTGTGCAGAAGAAATTTAGTAAAGGAGTGAATAATGTGGCTTATTTTGAGATAAGCACTCCTAATGGCATTGAAGGAGTGTCCCGTGTTATTCTACTAGGCATTTGATTTCATTTTCTGCAGATTTTTAGTAACTTTATCATGGTTCAAAAATTACACTGATCCTCTCTTTCCATGAATTGTTGATATTAAAATGTAAATTCTTTTTTTTTTTTTTTTTTTTATATTGCATAAGCTATTTTCCTATTAATAAGGTAGTCTCCATATGGATCGTGGATACTCCGGTGACAATAAAAAAAATTGTCATTTTCCTGTTTCAGGTCTTTCACAAACTCAAATGAGTAAATTGTTGCATTATTTTACCAGTCAAGAACACCACTGGCCAACATGAACTTGTGTGCTCATCTTCCTCTCGTCCTTTTCATTTTCACCTAGGATGTCAATTACCATTGTCTGTGAAATTCAACATCTATTTGTTTGATTCAAGTGGCTATGGATATTTTGTTTGAGAAATAAATGGACTCCTATGCATCACATTTTAGCTATATCGTTTGTAGTTCATTATCTTTGTCAACATCTGTTGTATCTATTTTTTAAGTTCACTATATTTTAGAAGCACATAGAATGTCCTGGTTTGGAACTTTGAAATTTATGTCTAGAGTGATTATCAATGTTGTTCTCGTAATAGATGTTTAACAGTTTATTTATTTTTTGCTAACACTTGAATGCTATGTTTTTTTATTTCAAGATGGTGTTTCAATGTGGTATATTGATTTTGAGAAAGTTTGAGGAGTATCAATTTGTAATGAAAGTAATTTCTTAGAATTTGTAAGGAAAGTAATTTCCTAGAATGGATATTGCTAACTACATTGTTAAGTTTATTAGTGGATTTATTTGAGGATTGGTGGTGAATTGTTTGTGGTAGATGTTACTTGGATTAACAATTAGTAACTAACTTTTGATGTATAATAGTTTATTTATTTTTTTCTATAGAGATTTTTTAATTACATGAAATATAAATATAAATATATATAATTTAATTTAATTTAATTTATATATATATGAATTTAATGTATATATTAAATAATAAAACTGTTTTTAAAAAATAAAAAAAAATTATTACAAAATTGTGATAGATTTGTCACAAATTCGTTATAGTTGATATATTTTGATAAGGTTATGTTTGATGTCACACTTTTATTATTTATTGTAGATGTATTAGGTGTCAAATTAACATCAACGACATTATTCACATAGACAATATGTGTTACATAAGTTTGTACATGTAGGATAAAAATTATAATTTAATGATATGTATTTTTTATCATAAAATAATGTTACATGTTGGTGATAGAAAAAATTTATTATAAAATTTAATTATTATAAATTTATGATATAATTTTTTTATTAGGCGTTTTTTGGTGATATAAAATTTTATTACAAATTATAGTTGTAATAGAGAAATTCTATTACTAAAAACCTTTTTTTTTAGTAGTATGGCATTATCAATGAAAAAAAAGTGAGATTTATTGAAAATGTTAATTTATTTTATGTACAAAAATTATTCTCTTGAATTTATTTGGGTTGTGCCTCTGCTTTAATTGGCTCATGGTATAAAATTTATTAATTCGCACATGAGTGCTAGAAAAAAAAAAATCAATAGATTTACAGTTCAATTCAACGTTAAATTAAACTCAATTTCAAGTAACAAGTACTCAACTCTTGCGATGACGTTAATTCTCAATGAAGCTTATGGAGAAATTACAAGAGTACAAGCAGAAGAGAATGGACTTCGTTTTAAAGACAAAGGAAAAATGTTTTCTGGATAAAGATTCGAGAGCATTAAGTCCCTCCATAAGCCTTGTTTACAATAAAGTTAAGAAGTAAAATACTGTTAGCTCAATTATCTAAAGCTCATATACGAGTTACATGCACACACTTCTTCTGTTATCTGCAATTAAAATCCTAGACGAAAGTTTTGGCTGGAAATCTAAAAAGATATTTAGCAATATATTTACATTGCACAAGATAAAAAAACTCACTCCAGAAAGACAATTGATATTCATGGGACTAAGAAAAATATATTAATTAATTATTAATTTATGAAAATATCCTTTATTTTGTCAAAATATTATATCTAATATTATTTTATTGTAATTAAGTAAATTAATTTAAATCTTTCTTTTTAATTATATATATATAATATATTTGTGAATTTTACTTGTTGAAAATTATAATTTTAATATAGAGCCTGTTTTGAGTAAAGAAGTAATTAAGTTATTATTTTATGAATCAACAAATAAATTACCGTTGTCTTAACTGTCTATATTGCAGTGAGTAATTATAATTTTAATATAGAGTCTATCTTGTGTAAAAAAATAAATTTTATTATATAAAATTATTATATATTAAATCACTCTAATTAATTCTTAAGTTATTATTTAAATTATCTACCACAGTATTAAGAGGACTAATATCATTAAAATCAGTGTGTGAAAGTAAAAAGAGAAGAGAAAAATCATTTTGGCAGTATGTGCGAGGAAGAAAAAAAAAAGAAAAGAAACATATTCTATGTATATGTGTATATATTTTAAAAGAATTTATTTTTTATATTTTATTTTGAGTAATTTTGACAATAAAAATTTAGTATAATTTTTCGGTGGTCGTGCTCATTGAGGAGAGTGGTATTTAGCATATAGTTAAATTTTGGAGTTATATGAATCTGTTATTACCCACACGAAAAAAAGAATATTTGACTTTAAAACAATATTTTATAGCATACTTTATGTTCAAGGTCATGTTTTATCTTTCTTTACTTTTTTTAATATTTAATTTTTATTTTGTTTGTTGATAATTTTATCTTACAAATATTTAACAATATATATATTCTATATATGATTGAATGATGCTTAAAATAAATTTTATCTAATAAGTTTTGATATATAATTAAATAATGTTTAAATAAAATTTTACCAAACAATTTAAAGTAAATAAGTGAATAGTATCTTAATATTCTTATGGACGCATATTAATATTGTTAACTTATTCCTCTCTAATTTCACTCGAGAAGCCTATCTGCTAGATTGCTATTGTTATTGTCCTTAAAATACTAACATCAGTAAGTTATATATTTGTTTGAATATGTATGATATTGTTATTATGTTTTGATTCATATTAACTACGGGAGTTAGAAATAAGTGGGGAGAGCTTTTCTAATTTATTATTTTGAAATTTGTATATATTCATTTTAGTTGCTATTAACCTGTGGCGGAAAAACAACCATTATCCCTTGTGATTTTAGGTAATGCTTATTTATCCTTTATAGTTTTAAAAGTGACCAAAAATTTTATATCATTAAAAATATTTTGTTATTTTTTAATATTTTATATAATTTTTTAATTTTATCTTTAATAATATATGACTTGATGATTTTATTTTTAAAAATTTAATAACAAAACAAAAAATTGAGTTTGAGGAGATTTGAACCCACCGTTATGAATATTCTGTTATCTTTTAATATTTTACATAATTTTATAATTTTACCCTTAATAATATATGACTTAACAATTTTATTCCTAAAGACTTGACAACAAAATAAAAAATTAAGTTTGAGGAAATTTAAACCCTTAACCTCCAAGATAAAAGTTATGAATTTTCACCACTTGGTCAAATTTATAATTAATAAAAAATTTATAAAAATTAATATATATATATCCTATATAAAAATTAGATTAATTATAAATTATAAATTAAATAAATTTTAGAATAAAAAATTATAAATAATAATAAGTGTAAAAAATTTTCAACAAAAAAAAAATCAATTAAAGTATGTATAACCAAAGACTTCAAGAATAAATTTTAAAAATTTATTATAAAAATAAATTATTTTATTAATTTTTAAATTAATCTATAAATAAAAAATGTTAAAATATAATACATAATAAAATAAAGTTATTAAGCTCACAGCTGAATTTTTATCATTTAATATTAAATAATAAAATAAAATATTATAAAAGAATTCTAAATTTAAATTATAACTTATGAGAATTCAAAAAAAATAAATTAATTAAATTAATTTGTAAACAATAACTATTAAGAATTATATTCAACTCAGAAGAAATTTATTTTTACCAATTTTTAAATTAAAATAAATTACTACAAATAATGATAAATTCTTTTATACTCTCGAATGAGTTTAAATATTACAACTATTAATAAAACTTTTATGTTATATCACAGGTAAAAAATGATAATTGATGATTGAATATAGAAAATTTTTTTTTTTAACTTTTGTTTGAAAACTATTTTTTATAATTAATTTAATTATTAATACCTTTTTTATTTTGTTTCAATTAATTTAAGAAAAATTGAAAGATGTTTATAATGGGTTTCTAAAAAAATTCATTTTTTTGTAAGCTCATTTAAATTAAATGTTATTTAAAATACTTTTAAATTTATTATTATTTATGATTTTGAGTACCATATTTTATTAATTTATAACTAATAATTCATCTTATTATTTATTGGATATATATATTAGTCTTCATAAAATATTTATTAATTATAAGTTTGGCTAAGTGGTGTAGTTTTATTACCTTTTTCTTTGAGGTGATGGATTCAAATCTTCGTAAGTCTAAATTTTTTTTCTAAAATATTTCTTAAATCTTTAAGAGTAAAATTATCAAATCATATACTATTAAAAGTAAAATTATAAAATTATGTAAATAATTAAAAAATAATAAAAAATTATTAATAATAAGAGTTTTTCTTATTTTCAAAATCATAAGAGAATAAGTAAAAATTAACTGAAACCACGAAAATCATGGTCGTTTTCCCAACCTATGGTTGTTTGTCAAACAAAAAGATATGCATTAAGCATTTTCTTATGATATAAAATAAAGTAATTAAATGATGTATAAATGGTATTTGATTGCTTAACATTCTTGTTTACTGGATTACAATATTATTTGCTTAACAGTATTATATTCCTATAATAATTAATAAGTATCGAGAGAGTTTCTTTGTTTTGGAAATACAGATATATTATATTTGATTGCTTTATATTATTGTTTACTGGATTCAAATATTTTGTTTAAATAGAGTGATGGACTAGTAACTGAGAAGAATCAATAATTTTGTTCCAAATGTTATATTCTACTAATGAGAGTTATTTGTTTTATTTTGGATAACGATAATAACAATAACAATAAAAGAATAAAGAATGTAATCCATTGGTTTGATATGTTTAGCTTCAAATGATTATTATCTTTATATATTTTATCTATATTTTAATTCTATTTGTTTTATAGTACGATAAGAGCTCTATGTTATATATACCGTGAGCACTCGTATTACTCTTTAAATTGAATTAATATTATTTAAACCTGTTTCAAATATGGTTTATATGAGATAGAAAACCAAATCTTTTTTTTTTTTATTATGCTCAAGGATTTAAAAACCATCAAATATTATTGAAAGGAAATTGTATGTTATTATATTTTATAGGTGATAAGAGTTACATATGCAACAGTTATATAAATTAATGTTTTTATAAATAAGTGTTAATCTAACTGGATTAAGAGGTCATATATAACTTTATATTGAGCTACTAAAATTTAAATAGTGTGTTTGATCTTTTGTATAATTATTTTAATTTTGTTGGTCATTTCATACATTTTAATTGACCATATATTTAACTAGTTATATCTTCTTTGCATATCATTTTGATTGATAATAACTTTATTATTTTTAATATACTTTAATTGTGAAATAATTGTGTATAATTGTTATATTTTTATGTTTTTATTTTAGTAACTAATATGCGTCACATAAATATAGGTGTAAATAAATATGACTTTTAATGGTAATAAAAGTATTACGATTAGGGCATGATGTAATTTAAATTATTTATTTCAAGAAATTATATAAAAAATAGTAATTTCAAGAATTTTTTAAAATGTAGAAATTTGTTAATTATTCTCAATATTAGTTTTTCATGTATCATTATGAGAAAAGTAAAAAATATATTTTTATTGAAATTGAAAACTTTATTATATATATATTAGATATCTATTCTACAATTTTTGTTTAAGTATTTAAATTGTGTCAGGTAAGATAAAATTAATGGATAAAACTTTTCAAAAATAATTTAGCTTTAATATACATCAGTGAAGAGTTTTTTAACATGTTATATAAAATAAAAATTATATAAAATTTCTTTAATTAAATTTTTTTTTAAGAAAATCATAAATACAATACTTTTAAGAAAAGTAGTACAAAATTCTTGAGGAAAATGTGTTTAAACCCATTTACATATAAAATATGAATTATATAAAATTTTAAGAATAAAAGATTTTGAGAAAAATTATAAATAAAAGACTTTTGAGAAAAGTTTTGTTAAATCGTCAAGGGGGTGTACTTAAACCCGCAAGGGAGTTACTTTTTGAGGTAACTCAACTTTTGTGATTGGCAATCCCATAAAAGAGCTTCAATAGATAATAACAATCTATATTGCATGACTTGTTTAGTACTTATATTATAGATATATCCTAAAAGAAATGAATATCCGCTCATTCTTATGATAAAATTACTTATTTTGTGTGACGTTTAGAATGGTATTTACTTTGAATAAGTCAAAGACAAGAATATTCTTGTAAGACACATGTCACATGTGCCCTTGGAGGACTCAACTATATAAGAGTAGTTGTGGGTTGCGACTATGAGAATTGAATTGTTCTTTAAATCTCTCACTAAAATCAAGATAGAGCGTAAGACCATTAATGCGCTAACCCGCAAAACTAAATTCTCATCACTATTATGTGTGTTATAGTTAAAATTTGATCAAAGGGGTCAAGTATAAGACATAATTCACTCAGGTTCTTCAAATAGATTCTATAACACTAAGTATAGTTTCAAGTCCGAAAGACACCTATATCTTCTATATAATAAAATGTTACTCCAATATATTTTTTTATTATTGATTGTCTATTATATTTTCTTATATTGAAATTTATATGTACATATAAAAAGTTTTCAAATCTTTTATAAGAGATGATGAACACTTGAAATTACACATTTAATATGGTTTTTACATCATTATTTTGTATTACTAGTGTTATTAACCTTTCTAACTTAAGCATAATTAAAATATTGTACCTACTTAGCTTTTAACTATTTTGTGGTAGGTTCAGTAAAATGAGAATAAATTTCTACCTAGGAATCTAATTTGAGTGATTCTTAATTCTGTGAAGAGCTAACTCAATAGGATAAAATATTATATTTTACAAAACATTTGAAATTCGAGCTTTTAGATAGTGAAAAATGGCCTAGAATATAACTAATTTGTAGTACAAATCCAATTCAAATAGTCATCGGTATTTTGGCCCTAACTAATAAAATACGTATCTAATATATATGAGACAACTCAATTCGAAAAGATAAGAGACTTATTTACAACTTTGATTCTTTGAGTGGAAGCTAATTCGGATTATGTCAATTTCAAATTGAACAATCAAATGGTTGTATTAATGATAATCAATACAAATTAATTACCACCCTTCTTGAGTTTTATCATTTAAGTGGTTCTCTCTTCATTTGTCTTAATTTATCCATATATTGTTTTTTTATAAATAGGTAAGTGGTTTCCTCTTCATTTATCTTGATTTATCCTTTTTTTTTTTATAAATAGATGGTCTGTTTATGCTCAAAGCATGTAATTAGAAAACTAGATTTTAGTTCAAAATATTTCTCTTTTGTATTATCTCTTTATAATATTATTTCTTTTGTTTACTAGTCTAAGTCATATTATCTTTCTTCCATCACTTTTCTTTTCTTTTTTTTTTAAATTTTATTATGTCTAAGTATCATTAAGGTGAAAGAGTGAAACTCTTGACAAAGTGATAAGATATACTTAACTCTTATTCATGAATTTAATATTTTATTTTTAAGTTATGTAAATTTATATATGATGTATTTATTTTATTTGAAATATTGATACTATTTCTTATAAAGTGGTGTATCTTGATTTATTATAGACATTTTTATAGTTGGCACAATAAATTTTTGAAACTATTTACAAGATGTGGCGTATATACCCTTTTTTGTAAAGTAAGTCTTGATTTATTATAGACAAATATAAAGAGTAGTATAATGAACACTTGAACCCATTATAAGATTTTATGTATAATAATTAAAAAAATAAATACAAGTTAATATATAAATGATGATGAATCTTAATTGTGATATCTTTCAATTAGAACCTCCTTTGTGTGAGGATTTCAATTAAGTTATAAAAAAGATTTAATGCATTCTTATTTCACATGTCAAGAGTAGATCCCCTTAACCTTAACATTTATTTCAATTGGTTAATTAAATTATTATTTGTAAACATCTTATATTGCGTTATTTATCTTTAGAGTATTTATAGTTTGTAATTTTAATTTTACTTCCATATGGATCGATCATGTTCTCACCAAGTTATATATTACTTCGACAATCCTGCACTTAGGAATAAACTCTTATATTCTAGACGTGTCATTAGATTGTTGAAAAAACGTTTGTAAAAGCTTTTATAATAGTTTATAAATTACATAATTTACCTATAGTAGTTAATAATAAAATATTATTATACATATAGTTATAATATTTTTAATTAACCATTAAATTTAGGTTAAATGTGTGAGTTACAACATTTATATATTATTATTATTATTTAGGGGTGTTATATATATATTAAATATTAGAGAGTTACATATATTTATAATAATATTATTATTATATGAGTTATAATATTTATCCATTTTTATTATATAAAGTTATTATATATTAAATTACTCTTATTAATTTTTGAGTTATTATTAGACTACCTACGACTATATAAAGAGAGCTAATTTTTCATTAGAATTAGTGTGTGAAAGTAAAGAAGAGGAGAAAAATTGACTTTGGTAGTGTCTGAGGAAGAAAAGAAAAGTATTATATGTATATGTGTATATACTTTAAAAGAATATATTTTTTATATTGTGTTATGAGCAATTTTGATAATTGAGACTTGATATGATCTTTCGGTGGTCCTACTCATCGAAAAGAGTGGTTGTGGCATATAGTTGAATATTTAAATCATATCAATTTGTTACTACCCACATGGAGGGACTATTTGACTTTAAGATTATACTCTATGGCATACCTCTTTATGTTTAAGGTCAGGTTCTACATTTCCTTACTTTTTTTATATTTAATTTTTATCTTACTTGTTGATAATTTTACCTTGTAAATATATAATAATATATGTTCTGATATATGGTTGAACAATATTTAAAATAAATTTTACCCAATAGATACAGCGATGCAAAGTACTTTTGTATTAATCTATTCATCATAGGATATTCTTTTGAAGGTCTTATGCATTCACTTTTGAGACAAGTGGCTTAAGAGCATGTTTAGGGTTTTGAATTGAACTCTATGAAATTAAAGATCTCTAGCGCCCAAAGACTCCAACATGTGGTGAAGGTATTGACGTTGTTATAACTTCTCCAATTTTTCAGATACAGTTAGACATCTAAGTATCAAAACACATAAAGGAATATAGCTGATCCAAAGGCAAAAGCTTGAATAAAATTAGACTCCAAGCTTCATCGGCAAGTATCAGTGTATGTGTGTGTTGGTATGTAAAATAAAATTTTTTCTGTTTATATAAAAATAAATGCAGCAAAACCAGATCGTCTTGTTCATAATTACATGTATAAAGATAGAAGATTACCTCAATTCCTTACTATGGCAGATCTTGAACTGACTGGCTACAATCTTCTCTACTATCCTCAATCTTTAAACTCAACGCGTAAGGGCGCTTGGATATTTCTTAATCTCTAAAATCACTAATACCCAAATTTGAGAGAATGATATTAATTAAATTCTTTTCCCACGTAAGAATACATAAAAGAATTTTTTCTATATTGTTATGGTCCATTTTTCTTATTACATACCTCGCATATATATAGGGATCTCCCTTGGAAATTTAGAATTTAATTAGGATTAAAAAATTAAAGTTTAATTAAGATTAAAGCTAGTAAAGAAACTGCAAAACCCATGGGCTTCCTAACTTTAACTTAAAAGGCCTAGTCCTTATTATCTCATAATACACTAATTCTTCTAAGTTAACTTCAGGCTATTCTACTAAAAATTAAGGGTTGTACTCTAGTAACCCATGTTATAAAGTAAAAGTCCATTTAATTAAAATTCTTTTTAATTAAATTGGGCTTGATTTTTAAACCAATAATAACCACTGTTAGGAGTCCAACAAACTCACATATCTCCACATTGGTATGATATTGTCCACTTTAGGTCTAAACTCTTATGGTTTTGCTCTTGGGCTTTACCCAAAAGGCCTCATACCAATGGAGATATGGTTAACTCCTTATAAACCCATGATTTTCCCCATTTCTAGCCAATGTGGGACTTTGTTTGCCTTAACAGTGTGCTAAAGTGGTTTGCTGTGGTGAGCTGGTTAGTGCTGATACGGTAAGTTGAGCTGTCAAGATGCTGATGTGTCATAAATTGTTGTGTGAAATTGTTAAGCTGTGAAGAAGCAATAATGTTCCTGTCAAAAGTTAGCTGAAAGGTTTTTAGCTTAATCTACGGATCAAATGCCAAGGGTGCAAACATGTAATCTTATAGCCTATATATTGATCAACTCACATTAATTCATTGTATTGAAAAATACCGAGGGTTAATTCATTAGAAACTTTTCTATATTCTCTATTCTTCTTAAACTTTCTCAATAGCTAAACAACACTTGAAATCTTATATGATATTAGAGAAATATGGCAAACGTCAATCCTTTGAATGCCAATTTGGCCTCCGCAAACACTAATATCTCTATAAGCACGATCAGCACTTTTTCCTCAACTTTTAAGCTTACGCGACCTAACTGTGTTGTGTTTGATCTCAAGTTCTTATAGCAATCAAAGGAGATCGTCTAAAAGAATTTGTGAATGAAAGTACAAGTGCTCTAGATTATGTACTAAAGACAGTAAATTCATATCAAACTACAATTATTGCGGAGAATCCTAAGTTCAAGTATTGGATTCGTCAAGATCAGGTACTTTTAAGCTTGTTGTTTTCAACTATCCATGATAATATATTGTGTTTGGTTATTAATAGTCTTACTTCTAGAGAGTTATAGATTTTTGTAGAAAAACGATTTGTATAAAAAATAAAAGGCTTGACCAATCCAACTAAAGAAGCAATTATTGATAGTAAGCAAAATGATCTCTTACTATATTTAATTACTTTATAAAAGTAAAGAATTTACTTGATGAGTTAATAACAACTGACTGTCCATTTGAAAAGGAAGAGTAATTTATTGAATGTTTGATCATTGGTGTTGATTCTAAATATGATTTAGTTGTAGTATTAATAACAAGTAAAAAATTATATCGTTCAGTTTAAATGAAGCGTTTTCAATGTTATTAACAAATAATAGTAGAAATCTGTATAATTTTAGAAATAGGAATAAGAATTAGAATTGTTTTGGCAAATTAAGCACAGAGAAATTAGAAAAATGTAAGATTTAAAGTCTACCTTTGACAATAGCAGCAATGGTTTTAGAAGTGCTAATATATGGAATAATGTTGGAGGTTGCTGGAAATTGGTGATTCAACAATCTTGTATGGACAAGAATTGAGATGAATACCAAGAGGAGAGTTATTATGAAGTTAAGTACGCATTGGGTGTACAAGGAAGGAACAAAATGGAAAGGCAAAAGAATGGGTATTGTTCATGCAGTGACATTGTTCACGACAAGCACTGTGCGCACGGCGACGGGTATTGTTCACCGGGGTATTATTCACGCGGTTACTATTTATACGGCAACTTTAGGGTATTTCCTATTTTGGCTCAATTGACTTCTTTAAGTGAGATTAAGACTCCTACAAGTAAGAAATCTTATTCCAACTAGATTTAGAGTTTCTAAGGGTGTTTTATTCACTATATAAACCCTTCTAAACATAAGAAAAAATCAAGTATCTAAAGTTTCAAAATATAACCATAAGAGAGAATAGATGAGATAGGTAGGCACTAAATGCGTGGTGCACTAGGGTGTAACCTTTGGGGGGTGTTTTATTTTAGTTCGTAAGTGAATAAAAGAAACACTATAGATCCTTTTGGCTTAGATGCTCGGGCTATTCTTGTATTCCTTGTAAAAATCTCTTATGAAGAGATACTAAGAGGTATTAGAGAGTCATGGTGATCAAGGGTAGATACTTAGAGATCTCTATAGGAGATACTAAGGGGTCTTGTGGGATCGTTGATGATGTAAGAAGATACTTAGTTATCTATATCAATAATAAGAGGCTAGATCATGGATCATCCGTGGACGTAGCCAATTTTGGGCCAAACCACGTATATCTTGTGTCTTATTGATTGGTTTGTTTTCTTTATCTTTATTAGTGTGTTGATCATATATGTTCTTATTTATGGTATAAGTTATAATTTTTTGCTATGCATAGAATAAAAAATGTATCAAGATTGTGGCTTAGTTAATGCTATAGGAGTGTCAAATTGAAGAGCATTACTTGATATCCGCAATAGATGTTTTGGTGGTGGATTTCATAATATCAGTGGTTTCAATAAAGGATTTAATATTTTTAGAATAAGAAATCGACAAAGTACAAGAAGAGGTATCAAATTTATGGGGGGAAAACTGTTGAGATTTGTGCTCATGTGCCATCCCATTGTTGTATGAATATTTTATTTTGTAATATTTATCCAGTTTATTATTTGTTAAATCGCTAATTACTATTATTAAATGGTTCAATGCTTGTGACGCTACAGATATTATGTGATCTGAAAGGGTTCAAACTTGGTCTAATAAAGTTTAGATCAATGCTAAGAGTTAGCATCACTAAAAATTATAAATGTTAAAGGGTTAGCATGTTATATTAATCAGTGAAGTCTAAAAGTTAAAATCTTGTCTGTGACGGTACAAAGACCTGAGAATACATTAGTAATAACATAGTTGCAAGAGTTGCAATAGGTGCTAAGAAATGTTATTATGTAAGTCTATTCTCCAATGATATGTTCCTGGTCTTAATTCACCGATGCAGGTCTATCGGTGGAATCCTTTTACATAGACCAGTGTATATTATACCTAAATGGTCTAGATGATTGTTCTTAGCTAACTATAGACTTACTAGAAGTTCGTATAGCATACATGTATTCAGTAAGGAATGAATACTGAACAGACTCAATGAGGACCCCAATAGACATCCCATGAAGCTGTCAATGGAAGGTCATCTCGAGTTGAGTAGTATACGTGGTCCTTTGACTTGAGTACCACGGTAGACTTGTAAGTGATCCATCATAATTTGGTTCCATGCATGTCATAGACCTTTTACGGTGTGACCGCTGGGTGTCGCTGGGTATAGTCTGGTGCTTATGAAGTTCGGTGTGTACAGATATGGAATCTGTCAGCTCACATGGATGAGTTATATATATCTAGATCCTCAAAGACTGTATCTTAGAAAGTCTTATGGCCATAAGCAATGAACCTAGGAAAAGATTTTCATACAGGGTTAAACAATATTGTAAAAGTGTTTGTATATATTGTTTATTAAGATACGTGTCTGGAGATAAGTTCACGGTTGAGCACATAGGGATTTGACGGTAGTGATCTATATCTCTGCTCTTCCAAGATATGATTGACAGAAGGATTATACGTATGCACAGTGACCTTAACTTGTATGGTCTATTGCACTGATTTGTAATATCCGTGATGTATACGTGAGGCATTGATCTTGGACTCACAGAATAGTTCTGTTTAACCAATCAAGAGTAGACCTAGAGAGTCCCGCAATATGAAGTGTACTCGTTGTGCACTAGAGTAGCGTAACGGATTAAATAGTTCGATCTAGAAAATTTCAACAGACCAGACATTTACTTCGATTTTCCTCCAGTTATGCACATGTCAAAACTTAAGAGTTAAGTACATTAATTAGTTAACAATTAGTTGTTGACCAATGGGATGTCGACACATGGCGCATGTAGGCCAATTATTATTTGATTTAGAAATTACCAAAATGACCTTATTTATTGGACAAATAATATCATTATTTTTATTCAATAAATATTTATTGAATAAAATAATAATACTAATATATGATATTATTATTTAAATTGAAATCAAACAATTAATTTTTTATTTAAATTATCATGTGTTTTTACCATAATTTAATATGATTAAATCATTTCTTTAATATTAATTAAATGATAAGATAAATGTAATGGGTGGCATTTGTTAATGGTAGGGCTTAAGATGTTTCTTAATGATGAGAAAGTGTTTTCTCATTTGACCTAGATTAAGGCTAAGTTCATTTAAATGATATTCTATTTTGTTTTGTTTTAATTTAATTTTTTGTTAATAATAATAAACAAAAACTAATGGCAAAATATAATTGATGTCATTAGGTGAGAAAATGAAATATAGTAATAAAAAAAATACTAATGGCAAACATAATGGTTGCCATTAGATGAGAAAATGAAAGATAATAATAAACAAATAAAAGAGCAATTAGTTGCTCAATTAATGATAATAATTTCGTGTAAGGTGTTAAGTGGTATGAAAAAATGAGAAGTGAATTTTGCTAGGTGTTGGAAAATTCTCTCAAATGTTGAGAGAACAAAAACTCAACTACTCCATTTTTTCTTCTTTCATTTTTCCTTCTATTTTGGTCACCCATATAACAAGGTAGAAATAAGGATTCAAGAGTTAAATTATTTGTTGGAAAAGCTGCTATTCTAGCTTCCTCAAGCCTATCATGTTGAGGAACTAGAATTGTGAACAGGTTGCTTCAAAGGCGGGTACTCCGGTTCGACCAAATACCAAAGGCTTGTCAAGGTACTATAACTCAATCTTGATGTACGTTATATTTATGAGATAACATGTAATGTTTTCTTGTGTTTATCATTCATTAATTTCTATTTCGCTCATCCGTTGTGCATGTATGTATGTGATACATAAACTATATTTAAATAATAGACACAAACTCATATGCATACACTCTAGGTTTAAAATCACTCACAGAAACTTCAAAATTTTACTATAAGTATTATAAAAATTATGTACCAAAGGGACAAACTGGATGTGGAATGTTGGTAGTCAAAATTTTGGCAATCAAAGTGTAGGTGGTTCATTTATTTCAAGTTCAGTCAAAGCTACTTACATGGCATTACAGTTAATGTAAGAGGAGTTGCTCACTAGGGCTAGTATCTTGATTCAAAAGCCATTCATCATTTAACTAATAATGTGAGCAATTTGAACAATAAGGTTGAGTTATAGGTAATGCAATGGAATTGGCTTACAAACTCAGTTTATTGGTAATGCCCTACTTAAATCTAGAGTTGGAAATAATTTGTTGGTTAAAGACTTGTTACATGTCCCTTTAATTTATAAAAAACCTTATTAGTATTTCAAAGCTTCTAATGAGTAATGACATTTTTATTAAATTATATTATGATATATATGTTGTTAAAGATACGATAACATAGGACAAGCATTGATGGGCTCGCGGTGTCGTTCGCAAAGGCACAAATATGTTGATATTGTTCTTCACAATGCAAATTAGGATTGGTTAAATGAGCAATTCAAGAAAATATTTTTTAAATAATATATGTTCTACTTTCTCTCATCCCTCGTGGTATTTATAGAGACCACTTAGAATGCCTAGCATTCATTACAACTTTCAAAGTAAAATAATTAATGAAACTAAGATTGGCTGTCAAACTTAAAAGTAATACCAAGATAAAATAAATTCAATAATAAATAAAACTATCATGATAAATGAGGTTGCACGCTACCAAAATCAACTTCTTATCTTCTCCTTAGGATTTACATCATATGTGCTGGTGCTGATAAATTAGGCTGCTCCTAATTTCTTTTACCAATGCAATGGCCTGATTATGATGTCCCCTATCATTCTCCTCCACTATAAAAAAAGCTTCTTCTCCAAATAAAAAAGTGATAAGTCTGCAACATTAAATGTCTTGAAAATATTCATGTTTGTTGAAAGATCTAAAATATAAGTATTATCATTGATCTTCTTCAAAATTAAGTAAGGGCCATATCTTTTCAATTGAGTTTCACATGAGCATCAACTGGCATCCTCTCTCTGCGTAAATAAACTAGAACTTGGTCACCTACTTCTAACTTTTGGGGCTTTTTATACTTGTCTACAGCTTGCTTGTACTTTTGGTTTTGGTTTTTCAATGTACCATGCACCTTTTGAAATATCTTCGTGTAACTTTCGACCAAGGTAAAGGAAGATTGGGATCTTGCCTTTGAAAGGAGTTTAACCAAGTCCACCACATGCTTAGGTATCTTGGTATAAACTATAGAGAAATGACTTTTTTTGGTTGAACGGTAAACTAAGTTGTTATAGGCAAGCTCAACTTAAGCTAGTGCAAAATCTCATTACCCTATTTTGTCTCTGCAAATGCATCGAATCAAAATTCACCACTTCAATTTGAGGATATGTTGTGCTTAAAAATTTCAACTCCATCTCAAATCTCTTCCACAAGGTCAACCAAAATGCTGAAAGAAACTTGTTGCCTCTATCTGAAATAATGGAAAAGGCTATTCCATACAAGCGCACCACCTACCTAAAGAATAACTTAGCAATATAGTAAGCACTATTTCTTATGACAAGGAATAAAATAAGCGATCTTTGAAAAAAGATAAAAAATCATAAAGATAGAATCATTTTCCCTTTGGGTCCTTGGTAATTCAAGCACAAAATACATAGATACATCATCCTATGGTGTATTAGGTACAATTAAAGGCATATTTAAATAGTGTTTTCCATCTGTCATTTTCTCTTTTGACATACTGAACATCTTTGTATCAACTTTCTAGCTTCTCTCTTCAAATGAGGCCTAAAATATCTCTCTTCCAAAATTATAATGGTCTTGTCACGGCCAACATGTCTACTTAAGTCACTTGAATGCACTTCCCTAATGAGTTTGTCACACAAAGAACTCCTAGTAATGCAAAGTTGGTTTTCTTTAAATAGTTGTTTCTTCATGGACTACAAAGTCCTCCATTGATTATTTCATAATGTATTTAGCCCAAGTCTGCCTGAAATCTTCATCTCTTTCATAAAGTTCCTTGAGTTGCTCAAATCTTGAAATTTTGATGACAAGAGAATCACACAAGGTAGCCCGGTGACTCAAGGCATCAACCAACTCAATTAGAAACACCAGATTTATGCACAATTACATAATTAAAACTCTCAAAATGGGTTGCCCATCTAGATAAAATTCAATCCATATGCTTTTAATTATGGAAGTGCTTCAATGATTGGTGGTCTAAATAGATAATGAACTCATTGGGTATGAGGTACACCTCTCATATTTTGAGAGTTAAACACTGTATAAAGCTTTTTCTGATATATAGATCACTTTTGTCTTAACTCACTGAGCTTCTCACAAAAGAAAACAATTGGTCTTCTTTCTTGAGAAAAAACTGCTCAAATAACTACTTCACTTGCGTCACACTCCAATTCAAAAAGTCTTGGCAAAATCTGGATGTGTAAGGATTATAGCAGTAGAAAGCTTCTCTTTGATCATTTTAGAGCTTTGATCCACGACTTCACTTCAATTGAACCTTCAATTCTTCAAAAATTCAGTCATGTGAGCTACTATAGTGCTGAAATTCTTAACAAACCTATGATAGAAAGTAAAGTAGCTAAGCTATAGAAACTCTGTATGTCAATGAAAGTTTTAAAGGTAAGCCATTCACAAATAGCTTTCACATTCTCTTAATCCACACGGATTCCCTTATTACTAATCATAAATCTCAAAAATACTAATTTGGTTATGAGAAAAGCACACAAGCATTGATAAACTCACAATGATATTCATTAAAGGTGCAAATATGTTAATATCATTCAACAGAATACAAATTAGGATTGGTTAAGGAACCAACTTAAGACAAGGTTTTTTGAATAATATATGTTCTATTTTTTTTTTCTCCTCCCTTATAGTGTTTATAGAGACTACTTGGAATGCCTAACATTTTTTAAAACTTTCAAAGGACAATAATTAATAAAACTAAGACTACTATCAAACTTACAACTAATATCAAGATAAAATAAATTCAGTAATAAATACAACTACCATGATAAATGCAATTGTACGCTACCAAAATAAACTTCTTATATTCTCTTTGGGCTTTGCATCACATGTGCCGGTACTAGTACATTAGGCTACTCATAATTTCTTTTATCAATGCAATGGCCTGATTATGATGTCCCTCATCATAAGAAGATAATAACTATGTTGCTCAAGGGTGCTACTATAAAGGTGATGCAAATGAAGCTGCATAAGCTATACGCATACAAGAGGAAGAACTCACACATAGACTTAGAGGGGCTCAAGGGAAGCAATCACATGATTTATTAAATTTGCAAAGTGGGTCAATCACAAGACTTAGAGCCAAATGTTTTAAAAAAGAATTAAATGAGTTGATTCAACAAGTTTGTGAAATAAAAAACACATAGAGGCCTGGCATAACCAAATCTGTTTCAAATAAGTCCAAATCAAATTCAAGAGAACCTAATCTCTTTAATTAAGGCTCTAGAATAGTCAAATTGAAGATCTACACAGCTTTTGAAAGGTTTAAGATATTAATTTCGAATTTAAATTTGATAAAGGCATATTTTCTGGAGATTTAATTATAGAAGGCCAACAATCACTTTTCCTTCAAATTCAAGGCTTAGGAACATACTTGTTGAACTAATAGAAATTATATTTGAATTTTTTAATTGCAAGTGTTGTGTTAGTTATAATTGTAGACTTTTGGGTATGAGGGTAGCTGTAAGTTTATTGTGATATGTTTAAATTTTGTTGTGTTAGTTGTAATTGTGGACTTTTGAGTGTGAAGGTAGCTATAAGTTTGAAATTTAAATTTAAAAGTTGTAACCTAACATCCCATATGGTCTTTACAAATACTATAGAGATTGAGAGTGATGATACAAAATTCAAAAAATAATCTTATAGAGTTTTTAGTGTTCTTCTTTCTTTCTTAAAAGGACTTTAAACTTATTAAGATTATTCTTGTAGCGTTCAAATAATCAAACTTATCACCTTAACTTATGAGTGTCATTGGGTTTCTTGGTGTGGTGTTACCTATTCATCCTTAGTCTTAGTTCTTGCCTTGCTAAGTCAAGAGTCAAAACTCATCAAACTTGTGTCTTGAAGATCTTAGGGTATGATTCCACATTTTGGTGTTGGGTTTTGTCACATAATTGGTGAGATTCATATCAGAAATGACTCTATAAACTATTACCATGTGTCTGATCAAATACATTAGTTGGTCGTGCTAAAACCTTTATTGTTGAGTCATTGTTTAATATCCATCCTTCTTTGATGTTATCTTTCTATTCTTTGAGTGCATATTTTAGTATAAATAAAAATCAGTATTGTGCAACTAAATTCACGTTATAAATTCTTAATTAAGTCTAATTCAATGCCTTGTACAACTTGTCTCTTCTCTTTTATATGTCAAAATGAGTCTGATTATAATTTGTGGCATAAAAGGCTTAGACATCCAAATTCTTATACTCTTCAAAGTTTAATAACTTCATGTAATCTTACATGTGAAAGTAATGGAAAATAAAACCCTTATTTTTGTAACTCTTGTCAAAAAGGAAAATTACATAGATTTCAATATTTATGTAGTAGTATTAAATCAAAATTTCCTCTAGAACTCATTATACAGATGTATGGGGACCTTCTTCAATAAAAACTAAGGAAAGGTATAAGTACTATCTTGGTTTTGTAGATGACTATACTAGATACACTTGGTTATTTCCTATGAAATTGAAAGCTGAAGCTTCAGAAAGTTTTAAGTAGTTCAAAAGTCAAGTTAAAAGACAATTTAAGAAAAATATCAAAATGCTTCAATTTGATTAGGGTGGAGAGTTTAGAGTTTTCAATGAATATCTTAGTCTAGAGGGAATTCAAAGATACTTTTGTTCTTATATATACCATCAAAATGGAGTAGTTGAGAAAAAATATAGTCATATTGTTAAAACAGGCGTTATATTACTTCCCAAGCATATATGTCCTTAACTTTTTGGTGGGAAGTCTTTTATACAACATTATATTTGATAAATAAGCTTCCAACTATTGTTCTCAATAATAGATCACCATTTAAAATATTGTACACTCATAAACCAGATTACTTATTCCTTAAAGTTTTTTGTTGTGCTTGTTTTCCTTTCCTTAGACCTTATCATCAACAGAAACTAAATTTTTATGTTGAAAAATGTATTTTTTATAAGCTATAGTCTTGTACATAAAGAGTATAAATGCTTACATCCATCTAGAAAATTATAATTGCTAGACTTATTTATTCAATGAGGCATACTTTACATGTACAGAACTTTTTCCTTTATCATGTATTTCCTTATCCAATATGTCTTATGCAATCAATAATAGTTACCCTTTTTCATTCTCTCCTGGTTCTCAGTTTAAGAGTTCACTAGCAGTAATAATTCCTTTTGTAGTAGATTGTTCTCAATCTATACCTGACTAGCACCATTCACATGCTCATCATTCACTTGCAAACATTTCTCAATATCATCGAGTTTAGCATCAATCTAAACCATAAAATTCTTTGTAGGCAAATTCTGCTTTCAACACAATTCAGCCACATACTAAAAATTCACTAACACTTAACCTTAATCAGTTTTCTCAGACTATTTCCCAGCACCTTATACAAACAGGTCCAAATCTATTATTTATAAGCCAAAAGTATATCTTAGCCAGAGCAATGCCATTCTTGAACCCGTATTAGTTACTGCAGCCTTGAAAGATACTAAATGGAAGTTAACCATGGAAGAAGAATATTTAGCACTTATAAAAAATGGTACTTGGTCTCTTATATTAGCAACAAAAACTACTAAAATTGTTGATAACAAGTGGCTATTTAGAGTAAAATATAATTTTGATGGCACTATTTTAAAGTATAAGGCCAAGTTAGTTGCAAAAGGATTCCTACAAACACTTAAAGTAGATTATTTTGAGACTTTGAGTCCATTCATCAAGACTTCCATAGTTACAGTTATGCTAAGCTTAGATGTTATGCACCATTAGTTCATTAGGCAAATAGATATCAATAATGTCTTTTTTAATGGACAATTGATAGAAGTTGCTTATATGAGTCAGCCTAAAGGTTTTGTTGATTTTGCACATCTTTCTAATGTTTGTAAACTCTATAAAACTCTCTATAGTTGGAAACAGGTTCCAAGAGCTTGGTATGACAAGCTCAAAGTTGCTATTTTATAATGGGGTTTTATGAACTATAGATTAGATATATCTTTGTTTATTAAGCGTCTACACGGTAATTGATTTTAGTGTTAATATATATGGTGACATACTTGTGACAGGACATGACTCTTCATTGTTGAAAAATTTTATTCAATATTTAAGTACTACTTTTGCCTTAAAAGATTTAGGGCATTTTCATTACTCTTTGGGAGTTGAAACACGTACCAAATCAAGTCTGCACTTGTCTCAAACTAAGTATATTAATGATATATTTAATAAAGCTTATATGATTAATTGTATTGGTTGTAATACTCCTATTAGTGTTGGGCAGAAGTTACTTGTTGATAATGTTGATCCCTTTGAAAATCCTTTACTTTACAGAAGTGTTGTTGGTGCCATGTAGTATGTAACTTTGACAAGGCTAAAGCTTTCTTATTCAATTTATAAATTGAGCCAATTTTTTTCAATAGCAAAAGTATATCATTGGCAAGCTTGAGAAAAGATTATGAGGTATTTTAAAGCCATTGCCAAATACGGGTCGAGTTTGTTGATTTTAAAAATTATCAATTGACAGAATATGTTGATGTGACAACTAGAGTTCTCAAGCCATAACCCTCAATCATGTTAGAGTTAGATGTTTATTTTATTAGATAAAAGATTGGAAATAATTAAATTGATGTCAGATATATCCTAAGTTTAGATCAAATAGCTGATATCGTGATCAAACCTATTGCATTTCATAAGTTTTCTTATCATCAATCCAAACTCAAGGTCTTGCCTAGTCCTTGAGTTTAAGAGGAGATATTATAGTATGTTTGCTAAAGTAGTTTGTTATGGTGAGTTGATTTAAATGTTGATGTTGATGTGTCAAAGATTGTTATTTGAAGTTGTTAAGCTGTTAAGAAGCAATAGTGTTCTTGACAGAAGCCAATTGAAAGGTTGTTATATTGTTAGCTCAATTCACGGATCAAATGCCAAGTATACAATTATGTAATGCTATGGACTAAATATAAATCAACTCAGACAAGAACATTGTATTGAAAAATATTGAAGTTAATTCATCGAAAAAAATTTCCATTCTTTATTTTCTCTATTCTTATTGAACTTTCTCTTAAACTTTCTCAGTAGTCAAGCAACACTTGAAATTTTATAGCAAGATAAAAAAATTCATCACCTCGTTGCAATATAATCTGAGAAAATTACCAAATGGAACTACACTTTAGTTCGATTTCAACAAATTGGAAAGCAATTTTGCTTCCCAAAGTTGACCTTGGAATCTAGATACAGACTACATTTTAATAAACATCGTGAATTGAGAAACAACTATAAATCTCGACAATAAATGAGGAATTTGCACAATCAACAATAAACACCTAAGCAATTGTCATATAAATATAAAGCTGGAATTGCTACAGATATTACTTCGACCAACTACGCAGCTCCCCACTGGAATTCACTGACCATTTTGGCCACCATCTCGTTTACGTGCAGCCGCTCACCGCCCTCGACAGCGGATCTCGAGTTCCAACCGCCACCCCCCTTCTCCTAAAGGACAGCGGCCATCGCCGTTAAGAGCTATTCCTATCAGCGATGCCAAAATTTCGGCCACCTTTTTAGAAATTTTAGATGTTGATCTTGGGTTTGACGTTATTTTGTATATTATTTTGTGATGTATTTATCTATTAGATTAGACAGTGGATGCACTTCCCCCCCCCCTCCTACGTGAGGGTGTCTCTTTTTTGCTCTCTATTGTTAGGGTTGTATTCTCCCTTTTTAAGAAAGATTTTTTTTTGTCTCTTAGGGATTAGTCTCCTTCTCACTGTTAGGGGTAAATGAGGTTAGGTCATGCGTTTATCATTTGGTCCTGTAATTTTCCTGATCTTTTGATCAAAAATCTTACAAGTTGTATCCTTATTACTTCACTTTCAATGGATTCAATCATTTTCTATAAATAAAAAAATTACGCAACACTCTTCTTCAAACTTAAGTCATGATAATGAAGCCCCAAGGAAAAGCACGCCTTATGGCTAAAAAGTACAATATTTAGTAAGCTATTTGATTAAAGATATTGAAGTTGGCAATTAATGAAGTCCAACTCCAAATCAGATACATTTTTTAAGGATTTGGTATCTTGTAATGAGAATATATCAGCATACTCAAAAGTATGCTAAAAATAAATAAATAAAAGTAAAATGCTATTTCGAAAACAAATTGTGTCAAATTAAACAAGATATTAGTTCTAACTAAAGATTGATTTACTTCAGAGAAATATTTTGAGTGAATCACTAAATGCTAAAGCATTAGCTTAAAGTTTTCATATTCAACAACATTAAATTCAAAATCTAATATTTCTATCAACAATAGGAATTTCTAAGATGTATATACATGAACGAATAGTCAAGGAAAATAAGTTATCAATCTCAACAACTGTGGTTGGCTCCTCTTGCTTGTTTACTATCGAGACATATAAGAAGAAAGAAAATGAGAAAGGAAAGACAAGAAAAAAGAACTACTGCTCTTTACTCTATCGGCCAAAGATTGTGTTCTTAATAGGTTAGTCCCGCAATATATAAGATGGAGATAGGAAACTCTTCTTAATAAAAAAAATAATAATATCATTCCATTATAGGTCACCACAAATGTCACACTTGTTTTAATAATATATTACTAATATTAATATACTAAAATGACCATTAATAATATGATAATTACTAATTAAATAAGTTTTAACAAAATATTTATAAAAAAATTAACATTAATCACATAATAATTTAACACTGTTAAATAACTATAAAATGATTATATTAGTCCACCAAAACAGTGAGAAAAATCCAATACATTGCGCTGAAAAACAGATGTTCCCAAAAAAAAAAAACTTTTATCCTATCTAATGTGATCTAATTTACCGTAACAAACCTATGTCATGAAGTGTTAGAGACAGTGATTATGCTCCGCTGGCAATAAGATATTCGTCTTCGTCGCGTTTTTCGTCTGCTATTATTTTCTTTTTCTTTTTCTTTTAAAAAAAAAATCTTCTGAGAATATTTTTCGGTCTTAATACTTTCAGATTCAACATTCAAAAAATTTAAGTCTGACCATCTCTCAAAAGGCCCCTCGTTAAGATGGTTTCTTATTCTCCATAAGTCCTCTTTTTGGGCTTAGCCTAACTTTTCTTTTTGGGCTCATTTGGACTTTCTTTTTTGGGCATATACATTTACACACGAAGTCATTTGCTTTATTATTTTCTTTGAAGGCCACCCTTTGTTTTATTTTTACTTTTACCCCCAAAAAAAGGTAATGTTAAATTCACCCCAATAATTTTCACGTAATTGTCCTACAGTCCTATGAAAACAATATCTATTTGCGGAGTTCTAAATCAACAATTTATATGGACGTTTCCGGTGCCAATTCTGAATGTACCCTGAAAAGTTCTTTTTTTTTTTTTGAAAGATGTACCCTGAAAAGTTTTAAGTAGGACAAAATGTAATACATTTATTTAATAAATCGTAATATGTATTTAAATTTTTTTCTCTCTCTCTTCTAATCATTATCATAATTGATTATATTCCAAATAAATATAAATGTAATGTAATTTTAATGAATAAACACAGGAATAAGTGATAGATCAATCTCATCAAATCCAAATTCTCTAACAATGATCACAAACTACACCATATAAAGATGGTACTTGCTAAAGTAACTCATGTTCCTTTAAAAGGGAATGAAAATCACCCTCCAACTCAATTATAGTGAACTTCAAGAATCAAAGATATATCTTATGTCAGGAATGATATGGACATGACAAATTTTGGGCCCAAAGTGCTTTAACATAAATAACAACAACCCTTCTTCTCTCCCCCACAAACTGAAACATATTTTGTAATTATTTTGTGCCCTAAAATGGAACGTTCTTTCTCTTGCCATGTTACAAAAATTAGATATATTATAATCAACAGCTTTTTTAGTGTAGTTGTAAGATGGGTTCAAATTCAATACCAAATTAGCATAAAAATATTAATTTTAAGATTTGTTTATTATTGGTTTGGTCTGCATGGTTTATGGAAATAATGTGTTCTCTAAGATTTTTTGCTTTTCTTTTGTTTTTAACTGGAATACATATGCTTAGCTTTGAGCATAAAAGAGAACATGAAAAGCAAAAGAAAAGTGAATAAAAGAAAGTGTCATCTTGAGTTTTTGTCTGGGCTTTGAACTAATGACCCACGTTCTTTATTAACTCAGGACCAATAATTTAATTAATGACATCTCGCCATTTGTGATATTTGTTACAAAAAGAAAATCACGCATGTAATGATTTAATTAGATGAATATACACATTTGTGATGCATTTTTTCTAGAATGAATATGATATTGATGCAGGTTTGGCATTGTACAGTGAAAACAGATAGCTGTGTTTTATTGACCATTTGTTGAGCGCAATGCCAAATGCCTCAATTTCTTCCTTGTAATCTTATCAACTCATTTGTCAAGGGCTTAATCCCATTTAATGACACAATCAATCAAAGCCGAAAGTGTTAGGATAATGTCACGTATTATACAAGTAAAAATGATCGTGTTATTAATCATCTAAAATTTAATACAATATTTATAAATAATATTACATTTTTTAAATAATATTTTAAATAATTATTAAATAATAAAATAAAATAATAAATAATTTTAAAATTTATACTATTTTATCATTTAATAATAATTATTTAACACCTTAATTTAATATATCACTTGAAAAATGCATTACTCTTGTTTTATTATAGCACCATCCATAGATTTTGTCAACATATCTATACAATTCCTCAAAGGACTCCGTTTGAAGATATATACCATAACAAAAAGAGTGTGTTCAGTAAAATTAGATTTTGAGAATTAATTTTTTAATAATATATTTTACAATTATGTAACGTAAATTATAAAAATTCAAACATATCCTTACACAGTCTATTAAATTATATTATAAATATTAAGTTAATAACGTAAATAATAAAAATTCAAATATATCATTAAGTAAACTATATAATTTTATTATAAATATAAAATAAAGTAGTGTAACACTTATAATGTTAAAATGCATGTATAAATTAAAATACATATTTTATATTTTAATTATGTGATAACTCTTATTTATCAAATAATTATTAACAACTACATAAAACCCCACAATTAAACCTTAATACGAAAAAGGCCCCATATGCAAAGCAATAAGCCGACCAGGCTTAGGCAAAGTAGGTGGTGTAATTGCGTCAAATCTAGAGGGGCCCTAGCCCCCTTTAAAATTTGGCTACTTGTCCACAAAGTTAGCCTTTGGAAGTCATTGATATTAGATACCATTACCACCCTCTCACTCTCATCATTTTATGCTTCATCTCATTTCTCTTTCACTAGTAAATTTTCTATCACAATCATAACACAAAACCAGCGAGATCAAGAAGTCGGCTTTCAAAGTGATTATTGTGTTTTCATTATAATAATTCTATCATTTGCTTCAATAATCACTCACTTCTATATATCCCAATTATAAAAGTATTCTTCAGTCTTAACTTTTGCATCTTTTGTTAATGCCAAAGTAACCAAAATTTTCCCCCAAGCATCATCGCTTTTACCATCTATAATCAACTTTAAAAACAATATGTTAAATATAAAAATAAGATGCAAAGATTTGTTTTAATTAGAAGGATAATGTATTACGATACAGTATTTTTTGTGCACAATATTAATTTATTAAGACTCAAATTTTATGTTATAAAAGTAGTATTCTGTGTAAAAATTGTATTCGTATAATAAAGTTATTAATAAAATGTTACATTGTAACTCAAAATGTAATGATAAGTTTAAATGTCTCTATTGAAGCGAAAGCAATTAAACAAACAAATATTTTAAATAATATAATATAAAAACAAGTAACTAAAATTTTAAAGAGAGAAAAGTAAAAAAAATAACATACAGAATTTACATGGTTCGGTAATTTACCTACGTCCACGGCGGATCAAGATCACACACTCTTATTATTAAATCTCAAGATACTCACAAAGTATGCATTTTACAGTAAAGACTCTCAAAGATAACACTCTCTCTTACAAATCATGAATTTTTTCTCACTAAGAATCACAACAATTACAAATATTTATGTTTAATCACTAGATCACAAAAATATAACTAAGATATGTTTATAAGCCAATAAAGAGCCTTTATATAGGCTTTAGAATGACCTAGATTAACCCTAAACGTGTGGGAGTCATTTTAGAGAGTCCTAAAACAAGTGGGAGATGAAACCAAATTTGGGAAACACATCCCCGCACTGGGCACCACAGTGCAAGAACAACTCGCCTGGGCACTGCCACTTGCGTTTTCGCCTCCTTTCACATTCGTCTTTGATCCTGCACACCCAACACACTTAATCTCTAAATCATATCCCGATGATTTTTAATCAACTTTTTTCATCAATTCCCTCATTTATTCAAAATTATTCACAAAGTATCTCGATCTCTCATCTCTGTATCTTTGGTCACCCTCACAAAGTAGTGACTCTGGTTAAGTCCTTACATAGATTGAACTTAACCGAGGGCAGTGGCTTAATTGACATATCAGCATGATTTTTAGACGATGTTATCTTTGTTAGACTAATTTCACCATTTTGGACAATTTCTCGAATATAATGGAACCTCACATCAATGTGTTTAGACCTCGCTTGAAACACTTAATACTTGTTTAAGTATATAGCACTCCTGCTATCACAATACACGTCGGTGTTCAAATCTTCAGTAGCCATTACCTCAGCACATATACCTTTCAACCACGCGGTCTCCTTAATAGCTTCTCTAATAGCTATTTACTCCACCTCTGTGCTAGATAGTTCAATTACATGTTGTAGAACAGATCTCCAATATACATTATACCTAAATACTATGAATACGTAACCCGTCAACGATCTTCTCTTATCTAGATCACATGCATAATTTGAGTCTACGTATCCTCTTACCATTACATTATTGTCATCATCCCTTTTATACACCAACCCGTGATTTGACGTCCTTTTGAGATATCTCAAAATTCACTTCACTACAAGCTAGTGATCCTTACCCGAATTTGTCATGAATCCGTTAGGGTTGTGCCTATATGCCATTCCAGTTTTGTATAAATATTTGATATCTATACATAGTATATTTTATTATATCACTAATTACCTTTTAATAATATGGTTTAATACTTGTTACGCTACAGACTTTGTATTATCTGAAAGAGTTTAGATATGGTTTAAAGGAGTTTAGACTGATGCTAAGAGCCAGCAAATATTCCAAGAGTTGAAACATTGTCTATAATGGAATAAAGACCTTAGAATATGCTTATAATAATATAGTTGCAAAAGTTGCAATGGGTTGCTAGGATGTGTCATTATGCAAGCATGTTCTCAAATATATTATTCCTAATCTATTTCTACTAACGCATGTCTGTTAATAGATCCTATTAATTCACATAGATCAATGTATGTCTATATTTGTAAAGTACAGTTGGTCATTCCTAGCTGACAAGATCTTGGGATTGTATAGGCATATAGGTATTCAGTTAGGACTGAGTACTGAACAGACTCATGAGGACCTCAATAGACATCCTATGTTGCTCTCAATGGAAGGTCCTATCGAGTTGGGTAATATACGTGGTCATCTGCCTGAGCACTACGGTGGGTTTGTGAGTGATCCATCATGCTTTGGTTCCATACATGTCAAAAACCTTTCATGGTTTAACCACTGGGTGTCGCTAGATATGGTCCGATGCACATGGAGTCCGATGTGTGCAGATATGGGATCCATCAGCTCTCATAGGGAATGATATATCTAAATGCTCTAAGATAATATCTCAAGAAAGTCTTACGGCCATAAGCAGTTAACCCGAAAAGGTGTTTCCACAGGGTTAAACAATATGGCAAAGAGTTTGCTTATATTATTCAATGAGATACCATTCTGAAGATAGGTTTATGGATGAGCACGTGGGGATTTGACGGTGTTAATCTATATCCCCGCACATCCAAGATATTTATGATAGAAGGACTATACGTATGCGTTGTAACCTCAACTTGTATGGTTCAACGTGCTGATTTATAATATTCGTGACGTGTGCGTGAGGTATTGCTCACGGACTTATGAAATAGTTCCATTTGACGAATCAAGCGTAGACTTAGGGAGTCCCGCGATATGGAGTATACTCATTGTACACTGGGGCAAAGTATTGGATTAAATAGTTTAATCCAGTAATATCTAACACTACCACGGGAATGCATGCATATCTATATTTAAGTGTTAAATACAATAATTAATCAATAATTATTATTCACTCATTATAAAATAACACGTGGTGCATTGTGGACTCTTAGTTGAGTTTACCCAAATGTGAGATATGGTGAGACCCGTTAAGGGGTATACTTAATATCTGTTCATGAAGGGTAAAATAGTTATTTCATACTATAATTATTTAATTATTAAATAATCATTATATCTCTAATAAAATATATTATTTTATATATTATATTATTAATAATATAATATATATAATGCATGATAGTTGTTATGTATTATATATATAATATTTTTATTTTTATTATTTATTATTATTTTTGCCCATAAGGGCTATTTATATTAATATTATATTATAATATTATTTTTTTTAATGATAATTGAGATACATATGTGTGATTAAATGGAAATTGAAAATGGGAAGTAAAAATAATTGTTATTTTCTTTTCTTATTTCCGTTTTGCTTTTAATAACAAGAGAGGCAATTGTTGCTTCCTTTAAGACAACTCCACCGTGGGTGAGAAATAACAAGATTTGAAAAACCAACCATTTATAGGTTAAGAGTTAATCTCGTGTTAGATTAAGGAGTTACTGTTCTAACTTGTCTAGCCCACTAAGTTAGTAACTAGAACTCCCAACGAGTCAAACTCTAGGTGGATCCCAAAAGAATACGTGTAAAATGTTACACATACTGGTAATTTCTTAATTTTACAATTTATATTTAATTTGATTAATATATGATTATGTGTTTATTGTATGTTTTAAATATTTCTATGCGCTAAATATGTATTAGATACGTATTTTTGCAATAAACACACTTGCGTATATGTATACACCCAAACATATTTGATCTCCAACAAAATTTTGTATCAGAGTCGGTTCTGTGAAATTTGGGTGTTGTATGAGTGATTTAGTGTAATGGTGCATTTCAAGTGTTAAAAATAGGTATGCCAAAGAGGGTGCACTGGGCGCTGCCCATGCCATGAGGCTGGTGCTACAGCGTTGGGGGTCCAACCTCTCAACATTGAGAACCTGGCGCCTCGGCACTGGGAGTTTTTCTCCCAGTGCTAGAGCACTGGTTAGCCCGTGCTAGGGCACTGAAGGTTCTATAACGAAGCTGAGGGTTTAACCTCCAAACGCTGCAGTGCTGGTAGTCCACGCCGCGGCGCAGGTACTGTTCACTTAAACAGTAGCTAATGAACAGTATTTTTTACTGTTCGCATGCTACAGCATTTTTGAACAATATGTCAAAATTAATTTTGCATGTGTAGGGTATATGAGATGCAGTAATGAGAGTTATCGGTCTGCCTTATAAACCGAGATCAATTTTTCTGTATTAGGAGTCACAATAGAAACCTTTCTAGTAGGGTTAATTGTGTTAATATAGAAATATTAATTAATTAAGAATTACCTCCTTATGAGATGGAAATTTATAAAATATAAAAATATCTCTTAATCAGATTAAAGTATATTACATTATGAGAAAATATTTTATATTGATCCGTCTTATCAATACGGTGTTAGATAAGCTACGTCAACCTTTTCTTAATATTGCTACAGCGTAAAGAACTTGATCGGTTGGGCATGAACTATACTAGTTAAACATATGATGAGGCAAATATATGCGAACGTATTGTCCAATATTGCTATAGTGTGAAAGTAGTATCAGTAATATATATTTGATAATTGATAAGTTAATCTGGAATATACTTATCCAATATTGTTACAGCGTGAGGATAAGGTGCATTCGGGATCAAGAAGTAAGGGTTGCATGAGATGCAATTGACAAATGTTGTCTACCTATTAGGTTTACAAATGTCAATATTGCTACAGTATAAGGCTAAAATAAATTTCAATGGGGCCTACTTCCCGCTGTATAGTTTAAAAGAGTTTAAATTATCGTTTTCTCGTTTAAGAGATTATCGGAATTATGTAAAACAATGGGAGGGCGTTTTAAATTTTAAAAAAAAATGTATAATTGTTATACCCATGATTTAAAACGTAATGTTAGTGATTTAATAAATTCCACTGACATCTCCTATTTGTTTTGTTTGTGCACGATTTGATCTGATGGCCTCTACAAATTTCTTTATGCGTATACTAGATGTACACCAGCTCAAAAGCACCGAGAATTATTCATACTAGCTCATGAATCTCAGAATTGTTCTAGATTCTGAGAGGCTCAAATATGTTATAGATCAACAAATGCCCCAAGGTGTTTCTGATGATGCCTCCTCTAAGGAAAGGGAGACATATCAGAAATGGTTGGATGATGATTTAAAAGGTAAATCGTACATCCTCACCTCGATGTCTACAAAGTTGCAATAGAAGCATGTTCGTATGGATAGTGCTAATAGCATAATACAGCATTTGAAGGAGCTCTTTGACGATCGACCTCAGGTCAAGACGTATAGAGTCGCCAATGCACTCTTTCAAGCTAGACTGAGCGATGATAGTTCAGTTAGTCCTCAGGTACTCAAGATAATTGGATACATCAAGAAATTAAAGGCTATGGACATTTCTTTAAATAATAACTTGGGGAATAGCTTGATTCTCTAATCGCTGCCAGGGTCATTTGCACAGTTTTTTATGAACTTTAATATGCAAAGATTGACCCTAACATATGCTGAGCTTCATAATTTGTTGAAGACAGCGGAGGAAGACATGCGTAAATGGGGCTCGGCCCTCTTAGTCTAGGCTACCTCATTTTTTAACCCAAGGACTTCTAGGAAGTCCAAAGAGAAGAAGAAGAAACAAAAGAAGCCACCCCGGATAGATCCTCAGAGGCAGCAAATATCCAAGCCTCAAGAAAAGAAGGCAAAGAAAAAGTGTTTCTTTTATGGCGAGGACGGGCACTGAAAGCGTAACTGCCCAAAGTA
Source organism: Ailanthus altissimus (assembly GCA_946807835.1). NCBI lineage: Eukaryota > Viridiplantae > Streptophyta > Magnoliopsida > Sapindales > Simaroubaceae > Ailanthus > Ailanthus altissimus. The sequence continues at coordinate 9,188,441 of OX327699.1, read as the reverse complement.
CCTTGCCGCTATAAAGAAGACTCCCTCAGGTATATGTTCGACTATTATTGACATTTCTTTAGCATTTGATGCTTGTACTGATTAGGTATTAGATATCGTATGCTTTTCTTACATTTGAAATATTTTGCAGGGATTGAGGAAAGTTAGGATGCTACAACTTGGAGAAGTGATTTCTCAGAGCAGGAAATTGAGAGTTCCTGCAGGTCCAAGCTGTTGGACATTTTGATTTACTTATCCCTTGTAATAGAATAATTATTTTGTATAATTGTTATTATGTACCCAATATCATCAGGCAAATTGTATCCCTTCCTGTACTTGACAATGAAGGATATCGTGTAATGCATGATGTTTTGTTAGTTAAGTTTCAGTTAGTCAATAGGTATTATATATTGGATACAATGAGGAATGTCATGAATGTACAAGCTAGTTCTAGTAATAAATGTGCAAGATCAGAAACTTTAAATGAAACCAAAATGTGGTATATGAGATTAGGCCATATAGGTGTGAGATGCCTATCTCGTCTGGTTAAGGATGGTCAGATACCTAATTTGACCATGAAACCTTATTCAGTTTGTGAAACTTTTATTCAAGGGAAAAAGACCAAATCTCCATTTACTGATGTTGGCACCATGCCACTGGTTTATTGGAACTGATACATAGTGATGTATGCAATCCAATGAATCACACTATAATAGATGAGTTTCGATACTTTGTAACCTTATGATTTGTCATGATATAGTTACATGTTTTTTTGAAACACAAGTCAGAAACTTTTGAAAAGTTTAAAGAATTTCGACTTTAAGTAGAGAAACAAATCGATATATGCATTAAGTGCCTTCAATTAGATTTAGGTGGTAAGTACATGGGCAGTGATTTTTTGGATTATTTAAAGGAGAATGGGATTTTTGCTCAAGATACTCCTCCAGGTACTCTGCAACACAATGTTATTTTAGAGATGAGGAATTAGACTTTATTGGATATGGTCTAATCTATGATGAGCTTTACTGATTTTTTAAAATACCTGTGGGGTCAAGCTCTAGAAACTGCTGCTCATATTTTGAACAAGGTTCCATTTAAAGCTGTTCCTACTACTCCATATGAGATTATGGAGGGTAGGAAACTGAGTCTTAAGTATCTTAAGATTTAGGATTGTCCTGCTTACATAAGAGTTATGCAACAGGATAAACTTGCACCTAGCTAGTACAAGTATAGGTTCATTGGGTATCCCAAGATTTCAATAGGATACCAATTCTATGATTTAGAGAAATGAAATGTGTTCGTTGTTTGAAATGTCACTTTCCTTGAGAAATATTTTTAGAGGATCGTAGGAATTGTAGAAAGATTGTATTTGATGAAGTCAATCAGGAACCTAATGACCTACAAATGGATAATGAAGTTCAAGTCAGTAGTGTACCTTTAACACACCCTCCACGTAAGTCTGCAAGGATATCCAAGCCACCTATTAGGTATAGTCAGATGTCTGAATGTGCACTTGGAGTTTTCTTATTAGAAGGAAATGATCCTTCAACTTACAGGGAGGCGATGTTAGACATCGACTTGCGTAAATGGCAAGAAGCCATAAAATCAAAAATTGACTCTATGCATCAGAATCAAGTCTGGAACTTGGTTCCGCTTCTCGAATGAATTGTTCCTATTGGTTGTAAATTGATTTATAAATGAAAGCGAGGGCCTAATGGAAAGTTAGAGACCTTTAAGGCCCGACTGGTGGCAAAAAGTTATTCTCAGCGATCTGGGATCGACTATAAGGAGACCTTTGCACCGGTTGCGATGTTAAAGTCAATTAGTATTTTGTTGGCAGTTGTTGTATACTATGACTTTGAGATTTAGCAGATGGATGTAAAGACGGCGTTCCTGAATAGATACCTCGAGGAAGAGATATTCATGGAATAGCCTGAAGATTTTAAATTCAGTTAGACTTCTGGTCTCGTGTACAGGCTGAAGAAGTCCATTTATAGACTTAAACAAGCCTCCCGGAGCTAGAATCATCATTTTGATGAGGTAATCAGAAATTCTGATTTCATTAAAAATGAGGAAGAAGCTTGTGTGTATAAAAAAGTCAGTATGAGTATGATGGTCTTCTTAGTTCTCTATGTGGATGACATACTGATAATTGGGAATAATATCGGTATATTACAATCCAAGAAAAGTTATATGAGTAAGAATTTCTCTATGAAAGACTTAGGAGAGGCTTTCTATACACTGGGTATAAAGTTTTATAGAGATAGAGCTAGGAAACTAATAGGACTCTCCCAGTCTTCGTACATCAATAGCGTCTTGGAAAGGTACAGTTTTACTAACTGTAAGACAGTAAATGTACTTTTTAGACATAGTATTCATCTTTCTAGGAGATTGTCTCCTCAAACGAAAGATGAAAGAGTTAGAATGTCTAACATATGCATCGCTGTTGGCAGCTTGGTGTATGCTATGATGTGCACAAGACCTAATATCAGTATGGCTGTAAATGTTACAAACCAATATCAATCTGATCTAGGTGACAGCCATTAGACGGCGGTCAAACATATCCTGAAATACCTTAAGGGTACGAAAGATAAGTTTCTCATTTATATGGATAATTATTTTTCAAGTGAGAAGATACACGGATTCAGACTTTCAGTCTGATCTAGATGATAGAAAGTCTACATCTGGATATGTGTTTACTCTCAATAGAGGCACAGTGAGCTAGAATAGCACTAAGCAGGGGTCCACAGCTGACTCTACCACAAAGGCAGAGTACATCGCAGCTTCTGAAGTTGCAAAGGAAGCTGTTTGGATTCGCAAGTTTATCGCTGAGCTTGGAATAGTTCCAAGTTCATCAGATCATATTCCATTATTTTACGATAATAATAGGGCTATAGCACAATCAAAGGAGCCAAAAGCACACCAGAAGTCTAAGCATATGAAGCGTAAATACCACATCATTAGAGAGATCTTGACGATGAGAGATGTAATTATTTATAGAATAGATTCTGTAAATAATTTAGCAGACCCACTTACCAAAGCCTTAACTCCAAAGGTGTTTGAGAAACACGTGGAGTCTATGGGTATTAGATACCACTGTGATTGGCACTAGAGCAAGTGAGAGATTGTTAGGATTATGTCTACGTGCCATCCCAGTTTTGTATAAATATTTGATACCTACACATAGTATATTTTGTTATATCACTAATTACCTTTTAATAATATGGTTTAATACTTGTTACGCTACAGACTTTGTATTATCTGAAAGAGTTCAAATACGGTCTAAAGGAGTTTAGACCAATGCTATGAGTTAGCGAATTTTTCAAGAGTTGAAACATTGTCTATAATAAGATAAAGACCTCAGAATATGATATAGTTACAAGACTTACAATGGGTTGCTAGGATATGTCATTATGCAAGCATATTCTGAAATATATTGTTTATGATCTATTTCTACTAACGTAGGTCTATTAGTAGATTCTATTAATTTAAATAAATCAATGTATATCTATATCTATAGGGTACAGTTGATCGTTCCTAATTGACCAGGATCTTGGAGATTGTATAGGCATACGGGTATTCAGTTAGGACTGAATACTAAACAGACTCATGAGGACCCCAATAAACATCCTATGCTTCCGTCAATAGAATGTCCTCTCAAGTTGAGTAGTATACGTGGTCCTCTGACCTGAACACCACGATGGGCTTATAAGTGATCTACTGACAGGACCCGACCCGAGACCCTCTATTATAGATCCCAGCGGCCCTGCCGAGCACCCCGACGGAAGTTTCTCCGAACCTAACTGGGTAAGTTAAGAAATTCTGCGAGGCGAACCCCTTTTTAATTCTTGTTACTACTAAAAAGATCTAGCAATATACATGAAAATGACATCTTAGTTTTAAAAACAAACGGACAGAGTTTCTCCTGTTTTTCGAAAAATCCATATAAACCTACAAAGAAATTTCACTTCTAATTCCAACACATCTCCATTCTACCAATTCGGACCTCCGGTCCTTTTCAAATCAAATCCAACACAACTCAATTACTTCGTGTAAATCACAAAATAAGCATAATCATAAAAAGTAAAAACGATCATCATAAACTGGAAATCTCTTCTTCTTGATTCAACACATACTTACAAATATACATGCCTACAACTATTATGCATAAAGTAAAGAGTGCTATTAGCACATTTACATGTACAAAAATTATCTTTGGATTCGGCCCACTACTCGGCGATAGGAGAATCAGCAGCTTGCGTTCCGAGACTTGCACCTGGGAAAGGGGTTTAAAACATAAAACATAAAATGAGTGAGTTAAAGGAGCTCAGTGAGTGTAAATGAGAATTCAATTATAAGAATATTATACAAAGATAACAATTTCTAAAGTACATGCAGAAATTATGCTTCTAAAACGGATGTAAAATTGTAAAACGGTTTCTAATATCATATGCTAATGAAATCTTGCCGAGCGGGTTTTATCTACATCTTTGAAAAACTATATTCAGAATCTGTATAACATAATAACTGCTGTGTGCATATAAATGCATAAATGCTATCGGTAAATCGAAAACTAGTAAAATCCTCGCTCGGCCATTTTCTTTCTAAACTGTACCAATGGTACCCTAAAGCTCTATACCCACACAGCGACTCAACTAGCACCGTATACGTGAGTAGGTCACGGGGCACCTCAACTAGCAGCACCCACAGTGACATCTCAAGACATCTCACTGGCTACCCAGCGGAATCCTACATCGCATGCATATAGCGAGATAATATCCCGTACACATAGAGCGACTCACATGACTCGACATCCTGACTTCTCGGAGTTAGTGACACACCCCCAAGACCTGCCTATGTGCACGGGATATACCGGCCGGGTCTAATACAATCATCACCACTATAATCTGAGGGTACCAATGGCCTTAAAACAAATGCAAAAATTTTAAAACTGTTACACGAATCGATCATGTAAAAGCATGTCTATGAATATATCAAGATCATAAATCATGTTTATGCATCGAAAGCTCATAAAACATATATAGTCATTGTGCGAAAACATAATAACCGAAAAGTAAAAGAAATGGCAGATTTTCACTCAACCGCTCCGCGCTCAATTTCGCTCCCGATTCCTGCTCTCGTTAACGCTCTCGGTTATCCTCACCTACGCGCCATAAATGACATTTAGAACCAAATCGAACACTAGAATCTCATTTAACTACTAAATGCCCTAATCGGCATACAAAGCCCGGATGTAAACTACTTCCCAATTTTAGTTAAGGAGCCATAATCGAACCTAACTCACCATCCGGCGCCCAGAAAATTATTGAACACCTTATAATTTGATTGGACATACTTGCCCTTCACCTTTCCAACATGGACAATTATGTCCCATTTTCTTCATTTTTGGGTTTTTTCATCAATCATATACATTCAATTCACAATATGCATCATTTACACACAACAATTCAATCAAAACATCACTAAATTCCTAACTTCCCTAAAGTGGCAGAATTTAACCCTAGGTTCCAACACATTCCTTTTCTCAATTTCTTATTCCAATTACAACAAAATCATGCAAATTTCATTCTAAAGCCCTAATTACAATCGATTGAAATCTCTACAACAAAATCACCAAAAACCCTAATTCTCACCTTGCCAATTTCTTTAAATTGATGACTCCATCAAGCTCCAAACTAGAATTCAACTCAATCTAAGCCAAGAATACACATAAGAACATCAATTAACACATTCTTGAATTCTCACTTATCAAACTCATAAAAGATGCTTTTCTTACCTCTTTTTCTTGAATTTCCTCTAATAGAGACTTCAATTGAGCTTAGGGATTCGTTTGTAACCTTAATTTGGCTTGATTACACATGAAAATTCATGAAAACAAAACTTGAAAGGTCACTGTAGCAGCCCCCCTTTCCAAGCTCGAATTTTCTCTCTTTTGTTCTAAGTGTTTGCTTTTGATCATCTTCAAAATTCTACACACTTCCAACCTATTTATAGTCCTCCCTCTATTTACCATTTTGCCCTTCAACTTTCTCAAAATTACTAATTTGCCATTAGTTGAAAACTAATTATGTAATTAGTTCATTTGTAACTATCTAGTTGGAATAGTCCAAAGAACTAACTAGAACTTCCAACTTGGAAATCCATGAGATTTCTTCCAATTGGTCCATTCTCTAATATATGAATTATGTTTCTCAACAAAGGCTTGTTCCATTCATAACCCTTAAATGGAAATTCATGTAGTAAATTAGAATTTTCTTTTCCAAGCCAATAGAGAAAAATTCTAAAAATATTCTAGGGTCGTCCGGCGCACCGATCAAATGTGAAATTAACAAATTAGGTCTGATATCTCTCACGTGCACTATAAAGAAAATATTTCTAATAGGGTTAAAATCGAGTAACCCTACGGTGTCTTATTTGTTCTATACCGAAATCTAGGCGTCAATACTACTAATAGGGATTGGATATTACATCTACCATGCTTTGGTTTCACACATGTCAGAGACCTTTTATGGTATGACCGTTGAGTGTCGCTAAGTATGGTCCGACGCTCATGGAGTTCGGTGTATGCAGATATAGGATCCATCAGCTCTCATAGGGAGTGATATATCTAGGTGCTCCAAGATAGTATCTTAAGAAAGTCTTATGGCTATTAGTAGTTAACCTAGAAATGTGTTTCCACAGGGTTAAACAATATGGCAAAAAGTTTGCTTATATTGTTCAATGAGATACCATTCTGGAGATAGGTTTATGGATGAGCACATGGGAATTTGACGGTGTTAAACTATATCCCCACACATCCAAGATATATATGATGGAAGGTGATAAGTGCATTTTATATATGATATTACACCCCTATTAATTTAATAATCACTCATTTTTAATGTGAATACATGACTTTTTATGTATATTAATTTTATTTTGTAGGTTTTAAGTTAATAGAGCTATTTGGGATGAAAATTCAAAGAAAACAAATTAAAGACCAAAATGCTACAGTGCAATAAATAGTAACAGGTGAACACCGTCGGATGTACAGTACCACTACAATGCCAACAACAGTGTTTGGCGCCCTAGTGCCAAAAAATTGTGCCAAATCACCCAGAATTTGGTGCTTAGGCGTCGAAAAGTGGCACCCAGGCACCAAAATAGGCTCCATTGGCAGAATACTCGATGCCCAGGCACCACCACTTTTTTAAACCCCCCCCCCTCTTTTGCCCTAATTTGAAACTTATAAATACTACCCTTTAACCATTTTCTCATCAATCAAAGGGAGGCACGAAATTTGCAAAAGAGAATAAGGCTTGAGCTCAAATTTGAAGATAAGAAATGATGTCTCGAAGATTTTTTGAGTATCATTAAAGACATTTGAAGGATCGAAACCTTGGAGACATCCCCAAATTTGGTTTTCTCTTTCTTTTCTTATTATTTTCTCTTTTGTTTAAAATTTCAATTATGAACATTGTTTAAACGAGTTGTATCTATAGATGTCTAGATAATTTTAGTTATGGTTGGATTTGTATATGATTAAACTCGATTCTAAGGCTTGATGTAGTTTTATTTATATTATGTTTATATGATTTAGTATATTTTCGTGTAATCTATTTATGTTTCTATATGCTTAATACTTTCGATTGATTGAAAAATGAATTGGTTGTTATGAATTTATGGATTCATGCTTGGGAAAGCTTGACCCATTTATTGAATTTTGGAGAAACATAGCCTTAGGTTTTTATTGAGTTTGAAGGCTAATAACACTTAGGTAATCACTGTGGTTTTCTTAAGAATTGCATGTGGTGCACTCCAAGTGTTTGATAAAATGTGTGAGAACACTTGGGGTGTGCCATTATGTCTAGGATTTCATTTGATGCTCGGGAGAGGTAATGAAATTAATCATTGGATAATCAATTTAAGGGTTGCATAATGCATGTATATGTAAACAAGTTAGATAGGGATGTCAGTTTGAATATGTATGCATAGTATCTCATTTGGCACTCGGGAGAGGGAATGAGATTTGTCTTAAGTCCTTGATTAATGAATTGAACGAAATGCTAGATAAGAAAAACATATGAAGAATATAATGAAATCAATGCTCTAGGATCCCATTTTTATAGAATTCACCATATCATAAGATTATCATTTTATTGTTAGATTATATGTTCTATGACTTAATGAAACTCTATTGAACAATATGTGTTGATGTTATTTTGTGATTAATGACTATTTGATGTTTATTTATTTATACTTTTTATATGCTTAATGCTTCTAATTGCATTGGGAAATGGATTGGATGGTTTAAACATTTGGGTTATATGCTTGGGAAAGTTTAATCCATATGTTGGTTGTAAAAAGCATAGCTTTGAGTTTGTTGAGTTGGGAGATTAATGAACTTAGGGTAGTCGCGTAAGGGTAGCTTAATGCGTGCATGTATAACAGGTTAGATAGGGATATTAACTTAATTGTATATGCATAGTATCTCATTCAGCACTCGAGAAAGGGAATGAGATTAATCATACACCCTGGACTAATGAATGCATAAAATTGGTTGTTGATCACTAATAACAAAGACCATAGGAACAATAGAAGGAAACCAAGTCCCTAGAACCCTATTGCCATAGATCTCTCATGTCTTTAATTTACCAAGTTATTTAGTTTTAAGTTGTTTTTAATTCAATAATTCATCTTACCCTTTAGATTTGCCTACATAAAGTTAGGTTACCAACATCATAGTACTTAGCATTAATTTAGAACACAATCCTTGTGGGAACGATACTCACTCATCACTTTATTACTTGCTCACGACCCGTGCACTTGTGGTACAAATTCGTGTGTGTATAATTTCGTGAACAGAAGGACTATACGTATGTGTTGTAACCTTAACTTGTATGGTTCAACGTGCTGATTTGTAATATTCATGATGTGTGCGTAAGGCATTACTCACGGACTTATGGAATAATTCTATTTGACGAATCGGGTGGACCTAGGGAGTCCAACGATATGGAGTGTACTCGTTGTGCACTAGCACAGAGTATTGGATTAAATTGTTTAATCCAGTAATATCCAACACTACCACGGGAATACGTGCATATCTATATTTAAATGTAAGATACAATAATTAGTCAATAATTGTTATTCACTAATTGTAATAAACACATTTGCACATGCATACACCCATACATATTTGATCCCTCACAGTATCTACTCACCACACTCATAGCCTGTGTTATGTCTGGTCTTATGCAAACCATTGCATACATAATGCTCCATACAACGCTTGCATATGGTACTTTACTTATTTGCAGTTTCTCTTTTTTGAATGTTAGCGACTGTACTGTTGAAAGTTTAAAATGTATGACCAAATGAGTAAAGACAACCTTTGAATTGGACATACCAAATTTTTCTAGAATCTTAAGTATATATCGTTGTTAAGATGAGAATATAACATCTTTTTTTTCCCTCACAATATCCATATCCAATATCTTATTCGTTGCTCCTAAATCCTTCATCTCAAACTCCCAACTCAACTGCTTCTTGAGTTTCTGTATCTCTTTCATGTTCTTACATGCGATCAACATATCATCGATGTATAAAAGTAAATACATTATCCCACAACCTAAGTTCTTATAGTACATGCATATGTCATACTTATTCCTACTAAAATCACAAGCGATCATAAACTCATCAAATTTCTTATATCACTGTCTAGGTGATTGCTTTAACTCATATAATGATTTCTTTAGTAAACAAGCATAATTTTTTTTTAGGCTTTACAAACCCTTGCGGCTGTGCCATGTAAATCGTTTCTTCAAGCTCTCCATGCAGAAAAGTTATCTTTATATCCATCTGCTCTGGATGTAAATTAAGATTTGCACACATAACTAACAAAATCTTAATGGATGTGTGCTTTACAAACTCGAGAGAATATCTTATAAAAGTCTACTCTATCTCTCTGAGTAAAACCTTATGCAACTAACCTAACCTTGAACTCATAGGCTCTATCTCCGATATCCCTTCATTCACCTTATAAATCTATTTGCACCTAACTAATTTCTTTTGAGATCTCTTCACCAACTTCTAAGTATTATTCTTCCTAAGAGAACTAATCTCTTCTTCTGACTTGCTGCCACTCTTTTTTATTTTCACTCTTTATAGTCTCACCATATGTTCTAGGCTAATCAAATTCAAGAGTGTAAAGAGAATTAAAAGTATGAGCAACAAAATCTGCTTATACATACCTGATTGGTGGGTTAATTGTTCTCCTTACCCTGTCTCTGGCTAGTTGGTACTCTTCAAGTTCCATCTCAAGAGTCCTAGTATTTTCTTGGGTGGACTTGGAAGAACTAGCCAGCGTTCTTGGTTTATCTTCAAGGATCTCATTGTTGAAGTGTTAATCTGGGGGCATATCAGATATATTTTCAAGCTCTACTTCAACTTCTATTGACTTGGGTGTTGAGTCTTCCTTAGATATAGGTTCTTTCTTTTCATCTTCTTGGGAGGCTTTCAATATAGTCGTCTCATCAAATGTCACGTCATAGCTTATGATACTCATTGGTGGTGTCAAATCTTTACACCACACCTTGTATCCTTTCACTCATTCGGGATACCTTATGAATACTCATTTGATAGCTCTAGGTTCTAATTTTTCCTCATTAACATAGATAAAGGTAGGGCAACTAAAAATTCTAAGGTGGTCATACTTATGAGGGTTGCCATACTATTTCTCTTCTGGCATCTTGAAGTCAATTGCTGAGGAGAGACTTCTATTTATAAAATAAGTTACAGTCACTACAGCTTCTCTCCAAAATGCCTTGAACATCTTCGTATTGATAAGCATGCATCTAACTCTTTCAAGTAGGGTCCTATTCATCCTCTCAGCTACTCCATTCTGTTGTGGTGTTGATCTTACTATTATATGTCTTGCAATCCCATGCTTAGTACAAAACCCATCAAACTTTCTATTGCAAAACTCGAGGCCATTGTCAGTTCTTAGCCTCTTCACTCTTTTGCCAGTTTGATTCTCAACAAAAGCCTTCTAGGTCTTGAACGTATCAAACACTTGATTCTTTCTCTTCAACACATAGACCCACAACTTTCTTGAATAATCATCAATCAAATTGAGAAAATACCTAACATTACTACAAGTAGCTGTCTGAGCTAGTTCTCACAGGTCCGAGTGTATGTAGTCAAGAGTTCCCTTAGTCTTGTACTCGCCGGTATTAAATCTCATCATATGTGCTTTCCCAAGCACATAATGTTCACAAAACTCTAATAGCTGAAACTTATCCTCACCAAACGCCTTTTAACTAAATAACTAATTCAGGTTTCTCTCACCTAGGTGTGCGAGTCTAAGATGCAACGACGTGGTTTGCATATTCTCATCATTTATAAAGAATAATGCATAAACACTTACAACTTCACCATTAAGCACATAAATACCTTTGTGCTTTTCTCCTCTCATTACCACCGTGGAACCTTTCAATACCCTCAAAACCCCTCCGTCGATCCTGATGGAACACTCATTCTGGTCTAAAGTCCCTAATGAGATCAAGTTTCTCTTGAGGTCAGGAATATACCTAACTTCTATCAACTCTCTCACTCGCTCATCATGAGCGCAAGTTTAATACTACCAATTCCCATCATCTGACAAGTAATGTCATTACCCAATAACACCTTACCATCACTAATGGGCTAAAAATTTATAAATCAAGACTTATGCGGGCACATGTGAAATGTATAACCAGAATCAAGAACCCATTGTTTAGTATTTTTACCATCAGTAGCTATTAGAGTCCCTGTGCTATCATAGCTATCATCATAGGCAAGTGCATCATCCGTTTTCTTCTTATATTGTGCTTTCTTCTCCGAATAACCTTTTATGGAGTGTGCTTTCTTCTTGCAGTAATAGCACTTACTAGAAGTCTTGGACTTCGATCTTAAGCCATTTTTCCTTCCATCTCTATATGAGGACCTTTCTCTTACAGATAAACTTTCTACATTGCCCTCGATCTACTTTTCTAATAACTTTGAGTTTAATGATGATTTCACATCGCTCATCGTTAACTCTCTCTGCTGTAGAGAAGTATATCAACAAAGCTTTCATAACTCTTGGAAAGTGAACTCAATAGGATAATCATTCTATCTTCATCTTCTATCTTAATGTTGATGGACTCGATATCAAGAATGATCTTGTTAAAAGAATCTATATGATCTTTCATCGGCGTCCCCCCTGACATGGATAATTGATATAACTTTTTTTTTATATTGAATCTGTTAGCCAATGATTTTTGCATAAAAAATGAGTTAAGCTTCTTCCAAAGATCAATTGCCATCATCTCACCTGTTACTTCCCTCAGTACTTCATCGCTCAATGATAAAACGATTATACAATGAGCTCTTTCTTGAATGTCCATTCTTTCTACTTCAGCCTTAGATGACTCTGACGTCTTCTCTTCTTCACTAGATGGAGCTGCAATCTTCTCTAATGCCGAGCCTAATTGTTAACTTACCAACAACGCCTTAACTTTCATCTTTCACATATTAAAGCCATTTATCCCATTGAATTTCTCTACTCATATTTAGGTATGGCCATGTCTGCTTAAAACCTAACTCTGATACCAGTTTGTTGAAGCGAAAGCAATCAAACAAACAAATATATAAAGCAATATAATATAGAAATAAGCAATTAAGAATCTAGAGAGAGAAATATTGAAGAAATAACACACAAAAATTATGTAATTCGATAACTTGCCTACGTCCACGGCAGATCAAGATCACACTCTCTTATTATTGAATCTTAAAGTACTCACAAAGTATGCCTTTTACAAGAAAGACTCACAAAGATAATACTCTCTCTTACAAATAAGGGATTTCTCTCACTAAAAATCACAAAGATCACAAAAATTTGTATTTAATCACTAAAATCATAAAGATAACAAAGATTTGTATTTAATCACTAAAATCACAAAGATATCATTAAGATATGTTTACAAGCCAATAGAGAGCCTTTATATAGGCTTTAGAACTACCTATGTTAACTCTAAACGTGTGAGAGTTGTTTTAGAGAGTCCTAAAACAAATGGGAGACAAAACCAAATTTAAGAAACACTTCCTCACGCTGGGTGCCACGGCGCCTATGCCTGAGCACTACCACTTGCATTTTCACCTCTTTTTGCATCCGTCTTTAATACTGCACACCAAACTAAATTAGAATTTTTTTTTTTTTTTTGCCTTTCATTTTTCTTTAAAAATAAAAACACTTAATACAATTTTTACTCAGTTATTTAAATGATTCAATAATAAATGACTTCAATATATTTTTTTATTAAAGAGGGGGGGGGGGGGGGGGGGGGGGCTTTACAACATTTGAAAACAATGAAAGCGGTGATCCTCTTTAAATTTTTTTTAGATACATAGGGAGAGGGGAGAATCGACAAAGAAAGCGGTCATTCTCTTCAATTTTTTTAATTCCTCATTTTTTTTATACACGAAGAGATGGAGAATCAAATCTAAAATTTAAAGAATGTACTATAAACTTTTAAACCATCCAATTATCTTAGGCAAGTGCTTTTTAAATTGCCGTTTAAAAACTCAAAATTATATAAAAGTCAAGTCAAAATGTTATGCACAAAGTCTCAAGAGTGGACGGCTGAGACAGATCTTCCACTGAATAATAACGCGATCACCGTCAACTCTTCGACAATTACCAACGTATCGAAAGGTCTGGGTCCTACAGCAATGCAACTTAGAGAGCATCATCAACGATACATGGTCGTTCACCTACCGAATCAACCAAAAAAGGGCAAAAAAGGAAAAGGGCCCGTACTTCAATAAAAATTCTCCAGATTTTAAGGGGTGCTTTTGTCATTTCATGACTGGTTCTCGTCTCTCGAAAGCGAAGAAAGATCACAGGTTCAATTTTTTTGTTTATTTTTTTAATCTTGAAAATTAATAAGATAACGCAGAGGAACGTCACCGTCGCTCAAATTCTGAAAAGTTCTGATATGACCCGGAATAGAATCGTGTATCCACGGGTTTTGTCACTTTTTGTTAGCTTGCTTGTCTTTTTTTTTTTTTAATGGTTAATTTGGAAAGGGTTTTGTGTCTGCGTTCCCTTTACTAGCAAGTTTAATTATGACAAACCAATCAAGCGTAAGTGGTGTAAATAAAACTTCTCTCTCCAAGTCAAATCATGATCAAGAATACAATTAAGAATTTTGTTTGTTATTTAAATGAAATAAATAGTATTTATTGCTTTATAGCTGGGGAATTAAATAGCATTCTTTTTTAAAATAATGTTGGATGAATTAATTTTCTTTCTATATTTCTAATGTGTTTAGTGGATTACCAACATTAATAATTTTTTATTTTATTTTATGTTTCATTGTATGTGATTATTTATTAGAAACCATTCCATTCAAACTTGCGAGGATTAAAACTTAATGAATTATGAATTTATGTTAATAATTCAGTGATAAATAATTGATAATATATTTATTTTTAATTTTAGTGGAAGTCTTAAATTTAAATTTTCATCTTTCATATAAAAATTTTAAATGAAAATAATTCATGCAATGAATGGATTAAATTTATACAATCATTTATCATAGAAAGATTGATGATAGATATAATGCTTAATTTAAATATTTATAAGAGTTTATATGTGAGTACAACGTCTCTAAAAATCATGAACCTAATTAAAATAAGAGTCCATGAGTTTATGAGTCTGTAACCTTCTTAAAGAAGTCGAATATGAGCCAAAAATGTAAGTCTTCAAAATTGGGCATCGCGACGCCAAGGACTGGCATCGCAGTGCTAGCACTCTTCGATCCGGTGCACGGCGCTGAGCTCTAATGCGAAAGTTTTGTGTTTTCGCGCTCTTTTTTACTTTTACCTCTCTGTCTTACTCCTCCTTTATGCGCATATCACGTACTAAACTTCTTACCGACTTTTCACTTAGTATGCATTTCAATTTATGTCCATATATGATTTTTGAATAACCAATACTAACAAACTATTTTTTGATTTAAAATCTCCTTATAAGAGGGCTTCTGGATCTGTCATCACCACTGTTTTATCATCTAAAACTGATTTTATTTAAGTCTTTGTCAAAAGTTACCTCATCTTAGACTTGTGACTTTGATCTCTAAATGTATAAATGCTCATTGCATAAGGTATGGATGCGATGTATTCCCTTTTGACCCTTATCACTTCGGTGAGTTTATTTTGGATGTCGTCTCGTAGTCTACATTACCCCAACATCCCATGTTGGACCACATTCGGTCATCCCTTTAAACACATAGAGTCCCTATTTGTGCTTCTCACATTCCTTATAGATCTTTTTACTATACTTAATTTTTTTTATTTTTCACTCTAATTGAATATCCTTTTTTATGGAGCTTCTCTAGGAATATCAAGTTTCACCTACGTTTAGAAATATGCCTTACACCCATGAAGTCCCTAGGTTTTCCACATTACATCATTTGCTTTATGTCACCAACTTTCACGATCTCACAAATCATGTTATTCTCTAATAGTTCTTTATCCCTAATGGTTTTATAGTTAATGAACAATGATCTGTAAGGACACATATAAAAGTTACACCCAAAATCTAGTATTTACTTTTCATTGTACTTTTCATTAGAGGCAACTAAAGAGTCTACAATTTTGATGTTATTCTCACGACTCACTATTGCATCATCTTCATCCATTCTTTTTGTTTTAGAACAATTCCTCACAAGGTGTCATTCCTTGTTACAAAGAAAATACTCTTTAGATCTTCTCTTAGGTTGATTATTTTTCTTTTCTTTTGCAATTAAACTTGTTGCATTATTGGTTTCAAATCTCTTCCCTAAGTTTTTTGAATTCAATGATGTCTTACACATCATTCATTGTAAGCGTTTCCCTATCATATAATAATGTATCTACAAAGTTCTCATAACTTGATGGTAACGAACTTAACAGAATGATAGTCTTGTCTTCATCCTCTATCTTAATGTCTAAAGTCTCAAGACTTATGATAATTTTATTGAAGGCGTTAACGTGATCTCTTATTGAATACCTCTTAAACATAGATAGTTGGTGCAGATTCTTTTTCACATGTAAACAATTCGCCAAAGGCTTCCTCATGTACAAGGTTTCAAGTTTATTCCATAAACCCAATGCCATCTTTTCTCCATCCATCTCTATTAATACTTCGTCACTCAATGCTAGTATTATAGTGCTGTGGGCTCTCTTTTGAATGGCATCCTAGCATATCTCCTTATATTTCAAAAGTTTCTTCTCTTTTGTTAATAGTTGTTTGGGTTTTCTTCAGAGCCGAATCTAACAATTCCTTGATTAGTAAAGCCTTGACTTTTACTTTTCATAAATTGAAATCATTCTTTCTATTGAATTTTTCTATATCTTACTTGACACTTGCCATGGTTTAAATACCACCTAGATGTATTACCTAACCTTGTTATGATATCAATTTGTTGAAAGTTGAGGAGAGGTTTAAGTTTAGCACTAACTTCTCCTTAAAATAAAGATTAGCCTTTCGCCTTAATACTTTTTGTTGCGGAAGTGTATGATCTCAAGCAAATATAAAGTAAAAACAAATACTAACCAGATCAAATCAAGAACACATACACAACTAATTTACGTGGTTCGATAAAATTCTATGTTCACAGTAGATTAAAAGATTCTAGTTTCTCTAACTCTTTTAGAGATTACAAGAGAAAAAAAAATAAGGAACTCTCAAAGGAATCTATATGGCGTACTTATGTTCAGACAAGAATAATAAACTCTCACAATAGTTCTACCCTAATGCACACAAATACTTAGTGTCTATCTAATTTTTTAATATCTATTAGAGTCTCTTTTTAATTGTTTAGTGCTTAATTTAAAAAGTTTATAAGGATTTATATATTAAGTAAAATATTCATAGAAATCCTAAACCTAGTTGAAATAAAATTTTATACGGTTAAGAGTCTGAAACCCTATAAAATAAGTAAAATTCGAGTCAAAATGGAAGTATCCCAAACTGTGCCCTACGACGCCAAAGATTGGCGCTGCAGTATTGGCGTGCCTCAATCTGGCACCATGGCGCTAGAACACCGGTGCCACGTTGTTGAGCTCTGGTACTGAAGTTGTTAGGGTTGGTGCTTACGTGCCATTTCTGAATGTACACTTGTGTATTTATATATGTGTACATTCTCATTAAATCACTAATACCTATTTATGTAGTACTATGCAATGTAACATTACAAACATTGTATGATCTGAAGGAGTTCAAATTTGATCTAAAGAAGTTTAGATGGCCATGCTGAGAGATATAAATGTTAAATGTTAGCACAATTAATTGTTAGTTGGTTATAATATTCAGCGAAGATCCAAAATTTTGAGCCTTGTTTGTAATAGGATATAAACTCGAGAATATACTAGTAATTTTATAGTTGCAAGAGTTACAATCAGGTGCTAAAAAATGTCAGTTGTGTAAGTATGTTCTCAAATATTGTCCCTGATCTATTTCTGCCAATGCAGGTTTGTCGGTGGATACCTTTATATATAGATCAGCATATGTCGTATCTATAGGGTATAGATGGTTGTTCCTAGCCGACCGTGAGCTTAGAGCTTGTATTGACATATGGGTATCTAGTTAGGACTGGATATAGGACATACTCATGAGGGCCTTTGATAGACACCCTATGTAAGCCGTCTATGGAGGGTCCTCTCAAGTTGAGTAGTATACGTGGTCCTTCGACCTGAGTGCCATAGTGGGCTTGTAAGTGATCCATCATACTTTGGTTCCACGCATGTCACAAACCTTTGATGGTGTGACCGCTGGGTGTCGTTGGGTATGGTCCGATGGTTATGAAGTCTAGTGTGTACAGATATAGGATCCGTCAGCTCGCATAGGGAGTTAGATATCCAGATGCTTCGAGACTATATCTTTAAAACGTCTTGTGGCCACAAGCATTTATCTAGGGAAAGATTTTTCGCCAAGGTGGAACAATATGGCAATGGAGTTTGCACATATTATTTAGTGAGATACAAGTCTGGAGATATGATATGGATGTGTATATGAGGATTTAACGGTGATAATCTATATTCCTGCACATCTAGGATATCATGACGGAAGGACTATATGTATGCGTTGTAACATCAGATTGGGTGGTCGACGCGCTGATTTGTATTTTCGTGACATGTGTGTGTTTATGGACTCATGGAATAGTTCTATTTGACGAATCGGGCATGGACCTAGGGAGTCCCGCGATATGGAGTATACTCGTTGTGCACTAGGGCAGCGTGCCAGATTAAATTATTTAATTCAGCACTACCACGGGAATGCATGCATGTCTGTATTTAAGTGTTAAATACAATAATTAATCAATAATTGTTATTTACTAATTATATAATGACACGTTACGCATTGTAGACTCTCGATTGAGTTTATCAAAGTGTGAAATTTAGTGAAACCCACTAAGGAGTAGATTTGGTAACTATTTATAAGGAGTAAAATGGTTATTTTATATATTAATTATTTAATTATTAAATAATCAATAATATCTAATTATTTTATATTATAATATATAATATTATTTTATTATATATTGCTTTATAGGTGTCATCTATTTTATATTATATATTATATATATATATATATTGTGAGATGGTGTGTGTGTGAAAGAGAATGTGTGTGTGTGTTATACGGGAAAAAACAAGAAGAAATGAAATTGTTTCAATTTCTTCTTGTTGTGCTGAAAATGGATAGAAAAATAAAAAAAAAATAAAATTATTTCATTTTTTTATTTTGATGCCTAGACAAGTAATTGTGAATTGCTTCAATTTTTATTTTTTGTCTTTTAGAAAAAAAGAAAAATACACACAACTAGCTATTTTTGGGTTAAGAGTTAATCTCGTGCTGGATTGGAGCTGCTGTTTTAGCTTACCAAGCCCATCGAGTTAGTGACTAGAACTGCTAATGAGTTGGTCTCCAAGCGGATTCTGTGGATACACGTGTATAACGTTACACGTTATGGTAATTTCTCAACCCTTCAAATATATTAATGTAATTAATATATTATTTATTATGTTTATTGTATGATTTAATTCTTTCGCAGTGTTAAATATGTATGTGATATGTATTTTATGCAATAAACACAATTGCACATGCATACACCTACATAAATAAAATCCCTAACAGAAGTTTCATGTTTTCGCGTTCCTTCTTTGTCTTTGCTTTCAACTCTCTGTTTTACTCCTCCCTCGTATACCCGTTGCGTACTAGATTTTTTATTGATTTTTTACTTGATATCCATATCAATTCATGCTTATATATAATTATTAAATCATCAATACCAACAAATATAAATCAAAACTCAATCAATTATACTAAATTCATTAGTTTAAAAAGATTAAAAATTAAATCTCCAACAATTTGACTCTATCCCAATCAAATAATTAAATGTAAAATAATTAACAAAAATGTTAATTTTTTAATGTAAAATATTATAAATAAAGATATTTGTGCTAAATTATATTAATTTTAGATTAATACTATATTTTCTAAATGATATCTCACTTTTATATCTAAAATTGATTGGTCAAACAATTATTAAGTGGTGAAATAGTAGAGATACCAAAATCATCAATTACATTATTTAATTACTTACTAGTTATTTGATATATTATTTAAGATGAAAATAATTTAAGATTCTATTTAAAAAGTGTAGCATTATTCTTAATTTATAAATAATATTACACTTCTTAAATGTTATTTCAAAATTTCAATTTCATATAATATGTCAAGCAATTTTGAGTAGTGAAATGATGTAATTATTGATTTTAAAAATTGCATTATATCATCGCCCAATAATTACTTGGAATATCAATTTAAAGTGAGACTTTTAGGATAATATATAAAAAATGTAGTATTATTTTAAATTATTGACTTAATTATTTTTGAAAGGTAATTTTTTTTGACTTAATTATTTATTATAAATATAATATTAATATGACGAATTAAGATCTTCTCGTAATTTAAATTTTACTTAAATTTTTAAAAATTTGAATAAATATTTTGTATTAATCATAAATAATCAAAATTTATTATTTTATTAACAATTATTAATTCTCGTACTAATAAAAAGTTAGATAAAAGTTTAATTTAGCAGAAAAATTCGATATTAATATATCACCCATAGTAAATGACGTGGCATTTACCTGGATAAGTTGTTTGTACTATCGTATTATATATAAAACACTCCGACCATGATCCCTAGATTTTATGCGAGGGAAAGAAGCTATTGTTTCCCCGAACAACTACATTCTCCTCGGTTCACTCTAAAGTCTCATTTCTCAACTCAAACCAGCGCCTTAAACGCTACCAAATCTTCGCACCCTTGTACTCCCCTGACCCCTCCCGTGGCTCATACAACACCAAACCCCAACCCCAGGCCTAGAATGCACTCAAACCTAACCGTACTGTGCACTACACCTCCAATCGATTATCTGGCTGCCACGTCGTCATATAGTTAAGGTATTTTAGTCATTTGCTTTACACAACCCCAAATTACCAAAACGACTCTCCAACGTGCCTCCCTCCCTCTTAGAAGGACAACATTTACGAACAGACCAAAAGAAAACAAGTACAAGTTATAGCATTACGTGATCACAGCTCTTTCACGAGAGTATAAGGCCTTGTTTGGGCGCACTTTTATATAGTTTAACTTTTCGTAGAAAAGAAATTGGAGAACATCAAATTTACCCCATTTTAGAACCCATTTTTCCCGTAATCTATTTCAAATTTACCTCCATTTTATTTTAGTCACTAATATTGAAAATATAACGATTGTTATATTAAATAAATGATGTGTAATAAAAATCGTCTTCTAGCAAATTTTAGTAACAATGCGTATCTAGACGGATAGTGGATAAAATTTCTTAACTCAATCTCAAACAAGCCCTAAACTTTTTAAGAAAATTAAGAAAATACAAGAAAAAAAGAAAATAAAAACAGTAGTAACCGCTGTAGTTGAATTAATATAACTAGTATTAAATAAAATTTTAATGGCTGCTTTGGAAAAGTCTATTCATATTTCTTGTCAATCTCAGGCGATTTCGGATTTCCAGCTACTTTTATAATTTAATTTTTCTTTTTCTTTTTTTTTTTCATCTTTGACTCCTCCTGTACTTTATTTTATTTTTTACAACAGAAGACTCCGTCTCCGTTTCTCTCTCTCTCGTTTCTCAAACACGGCCCCTAAGCTCCCGGTCACTCGCCGCCGAAACCACCTCCATTGACTTGAGAACTTGTCGCCGGCGACTCAAGCACGCTGCGTACCTAGTTAACAGAGGTTTGACGAAGCGAGCAGAAACGATCAGTAGCTTGAAGAGTCGTTTAGATCTAGGAAAAACTAGTTGTTAGCGTTGGTTTGAGTGAGAGGCGTTGTTGATGGTGGAATCGGACGGCGGAGAAAGAACAAGCACTGAGGCGTTTATAGGATGAACGGAGGCTTTGCGAGGGATCGAAGAGGGAGGTGGCGCTTTGGTGAATCTTTCACATGGAATGGCAGATCTTGTTAGCTACGGGAATGCCGAGCGTGATATTGAGCAGGTCTTTTATTTATTATTTATTTAATTTTTCCACAATTATTTGGTCTTCTTTCTCCTTTATTTTTACATTTTACTCATTTACTTGTGAATTTTTTTCTTTTTGGATTTTTTTTGCCTTTTGCAGGCAATAATTGCTTTGAAGAAGGGTGCTGAGCTTCTGAAATATGGTCGTAAGGGAAAGCCTAAGTTTTATCCCTTTAGACTTTCTAATGTAAGGATTTTTTTTTTTAAATTTTCAAGTCTTTAATTTGTTTGCTTTGAGATGTTAGTGTTATAATTGCTGCTTGGAGTTAGATGTTTTATGCCAAAATTTTGCTGAAATAAAAAGGGATTATGTAGAATATTATGAATTAAAATATTTTTATGTTCATTGTCCTTGTAATAATAGCTTCGGACTTGTTAACTGATTTTCTAGCATCTTAACTAGCTCTGTCCTTTTATTTAAGCTCGTTATTGTTTTAAATAATCTTTGCCTATTTTTTTTAGAATGTTTTTCTCTATGCCTCCACTCTTGTTCTGATTATGAAATAAGGAACAATATTTGATGATATGATGCCAAACAACGGATAAACCAAATATCTGCTAAAGATGGTATTCCTACTTGGAGCAAAGCATTGAGTTATATGTCAACTACTTGCCCTAGCTGGTAGAACTATCGAGAAAGCAAATACAGGCTAGATAGTTGGAAGCTGTTGAGAGGGCTTTCTTGTTTTCTTGTAAAGGAAGATATTTACATTGGCAATATGATAGTCTGTAGCTTCAATAAACCTTTCAAGAATTTAGAGCTCTTCTCAGAAGAATTACTGTTATCCCTCGGATCTGAACAACTCTTATTGGGGATTATGTTGCAATGATACGATTTACTATTTGTAGTAGAAAGAAAATTGAGAAATATAAGATTTATTGAGCTCTCCAGATGAACTGTCAATTTTATGTTTTCAACTCAAAGTATCTTTAAATTGACAAAAATGCTGAAACTGCATCATTCATTTATGCAACAATGAGCTTGTCCTCGGTTATGTAAATAATGATTAGTCTTAGCAGTCTTAGACATCGATGTTTTGAAGACTATTAAGTTCTGTAGTTGTTTAGTAAGATAAGAATTAAAGGAGGGGAAGGGGTTATTATTTAAGTCGTTTGGTCCGTATTTTATGATTAAGAATTTTGTATGTCTACTGCAGCTTGTAGTCAGTTATGACAGATTGTGCCTTCTGAGACAATTAACTTGTATTGTCAGGTGCTTGTTGAACTGACCAAAATTCGCCAACTTGATTCAACAATTAAAGATTTTAGTGTGAAATAAGTATCTTATTTGTTCGATTTAAACTATTGCTGTATGCTTTGCAAATGAGACAGGGTTTGCCTGTCACCATGGCTACCTTGGGGGGAAGATGAAATACTATAACAATTGGAACTCATATTTGAAAGCTTTTTTGATATATGAACAAGGTTTCTGGCAAATAATAGTACATTAGAATAGCCATAGAAACTTCTTAATGTATTGAATTTTGTAATATTTCTATCTAGTAGCTTTTCCTTTTTTCCGTGATAGTTTCATGTTGTCTATGATCTACTTAATGCTTGCATATATAATTGCAGGATGAAACATCTTTGATCTGGATATCAAGTAGTGGAGAGAGAAGTTTGAAGTTAGCCTCTGTCTCTAAGATTATTCCTGGACAAAGAACTGTGAGATTTCCGTATTTCAAAGTTTTTATGTTTATATTATTTTGCACATCTGGCATTTATTAAGGTTACTGAATTTTTTACTTTCAATTTCTAATAAGTCCATACTAATTCTCCTAATCTTCTATCAGGCGGTTTTCCAACGGTACCTTCGTCCTGAAAAGGACTATTTATCTTTCTCTCTCATATACAACAGTGGCAAGCGGTCACTTGATCTGGTTGGTGATGAAATTCTTTGCGCAACTACATCATTTATTTTTTCCTTTTCCTTTCTCTTATGTCTTTTTCCATTACATGGTTTAATGATAAACATGATATCTGTTGCTTCTAGATTTGCAAGGACAAAGTTGAGGCAGAGGTTTGGATAGCTGGACTCAAAGCACTAATATCCTCTGGCCAAGGTGGTCGCTCCAAAATTGATGGATGGAGTGATGGAGGCCTCTACCTTGAAGTAATTTTATCTGTCTAGAGACTTTTAGTGGTTGATTTTCTTACTGTACTAATGTCTTGTTTTCTTCACTGATACTGTACCTATAAAGGATAAGTATACTTCAGAAAATATTGAGTGAATTGTTGAATGCTAGTGCTCTATACTGAAGAACAAAATGTTTATCTAAATTATGCCCAAAATAATCTTGTGCTCTTGATAAGAAAATAAAGATTGTATACAGGAGATTGGTTGTTGTGATAAATATATAGTATTTGTTTAACTGGTAAAGTATATTATAGTTTGTGTTTGTATAAATGAAAATGATTTTATTCAAAAGTATTTGCTTTAAGTTTTCTGATAGTTAATGTTACAAAGTCAATCAGTGTGATGGTAATTATATTGTTGTTTTCATGTTATAAAGTATGTCTTACATGTAAACACGGTAAACTATATTCAGGATAGCAGAGACTTGACATCAAACAGTGCAAGTGACAGTTCTGTGAGTATTTCAAGAGATATTAGCTCACCAGAGGTTTCTGTCAATTTCAGTCACCCAAGTACTTCTCCTAAGAGTTTTCAGCCTGAGAGTTCTATTTCTCTGAATTCTGAAAGATCACATGTAGTATCAGACAACACAAATATGCAAGTTAAAGGATCCGGTTCAGATGTTTTTAGAGTTAGTGTTTCTAGTGCCCCCAGCACTTCGAGTCATGGTTCTGCACCGGATGATTGTGATGCTTTAGGTGATGTGTACATATGGGGAGAAGTTATATGTGAGAATGTTGTCAAGGTTGGGGCTGACAAAAGTTCTAATTTCTTGAGCACCAGAACAGATGTACTTCTTCCCAGGCCATTGGAATCCAATGTAGTTTTGGATGTACATCATATAGCCTGTGGGGTCAGACATGCTGCCTTAGTCACAAGACAAGGTGAAGTTTTTACATGGGGAGAGGAATCTGGAGGACGACTTGGCCATGGCGTGGGAAAGGACATCAGTCAACCTCGTCTTGTTGAATCTTTGACAATGACTAGTATTGATTTTGTTGCCTGTGGAGAGTTCCACACTTGCACTGTTACAATGGCTGGGGAACTTTACACATGGGGAGATGGCATACATAATGCTGGGCTTCTTGGACATGGTACTGATGTCAGCCACTGGATACCAAAGAGAATCTCAGGACCTCTTGAGGGACTTCAGGTTGCTTCAGTATCTTGTGGTCCATGGCACACAGCCTTGATAACATCAACAGGCCAACTCTTTACGTTTGGTGATGGAACGTTTGGTGTATTGGGCCATGGTGATAGGAAAAATGTTTCATGTCCAAGGGAAGTAGAATCTCTCTCTGGGTTGAGGACTATTGCTGTTGCTTGTGGGGTGTGGCATACTGCTGCTGTTGTGGAGGTTATTGTCACACAGTCTAGTGCAAGCATTTCATCAGGAAAATTGTTTACTTGGGGTGATGGAGACAAAAATCGACTTGGACATGGAGATAAGGAAGCTCGACTTAAACCGACATGTGTGCCAGCATTAATTGATTACAATTTTCACAAAATTGCATGTGGGCACAGTTTAACTGTTGGCCTGACCACATCAGGACATGTCTTTACGATGGGGAGCACTGTATATGGTCAACTTGGGAATCCCAATGCTGACGGGAAGATACCGTGCTTGGTAGAAGATAAGCTTTCTGCAGAATCTGTTGAAGAAATTGCCTGCGGTGCCTATCATGTTGCAGTCTTAACATCCAGGAATGAAGTATATGCATGGGGAAAGGGTGCAAATGGGAGGTTGGGCCTTGGAGATGTTGAAGATCGGAAAATACCAACTTTGGTTGAGGCGTTGAAGGATAGACATGTAAAATATATTTCTTGTGGTTCAAATTATACTGCAGTTATATGCCTTCATAAGTGGGTATCCAGTGCTGAGCAGTCTCAATGCTCAGCATGTCGACAGGCTTTTGGGTTTACTCGAAAGAGGCATAACTGCTATAATTGTGGACTTGTGCACTGCCATTCTTGCAGTTCAAGAAAAGCAATTCGAGCAGCATTGGCTCCCAATCCTGGCAAACCATATCGTGTGTGTGATTCCTGTTTTGCCAAACTAACCAAGGTGTCAGAAGCTGGTAACAATAACAGGAAGAATGCTCTGCCTCGTCTATCAGGTGAAAACAGGGACAGGTTGGACAAGTCTGATATTAAGTTGTCAAAGTCAGCATTGCCTTCTAATATTGATTTGATTAAGCAATTAGACAGCAAAGCAGCCAAACAAGGAAAGAAAGCTGATACATTCTCCCTTGTTCGTTCATCTCAAGCACCTTCTTTGTTACAGCTGAAAGATGTTGTGCTGTCTACTGCTGTTGATCTGCGACGAACTACTCCTAAGCCAGTCCTTGCACCATCTGGAGTAAGTTCCAGGTCTGTGTCACCTTTCTCGAGGAGATCCAGCCCCCCACGATCTGCTACACCTGTTCCTACAACATCAGGACTCTCATTTTCTAAAAGCATAACTGATAGTCTGAAGAAGACCAATGAACTTCTGAATCAAGAAGTGCTTAAGTTGCGAGCACAGGTATGTTACTTGAAGCTCCTCAATGTCATTCTTGGAATCCATACTTGGAATAGTTGGGTTTTGGGGGTTGTGAGCATTTTTAGTTTCAAATGGACTACCTTAATCTCGTTGGCTATAATTATGATGTAGGTTGAAAGCCTGAGACACAGATGTGAGCTCCAAGAATTAGAGCTTCAGAATTCAACAAAAAAAGCTCAAGAAGCTGTTACGCTTGTTGCAGAAGAATCTGCAAAAGCTAAAGCTGCAAAAGAAGTTATTAAATCACTAACAGCTCAGGTTATTATACTTGTGTGTTCCTCTTTTATAGGTCACTGGGAATTGGAAATAATTTATTTTTATGTTTGAGATTGTTCTTGATTTTCTGTTTACCTGTCATGTACGGTAAGTTGTGATAGGTATTTTAACTGTCATAATTTTGAATTGGGTAAAATAGATTTTTCTTTAAGAGATGGTGCTTGCATGATTTTCCTTCCAGTTTAACCTACAAAACTTACAATACAATTGAGTAATATAGCTGTGTGAGAAAAGGTGCATAACCTGTTAATATCCTTGTTTATTAGCATGATCCTTAGCATTTCTTAAATTGTGGAATTTGGGATTATCAAGTTTCCTTCTGAACCTAATGTTCTTATTTGTACTTGTATTTTCTATGCTTCCAGTGATATTCTATTGACTATTCCACTGTATTATCACAGCTCAAGGATATGGCTGAGAGGTTGCCATCTGGAGTTTATGATTCTGAGAGCATGAGGCCAGCTTACCTACCAAATGGCTTGGAGTCAAATGGTGTTAATTATTCAGATGCAAATGGAGAGCGTCATTCAAGATCTGATTCAATCTGTAGCTCTCTCCTAGCGTTTCCAACTGGTGTTGACTCTATTACAAATAATGGAACTGGTGGCCTTCCACAGTTTCTCAGGGAACCTGGGGCCAGTGGGAGGGATGATCGTCTGGATGTCAGACTTCCAAATGGTAGTGGAGGTGTTCTTGCAAGTAGCAGCTGCATCTCAGAGTCTGAAGGAAAAGAATCTGCATCTATACAAGAAAGTGAGAATGGGATGAAGCCTAGGAATTCTCCAGTGGCTGTCAACAGTAGCCAAGTTGAGGCTGAGCGGATTGAACAGTATGAGCCTGGTGTGTATATAACTCTCGTGGCCCTGCGTGATGGAACCAGAGATCTGAAAAGAGTTCGCTTCAGGTACTTTTTTGCGATTTATCCAAGTTACAAATGGTGTATCTCTTAGGGATAGTTACTAACTAGAAGGAACTGATGATAGGTAAATTGATTAGGATAGAAATATTTTGACCAACTTATTTGTCCATGTTAATACTAAATCATAAAACATAGGTAAATAGAAAACTTGCCAAGCAGAAAGAGAATAAGTAAATAAATGAATCTTGAAGAGTGTTCACTCACATGGTCCACAATCATCTTAATTTTTCTTTGACCATTTCATTTTTTGTTTAAAAAATAAGAAAAAATAGGTCAATATATTAGTTGCAGTTGGTCCTCATGTGCAGCTGCCACATGCTCATGGTGTTAAGTCATCTCTTGCCTTTGTACTTGGGATATGATGTGAAATGTTCTGATATTGTGATTTTCATAGACTGAAATTGCTTATGCTTCCTGCAGCCGGAGAAGATTTGGTGAGCATCAAGCAGAAACATGGTGGTCAGAAAACCGTGAAAAGGTGTATGAGAGATATAATGTTCGTGGACTGGACAAATCATCAACCTCTGGCCAGGCTGCTCGAAGATCAGAGGGGGCCCTGTCACCTACTTCCCAAACTTAGCATCAAAGGGAGGGAGGGGGGGAGGGATGGAGGTTCAACTTTAACACGTTTTCGACTAGTGATTCTCAAGGTTTAGTCTGTTTTGTATCCTTTCCTATTTTTTTTACGACTCCCTCCCTTTTTTTCCTCTCCTTAATTCTTGTCTTCTCCATTTTATTTCTGGGTAGTTGCCCTTTATATATCCTTTATATTGTAGTGTATATAAAATCATCAATTATGCGATCATCCGAGCCAAAAGAAGTTTTTGTCCCTAGCTTTTGCCCATAGTAGTCTGGTAATTTTTTCCATGGTTGCGTTTTGTTTACTTAATTTTTTAATCATTATCAAGAGAATTGATTATACGTATAACGAATTTGACACTTTTGATGAACTCTTCCAGCAAGTATGGACATTAATTAAGGTGACTCTCCGAGCAAATATTGTATGCAAAGTCTTGAAATTACATTTTGGAATGATTATGAATTACGCTTCTAATTAGGTCATGTGGATGATCACAAGCCCTTTGTATTGACAATTCCGCATGTCTCGCTGCTTGGATCCAATTAATGGAACATCACAAAAAAGCCGACAATATTGCAAGAGCGTAAAATGGGGGAGGATGAAGGAGAGGTGAGATGTTTCATACGAAAAGTGTGTCAATGTTTAAACGATAATTGATCTCGAACCACCAGAAAAGCTCCAATGTCAGCTAAATTGACATCAGGACAAGAAAAGTTAATGTGATGATAGGTACCTATTAATTACTTTGTTTCATGACTATTCACTCGTCAATAATAAAACAACACTTATGCGATGATCACTTTTCTTTGCATAATTGTAACGGGGGCAATGCTATCCTGCATGACATTGTAAGAATATAATTAAAATGTCAACATTAAAGGATATTGGTGAGCTTTTGTTTGTGGACACGTGGATAGAGATCGGTATTCTCGGTTGAGGTTGTTGAAATTTATAACAATACTTCAAATAAACTAATATATATCAAAGGTATAGAGTAGAGAAAAAATAATTGAGAAGAGAAAAAGAAGGAAAAAAGAAAAAGAGCGATTGAGTCAAAATTTGCTTGAGTGTTACGACACTTAGAATTGGGCACCGTAACGCTCGAGGTAGAACTTAGGGCGCTGCAATGCCTAGTTGAATTTTTTTTATCATTATGTTCAGCGTTACAGCGTCACTTTTTAGCGTTGAGGCGTTGAGAATTGGAGATATAATCCTTGGAAGAGTCATCAATCTCTCCTAATAAGTGTGACCATTTAAATAGGTGTTATGTCTTTTTAGAGAAACATCTAATCTTTATAAATACTGAAGGCACATTTTATTTGAAATATAATTAACAACTCTTCTTCTTTTTGAATCAAAACTCTCTACAAATCAATTTCTCTCAATGTTCTTATTTGTAGTCCAAGAAATTGCATTTGGTGTACACATTTGCAATCTTATTTGTCGTTGAATCCTAAAGACTACACTACCATTCAAACCATTGTACACCTTGATCATTATTATTATGGGGGTATAATTAGTTTTTAAAGACAATGTATTTGTACGCCTTGACATTTGATAAAGTTGTATCCATTCACCCATATATCTTAAAAACTATTTTTCTATGGATCCAACTAATGATTCTTTGCTATTGGCTATAGTCAATTCACTATACGAGGCTACTAAAATTTCACCATTTAATGGAAAGCACTTCAAAAGATGGTAAGATCATGTGTTTGATACCTTGAATGTGATGCGCATGACGGATTATCTCACATTACCTTCTCCGAACATTAATGCTGAAAATTATATGGAGAAATTTTCTAAATGGAATAAAGCAAATAAGGTATGTCGAAATACTATTCTATATACCCTCTTAAATAAATTATATGATGTTTACTTCATATATAAAGATGCATATAAAATTTGAGCACAATTAAAGAAAAAGTATGTCATTGAAGATGTCGGTGCTAAAAAATATGTTATTGTAATTTTTTTAAACTTTTAAAATATTTGAGAAAAAAGATGTAACTTATCAAATACATAATTTTCATCTCTTAATCAATAATTTAAAGAATGAAGGGATTGTTCTTCCTGAACCTTTTGTTGCCAAAAAAAATTACCAGGTTTTTAAAAAGATTACAAAAAAAGCAATAAGCACAAAGGGAAATATTTAAAGATGGAAGATTCAATTTGTTGGGAAACAAATTTACAATGTGTGTATGCATGTGCAATAATATTTATTGCAAAAATACGTATCTCATACATATTTAGCGCAATGGAACATCTAAAACATACAATAAACACATAAACATTTATTAATCAAATTAATATATAAAAAATAAAGTTGAGAAATCACTACTACGTGTAATGTTTTACACGTGTATATAGAGAGTCCCCCTGGAGTCTCACACGTAGGCAGTTCTAGTCGACAACTTGGTGGATTTGGCAAGTTAGAATAACAACTTCTTAATCCAGCACGGGATTAACTATTTAATTTCTAAAATAGCCGGCTCTTTTATTTTGCTCTTTTTCTTCCACGGTTGAAGAAAAGAAACAACAACTGCTTCTAAACCCTTTGTTGAAGAGCAAAAATCGGAAAAGGAAAGGAAAGATAACAATTATCTTTTTTTACCAATTTTTTTCCCCTTTTTCACACATATATATCTCTATTTTGATTAAATAAATAATATTATATATTAAAATAATATTATTTAGCCACTAAGGGCAAAAATAATAATAAAAAAAAAATAAAAAATATTCTTTTATATATAAATGCATGACAACTATCATGCATAAATATATATTATATTATTAAAATATATAATATTATAAAATAATATATTTTAATAGAGATATTATGATTATTTAATAATTAAATAATTATAGTGTAAAATGATCATTTTGCCCCTCATAAATATGACAAGTATACCCTTTAGTGGGTCCTATCAAATCTTACATTTGAGTAAACTCAACCGAGGGTCTACAATGCCTACGTGTCATTATACAATTAGTGAATAATAATTATTGACTAATTATTGTATTTAATACTTAAACACGGACATGCACACATTTCTGTGATAGTGCTGAATATTACTAGATTAAACAATTTAATCTAATACTTTGCCCTAGTGCACAACGAGTATACTCTATATTGCGAGACTCCCTAGGTTCATGCTCGATTCGTTAAATGAAACTATTCTATAAGTTCGTGAGCAATACCCTACGCATACGTCACGAATATTACAAATCAGCGTGTTAAACCATGCAAGTTGAGGTTATAATGCATACGTATAGTCCTTTCATCATATAT
The DNA here is from genome assembly GCA_946807835.1 of Ailanthus altissimus. NCBI lineage: Eukaryota > Viridiplantae > Streptophyta > Magnoliopsida > Sapindales > Simaroubaceae > Ailanthus > Ailanthus altissimus. The sequence goes on along the minus strand of OX327699.1, from coordinate 9,157,083 downwards.
ATCTTAGATGTACGGGGACATAGATCAACACCGTTAAATTTCCATGTGCTCATCCATAAACCTATCTCTAGAATGGTATCTCACTAACCAATATAGGCAAACTCTTTGCCATATTATTTAACCATGTGAAAACTCATTTACCAGGTTTACTGCTTATGACCATATAACTTTCTTGAGATACTATCTTAGAGCATCTGGATATATCATTCTCTATGAAAGCTGATGGATCCCATATCTACACATACTAGACTCTATGAGTATTAGACCATACCCAGCGACATCTAGCAGTCAGACCATGAAAGGTCTCTGATATGTATGAAACCAAAACATGATGGATCACTCATAAGCCCACCGTGGTGCTCAGGTCAGAGGACCATGTATACTACTCAACTCGAGAGGGCCTTCCATTGATGGCAACATAGGATGTCTATTAGGGTCCTCATGAGTCTGTTCAGTACTCAGTCCTAACTAAATACCTGTATGCCCATACAATCTCCAAGATTATGGTCAGTTAGGAATGACTAACTGTACCCTACAGATATAGATATACACTTATCTATGTGAATTAAGAGATCTACCAACAAACTTGCGTCAGTAGAAATAGATTAGAAACAATATATTTAAGAACATGCTTGCATAATGACACATCCTAGCTACCTATTGCAACTTTATCATTATAAGCATATTTTGAGGTCTTTGTCCCCATTACAGACAATGTTCCAACTCTTGGAATATTTGCTAACTCTTAGCACTGGTTTAAACTCCTTTAGACCCTATATGAACTCTTTCAGATAATATAGAGTCTGCAGCGTAGCAAGCATTAAACCATATTATTAAAAAATAATTAGCGATATAACAAAATATATTATGTATAAATATCAAATATTTATACAAAATTGGGATGGCACGTAGGCATAATTCTAACACAATTGTGCATATAAGAATTGAAGAAAAGAATTGCCAACGGAAGAACATTGAAAAGGCCAAGGAATTTGTTTCTAAGGCCAATTTAGTTAAGAATGAAAATAATATTACTGAGAAGTATCCAAAGTCCACAAATAATTCATACCTTAAGAACATTAAGCCATCATTTAAAAGAAACGGTAAATGTTATGTTTGTGGCAAGGGTAGTCATTTAGCCATCAATGTATGTATAAAAAAAGAGATAAGAAGGGAAACAATAAAACTCATAAGGCCAATTTAGTTGAGGGAGATGAGGTGATAAACGCTATTGTGGTTTCCCAAGTGAATATGGTTACAAATAGCTACAAAGAGTAGGTCATTGACTCTGAAGCTACAAGACATATATGTGGCGACAAGAGTGCATTCCATGACTATGCTAAAAGTAAGAGAAAAAGAGGAACAAGTTTATTTTGGTGAATCTCATTTTACATCCGTGGTAGGGAAAGGGAAGGTTCTTCTTATATTAACATCTAAAAAATCTTTTGTCTTAAATAATGTACTACATGTTCTAAATATTAGATATAATCTTATTTATGTATTTATACTTGGTAAGACAAATGTAAAAGTCTCATTTGAAGGAGGACAAAGTTGTAATGACTAAGAGTGGAACATTTGTTAGAAATGGATACTCTTTCAATGATTTGTTCAAACTCAATGTATTTGATACATTTATTAATGAGCCTTTCGATATATGGCATGATAGATTAAGTCACTTGAATTATCTTTATTTAAGAAAAATGAAAAGATTTGGTTTACTTCTTAATATGAACCTAGATGGTATTCATAAATGTGATGTGTGTGTGGAAGGAAAGTCCATAAAGAAAAGTTGCAAACCAATAATTCTTAGAGAAACTGAATTACTCAATTTAATTTATAGTGACTTAGGTGATTTTAAGGATATCATGACCAAAGGAGGGAAAATGTTTTATATAACCTTTATAGATGATTTCTTAAGATATACCAAAATATATCTATTGAGAAATAAAGATGAGTCTTATGATAAGTTCTTAGTCTATAAACAAGAAGTTCAGAATACTTGGAAAAAAAACAAAAGATTAAGAATTGATCGAAGAAGAGAATATTTGTCTAATATGTTTAATTTCTCTTGTGAGGACAATAAAATTATACAATATTAACTACTCGCCACATACAAAATAAAATTTCATACAAGAAAATTAGAATTACAACTTATGAGCTATGAAAATGTTGCAAACTTAATCTACCATTTCTCAAAGTGTGGGGATGTCTTACATAGGTTTTGATTCCTGACCCTAAAAGGAAAGGATGAGACTAAGACAGTTGATTGTATGTTTATAAGTTATGTTCAAAATAGTGTTGCATATAGATTCTTAGTAATTGAAAATACCATTAGTTTGTTTGATGCAAACAATATAATATAATTTAAAAATGCAGAGTTTATTGAAACAATGTTTCCTAAGAATACCAACCTAGAGAAACCATTGACTCATATAGAGGTACAAAATGACCATCCAGAAAACTCCAACAATGAATTTAAAAGAAGTAAAAGAATGAAGAAAGCCATAAATTTTAGTAATGACTTCTATGTCTTTCTTATGGAAGAGGACCCTAAAATATATAGTAAAACTATGTCCTCTCATGATGCTCTTTTATGGAGAGAGGCTATTAATGATGAGATCAACTTCATCATGAGTAATCATGTATGGCAAGTAGTTGATTTGCCTCATAGTACTAAGCCATTGGTTGTAAATTTAAAAGGAAGATAATGACTAATAGTACAATTGAGAAATATAAGGTAAGATTGGTTGCCAAAGGGTTTACACAAAAGAAATATTTAGATTACTTCGATACTTATGCTCATGTAACTAGAATTACATCTATAAAGATCTTGATTACATTAGCTTCAAGACATGATTTTTACATATATCAAATGGATGTAGACAGCCTTTCTAAATGAAGATTTAGAAGAGAAAATTTACATGGAACTACCAGAAGGTTGTGTTAGTATTAGTACAGAGCATAAAGTATGTAAACTTGTGAAGTCATAATATGACTTGAAACAAACACCAAAACAGTGACATGAGAAATTTAACAATGCTCTCATATCAAATGGTTTTATGATTAATGTTTCTGATAAATGTGTATACTTTAAAACTTTTGATATTGAGAATTATGTCATCATGTCTCTATGTTGATGACAAACTTATATTCAGTTCTAGTATGAAAGTGATAAATAAGATTAAGATATTTCCATCAACTAAATTTGATATGAAAGATATGGAAGAATTTGATGTTATTCTTGAAATTGGGATAATAAGAACATCCTATGGTATCACTTTATCCTAAGAACACTATATAAATAAATTCTTAAAGAAGTTTGGGTACATAGCATGTAAATCGGTGGCAACACCTTATGATGTTAGTACTAAACTTTGCAAAAATATTGAGCATAGTGAAAATCAAACCCATTATGCATAAGTTATTGGCAGTCTCATGTATTTGATAAATAATACTAGGCCTGATATAACATATGCTGTAGGGAGATTGAGTAGATATGCTCAAAATTCGAGAAAAGAGCATTAGAGTAATTTGGATTGAATTGCAAAATATTTGATATGCACTAAAAATTATGTACTTTCATATGGTAGATTAGATCCTGTGCTAGAAGAATATTTTGATGAAAATTGAATCTTTGAATCTAATGAGGTAAAGTCTACTAGTGAATTTGTGTTCACCTTGCTTGGAGGTGATGTATATTGGAAATCCACTAAAAAGACTTGTATGGCACGATCTACCATAGAATTTGAGTTGACAGCTTTGGAAAAAATTTCTTCCAAGTTGAGTGATTAAGAACACTCTTAATTATCTTCTCATTAATTCTCACCATTCTACTTCAATTAATTGTGATTGTCTCGCAGTCATTCCTAGAGCAAATAGTAAGATCTATAATAGAAAAAATAGATATATTTGTCTAAAATATGATATAATTAAGCAGATGCTAGAATCTGGGGTGGTGAGCCTAGATTATGTGAGGTCAAAAGTGAATTTGGATGATCCTCTAACTAAATCATTAAATAAGAGATTTTTAGAACAAACATCGAGGGGGATGAGACTTCTGCCTAGAATATAAGGCAAAAGTGATCGTAACCCTATATATGTGATTGATGATCTCATGAAGTAGGTTCATAAGGATAAGAACAAGGTACTTGTTGTCTTGTTGTACTATCGATTATATATTATGAGTCCCTTCCTAAGGCGAGATAATGCATCTGTAGTGGGAAAGGTTGAGTTGTGGTCTTAATGAACTCCATAATCTATTATTGTATGGTGGTGTGTTAAACCTGCAGAACATACTCAATAGAGTGTCACCTATATGAATGTGTAATTAGACCGGTTCCTATGAGAGATAGACAAGTATATCTAGAGCACTTATAAAACCAGGACAACACATGGCCAGTAAAGTGACAAATTGCAAGACAAAAACAAGTTACGAGAGAGTTTAACTTGATAATTTAATCCTTTATTTTACACCAAAAGAATAAAAGTTGATAGAAGCTTGGTTTCACCTAGTTTCTGTATAATACGGTTATTTGATCAATAGTTGGTTCATAACTTTAAAAAGCACCAATCCATATAAGTTAAATTTTATTTTGTTTTGAAGTTGATTTGATTACATAGTTTATTTGAAATATATGAGGGATTCTTGGAATTTATAAGAGTATTTGAAATAAAGTAATGTATATCAAAGACATAGAGTAGAGAGAAAGAATCAAAAAGAGAAAAAGAAGGAAGAAGAAAAAAGGGCACTCAACCAAATTTTGCTTGAGCAGCGCCTAAATGGGTTTTTTTTTATCCTTCTTTTGTTGAGCACTGGAGAGTCACTTTTGAGTGCCGCGGCATACAGAGTTAGAGATGACCTTTGGAAGAGTCATCAATCTCTCTCAATGGATGTGGCCTTTTGAATAGGTGTTATGTCTCTTCAAAGAAACATCTCATCTCTATAAATATTACAGGCACATCTCATTTGAAATATGATTAACAACTCTTCTTTTATTTGAATCAAAACTCTCTACAAATCAACTCCTCTCAAAGTTCTTATTTGTAGTCTATGAAATTGCATTTAGTGTGCATTTTTACAATTTTATTTGTCATTGAATTTTAAAAACTATACTATCATTCAAACTCTTGTGCCCTTTAATCATTATCATTGTGGGGGATAGAATTAGCTTTCAAGGACAGTGTATTCGCACGCCTTGACATTTGATAATGTTGTATCCATTCACCCATATTTTTCAACAGAGGTTGATTGGAACAAGTTATGGGTTAAAGTTATCAAGTTTTGGGTTAATTATAATAACTTATAGCTGTTGAGATAGAATTTGTCGGTTTCTAATAATATACTTTTTTTTTCTTAATTGCTTTAATAGTCGTCAAAATTAAGGATGGACAAAAAATTTAAGAACCAAACCAGCCAATTATGTTTGACTTTTATGTGGTCGGTTTAGTTCTTAATGAATGAAAACCAAATGAATATTTAAAAAATTAATAAACAATACACGTGGCATCTTTTATTAGTGGTTGTACAAAATTATTGTGGAACTTGCCACATCAATTCATTTTTATAAACCCCATTATACACACATTTATGAAAAGCGTGTTATATTCTTAGGGTATATGCATATACAGCGTGTTTATTACAATGAAATATGGATGTCATACATACATATTAGCACAGCAGAACCAAAAATTTAATTTTCTAATACAATAAACACATTTAAATTTAAATCTCATTACACTAATGAGATTGAGATTGAGAATCACATTGTAAGCATTTGAAAATTTATTCAATGTCGAGTCCACCTTGAATCGAACACGCTTACAATTCTAGGACCTAATAAGAGTGGTCTTGGATATCTACAATAGCAGCTTCAATTTCCAGTAGTAATGTTTAACTTTTAAACACTAATTTTGATTAAACACTTTAATCTAGTTTAAACTCTTTAAACTTTTGGATTACTAGTTAAACACTTTAACTAATTTATTTTTGTTTCAAAGCAATGAGATTGTTTTCTTGTTTGTTCAACTCTTGAACAACATAAACAAGCTTTCTCCATTGCTCTAAAATAGTGGTCAGCCTAGGAAGAAGAAGATGAATAATGCTTTTGTTTCTCAACACTTGAAAAACAAAGCAAAAGTTCTCTCTCACTCCCAAATTGCCAATCTTGCTCTTCTAAAAAAAATGAAACAACTTTGCTTTCATTTTATTTGTTTAATTTTCCCTCTCATTATTGTCAAGAAAGTGGTCCCACGGCCATGCCTTTGCCACACCTATTTGTTTAACAATATATAACATAAACTTATATTAATAATTTTGTTGACAAAAAAATTACAATGGTCGACCATAAGTTAAACGAAAACACTTTTCGTTATTGTTTCATAATTCTTTTTAAAGGTCAAATGCAAGGCCTCACCAGGCCATAAGTCATACCAATTTATTTTTCCCTTTTATTTATTAATATGTTGACAAATATTGTTTATTTATTCAAAATATTTTTTGAATAAACTATTTGACTTCGCTTGTCTCACAATTAATGATGCACTTAACACTTAAGTTTTGACAAGTGCATATCCAGAGGGAATATAAAAAAAATATCCAGTTTGCTGGAATTTATTGGATCAAACTATTTAATCTGGTACACTGCATCAGTGCAAAACGAGTACACTTCATATTGTGGTACTCCCCAGGTCCATGCCTGGTTTGTCAAATGGAACTCTTCCATCAGTCTATGAACGATGCCTTATGCACATGTCACTGATATTACAAAATAGCATGTTAAACCATACAAGTGGAGGTTATAACATATTTGTTTAATCCCCCTGTCACCTATATCTTAGTAGAGTAGAAATATAGATCATCACCGTCAAATCTTTATATGCTCGACCATGAACTTATCTCCATATTCGTATTTTGAAAAAAATATACGCAAATACTTTTATGATATTGTTTAACTTTACGAAAAAATCTTTTCTAAGGTTCATGCTTGTAGTCACAAGACTTCCTCAGATACAATCTTAAAGCATCATAATATATAATTCACCCATATGAGCTAACATATCCCATATCTATGTACACTGGACTTTATGAGCATCAGACTATACCTAGCGACACGCAATGGTCAGATAATGAAAGTCTCTAACATTCATAGAATTAAAGTATAATGGATCACTCACAAGCTCACCTTGGCGCTCAGGTTAAAGGACCACAAATACTATTAACTCGAGAAGACCTTCTATTGACGGCTTTATGAAATGTCTATTAGAGGTTCTCTTGAGTCTATTCAGCACTCAATTCTCACTGAATACGCTATGCCTATATGAGATTTCACTAAGCTCATGATTTGTTAAGACTAACCATCTGGACCATTTAGATATAGACATACACTAATTTATATACAATAATTTCACTGATAGACCCACATTGGTAAAGTAGATTAGGAATGAGGTGTTTGAGAATATATTGCATAATGACATTTTCTAGTACCATTAGCAACTCTTTTCAACTATGTCATTATTAATATATTTTCAGGTGTTTATCCAATTTCAGACAAGGCTCTAACTCTTAAATTTTGCTAACTCTTATAACCTACTAACTCTTAACAGTGCTAACTCTTAGCAACTTTAACTCTTAGCGTTGCTAACGCTTAGCATTTATGTAAACTTCTTTAGATTATACAATGTTTGAAACGTTATAAGCATCTTACCATCTAATATAAAATTAATGATTTTATTCGAAATGTATATTGTATAAATATTAAACAATTAATATATTAAAAAAATATTGGAATGGCACATAAGCACCATCTCCAACAAATTTTCACTTACTCTAGTGCTATTTATGATGATATCTCATATCTATAAACTCCACGTATTTCTAAAACACCATGAGTTAAGGCCTGAGTGGGTCTACTACGTTATCTATGGAATATATTCTGGATATTGTTACATCTCCAATAGCCAAGATATTTCTAATTATGTGATATTTAGAGTCCACACGATTAGAATTCTTGTGTGCCTTATGGCTTTTTGACTTGAGCAATTACCCCGGTATTGTTGTATTATAGTGGGATAGGATCTATTGAGCTTAGAATTATTCTAAGCTCTCAAACTTACTTGATTATCCATTGAACTCCCTTTGCAGGCTTCTCAAACCGCAACATATCCTACCTCCAAGGTAGAATTAACTATGGACATCTAAATTACACTATTAACTAATTGTGATATGTTTGAGAAGAATTGTATGAACAGATGTAGACTCTTTATCATCCAAACTAAACTGGAAGTTTGAGTTTGTGTATCCTCGCATTTGTAAGTAACTTTCTCAAAAATTTAAAAACTTATCCTTTGTACCTCTTAGGTATAACTGGATAGTTTCACGGCCATCCAATGGTCGTTACCTAGATTAGACCGATACCGGCTCATAACACTTACAACCATCCCAATGTAGGTCTCTGATAAGGGTATAATTGTCATTTATTTCTCATATTTTTATCTTGATATTTTATTATTTTACAAGAATAAATGGCTATTTAAGTGCATTATTGTTTATTTATAGGGACTTAAATGAAATTTAAAGTAAAGACATAGAAGGAGCAAAAACGACTAAAATGCAAACTTTTTAAAATATGGACCTGACGCCCTAGCACCGCAAGGATTTTTGCCCCAACACTGGAATAATGATTAAAATAAGAAAATAAAAAAAAAGACTTGTTTAAGTTGTAGTTCATCGCCCTAGCGCCAACTTGCATTATGCTAACGATAGCCTAATGCTCTAGTGTTACGGCCTTTTACACGCAGTGCCCGAGTGACAGCAACATAGTGTGTAATATCCAATCCCTATTAGTAGTATATGTCCCTAGATTTTGGTATAAAGTGATAAAGACACCGTAGGGTTACTCGATTCCAACCCTATAAGAAATATTTTTTTATGGTGCACGTGAGAGGTATTAGACCTAAATTAGTAATTTCACACTCGGTTTGAGCGTCGGACGGTCATGGAATATTTTTGAAATGTTTCTCTATTGGCTTAGAAAAGGAAATTTTTATTTAACACATGAATTTTCATAAAAGTGTTAGGCATGGAACAAGCTTTTGTTAAGAAATACAATCCATGTCTTAGAAAATGGACCAATTAGAGACAAGTTCATGGATTGCCAAGTTGGAGGTCTAGTTAGTTCCTTTGACTATTCTAATTAAATAGTTAGAAAGGAACCAATTAAATACTTTTATTTTGAACCAATAGCAATTTAGAAATTTTGAGTTAGTTGAGGGGCAAATTGGACTTTTAAAAGAGCACTATATAAGGATGAAGTGTGTAGAATTTTGGCTGAGTTAAAAGCAAAACATGTTAAGAGCAAAAGAGGGAAATTCGGCCATGATAAGGGGGGGTGTTGCTACAGTAAAACCCAATGCTTTTTCATGAGTTTTCATGCTTAATCAAGTTAAATTAAAGCCATACACAAGTTTCTAAAATCAATTATAGCTTCTATTAGTGAAAATCCAAGGAAAAAAGGTAAGAAAAGCATTGTTTAGTAATGATGATGTATGAGTTTTCAAGATTGCTTCAATTGATATTTTTGTGGGAATTCCTAATTTAGATTGAGTTGAATTCAAGTGTAGAGTTTAAAGGAGTCATCAAAGTAAAGGAATTAGTAAGGTAAGAATTAGGGTTTGGTGTGATTTTATTGTAGAAACTTCAATTGGATGATATTAGGGCATTAGAATTAAATTGGCTTGAGTTGGATGTCATTGGAACAAGAAATTGAGAAATGTGTTGGGTGAGTAGGGTAAATTTTGGCCACTTAGAAAATTTTAGGGTTTGACTTGTGTTTTGATTAAATTGTTGTCTATAAATGATTCTTTGTACCAATTGGATGTATATGGTTGATGAAAAATCAAAAATGAAGAAAATAGGACATAATGGTCCATTTTGGTAAGGTGAAGGGCAATTATGTCCAACTAAATTTATAGGCTGTTACGCAATTTTTATGGCGTCAAATGGTGAATTAAACAAGATTGAATAACTTCGTAAATGAAAAATGGAAAGTGGAATGCATCCGGACTTTGTAGGCCGATTAAGGCGCTTACTAGTTTAAGTGTAATTTTGAACATTTATTAAGATTTTAAATGTCATTTATAGTGTGTAGATGAAGAAAATCGAGAGCGGTGAAGGAAGTAAGCATTCCGGAGAAGAATTGAGTTTGGAACGGTTGGTGAGTGAAAATCTGTTATGGTTTATCTTTCGTTTAATATGTTTTCGCATATTGAAATTGTATGTTTTATGTGCTTTTAATGCATAAACATGATTTACGATTTTGGTATACAATTATAAATATGCATTTATATGTTCGGTTTAAGAAAAAGTTTTAAAATTTCTAAATTAGTTTAAAAGGCCATTGGTACCTTCAGATTTCAGTGTGGTGATGGTTTAAGATTCGTCCGGTATATCCCATACGCATGGCCAAGTATTGGGGGCTGAGTCACTAACTCCGGAAAGTCGGGTTGTCCAGTCATGTGAGTCACTTTATGTGTACGAGGTATTGTCTCGCTATATGTAGGCAATGTAGGATTCTGCTGCATAGTCAATGAGATGTCACAATGGGTATTGCTAGTTTAGACGTTCTGTGACCTACTCACATTGTGCAGTGTTAGTTTAGTCGCTACGTGAGTATAGAGTTTTAGGGTTACCATTGGTACAATTTAGAAAGAAAATGGCTGCGCGAGAGCTTTTATAGTTTTCGAGCTATCGAATCCACCTTACGTATTTATATGTGTACATGTTAGTTATTATGTTTTACAGTTTTATAATAGTTTTAGTAGCATGTTTTATGCATGTTTTTTATAATTTGTTACTTATACATTATTTTATTTTATTTTATTTTTACTAGAAATTTTAAATGCACTCAGTGAGCTCCTTTAGCTCACCTATTTTTTGTTTTATGTTTTCTAAACCCCCTCCAGGTGCAGGCCTCGGTGCGCAAGTTGCTGATTCTCCTACAACTAATTTGTTACTTATGCATTATTTTATTTTATTTATTTTTTACTAGAAATCTTAAATGCACTCACTGAGCTCATTTAGCTCACCTATTTTGTATTTTATACTTTCTAAACCCCCTCCAAGTGCAGGCTTCGATGCGCAAGTTGCTGATTCTCCTACAACTGATTAGTGGACCAAGTCTGACGATCATTTTGTAAATGTAAATGTATTAAGTAGCATCTTTTACTTTTTGTATAGTAATTATAGACTTGTATATTTTGTAAATATGTTTTGAACAAACAAGAAGAGGTTTCGGTATTATGGTGATAATTTCACTCTTTATTAGTATGCAAATTTTGTGATTGAAATAAATTTGTTGTGTTGAGTTTGGATTTGGTTTTGAAAAGGACTGGAGGTCCTATTTGGAAGTTGAGATGTTATTTGTAATAGAAGTGTAATTTTTTTGCAGGTTTTATATTGGAATTTTTAGAAAAACAGAGGAAACTCTATCCATGTTTTTTAAGAAAAACTTTGGTAAAATATCTTTACAAATATTCCGGAATTTAGTTGGTATGAATAAGAAATAAAAAGGGTATATCACGGAATTTCTCAATTTTGATAGTGAGATTTTGACGAGCTTTGGTTGGGGTGTCCGGCAAGGCCCTACGGGATCTACAGTAGGGGGTCTCAAAGCGAGTCCTGTCATAGTTAAGGGTGGGCAAAAAAAATCGAGAACTGAAAAATCGAACCAAACTGACCGGTTTGGTTCGGTCCGATTTTTTTTAAACAAAAAATTGGTTCGATTTTTTTGGGGAAAAAACCGAACGGTCCGGTTCGGTTTTCCCAAAACAAAACCAAAAAAAATCAAGAAAATCGAAAAAAATTGAAAAAACCAAAAAAATTGAACCAGAAAAAATCAGTTCGGTTCAGTTTCGGAAAAAATCGGACAGTGCCCACTCTTAGTCATAGTGCTCCAGTGACAATGCGATTCCTGACCCGACAAGAATTGGAGATTTCAAGCGTAAATCAATCCCTATAAAAGGCCACTCGAACCCAGCGTTTAGAAAGCATCCAAGAACACATAACACAAGTCTTAGAGAGCAATTGGAGTTTTATTCAAGCAGCTATAGAGAGAGATTCAAGGCGTTCTTTGGCATTAAGAGTTTCTTAGGCAGCGCAATTAAAAGCAATTCGACGTCTATATCGGTTTGCTATTGATTGTATAATGATTTCTTATTATTTTGCTGCTGTTCTCTTGTTGCTATGAACTAAAATTTCTTTTTAGGGTTAATACTTGAACTCAATAAGTGCGTTTAATTGTCTTATTGTTTTAATATTTAATAAACTTAGTTTTTGTTATTCAAATTACTTGTGCTTAATGCTTCAATATATCTGGCCAATATATGCTGAATGAATTGGTAATATTTTTGATAAACTCGGAAGAGGAATCATTATATTTAGACATGGATAATTTGATGTATGATTGTAGAATAACATTCAATGTTACATATGCAAGTTTCAAATTAAGATAAGAATATACCTTATTGACATGTATGATCAATAAGACTTAATCTTAATGAATCTTAATTTATTACAAGTACTATAGGAATATAGGTATTTGGTAAATTAAGGTATACTTGCATGACCTTGAAAGAGGCTTATGAATACATTAGTGTCTTGATCAATAACAAGAACTAAGGGAGTTAAATATTAGAGGATTAATCATTAGAAAGCATATTGAGGGATAACGTTAACCTTAAGTTTTCTCTATATTACTATCATCCAAATCTTTTTACATTGTGTCATTGATTTTACATTTTCTAAATTCATTCTTAGACTTTTATTTTTTTGAATAATTACTAGAAAGACATAATATTAGGACTTAGTTAAAAAGAAGATATTATCCCTGTGGGTTCGACATCCAATTTTTTTGTCCCTTTATTACTTGCATACAATAGTGTATACTTACACTAAATTATAAGATATAGAAATATCGCATCAGTCTCATACATAACATAGCGTACATCAAACTACCTCTAACTAATGTACATGGCATGTTAGACACTTTAACGCTTTCATCTTCTTCCTGAGGATATTTTCTCCTAATAAGATGAATACCATGTCTGAAAGGTACATTAATTGTCTCACAGTTACTAAAGTTGTACCTTTCAGAACTTAGTTTATATACGAAGATTGAAAAGGTCATATTAGCCTTCTAATTCTATCTCTATAAAGCTCTGTACCCAGTATAAGAAGTCTCTCACAAATATTTCATAGAGAAGTCTTACTTAGAAAATATCTGACTGACTGCAACACATCAATGTTGTTTCTGACATTGAGTATGCCACCCATATAGAGAACAAGAAAGACAATTATGCTCCCACCACATTTTCTTAACATAGATACGCTTTCTTTTTGTACTTGATGAAATCAAACCCTCTGATTAGCTTATCAAAATGAAGATTCCAGCTTCGAAAAAAGTGGTAAAATATGAATTAACTTTAGCATGGCTACTGGTGAAAAGTTTTTCTCATAATCAATCACAAATCTTTGAGTGTAACCTTTTATCACCAGTCAAGCTTTGAAGGTCTCTATCTTTATATCAAGCCCACGCTTCTACTGCATAAATTGATTTACAATAAATAAAAATGATTTCTATGGAAGTATAACCAAGTCCTAGGCTTAATTGTCATGCGTATAGTCAATTTTAAATTTAATGGAATCTAGCCATTTTCCTGAATCAATGTCAACATCGCCTCTTTATAAGCCGAATGATCATTTTCTTCAACTAAGAAGACATCAAGGGGACTTTTAGGTTTTAAACATACCTAATAGGTGGCTTTGATATCCTTTTCGACCTATGAGGAGAGTGTGTCAAAGGTATTTCACTCAATTGACCTTGAAGTTCTATCTTTCGTTCATACATCTCTTGATTAACTTCATTAAGTTCAATCATTTTATAATCCTTACGTTCCATGAGAAACTCTTTCTATAAGAAAGAGACATTATGAGCAACATACACATTTTATTCCTCTGGATCATAGAATTGGTATCTCATAGAATTTTTAGGATACCCAATGAATCGATACTTGTACATTTTGGGTGCAAGTTTATCCTGTTGAACAACTCTTATGCAAGCAAGACAACCATAAATCTTAACATACTTAAGACTCGGTTTTCTTTCAGTCCATATCTTATATATAGTAGAAGGAACAATTTTTTATGAAACTCTATTCAATAAGTGAACAATAGTTTCTAGTGCATAACCCCCTCATTGATATTCTAGAAGATCGATGAAGCTCAATATTAATCGGACCATATCTAATAAAGTCTGATTCCTCTTATCCAAAATATTTTTATGTTGAGGAGTACCTGGAGGACTATATTTGAGCGAGAATCTTATTTTCCTTTAAATAATATGTGAATTTACTACTCATGTATAAACTGCCTCGATATGATCAAATGCATTTAATACACATATGGTTTGTTTCTCTATTTTTAGTCAGAACTCTTTGAACACTTTAAAAGTTTCTAACTTTTGCTTCACTAGAAACACATGTTCGTATAATGACAAATCATGATAAAGACAATGAAGTATCAAAATTCATCCATGGCAGTATGATTCATTGGACTATATATATTACTATGTACTAATTCAAATAAATCAGTGGCCCAGAGTCTAGCACCTTCACAAGGATTTGATCATCTTCTCTTGAGTACAGGATCCTTAAATTGGCTAAGGTTCCATAGTTAGATCAAGTATCTCACTATTCTTAACCATATTGGATAGTAGTCTCATGCCTACAAGACCTAATCTTACGTGCCATAATTCTTTGTTATTTAAAGTTTTTGAACTACTATTTGTTCTGTTCACCTATGCATTTAAGACATTTTCTATTGTATTTAAGTTATAATAGTTATTTATTAACTGATATTCAATTAGCAAAACATTATCTTTATCATATATACATGAGGAACTATTCTTAATGTATTTATGATAACCCTATTTTTTGAACACAAGGAGTGATATAATTTGACTCATACTGTTTGGCATAAAATAGCAATTACAAAACATAATTCTTCTACCAAAATGGAGAAGTGACTTAAAAGTCATAACAACTACTACATGTAGAAAATCTCTATTTTTTATGTGAAACTGTACTTTTCCTTTCACAACTTTTTTGGCATTCCTCAAATCATGCAACAGCTTGCAGATATGAGAAGGAGAGGTGGTATCTCATACCCCTACACTTCTAGCATCACATGCTAATGAAATATCAATAATTGATAAACAAATATCTAAGGGGACTATCTTTTTCTAAGTTAAAGTACCTTAAATAGTAACATTTACTATTTCAAACCTTACCACAATGGAAACCCTTTCATTGTAACTATTTTCTATCTGTGATTTAAATATATCGAACAATTTTTCAAATGTAGTACTGTACCACTTGCACATCTTATGTGCACATGCTCTGGCTAAAGATATTAGACATCGAGGCCAGGATATATGATTTGACTCTCAAATCATTATTAATTTATTTTTAATAAATTTCAACCTCTTCTGAAGAGACATCATTAGAATCACCTCTTTATAATCTTCTGATCAATAATATATCAATTTTTTTTTTGTGTAAATCTAGAACTATTATTAGATTCTTTGGCAAGTCAAAATATTTTCTAGTACCCTATAGTTCGTGTGCCTAAATCAAGTATACTAACGGAATACTTGTAGTCATCTTATCTCTATAAGACACTTATCGTATCTCTATAAGATTAAATAGGAGATATGTAGCGGAACATCTCTAATCGTTAATTAATAATGCTTTAGATCATGGGTATAACGTTTTTACATTTTTAATCTAAAGACGTCCTCCCACTGCTTTACATAATCCTTTTAATCTCTCAAATGGAAAAATGATAGTTTAAATATTTTAAATTATACAGTGAGAAATGGACCCCATTGACATTTTAGTCCATCCGCACATTTTAGCGATCTTAGCCTTTGTAAACCCAAAAGGTAGATAATTCTTATCAATTGCATCTCATGTTGTTGAAACTAGTACTTACGTACCATTCTAATATTGTATGAATATTAATTGTTAATATTTATGCAATAAATATTTTATATTAAATCATTAATTCTATAATATATAGTACCATGCTTGTAATGCTACAGACATTGTATGATTTGAAGGAGTTCAAATATGGTCTAAAGAAGTTTAGATTAGTTTTAAGAGTTAGCATTGCTAAGAATTATAAATGCTAAAAAGTTAGCAGGTTATAATAATCAGCGAAATCTAAAGAGTTAGAACCTTGTCTGTAATGGGACAAAGACCTGAGAATATACCAGTAATGACATAGTTGCAAAGAGTTGCAATAGGTGCTAGAAAATGTCATTATACAAGCATGTTCTTAAATACTATCTTTCTGATCTATTTTTGTCGATGTGGGTCTATCGGTGAATCCCTTTAATGTATTGATCAGTGTATCCTATATCAGTATAGTGCAGATGGTTGTGCTTAACTGACCATGAGCTTACTGAAAGCTCATATAGGCATATCAATATTTAGTAAGGATTGATACTGAACAAACTCACGAGGACCCTAATAAAGCTCCTATAAAGCCGTCAATGGTGAGTCCCCATGAGTTGAGTAATATTCATGATCCTTTGACCTGAATGCCACGGTGGGCTTGTGAGTGATCCATTATGCTTTGGTTTCATATATGTCAGAGAGCTTCATGGTCTGACCACTACATGCCACTGGGTATGGTTCGATGCTTATAGAGTCCAATAAGTGTAGATATGGAATTCGTCAGCTCACATAGTTGTATTACTTAATGCTTTGATATTATAGTTCAGGAAGTCTTGTGGCCACAAGCATAAACTCAAAAAAAGAGTTTTTTTTCGTAAGGTTAAACAATATGGCAAATGTGTTTGCGTATATTGTTTATCGAAATACAAATCTGGAAATAAGTTCACGAATGAGCACGTGGAGATTTAATAGTGGTGATCTATGTTTGTACTCCTCCAGGATATAGGTGACAGAAGGATTATACGAATATATTATGACCTCAACTTGTATGGTCTAACGTGCTGATTTGTAATATCTGTAACATGTGTGTGAGACATTGATCATGGACTCATGGAATTGTTCCTTTTGACGAATTAGGCATAGACCTAGGGAGTTCCACAATATAAAGTGTACTCATTGTGCACCGGGGCAGCGTACCAGGTTGAATAGTTTAATCCAGTAAATTCAAGCAAACTGAAATATTTGTTTCAGGTTCCCTCAAGATGTGCACATGTCAAGACTTAAGAGTTAAGTATATTAATCGGTTAATAATAGTTGTTGGACAGTTGAATAATGATATGTGGCACATTGTAAGCCATTCATTATTTGACTTTGAAATTACTACAATAACCTTGCTTGTGAGACAAGCAAAGTCATTAATTTATGTCAAGACTTAAGAGTTAAGTATATTAATCGGTTGATAATAGTTGTTGGACAATGAGATGATGAAACGTGGCACATTGTAAGCCATTCATTAGTTAACTTTGAAATTACTACAATGACCTTGCTTGTGAGACAAGCAAAGTCATAAATTCATTCAAAATTTGTTTTGAATAAATACATGTATTAATAATTGTTATTAATATATATTTTTTATTTAGTCAAATAATTATTATAGTAATAAATCAATTACATGTTTTTATTTTTGTTAATGTGATTAACACTAAAAAAATAAAACATGTTGAATGGTCATGGATGGTGGGGGCATATGGCATTGACTTGAAACAAGAAGGAAAATAAACAAATAAATTAAAAATGAAACTTGTTTCATTTGTGAATGAATGGCCAGTCATGAGTAACAAATGCAATGTGTGCAAAAGTATTTTGCATATTATAATAAACAAAATTATTTTGTTTTGCATTATTAGTCAACAAATCATTAAACAACTGTCATATGTTGTTTGTCATTTTAATAATAATAAACTAATTTACAAATATAAAAGCATGGAATGCTTGTAATGATGGGACCCTATGTTTGCAAGACTTAAGAGTGAAATTGGCTTTAAAATGATTTGGATTTTCATTTTGGAAGGGATGATGAATTCAGCCAAATGAAGAGAAATAGTGAAGAGATGAAATGAGTAAGAAAGAGTTGGTTTTCCATCTTCATCTTCATTATTTTCTCAAGCATGGTTGGCCAAGTAACAAGAAAAATAGAGAAAGGAAATTTCTTTAAGGCAAGTATTGTTCAAAAACACTTTTCATTAGAAATTATTTCAAAATTTTGTGCAAATGTTGCATGAATCAAAAACACCATCTTCCATTCTCTTGTGAAACAAAAATGGTTAAAGTGTTTAACCATGGAACAAATATAAAAATTAGTTAAAGAGTTTAACTAATAATTCCTAGCTTAAAAATTTAAGCAATGGTTAAGATTTAACTAAAGTGATTAAGAGTTAATTATATTGGTGTTTAAGAGTTAAAACAGAATTGTTAAAAATTAGAGCTGCTATTTTAATGATCCAAGCCCACCCTAGTTGGATCTTAGAATTTTCAGTGAGTGTGCTTCATGGTGGACTCCGATTCAAAAATTTCCAAAAGCTTGACAGGTGATTCTCGACCCTTAATTTCATTACAGTAATGAAACTTAAATTTTAATTTGTTTGTTGCACTAGGAAGTAGAGATTTCCACTTTTGTTGTGCTAATTTGTGTATATAATGCATAAATTGAATTGTGATAAACACATGCACATGCATGCACCCTAGAAAACTAGCATACTTGCACATGCAACTCTTACTCTTAATCCTAAAAATACCGATTCCGCACACTTTAGCGATCTGAGGTAAGTGTATTTTAGATTAATTTGTCAATGATTAAATATATGTTACCGATACTACCTGCACACTTTAGCAATCTATGACAATACTTTCGCATATATTTATTTCATCTCATGTTTAATAACCATATTCCCAATCACACTGCCAATTCCTCATACTTTAGAAATATTGGAAAAAAATCGAGATGAACCATTGATAGGGACGTAAAAACACTAGTATAATTTGTACCAAACTTTTGTATTTTGCTTCAAATCATAATTAATTAGCTATTTAATTATCTTTTCTGATCATAAATAGATGGAAAATAAAAAATTTGATGGATAGGAACCAACGAGAAGCGAATCGGACGTCAAACGAAAAAGTTACGCTCAAAATACGAATGGGGCATCAGGGCTGGGCGCTGAGGTGAACAGTAGATGTGAACAGTAACCCGTGAACAGTAATTTGAAGACAAAAAGCTATAAATAGAAGGCAAAAAATCCTAATTGAGGAAAAAGTAAAAAAAAAAAAAAGAAAATAGGTAAAAATTTAGAGAGAATTCATAACACAAAATCAATATATCAAAGTCAAAGATTGAAAACTGAGATCAAGATTTAAGCTTCAAGTCAAGATTAAAGGAGAAGCACATCAAGGAGTCACTTTGATTAGTTTTCTACTCTTTCTTTATCATTATATTCTTGTTCTTGTTGATATTTATGAATTGGTTTGATACTTTTAGTTTTGTGATAGGCTGAATTGTTCATCTAGGGTTAGACTATGTAAACTTAGTATGGATTTAGATTGTGTTAATTTTTAGTTTATAAACTTGATACATTTCATTGATTCATTCTATCTTGTGTTTAATGCTTTCATTATACCTGATCAATATTTTGAATGATTAAGGAATCATGATGAACTCGACAGATGAATTCATGATTTAGCCTAGGGTAGTTTGATGCATGATCATACGGTAACAACTATGAGTTCCATTTAGGATAGACATATACCTAGGTGGCATGTATGGCATAATTTAGATTTGATTTTAATGAATTACATTCTGATTTGATTACCATAGACATACAGATGATTGTTAGAATGCGTAATATAGTCACTTGACCATCGACAGAGGCTTGTGACGAGATTAGTGTCTAAGCCTATCAATTGGTATTAAGGGATTAACTAAGTGGTTAATGAGTCCAATGAAATACTAGGGGACAAGTCAAAACCCTATATTATCTTTATTTGTGAATTCTACTATTTACTTTTGTTGAGTTTAATTGATAGAGTAGATTAGTTAAATAAATTTTAGATTGTGATTTTCTCAATAAAAGTTAAGTAGGTACAATTTTAGTATTTGATTTATAGAATTAGAATGCATAGTCCTTGTGGGATCGATATCTAGACTTAAAATCTTATATTACTTAATACGATAGCGTGCACTTGCACTTAGCTAGTATAACAGTCAATCAAGTTTTTGGTACACTTGCACTTAGCTAACACTGTATTGATAAGGCAGACCATGTATATTAATATTTCATAATGAAATACATTTCAATTTGATTAAGAGAGATTTTTAAAAAAATTTATATCCCTATCTTCTGAGGACGTGATTCATAATCAGACATTCATTCATTTTAAAAACACAAACAAATGATCACTATTTATAATGCAATTAAATAACTCTTATTATTGCATAAATAAATGCCATATGTATTTTTTAAACACTTTAAAAAATTAGAGTGAAACAGTGTCTAATGCCATGGGCCCTGCCTACCAATGCTGCAGCTCCAAGCCTTTAGCAATCTGGCATTGGGGTCACCACCACAGCGCTACGATGTTGGAGCCTAGAAAGCTCCAGTCGCGGCCCCAAATACCACCACCACGGTGTCCCGTTAGGCTGTCTCCCGATTTTGTACTTTTAACACTTGAAATGCATCACCCACAGCACCGGGATATCCTTAACAACATCACAATCACTTCTATCACCCAAACTTGCTTTGATGCCAATTAAAAATGTGTTGTATTCCTAGGGTACGTGCATGTGTAGTGTGTTTATTACAATGCAATATGGATGTCATACATATATATTAGCACAACGAAACCAGAAATCTAATTTTATAATCCAATAAATACATTTAAATTTAAGTCTAATTACAATAATGAGATTGAGATTGAGAAATCACTTTGTAAGTCTTTGAAAATTTATTTAATGGAGTCTACCTTGAAGCGAACACGTTGGCAATTCTAAGACTTAACATGTGTAGTCTTGGATCTCTAAAATAATAGCTTCAATTTTTAGAAATAGTATTTAACTCTTAAATACTAATTTTGATTACACACTTTAACATAGTTTAAACTCACCAAACTTTTGGATTACTAGTTAAACATTTTAACTAATTTGTATTTGTTTCAAAGCAATGCGATTATTTTTTTGTTTATTCAACTCTTGAACAACATAAATAAGCTTTCTCCATTATTCTAAAATGGTGGGTGGCTTAGGAAGAAGAAGAAGAATAATGCTTTTGTTTCTCAACACTTGAAAAACAAAGCAAAAGTTCTCTGTTACTCTCAAATTGCCGATCTTGCTCTTCTAAAAAATGAAACAACTTTTGTTTCATTATATTTGTTAAAATTTTCCTCTCATTATTGTCAATAAAGTGGTCATATGACTATGCCTTTGCCACACTCATTTGTTTAACAAAATATGACATAAACCATTGATATTAATAATTTTGTTGACAAAAAATTGCAATGGCTGGCCACGTATGAAAATTAAATTAAAACGCTTTTCATTATTATTTTATAATTCCTTTTAATGATCAAATGCAAGGCCCAACCAAACTATGTTGCAAAATATTCTTTATTTATTCAAAATATTTTTTAAATAAACAAAGACTTTGCTTGTCTCATATGGGATATCTATTGGAGGTTTTCATGAGTTTGTTCAGTATACAGTCCCCATTGAATATCCGTATGCCTATACGATCTTCCACTAAACTTATAGTCTATCTAAACCATCCAATATAGATATACACTGTTCTATATGAAATATTGCACTGATAGACCCACATCGGTAAAGTAGTTCAGGAATGAGGTGTTAGAGAATATACTGCATAATGACATTTTTTAGCACTATTCCAACTCTTTACAACTATGTTATTACTAATATATTCTCAGGTATTTGTCCTATTTCACACACGGCTCTAACTCTTAGATTTTGTTAAATCTTATAACCCGTTAACTCTTAACAGTGTTAACTCTTAGCAATTATAATTCTTAGTGTTGCTAACTTTTAGCACTGATATAAACTCCTTTAGATTAGATCTAAATACATTTAGATCATACAATGTCTGAAACGTTATAAGTATTTTATCATTTAATATAAAATTAAATATTTTATTCAAAATATATATTTAATAAATATTGAATAATTAATATTCATAGAATATTACAATGGCATGTAAGTACCATTTTAAACAACTTAGATAGCCAAACCAACCTTAACCCAAATTTTAATTTCAAAATTACACTTCTCTTCTCCAACTAAAGTCCAAATGATAGTAAAGAACAAACATACTCTAAAGTCCAAACTAGCTCTAGCCGTCCGTCGCTCAGTCCTTTGCCACGCTGCCGCTCGGTCCTCTGCACAGCCATGCCACCACTCGGTCCAAACATATTCAACGTCAATGTCCTTGGACAAGTAGATTTGTACTGCGGCTCAATGATGCCTCTTGTCGCTTCCTTCGTGGCTCTGCCAACTCAGCTTGACGAACACCTTCCTCCGCCGGCCATCTGGTCACCTGCACAGGTAAAAACTGAACACTTTTTGCCATGCCGCTTGAACTGAAATGCGAATTAGAAAGCTAAACTGAAAAATCGAACCGAACTGAATCAGTTCGGTTCAGTTTGGTTTAACATTTCACAGTTCAATTTTCGATTCTGTTTTTTAAAAATCGATCAGTTTGGTTTGATTTGATTTGATTTGATTTTTTGGGTAATAAAAAATCGAACCAAAAACTGAAACAAAAATGTCCACCCCTAGTCACAATTAATTACCAAAACTTACGAAGGATGTTGGAACATTCTCATGCTATATAACAATAATGTATATAAAAAATAAAATTTCTATTATTTTTTTTGGAACACTAGAGTTTTATCATGCAAGTATCAAGTGTTATGACAATGAATAATAATTTACAGATAAATTAAAAATTATTGAGATATAATATAAACAAGGGCAAAGGTTTTTGTGGATGTTAAATTTAATTAGTAAAACCATCATGGTGAATTAAGAGGTTTAGAGTTCAAACTTCATTCACACTAAGGTTTAAATTTCATGTAATCATTTTTTAAAAACATTAATTCATTTATACAATTATATACACAATTCAAATTTATGTACATTATTATTGTTTTAAAATTATAAAAAATATATTATTTAAATTATTAAATATGTTATATGTTAAATAAATTAAACTAATTTAAATGAATTCATACTTTAAATGTTCTCTTACAGATTGGAATTTTAAACAAATTAAACAAATTCAATTATTCAGTTATAAACGAATTAGTGAATAAAACTACTGAAATACAAGTTTGATACCTTTTTTTTTTTTTACAAAAAAAAAATTTGTTTAGATAATTATGGTACAATTCATGTAGAAGATTATTGTTTTAAAATGATAAAAATATATATTATTTAAATTATCAAATATATTATAGGATAAATGAATTAAACAAATTTAAATAAATTCATAATTTTAATATTCTATAAACGAATTGACTCAATTCGATTATTCAAACAATGATGTATCATAAACAAAATGATGAATTAGAATATTTAAACACAAATTTAACATTATTATTAATTGAGTGACACAAATTCTACTCTTTTATTAATTATGTCATTTGTCTTAATTCAAATGCATTTAATACGTGTTGTATGAATGGATTATGAACTATATTGCAATCCTTACGTAGAGGTATTGATATTTATGTGTCAATTTCTGTGAAGAACTAAAAACAAATTAATGACTTAAGTCAATGACATATAATATAACTCTATTGTTGTTACTAAAAAGATGGTGTACTGACCATCTCTTTATTATTATTATTATTATTTTTCGGTTTTACTATGACACCATATTGTCCTTTTTTTTTTGGGTACTATAATCTTATTGTAACTAAAATTACTTATAGAGCTAGAAATAATAATATTATTAAAAGAAGAGTTATAAGTAAAATTCAATTATTCTTTAATAAAGGAAACGAATAATTGGAACCTAAAGTAGTAAGGTTTTAGGAAAGGATTTGACACATCAATAATTTAAAAAAGGACATTAAGACCCTACCAAGTAATAATTTTTATTAATTTGGATGGTTTATATTCTTATAATAGTTAAATAACTTATTTACCCCCTTTTAATAAAAGTTAATCATATTTAATGACACATGATATTTTTTTATTCACTCATTTTTATATGAATTAAAAATTTAAAATAAATAAAATAAAATAAAAAATATTGAAAAAATTAAATAAGGTTGTAGCTCGCCATTAGTTTGACCATTTGACGACAGTGGTGACAGATTGACTCATAATTAACATCTTCAAACTTAAAATTTTATAATTTATATAATGGTGGGATTGTTTTTGTAAATAGAGCACAAAAAGAGTGCCAAAAATAAAAAGAAGAGTGGCAGCCGCCATAACCCTTCCATCCAATCATGGTGAGTGGAGGTGTATCGCTACCATTATCATCAAGATCACCAGTCGTCAACTTTAATGGTAATGGAGGTACACCTCCATTCATCACCTTTTGATGACGGTGTTATAGTGATCACCATTCATCTCTTCACTTTTAGCATCCTTTATTGTTTCATTGACAAAAATAACTTTACTATTGTGTAAATTATAAAATTTTAAATTTGATAATGTTAACTATGAGTTAATTTGCCACTGGCAACTGACTATCAATTGGCAACTGAGTTGGTGGTGGCACTAATCAAGCTAGTGGATAGTTGGTCCCTTTTTATTTTATTTAATTTATTTGATATATTTTATTAAAAATAAAAATTCTAATTACATGATTATATGTATATTTATAACTTATTGTATTATGACATATATCATTTTATATATTTTGTTGTTAAAATAAAAAATAAACCTATTATGTTATGATGTGTGTCACTTGTAATTAAACTAAAAATTAAAATAATAATAAAATAAAATCTATTATAAATTTGTACCACATGTTCTTTTATATATAAATCTATAAAACCACCCTTTTCACCATTCAAATTAATAAAAATTGATATCTAATAAAAGTCTTAATGTCATTTTTGAAATTATTAGGATGTATCAATCCATTTTCTAAATTCTTAAGTTCGAATTGCCCAAACTTGATTGTCCTTTCTTTTTAATTAGATTATAACACGATATCAGTATTTCTTTTTCTTTAGTGAAACAATAAAAAATCATAGAAAAAAAATGAAAGAATGTGGTATATTTTTGATTCAACCAAAGCTATATAAAAAGAAAAATAAATCATAGAAAAAAACTTATATACATGTAGAATATAAGAGGATGACAACTGGCACATGGACATGTTGGGACTTGTGTTTATGTCCCATCCCTTTATGTATGAATATTTATTTAATATTTATATTAGTATTATCATTTCATTAAATCACTAATTATATTTTATATATAATAAGATGTTTGTAACGTTTTAGACATTGTATGATCTGAAAGAGTTCATATATGGTTTAAATGAGTTTAGATTAGTGTTAAGAATTAACAACGCTGAGAGTTATAAATGCTAAGAGTTAGCACTGATAAGAGTTATCAGGTTATAAGAGTCAGCAATATCTAAAGAGTTAGAGCCTTATTTGAAATGGGATAAAGACCTGAGAATATATTAGTAATGACGTAGTTGCAAAAAGTTACAAATAATGGTAAGAAATGTCATTATGCAAATATGTTCTCAAATATAAGGTTCTTGATCTATCTTCACTGATGCTGGTCTGTTAGTGAATACTTTAATAAATATATAAATCGGTGTATGTCTATATCTAGATGGTCCAGATGGTTAGTTTTAGCAAACCATGGGTTTAGTAGAAACTCGTATAGAGATACAAGTATTCAGTAAGGACTGAATACTGAACAGACTCACAAAGATCTCCAATAGACATCCCATAAAGCTGTTAATGAAGGGTCTTTTGAGTTGAGTAGTAGTCGTGGTCCTTTGACCTGAGTGCCACAGTGGGCTTGTGAGTAATCTACCATACTTTGGTTCCACACATGTCAGAAACTTTTCATAATCTGACCGCTGGGTGTTGCTGGGTATGGTTCGATGCTCATTGAGTCTAGTGTGCATAGATATAAAATCCATTAGTTAATTTGGGTGAGTATTATATCATAATGCTTTAAGATTATATTTTAAAAAGTCTTATGGCCATAAGCAGTAATTCTCGAGAAAAGATTTTAACCCTAGGGATAAAAAATATTACAAAAATATTTGAAAATATTATTTATTGAAATACAATTCTAGAGATAAGCTTTCGGTCAGGCATATGGAGATTTGATAGTGATGATCTATATCTTCGCTTTACCTGGATATAAATAATAGAGGAATTATATGAATATGTTATAAACTCAGCTTATATGGTCTAACACACAACTTTGTAATATCCGTAACATGTGTGTGGGGCATCGTTCACCGACATGTGGAGGAGTTCCATATGACAATTCGGGCATGGACTTAGAAAGTCTCATAATATGAAGTGTACTCGTTGTGCACTAGGGCAACGTAATGGTTTGAACAATTCTATCTTAGAAATTCCAGCAAACCAAAGATATGTTTCAGGGTTCCTTGAGTTGTGCACTTATTTAGACTTAAATGTTAAGTATATCATTTAATTAGTTGACAAGAGTTGTTAACTTATTAGATGTTAATAAGTGGCACAATGTTATTCCATGAATTCACCCATTAACCATGTTAGTAAAATAAAATAAGGTAAATATTAATTATTCAAATAGTTTTTGAATAATAAAATAAAATAAAATATGATTTTATTTATTTGTTATTTTATTCCTAAATGGAAGACATACCTAATTTGAGAAACATAAATTAAATTAAGTGGATCACCATTTTGTAGAATTAATGGTCACCAAAAATTATTTTTGATAGTTGGCCACTTAATCCAATTTTGGTGGAGCACTTGTGAAGTGTTGAGAGCACTAAAAATTGTTGGATTTCATTTTGATGAATAAGTGTGAATCAAAATTCGTGCAAGAGAGGAAAGGAAAAAGAAGAGTTTGTTTTTGAGAATTTTTCATTGAACAAAGAGTTGTGAGAAAAACTAGAGAGAAAGAAAAATAAATTCCTCTTATTTTTCTTTTAAGTAACATAAACCTTGTTGCTGGAGATTAAATTGCTGCTATTCTAGTATCACAATCCCACCCGATTATTGTGAACTAGAATTGAACAAAAGTGCACTTCAAGGTGAGCTCAAAGTTCGAGCTAAGAAATCCGAATTTAAAATCTTCACAAGAGGTCTTTAAAGGCATGTTTTCTATAATCTTAAGTTGTTAAGAATTTAAGTTAATGTGTATATGTTGATTACATGCTTAATTTCGCTGCGAAATTAGTGTATATGATACATGTGTTTAGTTTTTTAATATGTACACAATCACATGTATACACTTTAAAACACATTAACATGACACACTCTAACAATGATTAAGCTACTCAAGCTATTTTTTTTAAATAGCCCATTTAATTAATTAATATTGTTTTGACCTCAATGAGAGTTTTTAATCTTTTGTAGTTAAAAAAAGTAGAAAACGGATAATTTTACTCTTGAATATATTTTTTTCTCTCCAATGAATCCAAAACTCTCCCAAAAAATAATCCAAAATCAATATTACGTAAAATAATGATTTTAGATGTTATTTATTGTGTAGATTAGCATACAAAAACACTAGTGCTTGAACATGAATATAAAAAATAGCTGATAAATTTGAAGTTTTTGTAATTTTTGATGTAATTTATAATTTGTAAAACAAGAGCATGAAAATAATTAGATTGTAAGTAATATAAGTAAAATATAGGTATATTGCATTATAAATAGGTTAAAAATAGGTAAAAATAGAATAAATCTGGCAAAAACAATATATGTAAAAACAGTTTGCTATTGCTGAGAAAGATTCGCATGCTTGTGTTTTGCACGTGGGCTCGTCTGACATGTCAAATATGCACTGGTGCGTTGCCCAAGTGAAACAATTGTGCAAAGCACTTATTGGTTTTTCTGCATGCCTAACCTATTTTTATTTATTCAATTTTAACGTAATTAATTATTTAATCTAATCTAATCTAATTTAATTAATTGTTTAATTAAGAATTAATTTAAAATTTGGAAATTATTTGTTACTATACTCACCATATTTCTAAAAGTAGTAAATGTAATAAAGTATCAAAATACATAGTAAGAAAATATAAAATGTTTAATAAATATAGTATGATTTACAATAGAGTGTCAAAATGACAAATACAAATAATACATGTTAAATTTAAATTTAAACATAACAATACAAAATGTAAGAGTATTAAATGAGAAATACAAGTAACATGCCATATTAACTGCTATGTAATGCAATAGAGTTTTGATATGTTTGACAATTATGTCCATGCTGCTTATAATAATTATACATATTCTTTGTTAGGTCTTCACCTTACGATAGAATCCACTTCTTCTGACGTCTCTATGATTGATGGCGTACTATAAGAGGTTGGATGTCAGCATCTCTAAACTCTTTTAGAATTATCCAATCTGATGGGTGGCCAACCGGATTGATTGGCTCATTATATACATGAAATAAAGACTCAATCGTGTAATAGGGTGAACAAAGACCTAAATACTATAATCTGATCTATCTGCATACTGTAATAGCATGGACACAAAATAGTTGCCAAAAATTAAACTTCCAGCAACTGCATGGCTTTGCTAGATGTCTACTATTTTATTTTTATTTCTATCATTCACGAAAAAGTGAGAATAGTCTACTAAGTGAATTGTCATACGGGTGGACTTATTATTGTGTTTTCAAACCTTGCGATGGACCTAATTCGTTAGAAAGGTTTTCATAATTTTTGCAACCTCCTGTCTCTGAAAAAACCTATTTTGCATTAATTCCTAAATTCACTTAATGAAGGTAGTCACAGAAGCCCTCGTACATCCTTTGCAATAACATTAATGCTTTTTATAATATTGAAAATAATAATGTCATATCTTCTGAATGCTCCAACTAATCTAACCTATTAAAAAAAACAGCCTCCTCTTCCAAGTATCTTGTTACCTCTGGTTTAATCTCCAGCGTCTTCTTAATTTGTGCTTAAAAGACAACAAGGCAATACGCCTTCGCAGTAATAAAATAAAAAGTTAGGTATCCTTATTTCTTCTTCTCTAATGATATCTTATATATCGTGATCAAATTGTCTTTCACGTGATAGATGCATACTCAATGATATGCATTAGGAAATATCTCTCAAATTTCCTTCTCATACTGGCATGTTGACGAGATACAAATGCAAAATCCTAAAGATTACTAAGGTGATAAGTATAAATTATATCTATTATTTTTATTCCCTTAAGTTGATTAATTGCTCATTTTAATAAGAATATTAGACTTTTTATATGTTTTATTGTTATTTTATAGGTTTAGAGTTAATGGAGCAATTGGAGATGAAAATCTAAGTAAAACAAGACAAAACATAAATGCTACAGTATTTGCTACAGTACTCGAAAACAGTAATTTGTTCAGTACATCGTTGAAGCGATGAACAGTATTTCGCCCCAGCGACAATTTTAGCACCTCAGCGCTCAAGACGTCTCACTACAGTGCCAAGTGAACAGTGCGTAGTGAACAGTAATGCGTGAACAATACCCCCGTGCTACCGTGCTGTCGCCTCAGTGGTGAACAGTGACCGCGATAGCGGTGAACAGTGCAATTATTTCTAATTCTAAAAGAAATACAACTCCAAGACTCCAATCAATCCCTATATAAAGGCCACTCATTTTAAACCTCGAGGCCACACAACTTAGGGATCTTAGAGCCACAGTAATTGAAGAAAAACAATTTGTAGAGAGAGAAGCAAGGGCAATTCAAGGAAGTAAGAGATTATTGGTGAATATTTGACGTATCAACCAACTGTGAATTGACGTCTATATTGGTTTGCTTTTGGTTGTATCATGTTTATTTTATTTTTCAGTCATAATTCTCTTGTTATCATGAGCTAAATTTATTATTTAGGGTTATTACTTGAACTCAATGTGTGAGCTTAATTTTTGGATCTTTTTAATATTTATTTGATTTTAATTCTTCATTCTTCAAATTATTTATTCTTAATGCTTCATTATATCTGATCAATATTGTGTTTGTTTTGATAATACTTTTATAAACTCGGAAGAGGCATCAATGTATTTAGACCTAGATAATTTGATATACGATTGTAGAGTAACATTCAATATTGCATATGCAAGTTTCAAATTAGGATAAGAATATACCTAATTGGCATATATGATCAATAAGACTTATTTTTAATGAATTTTTATTTATTACAAGTACCATAGGAATATAGGTATTTGATAAATTAAGATATACTTGCATGACCTTAGAAGAGGCTTGTGAATACATTAGTGTCTTGACCAATAATAATAATTGAGGGATATAAATATTAAAAGGATTAATCTTTAGAAAACATATTAAAGGATAATAATTAACCATAGGCTTTCTTTATATTGTTATTTTCTTATTTTATTTGAGTTGTGTCATTTATTTTCTACACTTTTATTTTACTTAAATTTATTACAAAATTAAGATTTTATTTTTTTGAATAATTATAAGAAAGATATAATTTTAGTATTTGATACAAAATAAAAAATATCCTAGTGGGTTCGACATCCGACTTTATAAGTCCCTTTATTACTTATTACGATAGTGTATACTTGCGCTTAATTTTAACATATATAAATATTGCATCAAGTTTTTAGCGCCGCTGCCAAGGATAATATTTTATTTTCGCTAATATTAATACCAATCTTTCTTATTTTAATTCAGATTTATTTTATTTTACTTTTCATATAAGTCATTTGTTTTGTACAGTTGCTTTTCAATTATTTTTGTTTTTGTTTTTTTTATGATTCCTTTCAGAGCTATATCATAGCCTATCAATTTTAATTTCGGTAGCAAGTGAGAGAACATATATTTTTGAGAGATTATTCAATCCCTACGATTAGCAGCATTCAACCCAGCATATGCTGACCAACAATAAATGCTAATTACTTTGAAATTCAGCCGAAAATAATTCAAATGTTGAAAGACTCAGTTCAGTTTAGTGGACATCCATACGATGATTTGAATAAACATATCATAAAGTTTTTAGAGATTTGTGATTTGTTCAAATATGATGGAGTCTAAGATGATGCAGTATGATTACGACTATTTCTTTTTTCACTTCGAGACAAGGCAAAGAGTTGATTGATGTCATTACCATCAGGATCAATTACAACATGGGATGACTTGGCCCAAAAATTTCTATCTAAATTCTTTCCACCAGCCAAGACAACAAGGATGAGGAATGACATCACTTCTTTCATGCAATATGATTCAGAAACACTTTATGAAGCATGAGAGCGGTATAAAAATATGCTGATGAGATGTCTACATCATGGGATTCCAAAGTGGTTATTGGTGCAAACGTTCTATAATGGCTTAATCGGGCAATTGAGGATCATAATAGATGCTGCGGCAGGTGGAGCACTAATGAACAAGTTAACTGATGAAGCATATAACATGCTAGAGGAGATGACATCAAATAGTCATCAATAACCAGTAGAGAGAACAACCCTAAGAAGAATTACAAACACATATAATGAATGAGTACCTATCTCACTAGCTGCACAATCAACCTAGTGACCAAAAATATAGATACCATTAGAGCTAATACTATTAAGAGACAACCCACCACTTGTGATTTTTGTGGTGAAAACCATCCAAATGGCCAATGCATGGAGTCTATGCACTGCGTGGAGAACTATCAAGTACAGCAGCATAATCCCTACACCAACTTCTACAATTCAGGTTGGGTAGACCCTCATAGTATGCCAACACAACCTTAACAGCAGATTGAATAGAAACTAAGCCTAAAAGAAATGGTTATGCAATATATGAAGCAGACAGATGCTCTCCTTCAAAGCCAAACAACCTCTTTAAGGATATAGAGATGCAAGTGAGCCAATTAGCCACATTATTAAACAATCATCCACAATGCTCATTGACCAATAACACAGAGGTGAATCCAAGAGAAAATAAGGAGCAATGCCAAGCATTACTAACAGTTGTTGAAATATCTTAAATTAAGGTGAACCTGTTGGGATTTGTGCTCACGTGCCATCCCATTTGTTAAATCGCTAATTACTATTATTAAATGGTTCAATGCTTATGACGCTACAAATATTATATGATTTGAAAAGGTTCAGATTTGGTCTAAAGAAGTTTAGATCAATGCTAAGAGTTAACATCACTGAAACCTATAAATGCTAAAGGGTTAGCATATTATATTAATTAGTGAAGTCTAAGTGTTAGAATCTTTTCTGTGACGGTACAAAGACCTGAGAATACATTAGTAATAACATAGTTGCAAGAGTTGCAATAGCTGTTAAGAAATGTTATTATGCAAGTCTATTATCAAATTATATGTTCCTGGTCTTAATTCACCGATGCAGGTTTGACAGTGGAATCCTTTTATATAGACTAATGTATACTATACCTAAATGGTCTAGATGGTTGTTCTTAGTTGACCATCGGCTTACTGAAAATTTGTATAGTATACAGGTGTTTAGTGAGGACTTAATACTGAACAGACTCAACGAGGACCCCAATAGACATCCCATGAAGCTGTCAATGGAAGGTTCTCTCGAGTTGAGTAGTATACGTGGTCCTTTGACCTGAGTACCACGATGGACTTGTAAATGTTCTATTATACTTTGGTTCCACGCATGTCACAGACTTTTCATGGTGTGACCGCTGGGTGTCGTTAGGTATGGTCTGATGCTTATGGAGTTCGGTGTGTACAAATATAGAATCCGTCAGCTCACATGGATGAGTTATATATCCAGATGCTTAGAGACTGTATCTTAGAAAGTCTTATGGCTATAAGCAACGAACCTGGGAAAAAAGTTTCCTATAAGGTTAAACAATATTGTAAAAGTATTTGCATATATTGTTTATTAAGATACGTGTCTGGAGATAAGTTCACAGATGAGCACATAGGGATTTGACCGTAGTGATCTATATCCCTGCTCTTCTAGGATATGATTATCGAAAGGATTATATGTATGCACTATGACCTTAACTTGTATGGTCTACTGCATTGATTTGTAATATTCGTGATGTGTGTATGGGGCATCGATCTCGGATTCATAGAATAGTTTTGTTTGAAAAATCAGGAGTGGACTTAGAGACTTTCGCAATATGAAGTGTACTCATTGTACATTAGGGCAGTGTATCGGATTGAATAGTTCGATTCAGAAAATTCTAGCAGATCGGACATTTACTTCGGTTTTCCTCCGATCGTGCACGTGTCAAGACTTAAGAGTTAAGTACATCAATTAGTTAACAATTAGTTTTTGACCAATGAGATATTGACACATGGCACATGTGGCCCAATTATTGTTTGATTTAAAAATTACCAAAATGACTTTATTTGTTGGACAAATAATATCATTATTTTATTCATTAAAATGTTTATTGAATAAAATAATAATAATAATATATGATATTATTATTTAAATTGAAATCAAACAATTAATTATTTATTTAAATTGGCATGTGTTTCTACAATGATTTAATATGATTAAATCATTTGTTTAATATTTATTAAATGAAATGATAAGTATAAATGGGTGACATTTGTTAATGGTAAGTCTTAAGATATTTCTTAATAATGAGAAAGTGTTTTCTCATTTGGCCTAGATTAAGGCCAAGTTCATTTAAATGATTTTTTATTTTATTTTGTTTTCATTTGGTTTATTGTAAATAATAATAAACAAAAACTAATGACATACATAATGGATGCCATTAGGTGAGAAAATAAAAGATAATAATAAACAAAACACTAATGGAAAATATAATGGATGCCATTAGGTGAGAAAATGATATTAAATAATAAACAAATAAAAGAGCAATTAATTGCTCAATTAATTATCAAAAATTCATGCAAGAGGTTAAGAGAATGGTAGAGAGAATTTTGAAAGTCTTAGTGTTAGAAATTCTTTCAAAATTCTCTCAAGTTTTGAGAGCAAAAATAACTCTTCCATTTTTCATTCTATTTTTGGTCACCCATACTGCAAGGTAGAAACAAGGATTCAAGAGTTGAATCATTTGCTGGAAAAGTTGTTATTCTAGCTTCCTCAAGCCTACTGTATTGAGGAACTAGAATTATGAACGAGTTGCTTCAAGATGGGTACTCCGGTTTGACAATATACCAAAGGCTTGATAAGGTACTATTTCTCAATCTTGAAGTATTTTACATTTATGAGATAACTTGTAAAGTTTATTTGTGTTTATCATTATGAAATTTGTATTCCGTTCATCTCCTGTGCATGTATGTATGTGATACTTATGCTATATTTAAATGATAGACACAAACTCACATGTATACACCTTAGGTTTAAAATCACTTATAGAACTATGATAGAGCAATAAAGAAAAAAGCACAAGAGTCAACTATAGAAGAAAATGAATTAGTGGCACTTCAAAACAAAAACAATCTATATATTCCATAGCCACCTTTCCCATAAAAACTCCAAGTGAGGAGCCTTGAACATCATCAATTTTTCAGCTATATCTCTTAATGTTTCAAGGTTGACATGGTAATTCCTGAAGATCCACCATTACTTGCTAAAGTAAAATTAATGGAAGCCCTTCAACTACAAACTCAAACAAAATTGTGCAAGTTAAAAAAGAAGAAAGTGCATGGTAAGATAATGGAGAGGTAGATTGATACTGGCCAATGAGGTACAATATTTCGGTCTAAGATTAAAATCTTTTCGGTAAAGCTCAAATCAAAGAAGATGAGATCGTGTCTACAAAAATATTTCATAGAGCTATGGAAGTCAAAGAAAGGAATGCCAATGTTCTTAGACATATATTGAAGTTTTATAGGCGCGATACCGCTGACATGCAATTTGATCCTCCATGAGTCAAAAAAGAAGACGTCAAGCCGATGACATTAAATCAAGTACTTTTTGAGAGGCAACCCAAGTAAATTTTATTTTTATTTACTTATTTTTAGTTTTAGTTATATTAGTTTATTTGTTTAGGAATAAAAAAGCAAGTCAAACATTTAAAAAAGTAGCACGAGCATTTGCAAGCATCTAGAGCAAAAGACACCGCATTCGCATCATTATACAACAACGCTGCATTGCTTCAACTTCTTTTACCAGGTGAGTTTCTTACTCTTAAGTTTATTTTTTCACATTGTGGACAATGTTTAATTTAATTTTGGGGTGGAAAATACTTTCTTATGTTTATTTTTCCTGTATGATTTGATTGGTTGTCTTATGGGTTAATTTTATTTTTAACTTTTAGTTGTTTGGTGTATTAAGATGATCATTAGTCTATGATAAGAAAAACAATGCATGGCTGAATTTATTTATTTATTTTACAAATCCATAGGGAATGATAGATACTTGAGACAATTTTGGTTATCTAAGTTTAGGAACAAGGTCGACCTTATTTATAATCACCGTTCTTTTTTAGCACTTTATAAGTATGAATAGTTATAACTATTACTTAGAGATACTTATGCTTTAAAAAGTACACTCAAGTATCGAAGACTGATACTTTAGAACTTGTTTTTAATTACTACTTGAGGTGAAATCTTATGAAACACAAGAATAAAGAAATGACATTAGACCATCTTTGGGCCGATTGAGCCTTTCTAGTCTACCTTTTATTGTATATTTATCCCTAGTATCCTATTTTGAGTCTAATTACCTATTTTTTTGTTTAACCACATTACAAGCTCAAGACTTAAAGTTTAATTATCTAAAAATTTATCCGTAACACCATAAACTTTGCATTTGCTTAGAAATACTCTTGAAAGGAAAAAGTTATAGTGATATGAGAAAAATAAGTTTGGGTGGTATTTGTCAATCTAAGTGTGGGGGTATTCAAAAAAAAAAAAGAAAAAAGAAAGAAAGAAAAATACCCCAGCTTAAAATAAACAAGAAATTCTTTGAAAAATAAAGGTTGAAAAGAAATATGGGAAACATAATAAATTTAGGGGAAAAGGTAATACAAGGAAAAGAAGATCAAGAGGTTTCTAAGTAAATTTTAAGTATTTATGGTGTGACTTAACCTAAATTGTTTATCCTTTTATCCCACCTTGACCTTAACCTTGTGTTGCAAGCTAAGTAAAGTCCTAACTTAATCCCTAAACATGTGATTTTTTACATTAGTAGAGAGTGGTAGTAAAAACAAGCCTATGGAAGTGTCATTATATAAATTAAATGTCGAGATATCATATTTTCTGTACAAACTAAAGTATAAAGTAAATCAAAATATGATTTTAGCTATCACTTGCTACTTATACACACACACACATGGTGGTTATCTTTGAGGAAGAATGAGGAACTAAATGAAGATAATTAGAATTGTAATTAGTTATATATCTAACTTAAGGATTTATGCTATTTAAATAGCTTTTGAGACAATGATTTTAATCATCTTACTAGCTTAGCATGTTATTTCATTTTTATTTTTAATATTTTAATTTCATTTTGAGTCAAGTATAATCTTTTTAAATTCTCTTTTTGATTTTATTTTTTATTGCTCGAAGACGAGCAAATGGTTAAGTTTGGGGGAGGTTGAAGCGTAAATTATATCTATTATTTTTATTCCCTTAACTTGATTAATTGCTCATTTTAATAAGAATATTAGGTTTTTTATATGTTTTATTATTATTTTATAGGTTTGGAGTCAATAGAGCAATTGTGGATGAAAATCTATGAAAAACAAGACAAAACATAAATGCTACAGTAATTGCTATATAAAGGCCACTTGTTTCAGACCTCAAGGGCACACAACTTAGGGCTCTTAAAGCCATAATAATTCAAGAAGAGCAATTTTTAGAGAGAGAAGTAAGGGCAATTCAAGGAAGTAAGAGATTATTGGCGAATCTTTGGCGTATCAACCAACTGCGAATTGACGTCTATATTAGTTTGCTTTTGGTTGTATCATGTTTATTTCATTTTTCAGTCATAATTCTTTTGTTATCATGAGCTAAATTTATTTTCTAGCGTTATTACTTGAATTCAATGTGTGAGCTTAATTGTTGGATCTTTTTAATATTTATTTGATTTCAATTCTTCATTATTCAAATTATTTGTTATTAATGCTTCATTATATTTGATCAATATTGTGATTGCTTTGGTAATACTTTGATAAACTCGAAAGAGGCATCATTGTATTTAAACTAGATAATTTGATGCATGATTGTAGAGTAACATTCAATGTTGTATATGCAAATTTCGAATTAGGATAGGAATATACCTAATTGGCATGTATGGTCAATAAGACTTATTCTTAATGAATCTTTATTTATTACAAGTATCATAGGAATATAGGTATTTGGTAAATTAAGATATACTTGCATGACCTTGGAATAGGCTTGTGAATATATTAGTGTCTTGACCAATAATAATAATTGAGGGATATAAATATTAAAAAGATTAATCTTTAGAAAACATATTGAAGGATAGTAATTAACCATCGGTTTTCTCTATATTGCTATTTTCTTATTTTATTTGAGTTATGTCATTTATTTTTTGCATTTTTATTTTACTTAAATTTATTACAAAATTAAGATTTTATTTTTTTGAATAATTATAAGAAATATATAATTTTAGTACTTTGTAAAAAATAAAAATTATCCCTGTGGGTTCGAGATCCGACTTTATAAGTCCTTTTATTATTTGTTACGATAGCGTATACTTGCGCTTAATTTTAACATATAGAAATATCGCATCACAAAGACTTTTTGGAGTTTGGCCATAAACCATTATCATGAAGTATCAATTTTTAAATCAATAATATCCTATGCCAATAAAAAAAATAATTGTTTTTATTTTACAAACCGCTAGAAATATTGTACCCAAGTATGCATATTTTGAAAATATTCTATCAACTTTAATAATTGGCCAATGAATGACTAAAAACCTCTAATGTATGGCCTAAGCAGCATAAAGAAATATTTAAAGTGATTGCAATCATTAGTTTTTAAAAGAGTAACCGTACTCGGGTTCTGTGGGTCTAGCACATAGTAGTATGCAGGAAATAATTAAACAAAGACTTTGAAGCACGTCATATCAACTTGTATGCATGCTTTTTAGCTCACCGAGTAATGGGGTAAGTTATCTCCATACCAAACTTTTTACGTATGTCTACTTGGATGTTCTTTAGTTTGTAAAGTCAGCTCACTAATGTAAACTTATTCTTTATGAATTTTACAATAATTTAATTCTTCATTTGTAGGTGACCATCACGCAACCAGTCCAACTGATATTTGTGATCTACATAAATTCTGTGAATGATGAAATACTTCCTTACATCCTTCGACACTGGACGTAATCACCATTCGAATCTATCATCATCGCATTTTGCCTCAAAAAGTTATTTTGTAGACCTTGAGACATTGAATTTTCAATGATCCTTAAGTGTTAGCACACATGGTAAAGTTTATCTTTGCTAGCAAACAACCTCCCTACAAGTACACCCCCAATTTCACTAAACGAGATTTTATCAGATATGTCCAAGTCTGATGGTGGTATGACGGAATAAATACAAATGGGTTTTTAACTTCGCAAGCATCTTTTCTTATATCTTTAATATTAAATGAGCTAGTTGAAACATAAAAATGTCTGTATTTTAATAAATCATCCAAACCACAATATTCTTTCACATTATTAATGTTTCCAACAACATGGACATCCGTATTTGCCCTACAATCATAATGTATATAAGTTGGATCTTTGTTAAA
The DNA here is from genome assembly GCA_946807835.1 of Ailanthus altissimus. Classification (NCBI taxonomy): domain Eukaryota; kingdom Viridiplantae; phylum Streptophyta; class Magnoliopsida; order Sapindales; family Simaroubaceae; genus Ailanthus; species Ailanthus altissimus. The sequence continues at coordinate 9,118,174 of OX327699.1, read as the reverse complement.
ACTTTTAAGGGAATAATGATGATAGTGGTTTGTTGTGTTTGTGGGATTCACAACTGTTGGAATTGATTGGACTGTGTGGCTCACTTGATTGCTATCACTTGTGACATGAAATGAGTATGACTAGGTGCTTGGTTCTAAATGAGGTGTTGTGCATCCTTTTCACACACAGGAGCTCTGGGATTCACTGTTATACATAGAAAACAGAACGATCTTTATATTATCAACTCTAATTGCACAATACAGTATTTAAAAGATCTTCATATTTAACATTTTTTGAAATCGAAATATCAAAGTTACTATAATTAATATAACTCTCTTTTTCGTCATTAGAGCTCTCCTATTTTTTCACAAAATAAATAACAATTGACTCGTACTCCAAAGGATTTTAAACAAAAAAACAATTATTAAAAAAATCATACAAATTACTTAGAAAACATAATTAAAAAAAGAGTGAAATTGGGCAAGTTTGGATGTGAGGCATGCGCGACACAGCGTATGCGACACACCCACCTAGCTGCATCGTGCAGTATAGATCATTTTGCAGTACAAACTTTTAAAATATTTTCTTCTCGAGCACCTCATTTCTTTTTAAAACTTCACCTTATTTTTTAAAAAAACTTCACCATATTATACTCTAATTATATTTCGATGCTAATATATTTTAAAATAAGTAAAACTTCAAACAAATTTATTATTTTGTCTTATATATATGATAAAATATACAATATTTGATCATAGACAAACGACTTACCTTTATAAATATTTTACAACTTTAAATCAACGTGTTTTTATTATTAAAGTATATTTTTGAAGATATTTGCTCAAACTTTATTCAGTTGTATTTTTAGTGTTCAAATATATTATTTTTCCTTATTATGCATACAGGGTATATATTTCATTTAGCTAATAAAGATTAGCCTCTTATTTTATAATTAAAAAATTAATTAAAATAATAAAGCAATTTTAATTTTTTTTAAAAATTAACGTATTACAATGGTAGTTGGTTGAAGGGTGACAATGTTATTTCAATCGAAATCACAGTGCAATTTTTAAACCTTAGGGGGATGACAATGTTAGTACTCTGCATGTTAACATAAAATTTACTATTTCAATTTTCACGTAGTACTCGATTTTATGTATGTAGTTTTGTCAAAGATGTGGGTAATCTATACAAACTAAACATCATTATACATGTGGTGGGTGACTTTTTTATATCATTAAACCTTTTTAATTGGTTGCCCATTTATTGCATTATTTTAATCCACTTCTTATCGGCCGTTGGATAATATCTAACAACTCAAATTTCATTCAGTATTCGACGCCATTGTTATATGAGATGTATCATAGGCCAAACCTATTTCTAAACATAAAATTACTTTTAAGTCAACCCCCAACAAAACACAAGCTCTGCAGTATCCTCAATTTTCAATGGAAGTTTCTAATATCACTAGAAATTATGCATGTTATTTTACTCATTATTCTTACCAAACCCACTACGAAATTGGAATATTTTCCCTCCCTTTGAAATCTTAAGGTTCAGATCTTTAACGACCTTTTGAACTAAGTCATTAGGTTGATAGCTTTGTCTTTGAGGATTATTGACTATTCGTCATGCCCTAACATGTTTCAATTTCATTTCTCTTAAGGCAACATTGAATTCAAATGCATGGTTATGAAGAAGAAAAAATCATTATCCTTTTTTTCAACTCTGCTCAACAGGCTCAGGCGTGTGTGTGTTTATACACTATTGTCTTCTTAAGATTATGTGACAATGACTTATGAATCTTTTCAACGCACCTGTACTATTTATATTTCTTGTAATTTTTTTTTCTGTTGCTGAATAAGTTTTCGATGTTATGTTTTAAGCAATTGTGAATGTTCGTATATGTATAATCAAATATATAAATGGATTAATTCTAAAAAAAGAAAACAATTAAAATTTATGATATTTATGACTTTATTTTACAAATTAAATTAATATTTATAATTTATCCTTTTTTTCAAGGATCTTCTCCTAGTTTAATTCTTTTATTAACATAAAATTGGTATTAATAAGAAGCAAAATAATTAAAAAAAATAAATTTTGATCACAAGTAATTTTAAAAAAGTGTTAAAAGATTTTTAAAATAGAAAAGGACATTTGGATATTAAAATTTTAGGAAGAGACATGCAGACCCCAGTGTTTTTAAAAATTTTATTTACACCCTTGTCGGATAATGAATTCTATTAAATTTAATAGGAGAAATAATAAAACTAGTAATTCACCCTCTTTTAAATAAAAAAAAAATCTAAATTTAATTAAACACTAGAAAGATGGCATGAACACTTTAACCAACTAAGCTATTTTAACTTTATCTTTATATATGGTTTTGCAAATATATTTACATATTATCCTCAAGACCACATATTAATAATTTAAAAAAGGCCATCGATAATTTGAATACTTTAACCAACTAAGCATTCCAACTTTATCTTTATCTATAAGTTTGTAAATTTATTAATATATTGTCCTTAAGACCACATGTTAATAATTTAAAAATGCCATCGACAACTTGACACTTTAACCAACTAAGCATTCCAAATTTATCTTTATGTATGAGTTTGCAAATGTATTAACATATTATCCTCAAGATCATATATTAATAATTTAGAAAAATGCTATTGAGAAAGATTAAACTCTGGACACCACATAACAAGTAAGAATATTCACAAATGTGCTACAATAAATTTTGTTAGAATAATACAAAATATCAAAACGTGAAATAATTGAACCCTAGCCACCTTCACTTTACACCAACATCCCCCACTAGTTATTTCTGAGCCAATCGAAATGTTAAACAGTGACCTACGGTCGGCTAGACAAACGACTGCAAATGGAGGCATGAAGGTGGCTAGGGTTTTGTCATTCACATTTTTGTATTTTGTATTTTGTATTTTGTATTTTTACATTATTCCAACAAAATTTATTGTAGCATAGTATTAAGTACTCTTATTTATCATGCTGGTGACCAAAGTTCAATCCATGTCAATGACATTTTTTAAATTATTAACATGTAGTCTTGAGGATAATATGTTAATACATTTGTAGACTCAAATATTAAGATAAAATTGGAATACCTTAGTTGGTTAAAGTGTTTGTCCCTTAACTATAAGTTCAAAGGTTCAAGCCATCTTTCTAATATTTAATTGAATTTAGACTTTTTTTCCATCAAAATAGAAGCATAATCATACTTTCACTAATTTTACACTGTCTTCCATTAAAGTTAATAGAATCTGTTACTTAATGAGGTGTAAATAAAATTTTTAAAAACATTAGAGTTTGCATGTTCATTTTCTGAAATATTAAGGATCTAGATTTTTTTTATTAATAAAACAATTAAATAAGATTAGATAAACAAACAGTAAAGGCAAGGGCAACATAAAGACCAAGCACGTGATTGGTTGGGCTTCTCCACTAGCTGAAAGAGCTTTTTTAATGTCAAAAATTCTTTTCAATTTTTTTTATGATGTTTGATTGCAATTAGAGAAGAACTTTTAGAAATTTAAAAAATTATTTTGCCTCTACTTGTAAAAGTTTAAAATTTAAGCTTTTAAGAGTAGAGTTTTTTTTGACTTTTTTTTCTATATTTGTGTATTGACACATATACTCTAATAATATTGATTTGTTTTAAAAATAAATAGCCAAAATTGGATAGGCCTTAACTTGTTTAGCCACTATTTTAACTGTTTAACTTTTTTAACTAAACAAATTAGTTTTAGACAAAAATACCCTCTTCATATATATTAGTTCACCAGTAAAAAAAAATACACTCAATCTATGTAATTTTTAATTCTTATTTATCCAAAAAAAAAAAGAAAGTACAAATCTTCTCTTTTTGAACAGAGCAATCACTAGAATCAATTGTCCAAATAAACAAAAAACTAAGATAGAAATATATTGATGATTTATGTTGTAATGTAATCTTGGGACACATAGTTTTTACATTGAAAATAAATTTGAAATAGTTAGATCAAAATATATATTTACTTGTTGTAAACAATTTTGTGTGTAAATAAGATACATTGTGTAAGTGGTGTGTAGATTAAAAAAATTGAATGAATAGAAACCTATCGCGCCATTTGCATAGCACAATAAATTTCTATCACGCCAAAACTTAGCACTTTATTTTTTAAATATTTATTAATACTTTTCTTCGTCGCCTGTCAGCGTCATTGTCGCCTGTTGCCCGTTGCCCGCCGTGCCGTTGCCATCCTAAATGTTCCTCACATTTTGAGAAAGAAGAGACTTTTGGGAGAGAGAATATTTTGGGGGTAAATGCATCTAAAATTAGTTTGATTTGCTAAAAAGGTTAACAATTTGAAATAGTGGCTAAAAAAAATAAAGCCCCCTAAATTTTGGCTATTTTAAAAAATTTTTCAATACAATATTTTTAATTTTAGCATAGCCTTAATAAATATAAATCCTATTCAATTAATATATTGTTAATATTCTATTGAAAGTTACCATATATCTATATATTTGCAACTGTGATATCTCTATAAGGCTATATCAATTTTTTAAAATCATAGGTATATAGTATTTTATTTTTAATTTTTATACGAAACACAATAATTTATTTTATTTTTTGATTGCTATGTATTAATTTTACTTGAATTTCTGTAAATTTATAACTATTGACATTTAGAGATTTAATTATATTGGCCATTATTTCTCAATGATTGCAAAACTAAATTTTAGCATGAATTGCTTTTATGTTTTCTATAAAAATATGTTAATAAAGTTTAAAGATTAAATTGAAAGTTTTATTTTATATAAAAAAGATTGAATTGTCTAGAATTTGAATTAAGCCTTATGAATTGTCTTTTTGATGATTTAATAATAGATAAGTACTTTTAACAATGTGTAACCAAACGATCTATCACTTTAAAAGAGTTTTTTTAATTGACAACCAAACTATCAAAGACTTTTTCTTAAAAGCTCTATTTTTAAAAACTCTGTTTGAAAAATACAATCAAATAAGCCCTAAGTATATATTTGGTTGTGCTTCTCTACTACCAAAAAAAACTTTTTTAGCGCCAAAATATCTTCTTAAATTTTTTGATGATGTTTGATTATAATTAGGATGCTAAAATCTAGATTTTGCTCAACCTGGTAAGGTTTTAACTCAAGTTTTTTCAGGCCGGGCCAGATTTGGGTTGAATCTGATTTATTTTTTAAAAGTTTTTTCATTGTTTTGGTAAAATTTAAATTTTTGGGGTATTTATTTTATAAAACAATTATTAGATTGTGAAATTTATAGTGTATAATTTGTATTCATAATTTAATATATATTTTTATCCTTGTTCCAATTTTTAGGATAAATTTAGATTTTTGGGACATTTATTTTATAAAGCAATTGTTAGATTCATAAATATCAAAGATTATGAATTAATTTAGAATTTTTTAAAAAAATAAAAAATTCAAATTGGAATTTGATTTTTTTAAAAAAAATTGGATTCAAATAAATTCTTAATTTCTTTTAGTCTGGATTCCAAATTTGGACCGGGCCGGGCTCTGGGTTTTTTCTTGAGATCTAGGATTCAAATCCAAGGCAATTTGCCATCCTTAGTTTTAATTAAAAAATAAGCTTTTAGAAATTAGAAAAGTTATTTTCCCTCTACTTTGTAAAGCTTAAGTGTTTGTTTGGTTGAGATTTTCTACTTGTCAAAAGAGTGATTTTTTTAATGACAAAAGCTCTTTTAAAAACTTTTTTATGACGTTTGGTTGAAATTAGAGAAGAGTTTTTAGAGATTAAAAAAATTATTTTACCTTTACTTTTGAGCTTTTGGGAGTATAACCTTTTGAACTTTTTTTTTTAATCTTTGTGTAATGTCACATATACCATAATAATAATTTCTTATTTTCATAGTGTACCCTTAATAAAAATCAACCATATTCAACTAACATATTTTTAATATCTTTTTTAAAAGTCATCATATGTCTAACTCTCTATATTTCTACAACCATTATATTTTTATAAGAATTTACTAAATATTTTGTTGATTATTTTATTTTTAAAAAAATTATTTTATTTATAATTTTTGTACTAAATACAATAATTTTATTGATTCATTGATTACTATTCATTAATTTTACTTGGTTATTGTGTTTTAAAAATTGAATTTGAGAAAATATACAATAAATTTAAACTTATATATAAAAAATATTGAATTATTTAGAATTTGAATATAAGTTTTATTAAGTATCATTTTAGGTAATTTAATAACGAATAAGCACTTTTAACAATATATAACCAAACGATTTAGTACTTCAAAAGAGCTTTCATAATTAACAACTAAATGATCAATGACGTTTTATTAAAAACTTTACTTTCAAAAGCTTTATTTGAAAAATTTAACCAAATGAGCCATTTTGGACTTTTGAGAGTAGAGCTTTTTGAGTTTTTTTTTAAAAATATTTATATAATATCATATATACCTTAATAATATTATCTTAATTCTATTGTGTATTCTCAATAAAAATCAACCCTATTCATTTAAAATATTTTTAATATTTTCTTAAAAATCATCTTATCTCTATATTTTTATAATCATCATGTCTCTACAAGACTTTATCAACAATATTTTATTATTAGTAAGAATTAATTTATATATTTAAATTTTATGTCAAATATAACAATTTTTTTTATTCATGATTCCTATGTATTGATTTTATTTAAATTCTTGTGGTTTTTGAAATTAAATTTGATGAAATACATGAGAAATTTAATTATATTTTAATTTATTTAAAAATTTTAAAAAATAAATTGTTTAATATTTGTTAAGTATTATTTTAATAATTTAATGACATATAAATATTTTTAATAATATATAATCAAGCCATCTAATATTTTTAAAAATTTAAGAAAAAAGGACATTTGGACTTTCATAATTTAGGAAAAGGGATATGCAAACCTCTATAATTTCAAAATTTTTTATAACATTCATATCAGGTGATAGAAATTGTTAAAGTTTACGCTCAAAAGGATAAAAATAAAAAATTACCAATTTTGATTGAAAGTCAGTCAACAGTTGGTCAACGATCGGCTAATGATAGTCAACAGTCAATCAACACCACTCAATAGTTATTGGTCAATAATAATCAATAATGATCAATGATTTGGTCAAAGACGGTCAACGTCAGTTAACACTGGTGAACGTTAATCAATGCTTCCTTTCTTGAATAGTTAATTAAGTTCAATATCCTTAATAATTTTTTAATCACATATATAAATAAAAACTTTGAGTAGTTTAGTTGATTAAAATGTTTATTATTATATTAGATATCAAAAGTTTGAATTTCACTAACATATGAATTTTAATTTTTTTAATCATAAAAAAGAGCATAATGATAATTTTATCAATTTTAATAAATTTTTTGTTAAAATTAATAATTTCTTTCACTTGAAAGGGGTGTAAATAAAATTTTTAAAATTATAAAAAATCTATGTATTATTTTTTCCAAATTATGGGATCTAAACATCTTCCCGAAAATTAATTAACATCCATGCCATCAATTAGTTTTTCTTTGAAAACTCGTGTTTCAAAATTATATTTAAAAATCTCAACTAAAGGAGCGGTAAAGCAATAATGGAGTGGTGAGAGGATGGGCAAGAGAAGAGGGCCTAATAATTATTATTATATCAGATCAAATTAAGACACAAGACCACGTCACTCTTACGTAATAATTTTAGTACGTATTGGCTAACACGCTTTCAAACCCTGAGCAGTAACGTCTATTCTGAGCAGTAACAACTCCGAAGACTTGATGTACACATGAACTCAACTCAGACAAATAAGATATAGACGAAAGGAAGATAAAAAATTAACATAAATTCTATAATAGCTACTTGAACACGAAAAAGACCAAATTAGAACTCCTACATTCAACAATCTCATAGTAATTTATTTTCGTTAAGAATAATATCTCATTTATTTACGTTAAAAGCAAAAACTAGGGTATTATTCTGACTGATTGATCAAGTACGAAGAACCATTCTCAAGCCGAAAAATGATGTAAATTCTTCGAACAAGAGGATAAAATAGCTAAGAGTTTTGCACATTAGACTAAAATATATCGTTAATCTTTTTATACAAAAAGGTGGTGTCATACTTTGGAAACTATATCCATTGCACTCAAAAAAGATTATGTGCAATGTTCAAAGTTTAATACTCAGCTATATTCCTTCCAGCATACAAGAGATTACACGCAAGTACAATGAACTACTTCAAAAATAATCCTTCTAACGATCGAGGTTCTGTAATAAAAAACAAAGTAAGAAGATGAAAAAGAAAGAGGACCCACGTGGCAGTCTCATGATCATCATCATAATTTTCTGATTGTTGCATGTTTGAGTAATGAAGCTACAAAAGAAAGACCGATCGATATCTCTAACGTAAGTGAGCTTGATATTCATGGAAAACTCTTTGAGCTTTGCAAGCCTATGTCGTTGTGCTCCTTGGAAGGGGCGGAAGGTGGGATTTGCACTGATTTTGGTAAGAACCCTAAGATAGAACGTGGAGAATTCTGAAACTCGGGCTTCGCTTTGAAAGCTTGAGTGTACCTTGAGCCATGAGTGTGAGCAACCAAAAACATGAGCAGCAGTAGCAACCAAAGCGGTAGAATTAGATGCTTTTGGCCCATTTCTAAAAAGGAATAAGAAGAAACCCAGAAGAGAAAAATAGGTTTTGAATCTAAAAGGTTGAAGGAGACGACAAGATTATGCTTGAAGTTGAAGATATGAAGACGAGCTATAACTTTGGATTGTATAAGAAGAATATGATGTGAAGTTGAAAACGATGAGGAAATGTGAAACCATGGAGAATTAAATGCTGGGAATAATGTTGTAATAAGAGATCAGGAGAAAGTCTTTTAAACGGGTCATAGAGAGGACAAGTATGTCAAGTTTTGAGTAAAATTGGATATGATGTAACACACAGGCCGAAAGGGAATGCGAAAAAAGTGTCGAAGTTGAAAGAAATGGGAAAATATTTGAAGAAAAAGAGGAGTTTGTGTACTGATGTTAGGCGAGAGAGTGGGGTCATTCGAAATTTCATGGCCGACTACTAGGGTACTCCAAAACTGTTTTGTCTAAGTCCCACAACATAGAAACTTGTCCATTGGCTGTTGATAGAGTAAAACTTACAGGAATATTTTTTAATGATAAATCTCCTCTGTCGAATGTGGCTATTCTCTATTTTGGTTTCTCTTTGCAAACCCATATCCTAAATTAAAGGGATGTCCTGCCAATCGCACTAGCTAATCTATGTGTATGACCAAAACAAAATAAAATTTCCTCGTTGCCTTCAATCTCAATTATAAATCTATTTAAAGAGAGATTTTTCGTATCTAAGCTCTTGAAAATGATAAAAGAAATTGATGGAAATAGATTTATCTTGGAAGGAACAGGTTTTAGGGGGCTAGGTATAGCCGTATAGGGAATTGGACAACCAAAGAGGGTGAAGTTGTGGAAGTAAGACACTTGGATACATGTTGGATGGGACCGGATGTTAATGTTCATAGACATGGAACCGATGACCTCACGGGTTGTATGAGGTGATAGCATAGACAAAACCCAGCCACGCATTGATTGACCGATGGATAGATAGAGTGATGGATTGATTTTGTGCAGTGATTTCATAGTTCGGCCTTCGGCTCAAGCATAGTGATTTTACTGAATTTCTGGTCTTCGTTAGATTATGAGAAGCCTATTAATGGCCATATATGGACCACTTTTCTGAAGCCTAACTGTGAAGAAGAAGAAGAACAACAGCCGACAGGTGCAACATTGAACAGGTTGTTGACAGACCACACTCTTAATTGTTTAATCAGACCGATTGACTTGGTGTTTTCCTGGAAAAGAAAGAACAAGAGAGAAAGTATGCCAAATAGAGGTTTTGAGAGAGTTTTGAATAAATGCTTTTTCGTCTTCTTGAATAATGAATCGATTACAACTACAATTGCCTTATATAGTTGATAACTTTATTCTAGAGAGATCTAAAACTAATTAATCAACTAATTATTGAATTTGTTAAATAACAAGAATTTTGATAGGAAAACTCAACAACTTGTAACCAACAATCTAACTAATTTTGTTACACTGGGTCCCACATCTAGCCACATCACCAATGCTATCCACATCATCTCCATCCTTTGAAACTGTTGGTAATGATACTAATGACCTTCTATTGCTCTCATCCACCATCAAACTGAAGCATCAATGAGAAGGCTTTAGTTAGGAAGTACGCAACTTAAACCTGGTAATTGGCAAGGCATTAGTAAACAGATCAGCAACTTGATCTGCAGTGGATATGTAGCAAACATCAATAGCATGAGTCAATACTTTATTGACTTCAGCAGTAACTTGGGCCAAAGCTCGGTACTTCGATTCTGTACTTGAACGAGAAATAGTTCTTCGTTTTCGAGAGCACCAAGAGACCAAATTACCAGTTGAGAATACACAATAACCACTGATAGATTTTGTCTAAATCATCATAAGCCTAATCTGAGTCTGAAATACTAGCCCTAGAGACTAGTGAGCCTGAGTTGGACAGGTTGAATACTGACTGAGTTTATTGACTACAAAGAAAATATTTGACCTGATGAGAGTAACATATTGAAGAGCACTAATGACACTTCGATAAAGTGTTTGATTAGAAAAACTTGGTGCAGTGGAAGAGTTAAGTTTAAGACTTGAACTCATTGGTGTTAGGGCACTATTTGCTTTAATCATATTGGTTTTGAGTAATATATCAGCAATGTATTTCTGCTGTGACAAGTGCAAGCCAGTATTAATTTTTGTTACTTATATACCTAAGAAGTAATTTAACTCTCCAAGCTCTTTTAGAGCAAAGGCACTGTTCAACTTATCAATAAAATGTTGCATAGATTGCTGTCATCACTTGCAATGATAATATTATTAACATAAACTAATATGATGATGATATGATGACTGTCCCTTTTTAAAAACACTGAGATGTCTGACCTGAGATTTTTAAAATTTCAATAAGTAGTGCACCTTTGCACTTATCAAACCAAGCTCTACGTACTTGTTTTAACCTATATAAAGCCTTGGTTAATTTGCAGAGATGATGTGGTTTTGATGGATGAACAAAACTTTCTGGTTGTCGCATAAACACCACTTCTTTTAAGAAGGCATTGTTAACATTAACTTGCCTTAGTCTCCAACCTTTTGAAATAGCAATGCTATTGATAATTTCGATAGTGCTAGCCTTTAAAATAGGTTTAAAGGTCTCTGGGTAGTCAATATTAGAGGTTTGATAGAATTCTTTGACTACTAACCTTGCTTTATACCTTGCTACATTACCATCAAGATTTTATTAACTTTGAACACCCATTTATGCCCAACAACCTTCTCTTCTCATGTAAATGGTACCAAAGTCCAAGTATGATTCTTCATTAAGGTTGTAAATTCTTCTATCATGGCTCTTTTCCAGTGAGGAATCGATAAGGGTTTTTGTGCTATTGCTAGAACAAAGTCAAAAGGTACTTGTAGAGTATATACTTTAGGCTTGAACAAACTATTTTTGGACCTAGTTATCGTTGGATGCACATTTTCTACCATATTTTGCATTGTATTTGAATGATGGTGTATGTTTGAAGTTTGTGGAGAAACAAAATGTGTGTTATTAAATGCACTGTCTTGTGTATTTTCTAGTCGTACCAAAGATTTTAAGGGACTTGTTTGAGAATTATTTATGTGTTCTTGAATAAGAGAATTTAAAGAGGATAAAAGAGTGGGGTTCACCTCAGTATGTGTAGGCACACTATCAGAACTTGTATAAGCTTTAATATGAGAAGTATATATTTGAAGTAGTTTGTGTACTATGACATTTTGAGATGGATATTTTGAACAGAAATCAGGAAACCCTTTGGAATTTATTAGAAATTTTGCATCACTTGCAAAGGGAAAATCTGCCTATCAAAATTAACATGCCTTGAAATATAAATCTTGCCTTTAGATTTCATACATTTATAGCCTTTATGGTGAAAGCTATAACTAATGAAGACACATTTCTCACTATGAAATCTTATTTGTATTTTTGGTAGGGTATGAGATATGGATAACAAGTACAACCAAAAACCTTCATGAAAGTATAGTCAAGTTTATGTTTGAAGAGCATTTCAAATGGTGATTTAAACCGTAGAACAGACAAAGGCATCCTATTGATGAGGAATGCCACAGTAGAGAAATGTAAAGGTGACTGTAAGCTAATAGACTTAAACCAGTGTTAATAAAGTGCCTATGTTTCATCTCTATCTTCTTCTTCTGATGGTGTGTATAGGGACAAGATAATCTGTGTTTAATCCCTTGACTCTCAAGTATTTTTGTCAAAGGTCTGAATTCACTACCAAAATTTGACGTGACTATTTTGATCTTGTTGTCTAGGAGCCTCTCAATATGTGTTTGAAAGAGTTTGAACACTTCAACAACTTGCGACTTAAACACTAATGGATATATCCAAACAAATCTAGTGTAGTCATTAAGAAAACTAATGTAATACTTAAAACCATCTCCTGAATTTACAAAGGCTGGTCTCCACACATTTGTATGAATTAACTTTAATACAAATTTAGTTTTAGTTGCAGACAAGTCATAATGATGTAAGCTTAAGTCATAATGATTATTTCTCAATTTACAAGCTTTACGAAGATTCAACAAGGAAATTTTATTAAACTTCAGACTAATATTACAAGTATTCACAATTTTCTTAAGAAAATTCAGATTTGGATGACCAAATGTATTATGCAGAATTTTAACACTGTTTCTTGTAATGCAAGTACACTGATGTAAAGTTTGTACATTATTTTGAGATAAAATAGTCTCGACTCATTGGTGGTTTATACAACAGGGACAAGTTTGCAACAGGTTTTATTTATTTTACATTATGCAAAAAGTGATAGGACTGGTGTAACATCTAAGGTAGTAAAATTTGTTGCAGGTTTATCTTTCTTGGAATGAGAAGAGTGAAGTTGATACAAGCCTCCTATAGTTGTTCCTTTGAGTAGAGTGTTGGAATTTGTACTTACGTGCCATCCTTTTATGTATAGATATTTTTTTAATATTTATACTAGTATTATCATTTCATTAAATTGTTAATTATATTTTATATATGGTAAGATGTTTGTATTAAAACTGATCGAAATGACTCATCTAATACCGTATTGACAAGACGGATTATTGTATAATATTATCTTATAATATAATACTATTCATTTTGATTAAGAGAGATTTTTAATTTTAATTATTATTTCATTAATTAATATACATTTTAAATTAATAATAATAAATTCATAATTAGATTATTTATTTACGTAAGCACAACTAACTCCTACCAATAGGGCTCCCATTATGATTAACAATGTAAATAAATCATTTGTAATTTTAATACAATAATATAACAATTATAATTGTATTAAAGATTCTTTATTTGCAAAAATTGTAAAAAACAGTATTATGTTTAGAATGATCAGCGATAAAAACTTAAGGTTCTAGCATTATACAATATAATGCTCCAAAAAAAATTATATTTTTTAAAAAAAATTTCTTTAAAATTTTTTTTTTTTATCGAGCGCCGGGGCTCTCAAGTCAGAATGTGAGCGCCGCATCACCCAGATTTGGGCGCCGCGGCGCTGGTCGCCGTAACAGTGTTCCGAACCTTCGGACACTATTTTTCACCCCTAATTTTTACTATCTTCTCTTAGGTATCATTTCTAAACATCATCATGCTTCAATTCTAAACACTAACATGTTCAAGCATATAACAATATGTTCATCATCATGTTCAAATATCAAACATCACCATGCTTAAATTGAAACATCATCAAGTTATTTAAATATATAACATCAACATGTAAACATATTCAACAACAAGGATTATCACATACTCAATATAGCATGCTTTGATACCATTTGTTAGATATCGAGTGTGTGATATACGAGTGTATACGTAATTTTAAAAATTAACTATACGTAGTGGAAGCATGTTACATATCCTATTTTAACAAATTCAACATATATATCGCATATATACGTAAGTATAACAATTATACAAAATATATATATGATGAATAATATTGTACTATAACATAATGTAAATACTCACCTAATGAAGGTAGTTTTACAAATTCTTTAAGTCTTTTAATAATCCATGTGAAGAGCTCACCTTGAAGTATATGTTGAACAATTCTAGTCCATAACTTTTGGTGGGATTAAGGAGCTAGAATGGTAGCTTTAGAATTTTCAGCAACTTGTATTCAACCTCTTTGAATACATATACTTGTTTCATAAACATGAATATGATTTAGCCATCCATGGAAGATAAGAGGAAGATGAAGTTTTATTTTGTTTTTGTTAATAACTCCTTACTAACACAACAAGAATAATTTTTCTCTATTGTCATTTACAATATTTCTAAACATGTAGAAATCTGAAAAATTACAAAAAAAAAATAACTTCACCTTGTATTCTTTCAACTCCTTCAAAGGAAAAATGAGATAAAAAATATATCTCTCTCTCCCTTGCACTTGGCCAAATTCTTCTCCAAGAATTGAATGAATTCTTATTTTCTCTTCATTTGTTTTGTTTCAATTATTTTACCATAAAAAATTCAATTGCTTTTACCACTTTCATAATGGATGAAACATCATCATTGCATTAAGAAGTGTTTCACCCATTAGCTAAGAAATGGCCGGCCAACTATTAGAATCAAAATGAATACAATTCATTTAGTGGCTCACTTTAATACATGTAATATAAAGAAATCCTCCACCATTCATAATGGCAAAATATTAAATCCTTTTAAATAAAATTAATGCACTAAATTATATAATAATCTTTAGTGCATTAAAAGTATATAATAAATAAATCAAAAACTATTTTTGATTATTTAATTAATATAATAAAATAAATCAAAAGCTATTTTTGTATTATTTTATTAATATATCATGAAACAAAATGAAGGGTTTAGATCTTGCCATTTGTCACCATCTTATTGGTTAACAACTCTTGTTAATTAATTAAATGATGTACTTAACAATTAAGTCTTGATAAATGTGTATCCTGAGGGATCCTGAAACAATCGTTCTCTTTTGCTAAAATGTATTGGATCAAATTAATTCAATCTAATCCGCTACCCCAGTGAGCAACGAGTACACTTCATATTATGAGACTCTCTAGGTCCACACCTAATTTTTCATATAAAGCTCCTCCATACGTCTGTGAACGATGCCTTTCACACACGTTACGGATATTACAAATTAGCGTGTTAGACCATGCAAGTTGAGGTTATTGCATATTCGTATAATCCTTCCATAATTTATATCATTGAAGAGTATAGATATAAATCATCACCGTCAAATCTCTATTTGCTCAATCATGAACTTATCTCCAGATTTATATTTCAGTAAACAATATCCATAAACACTTTTGTGATATTGTTTATGCCTTCAGAATATATTTTCTGAGGTTTATGCTTGCGCCACAAGACTTTCTGAAATACAATCTCGGAGCATCAGGATATACAACCCACTCATATAAGCTGATGGATCCCATATCCACGCACACCAGACTTCATGAGCATCGAACCATACACAGTGACACCCAGTGGTCAGACCATGAAAAGTTTCTGACATGTGTGGAACAAAAGCATGGTGGATCACTCACAAGCCCACCGTGGCGCTCAGGTTAAAGGACCATATATACTACTCAACTCGAAAGACCTTTCATTGACGGCTTTATGAGATATCTATTGGATGTCTTCGTGAGTCTGTTCAATATCCAGTCCTTACTGAATACCTATATCTCTATACGAGCTTCTTACTAAGCTCATGGTTTGCTAAGACTAACCATCTGGACCATCCAGATATAGACATACACTAATCTATATTAATAGGTTCCACCAATAGACCCGCATTGATGAAATTAGATCAGGAACATTGTGTTTGAGAATATACTTGCGTAATGACATTTTCTAGCACCATCTGCAACTCCTTGCAGCTATGTTATTACTAATATATTCTCAAGTCATTGTCCCATTCTAGACAAAGGTCTAACTCCTTAGATTTTGCTAACTTTTATAAACTTACTAACTCTTAGCACCACTAACTCTTAGTGCTTATAACTATCAGTGTTGCTAACTCTTAGCATTGGTCTAAATTTCTTTAGACTAGATCTGAACTCCTTTAGATCATACAATGTCTGAAATGTTACATGCATCTTACCATTTAATAATAAATGATATTAACGATTTTATTAGAAATGATAATTGTATAAATACTATCACTATATATTTATACAAATTGGAATGGCATGTAAGCACAAATCCCAACAACTCCCACTTACTTTAGTGCCATTCATGATGGTATTTAATATCTATTAACTCTACGTATTTCTCAAACATTTTTAAAAGTTAAGACTTTTAGAAAGCGGGTCGGCTATAATCTGTAAGGATGTTTTCCTAGATTGTCTTACATCTCCATTAGCCAAGATACTTTTAATTATATGGTTTTCGGCTTGAGCAGTTACCCTGTTAACGTTGCATTATAGTGTGATAGGATTCATTAAGCTTAGAACTTATTCTGAGCCTTTCAACTAACTTGAATATCTACAAAAATTCCTTTGCAAGCTTCTCAAGCTGCAACAAATTCTATTTTTATGGTAAAACCAATTGTGGACATTTGAATTGCACTTATGCTACAAGTTTTTATACCATTGAGAAGAAATACATAATCACATGTAGATTCTTTATCATTCGGATCAGATTAGAAGTTTGATTCTATGTATCCTCTCATTTGTAAGAAACTTTCTCCATAAATTAGAAACTTATCCTTCATACCTCTCAAGTATAACTTGGATATGTTTCATGACCATTCAATAGTCGTTACCTAGATTAAACTGATGCCGGCTCATAACACTTACAACCATCATAATATAGGTCTCGTACATAATATGGTATACATTAAGCTATATTTGGTTGATGTATATTAAATGGTAGACACTCTAACTTTTTCATTTTCTACTTAAGGACACTTCCTTTTAGAAAGATGAACTCTATGTCTGAAAGATACATTAACTATTTCATAGTTATTAGAATAGTACCTTTTCAAGACTTACTCTATGTACAGAGATTTGGAGAGTCATATCTATTTCCTAACTCTATCTGTATAACGCTTTATACCCAGTATACAGGAAGCATCTACCAAATCTTTTATGAAGATTTTCTTACTAAATTAACTCTTAACTGACTGACTTGCAACATACCATTGTCGTTATGACTGACAATGAGTATGTTTTTATATATAGAGAATTAGAAAGATAATTCATGCTCCCACTACCTCTTCTAAACACACATGCTTTCTCTTTGTTCTTAATAAAATCAGATTATCTGATTATCTCATCAAAATGAAGAGTTTAGCATACTACAATATCTAACAAAAATTCGAATTAACTTTAGCATGTTTATTAGTGAAAGGTTTCCTCATAATCGATCTCAGACCGTTGAGGGTAACCTTTTACATCAATGGGGCTTTTAAAGATTCTTACCTACTTTTTGGGCCCACACTTTCATGCATAAACTCTTTTACAAACAATAAGAACCATTCCTATATAAATAACAACCAAATCCTAGACTTGATTGTTATGCTTAAAGTTAATTTAAAATTTTCTGGCATCTTGTCAATTTTCTTAAACGATGTCTAATATCATTTAACTATAAGTCATAGGATCCTTTTTCTTCAACTAAGAAAAACATCCAAAACACCTTTTAGGTATATAATATACCTAACAGGTAGTCTTTATATCCTTATCTGACTTACGAAAAAGTGTGTTAAAGGCATTTAACTCAATTGATCTTTAGGTTCCATTTTTGATTCATAAAACTGTTATCCCATGGAATATTTCGAATATCCTTTGAACCAATACTTGTACCCGTTGGGTCCAAGTATATACTATTGTGCAACTCTTATGCGAATAGAATAACCTTAAATCTTAACATACTTAAGATTCTCTTTCCTTCTAGTCCATATCTCATATGTAGTAGACGGAACAATTTACGATGGAACTTTATTCAATAGATGAGTATCATTTTATAGAGCATAACCCTTTAGATATTTTAGAAGATCGGTAAAGCTTAATATCGATCGAACTAGATCTAATAAAGTCTGATTTTTCTATACTTCAAAAATATATTTATGTTAAGGAGTATCTAGAGAACTATATTGAGCTAGAATCTCATTCTCTTTTAAATAATTCTTGAATTTACTACTTATGTATAAATAGCTTCGATCTAACCAAAGGTGTTTAACATACTTCTAGATTTATTCATTTACTTCTAGTCGAAATTCTTTGAACACTTCAAAATTGTCGACCTATTTTTTCTAGAAACACATGTCTGAATCGTGATAAATCACGATAAAGACATCGAAGTAATGAAACTTACCAATGGCAATATAATTCATTAGATCATATACATCACTATGTATTAGTTCTAATAAATCAGTGGCTTGATGTCTAACACCAACGAAAAGATTTAGTCAACTTCCCTTGAATTCGGGATTCATAAATTGAACAAGATTCTATGGTCAGATCAAGTATTTGACCATCCTTAACCAAATAGGATAATCATCTTATAGCTACTTGACCTAATCATTTATGCCACAATTCGTCATTATTCAAAGTTTCTGAATTATTATTGGTTTTGTTCACCTAGACATTTTTATACATTACTCGTTGTATGTCATACATAAAGGACATTTAATAGACTGGCATTTAGTTAGCAAAATATTATCGTTATCATATAAACATGACGAACTATTCTTAATGTATGTATGATAACCCTCTATGTCTAACACAGAGAGCGATATATTTCGCCTAATTATTCGTGGCACAAAATAACAATAATATAACATAAGGCTTTTACTAGAATGGAGAAGTGACTTAAAAGTCCTAACAGCTACCACGTACAAGTAATCTCTATTTTCTACGTGCAGTTGTACTTCTCATTCCATCATTTTTTAGTATTGCTTAATTTATGCAACATCTTGCAGATGTGAGAAGGATGGGCAATATCTCATATCTCTACACTTCTACACATCATTTGCATATGAAATGTCAATTATCGGTAAACATGTATATAAGAGTTTTATCGTTTCTAAGTAAAGGTTCTTTAAATAGTAACTCATATTATTTAAACCTTATTAATAATGGAAATACTTTCCATTGTTAACTATTCTCTATATTTGTTTTAGATATATAAAATAAATTTCAGATGAAGCATTATACTACTTGTACATCTCATGTGCATATGCTCCCACTGAAGATCATTAGATAGGTTAGGATATATAATTTAACTTTCAAATTATTCTTAATCATTTTTTGACAATCTACCGTCTCTTCTCAAGAGATATTATCAAAAACAACTCTAGTATTATCTACTGATCTATTATATATCTAAGTATTTCTTTTAATCTAGAACAATTCTTAGATTTATAAGTAAGTCTTAATATTTATCGGTACGCTATAGATTATGTGCTTAATCAAGTAACTAACGGGTTGCTCATAGTCTTCTTATCTCTATAAGTTACTAATCTTATCACTATAAAATAAAATTGGAGATGTTTAGTGGAATATTTCTAATCGTTAATAAATAACGCTTTAGATCATGGATATAATTTTTATACATTTTTTAATCTAAAGATGCCCTCCCACTGCTTTAAATAATCCCTTTAATCTCTCAAACGAAAAAATAAAAATTTAAACGTTATAAACTTTACAGTGAGAAATGAACCCCATTGGCATTTTACTCCAGTCTCACACTGTAGCAATATTGGCCTTTGTAAATCCAAAAAGTAGATAACTCTTGTCATTTGCATCTCTTGCAACTCTTACCACTAAACCTAAATACACCTTATCTTCATGTTGTAGCAATATTGGATAAATGTATTCCAAATTATCTTGTCAATCATCAAATATATATTATTTGTATTACTCTCACGCTGTAGCAATAATAGGTAATACAATCGCATATATTTCCCTCATCTTATGTTTAACCGGCATAGCCCGAATCACCCCGACCAATCCCTCACGCTGTAGCAATATTGAAACTGATTGAAATGACTCGTCTAATACCGTATTGACAAGACGGATCATTGTATAATATTATCTTATAATAAAATAATATTCAATCTGATTAAGAGAGATTTTTAATTTTAATTATTATTTCATTAATTAATATATATTTTAAATTAATTACTAATACATTTTCGCCTCTCATATGAATCTAATTCATAATTAGATTATTTATTTACGTAAGCACAACTAACCCTAACCAATAGGGCTCCCATTGTGATTAACAACGTAAACAAATCATTTGTAATTTTAATACAATAATATAACAATTAAAATTGTATTAAAGATTCTTTATTTGTAAAAATTGTAAATAAGAGTATTATGTTTGGAATAATCAGCGATAAAAACTTTAGGTTATAGCATTATACAATATAATGCTACAAAAAAAATTTTATTTTTATTTTTTAAAAATATATATTTTTTAACTGAGCACCGAGGTATTCAAGTCAGAATGTGAGCACCGTAGCACCCAGATTTGGGCGCTGCGGCGCTGGCCGCTGTAACAGTGTTCCGACCCTTTGGACACTATTTTCCACCCCCAATTTTTACTATCTTCTCTTGGGTATCATTTGCAAACATCATCATGCTTCAATTCTAAACACTAACATATTCAAGAATACAACAATATGTTCATCGTCATGTTCAAATATCAAACATCACTATGCTTAAATTTAAACATCATCAAGTTGTTTAAATATATAACATCAACATGTAAACATATTCAACAACAAGAATTATCACATACTCAATATAGTATACTCTGATACCATTTGTTAGATATCGAGTGTGTGATATACAAGTTTATACGTAATTTAAAAAATTAGCTATACGCAGCGAAAGCATGTCACATATCCCATTTTAACAAATTCAACATATATATCGCATATATATGTAAGTATAACAATTATACAAATTATATATATGATGAACAATATTGTACTATAACATAATGTAAATACTCACCTAATGAAGGTAGCTTTACAAATTCTTCAAGTCCTTCAATAATCCATGTGAAGAGCTCACCTTGAAGTATATATTGAACAATTCTAGTCCATAACTTTTGGTGGGATTAAGGAGTTAGAATGGTAGCTTTAGAATTTTCAACAACT
Source organism: Ailanthus altissimus (assembly GCA_946807835.1). Lineage (NCBI taxonomy): Eukaryota > Viridiplantae > Streptophyta > Magnoliopsida > Sapindales > Simaroubaceae > Ailanthus > Ailanthus altissimus. The sequence continues at coordinate 9,096,879 of OX327699.1, read as the reverse complement.
TGTATTCAACCTCTTTGAATACATATACTTGTTTCATAAACATGAAAATGATTTAGCCATCCATAGAAGATGAGAGGAAGATGAAGTTTTATTTTGTTCTTGTTAATAACTCCTTACTAACACAACAAGAATTATTTTTCTCTATTGTCATTTACAATATTTCTAAACATGTAGAAATCTGAAAAATTGCAAAAAAATAACTTCACCTTGTATTCTTTCAACTCATTGAAAGGAAAAATGAGACCAAAAATATCTCTCTCTCCCTCCAAGAATTGAATGAATTCTTCTCCAAGAATTGAATGAATTCTTGTTTTCTCTTCATTTGTTTTGTTTCAATTATCTTACCATAAAAAATTCGTTTGCTTTCTCTTAATATTTATACTAGTATTATTATTTCATTAAATTGTTAATTATATTTTATATATGATAAGATGCTTGTAATGTTGTAAACATTGTATGATCTGAAAGAGTTCAAATCTGGTCTAAAAGCGTTTAGATCAGTGCTAAGAATTAGCAACGCTGAGAGTTATAAAAGCTAAGAGTTAGCATTGATAAGAGTTATTAGGTTATATGAGCCAGTGATATCTAAAGAGTTAGAGTCTTTTCTGAAACGGGACAAAGACCTGAGAATATATTAGTAATGACGTAGTTGTAAATAGTGCTAAAAAATGTCATTATGCAAATATATTCTCAAATATTATGTTTCTGATCTATCTTCACTGATGTTTGTCTGTTAGTGAATACCTTAATAAATATATAGATCGGTGTATGTCTATATCTGGATAGTTCAGATAGTTAGTCTTAGCAGACAATGAGTTTAATATTTGTATGAATTAACTTTAATGCAAATTTAGTTTTAGTTGTAGACAAGTCATAATGATGTAAGCTTAAGTCATAATGATTATTTCCCAATTTACAAGCTTTGCGAAGATTCAACAAGGAAATTTTATTAAACTTCACACTAATATTACAAGTATCCATAATTTTCTTAAGAAAATTCAGATTTGGATGACTAAATCTATTATGCAGAATTTCAACACTGTTTCTTGTGATACAAGTGCACTGATGTAAAGTTTGTATATTATTTTGAGATAAAATAGTCTCGACTCATTGGTGGTTTGTACAACAAGGACAAGTTTGCAACAGGTTTTATTTATTTTACATTATGGAAAAAGCGATAGGACTGGTGTAACATCTAAGGTAGTAAAATTTGCTGCAGATTTATCTTTCTTGGAATAAAAAAGGTGAAGTTGATACAAACCTCCTATAGTTGTTCCTTTGAGTAGAGTGTTGGAATTTGTACTTACGTGTCATCCTTTTATGTATGAATATTTGTTTAATATTTATACTAGTATTATCATTTCATTAAATTTTTAATTATATTTTATATATGGTAAGATGCATGTAATGTTTTAAACATTGTATTATCTGAAAGAGTTTAGATCTGGTCTAAAGGAGTTTAGATCAGTGTTAAGAATTAGCAACGCTGAGAGTTATAAAAGTTAAGAGTTAGCATTGATAAGAGTTATTAGGTTATAAGAGCCAGCAATATCTAAAGAGTTAGAGTCTTGTCTAAAATGGGACAAAGACTTGAGAATATATTAGTAATGACGTAGTTGCAAATAGTGCTAGAAAATGTCATTATGTAAATATGTTCTCAAATATTATGTTCCTGATCTATCTTCACTGATGCTGGTCTGTCAGTGAATACCTTAATAAATATATAGATCGGTGTATGTCTATATCTGGATAGTCTAGATGGTTAGTCTTAGCAGACCATGAGTTTAGTGAAAGCTCGCACAGAGATACAGGTATTCAGTAAGGACTGAATATTGAACAGACTTACAAAGACCTCCAATAGACATCCCATAAAGCTATTAATAGAAGGTCTTTTAAGTTGAGTAGTATTTATAGTCCTTTGACCTGAGTGCCATAGTGGGCTTGTGAGTGATCCACTATACTTTGGTTCCGTACATGTTAGAAACCTTTCATGGTCTGATCGTTGGGTGTTGCTGGATGTGGTCTGATGCTCATGGAGTCTGGTGTACGTAGATATGGATCCATTAGCTCTTTTGGATGAGTAATATATCCTAATGCTATAAGATTATATTTCAGAAAGTCTTATGGCCATAAGCAGTAATTCTCGAGAAAAACGTTTAACCCTATGGATAAATTGATAACGTGTTTTAGAGTGTATGTATATGATTGTGTACATATTGAAAAACCTAAACACCTATATCATATACACGAATTTCCTGCGGAATAAAGCATATAATCAACACATACACATGTTCCGTAAATTATTAACAACTTACGATTATAGAAACAGACCTTTGATGACTTTCAGTGAAGATTTCAATTTTAAATTTTTCCTACCTTCAACTTTGAGCTCACCTTGAAGTGCACTATTGTTTAATTATAGTTCATAACAATCTGGTGGGATTGTGAAGCTAGAATAGCAGCAGTTAAATTTCCATCAACAAGATTTTGTTTCTTGAAGGTGAAATAAAAGGAATTTATTTTTCTTTCTCTCTAGTTTTTCTCACAACTTTTTGTTCAAAGAAAGCTCTCCAAAACATAAACTCTCTTTAATGCCCTCTTTCGTTCCACGAATTTTTACTTCACCCTTGTTAATAAAAATGAATTCACACTATTTTTGGTGCTCTAACCACTTCACATATGCTCAACCAAAATTAGGTTAAGTAGCCAACAAAAAAAAAAATTTTTGGTAGCCATTTTTAATGGTCTAAGAAAATTGACCATTAATTCTACAAAATGGTGCTTCACTTAATTTAATTTATGTTTCTCAAATTAGGTATGTCTTTCACTTAGGAATAAAATAAAAATAAATAAAAATTATATTTTGTTTATTTAATTATTTAAAAACTATTTGAATAATTAATATTTACCTTATTTGATTTTACTAACATGGTTAATGGGTGAATTTATGGCGAAACAATTCATGGAACAAAATTCTGCCACTTTTTAACATTTAATTAGTTAACAACTCTTATCAACTAATTAAGTGATGTACTTAACATTTAAGTACAAACAACTGCACAACCAGGGAAACCTTGAAATATATTTTCAGTTTGTTAAAATTTCTAGGATGGAACTATTCAATTCATAATGTTGCCCCAGTGTACAAGGAGTACACTTTATATTGTGAGACTGTCTAGGTCCATGCCCTAATTGCATATAGAACTCCTCCATACGTTCGTGAACGATGCCTCACACATACATTACGAATATTACAAAGCGGTGCATTAGACTATACAAGTTGAGGTTATAACATATTCAAATAATCTCTCTATCATTTATATCTGGGTAGAGTAGAGATATAGATCAACACCATCAAATCTCCATATACCTAACCGAAAGCTTATCTCTAGAATTGTATTTCAACAAATAATATTCCTAAACATATTTATGATATTATTTATCCATAGGGTTAAACTCTTTTCCCAAGAATTACTGCTTATGGCTATAAAACTTTCTGAAATATAATCTTAGAGCATTAGGATATATTACTCACCTAGATGAGCTGATGGATTCTATATCTATGCATATCGGACTCCATGAGCATTAGACGATACCTAGCGACATCCAGTAATCAGACCATGAAAGGTTTCTGATATGTGTGGAGCCAAAGTATAGTACATTACTCACAAGCCTACTGTGACTCAGGTCAAAGGATCACAAATACTACTCAACTCGAAAGACCCTCCATTAACAACTTTATGGGATGTCTGTTGGAGGTCTTTGTGAGTTTGTTCAGTCTTCAGTCCTTACTGAATACCTATATCTCTATACGAGTTTCCACTAAACTCATGGTCTGCTAAGATTAACCATCTAAACCATCAAGATATAAACATATACCAATCTATATATTTATTAAGGTATTCACTGACAGACTAGCATCAGTGAAGATAGATCAAAAACATAATATTTGAGAACATATTTTCATAATGACATTTTTTAGCACTATTTACAATTTTTTGCAACTACACCATTACTAATACATTCTCAGGTCTTTGTCCTATTTCAGATAAGGCTCTAACTCTTTAGATATTGTCGACTCTTACAACCTGATAACTCTTATCAGTGCCAACTCTTAGTATTTATAACTCTCAGTGTTGCTAATTCTTAGCATTGATCTAAACCCATTTAGACCAGATCATACTCTTTTAGATCATACAATGTTTGAAATATTACAAGCATCTTACCATATATAAAATATAGTCAGCGATTTAATGAAATGATAGTACTAGTATAATTATTAAATAAATATTTATACATAAAAAGATGATACATAAGCATAAATCTCAACATAAATAATATCATAAAAGTGTTTAGGGATATTATTTATTGAAATATAATTCTAGAGATAAGCTTTCAGTCTACCATATAGATTTTTTTACGGTGTTGATCTATATTTCCGCTCTACCCAAATATAAATGATGAAGGGATTATACGAATATATTATAACCTCAATTTGTATGGCTTAGTGCATCGCTTTGTAATATCTGTAATGTGTGTGTGGGGCATCGTTCACAAACGTATGGAAGAGTTCCATATGACAATTCGGGCGTTGACCTAGAGAGTTTCACAATATGAAGAGTATTTATTGTGCACTGATGCAACATTTTGGATTAACCAGTTCCATCTTAGAAATTCTAACAAATCGAAAATATAATTTAGAGTTCCTTGGGTTGTGCACTTGTTTAAATTTAAATGTTAAGTACACCACTTATTTAGTTAATAAAATGTTAACTAATTAGATGTTAACAAGTGGCACAATTTTGTTCCATGAATTCGCCCATTAACCATGTTAGTAAAATCAAATAAGGTAAAAAGATTAATTATTCAAATATGTTTTTGAATAATTGAATAAATATTATTTAAATATATAATAATATTTATTTAGTTGTTTATTATTATAGTTTAGGTGGGAGACATATACCTAATTAGGTATAATAGCCACCAAATCTTATTTTTTAGTTTTTTAGCCACTTAATCAATTTTTAGAGCACTTGCTAAGTGTTTAACAAACCTAAAAGTTGAATTGAATTGAATAATTGATTAATAAAAGGTGAAGCAAAAACGTTCAAGGTGAGAACATTGGAGAGAGTTTTTGGTTTTAGAGAGTTTTTCTTTGAACAAAGGGTTAAGAGGAAAACTAGAGAGAAAAAAAAATAAATTCGTTTTATTTTTTTTTCAAGAAACAAAATCTTGTTGCTGAAATTTCAATTGCTGCTATTCTAACTTCGCAATCCTATCGGATAGAGGCAAATGTAGCCAAGTAGATTAAGGCAGTGGATTGTGAATCCTCTATGAACGAGTTTAATTCTTGTCATTCGCCCATAACTAACATAGAACCCCAAATTATGAATACCATTTGTTGTTGTGGAATAAACGAATTTAAAAATGGGATAACATGCTCGATAAGGCATGAGTTCTAGTATCATAAGGCTTTCCTCGTAAAAACGTCCACGAATTTGATTAATTACCCTTTGGGCTTTGTGAGTAGATATACATATATGTTGATCTAAAGCAGATACTCTTACCTTCTTCTTTATTGTCCTTGTCCAAAGGTTTACCTCTTACCAATGAATATATATTCACTTTATTAACAATTAACTATGAGATCTATTATCATTTTTTGCATGCCTATAAAAATTTATAATGGCCGCAAATTCTCTTAATTTATATCCTACCATACGATCTATTATATAAATAGGCAAATGTTTCTGGTGAACTAGAGTTGAACAAAAGTGCACTTCAAGGTGAGCTCAAAGTTAGAGTTAAGAAGAAGAATCCGGAATTGAAATCTTCACCAAAGTTTTCAAGAGTATGTTTTTTGTCATCTTATATTGTTAATGATATAAGTTACATGTGTATATGTTGATCATATGCTTAATTCCACTCTAAAATCGTGTATATGATACATGTATTTAGTTTTTTCAACATGTACACAATCACATATATACACCCTAAAATATGTTAACATAGAGCTCTCCCATTTGTATCATTGATAACACAAGCATGTGTCTCAAATTCAACTTTCAAACTGTTCTCAAAGGTTAGTTTGGATATACTAATAATTTTTTTCTCATACTAGGTACATGCAAAAATTTGTGCAAAACTAAAACATTCTTTGAATAAGAAGTGTGCAAAATATAGATGTCAATGTGCATTATGTTTAAAGCATATCCATTACCACCAAGTAAACATTCCTTACCTCTGAATTCTGATTTTGTATCCATATTGCTTGAGCTATTTGAAATGTGATTAGTGACTCCACTGTTTAGGTTCTAAGCCTAGTTTTCAGTCTCTTCTTATACTTGACCTGGTGCAACAATATAAGCTTTAACTTGTTAATTACTATTGGTTTAAACTGGTGGCTCAAAATCATCATTAAATCAATTCCAACATTTTAGAGCTCCATGGCTTGTCTTGTAACATATCTAACATACAATATTAGACTTTCCTTTTTTTTTTTTAAAGCCTTGTTTTCCTTTATTCTTAATGTTATAGTAATTTTGATTTTCAGTGCCAAGACCTTCGTTGAAACTAGTATTGCTTTTGCATTTAAACTTCTATTTATAGTTTGTTTGTGACAAGTGTGGACTAGCAAAACCACAATTTACTGAGCTAGTTAACTCGATCCTGCCTTCTTGACTAAGCAAAATTGCATAAATCTCAGCCAAGCTTAGTTGATAAGCTTGAACAGATACCAAAACTGCAACAAAAGCATACTCTAACCCTAAACCTACAAGTAGATATGTTATAAGATCTTGTTTTGGCACAAGCTTTCCCGTTATGGCCAAATTATCAGCTATGCCTTTCAACTTCACATAAAACTCATTAACAGACATTGTTACTTTTTTAAGTATCTATACTTGAGCCCTGTGCTAAGCAAGCCTGGCCAAGGACTGGCTCTTAACCATTTTTTTCAAGTGTTTCCAAACTTCAATTGATGTTTTACAATAAATAACTGAGCCTATAACAGCTTCGGTCATTGAAGAATATAACCAGTTTAGAAGTAAAACATTTTGCTTAATCAAAATTTGAAATTTTGGATTAATAGTTGGCAAGCTTTCTACATTTGATCTCTCTCAAGTGAAGAATTTTTCTGAACAAGACCTGGCTTCAATTAACAAGTCTTTTAAATCATTGCCTCTAGCCAAAGCAAGAATCTGAGATTTTCATATCAAAAAATTATACAGATCAAGCTTAACTATTGCTAAGAAATTATAGGTGTTGGATTAACTGATAGAAAGCTTCGTGAGATTAGATTCACGAACAGATGTTCTGATGCGAACTAGGTTGCCAAAACATCACAAGGTTCATTGAACATCCAAGTGTGATGGAGAACAACAGCACAGTAGCATATGTGATATCAAGTCTCAATATTGGTAGTTGTTAGTAGTTATAAGTTACTATTAATTATTGTAATAAGTGCTAGCATTCCAAGTTCCTAGTTTATTGGTAGTAGTTGGTAGTTAGTAGTTGTAAGTTTTCATTAATTGTTGTAATAAGTGCTGGAATCTCAAATGCCTAAATTATTGGTAGTTAGTAGTTTTAAGTTGTCATTAGTGCTGTAATAAATGCTAGACATTTCAAGAGGTCTCTATAAATATATGAGAGATGAGGGAAAAGAAAAAGAGAATTGATAATATTAATGTTGAGAGTTTTCTCTTAAGTTCTTCAAAGAACTATTATTAGAACTTATCAAGATTTTATCTTGTGGCGTTCTTTCAGACTTATCACTCATAACTTCTCATCTATCTTGAGTGTGGCATCTACTATCTTCATATACTTCTAGTTCTTATCTTTGATAGATAATGGGTCAAGGTTCTTTTTTTATATATATAAAAATCTGAATTAGAACGATCCTTGGCAAAGGAACCTCATTGAGCGTCGAGTCTCACTTTTCTTTGTGAGGTTCACATCATTTGGTATTAGAGCTTAGGCTTTAATCAGGTTTGAACTATCCTTTTAATTTTCATTGATTGTTCTTTCTTTTAAATCAGCAATTTTATTTTAGTCTCTAAAAAAATCTGTAGCCTATATCAATTTTCTTGTTTCTTCTTGTCTGCTATTTATTCTAATTCTTCAAGTTCTATTATCACATATAAATATAAAAAAAAGAGACGAAAAAAAGATTCAGATTCCATGATTCCATATTTACTTTTCTAAATTTAAAAAAAACACGAGTGAAAGTTGAGTGAATCATTCTTTGAGTGAAACACGTTAGGGAGTGTGCGAGGTTCTTTTTTGTTTTTCTAACTTTGTTTTACAGCAAACATGTTAAACAACAAGGACAAAAATACTTCTAAAGTTACATTGAAAAAGGTTGATTCAAAGTTTCTCATGAAAGCTTTAATGGGTGAGATGAGGAAAATGTTAAAAGTAGAGGTGGAACAAGTTCATAAAAGGATAGATAAATTGGAATTTAGTACACAAAGCATCCAGACACCTAGAGTTCCTAAATTGCGAATTCAAGATAGGTGTACTACCATGAATTATGATGGCATTAATGAAGATGCTTGGGATAAATTGTTGAATATGGCAAAGGAGCTAGACAAATAACTAAGTAGGAAGAGTTCTACAGGATATGGCCAAAACGCTAGTTCCACATCATCTTTGAAACTGGATTAGAGTAAAAACGATGAGCAAGCTGATTCTAATTTCAAAGCAAAACCAACGAAGGGCCAAAACTTGGAAGGCAGCCAGGGTCATATTGCATCTCAATGTCTAAATGAAAATGCATTGATTCTAAGCGATAACTATGTCATTGAAACTGAAAGTAAGAAGTCAGATGATGAACCTATGTACCTGTTCGAAGATGTAAGTGATGGAATAGAGTACCTAATATATGGTAAGCTAATGGTTACTAAGTGTACATTACGTTTACAAATCAAAGAAGATGAAAAGGAATTTGTTGACATATTTCTCGAAGAGATACCTAATGCTTTACCACTAATAAGGGGAATCAAGCATCAGATCAACTTTATACCTGGAGCATTAATTCCAAATATTACAGCCTATAAAAGTAATCCTAATGAGACAAATAAACTTCAAATACAGATTTGTGAGCTCATAGAGAAGAGGTACGTGTGTGAGAGCATGAATCATCCTGCAATTTCAGTATTGCTTTTGCCTAAGAATGATAGATTGTGAAAGATGTGTGTTGATTGCTATGCTATCAAAAATACCACTTCAAAGTTCAAGAGAGTTGTATTTGACCCCGGTAAAGATATAAGGACAAATCCTTTTCAAGAGAGGGGGAATGATGCGAACTAGGTTACCAAAACATCACAAGGTCCATTGAACATCCATGTGTGATGGAGAACAACAGTACATCAGCATATGTGATATTAAGTCTCAATATTGGTAGTTGTTAGTAGTTATAAGTTACTATTAATTGTTGTAATAAGTGCTAGCATTCCAAGTTCCTAGTTTATTGGTAGTAATTGGTAGTTAGTAGTTATAAGTTTTCATTAATTGTTGTAATAAGTGTTGGAATCTCAAGTGCCTAAATTATTGGTAGTAGTTGGTAGTTAGTAGTTTTAAGTTGTCATTAATGCAGTAATAAATGCTAGACATCCCAAGAGGTCTCTATAAATATATAAGAGATGAGGGAGAACGAAAAGAGAATTAATGATATTAATGTTGAGAGTTTTCTCTTAAGTTCTTCAAAGAACTATTATTAGAACTTATCAAGATTTTATCTTGTGGCATTCTTTCAGACTTATCACTCACAACTTCGCATCTATCTTGAGTGTGGCGTCTATTATCTTCTTATACCTCTAGTTCTTATCTTTGATAGATAATGGGTCAAGGTTCTTTTTTATATATATAAAAATCTGAATTAGAATGATCCTTGGCAAAGGAACCTCATTGAACATCGAGTCTCACTTTTCTTTGTGAGGGTCACATCATTTAGTATCAGAGCTTAGGCACTAATCAGGTTTGAACTATCCTTTTAATTTTCATTGATTGTTCTTTCTTTTAAATCAGTAACTTTATTTTAGTCTCTAAAAAAATCTGTAGCCTATATCAATTTTCTTATTTCTTTTTGTCTGCTATTTAATCTAATTCTTCAAGTTTTGTTATCACATATAAATAATAAATAAAAAAAGACAAAAAAAAGATTTAGATTCCATGATTCTATATTTACTTTTTTAAATTTAAAAAAAAAAATACGAGTAAAAGTTGAGTGAATCATTCTTTGAGTGAAACACGTGAGGGAGTGTGCGAGGTTCTTTTTTATTTTTCTAACTTCGTTTTGTAGCAAACATGAGCAAAATAATGAGATTTGGTGAATATCATTTTATTAAAATAATTTATTAACATTCTTATAAGTGAATGTTAGAATTGTTACTATCAGAGGATATAATCGAGAAAGAGATCCTCATCATAAGAATTTTCTCTTTTTTTGTGTGGATATAATAGAGAAAGAGGTCCTCATCACCATGGTTTCAAAATTCTCAAATCAATAAGATAAAAAAAATGCTATCACAACAAATGAAATTTGTGAGAGATTTATTAATACCTCTCACAATCTCAAAAGTACTTGCCAAATATCTGCCATGAAAAAGGAATTAATCGTATATAAAACAAAACAATTATTAAGAAACTTATTAAGTTCTTACAAAAATAATGGATCATGTAGATTTTATAAATTTACAAATCAACTAAGATAATATTGAAAAAATCTATACCAATAAAATCAAATAATCTTGATAAGAGACTATTAATTATATGGCATCTTGAATTTAATCAATTACACGATATCTCAAACCTAATCAATTATACGATATCTTGAATCTACACTTAGTGATATTTTAATGTAAGATTTGCAAATTGTCATTTTAATGAGACATTATTTTCTATATTAAGAGAAAGAAAATTTGCCTTTTAAAGTAAGGCATGAATTTTTTTGGAATGTGACTAATATGTCTCATTTAGATCCCGATAATACTTAAAGTGAAAATAAGTACAAAAGATAGTTAATCTCCAATAGATTACTAATAAATTACTAAATGTATTTACCGATGCAATAAAGATAACCAAATCATATATACCAACTATTTAATACATCAGCTAAAGCCGTTATCCTAATGAAAAATAAATTGAAAAGGTAGTTAATAAATCATCTTGTACACGTCAAAAGCATGGTAAATTACTTGGTTAAAAAGGTACTATTCTTTGAAACAGAAAGGTAAGGAATAAAAATTCTATGAAAAATAATGCTCAAGTTATAAGTAGAACTATATTTTTTTAAGCAATTGCCTCCAAAAGAGTTAATAGTCTACGAAGAGATATGTGTCCCTAAAAAGTATGGAATCACAAAAAAGATGCAAGCCTTAAAAAAAGTCATATAAATTTGAACTTGAAGAAATTTAATTTTTTGATTCATCTGTACACAAGTATGGAATCACAAAGAAATATATATTGATAATATTTTCATTTACAGTAGATATGAATATCATTAATAATGATATTTTTGAGCTACAAAGTATCAATGAATGAGGACATGAAAATGATTGGTATATATAAAAAGAAGTAATTGAGGTAGAGTTGATTTCATTAGCCAAATGAGAAGTATTTAGAGCTGTAGTCTATACGCCTGAAGGTATCAAACATGATTAGAAGGAAACGGGCTAGAAAGTTGTTCCTTCTTCAGTCAGTCGTAGGGCACTACTCAAAGCTTAAATGGGTTTGCAAGAAAACGAAATGAGAAAAACACGATCATTAGATATTAAATAAACTTGTTGCCCAAGGTTTTTCACGTAAACCTGGTACTGACTGTTAAGAAAGATATTCTCTAGTAATGGATATAATCACATTTCAATTTTTGATTCTTTTTGCCTGTCAGAAAAACTTGATATGTATCTTATGGATATAGTGACAACATATTTATATGAATTACTTGATACTAACATTTATATGAAAATTCCTAAACGATTTAAGATGTCTAAAGCACATGATTATAGCTTATATTCAATTAAGCTACAAAGATCCTTATATGAATTGAAACTTCAAGAGGAATGTAGTGCAGTTGCCTCGATAGATATTTATCAAGGAAGAGATATACCAATGATCCTATAAACATGTGTGTATTCATTAATAAATAAAAAATTAAATTTGTCATTATAGTAGCATATGTCGATGACACGAATTTAATTAAAGCTTCTAAAAAGTTCTTAAAAACTATTGAATATTTAGATTTGGAAAAATAAAATATTATTTTGGTTTGCAAATCAAACATTGGTCCAATAGAATATTTCTCTATCAATTAGCATATATTGAAAAGAAATCATAAAATGCTATAATATAGATATAACTCATCCATTTATTTCATTCTAAAGAAGATGAAAAGATACTTGATCCTAAAGTACCATATCCTAATATAATTGGTACTTTATTATATTAAGTGCAATGTATCGGAGCAAACATAGTACTCACAATTAAGTTATTGGCAAGATTTAGCTATGTAATAACTCAAAAATATTTGAATGGCTTCAAACATATTTTTAATTACCTTCATAGAACAATTCACTTGAGCTATTATATTCTAATAAGCCAACACAAAATTCAAGGTTTATTGATTATGTAGATAATGGATATTTATTTGATGTTCATAAAGCCTATTCACAAATGGGTTATGTTTCTACTTATAACAATACAACAATTCCATGGTGATTTATGATAAAAACTTTGATTGCTACATTCTCTAATCACTTTGAAATTCTTACACTTCATGAAGTAAGTCAAGAATATGTATGGTTAAGATCAGTCACACGTCATACTCAAAACACACATAAGACATCAATATTTGAAAAGTTAGAGTATGGCATCAACATTACTGACTCAATAAGCTACCAAGTTGATATATACTAGCATCAAAGGGATTATTTCATTAGGGGGAATATATTCTTTTAAAAAGGAGAGTTGCTACAATCGTATTAGACGAATGTGCATATGCTCTTTTCTTTTTGACTAAGTTTTATCTCATTGAGTTTTATTAGCAAGAATTTTGATAAGGCAATTTTAAATACATCCAGTGCTACTTTATACTTCAAACACAAAGTGGAGGCATCAAAGAGGAAGTGTTCTAAACAGTGGATTTACCATTACTTTAACATATTCTTCATTAAATACTTTAATTAATAATCTTGCATTTACTTGTTTAATCAATTAAGATCATTCATATTTTCATATAAATAATATTGCAGTTGTAACGTGAATGATATCTAACTTGAATACAAAGAAAATGATTATCATTATTTCTTTTTTATTTACTTTGCTCTATAACTATTTGTTAATTTATTGTTTAATTTATAATATTTTTCCTTTTAATGTACCTATTATACTAAGAAATCTAAGATAAGAGGGTGATTTTTTTTACTTTTGAGGGGAAGGGAGGGGGGTTGGTAGTGAAGGGAAAGGGTTCAATTTTTTTAAGTGAAATTATTGGTGATTAGTATTTCTTGAGAGTTGAAAACACAAAATATTGGACATAAATATTTGAGTTGTGGTATAACAAGTATAATTTAAAGTTTGAAGTAGAATGTTGACTAACATAGAACATTATTGTCAAGGTGCAATTGAGCATATAATGTAATTTATAGTACATCTTAAATGGTGTATTAACCAGGCAATTTTTTGACAGTGTTGCTCGTCTTAATATAAGTAACATAGACATGCTTAAGTTCCACGTATAACTTGATACTCTCTTTAATCTATACATTTAAAAAAATATATATTTTCACCTTTATGGTTAGGGATGGCAAACTATCCTGACAATTTGCAAATATGCTAGAACGCAATTATGTTGAGAAGGATTTGGTAAGATTTGAAGAATGTTTGGGATAGGTTTTGTACACAAGGTTAACACTTGTAATGGATTTGGGACAGATGTAGGTTAGGTAAACTTGTAGATACTCATTGTGGGTTTTTTTAAATATTTATCAAATGTATTTATTATTATTGTTTTTTACTATTTTGAGATTCTACACAAACAAAAAAGTTTTAAATAAACATAAATTTGAAAAACCAAATACCTTAACAAGAAAATAGCCTGTTTCCTATATCAAATAAACATTTAGCATAATAATAAACTCAACTTGGTTTCTTAATTTTTTAAATGAGTTTGATAAGCACAATAAAATGTATATTAGGAGATTCAGTTACCATTCAATATCACTAATTTTAACATTTTTGTATTTTTAAGTTTAAAATAAAGTATTGTCCTTAAATGGTGATTAATGATTATTATTTATATAGGTTTAGTAAAATGGACATAACTCTCAATGTAAAAATTAAAATGAATAAATTCTTGCACCTGGAGTGACATGACTCAATATTTCACAAACTTGATGAACAATTGAAAAGAAAAATTCAATATTTTATGGGCCAACATTGGGATACAGCAGAACTGGATTACAACATCTGCTCAACTTGACCCACCTCATGTATTTGTACTGCATTTCAGAAAATACGTACCCAATAAGTATGATTATTGAATCAAAGAAATACTAACATAATTATCAACAACTCTTATGTTGATAGACAAATCCAAAGAAGTCGTTATTATAGACCAAATTGTATTGCAAATTGGTAAAAAGGTTGTTGGCTGAAATCTAACATATCTTTGGTATTTTGTTCATATCTCATTGGATACTTATCCACATTGAATGAACCTTACGGATATGTAAAAAAGAGACAAAATACTACAACTTTCATATCAACCAAAATGGCTACCTCGATTATTTCTATTGTAAAAAGGTGCAGCAATTAGGTGAAGGATTGAGTGGCTTAAATTATTGAAGATTGAAGTAACACTAAACATGTTTCCATTTATTGCCTATATAAGGACAATCTTAAGAGGCTAATGGATGTTTTTTGAATACTTTACTATTCTCTCTTATAATTTCTCTTTACTATGCATTGTAAGCTAGGCTAAAGTTCTTGGCAAAGTTAGAGAAAAACTTTTATGCGTAATAAATTTACTTCTAGACTTTGATTTTTTGTCAAGAGTTTGTAAGTTTGCTTCTGTCAAACTCTTATCTATTATTTTTTTTTATAATCGAGAGGTTATAATTCTTATGTTTTATATATTTTCAATCATTTTTTTTTATGTATTTCTTGTTGAATTATAATTGTTATTGGTTATATTATTTTATATATTAATCTTTTATTGCAATATTGTCAATCGATATATTTTCGATCTTAGATAACATGTAAAGACAATAATTTTTTATATTCAAGTTCATCTTTTACTGCAATATTGTCACAATGATATATTATCGATTTTTATAACTTGTATAAATGAACATGGTTTGTAATAATGTGCAAAGAGTTTAGTCATATCAAATATATGTATTATCAAATGTGTCATATTTTATATATCTTCTAATTGATTGTTTGGGATGTGAAACTTTCAATTGAGTTATAAACATTGAATCAAATTATATAATAGATTTATGAAACATAATTACGATTCTCGAAGCCTTGCTTATATATCCATAATACTTTTTCCTTAATTCATATACAATTCTATTTCATCCACATAAACCAATTAGTTAATTTTCTCATTTGTTATTGTTTTAATATTTTTACTTCACTAACCTATTTTACCAAAAGCTTTCTTGTGGGATCGACACCTCAATCTATACTGCGATAGCCGCATTATATTTTAAGCGTAAACAGAGTTCAAGCCTTTTCATAAAATTTATAAAACATATTCACTAAATTTTATAT
The DNA here is from genome assembly GCA_946807835.1 of Ailanthus altissimus. Classification (NCBI taxonomy): domain Eukaryota; kingdom Viridiplantae; phylum Streptophyta; class Magnoliopsida; order Sapindales; family Simaroubaceae; genus Ailanthus; species Ailanthus altissimus. Next base: position 9,081,105 of record OX327699.1, on the reverse strand, counting down.
AACTATCAATAAAAATACCGATAATTATTTATTAAGAATGTATATAATAAGCTTAAAAAGTGCAATGAATATATTTTAATTTAATTTTTGATCATTTATTAAAAAAGTTAACAAAATAAATCGTCTTTTAGAAACTCTTATGTGAGATTAATCATAGAAATATAAAAAACATATTTTCACAAACAAAGAAGCTTTTATGTGAAATTAATCACACAAATATAGAGCATATATGTTCACAAACGAATAAAGTAAGTGTGTTGGTAGTCAACCTTGGTTTTTCAAGAACACTAGCCTTAAATTTGTGTTTGAGTTAATTTCATATAGTTAGTGAATCTACATCTCAATCATCAAAACTTGAGTTATTCATGTATTTTTTTTAATTTTTTAATTTTAAGACTATTTTAATATTAATCGAATTAGTATTATATTATCTTGTTGTAATTGTGAACTTCAGCTTGAGATATGATGTTCATTAATATATTTTATAGATTTAATTTAAATTAATATTGTGATTTAAATTTTTTTATTATTTTAATTCTATAATCTACTTAAAAATATTAATTAGCGAGGGGTATGATATAATAAAGCCAAAGAGAAATTCGCGAATAACTAATTGTGAGGTTTGGTAAGTATTCACTAGATTGGGTTTATAATGAAACTTAAAACTTGCAATATATTTAAAAAATGTAGTATTTTATTTTTACAATAGGCGTGGATATGAGTTTTATTGACCGGGTGTTCCTGATTGTTTCGACTTCTATGAGATCCTAAAAAACAGACATAAGGAATTATCGTTAAGACCTTGTCAGGGTAGGTTCTGGCAAAGACTCTTGTTGTGAAATTTCTATACTAAGCGCAAGTGTACACTATCAAGAATAAGTAATAGAGTGATAAGTTGAGTGTCGATTCCACGAAGAATTGTTATTATTCTTAACCAATTACTAAAATTGTGTCTTTTCACTTTTATTCAAACAAATGATAAATTGATTTTGTTTATGTTAAAGTTAATACTAAATCTACAAATCAATCCTAATTATAAAAACGGTGTAAAGTGCAATCACTAAATGAAGAGTATCTAGGATTATAGCTATCCCTCAATATGAATTCATTATCCCATTATTAATCATTCAATTTAAATATTGGCCACAACACTTAATTCATCATAAGCCTCTTCTAATAGTTGAGTGATTATACTTTAATTACCAAAATTCCTATATTTTATGGTAATTCGAATAAATCAAGGTTCATTACACACAAGTTGTATTAACTATACATGTCAAATAGGTATATTCTTATCCTATATCGAAACTTGTAGATACTACTTCACAATTATGCATCAATTTGTATAGATCTAAATAATAAGATGCCTTTTCCAAGTTTATCCTAATGTTCTATAATCTTTCAATCACTATTCTTAGCATATTGAAAGCATTAAGGACAACACAAATCGAATAATAAAATGAATTCATAACAATGGGAATAAAATAATTCAATTAAGTCCACATATGGAGTTCAAAATTTATAATCCTAGATAATGAAATTAAATCAGCAAGAGTTTAAAGGCTAAATAACAATAATAAAATATGATACAACTAATCTCAAACCGAATTTATAAAGACAAAGTGGCCTTCAATCAATCCATGGCCATGGTTGGATCCTTTAGAGATTAGCCCAAATGCTCTTGAGAGTGTAATTCCATTCCAAAATAGCTTTAAATATTGTTTTACACAATATGGGATGATTTCTGTGTTAAAAATGTGTTAGATTGAGAGAAAATGGGTTAGGGTTAAGTTAGGGGTCAGATTTTTGCATTTTGAGGTGAAATAGAAAATTTATATAATTGTCAGAACACTGGGGCGTTCATTTTTTAACGATAGGGCATTCATTTTTGGACACCGGGGGTGTGGTCACTGTAGCAAAATTACTATAACAGATCATAGTTCACAAATACTTTGGCAATTTACTGTAGCAATTCCCTTATTTGCTCCAATTTCATCCTTTTTTATATTCTCCTGATTTAACCATATAACAACAACATTTAATGTATAAAAGCTCTTAAATTACTAAAAAATGCATAATTATTAAGATAAATGGGGTCTGATTATGGATTCAAAATATACTCATCAACTCTTTAATGCTTAAGTCAGGTATATGTTTTAAGAGAAAGGATTTTATAAGTAGTGAGAGAGAAAAATAACGAATCAAAAGTAAAAGTATTAGAGCTTCGAGGTCGAGATGTCAAAGTTTTTCCAAGATGCCCTCGTTTGAGCTTTTTCCTTCCTTTTTATAGCATCGATCTTTATAGAATATTTTTGTGCTTATTTCATCGGTGTTGTGGTTGTTTGGGGTAATCTTTTTAGGTTTTAGGTAAACTCTGAATATTTTTGGTAATCGTTTGATATCTTGGCCTAATTTGGGGGATTGCTTTTTAAAATAACACGATTTTGTCTCCCTAAATAATATTGGTTACTTCCTTGTGATTTTGCCTTTTCTAAGTCATCTTTCTCTTTTTAAGTTGACGATTGTTGCTCAGCCTAACCTTTATAATGGGTGGTCTTGTTTGGTCTTTTATTGTAAGAGTGGTTCAGTATCTTTACTGAGCTGGTCTTCCTCATGGTGTGCTTAATACTAATTGGCTTGAGTTTTATCCTTGTAGGCCAAACGGGTGACTATGTGTCTATCCACGTGGTAATGCCAAATCAGGATATGAGCTGCTCAAGCTTGAATTATTTAATCTAATTAGTGAAGTTGGTTCTGTGCCTTAACTCCTCTGGACAGAGCCTGACCGATGTGCTCTTACTTTCTAGAGCCTTTAATCTTTTGGTCATTTAGGATGTCCTCTGGCTAGGCTAGTTTTTGTAAACGGATATTTGGGCTTTCGAGTATTTAGGCCTTTTAGAGAATCTCAGGAGGGAACAGAGGTTCACCAATTTCTAGTTTTAATTAATCAACACTGGAAACTTTATTTCTTGTCTTACTTACTTGGTGTGTATTGTGGCAAGTGAAGATGAACAGGTTATTTTGCCCTATTGGGGTTGTTCGGTCCTGATGACGATGTCTTGCTTATCTAGGTGATGATGAGCATAATACCTTACTGTTTGTACTTCATGATTTTCCCTTAATCTTGAGCATTTATTAGCCATGATGATCTAATCCTTAAGACGTCATCTCATCTGTATATAAAAAGGCGTATAAGGGAAGGGACTTGATCCTAACCGTTGATCATCATTACATTATGTGGCCAAAGGTATTAGAAAAATAAAATGTCACATCTGTTCAGTTTTCAAGTGACATTTAATCGGCTAAGAAAATCTAGTACATTGAGTTTTTGAAATGAGTGGCCTAGATCAAGAGTGGGTGAAGAGACATGCATTAATAGTGTCTGTGAATGTGAAATGTCAGGTCTCTCCTTTAAAAGGACATCTCTTGAGCTTATTAAATGATCGTGTTTACTCATTCAATCTTGATGGTCACGATTTTTCTAATTCGAATACTATCAAAACCTTTTCCCTAGTTCGCCTTTTTTCTCTTTACCTTATTCTTCTTCATCTTTCTAGTAACATTTGATTTTGAAATTGTTGTGTGGGAATTTTCTTTGACAACAAATCTTCTCCGTTCAAAAGTATTCCGACATTTTTTGCTTCATTTTTTATTTTTACACTTCCCATTAGTAAGTCCTTATTTCTATTTACGCCTTGGTTGTTTAAGGTATGCTTTGTTTTTGAAAATTTTTGCATCTATACAAAATTGGCTTATCTTATTTTGTAACTGTGTTCTTGAAAAAGGCTTATGTTTCTTTGTTCTTTTTCAGCATTCGTTTACCTTCTTGATCTTTGACACTGTCTCTCTTTTTTTGCTTCCTCTTTTTTTTTCAGTGTGGTTGTCTGTCCTTGCCCCTTATGTTGTTGTCAGTCTTTTAGAAAAAAACCTTTAATCTTTATGGCTTCAGGACATAGACATTTAGACTTAGGACTTCTTGCCATTGATATGGCCGCTGATGAAAAAGAAACTGTGAGTCCTAAGGTTTCACTTGTCAGAAGAATAGGTGAAGCCGATAGAGGTAGTAGTGTATCCACCTCAGTTGTGATATGGTTTCCTCCTCATTTACTATGATCACTGAGGCTAAGTTGGTCTCAATTATAGGCGAGGACATAGAGGGCGTAGAGGCTAATCCTGAGGATCCTACTCAGGATTTTTTAGACACTTTGAAGTTTGTTAATTTTGAGCTAGATAAGAGGTATCTAATGTCTAATTTAACACATGAAGACTTTGACTCTCTTCGATCCTTATATAATATCCTAGGGTTCGTGACACTTAGGCTGCCATCCCTTAATGATTTCTTAAGTAGCCCCATGGATGGTGAAGTGGCCATTCATATAGAATTTATTAGACTAGGCCTTCGTCCTCTTATGCAGCCGTACTTTGCCAAGATACTGGCCCGTTTAGAAGTAACCCCTTCCCAATTAGGCCCTAACTCTTACATGGTTTTATCTGGTTTATAAGTCCTTTGGGTAATGGCAAAGCTATGTTCCCCTCAATACTAGGAGCTGCACCATCTCTATCATTTTAGGAGTAGTGCTAGGGGCCAAAAAGGCTTTTACTATCTATCCTCCATGGCCTTTGAAACCCTATTTTGGGTCGTCCCTCTTCTATTAAAAGCTGATAGGGGAAATGGTTCTTTAGTAGGGGTGAATGAGATCAGGTAGTCCCCAAGAGGAGAGGGGGAGCCTGAGTCGTCCCTTCTAATTTTACCTTGGATGCAGGTTTTTTTATCATTTTTTTTATACTTGTATGTGTAACTCTTATTTGTCTTTTTTATGTACTAATTATTTCGTGCAATTTTAGAGTCTTGGGCGATCGATTACACAGTGTTTGAAACTAGGCATGTTCGGATTAAAAATGCTCTCGCCAACATCTCTCCTGCCTAGGATTTGTTGTCACCAGCTAGCCTAATAAAGTCAGGCTTAGTTGTTTCTATACCAAGAGAGCCTCTTGTTCGTAGTAAGTATTGATCTTGAAAAGCTTTCTGTTGTTTGTGTCTCTTTCTAACTTAATTTAGCACAAGAATGGCTGTACAAGGAGGCAGTGAAAAAAGAAGGAGGAGCTACATTGATGGCTCTAGTGCATCTGGAGGTTAGGGTAACATTAACGTTGACAATATTATAAGGCTTCTGGTGAGCCCTAATGGAAAGAGTCGCAACAAGGGCTCCATTCATGGACACGAACTGATCAGCCAAACAGATAGGGGTAGAACACGTCCTCAAAGAGGAAGAGTTGCAAGTCCTCCTCCTATTCAAGGCAAGGGGCAAACACAAATTGGCTCCCAAGGGAGAGGCCAAGCTATTGGCCAGCGCTTCCCTCAAGTTTCTCAAGGTGAAGGTGAGGGCTTTCTAGGGTAAACCTCCACACAGGTTCCTCCAACTTTCCTGCACATTGAGACTTCTTCTTTAGGGGGCGCACCAACCTTGGGGTTAGGGAAAGGTCCTCTAATAACATAAAGAGCTCATCTGCTTGTATCTCTAGAGGTGTTGGTCCTAGAGAGGAAGGAAAACCTTACCTTTGTTCTACCTATTATGAGAGAGGTGGAGCGTTATGTTAACCCAGTCTAGGCTGCTCGGGTTTCCTCTTTGGATCCCATTACTGGGTGTCAGATGGCTATGGCCTTTGACCTTGATATTAAGTTTATCCTTTTCCTCTTTCCACTTGTCTTTTGATTTTTCTTCCTTTATACTGATCGTTTCTTTTTTTGTTTTTTTTTGCAATCCATTTACCTATTTTCTCTTTTTGAATCGAGATGTTGGAGATAGTGGAGAAGGCTCACCTAGCTGAGGAGATCATTTGCACGAGCCAGACAGAAGGTCGTGTAGGCTAAGAGAGAGGCTGCCCAGGAGAGGGAGTGGGCAATAAGTTGGCCTTTTAAATTGAAGACCTGGAGACCGACCGTACCAAGGCAGAGGGCAAGGTCTCCGAGAGGAGAGCTGGAGCACCAAAAAAAGCTGATGGAGCAAGAAATGGCCAATTCTTTGGTTATTGCTGAGAGTTGGGCTACCGAGCTGGTTAATAAAAATGATAAACTAGAAAGACAGCTAGTAGCTGCTAGAGGGAAATAGAGCTGATTGAACAGGTAGGAAGTAATCTAGCCACTTAAATTAAAGATCAATAGAGTTCCTAGTCTGTTGGCCATAATGAAGGATTCTACAAGGGTGCTGTGAAGGGCTTAGAAAGGTCGATCGATCTTTTTAAAGAAAACTATCTAGAGATTGACTTGCAGTGGTTATGGGACTTAGTCACTAGGAGGCAATCCTTTGAAGAGGAGTCTTCCCAAGCCCAGAAAATTATTGATGTGGTCAATCTTGCCCTTGCTGATGTTGCATCACTAAGGCAGCTACTCCTCTTGGTGAGGGTCGAACAACTGCTCTCATTGGTGAAGGCCAAACAACTGCTCCTCCTGGCAATGGCCAAACAGCTGCTCCCACTCTAACTGATTAAGTCCTTAATGCTTCATTTGATATTGTTCTTGCTCTTCCTATGGAATCAGTTGAGCCATTGAGGCAAAGCTTCTCAAGATACTCCTCCTCTTGGTGTCATGGATTTGGAGGCTACTAACATTGCTCCTATCATTTTAGCCGATCACTTTTTACTTTTTATATTGGACTTCATTTTGTAATCCTTTGTTTTGATAAATGCAAGTTTAGATTTTTGATGACCTGTTTGTTCTTTATTTTTCTCTTTGTCATTGTCAACTTTTCTCGAGCCTAAATAATAATCACTTTCAAGCAGTAGTCTGTAGTATGCAGCTCCATTTTGAACCGGTCAGAATGGTGTATAGGTAGACTTACGCCAATTGCTTAACGAATTTAGTAGTACATTAACATGAATAAAGTCTTCCATAATCACCTGAAATGGTTAGATGTACTTTTTTAGAGTAGCATATTGCTTTATATTGAGCTAAAGATAATAGGTAATTTTGATGGGGTGCTCGGTTATTTCATGGCAAAGTTTTTGACCGAGTGCTGCACCTCTATGTGGTTTTCTTTTAAGAGCATTGCCCATCTTTTGTGTCTTTCTGGTCAGTCCTTCGAGTGCCACACCCCCATAGGGTTTACCTCTAAGAACGTTACCGTGTTCGGTATTCTATGGATAACCTTATTAGTGCTGCACCTTTATGGAGTATACCTCTAAGGGCGTTGAGCTGTCTTCCATGTCTCTTTAGTCAATCTTTTGAATGCTGCACCTTTATAGGGTTTACCTCTAAGAGCGTTACCCTATTAGGTGATCTGTGGGTAATCTCATAAGTGCCATATTGCTATGAAGTATACCTCTAAGGGTGTTAAGTTATCTTCAATGTCTTTATGGTTAACTGATTGAGTGCCACACCTCCGTAGGATTTACCTCTAAGAGTGATAAAGGCAAATTTGTCATATATTTTATCATATTTTTATTATTGATATTTTATGATTTTATAAGAATAGATGGCTATTTATGTGCATTATTGTCATTTATAAGGACTTGAATCAAATTTAAAGAAAGTGTTCATAGCCTCAGCACCAGGCGGATTATCGCTCCAGCGCTGTAATAGTGATCGAAATAAGAAATACGACCTGTTAAAGTCGCATCTGGCGCCCCAGCGCCAGACAGTCACTGCTCCAGCGACGAGACAGTGCCCCAGCGCCATCAACCCACAGCTCCAGCGGTGAAGCCTTTTTCACGCGTCGCCCCAGCGACAATTGCATAGCGCCCCAGCGGTAGTACGAGTCCTAGTCCGACGAGAATTGAGATTTTCAAGCTCATATCAATCCCTATAAAAAGTCACTCGTTCTTAGCCTTTAAGAATCAATCCAAGACGACCCAAGAGCACCAAGAATATAGAACACGAGTCTTGGAGAGCAATAGGAGTTTAATTGAAGCAACCTTAGAGAGAGATTCAAGGCGTTCTTTAGCATCAAGAGATCTTAAGCAACACAATTAAGAGCAATTCAACGTCTATATCGGTTTGCTATTGATTGTATCATGATTTATTATTATTTTTACTGCTGTTCTCTTGTAGCCATGAGCTAATTTTATTTTCTAAGGTTAATACTTGAACTCAATATTTGTGCTTAATTGCCATATCTTTAGAATATTTAATAAACTTAGTTCTTTGATATTCAAATTACTTGATCTTAATGCTTCAATATATCTGGCCAATATATGGTGAATGAGTTGGTAATATTATTGATAAACTCGGAAGCGGAATCATAATATTTAGACCTAGGTAATTTGATGCATGATTGTAGAGTAACATTTAATGTTGCATATACAAGTTTCAATTTAGGATAGGAATATACCTAATTGACATGTATGATCAATAAGACCTTATCTTAATGAATCTTAATTTATTACAAGTACTATAGGAATATAGGTATTTGGTAAATTAAGGTATACTTGCATGACCTTGAAAGAGACTTGTGAATACATTAGTGTCTTGATCAATAACAAAGACTAAGGGAGTTAAATATTAGAAGATTAATCATTAAAAAGCATATTGATGGATAGTATTAATCCTAGGTTTTCTCTATATTGCTATCACTTAAATATCGTTGCATTGTGTTTTTATTTGTATATTTTCTGCACTCATTCTTAGATTTTTATTTATTTGAATAATTATTAGAAAGACATAATTTTAGTAATTGATTTAAAAGAAGAAATTATCCCTGTGGGTTCGACATCTGACTAATTAGTCCTTTTATTACTTGCATACGATAGTGTATACTTGCACTTAGTTATAAGATATAGAAATATCGCATCAAAGAGCGTTACCCTGTTCGGTGGTCTGTGGGTAATCTTGTGAGTGCCGCACCCCTATAGAGTATATCTCTAAGGGTGTTAAGGATTCTTCAATGTCTTCTTAGTTAACCACTTGAGTTTCGCACCTCCGTAGGGTTTACCTCTAAGAGCGTTCCCTTGTCTGATGGTCAGTGGGTAACCTCTTAAGTGCCGTACCTCCACGGAGTATAGATTTAAGGGCGTTGAGCTTTCTGTAATGTCTTCCTGGACAACCTTTTAAGTGCTGCACCTCTATAAGGTTTATCTCTAAGAGCGTTACCCTGTCCGGTGGTCTGTGGGTAACCTCATGAGTGCCATAGTCCCATAGAGTATACCTCTAAGAGTATTAAGCTATCTTTGAGATTATGTTTATTTACGTATTCAATTACCCATTTTATTTAGTTTTGGAGCTGTATTTATTTATAGGTACATGCAAGGAAATAACAATTTTTATTAGTAATATTCTATTTCTCATATGACAACTATATGATAAATTACTTCAAGAAAAAAAATTCTTAAGGATAATATTTCTTTAGTAGTTCAACATTCCATAGTTTTTTCAACTGTCCATCCATCTGCTTCTTTGAGTTCATAGGCTCCCCTTACGTATTTGATGACCTTATAAGGACCTTCCCAAGTCAGATCTAGGACTATATCTAATGGGTTTCTTATGTTTAGTATGACCTTCTTTAGCACTAGGTCGCCTTCCTTGAACTCCCTTGCTCGGACCATTCAATTATAATATTTAGCAACCTTCTGTTGGTAAGCAGCTACTCGGATTCATACCTTCTCCCTTAGCTGCTTAACTAAATTGTGGTGACCTTTGATTCAGATCATTATTTGCTGCCTAAAAAAATACAATAGTCAATAGGTTGGAGTTTCAATCTCAGCTGGAATCACTGCTTTACAGCCGAAGGCTAGTAAGAATGGAGTTTCTTTATTCGTTGTCTTACATGTGGTTTATAGAGCCCAGAGTACCTCAGGTAGTTATTCTACCTAACCTCTCTTCTTGTCAGTTAGTTTTTTCTTCAATAGTTTCTTGATGCTCTTGTTGAAGGATTATACTTAGCTGTTGGTTTTAGGGTGGACTGGTGATTCAAATAGTAGTTGCACTTCCAGTTGTTTACAGAAATCCTTAAAATTATTTATATCGAACTGATTTTTGTGGTTAGTGATAATTGTATAAAGGATCCCGTATTAGCACATCATACTTCTTTAAATGAAACCCATATATTTTTCTCTATTATTTTGGATAGTAGTTTGGCCTTGACCCATTTCGTGAAGTAATCTACTACCATAATTGGGTATTTACAAGATCTATTTCCCTGAGGTAAATGGCCTATCAGATCCAGTCCCCATTGGGCAAATGGCCAGGATTCTATCATGGTAGTCAACTCTCCTGATGGCATTTGTATTTTATCTGAAAATTTCTAGATGGAATCACAATTTTTGACCAATTCTTTGGCGTTTTGCAAGGTAGTTGGCCAATAATAGCGTGTTCTAAACACGATATGGGCCAATGCCTCTGTTCTCGAGTGGTTACCATACATCTCTTCATGAATTTTCCTGAGGACCAGCTTGACTTCCTGTGGTCCCAAACATCTGATATAAGGATGAGAGAAGTCGTGTCTGTATAATACTCCATCTATTACTGAATATCTTGCTACTCAGTATCTGAGTTTGCGGGCTTTGTTCTTATCGGTTGGAAGAGTTTCATTCTGAATGTAGTCTTTAATTGGATCCATCCAGTTATGTTGTGGATCAATTTGCATGACCTATTCTTCTTTTTGTATACTGGGTTTTAAAATCAATTCAATAAAGACTGTTTGCGGTAATCGAGCTTCTTCATTGAAGGTTAGATAGGCTATGACATCTTCTCGATGATTTTCACACCTCAGGATTAATTATATTTTCACTTTGTTGAACTATCCGATCCACCTCCGAACTTTGGCTAGGTAAGTCATCATCTTCTCTTCCCAAGCCTCAAAGCTTCTATTTACTTAGTTTACTATTAATTGAGAACCACTTTTCACTAATATCTCTCTTGTTGACAACACCTGAGCTATTCTTAGTCCAGCCAAAAGATCCTAGTATTCTGCTTCAATGTTGGAGGCTTTGAATTCGAATCGTATAGTGTAACTTATTTCATCTCCTTCTGGGCTAATAAGGATGATTTCTGCTCCGCACCTTTGAAAATTTGATTTCTCATCTATATAAAGTACCTATGCTGCACCTTTTTTAGGGACTTGTTGCCCTGATTCTTCTATTTTTGTATTTTTAGGTATGCATTCTACTACAAAATCAGCCAAGGCCTACCCCTTGATAGCAGGTCGGGGCTTATATTTTATATCGAACTTGCTTAACTCCACTGCCTATCTGACCAAGAACCCGATAAATTTGGCTTGTGCAGGATTTACCTTAGCATCTGATTGGTTAAGACCACTATTGTATGAGCTTAGAAGTATGGCTGCAATTTTCTTTCTGATACTACTAGAGCCAAGGCCAATTTTTCAAAAGGAGAATACCTGCTTTTTGGATTGGTAAAAGAGTTATTAACGTAATAAACTGGTCGTTGAAGATCCTTTTCTTCCTTGACTAGTATTGAACTTACCGCCCGATTTGAGACACCTAAATAAAGTATGAGCTCGTCCCTTTGGTTAGGAATAGTGAGATGAATAAGTTTGGAGAGGTAAAATTTGAGCTTCTAGAAAGCCTCTTCACATCCTGGAGTCCATTGATTCTTTTCCTTTCTTTTATTGTATAGAAGAATTCAAAACATTTATCAGTGGCTCAGGAAATGAGTCTATTCAAGGCAGCGACTCGCCTCATTAGTCGTTGGATCTCTTTGACTGTGCTAGAGGATTTCATCTCTGTAATAGCTCGAACTTTATTTGGGTTAGCCTCTATTCCTCTCTTGTTAACCATGAAACCTAGGCATTTTCATGATTTTACCCCAAAATCACACTTCTCTGGATTTAGCTTCATATTATTCTTCTTTAGAATTTCAAAGACTTCTCTGAAATCGTTTTCATAATTTTCGGCTTCCCTAGATTTTGCTATCATATCATCTACATATACCTCCATATTTTTATCGATCAGGGGTTTAACAGCTTATTTACCAGCCTTTGGTTGGTGGCTCCTGCATTTTTTAGACCGAACGTCATTACCCTGTAACAATATATCCCTTGATAGGTGATGAAAGAGGTTTTTTCTTAATCTAGGGGGAATATTGGGATTTACTTATAACTAGAGAAGGCGTCCATAAAGCTGAGCAGCTTATGTCCGACGATGGCATCAACTAGCTGATAGATCTTGGGGAGTAAAAAGCTGTCTTTAGGGCATGGTTTGTTCAGGTTAGTCAGGTCAATGCACATCTTCCACTTTCCATTGGAATTTCTTACCATTACAACGTTGGCCAGCCAATCTAGACAGCTGACTTCTTTGATGAAACTTGCTACCAATAACTTCTCAACTTCAGCTACTACTACCTCATTTCTTTATTGATTGAATATTCTTCTCTTTTGTTTGATTAGCCGAAAAGTTGGATTTATGACCAATCTGTGAGAGGCTAAGACAGGGTCTATTCTTGGCATATCTTCGTGGGACTAGGCAAAGACATTTGAGAATTCCTGTACCAGTGCAGTAATCTCTTCCCTAAACTTGGGATCAAGTTAGGATCTAATCTTAATTATCTTTTGTGATTCTCTTGTTATGACTTAAATCGGACATAACTCTTCTACCGGTTCAGGTGATACCCCATTTTTTTCACGTGGGTCCACTGTATAAATGCAGAAAGCCTTTCTAGCTAAAACTGCATAACAACTCTTTCCCATATTCAGATCTCCTGTTACTACCCCTATCCCCTCTTCAACTGGGAACTTAAGTTTCAAATAATGGATAAACAATGTCGCATTGGTATTTCTTATAAATGGCTGCTTGAGAAGAATTTTGTAAAGGAATAGTTGATCAACTACCACAAACTTGTTCATGGTTATTTTTGTTGGGTGTTGATTATTCTAGAGTGCTTGCATGTGGAGTGTGTTCATCATACAAAAAATATACATATCTCATACATATATGTACATAGTGGAAGAAAAATTAATACAATGAACACATGTAATACATATTTATCAAATGAAAAACGAGATTAAGAAAATTAACCCATGAAGCCTTTGGATTAATTTGCTTGAAGTCCACTATAAAATAAATCTTTGATCAATCCTAGCAATCAACAAGGGTGGGTTTGATTGTCTAGAATAGCAATATGTTAATCTAGCATTTAGTTTAACTCTTAAACTTGATTCAAAGTTAAACCCTTTAACCTAGTTAAATTTGTTTTTTCTTTTATTCAACTCTTGAATAAAAACAAATTTAATACATGTTTTAATAGCTAAATTAATTAAAGAAGATGATGAATAGAAATGATTTCAACTCTGAAAACATTTCAATTTTCGTTCTCCATTTCTCTCTTAATTTTCTAGCTAACCAAAACACTTAACATTTGTTTTAAATAAATTAAATTAAATTATTTTATCTTTTGTTCAACTCTTGAACAATTAAAACAAATCTATTTTAGTTATTACATTTAGTAACAATTTATCTATTTGTTTTGTTGTTCTAATACTTAAAACACAAAACAAAGAATTCAAATTTCTCAAATTGAAATGGTCACCAAAATTGCAAAATCTAAAAACCTAAAACTTATGAATTTTGAATTTCACTTCTCTTTATATACTAATGCATAAATTTCAAACTAATTTAAATTTCATTTGCATTTAATTTAACTTAACCTAACCTTAGTTAGGTTAGTTTAACTTAACCCTTAAGTTAATAAATATTTAAATATGCTAACTATAGTTAACTAACTTAATCATGGTTAGGTTAACCTTTACTTAACCATTAAGTAAGGTTAACCTTTACTTAACCATTAAGTAAGGTTAACTTAACTTAACCATTAAATAAGGTTAACTTAACCATATGGTTAACCTTTAACCATAGTTAAGTTAAATCATTTATTTAACAATTAAATAAATAAATATTTATTTTAATTATTTAACAATTAAATAATTATAAAGTAAAATTATATTTATATCCTTACTAGGTTACCAAGTTAACCTAAAGTAGGTCCTACTATTTAACCATATACTTTAGTTAACTTAACTTTAATAATTTGCTGAATTATACTGTATTGAACAATTCAATACAGTAAACTGTCCAAGTGCTCAAAGAGTACATTTCATATTGGGACTCTCTAGGTCTACACCCGATTTGTCAAATGAAACTATTCCATGAATCCGTAATTGAGGCCCCATGAACACATTACGAATATTACAAATAAGCGTGTTAGACCATACAAGTTGAGGTCACAACGTATACGTATAATCCTTCCATCATTTATACCCTGGATGTACGGAGATATAGATCAGCATCGTCAAATCCCCGTTTGCTCATCCATTATTTTATCTCTAGATTCATATCTTGATAAACAATATATGCAAACACTTTTACTATATTGTTTAATACTGTGGAAAAACTCTTTTTTTGGGTTTATGCTTGTGGCCACAAGACTTCATGAAATACAATCTCGAAGCATTGGATATACAACTTACCTACGTAAGCTGACGGATCTCGTGTCTACGCACACCGGACTCTATGAGCATCGGACCATACCCAGCGACACATAGCGGTCAGACAATGAAAGGTCTCTGACATATGTGGAACCAAAGCAAGGTGGATCACTCACAAGACCACCGTGGCGCTCAGGTCAAAGGACCACGAATACTACTCAACTCGAGAGGATATTTCTTTGACGACTTTATAGGATATCTATTGGGGTCCTCGTGAATCTGTTTAGTATCCAGTCAGGACTAGATACTGATGTCTAATTTAATGACCTAGCGCAAGTGCATGCTTTTTGTATCAAGTAATATAGGACTAAGTCCAGATTATTAATCCCACAGAGACTATTGTTTCTATTTTCTTCAATCGAATACTAAAATTACTCTACTTTACCTTTATCCAGACTAGCTTCAAGGATGGAGTTTAACTAACTAAATTATTGCTATTGAACTAAACCTAATTAAAATATTACAAATACTTAGAGATAGAATTCACTAAATTGATAAGTAATCTAGGGTATCAACGCATCCCCTAGTAGTTCACTGAACCCTTTAACCTCTTAGTTATTTCCCTTTTTATCAATTGATTGGCTAGACACTAATTTCATCATAAGCTTCTGTCGACAGTCAAATGATAATATCACACCTTAACAATTACCTATATGTCTATGGTAATCTGAATAAGATGCAACTCATTAAGATTAAGTCTAATCAAACTATACATGCTACCTAGGTATATGCCTATCCTAGATGGAACTCACAAATGTTACCCTATGATCATGTATCAATCTACCATAGGCTAAACATATGATTCCTTTCATCAAAGTTATCATGGTTCCTAAACAATCAAAATAGTGATCAAGTATAATGAAAGCATTAAGCATAGATAGATTGAATCAATTAAGGGATAAAAGTTTATAACTAAAAGATTAAAAGAATTAATTACATACTAGGTTCAATAACGTCTAACCTTAAATCAAAAGAAATTAGCTCATGTTCAAAACAAGAATATCAAAGAAAAAGTATGAAAATATAATGAACGAAATCATCTCTTAAAAGTAAGGAATAAAACAAAACAAGTGATGCCCTGAGTTGTTCTTCTTCCTCTTGTCTTGATTGCTCAAGAGTTGATTCTCCAATCTTCAATCTTCAATAACTTCACCTTGATCTCTTGGCTTGAATGTGTGTTTGTTGCTTATTTTACTCTCCTTGCTAAGTCTCTCTATTTTTGCCTCAAAAGAGTGTTTTTGTTGCTATGAGAAACCCTAGGCACTAAGCGCTTCGAATCCCCCTTCAATATGCGCGTTTAGAAGGGTATTTAAACATTCGCACTGGCACCGCGGTGCTGGGGGCTCAGCGCCACGGCACTAGGTACGAGCACAGGTCTGTTAAGACGTCGACAAGCACTGCGGCACTGGGTTCTCAGCGCCGCGGTGCTGCTTTCGTATTTTGAGCGTAACTTCTTTGTTTGACATCCAATTTGCCTCCCGTTTATTCCTATATGTCACATTTTCCATTGTGCATCTGTTTATAATCCGAAAATACAATTAAATAGTCAAATACTTGTGATTTAGAGTAAAATATGAAAGTTATGTACAAATCCTACTAGTGCTTTTATACCCCTATCAGATACCCGCATGCCTATACAAGCTCTAAGCTCATGGTTAGCTAAGAAAAACCATCTGAACTAGTTAGATATAGACATACACTAATCTATATAATGTGAATTCACTGATAAACCCGCATTGGTGATTATAGATCAGGAACATTGTGTTTGAGACATACTTACATAATGACATTTCTTAGCTCCTATTGCAACTCTTTGCAACTATGTCATTATAAGTATACTCTCAGGTCTTTGTCCCATTATAGACAAGGTTCTAACTCTTTAGAGCTTGTTGATCTTATAACCTGCTAACTCTTAGCACTTATAACTCTCAGCTTTGCTAACTATTAGTTCTAATTTAAATTCATTTAGATCAGATCTGAACTCTTCTAGATCAAACAAGGTCTGTAATGTTACAAGCATTATACCATATAAATATGATATTAACAATTTTTATTCGAAATGTTTATTGTATAAATATTAACAATTAATATTCATACAATATTGGAATGGCACGTAAGCACCAGCTCCAACAATATTTTCGTATGGTCTCTGCCATAGGGTTAAGGGAAGAGCCATTATTTCGATTGGCATCACGCATCCTTCTCCAAATCCTTGTAACGGGGCTTGGATTCTCTCTATGTGCAGATTTTTTATTTTTAGTTTATCTAGGGTGTCTTTAAAAATAATGTCGATCGAGCCACCTGGGTCAACAAATACTCTGTTCACCTCCATTCTAGCAACTTGTACCACTATTACTAATGCATCATCATAGGGATAACTTATTCCCTGAGCATCATTTTCTATGAATATGATCAAAACTTCCTATTGTAATCTTTATTTTTTACTTGGGGGCATGTTGCACATAACCTAATGCCCTATCATGGAGTACCATGAATAATTCTTTCTTTATCTATTAGAGTCACTGGCCAGTGTGGGTCCTTCAGATATAATTACTGTAGGGTTCAGATTTGATTCTTTTGGATGATCAGTAGGTTGGTTGTGCTGTCTATCTGCTCAGAATTCCATTAGGTAGCCATTCCTCATTAAAGCATCCACTTACCTCTTCAAGTCTAAGCATTCTTTAATGGCATGCCCTAAATTTTGGTGAAACTCACACTAGGTTTTAGGTTTATACGCTGTCCTGCTCCTTTATCTTTGCTAGAGGCTCTATTGAGCAAGCCTCTATTCTTAATGGCCTTATAAATGTCCTCTAGTGGAACCGCTAAAAGGAGAAAAATTCAAACATGCGCAACTCTTATTTCCCCTGTTAGGTGTTCCCTTTGGTTCTTGGGACTTTAGGTTGTTTTAGGTAATTATGGGGGTAAGGTTTGTTCTGCCCATTGCTCATCTAAGCGGTAGATACATTGCATCTGTTCATATAGATGGCCCTTTGCTGAGGTCGGTAGTCGTTATTCACCCTTTGATATTTTTGAAGGGTAGTGATCTCTCTCTTCTTCCCTATATCTTTTATTCTCTCGTGGTCGAACTTGACCTCGAGAGAGATCTACAGATTTCTTCATTTCTTCCTCCTCTTCTATAACAATGTATTTTGGTACTTTATTGTATGCTACCACAAAGTTAAGGACATTGCTTCTAAACAATTAATATCAGTACTTGTTTTGCTTTAACCCCGATCTAAGTGACTCCAAAGTTATCGGTTGGTCGAATGCCCCCCAACGAGATCACTTCTTTGTGGAATCTCTGAATGTAATCTTTTAGGCTCTCATTCTTTCTATGTCTAATTTGTTTAAGTACCTTATGGTCCTTAGCTACTTCAAAAGTAGCCCAAAAGTATTGAGAGAGATTCTTAATAAGCTCATGATAAAAGGATATGCTTTGTTGTTTTAATCTTCTATACCAGAGATAAGTCGGTCCCTGAGATTCATATAAAAAAGCCTCCACATCTGATATTGCCTAAGTCTTATAATAGAGAGTAGATAAGTTATTTAGTCGATACAGTGATTTAGGTTAGCAACTCTTCGATAAACTAGAAGGCTTGGTATCTGAACCCATTTGGGAGTTCCAAATCTCTTAACTCATCTGCAAGTTAGGATTTTCTTTCTCTCTCAGTTTTCTTTAGAAAAGGGTTGTTCTTTTCTTTTTCTTTCAAGAAATTTTTTAATCTCTCTTCCAAATCATGATCATTTCCTTCTAGCGGCGTCTTGGTATTGAGCTGTTAGGATTACCACTCATTTCTTACTTGGTCGAAGTCTTCAATCTATGACACCTCTCATTCAGGAGCTGTGCCTTACTGTATCAGCTGATTTGCATTAGATTTCTAACCTATGCCTCTGATCTAATCGGTTCTGAATCTGAGCTTCTATAGCCTGTAGGTTTACCTAGCTATCTTTTCTCACTTCTCCTCATTTTTCCCTATTCTTGATTAATTCAAACATAAGTTGTTGTAATTCTTCTTTTTCCTTTCTTAACGTCCGTAACTCTTTCTGAATTTCCACTGGTAATGAACTTTCCAGTGATTTTGCCAAGTGAGTTCCATGTTGTCCAGTAGGGGGTTTCGACTGGTGGATGATTGTTTTGCCATTCATGGTGTATTTGTATGCCTACGACTGAGCTTTTTATTCTAATCCTCACAATCGGTGCCAAAACTTATTGACCCAAAAAAATAGTTTCACGAGCCAACGAGCTTTAAATTTGTTTGATGGTAGGAATTAGCGCCTTGGACTCTATCTGTTTAGGCCAAGATTTTTGGTTTTTGGGTGCTTTTGATTGTTATGACTACTGTGAGATCCTAAAAAAAATAAACGAAGAGTTATCATTAAGACCTCATTAGGGTGGGTTTCGGTGAAGACTCTCCAATACTTAAATCAGGTATTTGTTTTTGGAGAAAGGCTTTTATGAGTAGTAAGAGAGAAATATAACGAATAGAAAGTAAAATTATTAGAGCTTTGAGGTTGAGATGTCAAAGTTTCTTCCAAATGCCCTCGTTTGAGCTTTTTCTTTCCTTTTTATAGCACCAGTCTCATAGAATATTCTTGTGCTTATCTTCGTTGATGTTGTGGTTGTTTTGGGTTTTCTTTTTGGGTTTTCTTTTTAGGTTTTGGGTAAACTCTGAATATTTTGGGTAATCCTATGATATCTTGGCATGATTTGGGAGATTACTTTCTAAAATAACATGATTTTATCTTCTAAATAATAGTGGTCTTGTTTGGTCTTTTGTTGTGAAAGTGGTTCGTTATCTTTACCAAGTCAGTCTTCCTTACAGTGTGCTTGGTACTAGTTGGCTTGGGTTTTATTTTAGTAGGCTGAATGGGTGACTATGTGTCTATCCATGTTGTAATGCCTAATCAAGATATGAGTTGCTTGGTCTTGAATTATTTAATCTGATTGGCCGAGCTGGTTTTGTGCCTTAGCTCATTTGAACGAAGCCTGATGGGTCTGTTCCTACTGTTTGAGGCCCTTAATCTTTTGGTCATTTGGGCCGTCCCTTGGCTAGGCTTGTTTTCGTAAATGGATATCTAGGCCTTAGGGTATTTGAGCCTTTTGAAGAATTTCAGGGGGGGACATGTTTAAAAATATTCTCCCTAAAATTGACACGCTGCCATTCCTATCAACAATTCTTTCCCCTCCATTTCACAAATAACAAACCCGAATAGTTGTGATCTCAATCTTTAGAACATTTGTTATTCCTTATATTTTCTTTGTACATTTTTTCATTAATTTTTGTCTATCCTCTTACTTTTTTGAGTCTTGCTCTGATGTCTGAATCCCATCTTATATAAGACTCAGTTAATATATTGTGCTACTTCGTACAAGCCTAGAGTGTGGACCTTGACAGAGCAATCATGTCAAATTAATTAAGTATTTCTCTAACAAATTGGGTGACAACTTAGTGAAGTTGGACAGAGGATTCGAGATATTATTTGTCTTTTGAGATTTATTTAAGATGAACTCTAACATTAAAGACAAAAGAAAAAGACAATTTACACTAAGACAAAGGTTACAATAAGATTAATGTTGGATTTAAACTTGAATCGGTTAAAATTACTATAGCCAGAATTTTATGTTAATTCATAAAGAAAAATTTAATCAAACGCATACTTGAATTCATAGAGACGCAGAGAATTGGGGTTGACAATCTTCTATATCTAAACCTTTCTTTAAGAGAGAATATTAGTTCACTACCTAATGGGATGCAAATGAATAATAATACATTAGATTTAGATAGAAGACCTCAACCTATTATTTTATAGTATTTTATTTTATTTTGGCCCATAATAAAATAAAGTAAAATAATTTGGTCTCTACACATTAAAGTCTATACCATAAAGCCCAATAACAAATAAATTTTATTTAATTACTTATAAGTTTGTAACAAAATGATAGTCAATAATGTATAATTAATTGATATATGTAAGCCTACCTTTTATATAATTTTCTAACAATCTCCCACTTGGCCACATTTATTACTTTAAAATGTGGTACACCCTTAGTAAGCGAATCCACAATGATAAAGTTTGTACTGATATTTTTAATAGACACTTTAAGACTCTGAACTCTCTCTTTAACATTAAAAAACTTGATGTCGATATGCTTTGATTTCAATAAGCTTTTGTTGTTCTTAGAATACAACTCAGCAACTTTATTATCATAATTTATTCTCAATATCTCTCAATGCCATTGACAATTTGTAACTCAATGATAAAATTCAGCATCCATATTACTTAATTTGATACCTTATAGTAAACTATAAATTCTATTTCCATGGTGGAAAAAGCTATGAGTAACTGCTTGTTACTATTCTATGACATAGCTCATCCAACCAACATAAAGATATAGCCAGAAGTGGATGTTTTTGCTATGAAGGCAACAACAACAATCAGAGTCTAAATACCTAATGATCATTAAATGATCTGATTTCTGATATATGAGCATGTACATTTGTTCTCTGTAGATACTACATAACTCATTAATGACTTTCGGTTATCCATTCTTAGGTTACTTAGTTATCTGTTAAGCATTGCAAGTATATACTCAAATCTGGACGCATAGAAACTTGAGCATACATGAGACTCTCTATTGCTGACATATAAAAGATCTTCTAATCTCTTTTTTCTTAATCTCATTTATTCGGCATTGAATTAAACTAAATTTATCACCTTTAGCAATAAGTGTGTCTCCTGACGCAAAATTCTTCATGTCAAATCTATTAAGCACCTTATTTGATATATGCATTTTGTGATAAGCTAAGTATATCATGAGAACGATCCCAGTAAATCTGTATGCCCAACACAAAAGATGCATCCCCAAGATTTTTTAATTCAAAATTATTTAAAAGAAATCTCTTGGTTTCATACAACAAGCTTATATCACTGCTTGCTAATAGAATGCCATGCATATATAAGACAAGAAGAATAAACTTACTCCCATTGATCTTTATGATAAATGTATTGATTAACAGTATTTTCCATAAAAGCAAAAAAGGTAATCACTTGATCAATTTTTTGATACTATTGACTGGATGTTTATTTTAAACTATAGCTGGACTTCTTTAATTTACGTACTAAATGTTTTGAATCTCTGGATTCAAACTTCTCTAGTTGCATTATATATATATAGTTTCTTTAATATCGCTATTGAAAAATATTGTCTTTACGTCTATCTAATATAACTCTAAATCATAATAGTTACAAGTTCCATAACAATTCTAAAAGAGTCTTTTGATGAAATCGGAGAGAAATTCTCTTTATAATCAATGCATTCCTTTTAAGTGAAACCTTTTGCAACTAAACGTGTCTTATATCTTTTGACATTGTCTTTCGAATTCTATTTGGTTTTGAAAATACATTTATAACCAATTGGTTTTGGTTATTTAGGCAATTTGACAAGATCCCAAATGTTATTATCTTGCATTGAAATCATCTCATCTTTCATGGCATCTATCAATTTCTGGAGTTCACACTTTGTTTGACTTGACCAAAAGTTATTAGATCATCTTCCAGTTCTATATTAAACTTATGTTCCTGGAGATACATGACATAATCATCCAAAATCGTTGATCTCTTCTCCCTAATGGATCTCCTTAATGACAATTCTAATTGTGGTTGTTATTGCTCTTCTTCATGAGCAAGATCAGGTTCTTCAATATTAGTTAAAGATATTTCATGTCTTAATTATCAATATTTACATCCTACATAATGATAAGTGCAATTACTTGGTCATTATTAGTTACAATATTAGGAATAGTGACATTCTTTTTTAAAGATAATATTTCTGAGTTTAGCACTCCCACTATAATCAAAATTCTCAATGTACTTAGCATTCACTGTCTTAAAAAGGGATCTGCTTGAGGGTTCATAAAACTTAAAAACCCTCGATCTCAAGTATCTAACAAAGTAGCAGCTTATTGTTCTTGAGTCCAACTTATTTTCATTAGACTTGTATGGCCTAACCCCAGCTGAACAATCCCAAACATGCAAATGCCTAAGACTAGGCTTCTTTTCAGTCTATAGCTCATATGAGGTTTTAGCTACTGTTTTACTTAGAACTCGATTAAATACACTACAGTCTTTAAGGCTCCGCCCCAGAAAGATTTTGGTAAAGAAGAATGATTTATCAACTTCTAACCATATCCTTTAAAATGCGATTTCGTCTCCCAACTACACCAATTTGACTTAGAGTCATCGACATGGTATATTGATGAATAATGCCATATTCTTACAAATATCTCGCAAAAGGGCTTGAACATTATTCACCTGATCCATCATATATACCACAAAACTCACTACTAAAATCAGATTTAATGATTTTAATTTTTTTGCCAAGTTGATTTTTAACTTCAGCTTAAAAGGCCTTAAAAATGTCTAACAATTGAGACTTCTCATGAGTCAAGTATATATACTTGTAACAAAAATAATTGTCTAAGAAGCAATAAAATACTGTTGACGATTCTAAAAAGCTATAGGACCACAAATATAAGTATGAATCAATTTCAAGACATTTGATTTTCTGTTGGCACCACATTTTTCTAACATTTGTTTATTTTCCCTCAATGTATTCAATACATGTTTCTAAATCTAAAAAATCAAGGAAATTTATAATTTTGTCTGACACAAGCTTCTGAATAATATTTGAATTCTAAAAGAGACTAAACTTGTTATTTCTAAAAAAATAAGAGTAACCAAATTTGTCCAAATAAGAAATAGAAATCAAATTTTGTCTAAACAATGGTACATAAAATGTCTCACACAAATCTAAATAATAACTCGATTCTAATTATAATCTAAATAATCCAATTGCCTCAATAGAAGTCTTGTTGTCATTATCAACATAGATGAATCTTTCAGCATCAGTTGGTGGTTGACTCATTAGATAACCCTGTATAGTCACACTTATGTGAGTACTTGCACACATATCTATCCATCAAGTGTGACTTGATACTAAAATCAAATTAACTTCTAAATAAAATTGAGAAGTTTACCCTTTTTGGCGAGCCATTTTGCATACTTGGAATAATCCTTCTTCATATATCCAACTTTCTTGCAAAAGTAATAGGTGACTTCATCATTCTGTTTCTTTTTATTGTTCATTTTCCTTTTCTTGTTAGTAACATTGTCATTGGAAAAAGTTGCTAAGTAAGCACTCTTTATCTTTTCTTATTTCAGTCTCTCTTTCTCTTGTGTTGGGCAATAAGCTCATTAAGAGACCATATCTCTTTTTTAGTGTTGTAACTGATTTTAAGAGGACTGTATAGTATAGAAAGAGAGATCAAGATCAGGTGCATGAGAATGTCATTAGATAACTCTAAATTTAGTACTCTCAATCTTGTAACAAGATTAAACATTTCCATAATATACTATCTTATGTTTCATTTGCCTTTGTACCCCATTAAAATGCATTTAGACATAATGTTGTTTGTTTTAACCTTTTCATTACCAGTGAATCGGTATGCTATTTGGCTCAGAAACTTCTTAGCATTTTCTTCCTCGAGCACTGCGCCCCCAATAATATCCAAAATAGAGTGATTTATAATCATCACACTCATGCGGTTAGAATACTCCCATTTCTCATAAAGTGCCATTTGTTTAGTAATACTGCCATCAGTAAGGGCAGAAAGTTCTTCTATCCAGATTGTATAGTCTAGACCTATTCACCCTAGTACAATAATAATGTGCTCATTCCATTTCCTGAAGTTAATGCAACTAAGCACTAGAATGTTATTTAAGTTGGAAGATATGAAAAAAGCATTAATTGAATATAGAACAAAAAAAATCTCACAATTAATAATGATGCCATTGAATCATGCATATATATACACACATGGTATAAGATACCAAGCACAACATTAAAATTTAGTCTTTGGATTGAAATAATAATTTATAAACGATACTCTAAAAAATTGATCAATAAATACTAATAGTAAATCCTGCTAATAATATACTTTTTCTTGGACCAACATATAATATGCATGAAAAATACAAAAGTTTATCACATATTTATTATCACATGTGTTTATTATCTGGCCTAAAAAATAATTTTCCTTTAAGCCAATTATTTCTTGCATATATTTAAACACAATCATTTAGTTTCTTTAAGAATATCCACATATTTTAAAATAAATAAATTAACATAAAAGAAGTCACTTTAGTGGCATTTTATTTCAATTCAATTTTTTTAAAATATTAAATTTTAATTTGTAGAAAAAGGGAGAAAAAGAAAAAATGGTCAAAGTCATAGTCAAAATCAGCAATCAATGGGTCGGGTCAAACTCAAACTGGATTAGGTCAAAGTCAAACTTGATCAAAATTAGGATAGGTCTGGAGTGAGTCAGAACCTAAACGGTCTGGTCGAGTCAAACCTAACCCTACCTAATTACCCAAATCTTAAACTTTATCCAATAGTTTAAACCCAAAAATGAGCTTAGTCTTATCTTGACTTACTCTATTTGGTCCATATGTCGGGCTTAAAAAAATTTGACCTGTTTGAGACCTTATAGTTATTGTGAAATTGATTTGGTAAATTCTCTAAATTTGAGGACACTAACTATTTAACATGCACTACAATTAAAAAGATACCCCATCGAATTGGCACTTTGAATTTGAACCCAAAAAATCGTTTCAGCTTCTACCTTTTTTTATAATTAAAATAGAATCTTGTAATTCATTTATTGCAAAAGAGATCATGAATGCATTCATGGAGATCATGAAAGACGTACTACATACTTGAATCCCATATATGCATTCACTGCAATTAATGCAAATAAATTTAAACAAATTTATTTACTGCAATAGAGATTAAACTTTTGATTTGCAAATATACAATTCTTGAAATCATGAATGCAATTACAGAGATCATAATTTTTGGTTTACAAATAATACAATTTTAGAGATTATGAAGGAATCCATAGTTAATACAGACGGATTCAAAAACTTACCACTCATTATTTTTTTATTATTCATATTATGGATTCATAATTTTGAATCCATGTCAAATTACCAAGTTTAGCACTTGGCACTGGATTTATATGCTGCTTCATGTATCAAATAAATCAAATTAAAATTTTCAAAAGCAAGCATTAAAAGCTTTATTTTTCAATGATTCGGTATGAAATAGTTCTGATACTACTACTTATTGAATCTAAATTTTAATTGGTAAAAAATCACCATAGTCAGAATTTTATATTAAATTATCAATAAGAATTTAATTAGAAGTGTACATAAATTTATGGAGATATAAAGAATTAGTGTTGACAGCCTTTCACTTTTAAACCTTTTTTTTAGATAGAATAATGTGTTTCACTCACATATGGAATGCGAATGAATAATAATGTGTTAGATTTAGACTTGAAACCTTAACTTATTTATTTATAATATTTTATTTTAATTTGATCTATCATAAAAATAAAATAAAATAATTTAAATTTTTACACATTAAAGCCTGTATCATATGAGATGTCTTAAAAGTCTAATAATAAATAAATTTTATTTGATCATTTTTAATGAACAACAAAATAAATAGTCAATAATATACAATTTAGTAATATATAGGCCACTTTTTATATAATTTTCCAACAATTAATTGTCTAATTAAACTTGTTAGTTTGTCGATTCTTTACCAGCACAATTACATCACTAGGCCATGGCAGCAATCGCCAATATGTCTCGAATCCCTTTGTTGTATAGAATATATATTGCGGTTGGCCTCCTAGCCGAAAACAATACAAAATCAGAATGTGCGTAAAGAAGAGCAGACTCGTAAACACAGTAAGCTACTGCATTCCTACGACGTCTCATTCTTCAATGACTCACCTCCCAAGTAAGTGAATCAAATGACCTATCCACACTGTACCAATCTTCTGTCGTAACGTTTTTCTTCTCTTCGTTCGTGTATCAAGATCCCCAGCTTTCGTAGGCAAATCATGGGCTAAGTTAGGATCCAAGTCTCGATGAGGATAGTTGTATTTGTTTATTTTTCTTTTCCATATTCTGTAGTTTTATTTAAGAGGCCATTTGTAGACGTAAAAGAATGTTTTACGAGGATATTTGATTGGTGCGAATAGCATCACTCCAAGAAGCATTCTGGATGGTAATAAAAGAAAACATGTCTTGATTTGGGACTTAGAAGTTGGAAAGGTAAAAGGTAAGGGCTAATGCTTGGAAAAACGAGCCAGTTTCCAAAGAAACTATTTTGGTTCTATAACTCATTACTTAGTAGATCGACGGTTGATCAATATCTTCACCGACTCTCACTTAAATAATTGGTTTTTATGATGAAGAAAAGTTTCATCATTCTAATTGAAATCAAGGTCGAACGGTATGATGATTGAATGAGTATAAATATATTTTAAACATTATAGTCAATTGACTATTGAGAACCCCATCCTTGATTTAATTCAATTGAAGTTGTGATTCAAAGCTCTAAATCTAAAATAAGGTATATTTAATTACAACATTTAAGGAAATCTATCCCACAAAATCCTTAGGGAAATCTCAACTAGCCAAATGAGTGACTCTCACGATTAATTGCACTTAAATAAGACAGGAGCGCACTCCTAATGTGTCTCGACATCTACAAGTTAGCTCTCGTTGAGTAGATACAAAAAGGTAACCAATATGACTTAGACTCGATCAACAAGACTGAGTCGCAGATGGGTCATTGGCCATCAGCGGCCGGCTCTTATGCGACTCCTCACTTAAATTACGGGTCCAACTATCGTTAACTTGGTGTGAGGATCATGCATTTTTTATTGTGTTGAATGTGAGCTGTAGCAATTAAATAATGTGGGAGCATAATTTACGTAGTCAAATACAAAGACTTTGAACATTATAACTACCACAGGCCGGAGGGGTCTTTTTGAACTCAATATATAACTTAGATTTATTGTTTATCATTATTAATTATGTCAATATTGAATTGTTCAATCTATTGAGTGTTTGTGGCCTTTACAAATACAATAGAATCTTGGATGATGCAATACGACTTTGCCTATTAACATTTTCACTCCGGGATAGAGTAAAAAACTAGTTGAGGTCACTACCGTCGGGGTCTATAACAACATAGAATGAGTTGGCACAGAAATTCCTAACCAAATTTTTTCCACTGACTAAGACAATGAAGATAAGAAGTGTCATAACTTCATTTGTGAATAATGATACTGAGTCCTTACATAAAGCATGCGAAACATATCAAGAATTGCTGAGAAAGTGCCCACACTATGGCATCCTAAAGTGGCTCCATATGGAGATTTTTTACAATAGTGTAGTTGGACATTTAAGGATGATAGTTGATGCTACTGCAGGGGTTTCATTTATGATTAAGACAGTTGATGAGCCTTATGACTTATTAAAGGTGATGGACTTCAATAATTCTCAATTGACAATTTACAATGTTGCTTCAAGTAAGATCATTGAGAAAGTAGCACAAATCACTCGTTATTTATGTAGTGGCAACTATCTAAATGGCCAATGCACAGAACCTGTACAGTATCCTAAAAATTGTTACCAACAGCAATATAACCCTAGTTTTGATACCTATTATTCATAGTGAGGGAGTCAAGCATCTTGGAATAACAATCAAGAAGAAACTCCAATTCAATTGAATCCTCTTGTAATCCCAATTGAAATTCAGCAGTAGCAACTTGAAAATGAATCCTTATTAGATGATATGTTCTATACGTATGGAGGACAAATGAATTGTTACGTAGCTAATCTACTTCTCTGGATATGTTAGAGAAGTAGGTGAAACAAATTGTGGATGTTGGCTATGATCATCCTCAAGATGCATTGCTGAGCAATACTGAAATTTGTCCAATAAAATATGTTGAACACTACAAGGCAATCATAATGGAGTGTGGGATAAAGCAACATGCTGCTAGTGAATTGACTTATTTAGAGGAGGCTCATCAAATGGTTAAGGTGCAAATTGAAGTAGAAGAAAGAGTGCAAGAAAAAGAAGAATTATTGCATCAGATTTTTCTAAGCCATTGCATGCAATAATTTCTATTATCCAAGGAGCTTGAAATGAAGAACCATGATTTGAATATTTCCAAGGATTTTTCCTGTTACTTTAAGATTGATATGGTGATTCCGAATAAAACACAATCATCTCCTAAACTGCAAGTAATAGAAGCCATCATGGATCATACGCATGAAGAAATAACACTGCATAAATAAAATACCAAAATGTAGTGAAAAAAGCTCATTAAGGAGCAGCTAATAGATGTCGGCCAATGAGGTTTAATTGTCCGGTCTAAGATTAAAATCTTTTCAGTAACACTTCTCTTAGAACTATGGAAGTTGAAGAAAATGAATAACATTATTAGTAGGCATTGGCTAAAGTTCCATAGACGAGATGATTCAAATATGCCATATGAACCACTATAAAAAAAATGAAGACGTCATGCTGACGACGTTAAATTAGATGTTGCTTGGGAGGCAACCTAATATAATTGTGTTTTCATTAAATTTGATGCGTTATGTTTGTATTTTTCTTTCTAAAAAAAACTTGACTGAAAAAAATAAAACAAAAAATAAAAAAGAAAGAAGATAAGAAAAGAAAAGAAAAGAAAAAGAGGAAAGAAATAAAAAAAAGAAAGAAACAAGAAGATGCATAAAAAAATCCAAACAAATTAGAAAAAAAAACATAAAATATAATAAAGAAGGAAATGGCTGCGTAAGCGCCTATTCCAGAATGTCTGCGCAACAGTGCTATCGCTTGGGAAATTCCCAAGCGCCAGCACCACTGCGTTAGCATGCATGCTTAAAGGGGAAATTTCTTCTCCCCTCAATTTTTGTATTTTTTTTTTTGACTCCTATTTGTTTTCATTTTCTCTTTTACCCCCCATTTTTCTCCATTATCTTTTTTTTTACCCTTATATTCTTGTCTTTAAGCCGAATTACTAGAGCTACCCTAATCGATACTAGGGGAGGTGGCCTTATATCCCGTTCCTTTTTCTTGCGGATGGATTACTTGGATTCCCAAACTTCGAGGGCTTTTAACTTCTCTAATTGTATGATGGGTGTACCCAATCCTAACAGCTTGACCATGCCATTTTCATTCCATTCTACTTGCTGGTCAATAGCTCTACAAACCAGAAACAAAGAGGCTTAGTTACCCTAGCCTTTTACCCTAATGGCTTGACTTGCTTGCTTTCTTTCCTGGCTCTATTTGACCTAAGGACCTCACACCCTTATCTATTGCTTCTTCCCAACTCAAAAGGAGTGAATTAATTCTAGTATAATTACATATATAAGTGCACTTTCTAGTTCTTTGTTTCAAGTGCAGTAGTCTTGAGTAACTACGGCCAGGGCAAAGCGGAGGAGGGTTAGATAGGCCAATCAATTAGCATGGTTTACAAATTCTTATTAATCATAGTAGTCATCATAGGTTGGATGTTGGTCCATCCTATTATGAGGATCCTGTAGCTAGCAACCCAACCTATATTTTTTCCATTTTCTTTTCATTTCCCCTCATTTTTCCCTATTTCAAAAGCCAAACCACTCTTAACCCTAACTCTTCCATTCATATAAATTCAACATTCTCAACCCACATTCACCATTAAACGACCACCAAAATACATCAAAAACACATGTTCATTCTTTATTAACTCTAATTTTCACCACACAAAAAATGAAGATTTCATCAAAAACTCAAAGGGCACTCCAATTTGAGATCAATGAATTCATTATCCAAGGTACATATTTTTGTGTCCTTATACTTAATTATTGATGAAATACTTATCATGATAATGTTTGAACTATATTGTGGAGTGGTAATTGTAGATTGTGTTGTAGAGTGAATTGTTAGTTGAGGCTTGTATTTATAAAATTGATTGGGAAGTGTTTGAATTTATTTACACGAAAATTACAACGCATTGTGATTGTTTGAGGGAGATTAATATTATTGTCATGGTGAAATTTAAAAAGTTCATAGTTTTGAATTTTGGTGGAAGGGATACTATTACATTGACACATAAATGCAATGAGATGAAGAACAACCCTTGTTGATTCATCAAGATTTGACAATGATTTGGGGGATGATGTAGACATTATGGACGACGTGAACAAGGCCTCAACACATCAGTTAGGGAAGTGTTTCATTTTTCTAATTTTATTGATGCCATGAGGACATGTCATGACTAAAGTTTGAGGAATGGAAACACTTTCACATTTTTAAATGGCTTCACTTATTTATCTGTAATTTTTTTAGATTTACTTATTTATTTGTAATTATTTTTAAATTACATGTTTTTTTTGTGTATTTTATATATTTTTGTGTTTTGTTTTGGGTTTAAGATGATTATTAGGCCATGATAAAACTGAGTGCATAAACTATAATTTTTAAGAATCAATAGATGCTATGTTTGTTCATATATCTGATCTAAGTTGCAAAATTTATCTTATTTGTGATTACTTAAAACACATTGAGCACATAGTTGGATAGTTAATTTAGTTGCTGACTTAGAGGAAGTTTATGCTCAACAAGAACATAAAAGGTTTCAAACACACTCTAGAACTTGTTTGATTATCACTTGAGGCAAGCGCCTAGGATATACATGATTAAGGAAGTGATTTTAGGCCATGTTTGAATCGTTTGAGCCTACCAATATACTTTTTTATCCCTAGTCACCCATTTTGAGCCTA
Source organism: Ailanthus altissimus (assembly GCA_946807835.1). Taxonomy (NCBI): domain Eukaryota; kingdom Viridiplantae; phylum Streptophyta; class Magnoliopsida; order Sapindales; family Simaroubaceae; genus Ailanthus; species Ailanthus altissimus. The sequence continues at coordinate 9,049,975 of OX327699.1, read as the reverse complement.
ATAATCATCTTTTTTTTGTTAACCATAATAACACCCTAAAATAAATACATATTCCATCATTATCGTCCCTCACACCATAAGCATAGAGGTTATGGTTGTTATTTATTCAAAAAGGTTGAAATTTTTTAAGTTTGAGGGCATAGTGATTTGGAATGCTATGTAAAAAAAAAAAGAAAAAAAGAGCAAAGTTATATATATATATATATATATATATATATGCTTAAAAAATGATAATAAAGAGTAACGAAGAAAATTTCAAATTAAGTTTGAAGGTATTCTTTAGAAATGAGATGAATGGTTTGATGATCAAAAGTATGAATGTATGTTTATGGTGTGACTTGAACTAAAATTGAATCCATATTATCCTACTTTCACCTTAGCCATACATTACAAGTTTATTAAAGTCATATTTGATCCTTAATCATGTTTGTTCCTACATATGAAAAGTAAGCTTATGAAATGTATGTTTAATAAAAAATATTTCCATAGAGACAACATATCTTTTTATAGGCATAAATATTTTTTGGTTCATTTAACTAACAATAAAGACTACACACATTGAGTAATCACTTGTAGGGTGAAATAAGCATGAGATTAGGCATATTGGATACTTATGGTATTTAAAGATATTTTAGAGTTATTGATTATGCAATCTTTGATAATAACTAGTAATCATATGTTGACCCATAAAATTATTTTTTAATTTAATTTAATTTTTTTATTTGTCTTTCCTCGAGACCAAGAAAACTCTTAAGTTTGAGGGTATTTGAAATGATGTAATTATATAAAATATTTTATTATCCTAAACTTAATGTTTGCTCAAATTATCCCAAAAATTTGGCTATTTATGCATGTTAATATTATTTTATAGGTTTAAAAATGTCAGTACAAGAATACTAAAAACCAGATGGGAACTAAGATGTTTGGAATAAAAATCTGAGAAGGGACTTAAACGTTCAAAATACAAATATTGATCTTTTTATTATTATGGATTAATTTCGTATAATTAGGATTATAATTTGAACTCAATATGTAACTTGGATTCATTGTTTATCCTTATTAATTATGTTAATATTGAATTGTTCAATCTATTGAGTGTTTAATACTTATAATTACATGACAATGTATTAGATTGATTTATGAACTTTAATGAACTTGGAAAGGGAATTTTGTGTTGGACATTAATAGATTGATATATGATTATTGTGTAAAAATATGAGTTCTCTATGAGATAGAAATATACTCATATGGCAAATATAACCATTTGTGAAAACTACTCCTAATGAATCTCAATTTAGTATAATTATCATAGGCATATAGATAATTGAATGATTGAAGAATAATCACTTGACCATTAAAAAAGGCTTGTGAATGTATTTAACTTTTCGATTAACAATTCATATTGATAAATTAAAGATAACAAGTGAATTCAAATATAATATTAAGAGATAATTGTAATTCTAGACATTTGATAATTAGAGTGTCTAAGATCATTTTTTTGCTATCTCTATCATTAATTTAATTAATTAATTAATTATTTTAGATATTCATTAAATTACTAATAATTTAAATAAAAGTAGAATAACACAATTTTAATACTTAAAAAGTAATAATAACAATATTTTATGAGAACAATACTCTATTAATTATATATTAATTATTGCGATAACATATACTTGTGTTAATTTATAATATACAAAATACACGACACATATCCTAACAGTCAGTTAGGCTCAATATCTTATTCACCTTTCTCCTATTTGACGTCTTACGGTAGATCTACTGTTTCAATCGCCTTTTTGAAGCCATTGTGTTCTAGATCTCTGGCGCCAGTAGCATTCTTGTTTCTCCATGAGAGCATCTACATCCTTCTCCACTCACAACTTAGTCCAAGTTGTTGAGGAGATGTGCTCATTTAAGCTGGCCAGTAACTGCTTTTTCTCCTTAAGCACCCTTGTATACTTCTATAACTGTTGAAAATTCTAAGCATGTAATCGCTTGCCAATCCAATCAATCTGCCCATGACACTACCTAAAAAAGATTCAGTCGTTCCCCAACCCTCCTTAATGATTTTTTGAACATTCAAGAGCCAGGCTTCTAAAAAGTGGAAACTAGTTGTCCTTGGCCTTCCGCCCAATTGCACTCCCCTTTTTCGAGCCTCTAAAGCAAAGGTCTATGGTTAGATCCCCAGAATTGTAGATGATGAAAAATCGAGTCTGGGAAGAGATCCAACCAATGTTGATCGTACACAAATCGGTCCAAGCGTTCTTGGACAAATTTATTAGGTTGCTGACCATTGCACCAAAGTGTATTTTGGTCCAGAAAACCCTAAATCTTAAAGGGAACACTTGTCGAAGGCTTGTCGAAAATTAGACATCAATTAAATGGCTTTAGGAAGACCACCCATCTTCTTTGAATTACAAAACACCTCATTGAAGTCCCCCCACCCCTACTCCTCACAATCCAGGGTAGATATGAAAGAGTTCTAAGTCAGAGAAGGAGTGTCCAAGTATGCATCCGCTGCGTCACATCTAGATTTCCATAGAAGCCAGTAAACTGCCACGGCTCCTATGATGGGTGACAAACTTGGACATCAATGTGCCACCTAAAAGGAGAATTTAAACCCACTGAGAGTGACTACCGCCAAAGCAACGCCGACCTACCACTGCGTCCTACTCTAATAACCAGTTTCCCTTGAAAACCAAACTTAACGCGAAGAAACTCCACCTGTTGATTGTACGAACTGGTTTCAATCAGAAAAACCAAATCGGGGCATGATTCCTGGATATGATTCTGCAGGATTCAGAATGTCTGGGAATTGTCCAGTCCCCAAACATTTCAGCTGATGATTTTCGTTATGACCGGCACCCCTGCCCAGTAGCAAGAGCCGCCGGTAGCATAGAGGAAGAGATGATTAGGGAGAAATCATTAGAAAGAGGATATTTACTAAGAGAAGAGTTCTGATGCGCCATAGGAGAAGGATCATCAATGAATTCCAAACCATCAAAACCCAGACGAAGATGTTTATGAAGCAAAGAATCGCATTTGGATTTCTTATCAGTAGTAAAGGTATGAAAATGAGAGCCTGCCTTCTTTTTGGTTTCTGACTTTCTGGTAGTCTGATTGCTAAATTTAGGGTGAGATGGTCTTCTTTAGATATCAAGCTGGAGACAACCTTTGATCTTGCCACGTATTCTTTAGATTTTTTACTGTTAGTACAAGACTTATGGGATGGAGTGATTGAGATAAATTCAAAAGATTTGGGGAGTGTTCATACTTTGGGGGGCTCTTGGCAGTTGGAAAAGAGGCAAAACAAATTTAGCTGAGGATTAGAGGCCTTATCCACTACGTAACCAGAAAAAGGATTTTGCATGGGCTTTTCGATATTGGACACCTTAGTGTCCACTTTTCCTTTCAAATTAAGGGAAATTGTCATGTATAGAGAGCACGTAACTAAAAGAGCCGTGGCATATGCATGTTCCCCATTTGTGTGGCTACTAAAGACTCCTGAACTTTTGCATGTGCACATGATAAAAAACTGGTAATAACTGATTCACCCTTGGCGTTGGTTTCTGCTGACAGTTAAGAAAGGCCCTCAATCGCTGAGTCACAACTAGCTGAGGTAACTATTAACAAAGGGTCAACTGCAGTCACCTGCCCAGCCGCAACCACCGTAGAATCAGGCCATTAGTTTAGTTAGTCCCCACTGTGCCCCTCACTTAGCCTGCATCCTTAATAACCATAATAGGAGTTACTCCATATTTATCAGGGTCATTCCCAAAAAGTGAAACCTTTAAGGGGTGACTAGATTATGGTCTCGGTCAGGGCAAGGAATTGATTCAGATTTCTAAATTAAGATCTGTCCATTGAATGTGACAGTTACAAATTTGATTACCTGGTCTTTTGTGGTGTATTTTTGCTTTATTAAATCTTTGACATTTCAGCTTGAGATTGTCTTATCCTTGGTGCACATTCAGAATTTGGAATTCGAGTGGCGTGTTGGCTTTGTTTGTAGGTTATGATCGTAGAATGATTGTTGCTCAATAATAATCACCTGATATGTTTTTCGATGTTGGTAGCTGTGTGCTTTCTCGATGGATTGGAATAGTGTCATACTGACATATATTTTTCTAGGACACTACAATAGTTTTGTGACATATTGGCAACTATCATCACATGAGATTGAGAATTGAGATGTGACTAAATGAAGTGTGAAGTTTGTGCTTTTCTATTTAACATTTATAATGTTTTTGACCAAAAACTAAGTAGATTTTAGTTTGTTTAAGAGTCTTAAACAGGATTAATTGTGACCCACTTCTCAATATTTGGTGAGTGAATAGTATTAGTCTAATTCTTTGATGAAACACCAAATTTTGACTCCCTCTTTACTTGTATTTAGTTATTCATATAGCATTTAGCGGCAATTAGGACTATCTTATGTGTAGGTAAAATCATTGATAGCCCTGTTGATGACAACTGCGGTGTACAGAGTGGAGTTTCTGGTCCACTTATTCATAGGAAGATGAAATTATAGCTTTCTCAAGTGCATCCTAAGGGTTTGTTAATTACTATATAGTTGCTTTATAGCTCTGAAATCTAAATGCCTGTTTACAGGGACAAAATAGAAGAGCAGCCTTTTAACAGGAACCCAAATTTTAGTATTTCATCAAATTGTGTTTCTTAAGGGTTTCAATTGTCAGGTTATGTTGTTAATGATTTATAATATTTATAACTGGTGACATTTCATGTTAAATGTGTTAAAACGGCCATGAGGATAGTTATAGTTAGCAAAATGGCATGCCTATTACATTATGATGAACCAGGTTATGACTGGTGAATTTCATTAAGGCCTGGTAAAATATAGAAGTCATGAGCTTTTCTATTTGTATACCTATGGAAAATTTTGAAGAAGGTTAAAAAACTTATATGTTAAGTTACATATCCATGAGATGTGTATGCATGTATTTTCTTTCCGTTAATGCTATTCTTCCCAAAATGTGTACAAGAAAATGGTTGCTCTATGGTATTGGCATATGTAATGATTTATATTATACATCTGTGACTCGCAATAATGAATATATGTATGATACATCCGATGTATGGTATATATATATTTTTAATTGTTTGTGACATGTCTTAATTTATGTCATATATTAAATTTTTTGTGCAAAATGGCATGCACCGATACGATGATCTTTTGTGCTACTTCATAAGAATATTCAGTCCATTTCTGCATGTTGTCTGAGCCAGCCTTGACCAACAATGCCTATAGCTACCGGGATCTATTACACTTTGTTTCACCTTCAATTTGAAAACCATAAAATTTGCATACAGAATATAGCAAAGCTATGGCGGTAACAGTACTATTAACCTGTAAAAAACAATCGGAAAGTGTACTAGAAATAGACAAGTACAATTGAACCTTTTTTCTTTATTAGTGTGTATTGTTATGAGGTGAACTTCTTATAACTTCTTTATTTATAATGTTACAGCTGAGAATGTCAAAGATTATCGTTAGTTTATCATATATGATACATGTGGAGAATAAGGTGATAATAGAATTAAGATAAATTAGAAAAAATTTATTATTGATGTATTTGTTAATATATGTGTTGGTGAAATTTTAGCTGAAAATCGATCAAATGATCATTTCAATAAATTTGGGTGAAAAAATATTACAAAGAAATTTCATGAACAGACGGATAGAAATTATCAGTGGAAGCAACTCAAAAACAAATGGATTTTGCTAAAAAAAAGATTAGTAGATTTGAACAACTTTGATAAGAAAGGAAATTGGTTTATAATGGGATTCTATAAGTAAACTATCAGTGCTAACAATGAGTGGTGGGACAAGAAATTGAAGGTATATTTCTTATTTTCATTTTTTATTTACTTCAACTTCAATCAATAAATTTTATATATATTCATTATCTTAATTGTAATGATTACAGGAGGTTCTTGATACTGCAAAATTCAGATCAAAGAGATTGAGAAATATTAAGCAATTAGACATCTTATTTAAAGACATTGCTATTATAGGTGAAGGAGCATGTGCACCCTTACAAGGATTCGTAGTAACTGATTTCGTGAATAATGATAATGATAATGATGTGGAAGGGTATAAAGAATTTAATTTCACTTCATATTTTGGGGATGATATTGAAATTTCATCTTTTAATACTGATGTTTCCAACCAAAGAAATAAGAGACAAAAAGTTCTTAAGAAAAATGGAGTTGAAGTAAAGGTAGCTCTACAATTGGATACAATTATAAATGCACTTGAAAATAGATGTAAAAGAGAGAAAGGAAAATCGAGTTGTAGTGTTGAGGAAGTAGTGAAAATTGTTGAGGGAATATCATAAATTATTGGTGATGAAGAATTATTTTTAACAATTGCGAAGTTTTTAACTAAAAAGGGAAATAGAGAGATGTTCATTGTATTAAAACAACCAAATCGGCAACTTGCTTGGTTGAAGTGCCAAAACAAATGATAGACTTTTGTTAATATTGATTCTATGTAAAAATTTGTTATCACTTTAGACTATTATGTTAAGGTTTTTTTTTTGGATAGATTATTATGTTAAGTTGATATTGAATGTTTAAAAATATTTTATTTGTTGTGTTTTTCTTAATTTTTGTTGATAAAATTAGAGGAGCTTAATTCTAATAATATTGATATTTTATTATTTTCTTTATAATATTGAGGTAAGATATATTATTTTTCAAATCTATCAAAGAAAATACTGAATTATTTTTTTTAAATTATTTAAAAAAAAATTAATACTTCTATCTATCCATGTTTTTTTATTTGGCTCTTAATATAAATATTCATAAAATAAAATATTATTATTATCATGCTATCATTTTAAAATATCTAATATCTATTAAATATAAAAAAATATATTCTTATCATTTTTTAATTTAAAAATATTTATAATAGTTAAATAACAATTCATATATCTAATTGTAATATTTATATTAAGTTTTTTTAATTATAATAATATCTATTTTAGTAATTTATTAATATCAAAATACTTTCTTAATTACATATCTAAACACTCAATAAAATATTTCAGTCACTTCAAAAGTACTTTATATAATTAAAAATCAAACGTTAAATGCTTATTTAAAAAAACACTATCAATAAAACACTATAGTAGAAAAGTGCTATGAAACAAAAGTAATTTTTTTCTAACCTCTCAAATTAGCTCTTAATCTTGTGATTTGTGAGGTATCTTTACAGTAAAATTTTATTTCATTCAATCAGATATTGACGTATGACATGTTTTATGAAATTTTAGAAAATAATTAATAAAATTCTGCTTTTTTTATAGTTTGGTTTCCATTTTTTTAAAAGAATTTGAAAATAAATCGAATGAATCGTTTTTCTTTAAAAAACAATAATCAAACTAAATGGATCCATCTAGTTTAGTTCAATATGATTCGGTTTATTGGATTTGTAGATCTTTCTGCCCACTTTTAACTCTAATATGCAGAAAGCATATGAAGTTACATATGAAGACGAACAACCCATGTGCTTATTTATAACACAAGGTATCAAATTATTAATGTACAACTGCACATGAATAAAGAATTCATACCTTCCTTTCAATAAGATTAGTGAAGGCAAATGAGTGAAATCCATTCTTATACTTTAATGCGGTAGAAATCCATTTGTTCACAACAAGATTCAGTTAATAAATGGATCAAATTAATTTAAAATATTATAACACAATACGAACTCAGACGTGATAAGTCGAATTATCACCCATAAAATGAAGTGTTCAATTACCTTATCCAAACACAGACTAAATCCAGTAAAAAAAAAAAATTACAACTATATGAAAAAGGCTGGCAGCTGGTATCTTCACTGTTTTCCTGTGTGATTACAAAACGGCAACCCGTTTTACCCCCTTCCTGCAGATCTCGTCCAAAACGACACGTTTTGCTCCATTTATTATTTTAATTGACCCAAAAAGATTAAATCAGAAAAACCAGAGACCAGGCGCGGCCAGAATGGCCGCCATGGAAACCAGACTCTCTGCATCTCTGGGTCTCCCATCTCCAGACCTCAATCACTACTCCCTTCATTCTGATTTCACTTCTCTTTTCGAACACTTAAGTTCCAATTTGTTATCAAACCAAAACCATAAACCCATAAAAAATGAGAATAAATTTGCCTCAACTTCACTTTCTACGGACTCTCAAACACCATTCAAACCCTCGAATTGGCTCAAACCCGCCAAAATTCACCCTTCGTTTGCCACGACCAACAAACCCATACCCGTAAACTGGCTCAAACCCGCGTCAAGAAACAGCCCCAAAATCCAATCTCTAATGAAGAATCTGTCCGTTTTAGAGCGTGCCCTTATTGGCGCAGCTGGTGGAGGTATTGCTGGCGCGTTCACGTACGTTTGTCTTCACCCGCTTGATACAATTAAAACCAAGCTGCAAACAAAGGGTGCATCGCAAATGTACACCAGCACATTTGATGCAATTGTTAAAACGTTTCAAACGCAGGGAATTCTCGGGTTTTATAGCGGCGTATCGGCTGTTATTGTGGGTTCTACAGCTTCATCTGCTGTGTATTTTGGGACTTGTGAGTTTGGGAAATCGTTTTTGTCGAAATTTGAGATATTCCCATCTCTGCTTATCCCTCCTACTGCTGGTGCTATGGGCAATATTGTGTCATCAGCAATAAAGGTGCCTAAAGAATTGATCACACAGAGAATGCAAGCCGGTGCAAAGGGGAGATCTTGGGAGGTTTTGCTGCAGATTCTGGAGAAAGATGGGATTTTGGGACTTTATGCAGGATATTCTGCCACTTTGTTAAGGAATTTGCCTGCTGGTGTGTTGAGTTATTCATCTTTTGAATATTTAAAAGCTGCGGTATTGAGTAGGACTAAGAAGACCCATTTGGAGCCAATTCAGAGTGTGTGTTGTGGTGCATTGGCTGGAGCTATTTCGGCGGCTATTACAACACCACTTGATGTGGTGAAAACTCGGCTGATGACTCAGGTTCATGGAGAGTCGGTGAACAAGGTAGCTGCTGTTGTGTATAGTGGGGTTACGGCGACTGTGAAGCAGATTTTGAAGGAGGAGGGATGGGCTGGGTTGACCAGAGGAATGGCTCCTAGAGTTGTTCATAGTGCTTGCTTTGCTGCATTAGGATACTTTGCATTTGAAACTGCTAGGCTTACGGTTTTGCATCAGTATTTGAAGCGGAAGGAGTTGGCTGAAATGAATGTTGCTCCTGCTTGATTGAGTCTCTGACACTACACATTATGCCCTTGGTGATTATCTTGAATATCTTCTCTTGCATTTTCGTTTCCCCTAAAAAGCAGAATGTTAGTTAATGCGTTTGTATACATTTGGAATAGTCACTTTGGTAGTACTTTATTGACTTGTAATTGCTTTTATCTGTTTCAATTCATGGTTCTTTTCCTTATTGCTGATGCATACTCAGCAAGACCAAGGTGAGAAAATATACAACTACATCAATGCAGCAAAACACGGCAAGGTTATAATTACTATATTGTAAAATGATTTTGCTCCTGGAAATTTCTGGTATTTCATCCTAATTACTCTGTACACATACATAGCATGCTTGACTGCAAGATAGATAAGGTAATCCCACTAGCAATGACATGCTGGTAGAAGCATTTGATTTGCCTACTGGCCAGTGGTGCGTTAATTTTACTGGTTAAATGAACAACTTTTGAGATTTGGAGGTCTATATAAACTAATGTCATATATTTTTTTGTGCTTTCAAGTGTATATCATTTATGTTAACTTGGCACTAAAGTATATTTTGTTTAATTTAGTTCTTAACTCTTATTTGTCAATATGTGATTGTGTTGGTGTTCATGGTTTTGGTGAGGAAGCATTCCTGATTTATGTGGTTTTAGTTGGCAAATTATTTAAAATAATTTTGCATGGATACTATGTTTTCTGTTCTTTTCACAGAATAGGTTTGCTGTTAAGAATTATGCAAAGATGCCCAACGATTGAGTTTTTGGCAAAGATAGGGAAATTATGGACTTCTTATGGCACTGAAACTATTAGATTTTAGAACACTCAATCCTAGAATGGAATAAATTGGTCAAAACATGTATAGGAAGTGAAAGAATTCTTTGTGGGCGGAGATGAAGATGTTGCTCTACGCGTTCTTAGAAATGTTGTTGGACTGTATAGGTTCTTGTGTTTCTTGTACTTTTAAAGCATAAATGGAAAAAAAAAGAAGCTTTCATGTGTCACGCTCTATGTGCTCTTAAACATTTTCTTGAGGAGCACTTGGTGTGCGACTATGTCTCTTAGAGGCTACTGGATTTACGGAGCGCTACGAGAACCGCAATTTTTAGAAGATTCATTTAATTGAGATGGAGATATAGGCTAAGCCTATGATTTATAGGATAAGTTTTATCTATATCTAGATGAGATGGCATTTAAGAATATTCTTTGGCATATTATTCTATCTTGTATATATATTGTTAGATCATTTAGATCTCAGCCGTTGATTGTATAAGGTTACTAGTATAAAATGGGGACACTCTTAATTGTATAAACCATCTTTTACTTGTAATTTCTTCAGTAATATATAGAGAGTATTTTCTCAAACACTTGGTGTGCTTATATTTTATTATCTTCTATGTGTGGTTTTTTTAAGCTGTTTAGCATGTGAAGCGTTAAGGCTGAACAATTCTCAAGAAGGTCTGTAACATTTGATATCAAAGCAGATTCAAAGAAAATAGTAAAAGACACTGTAACATCGTTGGATGTGACTGAAGAGAGGGGTAAGGTCCCAAAGTTAAAAAGAACAACATACCTCCTCACGAGAAGCTCGGTGATCCAAACTATGAGATAGGGAACTTGGTGAAACAACTTGCTGGCATTGTGGAAAAGGCAACGAATTACCTTGGGGAGTTAGAGCAACAAGTGGAGAAACTTGAGGCAGGCCTCGACACTCAAAGAGACGAGTTGTGCTCCCTCATCGACACATCCATCGAGAGTTTCGCTGATAAGCAACAAGATTGGATTAAGGCTTTTCAAAAGAATATCTACACTACTAGGGATAAGGTTCAAGCCCAAGTGGAAGAGCTGTGTCGAGGATTTGAAGTTGTCAATGAGGATGTGGTGCTGTGTAAGTGCGGTAGCAAATGGAGCTGTTACCCCTTAAGTTATGGTGGCTGCACTAAGAGTTAAGATTTCTAAGTCGAAGGAGTTCAGCAATAAGCAAAATGCCAAAGAGCTCGATAACTACTTTTGAAAAATTGAGATATTTTGATGCCATGGGCATACGAGACTAAGATAAGGTAAATACCGCGACCCTATATTTTTTTTATCATGAAATTCTGTGATGGCGTAGAAAAAGCGAGGAGATATGAAATGGTAGCATCATCAACAATTGGGTAGAATTGTAACGAGAGTTAAAGTGTTAGTTTTATCTGGATAATGTGGCGTATGATGCTAGAAAGCTATTGAAGGAATTGAAGCATACCAGGTCCATTAGCAAGTACGTAGAGGAGTACTTATTGTTTATGCTGCAGATCCCTAACATGAGTGAAGAGGACTTGATGTTCAATTTCCTAGATGGATTACAAACATAGGCATCCAATAAGTTAAAGCGGTGTGAAGTAGTAAACATACCCGACGCCTTTATATTGGCAGAAATGCTTATTAATCATCGATTTTACTATTAGACTTGGTATGCTTCTTAACCTTTGCAGGATAAGGAGGAAAAAAGCAAATCGCCTACGGGGAGGGAGCAGAAGTGCAACGGTTGGAAAAGGCCGATATCTAACTGTTTTCTTTGCGACGGGAATCATTAGGTGAAGGACTATTCAAAGAAGATGGCTATCAACGCGATGTTGGAGATTGAACAAGTGGGTGAATAGGGTCAATTGAGGTGTATGCAACTGTTCAATGCCCTTAATACCAAGTGGGCAGCCTGCACACTAATAAGAAAAATGCCTATATACGTTGAAGCCTACATCAATGAAAAGAAAATTAAAGTGCTAGTAGATACTGGAGCTACACAGCTTCCTCGAGCATACGGAAGCAGAGCACTTAGACCTTAAGGTGGAGAAAGGGATTGGTTACCTTAAGACTGTGAACACTACAGTAAAACCACTAGACGAGGTTAAGTAGACATGTGCCTCGAAAAGTGGCACAGTAAGGTAAATTCTTCGGTAGTACTTCTCGATGACTTTGATGTCGTTCTTGCATGAATTTCTTGTGACAGTTTAATGTGTTGGCACTTCCTCGACACAACTACATATGTATCTTAGAGGGAGGATCATGCATGGTACCAACAGTAGACAAGCCCAAAAGTGGGCAATCCAAACCATACAACTGAAGAAATGTGCCAAGCGAGGAGAAAAGACATACCTTTTCACAATATGGGAGGTGGATGATGAGGTGAACGAGGGCGAGGATGATTTGCCAACGGAGATTATAAGAGTGCTTGAGGAGCACAAGGATGTCATGTCAGCAATGTTATAGCAGAAATTGCCCCCAAGACGGACAATTACTCATAAGATTGAGTTCGAGTCAGGGATTAAGCCTCTAGCCAAAACGGCTTATCGAATGTCTCCACCAAAGTTAGTGGAGTTGCAAAAACAGCTCAATGAGTCATTGGATGCGAGATTCATCCAACCATTCAAAGTGCCATTTGGAGCGTCAGTGTTTTTTTAACAGAAGTATGATGGATCGTTGCAACTGTGCATAGAGACTATCAGGTACTGAACAAAGTCACCATCAAGAATAAGTATCTCATTTCTTTAATTGCTGACTTGTTTGATTAATTGAAGCAGGCAAATTATTTTTTAAAACTGGACTTAAAATCGGGTTATCATGAAGTATGGATAGCCGAGGGTGATGAGGCAAATATTACATTTGTAACGCACTATGGAGCATATAAGTTTATTGTCATGCCGTTTGTCCTCACCAACCATATTCTGCACATTGATGAACAATATACTTCAGTCTTTCTTTGACAAATTTGTTGTCATGTACTTAGATGACATTGTTATCTATAACAATAATTTCTAAGAGAATGCAAAGCATTTTCAAATTGTTTTAAAGGTACTTCGCAAGAATGAGTTGTATGTGAAGAGGGAGAAGTGTTCATTTGTCAAGACAGAGGTGGACTTTTTAGGCTATAAGATCAAAGATAGCAAGCTAATGATAGATAGAGCAAAGATTCGCACTATAGTAGATTAGGAGGAACCCATGTGAGTTATTAAGTTGTGGTATTTTTTTGGGTTAGTCAACTACTATCGAAGGTTTATTAAAGGCTATTCCACTATTGTCATACCTTTTGTCGACTTGCTGAAGAAGACTAAAGCATGGGACTGGACTGAGAAGGGAAAAAGGGGCTTTTGATTGATTGAAGAAAGCGGTGATCGAAAAGTAGGTTTTAGCATTACCAAACCCTTTATTACCATATGAGTTACATATTGATGCATTTGATTTTTTCATTAAGGGTGTTTTGATGCCACAGGGCCATCTAATTGCGTATAAGAGCTAAAAACTCAACGAGACTGAGAGGCGTTATACGGTGCAAGAGAAAGAAATGACGGGGGTCATCCACTGTCTACAAATTTGGCGACATAACTTGCTTCACACAAAGTTTATGGTGATAATGAACAACGTAGCTACCAATTACTTTAAAAGGCAAAAGAAGCTCAGCCTGAAGCAAGCTAGGTGGCAGGACTTTTTGGTGGAGTTCGATTATGAGCTTGAGTATAAACTGGGTAAGATGAACGTAGTGGAGAATGCCTTAAGCCGGGTAGGCTAAGTTAGCAGCTATGAGCAAGCTAGAAGAAGAATTACTTTGCCTAATTCAAGAAAGGATGAATTATGATCTATTAGTCGAACAACTTTTCACACAAGCGCACGCGGGAAAATCACAGCAGTTTTGGGTAGAAGATGGACTCCTCTACACTAAAGGCCATTAGGTGTATGTGGCGAAGTAGGGAACTTGCGGTGGAATCTTATTAAGGAGTGTCACCATAGTAATTGAGCAAGACATTCGGGATAATGGCATACACATGCTCTGTTGGAGGCAATGAACTATTGGCCACACATACGAGAAAATATAGAACAGTTTGTGAAGACTTGTCCTTTATGCCAACAAGACAAAGTCGAGCAGCGGAGGCCTGGGGTCCCACTTGATCCATTGCCTATACTGAAGAGACCTTAGGAGAGCATCTCTATGAATTTCATTATAGCTTTGCCAAAATTCAAAGGATGTGATACTATTATCGTAGTGGTAGATTGATTTTCTAAGTATGCTACTTTTATAGAGGCACATAAGGAGTGTAGTGCAAAGGAGATTGTAAGGCTTTTCTTTAAACATGTGGTCAAGTATTAAAGCTTGTCGATGGTGATAATAAGCGATAGTAACGTGAGGTTTATTGAAAATTTTTGGACGGGATTGTTCAATCTCATTGGATCAGAGCTTCGCTTTTCCATCACTTTCACCCACAGATATATGGGAATATTGAGAGAGTGAATGTGCTATTAGAGCTATATTTACAGCATTTTGTAAGAGCAAATTAGCAGGATTAGGCTATGCTACCCGACGTGGCGTAATTTTTATACAAATTGCAATGAAATGAGTCAACAAACTATAGCCCATTCAAGTTAGCTGCTGGCTAACAATCTCTTACACCTCACGTACTTATATCTAGTGATACGGGGAAGAGTCCCACGGTGTACCATGCTGCAAAGTCCTAACACGAGCAGTCAAATATAGTGCAAGTGTATCTCGACAAGGTAACGAAGCAGATGAAGAAGTAGGCTGATGACAAGTGAAGGCATGTCGAGTATAATATGGGAGGCTTGGGGATTGTAAAGATCCTTCCGATGCAGTACAAGTATATCTGCCTACTTCACAAAGGTCTTGTTCGAAAGTATGATGGGTCATTTTCTATTGCTAAGAGGGTTGGTAATGTCTTGTATGAGGTGGAGTTACCTTTAAGACTTCACCTACATTTGATGTTTCATGTAAGCTACTTAAAGCCATACCATGGTGATGCTGAGGACACGAAGCGTGGGCCACAAACAAGGGCGCTAATGGAAGTTTCCACATCCTACGACAAGGAGGCAGAACTTATCCTTGATGTGATTATGGTACGAAAGAAAATTACCCTTCGAGTTATAAGTATTTCGTCAAGTGGAAAAGGATGCCTAATAGTAAAGTAAGTTGGAAACCCGAGAATGCAATGTGGCAGTTTGAGAACAAGGTGCGTGAGTTTCAATGAAGACGTAATGAGGAATCATATGAATTTGGTAGGGGAGAATGTCATGCCCCATGTGCTATCAAGCATTTCCTTGAGCACTTGGTGCGCAATTATGCCTCCTAGAAGCTACTGGACCCATAGAGGCTACATGAGCCGGAGTTTTTAAAATGCCCATTTGATTGGAATAGAGATATGAGTCAAACCTATGATTTATATGATAAGTTTATCTATATAGGATAAGTTTTATTTCTATCTAGATGAGATGACATTTAAGAATATCTCTTAGTATATTATCCCATTATATATATATATATATCATTAAATCATTTAGATCTCAGGTATTAATTGTATAAGGTTATTAGTATAAAAAAGGATATCTTCAATTATATAAATTATCTCGTAACTTGTAATCATTTCAGTAATATAAAGAGTATTTTCTTAAACACTTAATATGATTGTCTTTTATTATCTTATTGGTGTGATTTTTCTAGGCTATTTAGCGCGTAAAGCGCTAAGGTCGCACAGTTCTCAAGAAAGTCAGTGACATGTGTCCCATGAATTTAGTTTTAGTATTTTCAAGGCAGTAAGCAAAGATGTTTAAGACGGTTAGTTAATTATTTAATTTCAATTAATTGATATTCATGGAATAAATTTAATAATTTAATTGAATTGATTGAAAGAATGATTCTATTTTAATTCAATTAATTTGTATTATTTATGAGACATATTAAATAATTTAATTGATTAAATTGAAATTATAATTCAATTATAGAATGATTCAATCATTGAATTTTAATTAATATATATTCATGAGATGAATTAAATAATTCAATTGAATTGATTAGAATTATAATTCAATTTTACATGGATTCAATTATTTAATTTGTATACATTAGATAAATTAAATAATTCAATTGAATTAGTTAAAATTAAAATTTAATTATACAAAGATTTGATTTCAATTTTAAGTAATTTGTATTATTCATGGGATAAATTAAATAATTTAATTGATTCAATTGAAATTATAATTTAATTGTACAAGGATTCGATCATTTAATTTCAATTAAGGGTTGTTCATAGGACAAATTAAATAATTCAAATATTTTTCTTATAATATTTTAATTGTAATTATAAATATTATAATAACAATTAAAATTATAAATTGTAATAACAATTAAGATTGTATTAAATTGAAATTATATTATAATCATAAATTCATAATTAAAATTACAATTCTATTAAAGATAAAAATTTAGTGATATTATTATAAATATGAAATTATTGAATATAAATATAAAAATAAAGAGTCAAATTTATATTTTTATTTTTTATTTTTAATTAAAAGAATTCTTAAAATTATTTTTTTTTAAAAGGCCCATGGGCATGTGTTGGTACTACTATGAAGCCTATTGTGTTAGTACGGCAAAGTTTTGCATTGTGTTGGCTTAAACTCGGCTCGCCTAAGTCAAAATTTAATAAACCGTGTCATGCCATCTCTATATTTAGATTTTTCAAAATTCATTCTCTAAGTCTAATTAAGAAATTCAATAATATTAGAAATGATTTCGATTCTAATTTCTAGATCATAAGTAAACATTTTCACTTTGATCAATTTTATTCAATCCGATCTCAACCAAATTCAATTTTTGTTTTAAAAAAATTTGCTATTGTTTATCGTAAAATTCCCAAAGATCTACCCACACATGCCATTAGGGGTGACAAAACAAATAAACAATCGAATTTGTGCCTATTCATAATAAAATTTTAATTTATTCTTTTTCAAATTCAATTATTTTTTTAACGAATTAGATGAATTCAATTGGTTTAATTCATATTTGACGTAAACTTATAAATGACCCACATTTGATCCAAATTCCATCTAAATTCAACTAAAATTTAATTATTTTTTATTTGGTAAAAAAATTAACTTAAATTGAAAAATAAATCATTAACAATACACAATATATATTCCATTAAAAAAAGAAATTAAAAAATCCATATAAACTTTATATTAATTTAGCATTATTACAAATTTTATGTATTTTGTAACTCAAATATTAATTGTGCAATTTATATTTAAAATTTGTAACTCTTAACTTAATTTTCATTAACATGAATTTAAAATTTGAAATTGTAACTCCAAGAATGTATAATATCCATTAAGTTTTGTAACTCACAATTAAGTTAAAATTTTAATATAAGGTTTTAAAACCTTTTTTAATTCCAACAATATGTATAATAGTGATAAACAAAATATTTGAAAAGAAAAATACAAAACTGAATCAATTTTTCATAAATCCATCTAAACAAATACACCTCAATATTCAGAATAATTAGATTTGAAGTTGTAAACCATTTACAAAAATAAGACATTTTTTTATTATCGTATAATGTATTTCTTATCGTATATATAAGTTGAAATGATAATTTATTTTTCTAAGTTGTGCTTGTTTTAAAATAAATTAGCTTCAAAATATAATCCGAGTGTGATGTAGTGAAATTTTAGAGAGAAATGAGGTGATGGAAGGGAAAATTTGCAAAATCTAGGTTGGATTTGGAAAACTATACTATAAACAAAATGAGCTGCCATTTGGGCACTCGCGACACACCCTGTTATCGTACAATTCGCACCTCACGTGCTACTATACAATTTTGTGTAATTTTTTTGAATTATGATTTTTGAACAATTTAAATGGCTTTTTAAACAATTTTTTAGGTCCCATGGAGTATGAGTCAATCGTTACTTATTTCAAGAGAAGGTAGGAAAGCTTTAGTGATGGGTTGAGAGATATACTGAGTATAGTAACTTCGATGTTTTGAAAGATGTGAAATATGAGTATTTTTTAAATACTGTGTGTTGTGCAATTAGAGTTGACAATGTAGAGTATAAGGTGACTATAAATATTTAAATTGATGCAATGAGTTATAAGTTGAGATAAATTGAGATTAGAAATGATAACTATGTCTGATTGTTTTTAAGGGCTAATAGAAGATCAATATGTCCTCTATATGTAATAGTGAATCCCAGAGCTCTTATGTGTGAAGAAGATGCACAGACATCCAATTAGAATAAACCACTCAATCATACTCATTTTATGTCGACAAGTGATAGCAACCAAGTGAGCCCTACAACTTTAATAATACCAATAGTTGTTGTTTCCATAAACACAACAGATCACTATCATTATTCCCTTATAAAGTTTCATGAAGGCCCAACTTATATGCATTATGATAGTTGAGCAAATGAGAATGTTGATGGTGTTGAAAATATTGATAATGTGGAAGAATGTGTCAGTTTGGATAATTCAAGGTGGACATTATTATGTTTCAACTAGCTTTTTTAATGTTAAAGATAGAATAGGAGATGATAGTGAAATTGAAAATACTTTTGCGTTTATTCCTCTAACACCACTATCAAACTTAGGTATTCGATAAAATTTCATGTATTGGAATTAGGGATATATTTATAGGAAAGTTGTTTTATAGTAAAGATGAACTTTACTAAGCTATTACTGTGTTAGCACTTAAGGGTAATTAGAGTTGTAAGGTTTAAAAAAGATCATTTTATAGAAAAATGTGATGATAAGGATTACAAATGACGATTATGTGCAGTGTCAATGAATGCCAAGAAGTATTTCATCGTGCATAAAATTGATGTAGATCACATATGTTAATTGGACCAGTTACGTATGGTTATCGATATGTCCTCTATAGGGCTAATAGAAGATCAATATGTCCTCTATATGTAATAGTGAATCCTAGAGCTCTTATGTGTGAAGAAGATGCACAGGCATCCAATTAGAATAAACCACTCAATCATACTCATTTTATGTCGGCAAGTGATAGCAACTAAGTGAGCCATACAACTTTAATAATACCAATAGTTGTTGTTTCCATAAACACAGCAGATCACTATCATTATTCCCTTATAAAGTTTCATGAAGGCCCAACTTATACGCATTATGATAGTTGAGCAAATGGGAATGTTGATGGTGTTGGAAATATTGATAATGTGGAAGAATGTGTCAGTTTGGATAATTCAAGGTGGACATTATTATATTTCAACTAGCTTTCTTAATGTTAAAGATAGAATAGGAGATGATAGTGAAATTGAAAATACTTTTGTGTTTATTCCTCTAACACTACTATCAAACTTAGGTATTCGATAAAATTTCATGTATTGGAATTAGGGATATATTTATAGGAAAGTTGTTTTATAGTAAAGATGAACTTTACTAAGCTATTACTGTGTTAGCACTTAAGGGTAATTAGAGTTGTAAGGTTTAAAAAAGATCATTTTATAGCAAAATATGATGATAAGGATTACAAATGACGATTATGTGCAGTGTCAATGAATGCCAAGAAGCATTTCATCGTGCATAAAATTGATGTAGATCACATATGTTAGTTGGACCAGTTACGCATGGTTACCGATAAGTGAAATCTGATTACTAAAAAATTTATAAAGAATAAGTTTGCATAAATGAGTAGACTTTACAGATCAAAGGAGATCCAAGTAGAGATATTTGAAGAGTTTGATCTAGAGATAACTTCCTTTACTACTTAGCGAGTTAAGGAGCATGCATACAGGTTGATATAAAGTACTCTAGAGTATCGTTTAAATTACTTCCTATGTACTATTATGTGCTGGAACAATAGAACTTGGCTATAGTTATTCATTTAGAAAATG
This sequence comes from Ailanthus altissimus, assembly GCA_946807835.1. Classification (NCBI taxonomy): domain Eukaryota; kingdom Viridiplantae; phylum Streptophyta; class Magnoliopsida; order Sapindales; family Simaroubaceae; genus Ailanthus; species Ailanthus altissimus. The sequence continues at coordinate 9,030,040 of OX327699.1, read as the reverse complement.
ACGATTATAATCACTTTAAGTATTTTTTTTTTGGTAGCATTTAGACCATTCAATGAAGTACTCGGTCATTTATACGACTGATTATTACAGTTGATAAAATATTTTTGAAAGGTGCATACATGGGTATAATGTTTGTGACAGTTTGTAAAGATGGAAACAATCAAATTTTTCACTTGCGTGAGGTATTGCTAATTTGAAAAATGATGCTTCTTGGGCATGGTTTATAGCTAAACTCCAAGGAATCCTTAGTAATCTTAATAAACTTGTATTATCTAATCGACACGCTAATATTAAGATGGCCATTCGAGTTTGGTCATAAGATACAAGATACCATTGGAGAAGAATAAGAAAAAGAAAAGGGGATACCTGACTTCTTACTTTGTTGCTGCAAAAGCTAATCGCCTTGTTGACTTTCAAGTAAAGATGACAAATGGGTCGTGCCACCTAAAGCATAACGTGCTTCGACACAAAAAATCTATCCCTGCTGTGTTGGGTCGCAATGTGAGACCTAGTGCTTTGTACTGGCACTGACCCATTATAAGCTTGTATGGCACAACACGACCCGTAGGGCAAACCTTTTTTTAAAAAGTTTTTGAAGTATTTTTATTTTGTTATTTTTAAAAATATTTTTCTTAATAATTTATAATTATATTTTCTTACAAAATGTTTTAAATTTTTTAATTACAATTATTTTAATTGTAACAACAATCAAAATTAATAATTGTAATAATATTATAATTTATATTGAATTGAAAATTAAAAAATTGTATTACTATTAAAGATAAAAATTTATTGATATTATTCCAAATTTGAAATTATTGGATACAAATACAAAACTAAAAGGGTAAAATTTACATCACTATAGTTATAATACATCCAAACTAGATTCGCACCTATTGAACTATCTATCTTTTACAAATCTTACCCTTGTTACTGTTAAGATTTGTGCTTACGTGCCATCCCATTTTGTATGAATATTTAATTTTAATATTAATGCAATTGATATTTCTTTTAACTGTTAATTATATTTATTGAAATGGTAAGATATTTAGAACATTTTAAATATTGTATGATCTAAAAGAGTTTAGATCTGATCAAAAAGAATTTAGATCAATGCTAATTTTTTAGCAATATCTAAAGAGTTAGAGTCATGTCTGAAATGGGACAAAGACCTTAGAATATATTGGTAATGATATAGTTGTAAATGGTTACAAATGGTGTTAAGATATGTCATTGTGCAAGTATGTTCTAAAATACTAAGTTTCTGGTTTATTTTACTGATGCGGGTCTATTAGTGAAACCCTAATACATAGATTAGTGTATGTGTATATCTGGATGATCTAAATAGTTAATCTTAACAGACTATAAGCTTAGTGGAAGCTTGTATAGGCATACGGGTATTCAGTAAGGACTAAAGACTGAACAAACTCATGAGGACCTCCAATAGACATCCTATGAAGCCGTCAATAGAAGGTCTTCTCGAGTTGAGTAGTATTCATGGTCCTTTGATCTGAGCGCCAAGGTGGGCTTGTGAGTAATCCACCATGTTTTGGTTCCACATATGTCAAAGACCTTTCATGGTCTGACCGCTATGTGTCGCTGGGTATCGTCCGATGCTCATGGAGTTCGGTGTGCGCAGATATGAGATCTGTCAGCTCATAGAGGTGAGTTGTATATCCAGATGCTCTGAGATTGTATCTCAGAAAGTCTTATGGCCATAAGCAATAATCCCAAGGGAAGAGTTTTCTGCAGGGTTAAACAATATTGTAAAATTGTCTGCATATATTGTTTATCGAGATACGAATCTAGAGATAAGTTCACGGATGAGCAAATAGAGATTTGACGGTAAGAATCTATATCTCTACTCTTCTAGGATATAGGTGACGGAAGGATTATACGGATATGGTTAACCTCAGCTTGTATGGTTTAACGCATTGTTTTGTAATATTCGTAACGTATATGTGGGACATCGTTCACGGACTTGCAAAAATGTTTCATAAGACAAATGAGTGTGAACCTAGGGAGTCTCACAATATGAAGTGTACCCGTTGAACACTAGGGTAGCAAGCCGGGTCAATCAGTTCGATCCGAAAATTTTTTGAAAATATGATTCGTTTTGAGGACCTCTTTGTAAAGTGAAAAATATGGTTTACAAATGTTGCAATAGGTCCCTCTTTTACTAGAAAATATACTCTTGACACATGTCATTAAGCCATTGGCTCTTTAATTAATTGGACATTATTTTTATTTAAATAAATATATGATGTTTATTATATTATTTTATTAGGCATGTGTGGGACATTTGTTATTAATAGACATGAGATGTTTATTATATTAATTTTCATGTGACATGTGTTAGACACTTATCTTAATCAATTAATTAAATAATTAAAGTTTGTTTTCTTGTTTTGCATTAATAAGACAAAAATATATTTTAATATCTTATTTTAAATGGTGCTTGAGCCTTTAAGAGAACATTTATCTTGGTTTGAATTATTTATTTAAAAATATTTGCATTGAAATAGTTTTAATATTTATTAATATAGTCAAACAAGAAAGATATTTCATTTTGTTAATTTTGAAGAGACAAAATTCGGCCAAGCATTATTTTAATGAAATAAATATTATTTTGTTATTTATTAATTCATTTAAAATGTCATTGCCCAATTAAAATGAAGAAAAGGCTTTTTGGTTAATTCTTGTATGGAAAAGAAAGATAAAAACATGTGTATTTTTTTCTTAAGTAATTTTTTGCATAATGGTTATGTAAAAGGAAGAGGGAATTTTGGCCAAGGGTATTCTTTCACTCTTTGGAAGGCTTTCAAATATAACAAATACTTCTTCATCTTTTTCTCTCAAGTTAGATTTGGTAGGAAAAACAAAAACCAAAAAGCAAAAAGAATTTTGTTACAAGAGTGAAAAAGAGAGCTTGTTTTTGCTTAAAGAGTTTAAGTACTAGAACAAAAATCCTACACTAATTTTAAGCTGCCATTCTAGCTTCTCTAATCCCACCAAGAGTTGAAGACTAGAATTGTTTAAGGATTAACTTCAAGGCGAGCTCCAAAAATTTTTGTTCATCACTGAATCGTCGGCAAAGGTATGTTCGAATTACCCTAATATTTTGATTTGGTTTACATTGATGTGTTTATCATGTTGTGAAATTTGATTTCTTATTCTGCCAACAATATTTGTATGTATCACATGCTTATTTCAAAATGATGAACACATTACACATATAATCACCCTAGTATAATACACGCCCAATAAATGGTATCAGAGCATATTTTTGTGTTTTTGGGTGATTAATGTGCAATTGGTGATATATTTGACATGATGATGTTATTTATATATTTTACAACTTGTTAATATTTTATTTAAAGAATTTGTGATATATTTAACATGATGATGTTATTTATATATTTTACAACTTGTTAATGTTTTATTTAAAACATTTGTGATATATTTGACACGTTGATCTTATTTATATATTATACAACTTATTAATGTTTTATTTGGAACATTGGTGATATATTTAACATGATGATGTTATTTATATATATTATAACTTGTTAATGTTTTATTTAAAATATTTGTAATATATTTGACATGATAATGTTATTTATATTTTTACAACTTGTTAATGTTCATTTTAGAACATTTGTGATATATTTGACATGATAATGTTATTTATATATTTTACAACTTGTTGATGTTTAATTTATGACATAGATGATGTTTAATTTAAACATATTATTTTTTTAATGATGTTCATGAACATGTTGATGTTTTAGAATGAACATATTATGTTTGAATATTTTTGTCCGTGTGATAAATTTGAGCACCAAGATGAGAAAAATTATTTACAGGATGCATGTATATTCTTAGAGCATTTGGCGCCCAAAGGGTGGTGCCACGGCGCCCCTCCATTTTTCTCATAAGTGTTGTTTGAATTTTTTTTATTTTATTCAATTCATGTTTTGACTTGTTTAAATATACATATTATTTGTCATAACATGAAATAATCATTGATTTACGTTAACAAACACAATAGGAGCCCTAATGGTGGGAGTTAGTTGTGCTTACGTAAATTAATTAAATGATCTAAATTTTACATTCTTATGAGATGCGAATGTATTTTAAAATCTCTCTTAATCAGATTGAATTGTATCACATTATGAGATAATGTTGTGTGATGATCCATCTTGTCAATACGGTGTTAGCTGAGTCATATCGGTTTTTTCTAAGATTGCTACAATGTGAGGAACTTGGTCTGTATGATTTAGACTATGTCGGTTAAACATGAGATGAGACAAATATATGTGAAAGTATTGCCTTAGATCGCTACAGTGTGTGGGTAATCCGGTAGTATATATTTGATCATTGACAAGTTAATTTGAAATACACTTACCTTAAATCGTTACAGTGTACAGATAAGATGTATTTAGGATCATGAGTAGGAGTTGCATGAGATGTAATTGACAAGGGTTGTCTACATGTTGAGGCTACAAAGGCCTAGATCACTATAGTGTGCAGTCCGAGTAAAATGCTAATGGGGTCTACTTCCCAATGTATAGTTTAAATCAGTTTAAATTGTTGTTATCCCGTTTTAAGAGATTAAAGGGAATATGTAAAGTAGTAGAAGGGCATTTTAAATTAAAAATCGTATATATATTATACCCATGATTTAAAACGTTGTATTAGTAATTTAATGTCTCAAATATCCACTGACATTTTATATTTTTGTTTATTTGCTTTCTTGTGAAGATTAAATGGCTTCTAGTAACCTTTTGATCCGCATTCTTGATGCACACCAACGCAAGGGTGCAGAAAACTATTTTGACTGGCTAATGAATCTCAGAATAGTTCTAGATTTTGAGAAGTTTGCATATGTAATTGATCAGCGCTTACCCCGCGGTATTTTTGATGATGCTTCTCCAGAGGAAAAAGAGACATATCAGAAATGGTTGGATGATGATTTTATTGTCAGGGATTTAATACATGTGGGTGTATGTGTTAACGTATTTTATGGTGTATGCATATGATTGTGTACATATTGAAAAATTAAAATTATGCATCATATACATGAATTTGGCAGCGGAATTTATCAAGTAATCAACATATACACATGTAGTTCAATTCTTAACAACTTAAGAATACAGAAAACATACCTTTGAAGACATCCGATTGGGATTTCGAATTCCGGATATCTTTGCTCCAATTTTGAGCTTACCTTGAAGTGTACTTTTGTCCAATTCTAGTTCACAACAATCTGGTGGGATTGTGAAGTTAGAATAGTAGCAGTATGATCTCCAGCAACAAGGTTTTGATTCTAGAAAGAAAAATATGAAGGATTTATTTTCTTTCTCCTTTGGTTTTTCTCACAAGTCTTTGTTTTTTGAAAAACTCTCTCAAAACCAACTCTCTTTTTTCCTCTCAACACTTGCACGAATTTTCATTCACTCTCTTGTTAACACACTTGAAACTCAACCAATTTTTAGTGGTTACAACAACTTCACAAATGCTCCACCAAAATTAGATTAAGTGGCCAACTACCCAAACAATTCTTGGTGGCCATTTTAATGGTCTAATAAATTTAACCATTAATCATAAAATGGTGCTCCACTAAATTTAGTTTATGTTTCTCAAATTAGGTATGTCTTCTATTTAGGAATAAAATAATAAATAAATAAAACCATATTTTATTTATTTAAATAACATTTATTTAATTATTCAAAAACTATTTGAATGATTAATATTTACCTTATTTGATTTTACTAACATGGTAAATGGTTGAATTCATGGTAAAACAATTCATACAATACAATTGCACCACTTGTTAATATCTAATTAGTTAATAACTCTTGTCAACTAATTAAATAATATACCTAACATTTAAGTTTAAACAAATGCACAACCCGAGAAACCCCGAAACATATTTTCAGTTTGCTGAAATTTCTAGGATAGAACTGTTCAATCCATTATGTTGCCCTAGTGCACAACGAGTACACTTCATATTGTGAGACTCTCTAGGTCCACGCCCGAATTGTCATATAGAACTTCTCTATACGTCCGTGAATGATGCCCCATACATACGTTACGGATATTACAAAGCGGCGCGTTAAACCATACAAGTTGAGGTTATGACATATTCATATAATCCCTCCATCATTTATATTCGAGTAGAGCAGAGATATAGATCAACACCGTCAAATCTCTATATGCCCGACTGAAAGCTTATCTCTTGAATTGTATTTCAATAAATAATATTCTCAAACACTTTTGCAATATTATTTATCCCTAGGTTAAAATCTTTTTTCGGGAATTATTGTTTATGGCCATAAGACTTTCTGAAATACAATCTATAGAGTATTAGGATATACTACTCACCCAAATGAGCTGATGGATCCCATATCTATGCACACCGAACTCCATGAGCATCGGACCATACCCAGCGACACCCAACAGTCAGACCATGAAAGGTTTCTGACATGTGTGGAACCAAAGTATGATGGATCACTCACAAGCTCACCTTGGCACTCAGGTCAAAGGACCACGAATACTACTCAACTCGAAAGATCCTTCATTGTCGGCTTTATGGGATGTCTATTGGAGATCTTTGTGAGTCTGTTCAGTATTCAGTCCTTACTGAATACCTGTATCTCTATACAAGCTTCCACTAAACTCATGGTTTGCTAAGAATAACCATTTAGACCATCTAGATATAGACATACATTAATCTATATATTTGTTAAGGTATTCACTGACAGACTTGCATCAGTGAAGATAAATCAGGAATATAATATTTGAGAACATATTTGTATAATGACATTTCTTAGCACTATTTACAACTCTTTACAATTATGTCATTACTAATATATTCTTAGGTCTTTGTCCCATTTCAGACAAGGCTCTAACTCTTTAGATATTACTGACTCTTATAACTTGGTAACTCTTATCAGTGCCAACTCTTAGCATTTATAACTCTCAGTGTTGCTAATTCTTAGCACTGATCTAAACTCATTTAGACCAGATCTGAACTCTTTCAGATCGTACAATGTCTGAAACGTTACAAACATCTTACCATATATAAATATAATTAGCGATTTATTGAAATAATAACACTAATATAAATATTAAACAAATATTGATACATAATGGGATGACACGTAAGCATAAATCTCAACAGTATGCATGTACAATTGTGTCTATTGCCTAAAATACATATCTTATACATATTCTATGCGACAGAAGTGTATAAATTACAATAAACACAATAAATAAAATATATTAATCACATTAATATATTAATAAAGGTTGAGAACTCACTTCAATGTATAATGTTATACACGTATTTTTTTAGAGTTCGCATAGAGACCAACTCATGGGTAGTTTTAGTCACCAACACGGTAGGTTTGGTGAGCTAGAATAGCAACCCTATACGCAGCACTGGGGTTAACTCTTAAACCCCAAAATAAACGAGTGTGTTTTCATCTTTTTCTCTAAAAGGATAAGAAATGGAGAGTTTGAAGCAATCCACATTATTTCAATTGAAACCATAAAAAAATGAAACAATTTCATTTTTTCCTCTTTTTGTTTTTCTTTTCTTCTTTCCTTTTTTCCTTCTCTATTTCTTCTTTCTCTCTTGGCACAAATTGTGCCACTTTTCCATATCACCCCAAAATGCACACTTCTCACTATTATATATATATATATATATATATATATATCTAATATATAATATAATAATAATATAATATATTATAAAATAATAAATAATAGTATAAAATTATACTAATAGGTGCCAACTATTTGGCACCCAAAATATAATATTATTATATATATAATATCTTATAATAAAATAATATATAATATAATAATATAATATAATATTATATAATATAATAATGAGATATTTTAATTATTTAACAATTAAATAATCAAAGTGTGAAATAATCATTTTGTCCCTCATAAATAGTTACCAAGTATACCCCCTAGTTGGTCCCACCAAATCGCACACTTGGGTAAACTCAATCGAGTGTCCACAATGCGCCACGTGTCCTTATACAATTAGTAAATAATAATTATTTACTAATTGTTGTATTTAACACTTAAATACAGACACGCACGCATTCTCGGGTATTGCTGAATATTACTAGATTAAACACTTTAATCCGGCACGCTACCTCAGTGCACAACGAGTACACTCCATATAGCGGGACTCCTTAGGTCCAACACCTGATTCGTCAAAAGGAACTATTTCATGAGTTCGTGAGCAATGCCCCATGCACACATCATGGATATACAAATCAGCGTGTTGAACCATGCAAGTTGAGGTTACAACGCATACGTATAATTCTTTCGTCATGATATCCTAGATGTGCGAGGATATAGATTATCACCATCAAATCCCCTAGTGCTCATCCATATCTTATCTCCCGACTTGTATCTCACTGAACATTATACATAAACTCTTTTACCATAATGTTCTACTATAATGGAATTCCTTTTTGGGATTGATACTTGTGGCCACATGACTTTTTGAGATACAGTCTCGAAGCATCTGGATATCGAACTCCTTATGCGAGCTGACGAATCTCATATCTGTACACACCGGACTCCATAAGCATCAGACTATACCCAGCGACACCTAGCGGTCACACCATGAAAGATCTGTAACATGCGTGGAACCAAAGTATGGTGGATCACTTACAAGCCCACTGTGGCACTCAGGTCAAAGGACCACGTATACTACTCAACTCGAGAGGACCCTTTATTAACGGCTTATATAGGATGTCTATCGGAGGCCCTCGTGAGTCTGTCCCGTATCCAGTCCTAACTAGATACCCATATGTCAATACGAGCTCCAAGCTCACAGTCGGCTAGGAACGACAATCTATACCAGGTACAACATATGCTGATCTATATATAAAGGTATCTACTGATAGACCCGCATCGACAGAAATAGATCAGGGACAATTATTCAAGAACATACTTACCCAACTAGCATTTTCTAGCACCTGATTGCAACTGTTGTAACTATGCAGTTACTAGTATATTCCCAGGTCTATGTCTAATTACAGACAAGGCTCTAACTCTTGGATGTTCGCTGAGTATTATAATCAGCTAACACTTAGTTGTACTAACATTTATCATTTATATCTTTTAGCGTGGCTAACTATGAGCCCTTATCAAAACTCCTTTAGATTTGATTTGAACTCCTTCAGATTATACAATGTCTGTAATGTTACATGCATAGTACCATATTAATGGGTATTAGCGATTTAATGAGAATGTACACTTGTATAAATATATAAGTATATGTACATTTAAGGTTGGCACATAAGCACCGACCTCAACTGGTTTAAAAGTTAAATCTTACATTCTAGCCTCGATGTTTACGGAGCTGCAAAAAGAGCATGTCTGCATGGATGATGTTGACAGTATAATGCTCCATCTGAATGAGCATTTTGGCGACAGATCTCAGGTCGATATATACAGAGTTGCCAAAGCTCTATTTCAGGCTAGACTCCCAGAGGGTAGTCCTATTAGTCCTCATGTCCTCAAGATTATTGGATACATTGAGAAGTTTTAGACTATGGATATGGTACTAAGCAATACATTGGGGAATAGTTTAATTCTCCAATCACTTTTAAGGTCATTCGGACAGTTCATCATGAACTTTAACAGGCAAGGATGACCCATACTTATACTGATCTGCATAATATGCTTAAGACAATATAGGATGACATGAACAAATAGGGCACAACCCTCTATGTTCAGGGTACTTCATATTCTACCCTAAGGGCTTGTGGAAAGTCCAAAAGGCACTAGAAATGGAACTATCCTAAATACATTGCCACCATGAAAAAGACTTCAACATGTGTATGCTTATCCATAATTGACATTTCTTTAGCATTTGATGCTAGTATAGGGTAGCACTAGTAGTAGTTCAGGAACTTTGAATGATACAGAACTTTAACATATGAGATTAGGTTATATAGGCGTAAGACGTCTAACCCGTCTAGTTAAGGATGGTCGAATACCTGATCTAACCATACAATCGTACCTAGTTTGTGAATCTTGTATTCAAGGAAAAATGACTAAATCTCCATTTATCGATGTTGGATACTGTGCCACTAATTTATTAGAATTAGTGCATAATGATGTATGCAGTCCAATTAATCAAGTTGCAATATGTGGTTTTCAATACTTTGTAACGTTTATCGATGATTTATCACAATACGGGTACGTGTTTCTTATGAAGCATAAGTCAGAAACCTTTGAAAAGTTCAAAGAGTTCAAACTTTAAGTAAAGAAACAAACCGGCATATACGTTAAATGCCTTCGATCAGATTAAGGAGGTGAGTACATGAACAGTGATTTTTCTAATTATTTAAAAGAGAATGAGATTCTCGCTCAGTATAGTCCTTTAGGTACTCCGTAACACAATGGTGTTTCGAAAAGGAGGAATCAAACTTTATTAGATATGGTCCGATCAATGATGAGCTTCATCGATCTTCTAAAATATCTGTGGGGATATGCTCTTAATACTGCTGCTCATTTATTGAACAGGGCTCCATCTAAAGTTATTCCAACCACTCCGCATGAGATGCTAAAATGAAAGAAACCAAGCCTTAAATATTACGTAAAAGTTACGCAATAGGATAAACTTACACCCAAGGGGTATAAGTACCAGTTCATTGGGTATCCCAAGAATTCAATGGGATGCCAATTCTATGATCTAGAGGAATGAAATGTGTTTGTTTTTTGATATACAACTTTCCTTGAAAAAGAATTTCTCATAGATCATAGAGATTATAGAAAGATGGAGCTTGAAGCCAATCAAAACCAGAATAAACCAAAGATAGAACCTCAAGTTCAATTCAACAAAATACCTTTAACACACCTTCCACGTAGGTCGGAGAGGATGTCTAGACCACCTGTCAGGTATGGTCAGATGCCTGAAGGTGTAATTGGAGTTTTCTTAGTTGAAGAAAATGATCTTTTAACCTATAAAGAGGCCATATTGGACATCGACTCGGAAAAATGGCAAGAAGCCATGAAATCCGAAATTGACTCAATACATCAAAATCAAGTATGGGACTTGGTTGAGCTTCTTGAAGGAATAGTTTTTATTGGTTGTAAATGGATTTACAAGCGGAAGCGTGGGTCCGATAGAAAGTTAGAGACCTTCAAAGCCCGACTGGTTGCAAAAGGTGATGCTCAAACAATCTGGGATCGATTATGAGGAAACCTTTGCACCAGTAACGATGTTAAAGTCAATATGAATTTTATTGGTGATTGTTGCATATTATGTCGAAATATGGCAGATGGATGTAAAAACGGCATTCCTAAATGGATATCTTGAGGAAGAGATATACATGAAACAACTTGAAGGTTTTATATTCAGCCTAACTGCTGGTCCAGTCTACAAACTAAAGAAGTCCATTTATGGACTTAAACAAGCAACCCGAAGTTGGAATCTTCATTTTGATGAAGTAATCAGAGGGTCTAGTTTCATCAAAAATGTAGAGGAAACTTGTGTGTACAAAACAGTTAGTGAGAGCATGATAGTTTTCTTAGTTCTCTATATGGATGATATACTGATCATTGGGAGTGATATAGGTATGTTACAGTCAGTAAAACGTTATATAAGTAAAAACTTCTCCATGAAGGACTTAGGAGAGGCTTCCTATGTACTAGGTATAAAGCTTTATATAGATAGGGCTAGGAAGCTGATAAGACTCTCCCAATCATCGTACATAGACACTGTCTTAGAAAGGTACAACTTCAGTAACTATAAGACAGCTAATGTGCCTTTTAGATATGGTGTTCATCTTTCGAGAAAGATGTGTCCTCAGATGGAAGATGAAAGAGTTAGAATGTCTAACATCCCATATGCATCAGCTATTGAAAGTTTGATGCATGCCATGATGTGTACGAGATCTAACATCAGCATGGCTGTAAGTGTTACGAGCCAATATCAGTCTAGTCCAGGTGATAGCCATTGGATGGCAGTGAAGCATGTCCTTAAATACCTTAAGGGTAAAAAGGATAAGTTACTTATATATGGAGAAAGTGACTTACAAGTGAGAGGATATACAGATTCAGACTTCTAATCTAATCCAGATGATAGAAATTCTACATCGAGGTATGTATTCATTCTTAATGGTGCTGCAGTGAGTTGGAAGAGCACCAAAAAGAGATCCACTGCTAATTCAACCACAGAGGCAGAATATATTGCTGCCTCGGAAGCAGCAAAAGAAGCAGTGTGGATATGCAAGTTTGTAGCTGAGCTTGGAATAATCCTAAGTTCGATGGATCTTATCCTATTATTTTGCGACAATAATGAAGCTATAGCACAAGCCAAAGAGCCAAGAGCACACCAGAGATCTAAACATGTGGAGAGAAAATACCACATAATTAAAGAGATCTTGGCTTAGAGGAAATGTAATAATTTAAAGAGTTGACTCTGTAAATAATATCGCAGACCTACTAACTAAGGCCTTAACTCCTAAAGTATTTGAGAAACACGTGGAGTCAATGGGTATAAGACACCATTACGAATGATACTAGTGCAAGTGAGAGTTTGTTGGAATTTGTGCTTACATGCCATCCTATTTTGTATGAATATTTAATTTTAATATTTATGTAATTGATATTTCTATTAATTGCTAATTATATTTATTGAAATGGTAAGATGATTGGAACATTTCAGATATTGTATGATCTAAAAGAGTTTAGATCTAGTCTAAAAGAATTTAGATCAGTGCTAATATTTAGTAATATTTAAAAAGTTAGAGCTTTGTTTGAAATAGGACAAAGACCTTAGAATATATTAGTAATGATATGGTTGTAAAGGGTTGCAAATGGTGCTAAGATATGTCATTGTGCAAGTATGTTCTAAAATACTATGCTCCTGGTCTATTTCATTGATGCGGGTCTATCAGTGAAACCCTAATATATAGATTAGTGTATGTCTATATCTAGATGGTCCAGATAGTTAATATTAACAGACTATAAGCTTAGTGGAAGTTTGTATAGGCATATGAGTATTCAGTAAGAACTAAATACTAAACAGACTCATGAGGACTTCCAATAGACATCCTATGAAGCTGTCAATGAAAGGTCTTCTCGAGTTAAGAAGTATTCATGGTCCTTTGACCTGAGCGCCAAGGTGGGCTTGTGAGTGATCCACCATGCTTTGGTTCCACATATGTCAAAGACCTTTCATGGTCTGACCGCTAAGTGTCGCTGGGTATGGTCTAATGTTCATAGAGTTCAGTGTGCGCAGATATGGGATCTGTCAGCTCATATATGTGAGTTGTATATCCAGATGCTTCGAGATTGTATCTCAGAAAGTCTTATGGCTATATGCAATAATCCTAAGGGAAAAGTTTTCTGCAGGGTTAAACAATATTGTAAAATTTTTTGTATATATTGTTTACTGAGATACGAAGCTTGAGATAAGTTCACGGATGAGCAAATAGAGATTTGACAGTACGAATCTATATCTATGCTCTTCTAGGATATATGTGACAAAAGGATTATACATATATTGTTAACCTCAACTTGTATGGTTCAACTCGTCGTTCTGTAATATTCATAACGTGTGTGTGGGATATCGTTCAAGGACTTGCGAAAATATTCCGTAAGACAAACAAGCGTGAACCTAGGGAGTCTCACAATATGAATTGTACTCGTTGAGCACTAAGGTAGCAAGCCGGGTGGAACGGTTCGATCCAGGAAATTTTTGGAAGTAGGATTCGTTTTGAGGACCTCTTTGTAAAGTGAAAAATATAGTTTGTAAATGTTGCAAATAGGTCCCTCTTTTGCTAGAAATGGTACTCTTGACACATGTTATTAAACCATTGTCTCTTTAATTAATTAGACATTATTTTTATTTAAATAAATATATGATATTTATTATATTATTTTATTAGGCATATGTGGAGAACTTATCATTAATAGACATGAGAAGTTTATTATATTATTTTTTAAGTGACATGTGTTGGACACTTGTCTTAATGAATTAATTAAATAATTAAAGTTTATTTCCTTGTCTTGCATTGATAAGATAAAAATATATTTTAATATATTATTTTAAATGGTGTTTAGGCTATTAAGAGAACATTTATCTTGATTTGAATTATTTATTTAAAAACATTTGCATTGAAATAGTTTTAGTATTTATTAATATAGTCAAACAAGAAAGATATTTCATTTTGTTAATTTTAAAGAGACAAAATTCGGCCAAGCATTATTTTAATGAAATAAATATTATTTTGTTATTTATTAATTCATTTAAAATGTCATTGTCCAATTAAAATGAAAAAAATGCTTTTTGGTTAGTTCTTTTATGGAAAAGAAAGATAAAAACATGTGTATTTTTTACTTAAGTAATTTTTGCTTAATGGTTATGTAAAAGGAAGAGGGAATTTTGGCCAAGGGTGTTCTTTCACTCTTTGGAAGGCTTTCAAACATAACAAATATTTCTTCATTTTTTCCTCTCAAGTTAGATTTGGTAGGAAAAACAAAAACCAAAAAGAGTTTTGTTACAAAAGTGAAAAAGAGAGCTTGTTTTGCTTAAAGAGTTTTAAGTACTAGAACAAAAATCTTGCACTAATTTTAAGCTATCATTCTAGTTTTTCTAATCCCACCAAGGGTTAGAGACTAGAATTTTTCAATGATTAACTTCAAGGTGAGCTCTGGGAATTTTTGTTCATCACTAAATCGTCGGCAAAGGTATGTTCGAATTACCCTAATGTTTTGATTCGGTTTACATTGATGTGTTTATCATGTTGTGAAATTTGATTGCTTATTCCCCCAACAATATTTGTATGTATAACATGCTTATTTCAAAATGATGAACACATTACACACATAATCACCCTAGTATAATACACGCCCAACAGTTACATCATTAGTTACAATATAAATTTCTTTTTTTAAATTCTAATGATCAACTCTCAAAGTTGAAATTTCTGAAATTTTTTTATCATCTCTTTTTGCCAATTCTGCTTTTGGTCCTTTGCATCTTCCTAACCTTTTATGCGTAATAAAGCCTCTAAAGTTTTTGATGTCAATCTTGATCGATTCTCATCCAATATTTTGCTCTTGTAATAAAAATATATTTCAATGTTACAGTGGACGCCAAAGGTATTAGTAGATCTCAAGCCATGATGGATAACATAAGATAAACTCTTTCATTTGATTTTCACTATGACAAAATATGAAAGTCTCTTTGCAATTGTGTACTCAACATAGAAGAGTAGTCAGTATCAATATATATATATATTTAATTCATAAGCAATAGAAATATCGGAGCTAGAACCTACCCTTTTTCTTTTTATACATTTTAACAAAATAGTCCAAGCAACCCAATCATAAACGAATTGCTCATATGGTTACAATTGATCCAGATTTATTCTTACAAAAAATAAATAATTGTGTGATGAAATTATAAATTTTGTCAAAATCATAACAAAGTCTAGAGTTTAAATTTTTTTAGATCCTATAAATTAAAAATTTTACACCAAACTAATTGATTATAAGATCCATTATAGCTGCACAAATAAATAACATAGGAATTTTCTTCTAATATTTTTGAAATTTAATCTCCATAACAATGCAAATATAAAAAAATAAGATTATCTCTATATTTAAAAAAAAAATCACTAATATTATATATATGAGTGAAAGCAATAGAAGATGAAGGTTGATACACACATGAACATGCTAATGTGACATTATTAAATACTTCAAAAAAATACATATAATAAAATATAATTTCTCAATCATCATTACTTAGTATAGTATATTTTATTTTATCATTATAATAATATGTAATGTTGACTAAAAAACTAGCTTTCTGAGTCAATAGTTTTGAATTTATTTTCTGATGGGAATGTCATTTGGGCCTTGTTGGACTGGGCTATGATGAGAGTGATCCACTTGGTGCAGCTTAGATACCTTCCTATAAGAACAAAAAAAGTTTGTTATAATCTTGATGGTAGTGGTACTAGCGATAACTCTATAATGTTTAAGTTAATGTCTAAAGAGTAGGAAATGTCTTCAAGTATTTAAGTTTAGAAAAATAACATTATCTTTTACCCTTATTTTTTTCTCCTTTTTTATTGCCATTCTCCATGTAGGTAAACCCCGAAATCCATGTTCGGAGGACCAGACCATTCTTCCCCTGATTATCAGTATGATCAACATGATTAGGATCTTTAATGAAGGTTGCTTGCCTTAGAAGCGATATATATTAGAAATAGTGGGTGGTTACCTTATGAGAACATGCATTGAATATAATATGCTTGATTTTTAGGATTATTGAGCAATTTGGATGATTACTAGTGGTAAGACGAATTTCATTCTGCTCGGGGTTTGGGAACTGTTCAAAATATCATTGTAAGAGTGCTTCTAAAGAAAGCTATTCGAGGTTTAGAAGCTGTTCAGTGGTATCGTGTCAAGAGTGCCTTGGAAGAAAGTTGTTTGGGGTTTGGAATCTATTCGGTGGTATCATGTCAGGAGTGCCTTAGAAGAAACTACTCAGGGTTATTCGCGTGATTCTTTGATAGACCAGAGAGAGGATGATTTACTTGGGCCGATCTTTTAGGGGTAGCCCAAATCCCTTATTTTGAGGCTGATGGGCTTAGGCCTGGGTTCGTCCGATTTCTAGTGGAGAACATGTAATAAAATTACTAAAATCTACACAAGATTTCACTATCAAATATATGACATTCTAACCAGTTTTTATGTCAAGTTTGAACCTTTTGCTATCCAATCTAAAATTACTTAACATAGTTTTAAATTCTTATTGTCTAGTAGATGCAATAAGTTTTATTACTTCTTTAATTTTTTTCAATTTGAGAATTAATTATATCCAAACTATATTGAACAGTTAAATTAAAATATGATAAAAACACCTCAAATGATAAATAAAAAACTTGAACCACGCATGTGTCAATTAAATTAAAAAAATCTATATCAACAGTATTTGCACTTGCATTATCAAAAGTAATACTAATAAGTTTGTCAATAATATGAAATTTTCTAAAAATATTTATTAAAGTATAAAAAATAATATTAGTTGTGTGTGGATATTCTAATTCACGAAAAGCATTAATTATTTTTTGTCAAAACCATGTATTATCAATATAATGTAGTGTAATATAAATATACCCTAAATCATTGGTACCTGTCCAATAATCAAAAGTAACAAGACACAATCTTTGAAATTACTAGATTTCATCTATTAATTTTTGTTTACAATACATAAATACATCAAAATATCATTTTTAATAGTATTTCCTAAAATACAAGAAAAGTTAGGTTGAACGTACTTTTTTCATAAATTTCTCATACCTTTTGTTTTCAGCGAATAAGAGAGGTTGTTCACCTGTTATAACTTATCTAGCCACTTTAGTATGCATGCACTATTGATTATACTAGAATCTAAAATACTTCCTCCAAGAGCAATTTGGGAAGTTAAGTTTGAGTTAGCTCATTTGGACCATATTTTTGAAAACATGCATTGGCATGTCAATTCAAATACTCAGTGCCGTGAGTCACTTTGGTATCTAAAGTTTTATCATAAAACTTAGCGATAACATTTTCTTCAATTCTTTCTGAAGTTGGATCTATACGATTCTCTAATGTCAAAAATTTTAAACATCTAATATTTGCCTTATTTTTTATTTTTTAATACTTCTAATATTTTTAGTTGTTGAAGCAGATTGACTATAAGAAATTTGTGACGATGAGATTGGAATATCTTCAAATTCATTTGGAGTATTGAGATTGAAACTTGTCATTGTATGGATAATAAAAATGTAATTGAAAAAATAATTTGTATCATTAAAATGTTATAAAGATAAAATTTTATTTTTTCACTTTCTTTTATATTTATTCACGATTTCTAATAATTTTGAGGATCTTGAATAATATTATTTTTGTTCATTTTGTTTTGATATTGTGCTTTATTTTTATAATTTTTTAATATAAATAATTTAATTTACCTAAATATTTTGTGGAATTTATATATGTAGAAAATGATCAAATAAAATTGAAGCTGTTGTATGTAGTAGTTGCATTTTTCTTTTTTAGTAATGCCTTAACTCTTTGCAACGGCTAAGTAGCCATCACAAAAATTTATGAAGATTGCATTTACGACCCCTTTTATCGTCGTACTTTTTGTGATGACTATTTAGCAGTCGAACCTATTTGTGATGGTTATTTAGTCATCATAAAAGGCATTAATAATATGGTTCAATACTTGTTACGCTATAGACTCTGATTATCTGAAAGAGTTCAGATAAGGTCTAAAAGAGTTTATACCAGTTCTAAGAGTTAGCAAATATTTCAAGAGTTGAAACATTGTCTATAACGGGACAAGACCTCAGAATGTACTTATAATGACATAGTTACAAGAGTTACAATGGGTTGCTAAGATGTGTCATTACATAAGCATATTTCTTAAATATATTGTTCATGATCTATTTCTATTGATGAAGGTTTGTTGGTAGATTCCATTAATTCATATATATCAGTGTATGTTTATATGTGTAGGGTACAGATGGTCATTCCAAGCTGACCATAATCTTGGAGATTATATAGGCATACGGGTATTCAGTTAGGACTGAGTACTGAACGAACTCATAAGGACCCCAATTGACATCCTGTGTTGTAGTTAATAGAAGGTCCTCTTGAGTTGAGTAGTATACGTGGTCCTCTGCCCTGAGTACCACGGTGGGCTTATGAGTGATCCACTATACTCATGGAGTCTGGTGTGTGCAGATATGAGATCCATCAGCTCACATAGGGAGTGATATATCCAGATGCTCCAAGATAGTATCTCAAGAAAGTCTTATGGCTATAAGCAGTGAACCCGAGAAAAGAGTTTTCAGGGTTTAACAATGTGGCAAAGCGTTTGCTTATATTATTTAGTGAGATACCATTCTAGACATAGGTTTATGGATAAGTACATGGGGATTTGACGGTGTTGATCTATGTCCCCGCACATCCACGATATAGATGATGGAAGGACTATACGTATACATTGTAACCTCAACTTGTATGGTTCAATGCACTGATTAGTAATATTTGTGACGTGTGCATAGAGCATTACTCACAGACTTATAGAATAATTCTATTTGATGAATCGTGCATGGACCTAAGGAGTCATGCGATATAGAGTGTACTCGTTGTGCACTGGGACAGAGTACTGGATTAAATTGTTTAATCCAGTAATATCTAGCACTACCACGGAAATACATGTGTATCCGTGTTTAAGCGTTAAATATAATAATTAGTCAATAATTGTTATCCACTAATTGTATAATGACATGTGGCGCATTATGGATCCTTGGTTGAGTTTACCCAAGTGTGAAATTTGGTGGGACACGCTAAGAGGTATACTTGGTAATTATTTATAAGGGGCAAAATGGTCATTTCATACTATGATTATTTAATTGTTAAATAATCATAATATCTCAATATATTATTTTATAATATTATATATTTTATTACATGATAATTGTCATGCATATTAATATGTGTAATATTATTTTTTTATTATTGCCCTAAGTGGCTAAAATATCATTTTTTTAATACATAATAATATTATTATAATCATATGAGATATATAAGTGTGAAGCTACGAGAAAATGGGTGAGAGATGCAATTGTTGTTTCTCTTTCTTTCGTGTTTTGCATTTGAGAGGAAAGGCAAAGCAAAATACAGCTCTCGGCCATTGTTTTAGGGGTTAAGGGTTAATCCCATGTTGGATTAAGAAGCTACTGTTTTAGTTCGTTAAGCTCACCAAGTTGGTGACTAGAGTTGCTTGTGAGTGAGACTTCGGGCGGATTCTCAGTAAACACATGTAAAACGTTATATGTTCTGGTGATTTCTTAACTTTACTTTTGATATGTTAACTTGATTAATATATATTTCTTGTATTAATTGTATGTTTTAAATGTTCCACTGCGCCAAATATGTATGAGATACATATTTTATATAATAAACACAGTTGCATATGAATACACCCATGTATATTTGATCTTCTTCCATTACAATGACCTTTAAAACTCTAAAACTAGTTGGAAGAAGAGTCTTTACTTTTAAGAGTCCAAATCCTACTTAAAGTAGTCAATTGAGCTAAAACTGAAAATACCCATAAGTTGCTGCATGAATAGTACCAATGCATGAACAATACGGGTGTAAACAGTGCCTTACTTCCATAATTTTGTTTGCTTCTTCCTTGCAAGACCTTCTTGTACTAGACTTCTTGTAGACTCTTTATTGGTCTTCAACTCAAAATCAAAACTCATCCTTAATTTTGAATCACCAATTTTCAACAATGAATTGGTATCTCACATTAGCTAGAAAATGGTTGATGCTTAGGTTTATAAGTAAGAGAGTCACACCACCTAATAGGCTAGTCTTTTGAGTTAGACACTTGAATCCTATGATAATTCTCTATAAGCCCAAGGCCTCCCAATAAGTGGTATCAGTGCTAGACATTATTGAGTAAGTTAGTATCTCATATTAATTAGAAAAATGTTGATGCTTAAATTTATAAGTAGGAGAATCACTCAACTTAATAAGGTAGTCTTTTTGATTAAACACTTAGATCCTATAATAATCCCATATAGGAGGACCAAGGCCCCAATGTCATATTTGAAGTGTTTTGTTGTTAGTAAAATCATAATTGAAAATGTTTATAGATCAAAGTATATATGATTATAATGTTAATATTTCAAATTATAAGAGCTAAATAGTGAAATTCTACATTTTTACAGATTAAAATAAGAAAAACTTTTTATATATTTAAAAGTTGTAAATATGGAACCGCCACTAATACTTTAATTTCAATGACCTTGGGTGAATCTACTTTGGGTATGGGCATTCTCAGTTATATGGTTGAACTATGACCGAGTACAGTACTCGCCTAAGTGAAAGCTGGCTTTGTCAAGATGCACTTGGGTCGATCTAGTTCTTCGCCTAAATAAGTTGGCCTCGCTGACATGTCTTTTGTGCATGACTAGATCATTGGCCTTTTAAGCCCTAGACGGAATCTTCGGGCACCATTGTGTATTTTTTCTTAAAATAGAAACTGAATCTCAGTTTTGTCGAATTGTTGGTTTTACATTTCAATTTTCTCCAGAAAGTTCTCTCCTTTTAACGATGAGCATTTTACTTTCTTTCCACTATGGTAAGTTTAAGTTTTTTGCAATTGGCTTTTCGTTTTTGTTTTTCGTTTCTTTGATTTTTCTCTTTTTCGTCATATGTTAAGATTGTTAGTTGTGTCCTATTTTTTTGGGAGTAACTTCTAGAATTTAGGTTTTGCTTATATGAATGTTACAATCTTAATAGATGAAGATTGAGAAATATGGCAGCCTGTTCTAGTGATAGCTTTTGATACTTCTATTAGTTAAAATAATTTTTTAAATTAAAAAAATTAATCTAAAAGATTAAAAAATTATTTTGCTTTTTTTTTTTGCAAAAATTTTAAAATTTGAACTTTTAAAGAACAGTTTTTTGAATATTTGTTTTATTTTTATTTTTTATAATTGTGTATTGATTTATAACCTAATAATATACCCATTTGTAGCCAATTATAGTTTTATTTGGAGAAAGAGTAACAAGATCCCAGGTATATGACTTATTAAGGGCCTGCAATTCTGTTATCATTACTTGCTACCAAATAGAATTAGAACTAGCTTTGGAGTAGGACTGAGGCTCATATAAGGAAAGAGTGATAGAAAAACACTAATCACAAAGTTTAATAAGAATTTCTCTTACTCGAGTAGAACGATGAGGGAGGGTTGAAGACAAAGTATTAGAACTTGTTTGATTAGATCCATCAGATGAGGTGGATAACTCAAAAGTAGGTACCATATCAGCAAGCTCTCTTGTATGAACACTTGTTATGTGTCTATGGAGTGTCAGGAAATAAATCAACAGTGTGATTTATAAAAAATCGTGGAGCAGGAGGAGTAGAATGAAAATTTGACACAAAAGAAAATATTTTATTTTCAAGAAATACAACATAACGAGGATGCGAAGGTAATTAGATATGAGATCCTAACACCTATAACCTTTATATTCTATTTCGTAACCCAAGAAGCAACACAATTGAGTACGTGGCTCAAGTTTGGTCTGTTCATAATTTTGAAGTAAAACAAAGCAAACACAACTAAATACGTTTAGGAGATTATAATTAGGTGGGGTTCCAAAGAGACGTTCGTATGGTGACTTATTCTCTATAATAAATGAAGGTATATAGTTGATAGGGAAGATAACAATTAAGGCAGCTTCCCTCTAAAAACGTTCAAAACATGCTGAAGAGATAAGAAGAGCATGAACGGTATCTAGAATGTATCTATGTTTTTGTTTAGCTTTTCTATTTGTTGAGATGTATCAAGACAAGATCTTTGATAAATAGTACTATGTTCTTGTAGAATTTTTAATAATTTAGAATATCTGTATTCCATGACATTATTTGTCTGAAGAACTTAATTGGACATGAGAATTGTGTTCTTACCATTTAGGCAAAATCTTGATAAATTTTGGTAAGGTCTGAATGATGTTTAAGAATGAACAACTATGTATATCGAGAATAATCATCAACAAAAATAACAAAATACTTGAATCTTCCTATAGTGGTAAAGGAAAAAAGGCTCCATATATCAGAATGTATAAGATTAAAAAGAGCATGAGAAATGGTAGTACTATTATTAAAAGGCAAAGCCAATTATTTGGCTAGAGGATAAGTTAAACAATCTTCTTTATTATTAGAAATAACTCCTAATTGACCATTAGATACTAGAGTACATATGCAATTTATTTATGCATGACCTAAACGAAAATGCTAAAGGTGAAATGAAGATACTGGGGAGGTAGATGCTGCAGATGAGGTACAGATAGAGGAGAAGTGTAAGGAGACAAGTTTATATAGACGCTTGACTTTACGTCTTATCCTAAGCGTTAGCCTTGTCTTTGGATCCTGTACACAACATCTAGAATCAGTAAACAAAATGTTAATACTAACTTTACACAATTGACCAATATATGAAAGATTTAATGTGAGTTTAAGAATGAGAAATGTGTTAGATAATGAAATATTAGAGCTAGACACTAGATGAACATGACTAATATTCATAAATAAACTCTTGGCAGTTTGAATATAGGGTAAAGAGGAAATAGTCATCTCAGAAGAGAAAATAGTAGAATCAAAGGTCATATGATTGCAGTATACAGAATCAAAATACTAAAAGAAGTTACCTAGAACAATAGAGTAAGTGAAAATGGAGGGGTTACTAGAGTTCAAGAGTAGTTGATGAAGTAAGGACTCAATATTACTAGTTGAGTTAAAAGATTGACTCGTTTTATCTTAGGCAGCAGTCATGACAGAATATGATGATGACCCTGCAGAAGTGGCTCCCTTAAATGATATCTTTTTAGGGAAGTCCCTTGCAAAATGACCAAGTTCAATACTTTGACATATTTTACATTTTTGTATTGGATACTTGAGGATGTCATGGCTAGGTAAGTGACATGAGAATTGGCTGGAGTGTGACAAATCATGTCTCTTCAGAGATGAGTTTGTTGATAGCTTGATCTAGAGTAGGTAATGATCTTTGATGAAGTATAGAAGCACGAGTATACTTAAATTTATCTTGTAATGCCATAAGAAACAGAATCAATCGTTGATGGTCTTTATGTGTAATAAAGGCTTGAGCATCATCTTTATTTTTTCAAACAGGTTTTGAAAGAGCCAACTGATCCTAAATAAATTGCTTCTGAGAATAGAATTTAGTGATGGATTGTCCTGGTTCTTATCATAGTTGATGTAAACTACGTAATAATTGATATTGTCGAACGAGATCAGTTTCAGTGTAGCAATGAGCAAGATAGTTCCAGAGTAATTTGGTAGTGTCAAAACATCTATAATGAAGACTAATTGATGAAGTAGACGTATTTTAAAACCATGTAATAATTTGATGATTTTTGCTATCCCAATCTTTTAGTCTGTCAGTAAACGCTTTTGAACTCTCATTCTTTTTTTGAATAGGTAAAGTAATCTCACAGATAATATAAGGTCATAATTTTCTGCCTTTAAGAAAACTAAACATAGTTTAGGCCCAGAAGACATAAGTATGTCCCTCAAGAGTAATATGAATGGGTTGAGAGACATCAAACTTATCCATTACAATATAATCAAGATATATATATTTTTGCCTTTTTTTATTTTGCATTTTTTCCTTTTTTATAAAATTACAATCAGGTCCTAGATTTTTAGAGAATTACAATCTGCCTATAAACTTTTATAAATTATATAATAACCCATTTCTTTTATGAATTTTAATATAACCTCTAAAGTAGAAGAAAAATGTATACTGAGCTTAAAACTTTAAAAAGTTTACAAAAAGGTCCCTACTAAAAATTGAGGTGTCAAATGAGCAAATTGACACCTTAGTTTGATAGATTGGCCAAAAAGGAGTCCGATGATGGTAGAGGTGACGCTTCACTTACAAGAATATGGCCAAAATTAGAGTTTAACAAAAAACGGTGACAGTGCACTTTGGTGGCATGTGCAAGCACGTGATGGTAGCATTTGGTTGCATACTCTCTAGATAAGATGACTTGTGACGTCTGATCGTTGTGGTGTGGGAAGTGGTAGTTCACTCACCAGAAAAAGTGGTCTTCGAAAAATGAAGGAAGTTGGTTGGTGATGGAGAAATTCGACGCGTGGGATTGTTTCTAAAGTTAAATTTCTGTGATTTCGGCGTCACTTAAGTGATTTGAAGATTTTGAATTGATTGGGCTGGAAGGTGATAGTCACAATAGGTCAGAAAATTTGTGTTTTTCTTAAACAGTTGTCGTTTTGGTAGGAAAAAGACAATTTTTTGGCGATTTTAATAATTTGAGAGATAGTGAAATTGGCTCTGATAGCATGTAAGTTTAGAGAAAAGAGTTATATTTCATTATGTTGAAATGATACAATTTTTTCTTTAAATAGGCGTTGAAAGTAACTATTTACAATATGAACATCATAAAGTTAAAGTAAACGATTACAACTGCAGTCAATAATGACTGCACCACCGATGACTTTATTGACTACACCATCGATGACTTTAACACTTATATTGTCCTTTTTGAGTTGTGATAAATCAAAAAAGATGATCATATTTTGGTCTACATAAAAACTTTATGTTAGTTCGAGGTTAAGAAAGCTTGGAAACCAATTATGCCTGCATGAAAGGAAGGAAATAGTTGGTTGTTAACCAATATTATTATTGTAGAACTTGCACATTATTTTAGAAGTGCATAAATATGCCTTCCATCTTTATGATCATTATTAATTTCTTATAATATTATGGTGAAGACAAAAAATTTTAGTAGTATAGTGGCAATTGAACTCCGATGTATTAGTTGCATTTTGGGCCATTCTTCTTGCCGCCTTAATATGGTTGCCTAAAATGTACTCTTGATTGAATCAATTTTACAAGGATTTGGACGTTCTATAAAACCCCCTTCTGAATCTTAGTGGTTGTTTAATTGGAAAGACGGGTGGCAATATTATTGAGTGATGTTGCATTCAGAATGAGAGCCCAATGAAAGACTTATGCTTACTGCAGTGTCCGGCTTATTTCAAGCTTGCCTATGCTGTGCATTAGTTTTCAAAGCTCTCAATTTCTGGTAATTCACTTCCAGGGCACATTAAGCTAGAAGCTAATAGTTGGTGTTTTAGCTGATACAAAAATAGTCTTGTATAGAACAATCATATAATGTTTCATTGATTTCAGTGAGTTTTCTTACTTGCATCCGCATGAGTTAAATCTCAAAGCGTAGTTACTTATCCTATTGTCGTTGAGGAATTAAATTGGGGTTACAATTGATCTGGGCTGTGAGATGAAGACATATATACATTTACTGAAAAGAACTTACATACATATACATACTTTCACACTTATGTGCACCTATAAGTAGGCAGGTCTAACTGTAATCGTCACTGTCTCAGGTGAATATTTGTCGGTAGTGTGGTGACAGAGGCTTCCCTGAGGCTTTGATTAACCGTGACAAGTGTAAGACTACTACTGTAAATCTGTAAGTTTCATTTTGGGTGTTTAATGTTCATACTTCATATGATCAGCTTACTGCTGCAATTAGTACTAGGATGCAACATGGACATCAAATGAGCATATTAATAATGTGTTTCTTGATGTTAAAGGTTGTAATCCTAATTTGGAATGGAATTCTTGTGGATAATTGACAAATTGAAAAGATCCGTTTGAAATAATATGCACAGGCTAAATGCTCTGTTAAAATGCTTTGAGATAGTTAGTTTTTTTTTTAAGCAAAAGATATTTAGTTAGTTTGAATTCGTAAAAATGTGTTTGTTTTATTATTTGGCGGAAGATTTTCTTCGTTTGCTATTGTGATCTGCTGTTGGTCCATTTGTGATTCTCTCCTTTGTTTTTTATGACGTTCTTTTTCCTTTAAAAGATTCGCTCTTGTTTTTCCTTTTCCAGCTACTGTTTGCCTTTATTGCCGGAATCATTCGAGGAGGATGTGATTTGGTATTGTGAGGATTGTGAACCAAAGATTCCAAAACAAACAACTATTGACAACTGTACCTCTTTCTTGGTGACAAAAGTCGATTCTGAAAATTTAGAAGTTGTCCATGCAACCCAATCCAGTTCAAGATTGAAGAGGAATGCTGGCCATAGATTGAAGAAGAAGAAGAAGAAAGGAAGCAGAAGAGAAAAGAAGTTAGTGGCTTATTGGCCCAAGCTGTGGTTCATAGATGTGAAAATAGCCCTTCACATCATCTTGAGGTACATAGCTGTGAGAATCATGAAAATGATCAGAAATTTAGAAGACAAAGGAAACTGAATGGAAGTAGCTTTTATGAAGAGGCAGAATCACTGAAAACAAAAGCCTCTCTGATTGCTTCTGGTGACAGTGAAAGTAACCCAGAATACAGTTTTGAGTCGTGTTGTGGTGACAGTGATGAAAACAATGAGAAGCTTGGAAGAGAGATTGGATTGGATGGGAGCAGCTTTGATGATGTTGAATTATACTAAGATGCTGAAATATTTAAAACAAGAGCTTCTCGAGTAGGGAACATTGATCCTGCAAATACCCCAGAAAGCAGTTCTAATGCATATAAAAAGCCCATCCACGAGGTGCACTACAATGAAAATAATAGATTCAGAAGACAAACAGAGCTAGTAAGGAACAGCTCTGATACAGACACTGCTGTTGGAAATATTGGAATATATTGATGCATGCTTTACAAATATTGATCACGTACACAACGAATAATAAGCCAAGGCCTCTCGAGGACATTGTTCTAGCGCAATTAGGTTGTATGGTGGTCTAACCTCAGCATTAAATAGTTTTAGTTCTGTATAGGTGTACTCTCACGATACAGAACTCTAAAACAACTTTGTTAATATTATATCTTCACTTTGTATATCATTGTGCTCTTTCTTGCACCATAATGCTCTCTAGTGTACTTATGTACCATTGTGGTCTCTTATACACTTTTTTGCACATTATTATGCACAATATTCTCATATAAATATTTTTTTGGTATCAACAATATTTATAAGCAACAAGTCCCCTTCATTTGGGACATAACCCTCTATATACACTTAATGGTTTATAACCGTTAAATCAAATTCAAATTTGATCAATGGTTCTAAATAAACTATCACAACTTTCAAACCAAATGGTGTCTCTAATGGTTATATCATTTCATACTAAATATGAAAGGATATAACTTTATGAAAGGTCACAACTTAATGGTTCTAAGTGCACCATCACCACTTTCAAATCAAGAGGTGTCTCTAATGATTATATTATTTCATAATTTACATAAAAGGATACAACCTTAAGGAAGGTGATAATATTTCACATTTGTGTATTTTAAAATCCTTAAAAAAATTCAATAATCCCCCTCAATTTCAAAATATACAAACATATACCAATATATATATATATTTATAATCCAATGTATATGAATTGGTGCTTGTCAAGCTATGAACCAACCATTGTACAACTAATCGTATCTCACAAGAGGAGCTTGGTGAAACTAGGTTTCTATGAACCAATGCCCTTTTAGTGTGAGTTAGAGGACTAGTTACCCACATTGAATACTTTTCAAGTGAGTTGTTATGCGGTTTTGACACTTTATTGGCCATGCGTCTTACTGGATTCATAAGTGCTCTAGAGATGCCTGCCTAAGCTCTCATAGGAATCGATCTAGTTCTACACTCACATAGATGAGCTTTCAATAATTGTGTTCTGCAGTTAAACACAGCGCCATACAATAATGGGCTTTGGAATTCATTAAGAGTATATCATTCATCCCATCTCACTACAGATACTACCTAGCCTTAGGCAGTAGTATAATCAAGACAAAAAGTGACTTGTTCTTACCTTTATGAACCTACTTTATAGGATCTCCAATCACATAAGTAGGGTTATCATTATTATTGCCTTATGCTCTAGGCATAATCCACTCCTCCTCGACTTAGAATCACTACCTTATTTAGTGATCTGTCAGAGGATTGACCAAATCTACTATGACCTTATAAAATTTTGGTTCTCTTAGCCAAACACAAATAATTGCTTACCTTTCATATTATCATATTTTATTTCAACTTAGAATATTCAATATTTGAACATGTTTAAATTAATAAGATAAATTGAATGTATTAGAGATAAAAATACAACTTGAATAAAACTGTGCTACAGCCCTAATTCTTCAAAGAAGGATATACAAGGCTAAATATATGCTTGGTGCTGCGGCACTGGGCATTCTGTATTCAATGCCGCGACGTTTGAAATTTTGCGTTCAACACCGCAGCGTCACTTTGCCAGTGCCGCAGCGCTCACTTGTACTAGTTTTTCTTGTTCAATGTCAAACAATATACATCATCAAATATATAATAATAAAGACTTCAGAAGTCTAATTTATTAACATTAGACTACTCTTCGAATATCACAGAATTTATATCTCACTTCATACATAATGACTTTAGAAATTCTCATGAAATTACTTACTTCTTTCATACGCATATAAATGAATGCATTTAGAAGTGAATCACAATATACCGTACATAATAAATGCATTTCTAGAGCCATTGAATAGAAGAATTAAATAAGAATAAACACACTTTGTTACCGTTGTAGATCTGTCCAACCATCAAGCATAAAATCTATCTTTAAGATTGTTATAAATATTAGAATATGTTAATAGATACTTCACAAATATAGATCACACACACAACGGATAGTAAGCTTAGGCGTGTAAGAGTATATTGTACTTAAAGATAGATTTTCGCCTCTTGAGGACATTGTCTTGATGCAATTAAGTTGTATGGCAGTCTAATCTTAAAATTCAATAGCTTTATTTTGTATCGGTACACTTTCAAGAGGTGTATGTGGAGGGTTATGTTCCAAATGAAAAGGTACTTGTTGCTTATAAATATGTGTTAATATTATAAAATATTTACATAAGAATATTGTGCATAATAGTGTGCCAAAAAGTGTACAAGAGAGCATAATGGTACATAAACACACTAGAGAGCACTATAAAATAAGAGTGAGCACAATGATGCACAAAGTGAGAATATAATGTCAACAAAATTATTTTAAGATTATATTTTGTGGGAGTAAAAGAGCAAAATCTAGATCCGAATTTGGGTTTTATTCAACCCGAATCTAGATTTATTTTTCAAATTTAGAACTTGGGATTAGTCTGAGTTTTCTCTGGTCAGGCCGAATTCGAGTTTACATTCTGCCAGATCCAGATAAACCCGTTTTTTTTTTAATTTTTTCAAAATTTTTTATTGTTTTGATAAAATTTAAACTTTTGAAGTATTTATTTTATAAAACAATTATTAGATTGTGAAATTTGTATTCATAATTTAATATATTTTTTTTATCTTTGTTTTAATTTTTTATGTTAAATTTAAATTTTTAAGATATTTATTTTATAAAGCAATTAATAGATTCATACCTATTAAAGATTAGAAATTAATTTATAATTTTTAAAAAATAAAAATAAAAAAGGATCTGGTCGGAATTCAAAATTTTTTTTTTAAAAAAGAATCCAAATTCAAATAAAAACTCAAATTTTTCTAAATTTGACTCTGAAATTTTCGAATACAAAATCGAATCAAGACTTTTTGCTATCTTTACTGGCCACAAAGGTTGCTACTTCCCGATGCCTAATTTTCAAATGGTACGTCTGATGATCCGATTATTTTTGTATCGTGTTGGGCTTTTTGTTTTTTAAATTTTATCGTAATATCTCATAATTTGGTTATTCAACAACATACAAAATATTACTCAAGATATTTGACGTTTTTTTTCTTTCTATTTTTTGAATTATTTTTAAAAATGTTAATTAATTATTTGTACTTTTTTGTAAGGCTAATAATAGGCTATTGCGTGTAAAATTCAAATCTAATTTGACTCTGTTTAATTGTTGTGTCGTATTGGCTCGGTCCATTTCAGGCCATGTTAATTTGCTCTACTTTACCCCTCTAATTTGAGTAGAATGAAATTTCTCGTTATTAATAAATAGTAAATTACACTTTTCATGGGTTGTTATGTGGATTGCACTTCTAAACCCCTATTGTGAGTGACTTGACAAATTTTCATCCAAAAATACGGCAGGATCAAAAAGAAAAGAAATTTCCATCTCAAACTTATTAGTTTTTACCTTCTTCACAATTTTTAGTAAATTGTTTTAAATTTAATCAAGTCTAATGTATTAGGCTTGATACAAGATTTTTAAATTAAAAGGATAATACAATTATTATTATTAAAGTTATTGGACAAAAAAAAAGTGGGGTTTATGAAAAACAAAAATCTTTTCATCTCATTTTTTTTTTAGTTTTTATCCTGGGGAAGGACCTTAGAAAAGAGGTTAAAATATTTTTATATTATTAAAAATCTTACAAAATTTCTCAACATTTTGAAAAAGGGATTCAAATACTTTTATAAAGTAAAAAATCTCATGAAGACTTTTGCTAATAAATTTGGTCAATTTAGATGGTTTATAATTTTATATATGACATTATTCATTCATTTATTCTTCTAATAAAAAAATATAAATAATTATTTGACCTAATTCTTATTCAAATCCCCACATTTTAAAAAACTACCCATTTATTTTTTAATAGAAAATTTAAATAATTGAATGAAACATGAAAGAAAAGAAAGAAATGGGGAAGGGCCCGGGTGGTTGGGAATAAACTGTCAAACACCTGTAGTTTGACCTAATTCCAATTTAAACCTCCACTTTTTAAAAAACACCATCCCCTAATTTTACTTGTTAAAATTACTTTATTTTTAAAACCCCTACGTTTTAAAAATACCTTCTTCTTCAATCATATTTCAAAATACAAAGTTTAATTTTGAATTTTAAGTGTTATATATTAATAACAAATGACACAATAAAACCACATAATCAATATGATATATATATATAATAGGTTTTTGAAATTTTTTTATATTTAGTAAAAAGAATATATTTTTAAAAGTATATTAAAAACTAAATTTAAAAAGTATACTAGCATATCATGGACTGATTAGTTTTTTTTTTTTTCTAAATGCTGGAGAAATATTATAGGGAGAAGAGTAATGATTACTATAAGATGGTAGTTTGTTAAGGTGCATCACCACCGTCATGACGTATATTGTCAGCTGGGGTTTCTCATTAAGGTGGCATTACACCTCAATTGCTGCTATTTAATGTAGTATTATAGTAGTCAATGCCTTTTTCGCCACATTTAGGCATTTTTTGGTTTTGTTTTCTTAAATAACACCACCATCACTTAAATTATAAACTTTATAGTTGATGATGTTAATATTAAGTTGATTTACCATCATTGTTGAAGTTGACATTTTCGAATGACCAACGACTGATAACAATGATAGTGTGTTAGTTATGAGTAAATTAAAATCAATTTTTTTTTAAAAAAACAATTACTCAAATATTGTGCTACTCTTTTTTTTTTTTAATGAAATCATATCATATCATTAATATCATCAAGATATTATATTAAATTTTTTTGATACACTGATTAAAGTAATAATAGAATAAGATAAATATATTTTGAGATCATCTGATTCAAACCTCTTGTAAAGCAAAAAGCAGTCATACTAATAATTGGTATGGACAAACCGAACTTTGAACTGTTTCAAAAGAAAGAGAAATAAACATTTCAACAGAAAGAAAAATACAAACTTTTTAACAAAAAAACAAATACAGACCTTTCAACAGAAAGGAAAATATAGATCCCTTAAAAAGGGAGAAACTATTTTTATATAAACTTAAAATTAAGTCGTGCAAATCCGCATAAAACCAAACAACAGTAACTAAGCAAGCAACCAGCACATATTTTAAAACCACAATAAAAACTACCAAACGGAGAACCGTCGGTTGGGAGCACCGCTCGTCGTCGATTAGACAGAGCACGTCGAAAATGGCCAAAAAAATATAGCGATTTTTAAATCAATTCCACCGTGACCCGGGGGGGCTCGATCCAGGCTGGGAAGAGCAGCGACGACAGAGGCACGAACTCTGCACAAATGGCCGACAGCTCTGAGTGGTAAAGGATGCCGAATTTGCATTACATCGGTTCAGGTTGGCGAAGTGACCGCTGGCTGTGGCGAGTAGGCGAAGGCAGAAGAAGTTGCATGGTTGCTAGAGGATAAGTCGGCGAGGAGATGCTCATTTACCCACCCCTTACATACGCTGGTGAAGTGAGTCCATGGTAGACCAGCAGCGCTGCAAAAGGAGAAAAACACATTTTAGCCGATTCCATGCAAGCGCCGACGAAGGAAACGACGGTCTGGCATCGTACGGAGACAGCAGGCAGCGGCGAGTTGGCGAAGGCAGAAGAAGTTGGTTGGTCGCCAGGGGATAAAACGGCGAGGGGATGCTCATCAAACCACTCTATATAGTCGTCGGTGAGGCGAGTCCATGGCTAGCTTATTGGCAATCAATTGTGCTGCAGAGGAGAGCACCTGAAAAGAAGAAGAACAGAAAAATAGAAAACTAACAAAACGAGAAGAGTGCATAAGTGAATAACCCTAACTTTTTTTTCTTCTCTTTTTGATAAAGAAACTAGAAGGATTATTATATTATCTAAGTGTTATATATGATGGTCTCCTGACCTGACCATGCCCGTTTAGCTTTCATTTAGATCATATTCGTTTCAATATACTTCTTCAAGAAGAGTTACAATGTTTGCAAGTCTAATGAAGATTGCTAATCCTGTCCTGCCTGAAAAATCTTACTAAAACGTATTTGCAATTTTATTGTTTCACCTTTTGAAAGCTTGTAGAGACTAGGTGATTATATTCTTTTAGCTAATTTTTTATTGTCAACTTTGTGGCATCACATTTAACAAAAAAAACTTTCATGAATTAACAATGGGATGGAGATTCTTATTTCTCGACAATAATCTGTATTATCATCTTCACCATATATTTCAACATTATATCATTTGGCTGTAGTTTGTCTTCAATTTGTACATTCTTCTAAATAAAAGGTATTGGAATCTTTAATCAATAATTTTCTGTATAACTATTTGCTCTTCACATCTCCATCCAATGTATGGTGTACATTTGTATGAAAGAAATGATAGTATCCATAGCTTTTGGACCCTCCAAGATAAGTACATATGGCATAGAAGAGCTGTAAAAAGAAGTCCGTTGTTTACATTATTTTGGTTGATGGTTGTGAATCTAAAATTTTTTTGGTTTGCTCATTTTCTGCTTTGTCATAGTTAATTTATTTATCAAGCCAATTTTGTCATCAATGTTCCATCTCAATAGTCATTCTATTAGATACATAAACCTAATTACTGCAATCATTACTGATCTGAGTAGCCTAATTTTTTTCTGAGTTGCAGAGTAATATGATACAACTTTTGGAGATAGCGTTGGTTGGTGGAACAAATAAAATCAATGAAAAATTGCAGCTTTACTTTGTAAATAGACTTGTATTGTTTGAAGCCATGGATAATTATGTCTTTTGTTTTAGTTTTTGAGTGTAGTGGCAAAATGTAAAAGTGAAAGTGCAAGCATTAGTTCACTATTGTTGTTGATTAATTAATTATGTTTATTTATTTCTATTTTTAGTTGTTAGTGCATTTTGTCATGTATTTTGGTGATTCTTTTTTTTTTTTTATAATTTTTTTGATGGTTTAGTTACCTTATGTTTTGATTATAGTATTCTTGCTCGTGGTTGTTCAATTCAAGCGTATGATTTTATTCTAGTTTGTAAGAGAGATTAAAAAAAAAATACAAGTCCTTATTAGTATTTATTTCACAGAGTTTTCTAAGTAAATGCTGAGAAATGATGCTAGATTATGCTAGTTATATTTGTGTTTGTACGTTTATTGATTTACCTTTCGAAGGTCTGGTAGTGATTGATAAAAACTTATATTGCTTTTGTTATTAAAACCAAGAGATGCAGTTTTGAATTCCTTATGTAGTGGAAAATTGTACTCTGAGAAGAAATAAAATGATATTCTTTTTTTGTTTATTGTTGGTATAAAGATCAGATAAGTGGAAGAGTTTCTTGGAAAGGCAAACAAAATCTGCTCAGTTGCCTATAAATGGTCTATCTGTAGTGGGAGATACAAATACATTGCATATAGCATATATAGTTACTTTTTTGTCATTTGGAAACACAAATTTTCAAATTCCTTTTTTATTTTTTCCCATTTTCTATGATGAATATGAAGTAAAGGGTAAGTGTTGGTGGTAATGAAATTAACTGAAGCTTGGAGTTCCAACTGTTGTATATGTGTGGAGTTTTGGCTAGTGAAGCTGTATTATATTTGGGTGATGATTCCATTTATCTTGCACATAACTGAACTAGACTTGAAAACTAGAATTAGTTTAGGGTTAAATCCTCTAAATTAACCTTTCAATATTCTTTTTCTTCAGATTCTTGTCACTTTCTTACAATGTACATACTATATGTTTAGGAAACATATCTTGTAGATTGTTTTTGAGTTTTAGAAGAGCTACTTAGGTTTGTATATTTGAGTTTTAGTTTTGCCTTGTACGTGTTTGATGGAATGTTTGAATGATATTAATTGAACATCAATTGGAGTTAAAATATGAAAATTATATTCAAATAACACTATGACAGCACATCTTGACTCCCACTACAGCTTTGTCTTTAGACATAGGGATCTTCTTCAATGTTATCCTTTTAGTAGATGACCAAGTATATTTACTCTAAATAATTGCCTATTTCTTTATGTTGATCTTTGGTTTTAATAAACTCATCTTTTATGTATTATAATTTGCTTCATATTAGTTTGTATCCCTTGGATTTTTGTGCATCTCCCTACAAATCATGTTCTAATTAAAAGGCTTGCTTTAATAGTTCTTCAACAACTATTTTGGTTTGCATTGGAGCAGCAATGGTAGAATAACTAAGCTCAAATCTGACGTTACTGCCCTTATGTAAATTAGGTACTTCATTCTTCTTCAATTTTTCTTATATTTACGATATTTATTGATTTCAAATTTGTTTTGCTATTGTTTATGTTTGGTTTGATGAGAGAATTAGATCTTATTTATTTTTTTTTATCACTTCTTGTAGAGTGGGGCTGATATTCAACTTCTTCAACCCAGGCACAAATATTTTAAACATGTGTCCCTTAAATTTTATTCATCTATTCTTAGACTGTGTTATGTGAATTGGTTTGATGGAAGATGAGGTAAATTTGAAAGGTAAATATTAAATATAATATGATATGAAACATGGCAAATTCTGTTATGTTGTGTTTTGTTTGTTCCAATTATGTATGGTTACAGCATTTTATTGATTGTGTTAGATGTTTGATTGCTAAAACTGATGGGAATTTGTCATTATTACTATTATTGCTATTTCTAAAAATTCTTTTTAATGCTAATTTTTTTCCTTAGGCAACTGTGCTAGAAGGAAATAGAGCGTGGAATGCTTGTCCAAGTTACATGTGAAATTGTGTTCTTTAGCACTTTTCTAATCAAATATCAAGGCTACATAAAGTTCCTTATGTAAGTAATGAATAATTATTATTAGTTTTTCCTAAATTCATATTATTGGTGGTAAATTTACAGTACTTATGAACAATGAATGCAATTCTTTACTACTGCGAGGCTCCAATTATTACTATAATACTTTTATTTTTATTGTATTTCTTTCACTAAAATGTCATGAGGCAAAGGGTTGATTTTCTCTTCTTCTCTCTATAAACTTATCTATGATATCATTTCTCATAAATAGTAGTCAATGATGTTTATTTATGAAGCTTTTATTATAAAATAGCTGGTTGTTAAGTAAACTTATGATTATTCTTTTTTCATTCTTTTAGATGTATTGACGAGAGGTATGCATATTATTGGGTTGTGTTTAGTGAAGTGATAGCAGCTAGTAATGCAGTACGACAAATGCAAAATTTTCTATTTTATGATAAGCCTATGGTGCATTTTAGTAACCCCAATTGTTTTCTTTCTATATTAACTG
This sequence comes from Ailanthus altissimus, assembly GCA_946807835.1. Classification (NCBI taxonomy): domain Eukaryota; kingdom Viridiplantae; phylum Streptophyta; class Magnoliopsida; order Sapindales; family Simaroubaceae; genus Ailanthus; species Ailanthus altissimus. The sequence continues at coordinate 8,993,475 of OX327699.1, read as the reverse complement.
TTGTGCTCATGTATTGTCATGAATGCATTAAGCTTTTAAAAATTTTTAAACTAATGGCGAATTGGTTGTCCCCTTATTTTTAATTTAAAAATTAATTCCTATATGTTTCATTATTTATTGAGATTAAGAAATGAACTTGGATTGATTTTTACATGATATTTTGGTTGTGTTCTTTTTACTTCTTGCTTTATTTGATTTCACACTTTTGCCAGTGCATCACTTGATTGCATAATAAATATATATTGGGGGTTTATTTTGATGATTTGTCAATGCAATTCTTACTCTATTTGCTTGGCATGCAACCACTTACAGGTACCTTTATTTGCTTCACTTACTTTAATCGATTTATCATAGATTTTTCTTAGTGCTTTTGCCACTTAAAGTTTTATAAATAAACTGATTTCTTAATTTTCTTTGTTGCCTACCTTTATATTATTTATTTTTTTGTGAATTTAAAGCTTAATATTACATGATATGGCATGGTTTTGGATAATCGTCGGTATTTTTTTTTTGGGTTCACATATGTTTCTTTAGTATTTCTCAGTTTCCTCTGTGCTTATTTCTTTGTTAAACTTTCGTTTAAAGTTGTTTTGAGATTATTTTTGAGCTGTTTTTAGGGTTATTTTGGGGCTAATATGGGGCACTTTTCAACATTTGCATCTTCTCTATGCTTTTATATTATCTAGTGCAACAACTAACTATATCTTATTTTTTTTTTCTATAACCTATTTTGGATGTAACTTTTATTCTTGTAATGTCATTGCAATATCTTATAAGTATATAGTTCAAGTTCTTTTTATATATTTATATTTACTTGTGTATTTCTGTTTACTTTTATAGGGGTGATCTTGGATTATTTTGCTCAATGGCTACTAAATTATTGGAGAGATTGCTTCAACTCTTTTGATGGATTGTTGGTTTGTGCAAGTCTAATGTGACGGCTATGTGTTTAACTAAACTTCAAAAACTAGGATGTTTTCGATTAAATTTGGGATGTTTGTAATATTTATGAAACTAAGTTGAATGTACTTTTGTATTTAAATGATTATAGTGGTTGTAAGATGATGTTTCATACTGCTTAACGATTAGGAATATATTTAAATGTTATGGAATTCAAGTTTAAATATATATTAAATATTTTGGTCCAATAATTATAATTTTAAATTATTAGAAAGTTAATTTAATTAAATTGTCATATATAAACTATAAATATTATTGATACTATGGTATCAATGATTTTCTAATATCATGGTGTCAGTAATTTTTTGATATTATAGTGTCAGTGATTCTTTGATATTATAGTTTCAGAGATTTACTTATACTATAATAACAAGAATTCTCTAATACTATAGTGTAAATGAATTACTGATACCATGGTGTTAGTGAATTACTGATACCATTCACTGACACCATGGTATCAGTAATTCACTGACACCATAAATGGCATCAGTAATTTTCCGACTCGAGCAACACTAACACTATAAAACAGTGTCAGTAAAACGCTTCACCGACACTAACTTAGCGTCAATAAAGACCATTTTTGTAGTAGTGATTATTTTTATTTTTTATTGTTGATATATAATTGTTATTATTTTTTACTTGTCTTTTTGTATTGCAACATGTGTCATTTTGACTAGACATGTTTTAAGTTAATTTAAATCAGTGACATAAAAAGACTTTAATGTCCTTCTCTCATTAAATTTAACACAAATTCCTTAACAAAAGGTCATTAGTGATATTTGTCCAAACCTTTGGGTATTAATGTTAACTTTTGAAACTCTCAGATATTTGTGTATTTATGCTTTACTTCAAGGGTATTCTTGATAATAACCCTTTTTAAAAAATAAATAAGAAACTGTATAGGAAGCATAATGATGATGAATATGGTGGAAAAAATGTGCTAAAATCCTTGGTTAGAAATTAAATGAATTTAGTATAAACATATATATATTTATTTATTTGCTTGGTTTAACTTTGTTTTTGAAAACAAGGAATTCATTACTCCAAGATGGATGGAAAATTATCCACCCATATATGAGTACAAAAGTGCCAAATAACATACTTAGCTAGCCTATAGGCTATACCATTACTGTGTCTAGATACAAACATAATTTTGCTTCTATTGTCCTTGAATAACAGGTTCCTAATATCTTTAACTAACTATTTAATGTCTTTCAATGATGTTATAGAGCATATGACTAAACTAACAACATTACTAGCATCAGAGGCAATGATAATTAGCCTTAGATTCTTTTCATTTATAATTTGGATGCCATACAAGATGGCTTCAGCTTCAGACCTCTCCACATCCCCCCAAAAAGGGCACAACCTTTGTTGCCATAATATAGCTTCCCCAAATGGTCCACGAATTTGGACCCCCAAACCAGCATAACCCTTATTGCAATTAATGGCTGCATTTGTATTGATTTTAAATCCACCAAAAGATTCCATCCTCCATGTTTCCATTGATATTTGTATGCTCTCTAGATGTTTGGTTATTAGTTAATTGGAACCCCTTTGCCTTATTACAAGAACTAATATAACCTTCCACGTTAATAATGAGAGTAAGAGGATTAACTGTAACTTTCTTTATTAGCTGACTGTTCTTGGCTTGCCAAACTGCTCATATTACCATTACCACCACCTCTAGCTCTTCTTTGGATACAATACTTGCCATATAATGAATAAAGTCCCAAAGCGCCATCTTTTCTAGGCCTTAAACAGCCTCTACAAAGTTTGTGCAGTGCTAAATAATTTTGTTTGCTTTATAAGTAACCAGAGCATGATAGTTTGATTCCACTTCTTTAAACACATCTTTAACAAATGAGATTATTAAGAATCTGCCTTTTATAGAGAGCATAAGCTATTGGCAGCAAATTAGATAGAGCTTTCCATCAAAATATTCTGACCTTTGAAGGAATAACCATGGACCACACTTATTTTTAGATATGCATTTGAGGACCTGATGTTCTTGGCTTTCCTAACAACTTATTTTGAAAGACCACATAGTAAACCACTCCTCACTTAGTAGACTCCCCTCCTATCATGGTGTCAGCACATTGTATCTTCAATTTTGCCATTTGGTAATGGGATACTAAGGATTAAGTATCCATCTTCAACATTGAATTTCTTAGCACTGAGGGCACATTTCCATCTTTTTTCTACATCAACCAGGCACTCTACTTTGCTATTTAATGGAAAGTTGTGAGGGGGGGAATGGTTTCATTAAAGAAGTCTTAGAAAGTCAATCGTTGTTGTAGATATCCACCTTATCACTACTGCCAATAATCTATCTTCCCCCATTCTCTAAAATAGATCTGCCCTATAGTAAACTTCTCCACACATATTAAAGGTAGTGGCCTAGCTTAGCTTTTATAATGTTTTCTTTAAAGTACCTAGCCTTGAGAACTCTATTAATTAAGGAATTCTTGTTTTAGCGAATTCTCCAGCCTTGTTTTGCTATGAGAATTTGGTTAAAGCAACTTAGATCTCTGAATCCCACTCCCTCACTCCTTTTCCTTTGACACAGCCTAGCCTAGTGAGTATTTTTCGTTCTCTTATCTAAGGATCCTCACCAAAATCTTGTTAATGACATCTGCATTTCTTCATAGAGCCCTTGGGGAATTTTAAACACACTCATAGAGTAGGTGGGAATAGCTTGGTCAACTACTTTGATTAGGATCTCCTTGCCTCCATTTGTAAAAAGCCTCTTTTCCCATCTTGAAATCTTGTTACTCATTCTAATCTTAAGTTCATTCAAGAATAGACTCTTATTTCTTACAACCATTGAAAAAAACCCCAAGTAACTTTTATATCTTGAAGCTTCTTTAAGGTGAAAGATTTAGAGGATGGAATCTATCTGGACCTTACTGATATTTAGACTGAAGAAAATTGAGGACTTTTCAAAATTAAAAAATGACCCGAGGCCTTGCTATAACAGTTAAAAATATCTTTGATAGGGATATAAAGATATTAGAGTTGAATATTAATCCTAAAATCTACTGGTTCTACTTTGCTCTATGCATTGTTGTTGAGAAAGCTTCAACTTCAAGAATAAAGAGGTAGGGGGATATGGGGCACCCTTACCTAAGCCCCTTATTGGCCTCTACCTTGCCATACACCATCCTATTTAGTTTAAAGGAAAAAGAAACAATAGAAACCCATCTATATATCAGATCAGTCCAAGTGTTATCAAATCCCATTTTTCTCATAATATCCCTAAAACAAATCTTACTCCATTTGATCATATGCTTTGCTTATATCTAGCTTAAGGGCAACATACCCATTCTTCCCCTTTTATTGTTTCTAATTCTATGAAGACACATATACCCTACAATTACATTATTACTAATCACCTCCTCTAAGATGAAGGCACTTTGGCTTAGTGATACAAGGCTTCCTAAGACTTTTTTAAAAATATTGGCAATGGTCTTTGCAAAGGCTTATAGGTTTAAAGTCATTTAGGGTTTAAGGGTTTATAGTTTTTGGATTCAAGACTAATAGAGTTTGGTTCAGAGAGGAAAAGTTACCTCCATAATTCAGAATATACTGATATGTCTGGATTATGGCTTCCCCCATCTGGTCCCAATGATTATGATAGAAACTTGCTGGCATTCCATCAAGGTTAGGAGCTTTTGTAGGGTTTGTTTGCTACACAACCCTTGACACATTTTCTCTAGTAAAAGGCTTCCATAACTCTTTATTTTTCTTTCTTAACACTATTTTCCCAATTCCTTCCAAAGTAGCATCTCTTTGAGCTTTTGAAGGACATGAAGAATTAAAAAGATCCCTGAAATATTGGCTGATAACTTCCTCCACTTTTGCTTTATTCTCTACCCACTCTTTTACTTCATTGAACAAACTTTTAATCTTATTTTACTCTTTCCTGCTATTTACCCTGGCATAAAAGAACTTAGTGTTCCTATCTCCTCCCTTAAGCTAAGCCACTCTTGATATTTATTTTTAGAACACCTCATCCTCAAGTAAAAGCTTGTTAATTTGAGCTTTCAAGGGCTTGATTTTATTCTGATGATCATACTGTTGATTAGTCTTGAAACGATCTTCAAGATCGGCTATCAATTGCTTTATTTTCTTCTACCTGTTACCCAACTCTCTTTTACTCCACTGCTTTAAAGTAATAGTGGTCTTGGAAACACTCCTTGTGAAATCTTCCACTGGATCATAGTTTTCATTTCTTTGAGGGCCCCTAGAGATCTGAAATAATCTCCTCGCATCTATTATAATTCTTTCAATACTCCCCATAATGAATCTACACCTCACCTTTCGCTGCTTAGTAATCCCCTCACTAGTTCTCCAAGCTTCTGCTACAATTTGCATATGGTCTGAGGCAATTACAGCTATATGGGAGATCTGGAACCTATAAAAATAATCAAGCCATTTTTGGTTACTAAAAAACCTATCAATTCTCTCTTTAACAAGGTAAGGGCCATATCTCTTATTGGACTATATGAAATGGTAGCCCCCCAACCCTAAATCAAATAGGTTACAGTCTCTAATTGTATCTCTAAACTCCTTAATTGCCATAGTGCATTTCAGATTCCTTCTTAATTTTTCCTCTAGGGAAAGTACCTCGTTAAAGTTTCCCATGTTCGTGAAATTATACACACGCAAATTGTAACTACAAGTGTACGGGTTGTGATCAAGTAATAAAGTGATTAGTGAGTATGCTAACTAAAATGGTGTTGACAATCTAATTTTATTTAAGATAATTTAAAGACTAAGCTGAATTATAAAATTAAAGATGCTTAGAATAAACAATTTAATAAATTAAGGAGGTGACAATTCTATGGTAAAGGGTCATAGGGTCTTGATTTTACTTTACCATTCCTATGTTCTTTTTAGTTGGTGATTAACAACTACTTATGAATTCATTAATCAAAGGTTTAGAACTAATCTCGTTATCTCTCCCAAGTGTCAAATGAGATCCCATGCATACACAACCAAGTTGATATCCCTATTTAACTTGTTATCTATACATGCATTAAGTTGCCCTTAAGTGATTACTCTAATTCTATTAGTCTCTCAACTCAATAAAATCAAGGTTATGCTGTTTAATTCCAACATATAGGTTAAAAAATTTTCAAGCACATAACCCATAAGTCTAAATTATCTAATTAATTTCTCAATCTAATTAGAAGCATTAAACTTATAAAAAGAATAAATGATAAATACAATATAGTCATTAATCAATATAACACCTCAAAATATAGTACTAAATAGAGTTACATCAAACCCTAGAACATGAAATTTAGTTATCTATAGTCAAATATCCAAATACAATAATCTAAAAGTTCATAAGAATAACTATGTTTCAAACAAAATAAATTACAAAATAATACGAAACTTACAAAATAACATTAACGTACATTAGAAAATATATATTCTTATTTAAATTGAGAAATAATCAAGTTTGAGAGATTAAAACGATGGATATAAAATACATTCATCACCCCTATAGAGCCAAGACATATCATTAATTTGGCTAAGTCTTCTCATAACTTCCCAAGTATGCACCTTCTAATTAGCTTGAGGTATGCCATAAACCCCTATAAATCTTCGAGCTATATCATTATTCTCCTTTATAATAGATCTATGTGTCCTTGACTGTAGGACAACACTTATAGCTCCACCTTATTTATCCACGACAAGGCAATTCCTCCCCTTAAACCTCTTTTACTTACAGACAGGCAGTTTGCAAAATGTAATCTGCTACTCACATATCTCATATAGTCCTCTCTTAGCTTGGTTTCACTGAAGAAAACAATGCTCAGCCTGTGTTCCATGAGGAGTTTTCTTAAGTTAGCGTAGCTATTCGCAGATTCCCTAAACCTCAAATATTTTAGCATAAATACTTCATTGGCTCCGGCGGGGCTAAGATATAGCCACTACCGATTGTAAGTCGATTTCAATACCAATATTATGCTTATATCCCCTTTTATAATATCTTCACCAGACAGTTGAGAGTTAGTTACTCTATTTCTTTTAAAAAATGGGCATTCTTCCTTATTAATGACTTCCTCTCTCTCTCTTTCATTTTTCATAAGCTCGTGAGGGCTATTTATTCTAACCCCATTGTGTATTGCTTCCATTTTTTATTCCCCTCAACTGGCAAATCTTCTTTTACTATACCAGCCTTGACTTCATAGGCTTGTCCTTTTACCCACCCAGGCTGGCACAAATTTTTTATCCTACTATCCCTTTCAGGTTTGCCGCCACATTTTACATTTTATTTCCTACAGGTTACAATGATTCCTTCCATAACCTTAGTCTCCCCTACTTTTCTCTCTCCCTTGCCCCCTATGATAATAGCTTTCTTCTTTTGAAGTCAAACCTTCTCATGCATATCCCCATCCTTAGTCATGCCATCATCCTAGCTATATATGATGCGAACCACACCTATAAAGGTGAAACCCAACACCAATATGTTGTTAATAAACCCAAAAATGCTAAAAAATCAGATTCAAGAAAGAGAACCTAGATCCATTGTCTAATAAAGAGACAAGAACCAAGATTATATGATAGGTGATAAGTCAGATTTATGCACCATAAGATGAATTAGATAAAAAGAATCACAAGTTCTTATAAGAACAAAACTGAATAGTTTTTATTCTCTCTCAAATTCAAAATAATCAAGTCCGTTGTTTCTAAGGATTTAACAAGGTATTTATAGCCTTTAAAAACCCTAAAATCAGAAGGAAATCTACTTATTCTCTGCTAAATAAGGATTAAACTTTAATAATGAAAGTTTAACCCTAATCCTTATTTTGTGCAGTTTTGACAAATTCAAAGGAAATAAAATTAATCAACTTAAATAAGGTTTTTCCCTAGCCTTAAATAGCATAGGCACACCCAATATATCTTAAATAACATAATTAGGCTTTATTACTAATATTAGCCCACTAATATTGAGTACAAATATATTCTTCAATCTTGGGCTTGAATTAAATTAACCAGGCCTTGTTCTTCTTGTGTAAATATAACCCATTGTGTCTTGACCCAACTAGCTTCAATAAGCTCCTGCACAGTTTGATGCACCCTTTTAGCTTTAGCCCTCGTGATTGGACCATCCTTAATGTGCAACGGATCATAGTTGCTTCTATTGTTGCTACCTTAATTTTCATCATTTCTCTTTCCTTCAGAAAGATTTGTCCTCAAATCTCCATCACCTATATCAAAAGGAGAAAGATAAGAAACGTTAAAAGTAGCACTAACATTATACTCAACAGGTAAATCTCATTTATAAGCATTATCATTGATCTTCTCAATGATTTTAAATGGACCATCTTCTCTGGGATGCAACTTGGAACCCCTTTGTGTAGGAAATCTTTCCTTCCACATATTCAACCATACCTAATCACTAGGATCAAATACCACTTGTTTGTGCCCTCTATTAGCTTGTTTAGTGTATTGCTTATTACGCTTTTCTATATGCTGCCTAACTTTCTCATGTAGTTGCCTTACAAATTTTGTCTTTTGTTTACCATCTAGATTCGCCCTTTCCTCAATTGGAAATAGAAGTAAGTCCAATGGTGTTAATGGATTAAAACTATATAAAACCTCGAATGATGAAAACCAAGTGGTACTATGCATATTCCTATTATAAGCAAATTCTACATGCGGCTGACAATCCTTTCAATTCTTTAAATGCTTTTGAATGATGGAACGTAATAAAGCTCCAAATGTCCTATTCACCACTTCAGTTTGTCCATCTGTTTGTCAATGGCATGTTGTTGAAAATAACAGCTTGGTTCTTAGCCTCTTCCACAAAGTTCTCCAAAAATAACTAAGAAATTTAACATAGCGATCAGACACTATGCTTCTTGGCACACCATGCAATCTAACCACTTCTTTGAAGAATAAAATCAACAATATTCATGGCATCATCAGTCTTGTGACATGATGTAAAATGAGCCATCTTTGAAAACCTGTCAACCACAATAAAAATACTATCTCGACCTCATTTGGACTTAGGTAAACTCAATACAAAATCCATAAAAATATTAGTCCAAGGTTCACTAGGTACAGGCAAAGGTGTATACAAACCATAAGGCATAATTTTAGACTTAGCTTGTTTACAAGTAACACATCTTTCACACAATATTTTTACATCAGATTTCATACATGGCCAAAAGAAATGTTCTTCTAAACATCTAAAGTCTTTTTAACCCCAAAATGCCCCATTAAACCTCCTCCATAAGCCTCTCTAATAGGAAACTCTCATAAAGATGATTTAGGCACACACAACTTGTTTTCCCTGAATAAGAATCCATCATGCCTATAAAACTTATTAAAAGCAATTTTCTTACAAGCGTTGAATATATTAGCAAAATCATGGTCTTCAACATACAATTCTTTAATATACTTAAAACATAATAATTTTGCATTCCAAATGCTTTAAGCTCTTATGATCAGTGTGAATGACAAACTCCTTGGGCCATAAATAATGCTGCCATGTCTCTAAAGCTCAAACCAATGCGTACAGCTCCTTGTCGTAGGTGGGATAATTCAAGTTTCCCCACTTAGCTTTTCACTAAAGTAGGCGTCGTCTCTCCTGCATCAAAACAGCACCAATACCTATACCTGTAGTATCACATTCAATCTCAAACATTTTAGTAAATTCAGGTAAAGCTAATAATGGTGCATTACAAAGTTTATCCTTGAGCAAGTTAAACGCCTCTTCTTGCGCCTTTTCCCACTTGAATCTAATACTCTTCTTTATCACCTTCATCAATGGTACGACTAAAGTGCTGAATGTTTTTACAAACCTTTTATAAAAGCTTGCCAAACCATGAAAACTACGCATATCCCTAATTAACTTAGGTGTCGGCCATTCCTTGATCGCCTTGACCTTTTCCTCGTCTACTTCAATTCCCTTGGCTAAAACAACAAAACCCAAAAATACAACTTTATCTGTACAAAAACAGCACTTTTTTAGATTAACATATAACTTTTCTTGCCTTAAGACATTAAGTAATAATTGCAAGTGTTCAACATGCACTTTTACGCTCTTGCTATACACTAAGATTATATCAAAGTAAACAACAACAAATTTACCAATGAATGTGCGCAAAATATAATTGATTAAACGCATGAATGTACTAGGTGCATTAGTTAAACCAAAAGGCATTACTAACCACTCATATAAACTATGTTTTATTTTAAATGCAGTTTTTCATTCATTACCTTTATGCATCTTAATTTGATGATATCCACTTTTTAAATCAATCCTAGTAAACACACAAAATCCATGCAACTCATCTAACGTGTTATGTAACTTAGGAATTGGAAGTCTATACTTTACAGTGATTTTGTTGATGGCGCGACAATCAACACACATACGCCAAGATCCATCCTTCTTAGGTACCAGTTGTTAGGGTCAGTGCTTACGTGTCATCCTTGAATGTACATATACTTGTGTATTAATATAAGTGTACATTCCCATTAAATCGCTAATACCCATTTATATGGTATTATGCATGTAATGTTGCAGACATTATAGATTTGAAAGAGTTCGAATCAGATCTAAAGAGTTTAGATAAGGGCTAATATTTAGCCATACTGAGACATATAAATGCTAAATGTTAGCATAGTTAAGTGTTAGCTGGTTATAATACGCAGTAGATCCCAGAGTTTGAGCTTTTTCTTTAATGGGACATAGACCTGGGAATATACTAGTAACTGCATAGTTACAAGAGTTGTAATCGGGTGCCAGGAAATACATGTTGTGCAAGTATATTCTCGAATAATTGTCCTTGATCTATTTCTGCAGATGTGGGTCTATCTGTAGATACCTTTATATATAGATCAGCATATGTCGTACCTATAGGGTATAGATGGTCATTCATAATCGACCGTGAGTTTGGAGCTTGTATTGATATATGGGTATCCAGTTAGGACTAGATATGGGACAAACTCACAAGTGCCTCCGATAGACACTCAATATTCAGATACAAGTCCTCTCGAGTTGAGTAGTATACGTGGTCCTTTGACCTGAGTGCCACGGTAGGCTTGTAAGTGATCCACCATACTTTGGTTCTACGCATGTCACAAACCTTTCATGGTGTGACCGCTGGGTGTTGCTGGGTATGATTCGATGCTTATAGAGTCTGATGCTTACAGATATAGGATCCGTCAGCTCCCATATAGAGTTAGATATCCAGATGCTTCGAGACTGTATCTCAGAAAGTCTTGTGGTCATAAGCAACCATCCCGAGAAAGAGTTCCGTCAGGGTGGAACAATATGGCAAAGGAGTTTGCGTATATTATTCAATGAAATACAAGTCTAGAGATAGGATATGGATGAGCACAAAGAGATTTGACGGTGATAATCTATATCCTCGCATATCCAGGATATCATGACGGAAGGACTATACGTATGCGTTGTAACCTCAACTTGCATGGTTCAACGCGTTAATTTGTATATCTATGACATGTGCGTGGGGCATTACTCACGGACTCATGGAATAGTTCCCTTTGACAAATCAGATATAAAACCTAAGGAGTCCCGCGATATAGAGTATACTCATTGTGCACTGGGGCAGCATGCCGAATTAAATTATTTAATCCAGTAATATTCAGTAATTCTACAGGAATGCGTGTGTGTCTGTATTTAAGTGTTAAATACAACAATTAGTTAATAATTATTATTTACTAATTGTATTATGACACGTAGCGTATTGTGAACCCTCATTTGAGTTTATCCAAGTGTGAAATTTAGTGGGACCCACTAAGGGGTAAACTTGGTAACTATATGAGGGACAAAATGGTCATTTCTCACTTTGATTATTTAATGGTTAAATAATCAAAATATTTCTCTTATTATATTATATTATATATTATTATTTATATAATATATTATATTTTATATTATTATTATATTACATATATATATATATATAAAGAAAAGAGAGAGAGAGAGAGAGAGGGGGGGGGGGGCATTGGACCAAGTAAATAGGAGGAGAAGAAGAAGAAGAAAAAGAAAAAAAAAGAAGGGAAAAATGAAACTGTTGCATTTTTCTCTATCGTGTCTTAGAAGCAATTGAGAATTGCTTCAGCCTCTATTTCTTGTCTTTTTGGAGAAAATGATATAAACACACTCCCGCTCATTTTAAGGATTAAGAATTAATTTCGGACTAAATATCGGGCTGCTGTTCTAACTCACCAAGTCCATCGTGTTGGTGACTAGAACTACACACGAGTTGGTCTTTATGCAAACTCCGAGGAAATACATGTATAACGTTACACGTTGTGGTGAGTTCTCTAACCTTTCTAATATATTAATGTGATTAATATATTTATTTATTGTGTTTATTGCATGTTTCACACTTCCGTTGGATTTAAATTCGTATATGATATATATTTAGGCAATAGACACAATAGCACATGCATACACCCACACGTATATTAGATTCGCCAACACCAGTAACACAAGAACAGCAAATGGACTCATACTCTCACGCACATATCCTTTCCCAATTAATTCACCAACTTGCATTTCTAACTCTTTCATCTCCTCGGGATTAGTTCTATAGGCAAGTTTATTAAGAATTTGTGCACCAGGCACAAAATTAATTTGGTGCCCAATCCCTCTAATTAGCGGCAGTCCATGTGATAAATCCTCAGGGAACACGTCAAAATCTTTTAACAAGTTATGCACAACACTAGGCAAAAAAGAATCAAGGTCAGAGTTAGCGAAATAAGTATCTTTGTACACAAATACATACATAGATTGCTTAGTCGCATAGGTTGCCTTCATGTCACTCTTTTTGGCAATACCACTCAATTTTTTTCTTATTCTTGTTCCTTTTACTCAAGCTCTCCTTTTTTTTTGCACTTCTCTTATCTTTTTCATGCACACTCTCAATTTGGTTTTCTTTCAAGCTCTCGGCCTCACTAGTACTTTCACTCTCTAATCTCTTTTTTCCACTCTCATACTTTTGCTCACCGTCTTTAATCCTAATCTGATCTTCATAAACTTTTCACGGTGTCAAAGGAATGAGTGTGTATGTTTTTCCTTCCTTGGTGAGTGTATATCTATTTTTGTACCCATTATACAGTACTCTCCTATCATACTGCCAAGGACGCCCCAACAACACATGTCTAGCGTACATCAGTACTACATCACACATGACCACTTGTCTAGCGTACATCAGTACTACATCACACAAGACCTCATCTCTATACCTCCCAATGGTGAACGGAACTCGTACTTGCTTGTTCACCCTTACTTCTCCACAATTATGGAACCATTGTAACTTGTATGGCCTTGGATGTTTTAAAGTCGACAGGTTCAATTTCTCTATAAGCAAAGTACTAGCAATATTAGTACAACTACCACTATCAATAATCAAATTACATACCTTATCTTTGATTTCACATCTAGTATGAAAAGTATTCTCGCATTGCACTTCGTCATCCTCCTTAACTTGCATATTCAAAGCACACCTCACCACAAGTGTCATTTGTTCTTTAGGATACTGATACTCTTCTTCAACATCACTACAATCCTCCAAATGTGGCACAAATTCCTCACTCGAATCAGATTTTGATTCTATTGCTTCATTCTCCCTCAAGATCATTACACATCTATTAGGGCATTGGTTAGCAATGTGTACTCTTTCTAAGCACTTAAAGCACTTAATATCCCTAGATCGACCTTGTGACACATCATTCATAACCTTCTCTTGGCTATTCCCAACCTCTTTGCTTCTGTTTTGATCAAACTTGAATTTGTTTGGTGCTTTATCCTCTTCTTTATTCCATTTTTGCTTTCATATTGAGGAAGAATTCAAATTTGGACTATACTTTGATGTCGTACTCCTTCATTTGAGCTACCTTTCAACCTTAATTGCCATGTGAACCATGTTCTCCATCTCCACGTAATGGTGCAACTTGACTACATCAACTATGTTCTTATTTAGCCCATGCAGAAACCTCTCAATTGTTGCTTCTCTATCCTCCTCAATGTTGGCCTTGCACATGGTAATCTCTATTTCCTTGTAATATTCCTCTGCACTTTTACTTCCTTGAGTAAGCCCTTGCAACCTACGATAAAGCTCACAGTAATAGTGGTTAGGAACAAATTGTTTTCTCATATTTGCCTTTATCGCAACCCAAGTGTCAATTGGCCTCTCACGATTTCTCTTCCTTTCTTACACCTTTTGATCCCACCAAACTAATGTATAACCTGCAAATACAGAGGCTGCTAACCTCACCTTTTTCTCTTCATAAAAATAATGGCATTCAAACACCAATTCTACATTTTTTCCCATTCTAAATACACATCAGGATCTAACCTCCATTTGAATGATGGAATCTACATTTGATACTACCAAAATCCCTATCTTGCCTATCTTCCCATCTATTAAAGTCCCTTTCCATCCTAGGTCGCCTATATTCATGACTACCTCTACCACCATCTCTAAAGCCTTTCAGATATCTCCCCAAATTGACATTATAAGGTCTATCAAACTCCTCATCTCTCAAATCTACACCATTATCATCAACATCATCCTCATGCAGATCCAGAGTCCTTCTTTGTCGTTCTTGTGAAAAATTAGCATTCGCACCATCTTGCTTCTCCAACTTATCTAATATGTCATTAACGTTATTGAGAACAATATCCAGACATTCAAAATGCTTGAACATTGCTTGTAAGGTGAATTGTTCATTTTTTTTCTCCATCGAAAATGCTTTTCCCCTAGTTATGTGACATCATTGAAAAAAAAAGAAAAAAAACCCAAGAAGAAGGTTAGAACGCCTCACAAACACTACCTCGTATGTTTAACCTTACTCCCTCATAAACAGTACGTAACTCTCGTGTTTAACACTCAATTAAATTTGGCTTTTACCCTCTAATGCACTCACACACTCTTGCATTTTACCTCTCCAACTTTCTTGACTAAGTTCTTTATTGAACTAAGGACTCTTTGAACCAAAATCAGTCTAGCAATTCATAAAACCGAGAGTGATCACCCAAGAATTTCAAGAAAATGCAAGAAACACAATTTCAAAATTGAAAAATAGTAATTCGACAAGGGTCAAATGAAATAAGGAAAATGAAATAATAAAATACTAATTACCGAAACCAAAAAAATGAAAGGAACAAGATTTCAAAAGTAAAGGATAATAATTAGACAAGGATTAGAAGAAATTACAAGAATCAAAGTGATTTGAGAGGACACAGAATCAATTTTGCACAAGGAAACACATTAAAATCAAATCAACCAAATTAAGAAGTTTTGCACACTAATAGCAAATTTATGCTGACAGCTTTTCTTTGGGCTAAGGTTACCTTCAAGTATTAGGATTTATAAAGTAGGAAGTAAACCTAATACAAGCAAGATCTGTCTTAACACACCCTTTTTATTTTTCTTTTTTCTCTCTCTTCTTTCTTTTTTTTTTTTTTTTTTTGGTGTGGGGAATACAAATAATAGAACTAAATTAATAAAGATGTGAAAAAAACATATTGGAGGTAATTAAAATGCGCAAAGCTTAACAGACAATTAATTGCATAATTGATGAAACAAAGGATAAGTAAAACCTGATTTAGAGCTAAGCTCTGATACCAACTGATGTGAATCACACTTAAAAAGGTGAAGCCCAACACCAATACGTTGTTAATAAACCCAAAAACACTAAATCAAATTCAGGAAAGATAACCAAGACCCGTTGTCTAATAAAGAGACAAGAACCAAGGTTATATGATGGATGATAAGTCATATTTATACACCACAAGATGAATTGGATAAAAAGAATCACAAATTCTCAAAAGAACAAAGCTGGATAGTTTTTATTCTCTCTCAAATTCAAAATAATCAAGTCTGCTGTTTCTAAGGCTTTAACAAGGTATTTATAACCTTTAGAAACCCTAAAATCAAAAGGAAATCTACTTATTCCCTGCCAAATAAAGATTAAACTTAATAATAAAGGTTCAGCCATAATCCTTATTTTGTTCAGTTTTGACAAATTCAAAGGAAATAAAATTAATCAAGCATGAGCACACCCAATATATTTTAAATAACATAATTAGGCTTTATTACTAATATTAGCCCGCTAATATTGAGTACAAATACATTCTTCAATCGTGCACTTGAATTAAATTAACTAAGTCTTACTCTTCTTGTGCAAATATAACGTCTTGGCCCAACTAACTTCAATAAGCTCCTGCAAAATTTAATGCACCCTCTTAGCTTCAACCCTCGTGATTAGACCATCCTTAATGTGCAACGGATCATGGTTGCTTCTATTGTTGGACCATCATCAATATTAGTCCATAAGCAAGCTATCACCTTCTCCATTAATGCTTCTAATGGTACTTGTCAAACTAGTTGGGTTAGACTTGTATTTTACACCTGGATACGAGTGTTTACCTTGCATTGGATTTGTGTATCTTACTCCCACAAGAGGTGATTTTTCATGGTTTTTATTCTCCATTCTTCTCCCCATCGGTTGAATTGATATGGTGTGTGAATCTTGGTGTTGTTGCGATTTTGCATTTCTTTGTGGATGATTATCTTTCGAGTAATTTTTGTTGTATATTTTTTCTTTGCCCTTGCCATGTTTGTAAGCAAAGGCTAAATTTCCTCTACGCAGCTATGGCCTAAACGAGAAATCTTTTTCCTTAATTGATTTGATTTGATTTGATTTGAGTCCCCACTTCCCCATCCTTACTCTTTCTCATATTTTCAAAATCTGTACACTCTTTATAGTTATGGCCAATTTTATCGCAAATGTAGCAGAAGTCAGGTGGTCGCTCATAAACAACCTGCATAATCACTTCCTCTTTCGAGCCCTCCATCATTGCTTTCACAAATCTTCTTAGCGTCTTCTCTATATTTATTCTAACTCTGACCCTTGAAAATTTACCTATGCATCTGCCTTGAATGTCTGTTTCTATTTCCTCTATAACACCAATTTTTCTACCAATCTCCCTTATCGCACTTCTTTGCACACATACAACTGGGACGTTATGAATTTGCACCCAGAAAAACGTGTAGGTGAAGGGTATTTTACTTATCTCCCTCATCCCTACAACCTCATTAAGTACAATTAGTGCCCTATTGAAATTCCAAGGTTCCCCTGCTGCCACTGTCCGTTTGTCCTCGAGAGATAAGAAAAGACAGAGAAAATGGTTGTGGCCTATACTTTCTATTTGCACTTGTTCAACTGGTTTCCAAATTTGCAACATGGTAGGTAGTCTTAAATGCTTCTCTATTTATAGTTTTATTGGATAGGACTTTACACACCAAATAGCCCTCATTCAATGCGTCCTCATTTAATTTAAATTCACCAGTAACTTCAACAACCTCATTCTCTTCTTCAGAAATCTTTATGGAACTGCACAGTTTGATAAGGCTTTCTGTCTCCATTTACATATATTATGTACTTGGTTTTTTTTTTTTTTAATTATCGTGGGCTAAAAGCTCCACCTTCAGGAGAGGAAGAATCTGGTTTTATGAAGTAGTTTTTTTATCTCTACTTCCACTTCCCCTCACTGTTATAAAGCACAGAGAGAAAAGGGAGAAAGAGCCCTTTGCTGAACCTTAATTGTTGTCAGACCAATGCTAATTTATAGTTCATTATGTTCACTACGAATGGTTAATTTTTGTTTTGTGTTGAAGGTATTAATATTGTTGATATTGTTAAAAAAGTGATATTGTGATGATATATTATTAAATATTATTATTTAAAAAAATTATAAATATTACTATTTTAAAAAAGTTTAAAAATTTTAATATTAATTTATTTAAAATGTATAAAAATCAAAACCTTTATTTTTTTTAAAAATAGTGAATTGCATAGAAAATAGTGTCTTTTTTGTTATGTAGGGGTAAAGTAGTTATTTCATTTTAAGTGGGAATAAGTAATTTATTAAGTGGGAATAAATAGTATATTAAGTGAGAATATTTAGTATATTGAGTGGGAACACATAGTATATTGAATAAGAACACATAATATATTGAATGTGAACACGTAGTATATTGAGTAAGAATAGTAGTATATTAAGTAGGAACCCCTAGTATATTAAGTGAGAACATTTAGTATATTGAGTGGGAATACGTAGTATATTAAGTGAGAACATTTAGTATATTGAGTGGAAACATGCAATATATTAAATGGTAACAACTAATATATTAAGTGGGAACGCATAGTATATGGAGTGGAAATAAGTAGTAAATTGAGTGCGAACACTTAGTATATTAAGTAAAAATACGTAATATATTCCTACTTAATATACTACTTGTTTCCATTTAATATACTACGTGTTCCCACTTAATATATTACGTATTCTCACTTAATATACTACGTGTTCCCACTCAATATACTACTTGTTCCCACTTAAAATATTAAGTGTTCCCACTTAATATACTGCGTATTTCCACTTAAAATATTACGTGTTCCCACTTAATATACTATGTATTCCCACTCAATATACTAAATGTTCCCACTTAATATACTACGTGTTCCTACTCAATATATTACGTGTTTGCACTTAACATACTACGTGTTCCCACTTAATATACTTATTGTTCCAATTTAAGATACTACGTGTTCCCACTTAATATACTAAATGTTCCCACTTAATATACTACATGCTCCCACTCAATATATTACATGTTCCCATTCAATATACTAAATGTTCTCACTTAATATATTACGTGTTCTAACTTAATATATTACTTGTTCCCACTTAATGTACTAAATGTTCCCACTTAATAAACTACGTGTTCTCACTCAATATATTACGTGTTCTCACTTAATATACTACGTATTCCCACTTAATATACTTTTTGCTCTCACTTAATATTTTATGTGTTTCCACTTAATATATTTCTTATTCCTATTTAATATACTACGTGTTCCCATTCAATATACTAATTGTTCCAACTTAACATATTACGTGTTCCCACTTAATATACTATGTATTCCCACTTAATATACTTCTTGTTCCAACTTAAGATACTACGTGTTCCCTTTTTATATATTAAATGTTCCCACTCAATATGCTAAGTGTTCCTACTTAATATACTAAATGTTCCTACTTAATATACTAAGTGTTCTCACTCAATATACTACGTGTTCCTACTAAGTATACTACGTGTTCCCACTCAATATACTGCTGTTCCCACTTAATATATTACTTATTCCCACTTAATATTCTAAATGTTCCCACTTAATATACTACGTGTTCCCACTTAACATACTACGTGTTCCCATTTAATATACGAAATGTTCTCACTTTATATACTACTTGTTCCCACTCAATATACTACGTGTTCTCATTTAATATACTACGTGTTCCTACTCAATATACTAAATGTTCTCACTCAATACACTAAATTTTTCCACTTAATATACTGCATTTTTTCACTTAATATATTACATGTTTCCATTTAATATACTTCTTGTTCCCATTTAATGTAGTAACCAGTATCCACAACTGGTAAGAATAAGTATTTATATATGTATAAATATACGTATTTTATTTGTATGTGGGTGATACTTGATTTATGTATTGTTATTAGTAGTGTTTGTATAGGTTAAGGTCATACTATTAGCATTGGGTTTAATTGCAAAACTTTAAATTTATTTTAGGGACCAAATTGTAATACTTTAAAAGTTTTGGAGGCAAATTCGTAAATACTAAAAATTGGCCTCTTAGTATAAAAATACACTTTTGAAACCCTAATTCACTCTTTTGAGTCGAGCTATTCCTTTTAGAGTGAGAAAAGAGAGAAAGAGAAGAAGAAGAAAAAAAAAAAAGAAATTGAAATTTTGAATTTTAAGAGGTATATCACACCTATTTCTCAATTTATTGGTATTAATTAAGTTAATTCCTTTAAGTTTTGATTTCTGAAAATATGTATAATTGAGGATTTGATGTGTATTTCGTAAGATCTTATGAGAATTGATGATGATCTATAAGATAGCTTGATAAATCATGATAAATTGTGGAATATCTACTTGATAGTCTCTTGATCTAGTAATTTTATAAATTGTTGTGATTCGATTCTAGTTTTGAATTTTGAGTATATGAAATTAGACATGTTTAGAATCATCTGAGACTTTGAATCGATTCAAATTTCCAGAAATTGAATTTGTTGTGAATTTATCAAAATGACCCTGAAATTCTGGAAATTTCCTGTATAAACAGTATGATACAGTGATAAATAATTTTTGTCCTACTAAATAATCTTCAAAAATTACGAATTTATGGAACATGATAATTTTATATGTCTAATATGATATACTCGAAATTGAAAATTTAGATCAATGTGGTTGACGTGTTATGATTTTCTAAAGTGTATCAGCTCATTACAGTATTTGATTAACAAATTTTTAAAGCTATAGAATAAAATAGTTTTAAAATACTTTTGACAGTTAATTTGAAGTGAAATATTTATCATGGATTGAAATATGTATCAAGAGAATTTCTATGATATTTTTATAATTTTTGAGTTAGTATATAATTTTATAAAATTAGGAGATTGAATACTGTTCAATAAGTATCTTGATCCTATCAGGTTAGTAGTTTGGATTCGATGGTATGTATGGAATGGATTGTGTAGGAATTTTGTTATAATATTTATATATACGAATGATATATGAGTCAAGAATGATACATTCTGATTTTGGAGTAATTGAATATCATTTGATATATTAGAAAAGTTTATTAAGTGTAAGTGGTCAGAATGATAGGTTTTGAGAAACTAAGTATTTAGACCAATTTGATGTGATAAATGCATTGTGTATAATTTTGTAAACTATTTAAAGTATTTTGTGTGAATTGTGAGGCTTATAAAAGGATTGATCTCCATTGATAGGTTAAGGAGATTTAAGCCTTGTAGCTGTAAGTATTAAGAGGTAAGTATACTAAAATTTTACTGAAATCACAATAAGCATAGTAATTGTTTATGTATGATTTTGTAAATATACTTAGAAATATATTTATGTTATGCTAAAGTGTATTTGATATGAAATGTGAAAGACATATGTTTATGAATGTGAGCATTGACATTGAGAATGGACATACATGTATTTTTGAAAGTGAGCTTTCAAAATAAGATGTGTTTAACAAAGAAAGTTTTTGAAGTGTAATATGTCCATGAGAAATATTTTGTATTTTGAGGGTACTTGAACTCACTGTTAACTTAGTAGGCATTTTATGTGATTTGTGGAGCCTTTATGTATGGCCTTTCCTTTGAGATTGGTATATGTTATGTGTTCCGTATGTAAGGAGGATCCTATTGGTACCTAAAGGAAGAGTGAGTTATCACATTTGTGTGGTGGTGTATTGGTGCATGTGAGAGGACTCACCGATGATCAGGGTGAGGGTTTGGCTTTTACCTTCGGGCATGAGCATTATATATATGTAATTTAAAGACCTTACTTGTACTATTCCTCTCATACAGTATGTCACCTACGAGTGACATTTGGCTCATTATGTGATATGTGATATGTAAGTCCTACTAAGTAGTAGTTGAGTGATGATATTCCTATTATATATTTTGAAAGAATGTGTAAGCGCTTACATGGCATGTGATTTAATAAGATTTTGATTTTGATTGATCATAGCATAACATATATATGCATTATGTACATATATGTATTTGTATTTGATATATGAAAAACTAATATGCTTACTGAGTTTTATACTCATTATAGTTTATGGTGATTTTAGGTAAATAAGGTACATGTGTGCTTAGCGGATTTGGCAAGGCTTCTGCTGTTCCTTGGGTTCCCTAAGTTGCTAGGTTGCTGAGTGTTTTATTTGGGGACACGTGGGATAAGATATTTGATCTGTCCCTATTGAATAAATACGTATGTATTATTTTATTGTGTGTGGTTGAATTTAGTTTAAGTTTCTCCACGTGTGGTTATGGATTAATTTTAAGTAAGAATTTGCAATGAATATATTCTGGGCTTCCGGTAACAAAGTTGCTACTGGTGACATAGTAGAGTGTTAATCTCTGAGAAAACTCTGTGTATCTCCGGTTTACTAATTATCCCAGTCATAATTCAATTGCTATAATTCTGAAAGAAATTAAAATGAATGTTTAAATATTATTGAATGAGTGTAAGTTATGTCATGTATCAGATCTTTTGGGTTTGAGGCGTGACACTTAATATACAACGTGTTTACATTTAATATACTTCTTGTTCTCATTTAATATACTAAGTGTTCCCACTTAATATACTAATTGTTCCAAGTTAATATACTACGTGTTCTCACTTAATATACTACATTTTTTTCACTTAATATACTAAATGTTTCTACTTAATATACTACGTGTTCCCACTCAATATACTACATGTTCCCACTTAACATACTACGTGTTCCCACTTAATATACTACGTATTCTCACTTAATATACTTCTTGTTCCAACATAATATACTACGTGTTCTCACTTAATATATTAAATGTTCTCACTTAATATACTACATGTTTTTACTTAATATATTATTTGTTCCCATTTAATATATTACGTGTTACCACTTAATATACTAAATATTTCCACTTAATATACAACGTGTTCCCACTCAATATACAACGTGTTCCCACTCAATATACTAAATACTTCCGCTTAATATACTGCATGTTCCCACTTATTGTATTACTTGTTCCTACTTAATATACTAAATGTTCCCATTTAATTTACTACGTATTTCCATTTAATATACTACGTGTTCCCACTTAATATACTTCTTGCTCCCACTTAATATACTTCTTGTTCCCACTTAATATACTACGTGTTCCTACTTAATATACTTCTTATTCCCATTTAATATACCTCTGTTCCCACTCAATATACTAATTGTCACGCCTCAGACCCAAAAGATCCGACACACAACATCACTTACATTCATTCACTGCATGTGCACTCATAAATAATATTACACAAAATTTTCAACTTTCATTCAACACAGAAATCCTTAGCAAGTTGTTAGTAAGTTCAACACTAAAATCAACCATAACCTAACATATAAATATAAACTTCTCTTGACAATATTTAAACATTCATTTCAATTTCTTTCAGAATTATAGCAATTGAATTATGACTGGGACAATTATTAAACCGGAGATACGCAGAGTTTTCTCAGAGATTAACACTCTACTACGTCACCAGTAGTAACTTTGTTACCGGGAGCCCAGAATATATCCATTGCAAATTCTTACTTAAAATCATCCAATAACCACACTTTATAAAACTTAAACCAAATCCAATCCACACACAATGAAATAATACATAAGTATTTATTCAATAGGGACAAATCAAATATCATATCCCACGTGTCCCCAAATGAAACACTCGGTAACCTAGCAACTTAGGGAACCCAAGGAACAGCAGAAGCCTTGCCAAATCCGCTAAGCACACATGCACCTTATTTACCTGAAATCACCATAAACTATAATGAGTATAAAACTCAGTAAGCATACTAATTTTTCATATATCAAATACAAATACATATATGTACACAATGCATATGTATGATATGCTGTGATCAATCAAAATCATAATATTATCAAATCACATATCATGTAAGCGTTTACACATTCTTTCAAAACACATAATAGGAATACCATCACTCAACTACTACTTAGTAGGACTTACATATCACATATCACATAATGAGCCAAATGTCACTCGTAGGTGACATACCGTATGAGAGGAATAGTACAAGTGAGGTCTTGAATAACACATATATAATGCTTATGCCCGAAGGTAAAAGCCAAACCCTCACCCTGATCATCGGTGAGTCCTCTCACATGCACCAATACGCCACCACACGAATGTGATGACTCACTCTTCCTTTAGGTACCAATAGGATCCTCCCTACATACGGAACACATAACATATACCAATCCCAAAGGAAAGGCCACACATAAAGGCTCCACAATCACATAAAATGCCTACTAAGTTAACAGTGAGTTCAAGTACCCTCAAAATACAAAATATTTCTCATGAACATATTACACTTCAAAAGCTTTATTTATTAAACACATCTTATTTTGAAAGCTCACTTACAAAAACACATGTATGTCCATGCTCAATGTCAATGCTCACACTCAGAAACATATATTCACATTTCATATCAAAATATACTTTGACATAACATAAACATATTCTTAACCCCATTTGCAAAATCATACAAAACAATTACTATGTTTATTGTGATTTCAGTAAAAAGTCTAGTATACTTACCTCTTAACACTTTCAGCTACAAGGCTTAAATCTCCTTAACCTATCAATGGAGATTAATCCTTTCATAAGCCTCACAATTCACACAAAATACTTTAAATAGCTTACAAAATTATACACAATGCATTTATCACATCAAATTGGTCTAAATATTTAGTTTCTCAAAACCTGTCATTCTGACCACTTACACTTAACAAAAATTTCTAATACATCAAATGATGTCCAATTATTCCAAAATCAGAATATACCATTCTTGACTCATATATCCTTCTTATATATGAATATTATATCAAATTTCCTACACAATCCATTCCATACACACCATCGAATCCAAACTACAAACCTGACAGGATCAAGATACTTACTGAACAGTATTCAATCTCCCAATTTTATAAAATCATATACTAACTCAAAAATTATAAAACTACCACATAATTACTCTTAACACATATCTCAGTCCATGATAAATATTTCACTTCCAAATCACTGCCAAAAGTATTTTAAAACTATTTTATTCTATAACTTTAAAAATCTGTTAATCAAATATTGCAATGAGCTGATACACTTTAGAAATTCATAACATTTCAACCACATTGATCTAAATTCTCAATTCCGAGTATATCATATTAGACATATAAACTTATCATATTCCACAAATTCATAATTTTTTAAGATCATTCAGTAGGACAAAAATTATTTTTCACTGTACTATACTGTTTACACAGGAAATTTCCAGAATTTCAGGGTCATTTTGGTAAATTCACTATAAATTCAATTTTCAGAATTTTCAATCGATTCAAAGTCTCAGATGATCCTTAACATGTATAATTTCATATACTCAAAATTCAAAACCAGAATCGAATCACAACAATTTATAAAATTCCTAGATCAAGAGGTTATCCAGCAGAAATTCCATAATTCATCATGATTTATCAAACTATCTTATAGATCATCATAAATTCTCATATGATCTTACGAAATACACAACAAATCCTCAATTATACATATTTTCAGAAATCAAAACTTAAAGGAATTAACTTAATTAATACCAATAAATTGAGAAATACGTATGATATACCTCTTGAAATTCAAAATTCCAATTTCTTCTTCTTCTCCTCTTTCTCTCTCCTCTATTTCTCTCTTCTCTCTCTTAAAATGGGTAGCTCGACCTAAAAATGGTAAATTAGGGTTTAAAAGTGTATTTTTATACTAAGAGGCTAATTTTTGGTATTTATGAATTTGTCCCCAAAACTTTCAAAGTATAACAATTTGGTCCCTAAAATAAATCTAAAGTCATACAAATAAACCCAATACTAATCGTATATCCTTAACCTATAAAAATATTACTAATAACAATATATAATTCAAGTATCACCAACATACAAATAAAATACGTATATTTATACATATATAAATACTTATTCTTACCAGTCGTGGATACTGGTTACTACACTAATGGTTCCAACTTAATATACTATGTATTCCCATTTAATATATTACGTGTTCCCACTTAATATACTAAATATTCCCACTTAATATACTACTTGTTCCCTCTTAATATACTACGTGTTTTCACTCAATACACTAATTGTTCCCACTTAATATACTGCATTTTTTCACTTAATATATTACGTGTTCCAACTTAATATACTAAATATTTTTACTTAATATATTTTGTGTTCCCACTTAATATAGTATGTGTTCCCACTTAATATACTCGTATTCTCACTTAATATATTACGTGTTCTCACTTAATATACTTTTTGTTCCCACACTTAATATATTGCATGTTCTCACTTAATATATTACGAGTTCCCACTTAATATACTAAATTTTTTCACTTAATATACTATGTGTTCTCACTTAACATACTACGTATTCCCACTTAATATATTTCTTATTCTCACTTAATATACTACGTGTTCTCACTTAATAAACTTTTTGTTCCCATTTAATATACCACATGTTCCCATTTAATATACTACCCGTTTTAAATTAACATACTAAATTTTTCCATTTAATGTATTACTTGTTTTCACTTAACATACTAAATGTACCCACTTAATATATTGCATGTTCTCACTTAAAATACTATATTTTCTCACTTAACATACTATCTGTGCTTACTTAACATACTAAATATTCCTACTTAATATACAAAATTTTTCACTCAATATATTACTTGTTCCTACTTAGTATACTAAATGTTCCCGTTTATTATACTACATGTTCACACTATTTGCTGTTTTCATTTAAATAAATGTCTATATCTCCACTTTAACATTCTTAGCACGTTATTGATTACTATTAAAAATATGTGATTTAATATAAGGGCTTTCAATGTTATGAGTGTAAATACGTGTTCTACTTACATAATGTTGTAAATGTATTTTTTTTATTTAAGTACTTTATATTAATCATGATTATTTATAATTCAATTTCAATTACGATAAATATTATAATTTTAAATTAAAATTTAATTACATTCAATATTTTATTAATTTTAATTTTAATTTAGTTAAATGTTATAATTCAATTTCAATTGCATTAAATGTTATAATTTTAATTTCATTTACATTAAATATTATAATTTCAAATCTAATTTAAATTTAATTTCAATTGCACTAAATGTTATAATTTTAATTCTAATTTGAATTATATTAAATATTATAATTTAATTCTAATTTAAATTTAAATTATGTTAAATGTTATAATTTCTATACCAATGTAGATTTAAATTATTTAAATTGTTATAATTTCAATTCTAATTTCAATTTTAATTACTTTAAATATTCTAATTTCAAATTTAATTTTAATTTCAATTAGATTAAATATTATAATTCTAATTCAAATTTTAATTTTTATTACATTAAATGAATAATTCAAATTTCAAATTCAATTTTAATTACGTTAAATGTTACAATTTCAAATCTAATTTCAATTTCAATTTCAATTTCAATTCTATCAAATGTTATAATTCTAATTCTATATTAAAGTTCAATTAGGTTAATTATTATAATTCGAATTCCTATTTTAAATTCAATTTCAATTACGTTAAATATTATAATTATAATTATGATTGCATTAAATGATATAATTATAATTCCACTTTCAATTACATTAAATGATATAATTTTAATTTCAAATACGTTAAATGTTATAATTCAATTTTCAATTTCAATTCAATTAAACTCCAAATTCAGTTTCCATTATATTAAATGTTATATTTTCAATTTCAATTTCAATGTCAATTATGTTCAATATTATAATTTCAAAATCAATTCTAATTTCAGTTACATTAATATAAGGGGATGATATTTTATTGATGTCCTAAATGACTATAGTTAATATTATGTTACAGAAAAAAAATATATCAAGTACTTGTTGTATGTTTTATCCCACTTAATGTAGCATGTGTTCCCATTTTTTTACCTATTTCACCGACAAAAGATTAAGATATCCCCACTTATACATAATTTGTTAGTTAACAGTTATCATAAAAAAAATGCTACATAATATAAAATGACAATATTATATAGATATTCTAAATAATCATAGTTAATATAATAGGTTAACCCCCTCCATTTGTCAACTAATTGAAGGGGTGAACTAACATCATCCTACTGTTTGGAATAGTTAGATATACTGAAAGTGCACTCAACAAATAAATATTAACTTTAGAAGATAAAAATATTATACCTAATTAACCCTTATTATTGGCATGTTCTGAACTAGTACAATGTCTTTTGTGTTTTGGCATTCTTTTTTTTTTTTCAATCTTTTCCTATTTGGTAATATTGAGAATTTTGGTTGGTTTTAGCATTTTTTTGGAGTGTATTTATATTTTGAATATTTTATAATTTTTAAGATATTTATTGGACCATCTTAACTTTTCAAGTTTTAATTTCTAAAATATATAACAAATCAATTTTTTTATAGATTATAATATTTAATGTAATTAAAATTAGAATTGGAATGGAATTGAAATTATAACATTTAATGTAATTGGAATTGCAATTATAAATTTAAAATAATTAAAATTGAAATTATAATATTTAACGTAATTGTAACTAAAATTGGATACACAATATAATATTTAATGTAACTAAAATTGAAATTAGAATTGAAATTATATTATTTAATGTAATTGAAGTTGAATTGAAATTATAACATTCAACGTAATTGTAATTGTAATTAGAATTATAACATTTAATTTAATTGAAATTAAATTGAATTTCGAATTATAATATTTAACATAATTGAAAATGAATTTCAAATTAGAATTGGAATATAACATTTAACATAATTGAAATTGAACTTAAAATTAGAATTTGAATTATAACATTTAACATAATTGAAATTGAACTTAAAATTAGAATTTGAATTATAACATTTAACATAATTGAAATTGAATTTAAAATTGGAATTGAAATTATAACATTTAATATAATTGAAATTAAATTTAAAATTAAAATTGGAAATATAATATTTAACGTAAGTGAAAATAATTTAGAATTGAAATTGTAACATTTAATGTAATTGAAATTAAAATTGAATTTGGTATTGAAATTATTTAACATAAATGAAATTAAAATTAGAATTGAAATTATAATTTTTAACGTAATTGAAATTGAAAATGGATTTAGAATTATAACATTTAACGTAATTTATTTTTATAAGGAAATGGAATGATAACATTTAACGTAATTTAAATTTATTTTTGAATTAAAATTATTTATCTTAATTAAAAATTAAAAATATTTACTTTAGTATTTAATTTGTTTACTTTCTCTTAAAGTGATTTCAATTAGTCTATTATAATTTTATATTACACTAATTATGAAAAACTGCTATAATACTCGAATATTATTTAATTTTATTTTATCCGAACCTAATTAATTTTATCCAATCATTCTTTTTAATATGGTATTCTACTTTATCCAAATCAAATTAATATATATTTTTTTAAGAAGGAATAAGATATAATATATTATTAAAATGAGAAGTATGTCATATATAACCATGGATATGGATGGTTACTCTAAGAAGGTAAAATAGAATATATTTAATATAATTTGAATTACAAACTTAATAGAATTTAAATTATAAAATTTAATAAAATTGAAATTATAATTATAATAATTAATGTAATTAAAATTTGAATTTGAATTAGAATTGGAATTATAAAATGTAATGTAATTAGAATTGCATTTATAAAATTTTTTGTAATTAAAATTAAAATTAGAATTTGAAATCGGAATTATAAGATTTAATGTATTTAGAATTACAATGATAAAATTTGATATAATTGAAATTAGATTTGGATGTGGAATTATAATATTTAACGTAAGTCAAATTAAAATTGAATTGGAACTATATTATTTAACCTAATTGAAATTGAATTTAAAATTGGAATTAGAACTATGACATTCAATGCAATTTTAATTGAATTTACAATTGGAATTAGAATTATAACATTTAATGTAACTGAAATTTAATTTAAAATTAGAATTAAAATTATATCATTTAACGTAAGTTAAATATAATTTAAAATTAGAATTAGAATTATAACATTTAGCGTAACTGAAATTTAACTTAAAATTAGAATTGAAAATTTTACCATTTAACATAATTGAAATTTAATTTAAATTTTGAATTTGAATTACAATATTTAATGTAATTGAAATTGAATTTCAAAATTAGAATTATACATTTTACCAAAAGTGAAATAAAAATTAGAATGAATTATAACATTCTACGTAATTGATATTGAATTTAAAATTTGAATTAGAATTATAACATTTAACGTAATTGAAATTTTATTTAAAATGAGAATTGAAATTATAACATTTAACGTAATTGAAATTTAATTTAAAATTAAATTGGAGTTATAAAATTTAACTTAAGTTAATTTAAAATTGGAATTAGAATTATAACATTTAACGTAATTAAAATTGAATTTAGAATTGAAAATAAAATTATAACATTTAATGTAATTAAAATTAATTTAAAATTAGAATTATAACATTTAACATCATTGTAATTGAATTTAAATTGGAATTGAATTTATAACAATTAACGTAATCGAAATTAAATTTAAAATTGAAATTAAAATTATAACATTTAACATATTTGAGATTGAAAATGGAATTCAAATTATATGATTTAATATAATTGAATTAAAATTAAAATTGAAATCATAACGTTTAACGTAATTGAAATTGAAATTAGAATTGAAAATATAGTGTTTAATGTAATTAAAATCGAAATTGAAATTGGAATTATAACAATTAATATAATTAGAATTGAAATTATAATATTTAATGTAATTAAAATTAAAACTTAAATTAGAATTATAACATTTAAAATAATTAAAAATAAAATTAGATTTGAAATTGCAATATTTAACGTAATTGAAATTGAAATTGGAAATATAATATTTAACATAATTAAAATAAATATTGAAATTAAAATTATAACATTTAACATAATTGAAATTGAAATTGAAAGTAGAATTATAATATTTAACGTAATTGAAATTAAAATTGATTTAAATTTGGAATTACAATATTTAATATAATTAAAATTGATATTATAACATTTAACGTAATTAAATTAAAATTAAAATTAGAATTAGAATTATAACATTTAACATAATTGATATTAAAATTAAAATCAAAATCAAAACTGTAACAATTAACGTAATTAAAATTGAAATTAAAATCAAAATTATAACATTTAACGAAATTGAAATTGTAAGTATACTTAAAATTTTATTTAAATTTAATAATATTTATTTTATGTAATAAAATAAAAATTGATGTTACATATTTTTTTTAATATAACAATAATAGTTCAGTGCTAATTATTTTATATTAATTATATATTTATCTTAATATTTATTATTTTAATATAGGGGATATTGTGTTATGTTTTGTTCTTAATGTATATATTCACATTTAACCAAATAATAGGGGGTATTTTGATATTTTTACTAATTATTTCCTTCCCCAACTGTTTCTGTTATTATTTTCTAATATTTTAAACCTCAACCGTTGTTAGATATGCCTTAAGCACATTTAACGGCTTGGAACAACTAGTTATATAGCAAACTCGACTGTTCTATAGTTTGACTCGAGTTAAAATTATATCATTTAACGTAATTATAATTAAAATTAAAATTAAAATTTTAATATTTAATGTTATTAAAATTAAAATTTGAATATTCAATGTAATTAAAATAAAAAATTATAATATTTAACATAATTAAAAATAAAATTATAATATTTATCATAAATTAAAATTATAATATTTAATATAGTTGAAATTTAATTTTTATGTTATGTATGTTTTTCTTTGTTTATGATTAAATCTTTATCATTAAAATAATATTAAAATTTATATTTTTGAACTTTTTTTTATGTCTTATTTTATGAAAATAAGTATTATCATCAATTTTATTTTTCTTTAATTTTAATTTTAGGACTGATTTGATTATAAATTTATAATTATACTCTTATAATTAAATATTTATTTAATTAAAAACTTATTTGATAAAATTCAAATGACTGTCAATTTACCTTCAATTGTCAATCATTTTGCTGATATCAGCCGACTGTTTAAAACAGTTGACTGTACTAAAAACCCTGTCTCATAATATAGTCCACTTTCAATTAGGGCTTCCTTAACATTTATTATCATCGACTACTTTTAGGGCGATTACATCAATATTCTCCATAATATCAATATCATTTTCTTTTATATGTTGATTAAAAATATATGAATCATTTGCTTCAAAAGTAAATAAAAATATCTTTTAATTTCTGGAATTTATCATAATATTTTTTAAAAAAATAATTAAAAAATAATTGTTTTTTATTGAATTAAACTTTAAATGAGGTGAATGTAGTAGAAGTTAATTTTAATGAGTTTTTTAGGGGAAAAATGATAAAAATGTAAAATCATTGAAGAGTAATTAGTAAATTTTATTTTTCTAAAAAGTTGAGATTAAAGACAAAATCATTTCTATTTTTTTTCCCAATTGCATTTTTTCTTATTGAACTGATTTTGTCTTTAATCTCAATTTTCTAACAAAAAAAAAGAGAATTTTTTCAGTTATTTTTATGTGATTTTAATTTTTTAATAACTACTGATATCCTCTTTTTAAAAAATCAATTACTCTCTAAAAAAGAGATATTGTTATTTATTATAAAATTGAAAGATAAAAACAGTAAAAATGAAATATTATATGAGGTAATTAGTTATTTTGTTTTTCAAAAATGTTTAGACTAAAGACTAAATCATTTCTTTTTTTTTTTCCAATTAAATATAACAATACACAGTATTTGTGAGCCATGCATCGATTATAGATATACCAAATTTTTTGTTCCATTCTAGTTCAGTTATCCACAATAAAGATGGAAAAAAAATTGGAATCGAATAAACTGGTCCAAATCAAATTGGTAAGTTCGATTCATTTTTAATATAAAAAAAACTCAATTAATTATCTCAAATGTGATCACCAATCAGTCCGATTTCTCTAAACCTAAGAATTAAACTAAAAATCGAGTACTTAAGTAATTTTATAACTAAATGCCATGTGACAATATTTTGTTGGACAATAATAAATAATATTGTGAGATTGCCTTCACAATGTAACTCAAAATAAATTTAAAAAATAAAAAAACCCTAAATCAGATCTAGCTCGTCTCTCTCTTATTGAACATGTCTAAACATTTTCAATTTTCAAATCTTAAAAACTAATAGGCCTCTCGTCTCTCTAGTTCAGTTCTGTTGCCTGGCAGCTGCTCTTTAACTTATCTCTCTCTGTTTTGCATTTATGCTACTCTAGGTCATCTCTCTCTCTCTCTCTCTCTCGTAGTCTCAACCTCACTCACTCTCCAATCTCCCTCCGACCTCCTCAAATCCGGTTGGCGGCCGCAACTGCTGCTCACACAAATTTAACCATTATATCGAGTAAATTTTCACATCCAACTTTTACCTTCAAATGAAAATACTTTGCAGCGCATAATCAACACGATAATGCAAATTATTAGGATTCAAGTGCAATAATCGCACATACCCAGCACGAATCTACAACAGTATATTTACAAATATATACCACTATACTGCACAATCTTTTTAGTTGCATTCTTTCCTACTAATCATGGGACCTAATCACCTCATTTATCCATTCTAGTCTTTTTAGTTGTCAATTGCTGCATAATCTCATATACAACACACTATGCAACATCTTTTTTTTTTCTTTTTATATATATGAGCTTATATTTCAGTAATATGAAATACAACTTATAAAAAAATGACACTAAATCATTTGTGCTTTAAGGATCCACGAATCTATATTCTCTTTTCCTGTTATTTGGCCAACTCAGATGCCTTACTTAAATGCATTTCCTATACACTGTACAATCAACTAATGTAATCCGCCCAAGGGTGAACATTGACCCAATAATATTTTTTTAAAAAGCCCGCATTATTAAAAAAAAAAAAAGGTACATTTTGAAAAAGGCCTAATTGGACCCAAAACCAAAAAAATCAAATTTGATTGAATATTTTTTTTGGTTTTGGTGGGCTAGTTCGATTATACTTTCTCATTCAGTTTTATTCGGTTCTCTCATAAAGGAAAATCGAATATTCGTAGATTGCTTTAATTCTTGCAGAAACCAAATCAAACCGTTCAGTACTTACCCATAGTTTACAGTAGATGAATATTTTGATCATTTGATAAAAAACTTCTCTATTTTTCAGTGGTTCAATACTCAATTTAAATTTGTCATCCTGTAATGTGCGATCGTAAAAATGAGCCTCATTCCAAAAGAGATTTTTGTTAGACATAAATATAAATAGAATTCGTAGCTATAGAATATAAACTTAGATATATTATGTCAAATTATCAGAATGAATGTTGAAAAAAATATACCTGAGGAATCCAAGCAATTGAACACAAGAATTAATAGCTTTCAAAAAGAACATGAGAATGTAATGGCCTTCCACAATCAAAATCTATGTAGTACTCAATGAAATTCTCTCTGTGTGATAGAAAGAGGAGAAAAGCCCTACGTCTAATGATTTAACTTGGGGACCACAACCATATAAGATTTTTATATACTAGGTTAAATTATAATCCCATCAATCATAATTTAATCAGTATTAGATTTTTACACATAAAAGTTCATATCAAATTAGATGTCTCTAGAGCCCAATAAGAGACAACCTAAATAAATCACTTAAATTGGTCTTTATTTGAAATAGGTCATAGTGTATAATTATAGTTAATATGTGAACTTTCATAGGAAATAATAAAACTTGACATCTCTCACTTAGGCTATATATGTCATTTGAAAATAATTATATATCACAAATCTTAGTGCACACCATAAATACTATCGTATTTTGAAACATCTCCTTAAATACAATATGATCTATTAACTATATTAATATAGGATCAAAGAGGCTTTTGTTACATATATTCATACTGGACCCATCAATAGTCACCATACCAACATAATTAATGACATAGATCAAATATAGATTGTAACATGAAAGTTATATGAAATATGATCTCAAACATGTATATTTTCAACTATCTTACTTTATAACTTCATTGAGTTGATTACCTTCTAAATTTTATCCAAAACTACAATAGAAAATACAACTTTATACTTTATAAATTTTGTGCAAAACTGTAGTAGAAAGTGTAACTTGATTTTAGAGTTTTAACAAATAATCTATCAAACTTTATTCTACAAAAAATAAAACATAAATATGTCTTAACTAAATAAACATTAATAACAAACCCTCACTATTCATTCACATCATCAAATAATATAACATCCATACTAGTAATGGTTGGGATTTGTACTCATGTGCCATCATAATTTTGTATGACTATTGTATTTTCATACTTATGTAATAAATAAATATTTTATTAAATCGCTAATTAATTTTATTAGGTAAGATGCTTGTAACATTTCAGATATTATATTGATTTGAATGGGTTTAGATCAAGTCTAAAGAGTTAGAACCTTGTTTGAAATGGGACAAAAACCTGAGAATATACTTGCAATGACATAGTTGTAAATAGTTGTAAGCGTTGCTAAGAAATATCATTGTGTAAATATGTTCTCAAATTAAATGTTCATGATCTATTTCCATCGATGCATGGTTTATCGAATGGAACCGATTTATATAGATTAGTGTATGTCCATATTTGGATAGTCCAGATTGTTTATCTTAACAAACCATGAGCTTAGTGAAGCTCATATAGATATACATGTATTTAGTAAAGACTGGATACTAAACTAGACTCAATGAAGACCTCTAATAGATTTTCCATAAATCCGTCAGTGGAGGGTTTTCTCGAGTTGAGTAGTATTCGTAGTCCCTAAACTTGAGCACCATGGTGGGCTTATGAATGATCCATCATACTTAGGTTCCACACATGTTAGAGACCTTTCATGGTTTGACCGCTGGGTGTCGCTGGGTATGGTCCGATGCTTATGGGGTCCGGTGTGTGTAGATATGGGATCCGTCAGCTTATATGGGTGAGTTAAATATCAAGATGCTCTAAGATTGTATTCTAGGAAGTCTTATGGTCATAAACATTTAACCTGCGAAAGAGTTTCCTATGAAGTAAATAATATTGCAAAGAAATTTGCATATATTATTTATTGGAATACGAATCAAAAGAGATAAGTTTATGATTGAGTAATATGGGACTTGATGCTATTGATCTATGTCTCAACTCTTCCAGGATATTAATGATGGAGGGATTGTACGAATATGGATTAACCTCAACTTGTATGGTTTAACTCGCCATTTTATATTATCCATAACGTGTGTTTGGGGGGCATCGGTTATGGACTTACAAAAATGTTCTGTGAGACAAAATGGGTGTGAGCTTAGGGAGTCACACTATATGAAGTGTACGCGTTGAGCACGTGGGTAGCGCACCGGATCAAATTGTTCGATCTGGGAAGTTTTGGACAATATGAATTTATTTCAGAGACTCCCGGGGAGTAGCTAAAATTTAATTGTTAAATCCAAAATTGTGCTAATAATTTGTATGGGTACTAAATTGGGCATCGGTAGATATAGCTATCATTTAAATAAAATAATTATTATTGTATTTAAATTAAATTAATTATTCACTCATTTACTTTAGAGTCTTTCGGGGAGTAGCTAAGATTTAATTGTTAAAGCTAAAATTGTGTTAAGTAAGACTTGACATTTTTATCTACTTAGTGTATATCTTAAATTATGCCAATAATTTGTATGGCTAATAATTTAAATATTAGTAGATAAAATTATTAAAAATAAATAAATAATAAATAAAAAGAAAAAGAAATGAAAAAGAAACAAAATATTTGGAATCATGCAATACGTGAAATCTTTATTACATTCACGAATTGTCAATTGTAAAATTTATTATTATTTTATTTTTTGCAACAAGTGTCGTGCATTTTAAAAATAGAATTCAGTCGTTACAAATCAATGCATACAAAATGATTTGTTATGTTTATTTTTCAAACATGAGCTGTTTCAATATGGAGACAATTTGCTCCTCAATCGGCCAGCTCCTCTTGTTAGCCAGCAAGCTAAAATGTAAGCATGAAGTGGTTAACTTCATACTTTGTTATGCTTCAAAAGGGTTGGACTAATGGGCGGTAAAAAATTCTATATAATGCTAATTTCATTTGCTTGCAAACAAGGGGTGAATGAGATAAAAAAAAATATATAGTACAAATTAAATAGAGAGATTTGAGAAATATTTAAGAAGCAAGTGTTGCTTTAGATAAAGTATTCTGTCGAGAATAGAAAGCTACCGTTCTAGTTTGAAGGATCTCACTGAGTCCTAAACTAGAACTGCGCAAAGCACGCTTCAAGGGTGAGTCCCCTATTCTCATTACTGTAATGAGATTATTTTAATGTGTATTATATTTCCCCTGCATTGCATGTGAGACATACAAATATTAAATTATTTAATTATGCACACAACACCAATAGTAACATACTCATGAAACACCTTGGGTGGTAGCCGTTTAGTGAGCAAAGTTGCAGTCATAGAGTTTGTATCAATATGTTCTATCAACACTTGTTAACTTTGAAATTTTTCTTTAACAATTAGAAACTTAATGTCGATGCGCTTAGACTTCAAAGAGCTTTTATTGTTATGGGAATACATCACTGCGACTTTATTATCATAATAAATTTTTAATGGTCTTTCAATTCCATTAACAATGGTAGCCATATGATAAAGTTTTGCAACAATATCCCATGATTTGATGCCTCAAGATAAGCTATAAACTCAGCCTCCATAGTGGAAGAAGATATGAATGTCTACTTAACACTATTTTAGGAAATAGTTCACTTGGCCAAAGTTATATAGTCTAATGTAGATCTCTGCATATAGTAAAATTAGAGTCAAAATACCCTACAATTTCAAATTTATCATTTTCTATATGTGAGCATAGAGATTTTGTTCTTTATGAATCGCATAACTCATTTGTCTGCTTTCTAATAATCTATCCTAGGGTTACTTAAATATCTACTTAGCATTTTAACAATGTTTGCAATATCTGGATGCATATATACTAAAGCATACATGAGACTTCTTACTGTTGATGCCTAAAGGAACTTTTGTATATCTTTTTGTTCAATCTCATTCTTAGGGCATTGACTAAGACCGAACTTATCACTTTTAACAGTAGGCATATCTTCTAGAGCATAATCCTTTATGTCATACCTGCTAAGCATCTTATTGATATAGTTCTTTTATAATAACCCAAGGATACTTCGAGTGCAATGTTGATGTATCTGGATCTCTAATGCAAAAGATTCATCCTTAAAATCTTTTATCTCAAAATTCCTAGATTGAAATCTTTTGGTTTTGTGTAATAAACATATTGTTGGGATTTGTGCTTACGTGCTATCCCATTGTTGTATGAATATTTTATCTTGTAATATTTATCCAGTTCATTATTTGTTAAATCGCTAATTACTATTATTAAATGGTTCAATGCTTGTGATGTTACAAATATTATATGATCTGAAAGGGTTCAGATTTGGTCTAAAGAAGTTTAGATCAATGCTAAGAGTTAACATCACTGAAAATTATAAATGCTAAAGGGTTAGGATGTTATATTAATCAGTGAAGCCTAAGTGTTAGAATCTTGTCTGTGTTGGTACAAAGACCTGAGAATGCATTAGAAAGAACATAGTTGCAAGAGTATAATAGGTGCTAAGAAATGTTATTATGCAAATCTATTCTCAAATTATATGTTACTGGTCTTACTTCACCGATGTAGGTCTGACGGTGGAATCCTTTTATATAGACTAGTGTATACTATACCTAGATGGTCTAGATGGTTGTTCTTAGCTGACCACGGGCTTATTGGAAGTTCGTATAGCATACAGGTGTTCAGTAAGGACTGAATACTGAACAGACTCAATGAGGACCCCAATAGACATCCCATGAAACCGTCAATGGAATGTCTACTAAAGTTGAGTAGTATACGTGGTCCTTTGACCTGAGTACCACAATGGACTTGTAAGTAATCCATCATACTTTGCTTTCACGCATGTCACAGACCTTTCATGATGTGACTGCTGGGTGTTGCTGGGTATAGTTCGATGCTTATGAAGTTCGGTGTATACAGATTTGGGATCCGTCAGCTCACATGGATGGGTTATATATCCGGATGCTCAGAGACTGTATCTTAGAAAGTCTTATGGCCATAAGCAACGAACCCAGGAAAAGAGTTTCCTACAGGGTTAAATAATATTATAAAAGTGTTTGCATATATTGATTATTAAGATACATGTCTGGAGATAAGTTCACGGATGAGCACATAGGGATTTGACGGTAGTGATTTATATCCCTGCTCTTCGAGGGTATGATTGACAGAAGGATTATACGTATACGCTATGACATCAACTTGTATGGTCTACTGCACTGATTTGTAATATCTGTGATGTGTGTGTGAAGCATCGATCTCGGACTCACAAAATAGTTCTGTTTAACAAATCAGGAGTAGACCTAGAGAGTCCTACAATATGAAGTGTACTCGTTGTGTACTGGGTAATGTACCGGATTGAATAGTTCGATCCAAAAATTCCAGTAGACTGAACATTTACTTCGGTTTTTCTCCGGTTGTGTACGTATCAAGACTTACGAGTTAAGTACATCAATTAGTTAACAATTAGTTGTTGACTAATGGGATGTTGACACATGGCATATGTGGGCCAATTATTATTTGATTTGGAAATTAACAAAATCACCTTATTTGTTGGACAAATAATATCATTATTTTATTCATTAAAATGTTTATTGAATAAAATAATAATAATAATAATATATGATATTATTATTTAAATTGAAATCAAACAATTTATTTTTTATTTAAATTGGCATGTATTTCTACTATGATTTAATATGATTAAATCATTTGTTTAATATTTATGAAATGAAATGATAAGTATAAATGGGTGGCATTTGTTAATGGTAGGTCTTAAGATGTTTCTTAATAATGAGAAAATATTTTCTCATTTGACTTAGATTAAAGCCAAGTTCATTTAAATAATTTTCTATTTGTTTTATTTTTATTTGGTTTATTGTAAATAATAATAAACAAAAACTAATGGCAAACATAATGGATACTACTAGGTGAGAAAATGAAAGATAATAGTAAACAAAACACATTAGCAAACATAATAGATGCCATTAGGTGAGAAAATGATAGAAAATAATAAATAAATAAAAGAGGAATTAATTACTCAATTAATTATCAAAAATTCATGTAAGGGGTTAAAGGGAGTGAGAGAAGTGAATTTTGCTAAGTGTTAGAAAATTCTCTCAAGTGTTGAAAGCACAAAAACACACCTCTTCTATTTTTCCTTCTATTTTTGGTCACCCATACTATAAGGTAGAAACAAGGATTCAAGAGTTGAATCATTTGCTAAAAGCTGCTATTCTAGCTTTCTCAAGCCCACTGTGTTGAGGAACTAGAATTGTGAATGGGTTGCTTTAAGGCAGGTACTCCGGTTCGACAATATACCAAAGGCTTGACAAGGTATTATTTCTTAATCTTGAACTATTTTACATTTTGAGATAACATGTAAAGTTTATTTGTGTTTATCATTATGAAATTTGTATTCCATTCATCCGCTGCGCATATATGTATGTGATACATATGTTATATTTAAATGATAGACACAAACTCATATGCATACACCCTAGGTTTAAAATCACTCACACATATATTGTCGCTTGCTAGTAGTATGTCATCAAAATATAAAACAAGGAAGATAAACTTACTCCCACTGAATTTGTGATATATGCATTCATCAACTGCATTTTTCTCAAAGCTGAATGAGGTAATCACTTTATGAAACTTATGATACCATTGATGAACTAATTGTTTGAGATTATAGATGGACTTCTTTAATTTGTAAATCATATTATTTTGGATCTCCAGACATAAATTTTTCTAACTACATCATATATATTGTTTCCTTAATATCACTATTAAGAAATGTAATTTTTACATCCATTTGATGTAGTTCCAAATTAAAATAGGCTACAAGTGCTATGATGATTCTGAAAGAGTCTTTCATTGATATTGGAGAGAAAGTCTCTTTATAATAAATATTGTCTTTTGAGTGAAACCCTTGGCAATAGACGTGCTTTATATCTTTTGATGTTGCCTTTAAATCCCTCTTGCTCTTAAATATCTATTTGTAACCAATAGGTTTCGCATCTTTAGGCAACTCAACAAGACTCAAAATGTCATTGTCTTTCATAGATTTTATCTCATCCTTCATGGTATTAATCCACTTACAAGAATTAGAACTTTATTTAGCTTGACTGAAAATGATTGGATTATTTTTAATCCTATATCAAACTCATATTCTTGGGGATAGATGACATAAGAATCTAAAATCACACTTTTACTTTCTTTATATTATAGAGGTAGTTGAGGTTTCTCTTCATAAATAGGAAACAAATTCTTCATTATAGATTGAGGGCTTTTGTATATTATCTTATATTTTTAAATACGCATCTTGAATAATGTCAGAAAAAAGAGTCTAATTATTTTCAATAACAGTTATAGGAAGAGAAAAAAATTTCTCTTCAAAGAAAAAATCCCTAACATGATCCCCTATAAACTTAACATCCTTATAAAACTTAGTATTTTTCGTCTCGAACAAAGAATTTACTTAAGAGATCATAAAACTTAAAAACCCTCGATATTTCAAAGTATCCAAAAAAATAGCACCTGATTGTTCTTGAATCTAATTTTTTTTTTTCATTGGGCCTATATGACCTAACCTTAGTTGGACAACTCCAAATATGCAAGTGCCTAATACTTATTTTTTACTAGTATATAACTCATATGAGATTTTAAATATTGTTTTACTTAAAACTCTATTAAAGATATACACTATAGAGTTTATTGCTTTTTCGTAGGGTGATTCAAGCAAAGAAGAATTACTAATCATACTTCTCACTATGTCTTTAAATGTATGTTTTATCTCTCAGCAATACAATTCACGCTTGGTTTCTCAAGCATTGTGTATTATGAGACGATGCCACACTCTAGGAATTTTGTAAAAGGTCTAGATGTTATTCACCTAATTCATTATATCTGTTATATTATTCTTTACCACAGTATGATTTAACAGTTTTAATTTTCTTACCAAGTTAATTTTTAACTTCAGCTTTAATTTTCTTAACAAGTTGATTTTTAACTTCAGCTTTAAAAACTTTAAACATGTCTAGAGTTTGATACTTCTTAAAAATCAAGTAAAGATACCCATAATGAGAATAGTCGTCCATGAACATAATAAAATATTATTGGCCATTTCAAGAAGCCGTAGGAAGTGGTCCATAAATAATAGTATACACTAGTTCTAAGAGTTTAGAGCTCCTGTTGGCATTAAAATTTCTATTCTTTGTCTATTTTCCCTTAATGTACTCAATATAGACTTTAAAATCCATTAAATTAAAGGAATAAAAAATTTCGACTGACACAAGTCTTTCTATTCTCAGGTTATAGATATGTCTTAAATGCTTACGCTATAGCATAGCAAAATTCTTTTCAGTTAACTTTTGCTTTGTACCATATTTATTAAAATGCAAAGATTCATTAAAAATACATGAGTATCTAATTTATAAAGATTTTCAATCAAAGAACAAATACAAAAAAGATTTGAATTTTTGATAAAGATTAAATTTATTATTTTTGAATGAACAAAAATATCATGATTTATCCAAACAAGAAACAGAAATTAAATTTCTGATGGTACATAATTAGTCTCATCCAAATTCAAATAATATCAGATCTCTAATTTTAATCTAAATAATCCTATGGCCTTACAAAAGTTGTGTTGTCGTTTCTCATATAGATGCATCTTTTAGCATCAATTGGCAACTGACTCTTTAGACAATCTTGTATACACACATTTATATGAGTAGTTGTACTTGTATCTATCCACCAAGTGTGTTTAGATATAAAAATTAAATTAACTTCAGAATAAATAAAATTGAGAAGTGTCATTTCTTAACACTCCACTTAACGTACTGGGGGCAGTTCTTTTTCACATGACTAGTCTTCTTGCAAAAGAAAAAAATAATAATAGGATCTTGTTTCTTTTGTACTTATTTTATGAAGTCCCTATTGTAGTTTCTGTTCCTTTATTCTTTTTATTTTCTTATTGGTAGCTTCATTCTAAGAAATACTTGCTAATGAGCACTTTTAGTATTTTCTTGTTTTAATCTATATTCTCTTTGCACACAATATGAAATAAACTCATTAAGAGTCCATTTGTCCTTTTAGGTGTTATAATGCACCTTAAATTGATTGTATCATGCAGGAAGAGAAATCAAATCCAAATGCACGAACAAGTTATTAGACAGCTCTAACTTTAGTGCCTTTAGTTTGGAAGTGAGATTAGACATCTGCATGATGTACTTTCTTATATTCCCTTTGCTTATACCTCATTGAAATAAGGTTAGCCAGCAGAGTACTTGTTTTAGCCTTTTCATTTTGGGAAAAACATTGTTCAATTTCTTTAAGAAATTTCTTAGTATTTATCTCTTAAAGATTTCTGGAAGGACACGTTTCATGATCATAAAACATATACGATTAGAACAATCCCACTTCTCTAAGTCCCTTTTATCCTCAGTAGAACTTAGGTTAATGAGAGCAACAAGTTGTTCTATCTGAAGCACAAGGTCAAGATCCATCCAGCTGAGAACAATTATAATATTCTCTTTCCAATCCTTAAAGTTTGTGTCGTTAAGCACATGAATGTAAATTATATTTTTAGATATAGAAGAAGCAGAAGAAACTGAAAAAGAACATAAAATAAACCAACAAACTCAAAATTAATAATCATGTTATTACCTAAGGCATGTAAAACTTAAGTAATATAACATATGTATATGCATGACATAAGTAAATATAAAAAGGTGGGCTCTATCATGAGATACTTAGCACAACATTGATATTTATTCCACAATCAAATTTATGTAGTGTTTAATGAGATTCTCTCTATGTGGTGGAAAAGAGGAAAAGAACTTTACGTCTAATGATTTAGCTTGAGACCACAATCTTATATAAGATCTTTATATATTAAATTAAACTATAATCCCATCAATCATAATTTAACTAGTATTAAATATTTATACATATAAATTCATATAAAATTGGATGTCTCTAAAACTTAATAAGAGATAGTTCAAATATATCATTTAAATTGACTCTTATTTGAAATAGTACATAATATGTAATTATAATTAAGATATGAGCCCAAATAAAAAAATAATAAAACTTAATAATTTTGACATCTTGCATTAATATAATCGATTTTTATTTTTAACATCGGTATATGAGGTCGGGGTCTCGATCGAAACCAACACACATAATTATCAGCTACTATAATGCGTTATCTGAGAATTTAGGTCGAAAAAGGAGGGAAATTTTACTTCACTTTCACCCTAGTTATTTGGTAATTTTTTTTAATTTGCATTTTAAATAACCTCTTTCTTTTTTTAAATAATAATAATAAGAAAAAACTACTGGAATCAATGTAGATCAAATGCTCTTAAATCAAGTCTAACGAGACGCAAGTGCGGAAGTGCCTGTGAAGCGTGGTTTGAAATCTAAGACCAAAAAAAAAAAAAAAGATTCAGTTTATTCATATTAAAAATAAAATTTAGGCCTAAATCCGAATAAAATCTACCTAAATTTGCACTTTCTACCTTGGCATTTCTTAATTTGTATTTATATGATGATTTTATTTATTTGCTTATTTATTTTAAAATTTATGGAATTTATATGAATTAAGTACGCATGGATTATTTTCAAAAAAAATAAGTACGCATGGATTAG
Organism: Ailanthus altissimus; assembly: GCA_946807835.1. Lineage (NCBI taxonomy): Eukaryota > Viridiplantae > Streptophyta > Magnoliopsida > Sapindales > Simaroubaceae > Ailanthus > Ailanthus altissimus. Next base: position 8,948,836 of record OX327699.1, on the reverse strand, counting down.
GTCTCATAATGTGCAAATAGAAAATTTAAGCACAACAAAAGTACAGTGTTTACGGCGAAAATATTGAAAAGTTGCTTGTTTTAACGGCTAAAGTACAAAATATTATTTTATTTAGCCATTCAGATATTTCTAAACAAAAGTAATTGAGATGTTTTAACTTGATTATTTTCTTCCACTGAATATTAAAATCAAGACATTTATCTTAATAAAACTAAGTTAAAATTATTTACTCAACACTAAAGTTAGAAGTTTGAATTGATTATTAATTTTTTAACTCTCAAAACTACCTCTATAATTATTTATTTATAAAAAATATTACTTACCACATAAAAACCTAATTCATTTTTATTTTCTTTTATAATTCTAATATCCATTTTGTAAATTTTAAATCACATTTTATATATATGTTTCCCTGAATTTCAACCTACAAGGCCCACTCACTATGTATCCCTAGCTTGATTGGTACAGCCCACAAGGCCTAGCTTATAAGCACAAGCCTAATGGATATTATCGGGCTGCATCGTAATCCTCTTTTAGTTGCATTGTCCTCGGTCTACAAGTTTATTCTAACTTGACCACCTTGTTTGCTTAAACAATTTTAGAAAGACTTAATCATTGAGAATTATAAATGAGAATAATAGATAAGATACACTTTATTAAGCATAACTCATGCAATCTCGATATAAGTCTTATAAGTGAAAGAAAGATATAATTTTATTTGGGCAAAACTCTAATATTAAAATTTAGAAAGGGAAAGTCTCAAGGACTTTCAATCCTATTAGGATTCTAACACTACGTATTAAGCCTAGGTTGTAACACTATGAATAAGTCCAATTTCGCCAAATAGAGAATATAGAATTGAATTTAGATCGTTATCACCATTTTGATTGGAAAGCTTATATTCATTATTTTGAACATCATAAAGATTTGCTCCTTTATGAGATCATTATTCTCAAGATCTACTAGCAAAGCACACTAACAAAGTGACCATATTTTAATGACTTTTTTGGTCCTTAATAAATTTGTGGTTTATTGTTCATTATCTTACCCTATTTTCTTATTTTTTTTAGATTGATGCTAACTTAAGCATTGAAGTGATATTGCTAGAAAAACCTCATGTGTAGCCTTACTTTTTTTCTTTGGTTGTAGGATTCTTTTCAAGCCCAGCACTTTTGGAGTGGATCGATCAAGTCTAATTTCTAATTCTTCTCAAGATTAAGCTAAGTTTCTAAGAATAAATAAATTCAAACCATTGACTTTAAAGTAACCAAATTTTAGGGTTAACAGTTTGGCACCGCCAATGTGAAGTAAACAAAAAGCTATCAAATAAGGTAAAAAATATATAGAATAGGCGATCAAAGACTATTACCATCCACTTTATGGTCATTTAGAATAGTGGATAAACCCTATGAGGTGATTGAAATCTTGGATTATAAAACCTAGACAGATTTGTAGAAGTTCAGAATAGTAACACACCATACTAAGATGGAGAATTGCTAGCTTGGTAAGAGGCACTATAAGAAGAATTGAGAAAGTTACGACAAGATAAGGATGAATTGAAGAACTTAATAACCAAAGTTCTGGAAAAGTGCAAAAACTAGAAAGACTATAAGAGTCCTAGCAAATCGATGAATCATAACATAACTCCCTAAATCTAAGGAATATCCTCTCGGTAGCAAGTGGAAGTAGAAATCCTCCTAAGCTTACTTGTGATTAGAAGAGGAAGAGGGTTTTAGTAGAGTCATTTGAAAAAGAAAGTCATCCACTGAGTGAGAAGTCATACTGAGGAGATTGTGACCACTCTCTTGTCCAATTTAAAGTTAGTGACTCAGGTCTTCTTGGAGGAACCAATACAAACCAAAATAATTTGGATGAGAATGATGCTTTAAGAATATTGAATGGACTAAAAAGAGACAATGAAATATATAAGATTCCAAAGAAATCTTAAATAAGCAAAGAGAAGGCAACAAAATCGAAGAGGAAGCAAGAAAAATTCTAAATCAGAGACCACGACCATAATAAGCAACATAACTCGACATACAGGTTAAAAGATCCGATGGTCGAGAAAGTTTAAAATATAGAGGAGTAATTGCACCATCTCCTCCAAAATAGAGAAAAATAGGAATTTCCTTTACCAAAGGCAACCGAGTGGGAGAGAAGGTCTCTTCTTATTGGCAAGCTTATAGATATGAAATTACCATTAAGATTCAAGTTACCAATTTAATAACACATCAGATCCATTTCACTATGTCATTTAGATAGCTGATTTATTATCAATTGCTCCACTTAGACAGAAGCAGATGTGCCATTTGTTCCATATGAATTTAGACAGATAAACTCTTATCTAGTATCGAAGCCTGAGACAGAAGAGTATTTTCGCCTTTAGCAAGCTGGTTGAAAAGTTTGTCCAGCATGTCTAAGGAGCCTGTGAGAAGGCTAAAGATCTTTAACAACTGCAATGACTAAAGCAAGGTCATAATGAAAAATTAAGAGGCTTCATGTAATAGTTTCACTATGAGGTAATCCATCTTAGGGCATTTGATATGCTAATTGCATTAAAAACTCTAAAAATAGGTCTTAAGTTGAGCCGATTCTTGTATTTCTTTTCTAAAAACTCAAATTCCACCTATATGATCGCATATGAATAAGCACCTTGATACCTAAAAATTGAAGAAGAAGTAGTAAATAAAATTACCGATGTTGATCTACGAGGAAAGATGCGGGCACTAGAGTTTAAAAGGTCCCCCAAAATGAGGATGGCATGGGAACAAAGATATAAAACACCATCAGGAGTAGCGAAGTATCCTAAGAGGGACACTAATGTGTGAATTAATAACTAAGCACAAGTGCACGCTATCGTATTAAGTATAATAGGAAGGAAGTCTAAGTATCGTTCCCACAGAGACTTATTTAATATACATTTTTAATCAAGTATTAAAATTAATCCTACTTAACTTTTATCCGGATGAATCTAAAGATGAAGTTTGTCTAATTAATCTAATTCTATCAAATTAAACTTAATTTTAATCAAAAAGAAATCAAGGGTTAAGATTACTACTTAAAAGAAATCTAGGGTTTCGACTTATCATCTAATATTTTATTGAACTTATTAACCTCTTAATTAATCCCTCAATAACTATGTTGGCTAGACTCTAATTTCATTATAAGCCTTTGTCGATGGTCAAATAACTATACTACACTATAACTGTTACCTATATGTCTATGGTAATTCGAATAATGCAACTTTTTTAAGAGCAAGTCTAATCATGCTATAGATGCCATCTAGGTATATGTCTATCTTACATAGAACTCATAAATATTACCCTATGATTATGTATCAAACTATCAAAGGCTAAACACATAAATTCATCTTTTGAGTTCATTAGTGTTCCTTGAACAATCAATATATTGGTCAGATATAATGAAAGCATTAAATATAAGATAGAATGAATAAATTTAATTTATTAAGTTCATAAATTAAGAGAGTCAATAAAATCCAACATGAATCTAAGAGTATAAATGTAAATAATAAAGACATTATGAACATGATCATAATGATAAGAGAAGATAAAAAACTAAATAAGAACACACCCTGAATTTCTTCTCTCTCCTAAGTGATGCACAAGTCTTGATCTTCAATCTCCAATTCTTTACTTTGATCTCTTATTTTTATGATTTGTTCTTTTTTGCCCTATTTTTCCTTTGATATTCTGTGGTTTTCGCTGTGAAAAAAAGTGCTTTTATAGGTTTTCTTAACCTTAAGGACGTGGAGCTTGAATTCCAAGTCATATTAGGACTTTTAGGATAGGGTTTCTTTTGTCTCACGGGCACTGCAGCATTCAAACTTAGAAAAGGTCTGGATTGGATCACTAGTTAGGCGCTGCGGTGCTAGCATTACTACTTCAAGTGCCACGAAGCTCACCCATGGGCATTGCAATGTTGTCCCTAGTTTCTTTGAAACTCTGTTTTTTCTCCGTTTCTCACCTGATTCTTCCAGTATCTTCACATCGTGGGTTATAAACTTATATGATCAAAAATCTCAAATAAATATCCAAATACTCATGATTTGGACTAAAATCAAAGCCTGAGATGATAGAAATAATAAACTATATTACCCCATCAAAGAAGACATAAAGGAGATCGGTGAAGGATATCTCCCATTAGACTAGCAAAGATAAACAAGGATAAATACATTTACATAACCATCCTGTTGACGATAGTGTTTGAAGCTATCGAAGAGAAAAGTTTACTTGAGGAGCCAAGATCCCTTATGGTACCAGCTGAACAAAAGGAATAAGGATAAAAGGTACGCTACCATCAATACCATAACTATACTACCAATGGATGCTTATCTTTATGATTCACAATGGATCGGCTAATGAGAAACAAATACTTGAAAGAGTCCTAGGAAGTCTTAACTGAAGAAAACCTAGAACATGAGAACTCTCTATCACAAGCAACAACCATGATCATCTTAAGAGGCCCTGCATTAACTGGGGATTCAAATAGACAAAGAAAGAATTACTCTCGGTACTCACCAGTGGAACATTAAGTAATATGCAACACCTTAGCCACTAAGAAACCTAGCTTATAGTCAGTCTCTATCATATTTAACAAAGATAATTTGTAAGGCGTCAACTACTCTTACATTGATGCATTAGTCGTGACCATATAAATAGCTTGAATGAAAGTAAATCGAGTGCTCATGAAGTAGGGAGCTCAGTGGACATAATATTCAAGGACAAAGTGAGCAAACTCAATTTCAAAAATTTGAAGGTCGAACTAAAACAAACCTCTCTATATAGATTTGGTAACAACTATGTCATGTCATTAGGAGTCATGAGTTTGCCCATATCTATGAGAGAGAAGACTTACATAAAGAACATGATGGTAAACTTTATAATAGTCAATAGGACAATGCCTTACTGGATTATGCTAGAAAGACCCTTAATGGGGAGCTTGAATGCCACCGTGTCAATTTATTATTTAAAACTTAAGTTTTCTATTGGAGGTGGAGTAGAGGTTATTAGTAAAGATAAAAAAAAAACAACAAGAGTTGTTATGCAACTTTATTTAAAAGAACTTTTTCATCTATACGATGGATCCAAGAAGAAGTTATACCAAGAGAAGAGAATTATAAAGTAGACATACTTTGCAAGAATAGCTTTCATAGAAAAAGCTCAGATACCACAATTTATCCCCCCATGAGTTCATCTTTAAACCAAGCATTGAGGAAATTGAAATTGAAAATTTCATGCAAATTAATTCATGCGTAAACCAAATAGATCCAACTTAAGAATTCATTAAGAAGGGAATCTTGCCAACAAATAGACAAGAAGTATGGCAACTGAGGCATAAGTTTGCTCGATATACAATTATTGATTGTTTCCTCTACTGGCGAGGACATTACTTTCCCTACTTAAGATGTCTTGCACATGATGAAGTTGAATATATAATTTATAAAATACACAAAGGAATGTGTGGATACTACTCTGGAATAGAAGCCTTAGATCACAAGACCTTCAAGATGGGGTACTATTGCCTTACTACACTTAAAGACACTCAAGAATTGGTCAAGAAATATGAGACTTGCTAGAAAAAAATTAACAACATCCATGTTACATCAGAGAATAAGAAGACAATGACTAGCCCCTAGCTCTTTGTATAATGGGGGCTCGACCTAATTGACCCTTTACCTTGTGAAAATGGCTCAGCTAATTACCTAATCATTGCTATTGACTAGTTTACTAAATGGATAGAGACCAAACCCCTATTGCGAATCACCAACAACAAAGAATAAAAACTTCACATGGAAAAACTTAATTTGCAAATTTGGAGTACCATATACCATTATCACAGACCATGGTAAACAATTTGATAACGAGAGCTTAAAAGACTTCAATGTACAACTCAAGATATAGCTCTTGGTTGCCTCTCCTGCTCACCTAAATATGAATAGATAGGTCAAATCTTTTAATAAACTCATCAAGAAACTACTAAGAAAAAAGTTGATCGAAAAGAAAGAAGCCTGGATTGATGAGTTATCAAATGTATTGATAGGACCTGACCCGAGACCCTCTACTATAGATCCCAGCAGCCCTGCCGGCACCCCGATGAAAGTTCCTTAAAACCTAACTGGGTAAGTTAAGAAATTTTGTGAGCCGAACCCCTTTTTAAGTTCTTGCTACTACTGAGAAAGTCTTGTAATATACATGAAAATGACATCTTAATTTTTTAAAAAAAGACGGACATAGTTTTTCCTGTTTTTTAGAAAATTCATATAAAACTTACAAAGAAGTTTCACTTCTATTTTAAACACTTCTCAATACTACCAATTCGAACCTCCGGACCTTTCCAAATCAAATCCAACACAACTCAATTGTTTTATTTGAATCACAAAATAAGCATAATTATAAGAAAAACAAAAACGATCATCATAATATCGAAATCACTTCTTGTTGGTTTAAAACATACATACAAATATACATGCCTACAACTAATATGCATAAAGTAAAGGGTGCTATTTAGCACATTTATATATACAAAAATGATCTTTGGATTTGGCCCACTACTCGGCAATAGGAGAATCAGCAGCTTGCGTACCGAGACCTGCACCTGGGAAGGGGTTTAGAAAACATAAAACACAAAACGAGTGAGGTAAATGAGCTCAGTGAGTGCAATTACGATTTCAAATAAAATAACATTATGCATAGATAGTAAATTCTAAGTACATGTATAAATCGTGCTTTTAAAACCGATGTAAAGCTGTAAAACGGTTTCTAACATCATATGCTAATGAAATCTTGCCGAGCGAGTTTTATCTACATCTTTGGAAAACAATATCCAAAATCTATGTAATACAATAACTACCATGTGCATATAAATGCATAAAATGCTATCGGTAGATCGAAAACTAGTAAAGTCCTCGCTCGGCCATTTTCTTTCTAAACTGTACCAATGGTAACCCTAAAGCTCTATACTCACGCGGTGACCCAACTAGCACCGCACACGTGAGTAGGTAATGGGGCACCTCAATTAGCAGCACCCACAGTGACATCTCAAGACATCTCACTGGCTATGCAGCGGAATCCTACATCGTATACATATAGCGAGACAATACCCTGTACACATAGAGCTACTCACATGACTCAACACCCTGACTTTTCGGAGTTAGTGACGCACCCTTGATGACCTGCCCCTGTGTATGGGATATACTGGTTGGGTCTAATACAATCACCATCACTATAATCTGAGGGTACTAATGGCCTTTAAAACAGATGCAAAAATTTTAAAACTGTTTCTCAACCCGAACATGTAAAAGCATGTCTATGGATATATATATCAAGATCATAAATCATGTTTATGCATCGAATGCTCATAAAACATACATATTCATTATGCGAAAACATAATAAACAAAAAATAAAAGAAATGACAGATTTTCACTCACAACCACTCCGTGCTCAATTTCGCTCCCGATTTCTACTCTTGTTACCGCTCTCGGTTATCTTCACCTACGCACCATAAATGACATTTAAAACCAAATCGAATGCTAGAATCTCATTTAACTACTAAACACCCTAATTGGCACACAAAGCTCGGATGGATACTACTTTTCGATTTTTATTTACGGAGCCATTTAATCTAATCTAACTCACCATCCAGCGCCCTGAAAATTATTGAACGCCTTATAACTTGGTTGGAGATAATTGCCCTTCACCTTTCCAAAATAGACAATTATGTCCCATTTTCTTCATTTTTGGTTTTTCCATCAACCATATACATTCAATTTACAATATGCACCATTTACACACAACAACTCAATCAAAACACCACTCAATCCTTAATTTCCCTAAAGTGGCAAAATTTCACCCTAGGTTACAACACATTCCTTTTCTCAATTTCTTGTTCCAATTACAACAAAATCAAGCCAATTTCATTCTAAAGCCTTAATTACAATCAACTGAAATCTTTACATCAAAATCACCAAAAACCCTAATTCTTACCTTGCCGATTTCTTCAAATTGATGACTCCTTCAAGCTCCACACTAGAATTCAACTCAATCTAAGCCAAGAATACACATAAGAATATCAATTGAAGCATTCTTGAAAGCTCACTTATCGAACTCATAAAACAATGCTTTTCTTACCTCTTTTTCTTTTATTTTCCCTAATGGAGGCTTCAATTGAGCTTAGGGATTCATATATAATCTTATTTTAGCTTGATTACACATGAAAAATCATGAAAAAAAAACTGAAAGTTCACTGTAGCAGCACCTTCAACCTTTGCACGAATTTGCTCTCTTTTTGCTCTAAGTGTTGGCTTTTGATCTCTTGAAAACTCTACACACTTCCAATATATATATAGTGCTCCCTTAATTGACCATTTTGCCTTTCAACTTACTCAAAACTTCTAATTTTCCATTAGTTCAAATGGAAGGATTTAATTGGTTCCTTTGTAACTATCTAGTTAGAATAGTCAAAGGAACTAACTAGAATTCCCAACTTGGCAATCCATGAGATTGCTTCTAATTAGTCAATTCCTTAATATATGGATTGTATTTCTCAACAAAGGCTTGTTCCATATATAACCCTTAAATGAAAATTCATGTAGTAAATTAGAATTTTCTTTTCCAAGCCAATAGAGAAAAATTCTAAAAATATTCTAGGGTCGTCCGACACTCCGACCGCGTGTGAAATTACTAAATTAAGTCTAATATCTCTCACGTGCACCATAACAAAAATATGTCTAATAGGGTTAAAATTGGGTAACCCTACGGTGCCTTCATTACTTTATACCGAAATCTAGGCGCCAATACTACTAATAGGGATTGGATATTACAAGTATTGTAGGTACTAAGAACCATTAGTAAGACATCCACCAGGGAAACCCATTTCTCCTTAACTTTTGGGTGTGAAGCACTGATCCTAGCAACAATAGGGATACCAACCCATAGAGTGTTTTGACAAAGACAAAAATGAAGAGCTCATATGAGAGAACTTGGGTTTAATCGAGGAAATGAGAGAATAATCCAAAATTTAAACTACTACTTATGAATAAAAAAATTGTTCGATACTACAACAAGCAAGTTTGAGCTCAAGAATTTCAAAAAGGGATCTAGTTTTGAGGAAAGTGTTGCTAAATACCAAGGACCAAACTGAAAGTGTCCTCGGATCAAATTGGGCAGACCCTTATTGGTGACTTGAATTTTAACTAATTAATTATTATCTTTGAGCTTGAAAATTGTTTGTTTTTAGGTTTTTAATTTAGTAATTTTTACTTGTTTTAGTCTCAATTTATAGTTTGGAAGCTTGGAGGAAGTTTTTGAAAATTTGCATAACAAATTAGATAAATACTAATTTTGGAACAGAGGATGTCGAAACAGTAAGTTGGCATCACAATGCCAGATTCTTGGCATCAAAGCACCATAATAGGAGAATTTATACCTCAAGTCAACAACTTGGCATTGTAATGCAAGAATGGAAAATTTCAGTATGAAGGCAGTAAGTTGGCGTTGCAATGCCAATTATAATTAAAATTTTGAAAAATTGATCTTAGTTTCCTAATTTTGACCTTCAAGCCCAAAAACTATAAATAAAGACGTCTACGGTTTGTTGATGGAGAGCAGTTTGAGAGAGAAAGCACCTAAAAAAAATAGTGCAAAGAAGAAAAAGAGAAGAAGAGTGAAGATCTTGTGCAAGATTGAAGGAGCTATCTTAATAGTTTTTCTTCATTCTCTTTATCTTTCTTAATTCTTTGTGTTTTTTATGAAGATGTTGGAACTCTTGTATATGGTTTTCTTTTATGTCATCATGAGGTATTTTATTTTTCTAAGATTATAATTTGAACTCAGTATGGAACTTGAATTGATTTATTTTCCCTTCGTTATGAAATCAACATTGAATCATTTATTCTATTATATGCTTAATGCTTCTAATTATTTGATCACTAATTAGATTGATTAGGGAAACCTTAATGAATTTAGAAAAGGGATTTTTACATTTGGCCTTAAATATATTGATATTTGATCACTGCGTAAAAGCTTTGAGTTTCATGTATAACAGGAATACACTTACATGGCATATATAATCATTAGAGAATATATTATTAATGAAACTTGTTTTAATCCAATTATCATAGGAATATAGATAATTAATTAGGTGAGATATTTTTACTTGACTAGTAGAAGAGGCTTATGAAGATATTAGATTTCTTGATTAACAATTCATATTGATGGATTAAATTAAGGGGAGTAAATAAATTCAAGTGAAATATTGAGGGATAATTGTAATCTTAGGCTTTCCAATATTGGTGAACTAGTAATTGTTTTCTTTACTCTATTTCTGCTTTTCTTTTTCTTTTAATATTTACTTTAGATTATATTCGCTTGAGTTATTACTCGTTTGAATAAGAATAAGAGGACGCAATTTAGTACTTAACAAATTTAGTAATAATTCTTTATGAGAATGATACTCTACTTATTATTATATTACTTGTTTTCTATAATGCACACTTACATTTTCAAATCACACAACACCTACAAAATACTCAGAAGAATATGTCTAGGAGCATATAGCTTGAGCACACATATGGAAGTACTATTAGGAAGCCTTGGAATGTGGAACTTCTAAACAAATGCTACCTTTAGCTATAACTATTGTACTTTTTAAAACTTGCGGAAGTTAAAAATATTATCAATAAAGTCTCCTTCTCTTTTTATCAAACTTATGAGCTTTTACATTACAAAAATTAGCAAAGGCCTATGCCCTAGGCACAAAAAGCATCCTTGATATTCGAACAACATATAACCAGAAACCTTCCCAAACACTCATAGAGTAATAAGCTCTTACCAATTACATAAAAGTTGAACTCAAGGAGCCATCCATCAAATTTCAAATCATGAAAACTCAGTCAATTTATCATCCTAAAAACAATACAAGAATTTAAGACATCCATACATGATAGAAAGATATGTACACAAGTAAAGGTTTTATTAATTACAAATTTTTTTGCAAAGGAAAGTACAAATGTCAAGCAGAAGGAGGAATTCAGTCATTAGGAGCAGTCGAAGAGACATCAACCTAAGAATCATCATCATCCGAGGCATTTCAAGTGCCATCCAGCCACTAAAGATCAATATCAGTTAAGACACTACTCTCAAACCTTCCATGACCCCTGAAGTAAATGCACGCTTTTCGACCTCATATGCCTTAGCATGTGGCTAATCATATTCCTCTTTAAGGGCATCAATGAGCTTTTTCATAGTCTTAATATAATCTTCCAAGTGCTTGTTCTGCCTTGTAAACTCTGAAGCCCTACTCTCAGTAGACACCCTTAGTAGCCTCATCTTGACTAACTTTACTCTGCCGCTCAAGCTCAAAGTCACGACTCTCAATGGTGGCCACTTTAATGGTCATCTTCTTCAACTTCTTCTCTAAAGTTTCCATCTTTTATCCTTAAGCGTAAGCTGCTTTTTATTTTCAGAAAACTCTTTCTTAAGGTCTAGATCCTTCAGACCATCATAAATGATAAGTATATTTTATACTTATATTTTCACTTAGGCTTAGCATTTGTTAACTTTTAGCATGAATATTTACCTTTTTGTGTGCTTTATTATCATTTTGTAGGTTGGAGTCAACAGAGCTATTTAAAATAAAAATATAAAAAAAACAAGGCAAAATTTTCAAATTTGAACAATAATCTATTACAGTAATATGCTATAATAAAATGATACAGGAACCTATTACAATGCTTAATATTGCAACGTTAGAAGGACTAAAAAAGTCAGGATGGGCAAAATGTGAGTGCCATAACATTAGAAAGCAAAGGTTATGGCGCTGGACGCTGGGTACTAAATCCTTAAATCCAAGTCTGACTTGTATCGAAGTTTTGCCTTAATTTAAAGACGAAAACCTATAAGTAGAAATCAAAAATCCTATTTCAAAAGAAGAAAAAGAGAGCAATAGAGATAACAACTTGTTAAAAGGAACAACTTTTAAGAGAATCAAGAGGGCGAGAAGATTGAAAATTACAACATAGTTTTATTTCTTCATTCTTCATCTTCTAGTTTCTATGATTTCTATGATATTAATTTTATTATGGTCTAGAACTCTTTATTTCATTATGAACTAAAATTCTTTTATAGGGTTTTAATTGGATCTCTACATGTAGTTTGAATTATATTTACCTCTTGATTCATATTATTCAATAATTGAATTGTTTGTTCTTTCTTATGTTTATTGCCTTTTAGATGCTTGACTACCATTTAGATTTATTAAGCAACCCTTATGAACTTGGAAAAAGATATTTAGGTTTAGCCATAAATAAAATACCATATGATCATTGATTATCATGATGAATTCATGTAAGATATGAATTACTTACATGACATATGTAACTATCAAAGAGAACCTAGGCTTAATGAATATTTTTTTAAAATTTAATTTACATAGGAATATAGTGAGTTTATTAAAAGGTATATTCCTACTTGACTATCGGAAGAGGCTTGTAGGTAATTTAGAAATCTTGGTTGCCAACTTATTAAATAATTGATTCAAAGAGAGGAATCAGTAATTTAGGTAATGTTTAGAGTAATGATTGAAATCCTAAGGTTATTTTTATCAGCGAATTTACAAATTTTTCTACTCCTACTCTTGTTATTTTTTCTTTCTTTGTTTTTTTACTTTGATTAATTATGCACCTTTTAATCGGTCATTTTGATAAATTGAGAACTAATAAAGTTAGTACTTACCAAATTATAATAATAAGTTCTCGTGGGATCGACACTTTACTCTTCATTATATTACTTATTTACAATAAATACACTTATGTTTACAAATATAAACAAGTTTTTAGAGCCGTTCCTGAGAACTTGATTTACTTTTTTTTTTTGCTAGTAATAATATCAATCAATTTAGATTTAATTCAAAATTTTAATTAAATTTTTTATCTTAGGTACTCCTCCACCGTGCATAAGATGCACTAGAACTTTTGATACTATTACGTTTAATCTTGAAATTGAAAGGACCTTGAGGAAAATTCATAGAACAAGAATTCAATAGTTAAATCTATAACCAACTATGGGAGATCAAGTTGATCTAGGCAATGCAAGGCCATTGCGCGATTATGCAGTACCATTAATTAATGCCGTTAGTTCAAGCTTTCGGAGACCTACCATACTAGCCAATAATTTTGAGTTTAAACTAGTTATTATTTAGATGATTTAGAGCACAGTGCAGTTTAAGGGTTTACTAAATGATGATCCAAACCAATGTATCATGAATTTTTTAGAGATTTGTGATATTTCATAATGGGGCTTTTGATGATGCAATTTGCCTTCAAATATTTTCTTTCTCACTTCAAGATACGGTGAAATATTGGTTGAATTCCTTACCACATGGATCAATCACTAATAGGACACTTTAGCTCAAAAGTTCCTAGCAAAATTCTTTCCTCCTACAATGACAGCTAAACTAAGAAATGACAATTTGATAATAGATCCCTTTATAATGCCAAGGTATTATAAAGAATTGATGAGGAGATACACCATGGGATTTCGAAGTGGTTGCTAATATAGAATTTTTACAATTGTTTAAGAACCATAGTAGATGCAGTAGCAATTAATACTTTGATGAGTAAACAGCTAATGAAGATTAGAGTTGTTGGAAGAGATGGTATAAAATAATTATCAATGACCTTTAGAGAGTGTGATTCCAAATAGGGTAGTGAGTATTTATAACTTAGAAGCCATTATAGCCCTAACCACTTAAGTCAATGCTTTGTCCAAAAAGCTTGATTCATTAAGTGTTCACACTAAACATATCTTGTTTGTAGCTGATGAAATTTATATTGATAGTCATATAAGTAACCAATGCCATCTTAATGTCAAGTATGTACAATATGTAGCAAATTTCAATCAGAATAGAATAGCCTTTATTTTAACTTCTATAACTTAGGATGGAGGAATCATTTTAACTTCTTATAGAGCAAAACTTTAGAAAAATCATCAAGGCCCATGAATTTTCCTGGATTCGATCATAACCACAACATTAATAAGAGAAGAAACTAGCTTTAGAAGAGATGTTTATGTAGTACATGAAGTAGATAGATGATGATAAGGGCAAATTTATCATATATTTTTTCATATTTTTATTATTGATATTTTATTATTTTACGAGAATAGATGGCTATTTATGTGCATTATTGTTATTTATAGGGACTAAAATGCAAACTTTTTAAAGTATGAGTCCAGCGCCTCAGCGCCACAAGGATTATTGCTTTAGCGCTGTAATAGAGATTAAAATAAGAAAAACGACCTATTTAAGTCGTATCTGGAGCTCTCGCGCCAAACAGTCATCGTGCCAGCAATAGGCCGATGCCTTAGAGCTAACATTCCACTGCTCCAGTGGTGAAGCCTTTTTCACGTATCGCCCCAGCGACAACTGCATAGCGCCTCAGCGGTAGCGCAAGTCCTAGTCCGACGAGAATTGAAATTTTCAAGCTCATATCAATCCCTATAAAAAGCCACTCATTCCTAGCCTTTAAGAATAAACCTAAAGCACCCAAGACACATTCAAGAACACCAAGAATACAGAGCATGAGTCTTGGAGAGTAATAGGAGTTTAATTGAAGCAACTTTTGAGAAAGATTCAAGGCATTCTTCAGCATCAAGAGTATCTTAGGCAGCGCAATTAAGAGCAATTCGACTTTTATATCGGTTTGCTATTAATTGTATCATGGTTTATTATTATTTTTTCTGCTGTTCTCTTGTAACCATGAGCTAAACTTATTTTTTAGGGTTAATACTTGAACTCAATATGTGTGCTTAATTACCATATATTTTGAATATTTAATAAACTTAGTTCTTTGATATTCAAATTACTTGCTTTTAATGCTTCAATATATCTAGCCAATATATGGTGAATGAGTTGGTAATATTGTTGATAAACTCGGAAGAGAAATCATAATATTTAGACCTAGGTAATTTGATGCATGATTATAGAGTAACATTCAATGTTGCATATGTAAGTTTTAATTTAGGATAGGAATATACCTAATTGGCATGTATGATCAATAAGACTTAATCTTAATAAATCTTAATTTATTATAAGTACCATAGGAATATAAGTATTTGGTAAATTAAGGTATACTTGCATGACCTTGGAAGAGGCTTGTGAATACATTAGTGTCTTGATCAATAACAAAGACTAAGGGAGTTAAATATTAAAAGATGAATCATTAGAAAGCATATTGAGGGATAGTATTAATCCTAGGTTTTCTCTACATTGCTATCACCTAATTCTCTTTGCATTGTGTTATTGCTTTATATTTTACATTCATTCTTAGATTTTTATTTTTCTGAAAAATTATTAGAAAGACATAATTTTAGTAATTGGTTAAAAAGAAGAAATTATCTCTGTGGGTTCGACATCCGACTTATTTAGTCCCTTTATTACTTGCATATGATAATGTATACTTGCACTTAATTTTAAGATATAGAATTATCGCATCAATGCACTTCTACAAAGTTAAGCAACTCTTCTCCCAAACCAAATTACTTTTCTATAAAATTTAGAGACTGAAGTGAGTTAACCAACCATAGACATAAATAATTGACCGCAAGGATCTTTAGCAAGCAATATAGAAGTTAATCCAAGAAGGGATACAAAACATTGTAGACCTATCACATTGACGAGTGTAAAAAAAGTATTTAATGCACTGAGAAGCTTCAATTATAAGAAATCCCTCATGAAGAGGAATTGAAGAATGAAGAAACAAAAAAGCTCAAGAAGAGAAAGAAGATGCAATAAAGAAGAATAATTTTAGTCTATATAATCCACCACCGCAATTTCCTCAATGTCTTCAAAAGCAGAAACTTAATAAGCAATTCTACAAATTCCTTGAGTTATTCAAGAAACTGTATATCAACCTTTTTCTTCTTTGATGCATTGAAATAAATGCCTAGTTATGTCAAGTTCATAAAAGATATCTTATCGAAGAAAAAACTAGGAGATTTTTAAACAGTGGCCTTAAAAACTAGAAGAAACTGACACCAAAGCTCAAAGATCTCGAGAGCTTCACCTTCTATGCACCATTGAAAACTAATTCTTTAGAAAAGTTCTATGTGACTCATTTTTTTCCATCTACAAGTAGCTAAGATTGATGGAAGCAAAACCAATAAAATTTTTATTACAATTTGCTAATCAATCACTTACCTATCTAAGGGGTATAATTGAAGATGTGCTGGGAAAGATTGACAAGTTCATATTCCCAACTGATTTTATTATTCTTGATACGAAGAAAGATCGAGAGATTCCAATTATCTTTATAAGACTACTCTTAACTATGGGCAAAGCACTCATAGATGTACAGAAAAAAGTACGGTGAGAGTTTAAGACCAAGAGGTGACATTTAAATTTTTCAAGGCAATAAAGTTATTAGGGGAAACTGAAAATTGTTCGACGTGGTGCACGTAGATGGACGAATCATATTCTAAAGCTTGCGAGAAACTAAAATATATCAAAGAAAGACTAAAAAGAGGCATGGCAAAGAGATTATAAAGCCAAAATTCAAACTAAGTCAGCGGGGGGGTTCTCCGTTCAAGGCTGAAACTCTTCTTGGAAAAACTTAGAACAAGTTGGTTGGAGTCACTTCTTCGATGTTTTCTTATGGAGCTATGGAGTTTATGATGGGAATTCTAAAAAGACTTTCAAGGATAAATGAGAAACAGTTATAACACTATTAGGAAGGAGTGTGATTGCCAAATATCCTCAACTGATTTGTTTAAACAGCAGTGAGAAAAGAAAAACGTTAAGCCAATAACATTAAATTAAGTGCTTCTTGGGAGACAACCAAAGTAAATATAATATTTTTTAATTTGAAAAAAAACTAGCATAATAGCGCTGCAGCACCCAAACGTTAGGGTTGAGGTGCAAACAGAAGCCCAAAAGATAGAACTTGAACACTAGGATACCAAGAAACTAGGGTAGCAGTGCCAAAAGCTACAAAATGAGCCATAAATTTCCAAGTCTCAGTGCCACAATGCTAAGACCCTAACACCACAACACTAAATCACACTATCTTATCTAACCCTTCAACCATAGCTTACAGATGAAGATAACGATTCGAATGACATGGTTGACGAATGAGCACGCATCTGTTTTATTTTTATTTTTCTTTTGACATTGGGGACAATGTCTATTTTAAGTTTAGGGGAAGAAAACACTTCTTGGTTTTCTATTTTCTGCTTTCTATTTTATCTTTTAACTTTATCTGCTGTTTTCTATCTTATATTTTGCATATTAATTTTTTTTTAGTTAGTAATTAGTTTTTGGTTTGGTATGATGTTTATTAGTCAATGATAAAAAATTATTTGTGATTGATATAATTTTTTGGGAAATGATAAATGTTGCATTTGTTCTTATATTTAATCATTGTATCAAGTTTTTGCCGTATATTTGATTTCTTAAACACATTGAGCAAATAAGTTACGATTATTTAGTTTGTCTGCTACTTAGAAAAATTTATACATGATAAGGCATATAGATTCTCACACATTCTAGAACTTATTTGATTACCACTTGAGGTGAAATTTAGGCCACAGATGAATAAAGAAATGATTATAGGCCATATTTAGATCATTTGAGCCTTTCGAGCCTACCTTTATATGTTTTTATCCTTAGTTACCCACTTTGAGCTTAATGATTATTTTTCTTTGTTAACCACATCTATACTTTAGCCTTTAAATAAATTCCTCTTTATAACACCCTTTACACTATAAGCATAATGTTGTTGTAAGAGAGTTATTGAGATTATTGAACTTACGAGAAAAAAGAGTGGAATAAAAAGTGGTTGTAGGGTTTTGATTATTCACAAGAGGTTGTAAGAACTTAAGTTTATGGGTATCGTGGTTTATTAAAAAAACATTGAATGAAAAAAAGAATAAAAGTTTAAAAAAAAAAGAAGAAAAAGAACTGGATAAAGTTTACTATACTCTTAGGTTAGAAAAAGAAAAAGAAAAAAGAAAGAAAGAAAAAAGAAAGAAAGAAAAAATTGAGCAACAAAATAGACAAAGAAAGTATGAAATAAGTTTGGGAGGGGTCTTTCGAAAATTTGATAAAAGGTTGGGTTGATCCGCAAATAAGAATATGTGTTTATGGTGTGAATTAAGTCGAAATTTATTCATTTTATCCTACTTTTACCTTAATCATACTTTACAAGCTGAATGAAGACCTATATGATCATTGATTATATATATATCTATGTTAGTAGAGAGTGGTATGAAAAGAAAGCATATAAAACATGAATAAACATACTTTAGAGATAATGTTTTTAATCGTTGTACGTATAAACTAAACTGAGTACGAATGACTGATCAGAATAACTTACACACACATTGATAAAGGTTCATTAGGGTTAATATTTTCATCCCCAAAGCTTGATATTTGCTTTATTTTTAAGATTATTTGGCTAATTATAAAGTTTACTGATAAATTATAGGTTTCAATCATACGGACTTAAGATACTAAAAATTAGAATAAAGAGGCTCAATATCGCGATGCTCAGAAGTTAATATTGCAGCGCCTAACTTAAAGAGTGTTGGAAGTTAGAGAGTTCAACATTGCGGCACCTTGAAGCCAATGCTGCCACACTCATATGATAAAAATGGAAAATATTAGGAATCCTAATATGACTTGGACTTGAAGCAATAGACCCCTAAGGTTACGAATGCATATAAAAAGACCTCTTTTTAAGCTAGTTAAAGGAGAAGTAACACAAGTAAGAGCAAATACAAAAAAAAACAAAGTTACGAAAGAGATCAAACCAAGGTTGAAGATTAAAAAGTAAGGATTGTGTAGCAAGTAAGAGATAGAAAGAGAAGATTCAGGGAGTCTACCTTGTTTAATTTCTTCTTTTTCTCACATTTTTATATCTTTGTTAACAATATTTTAGAATATTTGCTTTAATACTCTTGAATTCATCATGAACTAATTTTATTTATCTAGGGTTCAACTTTTGAACCCATACGTAGTTGAACTTTATTATTTCTCTTATTTTGTGAACTCGATAAAGTAGTTCAACTTTTGAACCCATATGTAGTTGAACTTTATTATCTCTCTTATTTTGTGAACTTAATAAAGTAGAATTGTTCATTCTATCTTGTGCTTAATACTTTTATTATATCTAGCCAATATATTGTTTGAGGAACCAAAATAAACTCGATAAAGTAATTTATATGTTTAGCCTAAGATAGTCTGATATATGATTATAGGGTAACAACTATGAGTTACCTATAAGATAGAAATATATTCTTTGATATATATATATATATGGTATTAATAGATTAGTATTTAATGAGTGTCATTTTATTTTGATTACCATAGACATATATAGGTAATTATTAGCATGAAATATAATTATTTGACCATCAACAAAGACTTATAATGATATTAGGGATCTACCTAACAATTTATTATTTGATGGATAATAAGAGAATAATAGGTTTAATGAAGTATTAGGGGATAAGTTGTAACCCCAGGTTTCTTTAAATAGGTGATTTTTATCTTTGTTTGACCTAAATCTTTAACTTAGTTTATTTTAGCATTTGTTCAGATTAGTTAGATTACTAAAATTTTAAAGTTTTGTCTGGATAAAAGTTAAATAGTATTAATTTTAGTAATTGATAAAGAAAAAGCTATAAAGACCTTGTGGGAATGATATTTAACTCATATCATTATATTACTTGTTACAATAGAGTGCACTTACACTTAAATAGAAATTGCACAATAAAATTTTGGTGCTGTCGTTGAGGACTTTTATCTATTATTTTACTGATACTAATACCAAGCTATGTTGCTTTTATTTCTGACTTTTCACTTTTTACTTTTCTTTTCTTTTTTTTTAATTTAAATTTAACTATACTAGTTCATACGAAGGGCAAAAATTTAATACTTAACTTCTTTTGATCCTAGGATTAAGGAGTATTCCAAAGACTTCGACGTGAACAAAACTAGACAATAATTATGGATGACCATATTAACAATCTAGAAATTTAGCCTATAGCAAAACACCAAAGATCATTTGAGAATATGCAGTCCCTACAGTAAATGATTTATGCTTAAGTATTAGGTGATCAATAGTTAGTGCAAACAACTTTGAGATTAAGTTGAGTATTATCCGAATGTTGAAAGATTTTGTACAATTTAATGGCTCACCAAATGATGATCCTAACAAACATATCGTAAATTTTTTGAAAAGTTGTGATACATTTAAATACAATAGACTATAAAATGATGCCATCAAATTAAAATTATTCCCTTTCTCATTAAAGGATAAAGCTAAAAGTTGGTTAATGTCCTTGTTATTCTGATCCATAGCCACATAGGACGACTTGGCACAAAAATTTCTAGCAAATTTCTTCCCTCTTGTGAAGACAACAAATATGAGGAATGACATTACCTTATTTATTCCGTTTGATGGTGAGTCCCTATGTGAAGCTTGGGAGATTTTCAAGGATATGTAAAAGAGGTGCCCTTATCATGGGAATGCCTAAATGGCTATTAGTCCAAACATTCTATAATAGGCTAGTAGGTCACATAAGGATGAATATCGATGCAGCAGCTCAAAGAGCCTTAATAAAAAATCTATTGATGAGGTGTATAATCTATTAGAAGAGACGTCATCCAATAGTTACCAATAGCCCGCTGAAAGAATAACACTAAAAAAAATTACAGGTATTGATGATATAAATGCATTCATTGCATTTACTATGTAAGTCAATATGTTATCAAAGAAATTCGATGCAATTAGTGTAAATGTTATAAAAACTCAAAATGTCACCCGTGATTTCTATGATAAAAACTACATGAATGGCTAATGCATTGAGTCAGCAAGCTATATGGGGTACTTTAATAAATAATAGAACAATCTGCTTTCAAAATTCTACAATCCAGGGTGAAGAAACTTTCCGAACTTCTTTTGGAATAACAATTAAGGACAGCCATCTAAACCTATAAATCCCCTAGGATTCCATCAACAACAAGATAAGAAGTCAGTCTTGGAAGATATGTTCCTATAGTACATGAAATCCAAAGATTCTATTTTACAGAACCAAGCAACATCCTTTAAAGCTATTCTGCATCTTTAAGAGCATTAGAAACACAAATGGAGCAACTAGCTATGATGCGAATCAAGTTGTTAAACTTCAAAAGACTCGTTGAGCATCTATTGGGCGTCTAATGATAAAAGCAAAAACCAAGAGTTGAAGGAAGCATTATATGGGATAAATGATCACAATTCAAATTCATACTTTGTTCAAGACATTAATATGACTGAATTCAGTGTTCAAGATGATCAATGCCTTGTCAATGTTATTAAAGTTTCTTTAATTAATTTGGAGCAATTCACATAAAGAACAAAATAAGATGCATATCAATTTTAGAAGGAAGATATGGTGTCACAGTTCACGTGTCACAGTTCATGCATCACTATTTGGCATTACTATTCATGTGACTTTATAAGATCCGTATTTTCTTGTTTTTTTTTTTCTTAGGTTAAATTTAGAAATAAGGATACATGAATATTTTTTTCCTTAATATACTTGTTACTTATTTCCTATATTTGTATTCAATTCCTAGTATGACTTAGGATTTGATTTATTTTTTCCTTTATGCTCTTGGTAAATTTGGCTATATAAGGCCTTGTAACCTTAAGGGGAAATTTAGAATTTTAACAATAATAACAGCGAAAGTTTTCTTTTGGTTCTTCAAAGAACTTTTTAAAACTTATCAAGATTTCTTCATATGGCATTCATCATTGACTTATCACTCATAATATTTATCATCTTTCTTGAGTGTGGCATCTACCTTAATTTATTATACCTTTAGTTCTTATCTCTTTATAGATAACGGGTCAAGATTCTTTATTTTTGTTTATTTGAGAATTTGAATTAGAACGATCCTTAGTAAGGGAACCTCATTGAGTGTCGAGTCTTACTTTTCTTTGTAAGGTTCACATCAATAAGTATTAGAGCTTTGGATTTAAATCAAATTTAATCTATCATTTATTTTTATTGTTTGTTTTTCTTTTTAATTTTGCACCCTTTATTCTATTCCCTTGAATTTGCAACCTATCATATTTATTTTTTCTTGATCGTAACTTTAACCTATTTTTTCATCCTAATTCATTCATTTTTGTTATTTATCTTTACATATAAGTAAAAAAAAAGAAAAAAAAATTGAAAAGATAAATAAATTAAAAAAGAAGTATAGAAAAGAAATTCAGATTCAATTGATTTCAAGTTGCTATTCTGAATTTAAAAAAAAAAAGAGTATATAAATCTGAATTAGTTAAAGTTTTGTTTGCTATTTAAATTTTGTTTGCTTATAATTTGCATTTTGCCTATTTTGTACAATTCGGCCTAAACAAACAACCCTAAATTGCATCAAAATTCATATTTATTTTTGTTTTTCTCTTTGCTTTTTAAATCTTTCCTATTCTTTATCCTTTACATTTAACCCATTCTCATTCTTAGTGATCTGGTTTGTTTAGTTTGGATTGTTACAAGGTATTTTTGATTAAGTTCATTAAATTCAACAAAGAACTAAAGAGGAGACTAAAGAGTGGAAAAATGCAAGTGATTGTGAGCTCATAAAAGGGAAAAAGCTAAATTTGAGTAAACACGAGTGTGAGAGCTATCAGTCTTGAGAGAAAACATGTAAGGGAGTAATTGTGAGGTTTTTCTAACTTTGTTTCCAGGTTTTTTAAACATGTCTCAAGAAAAAAATATAGGCTCATCTAATGATGCTTAGAAAAAGATATATTTCAAACTCTTCTTTAAGACCTTAGAACAAAAATTTAATCAACTGAAATTGAGGTTTGATGAGGTGAATAAGAGAATACATAAAGTTAAATTTAGTTCAAAAAATGGGTAGCCACCTAGAGCTCTTAATGTATGACGAAGAGAGAGGAGTCTATTTAGGTATGATTTTGAAGTTGATTATGGGTATAACCTAGATGAGGATGATTGTGCCTCTAATGTTAAATTTGACCGATTTGGGCTTAGGAATGGAGATAGAGGAGTTAGATATGGAGATAGGATTGATAACAACTTGGGAAGCATTAAGAAGAAGATTCCATCTTTTCAAGAAAAAAATGATCCTAAAGCATATTTGAAGTAGGAGAAAAAGATGGAGTTGGTCTTTAATTGTCACAACTACTCCAAATTGAAAAGGTAAAGTTGGCTACCATAGAATTTACTGACAGAATTGTAAAAATCTTGCATGGGATAGGATCAACTTGTTTTGAGAAGACAGAATTGTAAAAAACCCCATTAAGACATGGGAAGAAATGAAAGCTATTATTAGGAAGAGATTTGTCCATAGCCATTATTACAGAAATTTGTACCGAAGGTTGAAAAATCTTACTCAAGGTTCCAAAACTATTGAAAACTACCATAAAGAAAATTGAGATAGCCATAATTTGAGCAAATGTTGAGGAAGATCGGAAGACAAATATGGCCAGATTTTTGTAAGGTTTGAATCGTGATATTGTAAATGTAGTTGAATTGCAGCATTATATAGAATTGAAAGACATGGTGCATATGGAAATAAAGGTAGAAAGACAACTGTAGAGGAAGAGTTCAATAGGATATGGCCAGAACTCGAATTCCTCATTCTCTTGGAGACTGAATTAGAATAAAAAAGATGAGCAGCTATTTCCAAGTCCAAAGCTGACGCACTTTAGGAATAGGTCTTATTGCATCTCAATGTCCAAATTAGCGTGCAATGATTTTAAGAGATAATGGTGTCATTGAAATTGAAAGCGAGTCGAATGATGAACCTATGCCATGTTTGGAAGATGCCAGTGATGGCGTGGAGTACCCAATAGATGATGAGTTGATGATTACTAGGCTTGCATTAAGTTTGCAAATGAAAGAAGATGATGACGTACAACGTGATAATATTTTTCACATAAGGAGCTACATTAATAATAAGGTATATAGTATGATCATTGTTGGAGATAGTTGTACTAATGTAGCTACCATGTGTTTTGTTAAAAAAACTAAATTTACCTAGTACAAAGCATTCACGGCTATATAAGCTTCAATGGTTAAATAAACAAGTGTTGGTTTCATTCTCTATTGATAGGTACAAGGATGAAGTTTTATGTAAAGTAGTACCTATACATCTTGGGGATATTCTGTTGGGATGACCATGCAAATATAATAGACATGTAGTGTATGGTGGCTTCAGAAAAATCAATACACATCTATAATGGATGAAAAATCAATCACTCTTGTACCTTTAACCCCTAAACAAGTTTATGAAGATCAAATGAGAATAAAGATTGAAAGAGGTAAAAAAGAAAAGAGTGAGTTGAAAAACGAAAGAGTGGCCGAACATGAAAATGAGAGTGAAGAGATATTGGCCAAGAACCAAAAAAAAAAAAAAAGACAACATGAGTAAAAAGATGAAAGTTAATAAGGGTTCAGTTGAGAGAAACGAAAGAAAATAAGTGAGCATATATGCAAATGAAAGTGAAGTTAGGAGTGCATTCTTTTCAAAATAGCTTATGATTATACTATTATACAAAGAAGTTTGTTTTAGTACTAACTAACTTTCTTTGCCTAATGTTATTGTTGACAGGTTTTCAAAGCTGGTATATTTCATTCCTTGTTATAAAGCTAATGATACAACCAATATAGCAAATTTATTTTTCAAATAGATTACAAGATTGCATGGCATGCCTAAGAGTATTGTTTTAGATAAGGATGCAAAGTTCTTAATCTATTTTTAGAAGACTTTATGGGTAAGTTAGGAATTAAACTGTTATTTTCTATTGCTTGTCATCCACAAAACTGATGGACAAACTGAAGAGTTAATAGAACTTTATTTACATTGTTGTGTATTATAATACAAAAGAACTTAAAAACATAGGAAATATGTTTGTTACATGTAGACTTTGCACATAATAGAAGTATATATTTAGCAACTAAGTTTTTACCTTTTGAAAGTATGTATGGTTTTAATCTATTAACTCTTTTGGATTTAACTAATTTACCTATGGATGAGCATGTTAATTTAGATGGGTAGAAGGAAGCTGATTTTGTTAGGCACATACATGAAAAGGCATGACAAACCATTAAAAGAAGAACTAAACAATATGCTAACCAAGCTAATAAAGGGCACAAAAAAGTTGTATTTTAGTCGGGTGATTGGGTTTGGTTACATATGAGGAAGAAACGGTTTCCCGTTCAAATGCATTCTAAACTACTTTCAAGGGAAGATGGACTATTTCAAGTGATTGAAAAAATCAATGACAATGCCTATAAGTTAGACCTTCCAAGTGAGTATAATGTAAGATTAAGTTTTAATGTTGTTAATTTGTCTTTTTTGATATAGGTGAAGATTTGAGGACAAATCCGTTTCAAGAGGGGGGGAATGATATGAATTAGGTTGTCAAAACTTTATAAGATTCGTTAAGCATCTATGGGGTTCAATGACAAGGGCAAGACCTAAGAAAATAAAGGACGTATTAAATGAGTTAATTGAGCACATCTCAAATTCATACTTTGTTTAAGACACTAATTAAATTGAATTGAATGTTCAAGATGATCAATGCCTTATTAACGTTATTCAAGTTTCTTTAATTGACTTAGAGCAATTTAAATGAAGAACAAAATAAGATGCATATCAATTTAGAAATAAAGATCTGGTGTCACTGTTTATGCTTCGCTATTCACGCATCACTATTCATACATTACTATTTATGTGACTTTATTAGATCTTTATTTTCTTTATTTTATTTTATTTATTCTTAGGTTAAATTTAAAAATGAGGATATATGAATATTTATTTTCATAATATGCTTGTTATTTATTTCTTATTTTTGTAATTAATTTTTAGTATGACTTAGGATTTGATTTTTTTTTCTTTTCATACTTTTGGTAAATTTGGATATATAAGGCCTTGTAACTTAAGGGGAATTTAGAGTTTTAACATTAATAATAACGAAAGTTTTCTCTTGGTTATTCAAAACAATTTTTAAAACTTATTAAGATTTCTTCATATGGCATTCATCATTGACTTATCACTTATAATCTTTCTCATCTTTCTTGAGTGTGGCGTCTATATTAATTTCTTATACCTTTAGTTCTTATCTCTTTACAAATAACAGGTCAAGGTTCTTTGTTTTTGTTTATTTGCGAATATGAATTAGAACGATTCTAGGTAAAGGAACCTTATTGAGTTTTGGTTTAATTTTTCTTTGTGAGGTTCACATTAAGCTATAATTATAAATAAACCTCCACAAGGCTCATTACCTAACAACATTGAGGTAATCCAAAGAGAGACCTATTCCAAGCGATCACCTTAAGAAGTGGAAGAGAACTCTCACCCATTATAGAAACATATAGTAAAGAAGGATCTCTGGTAAAGAAAAAGAGCAAATATAAGAAGAGATCTTAATAGAAGAAAAAGAGCCAGTGGTACCAGAAAGCAAGCATAGCCCATATATTCCACCACTATTTTTCCCCTAGCATCTCTAAAAGAAGAAAATAGAAAAGTAGTTTTCCAAATTTTTGGAAATATTCAAGAAATTGCACATCAACATTCCTTTTGCAGAAGCATTAGGGCAAATGCCTAGCTACGTCAAATTCAAAAAAACCATTATATCTAAGAAAAAACATATAGACAACTTTGAGACAGTGGCATTAATAGAGGAATGTAGTGCAATTCTCCAAAAGAAGTCACCATCAAAGTTCAAAGATGCAGGGACTTTACCATACCATGTACAATAAGGAACTAATTCTTTGGTCAGGCATTTTGTGATCTAAGATCTAATATAAATCTAATGGCACTGTCAATATAGGAGAAGCAAGATTTAGGGGAAGCCAAGCCAACCCATGTTACCTTGTAACTCACAGATTGCTCGCTTACATATCCAAGGAGCATCATAGAAGATGTTTTAGTAAAGGTTGATAAATTTATCTTTCCTGCAGATTTTATAGGATTGGATATGGAAGAAGATAAAAAAATTCTAATCATCCTTGGGAGACCCTTCCTAGCCATAGGCAAAACATAATCGACGTATAGAAAGGGGACCTCAAAATGATGGTTCAAGATGATGCAGTAACTTTCAAAGTCTTCAAAGAAATAAAACTTTCATTCGAATTAGAAGATTGTTTCCAAATTGATTCAATATAATAGAGAGAAGAATCACCCCAAAAATTAAAGGCAATAAAAGGAATTCAAAACCATTCCATAAAAGACAAGGCTATGTAGAAGAAAGAAGAATAAAACCATCACGAAAAAACTCAATGATATTGGTTAATAAGGGAATTTCTTTCAATCAATTCTAAAATCCTTTCTAAAGAAAGTAAAGGAAAAATGATCAAAACCAAATCTAAAAAACTATAGTTTTAAGCCTTGGGTATCTATGAAATAGAATATCAATAATTTAAAGCACCAACTGAAGTCCCAATAGCAATATGCATTTAGCATACAATTTCAGCCACCATAAGAGAAAGGAACATTACATCAAGCTGACGACATAATCAAGCACTTCTTTAGAGGCAACTCAAGTAAAGTATCCTTTATTTTTATTCATATATTACTTTCTGAAAAAGCAAAAATAAAAAGAGAGTGTTAAGTTGAGCTTAGCATCGCGGCATCCACAAGTGAGCACCATAATGCCTTAGTTAATAAGTTTAGGCCACGATGCGTATAAGCCCGTGATGTAGCACTGAGAGCTAGGGATTATGAGCCTTAAACCCAGGCCCTAGCATTGCGGTAATACATTTTTAGTGTTGCAGTTCTAGAGTTAGAACCTTTAATGCTCCACCGCTCCCTACCTAGTGCCACATCATTGAAGCTTAGGCTACTCAGCCCTAATTTTCCAAGTCTGAGCATCCGCAGGGCTAAGTCGAAAAATAGTACAAAACCCTTTAAATCCTAATTCGTCACTTGCCTTTCTCAAAACTCTAACAACACTCCAAACTCTAAGCTAAGCAATACTTCACCAATCA
Source organism: Ailanthus altissimus (assembly GCA_946807835.1). Lineage (NCBI taxonomy): Eukaryota > Viridiplantae > Streptophyta > Magnoliopsida > Sapindales > Simaroubaceae > Ailanthus > Ailanthus altissimus. Next base: position 8,920,812 of record OX327699.1, on the reverse strand, counting down.
ATCAAAGTAATTACACCATAAATGCAAGACCGAAAATCACTACGAACACAAAATTAAGCCATAAAACTACAATTTTTCCTATGAAATTCACCAAATCACTCAAGAACACCAAGAAACTCAAGTTTTGATTTTTGACATATTTTATGCATTTGAGGTAACCAATTCATCATTCCTTAATTAATCTTTAGAACACATATTTTAGTGATGAACTTAAGTTTCTCATATTAGATTGATTGCTCATTCACATTTAGCACATTGATTAATTAAAGTTGTTTTCTTATGAAAATTGAATATAAGTTGTGCATGTATTACTTGAGATGATTATTTTTTGTTTGTAAGTAATAGAATTGGCAATCAATGGGAGTTGTGCTTATTATTCAAGAAGTTTGGGAGTGCATAAATCTTTATAGGTACTATTAAATCAAAACAAATAGCCCAAAACCATTCCCGTACATCCACCTCTTCCTTATCTACAGGTTATGACGTGAACAAATTCATATCATAGGAAGCCTTTGAATGCTACATGATGTTTGTGGTCAAGAGAGCCACCATGGCAAAAAGAGGCTTCAGAATCACTAAATAACAATACCTTAACATTACGAGGATTATTAATGAACGGGGTTGGCATAAGTTATGTGCTCATTTAAAGGCTATAATCCTTCTAGTAGTCAAAGAATTCTATACCAACGCCCTCAATATAGAGATTTAAAAGTCAAAGTAAGGGTTTGTGACATCAAAATATAAGCACTGACATTAATCGTTTATTTAATCTACACAGCTATCCAAGAGATGACTACCACGAACTAGTGAAGGAGCTAAATTATGAAGCTATCATTTGGTTTCTTGCCTCAAATGAAGCAATATAAAAGATGTTAGGGAGCCAACATGTTTCCTTCACTAACAAATTCATAAGGCATGAATACAAAACTTGGCACTTGTTGAAGTGCATAATGTGTGCATGCATACGATAAAGTTTATTGAATATTCAATGCATGTCAAACACACATATATGCAGCAGAATAGAAATTTAATTTTTTATTCAACAAACACACACAAATCTAAATCAATTACATTAATAGAAACATTACCCTTGAAGATTTTCGGTGTAGAATCGATTCGTGAACAATTCTAGTCCTTAACACTAGTGGGATTTAAAATCTAGAATGGTAGCATAATTTCAGAATGGATTATTCAAGCAACTCTTGCTTTGGTTTCTCTCAATTTGACCAAAAATAAGACTTAGAGTAAAAGAGCAACACTTGCTTATTTTCTCTTTAAATGGCGGAAAGATGTTAAGCCTTAAAAAGCCAAGCATAACTCTTATGTTCTTCTTTTCTCACTTGGCTGAATACACAATCTCACCATACAAAATAAACTCTTTTCTTGGTTTTTCTTCTAATGGTTGAACCTTAAACCTTAACAAAATGAAACCCTTTTATTTGTTTATGTATTTTTTTCTTCACATGGACAAGTGTCCACTAAGTATCCATGCAAAAGGCATTTGTCTTACAATGCTATGTATGAAGAGCACGTGTCCATGTTAAGTCATTTAGTTACCAAGTGTCAACCATCAAGAAAGCCATTACTAAACAAACATGCCAAGCTTGCACTTACTTTTACATGCATAAGGCCAAGTGCCCACTCACTTTTCCATCTATTAAAGTCAAATGTCTACTCACTTTTTCATACACGATCCCAAATGTCCATTCACTTTTCTATGCATTAAAATTAAGGGTCTACTCACTTTTTCATGCATGATGTCAAGTGTCAATTCACTTTTTCATGCATTAAAGTTAAATGTCTACTCACTATACCATGTATAGTGCCAAGTTTCAAAAGTTTATTAGTTAAGAACTTTAACTAATAAAATATAGGTTTAACACTTAAACCTTGACAAGTGTGCTTCCTAAGAGATCTTGAATAAATTTCACTTTTCAAAATTTTTTTAGATTGAATTGTTGGACCTAGTCTGCTACCCTAGTGCTTAATAAGTATAGTTCATATTATGAGACTCTCTAGGTTCACACTCATTTGTCTTATAAAGCTCTTCTGCAAGTCCATAAACGATGCCCATACATATATTATGGATATTATAGAATGGCATGTTAAACCATACAAGTTAAAATTATAATATATAAGTACAATCCCCCTGTCACCTATATTCTGGAATAGTAGAGATATAGATCATCATCGCCAAATCTCTATATGCTTGTCCATAAACTTATCTCTAGATTTTTATTTTCGTAAACAATATCTGTAAACACCTTTACAACATTATTTAACCTACGGAAAACTCTTTTCCAAGGTTTTTGCTTATGACCATAAAAGTTTTGAAATACAATCTTGAAACATCAGGATATATAACTCACTTACATGAGCTGAAAGATCCCATATCTGTGCATATCAAACTTCTTAAGCATCAAATCATATCCAACGACATTCAGAGGTCAAACCATAAAAGGTCTCTGACATGCATAGAATTAAAGCATGGTGAATCACTCATAAGCTTAGTATAGCGTTCAGGTCAAAGGACCATAAATACTACTCAACTTAAGAAGCCCTCTATTGACGGCTTTATAAGATGTCTATTGAAGGTCCTTATGAGTTTGTTCAGTACCCAATCTTTACTTAATACCTATATACCTATACAGGTTTCTACTAAGCCTATGGTCTACTGGGACTAATCGTCTGGATAATTTAGGTATAGACACACATTAATCTGATAGGAATACCAATCGACCCGTGTCAGCAACCATAGATCAGGAATGATATTTTCTTGAACATACTGCATATTGACATTTCTTAGCACTATTGCAACTCCTTGCAACTATGTCATTGCTAATATATTCCCAAGTCTTTTTTCCTATTTCAGATAAGGCTCTAACTTCTTAGAATGCTAACTCTTAGCATTGATTTAAACTCTTTTTTATCCACAATGTTTGAAAACTTACAAGCTTAGTACCATATAATTAATTATTAACGATTGATTTGAAATGTCCATTCATAAGTATTAAATAAATAAATATTCAAATGGCACATAAGCATCAACTCTAGTAACTCTCACTTGCTCTAGTGTCACTCAAAATGATATCTTATACCTGTCGACTCTATGTGATTCTCAAACACATTAAGAGTTAAGGCCTTAGTGAGTGGATCCACTACATTATTTATAGAATTTATTATAGAAACTATGACATCTCCTTTAGTTAAAATTTCTCTAGTTATATAGTATTTCCTCTCCACATGCTTATACTTCTGGTGTGTCCTTGGCTCATTGGCTTGAGCAGTTGCCTCATTGTTGTCGCAATATAGTGGGATAAGATCTATTAAACTTGGAATTATTCTGAGTTATGTGACAAACTTGTGTATCTACACTGCTTTCTTTGCAGCTTCTAAAGCCGTAATGTATTCTGCCTCTATGGTAGAATTACCTGTGGACTCATGCATGACACTTTTACAACTAACTATAGTACTATTGAGAAGAAAAACATATCCAGATATAGAATTTCTGTCATCCGGATTAGACTAGAAGTTTGGATCAGTGTATCCCCTCACTTATAAGTCATTCTCTCCATAAATTAGAAACTTATCCTTGTACCCTTAAGGTATTTTAGGATATTTTTCATGACCATCAAATAGTCGTTACCTGTATTAGACTGATACTAGCTTGTAACACTTACAAACATATTGATATCAAGTCTCGTATATAACATGGCATCCATCAAGCTACCCACAACTGATGCATATGGTATGTTAGATATTCCAACCCTTTTATCTCCGATCTAATGAGACATTTCCTAAAAAAATGAATGTTATGTTTGAAAGGCACATTAACTGTCCTACAGTTGTTGAAGTTATACATTTCAAGAACACTGTCTTTGTACGAGAATTAACTTCATCGATTCATCAACCTCTGTTTGAAAGGTTCTATCATCGATTTATAAACCTCTGGATTGACTTCATCAAGTTCAATCATTCTACAATCCCCACAATTGATGAGACTATTTCTCAAAGAAAGTGGCATTACAAGCAACGAACATATTTCGTTCCTTTGGATCATAGAATAGATATCCCATAGAGTGTTTAAGATATCCAATGAACCGATACTTGACCCTTTGGGTGCAAGTTTATCATGTTGCGTAATATTTACGTAAGCAGGACAACCCAAATCTTAATATACTTAAGAATCGATTTCTTCCTAGTCTATATCTCATACGGAGTAATAGGAACGGCTTTTGATAGAACTCTGTTTACAAGCGAGCAATAGTTTTTAAAGTATAGCCCTCCAGAGATATTCTAAAAGATCGGTAAAGCTTATCATCAATCGAACTATATATAATAAAGTTTGATTTCTCATCCCCGAAACACCTTTGTGTCAAGGAGTACCTGGAGGACTATACTAAGTGAGAATCCTATTATTCTTTAAATAATTTATAAATTCACTGCTCATGTATTCACCATCTCAATCTAATCGAAGGCATTTAATAAACATATCAGTTTGTTTATCTATTTTCTGTCGAAACTCTCTGAACATTTCAAAGGTTTTCCACTTATATCTCATTAGAAACACATGTCATATCATGATCAATCATTGATAAAGATGACAAAGTATCGAAGCCAAAATAGTAGTGTGATTTATTATGCCACATACATCACTATGTACTAGTTCCAAGAAATCAGTGGCATAGTGTCCAACACTAACAAAATGAGATTTTGTCATCTTCCCTGGAATACAAGATTCATAAACCAGATATTATTCTATGGTAAGATCAGGTATCTAACCATCCCTAACCAGGCGCAATAGGCATCTTACGTTTATACAACTTAATATCATATGCCACAATTTTGTATTATTTAAAGTTTTTAAACTACTACTTGTGCTAACATGTGCATTCAATACATTTTCTATTCATCTAAAATATAATAATCATTCATCAACTGATATTCAGCTAATAAAATATTATCCGCATCATATAAGTACAAGAAATGATTCCAAATAAATATATGATAACCTTCAGTGTCTAATACAAGAATGGGTATAATTTAGCTGATAATGTTTGGCATAAAATAATAGTTATACAACATCAAAGTTTTACCACAAGAGAGAAATAATTTAAAATTTACAACAGCCTCGACTTGTATGAAATCTCTATTTTTAACACAAAGCTGTATTTCTCCATGCTGTAGCTGTTTAACTTTTCTCAGAACTTGCAACATATTCAGATGTGAGAAGGATAGGTGGTATCTAATACCTACCCAGTACTAGCATCAAATGCTAATGAAATGTCAATGATAGGAAAACATATATCTGAGGGGTTCTTCTTAACTGTGGTAAGGTACCTCATACAATTCCGCTTTCAATATCCATCCTTGCCACAAAAGAAACATTTTCCTTTGCCTTTGTTCTTCTCTTTTGACTTGGATATATCTAATTTTTGAGGACTCATATGTGGTATCTATTTTTTCTTCTTCTTACCCTTAGACTTCTTAGGAGGCAGAAGATAAAGCACCTCCTAAAATGTAAAATGTCATATCTCTTTTGTTCATGTCCTCTTGAGCTGTCTTCAATAAATTATGCAGCTCAGTATATATAGGAGTCAACCCTTGCATTTTAAAGTTCATAATAAACTATGCAAAATGACTTCAGCAAAGACTAGAGAATCAAAATATTTCCCAAATTATTATTCAGAGATATATTCATAGTCTGCAACATCACAATGTGCGAAATCATCTTAAGTACATGTATCCTTAGCAAACTTGAATTGAAAAAGTGTCTTGGAGATCTTGTACAGATAAATCTGTGGTCTATCTCTAAAAAATTCCTTTAGATGGAGTATAATACTGCTTGCACTATCCATGTACACATGCTTCTTCTAAAGTTTAGTTGACATTGAGATGAGGATGTATGATTTGATTCTCAAATCGTCATCAACCCATTTCTAATATGTCTCAAGCTCTTCTGAAGTAACTTTATCAGAAATACCTTTGGGCATCTTTTAATTAATCTTATATCCAAGCTTTTCTGAATCTATAACAATTATAAGATTCATCAGCCAATCAGAGTAATTTTCAGCACTATTCAGTGCATAAATTAAGCGAAACTAACAAATTGTTTGAAGCCAACTTATCTTCAAAAGACAAAAATATGAGATGTTAGTGAAAAACATTCCAAAATTGTTAATTAATAACGCTTTAGATCATGTATATAGCTAGTATATATTTTTAATCTAAAGATGCTTTCTCACTACGTGATATATTCCCTTTAATGTCTAAAATAGGAAATAAAAGTTTAAACCTTTAAACTTTATAGTGAGAAGTAATCCAATCAGCATTCTACTTCAGCCTTACGCTTTAGTAATATTAACTTTTGTAAAAATTAAAAGGTAGACAACTCTTGTCAATTGCATCTTATACAACTCTTACCATTGATCCTAAACATACTTTATTCTTACGCTTTAACAATATTAGGTAAATGTGTTCTAGATTAACTCATCAATGATCAAATATAAACTATTGATACTACCCTTACGCTTTAGCTAAAATTGGATAATACTTTTGATTATATTTGCCTCATCTCATGTTTAATTGACACAGTCCAGATCATACTGACCAATCCCTCGCACCAATACTGGGAAGCTCGAGGTGACCTGTCTAACACTGTATTGACAAGATGGATCATGTATAACATTATTTCATAATGAAATATATTTTTAATCTGTTTAAGAGAGATTTACAATTTATCCGCATCTCATAAGGATTTGATTCATAATTAAACATTTATTTTACACCAATATAACTAACCCCCACCAATAAGGCTCTAATTATAGTTAACAAAGCAAATAAATGACAAGAGTTTATATAGTAATAATATAACAATTTTAAAGCATAATATAAACATCATATACAAATGAATGCAAAATGAAGTATATGCCTTGAACACTGCGGTGTTATGATACGATCCACGCCAAGAATTTAATAAAGTTGTGAATCAAAAAGGACTCCAAGATCGTCTAAAAATATATTTGTATGAAATCACAACCTGTTGCTTATATTGAAGCAAGAACCTTGATATAATGAAGACGCAACAATCAATTATGGAATGATTGATTGATAAGTTGAAGGAGAACACCACGAAAATTATTTCGATAAGTTCAAAGTGTTCTAAAAGAACCAAAGAGATTTTTCTTAATCAAATTGCTGGTTACTTTCCTATCATCCCTTATGTATTTATAGTGAACATTTGGGATGCCAGTATTTATTACAATATTGAATGACAACTTAAAAACTAGTAGCTACAAACTACTACCAACATGGTTTTAAACTAGCTTTTTCAAACTTTACAACTACAACAATAAATGCAGCTGCAGACTTTAACTAACTACCGACCACCAACAACTAAGGCTTCATTTCAAATATTACAACTATTATCATAAATGTTTATTGTAGGCTCTCAAAAGTATATAACTACTTAGGTTGCTTAAAGGGGCTGCTATGATTGCCAATTTAGAAAACTCCTCTAATGGACCACTTTGTAATCTGAGAAATTTCTTCTAGATTATTCCAAAGCTTGAATCAGGGAAATCCAACTTTGTGAAACATGTAGAATATCTTCCTTGTACCCCATGAATTTACCTTTACCCAAATTTTTGAATCAGTCAATTGAGAGTTTCTTTGAACCTTTTAGCTCGAGCCTTTGTAACAGGACTAACTGGAACTTGAATGGGTTATGTATTCCATTTGTTAGTCGTGCTCTCATCACGTTATACACCCAATGCCTCAATCGTCATCCAAATCATGAACGCCCTTACATTAAGCATGAACCACCCTAGGGTACCCTCGAACAAAGACCTAGTTCTACACTTTCAACACTTGAAAATGCAGTACTCATTGTTCCTAAGCATCCCAAACAACTTAAATACACTTCATTTATCCATAATATCATATAAATATGCTTTGATACAACTTGTTGAAGTGTATAATGGGTGCATGTATGTGATAGTGTTTATTGAATATTCAATGCATGACAAACATACATATACATAGCGGAATGAAAAATTAATTTTTTATTCAACACATATACACACTGAATGTAAGTCAATTACATTATTAGAAACCTTACCTTTGAAGACTTTTAGTGTAGAATCGATTTGTGGGTCTAACCTTAAAGTGGATTCGTGAGCAATTCTAGTCCTTAACACTGGTGGGACAAAGAATCTAGAATGGAAGCATAATTTTATAATAGATTATTCAAGCAACTTTTGCTTTAGTCTCTCTCAATTTGGCCGAACATGGGACTTAGAGAAAAAGAGTAACACTTGCTTATTTTCTCTTCAAATGACAGAAAAGACACAATCACTTTACATATTGCCTATATCAAAATGAAACCCTTTTATTTTTTTAATGTATTTTTCTCCTTATATGGACAAGTGTCCATTAAGAATCCATGCAAAAGGCATTTGTCTCACAAATGCCATGCATGAAGGGCATGTGTCCTTATTAAGTCATTTTGTTACCAAGTGTTAACCATTATGAAAGTCATGCATGCAATGCAAACATGCCAAGTGTGCATTTACTTTTCCATCAATAAGGCCAAGTGTCCACTCATTTTTTCATCCATTAAAGTCAAATGTCTACTCACTTTTTTATACATGATGCCAAGTTTCCATTCACTTTTTCATGCATTAAAGTCAATTGTCTACTCACTTTTCCATGTATGATGCCAAGTGTCCATTCTCATTTCTATGCATTAAAGTTAAGTATCTACTCACTTTACCATACATAGTACTCAATGTTAAGATTTTATTGTTTAATAACTTTAATTAATAAAATATAGGTTTAACACTTAAACCTTGACAAATGTGCTTCTCGAGAGATTCTGAACTATTTTCTTTTTGAAATTTTGTTGGATTGAACTATTCGACTCAATTTGCTACCCTGGTACTTAATGAGAATACTTCATATTGTAAGATTCTCTTTGTTTACATCTGTTTGTCTTACAAGACTCTTTCGCAAGTCCGTGAATAATGCCTCACGCATACGTTACGGATATTACAGAATAGAACGTTGAATCATTCAAGTTGAAATTAAAACATATACGTATAATCCCCCCGTCACTTATATCTCGGAAGAGTAAAGACATAGATCATTACCATCAAATCTCTATATGTTCGACTATGAACTTATCTTTAAATTTGTATTTTCGTAACTAATATCTGTAAACACCTTTGAAATATTGTTTAACCTTAGAAAAACTCTATTTTGAGGTTTCCGCTTATGGCTATAAGATTTTTTAAAATACAATCTTAGAGCATTAAGATATAAAACTCACCTATAAAAGCTGCTGGATCCCATATCTACACAGACCGAACTCCGTGAGCATTAAATTATATCTAACAACTCCCAGAGGTCAAACTATGAAAGATTTCTGACATACGTGAAATCAAAGTATAGTGGATAACTCACAAGCCCACTGTGACATTTAAGTCAAAGGACTAGAATACTACTTAACTTGAGAAAACCCTATATTGACGGCTCTATGGGATGTCTATTGAAGGTCCTCGTGAGTTTGTTCAGTACTCAGTCTTTACTGAATACATATATGCCTATATGGGCTTCCACTAAGCCTACAGTCTATTGTGACTAACTGTCTGGACAATTCAAATATAGACACACATTGATCCAGGTAGTAGGAATACCAATAGACCCATGTCGGTAACCATAGATCGAGAACGATATTTTTTTAGAATATATTGCATAATAGCATTTCTTAGTAATATTTACAACTCCTTGTAACTATGTCATTACTAATATATTCCCAGGTCTTTATCCCTATTTCAAATAAGATTCTAACTCCTTAGAATGCTAACTCTTAGACTAATGTAAACTCCTTTAGATTTATAATATTTAAAAAGTTACAAGCCTAGTACCATATAATTGATTATTATGATTTATTTGAAATATTCATTTTATAAATATTAAATAAATAAATATTTGAATGGCATGTAAGCACCAATTGCAACAACGTTATTTCATCGTAGCGAGCCTCATGCCAGTCATTCAAATTAGCTCGGTGACCAAGCATCGTACCATCTTACTATACGCCATCCTTACGGAAAAGAAAATCGACCTCAACAAAGTTATTAAAGATAACATCTTCCACAACATTCGTTACATAAAGATGAGCTTTTACAGCCCATCCTTGATTATTGCCCTCTGTGCCCACGCCGAAGTCCAGCAAAACCCCACAAAAGACTTGTTACATTAGAGGCATCCACTGAACTACAATACCATATCCCAGATTCAAGATGGCGGTGGTCAATAAGGCCTATTCTAGTAGCCCCGAGACGACAAGTACTGCCAACCGCTTCTTCCTTTTCATAACGACCACTTACTACAGATAAGCATCTTGAACGTCTGGAGACAACATTTACAGCACACAGTGGTGGTGTATTGATTGGGTAGTTTATAAGGACTAAGTATTGCAAATATCCCACACACATTTTGGCATGAAAATAAGTACATTGCCATAACCTCCATCCTACCCCACCATCCTAGCCTCGAATATTCCAGAGAGGGATGATGAGGAGACTATAGATGATGATGAAGAGACTGAAGATGATGATGTGGATGACATGGCAGACAACTGGTGCTACATTCACACCTTAAGGGAGTATTTTAATTTTTAAACTTTACGACCACTATGTGGACATGGTTTAATTTAAGTTTAAGGGCGGAGACACATTTTGCATTTACTTTCTTTTATTTAGTTTTCTAGATTGCATGTTTTAGGTTTAATTTCTACTTTTAATTTTAAGTTGTGTTTGTTTAGGTTAAAAAGACAATTGTAAGTCAATGATAAAAATCTGATTATAGACAAGCCATAAATCATAAGAGTCAATAAACATTGTTTATGAAACACATTAAGAACTAGAGCTATTTATAAAAGTTAGTTGCTGACTTAAAAAATGAATATGCAAAAACAAAAAATCATCTAGGAGCTTAAAACTATCCATAACTTGTTTGATTAGCACGTGAGGTGAAATCTTAGGGCATGCACAGCTAAAGAGATGATTTTAGGTCATTTTAGGATCGTTTGAACCTTTCAAGTCTACCCTTATATATTTTTTATCTTTAGTCACCCCTGTTGAGCCTTATTGACAATTTTCTTTACTAAACCACAATTGCAATTGAAACCTTCAACATTTAATTCCTTTATAAACCCTTATGTACCATAAATATAAACATCTTGTTAAAGGTCATGAAAGGACATAAATCAAGGTCAAGGAAAAAGAGTAAAAGAAGTTAGCTCATAAAAGTAAGGTATAAACCTAAGTTTAGGGGGGTAAATACAGTAAATTCAATTAGATTTATTCTTAAAAAAACCTTCCCCCTAAACTGAGAAGAAAGAAAGCTTAGCAAGTAGCTAAATAGTTTTAGAGAAATAAAAAAAACGTTTTTGGGAATCTTTGGAAAGAAACAAAGGCCAAATGATCTAAAAACAAGAAGATTATGGTTATGATATGAATTAACATAAATTTTTCTAACTTTTCCTCACCCTTATATGTACCCCAAACTTGTTTATCTAGTGTGTGATGTGTAGAGGTGCGTATAATTTTAAAATTTTTACACACGCAGCAGAAGTATCACATTTATGTTATACTCAGTATTGCATATTCAAGCACATATATCTCATATATATTAATATGTATTATTTAAATAAATTACAAGTATATATAAACCTACCCGAATTGAAAGTAGCTTTCCAATTCTTCAAGAGCTCTAACCTTCAATTGTTGAGCTCACATTGAAGTATCTTATTGTCCAATTCTAGTTTACAACTGAAACGAGTGGGATTGTAAAGATAGAATAACAGCCACAAATTTTCAGCAGTTGGTGTTTTAACTTTTAAAATAATTTTGGTTCTTGTGTCTTATTTCTTATAAGAGATGAGAGAAATTAAAATGTGTTTTATATTTGTTCCCTCACAACCCTTTGTTTAAAACTTTGAAAGGACTTTGCAAATTCTCTCAACTCTTTGAAAGGACTTAGCAAAACTTCTCTCAACTCTTCCTCTCCTCACTTGCCCGAATCACGCATTTTGATCTCTTACAAAAATTAAACACTTCAATTTCATTTTGTCTAAATAATGGCTAATGAAAGTGCTCCACCACCACACACAAATGTTTGCCAATTTTTAATCCTTTTTATGACCTACCATTAAGATTAACTAAGTTGAGATAATTGATCGTGATCAACCAATTTCTCCTCCCCATCTTTAGATGGTCGGCCAACTCACCTGTACACTACAAGTGATAACGCATCTTTATATTATTATAAGTTACATTTGTCCTACCAGTAAACTTTTAATAAATTATTAAATAATTAATGGAAAACATCACTTATAACATTACACAAGTGCTAGCTATACTTTTATAAAATAATAAGAACTAAATGTATATAATTTGTATAATATATATTAATTACTCAAAAACTAATTTGTGAACAATAACTTTCTTATAAGTATTTACAAGTAAGGTAAATGGGTGAATACATAGTAAAACAATATATGGAGTAAAACTGTGCCACTTGTCAATTTCTTATTAGTTAACAACTCTTGTCAACTAATTAAATAATGTAATTTACATTTAAGTTTTGATAAGTGCATAAGATAAAGAACCCTGAAATATATATTTACTTTGCTGGAATTTCTTGGACTAAATTGTTCAATCTAATACGCTGCCCCAGTGCACAATGAGTATACTTCATATTGTGAGACTCTCTAAGTCCACGCTCAATTTGTCATATGGAACTTGTCCATACGTCCGTGAATAATATCCCACACATATATTACGGATATTACAAAACGACAGATTAGATCTGTTGCACAGGGATCTAATATATGTGGGTGCAATATTGTGTATTGCCTAAAATACGTATCATATACATATTATATGAGGCGAAAATGTTTAAATTACAATAAACACAATAAATAAAATATATTAATCACATTAATATATTAGAAAGGTTGAGAACTCACCTCAACGTGCAACGTTATACACGTGTTTTTTCAGAGTCTGCATAGAGACCAACTCGTGGGAAATTCTAGTTACAAACTCGGTGGGTTTGGTGATAGAACAAAAGCCTTATAACCAGTACAGAATAAACTCTTAATCTCCAAAATGGTCGAATGTGTGTGTATTTATCCTTTTCTCTAAAAGGATATGAAATGGATATTGAAGCAATTCATAATTGCTTCACTTAGCCTCAAAGAAAGAAAAATGAAACAAAACCATTTTCCTTCTATTTTCTCCCTCACGGTTTCACAAGAAGAAAAATAAAACTATTTAATTCTTCTCATTTTTCCATTTGGCACACTAAGGAAAATGGAAACAATTTCCATTTTCCTTCTTCCATTCTATCTCACGGTAATAAAGAAAAAAAAAATGAAACAAACTTTCATTCTTTCCTCTTTCTCCAATTCTCTTTCACGGCCACCAAAGAAGAAAATGAAATCCATTTCATTTTTGCTCTCATCACTCCCGTATTTAACACACTTCACACACACACACACACACACACACACTATATATATATATATATATCTCACTTATTAAAATAATAATATAATATTAATAATAATATAAAAATATAATGGGTGACAACTATATGTCACCAAATAATATAATAATATATATTAAAATAATATATAATAATATAATATTACAATGAGATATTTTTTATTATTTAACAATTAAATAATTAATGTGTGAAATGATCATTTTGTTCCTCATAAATAGTTACAAAGTATAACTCTAGTGGGTTCCACCAAACCCGCACTTAGGTAAACTCAACCGAGGGTCCACAATGTGCTATGTGTCATTATACAATTAGTAAATAATTATTATTGACTAATTGTTATATTTAACACTTAAATACAGACACGCACGTATTCCCGTGATAGTGCTGAATATTGCTGGATTAAACACTTTAATCCGGCACACTACCCCAGTGCACAACAAGTATATTCCACATCGTCGAACTCTTTAGGTCTATGCTCGATTCTTCAAATAGAACTATTTCATGAGTCCGTGAGCAATGCCCTACACACACGTCACAGATATACAAATCAGCGCGTTGAACCATGCAAGCTGAGGTTACAACGCATACATATAGTCCTTCTGTCATGATATCCTGGATGTGCTGGGGATATTGATTATCACCGTCAAATCCCCTAGTGCTCATCCATGTCTTTTCATTGGAATTAGTAATATCTTAGTTAATCCCATAATACAAATTGATTGGCTAGACTATAATCTATTTGTCTTGACTTGGTGCTTAAATCATGATCTTTAATCTTGATTTCTTGGCTTGGATCTCTTATTTTGTGTTGTGAATTGTTTCCCTAAATTTTTCCTCTCATAAAGTCTATCTTTTGGCTCAGAAAAGAGTGCTTTTATCTCATTGATTTATCTCTTCCCCAAAACTTATGATATTTTCATCTTTCTTTTAATCACTTTTGTTTAAAGCATTTCTTCTTTTTCTTAAGTTGGGGGTATCGTAAATTTAAAGACTTCATTTATATATATATAAACTTAGATTGCTAACTACCTCTAAACTTATTGCTTTTCTCTTCAGTACCATTTTCTCACACATTCATAACCTTTTTTCTTTTTAAGAATATTTCTATCTTTTTTCTTTTTAAAAATATTTCTAAGTAAACTCAAGGCTTATGGTATTACAGGTAATTTTAGAATAGATAAACTTAAAGTCTTGAGGCTTGTAATATAGTTAAACAAAAAATAAATTGGGTATTTAGCTCAAAAGGGTTAATTAGGGATAAATATATATCTAAGGTAAGTTAGAAAAGGCTCAATCGGTAAAGATGGCTTAACGTCATTTTCTTATTCATGTGTTTTCTAAAATTTCACCTAAAATAGTAATCAAACAAGTTCTAGAGTGTTGATCTTCGAGATTGTGATTTACTACCTAAGCATGAGTATCTCTAAGCAAAAAAAAAAAAAAATCAACTAATACAAGCTTAATTTAATATGCTCAAGAATAAGTGATAAAAAAATAAGGTTGAACTCACTTGTATGGAAATGTTTTTCATGATCTCAAGCTTTTTCCTACTAGCCTCAAAACATGTTCATCATGTGGCTGAGCGAAGCGCACCAGTCCCAAGCCTTCTATTTGCTTATGTAGAGGGATGAAATATGTATTTATTTAAGCATTTTTGGGTTGATCTGCTTTTGCCGCTAGGGCTAATCCACTATTGAATGATTATGATACGTTATCTCCTTGATATAAGAATTATCTCAAGCGTTTATTGTTTCCTAGAAACTTGTAAAAATAAATTCAACCAATATTCTATTTTTTATCATGAACTAATGATCATTAGCTCTACCAAAACTAATCAATTAAGAAAAAACTTAACACGCAAGACAACTACTCAATTTAGGTAGCAAAAATAAACATAAGAAAGTGTTTTCCACCCCTAAACTTAAATTTGACATTGTCCATAATATTGAAAATTAAAGAATTGATAGTAGGAGACTTCCCTGGTAATTTGAAGTTTAAGCATTACAGCGTTGTTATATATTAATGTGACCATATTTTTCCTTGGCTCTTAATGCTTGTAATTGCTCGTAGTGCTTCTTTGAATGCTTGAATTTATATTTTTATTCATATAAGAAAAGAAAATAAAGTAACTAAAACTAAAATTAAGCAAATATAAAAATAAAATTTATTTGGGTTGCCTCCCAAAAAGTGCTTGATATAATGTCGTCAGCTTAACGAGACTTCTTCTATTCTTATGATGGATCAAAGATGATGATGGAAGCATATTTGTATGTGATATTGCTGGCATTCCTCTCATTTGGCTTCCATATCTTTGCAAATATGCTATAGGCAGTAGCTTTCGCTTTATTCTCCTTGCGCTTCTCTGAAAATACTTTAATCTTAGATCGGGGAAGAGGTTCTCTTGTGCCCTTTTATTTGATCTTGTCTTGAGGGTGTTGCTATTTCTTCTTCTTTCTTCTTCTTTTATGCTTCAATGCCTTTTTTCGGATTTGAGGATTCAATGTATATATGTCTTTGAGCTGCTTGGCATTTGGGTGCATCATGTTAATGCTGAAACAGTCTTCACTCTCAAATGGCAACTTGATGTCCTTGAAGCCTTTGAAAGTGACAGTGTCCTTTTGCACCCTCATGGTCAACTCTCATTTTTGTACATCTATGATCATTCGTCTAGTGGCTAGAAATGGTCTTCCAAAGATGATGGAAATCTCATTGCCTTCTTCCATATCCAAGATGATAAAATCAGTAGGGAAGATGAACTTGTCCACCTTAACTAGCATGTCCTCTATGATTCCCTTAAGATAGGTGAGAGAATGATCAGCAAGTAAAAGTGTGACATTGATCGACTTTTTTTTCCTCAAGCCAACTTTGTAAACAAAGAGGGATATGAGATTAATACTTGCTCCAATTGAACACAGTATAGTAAAGCTCTTGGGATCTTTGAGCTCATAAGGTATCTTTTTCTAAAGGATGGTGCTACATTTCTCTGTCAATGTTAAGGTCTCATAATCCTCTAGTCTCTTCTTCTTTGAAAGTATGCTCTTTATGGATTTGACATATTTAGGCATTTGTTCAAGTGCATCTGCAAAAGGAAGATTAATATGTAATTTCTTAAATATTTCAAGAAATTTTTTTAAAAAAATCGCTTATCTAGGTTTTGCTTTTGTAGTCTTTGAGGGAATGAGGGAGGTGGGGTGCAATGCTGATTTTGCATGTTGCTACTAATATTTTATGCTGAGTTTTCACTTTTTTGCACTTTAGAATTTTTCTGCACTTGAATACCAATTTTTGCATTTTTATCTCTTGAAATTTTTGTACTTTTTTTTTGTTTCTACACTATTTTCTAGACTAGTTTGCTGCTGATTTTCTATTTCTGCACTAAGTTTATGCATCTGCAGCCTTTAAGGAAAATGGATAGATGGTCTATAAGGTTGCATCTCATATTGCTGTACTACCTTATCTTTCTCCTTTATGCTTGAAGATGGTGGTTAAAGAGTGTTGTCAGGTAAGACCTTACCACTTCTTAAGGAGACAGTTGTTGATGTCAAAGCATTAGGAGTTGACGGAAGTGACCAATCGGGTGGCCTTAGGCACGGTTTTGCTGAATTAGCGAAGGATTAGGCTTCTCAGTTAAGAAAGACAGTTGATGACCTTCGATCAACAGTGAAAGCATTGTAGAGAGATTATATGGCAATACAACCTCTGATGCAATATGGCAATAGAAGTTGACCGTTGTAAATTAGATCTTTGATTGTGAAGTAATAGTCACCTCCGCTCGTGGTTTCTATTGAGGATTCCATTTTGGGAGAAATCATTATACTCATAGATTGTTTCCTATAGATATGGTTGCTGCTTGGGGTTTTGACATGGGTTGGTCTGCCAAATATCTTGATGATAATCATTAATAGATAAACTACGACTCAAATGCTGAGGGAGCTGCTAAATATGATCCAAATGTAGTGGAGTTGCCTCTTGACTCCCCTTAGTGATTTTTCTTTTGCTATTATATATGTATTTATTTTTTGTCTTTAATGTAAAGAAATATTTTTTAGATAAAAGTATTTTTTCTATTCAATGTTATGTTCACTGAACAATATATATAGAAATATATGAGTAATTGGATGGAACATTTTTTGCCTACCATATATGTTTTGGTCATCATGGATGCTTTGAAATCTCTTAATAGTAGTAATGGCAAATGTCATTTCCCAAAAGAAGTGTGAAGTGTTTGCTTGGTGGTGCTTCTTAAAAAAGGCATGAAGTCTGCATGGGGTCTTTCCAAAGAAGGTTTCTAATGATGAAGCTTCTTGTCAAGGACACAGGGTCTTTTCGAGGAAGATTTCCGATAATGTTTTTTTGGTAAGGACGTGGAGTCCTTTTAGGAAAGTATTTTGGTAATGATGTTGTTGGGAAGGATACAAAGTCTTTCCAGGGAAGGCTTTTATTTTTTTTGTTTTCCTACGAAGGTACAAAACCCTTCATGGGAAATATTTTGGTTACAATGCTTCCTCACGAAGGTACAAAGCCTCTATTGGGAATACTTTGACTATGGTGCTTCCTTACGAAGGTACAGAACTTTTCCATAGAATTTGATTATTATGCTTCCTCGTGAAGGTATAGAACCCTTCTTAGAAAGACTGACCAAACTGATTCCTCTCGAAGGTGTTAAACTCTTCTTATAAAGATGTTGACTATGTCGCTTCCTTATGAAGGTGCAGAACGTTTCCTGGGAAGATTTTGACTATAGTGTTTCCTCATGAAGGTACAAAACCTTTCTTAGAAAGACCTTGATTTTGTTGCTTCCTTGCGAATGTACAGAACCTTTCTAAAGAAGACTTTGATCATGGTGCTTCTTGTAAAGGTACGAAACCCTTCTTGGGAAGACTTTGATTATAGTGCTTCCTCCTAAGGGTGCAAACCCTTTCTTATGAATAGTTTGACAATGGCGCTTGATAAGCTTAAAATGGATATACTATTTTCCTATTTTAGCTTTGATTGTTTATATTTTTGAGTAATTACGGTCTATTTCTGTATACTTGTATTGAAATTGTAGGACAAGGAAGTAAATAGACTAAAGAGAGAGAAAAGCAGTAAAAAAAAGGCCAAAAAGTAGAAATTCAGAGATGAAAATACAGAAAGGAATGAGTACGGATGCGTTCTAAAAGAAAATGCACCAACGTTCATCCATACAGGATGAAAATCACGGCTAAGCAATGAATGCCCCAAAGTTTCTAGGAATTTGGATGTTGTAGCATTGGCATAAAGGATGGGCAGTGTAGAGGGCATGAAGTTTTCAAGATCTCTAATGCCCTAGCATTGGATGGCACTACAGGTGCGCCTCTTTATCAATACCCCAAAGCCAGTTATGCAATGCGGCAATGTTTGTAAATGAGAGTTGCAACGCCTCTGTGTTATAAAGGAAAACATTGCGGCGTTACGGGTATTTTTTGCATTATATAAAGCAACTTTTTTTAATTTTTATAGAGATGACACTTCACCTTCATCTCAACATTTAGAGAGCGCGTTCTAGTTTAAAATTCTCATATTTGGACTGCAAAGAAACACATTTCAACACTTGGAGATCATTTGGAGAAGGATTAACATCATCAAGGGAGGTTATTACTTGCAAGAGAAGCATTAGAGCCAAAGCTTGGGAAAATCATCTGAACTCCATTTCTGT
This sequence comes from Ailanthus altissimus, assembly GCA_946807835.1. Taxonomy (NCBI): domain Eukaryota; kingdom Viridiplantae; phylum Streptophyta; class Magnoliopsida; order Sapindales; family Simaroubaceae; genus Ailanthus; species Ailanthus altissimus. Next base: position 8,901,557 of record OX327699.1, on the reverse strand, counting down.
GTTTGTTGATCTAAACTCGGTTTCATTATATTTTATCTTATAGTCTATTTACTAAACTTTATTATATTGAACTAAATTCACTTGTCTAGGATTGTAGACTTGAACTTAACAATTTGTTTGTAAATATTTCAACTTTGAAGGCATAAACTTAGTTTTTATTCATTTTATTAGTACTATGTGCTTGTATTTTAATCTGACCAATCTTATGTATAAACTTTGGACTCATTGAGATAAACTTGGAAAATGCATCTCATTGAATACCCTAGAATAAAGTGATGTATGATTACAGAGTTGCATCTATAAGTTTCAATTAGGATAGAAATATTCCTAGTTGGCATGCATGGTTAAGACAACTTAAACTTATCCTTTTAATCTTTGTATCATAGGAATATAAATATTGGGTTAAGTGGGGTAATAATTAACCAAGGAATTATTGATGTAATATCTTAAAATCAAGCGCAAGTATAACTATCGTAATAAGTAATGAGGGGACTTATAAAGTCGGATGTTAAATCCACAGGGATCATTTTTATTTTCTACCAAATACTAAAATTATATATTTCTTGTAATTATTTAGAAAAGCAAATCTTAATGTTATAATAAATTTAAGTAAAATAAAAGTACAGAAAATAAAAGACACAACTCAAATAAAATAATGAGAAAGTCTAAGGATAATTACTATTTTTCAATATATTTTCTAAAGATTTAATCTTTTAATATTTATATCCCTTAATTCTTATTATTGGTCAAGACACTAATGTATTTATAAGCCTCTCCCAAGGTCATGCAAGTATATTCTAATTTACCAAATACATATATTCCTATAGTATTTATAATAAATTAAGATTCTTAAGAACAAGTCTTATTGACCATACATGCAAATTAGATATATTTATATCTTAATTCGAAACTTGCATATGCAACGTTGAATGTTACTCTACAATCATGCATCAAATTATCTAGGTTTAAATACAATGATGCCTCTTCCGAGTTTATCAAAGTATTACCAAATCAATCATAATATTGATTAGATATAATGAAGCATTAAAAATAAATAATTTGAATAATGAAGAATTGAGTCAAATAAATATTAAAAAGATCCAACAATTAAACTTATATATTGAGTTCATGTAATAACCCTAAAAAATAAATTTTGCTCATGATAACAAGAGAATTATGGCTAAAAAATAAAATAAACATGATACAACTAAAAGCAAACCAATATAAACGTTAATTCACAGTTGGTTGATACACCAAAGATTCGCCAATAATTTCTTGATTCCTTAAATTCCTCTTACTTCTCTCTTTAAAATTCATCTTCTTTTATGTGTTGTGGCTCTAAGAGCCCTAAGTTGCGTGTTTTTTGAGGTCTAAAATGAGTGGCCTTTATATAGGGATTGATTAAAGTCTTGGAGTTGTATTTCTTTTAGGTTTAGAAAAAATTACATTGTTCACCGCTACAGCTAACACTGTTCACCACGTACTGTTTACTTGGTGCTATAATGAGATGTCTTAGGCATTGAGGAGTTAGAATTTTTGCTGGAGTAAAATACTATTCATCGCTTCAGCCAAATACTGTAGCAATTATTGGTGTTGTGTGCGTGTGCCGTTGTGTACATAATTAAACAATTTAATAATAATAGCATAACACATGGCAATGCAGCGAAAATAATATAATACATATTAAAATAATCTCATTACACTAATGAGATTAGGGGACTCACCCTTAAAGCGTGCTTTGAACAATTCTAGTTAGGGATGTGGTGGGCTTCCTCAAGTTAGAATAATAGCTTCCCTTTCGAAAGAAATACTGAAGCAACTCTTGCTTCTAAATTAATCTCTCGACTAAATTATACATATCTTATTTATTTTTATTTCTTATACTCGATTTCTTACTTTCACAAATGAAATGAAGGCTATATATATAGCTATTGTGGCTGCTCAAATTTTCAATTAATATTCAATCAGTAGCCATTAAAAGAAAGCATGACGACTCAAAAAACACACATCATGCTTTGAAATAAATTTGCTGTCCAACAACTAATTCAATTGCCAAACTTTAAGCATGATATTCAGCCAACTCATGCTTACTTATAAGCATGATAAGGATATAGAAATACTATCATTTCATTGGCCAAATAAATGACCGAATGATGATGAATTTTTGGCCACCTCATTTTTTGATTTTGTTTGCAAATAATTGAATTGAAATGGCTAATAGAAAAAGAAAATGTAAACATTATCATTTTAATAAGCCAACGGGATTTAAACAACAAATAAATTATTTAACAAATGAATACAATTCATTTGTATATGGTAATGCCAATTGAATCATTCTTCTTTCTCTCCTTTTTTTTTATATAAAATTTTTTATTTATTAATATTCGAATTAGTACCCATACAAATTATTGGCACAATTTGAGATATACACTAGGTAGATAAAAATGTCAAGTCTCACTTGGTACAATTTCAGGTTTAACTATTAAACCTTAACTACTCTCCAAAAAACTCTAAAGTAAATGAGTGAATATTTAATTTAATTTATATAAAACAACAATTGTTTTATTTAAATAGTAGCTATATCTACCAATGCCCAATTTAGTACCTATACAAATTATTGGCATAATTTTAAACATACACCAGGTAGATAAAAGTGTCAAGTTTCACTTGGCACAATTTTAGGTTTAACAATTAAACTTTAGCTACTCCCTAAGAGACTCTAAAATAAATTCATATTTTTCAAAACTTCTCAGATTGAACAATTTGATCCGGTACGCTACCCACGTGCTCAACGCGTACACTTCATATAGTGAGACTCTCTAGGCTCACACCCATTTTATCTCATGGAACATTTCTGTAAATCTATAATAGATGCCCCCCCCCCCCCCCCCACACGTTATGGATAATACAAAATGGTGAGTTAAACCATACAAGTTGAGGTTAATCCAATTCGTACAATCCCTCCATCATTAATATCCTGGAAGAGTGGAGATATAGATCAATAGCGTAAAGTCCCATATTACTCAACCATAAACTTATCTCTTTTGATTCGTATTCCAATAAATAATATATGCAAATTCATTTGCAATATTATTTACTCCACAGGAAACTCTTTCCCGAGTTAAATGCTTATGGCCATAAGACTTCATAGAATACAATCTTAGAGCATCTGGATCTCACCCATATGAGCTGACGAATCCCATATCTACACACACTAGACTCTATAAGCATTGGACCATACCCAACGATCAGACCATAAAAGGTCCCTAACATGTGTGGAACGTAAGTATAATGAATCACTCATAAGCCCACCGTGGTGCTCAGGTCTAGGGACAACGAATACTACTCAACTCAAGAAGACACTCCACTGACAAATTTATGAAAAATCTATTGGAGGTCTTTATTGGGTCTAGTTTAGTATCCACTCCTTACTAAATACATGTATATCTATATGAGCTTCCACTAAACTCATAGTTTGCTAAGATAAACCATATGGACTATCCAAATATGGACATACATTGATCTATATAAATCGGTTCCATTCGATAAACCCTGCATTAGTGAAAATAGGTTTGGAACATTTAATTTGAGAACATATTTACACAATGATATTTCTTAGCAATGCTTGCAACTATTTACAACTATGTCATTGCAAGTATATTCTCAGGTCTGTCTCATTTTAGACAAAGTTCTAACTTTCAGACTTGATCTAAACTCCTTCAGATTAATATAATGTCTGAAATATTACAAGCATCTTACCTTAATAAAATTAATTAGCGATTTAATGAAATATTTATTTATTACATAAGTATAAAAATACAATATTCATACAAAATTAGGATGGCACATGAGCACAAATCCCAACTGCAACATCACTGTTCACAGAATACTGTAGCATTTTATGTTTTTCCTTGTTTTTCTTAGATTTTTATCCCTAATTGCTCCATTGACTCCAAACCTATAAAATAATAATAAAATATATAAAAAGCTTAATATTTTTATTAAAATAAGCAATTAATCAATTTAAGGGAGTGAAAATAAAATGATATAATTTACACTTATCAATTATCATTCAAAGTATATCCATAACAAATACGGGTTAGGGATAGCTACACATCCTAGACTTCATTTATCATTGAGAGTGTTGGAATTTCTATCTTGCTCAGTTAGTTGTCAATTTAGTAATTAATTTCATTTTTAATTAAATCAATTTATTCTGATAAAAATAGGAGAATCAATTTTAGTACTTGAATAGAGCAAACTACTAGTCTTCGACAACTCTCACCCTTTATTACTTGTTAGCGATAGCGTGTACTTATACTTAGGACAAACATTCACATTGCAATATCAGCAACAAGTTTTAATGCCATTGTCAGGGACTAGTGTTGCTTCATTTACTTTCAATACTAATACTAGTTCATCTTATTTTTAATTCGAACTTTTATTTTTTGTTTCTTTACTTGTTTATTTTATCTTGTGTTTTTAGGTTTACACTCTAGTATATGCAGAGAGCACGTAGTCTTGATTTAATTGCTCTAGATCCTAAAATGGAAAGAACACTTCAAGGACCCATCGAGAGCAATCACAAAGGGCTAATATGGAAGATAAATGTGATGTACCCGCACCATTAAGGAATAATCCAAGAACTTTGAGAGAGTATGCAGTACCATGGGTGCATGGAATCAATTCAAGCATTAAGAGACCTACCATTAGTGCAAGTAACTTTCATATCAAGCCTAGTACCATTCAAATTCTTAAGGATCCAGTTCAGCTTGAGGGGCCTCTAAAGGATGATCCGAACAAACACATAATGAACTTCTAAGAAATGTGTGACACCTTTAGATTCAATAGAGTTTTAGATGATGCTATCAGATTGAGTTTATTTTCATTTTCTTTAAGGGATTAGGCAAAAAAGTTGGTTAATGTTATTGCCTTATTGATCAATTATTACGTGGGATGATTTAGTATTCAAATGTTTAGCTAAATTTTTTCCACTTGCCAAGACTACTAATATAAGGAATGACACCACCTCTTTTTTTCAACATTACCTAGAATCATTTTATGAGGCTTGGGAAAGGTTTAAAGATATAAGGAAATGCCCATATTACAGATTTCCTAAGTGGTTGTTGGTGCAAATATTTTATAATGGTCTTGCAGGTCAATTGAGAATAATTGTATGTAGCTAGTAGAGGTGCTTTAATAAAGTCTACTGATAAGGGTTATGATCTGTTAGAAGAAATGGCAGCTAATAGTTATCAGTGGCCAGCTGAGAGATGAACCCAAAGAAGGTAGTTAGGGTATATGAGATAGATGCTCTGACATCTTTGACAGCTCAGGTTAACCTTCTGACCAAGAAGGTGGATGCTTTAGGAGTGAATTCAGCAAGAAGCTAGCTAATTATTTGTGACTTTTGTAGAAACAACCATTCTAATGATCATTGAATAGAGATAACTCAATATGTGGGGTTAGATAGAAATCAGAACAACCCCAACTCCAACTACTATAAACTAAGAGAGAGGAACTACCCAAATTTCTCTTGGAACAATCAAGGCCAATCTTCAAGATCAAGTAATTCACATGGATTCCATACTCCACTAGTGCAACACTCACAAGAGAAAAAGCCAACTTTCAAAGACTTACTAGTTCAATACATGAACAAGACAGATAAATTGATTCAAAATCAAGTAGCTTCTCTCAGAAACTTAGAGACACAAGTAAAATAGTTTGCTTTAATAGTAAATAATTGTCCACAATGTGCTCTTTCAAGCAACACTAAATTCAACCTTAGAGGAAGTGTATAACAGTGCAAGACAATAATACTTAGGAGTGGGAAAAAAAGTACAAGATGGTATATCTCAACCACAATCACTAGTTGTAGAGAGCAATGAAGAAAGGGATGAGATAGTGCAAAATGACAAGGTGAAGCCTTATGTAATTCCAGTGCCATTTCCAATAGTGCTACTTAAGAGGCAAAAGTTGGTTGTTAATAAAACACCTTAGTCAAAGGAGGGTTGCTCTAATGATCAAGAGAAAAAAGATGTTACAAAAGAAATTGAACTAGCAGTGTAGAAAGAAAATATAAAACCGTGCATACCCTCACCACGTTTCCTTCAATAAAGCAGAAGAATAAGTTGGACAAGTAGTTTTTCAAATTCTATGAGGTGTTTAAAAAGTTGTATATCAACATACCATTTGTAGATGCATTGAAGCAGATGCTTAACTATGCAAAGTTCATGAAGGCCATATTATCCAACAAGAAGCGATTGGCAGACTTTAACTTAATTTCTAGCTAAAATTAAATGCCACTATTCTAATTTCACAATCCCATTGAATGTTACGAACTAGAATTTCTTGCAGGATCACTTCAGGGTGAACTCCGATAATAGAAAATATCTCAAATTATCTTCAATGATAATTTTTAATCTCATTAGTATAATTAGACTTAAGTTCAATATGTTTATATTCTATAGAAATTAGATTTTCTTTCCACTACGTTAATTTGTATGTGAAACATACAAATAAATTAAAATTAAAAATTGTAATGTGTATATATACACGATACATACAACACACTAACTACACTTCATTAGCCCACATAGCCTCTAGGAGACTTTTTCACACACCAAGTATTTGAAGAAATGCTTGAGAACACTTAGGGCGTGACAACAGGTACCTCTGCGAGCTAATAAGATTGATCAGCATGGGAAGTGGCAGCCACCGAACATGAATGTCATTAAACTCAACATCTGTAACCTTAGATCATGGGCAGTGCATTACTAGTTTAGGCTTTGTTCTCCGAAACCATGATGAACAAGTGCTTGGAACAAGGATTGAAAAATTATCAACTTTTTACTTTGTGCCAATTACAGAAGTTACAACCATCCTTAAAGGTTTATTAGCTATTCGATCTTTATTATATCATGTTGTGGAGATTGTGTCTGACGCGATAGTGATCATTAATGACATATTAGCTAAATCTTTTATAGCTTTTGAACTAGGAATTCTTATTCAAGATATTCATGGTTATTTGGAAAGTTTTAGCTATTATAATTTTTGTATTGTTCTGGAAAGCCAATAAAGTCGCACATGTCCTTGAAAAGTATAATTTAAGTTTAGACTCTAATGTCACTTGGAGAGATGATGTTTTAAAAGCTTTGGAGCATTTGATTTTAGAAGATTATTATCATATGTTAAGCTAGTGTAATAAATGTTATTCTCTTTAAAAAAAAAGAAGATTATGTCCTATATTTTTTATCCATTAATTATTTTTAAAAAAAAATAAAAAATGATATAAATTATAAAAAGAAAAAACTAAAGATAACTCAAGTATTGAAAGATTTGAAAAGTATTATAGTATTTTTGAAAGTATTTGAAGTGAATGAATTATAAGGGGGGCTGTACACATATTTATAGGCATGTACGGAGAGTGAAGTGCACCAAAATGCCCCTCACTCACCCCTCATACACCACTTTACAACACTCCTCCTTGAATTTCACCACTTTAATTATATTTTATATTTACTAAGGAAAAACCTAGTGGAACAAAAACTAAGTAAAAATTAAATACAACTCTATAATGTATAGTGGTAGTGAACGTACTTAAAGACTGCCTTATTAAAAACCTTATTAATAAAATCCAGTGAGATAAAACCTGGTCGAAGGAAAAAAAAGTATAGTGCATATTTGTAATTGATGTAATTATTCTCTTAGACGAATGTGTTTCCCCTGATTAAATGCTCCCCTCTCAGAGTAATATCCATTAATTTGACAATTTGTTGAGTCGTCGCATAACAAATTTGTAAACTAATTTATCAAAAGTTGATGTTGGCAAAGATTTGGTGAATAGATTTACAAAATTGTCAGTGGAGCGTATCTCTTTAACATTAATCTTTTTGCTTTGCTGCAAATTCATAAGTGTAAAAGAATTTCGGAGAAATAAGTTTAGTTCTATCTCTTTTAATGTATCCACCTCTAACTTGAGCAATGAAAGTAACATTATCTTCATATATTATTGTTGGAATATTTGTTTTAGAAGATAGGCTGAATGTATTCTGGATGTGATGAATAATGGATCGCAACTATATGCATTCCCTGCTTACTTCATGTAGTGTAAGATTCTCAAAGTGATTGAGGAGGTGGAAACAAAAGTTTGCTTTATGGATCGCCATGAGATTGCTGTATTATTGTAAGTAAAAATAAATTATGTTTGCGAGCGGGCTTTATGGGGATCAGATAAGTATCTAGCATCTACATAACCAACTAGACCTAAATTTTTTGTAGGTTCATTAGAATAATATAGTCCTAAATCTATCGTTCCACAAAGGTAACAAAATATATGTTCAACACCATTCTAATGATGTCGAGTCGGTGCAAAACTGAATCTTATTAATAAGTTTATTGCAAAAGTTATGTTTGATCTGGTGCATTGGGCTAGATATAATAAAACACCAATTGTATTAAGATATGATACTTTCTAACCAAGTATTTTTTCATCGTCTTTCTTAGGACGAAATGGATACTTTTTGGGATTAAGAGATTGAACAACCATATGGGTACTTATGGATGGGCTTAATTTTCGTAGAATCTTTTCAGTGTAGGTAGATTGATAGATAAAGATTTTGTTTGATTTGTGCTCGATTTACAGGTCGAGACAATATTTAATCTTTTTCAAGTCTTTTATTTCAAATTCTCTTTTAAGTATTCTACAGTCTTCAGGAGCCCCAATCAGATTCACGTCATCCATATATACAGGCACAATGGCAAGCTCAAATTCTGTCTTTTTTTATAAATAAACATGGATATATTGGAACATTAATATATCTTACTTTTATCAAGTACTCGTTTAAACGGTTGCACCATATACACTTAGATTGTTTCAATTCATACAAAGATTTTTGTACCTTAATTGAATATAAATTGTGATTACATGCTTCAAGCATATTAAATTCTTGAGGGATTTTCATGTAAATAGTGTCAACTGACCCATACAGATAAGTTGTCACTACATTTATAAACGTATATCAAGTTTTTTATTTTTAAGACTGCCAAACTTATTAATATGTAATTGTGTCCATTAAGAGGGAATAAGTTTCAATCCATGCCAGGTTTATGCAAGAAAACTTAATCAACGAGTTTTGATTTTATATCTGGCGATCTTGTTGTTTCTATTCTATTTTCATATAAAAATTCATTTATATAAATGGATTTGATATCTTCAGGTGTCCGGACTACATGTTTAAATATTTTATACTTGGTTAGAGAAGTTAATTCTATTTGAATTGCTTCTTTCCATAGAGCTAGTCATATTTTTCTCTACATTGATCAATAGTTTAGGCTCAAAATCATCATTCATAATTTCAGTAGGTACTATAAATGAAAATATATCGTAGACAATTTTTTTATTATGTTTTCATATTTCTCTTATGTAAGCATGATTTGTTCCCTTTTCTTTATTTTGAAATTCTTGTATCTCTTTTAAAGTTAATGCCTCTTTTGGGACTTTTGTCTCTTCCAAAATTTTGTCTCTTTAAGGACTTGTGTTTCTTTATGGATTTATATCTTTTCAGGGGTTTATATCTCTTCAGTGACTATTAACTCTTTGTTAGTGATTTAGAGAATGTAGATTTATTAACTTGAGCATCATTTTCAACAAGATCCTAATTTTTTCACTTTCTTCTTCCGTCGAATAATATCTTTTCAACCAAGTGGTCTACCACGCTTTAGGCATGCAACAGATGATTCATTAGCTACCTTTTGATTAGATTATTTTACAAGAACAATCACCTGAGTTATGTATTAGTAGTTGGTATATATGACTTGGTTACTTTTGATGCGTTTTGTAAATGTATCTAGTATTTCATTTGTAATTATTTAAAAATGAATAATCTTTCACATTTTATTTTTATATTAATTTGTGTGAGGATCTAAATAAGATATGATAGTTAATTTTTAAGAAAGTTTATACCTTACTTTAGAAGACAATTTTCTTTTCCATAATAGTAGGAATATTATTTTATTAAAATGGTAATCCATAAATCAAGCAGTAAATATATAATCCATCAGGGGTCAAGATTTCTTATAATTGATAGTGAGTTAAAACCACCATAAATCCTCAAATGATGTTGAAGTCTCATTTTAATGTATTGTGGGGTAATATAATCGTTAAGGACTTTGCTAATTCATTTTTGTGTGAACATGTGGCACATAATTTTTTACATTAATTTCATTTATGTACAATAGTTATCAAATATTTTAGATGTAAACTCACTAGTATTATTTAAATATATGGTTTTAATAAGATAATTTGAGAATTGTACTCTTAATCTAATAATTTGTACTAGTAATCTAGCGCATACAATATTTCATATATACAATAAATAAAAATGTGATTACCGTGTAGTTGCATCAATCAAAATTATAGAAAAATGAAAGAAAAATGTCCACTTGGTAAATGAATTTGATCCACAAATATCTCTTTAAAACTTTATAAAAATGATGGAGGTTTTAGACCAATCCTAGAAATGATGGTCTAACTACAAGTTTGACTTGTAAGCAATTGGTACAAAATCTTTAGGTTCTTTAGTAGATGTTTATGAGACTTTTCAATGGTCCTACGCATAACAGTTGATCCTAGATGACCAAGGCGGTTATAACATAGCATAAATATTTTTGGATCACTGAACTTTTTGTTCATTATTGCGTAGCTTTTAGTTGAATAAAACAAAATAAATGATAAGGCAAAAAGCTCTTCAAGTATACATTTCTTATTTGAGATATTATTTTTTCTTTCAAAATCTCAATGTGATATCCATTTCGGCAGATATTTTTAAAACTAAGCAGATTTCTTCTACATCTTTCTACGTATAAAGTTTCACTTATATATAACTTGTTCTACTTGCTAACAAGATTATTGCTCTTCCAAAGCCTTCAATCAAATCTACAAGACCTGATATCACTTTTCTTTCAATATTTCTTATTTCAAATGAGAGTGTATGTAGCTACACTGTCAGCCAAATAAGTATTCCAACTTTTTCAAAGTGGATAATTCAACTTTAAAAATTATTCCTTACATACAAAGTTTATAGTAGATATCAGGATGATAAAAGTCACATTTTATACAAAAAGATAAAACATGAAAATATTAATTAAAACTTGATAATTGGTGTTCCTTTTTTTCCCCCCAAAGAGATTAGAGATATCTATATAAGTAAGATCTCATCAATAAGACATATTTTATCCATTTGCCTTGGTAGATGCTCATAATGCACTAAATTAATAACAAATATTTTTATAATACTTATAGTGTTTATTCTCTTATCATTGTATTTTTCTTAGTGTTTATTCCTTCTTTTAGTGTTCCTTCGTTCTTAGCATTTACGGCCACCATAAGGGTGATAATTGTGCCCTCTTTCTCTCCTTCAACAATGTTCAACTTTGTTATGAGTATTTGCATTCACTTTTAAAAATGATTGAGAACCAATTGGACGTGATTCGTGATTTTTTAATAAGAGCTCATTATTTTGTTCAGTAAGTAGAAGACATTAGTATTTTTAAATCGTCGTTCGTAATACTCTTATTGCAGAACAATATTAGAGACATGAAAATAAAAAATATATTCTCTAACATATCTTATTATGTAACTTTCTCACCACATAATTTCGGATGTGAGGTAGTTGTGATCAAAGTAGAATTATATTTAACAATAATTCTAAGATCATATAATCTCAGATTTATTCACTCATGTCTTTCATTTAGAATTTCCTAGAGGATTTGCAGGTCTTCAAATATTGAACTTTCAATCTTTCACGTGAGAGATGACATAGAGAAATTATAGTTCTTATAGAAAAATTAAATTTTCCTACAAGGATACGTCATTTTCTTTTTTCAATCATTTTTTTTAAACTATTGATTTGGAGGTGTATTTTAACATCCAATACCTGTGATAGGTAATTTTTTAGAAGCATCAAGTGCAAAAATTTATAAATTTGTAAAAGACATTTTAGGGGCGTTAGATATAAAAAAAGAATTAAAATTAGTATGATGAAATATAAATATTATTCAACAAATTTATAATACATAACATAAATATTAAAAGTAATGTTTAGGAGGTATAGCCTTCTATAAAATAATTATAATTAGGAAGCAATGCCTTCTATGTATTAGTAGTATTTAGGAGACATAACTTTCTATTAATAATAATGGAAAGATATGACCTTTTTATAGATTGATAATAATGAGAAAATGTGACATTCTATAAAATGATAATAATGTGGAGGCAAAATCTTCTATATAACAATGAGAATGGTAGCTTTCTATATGAATAAGTAATTAAAAGAAATAATTAAAAAATTATGATATAAAATTTTATGTTCTAAATTAATGAAATTAACTATTAAAACTTTAAGTTTTAACTTATTAATTTGTTATGCAAATTTCAAGTTGCATATAGAATATTCGTATTTAACAGAATAGAAATAATATAAATACGAAATAATTGATGCGTAATATTATTTTTATTTTTTGATGTTAAAGATTCAAATAAATGGCAATCATATCACATATTTATAAGAATTATATTATACAATAATATAAACACAATATAAATAATAGTTGAATATAAATAAAACATGTAAAAAAAATATAAAATAAAATAAGTTAAAAACTTAATATAAAAGTTAAGAATTAAATTTATTTTAAAATTATGGTGATAACATATTATAAATAAATAAATAATTAAAAATAATTAAAAGTAACTTGAGTATCAAAAATTTTAAAAAATATATTGAAAATGCATAAATTATAAAAAAAAACTGTATACATAATTATAGGTGGGTGGATAGACTAAAATGCCCCTCCCTTAAAAAATATTGAAAATGAATAATTATAAAAAAACTGTATACATATTTATACGTGGGTGGATAGACTAAAATGCTCCTCCCTTGCGACATACACCGCCACTCAATACACCTAACCTTTTTTGAGTTTTATCTTGACAAAACAATTATGTAAAAAGGAGAAATTACCAATCAAAAAGCTCTGCAGATTAATACCAATTTCAGAGTGAAGTGATAATTTGACGCCAATTCATGACAAGTCATGTATTCGAATCAAGAGATGATGCCAATATTTTCTTCGGGGAATTTGCAGAACGATGAACTTCCTTCATACCTGCATATTTATCAAAACGAGTTCCTAAATCGGAAGTAAGTTCAAATTTCTCTCTCTCTCTTTTTCTTTTAAAAAAAATTTGTCTCTGACTTTTTCTCCGATGAAGTGAAGAGTCATCAAATTACCATACAATTTAACAAAAGAGCACGAATGCTATTTTTTATTTTATTTTATTTTATTTCTCGTACTGTTAGGCACAAGAAGCAGAAGGAAGAGGATATTGCTGTATGCGGATGCAAATTCGATCCAAATGATCCTGAAAGTGCTTGCGGAGATAGGTGTTTGAATGTATTAACGAGCACTGAGTGCACGCCCGGTTATTGTGCTTGTGGTGTGTTTTGCAAGAATCAGGTATTTTTTTTGGCGAAATTCATAAGCTGAAATTTGTTTATGCAGTATTATCAATTTCATTTCAGCAAATTGAAAATTTATTAGTACTTGGAAGATTCTAATTCATGAAAGTTTATGATTAATTTTTTTAAAAAAATAATTTCTTTGAAGAAATTATTTGCTCAATGCACTTCTTATTGGTTGAATAATTTTTTCAACTTTCATTCCTCAGTCTTCTTTGGTGGATTCTTAAGAACAGATACAGTCGCATAAATACATGCACATTAAGTTTTTTTTATTGCCCTTTCTCTATTTTCTGGTGAACTTTATTACTCCATTGACTTGCATACATGAGTGTTCATACTTGGGAATATATCCAAGGCTTAAGTTTCTGAGATTCACTATCTAAATTTTATTTATTTATTTACTGCGATGCACTTACATGTTCTTTATGTTAACTGCATCACAGAGATTTCAGCAGTGTCAATATGCAAAAACGAAGTTGTTTAAAACTGAAGGCCATGGGTGGGGTCTTTTGGCTGATGAAAATATAAAGGTATCAATTACCAAACTAGCATAATTTCTTACAAGCATCCACATATTTTTTATTAGTTTTTTGGATTCTCTGCTTTTCTAATCTGGAAGTGATAAGCATTTAACTGTTGGTTTCAAGGACCATACGAGATGTTTCCTCTGCGTTTTGTGTCTCTGTAGACACAATGACATTTGATGGAATGACAAAATTATTCTTTGTTTGTTACCATTTCTAGTAACTATTTTTTTTACCTCGCTGGGGGGTGGGTGGATGGATGGATTTTCCAATATTGCAGGCAGGACAGTTTATTATCGAATATTGTGGTGAAGTAATATCATGGAGAGAAGCAAGGCGAAGATCGCAAGCCTATGAAATTCAAGGTAGAATATAAGTTCATCAGATGCAAGTTTATAATGCTCATTTAACTTTTTTCCATTTTTTTGGAAACCATTTCCACCTTTTATTGGTTTGATGCAGGTCTCAAGGATGCATATATTATTTGTCTCAATGCCTCAGAATCCATAGATGCCACTACAAAGGGAAGCTACGCTAGATTCATAAATCATTCATGGTGAGCTACTTAACTGAGAGCACAAGTAGGGGGAAGAATCAATATTTTCCTGTAAATAACTTCATAGGCACCTTATTCATATTCTTTATTCAAAGTTGACATTGACTGATTCTTCTTTTAGTTTTCAGCCAACCTAATTGTGAGACAAGAAAGTGGAATATTTTGGGGGAAATAAGGGTTGGAATATTTGCAAAACAAGATATTCCTATTAGAACTGAACTGGGTTATGACTATAATTTTGAATGGTATGGAGGTGCCAAAGTTCGCTGCCTCTGTGGTGCATCCACCTGTTCTGGATTTCTTCGAGCAAAGTCTCATGGTGTCCAGGTAAATCGTGAAAGATAGAACAGTAATGAATATGAATTTTATAAAGACACTATATTATATATGCATCCTGCTTACGCAACTGAGGTTGTGAGAAATAGAATTGACGGCATTAATGGACTTGTAGTGAGAATGGGTGTGGAAACAGTTTTCAGAATTCCATAGGATACCAACCAGAATAACTGAGATGGTGATGTTACGATGAGCAAACTTGCATGAAAATGTCTTGACAAGGATACAATATGTTGAAAACAGGAAAAAGTTGTGGAATTTGATCCACGCTTGTTACAGGTTGTTGGAAAAAGGAATATTCGACTGAGATTCCTTCTTATATAAGTAGAATTTCTTGTATAGATATTATATCTTGTATACAAGTAAAATATCCTGCATATAAGCTATATTCCTTATAGGTCATATAGACATATTACTTATATAGGTAATATAGACATATTCCTTATATAGGTCATATTTTTTATATAAAGTAGATTTGTAGCCTATATAAAGGTATTTTCTTGTAATATATTTTCTAAGAAAGAGTACAATATACAATTGCTCTATATTCATCAATTTGGTATCAGAGCTATGAGATACTTGCCCTTCTCATTCTTCTGCCGGTTTTTTGCCGGAACAGTCTTTTTTGCACTGTTCATCTCACTGGTACTGTTTAACCAGTGTTCTCTGGCGTCTTTCACTGTTCACGACACGAAAATTCACTGAAATTCTATTTTCTTTCTCTGAATTTTCTTGAAGGACTTATTCCTTGTTTTTTTAAACCCTAGCCTAATAATGTTTGAATCCAAACCTACTAACTGGAAGAGCTACAAGCCTGAAAACAGATTTGCTCGTGCAAATGAGGCGAATGCTGGTCCTTTTAGTAAAGAGCAGATAAATCAACTTCTGAAACTGTTGAAATCCAACAAAGAGTCTGGCATTCCTAATTTTTCTTTGGCTCAAACAGGTAGCAACTCTAGTGCTTTCCCGTGCAATTCTAGTTCTGCACTTTGGATCATTAATTCTGGTGCTTCTGATCACATGACTAATCTCTCACATGTTTTTCATTCCTATTTACCTTGTTCTGCTAATAAAATGTCATAATTGCAGATGGAAATTTTCATCTATTGCAGGAAAAGGTTCCATCAAAATTTCTGAAAAAATCACCCTAAAATTTGTCCTTTATATCCCTAATCTTTCATGTAATCTCTTATTTGTGAGTCAACTCTCAAAAGATTTTGATTGTTGTGTTACTTTTTTTTATTCGCATTGTGATTTTCAAGATCTGAGCACGGGGATGATAATTGGCAGTGCTAAAATGGTGGATGGTCTTTATTACTTTGATAACAACATCCTTCAAAATAAACAAGCTTAAGGACTTAGTACTAATATTAGTTCTCTCTCTATTCGTGAACAAATAATGACTTGGCATCTTAGACTAGGTCATCCTAGTTTTTCTTATTTGAAATATCTTTTTCTTGCTTTATTTAAAAATGTTGATTACTCATCCTTTCAATTTGAAAGTTGTCATTTATCAAAAAGCCATCGTACTACTTACAAACCAAAACCATATTGTTCCTCAAAACCATTTTACTTGATTCATAGTGATGTTTGGGGTCCTTCAAAAATTACCACATCTTCCGAAAAAATGGTTTGTAACTTTCATAGATGATCATACTTGGCTATGTTGGGTATATCTAATGAATGATAAATTTGAAGTTGAAAATTTGTTCAAATTTTTTTTCAATATGGTTGAAAACCAACTTCAAACAAAAATACAAATCTTTCGCTCTGATAATGGAACTGAGTATTTCAACCAAGTCTTGGGTAAGTTTCTTAAAGAAAAAGAGATTCAACATCAATCTACTTGTAGTGACACTCCCCAACAAAATGGTATTTCTGAAAGAAAGAATAGACATTTACTTAAAGTTGCACGTGCCCTTATGTTCTCTATGCATGTTCCAAAATATTTTTGGGGAGATGCAATTGTAACAGCATCTTATTTGATAAATAGAATGCCAACTAGGATTTTAAAATACATTACACCTTTAGATTGTTTCAAGAAATTTTTTCCTGAATGTCGACTTTTCTCTAATTTACCATTGAAAATATTTGGGTGCACCATACCTAGTAGACTTTGATCCAAACTTGATCCTAGGGCAGAAAAATGTGTATTTATTGGTTATGTTCCTAATAAAAGGGGATATAAGTGTTATAACCCTAAAACAAGAAAAACATTTGTTAGTATGGATGTCTCATTTATTGAAAGTCAGCCTTATTTTCGAAAAAACTGTCTTCAGGGGGAGATAATAGAGAATAATGAAGCTCAATTTTGAGAAAAAATAGTTCCTATGCCTAAATTGTTTTTCCGGTGATAGATTTTGACAATTCCTATTCTAATAGTAAAGAAATTGAAAACCAAAATAAATAAAAAAAGGGGAAATATTAGTCTACCATTGCCAAACTTAGGTGACTCACAAACAGGGGGAGAAATACTAATGTAGGATCACATTAATCCTACCTCAGAGCTTCGTGTTTACACTCAGAGGAATACTTATCGACAAAATAAAGACGGGCCTGCAACTCTAGCACAAAACCAATCTCTCTCTTCGAGCAATGGTTCTTCTATTACTCAAGGTATCTTTGATCCTTTTCTATTAGATTCCATTCCTAGTATTTGTGATCTAGATATACCTATTACTTATGAATGCGAGTCGCGAATTCGCGAGATATCGGTTTAGAAAAATCAGCGCCCAAAGAGTTTTAAACCTTAGGGTCAAGCCGGTCTTCGTCTGGCAGAGTAGAATCCGATCGATCACTTTAAGTTCGTTAACTAGCCAGAGAGAACCGTCTCTTATTGATTGGCGAGCTTGAGCTATCAGTCGCAGGTTCAAGAACGAAGTAAGTCCACCGTCGAGTAGTCTGAAATGGGAACGGCTCGTGTTTGAAAGTCTTCATTTATTCTATTCGTGAGGGGTCCTTTCCTGGCTGGAATATTTGGGTTCGAATCCCATAGCCCCTTTGTGGCGAACTAGACTGATTCAACGAGATAGAACGTGTCTGCATTAAGATTTAAAACTTGTCGTCTACTTTCAGGAAATGTTCGGAACAGAGAACTTACAATAATACAACGCCGCATTCTCCGAAGATTGAGGAAGAAGAAGAGATCTATTAAGAGAAAGATTTATCCGAGAGAAAATCTTAACAGTTACATCCAATCATAAACTACACGAAAGTTGCCCCTTTTTCATGGGGATTTACCCATCACAGAGATGCACAGAGGAACAGAACAAACTTCATATATCCCTTTTCCACTCAATCCAGAAACAAGATTGGACGTTATTCCGGTTCGTCTCCATTTTCGTGAAACTATTCCTCAAGCAAGGCAGCCGATAAGTCATCGAAGGGTTTGTGTGAATAATGGAATGGTAAGCATTACTCATTTGAGACTTTCCCACGGTGATAGAATATCTTTTCAAGAAAATGACGCGAGAATCCGCGGTGAAGAAATAAGGAGATCTTTCTATATCGAAATATCAGTTGAAAAAATAATAGGCAAATTCCTGGATCACCCGGTAAGAATGTGGAGAAGAACCAAAACTGAATGGTTCCACCTACTCAAAACTAAGAGGGGATGCCGCCTACTACTAAAATCCCGGTTTTTGCAACAGTTGCGTTCTTCTATGCAAGAAGAAGACTTAGAAAGAACAAAGAAGTTTGGATCCGAAAAAGTATGCTTAGGCAGTTCCTTCGCTGAGCACAACAGAATGAAGAGGAATTTATATCATTTCAAATCCCTATTCTTATCGAAGAGAAGGAACGAGAAAAACCGAAATTTTCCTACTCGAACAAGAAGTCCTATAGTTTACAACTCTTCTTTATATAGTAATTCGACCTATTGCTCCGCATCCCCCCATCAGTTTACTATGAAGAGAAGAATCAAAAGGATTGAACTACCTACTCATTATTCGGAGGTGAATCATAGAACACCAAAAGCTGTGGTATCTTATGGACCTAACATAGGTCACATCCCTCACGACATAAGATTGAAAGATCCAAACCTTCCTCTTCGGAGCGGAAACGGACGTGGCCAAAACATATAAAGATCGGCGTAGTCGCTCATAGGGACATATCTATCCGGATAGAGGATAGTCTAGATCGATTCATAGATAGATTTCTATCCATATAGATAGGTATCTCCGTGGATAGAGATAAAGATAGGGATCCATCTAGATCTTGATTCACTATTTCCATTTTTTTTTATAGATTTTGATTGATTGCCTTTTTTTTGACGACTTAAATGAAATCTTAATGCAGGCAAGGAAACATCGTTTTTCAATTCTTACTTGCTGGGTCGGAGCGTAGACGAGCGAGCAGAGCCCAGGAAAGAGGGAAGCCCGTCATAGAATAGAGCAGTCGACTAGAAGTAGAAGATTGCTGGCCTGAGAGAAGGCGGCCTCTCTCGGGAAAGATGGCCCAATTTCTCTTCTTTCTTTTTTCAGAGCCCCAGAAAAGGTCATGTTTAAATAGTTCCAAGTACGCGGGTCCAAGGGTGAGTAGCTGGAATCATATAAGGGCTGTAGGAACGGTTCACCCATAAAGGGAAAATGAATGTCAGAGAAGATGTTGGCCCTATCAGAGAAAGAAGCCCCTTTCTTCTTACCCAGTGTTCGAGTGCCGGTTTAGTCAAACCAAGGAAAGAGAACCCCGAAGCCTTTCTCTCGGAGATCGGTCATACTGTCTAGCTTGATGCTGTCCTTTTTCCAGCCCCTTTATTCTGAAATATTTTGAAAAGGAGGATTTTCTTTATGATGCTGATTCAATGGTTTGTGGGTGGTCTTGGTACCTCATTGAGCTGCGGTCAGTTCGCTTTAGCCAACCTGCTAGCTAGTCAAGAGCACTTGATGACTTTGATTTCGCCTCGAATCCGCCATATCGATAGGAAGCGGGGCGAGGGTCTTTCATTCGAGAAAAAAAGAGGGATGTTCAGGGCCTTTCGCAGCTTTCTAAAGGAGAGAATTGAAGAAAGTTCTAGCCCGAGAGAAAAGAAAGATCAGATTTGCGTTGATTTTTGCAACAAAACTAAGTACTTTTTTGTCTTTATCATTCATCAGGCTCAGTCCCACACTCTGACTTCAATGATGGGAACAACCTCCGCACTCCGGCGCTCCAACGAACAACAGTTCTCCGCCTTACTATATTTAGAATAGTGGTCGATCCCCTCCCGGGCCTTGAGATTACTTACTTTCTTGTAATAGCAGGTTGAAGCTTCACCCAGCTCTATGCTTAAGACAAAGCTGCTCTCTATCTCCTTCCGCGCCAATGACACTACTAAATGCGGGTGATCCAGGTCCCCCTTCCCTACGTTCAACCAGGTGCCAAGGTTGAAGCTGAAGCCAAAGTTTAGTTTAAGGCTAAAGTGGGTGGGCGAGCAGATGGACTAACACGTGGAGAGGGAAGGTTGTGTTGCGCACTCGGCTTTTACTCCGAAGGAGAAAGCCGACCATAAGTGATTGGAAGTAGCTTAGGCTGACGAGACCATTCGACCGATAGGGAGATGTAGCTGGGGAGAGGAAGCGGGTCCACCTGTTGATTCGAAGAACCCCGAGTTTGGAAGGATGGGCAACTCCTTCCGAATACATAATTACAAAGTGGTATAAAAGAAAGAGTTCTAAAAGAGCGTAGCTCCGATCCTGATTCTTTAATAAAATGCAATCACCCTTGGTCTGTATCCTAGAACTTACGCCTTGTAAGATCCATATCCACAACCATCTGATCTGGGATCTTTCATCGGCACCCTCGAATGGTATCTTCAATAACTAGTAGGTCTAGTAGGTTCATAACTTGATATCCTGGAGTTGGGATTCAGTCTAGACCCCCTTACCTTCCTTGGTAGGATTGAAAGAGGTTTTTTTCCTATCTGCATAGAGCTTTCCCACCTGTCTGTTAGTTATGGCTCACTGGGTGGTTGACCACCCCTATTCCAGTAGTTCCAGATGAAGGCACATCACATGATTCCTATCCTTCCCGGCTGTTGGCCTGTTGAATCATCAGAATAGTATTCATCCGTAGTAGTGGAAATCTGACAATAGTTCTGTGTCGAATCGGAATGAAGATCAGAGGCTAGGGCAGGGCCAAGAGCCTGATTGAAAGCAAGATATTTCTATTCAATGCGAATCTTTCGCCCCCGCAGGACAACTTCTTGAACCCGTGGTTCTTCTCTTACCTTTTAGCTCAAGCCACCTGCCGGACAGAGACTAGAACGACTCGCTTCGCTTCCCTCTGCATAAAGGGCGGCTACCGCTTATTACTAATTCCCTTCGTTCGCTTCGGTTCACTCGGCCATTTGTCCTTTCGCTTATGGACCTATGACTGCTCAGAAGAGAAAGCAGACTCAGAAGCCGAGGCAGGAAGTGATCCAGGAAGAAGGGTTCCATGGGCAGAAGACACACAGAATAATAAAGTCGAAAAAAAAAGTTACAAATAAAAGAAAAGGGGCTGGGTTTGCTACTTACTTCCTTCCCTAAGCCGTGCAAGCCGGATGGATTGAATTGCACTAGCTTCTTCCCACTGAACTCAGAAATAGTATCGTATCGACCGACCAAGTATTTACTTAGAATATACAAGTTGAGGATAGATCACTATCTCGCCGGATGGAATCGGCTTGCCCACTAAACTAACAATGATTCTCTACCAGTATAATCCACAAAGATTCTATACCTACTAATAACTTATAATATATATGTCGAATTCTATCTATTCGATATCTGTTCTCGAAGCCATCCTTTTGTTCTTGAAGAACCTTGCTATCGAGACCCTGTGAGACGGCTTCGTAACTATTAGTGTTGACCGCTGATATCCCAGGTCACATTGCGTGCGGGATGTGTCGACCGGCAATGCGAGGTCGTTTAGATCATCTCTCGTTCACAAGGCTGTTCTGGAGAACAGGGGGAGCTTCACATAAGGCAGGAACGAGCGTAGACAAAGAGGATAGTTTTTTAATATATCCAATATGACAGAAAAGTGCAACTGTTCATTTTCCCGGGCATGAAAGACCGTAAAAATGGCATAATATAAATGGCAATCCGTGGGCAAAGAGTAACCCGAAAGCGAAGGATAAGGCGGAATGAGAGTGAAACGGAGTACTCACGGTTTGAAATCGGATGGTAGCTTGACTTGAGAGAGGAAAGAATTTCAATGGGAATAAGTCCAGATGAAGCTCAGTCTTCGGCTTTTACTTTTAGGCCGGTTTCAGTCCAATCCGTGTGAGTATGAGTGCCAGCCAAGCCGTTTTCAAGCTCTCCAACGCTAGCAGTGCAGTAAGGGTTCATTCCAAGCGAACCAGTAGCAAAGCGGTTGAAAGCAGTCTGTCGGTATCAGTCCTGGTATTCCGGGCAAGCCAGTCGGTGGTAGTCATTCCGGTGCTTCTAGTGACTTTAGAAAGCGGAAAGAGGCATTACTCCATAAACCACAAGCAAGCATTAGCGACTCACTGACCGTTGGGATAAGGGAGACCTATCTCATTAATATCTTATTCCCTCTCCCTCCCTAAAAAACGATTTGCTGGAAAGAGACGATTTGCAACATCAAGAAAAGGAAGGAAAGTCGAATAGCGAATAGACTGACCTACGAGCAAAAGTCTTGGATAAGACAGAGTGAGCGCAGGGAAGGATATTGCTTTTAAGAAAGAAGCGATTGGACCGACTCACCGAAGGCAAGGAAAGAGATTGCTTTGATACGGCATTACCACTTCTAATCTTAGTTAACCCGAAGGAGAGTTAGTCAGCCTTAAAGCATGTAAGCATCTTTGTTATCATATTGCGCTTAGCCAACCCATTGCAGAGAGTTTAAAAGGCATTAAGGAGGTTTTTGTGAATCAAAAATGCAGTCGTTAGGGGGCTTCTTAAGGCCTAGTCACTTCAAGCCAGAACCATCTAGATGCAGAGCCGTCGTAAGGCCGATTGGGGATTAAAGATTCACCGCGGCATGCTGATCCGCGGATGCTCGTTAGCGGTGAATTGAATAAGAATTAGTTTATTTTCAGGCAGACCGAGAGGATAGTTTCCCGGGGAAGAGTTCACTATACAAATAAAAAATCTCTACAATCTATACATAAAGCTGAGACAAAGTTCCATGGTTGTTGCTCACATCTTGATTGATTCTCTCTTTTGTGCGTTTCCTCTTGAATCTTTTTATCAGCGGCGGGATTGAATACCCGGACCCGGATCGTGGACAAGATAGACACTAGAGCTCTCAGTATGGCAGGAAGCCCTCGTTCGAGGGGTACGTACTTCGGACTTTCAGCTTGTGTTCCGGGGAGTAGGGGGTATTATTTATAACATTTCATTATGTCTAAAATTTTACTGTTTTTTAGGGATATTCAAAAAAAGGTAGCTTTCTCCCTGGTCAATCAGTCGTTCAATCCTTTCCTCTTGATCAAAGGCATTTCTAAAATATTCTCACAACACAATGGACTCCCCTACTGCACTGAGACGGACCCAGACTCTGTACCTATTATCTTTCTATTAGATTTTTCTAGGTAAAAAGCTTAATCCACCAAGAGGTATTAGGACAACATCAATCTGTGACTGAGATACCGACATTGATGAATCGAACCTATATAAAAAAATACCGCTCTCCTTGCCTCCTATCTGATAAGAAAGGAAACGAAATAAAATATGCTCAATTTGAGACAAAAGTTCGGTCGAGTCACTTTAGTATCT
Organism: Ailanthus altissimus; assembly: GCA_946807835.1. Classification (NCBI taxonomy): domain Eukaryota; kingdom Viridiplantae; phylum Streptophyta; class Magnoliopsida; order Sapindales; family Simaroubaceae; genus Ailanthus; species Ailanthus altissimus. Next base: position 8,877,916 of record OX327699.1, on the reverse strand, counting down.
TATTAAAAGTTCTTTATTAGATTAGAACGTTGAGTACGTACCTTACCTTCTTCTTATTCGGATTCCTCTTCTTGTCATCTGATTCTCTTTCTAAGCTAGGCAACAAAACCGATGCGATATCCGATATCAGATAGAAAGGGACAGAGACCCACACCTAAGATGCTTGAGAGGATATCGCAAGATAGGTTGTTAAAGCGCTTACTTACCTTTGCCTGCCTTTACGCGCATCTTAGAGGATTCGGTTGACTGAACCCTCCCTTTCGAACTGAATCTACCTTCCTCACCTAGGAAACTCCCGGTCTCAGGTCAAATCCTATTCCTACAGACTTTGCCGCAGATTCAATAGCATCTGATTCTTGAACAACTGCCTATTCTATAGCAGCAGCAGCCGGGAAAACTCCTATTCTATTTACCAGGCCTTCTATTAATAAGTAAATTTCTCGGTGATTGAACTACCTTTAGAGTCGAGCTAACTGCAATAATGGAACTTGCAAAAAAGAAGTCAAAAACCAAAGATGTGAAAGAAGAAAAGCAAGTCTCATCCCTGAAAGTAGAACCCCTTGGCTACGAAAGTAGTCTAGTCCCTTTCCCTTCTTCGCATCTTTCGGGCATGGCCATTGATTTTTTTTGCATTCTCTTTCTAAAGTAATGAAGACCCAACCAATCTTGACAAATAGAAAGAAAAGAGCGCTTTTTCCTTCAACACAGAATCTTTCGGTCAAAGAACTCTATTTAGCTGAACTCCCTTTCGCTTTAGAGAAGACAGTTCGAGCAGAATCATAAGAAGAAGGTAAGGTTTATTGCCAAGGTGCCCAGCGAAAGCCAAAGGGCTGATTCAATATCATCGGAGTCGTGAACAGAGAAAGCCTCGTCCACCACTTCTCCGTTCAGCCCACCGTGTGCCAACTTGGAATGTTTACGACGATACGATGGAATTTTAGCCACTGAACCTACAAGAGTACCTCTGTTTGTTTAAAGGATTTTTTTGCTCATTCCCGCTCATGCTTCGTCACAATGGTCAGAAAATCCCCTACTTAATATTCAACTGTCTTTGATGATGATCCAACCTGCTATCTCAATGCATGGGATTTCCTTGGGGAAATCAAATACATAAAAAGTAGTGAGACCTTAATGGCCTAGTACGACCAGACAGAAAGAGAAGTATAGTCTTCCTCCAGAGATTGGTCATTCATGAGCCTTCCTTTCTTTACGAGATCAGGTCAAAAGAAAGAGTAGCACTAGCTGAGAAAAGTAAGCTTGCACATTGAGAGGCTTCCCCAATCAACATAGAGAAGGACAGTCGATAGAAGCAATCATCCGAAGAACCTTCCTTCACTATTGGTGTCCCATATTCAAATTAATAGCTATATGCTTTTCACAGGCAAGTCGTTCATGAAGAACCTTAGTTTTGGACCTTTTCAAGAGGATTTTTAGTAGCACTACCTGTGAAGAGTAAGATTCCGAAGCAGTGGGAATAGCTTTTTCAAAGCTTTCGTGTGGTGGCTTTTGTCCCTAATGAGATGGGAGAGCAGCAAGCCAAACATAGTACTCCTCGGAGGGACCGTGTCATGTCAAATTCATAGCTAAGTTGTTGACCATCTATCTGCCCTAAAAGCAAGAGCTTGGAAAACGGGTGTTCGGTTGAAACTCGGAATTAGGCCGCTAAGGGCACCCGTATGGCCCATTCTCTTGTTTGCATATCCAAGAGGACGCCCTTGCTTTCGTTCTCTCTTTGATTCCTTCTTGCTAGAAGTGCTAGTGGGATTGCAGATATTGGTTGGGGAGGACTGGATACTCTCCCTACAATACAAGTCTTGAGTCTTGCACTTGCTCGTAAACTCAAAGGAAAATCTAAAAAGTTGATTGAAAATGGATAGTTTGTTCAATCTTAGTCAAAACTGTTATAATGAGTAGTGTAAGGCTAAGTGAAATAAGATATGCAAAGGCAATCCATCCTGTAAACCAGTTCAATTAAGTTCTTTTTTCATAGTTGTAGTTTGTTTGCCCTTCCCGACGGAGATCCTGTGGAAGTTGGTAGTTTCATTCCATCTGTGTTGGATTCCTTCTTTGTGTTGAAGGCAAAAAAGTTCTTGCAAGCAAGGGCAAAAGGAAAGAGGATATGTGCTCTTTTTTTAATGTAATGAATAAGAAAGCCAGTTTTATGAACGCTTTTTCAAGCCAAGCCAGCGATCTAGTTTCCTTCCTTCTCCCATACATCTAGTTTAGGAAAGCTAGCAAGGTAAATAAAGAGCTAGGCTAAGGATAAAGGGCGTTAAGCATGGGCAAGAAAATAAGCAGGGATAAAGCAAGTTATTTAGCAAGGGAGTTCTCCTTTTGAAGTTATAAAGCCAGTTCTTTTATCATAGCATATCCCCGCTCCTATTTCTTTTCTAGTAGGAACTATCAAGGAAAGTCTTGAAGTTCCAATCCAATGTGTGTCTGCGAGGGCAAAGGCAAGCTAGCCAGTAGTCTCTCAAAAGCCAGAGAAAGTGGAAGCAAGATAGTTTTCAAGCAATCTCTTAGCCAAGCGAGGTCGGTCAAGGGATTCAGCAACTAGAGCAACAGTTTGATCCCCTTGGATTGAAGAACAAATGTCAGGGAGAGTCCTCAAGTCAATCTCTGATTAAGGGAAACCTTGAGAAGTACTTTCCCAATAGCTATCCTCATAGGAATGGCTGTTTGTATGGTGAAAATGGTCGAGATATCCGCAGCATGCTAAGTGAATGGAAAGTATCTTGGGTGGTTCGAATCCACGTCGTGGTAAAGCCAGGCTTTTATCTATTCGTAGATGTCGGGGAATTGGGTACTTCCCTTGACGAGGGAAACTTACGGGTACCAATTCACCAATCTCTAGCTTTCCTGAGCAGAAGCTCTTTCGGCCTGATGCATCGGTACATAATTGACCTGGGTTTCCGTTCGAGCTCCTTACTTGGCGTTGAAGGAAGCTCATTTGGAGGTGTGAGGACATTTATTTATGAACAATTTGACTAAATGACCAGTTCAGTTAAAGGACTTTAGTTACAACCAATTTTTTTATCTTAGCCCCACTCTCGAGTAATTGGCCCCAGTCTGCTTTAGCCCTCTGACTTGACTTTTTGATATTCCGGGTTTGGAACATATTAGACAGGGGTTCTCGAGCTCGAGGATGCTGCTTCATCGCGCGGACTCGAGAACAATCGGCTAGAATTGAGAAATCATCCTAAACGAGCGCTAGTTCGGTCCACCCTTACCTGCCTCTTTCGGTTCCCTGGTTGCGAATCTAATCATAGAATGAAGGTCCGTTTGAAGAAGGGTTCGTGCTCTACCCTTCTGGAATTCCCTAAAACGTCGTTTCGGGCTCCCATTGGCTTTCACCCTTGAACCGCGACCTGCCCAAGTCCCCGAGGAGACTATTCGCTGCATTTTCTTTTCTGAGAACATAAAAGGTAGGAATTGATGGATTCCATAGTTTTCTATTCTAGTTTCCGGTTATGTCTCCGAGCTGGATTCTTTTTATTTAAACCTAGGCGGGACGCACCTCGCCTCGATGTTCGGTGTTCTCTGGACAAAAAGGATGTCGACCAGATAAGATATGGGCGTGCAGATGGGCCCGAGTCCAGATAGAAGTGGTTGTGAGGGTTAGTTGAGGAATCTAAGTGATTAGTCATCCTACCCTCATTCCTATCTGTATCGTTTCCCTATGCGGAGCCGAAATCGAAAAGGATTCACTTTCGATGTCAACTTACTTCGAATATAGCACAGTGGTAAGCCTCCTATTTTACAGAGGTTTGTGCACGTTCGAATATGGTGGAGTTATTTAGTTAAGGGTTCGTCGAGCGTATAAGCTATCGTTAGTCGTTGAATATCGAAGTTTCCGCTCATGTATGGGCTCCTTCAACTACCACCACGAATGCAACAATAGATCTTCAATGAGCGAGCTATGGGCAAGCTCGCAGGCCCGGTGCCTGTGTAAGTCGCGGAACTCATTCATAGCCGGTAACACCTTTCAACCCATGACTTGCTACTAAAAAGCACCCTGGACGTACTAAGATAGACCTACATACCAGTAGCCAGAAAGGCAGGTCGACTCAGGCTGTACTCATAAACGCGTTAGGAACAATGAAAGGCTTCGCTGCTAATAGGAATAGCTTCACAAGCTTTTGTATTCTTTGCATAAGTAAGCATGCGTGCATGTTCATGCTAGAAATGCAATACCGGTCTCAGCCTTTCCACAAAAGAAAGAAATGACTCGCGCTACATGCACCTTTCGACCAAACAAGGCGCTGCTTCTTCTAACTAACTAATAGTGTTGAGATATCTAAAGTAACTTAGTGCAAAAGCCAAAATAAAATGAAAAACTTATCTGAAATTAGATACGAGGCCAGACAAAGAAAGACCAATCTCGCTGTCAAAGTCAGACCGAGCAGTCTAAGATTGAATAACCTGCAAACCTCATAAACTAGAACTAGTAAGTTTTCTTGTCTCTTCATTATGAGAGAGATTCTTTTTCTTTTATCAGCTCGGAAGTCTATGCTATCTAGATATTCTCTTAGCCAATTCATATCATTTCCGGGAGAAGCATTCCACCGATTGAAGTGAAAAGGTATCACACAGGGGGGATTCGGGTAGATATGGATTTCACTATATAGGATAGCGATTTCACACGAAAGGCGGCCAAAGATGTAAGAGGAAAAAATGCCTTTGGGAAAGATCAGCGTTACGATCTGGATTCTAATTAAAAAAGATCTTGACCACCAAATTCAACTTCTTCAAGAATCCGAATCCTTGCCCGAGGGGATGGATAGGAAAGTGGGGCAGAAGAAGAGAATCCCATTCAATCCGACTTTCGTCTCAGGCTCAGGTAGTTCAGTCTCCGGCGAAGTAGGGTTAGATCAGTCTCAGGGTCCGAAGGAGATACATTTTGAACCCGCGATTGAAAGCAACTGAAAGCAAGAGCTCCCTTTACAAAAGTGTCCAAGTAAATGAATTGGCTCGACCTATATCTTAGGGAAAGGACGGGAACCAGGTTAGGTGTCTAGGCGACTAGTGGATTGATTATCCCTTCTTATTAGCCAGCGAATAGATGGGATGGATACCCAGTCCCAGCAATGGAATGGAATCATCAGCAATTGCACCTTCTTCTCCACCCCTGACGTTCGAGAGTCCATCCAATCGGGAAAGGAAGTCAGAGTCCCATCGGTAAGGATTTCTTTAACCAATCGTTATGTTAGCTTTCTAAAATAGAATTTGATTTCGAGCAAATGTAAACCCACTCGACCACAAGTTGAGAACAAGAGCAAATAGCCCTTCTATCGAAGAAGATAAAATCTCTCTTGAAGGAAAGGCGAGCCCTTTCTTAGGTGAAGGACGGACCTTAACTAGCCCGAATCCTTTTGCCTTGGACTTAATCCTTATCTTCTTTGTAAGCGATATGAAATCTGTTAAGTTAGGGTCCAACTCTATTCCCGGCTATACGTCCATTTCTCGGGGGCTCACCTGCATACCTTTCATTCTCTCTTGCTGTAAAAAAGTCTAGATTGGATTTCTATCCAGCAGGAGGAAGCTATCTATTTCGATCAAAGATCCATCCCATGCTTGGTAAGTCTACCCGAAAGGAAAAGCTATCCTTCGTTCTTTTACGTCGATTGGCTTAACCCGACTCTCTTTCTATTGGAAATGGAATTGAAGTGAAGGCCCAAGACTTCCACCTCTTCTCTATCTTCCAAAAATTACAATTGAATCCTGATTTGTGGTTGGCGAAAAGAGAAAGGCAGACAATTCTGCAAAAGGAAAAAAGCAGGATATTCCACGAGGGCTTATTCGGTATAGGCTTACTTAGCATCCATAAATTGCAGCCTACGGAGTGGTGAATTAAACTAATAAAGAGGAGCAGACTGGCCCCTAATAATCGGTAGTTGCACATGCATTGCTCGATAGGTTAAGGGAGTTTGCTCATCCGCGCTCTTGCTTAAACGAATTCCTCTTTTGATCCTACAACCCCTATTCTCATTCGCTGCTGGAATTCGACCTCCGTTGATGGATGTGCTTGGCCGGAAGGGTCCTCGACGGGGTCAGTAGCTAGAAAGCTCCTTTGGGAGAGCAAGCTTCGAGATTCACTCTGCTATATATCCGCAGCGCAGGACCTGCTCGTGATGTTGACTTAGGAACGAATTCTCCAAGTGCACCCTCTGCGTCCCTTACTGCTAGTCTTGTTGGGACTGCGAAAATGAGAGGACTCGTCAGTGTCGATGTCACTGCAACCAAGGTATGCGACCTCCAAAACCACCACTACACCCCGTCGCTATCCTTTTAGCGTTCCGCAATATCCATCTTCTAGTCAGCCTCCTGTTTAAGGAAGTAAGTCCGTCCCATCCAACGAATAACACTTATATCTATCCCGCACCCTCTTCCCGCCTTGCCTGGCTTCTTAGCCTATCCTGCCCCTCCAGCTGCTAGTAGTTCCATGAGTAAGGGGTTCAGCCTTTACGTTTACGTGCCTATCTCACTTGTTTACAGCTCTTATAGGCTTTCTAGCGCTGCTTTTAAATGCAATGATTGGGCCCCCTAGACCTGAGGTCTTCACTTCAATTGCTCAGTCCAAGTCTGCTGCAATTGGCAATTTAATTGGATAAGTATTGGTTGTCGTAGACTCCTCCCGCTCACGCTAGCTAGTCTTTTTTCATTGATCTTCTGCCCGTCTATCTCTTTCCGGTAAAATGCGCCTATCCAGGGACGTGTAAAGCAGCGGTAGATCAACATAGGTGTGAACAAAGCATCATTCCGTCAATTCGTAAATCTACAATAGCGATAACCTTCTTTTAATACACTGTAGCAGCAGTCGGCACTCGAGTTCTTAGTACCAGGAGGTGAATTAGTGCGTCATCTGTTGTCTTGCCCAAGTCCTTCTCACTCGCATTCTCTTTATCGAAGACTTCGTGAATGGAATCTCCCAACTTGTAAGTAGAAATCTGGGCGGGTAGCTTTCTTGCTAGTTGAAGGTATCTTTTGGTTGCTTAAATACATTCTCGAAAAGGTGCTTTCTTAAGTGAAAACGTGATTTTCATGGGCCTCTAGGTCTTTTCTGGTGCTCTGCCTGAAAATACGATAATTGAGTTTTTGAGACTCCGTTTTGTTAACAACGCGTACAAAGGCTAAGACAAAGCAGCTTCCTAAGTCACTCAGGTATGGCTTTGGTTAAGTAAATTGACTCCATCTTCACCAGTAGCCAAGGTAGGCATAATCCGCGTGAACTCTTTAAAGTCTTTCGTGCCTCACCTCACTGGTGCTCTTCGTCAGATCTTTTTTGAAGTAACAAGAACTCTTTCCTTATGAAAGGGTCTCGTTCTGCCGTATGGGCTTTCCCCAAGGTGTAAAAAGTCTCATCTAGCTAGATCCTAAGATCTCGATCCACGGCTTAGTAATTCGCAGACGCTTCATACGAAGCCGAATCCGCTGAATCAGGGGAATCCACCGATCCAGGTAGGTGAGTTGGTATATAACCAAAGGAAGAGCATAGGGAAAACTCGACCAAAAGACCAGCTAACCTAAGCGCCCACGAAGAGAGATTTCGAATACTGAACTAAGTAGGTAGTAGGCCTTCAACCAACTTTGGGATCCTTTATCACAGAGCCGATTTCCTCAAAGCCGCCCTCTTTTCGAGAACATTACCTCAACTCGTCATTGGTATTGATGACAAGGACTTTCATCACCGAACCCAACCTATGCCCCTTGCTAGAACACAAGTCTTAAGTGCTGGTCGGACACTCGGGGGATCAGGGCTCGACCGGCCTGAACGCTGCATATCACGGGCGGGCTGCTATGTGGCTGACGGAAGGGAGGAGGATTAGAACAGAACGATTTTGATGGCATGTTTTGAGCTCATTTGAGCCTATAGATAGAGGACCCGTGGTAGGTCAGGAATGTCAATGGGGCGGTTGGTTAAAGGTAGGGCTTTCGAGCTCCTGCTGCGAAAAACTCTAAAATGCTCTAGAAGTGCCATAGCCATAGAAGAGCATCTAACGCGCATTGAGCGAGCTGTTCAGGTGTTGCTTTTCCTTTTTTGGCCCTCCGCAAAACCGGAATTTAGCTTTGTCGTCTTACCGGGGTTAGGCTTCGAGTCCTTCTTTTTCTCACCATTATGAACTCTTCAACTTGTAGTCCACCAGGAAAAAAAAACCTGAGTTCCGTCTGAGCCCAGGTTTGTAAACCAGCCATTCAATGGAAGACTTTGTCCTCTTATTTATGTTATGTTCAGCATTAGGGTCCTTCACATAATCTCTCACCGTGCCCCTTCCTTAATTAGTCACGAGCGAGCCATGCCACATTGCATGGGAGGAACTGATCCTTCACTTCCTTTTTGAGCTTTCGATTCTAGGCCATCTGTCCGGCTCCATCCGGGTTCTCCTTCGCATCACCGGTAAGATACATGCTGATGATGGTGACCTTTTCCTCTTCCGGGGCACGGACAGCCTTGAACTCTTCCATGTCCCACATAAAATTCTCGTTTACGTTTAGATCGATGTTTATCTGCTTGTTGTCCGGGCCTGAGCTCTATGCAAATTCTCCTTTCAAAGTTGCAAAACACAATCCCTAGTGTAAGTCGTAATCAACTTGATGCATTTTGTTGGACTCATGAGTATAGGACGTAATTAGAGGGCCCATATACCACTTCAAAACGGTCTTTGTTTGGTTGCTGAATGATAAGTGAGTGGTATTGTACCACAATTCTGCCCATGGTAACCAACGTACCCATTCCCTTGGTCTATCGCTTGTAAAGCATCCCAGGTAGTTCTCTAAGCACCGGTTAACCACCTTGATCTGGCCGGGTGGAAAGCAGTACTCATGTAAAATTTGTCCCTTGTAAACGAAATGTAAGAGCTCCTGCCATAAATTGCTAATGAAGACCCGGTCCCCTGTCGCTGACAACTGAGTGTGGCATTCCATGCAATGAAGATATTATCGACAAAGATCTGAGCGGCTGTTGCTGCTGTATATGGATGGGACAGTGGAAAAAAATGGACATATTTTGTTTGTGAGTCGGTCCACCACGATCAAGACCCGTACTCCCTTTTTGGCAGAGCATCTATAGAGATACTCTCCCATGGTCTTTGTGGTACAGGCTACGGCTCCAAGAGCCCCAGGAGTCTGTCCCGCTCTACCTTGTCCTGTTGACACACGAGGAACGTCTTCACATACTCAGCAACGTCGTCTCGCATGCCCGGCCAGTAATACCCCTTTGCAAGGCCTGGTGGTCCATATTTTGTGCCTAATCTAATAACTAATGCCGAAACTTCTGTACAGAATGTACCATGGCGAGTCCTTCTCTTTCAGTTATGGTGTAATTGCGCTCTGTCGGTGACAACCTCCTACTCCACAGTGGGATGATCTAGTTTGGAAGGCCCTTCTTGAGCCAATAATGTACAATAGCCAATAATGTACAATATATAGCGTAGAGAAAGAGACTTGTCCCAGTCCGGAAACCGAAGTATAGGGGCTGTAACTAATCACTCCTTGAAATACTGGAACGCATTCTCCCGCTCTGGTCCCCAACAGCTGTCCCTTCTTAAGCAATGACTCTTAAGGATGTGCATCTTTGGCTAAATGGTTAATGAACCTTTAGTGGGATAGTACAAAGTCCTAGAAAGGCCCGACCTTCCTCTCGCTCAGCTCTTGACTAATCTTTCTTTAATGAAAGAATTGGCGTAATCACTATCTAATATTTGAATTGAATTAAGGTACAAAATAAATAGGTACTTGAGCTGGAACTCTCGCATCAGCTGGATCAGCTTACGCTATTGGAAAGGCTAAGTGCTCACGAGTTGAAAAGGAAAGCTGGCGAAGCTAAAACAAAGATGACAAGCAAATCCCCAGAAAGCCCTTTTAAAGGCCTTCTTGATTAGTCCAAAGGGCTTGTTCGGGGGCTTTGATGCGTACTGGCCGCCAAAAGTATCTCAAATAGGCCCTTTGAAGCTCATTCAACTTGCTTATCAAAGGATGCTAGCAAAGCAAAGAGGAGGGAGACGGCAGGCGGAAGGGAAGGCCTAATTGCACCACCCCTCCCTCCCTTCGGTATGCGATATCGGTATGTAAAGTTCATTTCTCTCGTAGGTCCGCTTTTGAAACTTCTGGTTTGAGGGACTTCACCGCTAACGAGCATCGATAAGCTGTCGCAAGCAATCAATCAAAGCGATTCCCTTCATTATTATATATAATCCGTCTCGGGCCCTGCCCCTATCTACAGCTAGGCTATCTCTATCACTGCTAAGGTAAAGGTCGATCGCATCCCGATCCTGTCCAATATCCCTTCCTTTCTTTTCAATCGGTATGCGCTCTTCTGATCTGTAGCAAGGGTCTATCCAATATTGGCCGATTGGATTTAGTAAGAGGGCTTTTGTTAAAGCAATCGAATAGGAAGTGGTTCACCTGTCAAAAGTCTCTAAAAATTTCTTTATGCGGGACTAAGGACTTGAATGAAACTTTAGAGAGGAGTCATGCTAACGAAATAGGCAAGAAGGGAGGAGTGGTGAACAGCTGGTAACGGCTGCCGGATAGGCGGAAGCACTAAGCCTGGACTCACTTTCGATCTATGGCAATTTATTGTGATAGCAAAAAAAAGTGAAAAAGTTCTGATATAGGATAAGGAGATCGCAAGGAAGATGCTCAAAAAGGCTTTATAGCTACATTTATGTTTCAGTATGCTAGACCCCTCCTATAGTTCAAGAGCTTTAGGCCAGATACCTCTAGTTGCGTTGCTTTTCTATGTTGAGTGAATCGCTATGGAAATGAAATAGAAGAAGTGACAAATGCCTAACAACCAATGAGGGGCTAAGGAATCTCTGTGACGACTGAAACTGTTAATGGCGACCTTTGTGAGCTACCTCCGGACCCTGGGAAGAGTCCCGGACCATGGAAGCGATCAAAGGAAGACAGTAATCAACCACTGTCCTTTCTTGCTCTTCCAAGTCGGAACCGGAGTCTGAAGGCTTTAAATCAGACGAGTGGGAAGAAGATGAGCAGCAAATCCATAACCAGGGCCCTTCGAATTGTCCCCTTGTGATCAACATTAATGGGGAAACTAAAAGAAAAGGATAATTTTTCAACCATGGAGGAAGTCTCTTTCTTATAGTTAAGGTTCTGGGTAAGAAAGTTGAGTACAAATTTATCCATGAGAAAATTTTTAAAATGTGGAGACAAAATGGGGAGTTGACTTCATTGCCCTGGGCCACGACCATCCTTAACTGATGGGGAGGATTACAAAAGAGCTCTTACTGGGGGACCTTGGATGATAGCAAACCATTATCTCACTCTTCGAAGCACCCTGATTTTAGGCCTTCCTTGGCAACGGTCACTCAAACTGCGCTTTGGATCCTTTTACCTGAGCTCCCTATTGAGTACTTCGACAGTGAAGTTCTTCTCAAAATAGGGAAAACTTTTGTTTTGGTAAATCTATTCAAATTGATACCAGTTACTGAACTGGCTACGCGAGGTCGTTTTGCGAAAATCTGCGATCTAAGTGCTCCCCCTGGATTAGAATTGGCAAGCATCGTTAAAAGATTGAAAAAGGAGTACATTCCTTATGAAAATGCAATGGGAAATACATAGAAGTTGCATTCATCCTAGCAAAAACCGCTTCCAGAGTCTGTTTTTAGCAGCAAATAGGGAGGTTTGGTTTCCCCTTTGGGGTATAACCCAAAACCTGGATCCGCTTTACGATGTATTAGTCGAACCCCTAGGATACGATGCCTTGCTTCTTGAGTATCATGGGATGGAATACCCCGACCTCCCAGAGGCTCCCGAGAAAGCAATTTCAGCCTTCCGGACAGTTAAGGAAAATTCCTACGGTCTGAATCCCCACCCCCCACGGAAGGGGGGCGGTTTACGATCCTGTTTCAGCTGTCTGAACTAAAACCAGTCAACTCGACAAATAACATCCTGAGCAGTTACGGCAATTAACTCTTGGAGTTATGACAGTGGGTTGTTATTTTCTTCCTTTTTTCCGAAGCCTGTAAACCAGCTAAGAGACACTTTCATTGGGACCGTACCACTTTTCGTGGTTAGGAAATTCCTTATTTAATCTTTAGTAATAGCTCTCCGGAGAATCCCTTGACTAGCCAATCAAGGAACTCATCCCATAAGTGCCTTCTTGTGAGTGCTAGTCAGCTACCATCCTTGATATAGGTTGTTCTCCTGTGCTCCTGTAAGAAGTCCTTCCTATACCTGATGCGCTTTTTATCCTTTTGAGTTAATGCAAAGACCCAATTCGCCCGGGCTGGGATGGCTTCCGACCTAAGCGGGGTTGCACCGTAGGGACCCGTAGTCTCCAGAGTGTTAGTCTGCAGGCAGAGACTCGTCATCATCCCAACGTCAAAACGCCTTCAATCCAGTAGTATACTTCTAGGTGTCCAGTCTTTGAAACCAGACCGCAGTTAAAAGCCCGTCAACTACCTAGCGTACCATACCACTTAGAAAGACGGTGACGAAAGTTGTCACAAATCAACCCTACTTCCTAGATCGGTCCCACTTCGCTTCTTTGAGACCGTTTGCACCACTTTAAAAGGAGACAGCACGCGCTCACTGATTATCTATGCATAAAGAAGTTTGTTAATTAAGTCTGGTCTGATAGTTGAAGTTCTTGTTAACCAATTCTGTAAATGTTCTTAGGATTGACATTAAGTTATCTAACCTTTTGTATGGATGGCAACTTTATAAAGAATGTACTTTTTCCCCCTTACCAAAGGATACCCCCTTGAGTCTTTTTATAATAGATATAAGCAGATATAGTTAACCGAAGGAGTTGAGGGATTCTTGCTTTAATCCGTCCCGCCATTCCTGACTTAGGAAGGAATATAGTAAGGGACGACTGCTTATCCATCATCTTTTATGAGTGAAAGAATGAGTGGATGTTTTGAACGAGTGTTGAGCGAG